>CM077669.1:410822706-413560206 GCA_039707655.1 Elymus sibiricus
TCCTCTCATGCTTCACTTATACCTTTTTGAGAGATGAAATCTTTATGCTCATGTGCTTCACTTAAATTTGTTTGAGCTTGCCAAAAAGTAATGGCAATATATGAAACTAGTCCCAAAGTGATAGATATCCAAGGAGGATATAATAAAAAATTTCATGAAGATCATTGGACAAATTAAACTTGATTCTTTGTAATAGTTTTGAAACATGATGATAGTAATACGTGAGTCATGCTAGTGAGTAATTATGCTTAGTAGGAATATTGGTGTTAAGGTTTGTGATTCCCTATGCATGCACGAAAGTCAATAGTTATGCAATGCAGTTACATCCTACTTATGGTGCATTATTCGTTGTTAGTTATGCTCAATGCTCACTTATGTGAATTTTTGCTTCTTGGTTTGGTTGCTTCCCAATCTATTTGCTAGCCTCCATTTGTACTAAGTAGAAATACTACTTATGCATCCAAAATCCTTAAACCAAGTTTTGCCTTATGAGTCCACCATACCTACCTATATGTGGTATTTCCATGTTGTTCCAAGCAAATTTGTATGTGCCATCTCTAAATTTTCAAAATAAGTTTTCTCTTTTGTGTGCCCGTACCGCTCATGAAACGGTGGGGAGTGTCCAATATTTTTCCATGCTAGATGTGTTATTCTCAAAAATGAGTGTTTATTCACTTGTCATTGCACGAGAGTGCGGCGGTAATAGGGATGCCCATTCCCGTAATGAAAAGGAAAAAATTATTTACTTTATGTTGTCAAATAATAAATTCCTTGGAAAGTGTTGGTATGGAAGGCAACCTTGGATACGGCCCGCCATGGAAAGTGAAAGTTTGGTGGAAAAATGAATAAACTTTATTTTCTGTTTGGGAACCGCCTATGATATATCTAGCATGGAAAGTATTGTGAGCTACTTGTAGTTTTCGTTGATAGGAAAAGCATGCCACCCAAAATATTTTTCTCTCTCAATTTAAACCTTGAGCTCAGGCACCTCTACAAATCCCTACTTCCCTCTGCGAAGGGCCTATCTATTTACTTTATGCAATTTTTATTTTTACTTTGAGTCTCCATCTTCTCTTATAAGCACCAACTAGGGGGCACTATGATCGTACTTGAGCATTGGGTGTAGCTAATATTTGAGTGTGTTTCATGAATGGATCAATGATTGAGCATGATGGACTAGGGATAACTTTCTTTAGTGTTGATATTTTGAAAGACATGGTTGCTTGTTGACATGCTTGAGTATTGAAGTCATTATGTTAAACCTAGACTATTGCTTTGAATCATTTATAAGTCCAAATGTCCATGCTATACAAAAGAAAAGAATATGATGAACATGTTAGGCAGCATTCCACATCAAAAATTCTGTTTTTATCAATTACCTACTCGAGGACGAGTAGGAATTAAGCTTGGGGATGCTGATACGTCTCCAATGTATCTATAATTTTTGCTTGTTCCATGCTGTTATATTATTATTCCTGGATGTTTTACATCATTCATAGCAACTTTATATCATTTTTTGGGACTAACCTATTGACATAGTGCCAAAGTGCCAATTGCTGTTTTTGCTTGTTTTTTCACTTCGCAGAAAATCAATACCAAACGGAGTCCAATCGCGACGAAACCTTTTGGAGATTTTTTTTGGACCAGAAGACATCCAGTGGGCCAAAGAACTGCTAGAGAGGTGGGCCGTGGAGACCACAACCCACTAGGGCGCGCCAGGGAGCCCCCGACACGCCCTGATGGGTTGCGCCCTCCTCGGACCCCTCTCCACCGCCTCTGATGCCTATAAATTCCCAAATATTCGAAAAACCCTAGGGGAGTCAACGAAACACAATTCCAGCCGCCACAAGTTCCAGAACCTCGAGATCTAATTTAAACACCATCACGGAGGGGTTCATCTTCTTCATAGGTGCCTCTCCGATGATGCGTGAGTAGTCCACCATAGACCTACGGGTCCGTAGGCAGTAGCTAGATGGCTTCCTCTCTCTCTCTTATGATTCTCAATACAATGGTCTCTTGGAGATCTATTTGATGTAAACTTTTGCGGTGTGTTTGTTGGGATCCTATGAATTTTGAGTTCATGATCAGTTTATATCCATGAATATTATTTGAGTCTTCTTTGATCTCTTATATGCATGATTGCTTATAGCATCGTATTTTATCTTCGAATCTTTGGTTTAGTTAGGCCGATTAGATCGATTTTTCTTGCCATGGGAAGAGGTGCTTTGTGATGGGTTCGATCTTGCGGTGTTCTTTCCCAGTGACAGAAGGGGCAGCAAGACACGCATGTATCGTTGCTATTAAGGATAACAAGATGGGGTCTATTCCTACATGAATAAATCTTGTCTACATCATGTCATCGTTCTTATTGCATTACTCCGTTTTTCCATGAACTTAATACACTAGATGCATGCTGGATAGCGGTCGATGTTTGGAGTAATAGAGGTAGATGCAGGCAGGAGTCGGTCTACCTATCTTGGATGTGATGCCTATATAATGATCATCGCCTTGGATATCATCATGACTATTCGATTTTCTATCAATTGCCCAACAGTAATTTGTTCACCCACAGTGCGCTATACTCATGAGAGAAGCCACTAGTGAACCCTACGCCCCCCGGGTCTACTTTCCCAACATATTGCTTTCAGATCTATCTTTTTGCATCTTTGTTTTCAGATCTACAAAACCAAAAACCCAAAAATATATTGCTACATATTTTATTTGCTCTTTTTATTTTGTGTTCTTGAGAGATCTATCTCTCCTATCTATCACTACCTAATCTATCTTTTTACCGTAGAGAGATTGACAACCTCTCTTTCGCGTCGGGTTGCAAGTATTTGTTGTTTGTGTGCAGGTGCTGCTTATTGGGTGGTGGTGATCCTCCTACTGGTTCAATAACCTTGGTTTCATAACTGAGGGAAATACTTACCGTTGCTGTGCTGCATCATCCCATCCTCTTTGGGGAAATACCGACGTAGTCTCAAGCCATGCCACCGTGCATCGATATCGACTTTGACTTCGACCAGGTGCTATCTCCGGTCCCTGAGGAGCTTCGAGGCAAACTTGCAAGGGTGATGGAAGACCACGTGGCGAGCCTGCTGGAGCGGTTCGCACCTGACGGAGAGGGGTCCGGCGAAGACGGTGCCGCCGCCGCCAATGACGCCGATGGCGGCTCCAGCGCCTCAGCCCCTTTCACTCTCCTTCCTGTAACAGGGTAGAAGCGGCCCCGTGGGGGCGTGAAGACATTTGTGTGGCAAGCTTGCGTTAAGTACTTGGTGTTTCATGCGTTCCCGTTTTCCTCCCGAGGCTTTCCTTTCCCTTTTACATTGCCTTCATGCTCTGCATCGCTGGTACCCAGCCCCCGAGGTGGGGTACACCGTCGCTGGTATGCCTGGAGCAAGGGCTCAGCAAGGCCAGAGGGTGTAGGGCTCTTAGGGATGGTAAGAGATCCCGAGGCGCGATGTTCAGGGTCCCCTCCCATGACACGCAGGCAGCTCATGCCAAGGAAGTTAGAACACCTTGAGAGGGAAAACGAGGGGGATAAAACCCGAGGGGTGTCTTAGACTTAGTTGCTTCGTGTGGTGAGCGGCTTGTAGAGAGTCCTTCGCAGGGTTCGGCTCGTGTGGCGCAATCCCTTGTTAAGCCTCCTGTCCGCAGTGGAATTAATAGAACTACTAGAAGCAACTTTATTGGATTTAACATTTGCATTGTTGCTACTAGAAGAAGAACCTTTCTTGCCTTTGTTACTAGTTTGCTTAGATTTAATTTGCGGAACAAAATTAGAAAAGAGTAGTCGTTTGTGAGGATAAGAAAAACTCTTCTTTTGAAGATCGTCATTGATAGCTTTAAGAAACTCATGCTCTTGCTCTAAATTTAGCTTCTCGAAGCGTAGCTTCTCGAAGCGTAGCTTCTCATGAGTTCTTAGAAGCTCTCTATGATCTTCTTAAGTAGATTCATGAGGTAACTTAAGAGTGTTTAGTTTTTTAGTTAGTTGCTCAATCTCCTTCTTATCATCATCACACGACTTATCTTGACTAGTATGATCATTATCAAGTTCATTTTGACTAACATCACTAGTTTTATCAAAGAGCAAGTCATCATCTCCTAGTAAGTCATCCTCATCACTATTAAAGTCAATATATTCGGGGTGTGATACCTTGGGGCCTTTAGCCATGAAGCAATTTCCACTTCCTTCAGTTGGTGAATCAAATATGTTATAGGAATCGGAGGATACGAGTGCTAATCCAGCAACACCTTCATCGTGACTATAGTCGGAGTTGGAGTGGTAGCTTCTCTCGAATTGGTTGTCGGAATCAGAGCCGGAAACCCATTTACCAACATGAGCTTGATGTCTTCTTCTTGTGTAGCTCTTGGTGTACTTGTCCTTCTTCTCCGAGTCCTTGCTTCTCCGGGAGGGTCTTCGTTCATAGCGATCTCCTCTACTCCTTCTCTCTCTACGAGGTGACTCATCTCTTGAGCTTCTTCTTCTAGGTGACTCTTCTCTTCTTTTGTGTGTGTGTGTTGGGGGGGGAGGGGTGTGTGCACTCATTGGAGTAGTGTCCGGGCCTTCCACAATTGTAACAATTTCGGTCACAACTTGAGGAACGCTTCTCTTCATATCTTGAGTTGGAACTTCTCTCTTTGCCTCTACTCTTGTATAATTTGTTGAACTTCTTGACCATGAGGCTTATCTCTTCATTGGTAACAAGGTGGTCACTTGGAGTAGCGGGAGTATCACTTTTAGCTTTGTATGCACTGCTTGACTTGGTGTGAACCTCTTCTTTGTCCTTGAGTGACATTTTCGTGACTCCTTCACCATCCTTCATCTTGAACTTGTCAAGTTGACTTTGTAGCACATCCAACTTAGATTCCCGGACGGATTTGGTACCTTCGTGCGTATCAACCATAGTATCCCAAATTTCCTTTGCATTCTCAAGATGGCTTATCTTGTTGAACTCTTCGGGGCATCGGCAGTTGAATAGAATGCCGCATGCTTGAGCGTTGTATTGCAACATCTTCAATTCTTCCGCGGTCACTTCACGATATGGTTCCTTTCCATCACCAAATAATTCACCTTGCAGTCCAACACGAACAACAACCCAAACAGCGGGGTTATGATGAAGAATATGCATTTTCATTTTGTGCTTCCAACTAGCAAAGTTTGTACCATCAAAATATGGACCTCTACGATGATAACTTCCCTCACTAGACGACATACTCTCCTAGGTTGTGAAACCAATGCAATGGAGACCAATGCTCTAATACCACTTGTAGGATCCGAAGTATGTCTAGAGGGGAGTGATTAGACTACTTGACCAAATTAAAAATCTAGCCTTTTCCCAATTTTAGATGTTGTCAAGTTTTAGCAATTGTAACAAGTCAAGCACACCCTACACATGCAAGTCTAAGAGTATAGCAGCGGAAAGTAAAGACATGCACATGAAAGTAGAGGGAGTTGATAGGAGGATCAAACGTAATTGGAGACACAAAGATTTTTCCCGTGGTTTCAATAGGTGGTGCTATGATAACCCAGAAGTATAGGGGATCGCGACAGTCTTCACGGGTAGTATTTCACCCTAATTTATTGATTCAAAACAAGGGGAGCCAAAGAATATTTATTGGCCTTGATAGTTGAGTTGTCAATTCAACCGCACCTGGGATATCTCTCTGCAGCAAAGGTTTAGTAGCACGGCAAACAGTAGTAGCAAAAGTAAGGGTAGTAGTGACATTAGTAATTTTGTAGCAGTTGTGGCAGTAGCACTAGCAATAGTAACTTAGCAAGATTCAGTATATGTAAAGTGTAGGCACGTGGATCGGTGATGGATAATGATTTATATGACATCAATCATGTAACAATTACACACTAGGGCGACACAGAACTAGCTCCAATTCATCAATATAATGTAGGCATGTATTCTGTATATAGTCATGCGTGCTTGCGATAAGAACTTGCGTAACATATTTTGTCCTACCCTTCCATGGTAGTGGCGTCCTATTAGAAACTAAGGGATATTAAGGCCTCATTTTAATAGAGAACCAGAACAAAGCATTAACACATGGTGAATACATGAACTCCTCAAACTACGGCAATCACCGGAAAGAATCCCAATTATTGTAACCTTGGGGTATGCGGATCAAGACACGTAATAGGTGCATACAACTTGCAAGATAGGATCCAAATCACTCTTATATTCATGAAAACATAATAGGTTCAGATCTGAAATCATGGCACTCGGGCCCTGGTGACAAGCATTAAGCATAGCAAAGTCATAGCAACATCAATCTGAAAACATAGTGGATACTAGGGATCAAGCCCTATCAAACTTAACTCGATTACATGATCAATCTCATCCAATCCCACCACTGTCCAGCAAGCCTACAAAGGAATTACTCACTCCCGGTGGTGAGCATCATGGCGGTGTTGATGGAGAAGGGTTGGTGATGACGACGTCGACGATTTCCCCTCTCTAGAGCCCCAAACGGACTCCAGATCAGCCCTCCCGAGGAAGAACAGGAGGTGGTGGCGGCTTCGTCTCATGAAACGCGACGAAAACTTCTCTCTGATTTTTTTCTCCGAAGATGTGATTTTATAGGACTGGAATTAGGGTCAGAGGAGCCTCGTGGGCCCCACATGCCATCAATGCGCGGCCTAGGGGTGCGTCCTGTTGGCTCGTGGCCTACAGGTGGCTTCCCTCTGGCAGCTCTTCGCTCCATAATTCATTATATATTCCAGAAAAAATCCACAAAAAGTTTCGTCCAATTCCGAGAATTTTTATATCTGCACAAAAATAACACCAAGGTAGTTCTGCTGAAAACAACGTCAGTCTGGGTTAGTTCCATTCAAATCATGCAAATTATAGGTCAAAACCAGAGCAAAAGTGTTTGGAAAAGTAGATACGTTGGAGACGTATCAACTCCCCCAAGCTTAACTCATTTCTTGTCCTCAAACAATTCAGTTGACAAACTGAAAGTGATAAAGAAAACTTTTAGAAACTCTTTTGTTCTCGTCTATATACACATGCTTAGCTAGTGCTCAAGTTTTCAGCATAAATTGTAAATAACCACATCCATGATAACAACTAAACATCATATTAACTCATGGCAATACATAACCAGCTAGCAAGCAATAATAAAATACTTCACAAGCCAACAATTTATCAAAACAATCATGATATAATATGGTAACATGGTATTTTGCTAGCCCTTTCTAAGACCGCAAAACATAAATGCAGAGCTCCTCTGAGGTTCAAGCAGCGACTAAACATTATAATTTAGGGTAGAAAAGATCCAGACATGCTCACTGATACGTCTCCAACGTATCTATAATTTTTGATTGTTCCATGCTATTATATTATCTGTTTTGGATGTTTTATATGCATTAATATGCTATTTTATATTATTTTTGGGACTAACCTATTAACCTAGAGCCCAGTGCGAGGTTTTGTTTTTTCCCTGTTTTTGAGTTTTACACAAAAGGAATATCAAATGGAGTCCACATGGAATAAAACTTTCGCGATGATTTTTCTTGGACCAGAAGACATCTACCAGACCTGGAGAGGAGGGCAGGAGACCTGCCAGGAGACAACAAGCCTCCGGGGCGCGCCCTAGGGGGGGGGGCGCCCCCTGGCTTGTGGGCCCCCTAGAGGCCTTCTAACCCTAACTCTTCGCCTATATATTCCCATATATTCCCAAACCATCAGAGGGATCCACGAAAATACTTTTCCGCCGCCGCAACCTTCTATTCCCGTGAGATCCCATCTTGGGGCCTTTTCCGGTAATCTGCCGGAGGGGGATTCGATCACGGAGGGCTTCTACATCAACTCCATTGCTCCTCCGATGAAGTGTGAGTAGTCTACCTCAGACCTACAGGTCCATAGCTAGTAGCTAGATGGCTTTTTCTCTCTCTCCGATCCTCAATACCATGTTCTCCTCGATGTTCCTGGAGATCTATCCGATGTAATCTTCTTTTGCGGTGTGTTTGTCGAGATCCGATGAATTGTGGATTTATGATCAGATTATCTATGAATATTATTTGAATCTTCTCTGAATTCTTATATGCATGATTTCATATCTTTGTATTTCTCTTCAAGTTATTGGTTTGGTTTGGCCAACTAGATCGGTAGTTCTTGCAATGGGAGAGGTGCTTAGTTTTGGGTTCAATCTTGCGGTGTCCTCACCCAGTGACAAAGTAGGGGTAGCGAGGCACGTATTTGTATTGTTGCCATCAAGGATAAAAAGGTGGGGTTTTCATCATATTGCTTGAGTTTATCCCTCTACATCATTTCATCTTACTTAAGGCGTTACACTGTTCTTTATGAACTTAATACTCTAGATGCAGGCAGGAGTCGGTCGATGTGTGGAGTAATAGTAGTAGATGCAGAATCGTTTCGATCTACTTGACACGGACGTGATGCCTATATGCATAATCATTGCCTTGGATATCGTCATAACTTTACGCTTTTCTATCAATTGCTCAACAGTAATTTGTTCACCCACCGTATTATTTTTCTTCAAGAGAGAAGCCTCTAGTGAAACCTATGGCCCCCGGGTCTATAAACCAAAAATACCAAAAATACCTTGCTGCAATTTTATTTACTTTTATTTAGTTTTACTTTTAGTAATCTTTTATATCTATCTCTATCAGATCTCATCCTTGCAAGTGACCGTGAAGGGATTGACAACCCCTTTATAGCGTTGGGTGCAAGTGTTAGATTGTTTGTGCAGGTGCATAGATTGGGGCCTTGCTTGTACCTCCTACTGGATTGATACCTACGTTCTCAAAACTGAGGGAAATACTTATCTCTACTTTGCTACATCACCCTTTCCTCTTCAAGGGAAAAACCAACGCAAGCTCAAGAAGTAGCAGGAAGAATTTCTGGCGCCGTTGCCGGGGAGGATACATAGCAAGTCAAGACAAGAACTCTCCCGTCAACTTGCCAATTTCTGGCGCCGTTGCCGGGGAGGTCTACATCAAGCCTTCCAAGTACCCATCATAAACTCATCTCTTACATTTACATTATTTGCCATTTGCCTCTCGTTTTCCTCTCCCCCACTTCTAAAACGATTTTCAGAAAAAACCAAAAAGATTTGCCTTTTTATTCGCCTTTCTTCCGTTCGTCTTTTTGTTTGCTTTTTGTTTGCTCGTGTGCTAGTTCACTTGATTCGTTTTCATGGCTAGTTCTTCCACCATTGCTAGTACTCCCGAGAGTGAGGTTCTTAATTTTAAGCAAAGGGAGGGAGAAAACTTAAAAGATGCTTGGTATAGAATTTGCAATGCTCAAAATTGATCTACTCGTAAGCAATCTACTACCGTCCTCCTTTGCAATTTTTATGTGGGCATAATCCCTTGGAATAGATATGTTCTAGATACCTTCACCGGGGGAAATTTCTTGGGGAGTCACACCTTTGATGCTTATAATACTATGATAGATTTGGTAGGCTCACCCCCACTCATAGATTATTGAAAATAAAGTAGCTACCGTAGAGATCATTCAAAACTTAGATAAAAAGATTCATAATCAAATTACTCAATATGGATCTAAGGTAGGAGTTACTTTAAAAAATCTAAGGGAGAAAGAACCCATAGTTAATGAAAAGATAGATCAGGATTCCATTAGAATTGGCAAGCTAGAAGATATTATTACCTACTTGGGTTCCGCTTTTGCCTCTGTTAAAACCACTCCAAATTTTCCTCCTACTAAGACTGCCAAGTTTATTTATGTTCCTAAAAATAAGGGTGAATCCTCTAGTAAAGAAGATGAAGATCTTAAGATGATAAGTGCTCACCCTAACTTTATTAATATTGTCCGGGAACCAATTGCTACAAGTGAATTTCTTGATTTCTTGCCTAGGAGTATGATTATTGATAAAACCAAAGAATCTCCTAGGGTTTATAAGTGTGCAATTGAGGAGTTGCATACCAAAGATGACAATACCTAGATCTATTGCGCTATGCCTAGCTAGGGGCGTTAAACAATAGCGCTTGTTGGGAGGCAACCCAATCTTATTTTTATGTTTTTTGTTTTGTTTATATTCTTGAATAAATTACACATTATTACCTCTGTAGTAATTGTGTTTTAGTGTTTTAATTAGTGTTTGTGCCAAGTAAGACCTTTGGGATGGTCTACGGTGATAGTTGATTTGATCTTGCTGAAAAACAATAACTTTGATGCCCAGTCCAGGAATTTTATAAATTCACAGAAGCGTCGATTGGATCTGAGTTTTTTTACAAAAGATTGATATACAAATTTACCAGATTGTCCTAATTTTTCAGAATTTTTAGAGTTACAGAAGTATTCGAAGTTTGCAGATTGCTACAGACTGATCTGTTTTAGACAGATTCTGTTTTCTTTGTGTTGTTTGCTTATTTTGATGAATCTATGGGTAGTATCGGGGGGTATGAACCTTGGAGAAGTTGGAATACAGTATATATTACACCAATATAAATAAAGAATGAGTTGACAACAGTACCTAAAGTGGTGATTTTATTTTCTTATACTAACGGATCTCACGAGTTTTCTGTTGAGTTTTCTGTTGTGAAGTTTTCAAGTTTTCGGTAAAGATTTGATGGAGTATGGAATAAGGAGTGACAAGAGCCTAATATTGGGGATGCCCAAGGCACCCCAAGGTAATATTCAAGGACAACCAAGAGCCTAAGCTTGGGGATGCCCCGGAAGGCATCCCCTCTTTCGTCTTCAATCCATCGGTAAATTTACTTGAGGCTATATTTTTATTCACCACATGATATGTGTTTTGCTTGGAGCGTCTTGTATGATACGAGTCTTTGCTTTTTAGTTTGCCACAATCATCCTTGCTGTACACACTTTTTGAGAGGGACACGCATGAATCGTGAATTTATTAGAATACTCTATGTGCTTCACTTATATCTTTTGAGCTAGGCAATATGCTCTAGTGCTTCACTTATATATTTTTAGAGCACGGCGGTGGCTTTATTTTATAGAAATTGTTGAACTCTCTTGCTTCACTTATATTATTTTGAGAGTCTCTAAACAGCATGGTAATTTGTTTAGGTTATGAATTTAGTCCTAATATGATGGGCATCCAAGAGAGATATAATAAAAACTTTCATATAAAAGTGCATTGAATACTATGAGAAGTTTGATTCCTTATGATTGTTTTGAGATATAAAGATTGTAATATTAGAGACATGGATTGGTAGAAATACTTGTGTTAAAGTTTGTGATTCCCGTAGCATGCACGTATGGTGAACCGTTATGTGACGAAGTCGGAGCATGATTTATTTTTTGATTGTCTTCCTTTGTGTGGAGGTCGGGATCGCGCGATTGTTAACTCCTACCAACCCTTACCCTAGGAGCATGCGTGTAGTACTTCGTTTTGATGACTAATAGACTTTTGCAATAAGTATGTGAGTTCTTTATGACTAATGTTGAGTCCATGGATTATACGCACTCTCACCCTTCCACCTTTGCTAGCCTCTCTAGTACCGCGCAACTTTCGCTGGTGCATTAAACCCACCTTCCTCAAAACAACCACCATATACCTTCCTTAAAACAGCCACCATACCTACCTATTATGGCATTTCCATAGCCATTCCGAGATATATTGCCATGCAACTTCCACCGTTCCGTTTATTATGACACGCACCATCATTGTCATATTGCTTAGCATGATCGTAAGATAGCTAGCATGATGATTTCATTGCTACGCTAGATCATTGCATATCCCGGTACACCGCCGGAGGCATTCATATAGAGTCATATCTTGTTCTAGTATCGAGTTGTAAGTAAATAAAAGTGTGATGATCATCATTATAGAGCATTGTCCCATGTGAGAAAAGATTGATGGAAACTATGATTCCCCCACAAGTCGGGATGAGTCTCCGGACTTTATGAAAAATAAAAGAGGCCAGAGAAGCCCAAATAAAAAAGAGAGGCCAAAGAAGCCCACCAAAAGAAAAAAAAAGAGAAAAAAAATGAGAGAAAAGAGAGAAGGGGCAATGCTACTATCCTTTCAAAGTAGCACCATGATCTTCAGGATAGAGAGTCTCCTATATTGACACTTTCATATACTAGTGGGAATTTTTCATTATAGAACTTGGCTTGTATATTCCAATGATGGGCTTCCTCAAATTGCCCTAGGTCTTCGTGAGCAAGCGAGTTGGATGCACACCCACTTAGTTTCTTTTTTTTGAGCTTTCATACACTTATAACTCTAGTGCATCCGTTGCATGGTAATCCCTACTCACTCACATTGATATCTATTGATGGGCATCTCCATAGCCCGTTGATACGCCTAGTTGGTGTGAGACTATCTCCTTCTTTTGTCCTCTCCACAACTACCATATTCTATTCCACCTATAGTGCTATGTCCATGGCTCACATTCATGTATTGCGTAAGAGTTGAAAAGGTTTGAAAATACTAAAGTATGAAACAATTGGTTGGCTAAAACCGGAGTTGTGCATGATTTAATACTTTGTGTGATGAAGATGGAGCATAGCCAGACTATATGATTTTGTAGGGATAACTTTCTTTGGCCATGTTATTTTGAGAAGACACGATTGCTTTATTAGTATGCTTGAAGTATTATTGTTTTTATGTCAACATTAAACTTTTGTTTTTAATCTTATGGATCTGAATATTCATGCCACAATAAAGAAAATTACATGGATAAATATGTTAGGTAGCATTCCACATCAAAAATTCTGTTTTTATCATTTACCTACTCGAGGACGAGCAGGAATTAAGCTTGGGGATGCTTGATACGTCTCCAATGTATCTATAATTTTTTATTGTTCCATGCTATTATATTATCTGTTTTGGATGTTTTATATGCATTAATATGCTATTTTATATTATTTTTGGGACTAACCTATTAACCTAGAGCCCAGTGCTAGGTTCTGTTTTTTCCCTGTTTTTGAGTTTTACAGAAAACGAATATCAAACGGAGTCCAAACGGAATAAAACTTTCGTGATGATTTTTCTTGGACCAGAAGACATCTACCGGACCTGGAGAGGAGGGCAGGAGACCTGCCAGGAGACGACAAGCCTCCAGGGCGCGCCCTAGGGGGGGTGCCCCCCTGGCTTGTGGGCCCCCTGGAGGCCGTATAACCCTAACTCTTCACCTATATATTCCCATATATTCCCAAACCATCAGAGGGAGCCACAAAAATACTTTTCCGCCGCCGCAACCTTCTATTCCCGTGAGATCCCATCTTGGGGACTTTTCCGGTAATCTGCCGGAGGGGGATTCGATCACGGAGGGCTTCTACATCAACTCCATTGCTCCTCTGATGAAGCGTGAGTAGTCTACCTCAGACCTACGGGTCCATAACTAGTAGCTAGATGGCTTTTTCTCTCTCTCCGATCCTCAATACCATGTTCTCCTCGATGTTCTTGGAGATCTATCCGATGTAATATTCTTTTGCGGTGTGTTTGTCGAGATCCGATGAATTGTGGATTTATGATCAGATTATCTATGAATATTATTTGAATCTTCTTTGAATTCTTATATGCATGATTTCATATCTTTGTATTTCTCTTTGAGTTATTGGTTTGGTTTGGCCAACTAGATCGGTAGTTCTTGCAATGGGAGAGGTGCTTAGTTTTGGGTTCAATCTTGCGGTGTCCTCACCCAGTGACAAAGTAGGGGTAGCGAGGCACGTATTTGTATTGTTGCCATCAAGGATAAAAAGGTGGGGTTTTCATCATATTGCTTGAGTTTCTCCCTCTACATCATGTCATCTTACTTAAGGCGTTACTCTGTTCTTTATGAACTTAATACTCTAGATGCAGGCAGGAGTCGGTCGATGTGTGGAGTAATAGTAGTAGATGCAGAATCGTTTCGGCCTACTTGACACGGATGTGATGCCTATATGCATAATCATTGCCTTGGATATCGTCATAACTTTGCGCTTTTCTATCAATTGCTCGACAGTAATTTGTTCACCCACCGTATTATTTTCCTTCAAGAGAGAAGCCTCTAGTGAAACCTATGGCCCCCGGGTATATTTTCCATTATATATTTTCAGATCTATAAACCAAAAATACCAAAAATACCTTGCTGCAATTTTATTTACTTTTATTTAGTTTTACTTTTAGTAATCTTTTATATCTATCTCTATCAGATCTCATCCTTGCAAGTGACCGTGAAGGGATTGACAACCCCTTTATAGCGTTGGGTGCAAGTGTTAGATTGTTTGTGCAGGTGCATAGATTGGGGCCTTGCTTGTACCTCCTACTGGATTGATACCTTGGTTCTTAAAACTGAGGGAAATACTTATCTCTACTTTGCTGCATCACCCTTTCCTCTTCAAGGGAAAAACCAACGCAAGCTCAAGAAGTAGCACTCACATCCAAGATTAACTAGACTCAATGCATAAGAATGACAATAGTGCTCTCCGGTCTGGTGCTTTTAGTAAGAGGGTGATGACTCAACATAAAAATAAATAGATAGACCCTTCACAGGGAGAATCATTGATTTGCAGTGGTGCCAGAGCTCAAAGTTTAAAACAAGATTGTAGATATAATATTTGGGTGGTGCTCTTTTCTTGTCAACGTTACGACAAAGGTTTTCAATACCTTCCATGCTAAACTCATTATTGGCGGTTCCCAAACAGAATAGTAAAGTTTACTCCAATCCACCATCCGTTCAAAAACCATGGCTGGCCGAATCCACGGATGCCTGCCAACAAATCAACTGTCCCAATGAGTTTTTTCAATTAATTTTGATTATGTAGGACTGGGCATCCCTTTTACCAGCCTCTCTCGTGCAATGACGGCGAATAAACGACCGTCTTGAGAATAACTCACTTAGCATGGAAGATACCAATCGCCTCGTCGCTCCATGAGCGAGACGAGCTCACACAACAGAAGTTTATTTGTATATTTAGAGGTGGCACATGCAAATGTACTTGGAACGGCAGGGTAATACCGCATATAGGTAGGCATGGTGGACTCATGTGGAATAACTTGGTTTAAAGGTTTTGGAGGCACAAGCAGCATTCCCGCTTAGTACAGGTGAAGGCTAGCAATAGGTTTTGAAGCGACCAACTAGAGTGCGAAAACGGTCATAGGTATGCATTGTGAATAATTAACATTGTACGTAGCATGAGTAGGATATGAACACTCTGAATTTAAATATCATGAAGGCTACATTAATTTTGAATCAACTACATGTATGCACATGGGCCAAGTCAAGCCGCTCGAATTTCTCAGAGGGAAATGCCATGCTACCATACCACATCATAAACATTTTCATTCACGTTGACATATAAGATAAATCATAATTCACTACTAGCTATTTAAGCATGGCATGAGAAGCTACCATCTCTAATTGTCATCATAAACATGTTCACTCATAATATACTGAATCAAGATCGCACGGGCTAAACATATTTACAAAAACGAAAAACAAGAAGAGTTTGTTGGCGTTCTGGGATCGGGGCTACCCAGACCTGCCTGCCTATGGCCCAGCACATGGCCCACCACGACGGCCCAGTACGGCCTGGCGACAAACCCCCCAAAACAAGACCCTCATGAGGGCCCCGGCCTTGCGAGGAGAACGACGACAAGACCTCCAGGGGAGCGGCCTCCCTAGGGTGCCTCCAGAGGAGCGGAGATTCCTACGCAGGTACCCAGCCTCAGGAGGCTGCGATGACGTGAGCCATGACGACCAAGGCCAGGCAGGCGCCAGCGGGCGCAGAGGGGACAGTTTCCGATTTGGTGCTAAGGAGGCAAGGACGTACACGAGTTCCCAAGGAATCCCCCAAAGGTTTCCATTCCAATGCAACACGACCAAGACCACGGGCTCGGCAGGATGGATGTCATCACCGAGCCCGCCTCTGCGTCACGCCCAGTAGCTTTGCAGGCGAAGACCACCTTTAGTTAGGATAGCTGTACCTCCTATCCCATTTCAAATTTGGCCGTTGTGGGATCCCTTCCCGCCTATGCGATAAGGGAAGAGGACCAAGGCCGCTATAAATAGGGACCAGCCTCCACCGTAGAAAGGGAGATCGATCCACCTTCACTCAAGAGCCCTTGGGAGGTCGCTCACCACTGTACTAGTTCATCCCCAAACCTACTCGTGAGGCTAATCCACCGAAAGCAGGAGTAGGGTTTTACACCACAAGGTGGCCCGAACCTGGGTAAATCTCTGTGTTCATCTTCTTGTTTGCTTGCGCGTATGCGGCAAGGCGTGGCTGTGGAGTGGCGAGCTTGAGGCAAGTGTGGGTTGAGATCTTCGCACACGCCCCAGAGTTCGAACCTTCTTGGGTCTGCGGAGCCCCGATTCTGACATTTGGCGCGTCAGGTAGGGGCGTGTCGAGATCTTCCCTCCGGTTCCGCTTCGTCCCCGCTTCGTCGCTCCCATGGCCGACGCCCACCGAGTTCGCGCCGAGTGCCGGGCTGCTCGCGTCACTAAAACGGCCACCGTGGGCCGCGGCGCCCCTCGCCGCTCTGCCTCTCCTGCAGCAAACGCCGCCACTGGTCCATACGCTCACAAGCAGCAGGACTCGTCACAGCCACCCACTGCGCGGCGTGATGGCCGCACCGCTACTCCGTCCCTCGTTCCCGCGATGGCGTGTCCTCCCACGCGCGCTACGTGCCGGCGAACGCGCAGGCCGCACTGTTCATGGCGCGCGAGCTACTGCGCTACTCCCCTGCCCACGATCGCTGCGACGACTGGCTTGGTCGCATCGTCGAGCTCGTCAGCGTCGCCGGCGAGGCCCCGGTGCCCACCCACTCACTCCGTCCCCCACCCTCCTTGGCGGGTGATGTGGCTCATGATGCACCTCTCCTCCTTCTCTGCATGGCGCCGACCCCGAGCCCATACGTGAAGCGCGCCCGCGCGACCTGCCACATGGGGCGCCGGCGCAGGCAAAGGATGAAGCAAGCTGCCAGGTGGCGCCGCGGCCACGAGGTGACGTGCGAGCGCTCCCCGCACCGCTGCGCTGGCACCAGGACCGTGCGCCGCCGGAGGCTGCAGCGCACGGACGCCAAGACCAAGCTCCGCTCGTATGCGCCGCACCCGTGTGTCGGATTTCGGGCTCCGCAAAACCCTCAAGGTTCGAACACAGGGGCGTGTGCGAAGCTTCCCTGCGGCCTCGCCCTACTTTGCTCGCTACACAGTGGTTACTACGGCGAACTCGCACGATGACGAGGAAGAAGATGAACACGGTGGTTTACCCAGGTTCGGGCCGCTGCGAAGCGTAATACCCTACTCCTGCTTTGGTGGATTGCCTCTCGGGGAGGTGTGGTGGATGAACTAGTATAGTGGTCTCGAGCCTCGCGAGGGCGCTCGAGTGGTGTTCTTGGCTCTCTGCCTTGTCTTGTGTTGTCCCGCCTCCGTCCGCTTCTACGGTGCGGCCTAGCCTCTATATATAGCAGTGGCCCGGGTCCTCTTCCCTTATCGCAATGGCGGGAAGGGATCCCACAACGGCCAATTTCGAAGGGGGACAGGAGTACATCCCCGCCCTGTCCAAAGGTGGTCTTTGCCTGCAAAGTAGCTGTCGATGATGCAGAGGTGTGCTCGGCGATGACATCCATACTGCGGGGCTCGTGGTCGTGGTCTTGTTACACCAGAATGGAAACCTTTGGGGAATACTTTGGGAACCCGCGTACTTCCTTGTGCCCTTTTGCACTAAAGGGGAAACTGCGCCGCCTGGCGCGCTGGCGCCCGCCTGTCCTTCCTTGCGTCATCCTTTACTCCTGAGGCCGGGTCCTGCATAGAGATCTCCGCCGCTCCGGAGGGGGCTTGAGGAGGCCCACCCCTTGCAGGTCTTGGTGTCGTTCTCCCTCGCTAGCCTGGGGTCCTCGCGAGGGTCTTGTCTTGAGTGGAATCGCGCCATGCCGTGTTTGGCTGACGAGGTGGACCATGTCCTGGGCCGCAGGCAGGCAGGTCTGGGTGACCCCGTTCCCAGAACGCCGACAGTAGCCCCCGGGCCCAAGGCGCGCTCGAGCTGGCTTTCGGATGAAGCCCTGAGGACGGCCCGAAGCGCTGCGGGCCCCAAATGCCTGCGGGCCAGGACTGGCGCGCGTCGTGTGGTCGATGTCGGGCTCCCAACGTCTCTTCGGCCACCGCCCGAATCGACAAAAGCCTGACTTCCGGCGCTGAGCCATTACTGCTTTCCTCTTCTGCGCACTTGCTCTCGCTCCCAGATCCCGGGCCTTAGTAGTGACCTCTCTAGATCCGGCGCCGCTCCGTCCTTCTCCATGTCGCGTTGGCCCCGTGATCTTCCCCATGGCTCCCGCCGGCATGTCGAAGCCAGAGGCCCAGAGCTCAGCTTCCGTTCCCATCTCACCGGCGCTTTCGGAGTCCGCCATTGCCAAGGACGGAGACCTCGTCCCGGTGCTTCCGTCGACGGCGGACGAGACCAACGAGAGCGGGCGGACCTTGATATGGGGCGGCTCCTCGGAGAAGCGGCCCTCGTCCAGGTCGGCCTACCCCTTCTTCCTTCATAGCATCTTTGCCGGGCTCGTCCCGCCTTTCTCCGCGTTCTTCACCGCCATCCTCGACCACTACGGGATTCAGGCCCTTCATCTCCAGCCCAACTCCATCCTGCTCTTGTCCGTCTTCGCCTTTTACTGCAAGGCTTTCGTGGGCGTGAAGCCTTCGGTGGCCCTCTTCCGGCACTTCTTCAGCTTGCGCGTGCACGACGGTACTCAGCGGTCGGCGTGCGTCTCCTTCGTCGCGGTCCAGAGCGGTAACATGCTCTTAAAGGCTGGGAAGAAGGTGGAGAACTTCAGGCATCGCTGGGTTTTCATGGATCTCGGCAGCTTCAACCCCCGCTTGGAGCTGCCGAAGGGGCTGACGGAGAATACCCCCGCATGGAGCTCCGCGAAGCTTTCTGACCCCTGGGCCAAGCCGGTCCTGGAGCAGATTTCTCACGATATCAGTGCCAAGAAGCTGACCGGGGGAATGATAGTGAAGGACTTCTTGATGGAGCGCCTGGCGCCACTCCAGTCTCATTCTAGGCCCCTGTGGGACTATCAGGGCAGCGGCGACAGCCTCAGGCTTCCGGCCGCACACATAACCCCCGAGGAATTGAGCAGGGCTGTGACAACCCTGCTCAACGGCGACCCCGGTGATCTCCCCGACGCCTACGCCCCGTTGTACCACCGCGACGACGTGGCCGATCTGGTCGCCAAGATGCCGGCCTTCAACGAACTGGGGCTCCCCCCAGCTAAGGGCCTTGGTTCCCCGGTGATGGTGTCCTCTGGCGACACCATGGGCGGGGAGGATTCGGAGAAGACGGCGGATGATGACCTGGCGGTGGCGTCTCCCCCGTCGCAGAGCATGCTCTTGTGCGATCTTGAGGACGACGACGATGTTGGTGAAGCTTCTGCTGCAGGCTCTTCGCGTCCCGCCAAGGTCTCCAGGGGGCTAGGACCGCCCCCCGTGCCACACGGTCCGCCTGCCTGGCGACCCCCAGGAAGCGCGGAGCAAGGTCTCCTCCGGTGTGCTCTGCCTCTGCCGGCAAGGCGGTTGAGGTGCCGGCCTCGCCCCCGCCCGAATCACGGCCTGCCGGCAAGGTGGGCGAGGCCGGGGCCACGGCGATCTCTCCAGTGGCTGCCCTTGCGGACAGTGCCCCTGCTCCCCAGCGTGGTGGAGCCCTCTCCGAGAAAGGCGAGGGTGCCCCCATCGTCGCCGGAGCGGAGAGGAAAAGGAAGTGGGTCGACGTCGAACAGTAAGTAACCCGGCTCGGCCTTGGTCGCCTGCCGGTAGCTTGTGTGCCGATGATTCCTCCTTTGCCTGGTAACTAGGAACGCCGCCGCGCTGAAGATGAGGAAGAAGAAGGCGGGCGTCAAGCCAAAGGCATCTTCCGATGCGCCGCCCACTCCTGTCATGCCGCCGTTGCCTGACGTGGCGCGTGCGGGCGAGGGGGTGGAGGCTCGCAAAGCAACCCTCCTGGTCACCGCCGTGGAACCCCCCAGCCCCCTATGCCTGTTGGCGTGGTCGCTCCTGCCCTTGAGGGCGCGTCGGTGCCACTGTCCGGAGGGCCAGCCCCAGAGGGCCGGCCGCCCGTTGATCCGTTTGCATCCGCCTTGCACGTGGTCGCCGCGCAGCCTCCGGAGCCTCCTGCTCCTCGTGCTGCTGTCTCTCGGGGAACGTCGCCTGTGATTGCGCAGGCGACTCCTCCGGAGGAGGCCTTGATGCCTTCGTCGCGCGGCCTCAACGTCCTGGACGGGGCCTTCACCGCACTGGGTCAAGTTCGGGACGCCCTCGCGAGTACCGACGATTGCCTCACGAGCGGGCGCCTGGGGCTCCTCTCCGGGTGGCTCCGGGCTGACGCCTCTGTCGTGGCGGTCTGGGGCCAGGCCGAGGCCACCGTGGTGAAGAGCGAGAAGGAGGCCGTGTCGGCCAAGGCAGCCCTCGAGGCGGCGCTGACCGACGCGGCGTCTGCTGTAGGGCGTCGCGACGAGGCGGAGTCCCGCTTGAAGGTTCTTCAGGAGGAGAAGTCCGCGCTTGAGGAGCAACTGTGCCAGCAGACGGAGGCCCTCGAGACCTGTAAGGCCCACCTTGCCGATCGGGACTCCGAGCTGTCCCAGGCGACAGCCGACCGCGCCGCGGCGCGAGAGCGCCTGGACGCGCGGGAAAGGGAGGTTACCCTGGAGAAGGCCCGGCTTGAGACCACGGAAAAGGCTCTGGCTGAGGCCGAGGAGAAAAAGGCCGCGGAGCTCAGCGCCCTTCCCCCGGTCGAGCTCAGGCTTCGCCAAGTGCTTCACTCCCTCTGCCGGGAAGGGTTTATGGAACCCCTGGTGGCTCCGGGAAGCGGCTTCGCGGAGCTTGCTTAGAAGCTTGTCGAGGCGCTGGAGGGCGCCGTTGCCAAGGTGGAGGGGGTCTTGGAGAGCGAGTGCCGCGACCTCTTTTTTGAGGCCGCGATGCGCGTCTTCAGCCACCTTCACCTTCGTGAGACAGGGTTCGACTTCGACTCCGTGATCCGCCCGGTCGCCCCCGAGGTCCGCAGCAGCGCTGCGCCGGCAGTGAAGGGCGCCGTGGAGGCGCTGGTGAAGAAGTTCACCCGCATCACCGTTCCTCCGCCTCCTGAAGCTGCAGGGGTTAGTGGTGAAGAAGACGACGCCATCAATGTCGACGACGAGTTCCCTGCGGGCGGGACGAGCGGCGGCGGAAGCTCCTCCAGATTCCTCTTCCTTGTTTCCTTCCTACAACGTTCATCATGCCTTGCGGAGGCGTTAAACTTGTTTGTATTCACGAAAACCTTTAATGCTTGTAATAACTATGGAACTGTGTGATTGCCTTCTTCGCCTTGTTTCCTTCTTGCTTGCTGTGATGCTCTGCGTCGGCAGGGCCCGGCCCCGCGCATACCTCAGTCGCCGTTGGGCCGTCCGGATCACCAAGGACCGTTCCAAGGGGTGAGGGGCTACGTGGCCAGCGAGGCTCCTGAGTCGCGATGCTCAGGAGTCCCCCTTGACGTACAAGCTCCAGCGTCCTCCTTAACTTAGAAATTTTGAACACCTTGCACTCTGCGTCGGCAGGGCCCGGCCCCGCGCATACCTCAGCCGCCGTTGGGCCGTCCGGATCACCAAGGACGGTTCCAAGGGGTGAGGGGCTACGTGGCCAGTGAGGCTCCTGAGTCGCGATGCTCAGGAGTCCCCCTTGACGTACGGGCTCCAGCGTCCTCCTTAAGGGTTTTGAGCGCGTTGAGCTCCGCGTCGGCAGGGCTCGGCCCCGTGCATACCTCAGCCGCCGTTGGGCCATCCGGATCACCAAGGACGGTTCCAAGGGGTGAGGGGCTACGTGGCCAGTGAGGCTCCTGAGTCGCGATGCTCAGGAGTCCCCCTTGACGTACGAGCGGCTCCCACACCTTTCCTCGCCGGCTTTTCCTGAGAGGGGCGCATGACGACCAGGTTTGGCAGACCTGGGCGTGAAGAGCAGGTTTGGCAGACCTGAGAAGGTGGTGTGTACCAGGCTCGGCCCGGTAGTAGCCCCCATGCAGCCCCCTCACGCGAACATCCCTGGGAATGCAGCGAAACGGAGCCGCAAGGAGCCTTCCTGAGGTTGGATGCAGCCGCTGGGGCGCCCTCCGTTGTTTATCCCCAGCACAGGGCGTAGGGCTTCCACATTGCGTGGGCATAGTCATTCGTGGACCGTGTTGTCCGCCAGCACGGAGGTGTGGCTTCCACATTGCTTGGCATAGTCATTGGTGGACCGTGTTGCCCGCCAGCACGGAGCTGTGGCTTCCACATTGCGTGATAAGGAACCCCTCCGCGTCCTCGGGGGGCTCCGGGCGTGTACAGCCCATTGAGTTCGTACGCGTGGCTGGCACGGTAGAACTGGGAGGTGTATCTGGGAGCCCGCGAGGGCGCTTTGGCCTCGCGAGGTCCCTACCTCAAAGGCGGTTTGCGCCTGAGTCTTCTTGTAAATAGCGCCATCTGGGGTCCTGCAAATTTTGGAGAAGCCTGCGCTGAACGTCCTCCCGAGGGCCTTCGCACGAGAGGGCCAAGCACCAGTGGCCCCAGGAGGTGATGTGAACGGGGCTGGACCGCCAGACAGAGCTCAGCCACTGGATTTATCAACGCTGCAGGGACGGACCCAAGCACAGACGCCGTGCCCAGTCCTCTCACGAGACGGTCGAAGGTAGGATCGTTCGGGTGTGGCAACATTCATGCCGGCAAGGAGCCGTGCAGGCAAGGGGAAACGTTAGGAAACAGATCACATGCATGAGAAACTGCTAAAATAAGCGTAAGTGCGGCGGCTGCAGGGGTACGCCCTGATCGCCTGAGGATAATGCGGCCCAGTGGGCGCCCTCAAATGGAACGAACCAAAAAGTTACCTGGCACAGACCAACAAAAAGTCACGTGGCGGCCAAGCCGCTGAAGAGTCGAAGCTGCTGTCATAGCCTGATCTTGTACCTCCACGAGCGCGGCCCTCACGGGCCCGTCGTCTCCCGGGGCTCGGGACCCATGCTTGGTCCGGGCATCTCCTCTGACTCCTCGCCGCACCTCGCCAGGCATGGTGCGAGCATGGCCCGGGCAAGGCGCTGGAACGTGACGCCGGCGTTCGCCAGTCCAAAGGGCATGCGGACGTAGTTGTGCGGGTAGACCCACCCGTGGTCGGCACGTGTTGGCCAAAAGTGGCCCTGGGACGCGGCCCTGTTGATCGCGAGCGTGTTGACACAGACGCGCGGCTGGTTGACTGGGCCGACGATGGCGGCTGGAATTGGTGGTGCAGGGCAGTCCCCGCCTCGCTTGGCGTGTGCCTCTCGAAGCTCCTCGATTGCTTTGATGACAGACTCTTGCGAGCTCGGTGCCTCGCGCAGTGCTCCTGGCTCCGGCAGTTGCACGTCAGGACGCACCTTCAGGTTGTGCCCGAACGCCTCCCTTGTCTCACCGGCCGAGCCGAGGGCTTCCTGGATGGAAGCCCCCGAGCCCGACCCAAGGGGGGCGCCGAGTGCGCTTTCCTATGCGATGGAGGGCGGGGCCCCGTCCCTGGGTGCAGAGCCTGAAGCTCCGCCCTTGGAGGTCCTAGCCCCCTGGCGCTCCGTGGGGATGAGCTGCTTCTTCTTCTTGCGTGCGTCCTCACGAGGCAGGGCTTCTTCGTCGTCGTCCGAGCGCTCGGCCACAGCAGTGCGGTAAGCACGCTCGAGGGAGCAGACGGCATCCTTCTCATCGCAGGCGACGGTGATGACGCCGCCACTCCCTGACATCTTGAGGACGTTGTAGCCGTGATGAGTCGCCGCCATGAACTTGGCGATGGACGGGTACCCAAGGATTGCGTTGTATGGGAGGTGGATGTGGGCAACATCGAAGACGATGATCTCGGTGCGGTAGTTCTTGCGTCCGCCGAAGGTGACGGGCAGGCGTACTTGCCCAATGGGAATGGTGGACCCATCAGTGACTCCCGAGAAGGGCTTGGTCGGCATGAGCTGGTCGTACGGTACTTGGAGCGTCTAGAAGGTCTCAATGGAGAGGACATTGAGCCCCGCTCCACTGTCGATGAGGGTCTTGGTGACGAGGACATTGCTGATGGTTGGAGTGCACATCATGGGGAGCTTGCCGGCCACGGCCGAGCACCTGAGCTGATCCCTCGAGTCGAAGGTGATTGCAGTCTGGGAACACTTGAGGGGACGCATGGCCTCGGACCTTGGGAGAGCCGCGTTCACCTCCCGCGCGAACTGCTTGAAGACGCGGTTCGACGCTGGGGCTTGGGCGCCGCCCAGGATAAAGGCTACCGCTCTGACCTCCTGGAAGCCCCCAGCCCCATCGTCCTGCCTGTCCTCTTCCTTCCTTCTGGGTGGTGGCGGTAGTGGTGGTAGGCCGGCCTCACGAGGACGGACCTCATGAGGCTGGCCACGGCGTGACCCCTCCGGAGGGTCATCGCGCCAGCGGTCCTCCCGAGCCTGATCACGCCAGCGGTCCTCCTGAGACTGATCGCGCCAGCAGTCCTCCTGAGGCTAGTCTCTCCACCCTTGGCGCGGTTCCCAGTTGTCCCAACGGCCCCCGCCGCGGCCTCCACCGCGTCCGAAGCCACGGTCAGTGCGCCTAGGGCGTCGGCCGCAGTGTTTGGCGCAGACCAGCCTGAGCTCCTGGCAGTCGGCGGTGTCGTGGTTGTTGGTGCGATGGAAGATGCAGGTCGGTCTCCCCACTGCGGGGTGTTCCTCGCCTCGGCTGCGCTTCACCTCAGCTTCGGCCGTAAGTACTGATGGGGCCTTGCGCTTAGCCTCCTTGGCTTTGGTCCTCTTCTCCTCTGGCTCTGCCGCCGGAGGCTCACGGAGCGACAAGCGGCCCTCTTCGGCCTTGGCGCACCTGTTCATGGCGAGCTCTTCCTTCATCTTGAGGTCTGTGATGCCGTCGGTGAACGCGGAGATGATAGCCTCATCCGACGCCTTCGGGACCTTGAGGCGCGTAGTCGTGAAGCAATGTATGCACTTGTGCAGGGTCTCTCCATCCTGTTGATTTACTCGTCGCAGGTCGTTCACGGTGAGCGCGTGGTCGCGGGTACCTTGGAAGTTGGCGACGAAGCACTTGCGCAGGTCGTCCCAGGAGGTGATGGACCCCTCCGGGAGGTCGAGGAGCCAGGAGAGCGCGCCCCCCTTGAGCGCCATGGGGAACCAGCACGCCATGACCTTGTCGTCTCCACCGGCCGCCCGGATGCTCAGGGAGTAAAGCTGTAAGAACTCGGCGGGATCCGGGGTGCCGTCGTAGCGAGGGAGCAGGTCGGGCTTGAACTTGCAGGGCCACACAGTTGGATGGAGCTCCGGGGCGATGGCGAGGCACCCCACCGGCTCGACGGGTGCGGCGTGTGCGGGCAGGGCCCAGTCTTGACACTCCTGAGGGGCCGCCTCGAGTGGTGTACGGTCGCGGCGCTGGTTTGGCAGTGCGGGGAGCGCACGCGCGTCGACGCGCGGTCGGGGCACCACCTGGCAGCTTACTTCATCTCTTGCCCTTGCTCGCGGTTCGCGGGGCTGGTCATGCGGGCGCGCTTCACGCCTGGGCTCGGGGTCGACGTCGCGTTGCGGAGGAGGTGGCGGCGCGTCGTGAGCCACGTCGTCTGCCAGGGAAGGCCAGGGTCGGAACGAGTAGGAGAGCGTCGAAGCGTCGCCGGCTGCACTGGCGAGCTCCGCGATGTGCCGAAGCCAGTCATTGTAGCGGTCGGGGGAGGGGCGGTAGTGGAGCTGCTCGTTCGCCATGGCGAGCGCGCCCGAACCGCGTGCCGGCCCGGGCCGGACGTGGGAGGACGACCCGGTAGCTGGATTGCCTCTCGGGGAGGTGTGGTGGATGAACTAGTACAGTGGTCTCGAGCCTCGCGAGGGCGCTCGAGTGGTGTTCTTGGCTCTCTGCCTTGTCTTGTGTTGTCCCGCCTCCGTCCGTTTCTACGGTGCGGCCTAGCCTCTATATATAGCAGTGGCCCGGGTCCTCTTCCCTTATCGCAATGGCGGGAAGGGATCCCACAACGGCCAAATTCGAAGGGGGACAGGAGTACATCCCCGCCCTGTCCAAAGGTGGTCTTCGCCTGCAAAGTAGCTGTCGATGATGCAGAGGTGGGCTCGGCGATGACATCCGTCCTACGGAGCTCGTGGTCGTGGTCTTGTTACACCAGAATGGAAACCTTTGGGGGATGCTTTGGGAACCCGCGTACGTCCTCCCCCTTTGCACTAAAGGGGAAACTGCGCCGCCTGGCACGCATGCGCCCGCCTGTCCTTCCTTGCGTCATCCTTGACTCCTGATGCCGGGTCCTGCATAGAGATCTCCGCCGCTCCGGAGGGGGCCTGAGGAGGCCCACCCCTTGTTGGTCTTGGTGTCGTTCTCCCTCGCTAGCCTGGGGTCCTCGCGAGGGCCTTGTCTTGTGTGGAATCGCGCCAGGCCATGTTTGGCTGACGAGGTGGGCCATGTCCTGGGCCGCAGGCAGGCAGGTCTGGGTACCCACATTCCCAGAACGCCGACACTGTGAGTGCAGCAGGTTGCCGCGCCTTCGCCCCGGAGTCGCGCCGTGTCGCCTGGCCCGGCAAGTTCAAGCCGGACCTGCCTCCATGCTATGACGGCACCCCCGACCCCGCGGAGTTCCTCCAACGCTACGCACTGAGCATCGAGGCGGCAAGCGGTGACGACAAAGTCATGGCAAACTGGTTCCCCATGGCTCCCAAGGGTGGCGCGCTCTCCTGGCTCCTCAACGTCCTGGAAGGATCAATCTCCTCCTGGGACGAACTCCGCGAGCGCTTCATCGCCAACTTCCAAGGCACCCGCGACCGCGCCCTCTCGGTGAACGACCTGCGGCGCGTGAAGCAGCAGCCAGGCGAGACCCTGCACAAGTACATACAACGTTTCACGAACGTTCGCCTCAAAATCCTGAAGGCGTCGGACGAGGCCATCATCTCGGCGTTTACCGATGGCGCCAGAGACATCAAGATGAAAGAGGAGCTCGCCATCCATGACGATCTGTGCTCAGTCCTGGAGATATTCAACCTGGCGAACAAGTGCGCAAGGGCCGAAGAGGGCCGCCTCTCCCTCCTCGAGCTTCCGGAGGCAGACCCTGAAGACAAGAAGGCCAAGGCTAAGGAGGCAAAGCGCATGGGCCCCGCTGTGCTGGCGGTAGAACCTAAGATGAAGCGTGGTCGTGACCAAGATGAGCCTCCCAAGGGCAACCGCCCGTTCTGCATCTTCCACTACACCCGCAGCCACAACACCGAAGACTGCAGGAGCTCAAGACGCCCCGCGACGACCGCCTAGGCCGCCGCCCCGAGCGTGGCGACCGTGGCTATGGCCGTGGAGGAGGGCGCGGCGGAGGTTGCTGGGACAACCGCGACCCACGTCAGGACTGGCGCGACCAGCCTCGCGAGGACCGCTGGCGTGACGAGCCTCGCGACGTACCCCGGCGCGATCAGCCTCGCGAGGCCCGTCCTCAGGGGAATGTCGGCCTCCCTCCGCTGCCACCGCCGCCAAGGAGAAACGACGATGACCGGCGGGATGATGGGGTTGGGGGCTTCCAGGAGCCCCATGCGATCACCTGCATCCTGGGCGGTGCTCAGGACCCTGCCTCACACCGCATCTTCAAGCAGTTCTCTCGCGAGGTGAATGCAACCCTCCCGAAGCTCGAGGCCGCGCGTCCCCTCAGCCGGTCACAGTACGCCATCACCTTCGACTCCAAGGATCATCTCAAGTGCTCGGCCGCCGCATGCGCGCTCCCCATGCTCTGCACGCCCACCATCAGCAACGTCCTCGTCACCAAGACCCTCATCGACAGAGGGGCCGGGCTCAATGTCCTCTCTGTCGAGACGTTTGAGACGCTTCAGGTGCCCTATGATCAGCTCATGCCAACCAAGCCCTTCTCAGGAGTAACCGATGGCTCCACCACTCCCCCGGGGCAGGTGCGCCTCCCAGTCACCTTTGGCAAGCACGATAACTACCACACCGAGCTCATCGACTTCGACGTTGCCCACATCCACCTCCCGTACAACGCCATCCTCGGGTACCCTACACTCGCCAAGTTCATGGCGGCAACCCATCATGGCTACAACGTCCTCAAGATGCCAGGGAGCGGCGGTGTCATTACGGTCGCCTGCAATGAAAAGGATGCAGTCTGCTCCCTCGAACACGCTTACCAGACTGCGGCGGCTGAAAACTCTGAGGATACACCCAGGAAGAAGAAGCAGCTCCTTCCCAAGAGCCGTCAGGGGACAGGGATCCCCAAGGACGGCGCCTCAGGCCCTGTGTCCATTGCAGGGGCGCCTCTCCCTCCTGTATAGGAAGGCACGCCCGACGCTTCCCTCAGGACGGGCTCGGGGGCTTCCATCTGGAGAGCTTCCGACCTGACCGGTGAGACGAGCGAGGTGCTCAGGCACCACTTGGAGGCGTGTTTTGATGCGCGCCCCCACAAGAAGGGAGCACGACGCGAGGCGCCGGGCTCATGAGAGTTCATCACCAACGCGATCGAGGAGCTTCAGGAGGCGCGTGCCATGCGCAGCGAGCGCCGCCCCACATCACCCAGTGCAGCTGCCGCCCCCAACGTGGACGGCAGGCTGTGCGTCTGCGTCAACATCCCGGGCCTCAACAGGGCCGCATCCCAGGACCTCTTCTGGCCATCGCGCATCGGCCGCAGTGGGGGCTACCCTTGCAACTACGTCTGTATGCCCTTTGGCCTCGTGAATGCGGGCGCCACATACCAGCGCCTCGCGCAGGCCGTGCTTGCATCTCACGAGGCCCGACGCCGCGCGGTCCTTCAAGAGGTCCCGGACCGTCGCGAGACCCCTGAACCTCGCGGGCCCCTCGAGCCTCCGGAGCCCTCAGGCTCGTGAGGATCAAGCTTCAACAACTACCTCGACGCTTCAGCAGCATCATTACCAGGTGACCTTTGGTTTGTTCATTCGAGGGCGCCCCTCGGGCTGCATCATCCTCAAGCTGTTAGGGCCCGCCCCTGCAGCTGTATCGTTTTGCGCATGTATCAGAACTGGTTCTGCATTTGATGAGTTTTTTAAGTATTCCAAACTGCATGCCCGGTGCTTCGTCACCATGAATGTCGTGCGCCCTAACAACCCCGCCCTCGATCGCCTCATGATTAAGGGTTGGCACGGCGTCTGTGCTCGGGTCCGTCCCTGCAGCGTTGATAAATCCAAGCGACTGAGCTCTGTCTCGCGGGCCAGTCCCGTGCACGTCACCTCCCGGGGTCCTTGGTGCCTTGTCCTTGCATGAGCTAATCGGGAGTGGGTGAGTCAGGGCGCGTGGCCCGGTTCGTATAACCGCAGTTCGGCGCTTCGCCGTCGCGGGAGCCGCGCGCCGGATGTTTTTCCTCGGGTTTTGTCACATGAGAAGACTGGGCACGGCGTCTGTGCTCGGGTCCATCCCTGCAGCGTCGATAAACCCAACAACTGAGCTCTGTCTGGCGGGCCGGGCCCGTTGATGTCACCTCCTGGGGTCCTTGGTGTTTGGCCTTCTCATGCGATGGCCTCTAGAGATTCATTCGGCGTAGGTTGTTCCCGTCGCACAGGTTTTGTAAGCGCGCCCCGCGCCAGAAGACTCAGGCGTAACCCGCCTTGAGGTAAGGCCTCGTGAGTCCCAGGCTGGCTCATGGGTGCCCAGATACACCTCCTCTAGTTCGGTCGTGCTAGCCATGCATACGAACGAAATTGGGTTGTACACGCCCGGAGAATCTAACATAGAGCTCCCTTCCCACGCCCAAGTGGAAGCCCCATGCTCCGCACTGCCGGACGACACGGTCGCTCAGCGGCTATGCCCACGCCCAAGTGGAAGCCCCATGCTCTGCGCTGGCGGACGACATGGTCACTCAGTGGCTATGCCCACGCCGAGTGGAAGCCCCATGCTCCACGCTGGTGGATAAACAACTGAGGGCGCCCTAGCGGCTGCACCAACCTCAGGATGGCCTCACGGCCCCGTCACGCAGCGTTCCCCTGGGATGCACGCGCGAGGGGGCTGGACAGGGGCTACGCTCAGGCCACGCCTGGCGCGTGCCACCACCACCACCACCACGCCTGGCACCTAGTCTTCCCGCGTCTATCCCAGGCAAAAGCTGGTGAGGAAAGGTATGGGAGCTGCTCATACATCATGGAGGACCCCTGAGCATCGTGACTCAGGGGCCTCACTAGTCACGTAGCCCATCACCCCTTGGTCTCGTCCTGGTGATCCGGACGCCCCAACGGCGGTTGAGGTATGTGTGGGATTGGGCCCTGCCGACGCAGAGTACTAAGACGCTCCAAATCAACTTCGTCGTCACCATGTTTCCTTCACGAAGGCTGCTCGCACGTCAAGGGGGACCCCTGAGCATTGCGACTCAGGGGCCTCACTAGTCACATAGCCCCTCGCCCCTTAGTCTCGTCCTGGCGATCCGGACGCCCCAACGGCGGTCAAGGTATGCGCGGGATTGGGCCCTGCCGACGCAGAGCCCAAAAGCAAGCAGGAAGGAAACAGGGCACGAAAGGAAACCACAGAGTTCAAACAGTTATTACAAGCACAAAATGTTTTGCGAATTCAAACAAGTCTTACGCCTCCACGAGGCATGATAAATGTCGCAGGTCAGAATCTAGGAGGAACCGTCATCGCCAAGGCCGCCGCCGCTTGCCCCAGTAACGGTGAGGTTGTCGTCAATGTTGCTGCCGACGCCTTCGTTTCCATCGCTCGCCTCCATCGCAGGGGGCTTGGAGTCGGGGAGGCAGGCGAACTTCTTCACCAGCGCGTCCACGGAATCCTTCACGGCCGCCGCGGCGGCGGCGCGGGACTCAGGGGCAACCGAGGCCATCACCGCGTTGAAATCAAAGCCGGGCTCGTGGAGGTAGAGGTGGCTGAAGACGCACGTTGCGGCCATGGAGAAAAGTTTGCGGCACTCGCCCTCCAGGATGGCGTCCACCCTGGCGACAGCACCTTCGAGCACCTCAGCGAGCTTGGAGGAGAGCCCGGCGTAGCCGTCCTCAGGAGTCGCCAGTGGCTCCTCGAATCCTCCTTTGCAGATGAAGCACAACGCCTGGCGAAGTCTGAGCTCGATGGAGGGGAAGGCATCGCGCTCCGTGGCCTTCTTCTTCTCAGCAGCGGCAAGGGTCTTCTCCCTGGCATCCAGCTGGACCGTCGTGTTGGAGGAACACCGGGCATGGGATGTCTGGGCCTCTACTACCTCATCCTTCAGCTTGGCCACACGCTCGTGCTCCGCTGCTTGGTCAGCAGCCGCCTGGGACAGCACGGAATCGCGATCGGCGAGCTTCGCCTCGCGAGCCTTCAGGTCCTCCTCCCGCTGGTGAAGTCGTTGTACGTGTGTAGCTTGCTCCTCCTGAAGGGCCTTCAGCTTGGCCTCTGCCTCGCCGCAGCGCTCCGCGGCGGACGCTGCTTTGGCATGCCGCGTCGCAAGCCGTCTTGGCCTCGGCAGCCTCCTTCCTGCTCTCTGCGGCGGCTGCCTCAGCCCGGCCCCAGGCCGTCTTGGTGGCCGTGTCAGCTTGGAGCCACCTAGAAATAAGCCTCAGGCGTTCCCTCGTGAGGGAGCACCTCTTGGCGTCTTGGAGGTCGTCCCGGATCTTGCCAAGCGCGGTATAGGCCTGATGACCCACAAGTATAGGGGATCAATCGTAGTTCTTTCGATAAGTAAGAGTGTCAAACCCACCGAGGAGCGGAAGGAAATGACAAGCGGTTTTCAGCAAGGTAATTTCTGCAAGCACTGAAATTGTAGGTAACAGATAGTTTGGTAGCAAGGTAATTGGTAACGAGCAAATAACGGTAATGGTAAACAAGGTGCAACAAGGTAGACCAATCCTTTCGAGGCAAAGGACAGGCCAGAACAATCACTAGTAATAGGCAAAGTGCTCTTGAGGATACACGGGAATTTCGTCTAGTCACTTTTATCATGTTGGTTTGATTCGTGTTCGCTACTTTGATAATTTGATATCTGGGTGGACCGGTGCTAAGGTGATGTTCTTACTTGAACTAACAACCTACTTATGATTAACCCCCTCACAAGCATCCGCAACTACGAGAAAAGTATTAAGACAAAGTCTAACCATAGCATTAAACATGTGGATCCAAATCAGCCCCTTACGAAGTAGCGCATAAACTAGGGTTTAAGCTTCTGTCACTCTAGCAACCCATCATCTAATAACTACTCCACAATGCATTCCCTTAGGCCCATGAATGGTGAAGTGTCATATAGTCGACGCTCACATGACACCACTAAGGGAATCACAACATACATATCATCAAAATATCAAACACATATCAAATTCACATGATTACTCGCAACATGACTTCTCCCGTGACCTCAAGAACAAAGGTAACTACTCACAAATAATAATCATGCTCAAGATCAGAGGAGTATTGAATAGCATAATGGATCTGAACATATGATCTTCCACCAAATAAACCATATAGTAATCAACTACGCAAGGTAATCAACACTACTAGTCACCCACAGGTACCAATCTGAGGTTCCAGTACAAAGATTGAACACAAGAGATGAACTAGGGTTTGAGAGGAGATGGTGCTGTTGAAGATGTTGATGAAGATTGGCCTCCCAAAGATGAGAGGGGTGTTGGTGATGTCGATGGCTTCGATTTCCCCCTCCGAGAGGGAAGTTCCCTCGGCGGAATCACTCCGCCGGAGGGCAAAAGTGCTCCTGCCCAAGTTTCGCCTCGAGGTCGCGGCGCTTCGTCCCGAAAGTCCTCCTCTTATTTTTTCTAGGTCAAGAGTGACCTTATACCAGAAGATGGGCACCGGAGGTGGGCCTGGGTGGGAGGCCCCCTCCGGTAGTTTTCAGCTCCAGTATTTTTTATTAAATGCAAAAATAATCTCCGTAAAATTTCAGCTTCATTGGAGTTGTGCAGAATAGGTATCTCTGACGTGCTTTTCTTGGGTCTAGAATTCCAGCTGCCGGTATTCTCCCTCTTTGTGTAAACCTTGCATATTATGAGAGAAAAGGCATTAGAATCACTCCCCAAAGCATTATTATTCAACAAACAAAGTAAATAACAGTAGGAAATCATGATGCAAAATGGACGTATCAACTCCCCCAAGCTTAGACCTCGCTTGTCCTCAAGCGAAAGCCGATATTGAAAAGCATGTCTACATGGTTTGAGAGAGAGGTGTCGATAAAAACAAAATACGGACATAGAGGTATCATGCTTATTAACATAACAGCAACAAACTCTAACATAAGAACTTATTTCAATACATTATTATCATAAAGCCTCTCATGAACAAGTAACAATTCATCACAACATAGAAGCATGAAGCATAAACCTTATTGGGAACCAACATACTGTGTTCTCAGTCAACTTTGCAACTACAATTCATCATATTTTCAGGAAGGGTCTCATGTCGGAGCCTTTTGGCAAGTCCACATACTCAACCATCATTTAGTCTTCTATGATTGCTAACGCTCATGGCATACCCATGAACAAAAAGTTTCAACCGGACACGTAGGAAGATAGGGACTTATAGTTTTGCCTCCCAACTCACTCACCTCAAGGGTGATGTCAACAATAATAACTCATGCCCACCCATATCCAACTGGATATATGTGCCTAGATCTTTCCTCACCACATGATGCTTGCAAAAGAAAAAAAATAAAAAGGAATAGGGAAGAATACTTTGACTCTTGCATAAAAGTAAGTGCATAAAAGTAAAAGATAAGCCCTTCGCAGAGGGAAGCAGAGGTTGTCATGCGCTTATTGGTTTGTATGCCCAATCCCTTAATGTAAAAGAACGTCAAGCTATATTGCCCCCTATGATAGCAACCTTTATTATGCAGTCCGTCACTTTTATTACTTTGCCATCATAAGTTCGTATAATGCTCAATTTTCTCTTACACTAATTGATCAAAACACTTTTAGAAGCAATTTTTATTGCCTTGTTGCACCGATGACAACTTACTTGAAGGATCTTTCTCGATCCATAGGTAGGTATGGTGGACACTCAAGGAAAGAGTTTGGGTTTGGGTTTTTGGATGCACAAGTAGTATCTCTACTTAGTGCGGAATTTTTGGCTAGCAACGGTATTGGGAAAGCACCAGATGTCAAAGGATCTATGACAATATAACTTCTATGTGGATATGAACAAACATAAGTCATTACATTGTCTTCCTTGTCCAACGTCAACAATTTTGACATAAAATATTTGATGGGGGCTCCCAATCACAAAAGATGTCCAAGATGGTGTATTTGCATGTGAATCTTCTCTTCCTTTATTAATTCTTTCATGAATTGCATCATTGACCAATGCTATGTTTGTCAATCTCCAACAAATTTTACTACTTATACTTTTCATTATGTAATGTCATTACTCACCATAGGATTAGCTTATGATTCTTTTCATTTGTTTTTCTTTTCTTTATTTTGATTGCAACAAGAAAGTAGAGGGGCATAAACTCAAACTAAACTTTATTATATAACTCTCACTCGATTACATAGATAGATAAGCCACGAAACTAACACACGAAAATAGATCACGCTAAACTTTTATTCAACTAAAGCAAAGGAAAACTAAGGATCGAACTAAAATAGGTAAAGGTGAATAAAAGTGGTGGTGATACGATACCGGGGAACCTCCCCCAAGCTTAGCTCAAGCCAAGGGGAGTGCCCATACCCGTGTGCTCAAGTCACCTTCGGTGGTGGTGATGAAGAAGGTGGAGGTGTTGATGTAGGTGGTGGTGATGATGTAGTAAGCTTGTCCTCCAGATTCCAGGGCAAGGGCTCCCCATCAAAGGTTGACGCGAGAGTCCCCTGAGTCCTACAACTGGCAGCTAAACTCATACCTTTAAATCTCGCTTCATATTCGAAGACTTGGTTTTGAAGATCATAAACTTGGCTCTGCAGAAAATTAATTTGCTCGTTGAGGGTGGAGATGATGTCCTTTATAGACCGGCCATCCACCGTCTGATCACGGGTGAATTCCGTGATCATGGAGTGATTGGCACTAAGTCCACGCTCCACCATCTTCTGGCACTTGAAGATTTCCTGTTCCTGAAAGCACAACATGCTCCCTTGGTGGTTTTGATAATTCATGACAGCATACATTGCCTCTTGGACTAATACTTTTACCTAGTGTATTTCAGATAATAGTCCATGGAGAGAAGGGTTGGCAAAAGGACTATGAAGATTGTGGAGATACCCCAAGATGCAAGGAAATAGGTTGGCAAAGCTTCAAGCAAGAGGACTCTACATTTTACTTTGTGAGAAATCACTTTGAGTCCATAGGAAAGCCAATACTATTAAAAGGGGGTAAGGTTTTGTTGGTGAACAAAATGCTCATACGTGCACAAGTGATAGTCACCAAAAACACCCACAAGCTCTTCCACAAAAGTCTGTCCAAAGTCAAATATCCCAAATCGGTGCAACCAACACTTCCCACTCGGTGCCACCGATTCCCATACTCAGACAAACCTAAGCCAAACCCTACCTTTTCAGTGCAACCGATTCTGCTTCGGTGCCACCGAGTTTAGGTTGTCAACTTTCTGTTACGCAAATTCACAATATCGGTACCACCGAGATTGTTGGATCGGTGTCACCGAGAATGGCCAATCTGACCGTTGGTCACCTTATCGGTGCAACCGAGTTTCATATATCGGTCTCACCGAGATTCAAAAGTTGCCACTTTTTGGTCACTTCGGTACCACCGAGATTAACACATCGGTGTCACCGAGTTGGTCATTTTGTGTGTAACGGTTGGATTTTTGGGGATGCCTATATATACCCCTCCACCACCACCTACTCGAAAGAGAAGCACTCAGAACTATTCCATACTTGCCCCATTAGTTTTCTGAGAGAGAGCCACCTACTCATGTGTTGAGATCAAGCCATTCCATTCCAACCATATGAATCTTGATCTCTAGCCTCCCCAAGTTGCTTTCCACCAATCCCATCTCTTCCACCAAGCCAAATCTGTGAGAGAGTGATTCTGTGTTGAGGAATATATCATCTTGAAGCACAAGAGCAAGGAGTTCATCATCATTACCGAGCCAATTACCTTTTGGAGGGTGGTGCCTCCTAGGTTGGTTAGGTGTCGCTTGGGAGCCTTCTACTTCGTGTTGTGGAGTTGAACCAAGAAGTTTGTAAGGGCAAGGAGATCGCCTACTTCGTAAAGATCTACCCATAGTGAGGCTAGTCCTTCGTGGACGGAAGCTGTTATGGAATAGTCAAGGTTGCTACTTTGTGGACCCTTCGTGGGTGGAGCCCTCCGTGGACTCTCGCGACCGTTACCCTCTGTGGGTTGAAGACTCCATAAACGTGGACGTACGATAGCACCACCTATCGGAACCACGGGAAAAAATCCTTGCGTCTCCAATTGTGTTTGATCTTCCTATCTCAACTCTTTACTTCATGTGCAATGTCTTTACTTTCCGGTGCTATATTCGTAGACATGCATGTGTAGGGTGTGCTTGACTTGCTATCTCGCTATGATTGTTAAAATCTGCCAACCAATTAACTTGGGAAAAGGTTAGGTTTTAAATTCCTACTAGTAGTCTATTCACCCCCCTCTAGACACTCTTCTAGTGATCCCACAGTTGGTATCAGAGCTTTGGTCTCCATTGCTTCGGTTTAATCACCGTGGAGGAAGATGGATGTGTCTAGTATAGGGAGTTTGAGTTGTAGAGTGCCCATTCTCGATGGAGAGTACTATAGTCAATGGAAAACCTTGATGCTTGAGCTGTTTAATGAGTTTCAATTGAGCAAGTATGTTAAGAGCCTTTATGTACCTCCCATTGATCCCTTACACCCCACACACGAAGAGGAAATTGATATGCTATGCAATCTTAGAACTGTTAATCTCATTGTTAGAGCATTGCCTAGAAATGTGCTTAATCAAATGAAGAATTTTGAATGTGCTTATACTTTGTGGAATGACTTGGAGAAACGATATCCAAATTATTCATTGAGTAATCTTGATGAAATTCTTCATAAAACTATTGCCTTCCACAAAATGACGCCTAATGATCCCAAGTTTGATGATTGTCTATTTGAGCTTAGAGATCTCATGCGTGCTAAAGGAGATGTCATAACCATTAGCAACATCATTTGAGAAGCCATTCGAATTCACAACTTTGAACATTGTCATGATCACAATCCTAATGAATCTCTTGTTCTTTGTGACGAGGATTTCCCACTTGATGATGACAATGTGGAACATGGCTACTATGATGAAGATGAGCTGTTTGACATCGAGTATGAGAAGATCATGAAGAATCTAAGTCTCATGGCAAACTTCAAGGATTACATGTCCGGAGGAAAAGAGTGGATTCTCGATAGAGGATGTACCGACCATATGACCGGAGATAGAGAAATGTTTGAAGAAATCACACCAAACCATGGACCGCGAAGGTACGTAACATTTGGAGACAACTCCAAGGGTAAGGTACTTGGTCTTGGTAAAGTGGCCATATCCCATGATAGCTCTATTCAAAATGTTATGCTTGTTGAATCTCTTGGCTACAATCTTCTTTCCGTATCTAGACTTGCCGACTTCGGTTTCAATGTGTTATTCACGAAAGTAGATTGCCAAGTGTTTCGTCAAGATAATCATAAAATGGTCTTTACCGGTATCCGTAGAGGTGATCTATACATTGTTGATTTCACTAAGAGATCCAAATCTCGCACTTGTTTAATTGCTAAATCTTCTAAAGGTTGGCTTTGGCATAGAAGACTAGGACATGTTGGCATGCGTAATCTAGACAAGCTCATAAAAGGTGATCATATACTTGGTGTTAAAGATGTTATCTTTGACAAAGATAGACTTTGTAGTGCTTGTCAAGCTGGAAAGCAAGTAGGTGGAAGTCATCCCATTAAGAATATCATGACTACTAGGAGACCACTCGAGTTACTTCACATGGATCTTTTTGGTCCCAATGCTTACAAGAGCCTCGGTGGAAATTCCTATGGTCTAGTTATAGTTGATGATTTTTCCAGATTTACGTGGGTATTCTTTCTTGATGATAAGTCGCAGGTACAAAAGATCTTCAAGAACTTCGTTCGCAAGGCGCAAAATCAGTTTGAAGTGAAGATCAAGAAGGTTCGGAGCGATAATGGATCGGAGTTCAAGAACACCCATGTGGATACCTTTCTTGATGAAGAAGGTGTTTCACATGAGTTCTCGGCTACGTACACACCTCAACAAAATGGAGTTGTTGAGAGGAAGAACCGGACGCTCATTGAGATGGCAAGAACGATGCTTGACGAATACAAGACGCCAAGACACTTTTGGGCAGAAGCCGTGGAAACAGCATGTCATGCCACAAACCGACTCTACTTGCACAAGCTTCTCGGTGATAAGGACCCTTCAGAAGCTACCAAGATTTGCCCATCGGCAAGATTCGTCCCATGGAGGTGAAGGAAAGTACTTCATCAACTCAAGTGGAAGCCCCCACTTCACGTCAAGGTGAACCACAACATGACATGGAGGCATCCACAAGCGGTACACGACAAGATGATGAAGAGGAGTAAGTACATCATGAAGATCCACCACAACCTCCTTCACCACCACCTCAAGGGACTGATACCTTCAACAACAACGAAGATGAAGGAGATGATGATGAGGAAGAAGCTCCACCATCCAACAATCGGAAGCTGACCCGAGTTCGAGCACAAGTGACCAAGAACCATCCTCTAAACCAAATATTTGGTGATATACAAACAGGGAGAATCACTCGCTCTAAAACTCGCCTAGCTAACTTTTGTGAGCATTATTCTTTCATCTCTAGCATTGAGCCCCTAAAGGTAGAACAAGCTCTTGAAGACGCGGATTGGGTGAACGCCATGCATGAAGAGCTTCACAACTTCGAAAGGAACGAAGTGTGGACACTCGTGGAGAAGCCCGAGGATGAGCACAACATCATCGGAACCAAATGGGTGTTTCGGAACAAGCAAGACGAAGATGGTCAAGTCGTACGCAACAAGGCATGTCTCGTAGCCCAAGGATATACGCAAGTCGAAGGTATGGACTACGGTGAGACCTATGCACCCGTCGCTAGACTTGAAGCTATTTGCATTCTTCTTGCTTATGCTAATGACCATGATATCACGCTTTATCAAATGGACATTAAAAGTGCCTTTTTAAATGGTGAAATTGAAGAAGATGTTTATGTTAAGCAACCACCTGGTTTTGTGAATCCTAAGAAACCTAATCATGTTTACAAGCTTCGTAAAGCTCTTTATGGTCTTAAGCAAGCCCCTCGTGCTTGGTACAAATGCTTAACGAAGTTTCTCATTGAAAAAGGTTTTGAAATTGGTAAAATTGATGCAACCTTGTTCTCTAAGAGAGTTAATGGTGAATTATTTGTGTGCCAAATCTATGTGGATGATATTATCTTTGGTTCCACTAACCCTCAATTTAGTGAAAGATTTGGAAGGTTGATGTCTGAGAAGTATGAGATGTCCATGATGTGTGAGCTAAAATTCTTTCTTGGTTTGCAAATCAAGCAATCAAGAGAAGGAACTTTCATCTCTCATACTAAGTATACCAAGGACTTGATCAAGAAGTTCAACATGCAGGAGTGCAAAGGTATGAAAACTCCCAAGCCTACTAGTGGACATGTTGATCTCACCAAGGAGGATGAACCGGTTGATCAAAAGGTTTATCGATCTATGATTGGTTCATTGCTATATCTATGTGCTTCTCGTCCCGATATTATGCTTAGTGTTTGCATGTGTGCTAGATATCAAGCTGCACCTAAAGAGTGTCATCTTTTGGCCGTGAAACGTATTGTGAGATATTTGATACAAACACCAAACTTTGGCATTTGGTATCCCAAGGGATCTTCCTTTAACCTTGTTGGCTATTCCGATTCGGACTATGCCGGAGACAAGGTTGATAGAAAATCCACCTCGGGTACTTGTCAATTTTTGGGTAGATCTCTTGTATCTTGGTCCTCTAAGAAACAAAACTCGGTATCTTTATCTACTACCGAAGCTGAGTATATTGCTTCTGGATCTTGTTGTGCGCAATTACTATGGATGACACAGACGCTTAAGGATTATGGAATCCATGTTAAAAATGTTCCATTGCTTTGTGACAATGAAAGTGCTATTAAAATTGGTCATAATCCTGTGCAACATTCTCAAACTAAACATATTCAAGTTAGACATCATTTCATTCGTGATCATGTTGCCAAAGGAGATATTGATCTTAAGCATGTCCGTACCAATAAGCAATTGGCCGATATCTTTACTAAGCCACTTGATGAGAAAAGGTTTTGTCACTTGAGGAGTGAGTTGAACATCATTGATGCTTCAAACTTGAGCTAGACTCACTCGGTTGCATGCAAGGGCATGAGCTTTCTTGATATTTCCATGATACTCTTGACATGTTATCTTATGCCATGGAATTCTATGCTCCCTTGTATTGCATCTAACCTTTTGTAGGTACTTGGAAGATTTTCATTCCACAAGATTGCCATCAACTCCAATCATAAGCAATCTTGTCTTGACCAAGTATCCACAACCCCTCTTGATGATGGAAGGAAGAAGACCACAAAAACATATCCTTGACACAAATATGTACTTCACAATTGGAATTGTGTCATATCATGTTCTTCCTTGCATGACTAACCTATGTAGGTGACAAGTGTACTAAAACGAGAAGGATTGCTCCCAACCCAAGATGATCTTCATCAACCTCGAGCATCCTCAACAAGTTCACCTACAAGCTACGTCATCAACATCACTCAAAGGTATGTACTCATATCCTTGAAAAGGCTTTACTCCAAGTCATGAGCTAAAGCAACTCAAGTGATATGAAGACATTAAAATGCTTAATCGAAAAATGGTAACCCCATTTTGAGCTTAACGTTGAGCATGACCTATGATCAAGCATTCTTGCCTGGCTCCTAAGTCAATATACTCTAATATAGGTGACCTAGTCACCGCCCATCATCCAGTTAAGAATCTTGTGTGGTTCATTCTCTATTTGCAAGATTTTCCTTTCAACCACTCAAATCTTCTCTAGTTGATATCCTTTTGTAAAAACTTTTGCATTCCATTTGAAAATTTTCTTTTGACACTGTGTTATTTGCAAAGTTTGAGAAATCTCGATTTCAAAATTCCACTGCCAAGTTTCTGTTTTTGGCTCGGAGCCACCGATACAAACATCTCGGTATCACCGATTAGTTTGTCTCAGAGCCACCGATTTGTCTTTTTTTATTTCTGTGTTTCCTTAGAGATCTTTCAATTTGTATCTTTCTAGTGATGTCTTTGTTTCTTCGATGATCCCTTATTTTCTTTTAAAAAAACTTAGGGGGAGAAATTCTTTATTCAAGGATCCCTAACCCAAAGGAGGAGAAGTCTTATACGATCTCAGATCAGCCTAAGGGAGAGAAACTATTTTCAATGATTCCCTCAGTTTTCAATTCTATGAACCCTACACTCAATGACCCTTGTTCTCAAGGATCCCTGTTTAGTCAATGATCCCTGTATCTGTCCCTGTGTATGACCTTTTTGGAAATTAATGCCAAAGGGGGAGAAATATACAAAGCTTCATGCTAAAGGGGGAGATACATGCTTATGCAAAGGGGGAGATATAATCAAGGGGGAAAGGTGAATATCAAAGTTGTTACTTATTTAGACAAGGTGAGAACACCAAAGTAGGGGGAGAAAAATATGTTTGCTCCAAATGTGGTTATAACGCAAAATGTATTTCATTTGATTGAATTTTCTTACCCTATCCAATCCCAATATCTACATGCTAAGATTCAGGGGGAGAGGATTACTACTTTCATATCTAAGGGGAGATAATTCTAAATGATCTTGGAGACATATCAATCTTAATGATTACTATCTTTTATATGTTCTCCATATCTTGGTACTTTTGAGTTCTATTGCCTTTTGATTGGTAGAATACTCTTGTGTTCCCTAACATTGTTTTCTCAAGTGTATTTCTACTACAAGAATGCTCAAGAACTCAAGGTAAGTATATGCATCACATCTTTGATCAAGGTGATCTCTTACTTCTTGCACATATTGTTTGCAAGAGTGAAGTCTTGAACAAGGATACATCTCATTCATATACACGTTTGATGTGTATAGCCAAGATACACATGACTCATTATATCCTTTCTACTACATGTGTGTCCATGCATTCCAAAGCAACTATCCTTTAAAGGGATTGCACACATTTAGGGGGAGCAAGTCTAAGTCATGTGTTTCTCAAAGTCTTCATTATATCCATGCATATATTTATTTGAAGCTTTGATTGTATGTTGTCATCAATTACCAAAAAGGGGGAGATTGAAAGCACAACATGCTCCCTTGGTGGTTTTGATAATTCATGACAGCATACATTGCCTCTTGGACTAATACTTTTACCTAGTGTATTTCAGATAATAGTCCATGGAGAGAAGGGTTGGCAAAAGGACTATGAAGATTGTGGAGATACCCCAAGATGCAAGGAAATAGGTTGGCAAAGCTTCAAGCAAGAGGACTCTACATTTTACTTTGTGAGAAATCACTTTGAGTCCATAGGAAAGCCAATACTATTAAAAGGGGGTAAGGTTTTGTTGGTGAACAAAATGCTCATACGTGCACAAGTGATAGTCACCAAAAACACCCACAAGCTCTTCCACAAAAGTCTGTCCAAAGTCAAATATCCTAAATCGGTGCAACCAACACTTCCCACTCGGTGCCACCGATTCCCATACTCAGACAGACCTAAGCCAAACCCTACCTTTTCGGTGCAACCGATTCTGCTTCGGTGCCACCGAGTTTAGGTTGCCAACTTTCTGTTATGCAAATTCACAATATCGGTACCACCGAGATTGTTGGATCGGCGTCACCGAGAATGGGCAATCTGACCGTTGGTCACCTTATCGGTGCAACCGAGTTTCATATATCGGTCTCACTAAGATTCAAAAGTTGCCACTTTTTGGTCACTTCGGTACCACCGAGATTAACACATCAGTGTCACCGAGTTGGTCATTTTGTGTGTAACGGTTGGATTTTTGGGGATGCCTATATATACCCCTCCACCACCACCTACTAGAAAGAGAAGCACTCAGAACTATTCCATACTTGCCCCATCAGTTTTCTCAGAGAGAGGCACCTACTCATGTGTTGAGATCAAGCCATTCCATTCCAATCATATGAATCTTGATCTCTAGCCTCCCCAAGTTGCTTTCCACCTATCCCATCTCTTCTACCAAGCCAAATCTATGAGAGAGTGATTGTGTGTTGAGGAGTCTATCATCTTGAAGCACAAGAGCAAGGAGTTCATCGTCATTACCGAGCCTATTACCTTTTGGAGGGTGGTGCCTCCTAGATTGGTTAGGTGTCGCTTGGGAGCCTACTACTTCGTGTTGTGGAGTTGAACCAAGAAGTTTGTAAGGGCAAGGAGATCGCCTACTTCGTGAAGATCTACCCATAGTGAGGCTAGTCCTTCGTGGACGGAAGCCGTTATGGAATAGTCAAGCTTGCTACTTCGTGGACCCTTCGTGGGTGAAGCCCTCCGTGGACTCTCGCGACCGTTACCTTCCGTGGGTTGAAGACTCCATAAACGTGGACGTACGATAGCACCACCTATCGAAACCACGGGAAAAAATCCTTGCGTCTCCAATTGTGTTTGATCTTCCTATCTCAACTCTTTACTTCATGTGCAATGTCTTTACTTTCCGCTGCTATATTCGTAGACATGCATGTGTAGGGTGTGCTTGACTTGCTATCTCGGTATGATTGTTAAAATCTGCCAAGCAATTAACTTGGGAAAATGTTAGGTTTTAAATTCCTGCTAGTAGTCTATTCACCCCCCCTCCTCTAGACACTCTTCTAGTGATCCCACAGTTCCACCGCCTCAAGCCTAGCCTCCACGCTTCCGGTCTTCTTGGGTCCTTGAACATCGCGGATGTGGAGCACCCCCTCACGCATCTCAATGGCTTGAGGGTGCTTCATCACCTCCGGGAAGTACGGGTTGATGACCTTCTCAAAGAACTTGTCCTTGGAGGAGCTTGGTGGAGCCATGGGAAATCCAGATCTGACGAGAAAACAACAAGAAACAAGAATAGAGGATTTTTCTGCGATGCGATCGTCAAAACAGTTGGGGTATAAATAGAGAATTTTTATTCTTGGGAAACAAGTATTTGGAAGGAGAACGGAGTCGGGAAGGCATCCGAGGTGGGCACAACCCACGAGGGTGCGCCCAGGGGTGCCTGGCACGCCTTGGTGTATCGTGCTCACCTCGATCACCTTCCGGTTTATTTTTTATTCCCAAAATTCTAAAATATTCCAAAACTGACAAAAAATATTTTTGCGGATTTTTCGGAGTCCGTTTACTTACCGTATCACATACCTCCTATTTTTAAGTATTCGGGAGTGTTCCGGAAGGTTTCTTTTGTGCGTTCCTCCGATGTCATGGTTTGGATAACATTGCTTTCAACGTTAATAGGCGTACTTGAGATATAATGCTTAATTCTTTGTCCATTGACCACCTTCGGGTTAGTACCTTCGGTGTTATTAATTTTGATAGCTACAGAACGATAAACCTCTTCAATAATATATGGTCCTTCCCATTTTGAGAGAAGCTTTCCTGCAAAAAATCTTAAGCGAGAGTTGAACAAAATAACATAATCTCCTATTTTGAATTCCCGCTTTTGGATTCTTTTGTAATGCCATCTTTTTACTTTTTCTTTGAATAGCTTGGTATTTTCATACGCTTGGGTTCTCCATTCATCTAGTGAGCTAATATCAAAAAGCCTCTTCTCACCGAAAAGTTTGAAATCATAGTTGAGTTCTTTAATTGCCCAAAATGCTTTGTGTTCCAGTTCTAGAGGCAAATGACAAGCTTTCCCATACACCATTTTATATGGAAACATACCCATAGGATTTTTATAAGCTGTTCTATAGGCCCAAAGTGCATCATCTAATTTCTTAGACCAATTCTTATGAGACCTATTGACAGTTTTTTGTAATATTAGTTTTATTTCTCTATTGCTAAGTTCAACTTGACCACTAGATTGAGGATGATAGGGTGATGCAATTCTATGGTTAACACCATATTTAGCAAGCATCTTACGGAAAGCACCATGAATAAAGTGTGAACCACCATCGGTCATTAAATATCTAGGGACTCCAAACCTCGGGAAGATAACCTCTTTAAGCATTTTAATGGAGGTGTGGTGATCGGCACTATTAGTTGGAATAGCTTCTACCCACTTAGTGACATAATCAACCGCAACCAAAATATGAGTGTACCCATTATAGGAAGGAAAAGGCCCCATATAATCAAAACCCCAAACGTCAAATGGTTCGACAACAAGTGAATAATTCATAGGCATTTCTTGACGCTTACCGATATTACCAATTCTTTGACATTCATCACAAGACAAGACAAACTTACGGGCATCCTTAAAGAGAGTTGGCCAATAAAAACCAGATTGCAATACCTTATGAGCAGTTCTATCTCCCGCATGATGTCCTCCATAAGCTTCGGAATGACATTTCCGTAGGATTTGTTCCTGTTCATGCTCACGTACACAACGCCTAATAATACCATCTACTCCTTCTTTATTAAGGTGTGGGTCATCCCAAAAGTAATGTCTCAAGTCATAGACATTTTTTCTCTTTTGTTGATAAGTAAAACTGGGTGGTATATATTTAGAGACAATATAATTAGCATAATCAGCATACCAAGGTGTGTTTTGTGAGACACTTATTGCAGCTAGTTGTTCGTCAGGGAAACTATCATCAATAGGTAGTGGGTCATCAAGAATATTTTCTAACCTAGACAAGTTGTTAGCTACGGGGTTCTCAGCTCCTTTTCTATCAACGATGTGTAAGTCAAATTCTTTAAGCAAAAGAACCCACCTAATGAGTCTAGGTTTAGCATCTTTCTTTTCCATAAGGTATTTTCTAGCGGCTTGATCGGTGGGAACAATAACTTTGGAGTCAACAATATAGGATCTAAATTTATCACAAGCAAACACAATTGCTAAAAATTCTTTTTCAGTAGTAGCATAGTTTCGTTGGGCACTGTCTAGAGTTTTACTAGCATAATGGATAACATTCAATTTCTTATCAACTCTTTGTCCTAGGACAGCACCAACAGCATAATCACTAGCATCACACATCATTTCAAAAGGCAAGTTCCAATCAGGTGGTTGAACGATAGGTGCAGAGGTTAAGGCTTTCTTGAGTGTTTCAAAGGCTTCCACACAATCATCATCAAAAACAAAAGGAATATCCTTTTGCAAAAGATTAGTAAGAGGCCTAGAAATTTTAGAGAAGTCTTTAATGAACCTCCTATAAAAACCAGCATGACCAAGGAAACTTCGAATACCTTTAATATCTTTAGGACATGGCATTTTCTCAATTGCATCAACTTTTGCTTTATCCACCTCAATACCTCGTTCAGATATTTTATGCCCCAAGACAATGCCTTCGTTAACCATAAAGTGACACTTCTCCCAATTCAAGACGAGATTAGTTTGTTCACATGTCTGCAAAACTCGATCAAGGTTGCTTAAGCAATCATCAAAAGAAGTTCCGTAAACGGAAAAATCATCCATGAAAACCTCCACAATCTTTTCACAAAAATCAGAGAATATAGCAGTCATACATCTTTGAAAGGTAGCAGGTGCATTGCATAAACCAAAAGGCATACGTCTATAAGCCTAGGTTCCAAAAGGGCAAGTAAAGGTAGTTTTCTCTTGATCAGATTGTGATACAGGTATTTGAGAGAAACCAGAATATCCATCTAAGAAACAAAAGTGTGTGTGCTTAGATAGTCTCTCTAGCATTTGATCAATGAATGGTAGGGGGTAATGATCTTTCCTAGTAGATTTATTTAATTTTCTAAAATCTATTACCATTCTATAGCCCGTGACAATTCTTTGTGGAATGAGTTCATTCTTATCATTGGGAACAACGGTAATACCTCCTTTCTTAGGGACACAATGAACGGGACTTACCCATCTACTATCAGCTATGGGATAGATTATACCTGCTTCCAGAAGCTTTAATATTTCAGTTATTACCACTTCTTTCATCTTAGGATTCAATCGTCGTTGGTGATCAAAAACGGGTTTAGCATCAGGTTCCATATTGATCTTGTGCTGACATAGAGTGGGACTAATGCCCTTAAGATCATCAAGAGTATATCCAATAGCAGCCCGGTGCTTCCTTAGAACTTTCAATAATCTCTCTTCTTCATGTTCTGAAAGGTTAGCACTAATAATAACAGGATATATCTTTTTCTCATCAAGATAAGCATACTTCAAAGTGTCAGGCAATTGTTTCAATTCAAACACAGGACCACCTTTAGGTGGAGGAGGACCTCCAAGAGTTTCAATAGGAAAATTGTGTTTCAAGAGAGGTTGTTGTTCGAAGGAAATTTGATCTATTTCGTTTCTTTCGCACAAATGCATATCATTTTCATGGTCGAGTAAATATTGTTCTAATGGATCAGTAGGAGGCACAACAATAGAAGCAAGACCAATTATTTCATCCTTACTAGATAACGCTTTATCACGAGGTTGTCTACTAAACTTGGAAAAATTAAACTCATGAGACACATTACCGAAACTGACACCGACAATTTGTTTTTCACAACCTATCTTAGCATTGATGGTACTCAAGAAAGGTCTACCAAAGATAATGGGACAAAAGTCATCTTGTGGGGAACCAAGGACTAGAAAATTAGTAGGATATTTTACTTTCCCACACAAGACTTCAACATCTCTAACAATCCCAAGTGGTGTGATAGTGTCTCTATTAGCAAGTTTAATAGTGACATCAATGTCTTCCATTTCAGCAGGTGCTATTTCATACATAATTTCTTGGTATAAGGTAAAAGGGATAGCACTCACACTAGCACCTAAATCACATAAACCATGGTAGCAACGATCTCCTATTTTAACTGAGACAACAGGCAAGCCTTCTATGGGTCTATGTTTATCTTTTTCAATAGGTTTGGCAATTCTAGCAGCTTCATCACAAAAGTAGATAACATGCCCATCAATATTTTCTACCAAGAGATCTTTATCCATAGCAACACTAGGCTCTACTTTAATTTGCTCAGGGGGTTTAGGTGCTCTTATATTACTCTTACGAACCACAGTTGATACCTTAGCATGTTCCTTTATCCTAACAGGGAAAGGTGGTTTTTCAATATAAGCGGTAGGCACAACTGGATCAACATTGTTAAAGATGGTTTCTTCTTTAGCTATAACCGGTTCTTTAATTTCTTCCTTAATAGAGGGATGATATTTAAACCACTTCTCCTTAGGGAGATCAACATGAGTAGCAAATGCTTCACAAAAAGAGGCTACTATCTCAGAGTCAAGTCAATATTTAGTGCTAAACTTGTGAAAAGTATCGGTATTCATAAAAGATTTAACACAATCAAATTCAAACTTTATACCTGACTCATTACCTTCGTCGAGTTCCCAATCTTCAGAGTTGCGTTTAATCCTTTCTAAGAGATCCCACTTGAATTCAATAGTCTTCATCATATAAGAACCAGCACAAGAACTATCGAGCCTGGATTGATCATTATGAGAAAGTCGAGAATAAAAATTCTGAATGATAACTTCCCTCGGAATGTCATGATTGCGGCATGAATATAACATTGACTTAAGCCTCCCCAAGCTAGAGCGATACTTTCTCCTTCACGAGGCCACAAATTATATATATAATTTCGATCACGATGAACTAGATGCATAGGATAAAAATTTTGGTGAAATTCAGGACGTTTAGTTCATGTTGCTATTCCCGCATCCAGGGGGGAGTACGTTCGATGGAATAATTTCTTAGATGTATTACCCTATCCCCTGGAGTTGGGACCCCTTGCAAACGATTCCAGTTCCACGATCCAAGATCATCACATAGCCTATACCATGTTAGTGCTTTTCCCTCCAAAGATAAAGGGAAAAACCTTCTTCTTAACTTCATCTCCGGGTAAACCTGCAAGCTTAAACAATCCACAAATTTCAGTCACATATAAAAGATGCATATCAGGATGTTCAGTTCCATCTCCTACATAAGGTTTAGCAAGCAGCTGTTCTAGCATACCCGAAGGAATTTCATAAGTAACATTTTCAGTAGGTGCTGTAGGTTGAGGAGAAACTAATTGTGGTTCTCGTCGAGGTGAAGATACCCCGAACAAACCCCTCAAAGGATTTTCTCCATAGTAGCAAGTAGCAATAAACTTCAGCACGTAGTATAAGTTTTTCCTTACCGATTTCCACTTACCAAGAGCGCTTCACTCCCCGGCAACGGCGCCAGAAAAGAGTCTTGATGACCCACAAGTATAGGGTGTCAATCATAGTCCTTTCGATAAGTAAGAGTGTTGAACCGAACGAGGAGCAGAAGGAAATAACAAGCGGTTTTCAGCAAGGTAATTTCTTTAAGCACTGAAATTGTAGGTAACAGATAATTTGGTAGCAAGGTAATTGGTAACGAGCAAATAACGGTAACGGTAAACAAGGTGCAGCAAGGTAGCCCAATCCTTTTGAGGCAAAGGACGGGACAGAACAGTCACTAGTAATAGGCAAAGTGCTCTTGAGGGTACACGGGAATTTCGTCTAATCACTTTTATCATGTTGGTTTGATTCGTGTTCGCTACTTTGATAATTTGATATGTGGGTGGACCGGTGCTAAGGTGCTGTTCTTAATTGAACTAACAACCTACTTATGATTAACCCCCTCGCAAGCATCCGCAACTACGAGAAAAGTATTAAGACAAAGTCTAACCATAGCATTAAACATGTGGATCCAAATCAGCCCCTTACGAAGTAGCGCATAAACTAGGGTTCAAGCTTCTATCACTCTAGCAACCCATCATCTAATAACTAATCCACAATGCATTCCCTTAGGCCCATGAATTGGGAAGTGTCATGTAGTCGACGTTCACATGACACCACTAAGGGAATCACAACATACATATCATCAAAATATCGAACACATATCAAATTCACATGATTACTCGCAACATGACTTCTCACGTGACCTCAAGAACAAAGGTAACTACTCACAAATAATAATCATGCTCAAGATCAGAGGAGTATTGAATAGCATAATGGATCTGAACATATGATCTTCCACCAAATAAACCATATAGTAATCAACTACACAAGGTAATCAACACTACTAGTCACCCATAGGTACCAATCTGAGGTTCCGGTACAAAGATTGAACACAAGAGATGAACTAGGGTTTGAGAGGAGATGGTGTTGTTGAATATGTTGATGAAGATTGGCCTCCCAAAGATGAGAGGGGTGTTGGTGATGGCGATGGCTTCGATTTCCCCCTCCGGGACGGAAGTTCCCCCGGCGGAATCGCTCCGCCGGAGGGCAAAAGTGCTCCAGCCCAAGTTCCTCCTCGAGGCGGCGGTGCTTCGTCCCGAAAGTCCTCCTCTTATTTTTTCTAGGTCAAGAGTGACCTTATACCAAAATATGGGCACCGAAGGTGGGCCTGGGTGACCACAACCCATCAGGGCGCGCCCAGGGGGACCTGGCGCGCCCTGGTGGGTTGTGCCCACCTGGGAGGCCCCCTCCGGTAGTTTTCAGCTCCAGTATTTTTTATTAAATGCAAAAATAATCTCCGTAAAATTTTAGCTTCATTGGAGTTGTGCAGAATAGGTATCTCTGACATGCTTTTCTTGGGTCTAGAATTCCAGCTGCCGGTATTCTCCCTCTTTGTGTAAACCTTGCATATTATGAGAGAAAAGGCATTAGAAACACTCCCCAAAGCATTATTATTCAACAAAACAACGTAAATAATAGTAGGAAATCATGATGCAAAATGGACGTATCAAGGCCCCATCCAAGGCGCCGGGCCTGATCAGAGGGCCGAGGTTCGCGAGCGCGAGGGCCTGACGAGGAGGCGGCACCGGCACGTCGATAGGCACTGTTCCCAAAGGGGCAGTGGCGTGGCAAGTTTGAGGTGCTGGAGGCTCCGGTTTCTCCTCAGGCGCGACAAGGGCGGACGACTTCACAGCCTGCTGGCCCACGGGAGCTGGCTCTTCCTGAGGCTGCGTCGCTGCACCCTCAGGAGCCGGTTCCGTTAGAAGGGGGCGGGAGGTCGCCCCCACCACTGGTGCTGGGGTCGCCACGGCCGCGGCAAGGAGTGCCGCCTCGTGAGCCTCCGCGCCCCCAGCGCCCGGCCTCCCAAGCAGCGTCGGCAGGTCGCCAGGAATAGGTGTCACATCCATGTGCCCGGGTGCATTGTGGCCGGGGCGCCCAAGGGTCGCGTTGAGTTGGCGTGATGCGCTTCCGCCCCCGCCACATCCGCGGCCAGAAGCCGATGGTGTCTTCTGAACAGGGGGCTCCTTCGGCCCGGTGCTCGCCTTCTTCTTCTTCAACACGTCATCGCTCCTGGCCATTGAAAGGAGAAGGGGCCGTGAGCACGCACGCAACCTACAATCGACCAAAGGCAAGGCAGGTTACTTACTCCTCGTGCGGGATCCACTTCCTCTTCCTCTCCACGTCAGCGAAGGTCTGGACGCTCCCGCCCTTCTTCGGCGTGGCGTTGCCTCCTGGAGAGGTGGCGAGATCGCCCTGAGGGGCCAAGGCCGGAGAGGCCACGTCCGCCCCAGTGGTGGCCGCCCCGTCCTTCTGTTGCGACGAGACCAGCGACTCAATCGTCCTGCTGGAGCGGGGGTGGTCCGCCGGAGGAGGCTGAAAGCACATTTGCTCCCTTGGTGGTTTTGGTAATTAATAACAACATATATGTCATTGAACTAATTTTCCACTAAGCACATTTCAGGAAAAGTTCAATAATAGGGATGGCAAAAGGATTGTGGAGAAACCCCAAGATACAAGGAAATGAATTGGCAAAGCTTCAAGCAAGAGGACTCTACATTTTACTTTGTGAGAAATCACTTTGAGTCCATAGGAAAGCCAATTCTATTAAAAGGGGTAAGGTACTGTTGGTGAACAAGATGCTCCACGTGCACAAGAAATAGTCACCAAAAACACCCACAAGCTCTTCCACAATAGTCTGTCCAAAGTCAAACATCCAAAATCGGTGCAACCAACTCTTCCCACTCGGTGCCACCGATTCCCAAAATCAGACAGACCCATGCCAAACCCTAGCACATCGGTGCAACCGATTCCACTTCGGTGCCACCGAGTTTGGGTTGCCAACTTTCTGTTACCTCGATTCACAAAATCGGTACCACCGAGTTTGTTGGATCGGCGTCACCGAGTTGCGCAATCTGACCGTTGGTCACCTAATCGGTAAAACCGAGAATTATATATCGGTCTCACCGAGATTCAAAAGTTGCTGCCTTTTGGTCACTTCGGTACCACCGAAATTCACACATCGGTGTCACCGAGTTGGTCACTTTAGGTGTAATGGTTGGATTTTTGGGGATGCCTATATATACCCCTTCACCACCACCCACTCGAAAGAGAAGCACTCAGAACTATTCCATACTTGCCCCATCCAATTTTCTGAGAGAGAGCCACCTACCCTTGTGTTGAGATCAAGCCATTCCACTCTATCCATATGAATCTTGATCTCTAGCCTCCCCAAGTTGCTTTCCACCAAATCAATCTCTTCCACCATAGCCAAATCTGTGAGAGAGTGATTGTGTGTTGAGGAGTCTATCATCTTGAAGCACAAGAGCAAGGAGTTCATCGACATTGCCGAGCCTATTACCTTTTGGAGGGTGGTGCCTCCTAGATTGGTTAGGTGTCGCTTGGGAGCCTCCTACTTCGTGTTGTGGTGTTGAACCAAGAAGTTTGTACGGGCAAGGAGATCGCCTACTTCGTGAAGATCTACCCATAGTGAGGCTAGTCCTTTGTGGACGGAAGCCGTTATGGAATAGTCAAGGTTTCTACTTCGTGGACCCTTATGGGTGGAGCCCTCCGTGGACTCTCGCGACCGTTACCCTCCGTGGGTTGAAGACTCCATAAACGTGGACGTACGATAGCACCACCTATCAGAACCACGGAAAAAATCTTCGTGTCTACAAATTGCGTTTGATCTTCCTTTCTACCCAATACTACATATGCTTGTTGTTACTTTCCGCTGCTATACTCTTAGACATGCATGTGTAGGGTGTGCTTAACTTGCTATCATTGCTAAAACCTGCCAACACTTAAAATTGGGAAAAGGTAGAATTTTTATTTGATCAAGTAGTCTAATCACCCCCCTCTAGACATACTTTCGGTCCTACAAGTGGTATCAGAGCTTCGGTCTCCATTGCATTGGTCTCACAACCTAGGAGAGTATGGCGTCTAGTGAGGGAAATTATCACCGTAGAGGTCCGTACTTTGATGGCACTAATTTTGCTAGTTGGAAGCACAAAATAAAAATGCATGTTGAAAGCACATTTGCTCCCTTGGTGGTTTTGGTAATTTATAACAACATATAAGTCATTGAACTAATGTTTCCACTAAGTATATTTCAGGAAAAGTTCAATGATAGGATTGGCCAAAGGATTGTGGAGATTGTGGAATACCCCAAGATGCAAGGAAATAGGTTGGCAAAGCTTCAAGCAAGAGGACTCTGCATTTTACATTTGTGAGAAATCACTTTGAGTCCATAGGAAAGCCAATACTATTAAAAGGGGGTAAGGTTTTGTTGGTGAACAAAATGCTCACACGTGCACAAGTGATAGTCACCAAAAACACCCACAAGCTCTCCCACCAAAGTCTGTCCAAAGCCAAAATATTCAAAATCGGTGCAACCAACATTTCCACTCGGTGCCACCAATTCTCAACCCTAGACAGACTCAGCCAAACCCTAGCCACTTCGGTGCAACCGATTCCATTCCGGTGCCACCGAGTTTAGGTTGCCAACTTTCTGTTACGCAAATTCACAATATCGGTACCACCGAGATTGTTGGATCGGCATCACCGAGAATGGGCAATCTGACCGTTGGTCACCTTATCGGTGCAACCGAGTTTCATATATCGGTCTCACCGAGATTCAAAAGTTGCCACCTTTTGGTCACTTCGGTACCACCGAGATTCACACATCGGTGTCACCGAGTTGGTGATTTTGTGTGTAACGGTTGGATTTTTGGGGATGCCTATATATACCCCTCCACCACCACCTACTCGAAAGAGAAGCACTCAGAACTATTCCATACTTGCCCCATCCAGTTTTCTGAGAGAGAACCACCTACCCTTGTGTTGAGGTCAAGATCATCCACTCCAACCATATGGATCTTGATTTCTAGCCTCCCCAAGTTGCTTTCCACCAATCCCATCTCTTCCACCAAGCCAAATCTTTGAGAGAGTGATTGTGTGTTGAGGAGTCTATCATCTTGAAGCACAAGAGCAAGGAGTTCATCGTCATTGCCGAGCCTATTACCTTTTGGAGGGTGGTGCCTCCTAGATTGGTTAGGTGTCGCTTGGGAGCCTCCTACTTCGTGTTGTGGAGTGAACCAAGAAGTTTGTACGGGCAAGGAGATCGCCTACTTCGTGAAGATCTACCCATAGTGAGGCTAGTCCTTCGTGGACGGAAGCCGTTATGGAATAGTCAAGGTTGCTACTTTGTGGACCCTTATGGGTGGAGCCCTCCGTGGACTCTCGCGACCGTTACCCTTCGTGGGTTGAAGACTCCATAAACATGGACGTACGATAGCACCACCTATCGGAACCACGGGAAAAATCATCGTGTCTACAATTGCGTTTGATCTTCTTACCCTATCCTTTACTACTCATGCTTGTTATTACTTTCCGCTGCTATACTCTTTGACATGCATGTGTAGGGTGTACTTGACTTGCCATGAATGCTAAAATATGCAAACTCTAAAATTTGGTATAGGCAAAACTTTTATTTGGTCAAGTAGTCTAATCACCCCCCTCTAGACATACTTTCGGTCCTACACATATTCTTGGTCATAACCCCGCCGTATGGGCTGTTGTTCGTGTTGGCTTGCAAGGTGAATTCTTTGGTGATGGAAAGGAACCGGATCATGAAGCGACCGCGGATGAATTGAAGATGTTGCAATACAACGCTCAAGCATGCGACATTCTCTTCAACTGCCTATGCCCCGAAGAATTCAACAAAATCAGCTGTCTTGAGAATGCAAAAGAGATTTGGGATACTTTGGTTGATATGCATGAAGGTACCGAATCCGTGAGAGAATCCAAGTTGGATGTTCTTCAAAGTCAACTTGACAAGTTCAAGATGAAGGATGGTGAAGGAGTCGCGGAGATGTACTTTAGGCTAGCTCTCATCACCAATGAGACTGCCGGCTTAGGAAGCGAAGAAATGACCGACAAATTCATCATCAAGAAGATACTTAGAGCTTTGGATGAGAGATACGACACCGTGTGCACATTGATCCAAATGATGCCGAACTACAAAGATGTCAAGCCTACGGAAGTCATTGCAAGGATTGTTGCTCATGAGATGACACTCAAAGACAAGGAAGAGCTTCACCATAAGTCTAGCGGTGCTTACAAAGCCACAAGTGATGCTCCCGCAACTCCAAGCAACAACCTTGTCACCAATGAAGAGATAAGCCTCATGGTCAAGAAATTCAACAATTTCTACAAGAATAGAGGCAAAGAACGAAGCTCCAACTCAAGATATGATGAGAAGCGTTCGTCAAGTCGTGACCGCAATTGCTACAATTGTGGGAAGCCCGGACACTACTCCAATGAGTGCACGGCTCCCTACACACGAAGAGAAGAGTCACCAAGAAGACGAAGCTCAAGGAATGAATCACCTCAAAGAGAGAGAAGGAGTAGAGATGATCGTTATGAACGAAGACACTCAAGGAGAAGTAGGGATTCGGAGAAAAAGGACAAGTACACCAAGAGCTACATAAGAAGAAAACATCAAGCTCATGTTGGTGAATGGGTTTCCGGCTCCGACTCCGACGACAACTCCGAGAGAAGCTATCACTCCGACTCCGACTATAGTCAAGATGATGGTGTTGCCGGAATTGCTCTAGTGACTACCAACTCCTATGATCTATTAGATTTACCAAACGAAGGGAGTGGAAGTTGCTTCATGGCTAAAGGCCCCAAGGTATCACACCCCGAGTATCTTGATTTTGATAGTGCAGAAGATGATTTGCTTTGTGATGATGACTTGCTCTTTGATAAAACTAGTAATGTTAGTCAAAGTGACCTTGTTAATTCTCATGCTAGTCAAGATAAGTCAATTGATGATGATAAGATGAAAATAGAAGAACTAACTAAAGAACTAAAGACTCTTAAGTTAGCTCATGAATCTACTCTTGAAGATCATAGATTGCTTGTAAGAACTCATGAGAAGCTACGCTTCGAGAAGCTCAACTTGGAGCAAGAGCATGAGTTTCTTAAAGCTATCAATGACGATCTCCGAAAGAAGACTTCATCTTATCTAGCCAAACGACTAGTCTTGTCTACTTTCATGCCACAAGTTAAATCTAAACAAACTAGTAACAAAGGCAAGAAAGGTTCTTCATATAGTAGCAACAATAAAAATGCCAAAACTAATGATGTTGCTTCTAGTAGTTCTATTGATTCCACTAATGATGATTCTCTTAGCCAAGTTACACTTGAGCAAGAAAATGCTTTATTGAAAGGAATTATAGAAAAAGGTATCTACAAGAGTCTTGCCGGGTGTAAGCAATTTGAGGAAATTGTACGCAAGCACGGAAGATACCGGAAGAATCGGGGTGTTGGCTACTTCAACGCAAATGGAGTTGAATGGGAAGAAGGTCAATACCCCGAGCCCAAGTTTGTTCCTCAAAAGGAGAAGTATGAAAATACTCTTCCCAAGGGGACAAGCACTCAAGATGACCTTCCACCACAAGACCACAAGCTCAAGTGCAAGAACAAGCTTCAAGAGGACATTGACTCATATGAAGATGAATCCCTAGCTTTGGTGGAGTGGGTTCCCAAGGCTACTTCAAGCTCAACTTCTACAAGGGCCACTTCAACACCAAGGATCCCCATCAAGTTGATGTGGGTCCCCAAGAAGAAGAACTAGAGAAGTTCTTGAGGGGTGACTCCACCAATGAAATTCACTCACATTCATTATTGGCAAGAACTAGTTGCAATCAACATCAACTCTATGCAATAGTTCAAGGTGTCACACATTCCCTCAAAGGTAAGCAAGGGACAAGGTAATCAAACAAATCAATGGACATCATCACCCATGCTTTGCATTCCATGTCCATAGATATCCTTGTATTTGTTCCTTGTGTATTGGGACTAACCCATGTAGGTGAGAAGAGTAAGGACACAACAAGGATGCTCCCAACTCATGGTGATCTTCATAAACCTTGAGCATCCACCACTACATCACCAACATGAAGTCTTCTACGACAAAACCCAAGGTTAGTTTATCCCTCCTATGGGGGGATGTCACATCAAGGGGGAGCTTTACTCTAAGACTTGAGTTAAAGCATCTCTTAAAATGTGACAACATTAAATGCTTTATGTGAAAGTGGTAACCCCACTTGTGCTTAAACGATGAGTATGACCTATGATCAAGTATTCTTACTTGGCTCCTAAGTCAATATACTCATATATAGATGACTTCGTCATCGCCAAAGTGCTTGTTAGATGCTAGTATGTATGTGCATGTGTGCCATGATTTCATTTGACATATTATTGTGTGAGCATGTTGGTCTGCATTTATTTACTCATTCGAGGACATCCAATTGTTGCTATTTGGCTCTTGATTTTTCTTTTGCCAATTGGATGGACAAGAATGCCTAGGACCACTCTCTAGCTATCTATGCTTTCTCACCTCATATTCTATTCATGCTGCATCACAAAATTTGAACAAGTACTTTTTGATCCCTCTGTGTGTGGAGCACTCGGAGTTCCGCATCGACAAGGACTGACCACTAAAACCTCCCAAGTGCATCTCGGTGGAACCAACCCACAATTCTCGGTCTCACCGAATGCCTAGGGTTGATCTGGTTTTCAATCTCGGTACTACCGATTCCATATTCTCGGTTACACCAAGTTTCCCTGTCAACTGACAGTTGAGGAACTCGGTGACACCAAAAATTTAGAATCGGCGTCACCGACAGTGAAGGGTATATAAGATGTGGTCCCGACGGTTCGGAAATTCAATCTTCAATCGTCGCGCCCCAAACCCTAAGCTGCCGCAAAAAGACCCCCTGGTCGTCGCCCTTGTCTCCCCGCGCTCCTCTGCCGCTGGGATCCTCGCCGTCGACGGGCATCTTCGCCGCCGTCGCCGCCGTAGCGGATTCGTCGCCAAGCTAGGGTACGGATTCGGTTTTCCTTGCGCTCCCCATCTGATTCTTGCGCAATGAAGTTCAATTTATCTATAAGCCACCGTTTGCACATCCATCTATCCACAAGAAAACTCAATAGGATAGCGAATAATCGATTTTCTAGGGTTTACCGTCCGCCCGATGGAACTCGGTGGAACCGAAGCAAACAAATCGGTGTCACCGATTTGCCAGTCTGTGCTGCTGAGAACTATCTCAGTGAAACCGAGTACTCCTTTTCGGTCTCACCGAAAGGAGTGCCAAGTTTCTGTTAAGGAGAAAGTCAGTCTCGGTAGCACCGAAATTTTTGCTTCGTCTGTACCGATTTTCATGTGACAGAATGTAAACCTTGAGAATCTTTTGTTCAAACTTTCAAAAAAACAGCTGTACCATTTTGTGATGACTTATCCTATTCCACTCCTCTATACTCTATTCACAGGGTCAGTATGTCAAGTGTTGAGGACAGTGAGAACAACTTCCAAGAGGAGAACATTGTGATGAGTTCAGGCACTAGTCCTGAGTCCAGTTCCTCTTCAGATCCAGGCACCCCTAGTTCTCATGGGTTGCCCAAGGCTGCTACTAGGGCCAGGAAGAAGCTGAATTCAGATGAGGAGCATTCAGACTTTGGGCCAGAAGAGATTCTTGCTAAGAAGCAAGAGAAGGCTGCTAAGAAGTCTGCCAATGAGGCCACCTCTTCCAGGAGGGTGGTTGGCAAAACATATGCTAGCTCTGAATCTATGAGAGCACCTGAGAGTGCCAGAGCTACAATGACTGTTGAGCCCCCAAGTAAATCTATGCCTAAGAAGGCAGGGGAGAAGAAGAAGACCAGAAAGAGGATAATCCATGTTGTTGGCAGGCCTACATCCATGTATGAGGACCCTGAGGAGGTTGCTGGTGCTGCTGCTGAGGAGGAAGTGGAAGAACATGTTGCCAAGGCCCCTCCCAAGAAGAAAAAGAAGCTTATGGCTGATGCTATGCCAAAGACTGAAACATCCAAGAGCACCAAGTCTGCCCCCAAGAAGGCTGCTGCTGAAAAGCCCAAGAGGTTATCCAGGCAAATTCCAGCTTCTGAAAAGAACAAGGGAACTACCTCCAGAGTTGAGGATGAAGATGCTATGTCTGCTTTGATGAAGCTTAGACCACACCTTCCAGTACATAATGCCAGCTATCCACTTGCTGAAGATATGAAGAAGAGGAAGGACTCTGGTTTGAGGGCATGGAGAGCTGCTGATCCATATGCCCAAAGGAGGAAGACAGCTGTGGACTACAAATTCTATACCAAAGAGCAACAGGATTTGTATGAAACTGTGCTGTTTGACAAGAGTCCAGCTGTGAGTGACATGAGGTATGTGGACTGGAAATTCATTAAGGAGAATGAAGACTATTTTCCAAATGTCCAAGATAATTTTCACTGCATTGGTTTGGATGAGTTTGTTGGCAAAGAGTTTACAGCTTGGAATGATGAGATGATCATGCAATTCTACTCCACTGCACATTTCTATGGAGATGGTAGAATTGTATGGATGACTGAAGGAGCTAGATATGAGTCCACTGTTGATGAATGGGCTGCAATCTTAGGAGTCCCAGAGGTACAGGATGGTGACTTGGATGTCTACTCAGAATCCAAGGAGAGCCACAATGCTATGGCCAACATGTATAAAGAGATCCCTGCTGCTAATGTGAAGTCCCACAGGCTAGGATCTATTTACTTTCTCCAGGCTGGCCTTCGTACCATGAACACCATTCTGAGGCATACTTTGATGCCCAAGTTAGGAGATGACAAGATGATCCGAGGCTACTCCATCAACATGTTGATCCATCTTGACAGACACACCAGGATTAGAGTCATGGACTTGATTGTTGAGACAGTTAAGAGGGTTGCTGCTGATCAGAAGCGCTCATGCTGCTATGCACCCTATATCCAGATGCTCATCAACTCAAAGCTGGAGAAGCACATATTTGCTCTAGACAGACCCCACTTGTCCCTACAGCCAGATCTCGAGGACAACATTGTGGTGATGAACCCAGAACATCCCACATCAGCTGCAGCTCAGGCAGAGGCAGAGGCAGTTAGAGCCGCTAGTGCTCAAGTCCCTAGATCCAGGAACGAGCAAATGGATCTTTTGATCTCATCAGTTCAGGCATGCAGAAGGACATTAAGGGCATTCTGGACAACCAAAACAGTCTTGTGAGGATCTTTGAGAACATGATCAAGACCCTCAATGACAAGGTGGATGGGCTGACTAAGACAGTCAATGAGCTCAAGAAGGAAGTTGACTCAGTGCCTCTTCCTCAGACTTCTTCTTCTGATGATGATGATGAGGAGGATGGATCACCTCTCAGGCCAGGCACACAGTTCACCACTCAGGCCAGATCAGCCACTGTGCCAGCTCCAGAGTTGAGGCCCTCTTCATCAGCTCCTGCTACTGTCACCTCAGCTCCATCAGCTTCAGCTCCAGTTCCTCCAGTTGCCACTCCAACTCCATCCACGACATCTGCAGACATCTTCGTAGACGCTGTTCTCTCGACTCCTTCATCAACAACCGGAGGAGATCAACCCATGAACGCTTAGATATATGCCTTTCAACTTTTTGGTAACTTGTTGCCAAAGGGGGAGAAGTGTATATAGATCTTTAGGATTCGAGTGAGAGAGCATTTGGTTTTTATCGCTTTTTCAAAAACATTTGGTCTTTTGGTTACGTGTGTTGAACTATGCTGTGTTTGATCATACACTTTATGTGTGATGCAACTATTTCCTATCATCTTAATGCTTATGAGATGATCATTCACATTTGCTTGAGTGTGTTGTGCTATGATTGTTCACTCTTATTATTCTCGCACACCACCAAGATGTATGTGACATGGAAGAAGTGCCCCATGTACCTAGTCGATTGTGCATTTGCATTCAAACGCAAATCCTAAAATAATGCACAAATTTAGGGGGAGCTCTTGCTTATCACATACTTCTCAAAGCGATGATTATATTCATTGTTTATATCATATGTCGAAGCTTTGATCTATATGTTGTCATCAATTAACAAAAAGGGGGAGATTGAAAGCACATTTGCTGCCTTGGTGGTTTTGGTAATTTATAACAACATATAAGTCATTGAACTAATGTTTCCACTAAGTATATTTCAGGAAAAGTTCAATGATAGGATTGGCAAAAGGATTGTGGAGATTGTGGAATACCCCAAGATGCAAGGAAATATGTTGGCAAAGCTTCAAGGAAGAGGACTCTACATTTTACATTTGTGAGAAATCACTTTGAGTCCATAGGAAAGCCAATACTATTAAAAGGGGGTAAGGTTTTGTTGGTGAACAAAATGCTCACACGTGCACAAGTGATAGTCACCAAAAACACCCACAAGCTCTCCCACCAAAGTCTGTCCAAAGCCAAAATATTCAAAATGGGTGCAACCAACATTTCCACTCGGTGCCACCAATTCTCAACCCTAGACAGACTCAGCCAAACCCTAACCACTTCGGTGCAACCGATTCCATTCCGGTGCCACCGAGTTTAGGTTGCCAACTTTCTGTTACGCAAATTCACAATATCGGTACCACCGAGATTGTTGGATCAGCGTCACCGAGAATGGGCAATTTGACCGTTGGTCACCTTATCGGTGCAACCGAGTTTCATATATCGGTCTCACCGAGATTCAAAAGTTGCCACCTTTTGGTCACTTCCGTACCACCGATATTAACACATCGGTGTCACCGAGTTGGTCATTTTGTGTGTAACGGTTGGATTTTTGGGGATGCCTATATATACCCCTCCACCACCACCTACTCGAAAGAGAAGCACTCAGAACTATTCCATACTTGCCCCATCCAGTTTTCTAAGAGAGAACCACCTACCCTTGTGTTGAGGTCAAGATCATCCACTCCAACCATATGGATCTTGATTTCTAGCCTCCCCAAGTTGCTTTCCACCAATCCCATCTCTTCCACCCAGCCAAATCTGTGAGAGAGTGATTGTGTGTTGAGGAGTCTATCATCTTGAAGCACAAGAGCAAGGAGTTCATCGTCATTGCCGAGCCTATTACCTTTTGGAGGGTGGTGCCTCCTAGATTGGTTAGGTGTCGCTTGGGAGCCTCCTACTTCGTATTGTGGAGTGAACCAAGAAGTTTGTACGGGCAAGGAGATCGCCTACTTCGTGAAGATCTACCCATAGTGAGGCTAGTCCTTCGTGGACGGAAGCCGTTATGGAATAGTCAAGGTTGCTACTTCGTGGACCCTTATGGGTGGAGCCCTCCGTGGACTCTCGCGACCGTTACCCTCCGTGGGTTGAAGACTCCATAAACGTGGACGTACGATAGCACCACCTATCGGAACCACGGGAAAAATCTGTTGGAAATATGCCCTAGAGGCAATAATAAATTGGTTATTATTATATTTCCTTGTTCATGATAATCGTTTATTATCCATGCTATAATTGTATTGATTGGAAACTCAAATACATGTGTGGGTACATAGACAACACTGTGTCCCTAGTAAGCCTCTAGTTGACTAGCTCGTTGATCAAAGATGGTTAAGGTTTCCTAGCCATTGACATGAGATGTCATTTGATAACGGGATCACATCATTAGGAGAATGATGTGATGGACAAGACCCAAACTAAGAACGTAGCATTTGATCGTGTCAGTTTATTGCTATTGTTTTCTGCATGTCAAGTATCTGTTCCTTTGACCATGAGATCATGCAACTCACTGACACCGGAGGAATACCTTGTGTGTATCAAACGTCGCAACGTAACTGGGTGACTATAAAGGTGCTCTACAGGTATCTCCGAGGGTGTCTGTTGGGTTGGCATGGATCAAGACTGGGATTTGTTACTCCGTGTGACGGAGAGGTATCTCAGGGCCCACTCGGTAATACAACATCACATTGAGCCTTGCAAGCAAAGTGACTAAAGAGTTAGCCACAGGATCTTGTATTACGGAACGAGTAAAGAGACTTGCCGGTAACGAGATTGAACTAGGTATAGTGATACCGACGATCGAATCTCGGGCAAGTAACATACCGAAGAACAAAGGGAATAGCATACGGGATTAACTGAATCCTTGACATAGAGGTTCGACCGATAAAGATCTTCGTAGAATATGTAGGAGCCAATATGGGCATCCAGGTCCCGCTATTGGTTATTGATCGTAGAAGTGTCTCGGTCATGTCTACATAGTTCTCGAACCCGCAGGGTCTACACACTTAACGTTTGGTGACGATTAGTATAATTGAGTTATTATGTTGGTGACCGAAAGTTGTTCGGAGTCTCGGATAAGATCCCGGACATGACGAGGATCTCCAGAAGAGTCCGGAGGTAAAGATTGATATATGTGATAATAGTGTTTTGATCTCCGGAAGAGTTCCGGAGTTCACCGGAATGGGTTCCGGATGTTTACCGAAGTGTTCGGGTGCAGCAACACTTTATATGGGCCAAAGGGATAAAGCCCACGAGGTATTGGAAAGTGCAAAAAGTAGTTTTGCTGCCGCGTAAGCGGTACTACCGCTTGTGTGAAGCGGTACTACCGCTTGTGTGAAGCGGTACTACCGCCCAAGCGGTACTACCGCTTGTGTTAAGCGGTACTACCGCTTGTGCGCGGTACTGCAGGGATCCGAGTTGGACTCTTTCCCTGCGGGCCAAACCGACCTTGTGCGGGCAAAACCGACCTGGAGGAGGCTTTTACTCCAAGTTTAGACCCCAAGGCTCAACATATAAATAGAGGGGCAGGGCTAGCACACGGGATACATCAAGATTTCCCCAAGCCGTGTGCGGCAACCCTAACCCTCTAGTTCCTCCGTCATAATCTCCGTAGCGCTTGGCGAAGCCCTGCAGAGATTGTTCCTCACCACCATCACCACGCCGTCGTGATGCTGGAACTCAACCACTACTTCACCATCGCTCGCTGGATCGAGGAGGTGAAGGCGTCATCAAGCCGTACGTGTGTTGAACGCGGAGGTGCCGTCCGTTCGGCGCTAGTTCGTGATCGGATCGAGGGACGACTTGCGATTTGGATCGCGGAGACATACGACTACATCAACCGCGTTTCTTAAACGCTTCCGCTTAGCGATCTACAAGGGTATGTAGATTTACTCTCCCTCTCGTAGATGCTCATCACCATGGATTGATCTTGTGTGTGCGTAGGAAAATTTTTGTTTCCCATGCAACGTTCCCCAACAGTGGCATCATGAGCTAGGTCTATGCGTAGATGAGATCTCGAGTAGAACACAAACGAGTTGTGGGCGTGGGTGTATACATATTGCTTGCCGTTACTAGTTGATATTTGATTCGGCGATACTGTGAGATGAAGCGGCCCGGACCGACATTACGCGTACGCATACGCGAGACAGGTTCCTTCAACTAACATGTAACTTCGTTGCATAAAGATGGCTAGCGGGTGTCTGTCTCTCTCACTTTAGTTGAATCGATTTCAATGAAGAGGGTTCTTTTAGAAGATCAAAAAGCAATCACTACACCACGTTGTGGTTTTGCGTAGGTAAGAACGGTTCTTGCAAACCCGTAGCAGCCACGTAAAATTTGCAACAACAATTAGAGGACGTCTAACTTGTTTTTGCAGGGTATGATGTGATATGATATGGCCAATTACATGATGAGATATATGTGATGTATGAGATGATCATGTGTTGTATAGAATATCACGACTTGCATGTTGATGAGTACGGCAACTGGCAGGAGCCATAGAGTTGTCTTTAATTATTGTATGACCTGCGTGTCAATCATTAAGCGCTATGTAATGCTTTACTTTATCGCTAAACGTTAGCAATAGTCGTGGAAGCAACAGTCGGCGCGACAACCTTATGGCGACACGTTGATGGAGATCAAGATGATGGAGATCATGGTGTCATGCCGGTGACGATGGAGATCATGCCGGTGCTTTGGAGATGGAGATCAAAAGCACAAGTTCATGGCCATATCATGTCACTTATGATTTGCATGTGATGTTAATCCTTTTATGCATCTTATTTTGCTTAGGACGACGGTAGCATTATAAGGTGATCCCTCACTTAAATTTCAAGATAAATTGTGTTCTCCCCGAGTGTGCACCGTTGCGAAAGTTCGTCGTTTCGAGACACGCCGTGATGATCGGGTGTGATAGACTCCACGTTCACATACAACGGGTGCAAGCCATGTTGCACACGCGGAACACTCAGGTTAAACTTGACGAGCCTAGCATGTACAAACATGGCCTCGGAACACAAGAGACCGAAAGGTCGAACATGAGTCATATAGTAGATATGATCAACATGAAGATGTTCACCATTGAAACCACCTCGACTCACGTGATGATCGGACTTGAGTTGGTGGATTTGGATCATGTTACACTCGAATGACCGGAGGGATGTCAATTTGAGTGGGAGTTTTTAAGTAATATGATTAATTAAACTCATTATCTTGAACAATAGTCTAAGTTGTCTTTGCTATATTTATGTTGTAGATCATGGCTCGCGCAGTAGCACCCCTGAATTTTAATGCGTTCCTAGAGAAAGCTAAGTTGAAAGATGATGGAAGTAACTTTGTGGACTGGGCCCGTAATCTAAGGATTATCCTTACGGCTTCCCAGAAGGCTTATGTCCTTGATGCACCGCTTGGTGATCCACCCGCTCCAGTTGAGTCTCTAGACGTTGTGAACGCCTGGCAAGCTCGTTCTGATGATTACTCAATAGTTCAATGTGCAATGTTGTATGGCTTAGAACCGGGACTTCAAAGACGTTTTGAACGTCATGGAGCATATGAGATGTTCCAGGAGTTGAAGTTTATCTTTCAGAAGAATGCCCGGATCGAGAGATATGAGATCTCCGATAAGTTCTATACTTGCAAGATGGAGGAGAACGGGTCTATCAGTGATCACGTGCTCAGAATGTCTGGGTACTCCACCCGTCTGGCTGAATTGGGGATGCCCCTTCCGCCAGAGGCTATCACTGACAGAGTTCTTCAATCATTGCCACCTAGCTACAAGAGCTTCGTGTTCAACTATAACATGCACGGGATGAACAAGTCAGTCGCCGAGCTGTTTGCGATGCTGAAAGCCGCTGAGTCTGAAATTCAGAAGGAGCATCAAGTGTTGATGGTCAATAAAACCACTACTTTCAAGAAAAATGGCAAGGGTAAGAAGGGTAAATCTAAGAAGGGTGGCAAAGCAGTTGCTACTCCTGTGAAGAAACCCAAGGCTGGACCCAAACCAGAAACTGAGTGCTTTCATTGCAAGGGAACTGGACACTGGAAGCGGAACTGCCCCAAGTATTTGGCTGACAAGAAGGCGGCCAACAACAAACAAGGTATATGTGATATACATGTTATTGATATGTTCCTTACCAACCCTCGTTGTAGTGCCTGGGTATTTGATACCGGTGCGGTTGCTCATATTTGCAACTCTAAACAGGAACTGCGGAATAGACGGAGGCTGGCGAAGGACGAAGTGACGATGCGCGTGGGAAATGGTTCCAAGGTTGATGTGATCGCCGTCGGCACGCTCGCTCTTCGATTACCGTCGGGATTAGTGATGAACCTAAATAGTGCCTGCGTTAAGCATGAACATTATATCTGGATCTTGTTTATTGCGAGACGGTTACTCATTTAAATCAGAGAATAATGGTTGTTCTATTTATATGGGTAATATCTTTTATGGTCATGCACCCAATGTAAGCGGTTTATTCTTATTGAATCTCGATAGTAATGATACACATGTTCATAACATTGATGCCAAAAGATGTAGGATTGATAATGATAATACCACTTTCTTGTGGCACTGCCGTTTAGGTCATATTGGCGTAAAACGCATGAGGAAGCTCCATGCTGATGGACTTTTGGAGTCACTTGATTTTGAATCACTTGACACATGTGAGCCATGCCTCTTAGGCAAGATGACTAAAACGCCGTTCTCTGGAACAATGGAACGGGCAAGTGACTTATTGGAAATCATACATACTGATGTGTGCGGTCCAATGAGCATTGAGGCGCGCGGTGGTTATCGTTACTTTCTCACCTTCACTGATGACTTAAGTAGATATGGGTATATTTACTTAATGAAACACAAGTCTGAAACGTTTGAAAAGTTCAAACAATTTCAGAGTGAAGTTGAGAATCATTGTAACAAGAAGATTAAATTCCTACGATCTGATCGAGGAGGAGAATATCTGAGTTATGAGTTTGGCAGTCACTTAAGACAATGTGGAATTGTTTCACAACTGACACCGCCTGGAACACCACAGCCTAATGGTGTGTCCGAACGTCGTAATCGAACTTTATTGGATATGGTGCGATCTATGATGTCTCTTGCCGATTTGCCACTATCGTTTTGGGGTTATGCATTAGAGAAGCTGCATTCACTTTAAATAGGGCACCATCGAAATCCGTTGAGACAACGCCATATGAACTTTGGTTTGGCAAGAAGCCAAAGCTGTCGTTTCTTAAAATTTGGGGATGTGATGCTTATGTCAAAAAGCTTCAGCCTGAAAAGCTGGAACCCAAAGCGGAGAAATGCGTCTTCATAGGATACCCAAAAGAGACAGTTGGGTATACCTTCTATCTCAGATCCGAAGGCAAAGTGTTTGTCGCTAAAAACGGAACATTTCTTGAGAAAGAGTTTCTCTCGAAAGAATTGAGTGGGAGGAAGATAGAACTTGATGAGGTTGTTGAACCTTTACTTCAACCTGAGAGTAGCGCAGTGCAGAAAGTTGTTTCTGTGGAGCCTACATTAGCTGAAGAGGAAGTTAATGATGATGATCATGAAGCTTTGGATCAAGTTGCTATCGAACCTCGTAGGTCGACAAGGACGCGCACTGCTCCCGAGTGGTACGGCAACCCTGTCTTAGAGGTCATGTTGTTAGACAACGATGAACCTACGAGCTATGGAGAAGCGATGATGGGCCCGGATTCCGAGAAGTGGTTAGAGGCCATGAAATCCGAGATGGGATCCATGTATGAAAACAAAGTATGGACTTTGGAAGTATTACCTGAAGGGCGTAAGGCCATTCAGAACAAATGGATCTTTAAGAGGAAGACGGACGCGGACGGTAATGTCACCGTCTATAAAGCTCGACTTGTGGCAAAGGGTTTTTCACAAGTTCAAGGAGTTGACTACGATGAGACCTTCTCACCCGTAGCGATGCTTAAGTCCGTCAGAATCATGTTAGCAATAGCTGCCTTTTTCGATTATGAAATTTGGCAGATGGATGTCAAAACAGCGTTCCTTAACGGTTACCTTAAGGAAGAGTTGTATATGATGCAACCAGAAGGTTTTGTCGATCCAGAGAATGCTGACAAAGTTTGCAAACTCCAGCGATCCATTTATGGACTGGTGCAAGCATCTCGGAGTTGGAATCTTCGTTTTGATGAGGTGATCAAAGCGTTCGAGTTTATACAAGTTTACGGAGAAGCTTGTATTTACAAGAAAGTGAGTGGGAGCTCTATAGCGTTTCTAATATTATATGTGGATGATATATTACTGATTGGAAACAATATAGAAATGCTGGAAAGCATAAAGGAATATTTGAACAAGAGTTTTTCAATGAAGGACCTAGGAGAAGCTGCTTTCATATTAGGCATCAAGATCTATAGAGATAGATCGAGACGTTTGATAGGACTTTCACAAAGCACATACCTTGACAAAGTTTTGAAGAAGTTCAAAATGGATCAGTCCAAGAAGAGGTTCTTGCCTGTTTTGCAAGGTGTAAAATTGAGTAAGACTCAATGCCCAGTGACTGCAGAAGATAGAGAAAAGATGAGTGTCATCCCCTATGCTTCGGCCATAGGCTCTATCATGTATGCAATGCTGTGCACAAGACCCGATGTCAGCCTTGCCATAAGTATGGTCGGAAGGTTTCAAAGTGATCCAGGAATGGAACACTGGACGGCGGTCAAGAATATCCTGAAGTACCTGAAAAGGACTAAGGACATGTTTCTCGTTTATGGAGGTGATCAAGAGCTCGTCGTAAAGGGTTACGTCGATGCAAGCTTTGACACTGATTCGGATGACTCTAAGTCGCAAACCGGATACGTATTTATTCTTAATGGGGGTGCGGTTAGCTGGTGCAGTTCCAAGCAAAGCGTGGTAGCAGATTCTACATGCGAAGCGGAGTACATCGCTGCCTCGGAGGCGGCGAAGGAAGGTGTCTGGATGAAGGAGTCCATGACAGATCTTGGAGTAGTGCCTAGTGCGCTTAACCCAATGACTCTGTTTTGTGATAATACTGGTGCCATTGCTCTAGCCAAGGAACCAAGATTTCACAAGAGGACCAGACACATAAAGCGACGTTTCAATTCCATCCGCGATTACATCAAGGAGGACGACATAAATATTTGCAAAGTACACACGGATCTAAATGTTGCAGATCCGATGACTAAACCTCTTCCAAGGGCTAAACATGAACAACACCAGAACTGCATGGGTGTTCGATTCATTACAATGTAAATCACATAGTGATGTGAACTAGATTATTGACTCTACTGCAAGTGGGAGACTGTTGGAAATATGCCCTAGAGGCAATAATAAATTGGTTATTATTATATTTCCTTGTTCATGATAATCGTTTATTATCCATGCTATAATTGTATTGATTGGAAACTCAAATACATGTGTGGGTACATAGACAACACTGTGTCCCTAGTAAGCCTCTAGTTGACTAGCTCGTTGATCAAAGATGGTTAAGGTTTCCTAGCCATTGATATGAGATGTCATTTGATAACGGGATCACATCATTAGGAGAATGATGAGATGGACAAGACCCAAACTAAGAACGTAGCATTTGATCGTGTCAGTTTATTGCTATTGTTTTCTGCATGTCAAGTATCTGTTCCTTTGACCATGAGATCATGCAACTCACTGACACCGGAGGAATACCTTGTGTGTATCAAACGTCACAACGTAACTGGGTGACTATAAAGGTGCTCTACAGGTATCTCCGAGGGTGTCTGTTGGGTTGGCATGGATCAAGACTGGGATTTGTTACTCCGTGTGACGGAGAGGTATCTCAGGGCCCACTCGGTAATACAACATCACATTGAGCCTTGCAAGCAAAGTGACTAAAGAGTTAGCCACAGGATCTTGTATTACGGAACGAGTAAAGAGACATGCCGGTAACGAGATTGAACTAGGTATAGTGATACCGACGATCGAATCTCGGGCAAGTAACATACCGAAGAACAAAGGGAATAGCATACGGGATTAACTGAATCCTTGACATAGAAGTTCGACCGATAAAGATCTTCGTAGAATATGTAGGAGCCAATATGGGCATCCAGGTCCCGCTATTGGTTATTGATCGTAGAAGTGTCTCGGTCATGTCTACATAGTTCTCGAACCCGCAGGGTCTACACACTTAACGTTTGGTGACGATTAGTATAATTGAGTTATTATGTTGGTGACCGAAAGTTGTTCGGAGTCTCGGATAAGATCCCGAACATGACGAGGATCTCCGGAAGAGTCCGGAGGTAAAGATTGATATATGTGATAATAGTGTTTTGATCTCCGGAAGAGTTCCGGAGTTCACCGGAATGGGTTCCGGATGTTTACCGAAGTGTTCGGGTGCAGCAACACTTTATATGGGCCAAAGGGATAAAGCCCACGAGGTATTGGAAAGTGCAAAAAGTAGTTTTGCTGCCGCGTAAGCGGTACTACCGCCCAACCGGTACTACCGCTTGTGTTAAGCGGTACTACCGCTTGTGCGCGGTACTGCAGGGATCCGAGTTGGACTCTTTCCCTGCGGGCCAAACCGACCTTGTGCGGGCAAAACCGACCTGGAGGAGGCTTTTACTCCAAGTTTAGACCCCAAGGCTCAACATATAAATAGAGGGGCAGGGCTAGCACACGGGATACATCAAGATTTCCCCAAGCCGTGTGCGGCAACCCTAACCCTCTAGTTCCTCCGTCATAATCTCCGTAGCGCTTGGCGAAGCCCTGCAGAGATTGTTCCTCACCACCATCACCACGCCGTCGTGCTGCTGGAACTCAACCACTACTTCACCATCGCTCGCTGGATCGAGGAGGTGAAGGCGTCATCAAGCCGTACGTGTGTTGAACGCGGAGGTGCCATCCGTTCGGCGCTAGTTCGTGATCGGATCGAGGGACGACTTGCGATTTGGATCGCGGAGACATACGACTACATCAACCGCGTTTCTTAAACGCTTCCGCTTAGCGATCTACAAGGGTATGTAGATTTACTCTCCCTCTCGTAGATGCTCATCACCATGGATAGATCTTGTGTGTGCGTAGGAAAATTTTTGTTTCCCATGCAACGTTCCCCAACAAAATCATCGTGTCTACAATTGTGTTTGATCTTCCTACCCTATCCTTTACTACTCATGCTTGTTGCTACTTTCCGCTGCTATACTCTTAGACATGCATGTGTAGAGTGTACTTGACTTGCCATGAATGCTAAAATCTGCAAACTCTAAAATTTGGTATAGGCAAAACTTTTATTTGGTCAAGTAGTCTAATCACCCCCCCCCTCTAGACATACTTTCGGTCCTACACATATTCTTGGTCATAACCCCGCCGTATGGGTTGTTGTTCGTGTTGGCTTGCAAGGTGAATTCTTTGGTGATGGAAAGGAACCGGATCATGAAGCGACCGCGGATGAATTGAAGATGTTGCAATACAACGCTCAAGCATGCGACATTCTCTTCAACTGCCTATGCCCCGAAGAATTCAACAAAATCAGCCGTCTTGAGAATTCAAAAGAGATTTGGGATACTTTGGTTGATATGCATGAAGGTACCGAATCCGTGAGAGAATCCAAGTTGGATGTTCTTCAAAGTCAACTTGACAAGTTCAAGATGAAGGATGGTGAAGGAGTCGCGGAGATGTACTTTAGGCTAGCTCTCATCACCAATGAGACTGCCGGCTTAGGAAGCGAAGAAATGACCGACAAATTCATCATCAAGAAGATACTTCGAGCTTTGGATGAGAGATACGACACCGTGTGCACATTGATCCAAATGATGCCCAACTACAAAGATCTCAAGCCTACGGAAGTCATTGGAAGGATTGTTGCTCATGAGATGACACTCAAAGACAAAGAAGAGCTTCACAACAAGTCTAGCGGTGCTTACAAAGCCACAAGTGATGCTCCCGCAACTTCAAGTGACAACCTTGTCACCAATGAAGAGATAAGCCTCATGGTCAAGAAATTCAACAAGTTCTACAAGAATAGAGGCAAAGAACGAAGCTCCAACTCAACATATGAAGAGAAGCGTTCGTCAAGTCGTGACCGAAACTGCTACAATTGTGGGAAGCCCGGACACTACTCCAATGAGTGCACGGCTCCCTACAAACGAAGAGAAGAGTCACCTAGAAGACGAAGCTCAAGGAATGAATCACCTCAAAGAGAGAGAAGGAGTAGAGATGATTGTTATGAACGAAGACCCTCAAGTAGAAGTAGGGATTCGGAGAAGAAGGACAAGTACACCAACAGCTACACAAGAAGAAGACATTAAGCTCATGTTGGTGAATGGGTTTCCGGCTCCGACTCCGACAACAACTCCGAGAGAAGCTATCACTCCAACTCCGACTACAGTCAAGATGAAGGTGTTGCCGGACTTGCACTAGTGACTACCAACTCCTATGATCTATTTGATTCACCAAATGAAGGAAGTGGAAGTTGCTTCATGGCTAAAGGCCCCAAGGTATCACACCCCGAGTATCTTGATTTCGATAGTGATGAAGATGATTTACTTTGTGATGATGACTTGCACTTTGATGAAACTAGTGATGTTAGTCAAAATGAACTTGATAATTCTCATGCTAGTCAAGATAAGTTATTTGATGATGATAAGGTGAAAATAGAACAACTAAGTAAAGAATTAAACACTCTTAAGTTAGCCCATGAATCTACTCTCGAAGATCATAGAGAGCTTGTAAGGACTCATGAGAAGCTACGCTTCGAGAAGCTCACCTTGGAGCAAGAGCATGAGTTTCTTAAAGCTATCAATGACGATCTCCGAAAGAAGACTTCATCTTATCTAGCCAAACGATTACTCTTGTCTACATTCATGCCACAAGTTAAATCTAGACAAACTAGTAACAAAGGCAAGAAAGGTTCTTCATCTAGTAGCAACAATAAAAATGCTAAACCTAATGATGTTGCTTCTAGTAGTTCAATTGATTCCACTAATGATGATTCTCTTAGCCAAGTTACACTTGAGCAAGAAAACGCTTTATTGAAAGGAATTACAGAGAAAGGTATCTACAAGAGTCTTGCCAGGTGTAAGCAATTTGAGGAAATTGTACGCAAGCACGGAGGATACCAGAAGAACCATGGCATTGGCTACTTCAACGCTAATGAAGTTGAATGGGAAGAAGGTCAATACCCCAAGCCCAAGTTTGTTCCTCAAAAGGAGAAGTATGAACATACTCCTCCCAAGGGGACAAACACTCAAGATAACCTTCCACCACAAGACCACAAGCTCAAGGGCAAGAACAAGCTTCAAGAGGATATTGACTCATATGAAGATGAATCCCAAGCTTTGGTGGAGTGGGTTCCCAAGGCTACTTCAAGCTCAACTTCTACAAGGGCCACTTCAACACCAAGGATCCCCATCAAGTTGATGTGGGTCCCCAAGAACAAGAACTAGAGAAGTTCTTGAGGGGTGACTCCACCAATGAAATTCACTCACATTCATTATTGGCAAGAACTAGTTGCAATCAACATCAACTCTATGCAATAGTTCAAGGCGTCACACATTCCCTCAAAGGTAAGCAAGGGACAAGGTAATCAAACAAATCAATGGACATCATCACCCATGCTTTGCATTCCATGTCCATAGATATCCTTGTATTTGTTCCTTGTGTATTGGGACTAACCCATGTAGGTGAGAAGAGTAAGGACACAACAAGGATGCTCCCAACTCATGGTGATCTTCATAAACCTTGAGCATCCACCACTACATCACCAACATGAAGTCCTCTACGACAAAACCCAAGGTTAGTTTATCCCTCCTATGGGGGGATGTCACATCAAGGGGGAAGCTTTACTCTAAGACTTGAGTTAAAGCATCTCTTAAAATGTGACAACATTAAATGCTTTATGTGAAAGTGGTAACCCCACTTGTGCTTAAACGGTGAGTATGACCTATGATCAAGTATTTTTACTTGGCTCCTAAGTCAATATACTCATATATAGATGACTCCGTCATTGCCAAAATGCTTGATAGATGCTAGTATGTATGTGCATGTTTGCCATGATTTCATTTGACATCTTATTGTGTGAGCATGTTGGTCTGCATTTATTTATCCATTCAAGGACGTCCAATTGTTGCTATTTGGTTTTTGATTTTTCTTTTGCCAATTGGACGGACAAGAATGCCTAGGACCACTCTCTAGCTATCTATGCTTTCTTACCTCATATTCCATTCTTGCTGCATCACAAAATTTGAACAAGTAATTTCGATCCCTCTGTGTGAGGAGCACTCGGAGTTCCGTATTGACAAAGGACTGACCATTAAAACCTCCCAAGTGCATCTCGGTGGAATCAACCCAAAATCTCGGTCTCACCGAATGCCTAGGGTTGATCTGGATTTTTAATCTCGGTAACACCGATTCCTTATTCTCGCTTACACCGAATTTCCCTGTCAGCTGACAGTTGTGAAACTTGGTGACACCGAAAATTTTGAACCGGTGTCACCGACAGCAAAGGGTATATATCCTGGCGGACACGACTTTTGAAATTCAATCTCAAGAGCCCGTTTCCTCCAACCATAAGCTGCCGCTCCGGACCCCCTGGTCGTCGCCCTTGCCTCCCCGAGCATCTCCGCCGTTGGGAATCGCCGCCGTTGACAGAATCTTCGCTGCTGTCGTCGCCTTAGCGGGTCCTTCACCGAATTAGGGTATGGATCCAGCCCTCCTTGCGCTCCCCGTCCGATTCATGCGCATTGGAGTTATTTTTATCGAGAATCCACGGATTGCAAACCTCCCTATCCTCTAGAAACTCCAGTAGAATAGTGAACGAATGATCTTTTAGGTTTTGCCGTCCGCCACATGAATCTCGGTAGAACCGACGCAAAAGAATCGGTAGCACCGATTTGGTTTTTCTGGCAAACTCAGAACACCTCGGTGGAACCGAGTAACAATTTTCGGTGTGACCGAAAATGGTTCCAAGTTCCTGGAAAGAAGGATGTCTGTCTCGGTGGGTCCAAAAATTTTGCTTCGGTTGTACCGACATACATTTGGCAGAATGCTAAATTTAAGAAATCTTAGTTCAATCTTTTGAAAATGTTTGCATTTTGTGATGACTCATCTTCTCCACTCTTCTACACTCTATTCACAGGGTCAGAGATGTTAGATCCTGAAGATAGCCAGAATGATTTCAGAGAGCAGAGTGTTGACATGAGCTCACGCACTAGTCCTGAGGGGAGTTTTGATGATGTGCCTAGTTCTCCAGATTTAACCAAGGGTGCTACAAGGACTAGGAGAAAGCTCAATTCTGATGAGGAGGATGAGGACTTCATCCCTGAGGAGCTGCCTAAGAAAGATGATGCTGCCACTTCTTCCAAGAAGAAGAAAGCTATCAGGAAGGAGTATGCCAGCTCAAAGACAGTGAGAGCACCTGAGAGCTCTAGGGAAACTATGACAGTTGTGCCTCCCAAGAAGTCTATGCCTAAGAAGGCAGGGGAGAAGAAGAATTCCAGAAAGAGGGTTATCCATGTTGTGGGCAGGCAAACCTCTATGTATGAGGATCCAGAGGAGGCAGCTGCTGAGGAGGAGGTAGAGCTAGCTGCAAAGGCCCCTCCCAAGAAGAAGAAGAAGCTTATGGCAGATGCTATGTTCAAAACTAACACTTCCAAGAGCACCAAGTCTGCACCCAAGAAGGTTCCTACTGCTGAAAAGCCTAAGAGGTTCTCCAGAGACATACCAGCTTCCAGCAAGAACAAGACCTCCACTTTCAGGGAAGCTGAGGATGATGATGACATTACTGCTTTGATGAAGCTTAGACCACACCTTCCAGAGCACAATGCCAGCCATTTTCTGGAGGAGGACATGAAGAAGAGGAAGGATTCTGGTTTGAGGGAATGGAGAGCAATTGATCCATATGCTCAAAGGAGGAAAACAGCTGTGGACTACAGGTTCTATACCAAGGAGCAACAAGATTTCTATGAGACTATCTTGCTTGATAAGAGCCCAGCTATGAGTGACATGAGATACGTTGACTGGAAATACATCAAGGCAAATGAAGATTACTTCCCAAATGTTCAAGACAACTTTCACTGCATTGGCTTAGATGAATTTGTTGGCAAAGAATTCACTGCATGGAACGACGAGATGATCATGCAATTCTACTCCACTGCTCACTTCTATGGAGATGGTAGGATTGTGTGGATGACTGAAGGAGCAAGGTACGAATCTACTGTTGAGGAATGGGCTGCCATCTTAGGAGTCCCAAAGGTGCAAGATGGAGACTTGGATGTCTATTCTGAATCCAAGGAGAGTCGTGATTCTATGAAGAACATGTACAATGAGATCCCTACTACCAACCTAAAATCTCACAAGTTAGGATCCATTTACTTCCTCCAGGCTGGCCTCCGCACCATGAACACCATCTTGAGGCACACCTTGATGCCTAAGTCTGGAGATGAGAAGATGATTAGAGGCTATTCCATCAACATGCTGATCCATATTGATAGACACACCAGGATAAGAGTGATGGACTGAATAGTAGAGACTATGAAGAGGGTTGCTGCTGATCAGAAGCGCTCATGCTGCTATGCACCCTATATTCAGATGCTCATCAACTCAAAGCTGGAGAAGCACATTTTTGCTCTTTACATGCCACACTTGCCCCTACAGCCAGATCTTGAGGACAATGTTGTGGTGATGAACCCAGATCATCCCACCTAAACTGCAGCACACACAGAGGCAGAGGGAGCTAGAGCCACTAGTGCTCAAGTCCCTAGATCCAGGAACGAGCAAATGGATCTCTTGATCACTACCGTTCAGGGCATGCAGAAGGACATCAAGGACATATTGGAAAATCAGCATAGTCTTGTGAGGATCATGGAGAATAGGATCAAGACCCTCAATGACAAGGTGGATGGGCTGACAAAGACAGTGAACGAGCTTAAGAAGGAAGTTGACAGCGTGCCCAGTCCCGACACTTCAGATGATGAGGATGAATCTCCTCTCAGGCCAGGCACTCAGTTCACTACTCAGGCAAGATCAGCCACAGTGCCAGCTCCAGAGTTGAGGCTTTCTTCATTAGCACCTGCTACAGCCTCTTCAGCTCCTCCAGTACCTCCCGTTGCTACACCAACTCCGTCCATGACGTCTGCCGACATCTTCGCCGACGGAGTTCTCTCAACTCCTTCATCGACTACCGGAGGAGATCAGCCTCAGAAGAACGATTAGCTATATCTCTTTGAACTTTTTGGTAACTTGTTGCCAAAGGGGGAGAAGTTGTATATAGATCTTTAGGCTTCGTGTGACAGAGCGTTTGGTTTTTATCGCTTTACAAAACATTTGATCTTTTGGTTTGGATGTGTTAAACTTTGTGGTGTTTGATCATACACTTGATGTGTGTTGCTACTATTTCCTATCATTTTGATGCTTATGAGATGGTCAATCACCTTTGCTTGATTGTGTTGTGCTATGATATTCATTCTAATTATTCTCCCACACCACCAAGTTGCATGTGACATGAAAGAGTGCCCTATGTACCTAATCGATTGTGCATTTGCATTCAAACGCAAATTTTAAAATAATGCACAAATTTAGGGGGAGCTCTTGCTTATCACATACTTCTCAAAGTGATGATTATATTCATTGATTATATCATATGTCGAAGCTTTGATCTATATGTTGTCATCAATTACCAAAAAGGGGGAGATTGAAAGCACATTTGCTCCCTTGGTGGTTTTGGTAATTAATAACAACATATATGCCATTGAACTAATGTTTCCACTAAGCACATTTCAGGAAAAGTTCAATGATAGGGATGGCAAAATGATTGTGGAGAAACCCCAAGATACAAGGAAATGGATTGGCAAAGCTTCAAGCAAGAGGACTCTACATTATACTTTGTGAGAAATCACTTTGAGTCCATAGGAAAGCCAATACTATTAAAAGGGGGTAAGGTACTGTTGGTGAACAAGATGCTCCACGTGCACAAGAGATAGTCACCAAAAACACCCACAAGCTCTTCCACAATAGTCTGTCTAAAGTCAAACATCCAAAATCGGTGCAACCAACACTTCCTACTCGGTGCCACCGATTCCCAAAATCAGACAAACCCATGCCAAACCCTAGCACATCGGTGCAACCGATTCCACTTCGGTGCCACCGAGTTTGGGTTGCCAACTTTCTGTTACCTCGATTCACAAAATCGGTACCACCGAGTTTGTTGGATCGGTGTCACCGAGTTGCGCAATCTGACCGTTGGTCACCTAATCGGTACCACCGAGAATTATATATCAGACTCACCGAGATTCAAAAGTTGCTGCCTTTTGGTCACTTCGGTACCATCGATATTCACACATCGGTGTCACCGAGTTGGTCACTTTAGGTGTAATGGTTGGATTTTTGGGGATGCCTATATATACCCCTTCACCACCACCCACTCGAAAGAGAAGCACTCAGAACTATTCCATACTTGCCCCATCCAATTTTCTTAGAGAGAGCCACCTACCCTTGTGTTGAGATCAATCCATTCCACTCTATCCATATGAATCTTGATCTCTAGCCTCCCCAAGTTGCTTTCCACCAAATCAATCTCTTCCACCATAGCCAAATCTGTGAGAGAGTGATTGTGTGTTGAGGAGTCTATCATCTTGAAGCACAAGAGCAAGGAGTTCATCGACATTGCCGAGCCTATTACCTTTTGGAGGGTGGTGCCTCCTAGATTGGTTAGGTGTCGCTTGGGAGCCTCCTACTTCATGTTGTGGAGTTGAACCAAGAAGTTTGTACGGGCAAGGAGATCGCCTACTTCATGAAGATCTACCCATAGTGAGGCTAGTCTTTCGTGGACGGAAGCCGTTATGGGATAGTCAAGGTTGCTACTTCGTGGACCCTTATGGGTGGAGCCCTTCGTGGACTCTCGCGACCGTTACCCTCCGTGGGTTGAAGATTCCATAAACGTGGATGTATGATAGCGCCACCTATCGGAACCACGGGATAAATCTTCGTGTCTACAAATTGCTTTTGATCTTCCTTCCTACCCTCTACTACATATGCTTGTTGTTACTTTCCGCTGCTATACTCTTAGACATGCATGTCTAGGGTGTGCTTGACTTGCTATCATTGCTAAAAACTGCCAACACTTAAAATTGGGAAAAGGTAGAATTTTTATTTGGTCAAGTAGTCTAATCACCCCCCCCCCCTCTAGACATACTTTCGGTCCTACAGAGGCGCGGCCACGCGTTTCTTCGGGGTCGCCTGGCCAGATGCATGCGTGGTCTGGAGGGCAGGCCTTGGCCTCCTGAGGACCCTGGCGAAGCACAGAGAGTCCACGGCCGGGGGCTCGTCGGTATCGTCATCGTCTTCGAGGTTGCGGAGGAGCACGCTCTGCGACGGGGGAGACACTTCTTCCAGTCCATCGAACTTAGTCTTCTCCGAGTCTTCCTCGCCACTAGCGTCGCCGGAGGACACCGGCACAGGGGAAGTGGGGCGCTCGGGCGGCGTGAGCCCCCGCTCGTCAAAGGCGGGCATGGCAGCAACCAGCTTCTCCTTGTCGTCACGGCGGTATAGCGGGGCGTGGGCCTCGGGGAGGTCCCGAAGATCGTTGTGGAGCAGGGTAGCCACGGCCCTGCCCAGCTCCTCGTCTGTCAAGCTGGCGGATCGGAGCTTGATGTTGTCGCCCGCACCCTCGTACTCCCACATGGGCTTCGAGTGTGACTGGAGCGGCGCCAGGCGCTGCGTGAGGAACTCCTTCACTATCATCGCCCCGGTCAGTTGCTTGGCCTCCATGTCCAAAGCGATCCGCTTCAGGACGGGCTTCGCCCGGGGATCGGTGAGCTTCGCAGAGCCCCATGCGAGGGCCTTCTCGGGCAGCTCCGTCGGGAGCTCTAGGCGCGGATCGAGGCCCCGGGCATCCAAGAAGACCCAGCGGTGCCTGAAGCCTTCCACCTTCTTCCCGGCATTCAGGAGCATATTTCCGCTCTGAACCACGACGAAGGAGGCGCACGCCGACCGTTGCGCACAGTCGTGAAGCTGCAGGCTGAAGTAGTGGCAGAAGAGGGCCACTGAGGGCCTCACGCCTACAAAGGCCTTGCAGTAGAAGGCGAAGATAGATAGGAGCATGATGGAATTGGGCTAAAGATGGAGGGCCTGGATCCCATAATGCTCGAGGATGGTGGAGAAGAACCCCGAGAAAGGCGGGACGAGCCCAGAGAAGATGCTGTGAAGGAAGAAGGGGTAGACTGTCTTCGCCAAGGTGCGCTGCACCGCAGAGCCGCACCGGATCAAGGTCTGCCCCCACTCATTGGTGTCACCCGCTGTCAACGGCAGCGCGGGGGCGAGGTCCCCCTCCTTGGCGATGGTGGATTCCATAAGCGCAGGCAAGGGAGAAGAGGAGGCCGAGGCCTGGGCCTCAGGCTTCGACTTCCCGGCAGGCGTCATTTGAAGAATCCTTGGGATTCAGGAAGAAAGAGGAAGGACGGCGTTGCACCAAGATCTGAAGGAGGCTCTTGCAAGGGAAAGGGGATCTGAGCAAGAAAGCAAGGGCGCAAGGAAGGAGAGGAATCATGGCTCGGCAGCGGGCGCCAGGCTTTTGTCTGCCGGGGTAGTTCCCGAGGCGACATGGGAACGGAGGCATCCATGTCCTACCACGCGCCATGCGTCGAGCCTGGCCCGCAGGCGGTTGGGGCCCGCGGCGCTTCGGCCTTCCTTCCTTGGCTTCACCCTGAAGCTAACCCGAGCGCGCCTTGGGCCCAGGGGCTACTGTTGGCGTTCTGGGATCGGGGGTACCCAGACCTGCCTGCCTGCGGCCCAGCACGTGGCCCACCTCGATGGCCCAGTACGACCTAGCGACAAACCCCCCAAAACAAGACCCTCATGAGGGCCCCGGCCTTGCGAGGAGAACGACGCCAAGACCTCCAGGGGAGCGGCCTCCCCAGGGTGCCTCCCGAGGAGCGGAGATTCCTACGCAGGTACTCGGCCTCAAGAGGCTGCGATGACGTGAGCCATGACGACCAATGCCAGGTGGGCGCCAGCGGGCGTAGAGGGGATAGTTTCCTCTTTGGTGCTAAGGAGGCAAGGACGTACGGGGGTTCCCAAGGAATCCCCCAAAGGTTTCCATTCCAGTGCAACACGACCAAGACCACGGGCTCGGTAGGACGGATGTCATCGCCGAGCCCACCTCTGCGTCACGCCCAGTAGCTTTGCAGGCGAAGACCACCTTTAGTCAGGATAGTTGTACCTCCTGTCCCCTTTCAAATTTGGCCGTTGTGGGATCCCTTCCCGTCTGTGCGATAAGGGAAGAGGACCAAGGCCGCTATAAATAGGGACCAGCCTCCACCGTAGAAAGGGAGATCGATCCACCATCACTCAAGAGCCCTCGCGAGGTCGCTCACCACTTTACCAATTCTTCCCCAAACCTCCTCGTGAGGCCAATCCACCGAAAGTAGGAGTAGGGTTTTACACCGCAAGGTGGCCCGAACCTGGGAAAATCTCTGTGTTCATCTTCCTGTTTGCTTGCGCATATGCGGCAAGGCGTGGCTGTGGAGTGGCGAGCTTGAGGCAAGTGTGGGTTGAGATCTTTGCACACGCCCCAGAGTTTGAACCTTCTTGGGTCTGCGGAGCCCCGATTCCGACAGAGTTCATACCAGCTTCCTTTGCCACAATCACTTCGTCAAATATCGTCATTATTGCCTTTCACTTGCACGACAGAATGATTTGATAATAATAATAGTGCAAGAATACCGTGGACTAATCTGGAACATGCAGGGCAGTTTTAGACAAAGGAGAAGACAAAGTAATATTGGCTCTCTGTTAGATCAACAATAAAGCATATAAGAGCCACTCAACATTTTCATCGCGGCCTTCTCCTTTCAAAGACTCAACAAAAAGAAATGAAATTAGAGAAACACACTGAAATATTTTTGGAGTTTTTGTTTTTCCCAAGCAAGAAAATAAACTAAGGGAAAACAAGAACGAGAAAAACTATTTACACGGGAAAGCTCCCAACATACAAAAGAAATATTTTTGGGTTTTCTTTTTAGTACTAAAGTTAATTAAACGGGGAAAGAAGACTGAAAAGAGGCGAGAAATATTTTTGGGGTTTCTAATGTTTTTCAAACACACAAGAAGAAAGCGGAAAAATAAAACTAATATGGATATACAATGAAAGATGATGAACACCGATAATTTATATGAACTGTGTGAACGTGAATGTAATGTCGGTGAGAAATACGTACTCCCCCAAGCTTAAGCGTTTGCCTAGCTTGGTGATCACCACTGATAATAGCCATCAGGTCTGGGAAAGTGTTCCTGCGGGGGCACCTGAGCATCACATGCCTAGACCTCGGCCTCCGCAATAGCCAGCACGTTCCGGTAAGCAATTATATCTTCTGGCATGATGATGTATCCGTTCCTCCGTGTTGCCAATAATGTTGATTTCGCGATCCTGAGTTCTCCCAACAACTCCCTTTGGGCTTCGGCTTTAAGAACCTTTCCTTAAGAAATTCATTTTCCTAAGCACAAATTTCTGAAATTTTTGAGCCACAAATTTATGTCAATAAAACTTTGCAAGATTGATAGCAACTATTCATAATGATGCCTAGAGGCCATATCAAGCATTCATACTACTTGGAACTCAAAGAATTCAACATGCAAGCTCATTTTCAGTAGCACCAAGTGCAGCATATTATGCAAAATATAAACCACTAAAACAAAAACTAATTGGAGGAGTGGAGGAGTCACATACCAAGGAACAATTCCTCACAATAGTTTTGAAAACGGAGTTCTGAGCAAAGAGATCGGAAATTTTAGTTTCTAGGGGAAGAACACAGGGGAGAGAGAGCTAGGGTATTTTTTGGAGGTAGGTGAAGGAGTGAGCTGAAGGGATAAGGCAGGGGGCCTGTGGGCCCCACAAGCCATCATGGCGCGACCTAGCCCTGTTGGGTTGTGGCCCACAGGTGCACTTCCCTGCTGCAATTTTTATGACAAAAATTCATATATATTCCAGAAAAATTCATGTTAAAATTTTGTGGCAATCTGCGGCTTTATTTTTGGTCATTTTTTATGCACGGGAAAAATAGAAAACCGGAAAATCAAGCTAATTTAATTTATATAAACTAAAAATAACTGAGGATAAACTTTTGATACAGAGAGTTGTGAATATTAAATTCATCAATCACATGTCTTCCGAAAAGGATCCATCAATAAGGTTGATCAAGTCTTATTAACAACCGTTTCCGATTAACATGCAACCGAAGAATTTTTGTATATCACTAGGTTACCTCAATGGGGGTTTGCATCTCCCCAACCATAAGATTATAATATTTCTTCTTGGCAGTAGGTAGAGGAATTGTAAAACTTCCAATGAAAACCGTGGGAATAGAGTTTGCTTCTTCAGGAAATGCACGGTATGTTGCTTGCCATTTACATGAAAGGTAACCTTGGATTTATTGCAATCAATAACAGCCCCTGCAGTATTTAAAAAGGGTCTACCAAGGATGATCGACATATTGTCGTCCTCGGGCATATCAAGAATAACAAAGTCTGTCAAGATAGTAACATTTGCAACCACTACAGGAACGTCCTCGCAAATTCCAATAAGTAAAGCAGTGGATTTATCAGCCATTTGCAAAGATATCTCAGTAGGTGTAAGCTTACTCAAATCAAGTCTTTTATAAAGGGATAAAGGCATAACACTAACACCGACCCCTAAATCACATAAAGCAGTTTTAACATAATTTATTTTAATAGATCAAGGTATTGTGGGTATACCAGGATCTTCTAGCTTCTTAGGTATTCCTCCATCAAAAGAATAATTGGCAAGCATAGTAGCAATTTCAGTTTCAGGTATTTTTCTTTTGTTGGTAACAATATATTTCATGTACTTAGCATACGGAGGCATTTTTAATATATCAGTCAAACGAGTACGCAAAAAGACAAGTCTAATCATTTCAGCAAAGCGCTCAAAATCTTCATCGTCCCTCTTATCATAACGTTATGATAAGGTTTGCGAGGGAATGTCATGGGTTTTTGAACCCATGGCTCTCTTTCCCTTCCATGTTTTCTAGCAACAAAGTCTCTCTTATCATAACGTTATCATGTTTTAGGAGGTGGGTTATCAAGATCCTTGGCAGGTTCTATTTCTACATCGTTATCATGTTCTTTATTACTATCTGGTGGAGCATCTACATGCACAGTATTACTATCATCCTCCTTTTCATTATCACTAGGTGCATGTTCACTACCAGACTGGGTCTCAGCATCAGAAATAGAAACATCATTATGGTTCTCAGTAGGTGTTTCTGTAACAGGTTCACTAGGAGCATGCAAGTTCCTATCATTTTTCTTCTTCTTTTTCTTATTAGATGAACTAGGTGCATCAACATTAATTTTCTGAGAATCCTATTCTATTCTTTTAGGATGACCTTCCGGATAGAGAGGTTCTTGGGTCAGACGACCCCCCCTAGTCATTACTCTAACATCATGATCATTCATATTATTATTTACTTCAGTTAGCAAATCATTTTGTGACTTAGCAACTTGGTCTAGTAGAGTGAACCACAGAAGCATGTTTACCTAGACCTTTTACATCATTAGCAATTCTAAACATCAAGTCACTTAGGCGGTGAGGGAGTCCTGGTTGAAGGGGTCCTCGGGAGGCCGACCTATTTCTTATGGGCCGGACTATATGGGCCGCTGGCCGAGCATTGGATTGATCGAAGGCCCTGTCTCCAGGAAGGAAGCTTCGAGGATCGTGACGTATTCTCCACGTTTGTAGTAGTAAATAAGGAATGTTTATCCCTTCGACGTGTAACCGACCATGTGTAAACCCTAGGTACCCTCGGCGTCTATATAAGCCGGAGGATTTTAGGTTGTAGACCAACAGAACTCATCTAGGGTTTTAGTCATACGATCTCGTGGTAGATCAGCTCTGTAACCCTTATACCATCAATATAATCAAGCAGGACGTAGGGTATTACCTCCATAGGAGGGCCCGAACCTGGGTAAACATCGCCTCCCTCTCTTCCTGTTACCATTGATTCTAGTCTCACAGTTCGGGACCCCCTACCCGAGATCCGCCGGTTTTGACACCGACATTGGTGCTTTCATTGAGAGTTCCGCTGTGATCGTCAAAGGAATCGATGGCCGCCTTGTCATCAACGAAGAGGTCCGTAATACGGGCACTTTCGTCCTCGGACAGATCTTCGCTTTCGGCAGCATTGTGTTGCACGCCTACCCGACCGGCCATCTGGGCCGCGTTGGAAGTTTCGCCCTTGATCAAGAGATCAGATTCGGGAACCTAGAATTCTCCGTAGACTCTCGAGGCGACCTGTCACTAACCGGGCTCGCAGTCTTGCCTGCCACGCCCGAAGACTCTGAGGCTTTAACCTCAGACCCATCTTTCGGTCCTGCCCACGGGATCTGCCCTGGCGAGGACCCAACTTTCAGTCCGGACCCGGTCGTAGTGCCAGACGTCCGGACACCTATTCTTACTGAACACTCCCCTTGCGCGGATGCATCGGAGGTTAACTCTGGAAGCTCTGGGCAGGTCGATCCGATCGAGCTCTCGATACTCAACGAGGCCCTAGATCGGATCTCGTCGATGAAGATTGCCGACGACCCAACCCCAAGCTATGCTCGGATCGGGCCTAAGATGGGTCAGGACGAATTTTTTGTCCCACCCACCACCCACTTGATAGCCACTATCGAGGATTTAACCGACATGTTGGACTATGCCTCCGAGGAGACAGATTACATGGACGAGGAGGATCGCACCCTCACCCCCGTTAACACCGGGCGGTGGACCGCCACCTCCACATACGACGTCTATATGGTGGACACTCCGAAGAACGACGGCGATAAGTCGGATGAAGCGCCGTCAAGACGCCGAAAGCCGCATAAACGGTCAAAAGGGAAAAAGGGAAGAAAAGCTATCGACGGCACCAGGGGCGGAGAGACCCCGGAAGACCTCGGCGATCCCGATATCCCCGAACACCCGTTAGAGGGTCAGGAGGGGCCGGAAGACCGGCGCAACCCCGGCGATTTAAACGATTCCGTGGACGGCAATTACCCCCCCCCCCCATCGAGGAGGAGGACATCCCGGAAGCCGATGACTTCGCCATCCCTGATAATCCTGAAGATTAGGAACTGTTCAGGCAACAGCCAATAGCCACGGCCCGCAGCCTAAAAGCAAAAGAACGGCAGCTTAAAGCCGAGCAAGACGACCTCAACGATCGATGGACGAGAGTCCTCTCAACTGAGGAAGGATACGGTACCGGTCTATCGGACCAACCTAAGAGCTATCCGCGCAGAAGGCTGCTGCCACAATTCGATGACGAGCTCACTGATACGCCGTCTCCCGAACATACACCATACGCCAAGCCAGACCGCCCTCCTCGAGGAAGAGACAGGACGGCTGACGGCACCGGCTATAGGCCGACGATACCCCGTAGACGGGGAAAAGAGCCACAAGAGCCCGATGACAGGTTCGACCTACGACACGACCTTGACCATAGAGCTGGTCGTACGCGATCCATCTACGGATCCAGAGGATACTCACCCGATAGACGGGAAGGGTACCGGCCCTGGCTCGACCGCAACAGCACAGGTCGGGAACGAAACCGGGCTAGGACAGACGCCGATCACCGGCGCGACATAGCTCGGGTCAGAGGCGCCGCCCACCCACTGTGCATCACGGATGAGGTGATGCAGCATCAGTTCCCGGAAGGGTTTAAACCCGTAAACATAGAGCAATACGATGGGACAACCGACCCAACCGTATGGATTGAGGATTTCCTCCTCCACATCCACATGGCGCGAGGAGATGACCTCCACGCCATCAAGTACCTACCCCTGAAGCTTAAGGGGCCAGCTCGGCACTGGTTAAATAGCCTCCCCGAAAACTCTATTGGGTGCTGGGAGGACCTAGAGGATGCATTCCGATCTAACTTCCAGGGCACTTATGTTCGGCCGCCGGACTCCTCCGACCTAAGTAATGTCGTCCAGAAGCCAGGAGAGTGCGCGCGGCTATTCTGGAATCGTTTCTTGACCAAGAAAAACCAGATTGTGGACTGCCCAAACGCCAAAGCAATAGCCTCTTTCAGGCACAATATTCGGGATGAAAGGCTGGCTCGTCAGCTCGGCCATGACAAACCAAGGACAATGTCCGCCCTCACATCACTCATGACCCGCTTTTGCGCGGGCGAGGATAACTGGCTAGCAAGACGTAGCCACAACCCCGAAGACCCCGGAACCTCCGAAGTTCGGGATGGAAATGGGAAACCGAAGCGTAGCAAGAACAAGCGCCGGCACAATAATAGTGATGCCGATGACATGGCTGTTAACGCCGGCTTCCGCAACTCCCGGCCTGGGCAGCGGAAGAAGCCTCCTAAAGTCAAACACGACGGACCCACCCCGCTGGACAAGATCCTGGAGAGGCCTTGCCAGATCCACGGCACTCAAGAGAAGCCCGCCAACCACACCAACCGTAACTGTTGGGTCTTCAAACAGGCCGGCAAGCTCGCTTCCGAGGACCAAGGCAAGAGCCCGCGCAGCGAGGACGAGGATGAACCTCGTGGTCCAATCGGTAGCGGACAAAAGAAATTCCCTCCAGAGGTGAAGACAGTTTACATGATATACGCCACTCATATACCCAAGAAGGAGAGGAAGCGTGCCCTTCGAGACGTCTACGCCGTAGAGCCTGTAGCCCCGAAGTATAACCCATGGTCAGCATACCCGATCACCTTCGATCGCCGTGACGACCCGACAAGTATCCGTCATGGGGGTTCGGCCGCCCTCGTCCTCGACCCCATCATAGACGGGTATCACCTCACTAAAGTCCTAATGGACGGAGGAAGTAGCCTCAATCTGATTTATTCAGATACGGTGAAAAAGATGGGCATAGATCCGTCAAGGATCAAGCCCAGCAACACTACCTTTAAAGGAGTGATCCCAGGCGTCGAAGCCCGATGCACGGGCTCTGTAAGCCTGAAAGTAGTGTTCGGCTCGCCCGATAACTTTCGAAGCGAGGACTTGATCTTCGACATCGTACCTTTCCGCAGCGGCTATCACGCCCTGCTCGGCCGTACAGCATTCGGTTGCTTCAACGTCGTCCCGCACTACGCATACCTCAAGCTCAAGATGCCCGGCCCCAACGGGGTCATTACTGTCAACGGCAACACGGAGCGCTCCCTCCGAACCGAGGAACATGCGTTGGCCCTGGCGGCCGAATCCCATTGCACTGATGATCGGCAAATGTCGACATCTGCCGTAAAGGCGCCCAAGTCTGGGAAGCGAGCTCGGTCTCAACCCGAAGCACCGGAACCTTCTTCTCCCCTTAAATAGGGATTCGCCCCCCATCGCACGGCCCTAGAACCGGCAAAGTACGTGCCGAGGAGGCACAACTTCGCGCTCAAAATTCCATGGGCAGCGGGGGGCAAAAATTATTAAAGGGTAAGTGTTCGGCTGGACCGAACTATCACCATCAACATGTCTTCGGACACACTACAGGTACCATAAAGTACCTGCCACGGCGTAAAGCCCATTCATCGATGACTTCTCAAGACTTCTCTCCAAAGTCCGCTCGCCGAACAGTACACCCATAGCGGTATACAACTCTTTGGGAGACGCAGGAGCAGATAATCGATAGGGCACGTCGAAGACGTCAGGTCACCTATCGAAGACCCTTGGTACAACCCCTCCTGTAAGGTTTATATTTCATTTTTTATACCTATAAACAGTTGTATCGGCACTTTGAATAATATAAGAATTGTTGAGGAAAATACAGATCCTTTATGTATGATCGTTTCACTGTCTTTTTTAGACACACCCTCTATTTTCTCCCTCTTCTTGCGAACCTGTTTCGGTATATTTCACGATGCAACCGGCTAATAGACCGAGGGCTCGAACTTACAAAATCGCCCTAAGCACAACTGATTTTGCGTCCGGCGTCTTGGAATTCCGCTTTATATGCATTGGTTCCGAACTATGTCTTGGGTCAATAGTTGGGTTGCCCGGCTCCTGTGCTTGACCCTTTCTGTTCCGCTCGTTCGGCTAAAAGGGCAAAGGGAGCACCGCTGCGATTGTGCTTCCGGCTAGCCTGGTCAAGCACCTCAGCGGAGAAAGCCGAAAACTGACTGTCATGGTATGCGAGAACCGGTCTGCGAATCCGAGCTTAGCTAAATCTCGTCAGAGGTTATTCCGTGTCATACGATGGGTTTGGTATTAGTACAAACCATGTGATATAGGCTTTGGCCACGGCTCATCCGAACATCACAAACACCTGGGGGCTAGTCATCAGCCTCCCGCATTCCTTTCTCGCGCCCCTACGGCTAAGTGAAAGTAATAAAGCATTATAGTCCGATTGCCTTGTCCGCCCCACACTACCGCCTTCGGGTACCGATAGCTCAGCTAAGGGTCACAGTGCGTTGGCAGAGACACCCCGCGTAGTATCTACATGGGGGCTGAAGCCGACGACTCGCAACTTTCAGTTTCAACGGCCACACAGGAGTTATAAATTATGCAAAACATTAAAGACATGATAAACCATGCATCTTAATTATAAATGCGTTAAAAGGTCTTCGGACATATTACAACGCATCTACTCATAAACGTTTTCTCCCGAACACTGAGCCTCTATTGCCCGAGCACCCTCCATTACTCCGGAGAAGTACAGCTCGGGGCGCCTATGCTCCTTTCCAGGAGGCGGAGGGGCGGTGGCTATCTTCATTGGATCCAGCCCCGGCTAGTGCACCTTGGCCTTAGCAAAAGCCATCCGAGCTCCCTCGATGCAGGAGGACCACCTTAGTGCGTCGATCCGCGGCGAGGCGTCTCTCAGCTTCTGCACCAGGCCGAAGTAGCTGCCCGGCAGTGGCTCGTTGGGCCATAGCCGGATGCAGAGATCCTTCATGGCCGGCTCCGCCATCCGGTGTAGCTCCATCAGCTGCTTAAGCTGCTCAACAAGGAGAGGAGAGCGCTCGGGGGCTTCAAACTGCGCCCAAAATAGCCGAGCTTCATCTCCTTCTCCCCGCGAAGCATAGAACTGGTTCGCGTCTGTTGTGCTCTTCTGGAGGTCCGAGCAGGCGCCTGAGGAACGCCATACTGGCATAAGCAACTCGAACTTGCTATCTCCGAAGACACACTGCAATAAATATGGCTTACCATCCATGATAGCCTAGGCCTGGTTGACTTGCTCTTCAAAAGACCGCCTGTCCACCCGCTCCTTTTGGAGATTGGTTTTCAGGGTGGATAGTTCGGCGGCCTGCTCCTTGCCTTTCCGCTCAAGGTCCTCGCACTTTTGGCCGACGTCCTTGAGCTCCTGTTGGATTTCCTCCACCCGAGCCTCATGCTTGTCACTGGTGGCTCTTAAGGCGGATAGCGCGGTAGCTGCTTCTTTGGCCGCCGCCCTCTCAACCGCAGCCTCCTGCTTCGCCTTCTCAAGCTCGGCCTTGAGCTTCTCAATCTCCTTCGCCGAGGCTGCGTAATAATTCAAACATATCAAATGCTGCGTAGACAGTACGGTAATAAAGAATTTGGACATTCTAATCCGGTTACCTTGCGCCTCGTCGAATCTCCTGTTTAGAGCGTCAAGCTCATCTTCGGAGCTTTTGAGCTTCCGATTTAGTTCGTCCAGCTCGGCCGCATTGGCAGCCGCCGCCATCGACGAATCCTGTAAAAAACAAAACCATATCAGGTTACATGGGTTCAAAACTTCCGAACTATCATACATATGATCCTATGTCCGGTCCTCTTAAGGGCTGTTAGAACGTTCCGAACGAATATTGTCCTGTACATAGTTCGGATAATGATCTATGATTGACCCCAAGGTAAGTTTTTCCAAACTCACCTCGGGTTCGGGGGCTGCCATGTATATAATAATAACTCAAAGAAATTAATATTTCACAAAACAGAGCTTTACGTGGCTCACCTGAAAGCCCGTCAGGAGACCGTTGAAGGCCTCCTTCAGTCCGCTGTCCACGGATTCAAATACATTTTTGTGGTTTTCAAAAAATGTTCGCATATTCAAAAAAATGTTCACCATTTTGATAAGGAATGTTCAGAATAACGAAGAAAGTTCATGATTTTTGGAAATGTTCGTCAAAACTAAGAAAATGTTTGTGAATTTCAAAATTTGTTCCCCGAGTCTAAAAAATGTTTGCCGATGCAGAAAATGTTCACGAGTTTCACAAAAAAATGTTCATAATTTTAAAAAATACTTATTGATTTTTTACAAAATGACCACGGATTCATAAAACATTCACGAATTTGTAAAAAATGTCACAATTTGTTTTCATAAATTCAAGAAATATTCGCGATTTCAAAAAAATAAAATAAATAAAACAAGTAAAAAAAAAATGGAAACTACAAATAAAAGGAAAAAAGGAAACGAATAATATAAAATGAAAAATAAAGAAAACAACGAAATATAACAAGCAGGAAAAACACAAAGATAGAGTTAAAACCCGGGTTAGGGGCCGGGGGGGGGGGGGGGGGGTTGCACTCCGTCGATAACTAGCAAGCTATGCGCCAAATAGGATGTCGACTGGGACTTTGCTAAATCTTGACTGAGTTTTAGAGCATCTCCAACATGTGACAAAAAAGGCCTCGCGCGCAGAATACCGGCGTTTTGTGCGTCGTTGACAAAAAACAGTGCTCCAGCAGACGCTGTAAAATAGAGCGAGCACAAAAAACGCTAGCGCCCGTGCTGCAAATCTTGGGCCCGCTGGCTCCCGTGCTGCAAATCTGGGGCGTCGGATTGTGCGCGCTGGCTGCTGCAGGTAGGGCCGTCGGATTGAGCGCCGTGTTTTTGTGCAAAACCTCTTCGTCGCTCCCGCATGCAAAAACGCTATTTTGATGCTGTAATTTTTTTTAACGCGCCGCGCTAAAAAAAAGTGCGTCTGTTATAAATGCTTTTAGCAAGCCCGTTTTTGAAAAGAATAGACCATAAACTTTTATCCGACCTCTATGAAAAAATCTCTTCCTTCTCAAAACTATTATACCATTACTCAAAGCACCTCCAAAAATATATTACTCGAAGTACTATAAAGGCATCCGTGCACTCTACATCTATCTCCCTTCGAAACGGGACCTGCATCGTTCTGCACTCGGCCAATCTTCGGACGGAATTCTATAGCTCCAGCAGCCTCGAGTATTTCAGCAACCACTTTTTTCAGAGCGAAACCAACGCTGAAGAAGCCATCGTGACGAACACCGGGTAACCTGACCACCTTCAGAACCTGGCCTTCCACCCTAGACCACTCCTCGATGGCCACCAGACTCACCATGTTTATGTCGCCATCGCCGTCGCCGTACACCACCTCCGGGACCCCCACGAACCCGTCTTCCCCGTACACGAACGTCTCCGGCGTGCTGACGCCGACCCCGATGATGCTGGTCACCGGCACTATCGGCGCCGGGAGGGCTTCCCATGCCGGCAGCACCCCTGTTACGTACGGCCGGACCCCTTCCGGGAAGCCGATGGCCTCGAAGAACTCCGCAATATTATGTGCCGTGTACGTCGTGTTCTTGGTCACCACCAGCGGCTGGTCCCGGAACACCGTCGGCGTGGGCAGGCGCCAGAGCGCGCTCTGCTGGCTCCGCGCCAGCCGGACCCTCGACGGCCGCGCGACGTTCGGCAGGCCGTAGTCCATGCCGGCGGCGAGGTCGTTCATCCCCTCCGAGAAGCCGCCGAGCGCGGAGGCCACGAGGACGACGCGCTTGACGAAGCGCCGGCGCCAGGCGAGTGGGCGGCCGAGGAGGAACTGGTACGTGAGCGAGCAGCCGAAGCTGTGCGCGACGACGACGACCGGCCGTCCCTGGCTGAGCGAGCTCGCCCTTTCGACGAGCCGCGTGAACTCGCCGAAATCGCAGGCGCCCGGCGCGGACGGGTGGCCGCGCGGCGCGACGGAGTAGCGGAAGTCGTACGGCACGGCGAACAGGCTCTCACCGTCGCGGTAGCCCGCGGCCTCCAGCTCCCGCACCAGTTGGTCCCACCTGTCAGTCCAGCAAGCCAGATCGTCACCAAATCTGGATCAAACATTTGTGGACGAAGAAGCAGAGACTGAAACGGTCGAGTGGTTGGAGGTCAGACAGACTCACCCAGTCAAGCCGCGCATCGAGCCGAAGAACGGGACGCGGGTCACCACGCCGGCGGCGTTGCCGTAGTCGCCGGCGACGGCGTCGTAGACGAGGCTCATCTGGTCCACGAAGCACGGGACCTGGAGGGGGTCCTGCATCGCCGTCTGGTTGATCGGCCACAGCCGGAACCACCCATTCCCCTTACGCGCGCCGCAGCCAGGCGCCGGCGGCTCGTACGCCGCCGTCAGGTGCGCCTCGAGCAGGTTGGACCCGTACCCCGGCACGAGCACGACCGGATGCAGGCCCTTGACGTCGCCGGCGCAGTGGCTCCGGAGCGGCCGCAAGGCGCCGAGGAGCACGGCCACGGCGACGAGCCTAGATAGATCCATGCGAGCGATTTTTTGCGACAGGGCAGAGGCACGAATGAGCCACCAACAACAGCCGCGGCGCTGTATTACATTATTATTACCAAAAGAAGGACAACAATTCAGCCGGTGCCGTCGATCTCAGCCTGTCAAATTTTACATCACATCGATGAGAGGGCAGCAGCAAGCAGACGCGGCTGGCGATGCTTCTTCTGCAACATAATTGTCTCCTGGCTGATGTGCACGCTGTGAACAGCGACTGCAATCAATTGCTACTCAGATTCCATCACCAAGACAATAACATAAGTACTTCTTCCGTAAAGAAATATAAGAGCGTTCAGATCACTAAAGTAGTGATCTAAACGTATCAACATTCTATGAAACTTGCTGAATGTAATCGCCCTAAGGCAGTCAAAATAATTATAATCACCTTAATTTTACTTGTTTATTATGTCTAGTATACACTTTACACGGATCAGTAAATTCTTTACCCAGATTCAACAAGTCCTCTATTGATCATTGAGACACAACCATATAACCAAATAAATCTATCCACCAATAGAACAGCTTTTAGCAGCCTTGCTGGTCTCTCCACTTGAGGTACAACAGCCCTGCATGGTAGTGGGTGTAGGCGCCAGCAACAACCAAGACATGGAAGAGTTGGTGGCTGTGCCCAGCAATGTCAAACTTCCCAGGCATCCAACGCTCAGGCACCCGAGTCGCGTACACCAATGCCCCAAGCCCGTAGAACAGCCCCATCAAAATTTCATATCCGGTAGTGATCAGTGCCTCTGGTTGGTGCCAAAAAAGGATCAGCTTGTGAAAAACAGGGATCACACCTGATGCTCCCATGCCAAAGAAGAGGCACGCTCGTATGGTTCGGAACTCCGGGCTCTGGAAGACTGGGAGCAGAGAGAACGCAATAGTTGCTAATCCTAGAATAGTTATGAAGCTGAGGTACAGGTTGCAAAAGAAAGGATGGCACATGAAAGAGTAGTATACTGGAGGGTAGAAGGAAGTGGCGATAAGAGCTGCAATGCCCGCATAGTCAAGTCGAAGCATGATATATGCAAGGCGGCGAGAGTGGCAGGAGAGGAGATGGCATGTACTGCTGGCAAGAAGGCAAAACATGGCTCCTCCCAAGAAGGCAAAGAATGGCCACCTAGAGATCGGCCTGATAAAGTGTGGTGCAATTACGGTTACGATGTCCTCCTGCATGCTTTCCTGCACAGATGAAAACAATCCTCATTATGTGACAAGTTGTCAACACACTGGTTAAAAAGACTGGTTTACATGAGTGATGCAATGCGAATGTTGATCTGCGCAGAAGTTAATGGGGATCAGATGGAATTAAATGGAATATATATAAGAAGACCCTCGCAATGCTCCTACATAAGCCCAAAACAGCGTGAAGAAATCAAGTTGAACCATAGTATCGTTATATGTATTCTGTATAGGCTATGTCTACCAACAACAACAAAGCCTTACATACATCTAAATCAACTTTGTGGCGAGGGCATACTAAACAAAGGTTCTGAATCTCATAAGCTGGTTTTGATGATACAGATTTTAAGGTAACCTACCAGGAACTATTGGACTTCCAGAATTATTTCAACTGATAACTATCTAGAAGCCAAATCTTGGCCAGCATCAAACTGGCTTAATTTAGTCAGATGTCAGACAGCATTACTCACATTGGGCATAGCAAGAAGAAACTAGGAAACTAAACAGCTTGGATTTGATAGTCCAACTCGTAAGATTTTCCAATTAACTGTTGTAAGCAGGTTAGCACTGCATTTCTGAACCCTTAAATAAAGCACAGTGATAGTGAGTAAAAAAAACACTAGATAAGTTGTTGACTACTTACAAGAATAGAAAGATTAGTTTCATTGGAATGGGTAAGTCTGTTGGGCAAGCAATTTGACAGTAATTCCAAGAGACGCCAACGAGATAATGACGGAAGCACATCGATAGAATTCCATGAGCTTCTAAATTCATCCTTCATCTTTTGTATATCAGAAAAGTGAGGTAATGAAGGAAGGCATGCCGCAAGCTCTGCCTGAATCTTATGAAGATCAGCATTCCTAAGCATATCAGGTAAATTCTGCAGGCTCTGAAGATCCACATTTGGAACTTTCGTTGCAGTGTATATGGTCAAAGCAAGGAAGATGAAGAATCCTATCAAGTGCCTGAATTAGACACAAAGAAATAGCTTTATTAGATCAGAGATAATCTAGCAAATTCATAATCCTGCTAAATCATGTCGGCAAAACAAATAAAAAACGAACAGAGGAGGAGCCGTGTGGAATTTCAGTAAGGTAGAAACTGACAGGAATTGAACCCTAGTTGGCAAGGACACCACTAAATCCTCTCCGCATCGACAAAATAACAAAGGGTAATATCACCCAGAAGTTTTTATGCCATAATTTCCTAGAATTCATACTTCACCATTTATGGCAAATAGCTTGCGGAAGAGGTTAGAGGTTAGCCAAACTCAGTGTTACATAATGGCAGTCAAATCGCTTGGTTTGCTTTCGACTTGATAGGTTAGGCAAGCAACAAAGACTAGAAACGTGTGACCCATTGAAATTGAAAGGGACTCCTTTAATTAGTTGGTGGACGGTGGTCTTAATAAAATTTAAAAATTAGGTTGGCGGTTTTCGCATCTTACTTGCGATGAACAAGCAAGGGCCACAACAAATGCTTCCATATTCAGAGTTGTGCACAATACATTCTCGGAGCAGAATTTGTCTAGGCCTTTTATTACTTAGGAATTAATTTGAAACTTCAAGTCTGAACATCAGGAAATGAACAAATTTCAAGCCAGGATTAAGTGAACCAAAAAATCAAACGGTTGCACTGGAAATCAACAAAACAGAGAATCATTGTTTTCAATCAAGCAAACAAACTTCCCTTTTCATGCCATAATAATAATTACACAAGTGAAGAAACTATATGCTGTTGGACCAGCATGAAAACCAGAGAACAAAACTGCAGGTGAAGCACCAGATAAATCGGAAAGCGCAACGTTCCGATGTTCAAACTAGAAACACACAGTGTTATGTTATAAGAACAATATATGTCTAGGGGATTAATCCGCTGTTCCATACATGTCCGCGCAGTATAGAATTAGAGTAAGGAGAACAATTCGATTGGAAAATAAGACGGGGGGATGAGTTACGCACGTCCAGACGTTGAGGGTCTCGTTGTGGATGGAGAACGCGGAGAGGAGCACCTGCGGGAGCGGCCACTCGCAGCGGTAGTAGCGCAGGATGTACTCGTTGTCGCGCATGTAGGCCGGCAGCGCCCGGTAGTCGACGAGGCTGTAGCGCCGCCCCTTGCCCTGCTTCCCCTTCCTCTCGTCCTCCAGCATCGGCCTCTCAATCTCCGCCTCCTCCTCCTCCACCATCGCCGCCATCGCCATCGCTAAAGGCCGGGGAGAAGACCGCCGTTCGGCCCGGTGTTATGCCGTCGTCCCGTCCGAATATTCGCCGCACGCGAACGGGAACGGGAAGGGGAACGCGAACGCGACGACGCGCCCGCTGCCTGTGGTTGGTTGTATCGCTTCGCTCGGCCTGGGTTGCGTCGGCCCGTCGATCTCGGCGAGGCGGCCGCGCCTCGGTGTGTCCCCTCCACCCCAGATTTAGCAGCAGCCTGAGCCTCTGACGGCACGCCGGGTCGCCTTGGCGTTTTGGGACTTTTGTTGGCGCGGTGGCGTGCCATGGGACGGACGTGCGAGTGCGACCCGGTGCGTTGTGGATGAATGGGGAGCTTCGGGCGTGCGTGCCGACCACCTATCGCTTTCCCCTCTCGTCTCGTCCCGCGGAAGGAAGGGTGTGGGGTGGCTGGACCATGCACGTACGGTACCGTCTCACGGGTCCGACGTGCCCATGCGATTTCCGGCCAGAAAAGGAAGCGTGCGGGATTCTCGAGTCGTCGCATGCAAGGGACGTGTTGGCCAACCTCCCGTCGTGCTTGTTAGGATTTTCAAATAATTCTTACTAGTAAATGCCCGTGCGTTACCACGGGCCAACAAATGGATCTATCACGAGCCTCTCAACTTCAACTCTTCGACCATCGTGTTATTATTTTGTTATGTTGTCACCCCACTTTAAATCCACATGGTGTTTCCTCCAGATCTATTAAATTGTTGAGTCCGATAATCCCTAATACATGGACTGACAGATGAATACAAGCCGTTTGCTTCAGCTCTACATTGTCACCCAACTTAAATTCACATATGTTTTCTCCAAGTTCGCCAAACTTCCATAGGAATTCCCATCATCCCTAACTTTGAAGGTCTTTCAACATTCGTCATCCACTTCTTCCTAAAAGTTCTGACAAATTAAACAATTTTCACATACAATTTTGCAATGTTATACATAAAAAATCTCAAATTGCTCTCAGTTTTCCTTTTTAAGCATTGCATGAGAGTTAATAGTTTCACTCGTACGAACCCTCCTACCTAGGATTAAAATCACCCATACAAAGGGAAATAGGTAGAATCATATCATATGCACAGAATGATCAAGGTGTAGCACTTGTGTTGTCAAATTAGCTACTATTAAAAATTGTTTCCGTTTTAGCCCACTACAAACGACATGAAACAAGTTCTTCTCACTTGAATTGATGACGCATGGAACATATTTGTATTTCGTTATGCAAATGATCGTGCTCCTTGGTCCCTCTAGCTGGCTACTATGACCCACCTTCATGGCGAAACATGCCCCTATTTCTCTTTGGTCCCTCTAGCCTACTCTTTGCACTCCCCTATTTCTCTCAAATGCTTGTGCTCCTTGCCCTTCACGCTGACACCACAACTTTCACCAAGTAAGGGATCCCAGCATTGGGTCAGGCCCAGGCTTGCTTCATACTGTAGCGCTGAATGTTGTATAATGATACAACCGGGAACCATGCCCCGGGCCGCGGCCCAAGGTGCCTGACGCTATCTGTATGGAGATCATATAGGGCCAACTAAAGAGGAAGTAATTTTGAAATCAACATGTTTGAAACCAAGAAATTATATGGAACAAACAAATGAGGGAAGAAAGAACATTGGCTTGTTAGCTCGGGCATACTGGCTTTCGTCCTATCGAAGTTGCAATCACCACCCCCTCCTTTTTTTTGCTATAACTAACAGAAAAAGTATATATGGATAAAGATTCTGCATTGCTTTTAAACAATTGTGAGAGATGTGCAACCGGTAGAGAAACTTGAGTTATTTAAGCCCAATCTGAATAAGATGTGATCTTCGTTATCACACGGAGAAATAACTTGAATCTTATACGACATTTGGGACAAATCTATGAATTTTGGAGATGATTTCACATTGTCTATCTAATTTGCAAAGGAAGAAGGTATATCACCTACCTGGAGAGATGATCGAGTACTGAATTTCTTATTTATTAATAATAAAGTATCCACACAGTGCTATTATCGTTAGTCTTCGAGCTCAACAAAGATAACGATTTTATGACCAAAAGAAACATAAATAAAAGCACTCATTCATGAAACTTCACTCACTTAATGGTGGCATTCCCACCTTTTGGTACTGAATTACAATGCATGTATACAAATTCGAGTAAAGATAATTCTGTGTTGCTACGGAGTAGAAAATTACATGAAACGATGGTAGTTAAGCAATCAATATATTTCTTGCTTGCAGACTTTGATCATCGTGATAAATATTGGCTTCTTACTCCCGCTTTATTCCTCCCATTGCCTCCTCACAACCCTGCGATAATCTCCCATTTCCTCCTCACAACCCTGCAATAATCTTTCTCTCTGCCACAAGCCTCCGCTCTTAACCTAATGGCATGTGTTTGACTTTCCAACAAACTTGCATTTGGCAAAAGGCGATGAAGATGTGAGTCTGAGTTCATTGTCTTGTCTATGGCCAAACTCTACAATGGGATCCACCGCTTTAGTGATATTCTCATGAAAAAAATAGCATGAACGAATTTTTAAATTACTTTGAAATAACTTCAAGTAGAAATAATTATCTACGTAAACATTTACACTAAGGGTCTTCAAGAGCAGCAAACGTACACCAAAGGGGATATTTACACAAGATTGCTTACATACAAATAATTTCAAGGAGAGTAATTATCTATATGAGTGTTTACCCCAAAGGGGCTTGACCACGGATCAAGTTACAACATAACACAAATTTGTTTTAATGCTATGATGACATGTTCACCATTATACCAAATTTCTCCACTCATGTACCATCAAAATTTTGGTAGTTAATACTCTACTTACCGAGAGAAGATTGATATAAAAAACACATATATACTCAGTGTTAGCGACACCAACAATGGGGAAAACCTCTGACGCTCTACCTTGCCGGCATTATAATTTTCCACTATTGTAAATCTTCAGTAACCTATTTCATGTCGTTGCTCCTATACTGGTCAACGAAAAATGATAAATACAACATCTCTACACATGGATGAATAAATCAATGCATCAATAATACTTTGAAACAATGGAAAAAAAAACACCTGCAGATCCTAAAGATACTCCTTTTCTGGATGATGCCATGATGGTACACCAATATTTAAAGCAAATGATCTATAATGAAAGAAGTATTTTCACCTTGTGCTCAATCTGCCAAATCAAACTATAAGGCACACAACATAGCATCCCAAATACTTTAAATTGCATTGAATTGGAATGCACCGGATAAGATGATAATCACCAGTAATCTTGTACATGCTGTATTAATATAATTGATAATTTGTATTTATTAGAAGCTTATTAATAATATATAATATACGCCAAGAACGTGCCAATCATAGTATATGTAATTTGACACATATTATCTACTTACCTCACCTCAGTCCTCAATATACAACAACCCCATTTGAAACAGTAAAAGATGCCAGGCAAAATTATATCTTTGACTTTCCCATAGTTCAAACTGCCAAAAAACATTCACCACCATCAATTAGCACTGATTTGAAATAAAACACGTACATAATGATCTAAGTGTATAGACGATAATATTCAACAGACATGGTTGTACTGTTCAAGTGTTTCCAGTAATACTAAATTTATGTATTGCAAAACATTCAGCAAGGATATATGCATGTGTTGAAGAAAAACTTGGACTCTATTCCACTACCAAGTACGAGCGGATCAGGAGACCACATATCTGCATGAACTGCTATCCATCATAACCCAGGAGTGGAGAGAATATAATATGGCACCTACACGTGGAGGAAGAGAAACCGGCCTCAAGTGTGACCTCCACGGTGACGAACATGAAGTGCAGGTCGTGAGCATGGTCCACTTGGTGTTGCAGCCAATCTTAAGCCGAATCCAATATATAGGGTATTATTAATTGAACTCCAATAAATAGGAGAGGATGTTAAAATGCCTAAATTAGTAGGTCGCAATGGTAAAGTAAATGTTGTTATAAAAATAGTACCTTGATTTGACCCATGCTCATGAGTCATGACTGTCATAGTAATGCTACAATTACGCGTCACACAAACCTTTGTTAGTTGTTGCCATTGACATTGAAAACGTGTGACTGGATTGAAGTTGGGAGTATTATTTAGAGACCACATATACATAGAGTGAATTGAAAAGAGGAAATTTTCATAAAAATTAAGCAAATTAAACATCATGGGTTACAAATTACAATGTATTATCCTTGAGATTAAAAATACAAATCTGAATTAGATGCATCATATTAATTGGAAAACTTCATCACATCTTCCGATAACTCAAAAACTCGAACACCTTACTAATTAAAGTTGTAGCCGCAAAACCAAAATGTCAAAAAAAGTACGATAGGAATATTTAGACAGCTAACGGAATGTAAGGATTATAGATAGTTTTATTATCAAAACTTGTAGGATGATGCAAGCACCACTATACACACTAACCGGTTAATAAAAAAGGATAGAGATACAAACATTCATGCCCAGATGTGAAACGCAACACAACAGTCTTGCTTGGAACGCAGCAAACAAGATAGCTTCTGCCTTCAGGCCTGCCTGCAAGCATGCATACAGAAACAAAGGAAAAAGTGAAGATTCAATGATAAGCGCCGGAGTACATGGAGAACTACTAAGGGAAGAACAAAATAAATCGCTCTGAATGTGTTAACTCACTGTACGCAAGCGCTTACATGTCATCCTTTCCGACACACTGTCGATATGTTCTTTTTTCCTCACAAGAGACGCAGGACGGACGCTGATAAAAAGTGCTTATATTATGGTGGACATATTATAGAGTAAGATCGATTTAGTAGGATCTTGGGCGGTGTCGCTTAAGCAGAGGAACTGGTCAAGCCTCAAGCGACATAGCACATGGCGGTTTGGTCTGTTTCTTTTCCTCCTTCTCAGTTGCTCAGTGGCGGGAACCAACATCACTTGTTCTCGAATACTCAATCCCTCGATCTTGTTGGCAGCAACAACAGGAGGAGGATCTGAAGAGGTAGCGCAGATTTTTTTCCAATGGGTCCGTCCAACCTCAACCCCGTTACCGCTTCCCTTTGTTTCTTCCCCCACCCACGCTCCGACGACCCGGACTCGATCGTTGGAGAGACATGGTGCGTCATCCTATGAGGGTGGCGGAGCATCGGCTGTGAAGGAGGACGGAGCTGACGACTGCGGCGGCTGTCATGGGCTCATGGCCAGCTAGGGGAAGGCGTGGCACGGTGGCAGTCGAGGACAGCGAGCGGATGGCGTCGAGCACGCAGAAGAGAACCATGGATCGCATTCGACAGTGCAGTTCCAGATCGGCGCATCCGACGGCGACCTGGCCAGCTGTGGTGAAAGGCGGCGGTGGAGCGTAACCCTAGCCGGGTCGGGGTCGTGGGTAGGTGTTGCATGCGTGCGTGCGTCTGCTCTTGAGGCGCGAGAGAGAGTTGGGTGGGCTGGGCTCCTGAGCCGCCTCTCCTCCGTGGTTCGGGAAAAATAATCGACATCTCTCAAAAAAGGAAAAAAGATTGGGATGGATTAATGTAAATTCGTTCATGGAAGGAAATAAGAAAACCGATGGAATGAGGAGGACCAGCGAAGGGTGGAGATGGAAACGAACGAAACAACCTACGGGCTCCTTCTTCAAGAGCAGAGATACAATAAGATTTGTTTGTTTACTTGTTAATTTTATTAAAATTCTTTATTTCTTTCCTGAAAATCTGCTATTTGTTTACTAAAATAAATCATATTAATGAGAGAGATCAGTTGATTTGAATAAGTTAGGAAAGTTAGATATGTGATTTTTTGTATGTTAAGAAAGTGCTGATTTGTAAGGAAAGAGTGGAGAGAAAATAAATAAGTGGATTTTCTAAAGAAAATTGCATTAATGGAGGGATCAGTTGATTTGGTTAATTTTGGAAACTTAGATCTGTGATCTTTTGTATGTTAGGAATGTATTGATTTGTAAGGAAAGAGTGGAGAGGAAATAAACGGGTTGACAAGAAAACCAGCGTGGAGGGGTGATGGTGGGAGGTGAGACGGAAAAAATCGGACGAAATAGATGTTGGTGGGAGGGGGGAGACGAAATTAAACCGGTTGAAAAAAAACCTGGATGCTATTCTACCAACTGAGCAATTAGGAGTAGAGATAATTAAGGGATAATCCTCCCTTCTGTAAACTGCGGTCGGTTTGCCTATGTCAACCGTTCGACAGACGATGGTTGATTCGTGCACAAGTTCTTGTACATAACATTTTATCTTTCATAAAAATATGACACATCATTGGCGTACTCTTAAAAAAAACGTTCGACAGACCCATGCCCTCACGATCGGATGCGTCCCTTCGTGGCGCCGGTTCCCCTTGTATATAATCGTGTATCATCAATGGCATATAGTTTGTTCAATCAATTCATTCTCTCGCACGTTATCAGCACATAGTCTCTGCCAAGAACACGCATAGGCAATTCACGTCGGCAAGGACTAGAAGGGAAGAAAGGGAAAAGGGTATGGCTGACATATCCAAGAAGGAATTTGCTAAGCTTGCCATTGATGGCGGAAACTACCCTACCGGGGCCATGGATGTCAAGATTAAATTGGCGATCGGGAATCTGATCAGCACTATAACCACACCTGCTCAAGTAGCTTCCCCTATCACAGATACGGCAAAGTATGCTTCTTTGCACTTCATTCGACACCACCTTAATTCTGCTATGAAAGAAGAGTACATGATGGAGGAAAGTCCTCTGTCACTGTGGAACTCCTTAAGTAGCGTTATGATCAACAAAGCTCGGTGATGTTGCTTGAAGCGCAAAGAGAATGACCACTTATCCATTTCCAAGATTTTAAGTCTGTTGTGTCATACAACTCCGCCATGCATCAAATCAAGTCTAAGTTGAGATTCTGCAGTAGTGCAGTCTCGAATGCGGACCTCATTGAAAAGACACTCTGCTTTCCATCCTAATATGAGGATTCTTGCCGAACAACATCATCAATAGAAATACAGAAGCATTCTGAGTTGATATATGCACTTCTTTAGGCAAAAAAAGCATAGTGAAATTCTTGATAAGAATAATTTGTCCTATCCAACGAGAACACTGCAGCTGCTTGAAGCACATTTCAATTCTCATAATACTCAAAAGTCCCATGGTCCCAAAAGGAACCATGGGAAGTTTAAAGGAAGTGGATACGTAATCAGAATCGGAATAGCAATGGAGTTCAAAAGGGCAAGAATCATTTTAAGAAAAATGATAATGGTAGCACCTCTCAAGTTTGCTATAGATGTGGTTGTACTACTCATCATGCAAGGAAGTGTACAACTTCTAAGCATTTGGTGACGTTGTACCAGCAATCAATTGGCAAGGGAAAGAAGGCTCAAGGGAACGAGTATGAAGCTCACTTCGCTAGTCCAATGATTGAAAGTTCTCAAGACGTTCCTTAGAACGAAGTTCATGATAACATGGAGAACCAAGATCAGGCTGAGCAAAAGGAAGGACCACCACTTAATGTTGATGACATGCTGGTGGATTTCACTTCTACTAATGACATATATGGAGATATACTTTGATCTTCCAATGATGTCATAAGTATTGTGATAATGTCCTTAGTTACATTGTGTGTTATCAAATAATTATGTCCTCAGACATATGGCATTGTAATAATTATGTCCTTAAAAATAATGTATTATAATATGTAAGCAGACATACATAGTATGTAGTGTACTCCCCCCGTTCCTAAATATAAGTCTTTCTAGATATTCCAATACGGACTACATACGGAGGAAAATGAATGAACCTACACTCTAAAATATGGCTATATACACCTATATGCTGTCTATATTGAAATCTCTAGAAAGACTTATATTTAGGAACAGAGGGAGGTGTTGGGGAACGTTGCATGGGAAACAAAAATTTTCTTACGCTCACCAAGATCAATCTAGGAGATGAACATCTACGATAGGAGAGATTGCATCTACATACCCTTGTAGATCGCTAAGCAGAAGCGTTAAGAAACGCGGTTGATGTAGTCGAACGTCTTCGCGATCCAATCACGATCCGTCCCGATCTAGCGCCGAACGGACGGCACCTCCGCGTTCCGCACATGTATAGCTCGATGACGTTCTCCACCTCCTTGATCCAACAAGCGAGGGCGGAGAGGTAGATGAGTTCTCCGGCAGCACAACAGCGTGGTGGCGGTGGTGGTGGAGCTGATCTGGCTGGGCTTCGCCAAGCACTACCGAACCGATCTAGAGGAGAAAGCAATCTAGAGGGAGGGAGAGATGGCTGCGCCGTGGCTTGGGTGCGGTTGCCCTCCTCCCTCTCTCATATATATAGGGGCAAGGGGAGGGGCCGGCCACCCTAGGGTGTCCCTAGGGTTGGGCGCGGCGGCCTGGGGCTGCCTTGGCCCCCAAGGCAAGGGGGCGGCGGCCACCCCAGGCCCAGCCTTTGCCCTCGGCCGCATGGGCCCTTGCGAGGCGGGGCGCCCAGCACACCAGGGGCTGGTGTGCCTCCCTCTCGGCCCATGGGGCCCTCCGGGGCAGGTGACCCTCCATGGTGGACCCCCGGAACTCCTTCCGGCACTCCCGATAGAATCCGACAAACCCCGAAACCATTCCGGTGTCCGAATATCACTTTCCTATATATCAATCTTTAACTCCGGACCATTCCGGAACTCCTCGTGACGTCCGGGATCTCATCCGGGACTCCGAACAACTTTCGGTCACCAACATATATAACTCAACAATACCTAATCGTCACCGAATGTTAAGTGTGCAGACCCTGTGGGTTCGAGAACTATGCAGACATGACCGGGACATCTCTGCGGTCAGTAACCAATAGCGGGACCTGGATGCCCATATTGGTTCCTACATATTCTACGAAGATCTTTATCGGTCAAACCACGATGTCAAGGATTCAGTTAATCACGTACTTCGTTCCCTTTGTTCATCGGTATGTTACTTGCCCGAGATTCGATCGTCGGTATCTCCATACCTAGTTCAATCTTGTTACTCGCAAGTCTCTTTACTCGTTCCGTAATACAAGATCCTGTGACTAACTCTTTAGTCACTTTGCTTGCAAGCTCATTATGATGTTGTATTACTGAGTGGGCCCTGAGATACCTCTCCGTCACACGGAGTAACAAATCCCAGTCTTGATCCATGCCAACTCAACAGACACCCTTGGAGATACCTGTAGAGTACCTTTATAGTCACCCAGTTATGTTGTGACGTTTGATACACACAAGGTACTCCTCCGATGTCAGTGAGTTGCATGATCTCATGGTCATAGGAACAGATACTTGACATGCAGAAAACAATAGCAATAAACTTGACACAATCATATGCTACGTTCATAGTTTGGGTCTTGTCCATCACATCATTCTCCTAATGATGTGATCCCATTATCAAATGACAACTCATGTCCATGGCCAGGAAACCTTGACCATCTTTGATCAACGAGCTAGTATATTAGAGGCTCACTAGGGACACAGTGTTGTCTATGTACCCACACATGTATTTGAGTTTCCAATCAATACAATTCTAGCATGGATAATAAACATTTATCATGAACAAGGAAATATGATAATAACCAATTTATTATTGCCTCTAGGGCATATTTCCAACAGTCTCCCACTTGCACTAGAGTTAATAATCTAGCTCACATCGCTATGTGATTTACATTGTAATGAATCTAACACCCATACAGTTCTGGTGTTTATCATGTTTTGCTCGTGGAAGAGGCTTAGTCAACGGGTCTACGACATTCAGATCCGTGTGTACTTTGCAAATATTTATGTCCTCCTCCTTGATGTAATCGCGGATGGAATTGAAGCGTCACTTTATGTGTCTGGTCCTCTTGTGAAACCTTGGTTCCTTGGCTAGAGCAATGGCACAAGTGTTGTCACAGAACAGAGTCATTGGGTCCAGTGCACTGGGCACAACTCCAAGATCCGTCATGAACTGCTTCATCCAGACACCTTCCTTTGTCGCCTCCGAGGCAGCTATGTACTCCGCTTCGCATGTAGAATCAGCTACCACACTTTGCTTGGAACTGCACCAGCTTACCGCTCCCCCATTGAGAATAAATACGTATCCGGTTTGAGACTTAGAGTCACCCGGATCAGTGTCAAAGCTTGCATCGACGTAACCCTTTACGACGAGCTCTTGATCACCTCCATAAACGAGAAACATTTCCTTAGTCCTTTTCAGGTACTTAAGGATATTCTTGACCGCCGTCCAGTGTTCCACTCCTGGATCACTTTGAAACCTTCTGGCCATACTTATGGCAAGGCTGACATCCGGTCTTGTGCACAGCATTGCATACATGATAGAGCCTATGGCAGAAGCATAGGGGATGACACTCATCTTTTCTCTATCCTCTGCAGTCATTGGGCATTGAGTCTTACTCAACTTCACACCTTGTAATACAGGCAAGAACCCCTTCTTGGACTGATCCATTTTGAACTTCTTCAAAACTTTATCAAGGTATGTGCTCTGTGAAAGTCCTATTAGGCGTCTAGATCTATCTCTATAGATCTTGATGCCTAATATGAAAGCAGCTTCTCCTAGGTCCTTCATTGAAAAACTCTTGTTCAAATATTCCTTCACGCTTTCCAAAAATTCTATATTATTTCCAATCAGCAATATGTCATCCACATATAATATTAGAAACACTATAGAGCTCCCACTCACTTTCTTGTAAATACAAGCTTCTCCGTAAACTTGTATAAACCCAAATGCTTTGATCACCTCATCAAAGCGAAGATTCCAACTTCGAGACGCTTGCACCAGCCCATAAATGGATCGCTGGAGTTTGCAAACTTTGTCAGCATTCTCTGAATCGACAAAACCTTCTGGTTGCATCATATACAACTCTTCCTTATGCAAACCATTAAGGAACGCTGTTTTGACATCCATCCGCCAAATTTCATAATCGAAAAATGCAGCTATTGCTAACATGATCCTGACGGACTTAAGCATCGCTACGGGTGAGAAAGTCTCATCGTAGTCAACTCCTTGAACTTGTGAAAAACCCTTTGCCACAAGTCGAGCTTTATAAATGGTGACATTACCGTCCGTGTCCGTCTTCTTCTTAAAGATCCATTTATTCTGAATAGCCTTTCGCCCTTCAGGTAATACTTCCAAAGTACACACTTTGTTTTCATACATGGATCCTATCTCGGATTTCATGGCCTCTAACCATTTGTCGGAATCCGGGCCCACCATCGCTTCTCCATAGCTCGTAGGTTCATCATTGTCCAACAACATGACCTCTAAGACAGGGTTACCATACCATTCAGGAGCAGTACGTGTCCTTGTCGACCTACGAGGTTCGATAGTAACTTGATCCGAAGCTTCATGATCACCATCATTAGCATCCCCTTCAACTGACGTAGGCTCCACAGAAACATCTTTCTGCGTTGCGCTGCTCTCTGGTTGAAGCAAAGGTTAAACAACCTCATCAAGTTCTATCTTCCTCCCACTCAATTCTTTCGAGAGAAACTCTTTCTCGATAAATGATCCGTTCTTAGCGACAAACACTTTGCCTTCGGATCTGAGATAGATGGTATACCCAACCGTTTCTTTTGGGTATCCTATGAAGACGCATTTTTCCGCTTTGGGTTCGAGCTTTTCTGGCTAAAGCCTTTTGACATAAGCATCGCATCCCAAAACTTTAAGAAATGACAACTTTGGTTTCTGGCCAAACCACAGTTCATACGACATCGTCTTAACGGATTTAGATGATGCCCTATTTAAAGTGAATGCAGTTGTCTCTAACGCATAACCCCAAAATGATAGTGGCAAATCGGCAAGAGACATCATAGAACGCACCATATCCAATAAGGTTCGATTACAACGTTCGGACACACCATTACGCTGTGGTGTTCTAGGTGGCGTCAACTGCGAAACAATTCCACATTGTCTTAAGTGATTGCCAAACTCATAACTCATATATTCTCCTCCTCGATCAGATCATAGGAATTTAATCTTCTTGTTACGATGATTCTCAACTTCACTCTAAAATTGCTTGAACGTTTCAAATGTTTCAGACTTGTGCTTCATTAAGTAAATATACCCATATCTACTTAAGTCATCGGTGAAGGTGAGAAAGTAACGATATCCACCGCGCGCCTCAATGCTCATCGGACCGCACACATCAGTCTGTATGATTTCCAACAAGTCACTTGTCCATTCCATTGTTCCAGAGAACGGGGTCTTAGTTATCTTGCCCATGAGGCATGGTTCACATGTGTCAAGTGATTCAAAATCAAGTGACTCCAAAAGTCCATCAGCATGGAGCTTCTTCATGCGTTTTACACCAATATGACCTAAGCGGCAGTGCCACAAGAAAGTGGTACTATCGTTATCAACTCTACATCTTTTGGCATCAATGTTATGAACATGTGCATCATTTCTATCGAGATTCAATAAGAATAAACCCCTCACAATGGGTGCATGACCATAAAAGATATTACTCATATAAATAGAACAACCATTATTCTCTGATTTAAATGAGTAACCGTCTCGCATTAAACAAGATCCAGATATAATGTTCATGCTCAACGCAGGCACTAAATAACAATTATTCAGGTTCTGACTAATCCCGTTGGTAATCGAAGAGCGAGCATGCCGACGGCGATCACATCAACCTTGGAACCATTTCCCACGCGCATCGTTAGTTCGTCCTTTGCCAGTCTCCGTCTATTCCGTAGTTCCTGCTTTGAGTTGCAAATGTGAGCAACCGAACCGGTATCAAATACCCAGGCACTATAACGAGAGTTGGTAAGGTACACATCAATAACATGTATATCATATATACCTTGTTTGGTGTTGGCTTCCTTCTTGTCGGCCAGATACTTGGGGCAATTCCGCTTCCAGTGGCCAGTTCCCTTGCAATGAAAGCACTCAGTTTCTGGCTTGGGTCCAGCCTTGGGTTTCTTCACGGGAGGGGCAACTGCTTTGCCACTCTTCTTGGAGTTATCCTTCTTGCCCTTGCCATTTTTCTTGAAACTAGTGGTTTTATTGACCATATCAACACTTGATGCTCCTTCTGGATTCCTGACTCAGCGACTTTTAGCATCGCAAATAGCTCGGCGACTGATTTGTTCATCCCTTGCATGTTATAGTTCAACACAAAGCTTTTGTAGCTAGGTGGCAGTGATTGAAGAACTCTGTCAGTGATCGCCTCTGGCGGGAGAGTAATTCCCAACTCAGCCAGACGGTTGGAATACCCAGTCATTCTGAGTATGTGCTCACTGACAGACCCATTCTCCTCCATCTTGCAAGCATAGAACTTATCGGAGGTCTCATACCTCTCAATCCGGGAATTTTTCTCAAAAATAAACTTCAACTCCTGGAACATCTCATATGCTCCATGACGTTCAAAACATCTTTGAAGTCCCAGTTCTAAGCCATACAACATAGCACACTGAACTATTGAGTAGTCATCAGAACGCGCCTGCCAGGCGTTCGCAACGTCTGCAGACGATACTGGAGCGGGTGGCGCACCGAGCAGTGCATCAAGGACATAAGCCTTCTGGGAAGCCGTGAGGATAATCCTCAGATTACGGGCCCAGTCTACAAAGTTACTTCCATCATCTTTCAACTTGGCTTTCTCTAGGAACGCATTGAAATTCAGGGGAGCTACTGCGTGAGTCATCTATCTACAACATAAATTTGCAAAGATTACTCAGACTATTGTTCTAGATAATGAGTTTAATTAATCATATTACTTAAAACTCCCACTCAAATTGACATCCCTCTGGTCATCCGAGTGCTACATGATCCAAATTCACCAACCCAAGTCCGATCATCACGTGAGATGAGGTGGTTTCAGTGGTGAACATCTCCATGTTGATCATATCTACTATATGACTCATGTTCGACCTTTCGGTCTCTTGTGTTCCGAGGCCATGTCTGTACATGCTAGGCTCGTCAAGTTTAACCCGAGTGTTCCGCATGTGCAAAACTGGCTTGCACCCGTTGTATGCGAACGTAGAGTCTATCACACCCGATCATCACGTGGTGCTTCGAAACGATGAACTTTCGCAACGGTGCATACTCGGGGAGAACATAATTTTTATCTTGAAATTTTAGTGAGGGATCAACTTATAATGCTACCATCGTCCTAAGCAAAATAAGATGCATAAAAGTATTAACATCACATGCAAATCATAAGTGACATGATATGGCCATGAACTTGTGCTTTTGATCTCCATCTCCAAAGCACCGGCATGATCTCCATCGTCACCGGCATGACACCATGATCTCCATCATCGTGTTGCCATCGGGGTTGTCGCGCCAACCATGCTTCTACTACTATTGCTACCGCTTAGCAATAAAGTAAAACATTACATAGCGCTTAATGAGTGACACGCAGGCCACATAATAATTAAAGACAACCCTATGGCTCCAGCCGGTTGCCGTATGCATCAACATGCAAGTTGATATAAACTATTACAAAATATGATCATCTCATACATCAAATATATATCATCATGTCCTTGGCCATATCATATCACAACATACCCTGCAAAAACAAGTTAGACGTCCTCTAATTTGTTGTTGCATGTGTAAGTGCATCTAGTGCCCCTTAGTGATTTTGGTTTATTGAAGACTTATAGGTTAAGGGACTAATATGTTTGTGAGTGTACACAGGCTCTATAAGTCGTGGAGGAGTTTGATATATTCGAAGAATGTCGACCCCTAAATATGAATGTCTTCAACTGAAGACTTTGGTGAAGACTTTGTGAAGACTTTGCTGAAGACTTTGGTATTCCCTGAAGACTTTGAAGATGAAGAAGATGGTGTGACCTTGAAGATATGAACGAGGACAATGAAGCATGAAGACTTTTGTTTTTATTGTTTCATTTCCTTCTTTGAGTCATAGGAAACACCGTACTGTTAAAGGGGGTCGAGGTAATACTAAGGAAAAATTTCCAACTGATGCTCAACTCAAAAGCCTCAACATAACCCAATCCTTCGAGTGAAGCCTTTGGAAACCTCTTGCAGTTCAGTCAAGATCTTCAGTGACAGAGACGATGTTCTTCTAGTCTCTGAGGAAATTGGTCTGACTGAGGAGTTAGGATTTCGCCAGTGCGAATTGCCTACAAGTGAGGAATATGATAAGCCCTGAGGAATTTGAGAGTTCAAATTCCGACCGTTGCTGTGCTTTGCGCCAGCTGTCCAGATATTCTATCCACCTAACGGTCATATCATTGGGGGGCATTTATGTCTTATCATGTCGGGTTGCACCCTGGCTATAAATAGCCACCCCCCACAACCACTAGCGGGTTGGCTGCTCCGAGAGAGAACTTGACACTTGTCATTTGAGAGCAACCCATTCCTCGAGGACTTTGAGCGAAAATCATCAGTGAGGAAAAACCCAAAACCCAAACCATCAAAACCCAAAGTGATTGAGCATCACTGAAGAAATTGTTCCTGTGTGGAACCGACGCTTTTTACCTTTGAAGACTGTGTATCTTCCAGACAGTTAGGCGTCATGGTCTAGTGCATCCTGCAGTCAATTGGGGATCGCCGGGTGACCGTGGTCTAGAGCATGCAGCAGTCAATTGTGGATCGCCGGGTGACCAGTTTGTGAGGGTTTTGGAAGTCTACCCTGAAGACTTATCACGAGTGTTGGGCGAGGACTGTGTGACCTTAGCTCAAGGAGAATACGGTAAGGACTGTGTGTCCTCTGGTTTAAATACCAGATCGCTCCAAACCAGACGTACGACTGTCACAGCAGTTGGAACTGGGTCATCAAACCATTGTCTTCATCGAGCTACCTGGTTCCATTTCCTCAACCCTTTCATTTCCTCGCATACCTGTTGATAAAATTGATCATTACTGTTTGAAGAATTTGACTGAAGATTTTCTCAATTTCCTCACCTCAAATTCTTCAGTCACTTTATCTTCTGCCTGCTTATCCTGTTCATGCTACTCATGCTCTGTGTATGTTTCATTTCTTCATGATGACTATGCTACTGCTATGTTTCGCATGCACTTGAGTACTTATTCCGCTGCGAGTAGTTTGTCACTTAGCAAATTCCTCAACTAGTATTTCCTCAAGTGACGAATTTGTAAAAATCGCCTATTCACCCCCTCTAGTCGATATAACGCACTTTCAATTGGAATCAGAGCAAGGTACTCCCTTGTTCTGTGTGATTTTGGTTTAACCACCTGGAGTTTTAGTTATGTCGACTGCAGGCATGATCAAGGTCTCAGCTGGGTGTCCTACCTTCGATGGGACGGACTACCCCTACTGGAAGAACAAGATGCGCATGCATCTTGAGGCAATTGACAACGATCTCTGGTATGTTGTGGAAAATGGTGTTCCCTTTGTCACCCCCAATATCAACGCTGCTGATGTGAAGAGATTCAAGCAACTCGACTCTCAAGCGAAGAATATCATATGTGGCCATCTGAGCAAAGGTCAGTATGGCAGAGTGAGTGCTTTGGAGACTGCTAAGCTTATCTGGGATAGGCTGTCCAATGTCAATGAAGGCATTTCAACTCAACGTGACTCTCGAGTTGATGTTCTTCACAATCTCTTCAACCGCTTCAAAAGACTCGACAACGAAAATATTCAGCAAACTTTCGATCGCCTCACTGATATCTCCAATGAGCTTCAGGCTCTTGGTGCCACTGACATCACCGACCATGAGGTGGTGAAGAAACTGTTGAGATCTCTTGATTCCTCATTCGATACACTTGCTTTGATGATCCAAGAACGTGGAGACTACAAGTCACTAGATCCTGCTGATATTCTTGAGAGACTCAATACTCATGAATTCCAACAAGCTGAGAAGAGAGACCTCTACGAGCCAAGTTATGGAAGATCTCGTGCTTTGAAGGCTAAGGCAATTTCCTCATCTAAAGACGAAGAATCTGATAGTAGCCTTGGTGATCCTAAAGAACTGAGTCAGGAGCTAGCAATGCTCGTGAGGAAATTCCAGAAGTTCTCAAGGAGTGGTCGGTTTGGAAAATCATCAAAAAGTGGCATGAAGAAATCAGATTCTTCATCAAGCGACTACAAGAAGAGAACTTGCCACAAATGCAAGAAATCTGGTCACTTTATCTCTGACTGTCCTCTCTGGGAAAAAGAGTCAAGGAAGAAGAAATACAAGGATGACAGTTCTGATGACTCGAAGAAAAACAAGAAATCTTCAAAGTCCTCATCTGCAAAGTCCTCATCGTCAAAGTCCTCATCGCACAAGAAGAACAACTTAAGGAAGGCTCGGGCACTTATTGGCAAGGAAATGGATTCTGATGAAGAATCTGAAGAATATGAAGAAGAGGAGGAATCTGAGGAGGAGTCGGACTCTGGTGTGGCGAGCCTAGCTCTCGCTACTGCCTTCGTCAGCAAGTCCATCTTCAACGATGAGGAAAATGGCAACTCCAATGACTCTGACGTCAGCAACGACGACTATGCTCCCACCTATTGCTTCATGGCAAAAGGTGCCAAGGTACCCAAACACCATTCCTCCTCTGAATCAAGTGATGGTGAATCTGAGGATTACATGAAACCTAGCTATTCCAAACTTGCTAATATTGCTACTAAACAACAAAGTGTCATTGAAAAGCTTCAGAAACAGCTAGACAAAAGCGATGACCTGTTGAATGAGGAAGTGGATCATACTCACACTTTGACTAAGGACCTTCAAAGTCTTCAGTCCAAGTATGATAACCTTCAAAGTCGTCATGAGGCTCTCTTAGTCGATCATGAGAAGCTTTCTTATGAATTTCTTCAAAGAAAGCAAGATCTTGAGAAACTAAGGGTGTCTCATGAAGATCTTCAAAGGGATAATGACTCCTTGCTTGCTCAATAGATCAGTACCTCTTAGGAAGATTTTGTTCCACCTTGCTTGAAATGCATCAACCGTGAAACTGCTCATTCCTCACCTGAATGTTCAAATGCTTCTATTGCTGCAAATTCTTCAACTATTTCCGTGGTCACAAATCCCTCATCTTAGGATACCACGAGTATCACTGACGAAAATGCAGGGTTGAAGGAATTGTATGTGACAGGCATATACAAAAGCCTCAAAGGGCATCAAACTGTTTGTGATGTGCTTAAAAAGCAGATTCTGAATAGGAACCCTAGAAAAGAGGGTATTGCCTTTGAGAGGAAACTCAATGCTGATGGATCTTACTGGAAACTTGAGCAGTACCCCAAAACCTCATGGGTTGCTGCAAAAGGACCTCCTGTAGATTCATCCACTTTATCTGGTTTTACTTGTGAATCTTCATATTCCTCTGATGAGTCAATTGATTCCAACTATAAACTGTTCAAAAATCAGAATGGTGAAGTATTTGCCAGATATGTTGGAACTAACTGCAGGAATGGTCCCCCTCTGAGGAAAATATGGGTTCCCAAGAGCTGCTTGGAAAGTCTTCAGGTGAATGTCATCATGACACCACCAGTGAAGAACAGGAACCCCAGATCAAATTCCTCATATGGACCAAAGTCTTCACAAGGACCAAAGTCCTCACATGGACCAAATTCCTCATATGGTCAAAAATCATATCATTCTCGTGCTAATGCTTCTGTTCCGCAGGGAAAGTCTAAGGGTCATGAATATGCTCATTATTCTTCAAATCATTATGTTCATAAGTCCTCGAAGAATTTCTCTGCTTATTCATATGAGTACTCTACCCCCCGTCCTGTGAAACGAAGTGCACTTGCTTCTATGCCACCCTTCTCATATGGAGCTCGCAGAATGATGAACTCTTTGCCACCCCTCCAGATGTGGGTGGTGAAGAAATCAAACTAATCTCTTGTGCAGGGTCATGTCTCCATACGAACTTGAACGTCTAATGAATTTGCTGGAGGCCTGAGGAAATGCTTGAAAGGACGCAAGCTAATCACGAAGAAATGAATCATTCATTTCTCACGTCCTCATATTACTTTGCTTACTACACTATGTGATGAAATTCAATCTGATGAATTTGATGTCATATTCTTCACTCTGAAGCATATGCGTTCGTAAGCTGTACTAATTCATCTACAGGATGAAACTCCCAAAGCAACTGAGTGGGTCCTCGATAGTGGATGCACCAACCACATGACTGGTGACAAGAACCTATTGATGAATATTCCACTGGCTCCCTCTCATCTGAAGCATATCACCTACGCTGACAAAGGAAAAAGCAAGGTATTGGGTCTAGGTAAGGTTGCAATCTCGAAGGATCGACACATGGATAAAGTGATGCTTGTCGAGTCCCTTGGATTCAACCTCATGTCTGTCTCAATGCTTTGTGATCTTGATATGGTTGTCATCTTTGGCAAATACCGCTGTGTTGTCATCATGGAATCTGACAAATCCAAAGTCTTCGAAGGCTTTAGGAGAGGAGACTTGTATATTGTTGATTTCTCTACAGGTCCACAGCCGGCCACATGTCTACTTGCAAAAGCTTCAGAAGGCTGGCTATGACATCGACGACTTGGACACGCTGGCATGAGGAACTTGCACACGCTCGTGAAGAAAAAGCATGTCATTGGTATTGAGGGTGTCAAATTCCTCGAGGATCACTTGTGTGGGACTTGTGAGTCTGGAAAGATGACCAAATTCAAGCATCCATCAGAGACCATCATGACTACCACTCGTCCTTTTGAATTGCTTCATATGGATCTCTTTGGTCCCACTCACTATGCCACACTAACAAATACTCCATGCTTATATGGTTTTGTCATTGTTGATGATTACTCTCGCTATACTTGGGTGCACATTATCCTGTACAAATCTGAAGTGCAGAATGTCTTCAAACGATTTTCTTCAAGGGCCTCGACGAACTTCGGCGTCAAAATCAAGCATATCAGGAGTGATAATGGGACTGAGTTCAAGAACACTAGTCTTGATGATTATCTTGATGAACTTGATATTACTCATGAGCTATCTGCCCCTTATACTCCTCAGCAGAATGGCGTTATGGAGCGCAAGAACATGACTCTTGTTGAGATGGCTTGCACCATGCTTGATGAATACAAGACCCCTCGTCGCTTCTGGCCTGAGGCAATCAATACTGCTTGCACATCATCAACAGGGTATATCTTCGGTGCAAAATGCTGGATTAGAGATCCTCACCACAGTTCTAAATTTGCACCAAAAGCACATGAAGGTTTTATGCTTGGTTACGGAAAGGAATCGCACACCTACAGAGTCTTCAACACCTATCACAACAAGGTTGTTGAAACTGTAGATGTGCGGTTCGATGAAACTAACGGCTCGCAAAGAGAGAACCTGCCTCCTGTGCTAGATGAAATGCCTCCTGAGGAATCCATTAGGTTCAAGGCCACTGAAGACGTAATCCCTACTGAAGAACAACTACTCCCTGAAAAAGTTGTACCCAATGCTGAAGACATTCATGTTGATACACCTAAAAAAATGGCGCTGAAGAAATTGTTCAGCCTCAACAAAGTCATCAACCTGCTCATCCTCGACTTGCAAATGAAGTGCGGATCAAGAAAATTCTCGATGACATCAATGCACCAGGTCCCCTCACACGCTCAAAAGCTTCACATTTGTCTAACTTTTTTGGGCACTTTGCCTTTGTCTCTATCGCAGAGCCCACCAAAGTTGATGGAGCTTTCCTGGAGCCTGAGTGGATACAAGCCATGCAAGAGGAATTGCATCAATTCAAGCTCAACAATGTGTGGGAACTCGTCAAACACCCAGATCCTCGCAAGCACAATGTCATAGGTACCAAGTGGATCTACCGCAACAAACAAGATGAACTTGGTCAGGTAGTGAGGAATAAGGCTCGTCTTGTAGCATAGGGCTACACACAGGTTGAGGGAATTGACTTTGATGAAACTTTTGCACCTGTTGCTAGACTTGAAGCTATTCGCATGTTTCTTGCTTATGCTAACCATCACAATATCATCTTATATCAAATGGATGTGAAAAGTGCATTCCTCAATGGTAAGCTTGAGGAAGAAGTATATGTTGCTTAACCCCCAGGTTTTGAAGATCCTAAGTATCCGGACAAAGTCTTCAGACTCAACAAGGCTCTCTATGGCCTCAAGCAAGCCCCTCGGGCGTGGTATGACACACTAAAGGAATTCCTCATGAAGAAAGGCTTCAAACCCGGTTCACTTGACCCAACTCTTTTCACAAAAACATATGATGATGAATTATTTGTATGCCAAATATATGTGGACGATATCATCTTTGGATGTACTGACAAACGTTACAGTGACGAATTTGCCTATATGATGAGTGAAGAATATCAAATTTCTATGATGGGAGAGCTCAAATGCTTCCTAGGGCTACAAATTCGTCAACAATGCAATGGCATCTTCATATCTCAAGAGAAATACCTCAAGGATGTCCTGAAGAAATTTGGTATGCGGGATTGCAAAGGCGTCAAGATTCCTATGCCCACATTGGCTCAACTCTGCACTGACGAAAGTGGTAAAGATTTCTATCCGAAGGTATACCGCTCTATGATTGGTTCTTTATTGTATCTATGTGCATCTAGGCCAGATATTATGCTTAGTGTTTGTATGTGTGCCCGATTTCAAGCAAAACCGAAGGAATCACACCATAAGGCTGTGAAACATATTCTTCGATATCTAGCTCACACTCCAACACTAGGATTATGGTACCCCAAGGGCTCAGATCTTGACCTCATTGGATATTCTGATTCTGATTATGCTGGTGATCGTGTGGACCGCAAGTCAACGTCAAGCATTTGTCATTTCCTCAGACGATCCTTAGTCTGTTGGTCCTCGAAGAAGCAGAACCGCGTGTCACTATCTACTGCTGAAGCTGAGTACATTGTTGCTGGTTCTTGCTGTGCTCAATTGCTATGGATGAAGCAAACCCTCAAGGACTATGGCATCAATGTGAAGAATGTTCCCCTCTACTGCGACAATGAGAGTGCCATCAAGATTGCTCACAACCCAGTTCAGCACTCAAAGACCAAGCACATCCAGATTCGTCATCAGTTTCTTCGTGACCATGTGATGAAGGGCGATATCTTCCTCGACCATGTGAAGACTGAAGAACAACTGGATGATATCTTCACGAAGCCCTTGGATGAGAAGAGATTTTGCAAGTTGCGGTGTGACCTAAATATCTTAGAATCTTCAAATGTTCTTTGAAAGGACACACATCCTAATACTTATGCAAAATTGATGACTTTGATGTGCAACACACGAAGTAACATTTTTCTTCAATCAATGAAGACTAACACTCTAAGTGTGAAGAAATTAATGAAGAATTTGATTCTCAGAACCCTACGACAATTGTACGCGGTGTCTAAAATCATCATTCTTATACGGTGGGTAACGCCACCAACAACAGTTGAAATTCTTCAAGTTTGAGTTTTTCATCATTTTGCAAATTCTTCAAGTTTGCAAATTCCTCAAATTTTCAAATTCTTCAAACTTTTCAACTGATGTTCCTCACATGAGTTTTTCTTCATTAACTATATATATATTGAGTTTTTCAATGTCATCAACAACATTCACTTATAGCTATTTCTTCAAGTTGATTTTCTTCTAAGTGAATGTGATCGGACCCGTTCCCCCTCTATGCTAAACTCAACCTAGACGTTTCACCAATTCTTCATGTGCGTTCTACTTTGAAACCCGTTCAAAGTCTTCACTGAGTCCTTGTCAGCTGAAGAATTTGCGAACGAAACTTTAAAATATTCAATCTCAATTTTTGGCGACTGCCGCTCAAACCGTTCCGATTCCCACGACTGGATAACCCACGATCCCCCACTGTCTCCACTACACAGTACGTAGGTGACACATGCCGCGTGGATAGCAAGGGTCAGGGGCATACTGGTCCAAAATCTTTGGACCAGTTGGTTTTTACCACCGCTATAAATACCCCCTCCCTTCCACTTGCTCGGGTTACTCCTCACTCCCATCTCTCCCGAGCTCCAGACCTAGCGCCGCCGCTAACCTCATCGTCGTCGGAGTGGAAGAGCTTCACTGCCTTGACCTCACCGCCATCATACTCGCGTCGGCTGCAGAAGTCTTCACCCCGCCGCCGCTATAGCTGTCTCCCTCTGCCAAGCTAGGGCGTGGGAGATCTGGACTGACGAACTCCTTCACTTCACTTCTCTGTTTGTCGTGTTCATCGCATACGGTAAATAAACTCTAGTTTTATTGCCATTTTTGATCCCGATGATTTTCACAAAATCCTCAAAAGGTGTTATTCTTCAGCAATCCATCTCTAAAGCACCAAACAAACTCCTTCTCTTGATCTATTTCGCTAAGTTATGATTTTCTTCAAGATTCCTCAATTGTGTGGATCTTCAAATCTACACAACTCTGGAACCTAAGTCAAGAACACTTAGTGAAATTCTTTAAGTCATCTATGGTCAAATTTCTCAAACTTGATACTTTTGCTAAAATTTCTGAGAACGCATATGACCTCTTCAAATTCTTCGCACCTATACTCTATTCATAGGTACAAATGTCAGCTGATGAATCTCTAGGTTCTCATAAACTTAACTCATTTGCAGCGTTTCTTGAAGAAAAGTTACATACTTCGTCAGAAACTTCAACAGTTCATAATCCTCAGCTGAAGAAAATGGCAGATGGGAAAAGACCTCAGAAAGGTGGAAAGAAACTTGAATCCAACACTGCATTTGAGATCCCTGACGATATCTATCCTGAGTATTGCACACCTGATGAAGAAATATATGGGAAAGAAACCAAGGAGAAGCGCAAAATTCGCATTCAAAAGATTGAGAGAAGATGGATGAAGGAATGGAGAGTATATCGCTATGTCACTCCAAAGCACATGAAGAAATTTGCACTGAAACCACCTTGCCAAAGACCTCCATTGGGAAATAACCAGGTTGCAGATCCCACAAGTCTCATGAGAGGTGAGGATTTTCCTGAAGAATGGGCAAAACATCAGAAAAGGCTTCAAAAGATCTCTAAAGAAGCTGTGAGGCAATTCAATTTGGACTCTGCTACTGCTGCTGCCTCTACTAGTGCATCTGATCCGAAGAAATCAGTGGTGAAGAAATCCACTGCAAAATCCTCAGCACCAAAGTCCTCAGCCCCAAGTTCCTCACAGCAAATGCCTCAGGCAAAATCTTCAAGGGCTCCTGCAATGCCCTCAATTGCTGCACAATATTCAACAGCTGCTGTCAAGTCATCAACACCAGTACATCTTGCATCTTGTCAGAGGACTGTCGGTTTTTCAATTGCTTCAGGGGCATCTGCAACTTCATCTGCCCAAGCACAATCCTCAAGCAGTCCCACCTTGCTGAAAGTGAAGGCAACATCAGGACGAGGCAAGAGGCCAAGTCCTCACAAGAAGCAAGTAGTCTTCAATATTCCCTCAGAATCTGAGGATGATGAAGCAAATGATGAAGAACTTGCTGCCATTGTGAGGAATAAGCAAGAAAGAGTGGCTCAAGCCAAGGGCACTTCAATTCCTCTCCTGCTAGATCCAAAGACTGTGCTCAATTTCATCGACATCTGGCACCAAGACCCAAACACTCCGATTGATGATTTGAATCTGCCTCCCGGTCCTAGCCATGTCCTCACAGCTTTCATTGGTGAAGAGAAATGGAAGTATGAAAAGGCCAGAAAGGCAAAGAAGGCTCAGATCAAGAAAGAGCGCTTCATGAAGAACAATGTTCTCAATCTGACGCCTGACCAACTTGTCTCTGTCCAAAAGGACATCAAAGGCCTCAGCGATGAATTTAACAGGTACTATGCTGACTGGAAAGGTGCCAAAGTCAGGTTCGTCAACGTGGCCAACAAAGTGATCAAGGACCACAACTCAAGGGTTGCAGCACGATCGCAACGGCAAATTCCTCAGGCTGAAACTTTTGCTCAGCCTGCTGAAGAAACTACAAGTGCAGGTGAAGAAATTCATGCTGCTGAAGAAATTCCCAAGGCAACTTCCAATGTTGCGCCTGAAGAAACTGCCAGGGAGACTGCATCAGTCGTGCCTGAAGAAAATGCACCACCTTCACCCCATGCTTCCCCAGCAAAATCTTCAAGGGTGAAGAAAATTACACTTCCTTCTGCATCAGAAGCGAAGAAAACCAAGGCTGCGGAGAAGGTTGCTGCAAAGAAAAGGAAAGCATCAACATCTGCAGAATCCTCAGCTCCCAAGAAAGTGAGGACTTTGCCAAGTTCCTCAAATGAGCCAATTGATGTTGTTCCCATCTCATCAGTCCCAGCCTATGAAATAGTCCCATTTGGTGAAGACTATGTCATCCCAAGTGAGGACGATGAAGAAACTCAGTCTGCTGCTTCCTCAGAGCAGATTGATGAAGAAATAGAGGTGGATGCAAATGCTTCAACCCCACTCGTGTCATCACCTCAGCCTCAGTTGACAGCTGAAGAGGCCGGTGTTGAAGAAATAGATGAGGAGGTGGACATTGGATCTACCACTCCAGTCATCAATGATGAATTTTGGGAAGCAACTCACCCAAATTCACTAATGGCCACTCCTCTCACTCAGATTCCTCAGTCTCCTGCCCCGACTGAAGAAATTCAAACAGGGTCTGATGGTCTGTCCACTCCCCTTCTGACTGCTCCTGAAGATATTCCAGTTGCATCAGCTGATGAAATTCCTTCCCAGAATGTTCCTAATGAAATTGCTGCACAAGTTCCTCAAGTTGAAGAAACTGCCATTATTCCAAGCGAGACTGGACGGCGCTTCAAGCCAAATCTTCAGCCGAAGCAAAAGCTACCTTTCAAAGGCACGAAGCGTCCCAAATTCATCAAGGCGAATTTCTTCAATGAGCACATATTCTTCACAGGGCCAAACCCATATGAATCTGCCAGAGTTGGACGCTCAAGGTTTTGGACTCCATCACAAATGAACTTCTATGCTGCCGTGCTGTTTGACAAGGACAAAGTCTTCCAGCATCATCAAATTCGTCATGTGGATATGGAATCCATCCCATGCTTCACTCCAGTGCTGTCAGTTCTTCATGATATTGGACTTCTTCCATTCTGTGCGGATGTCTGCGATTGGAATGAAGAGCTGATTCTTCAATTTTATGCAACTCTGCACATTTCTGGTGAAGCTTCTGATGTTAACTCATAGATCTTGGATTGGATGTCTGGAAACACTCATTACACTGCTTCAGCAAATGAATTGCTTCAATGTGTTCCCATTCCAATTCCTTCAGAAGGAGCGAGATGCATCTATGATGAACCTGAACTACCAAATCACATGATGCAAGTGCTGATGAAGCCTTTGGCACCAGGAAAACCTCCAAGGACTACCTTCTTAGTGAAGGATTTGTTATATGTGCCCAGGACCATCTACCGCATATTGACCAAAACCCTCAGTGCAATCAAGGGCCGCAACTCTGAAGAAGAAGAAGTTGTTGGCATCATGAAGAATTTGCTGTTCAACATCATTCATGGGATTCCCATCAAGTATCACGATTTCTTCATGAGGACTTTGGCCAATATTGCAGTGTCACCGTTCGAATTGAAGCCTTATGCTCCCTGGATCATGAAATTCATCAGATCCAAGTCTTCAGTTCCGTTCAAGGCTGACTTTCAGAATCACTTCAGTTTTCTGCCTTTGATTGAAGTCCTCAAGAAGACATTTTCTTCAGTTGAAGGAAAAGGCAAGGCTGTAATTGATGAAGGCACTCATCCATTGGATGGTCAGTTTCGCAAAGCTGCATCTTATTCCACCAATGATGACTCTGCTACCCAAGATTCTGCTGCAAAAGCCTCAGCTCAAATTCCTCAAGCCACTGCCCCTCGTGTGATGACTGATTGTGAGCTTCTTCTAAGTCTTCATCAGAAGGTTGATCATAATCACAAGTGGGTAAAGCGTCAGTTTGCTTCAATTCTTCGTGACATGACTGTGACGCATAACTCTGTGAGGAAAAATCATTACTATATGCATGAAATCTTCGATCGCACTTGGGCCATTCTGTCTCACCTCAAGACTCCTGAAGAACTCAAGGAGATGGACTTTCAGATGAACTTTGACTGGTCGATTCCTCCAAAGAAGAAGTGGAAGAAAGTTCAAGTTCCTCAGCTGGTGACAAGCTCTTATTCTTCATCGGGTGCAACGGATGAAGCTGAGGATATTGAAGATACTGCTGAAGGCCCTGCTCCACCAACCGACCCCGACAACGCTGGCGCTCCTCCACCTCCTTCAAGATGAAATTCTTCAGGGGCGTTAGTCCTCAATTTCATCCCTTTTGGTCACTTGATGACAAAGGGGGAGAAATTTGAGTTAGTCTTCAAGCGGGTCTATATATGGGCTGTTTTTGTTTAAGTTACAACTCTTGATCTTCTGAGGTGTTTGTTTGATGAGTTGTAAACTTAAGTCCGATGGTGGTCTGATACTTTTGAAATGCTTTCTGCATGCTTATTTCCTCAAGTATCTTAATGCATGCATGCTGAATTTCCTCAGACCCCATTTTCCATCATGCATTTAAATTTCCTCATGATATATATTAAATGCGTGTATGGATTACAAGATATAGGGGGAGATCTCCAAGATTTTATCCTGCCATGTGCATTTGCAGTCCAAAGCAAATTCCTCAAATATGCACATCTTCAGGCGGAGTTCCTCTATATCTTGCAATCAAATTCCTCAAACTCGGTACTTACACTTCATATGTTTATCCCTGTTGAAAACTTAACCTATTTGTCATCAATCACCAAAAAGGGGGAGATTGTAAGTGCATCTAGTGCCCCTTAGTGATTTTGGTGTATTGAAGACTTATAGGTTAAGGGACTAATATGTTTGTGAGTGTACACATGCTCTATAAGTCGCTGAGGAGTTTGATATATTCGAAAAATGTCGACCCCTAAATATGAACGTCTTCAACTGAAGACTTTGGTGAAGACTTTGCTGAAGACTTTGGTATTCCCTGAAGACTTTGAAGATGAAGAAGATGGTGTGACCTTGAAGATATGAACGAGGACAATGAAGCGTGAAGACTTTTGTTTTTATTGTTTCATTTTCTTCTTTGAGTCATAGGAAACACCATACTGTTAAAGGGGGCCGAGGTAATACTAAGGAAAAATTTCCAACTGATGCTCAACTCAAAAGCCTCAACATAACCCAATCCTTCGAGTGAAGCCTTTGGAAACCTCTTGCAGTTCACTCAAGATCTTCAGTGACAGAGACGATGTTCTTCTGGTCTCTGAGGAAATTGGTCTGACTGAGGAGTTAGGATTTCGCCAGTGCGAATTGCCTACAAGTGAGGAATATGATAAGCCCTAAGGAATTTGAGAGTTCAAATTCCGACCGTTGTTGTGCTTTGCGCCAGCTGTCCAAATATTCTATCCACCTAACGGTCATATCATTGGGGAGCATTTATGTCTTATCATGTCGGGTTGCACCCTGGCTATAAATAGCCACCCCCCACAACCACTAGCAGGTTGGCTGCTCCGAGAGAGAACTTGACACTTGTCATTTGAGAGCAACCCATTCCTCGAAGACATTGAGCGAAAATCATCAGTGAGGAAAAACCCAAAACCCAAACCATCAAAACCCAAAGTGATTGAGCATCACTGAAGAAATTGTTCCTGCGTGGAACCGACGCTTTTTACCTTTGAAGACTGTGTATCTTCCAGACGGTTAGGCGTCATGGTCTAGTGCATCCTGCAGTCAATTGGGGATCGCCGGGTGACCGTGGTCTAGAGCATCCAGCAGTCAATTGTGGATCGTCGGGTGACTAGTTTGTGAGGGTTTTGGAAGTATACCCTGAAGATTTACCACGAGTGTTGGGCGAGGACTGTGTGACCTTAGCTCAAGGAGAATACGGTAAGGACTGTGTGTCCTGGGACTGTGTGGAAGATACATGAGGGGACATGTGAGGACTGTGTGACCTTAGCTCAAGTGACCAAAAGGTGGCAACTTTTGAATCTCGGTGAGACCGATATATGAAACTCGGTTGCACCGATAAGGTGACCAACGGTCAGATTGCCCATTCTCGGTGACGCCGATCCAACAATCTCGCTGGTACCGATATTGTGAATTTGCGTAACAGAAAGTTGGCAACCTAAACTCGGTGGCACCGAAGCAGAATCGGTTGCACCGAAAGGCTAGGGTTTGGCTTATGTTTGTCTGAGTTTGGAAGTCGGTGGCACCGAGTGGAAGATGTTGGTTGCACCGATTTTGGATATTTGACTTTGGACAGACTTTTGTGGAAGAGCTTGTGGGTGTTTTTGGTGACTATCACTTGTGCACGTATGAGCATTTTGTTCACCAACAGAACCTTACCCCCTTTTAATAGTATTGGCTTTCCTATGGACTCAAAGTGATTTCTCACAAAGTAAAATATAGAGTCCTCTTGCTTGAAGCTTTGCCAATCCATTTCCTTGCATCTTGGGGTATCTCCACAATCTCCACAATCCTTTTGCCAGCCTTCTCTGTGGACTTAATCTGAAATACACTAGGTAAAAGTATTAGTCCAAGAGACAATGTATGTTGTCATGAATTATCAAAACCACCAAGGGAGCATGTTGTGCTTTCAATCTCCCCCTTTTTGGTAATTGATGACAACAGACAATGAAAGCTTCAAATAAATATATGCATGGATATAATGAAGACTTTGAGAGACACATGACTTAGATTTGCTCCCCCTAAATGTGTGATTCCATTAAAGGATAGTTGCTTTGGAATGCATGGACACACATGTAGTAGAAGGGATATGATAAGTCATGTGTATCTTGGCTATATGCATCAAATATATATGAATGAGATGTACCCTTGTTCAAGACTTCACTCTTGCAAACAATATGTGCAAGAAGCAAGAGATCATCTTGATCAAAGATATGATGCATATACTTACCTTGAGTTCTTGAGCATTCTTGTAGTAGAAATACACTTGAGAAAACAATGTTAGGAAACACAAGAGTATTCTACCAATCAACAAGGCAATAGAACTCAAAAGTACCAAGATATGGAGAACATATAGAAGATAGTATTCTTTAAGATCGATATGTCTCCAAGATCATTTAGAACTTTCTCCCCTTAGATATGAAAATAGTAAATCATCCTCTCCCCCTGAATCTCAGCATGTAGATATTGGGATTGGATAGGGTGAGAAAAGATCTAAAATGATCACCATTAGAAAGTATGTAAATATCTTTTCTCCCCCTACTTTGGTGTTCTCCCCTTGTCTATATGAGTATAAACATTGATATTAGCTCCCCCCTTGATCATATCTCCCCCTTTGCATAAGCATGTATCTCCCTTTAGCATGAAGCTTTGTTATTCTCCCCCTTTGGCATTAATTTCCAAAAAGGTTAAACACAGGGACAGATACAGGGATCATGGACTGAGAAGGGATCCTTGAGAACAAGGGTCATTGAATGTAGGGTTCATAGAAATGAAAACTGAGGGAATCATTGAAAATAATTTCTCTCCCTTTGAGATTTTGTAAGACTTCTCCTCCTTTGAGCTAGGGATCCTTGAATAAGAATTTCTCCCCCTAATTTTTTTTTACAAAAGGATATCAACTAGAGAAGTTTTTGAATGGTTCCAAGAAATCTTGCAAAATAAGGAGTGAACCATCCAAAATACTTAACTAGATGATGGGCGGTGACTAGGTCACCTATATTAGAGTATATTGACTTAGGAGCCAAGCAAGAATACTTGATCATAGGTCATACTCAACGTTAAGCTCAAAATGGGGTTACCATTTTTCGATTAAGCATTTTAATGTCTTCATATCACTTGAGTTGCTTTAGCTCATGACTTGGAGTAAAGTCTTTTCAAGGATATGAGTACATACCTTTGAGTGATGTTGATGCCGTGGCTTGTAGGTGAACTTGTTGAGGATGCTCGAGGTAGATGAAGGTCATCTTGAGTTGGGAGCAATCCTTCTCACTTTAGTACACTTGTCACCTACATAGGTTAGTCATGCAAGGAAGAACAATAGACATATCCATTTGACATGATACCAATTGAGATTTAGCAAATATGATCACATCAAGTATATGTCAAGGATATGGTTGAGTTGTCTTCTTCCTTCCATCATCAAGAGGGGTTGTGGATACTTGGTCATGACAAGATTGCTTATGATTTGAGTTGATGGCAATCTTGTGGAATGAAGTTCTTCCAAGTACCTACAAAAGGTTAGATGCAATACAAGGGAGCATAGAATTCCATGGCATAAGATAATAAGTTAGGAGCAACATGGAAATATCAAGAAAGCTCATGCCCTTGCATGCAACCGAGTGAGTCTAGCTCAAGTTTGAAGCATCAATGATGTTCAACTCACTCCTCAAGTAACAAAATGTTTTCTCATCAAGTGGCTTAGTAAAGATATCGGCCAATTGCTTATTAGTGCGAACATGCTTAAGATTAATATCTCCTTTGGCAACATGATCACGAATGAAATGATGTCTAACTTGAATATGTTTGGTTCGAGAATGTTGCACAGGATTATGATCAATTTTAATAGCACTTTCATTGTCACAAAGTAATGGAACATTTCTAACATGGATTCCATAATTCTTAAGCGTTTGTGTCATCCATAGTAATTGTGCACAACAAGATCCAGCAGCAATATACTCAGCTTCGGCAGTAGATAGAGATACCGAGTTTTGTTTCTTGGAGGACCAAGACACAAGAGATCTGCCCAAAAATTGACAAGTACCCGAGGTGGATTTTCTATCAACCTTGTCACTGGCATAGTCCGAATCGGAATAGCCAACAAGGTTAAAGGAAGATCCCTTGGGATACCAAATGCCAAAGTTTGGTGTTTGTATCAAATATCTCACAATACGTTTCACGGCCAAAAGATGACACTCTTTAGGTGCAGCTTGATATCTAGCACACATGCAAACACTAAGCATAATATCGGGACAAGAGGCACATAGATATAGCAATGAACCAATCATAGATCGATAAACCTTTTGATCAACCGGTTCATCCTCCTTGGTAAGATCAACATGTCCACTAGTAGGCATGGGAGTTTTCATACCTTTGCACTCTTGCATGTTGAACTTCTTGATCAAGTCCTTGGTATACTTAGTTTGAGAGATGAAAGTTCCTTCTTTCATTTGCTTGATTTGCAAACCAAGAAAGAATTTCAGATCACACATCATGGACATCTCATACTTCTCGGACATCAACCTTCCAAATCTTTCACTAAATTGTGGGTTAGTAGATCCAAAGATAATGTCATCCACATAGATTTGGCACACAAATAATTCACCATTAACTCTCTTAGTGAATAAGGTTGCGTCAATTTTACCAATTTCAAATCCTTTTTCAATGAGAAACTTCGTTAAGCATTTGTACCAAGCACGAGGGGCTTGCTTAAGACCATAAAGGGCTTTACGAAGCTTGTAAACATGATTAGGTTTCTTAGGATTCACAAAACTAGGTGGTTGCTTAACATAGACTTCTTCTTCAATTTCACCATTTAAAAAGGCACTTTTAATATCCATTTGATAAAGCGTGATATCATGGTGATTAGCATAGGTAAGAAGAATGTGAATAGCTTCAAGTCTAGCGACGGGGGCGTAGGTCTCACCGTAGTCTATACCTTCGACTTGCGTATATCCTTGGGCTACGAGACGTGCCTTGTTGCGTACGACTTGACCGTCTTCATCTTGCTTGTTCCGAAACACCCATTTTGTTCCGATGATGTTTTGCTCATCCTTGGGCTTCTCCACGAGTGTCCACACTTCATTCCTCTCAAAGTTGTGAAGCTCTTCATGCATCGCGTTCACCCAATCCGTGTCTTCAAGAGCTTGTTCTACCTTCAAGGGCTCAATGCTAGAGATGAAAGAATAATGCTCACAAAAGTTAGCTAGGCGAGTTTTCGAGCGAGTGATTCTCCCTGTTTGTATATCACCAAAGATTTGGTTTAGGGGATGGTTCTTGGTCACTTGTGCTCGAACTCGGGTCAGCTTCCGATTGTTAGATGGTGGAGCTTCTTCTTCATCATCATCATCTCCTTCATCTTCATTGTTGTTGAAGGTGTCGTTTCCTTGAGGTGGTGGTGAAGGAGGTTGTGGTGGATCTTCATGATGCACTTCCTCCTCTTCATCATCTTGTCGTGTACCGCTTGTGGATGCCTCCATGTCATGTTGTGGTTCACCTTGACGTGAAGTAGGGGCTTCCACTTGAGTTGATGAAGTACTTTCCTTCACCTCCATGGGACGAATCTTGCCAATGGACAAGTCTTGGATAGCTTCCGAAGGGTCCTTATCACCTACATCATTAGGCAATTGTTCGACTTGCGAACCATTAGATTCATCAAACTTCACATCTACCGTCTCTTCAACTTTTCAAGTGAAGTTGTTGTAGACACGGTAAGTGTGAGAGTTCGATCCATAACCAAGTAGGAATCCTTCATGAGATTTAGGAGAAAATTTAGTACGACGATGCTTATCAAGAATGTAGCACTTTGAGCCGAATACCCGAAAGTATCCAACTTGGGGTTTGTTACCGGTGAGTAGCTCGTATGCCGTTTTACCGAGAAGCTTGTGCAAGTAAAGTCGGTTTGTGGCATGACATGCTGTTTCCACGGCTTCTGCCCAAAAGTGTCTTGGCGTCTTGTATTCGTCAAGCATCGTTCTTGCCATCTCAATAAGCGTCCGGTTCTTCCTCTCAACAACTCCATTTTGTTGAGGCGTGTACGTAGCCGAGAACTCATGTGAGACACCTTCTTCGTCAAGAAAGGTATCCACATGGGTGTTCTTGAACTCCGATCCGTTATCGCTCCGAACCTTCTTGATCTTCACTTCAAACTGATTTTGCGCTTTCGAACGAAGTTCTTGAAGATCTTTTGTACCTGCGACTTATCATCAAGAAAGAATACCCACATAAATCTGGAAAAATCATCAACTATAACTAGACCATAGGAATTTCCACCGAGACTCTTGTAAGCATTGGGACCAAAAAGATCCATGTGAAGTAAATCGAGTGGTCTCCTAGTAGTCATGATATTCTTAACGGGATGACTTCCACCTACTTGCTTTCCAGCTTGACAAGCACTACAAAGTCTATCTTTGTCAAAGATAACATCTTTAACACCAAGTATATGATCACCTTTGATAAGCTTGTCTAAGTTACGCATGCCAACATGTCCTAGTCTCCTATGCCAAAGCCAACCTTTAGAAGATTTTGCAATGAGACAAGTACGAGGTTTGGATCTCTTAGTGAAATCAACAATGTATAGATCACCTCTACGGAAACCGGTAAAGACCATTTTATGATTGTCTTGACGAAACACTTGGCAATCTACTTTCGTGAATAGCACATTAAAACCAAAGTCGGCAAGTCTAGATACGGAAAGAAGATTGTAGCCAAGAGATTCAACAAGCATAACATTTTGAATAGAGCTATCATGGGATATGGCCACCTTACCAAGACCAAGTACCTTACCCTTGGAGTTGTCTCCAAACGTTACGTACCTTCGTGGTCCATGGTTTGGTGTGATCTCTTCAAACATTTCTCTATCTCCGGTCATATGATCGGTACATCCGCTATCGAGAATCCACTCTTTTCCTCCGGACATGAAATCCTTGAAGTTTGCCATTAGACTTAGATTCTTCATGATCTTCTCATACTCGATGTCGAACAGCTCATCTTCATCATAATAGCCATGTTCCACATTGTCATCATCAAGTGGGAAATCCTCGTCATAAAGAACAAGAGATTCGTTAGGATTGTGATCATGACAATGTTCAAGTTTATGAATGCGAAGGGCTTCTATGATGATGTTGTTGATAGTTGTGACATCTCCTTTAGCACGCATGAGGTCTCTAAGCTCAAATAGACAATCATCAAACTTGGGATCACTAGGCGTCATTTTGTGGAAGGCAATAGTTTTATGAAGAATTTCATCAAGATTACTCAATGAATAACTTGGATATCGTTTCTCCAAGTCATTCCACAAAGTGTAAGGACATACAAAATTCTTCATTTGATTAAGCACATTTTTAGGTAATGCTCTAACAATGAGATTAATAGTTCTAAGATTGCATAGCATATCAATTTCCTCTTCGTGTGTGGGATGTAAAGGATCAATGGGAGGCACATAAGGGCACTTAACATATTTGCTCAATTGAAATTCATTAAACAGCTCAAGCATCAAGGTTTTCCATTGACTATAGTACTCTCCATCAAGAATAGGCACTCTACAACTCAAACTCCCTATACTAGACACATCCATCTTCCTCCTCGGTGATTAAACCGAAGCAATGGAGACCAAAGCTCTAATACCAATTGAGGGATCACTAGAAGAGTATGTCTAGAGGGGGGGTGAATAGACTACTAGCAGGAATTTAAAACCTAACCTTTTCCCAAGTTAATTGGTTGGCAGATTTTAACAGTCTTTGCAAGTCTAGCAAGTCTAACAGCCCTACACATGCATGTCAACGAATATGGCAGCGGAAAGTAAAGACATTACACATGAAGTAAAGAGTTGAGATAGGAAGATCAAACGCAATTGGAGACGCAAAGATTTTTCCCGTGGTTCCGATAGGTGGTGCTATCATACGTCCACGTTTATGGAGTCTTCAACCCACAGAGGCTAACGGTCGCGAGAGTCCACGGAGGGCTCCACCCATAAGGGTCCACGAAGTAGCAACCTTGACTATTCCATAACGGCTTCCGTCCACGAAGGACTAGCCTCACTATGGGTAGGTCTTTACGAAGTAGGCGATCTCCTTGCCCTTACAAACTTCTTGGTTCAACTCCACAACACGAAGTAGGAGGCTCCCAAGCGACACCTAACCAATCTAGGAGGCACCACCCTCCAAAAGGTAATAGGCTCGGCAATTATGATGAACTCCTTGCTCTTGTGCTTCAAGATGATAGACTCCTCAACACACAATCCCTCTCTCACAGATTTGGCTTGGTGGAAGAGATGGGATTGGTGGAAAGCAACTTGGGGAGGCTAGAAATCAAGATCCATATGGTTGGAGTGGATGATCTTGACCTCAACACAAGGGTAGGTGGCTCTCTCTCAAAAAACTAGATGGGGCAAGTATGGAATAGTTCAGAGTGCTTCTCTTTCGAGTGGGTGGTGGTGAAGGGGTATATATAGGCATCCCCAAAAATCCAACCGTTACACACAAAATGACCAACTCGGTGACACCGATGTGTTAATCTCGGTGGTACCAAAGTGACCAAAAGGTGGCAACTTTTGAATCTCGGTGAGACCGATATATGAAACTCGGTTGCACCGATAAGGTGACCAACGGTCAGATTGCCCATTCTCGGTGACGCCGATCCAACAATCTCGCTGGTACCGATATTGTGAATTTGCGTAACAGAAAGTTGGCAACCTAAACTTGGTGGCACCGAAGTAGAATCGGTTGCACTGAAAGGCTAGGGTTTGGCTTATGTCTGTCTGAGTTTGGAAGTCGGTGGCACCGAGTGGAAGATGTTGGTTGCACCGATTTTGGATATTTGACTTTGGACAGACTTTTGTGGAAGAGCTTGTGGGTGTTTTTGGTGACTATCACTTGTGCACGTATGAGCATTTTGTTCACCAACAGAACCTTACCCCCTTTTAATAGTATTGGCTTTCCTATGGACTCAAAGTGATTTCTCACAAAGTAAAATGTAGAGTCCTTTTGCTTGAAGCTTTGCCAATCCATTTCCTTGCATCTTGGGGTATCTCCACAATCTCCACAATCCTTTTGCCAGCCTTCTCTGTGGACTTAATCTGAAATACACTAGGTAAAAGTATTAGTCCAAGAGACAATGTATGTTGTCATGAATTATCAAAACCACCAAGGGAGCATGTTGTGCTTTCATTCACGCTACTCATGCTCTGTGTATGTTTCATTTCATCATGATGACTATGCTACTACTATGTTTCGCATGCACTTGAGTACTTATTCCACTGCGAGTAGTTTGTCACTTAGCAAAATCCTCAACTAGTATTTCCTCAAGTGACGAATTTGTAAAAATCGCCTATTCACCCCCCCCCCCTCTAGTCGATATAACGCACTTTCAGCATGTTTTACGTGGCTGCTACGGGTATCTAGCAAGAACGATTCTTACCTACGCAAAACCACAACGGTGATATACAAGTTGCTATTTAACCTTCTACAAGGACCGCCTTTGTCGAATCCAATTCAACTAAGGTGGGAGAGACAGACACCCGCCAACCATCTTATGCAACAAAGTTACATGTCAGTCGATGGAACTAGTCTCATGTACGTGAACATGTAAAGTTGGTCCGGGCCGCTTCATCCCACAATACCGTTGAATTAAGAAAAGACCAAGGAAGGAAGCAATCTGAATATCAACGCCCACAAACTCCTTTGCGTTCTACTCGTGATGTCATCTACGCATAGACCTAGCTCATGATGCCACTGTTGGGGAACGTTGCATGGGAAACAAAAAATTTCCTACGCTCACCAAGATCATTCTAGGAGATGAACATCTATGAGAGGAGAGATTGCATCTACATACCCTTGTAGATCGCTAAGCGGAAGCGTTAAGAAACGCGTTTGATGTAGTCGAACGTCTTCGCGATCCAATCACGATCCGTCACGATCTAGCACCGAACGGACGGCACCTCCGCGTTCAGCACACGTACAGCTCGATGACGTTCTCCGCCTCCTTGATCCAGCAAGCGAGGGCGGAGGGGTAGATGAGTTCTCCGGTAGCACGACGGCGTGGTGGCGGTGGTGGTGGAGCTGATCCGGTAGGGCTTCGCCAAGCACTACCGAACCGATCTAGAGGAGAAAGCAATCTAGAGGGAGGGAGAGAGCGCCGCGCCATGGCTTGGGTGCGGCTGCCCTCCTCCCTCTCTCGTATATATAGGGGCAAGGGGAGGGGTCGGCTGCCCTAGGGTTTCCCTAGGGTTGGGCGTAGTGGCCTGGGGCTGCCTTGGCCCCCAAGGCAAGGGGGCGACGGCCACCCCAGGCCCAGCCTTTGCCCTCGGCCGCATGGGCCCTTGGGAGGCGGGGAGCCCAGCCCACCAGGGGCTGGTGCGCCTCCCTCTTAGCCCATGGGCCCCTCCGGGGCAGGCGGCCCTCCCCGGTGGACCCCTGATGACCCACAAGTATAGGGCATCTATCGTAGTCCTTTCGATAAGTAAGAGTGTCGAACCCAACGAGGAGCAGAAGGAAATGACAAGCGGTTTTCAGTAAGGTATTCTCTGCAAGCACTGAAATTATCGGTAACAGATAGTTTTGTGATAAGATAATTCGTAACGGATAGCAAGTAACAAATATAGCAAAGGTGCAGCAAGGTGGCCCAATCCTTTTTGTAGCAAAGGACAAGCCTAGACAAACTCTTATATAAAGCAAAGCGCTCCCGAGGACACATGGGAATTTCTGTCAAGCTAGTTTTCATCATGCTCATATGATTCGCGTTCGTTACTTTGATAATTTGATATGTGGGTGGACCGGTGCTTGGGTGCTGCCCTTACTTGAACAAACCTCCCACTTATGATTAACCTCTCTCGCAAGCATCCGCAACTACGAAAGAAGAATTAAGATAAATCTAACCATAGCATGAAACATATGGATCCAAATCAGCCCCTTATGAAGCAACGCATAAACTAGGGTTTAAGCTTCTGTCACTCTAGCAACCCATCATCTACTTATTACTTCCCAATGCCTTCCCCTAGGCCCAAACAATGGTGAAGTGTCATGTAGTCGACGTTCACATAACACCACTAGAGGAGAGACAACATACATCTCATCAAAATATCGAACGAATACCAAATTCACATGATTACTTATAACAAGACTTATCCCACGTCCTCAGGAACAAACGTAATTACTCACAAAGCATATTCATGTTCATAATCAGAGGAGTATTAATTATCATTAAGGATCTGAACATAAGATCTTCCACCAAGTAAACCAACTAGCATCAACTACAAGGAGTAATCAACACTACTAGCAACCCACATGTACCAATCTGAGGTTTTGAGACAAAGATCGGATACAAGAGATGAACTAGGGTTTGGAGAGGAGATGGTGCTAGTGAAGATGTTGATGGAGATTGACCCCCTCTCGATGAGAGGATCGTTGGTGATGACGATGGCTTCGAGTTCCCCCTCTGGGAGGGAAGTTTCCCCGGCAGAACAGCTCCGCCGGAGCCCTAGATTGGTTCTGCCCAAGTTCCGCCTCGAGACGGCGGCGCTTCGTCCCGAAAGCTCTCTTATGAGATTTTCCAGGTCAAAACCCTTCATATAGCAGAAGATGGGCACCGGAGGCCTGCTAGGGGGCCCACAAGCCACAGGGGCGCGCCCAGGGGGGTAGGGCCCGCCCCCCTGGCATGTGACCTCCTGGTGGGTCCCCTCTGGTATTTCTTTCGCCCAATATTTTTTATATATTCCAAAATAATTCTCCGTAACTTTTCAGGACTTTTGGAGTTGTGCAGAATAGGTCTCTCATATTTGCTCCTTTTCCAGTCCAGAATTCCAGCTGCCGGCATTCTCCCTCTTCATGTAAACCTTGTAAAATAAGAGAGAAAAGGCATAAGTATTGTACCATAATGTGTAATAACAGCCCATAATGCAATAAATATCAATATAAAAGCATGATGCAAAATGGACGTATCAACTCCCCCAAGCTTATACCTCGCTTGTCCTCAAGCGAAAGCCGAAATCGATAAATATGTCCACATGTTTAGAGATAGAGGTGTCAATAAAATAAAATACGGACATGAAGGCATCATGGTCATCTTTAGAACAACAACATATATTGACATATAATTTCTTATGCTAAAGTAACAATTCATTCACAAGGTAAAGTACGAATCAAAAACTCTATTGAGAACCAACAAACTATGATCTTAGTCATTGAAGCAATTCCAATTTATCATAATGTTGGAAAGAGTCAATATAAGAGCTTGTGAAGAAAATCCACATACTCAATCATCTTTTAGTCTTTCATAATTGCTAACACTCACGTGGTACCTATGAGGTCAAAGCTTCAATCAGACATAGAGAAAGATAGGGGCTTATAGTTTTGCCTCCCAACTATTTACCTCAAGGGTAATGTCAATAGAAATAACTCATGATCACCCACATCCGAGTGGATATATGTGTCTAGATCATTCCCCAACACATGATGCTTGCCAAGAGAGAAAGGCGAAATAAAGGAAGTGGTGAAGATCACCACGACTCTTGCATAAAGGTAAGTACTAGAAAGTAAAAGTAATAGATAGGCCCTTTGCAGAGGGAAGCAGAGGTTGTCATGCGCTTTTATAGTTGGATGCGCAATCCCTTAATGCAAAAGAACGTCACTTTATATTGCCCCTTGTGATAAAGAACTTTATTATGCAGTCTGTCGCTTTTATTTTTTCCATATCACAAGTTCGTATAAAGTTTATTTTCCTCACACTAATAGATCATACATATTTAGAGAGCAATTTTTGTTGCTTGCACCGATGACAACTTACTTGTAGGATCTTACTCAATCCATAGGTAGGTATGGTGGACTCTCATGGCAAAACTGGGTTAAGGGTGTTTGGATGCACAAGTAGTATCTCTACTTGGTGCGGAAGTTTTGGCTGATATGGGGTGGAAGCAAGCGTCACATGTTAAAGGATCTAAAACCATATAACTTCTATTCGGAAATAAGCAAACATAACCCATTATGTTGTCTTCCTTGTCCAACATCAACTTCTTAGCATATAATATTTTAATGAGTGCTCACAATCATAAAAGATGTCCAAGATGATATATTTATATGTGCACCTCTCTTTCTTTATTACTTCCTTTTAATTGCAACAATGACCAATCGCTATGTTTGTCAACTCACAACAAATTTCAATCGACATACTTCTTATATGTGAAGTCATCACCCCCCATAAGATCATCATATATACTCTTTGCTTTTATTTTATACTTCTTTCTATTTCTTTTTTTCTCAAGATCATAGCAAGCAAGCAAAGCCCTCAACTCAAAACTACTTTTTATTATATAACTCTCGGACTCGCTTACATAAGGGAAACAAGAAGCAAAATTCAAAACTAGATCACACTAAAAACTTTATTCTACTAGATCAAGATATAACCAAAAGGATTGAACTAAGAAAAACGATAAAAGTAAAAGATGTGATGGTGATACGATACCGGGGCACCTCCACCAAGCTTGGCACAAGCCAAGGGGAGTGCCCATACCCATGTGTTTAGTTGTCTTTCTTCGGAGGTGGTGATGTTGGAGTTGTTGATGAGGTTGGAGGCTTGTCCTCCGTCTTCCAAGGCATAGGCTCACCATCGTAAAAAGATGAACGAGTCTCCGGGATCCTCAAATCTGCAGCCAAACTCATTCTCTTAAATCTATATTCATACTCACAGTTTTGGTTTTGCAGGTCATAGATCTAGGCTTGGAGATGCTCGATTTTCTCGTAAAGCTTGAAGATGTGCTCCCCGATGTCCTTGGCGTCCAGCTTGTGCTTATGGGTAAACTCCGCGATCATCATGTGATTGGCATTGAGTCCACGTTCCACCATCCCTTGGCACTTGAAGACCTGCTGCTCCATTGCTTCGAGCCTTGTCTCCACGGTTCCGGTCTTCTTTGGCCCCTCAACATCACGGATGTGCAGCACCCCCTCACGCATTTCAATGGTTTGAGGGTGTCGCAGCACCTCCGCAAGATAGGGGTTGATGACCTTCTCGAAGAACTTGTCCTTCGCAGCACTTGGGGACGTCATGGCAATCTAAATCTGTCTGGAAAACAACTCAAAACAAAAACAGGAGATATTGTTGTGATACGAAGGTCAAAACCTTCAGGAGATTATATAATGAATTTTTACCGACCTAAAGGAGTATACCACAAGAAAACGGAGTCCGGAGGGTACACGGGGTGGCCACAAGCCACAGGGGCGCGCCCAGGGGGGTAGGGCGCGCCCCCCTGGCTTGTCGCCTCCTCGTGCACTCTTCGGACTACTTTAAATTTTCCTAATTTAATAAATATTCCAAAACGGATAAAAATTGCTATTGGAAAAGTTTTGGAGTCGGTTTGCTTACCGTAACACATACCTATTCCTTTTCGGAGTCTGAAACGTTCTGGTAGGTCTCCCTAATGTACTCCTCCGGAGTCATGGTATTGATAATATTGGTTTCAACATTTATGGGAGTACCTGAAATATAGTGTTTGATTCTTTGCCCGTTTACCACCTTAGGATTTGTGCCTTCGGCGTTGCTGATCTTGATGGCACCGGAATGATATACTTCCTCGATAATGTAAGGCCCTTCCCATTTAGAGAGAAGTTTTCCTGCAAAAAATCTTAAACGAGAATTGTATAGCAAGACATGGTCACCTACATTGAATTCACGCTTTTGTATCCTTTTATCATGCCATCTCTTAACTTTTTCTTTAAACAACTTGGCATTCTCATAGGCCTGGGTTCTCCATTCATCAAGTGAGCTAATGTCAAATAACCTCTTCTCACCAGCAAGTTTGAAATCATAGTTGAGCTCTTTAATTGCCCAATAAACTTTATGTTCTAGTTCTAGAGGTAAGTGACATGCTTTACCATAAACCATTTTATACGGAGACATACCCATAGGGTTTTTGTAAGAAGTTCTATAAGCCCATAATGCATCATCAAGTTTCTTAGACCAATTCTTTCTGGATCTATTAACAGTCTTCTACAAGATCAATTTAATTTCTCTATTGCTCAATTCTACTTGACCACTAGACTGAGGATGATAAGGAGATGCAATTCTATGATTAACATCATACTTAGCAAGCAATTTACGGAAGGCACCATGAATAAAGTGTGAACCACCATCAGTCATTAAATATCTAGGGACTCCAAATCTAGGGAAAATAACTTCTTTAAGCATTTTAATAGAAGTGTTATGATCAGCACTACTAGTTGGAATAGCTTCTACCCACTTAGTAACATAATCAACAGCAACTAGAATATGAGTATACCCGTTAGACTTTGGAAAAGGTCCCATATAATCAAAACCCCAAACATCAAATGGTTCAACAACAAGTGAGTAATTCATAGGCATTTCCTGACGTCTACTAATATTACCAATTCTTTGACATTCATCACAAGACAAGACAAACTTACGAGCATCCTTGAAGAGAGTAGGCCAATAAAAACCAGATTGTAGTACCTTATGTGCAGTTCTATCTCCAGCGTGGTGTCCTCCGTAGGCCTCGGAATGACACTTGTGAAGGATCTGTTCCTGTTCATGCTCTGGTACACAACGTCTAATAACAACATCTACTCCTTGTTTATAAAGGTGTGGATCATCCCAAAAGTAATGTCTTAAATCATAGAAGAACTTTTTCTTTTGTTGGTATGTGAAACTAGGTGGTATAAATTTAGCAACAATGTAATTAGCATAATCAGCATACCATGGAGCATTACGCGAAGCATTTATGACAGCTAACTGTTCATCAGGAAAGCTATCATCAATAGGTAGTGGGTCATCAAGAACATTTTCTAACCTAGACAAGTTGTCTGCTACGGGGTTCTCAGCACCCTTTCTATCAATAATATGCAAATCAAATTCTTGTAGCAGAAGAACCCATCTAATAAGCCTAGGTTTAGCATCTTTCTTTTCCATAAGATATTTAATAGCAGCATGATCAGTGTGAACAGTTACTTTGGAATCAACAATATAAGGTCTGAACTTATCACAAGCAAACACAACTGCTAAAAACTCCTTTTCAGTGGTGGCATAGTTTCTTTGAGCACTGTCTAGAGTTTTACTAGCATAATGGATAACATTTAATTTCTTATCAACTCTTTGTCCTAGAACAGCACCAACGGCACAATCACTAGCATCACACATAATTTCAAAGGGTAGGTTCCAATCAGGTGGTTGAACAATAGGTGCAGAAATCAAGGCTTTCTTAAGAATTTCAAATGCTTCTACACAATCATCATCAAAAACGAATGGAACATCTTTTTGCAAAAGATTAGTGAGAGGCCTAGAAATCTTAGAGAAGTCTTTAATAAACCTCCTATAGAAACCAGCATGACCAAGGAAACTTCTTATACCTCTGATATCCGTAGGACACGGCATTTTTTCAATAGCATCAACTTTAGCTTTATCAACTTCAATACCTCTTTCGGAGATTTTGTGCCCCAAGACAATACCTTCATTAACCATAAAGTGGCACTTTTCCCAATTCAAGACAAGATTAGTTTTTCGCATCTCTGCAAAACTCGATCAAGGTTGCTCAAGCAATCATCAAAAGAAGTTCCGTAAACGGAAAAATCATCCATGAAAACCTCAACAATCTTTTCACAAAAGTCAGAGAATATAGCAGTCATACATCTTTGAAAAGTAGCAGGTGCATTGCATAAACCAAAAGGCATACGTCTATAAGCAAAGGTACCGAAAGGACAAGTAAAAGTTGTCTTTTCTTGATCCTCTTTTGACACAGGTATTTGAGAGAAACCAGAATAACCATCTAGAAAGCAAAAATGTGTGTGTTTGGATAGTCTTTCTAGCATTTGATCAATAAAAGGTAGAGGGTAATGATCTTTCCTAGTAGCTTAATTTAATTTCCTAAAATCAATTACCATTCTATATCCTGTAACAATTCTTTGCGGGATCAATTCATTTTTATCATTAGGAACAACGGTAATACCTCCTTTCTTAGGAACACAATGAACGGGACTAACCCATCTACTATCAGCAATAGGATAAATTATACCTGCCTCCAGAAGCTTTAGTATTTCATTTCTTACCACTTCTTTCATTTTGGGATTTAACCGTCGTTGGTGATCAACAACTGGTTTAGCATCAGACTCCATATTAATTTTATGCTGACATAGAGTGGGACTAATGCCCTTAAGATCATCAAGAGTATATCCAATAGCAGCACGGTGCTTCCTCAGAGTTTTCAATAATCTCTTTTCCTCATGCTCTGAAAGGTTAGCACTAATAATAACAAGATATATCTCCTTTTCATCAAGATAAGCATATTTCAAAGTATCCGGTAATTGTTTAAGCTCAAACACGGGATCACCCTTGGGTGGAGGAGGATCCCCAAGTATTTCAACAGGCAGGTTGTGTTTCAAAATAGGCTGCTGATCGAAGAAAATCTTATCTATTTCATTCCTTTCATTCATATGCATATCGTTTTCATGGTCTAGCAAATATTGTTCTAAGGGATCAGTAGGAGGCACAGCAATAGAAGCAAGACCAATAATTTCATCTTTACTAGGCAATTCTTTGTCATGGTGTTGTCTACGAAATTTAGAGAAATTGAACTCATGAGACACATCCCCAAAACTTACAGTAATAGTTTTTTTCTCACAATCTATCTTAGCATTAACAGTATTCAAGAAAGGTCTACCAAATATAATGGGACAAAAATCATCTTGTGGCGAACTAAGAACAAGAAAATCAGTAGGATACTTTATTTTCCCACACAAGACTTCAACATCTCTAACAATCCCAACTGGTGATATAGTATCTCTATTAGCAAGCTTAATGGTAACATCAATTTCCTCTAATTCAGCTGGTGCAATATCATTCATAATTTCTTGATATAAGGTGAAGGGAATTGCACTCACACTAGCACCCACATCACACAAGTCATGATAAAAATGATCTCCTATTTTAACAGAAACAATAGGCATGCGAACAATAGGTCTATGTTTATCTTCAGTATTAGGTCTAGCAATTCTAGCAGCTTCATCACAGAAATGAATAACATGCCCATCAATATTATCAACCAAGAGATCTTTCACCATAGCAATACTAGGTTCAACTTTGATTTGTTCAGGGGGTGTAGGTGTTCTAGTATAACTCTTACGAACCACAGTTGAAGCTTTAGCATGTTCCTTTATTCTAACAGGGAAAGGTGGTTTCTCAATATAAGCAGTAGGAATAATAGGATCAACATTATAATTAATAGTTTCTTCTTCAACTTTAATAGGTTCAACTACTTTCACTTCAATGGGAGGATGATATTTAAACCACTTCTCCTTAGGGAGATCAACATGAGCAGCAAAAGATTCACAGAAAGAAGCTACTATCTCAGAGTCAAGCCCATATTTAGTGCTAAATTCACGAAAAGCATCGGTGTCTATAAAGGTTTTAACACAATCAAACTTAAGGTTTATACCTGACTCCTTACCTTCGTCGAGTTCCCAATCTTCAGAGTTGCGTTTAATTCTTTCCAATAAGTCCCATTTGAATTCAATATCCTTCTTCATAAAAGAACCAGTATAAGAAGTATCGAGCATGGATCGATCATTAAGAGAAAGCCGAGCATAAAAATTCTGAATAATAATTTCTCTTGGGAGCTCATGATTGGGGCATGAATATAACATTGACTTAAGCCTCCCCCAAGCTTGAGCGATACTTTCTCCTTCACGAGGCCAAAAAATATAAATATAATTCTGATCACGATGAACCAGATGCATAGGATAAAACTTCTGATGAAATTCCAATTTCAATCGGTTGTAGTTCTATGATCCAATATCATCACATAGCCTATACCATGTCAATGCCTTCTCCTTCAAAGATAAAGGAAAGACCTTCTTCTTGACATCATCCTCGGGCAAACCTGCAAGCTTAAATAATCCACAAACTTCATCCACATAAATTAGATGCAAATCAGGATGTAGTGTCCATCTCCTGCATAAGGGTTAGCTAGCAGTTTCTCTATCATACCCGAAGGAATTTCATAATAAATATTTTCAGTAGGTGCAATAGGTTGAGGAGCATCTCTTTGTGCTTCCGGTCGGGGTGAAGATACCCCGAACAAGCCCCTCAAAGGATTATTTTCCATAGTAACAAGTGACAGTAAATTTCAGCACACTATATAAATTTTTCCTTACCAAGTTCCACTCAACAAAGGCGCTTCACTCCCCAGAAACGGCGCCAGAAAAGAGTCTTGATGACCCACAAGTATAGGGGATCTATCGTAGTCCTTTCGATAAGTAAGAGTGTCGAACCCAACGAGGAGCAGAAGGAAATGACAAGCGGTTTTCAGTAAGGTATTCTCTGTAAGCACTGAAATTATCGGTAACAGATAGTTTTGTGATAAGATAATTCGTAACGGATAGCAAGTAACAATGTAGCAAAGGTTCAGCAAGGTGGCCCAATCCTTTTTGTAGTAAAGGACAAGCCTAGACAAACTCTTATATAAAGCAAAGCGGTCCCAAGGACACATGGGAATTTCTGTCAAGCTAGTTTTCATCATGCTCATATGATCCGCGTTCGTTACTTTGATAATTTGATATGTGGGTGGACCGGTGCTTGGGTGCTGCCCTTACTTGGACAAACCTCCCACTTATGATTAACCTCTCTCGCAAGCATCCGCAACTACGAAAGAAGAATTAAGATAAATCTAACCATAGCATGAAACATATGGATCCAAATCAGCCCCTTACGAAGCAACGCATAAACTAGGGTTTAAGCTTCTGTCACTCTAGCAACCCATCATATACTTATTACTTCCCAATGCCTTCCCCTAGGCCCAAACAATGGTGAAGTGTCATGTAGTCGACGTTCACATAACACCACTAGAGGAGAGACAACATACATCTCATCAAAATATCGAACGAATACCAAATTCACATGATTACTTATAACAAGACTTATCCCACGTCCTCAGGAACAAACGTAACTACTCACAAAGCATATTCATGTTCATAATTAGAGGAGTATTAATTATCATTAAGGATCTGAACATAAGATCTTCCACCAAGTAAACCAACTAGCATCAACTACAAGGAGTAATCCACACTACTAGCAACCCACAGGTACCAATCTGAGGTTTTGAGACAAAGATCGGATACAAGAGATGAACTAGGGTTTGGAGAGGAGATGGTGCTGGTGAAGATGTTGATGGAGATTGACCCCCTCTCGATGAGAGGATCGTTGGTGATGACGATGGCTTCGATTTCCCCCTCCGGGAGGGAAGTTTCCCCGGCAGAACAGCTCCGTCGGAGCCCTAGATTGGTTTTGCCCAAGTTCCGCCTCGAGACGGCGGCGCTTCATCCCAAAAGCTCTCTTATGATTTTTTCCAGGTCAAAACCCTTCATATAGCAGAAGATGGGCACCGGATGCCTGCCAGGGAGCCCACAAGCCACAGGGGCGCGCCCAGGGGGGTAGGGCGCGCCCCCTGGCTTGTGACCTCCTGGTGGGTCCCCTCTGGTATTTCTTTCGCCCAATATTTTTTATATATTCCAAAATAATTCTCCGTAACTTTTCAGGACTTTTGGAGTTGTGCAGAATAGGTCTCTCATATTTGCTCCTTTTCCAGTCCAGAATTCCAGCTGCCGGCATTCTCCCTCTTCATGTAAACCTTGTAAAATAAGAGAGAAAAGGCATAAGTATTGTACCATAATGTGTAATAACAGCCCATAATGCAATAAATATCAATATAAAAGCATGATGCAAAATGGACATATCAACCCCCGGAACTCCTTCCGGCACTCCCGATAGAATCCGACAAACCCCGAAACCATTCCGGTGTCCGAATATCACTTTCCTATATATCAAACTTCACCTCCGGACCATTCCGTAACTCCTCGTGATGTCCTGAATCTCATCCGGGACTCCGAACAACTTTCGGTCACCAACATATATAACTCAACAATACCTAATCGTCACCGAACGTTAAGTGTGCAGACCCTGCGGGTTTGAGAACTATGCAGACATGACCTGGACACCTCTGCGGTCAATAACCAATAGCGGGACCTGGATGCCCATATTGGTTCCTACATATTCTACGAAGATCTTTATCGGTCGAACCACGATGTCAAGGATTCAGTTAATCCCGTACTCCGTTCCCTTTGTTCATCGGTATGTTACTTGCCCGAGATTCGATCGTCGGTATCTCCATACCTAGTTCAATCTCGTTACCGGCAAGTCTCTTTACTCGTTCCGTAATACAAGATCATGTGGCTAACTCTTTAGTCACTTTGCTTGCAAGCTCATTATGATGTTGTATTACTGAGTGGGCCCTGAGATACCTCTCCGTCACACGGAGTAACAAATCCCAGTCTTGATCCATGCCAACTCAACAAACACCCTTGGAGATACCTGTAGAGTACCTTTATAGTCACCCAGTTACGTTGCGACATTTGATACACACAAGGTACTCCTCCGATGTCACTGAGTTGCATGATCTCATGGTCATAGGAACAGATACTTGACATGCAGAAAACAATAGCAATAAACTTGACACGATCATATGCTACGTTCATAGTTTGGGTCTTGTCCATCACATCATTCTCCTAATGATGTGATCCCGTTATCAAATGACAACTCATGTCCATGGCCAGGAAACCTTGACCGTCTTTGATCAACGAGCTAGTATATTAGAGGCTCACTAGGGACACAGTGTTGTCTATGTACCCACACATGTATTTGAGTTTCCAATCAATACAATTCTAGCATGGATAATAAACATTTATCATGAACAAGGAAATATGATAATAACCAATTTATTATTGCCTCTAGGGCATATTTCGAACAGGAGGATGTGTTAATTCTATATGAGATTGGATAAATAATGAATTTTATTTTTTACTCTGTAGAAAACTTTGAGAAAGAAGAAACAATCCAATGGAGGAGGAAATTTGTTTAGTGAAGAGTGGGGCCTCTAACACAATATTACGGGAGGTTAAGTACTTCCAAAGCCTAAAACGAGTAGGGGAGTGTTATGACAATTGGAGGTCATGACATGGTAATTGCTGGTTCTGGTCAAGCCACATTTACACTCCCGAATGGTACAAAACTTGAAATAGAGGAGGCATTATTGTATCCGGATTCACCTCGTACCTTGTTGAGTTTAAGGATATACACATGAATGGATACCACATTAAAACTCATGAAGATAATGTGGTTGAAAGCCTACTCATAACTCAGCGGAAGGGGTCCAATTAGTAAACCCTTGAGATGTTGCATGCTCTATCTTCTGGACTGTATTACACATAGATCAAGCTAGAGCAACATTTGGAATGCAAAATAATTCTTCAGAATCTTGACAAGTTCAAGATATTGCACGATCGCATGGGTCAACCTGGTGTGGGTATGATGAGAAAAATTATTGATGGTTCAACTGGACATAACATAGTGGTTTCTAATTTACCCAAATCCTTGGATTTCGTATGCACTGCATGTGCACGTGAGAAATTAATCACAAGATCTTCATATCCGAAGATGAAAAATGAACCACTTAATTTGCTTGAACACATTCAAGGAGATATATGGGATCCAATTCAGCCGTTATTGGGACCGTCTAGTTATGTTATGGTGCTCATTGATGCATCCACAAGATGGTTCAATGTGTGTTTAGTATCAACAAGGAACCATGCTTTTGCAAAGTTGATTGCTCAAATCGTTTGCAGAGTTGATCCCTCAAATCATTAAACCGAGAGCTACTGCCAAGCTTTGGGCCTAACCATGGAGCATTATGTACCATATGTACACACACAAAATGGTCTTGCGGAATCACTTATCAAGAGGATCAAGTTGATAGCAAGACCACTCCTATAGAACTATAATCCTCCAACATCTTGTTCGAGTATTGCATGCCGCGGAATTGATACAAATTTGACCAACTGTATATCATACGGCCTCTTCATTGCAGTTAGTACATGAAAATCAACCAAGTATTTCCCATCTTTGAAGACTCGGTTGCGCTATGTACGTACCGATATCACCACCTCAGCGTACATCGATGGGTCCACATAGAAAAAATGGGGATCTATGTAGGGTACAATTCTCCGTCGATTATAAAGTACCTGGAGCCTCTAACATGGGATCTATTTACAACCCGGAATGCAGATTGTATATTCCATGAGGACAATTTTCCGGCATTAAGGGGAGAAAAAGACCACAAAGAATGCTGATAAATAGATTGGAATGTCAAAGACATTCGGTCATTAGATCCACGTACGACTGAATCTGAACTAGAAGTTCAGAAGATTATTAATCTGAAAATATTGCAAATAATCTGCCAAATGCATTCACTTACTATAAATGTGTCTAAATCCCATGTTACCGCTATGAATGTTCTAGAGATCAAAATATCTCATAAGATTGTTCAACCAATCAAGAGGGGGAGAAAATTGGACAAAAATGACAAGGCTTCTCAGAAGCGGACGCGAGAAGTGAGGAACCCTCGAATAGTAAATGCGCATAAACCACGAGTTGATATTCAACCTAGTGTTGAAAGACACCTAAAGGATGTTATGCATCCAGAACCCAACACAATTGTGCACACAAATATTTTACATGCTGGCCCGATTTCGTGTGTCGGTAGTGGGCCGGCGACACAGACTTATGCCAGGTATGGAGTTTACATGGTCCACCTGCCCGGGGTCGGGTGCTCCCTGAGCGAGGTCCGACGCGTTGTTGCCTTGGAGTCGGGCTTCTCGGCTTCAGGTTGCCGCCGATCAAACCAAGGTGGGTACTTGTGACTTGGTTGGGGAGTCATATTCTCGTTGCAGCGTCGGTGTCGGTTCGTGGATGTGGTGGACGGGACAACGGTGTGCTGACTGACGGATCATTGTATCAGGTTGTGGCTTGGTGTCGTTTGAGCTTTCTCAACGATGGTTGTCGGCAGTCATTAAGCTATGTCCCCCTCTGTCCACCGGGACTGGAGGGGACTATAGGCGCTGGCACCCCAACTATTGTGGTGCCGACCCTGGCCAGTGACTGATGTTTGGCTTTACCTGCCATGGTTTGGGCATTGTGAAGCGGACGATGGGCGTTGTCTCGGGGCTTGGAGGTCGGGGCGGCAGCCGTGAAAGGTGGTCCGCATGATGAGTTCTCCGGCGGGCTCCATGGCGACCGTGGTGGCTACGTCTCTTGGCCATGTGGGCGGTGAGAGAGAGAGTTTACGGTGGGTGGCTCAGGCGCGCTCCAGTTGTTGAGGCGCCCCGATCCGGATCTGGGGATCTATACTCATCGCGCTTGCCTGGGTGGCCTACCAGCACTGAGGAGCGACCGAGTGAAAACTCTGCGCTTTGTCGCCGACGACGGCGACACTTGCGAGCGCCGCTCTCTTCTTGAAGACGTCGTCGTGGTGCTCCTCTTCATATCCGGGCTCTATGTGAAAACCTTTGTCCATTCTGGACTCATCAGCGGCGACGCTTTGCGCCGTTTTCCCTCCCAAGGATGTTGTCGTGGAGCGTAGGTGTACTAGGGCGTAGTGTGGTATTGTTGTCCTTTCTTCCTATGTGATCTTTCGGTTCTGTAGTCACGTGCGTTCTGTGTGATCAGGTTATCCTAGGATCGACTTTGTAAGAGGGATGCCCCTCCACCTTATATCGTTCGGCTGTGTACTTTGTTCGGTTGTTGCTTTATATATAAAGTGGGGTGAAAGCCTGTTTCTTCTACTTTGGCCAATTTTGATGGGTAGTTCTTTAGAGGGAGTGGTGCAGAGTAGTGGGTTCAATTTTGCGGTGATTTATCCCAGTGACAAAGGGAACAGACACATATTGTATTGTTACCACTAAGAATAAAAAGACGGTTCCTTTATCAAACTTGGATGATAGTTTTGATGTCTATATATGTCATCAAGCTTATTGCAATGCTCTATCTGTCTTAAACTTAGAGCCTGTTCGGATGCCCTGTACTCCATCAAATCTTTGGCTCCACTTCCCGCTCCTAGATTTCTGGCTCCCCACAACAAATCAGGAGTTGACAACTTGTTCGGCAGCTAACTCCACTCTGTGCTCTGGATTACTGTCTTCCCACGACACATCTGGTTGGTTTAAAACTGGTCAGTATGTGTGGAGTCGTGCGGAGCTCGGTTTTAGCAACTCCGCCACATTGAGCTGCAACCGGCCCACTCCACTCTTTCGACTCCATGGAGTTGTAGCGTTCAGCGCTGTTCCACCTGCTCCCGAAGCGGAGCTGTGGAGGGGAGTGGATCTGAACGGGCTCTTAATACTTCGAGATGCATGATGGATATTAGTCTTGGGATAGAGTATTAGTTACAGACGCAGTCGGATAACGGTCCACATATCATGGATGTAATGCCTATATGAGCTTGTACCACAAATGATCATAGTACCATGCCTATCTAAAAGTCATTAAAGAAAAACGCTTGTTGGGATGCAATCCAATATGTATCTTCCTTGTTTTTGTGTGTCAATGCGGTTATTGCTACTGTATTGATCATATTTGTGCCATTGCTTTTAATAATGTGTCAAGAATAACCTTTGGAATGTTGCAATTGCAAGTCTGCTAATTTCTGTGCAGAAACATAAACTTTTGCCTCCACTATTAGAATTAATTCTTTATACTGAACGTGTTCAATATCTGAAATTTTTAGACAATACTTTCATATAAGTTCCACTTCTTTAAGTAGAGTTAAGTAAGTATGCATATTAAGTACATTACATAGTGAAAGCTAGTTGTTGCTGCCCGGGGTGTGACGCTGCAAGGGCCAGCTATTGTTGTTGCTAAGTAGAGCAGGCCACCACTGTTGCAAGCCAGCCAGCCAGGGTGGCCGCCGCTGTTGCAAGGCGGAAGAAAGCAGGAAAGCACAATGCTGCAAGGGCTGGCTGGCGCTGCTGCAGGTCTCATGTATCATACTAGCAAACATGCCAAATCGTAATCTGTAGTAATTTAATAATGGAACAACAAGCGGAGTAAGCTGTTCCAAAGTCAACATTCAACAGTCTGCAGACCCACAAGTGGGTGTTTTCTTGTGAGGGAACTGAACTGTAGTATTGTGAGTACTGATTTCCATTCTACCAAAGGGTGAATTCAATAAGATTACAAATACATTCCGGAGAAGAGCTTAGGAACTTAATCTCGTTGGCCTTGCCGGCGCAGTTCCACTTTTTTTGTCTTTAGAGCTGGGCATGGAAACTACTGCTGTGGTCTTTGGCCATGGCTGTGCCGTTAATCTCGGTGATGAAGGGGACAAACTTCTGCCACTGCCTTTTACGCCTTCTCGATGGTTCTGGATGACTCTAGATGCTTTTGGCGACAGAGAATGTACATCGCTCGCTCCAGATGTCGCCACAGATCGGGATAACTCGCCGAATGATGCACGGCGAGGCAACCTAACTGAAGCTGATGCGCCCTGCTGCATATCAGGCTGAGAAACTGGCACTGCTCTGCTGAATTTGGGACCGGCGAGCGGCGATCTTCCCGGAGATGAAGGCGGCGTCACGCTGTGTCTTTGCCCTCGAGGCGAGGAAGAAGAGGCTATGTGTAACCCCGAGCTTGGACGAGATGTCTCCACCCCAGGGAGCAAAGTCGTAGTCCTAATCTTTCCCGGGGAAGAAGAAACAGCCGGTGTTGCCGAGATTGCCGGCGAGGACATGGATTTCTTCAGAGTGCTTGCTCGACGAGGGGCTTCTACGACCGGCGATTCTTGTTTTGGGCCTCTGCTACTCCTCGGTTTTTCAGAGGAATGGACGACCGGTTTCTTGGCTTTCTCCATGGGATTACCGCTGCATTCGCCGTCTTCTTGACCTCGCTCTATGCCTAGAGGACTTGGTGCGAAAGATGGAGAGGCTTGCCGGGTCAAAACTATTTGTTTTACCTCTGGCCTTGTGGCAGTACTATGCTTCGAGTGTTCTTTGGAAAGGTTTGAAGAAATTCTTGTTGCTTGAGCTGCTGATCCTTGCTTGAGTCTGCTAGGAATCTCATGGTGTCTGTGAGGAGATGGACTTGTCTTTGCTTGAGATGTTCTGTTACTGGAGGAGCTAGAAGCTGCAACAAGTGCTCCCTTCTGCGAGCCCACTCTAACCAGCGTCTTTGATGCTGCAGGCTTCTTGTCATCTGATCCGGTGTCTGACCTCCTCATTTTCTTCCTAATGATGGGGACTGCTGGGATTATGGCAGCTTGTTTTGGCCTAGTTTTACGCATAGGATGGGGTGTTAGGGCTCCATATCCTTCATCATTGCCGTGACTTGCTTCACTGACCCCATACGTAGCCCCCTGGCCACCTTCTTGCAATGGAATTAGTTCTTCATCACTTCTGTTTTCTTGGCAATCAGTTGTCATCTCTTCATTTATATCTCTTCTTGTGGGAACGATTGGTGCCATAGAACTGCTGCTTCCAGCTTCCAGTACATGGCCTGTTTCCCCTAATCTAGGATCTTTGGTTTGTCCAGTAACATCAACTCCATCTCTATGGATAAACTCGGCCTCGTCGTCGGTGCTAATGCTTCCCTTCTCATCTGAACCGTTACTTGAGCTATCTGTATCTGATGGCCCGGTTTCACCGTCCTCTCCTTTTTCTGCGGAACTGGTACTTGCGCTATCTGATGATCGAGTTTCACTGTCCTCTGTGTTACTGTTTGGCTCTTGACAGTGATCTTGCCGTGAAGCTTCACCGTGCGATTCACGGTCATCTTGGTCAAAATCTGAATCCTCGATCAATATCTCGTCAAAATCATAGAACTCTTCTGCGCCCCCAATGGAGGAAAGCTCACTCTCGTCATGGCTGTCATCTGCGTCAGACAGCTCCACCTCTGAGAAGAACACCTGGTCCATGGACTCGCAATGTTTCATTACGCAAACACTAATAAACTGTATCAGTTCAAGGAAGTAACAGGTTTGAGGAGAGAATGTAAACCTCAATCTTGAAGCCCTCCTGAAATTTCCCCTTGTTGCAGTTCCAAGACAGATCAATGTCCTCCAGTGTGAAAACCGTCATGTTGGACTGCAGAAAGCAAGTGCTGAACATGACGCTGAACATGATCTCCTCATGGCCTTCATCACCGACATGGATGCACTCGATAACAACGTCACCATGTATCTGGCATCCAATGTCAGCCTTGATCACTGCGCTTTCCGCCTGTAATTAGCACAAACATCCAAGGTAGAAGAGCATTAGTACCAAATCATCATTCATGAGACCATCATTTGAGAGCATCCATGGAGCTGAAAGGTAAATCCATCATCACCTGCTTATAGTGCTTGAACTGTTGCTTGATCCTTGGTGTGCTAAACAGAATCTTGGTCGAAGAAGCATCGGTCGATGGCTCACGCGGCTCGCCGTGGACACGAACAACCGGCCTACATCCACCGCCGCCGTCGAAATCCGGGACAGCTCTGAGTATCAGGCAGTCGAGGACGAAGGGCTGCTGCTTCATGCCCATCATGGACCCCTTGTCCCTGAGCCTCGACACATACTGCAGGTACCTCAGATGAGACGGCCGCGGGTCGAGCGCCGAGAAAGCGCTGAGCAGCTCCACCGGCGCTCTCCCATACACCGCGTCCAGCGTCGTCCGCTCCGGCGCGGCCTCCTCGATGTACACCAGCAAGCTAGCCATGGCGAACGCGAGGGCAGGCCACGCCGCGCCGTCGCCGTCGCAGTGCATGAGCAGGATGTTGCGCTGGTGGCCGGAGACAAGCCAGTCCACGCACGAGCCGAGGAACGCGCGGATCCTCGGGAGGGGGAGCGACGGGCAGCCGCCGTACCGGGCCGGATAGTCGGTGACAACGGCAGCGGCGCCGTGCAGAAGGAGGGAGTGCACGGCGTCGGCTCCGGTCGGCGCGGCGGCGAAGTTGACGACCATGAGCGACGCGTGCGGGTTGCCGGCCTTGAGCTGGATGATGGTGCTGGTCAGGTAATCCCTGTGCGCGCCCTCGTCGAGGGCTCCGATCGACAAGCAGGAGTTGAACACTGCAAAATCAACTCCGGGTCAGTTTTTGTTCAACCAGCCGTACTCTCATGGTCGATCCGATGATGCATGGTACGTACCGAAGACCCGCTCGGAGACGTGCGACAGTCCATCCATGGCCTTCCGAGCGAAGAGCTTCCGCAGGAGCGCCATGGCTGAATGCCCGAATCTGAATGTACCAGAGGAAAAGAGAGAGAGGGGAGAGATGAGTTGACATGGATCTGAAGAAGGAAGGAAAGCTACGTGCGGGGATGGATGCTCGGAGCGCGGGGCGACAACTTCTCACGAGCTGCGTCCGCTCCGCGTATCACGTGAACTGGTCGTCGAGTCGATTCCCTGGAGTGCGCTGCCGCAAACCTTGGGCCGGCTCACAAAGCGCATGTTTTCAAAACAAAAAGGATTTTCCCGTTGTTTTCTTTACCGGCTTGCTTTTCGGTTTTTTCCTTATCAGTACGTATTTTTGAACAAAATGAATCAAAAAATGTTCACAATTTTTGAACATTACGCAAAATATAACAAATAAATGTTTTTAATGCAAAATGTAAAAACCAATCATATTTCTAAAAATATTCACAAAATTTACAAAAAAAGATAAATACTGAAACATTTCTATTGTTCTAAAAAAATTAGCTTTAATTATTTTTCCATATTTCTACCAAAGTATCCTTTTCCCAAAAATTCGAAATTTTCAAAAAATAATATTCACTTTCTTCATAAAGCTTTCTTAAATATTTTCACTTTAAAAAATAGTTACTTCTCGTACTTTTTTAGAAAACTAAAAGGAAAAACTGATTCAAAGATAAAACACGCTAGAGAAAACAAACTTCATTTTTTTAGGCTTAACACACGCTTTATTCATTAACTCAAAATCTGAGGAATACAATTGATATTAGGATGATGTAAGAGCCATACATGGCGTCCTACCGAAAGACTAAGCGCATGTCTCGCGAGGCTATGTGCCTCGCCTCGATATTGGACGATCTCCCTTCGAAAATGAAGGAGCAGTCTTGGACCTCCGCAGCCATCATTCCTATCTCACGAATAATGTGCCCGTGTTTTCCACCATTAGCATCCTTGATGTTCGATACTACCTCCTTGCAGTCTGATCCAGCAATCATTCTTTCCAGGCCTAGGTCAGCAGCAAGGGATTCAAGCATCGTTGGGTCAACAACTCCTGGAAAGAAAACAAACTTCATTTAGAACAGGAAAAAGAAGAAAATACATTCGGAGTCACTACAATTCTGTGCCAGTGGACCGGCCCAGTCAGGGGGCACCCAAGTGCAAAACGTAAGAATTTCGACTCGGTAAGCGTCACATAGAAGTTCCCCGCACTAAGACATTTCGGGAATACACGATGAACATTTAAAAAAGCCATGAACATTTTTAAATACACACCAAACATATTTTTTACGGGATGATTATTTTAAAATGCACAACGAACCTTCTCTAAAATACAATGATTTTTTTTGTAAACATGATTAGTACATTTAAATACATACGAGACAAAGTTTCAAAATACGATGGACATATTTTAGAAAAATGATGAAAATTTAAAATATATTGATTTTTTTTAGAAATAATGATCGACATTTTAGAAACACAACAAACATTTTATAAAACACTACATATGTTTGTAATAAATGATGAAAAACAACCAAAATAAAAAGGCTAAATAAAAATAAGCTAAAATTAAAAATTGTTCAACTCATATTACAAAAATATTTTATATTTAAATAATATTGATGTAATTAAAAATAAAATAAAAACAAGAAATACAAAGTAAAAATTATAAAAAAGAAAGATAAAACCATAAGTAAAAAATAAAAACCACCCTAACAACCAGATTAGTAAACCTTTCGAAGAAGTGCCCAAACCAAGCCTTCTTAGCTGAACTAGCCTGTATTTGTTCCGCTGATACTCTCGCCATGTTGGTAATAGGGCAATTTAATATTATACTGCGTTAAGAGGAAAAGTACAATGATAATTTTGATGATAGATGACCTTTTATTTTTATTGTATTATCGAGAATTTGAACTTAAGAGAAATTGTTCTCACAAGCCGCCAATATACTTGGGCCAATAATTTTCCCACACCCACATGTGAGAAGCTTGATAGAATTCTCACGGGTGCTGAGTAGGAGCAAAAATCACAGGTGCCGAGTCTATGAACACACGCCACTCATGTTGGATTCAGGGACAGTGACTCATGTCGGAAATAAAAATGTCTTCTCTTTCGAACTTTCTTGATTTCAACAAAAGAGTGGTTGATTTTGTGGCTATTGAATGGGCAAAACAAAATAAGCGACACACACATGTCGAAAGGTGGCAGAATAAGATCCGACGCTATCAAAAGTGTGTGTGCTCTCATTAACACTTTGGATGGTAAAGAAGAGAGCGCTCCCCTCTCTCATGCAGAATACACAATCAAAAGAGTGGGGGATAAGTCTCTTGCAAAACTTATGAGTGAGGAGGAAATAAAATGGCTTCAATGTGCCAAAGTGCGATATGTAAGTGAAGGGCACGATTGTTGTTGAGGACCAACTAAAAACATACATTATATATTTTTTATAAATTCCTTTTTAGCTCGTTAGTCTCTGAGTATATCCAACTGGATGAGGATATCAGAGGTGATATCCCTGAGTTGTCAATAGTGGAGAGGGATATCCTAACTTCTCCATTCACACATAAAGAAGTACGGTGAAATCTCTTCGATGAAACACAAAAAAAGCCTTGGACCAGATGGGTTCCCGACTGATTTTTATCAAAAAAATTGACCAATCATAAAAGGAAATTTCATACCTATGCTTGCTAGCTTATACAGGGAATCTACCCTTGTAAAAAAAATAAGTTTTTGTTATTATCACTCTCCTCCCTAGAAAGTAAGAGGCTATCAAAATTCAGCAGTTTCGTTAACTTATTTACTCAATGTGAGTTTCAAAATATTCATCAAAGTTGCAATAAATTAGGTTACTGTGATCGCTCACAAAGTGGTGAGACGAACACCCGCAAAAAAAATAGTGGTGAGACCAACACAGTCGGAATTTATGTTAGGACCACATATCTTAGAGAAGCTTGTTGGCCTACAGGAAATAATTTATTAGTTGCACTAGAAGAAACTTGGTGGGGTTATCTTCAAGATGGATTTTGAATTTTTTTTATGACAATGTCAAGTGACCATTTTTGCAACAAGTAATGTGTATGAAAGGCTTCCCGCACAAATGGTGTCAATGGGTTTACTCGTTTGTTAGTGGAGTTACCATAGGAGTCAAGGAGACTTCACCAAATAAGTGGAGTGGTTCTTGTGCTTCTCAAACTCGAGGGGGGCATGCAGTTTGTATCGAACATCTACATAAGGGTACAATGCATACAAAGACCCCTCGAGTGATACTCCAACGAGAACAAAGAGAGACGAGATTCCGACAGAAACGAAGAGTGACAAGACACCATTTACACAGGTTTAGGCCCCGATGAGGGTAACAGCCCTCCTTTATTTCCTTGAGTATATCTTCTTATAATATCACATATATTAAGAGTTAAAAGCTTATATCAGCTAAACTTCTCACTTGATATGTTGCTCAAGAGTGGTTTGGTCTTTGCCACATCCTCTAATCTTTATATATGTTTCATGCGTTGGCGTCCAAGTTGAGATCGATCTGATCTAGTCTCCAAGATCCCACAAGTAAGGAAATAGATACCCTAGTCAGGTTGTCGCTCCTATTCCTCACGTGTCTTCCTTATTAGCACCCGAATACAAGGACCACGTGGCCTAGGGTAGAGCCTTCTAGAAGAATCTTTTCTCGCATACAGATATGTTTTGACGTCTGATACATACATTTTGCATCACAATTTTGGACAGCTCAAAAGAGAAACCAAGCTTTTAATACAAGCACATTACACGTGTTTATCCATCCTCAAGTAATCAAAAGAAGTAAGAGCACCTCTACCACATGTCTCATATGTGTCCGATTGCAATAATAACCGTCAATATGACATTTTTTGCCACAAAAATTACTCTAATAGATGCTCCATATGGATAGCCATCCAAAAAATTATAGGAGAGCGCTCCATATTTGCTCCTCGAGCATGCATATTTTGGCGACTAGGCGGGGCTGATATGAAGCTCGCTGCAAACCCTACCGCTAGTGCGGGAGAGAAATTAACTCTCTCTCTCTCTCCCTCTCTCTCCTCTTCACCCTGTACCATTGTTGCAGCCATGTTTCCAACCAGAAAATGCACCCTTTAATGGGCGCCCACCGCCTTCTCAACTCGCCATCAATGGTTGGTCGCGCCCGTTTGTGCCACTATTTCCCCCTGCCCACACCCTTTCCCGTTGTCCGCCGCTCACAGCTAAAAAGGCCAGCGTGTTCCCCTCCGGTCCTCCATTCCCCTCTCCTACAACTCCATCTACTTCTCTGTTCCTCTCTCCAGCAAGGCGGCAACACCCCCCTCCCCCTCCACTTCTCCACCCCCCTCAATGGGGCTTTGCCCAAAGTCAAACCCCATGGCCGCCAACATCAAGCAAGCACCCCACCCACCAAGCAAGAGGAGGAGGTGGAGGATGTCAACGAGGAGCGGGAGGAAGAAGTTGTGTCCGACGAGGAAGCGGTGTGGGCGGATAACAAGCTCACCATGGAGGCTCACGTGGGAGGTAAACATCTAGGGGGAGGACCACATTTGGGACCACGCAGCCGACCCACACACCGATGATGGCACATAGCCACCAGAGTGGGACAAGTACGCCCTGGCCCGTTTCCATGCAATCGAGCCTGGCAATGTCGCATTCTGCCCGGCCTCATTTGGACGATGGCGCATGGCTAGAGAGGGACGTGGCTTACGCTAGCCCATTTCCGTGCCATTGAGGCCCGCAGTGCCGCACTGCATGCCGGCAAGTCCTTCACGGCTTTAGTGTTGTAGTTAATTTTCTATATGCGGCATGCGACTCATTTTTCTCCTATATGAATTAAATGGAGTACTTTAGTTTTAATATCTCTTGTAGAATCCATTTCAAGGAATAAAATGCGTGGGTGGGAGGAGAATTAGGGAAGAAAGAGTTAGTCAACGGAGAATTTTTTTGAAGGAATTATAGCGATTCCGAGTTTATTCGTAGACTCTCGAACCTTCATAATTTATATCGGCAATGGAAAATATGACGCATCGGCCTAGAGTTGCTTTTACATGGAGACCAGAAATACAACGAGGTAAGGTTTTTTTTTTCTCCTTTTCTATTTTCCGGGTAACAAAAGGTAAGGACTATCCAGATTTCCTCTGCAATACCAAGAACGTGCACCATAAATACGCCCAAAACCAAATCTGAGCATGTCACCTATATTCCAGCCAGTTGCAGAAGGATCATTATTAGAGTACCTGATACCCGTGAATCCGAATAAAAACAATGAGATCAGCGAAGCCCAGAATCTCGCAAGCACAGCATCCCGGTAGTGCTCGTTGACACACGAGGGGCAAAGAACTCCTGTCGACGTGGTTTCGGGCTTTTTTTTTTGTAACAAGGCAAAAGATTTGCCATTTTCATTAATTAAGAAGAAGTTTTTAGACATAAGCCGCTGAACGGCAGAATTACAAGACGACTCTCGCATCATTAGCGTGCTCAGGTGCTTGGCTCCCGCCAATGCCCAAAGATGAGCCTCCTCTTTGATCTTGGCAGCAACCACGGTGGTCGGTGAAGCCGTGTTGCGAAAGATTCTAGCGTTCCGCTCCTTCATTTTTGCCCTGCTCTGCGTACCGCCCACACATCGCACTTGGTCCCACGGGTAGTACGTATCTTCAGGCGGGAGAATCAAGAACCAGATGCCACGCGCGCCATATCCATGAACCTTCAAGGCTGTGAATGATTCCTTCTTCTCTGTTCCATATGCATACTTGCGTAGCGACCACTAGCTACAGATCTACTGGCCACAGGCGAATCCTTGGACACTGTCACACCATTTGTCCCAGTTTGTGTATCCGCTGAAGCTTTCCAGATATGTGGAATCCCCTGGATTCTAATGACGGCTGATGCATCACGCATTCGCCTAAGGATCTCCTAGAATATTTGAGGTTAGATTCAGCGACGTTTATGCCTGCCCTGCATTTATCCTCGAGACATATGTTAGATAAAACGAGATCAACAAGACACGAGAGACACGGATTTTTTCGTGGAAACCCTTGCGGGAGAAAACCACGGACGCACGAAGGCGCAATCACTATGAGGAGGAGTATTACAAGCACAAGACGACAGACAGTCTTTAGGTGCGACTACATGAAGTATATATGAGGGGCAATACATGAGAGTCCTTGGAGGACAAGTAAACGAGTTGTACTCGCACGCGTCGACGTCAACGCAAAAGCCCACACCGTTTGTACTACGTCTAGTCTAACACGGTAGAATTTGAATCACAATTTAACAATCTCCACCTTGAGCCAAATTCCCTCCAGTAGTCGAAGAAAGTAAATAACTCCATCCAAAACAGCATAAACACCTTGTGCGTCAAAGTCCATAGGACTAGTGAGAAATACCAACTAAGCCTGAGTAAAGCTCAAACTTATTGGTAGGAACTGGCTTTGTCATCATATCAGTAGGATTATCATGCGTATTTATCTTGCATACCTTCAAATCACCTTCAGCAACAACATCTCGAATATAGTGATATCTGACATCAATGTGCTTTGTTCTCTCATGATACATTGGATTCTTCGTAAGATATATAGCACTTTGACTGTCCGAAAATACGGTAGGGCAAGATGAATCTCCACAAAGTTCAGTGTATAAACCTCTCAACCAGATAGCTTCTTTGCATGCCTCAGAAATAGCCATATACTCGGCATCGGTAGTGGAACAAGCCACAATAGACTGCAAAGTTGCTCTCCAACTCACAGCACAACCACCAATAGTGAAAACATAACCTGTGAGTGATCTTCTCTTATCCAAATCACCAGAAAAATCAGAATCAACAAAACCAACAAGTCCATCTCTAGTTTTCCCAAACTGTAAGTAAGCATTAGAAGTACCTCGCAGGTATCTGAAAATCCACTGAACTGCTTTCCAATGCTCTTTTCCAGGATTAGCCATGTATCTACTGACAGCACTCAATGCATATGATAAATCCGGACGAGAACAAACCATGGCATACATAAGTGAACCAACTACACTCGAATAGGGAACTCTAGACATGTACTCAATATCTGCATCTGACTCAGGACATAAGGCTGATGATAATTTGAAGTGTGCAGCTAACGGAGTACTTACTGGCTTGGCATTATGCATATTAAAACGACGAACAACTTTATCAATATATCCCTTCTGACTTAGATATAATTTTCCAGACGGTCTATCTCTGGATATTTCCATGCCAAGTATTTTCTTTGCTGCACCCAAATCCTTCATCTCAAATTCATTACTCAAGTGCTTCTTTAGCTCATTAATCTCTGACATGCTCTTTGCAGCAATTAACATATCATCAACATAAAGGAGCAAATAAATAGTTGAACCATTGACAGTTTTCAAATAAACACAACTATCATAATTAGACCTTTTGAAACCTTGAGAGAGCATAAAGGTGTCAAATCTCTTGTACCACTGTCGAGGGGATTGCTTCAATCCATAAAGAGACTTCTTTAACTTACAGACAAGCTTTTCTTTTCCAGGAATAATAAAACCTTCAGGTTGTTTCATATAAATATCCTCTTCTAATTCTCCATGTAAGAATGCAGTTTTAACATCCAATTGTTCAAGCTCAAAATCATGCATGGCAACAATACTGAGTAAAGTGCGAATAGAGCTATGCTTCACAACAGGAGAAAATACTTCGTTATAGTCAATACCTGGAATTTGGCTATAACCATTAGCAACCAACCTTGCTTTATATCTTGCCTCGTCATTAGGAGAAACACCTTCTTTCCTTTTGAAAACCCACTTGCAACGAATAGGTTTCTTCTCTCTTGGTAATCTTACTAAATCCCAAGTGACATTCTTTTCAAGTGATTCCATCTCATCATGCATAGCGGTCATCCACTTATTACTATCACCAGAAATAATAGCCTCGGAATATGAAGAAGGCTCAGCATTACCTTCAATTTCTTCTGCAACAGATAAAGCAAAAGAAACAATATTGCACTCTTCAATTAATCTTTCAGGTGCATTAATACCCCGCCTAACTCTGTCACGTGCGAGATTCCAACTGGCTGGAACAATAGGCTGGTTTGGAGTGACATATTCATCATCAACGGCGGGTTCATCATGTGCATCAACATTTTCCTTATCTGAAGTATCACCTGAAATAACATGCTCCACCTGAACAGTAGGCTGTTGTTCACTCTCAACAGGAACATTAGTAGATGGAACATCATGTAACATAGCAGATTCATTAAAGATAACGTTTCTGCTAATTACAACCTTCTGTGTTTCAGGATTCCACAATTTAAAACCTTTAACACCAGATTTATAACCAAGAAAGATGCACTTAACAGCCCTAGGCTCCAACTTTCCATTATCAACATGAGCATAAGCAGTGCAACCAAAAACTCTCAACTGTGAATAATCAGCAGGTGAACCAGACCATACATCAATTGGAGTTTTCTTATTAAGAGGAATAGATGGTGAACGATTAATGAGATAACAAGCAGTGGAAGCGGCCGCAGCCCAAAAACGCCTATGCAAACCTGCATTGGACGACATGCAACGGGCTCTGGAAATAATGGTCATGTTCATACGCTCAGCAACACCGTTTTGTTGAGGAGTATAAGGAACGGTGTAATGTCTAACAATGCCTTCAGACTTGCAATAATTCTCAAATTTGTTAGAACAGAATTCCATACCATTATCAGTGCGAAGTATTTTTACCTTCTTTTCAGTTTGCCTCTCAATCATAATCTTCCACTCCTTAAAAGCTGAGAATGCTTGCCATTTATGCTTCAAGAAATAAGGCCAAACTTTTCTCGAATAATCATCAATAATAGTCAGCATGTAACTAGCACCACCTAGTGACTTTTTGCGAGATGGTCCCCATAAATCGGAATGAACATAATCAAGAATACCTTCAGTTGTATGAGTCGAAGTGTTGAACTTCACCCTCTTGTGCTTGCTGAAAATACAATGCTCACAAAATTTCAATTTACCAGTTTCATATCCTTTAAGAAGACCTCTCTTATGTAACTCTGCCAAACCAAGTTCACTCATATGTCCAAGACGCATATGCCAAAGGTTAGCAGCATCACAATCAGAATTCTTTGAAATAACTGGAGTAGCGTTACCTGAAACGGTAGAACCTCGAAGGTAATAAAGACCATTGGTCGAACTTAAGTCACCTTTCATCACAATAAGAGAGCCTTTGGTGACTTTCAAAACGCGATCTCCACCTGAATATGTGTACCCCTTTGCATCAAGGGCACTAACAGAGATAAGATTTCTCTTCATCTTCGGAATATACCGAACATCTGTCAAAGTTCTGATTGTGCCATCAAACTTCTTGATTCGAACGGAACCTATGCCTTCAATCTTGCATGGTGAATTATCAAAACCCAAAACGGAACCAGCAGCAGTAGTAGAATCAAAAGTAGTAAACCAATCTCTATGCGGGCACATATGAAAAGTACACGCAGTGTCAAGTACCCACTCATCATTGGTCTCAGCACATCCAGCAATAACAACAAGAGCATCATCAGAACTATCATCACGAGCGACATTAGCAGAATTTTCACCTTGTTTGTTACCTTTCGGTTTATATGTACCGTTCCTCTTTTCCTTGTTCTGCAACTTGAAACAATCTGAGATGTCATGCCCGTCTCTCTCGCAATATCGACAAGACTGTTTCTTGTCTCTGGATTGTGACTGGCCCCTGTGGACGTTCTTACTTTTGCCTCTATTTCCATTATGTGAGTTCTTCTCATTTGTCCTGCCACGAACAGATAATCCCTCGGCTTGGGATGAACTTGAACCATCATGAGGCACCATTAATTTCATCATCTCCTTAGAGTTCAAAGCTTCATAAACTTCATTAAGCGTGAGAGTATCACGACTGTATAATATGGTGTCTCGAAAATTGGTATAAGAACTTGGCAGTGAACAAAGTAATATTAAAGCAGTATCTTCCTCGTCATACTTAACCTCCATTGCAGCTAGATCGGATATGATCTCTTTAAATTCTGAAATATGATTCAAAACATTACCTCCCTCGGGTAACCTGTGCAGGAATAATTTTTGCTTCAGATGCATCTTGCTGGTGAGATCTTTCGTCATGCAAATCCCTTCCAGGTTTAACCATAGAGCGGCGGCAGTTTTCTCGCTCAAAACTTCCTGCAAAATATTATTATGCAAATGGAGTTGAATTTGTGACAAAGCCTTACGATCCCTTCTTTTCTCCTCAGCAGTCCAATCCTCAATTCTATTCTTCCCAAAACTATCCAGTGCATCATCATAGTCGGCCTGTGCCAACAACGCCCGCATCTTGACTTGCCATAGGGTAAACCTTGTGTCATGATCCAGCAGCGGAAGATCGTACTTCATGGATGCCATGAGTAGATAAATCTGTATACACAAAGTAGTGTAAGCCGGTAGAAAATTCTTGACAGAATTGTTGAATATATGGTGCATGTATATTGTGTCTAGGGCCCACCTCCTAGTTTTCCCTGTATAGTTGAGGTTGTGGCCCCCATCTTGTACCTCATATATACGTGCCCAGTGCACCGATCAATGTTATTGTGTTGCACGGCCTAAACCTAGTCTCCTACATGGTATCTATCGCAAGTCGCTCCTAGACCTACCCTAGCCGCCGCCGCCGCCGCCGCCACTACCTCCCTAGCCGCCGCCATCGCCGCGCCTCCATCGCGTCGCTGCCGCCACCGCTACCTCCACCCGCCGCCGCCCTCGGCCCTCCCTAGACGCTACCGCCGCCGGTCGCCGCCGCCTCCTCACCTGCCGCCGCCACCCGCCGCCGCCACTTCCTCCGCTTCCGCCCCGCGCACCTCTACCTCACCGCGCCGCACCCTAGCCGCCGCTCCCATCCTCCAAAACCCTAGCCGCCGCACCTTCCCAAACCCTAGCCGCCGCACCCACTACTGTCTCGTCCTCCCCCACCTCACCATGAGCTCCACGGGATCCTCCACCGCCACCAACCCCTTCGCCGGTCCGGACGTCACCCTCGTTCGCGATCTGAACATTCATGAGCGTGTCCCGGTGGTCCTTGATCAATCCACCGCCTCCTACTCCACTTGGAAGCGGTACTTTCACCTGGTGTTTCGCGAGTACCAGCTTCATGGACACGTTGATGGCACCGTGGACTCCAGCCTCATGGTGAACGACGAGGAGTGGATGATCCTCGACGCCACCATCATCCGCTGGTTCTACATCACCATCTCCAAGGACCTCTTCCACACGGTGGTGGATGATGATGATGACGCTTACTCCGTCTGGACCAAGCTCAACGGTCTCTTCACCGACAACAAGCTTCAGCGCAAGGTCCTCCTCCACGGCGAGTTCTATGGGTGCCAGCAGCTTGACTCGTCCATTGACAACTTTTGCATGCGCCTCAAGAAGCTCGCCGACGAGCTCCGTGACCTCGGAGAGACGGTCGGCGACGAGCTACTCATCAGCACCCTCACCGCCGGTCTCAATGAGGACTTTGGGAACGCCGCCTCCAACCTTACCCTCATCCCGAACCCCACATTTGCCAAGGTGGTGGCGTATCTCAAGATGGAGGAGAGGCGGATGAAGATGGCGCGGACCCGGGCAGCCCACACCGCCCTCACCCGGCACTCGCGGGGGCTCGGCGCCGCCACCACCGCATCCCGCGCCGGCCTTCCAGCCCCCGTCGGGCTTCCCACAGGCGCCGACCGCCCCCTTCCCGCCGCCCCCGCCGGCCGCCAACGGGGGTAACGGGGGTCGCCGCGGGGGCCGCCGTGGCGGCCGCAAGCAGCAGCAGGGCAACGGGGCTCAGGGAGGAGCCGCTCGTCCCCCGCAGCAGTTCCAGCCGGCCCCATGGTCCGCCGGCCAGAATCCGTGGACCGGCGTCGTGCACGCCTACTCCATGCCGGTTCCCCGTGCGCCCGGTCCCGGTATCCTCGGCCCGAAGCCTCCCTCGCATCAGGCGTTCTACGCCGCGCCGCAGCCGTACGGGGCGCCCTATGGGCAGCCCTACTATGGACAGCCGCCGCAGCCAGGCGGGCTGCCGCCGTTGTCGTTGACGGCCCCGTCACCGTCACCGGTCCCGGCGCTTCCTCCTGCGCCTTGGGATCCGGCCTTGTTGGCGGCTTTGCACTCCGCCCCTACTCCCTCCAACTACACTGGCGGTGGTGACTGGTACATGGATACCGGCGCAACGGCTCATATGGCCGCCCAACCCGGTAACCTCCTCACCTCTTATCCCGTCAACACCTCCACTCGCATCACCTTTGGTGACGGTTCCTCCCTCCCTATTACCCACATAGGACATTCATCTTTTCCATCCACCTCCACCCCTATTTCATTATCTAACATCTTAGTTTCACCTGCCCTTATTAAAAACCTTGTTTCCGTTCATTATCTTACACGTGAAAATCCTGTTACCGTTGAGTTTGACATGTTTGGTTTCTCTGTCAAGGACGCCCGTACCCGGATGGTGCTCCACCGATGTGACAGCCCGGACGACCTCTACCCGGTTCACTCCAAAGCCTCCACCACCTCCGCCGCTCCTGTCGCCCTCGCCACCGGTGTCGACCTTTGGCATGCTCGCTTGGGTCATCCCAACCCCGCCACTCTTCGTCATATTCTTCGGAGTTTTTCTTTCACGTGTAATAAGATCGACGATCACTCTTGTCATGCTTGTCGTCTAGGCAAACATGCTCGTCTTCCATTTAGGGCTTCTTCTCATGTTATCGCACCCGTTTGAGTTAATTCACAGTGATGTATGGACTTCTCCAGTTGCGAGTAATACGGGCTACCTTTATTATCTTGTCATTCTTGATGATTTTTCGCACTATGTGTGGACCTTCCCGTTGCGGCGTAAGTCCGATGTCATCTCCATCCTCGCTGCATTTTACTCCTATGTCTTCACGCAGTTTGGTCGTCCCATTCTTGCGTTTCAAACAGACAACGGGAAGGAGTTCGATAACCTTGCTGTTCGCACTCTCCTCACCACACACGGTACGACATTTCGTCTCACATGCCCATACACTTCGCAGCAAAACGGTCGCGCTGAGCGCGTTCTTCGCACTCTTAATGACTGCGTTCGCACGCTTCTCTTTCACGCCTATATGCCTCCGCGCTTTTGGCCTGACGCTCTCGCTATCGCATCACTTATCCTTAACATCCGCCTCTGTCGCACTCGCGGGAACTTTGCACCCCATCATCTCCTCTTCGGTGCACCGCCCTCTTATGACGATCTTCGCATCTTCGGCTGTCTCTGCTATCCCAGCATCGCCGCTACCGCGCCTCATAAGCTTGCACCTCGTTCTGTTGCTTGCATCTTTCTTGGCTACCCACCTAACACCAAAGGATACCGCTGCTACGATCCCGTCTCCCATCGTGTTTTCACCTCACGACATGTTTACTTTGATGAGAAGGTGTTTCCGTTTCAGCAGGTACCTCCCGTCGCCTCGTTGCCGCCGGCCACCGGCGGCCCTTCGGCGACGCCGTCTGGTTGACGGCCCCGCTTGGCTCTTGGACCGCCTCCGGGCTTTGGCGGTCCTCGCGTTGTGGGCAGAGCTGCGCCTCGCGCCCCCATGGCCGTCTCGCCGGCTGCCCCGTCGCCGGTCCCTTCGCCGGCCGCCTCGTCGCCGGCTGCCTCGCCGGCTGCTCCTTCGCCGGACGCCTCGCCGGCTGCTCCTTCGCCGGCCGCCTCCCCGACTGCGGCCACGACGCCCGTCGCGGTCTCGGAGTCGCCGCCTCGCCCTCTCACTCGGGCCCGGGCCGGCGTCCATCGCCCGAGTTTGCGGTACTCCAGCGACGAGTACATGCTCGCTGTCTCCACCGCCGAGCTGTCACCGATTCCTATGACCGCCAGAGCAGCCCTTCGTGATCCCCATTGGCTTGCTGCGATGCAGGAAGAGTTTGACGCTCTTCAGCGGAACCGCACTTGGACGTTGGTTCCCCGGCCGCCTCGTGCCAACGTCATCAGCGGCAAGTGGGTCTTTCGTCATAAGACTCACTCTGATGGCACTCTTGAGCGCTACAAAGCTCGCTGGGTTGTCCGCGGTTTTCGTCAGCGTGCTGAAGTTGACTTCACCGAGACGTTTGCACCGGTTGTCAAACCGGGCACGATCCGCACTGTCCTTCAGTTGGCGGTATCTTGCGGCTGGCCGGTTCATCAGATGGATGTCTCCAACGCCTTCCTTCATGGTCACCTTGCAGAGCAGGTTTACTGTGAGCAACCCACTGGTTTCGTCGACGCCACTCATCCCGGCCACGTGTGCTTGCTGTCTCGGTCTCTCTACGGTCTCAAGCAAGCACCTCGCGCCTGGTACCAGCGTATCGCCAGTTTTCTACAGACAGTGGGCTTCCGTGTTACTCGCTCCGACGCCTCCCTGTTCGTCTATCACCATGGTGACACGACTGCCTACTTGTTACTCTACGTCAACGACATCATCCTGACAGCCTCCTCCACAGCCCTTCTTCAGCAGGTCACTAATCGGCTGCGTGACGAGTTTGCTATCAAGGATTTGGGTGCTCTCCATTATTTCCTTGGCATCGAGGTTGTTCGGCGCCCCGACGGCTTCTTTCTTCATCAGCAGAAGTACGCGCATGAGCTCCTTGAGCGCGCTGGTATGCTCAACTGTCAGCCTGTTGCCACTCCTGTTGATACGAAGGCCAAGGTCTCTGCTCTGGAAGGTTCCCTTCTACCGATCCATTGTTGGTGCTCTCCACTATCTGACGCTCACCAGACCGGATCTGCAGTACGCCGTTCAGCAGGTGTGTCTTCACATGCACGCCCCTCGTGATTCCCACTGGACACTCGCGAAATGGATTCTCCGCTATATCCGTGGCACGATGTATCTCGGACTCACGCTCACGGCGTCTCCCTCTATGGAGATGGTGGCCTATTCTGATGCTGATTGGGCCGGCTGCCCTGACACACGGCGCTCCACTTTCGGCTACTGTGTCTACCTCGGTCCCTCCCTCGTGTCGTGGTCGTCCAAACGACAACCCACGGTGTCACGCTCCAGCGCGGAGGCCGAGTACCGTGCAGTAGCGAACGCTGTCGCCGAGTGTACTTGGCTTCGACAGCTTCTTCAGGAGTTGCATCACGACGTCTCGCAGGCTACGGTCGTCTACTGCGACAACGTCTCTGCCGTGTATCTTTCCGCCAACCCCGTTCATCATCGCCGGACGAAGCACATCGAGCTCGACATACACTTTGTGCGGGAACAGGTCGCCCTTGGTCGCACTCGGGTTCTCCATGTTCCGACCGCACAACAGTTCGCCGATGTGATGACTAAGGGACTGCCTACTTCCACATTTGAGGAGTTTCGATCCAGTCTCTGTGTCTTTGGCGACGCTTCGACTGCGGGGGGGTGTTGAATATATGGTGCATGTATATTGTGTCTAGGGCCCACCTCTTAGTTTTCCCTGTATAGTTGAGGTTGTGGCCCTCATCTTGTACCTCATATATACGTGCTCAGTGTACCGATCAATGTTATTGTGTTGCACGGACTAAACCTAGTCTCCTGCAAGAATTAATATGCGAGCAAAGAACTTGGAATAGATAGCACCTGATAGCTTCGGTTGTGGATATAGCAACTGGAGCTGAACTAGTAGAGATAAACTAAGACTCGCCTTCACGTGACGTAGTACTAGTGGAAGTAACGTGGCAGCTACGGTTGATTTCCTCGGAGCAGCACACAGGACGTTGCGTATTGGAGCAGCAGCGGCAGCTGATCGCGTCGGGACTTGGAGCCTGTAGCAGCAGCAGACCACGCACACGTGACGAGCGTACTGTACGGCGTACGCGAGGGCGGAGAGTAGCAGATCACAAATCGCCTCCTCAAAACTTCTGACGGTCTCGGTGTAGCAACGCCCAAATAAATCCCTGGTGCCGCAGACGTCGTTTCGGACTCGGCGGATCGCCCGATCGGCAGGACGCGTCGGCGGCGCAACCCTAGCATCTCTAGTCTCAAAACGAATCTCGTATATGTGAACCTCAGCTCTGTGTACCACTTGTTAGATAAAACGAGATCAACGAGACACGGGAGAGACGGATTTTTACGTGGAAACCCTTGCTGGAGAAAACCACGAACGCACAAAGGCGCAATCTATATCTATCTATACTAATACTAATACTAATACTAATACTAATACTAATACTTACTAATTACTATTACTATTACTAATACTATACTAATACTAATCTATATCTATATCTCTATACTACCTACTACTAATAAAGCAAGGTGATATTCTTGGTTTCGTCCCGCATCTGATTTTATGTCAAGCGTATTATACACGAGGTGGTACTAATTACCCGCAGTCCAGATGAAAAAACGACTGGCGTCTAAAATTCGTCCGCAAACAGCCCGCTCGGGCCTAACGTGGCCCATGATATCTGGTCGGCCAGGTTCCATCCATATTGTGCTAGCTTCAATCGATGTATATTTTATTGGTCCGCAGTTTTTTGTCCGTTTCCGTATGTCTTGATCCACCGCTTCTTTCCGTCTTACGTCATGATAGGCTTTTCTCAAAAACGTCATGATAGGCTGGGCCCAGCCATCGTACGCACGTAGGCAACGCCTCACCCCCTTGACTGTTCTTTTTTCTGGGAAAAAACCTATTCGTCGAATCTAAGTAGGCTGCAGACAATCAGCGTCCGTGACGTTTTTGTGTTTGCTGTTTTGTAGGTTTGTGTGACAAACTGATTCATCTACAAGGTCGAATCCTGATGGTGTTTCATAGCCATGTGTGTATATATGTGCATACACGAGGATTGCCTTTCTATTATCAGACTGTGAGATCGTGAGAGGAAACTCAACCAGGCTGGCGCGCAGGGATCAATGCCATCATCGCCGCTGCCTTTGCTCCCTGTAGCGCTTCTGAGGGAGAAGACGGCTACCCGCGTTGGAAGGACTCGGTGCATCTCCGCCTCGACACCCTCGGCATTGGCGCATGTGCTGACGTATACATAGATCAGATCGATGTCGCGAGCAACGAGCAGCCCGGCAGCCCGGGTCGCTCGAGATGGCGAAGGAGAGCAAGCGGCAGGGCCAGGCTACTGCTACAGGGAGGAGCCGAGAAGGTTCCGCAGGGGGAGGCTCACGCGGACGCTGCTGATTCAGCCAGCCAACGAAGAGCAGGGCCGCGTAGGAAGTGACCGTCGTCGTACACACATCTGAGTCCATCGTTGTGTCTGGCCGTGGGCTTGCTTCTGCTGGGAAGGGGACAAATAAGGACAGGGAAAAGAAGACTGGTGGCGGCGACTCGATGGATAGGGAACACGGGGGCTAAGGTACTGTCGGAGTTGCTTGCATCGAAGCATGCCTCGTTCATGGACCTGATGGAGGCGTTCAACGCTTGGTGTTATAGGTCGAAGGTTGCATGAAGGAGACTGTATTTTTTTAATAGCATTAATCCAACATCTTGATTCGCCTGCCTGCAACAATGAACCAGTCTGTTTCAAAAATACATACACCATGCCCATCTGCATGGGTCTGATCTGCAGTTGAACTCTTATGATCAGCATATTGCGCGATGAGCAACGACGAGCTCATTGATGGTATCCCCAACTCCTCGACACATGTCAGCTCTACTCTGCTTCCTACTTCCAATGTATTTTGTGACTGAGATTGTGCACATGAGCTATTTCCGAGAATGTCAGCAAATAATGAGACTAGAGCAACTCTAGCAGACACCTTATATCCCCCACCCGTGTCCCGCATTTACAGTTGGCGAAAAACGTTTTTTACGGGCTGGTGAGGGCCACGGGAGAACAGAACCCGCATCGCAGAATTGTAAAACATAATATATCTCAAAGAATAACTTTTTGTTCCTCCCGTTGCAACGCACGGGCCTGTTTGCTAGTACTAATAAAGCAAGGTGATATTCTTGGTTTCGTCCCGCTTTTAGATGATTTACGTGCAAAAGGAAGCCGGCACGTCGGCCCGCTTGATAGCCCACTCGATAAATAAAATCGGAAACCAAATATTGCACGACGGTATAAACGGCAAGAAAAGCCAGCTTTGGTATGCCACCCGGTTTCTTACATTGTGCATGTTCCGGAGACGGCTTCGCTCTAGGCTACAAAACATGGGAAGGCACCGATCGGATTTGTATTCTTCTTGGACTCATATACGTATAGGTGCTATTCACCACCGATTACGACCGATCTAGAGGCATAAAAAAGGAGTCACGACAGGTTGGGTCAATGGCAGCCCGCGTCGGCGACATTGCCCTCCCCCGCCTCAGTAGTCGCTGCAAACTCGGCAACCAGAGCGTGGCCTCTCCATCGACGAGGTCTGATCGAATCGACACCCGTTGCACCATAGTCTGGAACCGCCCCACGCCGCCGGCAGCCTGCTAGACGATGCATACGACGGCCTCCCCTTCAGTGGCAAGGTCTGATCGGAGCCGCACGAGCCGCAAGGACGCTTTGTATTTCATCGCCGGGACTGGCTCCGCGTCCGGCAATAGCTGAGTGTCCCGGCACCGCGGATTCCCCGTCGAGCCGCCCTAGGTGTGCCACCCTGTGGAGCCGCTCCTGCGCAGTGGCTGCGAGGTCTCGCGGGATCCGCACAAGCCGCAGCGGCGCGTCGTCTTCCGCCGCTTGAACTAGCACCGCAGACACATCAGGGGACGCAGGGAGGGAGAGATCGAGGTTCAGACTTCAGGCACTAACAAATAGTTTGTGAACTGTGCAGACGATGGACTCGATGAGTCCATGGACGCTGGTGCGGGACTCCTCGAAGTCAAGTCAAGCTGTCAGGTCGGCACGGTCTGTATAGGTAACTAGGGCGGCCATTATGATTATGATTAACTAGACACCATTATGATGAATTTGACGAATACATCTGTATGCGTGTTAATTTTTTGTCGACTATACTCAATTCGTTAGAACATAATAAATTATTAATTTCGGATAAATTTGTAAAGGAGCTTATGTGTATAGGACTCGCATAGTCACATATTGGCCGGCCAAAGTGAGTCCCATCTCTGGCTTTTGTCCGCCGCATGTGCACGGTGGTGCTTGCCGCAACAAATCTACGTGTCGGGAATTAGATTGAAATTCAAATTTTCAGGAAAGACATCCTATATATGTTAGAAATTGCTACCATGTTCAATCAATATGTGTCAGTACTGACTTGTATTGCACATACACAATTATTGATACAAACTGTTGTAATACTTAATACCACATGCCATGACCAATCAAGATTTGCATCACTTTGGCGTGTGAGGCAATCTAGCTTGCGAATGTTCGTGTTTGAGAATTCTCCAAAGTGTTTTTTTTTATCTCTAGCACATCTGCACATACTGATCTATATTTATTTTCTCGAAATATTTGATATTTGATAACATCTTTATGGGATGAACTCAATCATGGCCAACCTCTAATCATTAGATAACTATGAGTAAGAGTCAATCATGTTCAATCTCTAATCAAGCTACAAATATTTGGTAACAAAAGGCAACATGTTATGGAAACAATCATCAGATCGCTAATTTTCTCTACCTTTCCTTTTAGAAACCAATCATCATAACTTTTTTTCTTGACCTCTCACTTTATTTTTCTTTCCCAACTCCCCATCCCCGTGTTGTTGTTTCCCTCGCCCTTTTCTGTTTGTTCTCCAACAACGGTACGGCGGCGGCTAAACGCGACACTCCGTCTCTCTGTGAGCATCCGTTGCAACGTACTAATAAAGCAAGGTGATATTCTTGGTTTCGTCCCGCATCTAATCCTATATTAAATGAAATAGACGAGGTGGTACTAATTCTTGTGTCAACCGTCCACGTCGTTCGTTTCAATTGCTTCTTGATTCTGGTACACTCGTACGTCACCTAGGTGGGCCTCAACCCGTTAAATGCGGCCGGGTCAGCCGGCCCAGCTGCTATGGAAGCCGAGGCAAAAATTTAGGCGCTGGAACTTGGAATCGATCTCCAAACCACTGGTCCAACACGAAGGGCTTTGTACAATTGAGCTACATCCACATTGTGTATAGAAACAGGATTGGTTTTCTATTAAATAGTACCACATCGCTTTGCTATATCCTATCTATTACCTACTAATAAAGCAAGGTGATATTCTTGGTTTCGTCCTGTTTAGATGATTTTTTTTGGTTCGTCCCGCTTCGTTATTTTTTCGTATTTAAGGTGGTACTAAAATTTCATCCGTGCGAGCAGCGAAATATATAGTTGCGCTCGTGTGCGCCGGACTGGGCCTGCCATGCCATGCCCCGCCCGCCTCACCACGCGTCGCCGGCCCATCCCCACGTCACCGCGCCGCCGGCCCACCACCACGCCGCCGTGCGCCGCCGGTGCATCAGTCCTTCCCCACATCTGCAGTCTTTATATTAACTATTAGTCCCACCTCGAAGCTTTGGATCGAATCCTACAAATTTATAAAGATTCAAAAGTAGACAATCAACAAGCCGAATAACTAAGCGAGATGAGGTCAGAGAGGGGCTTAAGCCGAGATGGCTGAATCAAGAGAATAAGAGAGAGAGAGATCCGATAAAACGGGCATCCCACGAGGCCAATGCATCAACGACACGGATGAGCCAGTCAAGGTTGTGGCGCTGGGCAGGCAGAGGTCCAGGCTACCCTCAGGGAAGAGGAACGGAGGCCCGTGCGTTGCCACCTGCCGTGGAATACGACCAGAGTAGGCAAGGAAGGAGCTGGTTGAAGGAGCTGGGGTAGGGCAGCTCGTGGGCGCTGGATGGAGAAGTGGAGGAGTGGGTGCTGGGTGCGGCGCAAGGGCAGGCTGGTCCTGTGGCGGAGGCGCGGGAGGAGGTCTGGTGGCGCGCAAGGATGGCTGGCTCGGGCGGTGGCTTGGATGGAGATAAGTGCAGAGCGCCGGGTGGATGTGTGGAGAAGATAACGACTGAGCGGTGTGAAAGGAATTATCGGTGAGGGCATGTTGCTGCGGGAGCGAACTAATGGTGGACGGAGGCTTCGGTGGACCTTTTTTTTTTAGTGGTGCATGTGACGTGGTGGAAGGAGCACTTCCGTGTTGTGCAGTGACTTACATGACTAATTGCTTTGATGGGTTGTGCGCTAGACTAACGTAACATTAGCACGTCGCTGCTGTTCCATCTGCCAAATTGTGAATCTTTTAATTGGTGCACCTAACGAATCCTTAGTCCGGAGAACTGATCGAACCTAATTAGCAATTTAATTCTGAGGTGTAGAAACGCATGGATAAATCAAGAACAACTGTAAGTCTGACTAACAAAAAATATTAGGTCACATTTACAAAGTTTAAGACATTTGATAAGTATTCAAAAACCATATTTCCAAGTTTAAATAAAATTCAAAACAAAACTGTGAAAACTTATACATATTCATGAAGGATCTGGAAAATTTGGGCAAAAACATTATGAGTTGCAAGCTGTACAAAAAATTCCCGGCCCAATAATGTAAAAATACGACCAATTTTCATTTATGTATTTTGTTTTTTCCTACATCGAGTATGGAATTATATTGTTATGAAAAATTTCTTGAACGTGTTATATGTGTGCATTTGTGTATGTACGATTTATTTTGATTTGTTTTGCATTGTGAAAATATGTTTTTCTTTCAAGAGATCGCCAATGTACTCGTCCACCAAAGAACAAAATTTGGTAATGCAAAAATACAACACGGACAGCACGGTAATACATTAATCTAACAAACCTTTGTGAGATTAATTCCTTATTAGAGTCGGGGCAGTACATGTTTAATCCCTTCCCAAAAACCCTGTTATTAAAAATATTGAATTAATTTGTCGGCAACACGAACTGGCACTAAAAAAACGTATATTAGTCTAAGAGGCCTGTGCAAACCAATCTGTGGTTAGATGGTTAGGAGGACAGTGGTATCCCCTGCCTATCAGAGTTCAAGTCCCAGACTTGATATTGTTACTTGCATTTTCGTGGATTTATTTCAAGACTTTCGGTGATGTGCCTTCAGTGGGAGGAGACGTTCCCTTCGACTACGAAGGCATTTGTGGAATATGATGTGTCGGCTCAGTCTCTCTTGGATGTGCTCAGAGGGGTAGGGTGTGCATGCGTGCGTTCATAGGGATGGGTGTCTTCTCGTGTATGTGAGCGACTTCGATTGTAATATGTGTGACTGAAATATTGAAAAAACCTGTTCAAAAAATATTGGAAAGAAATACTATTTTTTAAGGGAAAGATATTTGGGGTTCACCTATGGACTACCTGATATCAATATATTCCTTGATTTTTGGATGTTCCTGATACCGTTGGTGAGATAGAGCGGAGAGAGGGAGGAAGAGTTGAGAGTACGACAACGATGCATCCTGCTCAAACTGGGTCTGGAGGAGGGGTTACGTCCTATTTCGCCCTGCATGCCGGCTAGCGAGAGAGAGAGAGAGAGAGAGAGAGAGAGAGAGAGAGAGAGGGGGGGGGCATGTGGCCATGGCTACGCCGACCATGTCCTCTGTCCTTCCGTGCACCACCTCCATGCATGTGGCTACTCCCCTTCATCATACCATCTCCCCCCGTAGCTTTGCGTGTCCTCATGCTGATCCAGTTCGAGCCCTGATGATGGTGTCAAGGGAAGTAGCCGCGCTGGCGCAGTCTGTGTTCTCCTAATGCTGGCGGTAACGTATCAACAAAAGAGCACAAGCATTGTAAACTCTTTACTATCTAATGGGTCGTCTTATCTTTAAAGTGGTTAAGTGTAAAATATGAATTCATGATAAGACGAGGAAGAATCTAACAGATTGAGAGATAGAACTCAATATTTCATCATGACAGATAAACTCTCAAATATCATGCAAACCCTGAAATTTATTTCATACCCGTTGCAATGCACGGGCTTTTTTCCTAAAATGTTAATTTTTATTAAAAATAAGGAAATTCGCATGTTTAACCATATTATCAACGTTTATTAAAAACGAATATAAAAATGATGCACAATGGCACATGATGCAGGTTATGTTCATTTTAATCGTCCGGTGCAACGCACGGGCATTTGTACTAGTCACTATAAGGAGGAGTATTACAAGCACGAGACGACAGACAGTCTTTAGGTGCGACTACATGGAGTATATATGAGGGGCAATACATGAGAGTCCTTGGAGGACAAGTAAACGAGTTGTACTCGCACGCGTCGACGTCAACACAAAAGCCCACACCGTTTATACTACGTCTAGTGCAACACGGTAGAATTTGAATCATAATTTAACAACATATACACTTGCTGAGTGCTGCATCATGTGCTGTAGGCCTGTAGCCATACAGCCAAGCGCTTTATTCTATCCGGCAAACAAAAATCCTGCTTCTCTTTTCATACATAGTTGAGATTCGGTGCAACTAATTACTCGATGCTGATAACTACCAAAACAATAGAAAACGGGTTGATATTCTGCATAGATGATAGATCTAGGCAAAAGCTGGTTGCATTGGTGCCTTCTTGGACGTTTGTTGTTGCAATGTACTAAGAGTGAGCATCATGCCTGCTGCTGTTTGGAAGGGTTGGGCCCCTTCGAAATGCAATTTTTTTGTTTGGTTGATAATTCAAAACAGAGTTTGGACGGCCGATTACACCGTCGTGGATCGCTGAACTGCAACATCTGCCCGCTTTGCAAGCAAGTCCAGGAAACCGCAGCAAACCTTCTCTTCCAATGCAGGTTCTCCCAGCGTGTCTGGATCGAGGTTGCAACACGGCTGGGTATACATCGTGATGTGGTGAGGAGCTGGCGAAATGAGGCTTCGGTTCGAGAATAGTGGAGTAAAAACTTGATTGAGCATGGATATCAGAGAAAGGTTATCGCCTCCTTGTTCATGCGTATGTCTTGGGAGATTTGGAAAGAGCATAATGCAAGGGTGTTTCAAAACACCGCCATTACGACGATGATGCTCGTCGCGAAGATAAAAGAGGAGGTCCATTTTTGGGCTATTGCCGGTGCCACCCACTTGAGTATTGTAATGCCGCGAGAGTAGTTATTTGTCTCCCGCTTTGCGGTCATTTGTCTTAAACCTTCTCCCTTAATCAATGAAAATGGTAAATCTTTTGCCTTGTTTCAAAAAAAAAAAAAGAGCGCCAGTCGCAATTTTTTTTTCTTTTGCGGAAAAGCCGCAATACAGTTTTTAGTTGTCAACCCGGTCATCGCCAACAAATAATATTTGACAGTCCTGTATCTTTCAGGCCAAGCAATCTAGCACAACCGGGGAAAAATCTGAGGAAAAAGTTGAAGTTCATAATTATAGCAGGCCAGGCACCAATGCAACCAGCTTTTGACTTAGGTCTCCCAGCACGTCCCACAAAGGCATTACACAAAGCAATTGGTTTCACTCTCACGAAAGGCAAGTTTATGTCTTTCAGAGCTGGCCTAGCAATATGTTGCTAGTGTGGCATGCCATCACGGTAGTTTTGGAAACGGATGTCATCACGGCAGTGAAACATAAAAGACCTGACTATTATAAACTGTGAGTGACTTCCTAATTTAATACTCCTTCCATTCCAATGAATAAGTTGCGCATATTTTCCGAAATTCAACTTCGGCCATGAATTAGATGGTGACTTAAAAATTATACCACTGAAACTTCTTTTCAATACGAATTCAATGGTATAATGTTTACCGCATAATATCCACGTTTGGTTGATCTAATTTATGGTCAAAATTAAATTTTGAGGTGTGTACACGTCTTATTCATTGGAATGGAGGGAGCAGTGCCAAAGCTTTTGTTTCGGTGCAACTTTAAAAATACTCAGGCAACCTTCAGAACATAGGGACCTTACATGAAAAAAGTTGAAGAGTAAATTTCATACGAACTTCACATGAAAGAATTCATTCCCTGATCATGAAAATCCTCGAGTGCAAACGTAGCATTAGGATGCTCCACTAGCAAGCCTTGTACTTAGAATGTCTCTAACTGATCCCTAAAAGTGTTAGAGGGGTAAAATTTTGCCTTTACTCCTCCGAACCGCGCATAACCGATCTTCTCCAAGCGTTAGAGGAGTAACAAAAATTACTCCGCAGTCGCCCCCGCCACTTAGATATATTTGGCCGCCTATTGTTGGAGTAAAAATCTTCCTGGCCCTCCCACCGCTCGACCTTATCCATTCCGTCACCACCCAAGCATCCCGCATCCCCGCCGGTGTGCCCCCGCATCCATTCCGGCACCACTCGCCGCCCAAAATGGCCAGATCCAGCCGGTGTACCTCCCCACCGCCGATCAGAAGCGCCGCTCCCACGCTCATGAGCCCGAGGTTGCGGTGACACTTTCCCCTTCCATGGTGGCGCTTTCTCCTCCCGCGGCGGCACTACCTCCTCGAGGTTCCTGGCCCGCCACCGTTGCCGGTGCTGCAGAGGAGGTACCTCAGCATGCCTCAGCGGGCGTGGGGGACTCAGGTGGTGGAGATCACCGAACGTGAAACCCACCAGTGCATTTGCATCGGCTCCTTCCACTCGGTGGTGCAGGCGACGCCAGCATACAACATTTAGTCGGTGTGTCTCCATGGCGCAAACATGCGACTAAACTTCCCCCTCAGATTCGTCGTGCCGGGTTTGCCCCCTGACCCCCGAGTGCCCACCGCATGCAAGCTGCGAGAAGACGTGAGGCCCACGAGCGCCTTGAGGCAAAGCGCACCGAGGGGAAGTACATGGCGGAGCTCTGCCGCCTGTACCCGAAGCGCGTCGAGGAGGAGCGCCGGCGGTATGAGCTCTACAAGTCGGCAATGGCTCCGGGTGCGACGGCCACGGAGATGGCAAGGGCAGTGCCGACGGAGCGGGCCAAGGCGGTGGTGGCCCCATCACCGAGAAGGAATGTGGCAAGATCATGGCCGAGATCACAGCTAGCCAGTAGTTTGTTTAGTTTTTATGCAATCTTAATTTAGATTTCGTTTAATGTTATGTAAAATAGTTATGCTAGTAGTTGAACCGAGTTTGAATCAAGTTTAATTGACTAGTTTGAATCAAATTTACCCTGAATTTGTGTTCAAATTTTCTGAAGGAATTAAGTTTAGAGGGTCGGCTAGAAACCCTTTTTATTTAGCGGAGCAAACATACTCCTCTAAATTACAAGGAATCGATTAGAGTTGCTCATATCATTTTTTTCATAGGAATTCAAACGCAGCCTTAGAGGATGCTCCTCTCGTTGTAGTTCCATGTTGGGGATTAATTGAATATTTATTACATGTTGACTCCCCATATCCTGAACGTGCTGCAGACCTGTAGCTGCATGGCAGCTGAGCATGAAGGGCCGCTTATTCCCTCCACACTCCACAGCATCCGCCCCCAACTTGTGGCTCAAATTAAGGTTCGGTTTGATCTCTACATGACACTAAGACGACCCAGTGTGAGTCCAAGTATCAGAATAAGCACCGGCGCCGGCGTGGTGGCGGCCTCATCGATCCTCAAGGGGTAGAAGGAACCAAAAAGCACAGAGAGAAGTGTGCCGGCGCATATGTTCGTCTAGCATGTGTTTTAGTAACGGCTCCGGCTTTACTACTAGTGGCTGGAATCAGAGATCCCACTAGCTTCGCTCTCCACGGGTCCACGCCTTGTGGAATCCACTTCCAGATCAATTGCTCCTTCCTCCGGGGGAAATGCATTGAAGGAAGAATCTTTCGGCGCAATTGCATCGTGACACGGCTCGTTCTAGCGAGGAATCGTGATTAGTATTAGGCATTTGGCGGAAGGTTTGCAAATATATTTGGGCATTTGGCGGAAGGTTACTTCTTACCATATGATTAGCATTTGGCAAGGTGATTAGTATTTGGACATTTGACGGAAGTTTTGCAAATATATTTGGGCATTTAGCGAAAGATTACTTCTCGCCATATGATTAGCATTTGGCAAGTGATTATTATTTGGGCATTTGACGGAAGCTTTGCATATATTTGGGCATTTGAGGAAAGGTTACTTCTTGTCATATGATTAGCATTTGGCAAGGTGATTAGTTTTCTATTAAAGTTCTTTATTACTTCGTGCCTAGAAATCTAGTTTTGGCGAAAACTACACCGGCACATGGATTAATAGCCTTCCGTCAAACAAAAAGCTACTAATCACAGTTTTTTAAAGGGAATCACATAGTTATTTTGCGATTAAAATTTAACAGAGATGGACATATACGACTACGGTTGGATGACGGTTTTCCGTATCCGTGTCCGCAGACTGCCCCCGTGCGCGGACGGATCCGGAAGAAAATTTACGGGTGGCCGTTGGAGACGCCTTTAGTTCCACCAAAAAGAACCTCAGTTATGCTTATTTTGTCTCCCTCAATTTTCAGGATGTATTCCTTCCGCGGACGAGAATTGGCGATGAACTACGTAAAAGCACTAGCTTCCTGCTTGCCTTGGCAAAAAAGGATCTAATCTAGGGGACAACGAGAACTATCTTTGAGAAGATACGCATTGCATGCATTTGATGCGTATCGTGCATACGTAGTGTCATGGAATTCCTGGTACTACTCTACTTGAGGATTCGTGATGGAACGAAACATGGAGGTATGGCAGCCAGCGAGCCAGGAATAAACGAACGGTTCCTGCCTGCCTGCCTGCCTGCCTGCCCTGCTTGCATGCTTGCGTGTGCAGTCACTTGTCAGTGGAATCGGCATCAGCGGGCGGAAGATATGTTCCGGGGGTTGAGGAAGCGAGGTGACCTCCGACGGGAGAATCATAAGCATCATCAAACCATCCCATTGGGCTGCCTAACTCGGTGTCGGGCGCGGTGCTGGCTGCCTACGCTTCCACTCGAAAAGATGGGTGTTTTCTTAAGCAAATTGCGTGATGTGTGCACGCATCTGCTACCACTTGCCGCCGCTGCAGCTTTACATGTGTCAACTTCCTGGTTAACGTGAACCAACCTGAGATTGAATGGTTAGCATAACAGTGGTATGCTTAATTTATCAGGGTTCAAGTCTTAGACTTAACACTGGTGCTCGCCTTTTACTGAATTTATTTCAGATTTTTCGGCGATATTCGGTCAATGGGAGGCGTATTTTTCAGGATTTATTTCAGACTTTTTGGCGATATTCGTTCAGTGAGAGGAGACGTTTTCGTCGGCTACAAGACGACTACGATGACTTTGTAAATCTCAAGATTTTGTGTCGGCTCAGTATCTCCGAGGTGCTCATAGGAGTAGGGTGTACGTGATTGCAGTCATAGGGATGAGTGTATGTATGTGTTTGTGGGCATATGTGATTGTATTGTGTTTATGATTAAACGGGAGAAGAGAACAATCTAAACTGGAAGAAACCATATGTAATGGCTACAAATTGAATGGTAGGGTGAAACAAGCACCAAAACGTACAAGAGCCCAAAAAACAGAGGTGGTGGTGGGGTGTGTGTGTGTGGGGGGGGGGGGGGGGGGGGGGGGCATGAGGGAGCGGGGAACGTCACAAAGGGGACATTATTGTTTTTTAACTAGTATATATATGCTTTAGAGATAGAGATATTAGTTTTGTCATAAGTCAAACATGGTAAACTTTGACCAAGTTTATCAAAAAAATAGTATCATCTACAATTTCAAATCAACATCATTAGATTCGTCATTGAATATATTTTCACATCGTATATACTTGCTACTCTTTATCAAATATATTGTTAGTAAATGCTCATATCGTTTTCTATAAATTTGATCAAACTTTATATTTGGCTTAGGGGAAATCTAATATGAAGAGTAAACAAAAACATAGGGTGCTAGAAATTTTGTTGTCTTCTAGAAAACCAAAACGTTCGTCCAATTATGAATGTGCTTCTAGGTTCATGTAAGACTGTGAGTTATAAAATGGTATGCGTTCATCCCTTCCCCAGAATATGAAAACCACAACAAATAACTTTGTTTTGTAATTTTCAGGATTAGTTTTGCCACTGTGGTATTAGCCTCGCATCAGCGAGGTGACTACTCGGCAAAAGAAATCAAATTGAATATATGTCTTTCTCTATGTCACTCCTCTTCTAGCATTGTCAAGTGGGTCGTACTCGCCTAAGTGTTTAGACATGCTCGCTAGTTAAGGAGACAACTTTTTTTAATCCTTCATCTCACTAAAAGATGATAATAGAAAAACATGTTCTACAATGAAATGTATGTTAGTATTAACTCTAATAATTGATACCCAAATTATCTGATGTATTACGTTTGATTAGGACAAGCCTTCAGCCAACATTAACACCATTAATATGTAACTTATGAAAGAACAACAAATAATATGGAATATGATTCTAAGGATATCGACCTTGTTTCACATAAAGTATATACTAATAGAGTAATTGTTGGTCAAATTTTTTCCTAACGAGACATAATACGCTAGCTAGCTAATTTGTAACAGAAGGAGTATTTGCATGCCTATAAAATTATCTGGAATGTTTAAATTAGAAAATGTATGACTGAGAAATGGCATCAAGTATAATGGTGACACTTGTCTAATCTTAAATTTTGACCTCTAAAAGATCAATAAGAGAAAGCAACCATCCTTTATCATGTCTCTCTCAAGAGAGATGCGAACCCTAGACAACTTTAGTCTTTCCTCCATGCCGCCGCCTCGATTCCCCTCCTCTAACGCGTATGATGGCCTCGTTAGCGGCCAAAAGTGTGGGAACTCATCCTTTTTGTTGTTCTTAGTTCTAATAGGTCATTCTTTCCCTTCGATTTTGGTAACGGCATCGACGCGGAGGTGGCGGCAATGGCTCATTGGAATAGGGTCTCGTCGGCCTCTCCATAACTCGACGACATACAATCTGCCACCAAAGGCAAGCGAGTGTACGAGTTGCCAGATCTGTTGCCTGTCCTCAGATCTTGGCAGTTGGTGTGTCAATCAAGGGAAGCAGTTGGCTAGCTGTTGGTGGGGTGACTTCAACTTCTTCTTTCAATTTGTTCTACGGCATGGCCCAATTTATCCAACCCTCTAGACTGATAGTGAAGGATTGCAAGCCTACATTGTGTGGGGTGATGCTCCAACCCATGTTCCTTTAGTGCCTAGATTTCACTAGCGTGGATGAAGCGCGGCGCACGCCGCGACCGTGACCAATTTCGTTTGTATTTTGCCGAAATAAGCCATAAAACAGCATATATTACGTGAGAAAATAAAATAAAAAGAAGAATACAAATTCTATTTTTGCCCCATGATCTATGTAGGCACGTAAGAAACATTAAATGATTTAACAAATTAAGTAAACATGCTAGCCTATTAATATATTTTCTCCTTTCGTAAGTAAAACAAAAGTGATGGGCACCATAGACGATGGCAAGAACATGGCTATTCTTCTTGCATAGGTAAATGCACCGAGGGAGAAGAAGTCTCACTTTTGGTAGGGATTTTTTTGTATTTTTTCTTGATTACTGTTTACATGAATGCATAATGCTGATTTACTGTTTTTATTGTTCCAGTTTATTTGGGTGTAGTTCTCGGTTATAATTCAGTTGATATTTCAGCTTATGGTTCAGGTGAGTTAATGTTTTCTGTTTATTCATGCGTTCTTCCATTTTATTGGTTTTAATGTTTCTGGTTATTCGGATTTGTTGTTTTGGTTTATTTGGGTTATTGTTTCGGTTTACTATTCTGGGTATTGTTTAGGTAATTGTTGGTGCACTATTCACTGATGTCTTGGTGTAAAAAATAGTAATTGGTCAATAACTTAAACTTATTTTCCCCATGGGTTACTGTTCATGCAAATGTATTGTTCCGGTCTAAACGATCCTCTTCCGATAATTCATCCAAGCCAAGAATTGCGATAATGTCCTGAAGTTCTTTGTAACGTTGTAAAATTTCCTTAACTCTTTGCGCAATTTCATAATGTTCGTTGCTAACGATCCGAGGCTGTAACATAGTTGAGGTTGAATCTAAAGGATCTATTGCTGGATAAATACCCTTGGAAGCTAATCCTCTAAAAAGTATGGTAGTAGCATCCAAATGTGCAAATGTTGTGGCAGGGGCAGGGTCGGTCAAATCGTCTGCAGATACATAAACTGCTTGAATCAAAGTTATAGATCCCTTTTTAGTAGAAGCTTGTTTTGTGCCTTGGCAGCACCATCACGGGAAAGGCTCGGGAAACAATTGACCCAACTCTGCATCGATACACCGGTGGAGAAATGATGTGTAGAGAAATTCTAAAGCTTCACTCTCCATATATGTATGACGTGAGGGGGTGGAGGGGGGAGAGAAATGATGTGCAAAAAAGTCCTATTTTTTAACGTGTATTTTTTTTTCTGGATCATTGTTCTCGAAAGGTACTGTTCACTGATGGGTATTGCTCATATATGTCTACTATTTATTGATACTATTCATTGTTCTCGAAAGGTACTGTTCACTGATGGGTATTGCTCATATATGTCTACTATTTATTGATACTATTCACTACTGTCTACCTAAATGAATAGTAGAAGTGCAAAAAAAGTCAAAAATGAGAAAAAGGGAATGCTTCCCATGTTGATTTATTATTTTTATTATTCCGGTTTATTCAGGTGTATTATTCTCGGTTATAATTCAGGTACTATTTTGTCTTATAGTTCAGGTGGGAAATGATGTGTGAAGCATAACTCTCCACATATGAACGTAAGGGTGGAAGAGGGGATGAGAAATGATGCGTAAAAAAAATCCTAATTTTCTTCTAAACATGTTTTTTTTCGTTTACTGGTGGATACTGTTATACATATCTATTGTTTATTGATAGTGTTCATTGCTGGCCACTTAAATAAACAGTAGAAGTGCAAAAAAAAGTCAAAAAAAACAGAAAAAGGGAATGCTTGCCGCTTTAGTATATAGTATATTTCTAGTGGCAAGTATCTCTTGCAGTCGTCAAAGCTTGGCATGGCTAGGGCGTTTGCATGTCTTTCTTTCCTTTACTGTTGGTTCAATGCAATTTCAAGCTCCGACGGATGATTGTACAATCAAAGGAAAAAAGACGACCATATGTTTTTTCGATGTAATTTCTTTCTGATCATTTTGTGTCTCATGGTCTTTTTCATTGTAGTGGTTACTATTTTCCTTGATAATTGTTATATATAGGATGCCCTTTGGGTGTATTTTCTCAAAAAAGGTTGACATCACCCCATCATACGTGTTGTTAGCATATAATGCAACCTTAAACTTCTATATTAATGGTAGTGGTACAACCAATACACACATAGTTTCTCCATAGTCACAACAAGGCGATATATATAATAGCGAGAGAAAAAGGGAAACAAATTAGGCGCGTGATCATCTCCACATGATTTTCCATGTGGCAAAGCCATCCTCTAAATGAAGGCTCTTTGAGACGAGTGCCCTCTTCCTCCACATGGAGAAAAGGAAGAAAAATAATAATCGAACTACGAGAAACCTTATGAAACACTTTCTTAAGGGTTAACCCTCCATCAATTCATATTTATTGGGTGTATTTGCAGTAACTTTGGAAGTACAGGGAGAAAAATAATCATTTTGTAGTTTACGGTTTCGGAATGAACAAGTAACATATTGCAAGGTCCAATATAGAAACTTTACCCGACGCGAATATGTGTCTTACCTTATTGCCTTTTCCGTCTCAACAAAAAGAAACAACATATATGTATATAATGCTGCCTCAAGAGAATAAAACGGTCTTTGCGAGTGTGAAGGGCCACAAATTCGAGCTAGCCAGTTTATTATTTTATTTTGTAAAGCAGCAAACGAATAAAACATGGTCCTAAAGTGTGACCAGAGAAACCATTGAGATTTAAATAAATAAAGGTGAGTTCCATATCATTACTACTTCTGGTAAGTTTTACTTAAGGGTTATAGCAAAAAAAAAGAGGTTCCTCAAAGCAGTATCCATTACAATTCCACGGCATTACATCCTGTAAAATTGATGGAACCGATCAAATGATCAGCCTTCCAGTAACCCATTAATTGATCGTGCGCATCATCGTCATCATCTAGCTAGCAGTAGCAAGCTGTGGATTGCAGTTGCGACCTTCCAAACACCGCATGCGTACTCTGTCTGATCTGATAACAAGGAATATAGAACTTTGATAGCTTCGTCTCCTTTTGCATGCTTCCACGTACTCAACCATTTAGAATGACAAATACTACTCCCTCCGTCTCAAAATAAGTGTCTCAAGCTTAGTACAATTTTGTACTAAAGCTAGTACAAAGTTGAGACACTTATTTTGAGACGGAGGGAGTACTATATTGTATCTGCATAATTGCTGTGATTAGGGAAAAAAATAGCTTAGAATAATGCCGGCGTGCGGGCGTGCCTATCCAATATTTGCTTCCTGACAGATAGCAATCCAGCAGCTTGTTTGACTTGCTTATGATCAAGAAAACTGGAGTATTTGGTAGGCGATGAGGATGTTCAGTCCAGAACTCAACTCCTGGACATATACATATCAACATATGTCATCCAGCTTTCCCATTGAGGATAAACATGACGCACGCCATTCTTGCTTATCTAGGTTCGCACACACGTGGCTATATACATTGTGCACACTGCACAAGTCCACGGACCGGGGTACAGATGAGCACGGGCATAAGTTTTGTCCCTGAACTAAAAAAAAAGAGAGGATGGAATTGATAGATGACCCAAATTCATACGTACATAGCAATATGCATACTACTTTTTTACCCTGAAAAATATGCATACCCATTTTTCATAGAGGGGAGTACCCTTGGCCTCTTGAGTAATGCACACAATGTTAGAATTATGTGTCTTGCAACTATATTCAACATATTAGGAATTACTAATATTAAGAAATGAGTGTTAAAAAAAAGGAATTACTAATATTCGGAATACCTCATTATGGAACTACACATGTATTTATGCATGGAATTGTTTTACATGATTATCATGGAATTATCACTTGTTGGAAGGTACTTAAGTTATATGCTTAAGGAAGCTGGTCGATTATCAGTGGAATACAATATACTATTTATATATTGGAAAGACTATCCGGGTTCAGTGATAATCGGAAGGAGCTAGATCGTATAGTTAGATTACAGCCTAATGTTGATCTACATAATTAGAGGAATTTACACTCTATTATGACGCGTTGCTCATAAGCGTGTGCTCCAGGGACATAACGGGTAGAATCCGTTAACAGACAAATATGATCGTGGTTGGTAATTTGATCTGGACTCTATCCCGAAAACTAGTGAAAAATACTAGAAATCTTATATCTGTATAAGAGGTGGACTCTTTGGAAAGACTGGATAAGAAGGTCCCTACCCCCTAGCCTCAGATATGCGAATTGTGAGCGGCACCACAGATAAGCGCAGAAGAATAGGGGTAGATCACAAACCCTAAATTTCTAACACAGAATCCTCGTATTCATACCTATGTGAGAATGTCTACTGCAAGTAATGCTAGGAATATTGCATGTCCAGTTCCTTTACCAGAGGAAGGTTGAGGCGAGGATGGACCTCTTTTGTAGAAACACCGACGAGTATAGCATGTAGGTGGCGCCGATGCCCGTGGGTGCCGCTCTCCTCTTAAAAATGTCCTTCTGTTTTTTTCTCTCCGTGTCAGGGTTTTGGGTGAAATCTTTTGTTTGTTTTGAACTCAACAACGACAACACCTTGCGTTATTCTTCCTCCTGAAAACTTTGTCTTGAGCTTAGGTGTCTTAGGATGTGGTGGCACTTGCATGTGCTCTTTTCGGCAACATAGTCGTGTGTGTTTTATATTGTCCACTTATACTGGGATCTGCTTTGTAAGGGGGTTACGTCACTACCTTGTATCGTTTGTCCGTGTACTTTGATTTGTGCTTTATCTATAAAAAGAGACAAAAATTTGTTTCGAGAGAGTATAGCATATAGGTGCACACTCACACAACACATAATAAAGACCGAAGCCCCGCATCAAGACTGACGAAGTTACTGGTAGAAGACTCCTTATCGATTGGCAAGATTCATGCACAAATTGTGCTACTATATATTTGCAAAATAAACCTCATGGTTCATCAAAATCAACCTCCACTCCATTTGGTTTGGGATTTTTCTTGTTGTGCAAAAAAGAAGCTTTTTTTAATCAACATATCAGGTCTCATCTAAGTTTCATCAAGTTTTGGATAATCGGATCATGGTTCTTTGTAGTTTATCAAAATATTGGTAGGCAGAATATTAACTACCAAATTTCTGTCCGTGTAAGTTTATCAAAATACTACTAGGCCTAGATCAAGTACTACTCCCTCCGTTCCTAAATATAAGTCTTTCTAGAGATTTCACTATAATGGATTGCATACGGATGTATATAGACATACTTTAGAGTGTAGATTCTCTCATTTTGTTCCGTATGTAGTCCATAGTGGAATCTCTATAAAGAGTTATATTTAGAAACGGAGGGAGTAGAAGTCTATTCTTCGAAAAAAAAACAAATCCCAACGCCTAGTCTATATCTATACCAATATAAAAAGCACGAGTTATTTGAGATATGTTTGATCTAGACCTTCCAAACATATTGATACAATTTCGTAATTATCCACATGTTTATATTGTTGTGGATTCATGGTATATCATATAGTAATTATTATTATGCTTTTTTAGCCTTACTAGTAAATGTGTTCGTTCAATGCATGTTGATAGTATTTGGTAGAATGTTAAATGCATGTTGATCGCTGATATTTGGGAGAATATTAATTGCACGTTGATAGTAGGTAGGATATCAATTGCCTATTAATTATGTGATATATTGTTGATATTAATATTTGGTATTGATATTAATTGCACGCTAAACATGTTGAGCGCTCGCCATCGGAGCAATCTAGAGTGTTGGATTGACATGGTTTGATGGCCGATAATAGTTGGATCTACACCAGCGGGTCTTTTTATATTGGTATATATATAAGTAATTGTATTTATTTCCTTCTAATTAACTTTTCTGTCGTTACATTTACAAATAGAAATATAATTTTTGTGCTTACATAATTTTTTACGTGATATCTTCGGTATAAAAATGACAAATGTCTTTGCTGTTAATATGTGCTTGTTATTTGCAAAAGAAAGACACAATGTTTAATTTTAAAAAGAAATCACAATGTTATTTATATATGTAAACTTCAATTTTTCTCGTGTTTGCACTATGATTGATTTTATATATACAATAGCATTTCTTAAAATCGTTACAATTTTTTTACGCCAATAAAACAGTAAGAAACACATGTGAAAATATCAATGAGTATATTGGTAAATGTGATTGAAAACAAGAAGATGTTTGTATGTTCTTTCCTAACTCTGGAGCTAACGACCTAATGCTTTCATGTGTTTCTAAATTAGTAGCTGAAACACGTGCGCGGTTACTTAGTTTCCATAAGTAGCGGTAATACTCGCATCAAGATAAGCAACAACCTGAATAAGGTAGTATGTTATGTTTGTTTGGAATGCTCCATCTGACTTGCGTGCCGAGCTGACCTGGTTTCCAAGAAAAGAAAAACAGACTAAACGGACTTGCAGTTCGCGGTTTCGCCTAACGCGTTGGTCACATTTTTTGTACGACCTCTCGCCGCACAGAGTCACAACGTACGTGTCGTCGCCATCTGAATTGGTCAGCGCTACCACATGTCTCCAGCTCTGACGAGATGGCCTCCAGACCGCACGCCTAGCTAGCCGATGGATCCAGGTCAGCGCCACATTCAGTCCTCGTTTTTAATTGCCTGGATTTCGGCCAGTGAAACGCGGCCCTATCCGCCGCGTCACACCAGCCCGGTATAAATACCCCGCCCCGTTCCCCCATTCCGACCCACCCACCCACCAAACATCCGAGCTCGAGCTCTCGTCTCTGTCACGTACCCACAGAGCCAGGAAAACTCGTGCCACCAAGAAAAATGGCGTTCCGCAGAACCATCGCACGGAGCATGTGGGCAGCCAAGAGCGCGGCCGCCAGCTGTACCGCCGCCGTGCCCAAGCCCCCGCCTCCCATCCGCCCGGCGAGACGGACCCTGCCGGTGGTGGAGGATTGCCCCACGCTCGCATTCCTGCGCCCGCGCCCGGCCACCGCCCGCTACTCCACCGTCTCCGTCCCGCTCCCGCACCACTGCTTCCCCGCCTTCCCCGTCGGCGACCGGCTGTTCAACCGCCTCGTCGACGGGCTCACGCCGCCGCCTGCCGAGGTGGCGTGGAGGCCCGGGGAGACGGGCGTGACGCTGCAGGAGGCGAGGAAGGTGGCGAGGGCGGCGGAGATGGAGGCGGCGCGCGCCACGCTGAGGGCCAACCCCCAGAGCGTCGTGTCCAGGTCAGAGTACGCGGCGCTCTGCGTCGACATTGCGGGCGGCGCGGAGGGCGGGCGCAGGCTCGCCGCGGCGCTCGACAAGTCCGGCGTCGTCATCGTCCTCGCCGACGCCGTCTTCCTCCGCCCCGACCAGGTGGCGAGGGCGATCGGGAGCATGCTTCCGGCGCCGGCGCGGGCGGCGGCCTCGGCCGACGACCGCGAGGCGCGCACGCGGGAGCTGCAGGCGCTGGAGCGGCAGAAGGCGGCCATCGACGCGAAGGCGGCGGCGCAGGTGCGGCGGGAGCTGTGGTGCGGGCTGGGCCTGCTGGCGGCGCAGACGCTGGGCTTCATGCGGCTCACCTTCTGGGAGCTGTCGTGGGACGTGATGGAGCCCGTGTGCTTCTACGTCACCTCCATCTACTTCATGTCCGGCTACACCTTCTTCATGCGGACGGCCACGGAGCCGTCCTTCGAGGGCTTCTACCGGAGCCGCTTCGCGTCGAGGCAGCGCCGCCTCATGCGGGCCCGCCAGTTCGACGTCGCCCGGTACAACGCCCTGAAGCAAGGGGAGCGGCGCGGCGGCTCCGGTTCTGTGGATCACGGCGAGTGCGACGCCGACGTGTTTAGGCACGCCACGCACGTACATCAGTAGCGTCGTTCTTCTAGGGAACTCTGGAGATACAGGCTAACTAGTTTGAGACGTACTAGCAAAAAGAGAAAAAACGGAGTAGTTTGAGACGTGTAGATTGTAGAGTCCAGTGCTTATCTATCTGGACTCGCCGATTCATAGTCCATGGCACAAAAAATTCACCGATGTTTGAGTTTGTTTATAACTTGTAGTAATGGTAAAATTCACCATTTTATCGTGAAAACTGGATCGAACATTTGTATGTTCAAAAAGGTGAACGTGCACGTTTCAAAAGAAAACAGGAACGTACTCCGCGAACATCTCTGTTTTGATTCTAAAAAAAAAGGAACATCTCTGTTTTGGGCTGTCAGCCTGTAACACAACTCGTGTACACGCTATTGGAATGGACTGAGATGGCCCGTCCCGTCCGTTTGTTCATGGGCCAACTTCTCTTCCCAGGATTTATACAAGAAGAAAAAAAGCTCTGCAAGCAGTGCACTAGACCACGAGGGAGTTGTCTCAAAAAAAAAAAAAAAACTAGACCATGAGCGTCAGCGACCCAGATCCTACCGAAGGACAGCGCAACCGTAACGCAGCCATGGCAGCCAACAAGAACGCTGCCATGGCAGCCAAGTCAGCTACCCCAGCGACCACCTCGGATCGAGTGACGTCGCAGGGTGAGGATCGTGTACCGAGCTGGCCACGTAGGATCGCACAGCCCAACAGGCGCTTCGTGGGTCCCGTGTGGATCGCCTATACTTAAGCAAGAGCACTCGGCGTGTGGAGACATCCGGATATGGATCAAGGACCAGGCACGACACGGCACGACATCCACTTTCCCCTTTCTCCTTCCTTTCCAAATTGTAATTGAATCAGAGAGAGAATTGAGTTGTATCTGTGCGTGAGTAATACTAGCAAACATGCCCGTGCGTTGCAACGGGAGAAAAAAAAAATCATAATTTCGAATGGCAATGATCACATTTTACTACATTATCGATATACACTATCACTCTCATTTTTGTGAAAACATGAACAATTTTTAAAAATCATGAACATTTTTTTAAACTCGTGAGCATATTTGAAATTGTGAACATTTTTTAAATTCACGAACATTTTGTAAAATCAAGAACGTTTTCTGAATTCATGAACATATTATACTATTTGCAAACATTTTGTTTAATCGGCGAACATTTCTAGAATCGACTAACATTTTTTTGGGATTTGATGAAATAATTTTCTAAATTAATGAACATTTTTTGAACTGCATGATCTTTTTTGAATCAGCGCATATTTTGTGAATCAATAAACTATATATTTGAATTTATGAACAGTTTTATTTTATGATATTTTTTAATACATGAATATTTTTTGAATTGGCAAAATTTTGTGAAATTTTAAAATATTTTTTAATACATGAACTTTTTTAGAAAAACTCATGAATGTATGTTTATTTCCCGGACATTTATTAGAAAATTTGCTAATATTTTTTAAAAATCACAAACAATTTCTAAAGCCACAAATATTTATGAATTATTAAATATTATTTTAAAATTCCCAGTTTTTAATTATGGAAACTTTTTTAAATTCACAAAATATTTAAAGTAGAAAAAACAACGACGGAAAAGAAAAACCAAAAATAAAAAATTGATCACCCATATATGGGCCGGCCCAGGCGAGCTGTGTCTTTTTCTAGCGCGCTGGGCGTAGTATAGGAGATTCTTAAATGGGCCGGCCCAGTCTGGATTTTTCTGTGTGGAACATTTTTTATAACTTATAGGTGGCATTGGTGGGTAATATTTTGCAACTTCGGGGGCAATTTTAATGACGTACGGGCAGAAGCACTCCGTACTTTAATAGTATGTATAGATAGCAAGAGAGATTCAGAACCTAACATCGTGGTATCAGAGACCACCTACCACCCTTCCCCGTCGTCGCCGCCACCGCCGCGCCACCACAACCTCCTTCTCCACCCGCCACTCTGGAAACACGGCGATAGAAGGCATTCGTCAACGCCATGGATCCCGAGCTCTGCACCTTCCTGGAGAGGATGGAACACAACGATGACACGCGATCCGAGCACCTGCTCAAGGCGCTGGATGCGCAGACAGCGCATCGACGCGCTCACCGCGTGGCGACCGGAGCTCGAAGCCCGTTTCGCCGCTGGAGATCTCCGTCGCTGCCCTGCAGTCTGTATCGACTACAGCGACGTTGGTTTCGAGTGGGGCGCCTGCGCAGCCGCCTCCCTTCTCGGCGTCGGGCGACTCCCACGGGCCAGCAGGCCACGGCGTGCCGCACTTCCCCAGGGGATATTCGTCGGTGACTCTCGAGTCGCCGTCGGCTCCTCCGGTCATGGGTATGATCACCATCCCGCCTCCTCTTTTGGCACCGCTTCTGTCAACCATGGGCCAGCCACCTCCGGCGATGGCGTTCCCAAATTTCACCGGCGACAACCCACAGTTGTGGCGTACACTCGCAGAGCAGTATTTTCAGATGTTTGCAGTGCACGATTCGTTTTGGGTTCCGATGGCCATCCTTAATTTTTCTAGTACTGCGGCAATTTGGTTTCAATCGGTCCAATGAAAACTGACAAGCATGAGTTGGGAATCCTTTACAACTCTGCTTTGCACTCGTTTTGGTCGGGAGAAGCATCAACTCTTGATCCGATAGTTTTTTGCAATCAAGCAGTTATCCTCTGTAGTTGAGTATATTGAGCGTTTTGAAACACTAATGCGTCATTTGATTTCGTATTTAGAACTAACTCATCCATTGTTCTTCCTGGCATGTTTTGTCGAGGGGCTTCGACCGGATATGCGGGTAGTGGTTCTCATTCAGAGACCGCAGGATTTGGACACCGCTTGTTCCATGGCCTTACTTCAAGAGGAAGTAGCAGATGGTGAGGCTGTAATCCAACCTTCCAAGGGCAAGTTCACCTCAAGTACACCGTCATCTCGCTTGCACGCGCCCAGTGCCACACCAACACCATCGTTCTTTAGTCGGTCGGCTACCTCTACTCCCATCGCTGAAGATCGCCACGGCACAGAAGCAGCCCGAGCTAGTCCTGACAACAGCAATATCAACACATTACGCGCATTCAGACGCGCCCGAGGGCTCTGTTTCAAGTGCGGAGAGCGTTGGGGCAAAGATCACACCTTCCCAACGACTATCGAAATGCACGTGGTGGAATAGCTGTTGGATATGTTTCCTTCTGAAGACAATTGTGACACCGAGCGCACAAATCAAGTTCAGTTGACGAGGAAAATCTGTGCTCTTTCTCGTCAGGCCATTGATGGTTCGGACGACCCAGGGGTCCTGCAACTTCAGGCTTGGTTGAAGAATCAAGAGGTTTTGCTGTTGGTGGACTCGGGTAGTTCAGCTTCGTTTGTCGACAACTGTTTGGCAGCCAAATTGCAAGGGCAAGCAGCTCTTCCTAAACCTTGTAGGGTCAAGGTGGCGGATGGTGGCACTCTTCTGTGTCAAAAGTTTATCCCCAACTGCTCTTGGGTCACACAGGGGCACGAGTTTTGCACTGATTTCAAGGTCATTCAGCTCGGAGCTTACGATGCCATACTTGGCATGGATTGGCTACGTCAACACAGCCCCATGTGTATTGATTGGGAAGCTCAGCACTTGTTTGTAACCACGAGAGCTGGTTCAGTGGAGCTCCAAGTCATCTCTGCATCTCAACAACAGTGTTCTGCAATTTCCACTAACGAATTGCTAAAATCGCGCAAGCAGGGATCTGTGGTCTACGTTGTGCAATTATCTGCATTGTCTGCGGAGGGATTGCCTGACACACCAATACCATCAGATATATTGAGAGTGCTGGAGCAATACACTGATGTTTTCGAGGCTCCCACTGATCTTCCGCCACGACGCGAGTGTGACCATCGCATACCTCTCATAGAAGGGGCTCGTGTTGGGGAACGTTGCATGGGAAACAAAAAATTTCCTACGCACACGCAAGATCTATCCATGGTGATGAGCATCTACGAGAGGGAGAGTGAATCTACATACCCTTGTAGATCGCTAAGCGGAAGCGTTAAGAAACGCGGTTGATGTAGTCGAACGTTTTCGCGATCCAAATCGCAAGCCGTCCCGCGATCCCATCATGATCCGTCTCGCGATCCAATCACGATCCGTCCCGCGATCCAATCACGGTCCTTCCAATCTAGTGCTGAACGGACGACACCTCCGCGTTCAGTACACGTACAGCTCGATAACGATCTCTGCCTTCTTGATCCAGCAAGTGGGAGCGGAGAGATAGATGAGTTCTCCGGCAGCGCGATGGCGTGGTGGCGGTGATGGTGGTGCTATCCCGGTAGGGCTACGCCTAGCGCTACCGAAACCGCGAACGGAGGAGAAAACGATCTAGGGAGAGAGAGGGGCGCCAAGGGCTTCGTGTGTGCTCTTGGGGCGCCCCCTCCCCTCTATATATAGGTGGAGGGGCATGGAGATCAGCCCCTCTAAGCCCTAGGGCGCAGCCAAGGGGGAGGGGTTGGACTCCTAGTCCAATTCCCTCCCTTTCCATAAACAGGTGGATTTTCCACCTCTCCCAAGCCACATGGGCCTTGAGGGACTTGTGCGCCTGGCCCAATAAGGCCAGGGCGCCTCCCCTCAGCCCATGCAAACCATTGGGACATGGTGGAACCCTTGGTGGACTTCCGGACTCCTCCGGAAGTTTCCGGAACCTTCTAGAAGCTTCCCGGTACAATACCGGAAAGATCCGAAACGTTTCCGGTAGCCAAAATATGACTTCCCCTATATAAATCTTTACCTCCGGACCATTCCGGAACTCCTCGTGACGTCCGGGATCTCATCCGGGACTCCGAACAACCTTCGGTCACCAACATACATAACTCAACAATACAAAATCGTCACCGAACGTTAAGTGTGCAGACCTTGCGGGTTCGAGAACTATGTAGACATGACCGAGACAACTCTACGGTCAATAACCAATAGTGGGACCTGGATGCCCATATTGGTTCCTACATATTCTATGAAGATCTTTATCGGTCGAACCACGATGTCAAGGATTCAGACAATCCCGTATGCAGTTCCCTTTGTCCATCGGTATGTTACTTGCCCGAGATTCGATCGTCGGTATCTCCATACCTAGTTCAATCTCATTACCGGCAAGTCTCTTTACTCGTTCTGTAACACAAGATCCCGTGACTAACTCCTTAGTCACATTGCTTGCAAGCTTCTTGTGATGCTGTGTTACCGAGTGGGCCCAGAGATACCTCTCCGTCATACGGAGTGACAAATCCCAGTCTCGATCCATGCCAACTCAACAGACACCCTCGGAGATACCTGTAGAGCAGCTTTATAGTCACCCGGTTACGTTGTAACGTTTGATACACACAAGGCATTCCTCCGGTGTCCGGGAGTTGCATGATCTCATGGTCGTAGGAACATATACTTGACATGGATAAAGCAGTAGCAACCAACTGACACGATCAACTGCTATGCTTATGGTTGGGTCTTGTCCATCACATCATTCTTCTAATGATGTGATCCCGTTATCAGATGACAACTCATTGTCTATGGTCAGGAAACCTTGACCATCTCTGATCAACGAGCTAGTCTAGTAGAGGCTTACTAGGGACACAGTGTTGTCTATGTATCCACACATGTATCTGAGTTTCCAATCAATACAATTCTAGCATGGATAATAAACGATTATCATGGACAAGGAAATATGATAATAACCATTTTATTATTGCCTCTAGGGCATATTTCCAACAGTCTCCCACTTGCACTAGAGTCAATAATCTAGCTCACATCGCTATGTGATTTACATTGTTATGAATCTAACACCCAATGAGTTCTGGGGTTCGATCATGTTTTGCATGTGAGAGAGGTTTTTAGTCAACGGTCTGCAACATTCAGATCCGTGTGTTCTTTGCAAATCTATATGTCATACTGCGCATGCTACCACGCTCCACTTGGAGCTATTCCAAATGGTTGCTCCACTATACGTATCCGGATTGCTACTCAGAGTCATCCGGATAGGTGTCAAAGCTTGCATCGACGTAACTCTTTACGACGAACTCTTTATCACCTCCATAACCGAGAAACATTTCCTTAGTCCTCTAGTTACTAAGGATAATTTTGACCGCTGTCCAGTGATCCACTCCTGGACCACTCTTGTACCCCTTGACAGACTCATGGCAAGGCATACACTAGGTGCGGTACACAGCATGGCATACTATATAGAGCCTATGGATAAGGCATAGGGGACGACCTTCGTCCTTTCTCTTTCTTCTGCCGTGGTCGAGCTTTGAGTCTCACTCAACTCCACACCTTACAAATCAGGCAAGAACTCTTTCTTTGACTGATCTATTTTGAACTCTTTCAAAATCTTGTTAAGGTATGTACTCATTGAAAGTCTTATCAGACGTCTTGATCTATCTCTATAGATCCCGATGCCCAATATTTAAGTAGCTTCATTCCAGGTTTTCCTTTGAAAAACTCCTTTCAAACAACCCTTTATGCTTTCCAGAAATTCTACATCATTTCCGATCAACAATATGTCATCCACATATACTTATCAGAAATTCTATAGTGCTCCCACTCACTTTATTGTAAATACAAGTTTCTCATAAACTTTGTATAGACCCAAAAACTTTGATCACCTCATCAAAGCGTATATTCCAACTCCGAGATGCTTGCTCCAGTCCATAGAAGTATCGCTGGAGCTTGCATACATCTTAGCATCCTTAGGACTGACAAAACCTTCCGGTTGTATCACATACAACCTTTCCTCACAGATACCGTTAAGGAAACGATGTTTTGACATCCATCTGCCATATTTCATAATCGAAAAATGCAGCAACTGCTAACATAATTCCAACAGACTTTAGCATCGCTACGGGTGAGAAAGTCTCATCGCAGTCAACTCCTTGAACTTGTCAGAAACTACTTTGCGACAAGTCGAGCTTTATAAATGGTGACATTTACCATCAGCGTTCGTCTTCTTCTAAAATGTCCATTTGTACTCAACGGCCTGCCGTTTAACGAGCAAGTTTACCAAAGTCCATACTTGGTTTTCATACATGGATCCTTTCTCGGATTTCATGTCTCCTAGCCATTTGTTGGAATCCGGGCCCACCATCGCTTCTTCATAGCTCGTAGGTACGCTGTTAACAACATGACCTCCAAGACAGGATTAACGTACCACTCACAGGCGGTACGAGTTCTTGTCGGTCTACGAGGTTCGGTAGTAACTTGATCCGAAGTGTCATGATCATCATCATTAACTTCCTCTTCATTCGGTGTAGGTGCCACAGAAACATCTTTCTGCGTCATGCTACCATCCAACTGAAGTGACGGTTCAATAACCTCATCAAGTTCTACCTTCCTCCCACTCAATTCTTTCGAGAGAAACCTTTTCTCGAGAAAGGACCCGTTTTAAGCAACAAACACTTTGCCCTTGGATCTGAGATAGAAGGTATACCCAACTGTTTCCTTAGGGTATCTTATGAAGATGCACTTTTCCGCTTTGGGATCGAGCTTGTCACGCATAAGCGTCGCATTTCCAAACTCTGAGAAATGACAGCTTAGGTTTCTGCCAAACCAAAATTCATACGGTGTCATCTCAACGGACTTAGATGGTGCCCTAATTTAAAGTGAATGTAGTTGTCTCTAATGCATAACCACAAAACGATAGTGGCATAACGATAAGAGACATCACAGTATGCACCATATCCAATAGAGCACGACTACGACGTTCGGACACACCATCACACTATGGTGTTCCAGGTGGCGTGAGTTGTGAAACAATTTCCACATTGTCTTGAGTTGTATACCAAACTCGTAACTCAGATATTTACCTCCACGATCATATCGTAGGCATTTTATCTTCTTGTCACGATGATCTCAAACTTCACTCTGAATTTGTTTGAACTTTTCAAACGTTTTAGACTTGTGTTTCATTAAGTAAATATCCCCATATCTACTCAAATCATCAATGAAGGTAAGAAAATAGCGATATCCACCGCACGCTTCAACACTCATTGTACCGCATACATCAACATGTATCATTTCCAATAAGTCACTTGCCCGCTCCATCATATCGGAAAACGGGATCTTAGTCATATTGTCCAAGAGGCATGGTCCGCATGTCTCAACCGATTCGAAATCGAGTGAGTCAAAAGATCCATCAGCATGGAGTTTCTTCATGCGCTTTACACCAATATGACCTTGGCGGCAGTGCCACAAGTATGTGGTACTATCATTATTAACTTTGCATCTTTTGGCATCAATATTATGAACATGTGTATCACTACGATCGAGATTCAATGAACCATTCACATTGGGTGCATGACCATTGAAGGTATTACTCATGTAAACAGAATAACCATTATTCTCTGACTTAAATGAATAACCGTATTGCAATAAACATGATCTAATCACGTTCATGCTCAACACAAACACCAAATAACATTTATTTAGGTTCATCACTAATCCCGAAGGTAGAGAGAGCGTGCGATGGTGATCACATCAACCTTGGAAACACTTCCAACACACATCGTCACCTCACCCTTAGCTAGTCTTCGTTTATTCCGCAACTTTTATTTCGAGTTACCAACATTTAGCAACTGAACCGGTATCTAATACCCAGGTGCTACCAGGAGTACTAGTAAGGTACACATGAACAAAACGTATATCAAACATACTTCTGTTGACGTTGCCAACCTTCTTATCTACCAAGTATCTAGGGTTGTTCCGCTTCAGTGACCGTTCTCCTCATAATAGGAGCACTTAGTCTTGGGTTTGGGTTTAACCTTGGGTTTCTTCACTGGAGCAGCAACTGGCTTGCCATCCATGAAGTTTCCCTCCTTGCCCTTGCCCTTGTAGAAACTAGTGGTTTTACTAACCATCAACACTTGATGCTCCTTCTTGATTTCTACCTTCGCGGTGTCAAACATCGCGAATAGCTCGAGGATCATTATTTCCATCCCTGACATTTTATAGTTCATCACGAAGTTCTAGTAGCTTTGTGGCAGTGACTTGGAGAACTATATCAATCACTATCTTATCTGGAAGATCAACTCCCACTCGATTCAAGTGATTGTAGCACCCAGACAATCTGAGTACATGCTCACCGATTGAGCTATTCTCCTTCATCTTGCAGGAAAATAATCTTGTTGGAGGTCTCATACCTCTCAACACGGGCACGAGCCTGAGATCCCAATTTCAGCTCTTAGAACATCTCATATGTTCCGTGACGTTCAAAACGTTTTGGAGCCTCAATTCTAAGCCGTAATGCATGACGCACTGAACTATCAAGTAGTCATCAGAACGTGCCTGTCAGATGTTCACAACATCTACAAATGACGCTTGAGGGGGTGGCGCACCGAGCGGTGCATTAAGGACATAAGCCTTCTGTGCAGCAATGAGGACAATCCTCAGATCACGGACCCAGTCCGCATTATTGCTACCATCATCTTTCAATTCTATTTCTCTAGGAACATATAAAAGTTCAAGGGAGCTACAACGCGAGCTAGTAATCTACAACATAATTTGCAAAGACATTTTGACTATGTTCATGATAATGAGTTCAGTTAATCATATTACTAAAGAACTCCCACTCAAATTGACATCCCTCTGGTCATTCGAGTGTCACATGATCCAAATTCACCAACCCAAGTCCGATCATCACGTGAGATGAGGTGGTTTCAATGGTGAACATCTTCATGTTGATCATATCTACTATATGACTCATGTTCGACCTTTCGGTCTCTTGTGTTCCGAGGCCATGTCTGTACATGCTAGGCTCGTCAAGTTTAACCCGAGTGTTCCGCACGTGCAACGCTGGCTTGCACCCGTTGTATGTGAACGTAGAGTCTATCACACCCGATCATCACGTGGTGTCTCGAAATGACGAACTTTCGCAACGGTGCACACCCGGGGAGAACACAATATTATCTTGAAATTTTAGTGAGGGATCACCTTATAATGCTACCGTCGTCCTAAGCAAAATAAGATGCATAAAAGGATTAACATCACATGCAAATCATAAGTGACATGATATGGCCATGATCTTGTGCTTTTGATCTCCATCTCCAAAGCACCGGCATGATCTCCATTGTCACCGGCATGACACCATGATCTCCATCATCTTGATCTCCATCAACGTGTCACCATGAGGTTGTCGCGCAAACTATTGCTTCTACAACTATTGCTAACTCATAGCGATAAAGTAAAGCAAAAACGGCGAAAATAATTAAAGACAACCCTATGGCTCCTGCCGGTTGCCGTACTCATCAACATGCAAGTCGTGATTATCTATACATAACAGGATCATCTCATACATCACATATATCTCATCATGTCATTGGCCATATCATATCACAACATACCCTGCAAAAACAAGTTAGATGTCCTCTAATTGTTGTTGCATGTTTTACGTGGCTGCTATGGGTATCTAGCAAGAACGATTCTTACCTACGCAAAACCACAACGGTGATACACAAATTGCTATTCAACCTTCTCAAGGACCACCTTTGTCGAATCCGATCCAACTAAAGTGGGAGAGACAGACACCCGCCAGCCATCTTTATGCAACAAAGTCACATGTCAGTTGATGGAACCGGTCTCTCGTAAGCGTACGAGTAAGGTTGGTCCGGGCCGCTTCATCCCACAATACCGCTGAATCAAGAAAAGACCAAGGGAGGAAGCAATCTGAGCATCAACGCCCACAAACTCCTTTGTATTCTACTCGTGATCTCATCTACGCATAGACCTAGCTCATGATGCCACTATTGGGGAACGTTGCATGGGAAACAAAAAATTTCCTACGCACACGCAAGATCTATCCATGGTGATGAGCATCTACGAGAGGGAGAGTGAATCTACATACCCTTGTAGATCGCTAAGCGGAAGCGTTAAGAAACGCGGTTGATGTAGTCGAACGTCTTCGCGATCCAAATCGCAAGCCGTCCCGCGATCCCATCACGATCCGTCTCGCGATCCAATCACGATCCGTTCCGCGATCCAATCACGGTCCTTCCAATCTAGTGCCGAACGGACGGCACCTCCGCGTTCAGCACACGTACAGCTCGATAACGATCTCCGCCTTCTTGATCCAGCAAGAGGGAGTGGAGAGGTAGATGAGTTCTCCGGCAGCGCGACGGCGTGGTGGCGGTGGTGGTGGTGCTATCCCGGCAGGGCTACGCCTAGCGCTACCGAAACCGCGAACGGAGGAGAAAACGGCGCCAAGGGCTTCATGTGTGCTCTTGGGGCGCCCCCTCCCCTCTATATATAGGTGGAGGGGCATGGAGATCAGCCCCTCCAAGCCCTAGGGCCCAGCCAAGGGGGAGGGGTTGGACTCCTAGTCCAATTCCCTCCCTTTCCATAAACAGGTGGACTTTCCACCTCTCCCAAGCCACATGGGCCTTGAGGGACTTGTGCGCCTGGCCCAATAAGGCCGGGGCGCCTCCCCTCAGCCCATGCAAGCCACTGGGACGTGGTGGAACCCTTGGTGGACTTCCGGACTCCTCCGGAAGTTTCCAGAACCTTCTAGAAGCTTCCCGGTACAATACCGGAAAAACCCGAAACTTTTCCGGTAGCCAAAATATGACTTCCCATATATAAATCTTTACCTCCGGACCATTCCGGAACTCCTCGTGACGTCCGGGATCTCATCCGGGACTCTGAACAACCTTCGGTCACCAACATACATAACTCAACAATACAAAATCGTCACCGAACGTTAAATGTGCAGACCCTGCGGGTTCGAGAACTATGTAGACATGACCGAGATAACTCTACGGTCAATAACCAATAGTGGGACCTGGATGCCCATATTGGTTCCTACATATTCTACGAAGATCTTTATCGGTCGAACCACGATGTCAAGGATTCAGACAATCCCGTATGCAGTTCCCTTTGTCCATCGGTATGTTACTTGCCCGAGATTCAATCGTCGGTATCTCCATACCTAGTTCAATCTCATTACCGGCAAGTCTCTTTACTCGTTCCGTAACACAAGATCCCGTGACTAACTCCTTAGTCACATTACTTGCAAGCTTCTTGTGATGCTGTGTTACCGAGTGGGCCCAGAGATACCTCTCCGTCATACGGAGTGACAAATCCCAGTCTCGATCCATTCCAACTCAACAGACACCCTCGGAGATTCCTGTAGAGCACCTTTATAGTCACCCAGTTACGTTGTGACGTTTGATACACACAAGGCATTCCTCCGGTGTCCGGGAGTTGCATGATCTCATGGTCGTAGGAACATATACTTGACATGGATAAAGCAGTAGCAACAAACTGACACGATCAACTGCTATGCTTACGGTTGGGTCTTGTCCATCACATCATTCTCCTAATGATGTGATCCCGTTATCAGATGACAACTCATTGTCTATGGTCAGGAAACCTTGACCATCTCTGATCAACGAGCTAGTCTAGTAGAGGCTTACTAGGGGCACAATGTTGTCTATGTATCCAGACATATATCTGAGTTTTTGATCAATTCAATTCTAGCATGGATAATAAACGATTATCATGGACAAGGAAATATGATAATAACCATTTTATTATTGCCTCTAGGGCATATTTCCAACAGCTCAACCAGTCAATTTGCGCCCTTATAGATACAAGCCAGATCTCAAAGATGAGATTGAGCGCCAAGTCAAAGAGTTGCTCGATGCGGGCATTATTCAGAGAAGCACTAGTCCATTTTATTCTCTGGCTCTGCTCGTCAAGAAGATGGACGGTACATGGCGTTTGTGCATTGATTATCGTCGTCTGAACTCCATGACAGTAGTCAGTAAATATCCAGTGCCGGTGATTGATGAGCTACTGGACGAACTCGCGGGTGCTCAGTGGTTCTCCAAGCTAGATTTGTGCACGGGCTATCACCAGATACGCCTGGCAGAGGGTGAGGAGTACAAAACAGCGTTTCATACGCATACAGGACACTGGGAGTTCCGTGTGATGTCGTTTGGCCTTGCTGGAGGGCCACCCACCTTTCTTGGCGCCATGAGCACCACTCTGAAACCAGTTCTCAGGGTCTGCGTGGTGGTTTTCTTTGACGACATTCTAGTTTTCAGCAAGACACTATCCGACCATGTTGGCCATCTCCGACAAGTCTTGCAACTTCTGAGGAAGGATCACTGGCATGTCAAACAATTCAAGTGTTCGTTTGGTGAGTGAAAGATCGCTTATTTGGGACACATCATCTCTGGAGAAGGTGTTGCCACGGATCCCAGTAAGGTCAAGACCATCGAGCAGTGGCTTGTTCCCCGGTCTATTAAAGAGGTGCGCAGTTTTCCTGGATTGGTCGGTTATTACCGAAAATTCGTCAAGCATTTTGGCATCATAGCTCGACCCTTGTTCAACTTGCTCAAGATGAATCATCCTTTTGTGTGGACCACAGAGACATAAACAGCCTTCAAACTCTTGCAGAAAAGTCTGGTTACAACTCGTGTCCTGCAGTTGCCAACTTTCAGTAAGACCTTCACCATCGACACCGACGCTTGTGATTACGGAGTTGGAGCAGTCCTGCACCAAGGTGGGCACCCAATCGCTTATATGAGCAAACCACTTGGTCCCAAAAACTGGGGCCTCTCCACGTACAAGAAGGAATGTTTGGCAATTTTGATGGCCATCGAGCAATGGAGACCGTACCTGCGGACATGAGAGTTTCTTATCCGCACCGATCAACGCAGCCTGACACATTTGGATGATCAACGACTCACCACTCCCTGGCAGCAAAAAGCCTTTACTAAACTGCAAATTTTGGCGCGAACTGTTCAGTGTGATTCGTACTTACCTCAACATGAGCACACCGTATCATCCCCAGACAGATGGTCAGTCCGAGCACGTCAACCAATGCTTGGAGGTTTACCTCCGATGTTTCATTCATGCATGTCCCAGTAAATGAAGTCAGTACCTCGCTCTCGCGGAATTCTGGTATAACTCCAGCTATCATTCTGCCTTGCAAACTTCACCATTTGTTGCTTTGTACGGCCACGAGCCGAGGCATTGGGGGATTGAGGCAGCATCCACCTGCAAAATACCAACTCTTAAAGACCGGCTCGAGGAGCGCAAGCGTATGCAACAACTGCTCAAACAACACCTCAGCAGAGCTCACAACACTATGAAGATTCGAATTGATAAGAAGCGTACATCAAGGACATTTCAAGTGGGAGACGCTGTCTTTGTCAAGTTACAGCCGCGTTCAAACTTCAGTCGAGCGGCGTGCTAACCACAAGTTAGCATTCAAATATTTTGGCCCTTTCACCATCATTCAGGAGATCAATCCAGTGGCCTACAAGCTCAAATAGCCGGAAGGATCGAAGGTACATGATGTATTTCACGTTTCCCAACCTCGTCTAGCAATCAACCCAGGCATTGTGGCGTCAGCACATCTTCCTCAACCTTCAGAGCATGTTATTGAGCCAGTCGAAGTGCTCAATTATCGCTGGAAACAAACACCCACAGGCCGCTGGGAGCAGATTCTTGTTCGCTGGTCGAATCCTGAAATTCTTGACGCCACTTGGGAAGATGCAGTTCAACTGAAGAAGCGTTTCGCTGATCTACCGACTTGGGGGCAAGCCGTCTCTCAAGGAGAAAGGGGGTGTCAGCGACCCAGATCCTACTAAAGGACAGCGCAACCGTAACGATGCCATGGCAGCCAACAAGAACGCTGCCATGGCAGCCAAGTCAGCTACCCCAGCGACCACTTCGGATTGAGTGACGTCGCAGGGTGAGGATCGTGTACCGAGTCGGCCATGTAGGATCGCACAGCCCAACAGGCGCTTCGTGGGCCCCGCGTGGATCACCTATACTTAAGCAAGCGCACTCGGCGTGTGGAGATATCCGGATATGGATCAAGGACCAGACACGGCATGGCACAGCACGACACGGCACGGCATCCACTTTCCCCTTTCTCCTTCGTTTCCAAATTGTAATTGAATCAGAGAGAGAACTGAGTTGTATCTGTGCGTGAGTAATATAGCAAGGGAGATTCGGAACCTAACAATGAGGGGGAAAATTCATCAGACCATGTGACAAATAAACTCATCTATTTTGTGCAAAGTCCCGATGAATCAAAAGCAATTTCTCAAAAAAATAAAATCAAAAGCATACTTCTTTTTTAGAAATGAATGAATCAAAGCATACATATTGACACGACCAAACCAATAAACATGCGTTGGTAATTCGGACGAACGATACACTAACCAAAATCGAGACACCATAACGATGAATGGACGACACTGCTAACCAAAATCGAACGACTACTGCTGCGCCGGGCAAAAAGTGATGAGGTACTGCGCTCCGGCGCCTCAGGTGAAGGTGCTGGTGGGATCGTCGTAGGCGTAGCTGTACGCGGCGGGGCACGCCGCCTTGAACAGCCTCGAGTACTTGGTCGGCCCGCAGGTGTCCGGCCCGCCGTGCGCGCCCGTGCAGCAGTACTCGGCCTTCCCGAACGCCTCGCACGCGCTCCGGCACGCCACCGTCTTCCCCTCCTGGGCGCCTTCCTTGCCGGCCACCTGCAGCTCCGCGGGGCACAGCGCATTCACGTCGCCCACGCACCCGGCGTAGCCGCACGTCGAGGAGTTCACCCTGGCGCCCGTGGCCGCCACGCCGATGCCGACGTTGTACCCGTCGACCAGGCTCACGTCGTAGAAGTCCTTGCCGTCGGCGCCCCCGAGGGTGAACTCGGCGAGCGTGACGGGGGGCGCGCCGCCGAGGGTGCAGCGCACGGCGCCGCCGCAGTCGCCCGTGGCGCAGGCGAGGGACGCGCCGGAGGCGGCGGCGGCGACGCAGCCGGTGCGCGCCCAGAGCCGGCCGGACCAGCCCGTCGGGCCGGGGAACGAGACGTTGGCGCCGGGCGCGAGCTCGAAGCCGCCGCCCCCGACGGCGACGGCGCTGTTGCCGGACAATGTGGCCCGCCAGATCGTGGAGGTGCAGTTGTTGCGCAGCGTGAAGACCGTCGTGCCGGCCGCCTCGGCGCCGGGCTGTGCGCGTGACCAAACGACCCCTGCACGCAGACGTCACCATGCATACACGTAACAACAACCTGAACTTGTTCTGACCAAGAACTTGCAGACGTACCGAGGAGGAGCAGAAGGGGCGCGATCCGTGCGGCTTCCATGGCAATGGCGTGCCTCGATGGAGCTAGGAGGAGCTCGTTGGAGAGGCAGCGGGCGAGATCGACCTCTTGGACAGTACGCGTGGGAGCTGCAGTTGGAAGAGGGATGCAGGACTAGTGAAGTGATTCGGCAGATACTACTGCCTTTTCTGAATAGTGCTCTTATACAGACGTGTATGGTGTGAGGAGGCCATTAGGTGGGAACTCGGGAGGAGATATCGGAGTTCGTTGAGAATTTGGAGGGAGGCACGACTAACGCCCAGTGTCGTGTGTCGTGTCCACCTCGTGCCATCGCCCATGCAAGCGAGAGTATAGGTGCCGTGCCGTGGCGGTAGTGGTAGTGGGCTAGTGGCGCTTTAGTTCAGGCGAGAAATACGTGATGATTTGTGTACGGTAAAAATGCGTAACAGATTTCAATGCTTTTTCTTTTTGCGACAGTAACAGATTTCAATTTAGAGCAGATTGAGGTAATATCACCAGCGGTGTCTAAACTTGTCACGCATGTTCACTTTAGTGACTGAAGTTAAAAAGTACGTCGAACTGGTTCTAAAACTTGACGCTAACGTGCAGTGGCGGAGCATGAAACAAAACCAAGAACGGGCCAATAGCTTACTCAGTGGGTCATCTTTTGTTATTAGGCCAAATTCAGATCAAATTCTCAAAGAAAGTGCAGAAAAAGGAGGGGCCATGGCCCTGTTTGGTCCCCAAAGGGATCCGCCCCTGCTAACGTGTAAATACAGTGCTAAATCCATTTGTAGACGTAAAGAGTGTTGGCGTGGCACCGTATTTAGCTGACATGACATGGGGTCCACTTGTAACACGCAACAGGATTTTAGTTGAATAACTATGTCTCTATGATTAGTGGGTCTTGTTTGTCAGTATTCATGTAAAATTAAAATGAAAAATAGTGCCCAACAAGGTTTGAACGTGCGACCTGAAGATTGAAGGCCGCATCCAATGTCCAGTCGATGAAGAAACTTTTAATGTCGAAAGTGGCCCCTCGTTCTTAATATACTGTAAGAGAAGAAGCTTGGAAAGTACCCTTTTGAGCTCGAGCTCAAATGCACCTGAATGAACAGTAAAATCGAAAAAAAAATCAAAACATTTCAAAAAATTCTGATTTTTTTTTGTGATGAACTTTGACAAAAAAAAATTAAGTGCTTGCAAATTTTCACCATGAGATCACATTCGAGGAAGGCGTGGCAAAAAAATAAAATCAGTGTTTCAAAATACGTTCGAAAGTAGTAGCATTTTGCAGAGCATCAATTTTGTTTTTTTGTCATGCCTTCCTCGAATGTGATCTCATGATAAAAATTTGCAAGCACTTAAAACATTTGTCAAAGTTCATCACAAAATAAATTCATAATTTTTTGAAATGTTTTGACTTTTTTATCGATTTTACTGTTCACGCGGGTGCATTTGAGCTCGAGCTCAAATACTCCACGTCCAGGAAGCTTGTTGAAAGATCGTGGATGTCGCCTAGAGGGGGGGGGGGGTGAATAGGCGCTTTAAAATAATTACGGTTTAGGCTTGAACAAATGCGGAATAAAACTAGCAATTAATTTGTCAAGCACAAAACCTAAATCGACTAGGCTCACCTATGTGCACCAACAACTTATACTAAGCAAGATAAATAACTAAGTGATAGCAAGATATATAACAAGAAACAATATGGCTATCACGAAGTACAGTGCATAAGTAAAGGCTCGGGTAAGAGATAACCGAGGCACGCGGAGACGACGATGTATCCCGAAGTTCACACCCTTGCGGATGCTAATCTCCGTTTGGAGTGGTGTGGAGGCACAATGCTCCCCAAGAAGCCACTAGGGCCACCGTAATCTCCTCACGCCCTCGCAGAATGCAAGATGCCGTGATTCCACTAAGGGACCCTTGAGGGCGGTCACCGAACCCGTACAAATGGCAACCCTTGGGGGCGGTCACCGAACCCGTACACTTTGGCAACCCTTGGGGGCGGTCACCGGTACCCGTCAAATTGCTCGGGGCGATCTCCACAACCTAATTGGAGACCCCGACGCTTGCCCGGAGCTTTACACCACAATGATTGAGCTCCGAGGCACCACCAACCGTCTAGGGCGCCCAAGCACCCAAGAGGAACAAGCTCTAGGGTACCAAGCACCCAAGAGTAATAAGCTTCTCAACTTTTCACCACCACGTATCACCGTGGAGAACTCAAACCGATGCAACTAATGCAATGGCAAGAACACACGAAGTGGTCAAGTCCCTCACTCCCAAATCACACCAAAGCAACAAAAGCTATGGAGGAATATGAGAGAAAGAACAAGGAGAACACCAAGAACTCCAAGATCTAGATCCAAGGGGTTCCCCTCACATAGAGGAAAAAGTGATTGGTGGAAATGTGGATCTAAATCTCCTCTCTCTTTTCCCTCAAGAACTAGCAAGAATCATTGGAGGGATTGAGAGATAGCAAGCTCGAAGAAGGTCAACAATGGGGGGCAAACACGAGCTAGAAGGGATAAGGCTCAAGGGGGAAGAAGACCCCCTTTTATAGGAGGGAAAAAATCCAACCGTTACCTTGCTCTCAGCCCGCACAGAGCGGTACTACCGCTCCACAGAGCGGTACTACCGCTCGGGCGGTAGTAACCCAAAAGCAGTGCAATGGCACGAAGTCACGAGGCGGTAGTGCAGCCGGAGCGGTACTACCGCTCGCCCCAGCGGTACTACCGCTGGGGTTGCAGCTCGGGGTTACTCAGAAACATAGCAGGAACAGGGGAGAAGCAGTAGAACTGCTTCAACGGTACTACCGCCCACCTGAGCGGTACTACCGCTTATAGGCAGTAGTGTTGCTCTCCACTGCCGCTTCACTTCCGCTGAGAGTGCATCGAGACCTGGAGGGAGCGGTAGTGCAGCGGTAGTAGCGGGCGGTACTACCGCTTATAGGCGGTACTACCGCTTCGCACTACCGTTGCACTTCCGCGCAAACCCGACACGAAAGTCGAGTTCCCAGAAGCAGCGGTACTACGCGTGGCACTAGGCCGCGGTACTGCCGCTTACAAGCGGTACTACCGCTCGGGAGTTTAGAGAGCTTTGTGGAGAAGTTTAGAGAGTTATTTCTTCATGCTTTGGTTTTGTTCCTAAGCATTTGCATCACATGCTCTTGCATTATTAGTTGTTGCTTTGCATGGTGATGCTTAATTCCTTATATAAACTCTCTTGAAAGTGATTGTCATCAATTACCAAAATGAGGGAGATTGAAAGAACATGTGCTGCCCCCATGTTTGGTTTTGGTAATTGATGACAATCTCTATGGACTAATGGTTGCCTTGAGTTATATTTGAAGGGTTTGTCCATAGGCATTGCTTGAGGACCATTTGTTGGTTTCAAGGTTATTAGAAGAAGAATATGTGTTGACCAAGGTGCTATTCAAGGATTTATCCAAAGATTGGTCATGTGAGTGTTGAGCCTATTGCAAGCATGTCTTGAAGAAGAAGATTGTGTGAACATTCATGTTTACCTTCAAGACATCATCCTAATGAAGAGAGTTGGAAAGATTCAAGGTTGATCAAGACTAAATATGAAGAGTGATTCAAGTTGATCAACACACAAAGCATAGACGATGTACCGAGTGGGATCAAGTGATCTCACGGTATGGTAAGCATTGTCCATTACGCTTTGTGTACTAACCCATGTTCTATGCGAGAGTTCTATGTGGGGTTAGGTATGTTTCCATGGGCTTGCATCAAGAGGAAGATCTCATTCAACCCATGGAGAATGACATCAAGTGGTGATCGTCATCAAGATTGCAGTGTGCAAGTTCAAGTGGAGCATCACGAAGAGATAACATGCTTGAAGCTTGCCGTCCATTGTGGTGACAATGGACTTGTGAAGATGTGCCGAAGAGTGGCTCACCCATAGTGGAGTATGGGGGAGCAATCAACTAGTCTTCATCGAGCCAGCGCAATCAAGAAAGGTGGTCCAACTTGAGGAGGTCAAGATCGTCATCATCTAGCTCAAGTGGACTATGCGCAAGGCAAAGGTTTGCCCTTGATAGGTTTTTTATTTTACCGGTCTCATGGTGGTAGTTGGGAGACCGGGTTATAGGATCGATAGCCGTACTATCAAGGGGGGCTCTCGGATGAGTAGCTTGATCGTATCATGCGTAGAGAGCTCAAACCATTGCATCCTTGCATCATCTTTCTTGGTTCTTGTTTGGTGTTTCTCTTTGTGAGTCTTTGAGCTTTTGGTCACCTTCTAGACAAGCTCAAGTTCATCGAGAACGGATTTCGTTTGCTTCTTCTAGTATGTTCTCGATGTTGGGGTTTTTGTCGGATCTTCTTTGATAGAGGTTTGACACCTCTATACCATACGCATTCTTTTACTACCACTTCTTATTATAACCAGTCGCTGTTGGATACTACTCGTCGTCCTCTATCAAAGACTTCAAGTATCCTCTGTTTTCTGTGCAGTGTTCCTGAAGGCCCCGAATTGAGCAAACTCAAGCTTGTTGGATAGAGGACAACGAGTAGTATCCAACAGCCATTTTTTTGACATGTACTAGTATTTGCAATCCATTCGTGTAGCCAGATTTTACAATGCATTCATAGCCAGATCTCAATTTATGCATTTCTTTCATCAATGTCACTTGAGGATTTAGGGTTCACATTGTCACATGATATATTATGTTTCATAAACTCTGCCTTGCTGAATTCACATTATAAAATATACTAACGTCACATTTTTTACTATATATATAGGTGCTATCTGACGATGTCGATAGCCAGGATGAAGACGTCCAGGAGAGGTTCAAGAGGCCAACCCTCAGGGAGGTTAAGGCTGGAAAAGCTAAAAAGGCATGTCTGGAAGAATGGGGACTATGGATGCCCGTTCTGCAACCATAGGATTAACAACACGTATTCTAGTGTTCTGGCGCATGCAAGAGGACGAGTTGTTGGCTCCTTCATGCAGAAGTATTCTCGCAGGATGGCCCACACCGCGTACACCGAGTTCCTGGAGAATCTTAACGATCAAGCATGATCATGAGATGTTGGATTGAATCTATCTAGTTTGTGTGTATTATATCTATGCTTGACTATATATGTTTATCAGTTGAACTACATGTTGGTGAGACTATGTGTAATGAACTAATAGTGCAATGTAATTGCAGTCTTAAACTGGAAGTAACACAGAAGATTCACGCTAATAAGTTGTGTGCGCTGTGGTCAATCATAGGTTGGTCTAAGAGACACATTAAATCAAATTAGAACACGTACGGTGCATATTAGGGTGAATGTTTAGTGCTGGTAATTTTTCCCCAGATTGGAACAATGTGCGATGACTTTCATTGTGCCGCGTCACTTGTGTTCTGATTGGTCAGAAGGCATCCTCACGGATCGCACGTCCGAACCGCAGGATGTACATAGATCGAACGGTTGTCCGTATCTCCATCAGACTAGAGTGCTAGTTTTTTTGAGAGTGATATTTTCGATTCATCACACACTGTTGGGTCTAGTAAGCCATTGCCTCCGAAGCACATTATTTTGGGGTGATATTTACGCTTTATCGCACACGGTTAGGTGTACGAACCGTTGCCTCGGAAGCACATTATTCTAGGACAGAAAACCCTCAGTACTCACACGCCACAAAAATCTCACCCGCCCCCTCCCCCGGCCCTCCCCTCCCCGTCCCTAGTAGCACCTACAGTACTCCTACGGGCCTCTACATGTCACCGCCTATCCCCGCGGGAACCACTTAGCTCGACGCCTATCGCCGCTGCCGGTCGCCGCCAAACGCCACCGCATTTCGCCACTACCGCTTGCCGCGGCCTATCGGCACAGACTTTCTCGACGCTGCTCGCCATCGACCCAGCTCACCCGATTGGGGAATCTTCGGTACCGGGTTTTCCCCATAGAGAACCAGGTACCTAATCTACTTAAATATTTCCAATCATCTCTTATTCCCGTCCGTCTGCCCCTTTTAATCATCCGGACGAAATCGCCGTGGATTCATGTTCCTTCTAGCTCTAGGGGTTATCCTCCTTTTCGAAAAAATATTCATTCTAGATGATTCAAGGGTTTTCATTCATAGAGTGTAAAGTGCAAGAACACATCAGGGCTATGCGGCCTCGGCCAAACAGCCGAGGAGTTCCATCTCACCGTACCAGACGACTTCATGAAGCGCACGGTATGTTCAATATCAAACTTCCTGGGTTGGCATGGCCTATACCTTTTCTGAACCTATACTATATATTGCTACATTTGGATAAAAGGTGCCACATGCAGCATATACGTCAACGGTGATCTTTTACTTCTTCTTCTTCTTCTTATTCTTCTTCTATATTAGGCAAATTAATGATGTATTGTTCTTTCATTTACTCTCATATATATTTGCATGACATCATGGTTACATTATCTGTTAATTTATATTTTTTTGTCCTTTCATATCAACTGATGTGCTATCCTTTTAACTACACGCATATTAGCATGTTAACCTGTTCTTTAACAATCTTATCAATTCCTGCAGTACACCCCTTGCTTTGCAACAACAACTGTAGTACTAAATCTTGGCCTTTACATAACTGAAGACTCCAGGGCTGTCATATTGAGCACAAACCATGGATTTACAATCATTGTTTCTGTAAAACTTGATGAAGACTGTCACTCCTATTTTGAAGCGGGCCTTTGGGCAGAAATTTCTCAGTTTTATGTACTGAAAGCTGGCACTAAAATTACACTGCACCTAAAAGAGCTTGGTTATATGATAAATGCTAACTTCCCTCACGACATCATACGTCCAGACTTTGTTGGAAGTAAGTGTTCGTTCTGGTATCTACATGTTTACTTGTGTATCAATATCAAAGTAATCGTGTAGTATTTCAGCAACCAATTGGGATTTCATTTTCTGAATCTGTTAAATCTATTCCTACCTGGTAACTTCTAATTACCAATGCACTACTCTCCTGCCCTGATCTAACCACATAATCACTATCCTCCCACTGCTCTACTCATGTCAGAAAGTGTCGCCACCGCCGATACTCCGGAGGTGGAGGACGAGGTTGCCAACAAGTGGAGGCGGGCCGAGCCAGAACCGCAAGCGCCTCCGACAGGCCTAGAATTCATCAGCAGCCTCCCTGACAATATGTTGACAGTCATCATCTCCCTCCTCCCAATCGAAGATGGCGTGCGGACAACCGTCCTCTCCCGGTGGTGGCACCACCTATGGCGCTGCGCCCCTCTCGGCCTCATCAACAAGCACGTGCTCTGCAATGGCTATCGCAAACGCTTGGATGCATTGTCCCAGATCCTCGGCACGCATTGTGGCCTAATCAGAGGCCTTACTATGGGCAAGTTCCGTTCCAACGACAAGGACTGAGCCAAGCTTGACGAGTGGATCTTATCGACCGCCCTAGATCAGCTCGACGAGCTCACTTCTAATGATGGACATATGCGCTCGCTGCCACGCTTCGCGCCAACGCTGCGCATCGCCAGGTTCATGAACTGCCATTTTCCCTAGATTAATGATACGCCCATTTTGCATCATGAATTCTTATTGATATTTATGCTATTCTTGTCCATTATTACTCATTATGCTACAATTCTTGTGCCTTTTCTCTCTGAATATGCAAGGTACATCACAAAGAGAGAAATCACTGGAAACTGGAATTCTGGACCTGAAAACCAAGAAAATGGCTAAAAATTCACTGGACTCCAATGACCTGAAACTTCACGCAGAATTTTTATGGAATATATAAGAATTTTTGGGCCAAAAATATACCAGAGGGGGGCCACCTGCTGGCCACAAGCCAACATGGTGCGCCCACCCCCCTGGGCGCGCCATGTTGCCTTGTGGGGCCCCAGCAGGTCTCCCGACCCCCCCCTCTTCTCCTATATGGTGTGTTTTACCCTACAAAAATCATAAGGATACTTTCGGGACAAAGTGCCGCCGTCTCGAGGCGAAAACCTGGGCAGAGGCCCTTTTGATCTCCGGCAAAGAGATTCTGCTGGGGAAACTTCCCTCCGGGGGGGGGGGGGGAGATCGAAGCCATCATCATCACCAACGCTTCCTCCTTCGTGGGAGGACCAATCTTCATCAACATCTTCACCAGCATTGTCTCATCTCAAACCCTAGTTCATCTATTGTATTCAATCTTTGTCTCAAAACCTCAGATTGGTACCTGTGGGTTACTAGTAGTGTTGATTACATCTTGTAGTTGATGCTTGTTGGTTTACTTGGTGAAAGATATTATGTTCAGATCCTTGATCTTCATTATTACACCTATGATCTCCTTGATCTTCACTATTACACCTCTGATCTGGAACATGTTGATGATGTGTGAGTAGTTACTTTTGTTCCTGAGGACATGGGAGAAGTCTTGTTATAAGTAATCATGTGAAGTTGGTATTCGTTCGATATTTTGATGATGTGTATGTTGTTGCTTCTCTTAGTGGTGTCGTGTGAACGTTGACTACACGCCACTTCACCATGTTATGGGCCTAAGAGAAGGCATTGTGGAGTAACAAGTAGATGATGGGTTGCGAAGGTGACAGAAGCTTAAACCCCAGTTTATGCGTTACTTCATAAGGGGCTGATTTGGATCCACACGTTTCATGCTATGGTTAGATTTATCTTGATTCTTCTTTCGTAGTTGCGGATGGTTGCGAGAGGGGGTAATCATAAGTAGGTTGTTTGTTCAAGTAAGAACAACACCTTAGCACCGGTCCACTCACATATCAAATTATCAAAGTAACGAACGCGGATCAACTCAACATGATGAACATGACTAGACAGAAATTCCCATGTGTCCTCGGGAGCGCTTGTTTAATATAAGAGTACTTTCAAGCCTGTCCTTTGCTATAAAAAGGATTGAGCTACCTTGCTGCACATTTTTTACTATTTCTACTTGTCACTTGTTACGAATTACCTTGCTACAAAACTATTTATCACTATTACTTGTAGCACTTGCAGAAATACCTTACTGGAAACTGCTTATCATTTCCTTCTGCTCCTCGTTGGGTTCGATACTCTTACTTATCGAAAGGACTACGATTGATCCCCTATACTTGTGGGTCATCAAGACTCTTTTATGGCACCATTGTCGGGGAGTGAAGCGCCTATGGTAAGTGCAACTTGGTATGGAAACACTCTCGATACGTGCTAAAATTTACTGTTGCTTGTTACTATGGACGGTCACCCTTTGAGTGGCTTGTTCGGGGCATCTTCGCCTCGAACGGAAGTGGAAAAGGTTGCCTCTCAACCTACTAAACCTACTGGAAATATTTATTATGAGATTCCTTCGGGTATGGTAGAGAAACTGCTAGCTAATCCTTATGACGGTACAACTCATCCTGATTACCACTTGATATATGTAGTTGAGATTTGTGGATTGTTTAAGCTGGCAGGTTTATCTGGAGACAAAGTTAAGAAGAAGGTTTTCGCTTTATCTTTGGATGCAAAAGCACTAATGTGGTACAGGCTATTGGATGATATTGTATCATGGGACTGGAATCGCTTGAAGCTGGAATTTCATCAGAAGTTTTATCCTATGTATCTAGTCCATTGTGATCGGAAATTTATATATAATTGCTGGCCTTGTGAAGGAGAAAGCATCGCTCAAGCTTGGGGGAGGCTTAAATCTTTGATGCACACTTGCACCAACCATGAGCTCTCAATGGAAATGATTATACAAAATTTTTATGCTCAGCTTTCTCATGATGATCAAGTATTACTTGATTCGTCTTGTGTTGGTTCCTACATGAAGAGGACTATTGAATTCAAATGGGATCTTCTGGAAAGAATTAAATGCAACTCTGAAGATTGGGAACTCGATAAAGGTAAAGAGTCAGGTATAAAGCTTAAGTTTGATTGTGTTAAATCTTTTATGGAAACTGATACTTTCCATGAGTTTAGCAATAAATATGGGCTTGACTCCGAGATAGTAGCTTCTTTCTGTGAATCATTTGCTACTCATGTTGATATCCCTAAAGAGAAGTGGTTTAAATATCATCCACCTGTTGAAAAACCACTAGAGGAGCCTGTAAAAGTTAAAGAGGAAAAAATTGTTTATCATGTTGATCCAGTTGTGCCTACCGCTTACATTGAGAAACCCCCTTTTCCCATTAGGATTAAGGAACATGCTAAAGTTGCAACTGTGGTTAATAAAAGTTATATTAGAACACCCAAACCCTCTGAACAAATAAGTGTTGAGCCTAATATTGCTATGGTTAAAGATATACTAGCTGATAATATTGATGGACAGGTTATTTATTTCTATGATGAAGCTACTAGAATTGAAAAACCTATTAGAAACAATCGGGATGAGTTAGATAAAAACAAACCTGTCACCGTCATGACCGTTGTTTCTGTTAAAATTGGAGATCATTGTTGTCATGGCTTATGTGACATTGGTGCTAGTGTTAGTGCTATACCTTTTACCTTATACCAAGAAATTATGAATGACATAGCACCCTCTAAGATCGAAGATATTAATGTCACTATTAAACTTGCAAACAGAGATACCATTGCACCACTTGGGATTGTTAGAGATGTTGAGGTCTTGTGTGGAAAATTAAAGTGCCCTATGGATTTCCTAGTACTTGGTTCACAACAAGGTAGTTTTTGTCCCGTTATATTTGGTAGACCTTTCTTGAACACTCTTAATGCTGAAATTAATTGTGTTACTGAGAAGGTCAAGGTAAGCTTTAGTGATGAGTCTCATAAATTTAATTTCTCTAAGTTCGACTGAAAACAATATGAAAAAGAATTACCTAGTAAGGATGAGATAATTGGTCTTGCTTCTATTGTCGTGCCTCCAACTGATCCGCTAGAACAATATTTGCTAGACCATGAGAATGATATGCATATGAATGAAAGAAATGAGGTAGATGATAGATTTCTTAGACAAACACCTATTCTTAAACATAACTTGCATGTTGATATTTTGGGGGATCCTCCTCCACCCAAGGGAGATCCCGTGTTTGAGTTAAAGACATTACCTGATACTTTGAAATATGCTTATCTTGATGAAAAGAAGATATATCATGTTATTATTAGCGCTAACCTTTCACAGCATGAAGATAAGAGATTACTTAAAACTCTAAAGAAGCACATGAATGCTATTGGATATACTCTTGATGAACTTTAGGGCATTAGTCCCACTCTATGTCGGCACAAGATTAATATGGAACCGGATGCTAAACCTGTCGTTGATCATCAACGTCACTTAAATCCTAAGATGAAGGAAGTGGTAAGAACTGAAATACTAAAGCTTTTGGAGGCATGCATAATTTATTCTATTACTGATAGTAGATGGGTAAGCCATGTTCATTGTGTTCCTAAGAAAGGAGGTATAACCGTTGCTCCTAATGATAAAATGAACTTATCCCACAAAGAATCATAACTGGTTATAGGATGGTAATCGATTTCAGGAAATAAAAAAAGCTACTAGAAAAGATCCCTTGCCTTTTATCGATCAAATGTTAGAAAGGTTATCTAAGGACACACATTTTGTTTTCTTGATGGATATTATGGTTTCTCTCAAATACCTGTGTCAAAAGAAGACCAAGAGAAAACTACTTTCACTTGCCCTTTTGGAACTTATGCTTATAGACGTATGCCTTTTGGTTTATGCAATGCACCTGCTACCTTTCAAAGATGTATGACTGCTATATTCTCTGATTTTTGTGAAAAGATTGTTGAGGTTTTCATGGGTGACTTTTTTGTTAATGGGACTTCTTTTGATGATTGCTTGAGCAACCTTGATCGAGTTTTGCAAAGATGTGATGAAACAAATCTTGTCTTGAATTGGGAGAAGTGCCACTTTATGGTGAATAAATGTATAGTACTTGGGCATAAGATATCTGATACGTCTCCAACGTATCAATAATTTATGAAGTATTCATGCCATATTTGCCTATGTTTACAATACTTTTATATGGTTTTGATGCACTTTATATGATTCATTTAGAACTAACCCGGACTGATGTTGTTTTCAGCAGAATTACCATGGTGTTGTTTTTGTGCAGAAAATGAAAGTTCTTGGAATCGCCCGAAACTTTTTGATGATTTTTTCCGGAGGAAATAAGAAATATTGGAGCGAAGAACCATCGGAGGGGAGCCACACATGGGGCACAAGCCATCAGGGCGCCCCCTAGGCCGCGCCCTGATATGTGGTGGACCCCACGTGGCTCCGTTGCGCGTGATTCCAACGCTGAAAAATCCTATAAATCCCAGAAACCCCAGAATACACAGAGACTCTCCGTTCCGCCACCACAACTCTCTGTATCGATGAAAAACCAATCTGTAGACTTTCCGGTACCCTGCCGGAGAGGGGAAACCATCGCCGGTGGCCATCTTCATCATCCCGACGGAGGCCATGACGAGGAGGGAGTAGTTCACCCTCGGGGCTAAGGGTATGTACCAGTAGCTATGTGTTCAATCTCTCTCTCTCGTGTTCTTGAGATGTCACGATCTTGATGTATCACGGGCTTTGTTAATATAGTCGGATCATATGATGTTATTCCCTTGCTACCTTGTTGTGATGAATTGAATCTTTACCTTTGAGATCTCATTATGTTGGATTGAATATTTTGGTTTGAGAACACTTGATGTACATCTTGCGTGGGATACCCGTAGTGACATTGGGGTATTCTATTGATTCACTTGATATATGTTGAGGCATCAACTTGCGGATTCCGGTGACCTTGGGGATCTATGCATAGGGGTTGATTTCATGTTTTCATACCACGTTCTCCGATAGAAATCTTGGGGTGCTCCTTGAAGTTCTTTGTGTTGGATTGAATATGATAGATCTGAAATTGTTTGATGCATGTCGCATAATTTACCCACGGATACTTGAGGTGACATTGGAGTATCTAGGTGACATTAGGGTTGATTGATATGTATCATTGGTGTTGTTCTAGTATGAACTCTAGGGCTGTCTGTGACACTTATAGGAATAGCCCAAAAGATTGATCGGAAAGAATAACTTTGAGGAGGTTCTACTACCTACACCAATTTCATCTTATTGTTCTCTGCTAGATAGGAACTTTGGAGTGATTCTTTGTTGCACGTTGAGGGATGATCATATGATCCAACTATGTTAGCATTGTTGGGAGATTGCACTAGTGAAAGTATGAACCCTAGGCCTTGTTTCCAAGCATTAATATACCGTTTTGCTCGCTGTTTACTATTTGCTACCTTGCTGTTTTTATATTTTCAGATTACAAAAACCTATATCTACCATCCATATTGCACTTGTATCACCATCTCTTCACCGAACTAGTGCACCTATACAATTTGCCATTGTATTGGGTGTGTTGCGAACACAAGAGATTTCTTGTATTTGATTGCAGGGTTGTTTGAGAGAGGCCATCTTCATCCTACATCTCCCACGGATTGATAAACCTTAGGTCATCCACTTGAGGGAAAATTGCTACTGTCCTACAAAACCTTGCGCTTGGAGGCCCAACACGAGTCTACAAGAATAAAGTTTTGTAGTAGACATCAATATCTAAACGAGGCATTGAGGTAGACAAAGCTAAAGTTGATGCAATAGAGAAAATGTCATGTCCTAAAGATATTAAAGGTATAAGAAGTTTTCTTGGTCATGCTGGTTTTTATAGGCGTTTTATTAAAGATTTCTCTAAGATTTCCAGGCCACTAACTTATCTTCTTCAAAAAGATATTCCTTTTGTTTTTTATGATGATTGTGTAGAAGCCTTTGAAATACTTAAGAAATCCTTGATTTATGCACCTATTGTTCAACCACCTGATTGGAACTTACCATTTGAAATTATGTGTGATGCTAGTGATTATGCTGTTGGTGTTGTTCTAGGGCAGAGAGTAGACAAGAAATTGAATGTTATTCATTATGCTAATAAGACCCTAGACAATGCTCAAAAGAATTATGGTACCACTGAGAAGGAATTTTTACCAGTTGTCTTTGCATGTGATAAGTTTCGGCCTTATATCGTTGATTCCAAAGTTACTATTCACACCGATCATGCTTCTATTAAATACCTTATGGAAAAGAAAGATGCTAAGCCTAGGTTGGTTATGTGGGTGCTTTTACTTCAAGAGTTTGACCTACACATTAATTGTTGATAGGAAGGGAGCTGAAAACCCCATAGTAGACAATTTGTCTAGGATGGAAAATGTTCTTGATGACCCATTGCCTATTGATGTGTCACTTGAAGCTATATTTTTATTCGTCACATGATATGAGTTTTGCTTGGAGCGTCGTTTGCTTTTGTTTAATTTTACTTTCAGTTTGCCACAATCATTGTTTGCTGGACACACCTATTTAAGAGAGACACACCTTCAACATAATTTGTTAGAATACTCTATGTGCTTCACTTATATCTTTTGAGCTTAGCAGTTGCTCTAGTACTTCACTTATATCTTTTTGAGCACGGTGGTGTGTAGATTTTATAGAAATTATTTCACTCTCATTCTTCACATATATTTGTTTGAGAGTTAATAAATAGTGATGTTAATTTGCATGGGTCATAAAACTAGTCCAAAAATATTAGGTATTCAATGAATGATGATCAACACCATCATGTAGCACATATAGAGAAATTGTGGGTCAATGATATTGATGTGGTAATATGAAATACGTGTGAGTTAATAATTGTTAAACCATAGAAGTGTCGATATTAAGAGAGGTTGACCCTTTTGTTCATCTAAAAATTAAAGAGGCATGATGATGATGTGTGAGCATTTCTATTCCTCGTTGAAATCCTAGTGTTGTTTCGGGTCGAAAGCGCGCTATGGTTAACTCCTACCAACCTCTTCCCTCGGGGCATGCGAGTAGTACTTTGATTTATGATAAACTAATAAAACTTTACAATAAGTATATGAGTTCTTTATGACTAATGTGAAACCATGGACATACGCAATCTCACCTTCTCATATTTGCTAGCCTCTTCGGTGTCGTGCATTGCCCATTCTCACCTCGAGGATCAGTGCAACTTTCGCCGGTGCATCCAAACCCCGTGACATGACACGCTCTGTTGCACATAAGCCTTATTATATCTTCCTCAAAACAGCCACCATACCTACCTATCATGGCATTTCCATAGCCATTCCGAGATATATTGCCATGCAAATTCCATCGTCACTTCACATGACTAGTTCGTTCATCGTCATATTGCTTTGCATGATCATATAGAGCTGACATAGTATTTGTGGCAAAGCCACCGTTCATCATATTTTTTGATACATGTCACGCTAGATCATTGCACATCCTGGTACACTGCCAGAGGCATTCATACAGAGTCATATCTTCATATCAGTTCTCCATATTGAGTTGTAAGTAAATAAAAGTGTGATGATCATCATTATTAGAGCATTGTCCCAGTGAGGAAACAATGATGGAGATGATGAATCTCCCATAAGTCGAGATGAGACTCCGGATGAGAAAATAAAGATGGGGGAGGCCAAATGAGCTCACCATCCATGCAAAAAATAATAATAATGAGAGAAATTGAGAGAAGGGACTTTGCTACTATCTTTTACCACACTTGTGCCTCAAAGTGGCACCATGTTCCTCATGTAGAGAGTCTCATGATATATCACTTTCATATGCTAGTGGGAATTACCTATTCATTATTACAAACTTGGCTTGTATATTCCTATGACGGGCTTCCTCAAATGCCCAAGGTCTTCATGAGCAAGCAAGTTGGATGCACACCCCACTTAGCTTCATTTGAGCTTTCATACACTTATAGCTCTGGTGCATCATTTGCATGGCAGTCCCTATGAGGAAGTCCGGGATTAAGGGGTCCTCAGAAGGCCGACTTATCTCGAGTGGGCCGAACTAATGAAGTATTCGGCGGCTGCTGTGGAAAGACCGAACTATAATGTGTTCCGTGGTTGGGAAGGAAACCTCAAGTATCGTGGGGTGTCCGTCAAGTAATGGATGGGCACATTTAAACCCTCGGTAGCAACCGACTACATGTAACCCTAGGTACCCCTGGTGTCTATATAAACTAGGAGGCTTAGTTTGTAGAGGGACAAGTCAACTCATCCAGGGTTTAGCTCATTTGATCTCGCGGTAGATAAACTCTATAACCATCATACTCATCAATATAATCAAGCAGGATGTAGGGTTTTACCTCCTCACGAGGGCCCGAACATGGGTAAACATCGTCTCCTTCGTCCCCTGTTACCCATCGATCCTAGATTCATAGTTCGGGACCCCCTATCCGAGATCCGCCGGTTTTGAAACCGACATTAGTGCTTTCATTGAGAGTTCCGCTGTGAATCGCCAAAGGATCGATGGCTCACTTAATCATTGGCAATGATATCTATAACAAGGACATCTTCGTTCCTGGTCAGATCTTCGCTTTCGGAAGCATTGTGCTTCATGCCGATCCCGCCGGCCACCTTGGTCAGATCGAAAGTTTTGCACCCGGTCTAGAAGTCAGGTTCAGGAACCTAAAGTTCACCGCCGACTCCCAGGGAGATCTTGTTTTAACAAAAACCTTTGCCCTCCTTGAAGGGCCCACGAGCCCCAACGCCTTAACTTCGGAAGCAGGAAACCCCGCCTCTGGGATGACCTCGGTCTCTGGTTCGGTCTTAAAACCTAACTTGGTCGATACGCCTGAGTCAGCCACGGCCGCGTACAACCCAGGAGCGTCCTCGAACGACCCCGGGGTGGCGGCGTCGCAATCCAACCCCAGGCGCACGTGTAGCGCCGACCCGGCCGAGGCCCCATCGCTGGACGAGCTGCTTGGTCGGATTCAAGCCTTGGGCATGACCGATGGCCAACCTTCGGTTTACGACCAGATCGGGCTGAGGCCCAACGACAGGGAAATTTGTGTCCCCCTGATAACACACTTGGTCGCCACCGTAGAGTGCCCGGCCGGAAGTATGTCCCACCAGCCGGCAAAGTTAAAAACAGTTTACGTCCCGATCTCCGGTCACTAGGACCCTACTCACGACTCGGAAGTCCCGATCTCCCCTCGGATACCGATTCGAGGCCGGCGGCCGACCTAGCGCATAATATGGAGTCCGCACAGTAAAGTGCCACCGGTGCCACGCACTCCAAGCTCGTCGCGCCTAACCCCGCAACGATGCAAAACACGGCCGTCAGTACGCCGGACGCACACCTCGCCGGGGCGCAAAACTTTTCCCCACCCACCACCCAGATCAAGCGCTTTCCAAGCACAGGAGAGCCCGGCACAATGGGCTTACGGGAGGTCAAACAATAGCCAGGGGAATCGGTCCATCATTTTTGGGCCAGATTCCTCCTCAACAAAGACATGATGCAGGGCCGTAACGGCGAGGAAATGATTGCAGCCTTCCAGCGCAATTGCCATGACGAAGGAATTCTCAATGCCCTCGCCCGTCGCCACATCCAAAACTTCTCCGAGCTGGCGGACTTGGTGGGAAAATACTGTGCCATGGAGAGCGCGTGGAAAGAACAACAATTTTACACGGAGCCAGTCCACACCGAACGACCTAGAGGAGTTCGGAAAAGGCCCGTACCCCAGCAACGCCCGGCCAGGCACGATCCTGCCGAAAAGAGGAACAAATATCCTATGAAAGAAAGAACAGTCCTTGATGGACTACTGGACAATCCATGCCCCATACACTTCGCCTCGCCAAACGCAAGCCTGACTCACAGCCTCCAGGCTTGCTGGGTCGTTAGGCAAATCGCGAAGAGCGGAGAGGCCATCCTCGTGGCCTCACCCCTAAGCAGACGTTCAAGGAAGCCAACTGAAAATGACACCGAGGTCCTAACGATCTACAAGACGCTCTCCTCCAAAGGTCAGAGGAAGAGAGATCTTCGAGAGCTCGATCAGATACACCAGGTGGAATCAAGGAAATCATGGGCAGATATACCGATAACTTTCGGCGAGGATGACCAACCGATAACCTGCACAGAGCGAACACCGGCCTCCCTGGTCCTCAACCCAATAGTAGATGGCTTCAGGTTGGACAAAGGACTAATGGACGGTGGCAGTGGTCTAAACCTCATCTATGAGGGTACATTAGACAAGATGTAGTTCGATAGATCTCGAATCGAACGAAGCAGCACAACTTTTTGAGGAATCATCCCCGGAAGAGATGCACGCTGCACAGGACGAGTAACCCTTGATGTAGTGTTCGGTACCCCCGATAACTACAGATCAGAGGAACTTCTCTTTCACATCGTGCCCTTTCACAGTGGCTATCATGCCCTCTTAGGGCGCGACGCCTTCACAAGATTTCAGGCCATACCGCATTATGGTTATATGAAGCTTAAAATGCCAGGACTCAACGGTGTGATCACAGTTACAAGTGACCCGGATAGAGCCCTCCGAGCTGAAAATAAAACAGCATCGCTTGCCCTCGAAGCACTAGCTGAGACCCTACCTGCAGAAGAACTGACCACACTTCGTTTTATTGTGGATAAGGACGACGTGATCCTCGGCAAAAGGCCAAAGTCCACATCGTTCAAACCTGCAGATGAAATCATAAAATTTCAGGTACACCCAACAGACCCCAATAAAACGGCGTCCATTGGAGCTCAGCTAGACCCCACTATTGCTGAAGCACTGCGCACATTTTTGTGCAAAAATCGGGACATATTCGCCTGGCACCCATCAGATATGCCTGGAATCCCGCGAAGGCTGGCGGAACATAGTCAGAATATAATCGCGGGCTTCAAGCCGGTCAAACAGGCCTTACGCCGATTTTCCGAACCCAGGCATCAAGCTATGGGCGAAGAACTCACCAAACTATTTGAAGGCAGATTCATCAGATAAATTAAACACCCTGAATGGCTGGCAAATCTGGTCATGGTGCCGAAGAAAGACAAATCCTGGCGGCTTTGCGCCGATTTCAAAGACCTCAACAAAGCGTGCCCTAAGGACCCTTTCCCTTTACCCCGCATTGACCAGATCATCGACGCCACTGCCAGACACGACTCACTTTGCTTCCTTGATGCCTATTCTGGATATTATCAGATGAAGATGAAGGAGTCCGATCAAGCCGCAACCGCCTTCATCACCCCCTATGGGCCATTCTGCTTTAACACAATGCCTTTCGGGTTAAAAAACGCAGGCGCCACATACCAGTCATACGTGGACGACGTGGTCATCAAGACTAAACATGTCAGTCAGTTGGTGGAGGACCTTGATCAAACATTCGCTAGCCCGCGGGAGTACGATATACGGCTAAACCCGGACAAGTGTATCTTCGGAGTCCCCGCCGGTAAATTGCTCGGATTCATTGTCTCCCACAGGGGAATAGAGGCCAATCCGGCCAAGATCCGAGCTCTATCACAACTAGCGATCCCCATGGAACTAAAACACGTTCAAAGACTAGCAGGCTGCGTGGCGACGTTAAGACGCTTTATCTCCCGCCTTGGCGAGAAGGCCCTGCCACTCTATACGCTGTTGAAACGAACCAGAAACTTTGAGTGGACCGATGAGGCAGCAGCCGCGCTAGAGGAAGTTAAGACATTGCTGGCCAGTAACCCATTACTAACAGCCCCTGGTACCGGTGAACCGATGTTGCTATACATCTCAGCCACCAACCAGGTTGTCAGTGCGGTCCTCGTGGTAGAACAGGAGGCCGTGGGCCACAAATTCCGGGTACAGAAACCAGTCTACTACGTGTCGAAAGTGCTTACTCCGTGCAAGTCCAGATACCCACATTATCAGAACATAGCGTACACGGTATTCATGGCATCACGCTAGCTCAGACACTATTTTCAAGAGTGTTCGGTCACGGTGGCCTCCGGGGCACCCCTGAACGATATAATCAATAACAGGGACGCCACCGTCCACATACCGAAATGGGCCATCAAACTCCTCCCATTCAAAATCAATTACAAGCCACGCCAGAGACAACATCCGATATGTCCTCCAGATCATGTACGCCGACTCAAATAATGCGACCGAGTACGAGGCTCTGTTGCACGGACTTATGATGGCAACATCGATGGGTGTATAACGGCTCGAAGTATGGGGAGACTCTAACCTCGCCATCTCACAAATCAATGGCGAATTCGATGCTAAAAACCCAAAAATGGCAGCTTATAGAAATGTCGTCCTCAAGATATCCGCACGGTTCGAAGGGCTAGAATTCCACCATGTCTCCAGAGACAGCAATCAAGCTGCCGACATCCTCGCCCGCATGGGTGCCAAGAGCCACCCCGTCCCTAAGAACACCTTCCTAGAGAAGCTCTTCAAGCCCTCTGTGGTATGGCAGGACGACGACAAGGACGCTGTAACTAACGGAGCAGAACAGGTCATCTCTCCCACAGTCGAACCAGATGAGAAAATCATCGGCGGTTCCACAATTGAATAAACACCCTCGGCCCACGAGGTCATGGCAGTAATCGCACCATGGACAGAACCCTTCCTTGCCTACCTTCTATGCAAAGAACTCCCCGACGATCAGACGGAGGCGAGACGCATAATCCGGCGATCAAAAGCCTACAAAGTCCATGAAGGAGAATTATACAAAAAGAGCACTACGGGGGTCCTCCAACGGTGCATATCCGAAGAAGAAGGAAGGCAGCTCTTGGCAGAGATACACACAGGCATGGGCTGCCACCACGCAGCAGCGTGGGCCTTGGTAAGCAAGGCCTTTCGAGCCGGGTTCTTCTTGCCAACCGCCCGAGCGGGTGCCCACACACTTGTCCAACATTGCGTCGGTTGTCAGCTCTTTGCAAATCAAAGCCACATGCCTCCTACGGCTCTTCGGACGATACCCATTACATGGCCTTTTGCAGTGTGGGGCTTAGACATGGTCGGACCACTTAAAGGGGGGACCAAGAAAAAGAAATACCTACTTGTCATGGTTGACAAGTTCACTAAATGGATCGAAGCAAAACGAGTAAGTTCGGCAAAGTCGGGGCTGGTCATCGACTTCATATCCGGTGTGGTGCACCGTTACGGTGTCCCGCACTGTATAGTAACGGACAATGGATCCAACTTCACCGCCCAGGAGGTAAAAGACTGGTGCGCTAACTTGGGCATCAAACTTGATTATGCCTCGGTGTATCATCCACAGACCAATGGACAAGTCGAATGGGCCAACGGTCTCATTATGAGTGGTATTAAACCTCATCTGGTTCGATTTCTTCAAGAATCTGATTGTCATTGGGTGGAAGAACTCGATTCCGTGTTGTGGGGCCTGCGTACCACTCCGAATCGATCAACGGGATACACACCATTCTTTATGGTGTACGGGGCCGAAGCGGTCCTCCCGTGTGATATCATTCACGATGCACCTAGGGTGCGCATGCACGAAGAAAAAGAGGCCGAGCTAGATCGGCAGGATGACCTAGACGCCTTGGAAGGGGAACGCGATATAGCTCGGGCTCAATCTACTTTCTATCAACAACATGCTCGGCAGTACCAAAGCAGGGAGGTTCGAGCTAAAGTATATAATGTGGGCGAGTTAGTCTTACGCCTCCCAAAGAAACAGAAGCATAAACTCAACCCCAAGTGCGAGGGCCGTTTCATAATTGATGAAGTACTGACAGGAGGAGCTTATCGTCTTCGCAACCCGCAGGACAATCGCCTCGAACCGAACCCATGGAACGCAGCTCGCCTTCGGCGCTTCTATGGCTAGACCGGCGTCGTCACCTTCTCTACAAACCCTTGTATTTTCCTCCCTTTCCTTGTTTGCCTCTGCAGGATTGGCTAGATTTTTCTCAGGCTATGTTAAGATTTCATCGGCATACATTCTCAAATGTTTTACCCGGTAACACCTGGGGGCTCCTTAATGAAGCAAAGCTATATTGTTTTCTCTAGCTATCTGTCTTATATGTACTTTTCTAGCATCGTTATTGGGCTTAAGATTTAGCCAAGCCGGGTTGCCTTGCTCCTGTGCTTACCCCCTACGTTCCCGATTGTTCGGCTAGGGGGTAAAGGGAGCACCTCTGCGATTGCTACGACCGGATTACCCGGATACGTACCTCAGACGGGTGAAGTCGAAGGCTAGCATTCTTAAGATACAAATTGGTCGGCCAAGGAGGACGAAAGTATAGTGGATGCTTTTCGCCATAAACAGGGACTATCCCCCCAAAGTAGCAAAATTATCCGCATAGTACAGATACATGGCTATGACATCTACGATCTACGTAGTAACCTGAAGAAAGGAACCCATAGAGGAACTATTTTCTTTGGAAGATATTTCTTACGTTTAACAGTAATATAACATGCCTCCCTATGCGCGTTTCGTCTGTTCGCACCAGAAGGCCGGATTGCCTAGTTCTCCGAAATGATTCCCTGTTATCACAAGATGCATAGTACGGAACACTCCCTAGCTATCGGCGACGGAGGCAGAAGCTGATGGCCTGTTAAGACAACGTTTACAACACGGGTGGAGATAGTTTGATAAAAAGTACATAGATACATAGATTCAAAACGCTAGGCTATCATTCAAGATGGTCTATTATGGTGTCCAGGGCGCAATCCTCTTGTGACATACGAGCCGCGGGCGTCACTTGGTCATAAACCAAGTACACATGTACCTCTTTACCATCCGGCCCTATCGGCCCAACCCGAGCCAAGTGCTCTGGGTTGAGTTTGGTAAAGCGGGTCTTCACCATGGCCCATGCCTCCCGCGCTCCCTCTCGACAAGCCGAAGTCTTCCACAGCTCGAAGCGATTTCGAGCTCCCCTAAACTTATCGGCTAGCTCTGCCATCCCTTCCGGAGGCGTCTGGGCTGGCCAGAGTGCCTTGATCATACTCTTCATAGCCTTCCGAGCCCGCTCGTGCACAACGGACAGTTCCTTTAACAGCCCCCCCCCCCGAATGAGCTAATCTCTTCCTCAGGACGCCCAGTCAGGAGACCTAGGCAGGAAATCAAAGATGCTCCTTACACTCGACACGATAAAGAAAAACTTTATGGAGTTCTAGGTTAGAATTTCGCTTACAGAACATGCCACCCTTTAATCTGTGGTTCTCTTCGCGGCCTAGTGTCAATTGATTTTTAAAGCTCTCAATTTCTTCGGCTTGTCGCTGATTTTCCGCTTTGAGCTGGTTCTTATCCTCCAGACTTCAAGTCAATACGCGATGCCCGGCCTCTAGCTGTGACTCAGCATACCTTTGAGATTTTCGGGAAGCATCCAAATCCTTCTGCAGCTGCCCTATGGACTCGATTGCTATGAAACAATCTTTCGTCAGAAAGATATGTCCTCAACAAACTTCCGCACATAAAGCAATACTTTGTACTCACCGTGCGCCTCTCTGGTGAACTTTTTCACCTGCTCAAGCTCGGCCTTAATATCCTGTAGCTCTGCTCGACTCGACTCAAGGTCTGCAGACAGCTTCTCGTTTTGTTGCTTTGAAGCCTACATATACACGAAAGCAATATTTAGACCCTTGAATTCGGCCGTCCTGTCCAAATTAAGGCTCGGGGGCTACTGAGTTAGGAATTATGTTCGGCCGCCAAAGCCGATCACTTGCCTGCATGCTGGTGGATATTATCCTAGCGGCTCCATTAAGCCCCGATCGAGCGGCTCTGAGGTATGAGCCCACGGAATTAAGAGCATTAAACTCTTGGTCAGAAAATATTGGGTGACGCAGTGAATCCCTCCGCCGTTGATGGTTCATCACACTCTCAACCTCGGAATTCTTAACCGAGACATCCCCCGAGTCCTCAGGAGGTTGGCCAGTAATAGGAGCTCCTGCATCCACTTCGGTGTGCGCCGAAGACCTTGGTCCGTGAGGATTGTTCGACGCCTTCTCAACCTCTTCGGATGGAGATGGTTCCACTCGCCTCCTGAGTATGTCAGTCAGAGACCATGAGTGTTTGAAGCAGATAAAACAAAGATCAGATTGCAAGATTCAGTACCTCTTGGTAGGGGGAGCAGTCGATGTAACTCCCGCCGTAGTCTCTTGCTCGGGAGTCTTGCCGCTGTTCGGCACGGACCTTGCCAGGGTAGCCCTAAAGGGTGTCCGGCGCGTAGACCGGCGACCCTTGGGAACAGAGGTCAACGTGATCGGAATGACGGGAGGCGCGCGTCTTTTCCGAGAAGAAGCCTTTTTTTGCTTGTTTCGGAGGAATGGAGCGATCCGGGGTGATCAGCCTGAAGGGCCACCTTGGATTCATCAACACTCCTCTGGTAAAAGGCCCTGTCCTCAAATTCAATTGAAATCTTTGGATCATTGTGGAATCCGAGGTCGTCGCTACATGAATATTCCTTCGGTTGTGGGGCGGGACAGCTAACTGTCTCGACCCAACGCCTCCATTGCTGTTAGGAGGGACATGTAGTTTCGATTAGTAAAATCAAAAATTAGTGGTCTGAGCTAGGGGAGTGTGAATGGACTTACCCATTCGATGGGGTTATGAGTTGAGTAGCCTTCCCTGATCTTTAGGCGAACAAAATCTTCTTTTTCTCCTTTGAAGAGATCGGCTAATATGGCCGCCAACGCTGCCTGGTCGGCGGGCCCTTGTCGTCGGGAACGGGTTGTGTCACTCGTCCCATTGTAGCACCACAAGGGATGGATCCTCTGTTGCAGAGGTTGGACGCAACGAGTAATGGCAGCGGCCATCACATCGATAATGGTTAGCTTGTTGTGAGCTAGCAGCTTCACCTGAGTGGCTAGACACTTTACCTCGGCACTCTCCTCTTGGGAAGAGCTCCTTGGGCGCCAATTGAATCGCTTCTTTAAGGGAGCCTCGGAGTATTCGGGCAAACCCCTTCGAGCTGGGTCGAATAAGGGGTCGTCCTCGATATAAAACCACTCCGAAGTCCATCCTTCGGATTCCTTCTTTGGGGTCCCGATGGGATACCCCGTCCCGGCTATACGCCATACTTCGGCTCCACCCACTTCCCGGATTGACCCTCCACAGGTGCGGGGGACAAGGCAGAAATACTTTCTTCATAGATCAAAGTGTGGCTCGCAGCCTAGAAACATCTCGCAGAGGGCAACGAAGCCCGAGATGTGCAAAATAGACCCGGGGGTAAGGTTGTGGAGTTGGATCCCGTAGAACTCTAGCAGACCCCTCAAGAAGGGGTGAATGGGAAAGCCTAGGCCTCTTAGGAAGAAGGAGGTGAAACATACCCTCTCGTCCTGGCGGGGAGCAGGGAAGTTCTCCGCAAAGGCCTCGACGTTCATGGAAGTCAATCCGGCGCGAGTGGGTGCCAGATCCGAAGCAGGGAGATATCCCTGTACCTCAAGATTGTGTAGCTGGAGGAGGGAAACGGAACAGCTTGCCCAGTCACCTGGAAGGGGACCATGAGGGCGTGAGGAAGAGCCTGGAGCGCTCGCCATATCTCCAAGTTCGTCGATGCTAGGGTCTCTTGGTGGCGAGGGGGAAAGGGGCGTTGCTTGCGGCAAGTTTAACTTGCTTAAAATAGGCGTCTTTTCCCTCGGCTTGTTAAGGGCAATTCTATAAAAAACTGTTAGGATGCCAGCCCTCTATTGGTACACGAGAATCGAGGGGTTTCATCGAACCTTGGACAGAGAAATTAATGTTGTGGGCTCGTGTCGTTTCTGGCAGTTGAAGATTTTTTCCGTGGCCAGGTTATCGTCCGACGAATCAGAGAAGAAGAGAACTCACCTCACAAGCCGAAGACCCTGGGCGAACGAAGCGGCCGAAGACGGAGTGCCTCGGCGTTGGAGGCAAGTTTGGGGGATACTTAGGGAGTCCGAGATTAAGGGGTCCTCGGAAGGCCGACTTATCTCGAGTGGGCCGAACTAAGGAAGTATTCGGCGGCTGCAGAGGAAAGACCAAACTATAAGGTGTTCCGTGGTTGGGAAGGAAACCTCAGTATCGTGGGGCGTCCGTCAAGTAATGGATGGGCACGTTTAAACCCTTGGTAGCCACCGACTACATGTAACCCTAGGTACCCCTGGTGTCTATATAAACCAGGAGGCTTAGTTTGTAGAGGGACAAGTCAACTCATCTAGGGTTTAGCTCATTTGATCTCGAGGTAGATCAACTCTATAACCATCATACTCATCAATATAATCAAGCAGGACGTAGGGTTTTACCTCTTCGCGAGGGCCCGAACCTGGGTAAACATCGTCTCCTTCGTCCCCTATTACCCATCGATCCTAGATTCATAGTTTGGGACCCCCTACCCGAGATCCGCCGGTTTTGACACCGACACCCTACTCCTTGCATTGACATCTATCGATGGGCATCTCCATAGCCCGTTGGTACGCCTAGTTGATGTGAGACTATCTTCTCCACCTTTTAACCCCTTTGATATCTACCACCATATTCTACTCCACCTAAATGCTACGTCCAATGGCTCACGCTCATGTATTGCGTGAAGAATACAAAGTTGATGCATATTGAAAAAGTACGATCCAATTGCCTGACTTGGGCACCGTTGTGCTTAACATTTGTATTAATGTGGTGAAGATGGAGCCATCCCTTGCAAATATAATGAGATAAATGGGGGGGGGGTAAACATTTCTTAAGGATCGTATACTTTTAAGAATTGATAATTATGTTTCTTACACTTTAGTATTGCTATGTTAATATTTGTTGATTCATCTTTTTTCAATGAGCATACATGCATAAGATTACATAATGGATAGCATGTCACATCAAAACTTTTTGATGATTTATTTTACAATAAATAAAAATTACTGGAGCCAAGAACCATCGGAGGGGGGCCCCTGGCTGGGCACAAGACACCAGGGCGCGCCAGCCCCCCCGGCGCGCCCTGGTGGGTTGTGCCCACCTCGTGGCCCCACTAACCCTAATTCTAACGCTATAAAATCCTATTTTTGGAGAAAAAATCAGAGAGAAAGTTTCATCGCGTTTTACGATACGGAGCCGCCGCCACCTCCTATTCTTCATCGGGAGACCAGATCTGGAGCCCGTTTGGGGCTTCGGAGAGGGGAATCTTCGGTCTTCGTCATCATCAACCCTTCTCCATCGCCAATTCCATGATGCTCCCCACCGGGAGTGAGTAATTTCTTCATAAGCTTGTTGGTCGATGAGGAGTTGGATGAGATTCATCATGTAATCGAGTTAGTTTTGTTAGGGCTTGATTCCTAGTATCCATTATGTTCTGAGATTGATGTTGCTATGACTTTGCCATGCTTAATGCTTGTCACTAGGGCCCGAGTGCCATGATTTCAGATCTGAACCGTTTATGTTATCACCATTATATCTATGTTCTTGATCCGATCTTGCTAGTCATACGCACCTATTACGTGTTCTGATCCACAAACCCCGGAGTGACAATAGTCGGGATACTTTTCGGTGATGACCGTAGTTTGAGGAGTTCATGTATTCACCGTGTGTTAATGCTTTGTTCCGGTTCTCTATTAAAAGGAGGCCTTAATATCCCTTAGTTTCCTTATGGACCCCGCTGCCACGGGAGGGTAGGACAAAAGATGTCACGCAAGTTCTTTTCCATAAGCACGTATGACTATTTACGGAATACATTCCTACATTACATTAATGAACTGGATCTAGTTCTGTATCGCCCTAGGTTATGACTGTTATATGATGAATATCATCCAACGAGTTCACCGATCCATTGCCTACGAGTTTTCCACATATTACTTTTGATGGATAACGCAGCAGAAGACAAAAAATTTCCGACCTACGCACCAGCCCAGGACCACTATGAAGACTGCATACAAGGTTTGATCTTTTCGTTACCGACTCGTAGCGCGTCGGAAGTAGAGTCGATGACGATCGGCGGTGCAGATCCCCGCAGCTAGGATTTACAACCTCCCAACCGCGAGGATGTATACCCTCATCTGCCCCTCGGAGAGCCCTCCGGGAGGCGGTCGGACAGTCCCCCGGATGGTGTCGCGAACAGCCCTTCATGAGGACCTTCGAAACTCGGACGGTCACTCGGACAGCCCTTCGGGGGGACCTTCGAAACTCGTACGATCACACGGACAGCCCTTCGGGAGGCACTCTCGAACTAAGACCGAAACTACGATCTCTCTACAGAGTTGCACACATACGGTGTCATCTATTCGGCAGGGCTCCCGTCCAGAACTAGTTCCCACCGGAACCCAGACAGCCTTTCGGCTCTACGAAACTATTTCGCTGGGAGGGAGGGAGAAAGCCAGATCATGCATGGCACTTGTATGTGAGAAAGAGTGTGTTTGGGCAGCCCCCTCCACCTCTATTTATAGGAGAAGGAGGGGTGGAGGGGCTGAAATTTCAGCCACATCCATCCATGTCATCTCCAAGATATTTTGGAGCAAAAGCCCAAAAAGGTGGCTTTCCAAAAAGTAACCATAAAGCTGATTTCACTATTCATGACAACATTTTTCAGCGTCCGTTCGAACCAAAAATATTTATGTGGACCTAGAATATTTCCAGTACCCACTAAAATAATTTTTGACGCATTCTGAAACAATTCCGGATTAGTGATTTTCATCTGCGAAAAGCAAACAAAGCGGTTCCGGCAGCTCCGGAACATTTTCGGTTTTTCTTCCGGAAAATTCCCAGAAGTTTCCAGAATGATTCTGGCACCCACCAAGAATTATCAGGCGTGTGCCGAAACCAATTTGACTTAATGGTGTACTCCGAAACAACTTTTCGGTTTAGTGATTTTCATCTGTGAAAAGCAACTAAAGCGGTTCCGGCAGTCCGGAACATTTCCGGTTTTTGTCTCTGAAAAATCTCAGAAGTTACCGGAACAATTCTGGTACCCTCAAATAATTTCCAGGCATGTGCTAAAACCAATTTGACTTAATGGTACACTCCGAAACAACTTTTCGGTTTTACCGAAACTCTTTCGGTGTTCTCTCTCCGGAACTCTTCCGTTGTATCCGAAACTTTTTCGGTGAATTTCTCTCAGACTCCCTGTCTAGTATTCAATAGATAGATGACCCTTAAGCGTGTGACCCTATAGGTTCGGTGAAGTATAGACATGACCCGGAATCCCTTCCGATCAATGATCAACATCGGAGCCGTGGACACCCATATTGACCCCTATACCCACACGAATGAATATTCGAGTGAACCTCCAGTTGCCGAGTGCTATTCCTGTTGCTTCGCGATATGTTACAAATACCCGAGGTGAGACATGTTGGCATCCCCGTGGATCAACAACTTGTCCACTATGCCAGTTACCTCGTTACCGGTATTGTTCTCTTTTCTCGTTACCGTGTTCCGGCATCCCCGTGATCAAATCACAAAGTGTCTGGCCAGACGATGATGGATACCGTAACACTGAGAGGGCCCAGAGATATCTCTCCATCGTCGGAGGAGCAAATCCCAATCTTGAGCTATCAAGTTACTTGACATACTTTTCCATGAACCCGTAAGCCGCCGTAATAGCCACCCATTTACGGATGACGTTTAACAAACCCCAAAGTTCATGAAGCAAGCATGAAGAAACTCGATACTCTCATGGTCTAAGGAATCATGCAAACGTTAACCATCTCTATGTTATTAACCATTAACTTGTGACGAATGAATCTCATAGCATAACATCAATTCGGGTCGATTCAACACAAATGTTCTGCTAACATTGTGCCCTCAAAGTTGCTGGCATAGACATGCCCATGATCAGGAAAACAGAACCATCATGCAACACTTGAGCTAGTCTTAGAGGCCATACTAGGAATACATTTTACCGTTTATTATCCCACACGTGCATATGAGTCTTCCTCCGAGCCTCGTGGTTATTGTAGACTCGAGAACCATAGCAGTTATAGCATGGAATATAAACTTAATTAGGAACATGGGGATAAATAATAACATTTATTATTGCCTCTAGGGCATATCTCCTATAGACTCCCACTTGCACTAGAGTCAATAATCTAGTCAATGCTAATGCACTTTACACCTATGGCATACTGGTGTAAAAAATGCTTCGCTTGTGGTATAGCCTGATGTCCAACGGATCTGACAACTTCAGCTCCGTGTGTAACTTTGCATATCCTCGCGTCTTCACGCTTTCACAAAATTCATATTTTGTGTGGACTTGGCTTTGTATATATGTGAATCACTGGTCGAACCTTGATTCCTCAGACTGAGCTATGGAGCAACTATCTACAATAGTGTCCCATTGACCAAAGCCATCTTGGAACCATACTAAGTCCATGAATGAACTATATGATTCAACATCTTGTTTGTCGCTTCTAAAGCATCAACATACTTAGCCTTTGTTATAGAATTCGTCACAGTAATTTGTTTAGAACAATTCCAACTTACCGTGCCACCGTATTGTGTATTACACAAAACCATAACTTAAATCGAAAAATCGCATGGAGCATTGATGAAGACTGTATCGATGTAATTACTTACAACGAGCACTTCATAATCTCTGCTTGCGAGAAAACATGTCATCAGTGCTACTTTAGTACTCAATGACATATTTCACTGTTGTCCTTTTGATCAGTACTTTGATCACTTTGGTATCTATACTCGCAATAGTTTGGGAGTATCGGACATATCTGGTTGTTTTACATACCATGGAATACATGATTAATCCAAACACAAGATTGTGTGGAATCTCCATCATGTATTTTGCTCATCAGTGTTTTGGGACACCGAGTCTTACAAAACTCTTTCCATGTGACTTCGGCAAGAATCACTCCTTGGCGGTTTTAGTGCTAAAATGTTTTAGCATCTTGTCAATATGTATTTTTGCTTAGCCCCATTAGGCAAATCTATCTCCATAGATCATTATGCCTAATAGCAAGGCTATTTAGCCCAAGCACTTCATCGAAAACTATTTTCAAATGAAGTCCTAATTCGTGTCAAGAAATTTATTTCCAATTAACAATGTGTCAAGCACACAACGTTTTTAGAAATATTATTATGCTCCCACTTACTTTCTTGAATCACAAGCATCTTCGTTACCCATTGATGAAGTCAAAACCTTTTGACCATTTCATCAAAACAGGAAGATTCCAACTCCATTTTGCTCTCTTCTGTCCATCGCTGGATCTCTGAAGTTTGCATACTTACTAGCATCCTCTGGACTAAAAAAATACCTTGGACTGTAACACATGCAAGTCCTTGGTTTCATTTCCATCAGATGGAAATCCTTTCGTCATCCTTGTTTCATATCTCATGTTTGAAATATGTATTAATTGCTAGTTCAACCCGAACCGACTTTAAGCCTCGCTACGGTGAAACAACCTCATCGTAGTCAACTCCTTGAACTTGTTATTGCAACAAGTCGAGCTTTATGGATAAAACATTTTTATCCGTATCAGTTTTTAGTTCCATAAATATTCGTTAGACTCTAAGTCTTCTGAAAGGTGTATCAAGATTTTAATCTTGAATCACTTATATGGAAACTATCTCGGATTGTATTGGCATTTAGCCAATTCCGGAGTCAGGGCCCATCAACGCTTCCTTGTGTATCGTAGGTATACTGTTGTCTACCAACAATATCTCGTACGCGCACCTGAGAGGTTTGCATGAGTTTTTCCTACGTGGTTCAGCTGCAAGTTCGACCGAAGTCCATACAGCTCATGTAGAGGCTTCCATATCAGTCGCAGTAGGAAACTCTGGAATCACTTCCAAGGTTCCTTTCCTTTGATCTGATGACGAAGATACTGGTTATCTCGTCGAGTTGCACTGTCCTCCCACTCACCTTTTGCAAGAACTATTCTCATTAAAAGCATACCATTTTGTGGCAAAATCCTTTGCCTCGGTATAGTGGTGTGGGAATACCCAATGACTTGGGATAACCTACAAAGTAGCACTTGTCTGATTTGGAATAGGTTTGTAACCTTTTACACAACACCCATATTCCAAATGTTAAGAAAAGATATAACATGGTTGGGCGTACCATACCATGGCGTCATTTCAAGAGACCTGATGGAGCTCTTTTCAGTGTAAAAGCCGTAGTCTCTAAAGCATCACTCTTTAAAAGGGATAATGGCAAATTTATTTATGTCATCTTTGATCTTACCATGTCATGTCATAAATGGTTCGATTACATCTTCACGGACTTTCCACTTGCAGTGGTGTTCCGGGAGGTGCAAGTTATGAAACCCCTTTCATAACTCATTAGACATTCGCTAAACTTGTAACTCAAATATTCCTTTCTGCAATCGAATTGTAGAAACATAATTTTCTTGTTACAATAACTTCTACTTCATTTTTGAAAACCTTATGAATTAATTCAAAAGATCCAGACTTACGTCTCATCAAGTAAATATCCATATATCTACTTGAGTCATTTCTGAAGATAGATAAATCCACTACGTGCAACAAAATTTATTGGACTACACACATCATAATGTATGATCACCAATATGTTCTTTGCTCGTTCCTTATGGCTTGTGAACGGTATTTCAGTCACTTCACTTTTCAGAGGAAAGTTGCAAGTGTTAGATGATTCAAAATCAAATGACTTCAAAATCCATCATATTGGAATTTTCCATGCGGGTTTCTCCAATGTGACCAAATGCAGTGCCACACATATGTGGTATTCTTTTAGTCTTGCGACATTTAGCATCAGTGTTATGGATGTATCATATTACCATCAATATTCACAACATACATCCCATCCTGGATGGAAGCATGGCCCTTCATGTTATTCATAACACCGAACATCAAAAGTTCTCTTATGAATAACCTTCTTGCAAGATACCTTATGCAAAGGGCTAGAGTATATGAAACTCTAAATGTATTATAAAAGTAAATATAGAGGTAATGTATTATTATCAATATTCATAACATACATCGCATTCATAATGAAAGTATGGCCCTTATGTTATTCATATCACCGAACATCAAAAGTTCTCTTATGAACAACCTTCTTGCAAGATACCTTATGCAAAGGGCTAGAGTATATGAAACTCTAAAATGAATTATGAAAATAAATACATAGGTAATACACCAATGGAAGGTATAGTAACTTTTACTATGTTTCCAGCGCGTATCAAAACCTCATCCCTGGCTAGTCTTTCAGGCCATAGTAGTTCTTACATCGAGTTGCAACAGAATGCAATCGAGCGGGTATCTTTGTGATCAACTCACAATACCCAAGAATTAGTGATTAACATGTTTAACCATAATTCCCAAGAACTATATCTTTGACCAACCTTCTATACATCAAAAACTTGTATGACATTCATACATGAGCTGGATATTCCAGTCTTCTCTCTTTTTGCCTTTATACTTCTAACAGTTTAACTTTTAGTATTTCTCCTACTCTCAGAAGAAGCACCCAACTTGAGAGTGGCGTTAGCCCCGGACTTCCTAGGCGTGAAAGTTTCACTAACACCCTTCGGACACTTCCTTTCTCTTTAAGCTGTTGTTTTATTCACCTTCATTATATGACAGGCGTTCTTCTGGATCCCTCTCTTAACAGTCAAATGTCCAGTAAACACTTTTACTAATAGTTTGCAAACAAACATGGCTTTGGATATCTCACATCTTTTAGCCTTTGTTTGTCTCTGAAAATGATTTTCAGATTCCATGAATATCACATAGCTATCCAAACTTTTGAAGTTCGGGTCTCATGGAGGCAAACATATTTCACTTGACCGTAACGGAATTTTAGCTTTTGGATTGAAGGACGAGAGTCACATCATCCATAGCATCAGCGGGAGAATACCAAAAGCATGCGATAGGACAAAGTCCTTCTCGGCACTCTTGAGGACAATCCTCACATTACGTTACCAACCATAAAGTTTTAACCAGATATTTAACAGCTATTCAATTTTAATAGGGAAGGTGGAAACGCGAGCCATTATTCTACAACTATTATGCAATTTACACTTAGACAAAGTTCACAATTAATTGCACTGAGAATTTAAAAGAATTAATTCTACAGTGCGCTCCCACTCAAATCAATATCTCTCATAATTGATTGTGAGTGATACAAGACCCGTATTTAAATTGTTCGCCATTGGTGTAACACCACTGATGACGAAAATCTCAATTGGTAGGCCTACTTGCCAATCACATCTCTATGTGACTCTTGTTCATCTTTCGATGCGTGTGTTCCGAGCTCATGATGGTCATGCCTGAACGTCAAGACAACCAAGTGATCTCGCTGCGAGGTCTCAACTCACCCGCCTCACACTTCTCTAATCGTTCGGACCCGTGTGACACGGCGCACCCCGAAAAGATAGGTGCCGTGACGGTGTTACACTTAGGAGAACACTAACTACTTGATATTTTTGTGAGAGATCACCCTAATAAAAAGCGACTACCGCGCAATCAAGAAGGGTGCATCATAAGGGATAAACATCTTAGGCAATTCATAATAGCATGATATGGTATAGCCCTTTCTGACGGAGAAGTCTTTCATTTCTTCGTCTTCGGCATTCGCGTTGGTGTTCACCTTCGCGAAGATTGCCACCACCTTGTCGATGCACCAGATAATATTGCTATCTCTATAGCTAATAAAATAAGTGCATTACTTAAGGTTGGCACGCAGGTCATTAAAGTGACAATCATATGGCTCCAGCCATCATGCCGAATCATGACACACAGGTCATGTTAATATTACATCATATAGTCATCTCATACATAATCAAATTAATATGAGCACTGCTATACCACATCATATGCACATGCAAACTGTTGGGGATATAACCCCAGGGTGAGACCCTCCCAGGTGGGGCCGGGTCATACGGTTGGCGTAAGTTTATCCAATGGGCCAGGAGGCCCAGAGCCAGAAACAGGATGTAACCCGGCGGGCTTGAGCCGCCGGAGATGACTTGTTAGACAAGGCATGTATGATTAGAGGCGTGGTCGGTGGTGAAGTATAACCCGACCCGGACTCTTGTAAGCCCAGGACCTTGACCCATGTATATAAGGGCGGGTTACCTGGGCGGTTTAGGCCACGAAACAACTAATCGAGAACTAGGTCAAGCGAACTCGCTCCCTTGTAATCGATACCCAATCAATACAACACAAAGCAGGACGTAGGCTTTTACCTCTTTCCGAGGGGCCGAACCTGGGTAACTCTTGTCTCTCGATTCCGATCAACCCCTTCGAGCTCAGCCTAGCGATGGCCTCGAATCTAAGTCCTTTCACGAGGACATCTGCCGTGACAAAACCACGACAGTTGGCGCCCACCGTGGGGCTAGCGCTAGGTGGTGTGGAGTTCTCGAAGGGCTCTCTCCCAGGGATCGAGGGATACGCCGTTGGCAGGATGACCAAGAGTCGCCGCGGCAAGCTCTACATCGACGACGCCGGCTGGGGCCCCGAGCCGACTCAATCGAGTACGGGTACCGGGTCCCCTTCGGTGGAATTCACATCTTCATCGGCAAGATCGGCGGATCTAAACCCGGGCCGGACATCTGCACCGACATCGTCGAGCCGGCCCAGCGCATGCAACCCGCCCGTGTTAACCCGGGCCGGAAGCATGTCTTCGTCGGCTTCACCCAGGGCATGGAACTTGAAGGTTCTATGTCACGGGAAGAGACCCTCATCTGCTCAGAGGATGGATCCTCGAGCGGAGAGACGGAATCAATTTATCAGCTTCACAACGGCGGGCTTGGGGGCTACGTCGAGCATTACCCCGAGTCAGAATATCATGAGCCGGAAGATTACGAGTCGCCGAATCGCGCTGCCGTCTTCATGACAGGTTCGGTGCCAGCCCCTAGTAGCACAGCCGCCGGTGCGACCGGGTCTGGAGCTGGCAGGCCACCGGCTCAAGTTCTTCTGGATCTGATGAATGAGCTTACAACCCTGATGGAAACTAAGGTCACTGGTGAAAACCAAGCGGCCCGTAACACGGAGATCACGAGGTTGAAGAACCAGATGGCTGGAGTCCAACAGGAAATCAATGCGCTGAAGGCTCAGATGGATGCTGAGGCGGAGCGCCTTAGGGCGGATGCTTTTCGCCTTGAGCTAGAGCAGCAGTCTGCAGCGGCGGTTCATCGGATGAGGCATCAATCCCGTTTGCCGGATCAGTATGAAGCCAGAAATCTCTTTGACACGCCAGGGACGGGACGGAATGCGTCTTTAACCGTAACCCGGACGGCGGAAGTACCTGGAAGCCGGGCGGCGGTTCAGCATCAGCAGCCAGACCCGCCCCGCCTGAACCAGACCCCACCACAGTCTTTTCCGACGCCACCGGGTCATTATTCTAACCCGGCGGAGAACATGGTGGCAGCGGCAACCAGGCTTGGTACAATCCCCATCCCCGATGAGGCGCCTTTCGCAGAGGAGGTGCGGAACGCCATCGGATACCTGCAGACGGCGGTGGCCCAACAGGAGAAATATACTTATAGCCGGAGTCGCGTGCACTCAACCCCCATCCCAAGCCGCAGCTACAGCCGGCGTTATGAGTCGCCGGCGGTTTCTAGCAGTGATCGACATCGAAACCCGCCGAGAGCTGATCGGGCGGCTCTTGACGCTCAGGCACTGGTGGATCGGGCAAGAGCGCAGCGAGAGGCGGCGGCTCTGGCAGCTGCGGCGGCTTATCAGGAACCTATAGTTGCACCTTCCATCTCAGTAGGAGCCGGAGTATCCTCCAGGGCTGTGGGAGTGTCGTGCTTGGTGCCGGCTTTGCGGAATGAGCATCTTCCTAAGGATTTTAAGGGTCCTCGCAAGGTGCCCAATTATACTGCTGACCTGCCTCCAGAAGCTTGGATTGAAAGCTATGAGCTGGCCATGGAGATGTTAGATGTTAGCGATGCAGTATGTGCCAAGTACTTCATCATGATGCTGGAAGGACCGGCTCGCACGTGGTTGAAGGGTTTGACACCCAACACCATTAATTCCTGGGCCGAGTTAAAAGCAAAGTTCATCAAAAAATTCCAGGGGTCGTTCAAGCAACCTATGACGATTGTGGATTTGGACCATTGTGTGCAGCGTGAGGATGAGTCGGCTCATCACTGGGTCCGGCGGGTCTCAACCATCATCCACTCCTCTGAACACATTACGGCAGCTCAAGCGGTCTTGATTCTAGAGAAGAATTGCCACTTTACGCCCTTGAAGCAGAAGCTCGGCCGGCTCAAACGCTCATGCCAACACATGGGGGAACTCATGGCGGCTCTCACCAAGTATGCAGACTCCGATAGCATGAAGGACCCTGGTTCCGATGATGAGAAATCGGCCAAGGGTAAGAAGAATAACAATGGCAAGGGTCAACAGCAGAACGGGGGAGGAAATGGCAATAATGGCAGCGGCGGAAAGCGGAAGCACCAGGACGGCGGGTCAGATCTAGTGGCCAACACCAACACTGGGAATGGCAAGGGGAATGGAAAGCCGCCTTTTAGACACAAGTCTGCTGACATGGAAGCGATTCTAAATGCTCCTTGCCCGAAACATAGCCTTCCGGGTCAGCCGTCTACTCATGCTTGGAGGGACCGTTGGATCATGCGTGAGTATCGAAACCTCAACGCTGACCAGCACCAAGGCGGCGGCGGTGGACCATCCGGCGGGTCAGGATCCGGTCCTTCCGGGTCTGGCTTTGGTCCGGGCGGCTCAGGCTCAGGCCATCAGGGCCAAGGGAACCATGGAGGTCATAATCAACAGTTTGGCGGTGGAGGCCAGCAGCAAATAACCAATTCGGGTATCAGAGTAACCCCAAGCAGCTTAATGGAGGGCAGTACCATGTTTTTACAACCAGCCTCGATAAGCGAGACCGGAAGGTGTGCAAGCGGGCGGTTAATGCGGTCATGCCGGCTCTCCCACAATATTTGAAGTGGTCTGAGTATGACATAACTTGGAGCAGGGAGGATCACCCGCCGCGTGTTGATAATCCGGGGCAATTGGCTTTGGTAGTCACCCCCCAAGTGGGAGGATATGTGTTCACCAAAGTACTTATGGATGGTGGCAGCAGCATCAACATCCTGTATTATGACACTTTCGGCCGGATGAATTTGCTTGACAAGGATCTTAAGCCCTCTTCAACAGTTTTTCACGGTGTGGTGCCCGGAAAGTCGGCTTATCCAGTGGGAAAGATTTCTTTGGAGGTAGCTTTTGGTGATGAATTCAACTACAGGGTGGAGTCTTTGTGGTTTGAAGTGGTCAAAATCAAGAGCCCATATCACGCTCTGTTTGGACGGCCGGCTTACGCCAAATTCATGGCTAGACCTTGCTATGTTTACTTACAGCTCAAGATGCCCGGGTTAAATGGGACGATTGCTGTGCATGGTGATCGGAAGACGGCTCTTGAGTGTGAGGAAGGTGATGCAGCTTATGCAGAATCAAGTTGCGCTGAGGCGGAGCTCAAGTTTTATAAAGAAAAAGTTGACCCGGCAGATATGACTCCACTGAAGAAACCCAACACGGAATCTGAGCCGCCCGTCAAGTTTGTGGCAGAAGATACCAAGATGGTGGACTTTACGCCGGACGACTCATCATAGCAGTTCACCATTGGGGCCAATATGGATCCCAAATAGGAAAGCGCACTCATCGAATTCATCCGTGAGAATCGGGACATCTTTGCATGGAAACCTTCTGACATGCCGGGTGTACCGAGAGAATTCGCTGAGCACCACCTTAATGTGGATCCTAAATATAAGCCGGTCAAACAGTTCCTCCGTCGGTTTAATGAGGAGAGGCGCAAGGCTATTGGGGAAGAGGTGGCCCGGCTCTTGGCAGCAGGCTTCATCGTTGAAGTTTTTCACCCGGAGTGGCTCGCTAACCCGGTGTTGGTACTCAAGAAGAATGGCACGTGGCGTATGTGCGTGGATTACACGGATCTTAACAAGGCGTGTCCGATTGACCCGTTTGCTCTCCCCCGCATTGATCAAATCATTGATGCGACGGCGGGTTGTGAGAGTCTGTGCTTCCTGGATGCTTATTCAGGGTATCATCAGATCAAGATGGCGGTTAAAGACCAAGAGAAGACGACTTTCATTACGCCTTTTGGTGCTTTCTGCTATGTGTCTATGCCTTTCGGGCTCAAGAGTGCCCAGGCGACTTACCAGCGTTGTGTGCAGAACTGTCTTCATGGTCAAATCGGGCGCAATGTTCATGCCTATGTGGATGATATTGTGGTCAAGTCCAGGAAGAAGGAGACTCTGCTGGCTGATTTGAAGGAAACTTTTGACAATTTGCGGGTTTACAAGATGAAGCTTAACCCGGCAAAGTGTGTTTTCGGTGTACCTGCAGGCAAGCTCTTGGGATTTTTAGTCTCTGAGCGTGGCATTGAAGCTAACCCGGACAAGATAAAGGCTATTACTTCACTGTCTGAGCCGGCATGCATCAATGATGTTCAGTGCCTGGCGGGTCGAATCGCTGCGTTAAGCCGGTTCATAAGCCGCCTGGGTGAGAAGGCTATTCCTCTGTATCAGATGATGAAGAAAACAGAAAATTTCGTCTGGAGTAATGCGGCTAATGAGGCGTTTGAGGCGCTCAAAAAACAGTTGGCTGAGCCGCCTGTTCTGGCCGCTCCCATGGAAAAGGAGCCTTTGCTCTTATATGTGGCGGCTAATAACAAGGCTGTTAGTGCTGCAGTTGTGGTGGAGTGCAAGGAGGCGGGTAAAGAGTATCCAGTCCAGCGGCCGGTTTATTATGTCAGTGAGGTCCTGACGGAGTCTAAGCAAAGATACCCTCATTGGCAAAAATTGGTGCATGGGGTGTTCATGGCCAATCGCAAGCTGAAGCATTATTTCCTTGGTCACCCGATCACAGTGGTTAGTTCTGCTCCTTTGGGAGATATAATTCAAAACAGAGAAGCCACTGGAAGGATTGCTAAGTGGGCAATTGAGCTTGGACCTCTCAATCTAAAATATGTGCCCCGAACGGCTATTAAATCTCAAGCCCTGGTGGATTTCATCAATGATTGGACAGAATGTCAGATTCCTGAAGAAAAGCCGGACAATACTTATTGGACGATTCACTTTGATGGATCCAGGCAATTGGAAGGCTCGGGGGCTGGAGTTGTTTTAACTTCCCCGCGAGGTGACAAGTTATGTTATGTTTTAAGACTAATGTTTCCTTGTACTAACAATGCAGCGGAATATGAGGCTTTGCTTCATGGGCTCCAGGTGGCCAAGGAGATGAACTTGAGCCGGGTCAGATGTCTTGGCGACTCAGACCTGGTGGCTCAGCAAGTGTCCGGCACCTAGGATTCTAAAGACCCTCGCATGGCGGCTTATCGTCAGGCGGTTGATGTTATTGCTGGCCATTTTAAAGGTTATCAGGTGGACCATATTGACCGCCGGAAGAATGAGGCGGCTGTCGCTTTATCAAGGCTGGGGTCTCAGCGTAAGCCGGTGCCGCCTAATGTGTTCTTAGACGTTTTGCATCACCCGTCAGTCAAGTTGCCGTCGGAGGAGGACTTGGCTATACCTGACCCGGAGGAGCAATTGGTGGCGGCTCTTCGCGCGATTCCTGACTGGACATTGCCCTATCTGACGTACCTGACTCGCGGCGAGTTACCTCAACACGAGACTCTGGCACGGCAGATCACAAGGCGGTCTAAGTCTATGACTATTATCAATGGCGAGTTACATCGACGCAGTGTGACTGGTGTTTTCCAGCGCTGTGTTTCTCCTGATGAGGGCCGTGAGATCTTGCGAGAAATTCATGCTGGCGATTGTGGTCATCACGCCGGGTCAAAATCATTGGTGGCCAAGGCCTTTTGACACGGGTTTTACTGGTTAACAGCTCATAGGGATGCGGAGGATCTAGTCACTAAATGCGGCGGGTGTCAAAAATTTGGGCGACGTGCCCATGTGCTGGCTCAAGAACTACGGATGATTCCAATCACCTGGCCGTTCGCAGTCTGGGGGCTTGATATGGTAGGACCTTTTAAGAGGTCTAAAGACTAGAAGACCCACCTCTTGGTGGCGGTTGATAAGTTTACTAAGTGGATTGAGGCTGAGCCGGTCAGCAAGTGCGATGCAGCAACATCAGTTCAGTTCATCAAAAAGCTGATCTTTCGTTTTGGTTATCCGCATAGTATCATCACTGATAATGGTACAAATCTGTCCAAGGGGGCTATGAAGGAATTCTGTGATGAGGAGCATATACGTCTTGATGTATCTTTGGTGGCTCACCCACTGTCTAATGGTCAAGCTGAGCGTGCTAACCAGGAAATTTTGAGAGGTATCAAACCCCGGCTTATGGTCCCTTTGGAGCGCACGCCGGGTTGTTGGGTGGAGGAGTTGCCGTCCGTTCTTTGGAGCATAAGGACCACCCCCAACAGGTGTACAGGCTATACGGCTTTTTTCATGGTTTATGGCGCAGAAGCTGTTCTCCCTAGTGATATACGTCATGACTCGCCCAGAGTGGCGGCTTACATGGAAACTGATAATGAGGCGGCGCGTCAGGATGCTTTAGATGCCTTGGATGAGGCACGTGATCTCGCCGCTGCTCGATCGGCGATTTATCAACAAGACCTGCGTCGCTATCATAGCCGCAGGGTCAAGAGCCGGACGTTCCAAGAAGGAGACTTAGTACTCCGGCTGATTCAAGACCAGTCAGATATGCATAAGTTGTCACCCCCCTGGGAAGGGCCGTTTGTGATCAGCAGAAATCTCAACAATGGCTCTTATTATCTCCTGGATATACGGGAAAGTGACAAGTCTCGCACTTCTGGTGAGGAGACCAAGAGGCCGTGGAATATTGCCCACCTTCGGCCATACTATACTTAAGTCGCCAACCGGCTCTCATCAATGTACATATCCCTGTCATTGTATAAACCATCTTTTATGATATAATAAAGTTGGCATCCCCATTATTAGGGGCCTCTGCCATTTTTCTCCAGAATGAGTGTCATACAAAGGAGTTGATCCTTTCCATCAGGTCACTTGGGGGCTTTTAAACCCTCTTGACCCGGCTTTCCGCCATGAAATTACATACAAAGGAGTTGATCCTTAATTCGGTCTCCTGGGGGCTTTTAAACCCTCTTGGCCAGGTTTATATTACAAAGGAGTTGATCCTTAAATTGGTTACTTGGGGGTTTCCAACCCTATGGGTTTAGCTTACTTACCCTCTTGACCCGGCTTTCCGCCATATCCGAGTTAAACCTGCCTGTTTGCAACTTGCTACTCCGCCATGTGACCCGCCGAACTCTTGACAGTTATTCTTGATAAGAGACCCTGAACTTTTCTAAGTTTTTCTCGCACAAAGACACTGAACTGGTCAAAGTTTAAACGGCGGCTTTTGTCACGAGAGAGCCGGCTTACAGTGAGCGAGGACAAACTCGTCTTGTCTGCCGTACCCCCTCCGCTATGTGGCCCGTTGTACTCTTAGCAATGTCAATCTTTTAAAGACCCTGAACTTGCTAAGGTTTAAACAACGGATTTATGTCACGTGAGGCCCGGTTTACAAGTTTTCAGGCTTGCCACCTAGTTTCTTCGGAAACAAAATGTTTTCAAAAAAACAAGAGTTATCTCGTCCTGCCGTGCCTTTAAAGCCGGCTTATAGGATGAGACATACAAGTGCTTGTTCTTGCAGGTACTCTCATGGTAAGATTCTAAGTTTTGGAAAATTTCTGGCTTGGTCTATGGATTGTAAGCCGCCCGACGAGTTAAAGCAGTCAAAGTGATTGCATATCAAAAGATGAGTCGCTAGCAGAGCTTTCAACCATAGCAACAAAGGTTCAGGAACATGCAGTTACGAGTTTCCTACAACTATTACAAGGCTACTCAAAAGCCCCAAGCATTGAAGACTTCAAGTTTTTTCAACAAATCTTAACCCGGCGAAATAAACAAGGCCGGGTCACATAATGCAAGGTTTTTCTTTAGCTCACCGCCGGGTCATCCTGCGCCGGGTTTTCGATTTCTTCGATCTGGAGGTTGTCCACATCCCAATTGCAATTTGTCAAAGCTTCAAACATAGCTTCATCGTGCATGATTGGAGACGGGTCAACATCAGGAGAGAAGAGATGCTTACGGCGTTGAGGAACTAGGCTCCTGGCTTCAAAAGTCGGCCCTCAAATACGCTTGTTATCTGCAGAGTAAGCCGCCTGGTACACTGATAAGTCAGCTTCTGCGGCCAGCCGGCTTGCCAGAATCCGGGACGCCTTATGGCAACGGGTGTAGTCCTCTTGCATAAACGGAGAGCCGCCGTCCTTCAGCTGAGGGAAGCCGTCCATCATTTCATCCGGGTTAAGTTCTGGGGCATAAGCCAGTGACCGTCTCAAAGCAACCATTGCGCCCTTACGGGCGGCTGATCTTTTCAATTCTTGAAGCTGCATTGGGATAGTTGACATGGTCTCCAGCACGCCCTTCATGAATTTTGGAATGCCCCTCTCGGACATGACGGCCTTGATGGTGATCAGAGACCCGGCATATAGTTGCTCTGTTAGAGAGTACAAGGCCTTGAGCTTCAACAGACTGTCGCTGGGCAGTTGGCGGCTCCGATCACCTACAGACAAGTCAGAAATTTTTATAAGCCACCTGGGAAAAGTATTGAGCAGTATTTTTTGACGGTTAAAGGTACTTACCAAACACAGCTCCTATCATACGGGTGATGTGGCCCTTCAGAGTGTTGAGCTCATCCGTCACAGTTTTGAGCCGGCCCTCTGCGTCTTCAGCACGCTTGGTCAGGGTGGCTTGGACCGATTCGGCGTCTTTCTTGAAAGTTTTGAGCTCGGCCTTCATAACATCCAGCTCGGTCAAAGCGATCTGACATTTAGCATCAGACTCGGCTCGGCCTTCTTGTTGCTCTGCTAAGTTCTTCTTCAGATCTGTCACGATCAACTCAGCGGCATTCAAAGACTCCTGCATAGAATAAGTCATGACAGAGCAAAGTTCTCAGTTTTAAGCCGTTAGCCCGGCTCACACAGTTTATGCCAAAAAGTTGGTACAATGATTACAAGTCCCAAGCAGATTGCAGGCAATTTACTTGACACTTGGGGGCTAATGTGTCTCAATTTTTACTCCTAGAGCCGGCTCATTACCTAGGTAATGACCCGGCCCTTGGGGGCTATGATTTGCGCTTACTCTATGAGTGAGTGCCGGTTCATTACTTAGGTAATGACCAGGCCCTTGGGGGCTATGATTTGCGCTTACTCTATGAGTGAGTGCCGGTTCATTACTTAGGTAATGACCCGGCCCTTGGGGGCTACAATCGGCTCCTATTCTATGAGTGAGTGCCGGATCATTACTTACGTAATGACCCGGCCCTTGGGGGCTACAATCGGCTCCTATTCTATGAGTGAGTACCGGCTCATTACTTACGTAATGACCCGGCCCTTGGGGGCTACACTTGGCATTCAATATATGTTTCACATGCTGATGGTTTTTAAAGGTGGTCAACTTAATGCAAGACCCGGCTGACCTTTTGATAGTTCAACCGGCCCTTGGGGGCTATATAAAGTATATACATGAAGAGTCAAGGGAGATGAAGTACCTCATATTTTGACTTCATCTTGGCCACCAGGCTGGCCTCCATGTCTCGGTTGGTAAACAGGCGGCTCAGATAGCCGGAATGTAATTCAGCTGCAGTGAGTTTGTCCAAGTTTGAAAGATCAGAAGGAGTCTTCTCTTCCATGGAGGGAGCCGCCTCGTCTTCCTTGACATGCTTTGATAGCACATGTGAGGGAGCTGGAGGTTTGTAAGCCGCCCCGGTAACAATGACATGTTCATGAGAAGTCATGGGTTCAGTTGACGGCCGAGGGATGGGCGGCTTAGGAGCAGACTCTGGATGGACTTCAGGAGCCTCAATATCCATGGCAGCCGACTCAGCCTGTGGTGGAACCTCTTCAGGGGCGTCTTTGGCAGCCTCAGAAGGCACAATATGATAGTCAGGAATAATGGGCGTTGGGATCTCCAGGTCTTGGACATCAGGGGTCGAGGATGACCCGGCCCCTTTCCTTCGTTTGGCTTGAGCCCTGTGAACAAAGACAATGTTGGATATATCATGAAAAGGTATGAAACATTTAAACATATTTCGGGATATAGAAATACTTACCCTGGGTTAATAATAAGAGGGGGCAGCTTTGAGGCGGTTGAATCGCCAGAAGAAGGAGGCGAGTCCTGGAAAAATTTAGCATTATGTAACAGTCAATAAGCTGCAAGGATAATGTACGGACAAAGCAAGTTTAAGGCAAGGGAGTACCTCGGTGCATTGTTTCCGAGGTGGCGGCTCATTTGGTAAGCCGGTTAAGAGGTCTCCAGAGCCGGCGCTCCGGGTCTGACGCCTGCTATCGTCTTGCTGTTTCTTCAAAAGAAAGTTATGACTCAAGTAAGCAAAAGGACGGGAACTCTTTACCTTCCGTACAGCTCGCCGTACTCTCTTTATTGGTGAAAGATCCGAGTCAGAGGAGACAATGGTTACCTCGGCAACGTCGGCATGACTTGTTTCAGCTTCTTCCTGTGAGTGATTGCCGTCAATAAGTTGCATAAAGAGAAGGCCAAGGGAGTCAAGTTCTACCTCTGAATCGTCTAAGTCAAATAGCTCTTCTGCAGACTGTTTCCTCTTGCGGGTCGGCGCCTTAGGCTTCGACGCCTTTGGGACCTTGCTCTTCTTCTTGAGAGTCGGAGGCAACAGCTTTTTCCAGAAAGAAGAGCCGGCCTATGTATGACAAAGCATATTGGCAGAAAAGGTTCAATAGGTATGAAAAATACAACAGCAAAAGAAGGGATGAAGGTTAGGATGAAATAACTTACATCCGGAGCCGGGTTAAGTGCAGAAAAGGGATTTAGACTAGTCTTGCTGCAGGCGGCTAATGTTTCCCCCAGCAGAGACTTGACGATGGTGTTAAGATCCTGGTCCTTCAGAGGGGTCCGGGTGAAGCATTGAGGGTCATCCAATTTGCCGGTGTACTGGCACATTAGAGCGCCACGGCGGCTCAGCGGCAGAATCCTCCAGGAGACCCAGCAGCGGGTTAGATCAACACCCGTCAATCCGTTGGCCAGCAGGGCCCTGACCTTTGAGAAGGTGGTAGCATATTGAGCACGCCCGGCGGCTGACATTCTGTCTGGAAGCTCTGTATCTGTGCTAAGCCGGTAAGGACGGTAACCCGGCAGTGGATTCTCCCCCTCGGGTGAAGTGTCTCGGCAATAAAACCAAGTCTTGTTCAACTCCTTGGGATGACTTGGCAGATTCGCCGCTGGGAAGAGTATGTATCTCCGCCTCTGAAGAGTGACACCCCCGAGCTCAAGGCTTAACCCGTCTGCCATTTCCGTCCGGCGGTTGATGTAAAAGTATTCCTTGAAAAGGTCAACCGACGGCTCTTCCTGAAGGTAGGCTTCGCAAAAGGTTTGGAATTGACACATGTTGGTCACAGAATTTGGGCCGATGTCTTGGGGGTGCAGATTGAACGCGTGTAAGACGTCCCAGAAGAACGTTGACCCGGGCGGGGAAAAGCCCCGAAGAAGGTGATCTGTAAAGATAACGACCTCCCCGTCTTTGGGCTTAGGGGTGGTTTCACTTCCTGGAACCCACCAATGGATGACGTCCTGAGCCGGCAGAACCCCCATGGTGATGAATTCCTTGAGAGATTCTCTGTCACTCCAGACTTTACCCAATTGCAAGTAGATGGAGTCTTCGACATGGTGGCGACTTAGGAAGCTACGGGAAGGCATGAATATTTGGCGGCTTACAAATACATTTTGACCAAGATTGCTACAGCTATAAATGGTGATAACATTGGGCGGGTCAATAAATTGTGAGCCGCCGAAGCTACTTGTGACGAAACAAAGTGAGCCAGCAACATTTTTGGCGGGTCAAGTTTATCCACGCAGATTGGGAAAATGACTAAGTGTTGAAAAACAACTTCTGCAACTACATCTACATATCTAAGATCTACGGACGAGGAAAAAAGAAAAATATTTTAGCCCTAAAAGAACTAGTGGAAGAACAGGTGGCCGTTACTCCGATTCAAACAAGTTGCAGATCTACAATGAGTGCGGCATAGGTGCGGAGCAGGCGGCCGCGGGATTCCGGCAGCATCGTGAGGCTTCAAAGAAGGTGTTTTCCACCAATCGATGAAGAGCGCTCCCACGAATGGTGATGAACACAGAAGAACTCCATGGATTCAAAGAAACCCTAATGCAGATCTGCAGGGGGCAGGATTAGAACCTTAAAGGTGCGGCGGCTGCGCGGGAACTCTGGTTCATTTCAGGTTGATGCAGCGGCCAATGTTGATGAAGACGACGAGGAACGAGCGGCGCGATTGGCTTCGGCGACGCGGACGCTCGGAGGAAGAAGAAGAAGTTGGAGGCGGGTGAAAATGAAAACGATAACCCCCCGTGCCTATTTATAAGGGCATGATGGTCTTTCAAATGGTCCGGTGCGGGAATCGAGGGAGCACGGTGATGATTAAACTAAGAAGACGCCTCGATTTTCGGGCTGGTCATATTAATAACGAAAGATCCACTCTGACGTCAGAGGAATCTTTTTTTATTTTTCTGATGACGTCACGGCGGGTCATGAAAGCTTATCAGACGCAATGATCACCCGTTTTCGGCGGGTCATTAAGATTATAAGAGAAAGCAAGACTCGCCAACCAGAAGACTTGAAGATTGACATGAACCAGTTCAAATCAATCTGGGGCCTAATGTTGGGGATATAACCCCAGGGTGAGACCCGCCCAGGTGGGGCCGGGTCATACGGTTGGCGGCTTACGACAAGACTAGGCGTAAGTTTATCCAATGGGCCAGGAGGCCCAGAGCCAGAAACAGGATGTAACCCGGCGGGCTTGAGCCGCCGGAGACGACTTGTTAGACAAGGCATGTATGATTAGAGGTGAGGTCGGTGGTGAAGTATAACCCGACCCGGACTCTTGTAAGCCCAGGACCTTGACCCGTGTATATAAGGGCGGGTTACCTGGGCGGTTTAGGCCACGAAACAACTAATCGAGAACTAGGTCAAGCGAACTTGCTCCCTTGTAATCGATACCCAATCAATACAACACAAAGCAGGACGTAGGCTTTTACCTCTTTCCGAGGGGCCGAACCTGGGTAACTCTTGTCTCTCGATTCCGATCAACCCCTTCGAGCTCAGCCTAGCGATGGCCTCGAATCTAAGTCCTTTCACGAGGACATCTGCCGTAACAAAACCACGACACAAACCATCCTGCAAAACCAAGTTAGACGCCTCTAATCGGTTCATGCAAAAACTTGTTTTACGTGGCTTCTAAGGTTTCGAAACAAACCGAAGCTACCAACGTCCATCATCAAGCATGATAATCCAAGTCGCTAGATTAACATTGCGGGGTGTATGAAACACGAGATAATAAAATCTCGAGCCCCATACTAAACTTCGTCATACGCATGACCCCCGTGCAGATCATATCTGCATTGCCCTTTCGTCTGCGAAATTTCATCTTTATTTTTAACTACGGTGGAATTCAATGAACTGTTAGCACTTCGTTGATCAATCAGGATCGTGGATTGCCAGAACATTGAAACTCCACCATGTTGTTATCAAGATCAGAAATATGCAAATTCTAGGGAAGCAAGAAGAACATCGGGTAACAGATTTCATCTGCTACCCGCACAAATAATTTTCAGAAATAGAACTCATCTACTACCTAATTATATTGTGCAACACCCATACATCTCTATGTATTCTAGATCGCAACCTGCATCTACGCATAGCACAGCTCATGATGCCACTGATGGATAACGCAGCAGAAAACAAAAAATTTCCGACCTACGCACCAGCCAAGGACCACTATGAAGACTGCATACAAGGTTTGATCTTTTCGTTACTGACTCGTAGCGCAGCGGAAGTAGAGTCGATGACGATCGGTGGTGCAGATCCCCGCAGCTAGGATTTACAACCTCCCAACTGCGAGGATGTATACCTCATCTGCCCCTCGGACAGCCCTCCGGGAGGCGGTCGGACAGTCCCCCGGACGGTGTCGCGAACAGCCCTTCGGGAGGACCTTCGAAACTCGGACGGTCACTCGGACAGCCCTTCAGGAGGACCTTCGAAACTTGGACGGTCACTGTTGGAAATATGCCCTAGAGGCAATAATAAATTGGTTATTATTATATTTCCTTGTTCATGATAATCGTTTATTATCCATGCTATAATTGTATTGATTGGAAACTCAAATACATGTGTGGGTACATAGACAACACTGTGTCCCTAGTAAGCCTCTAGTTGACTAGCTCGTTGATCAAAAGATGGTTAAGGTTTCCTAGCCATAGACATGAGATGTCATTTGATTACGGGATCACATCATTAGGAGAATGATGTGATGGACAAGACCCAAACTACGAACGTAGCATATGATCGTGTCAGTTTATTGCTATTGTTTTCTGCATGTCAAGTATCTGTTCCTTTGACCATGAGATCATGCAACTCCCTGACATCGGAGGAATACCTTGTGTGTATCAAACATCGCAACGTAACTGGGTGACTATAAAGGTGCTCTACAGGTATCTCCGAGGATGTCTGTTGGGTTGGCATGGATCAAGACTGGGATTTGTTACTCCGTGTGACGGAGAGGTATCTCAGGGCCCACTCGGTAATACAACATCACAATGAGCCTTGCAGGCAATGTGACTAAAGTGTTAGCCACGAGATCTTGTATTACGGAACGAGTAAAGAGACTTGCCGGTAACGAGATTGAACTAGGTATAGAGATACCGACGATCGAATCTCGGGCAAGTAACATACCGAAGAACAAAGGGAACAGTATACGGGATTAACTGAATCCTTGACATAGAGGTTCGACCGATAAAGATGTTCGTAGAATATGTAGGAGCCAATATGGGCATCCAGGTCCCGCTATTGGTTATTGATCGTAGAGGTGTCTCGGTCATGTCTACATAGTTCTCGAACCCGCAGGGTCTACACACTTAACGTTTGGTGACGATTAGTATAGTTGAGTTATTTTGTTGGTGACCGAAGGTTGTTCGGAGTCCCGGATAAGATCCCGGACATGACGAGGATCTCCGGACTAGTCCGGAGGTAAAGATTGATATATGTGATAATAGTGTTTTGGTTTCCGGAAGGGTTCCGGAATTCACCGGAAGAGGTTCCGGATGTTTCCCGAAATGTTCGGATACGAGGACACTTTATTTGGGCCAAGGGGTAAAGCCCACGAGGCTTAGGCAAGGTGCAAAAGGAAGTTTTGCTGGCGTCTGGGGCGGTACTACCGCTTATCATAAGCGGTACTACCGCTACGGGAGGTACTACCGCTTATCGTAAGCGGTACTACCGCTACAGGCGGTACTACCGCTTATCGTAAGCGGTACTACCGCTTGTACGCGATACTGCAGGGATCCGAGTTGGACTCTTTCCCTGCGGGCCAAACCGACCTTGTGCGGGCAAAACCGACCTGGAAGAGGTTTTTACTCCAAGTTTAGACCCCAAGGCTCAACATATAAATAGAGGGGCAGGGCTAGCACACAGGACACATTAAGATTTCCCAAGCCGTGTGTCGGCAACCCTAACCCTCTAGTTCTCCCGTCATAATCTCCGTAGTGCTTGGCGAAGCCCTGCAGAGATTGTTCCTCACCACCATCACCACGCCGTCGTGCTGCCGGAACTCATCTACTACTTCACCATCGCTCACTGGATCGAGGAGGTGAAGTAGTCATCAAGCCGTACGTGTGTTGAACGCGGAGGTGCCGTCCGTTCGGCACTAGTTCGTGATCGGATCGAGGGACGACTTGCGATTTGGATCGCGGAGACGTTCGACTACATCAACCGCGTTTCTTAACGCTTCCGCTTAGCGATCTACAAGGGTATGTAGATTCACTCTCCCTCTCGTAGATGCTCATCACCATGGATAGATCTTGTGTGTGCGTAGGAAATTTTTTGTTTCCCATGCAATGTTCCCCAACAGTGGCATCTGAGCTAGGTCTATGCGTAGATGAGATCTCGAGTAGAACACAAACGAGTTGTGGGCGTGAGTGTATACATATTGCTTGCCGTTACTAGTTGATACTTGATTCGGCGGTATTGTGAGATGAAGCGGCCCGGACCGACATTACGCGTACGCTTACGCGAGACAGGTTCCTTCAACTGACATGTAACTTCGTTGCATAAAGATGGCTAGCGGGTGTCTGTCTCTCTCACTTTAGTTGAATCAATTTCAATGAAGAGGGTTCTTTTAGAAGATCAAAAAGCAATCACTACACCACGTTGTGGTTTTGCGTAGGTAAGAACGGTTCTTGCAAACCCGTAGTAGCCACGTAAAATTTGCAACAACAATTAGAGGACGTCTAACTTGTTTTTGCAGGGTATGTTGTGATGTGATATGGCCAATTACATGATGAGATATATGTGATGTATGAGATGATCATGTGTTGTATAGAATATCACGACTTGCATGTCGATGAGTACGGCAACTGGCAGGAGCCATAGAGTTGTCTTTAATTTTTTTTCGCCGTTTTGCTTTACTTTATCGCTATGAGTTAGCAATAGTCATGGAAGCAACAGTCGGCGCGACAACCTCATGGCGACACGTTGATGGAGATCAAGATGATGGAGATCATGGTGTCATGCTGGTGACGATGGAGATCATGGCGGTGCTTTGAAGATGGAGATCAAAAGCACAAGTTCATGGCCATATCATGTCACTTATGATTTGCATGTGATGTTAATCCTTTTATGCATCTTATTTTGCTTAGGACGACGGTAGCATTATAAGGTGATCCCTCACTTAAAATTTCAAGATAAAATTGTGTTCTTCCCGAGTGTGCACCGTTGCGAAAGTTCGTCGTTTCGAGACACGCCGTGATGATCGGGTGTGATAGACTCTACGTTCACATACAACGGGTGTAAGCCATGTTGCACGTGCGGAACACTCGGGTTAAACTTGACGAGCCTAGCATGTACAGACATGGCCTCGGAACACAAGAGACCGAAAGGTCGAACATGAGTCATATAGTAGATATGATCAACATGAAGATGTTCACCATTGAAACCACCTCAACTCACGTGATGATCGGACTTGAGTTGGTGGATTTGGATCATGTTACACTCGAATGATCGGAGGGATGTCAATTTGAGTGGGAGTTAAGTAATATGATTAACTAAACTCATTATCTAGAACAATAGTCTAAGTTGTCTTTGCTATATTTATGTTGTAGATCATGGCTCGCGCAGTAGCACCCCTGAATTTTAATGCGTTCCTAGAGAAAGCTAAGTTGAAAGATGATGGAAGTAACTTTGTGGACTAGGCCCGTAATCTAAGGATTATCCTTACGGCTTCCCAGAAGGCTTATGTCCTTGATGCACCGCTTGGTGATCCACCCGCTCCAGTTGAGTCTCTAGACGTTGTGAACGCCTGGCAGGCTCGTTCTAAAGATTACTCAATAGTTCAATGTGCAATATTGTATGGCTTAGAACCGGGACTTCAAAGACGTTTTGAACGTCATGGAGCATATGAGATGTTCCAGGAGTTGAAGTTTATCTTTCAGAAGAATGCCCGGATCGAGAGATATGAGATCTCCGATAAGTTCTATGCTTGCAAGATGGAGGAGAACGGGTCTATCAGTGATCATGTACTCAGAATGTCTGGGTACTCCACCCGTCTGGCTGAATTGGGGATGCCCCTTCCGTCAGAGGCTATCACTAACAGAGTTCTTCAATCATTGCCACCTAGCTACAAAAGCTTCGTGTTGAACTATAACATGCACGGGATGAACAAGTCAGTTGCCGAGCTGTTTGCGATGCTGAAAGCCGCCGAGTCTGAAATTCAGAAGGAGCATCAAGTGTTGATGGTCAATAAAACCACTAGTTTCAAGAAAAATGGCAAGGGTAAGAAGGGTAACTCCAAGAAGAGTGGCAAAGCAGTTGCTCCTCTCGTGAAGAAACCCAAGGCTGGACCCAAACCAGAAACTGTGTGCTTTCATTGCAAGGGAACTGGACACTGGAAGCGGAACTGCCCCAAGTATTTGGCTGACAAGAAGGCGGTCAACAACAAACAAGGTATATATGATATACATGTTATTGATGTGTACCTTACCAACTCTCGTTGTAGTGCCTGGGTATTTGATACCGGTGCAGTTGCTCATATTTGCAACTCAAAACAGGAACTGCGGAATAGACGGAGGCTGGCAAAGGACGAAGTGACGATGCGCGTGGGAAATGGTTCCAAGGTTGATGTGATCGCCGTCGGCACGCTCGCTCTTCGATTACCATCGGGATTAGTGATGAACCTGAATAATTGTTATTTAGTGCCTGCGTTAAGCATGAACATTATATCTGGATCTTGTTTATTGCGAGACGGTTACACATTTAAATCAGAGAATAAAGGTTGTTCTATTTATATGAGTAATATCTTTTATGGTCATGCACCCAATGTGAGGGGTTTATTCTTGTTGAATCTCGATAGTAATGATACACATGTTCATAACATTGATGCCAAAAGATGTAGAATTGATAATGATAATACCACTTTCTTGTGGCACTGCCGTTTAGGTCATATTGGCGTAAAACGCATGAGGAAGCTCCATGCTGATGGACTTTTGGAGTCACTTGATTTTGAATCACTTGACACATGTGAGCCATGCCTCATGGGCAAGATGACTAAAACGCCGTTCTCTGGAATAATGGAACGGGCAAGTGACTTATTGGAAATCATACATATTGATGTGTGCGGTCCGATGAGCATTGAGGCGCGCGGTGGTTATCGTTACTTTCTCACCTTCACTGATGACTTAAGTAGATATGGGTATATTTACTTAATGAAACACAAGTCTGAAACATTTGAAAAGTTCAAACAATTTCAGAGTGAAGTTGAGAATCATCGTAACAAGAAGATTAAATTCCTACGATCTGATCGAGGAGGAGAATATCTGAGTTATGAGTTTGGCAGTCACTTAAGACAATGTGGAATTGTTTCACAACTAACACCGCCTGGAACACCACAGCGTAATGGTGTGTCCGAACGTCGTAATCGAACCTTATTGGATATGGTGCGATCTATGATGTCTCTTGCCGATTTGCCACTATCATTTTGGGGTTATGCATTAGAGACAGCTGCATTCACTTTAAATAGGGCACCATCGAAATCCGTTAAGACGACGCCATATGAACTTTGGTTTGACAAGAAGCCAAAGCTATCGTTTCTTAAAGTTTGGGGATGTGATGCTTATGTCAAAAAGCTTCAGCCTGAAAAGCTGGAACCCAAAGCGGAGAAATGCGTCTTCATAGGATACCCAAAAGAGATAGTTGGGTATACCTTCTACCTCAGATCCGAAGGCAAAGTGTTTGTCGCTAAAAACGGAACATTTCTTGAGAAAGAGTTTCTCTCGAAAGAATTGAGTGGGAGGAAGATAGAACTTGATGAGGTTGTTGAACCTTTACTTCAACCTGAAAGTAGCGCAGCGCAGAAAGATGTTTCTGTAGAGCCTACATCAGCTGAAGAGGAAGTTAATGATGATGATCATGAAGCTTTGGATCAAGTTGCTATCGAACCTCGTAGGTCGACAAGGACGCGTACTGCTCCTGAGTGGTACGGCAACCCTGTCTTAGAAGTCATGTTGTTGGACAATGATGAACCTACGAGCTATGGAGAAGCGATGATGGGCCCGGATTCCGAGAAGTGGTTAGAGGCCATGAAATCCGAGATGGGATCCATGTATGAAAACAAAGTATGGACTTTGGAAGTATTACCCGAAGGGCGTAAGGCCATTCAGAACAAATGGATCTTTAAGAGGAAGACGGACGCAGACGGTAATGTCACCGTCTATAAAGCTCGACTTGTGGCAAAGGGTTTTTCACAAGCTCAAGGAGTTGACTACGATGAGACCTTCTCACCCGTAGCGATGCTTAAGTCCGTCAGAATCATGTTAGCAATAGCTGCCTTTTTCGATTATGAAATTTGACAGATGGATGTCAAAACAGCGTTCCTTAACGGTTTCCTTAAGGAAGAGTTGTATATGATGCAACCAGAAGGTTTTGTCGATCCAGAGAATGCTGACAAAGTTTGCAAACTCCAGCGATCCATTTATGGACTGGTGCAAGCATCTCGGAGTTGGAATCTTCGCTTTGATGAGGTGATCAAAGCGTTCGAGTTTATACAAGTTTACGGAGAAGCTTGTATTTACAAGAAAGTGAGTGGGAGCTCTATAGCGTTTCTAATATTATATGTGGATGACATATTACTGATTGGAAACAATATAGAAATGTTGGAAGGCGTGAAGGAATATTTGAACAAGAGTTTTTCAATAAAGGACCTAGGAGAAGCTGCTTTCATATTAGGCATCAAGATCTATAGAGATAGATCAAGACGTTTAATAGGACTTTCACAAAGCACATACCTTGATAAGATTTTGAAGAAATTCAAAATGGATCAGTCCAAGAAGGGGTTCTTGCCTGTTTTGCAAGGTGTGAAGTTGAGTAAGACTCAATGCCCAGTGACTGCAGAAGATAGAGAAAAGATGAGTGTCATCCCCTATGCTTCAGCCATAGGCTCTATCATGTATGCAATGCTGTGCACAAGACCCGATGTCAGCCTTGCCATAAGTATGGTCGGAAGGTTTCAAAGTGATCCAGGAATGGAACACTGGACGGCGGTCAAGAATATCCTGAAGTACCTGAAAAGGACTAAGGACATGTTTCTCGTTTATGGAGGACGACATAAATATTTGCAAAGTACACACGGATCTAAATGTTGCAGATCCGATGACTAAACCTCTTCCAAGGGATAGACATGAACAACACCAGAACTGCATGGGTCTTCGATTCATTACAATGTAAATCACATAGTGATGTGAACTAGATTATTGACTCTAGTGCAAGTGGGAGACTGTTGGAAATATGCCCTAGAGGCAATAATAAATTGGTTATTATTATATTTCCTTGTTCATGATAATCGTTTATTATCCATGCTATAATTGTATTGATTGGAAACTCAAATACATGTGTGGGTATATAGACAACACTGTGTCCCTAGTAAGCCTCTAGTTGACTAGCTCGTTGATCAAAAGATGGTTAAGGTTTTCTAGCCATAGACATGAGATGTCATTTGATTACGGGATCACATCATTAGGAGAATGATGTGATGGACAAGACCCAAACTACGAACGTAGCATATGATCATGTCAGTTTATTGCTATTGTTTTCTGCATGTCAAGTATCTGTTCCTTTGACCATGAGATCATGCAACTCCCTGACATCGGAGGAATACCTTGTGTGTATCAAACGTCGCAACGTAACTGGGTGACTATAAAGGTGCTCTACAGGTATCTCCGAGGATGTCTGTTGGGTTGGCATGGATCAAGACTGGGATTTGTTACTCCGTGTGACGGAGAGGTATCTCAGGGCCCACTCGGTAATACAACATCATAATGAGCCTTGCAAGCAATGTGACTAAAGTGTTAGCCACAAGATCTTGTATTACGGAACGAGTAAAGAGACTTGCCGGTAACGAGATTGAACTAGGTATAGAGATACCGACGATCGAATCTCGGGCAAGTAACATACCGAAGAACAAAGGGAACAGTATACGGGATTAACTGAATCCTTGACATAGAGGTTCGACCGATAAAGATCTTCATAGAATATGTAGGAGCCAATATGGGCATCCAGGTCCCGCTATTGGTTATTGATCGTAGAGGTGTCTCGGTCATGTCTACATAGTTCTCGAACCCACAGGGTCTACACACTTAACGTTTGGTGACGATTAGTATAGTTGAGTTATTTTGTTGGTGACCGAAGGTTGTTCGGAGTCCCGGATAAGATCCCGGACATGACGAGGATCTCCGGAATAGTCCGTAGGTAAAGATTGATATATGTGATAATAGTGTTTTGGTTTCCGGAAGGGTTCCGGAATTTACCGGAAGAGGTTCCGGATGTTTCCCGAAATGTTCGGATACGAGAACACTTTATTTGGGCCAAGGGGTAAAGCCCACGAGGCTTAGGCAAGGTGCAAAAGGAAGTTTTGCTGGCGTCTGGGGCGGTACTACCGCTTATCGTAAGCGGTACTACTGCTACGGGCGGTACTACCGCTTATCGTAAGCGGTACTACCGCTTGTACGCGATACTGCAGGGATCCGAGTTGGACTCTTTCCCTGCGGGCCAAACCGACCTTGTGCGGGCAAAACCGACCTGGAGGAGGTTTTTACTCCAAGTTTAGACCCCAAGGCTCAACATATAAATAGAGGGGCAGGGCTAGCACACGGGACACATTAAGATTTCCCAAGCCGTGTGTCGGCAACCCTAACCCTCTAGTTCTCCCGTCATAATCTCCGTAGTGCTTGGCGAAGCCCTGCAGAGATTGTTCCTCACCACCATCACCACGCCGTCGTGCTGCCGGAACTCATCTACTACTTCACCATCGCTCGCTGGATCGAGGAGGTGAAGGCGTCATCAAGCCGTACGTGTGTTGAACGCGGAGGTGCCGTCCGTTCGGCACTAGTTCGTGATCGGATCGAGGGACGACTTGCGATTTGGATCGCGGAGACGTTCGACTACATCAACCGCGTTTCGTAACGCTTCCGCTTAGCGATCTACAAGGGTATGTGGATTCACTCTCCCTCTCGTAGATGCTCATCACCATGGATAGATCTTGTGTGTGCGTAGGAAAAATTTTGTTTCCCATGCAACGTTCCCCAACAGTCACACAGACAGCCCCTCGGGAGGCACTCTCGAACTAAGACCGAAACTACGATCTCTCTACAGAGTTGCACACATACGGTGTCATCTATCCGGTAGGGCTTTGCCGTCCAGAACTAGTTCCCACCGGAACCCAGACAGCGTTTCGGCTCTATGAAACTATTTCGCTGGGAGGGAGAGAGAAAGCCAGATCATGCATGGCACTTGTATGTGAGAAAGAGTGTGTTTGGGCAGCCCCCTCCACCTCTATTTATAGGAGAAGTAGGGGTGGAGGGGCTGAAATTTGAGCCACATCCATCCATGTCATCTCCAAGATATTTTGGAGCAAAAGCCCAAAAAGGTGGCTTTCCAAAAAGTAACCATAAAGCTGATTTCACTATTCATCTGTGAAAAGCAACTAAAGCGGTTCCGGCAGTCCGGAACATTTCCGGTTTTTGTCTCTGAAAAATCTCAGAAGTTACCGGAACAATTCTGGTACCCTCCAATAATTTCCAGGCATGTGCCGAAACCAATTTGACTTAATGGTACACTCCGAAACAACTTTTCGGTTTTACCGAAACTCTTCTGGTGTTCTTTCTCCGGAACTCTTCCGTTGTCTCCGAAACTTTTTTGGTGAATTTCTCTCAGACTCCCTGTCTAGTATTCAACAGATAGATGACCCTTAAGCGTGTGACCCTATAGGTTCGGTGAAGTATAGACATGACCCGGAATTCCTTCCGATCAATGATCAACATCGGAGCCGTGGACACCCATATTGACCCCTATACCCACACGAATGAATATTCGAGTGAACCTCCAGTTGCCGAGTGCTATTCCTGTTGCTTCACGATATGTTACAAATACCCGAGGTGAGACATGTTGGCATCCCCATGGATCAACAACTTGTCCACTATGCCAGTTACCTCGTTACCGGTATTGTTCTCTTTTCTCGTTACCGTGTTCCGGCATCCCCGTGATAAAATCACAAAGTGTCTGGCTAGACGATGATGGATACTGTAACACCGAGAGGGCCCAGAGATATCTCTCCATCGTCGGAGGAGCAAATCCCAATCTTGAGCTATCAAGTTACTTGACATACTTTTCCATGAACCCGTAAGCCGCCGTAATAGCCACCCATTTACGGATGACGTTTAACAAACACCAAAGTTCATGAAGCAAGCATGAAGAAACTCGATACTCTCATGGTCTAAGGAATCATGCAAACGTTAACCATCTCTGTGTTATTAACCATTAACTTGTGACGAATGAATCTCATAGCATAACATCAATTCGGGTCGATTCAACACAAATGTTCTGCTAACATTGTGCCCTCAAAGTTGCTGGCATAGACAAGCCCATGATCAGGAAAACAGAACCATCATGCAACACTTGAGCTAGTCTTAGAGGTCATACTAGGAATACATTTTACCGTTTATTATCCCACACGTGCATATGAGTCTTCCTCCGAGCCTCGTGGTTATTGTAGACTCGAGAACCATAGCAGTTATAGCAAGGAATATAAACTTAATTAGGAACATGGGGATAAATAATAACATTTATTATTGCCTTTAGGGCATATCTCCTACAGCTTCTGCTAAGTTACTACTGTTGTTGCTACTATTACACTTGCTACAAAACTATTGCTATCACTGCTACTACTGCTATCCAAACTATCATACTACTGTGCTACTGATCACTCTGCTGCAGATATTTAATCCCCAGGTGTGGTTGAATTGACAACTCAGCTGCTAATACTCGCAAATATTCTTTGGCTCCCCTTGTGTCGAATCTATAAATTTGGGTTGAATACTCTACCCTCGAAAGCTGTTGCGATCCCCTATACTTGTGGCTTATCAAGACTCTTTTCTGGCGCCGTTGCCGGGGAGCATAGCTATATTTGTTGAGTCACTTGGGATTTTTATCAATTGATCACTATGAAGAATCTGAAGGATCCAAAGAGCAAGATTTTCCCCTCTAAGACGAGGGGAGGTAAGGAACTGCCATCTAGCTCTGCACTTGATTCACCTTCTGTTATGAGTAAGTTTGCAACACCACCACATGCTAGTAATCCTGATATGTCGCAAGTTATTGATGATGCTACTTCTGCTATGAATGATGCTTATGATGATGATGCTAGTACCATGCTTGATGATAATGTGCCACTAGGTGAATTTCTTGATGAACAAATTGCTAGAGCTAAAGAGATTGAAATTATTGAAACTGATGAGATTGCTGAAACTGATGAAGCTCTTGAAACTGATGACTATGAAACACCTATTAGACCTGGCTCTCCTAGATTTGAAATTCCTAAGATACCTGAAGGTTATGTTATCGATGAGGAGGTAACTAGGGAAATTGTTTCTTGTAAGGATTGAAACGATCTTAAGAAATTGCTACGCAAGTATAAGGAAAAGACTTTGAATGCTAGAATGAAATGTGATCCTAAGTTTGGTACTTCACCTATCTTTGTTACCAATAAGGATTATGAATTCTCTGTCGACCCAGAGTTAATTACTTTGGTTGAATCTGATCCTTTCCATGGTAGTGAAACTGAAATTGTAGTGGCACATCTTACTAAGCTGAATGATATAGCCACCCTCTTTGCTGATGATGAGAAGATTCGCTACTATTATATTCTTAAGTTATTTCCGTTCACATTAAAGGGTGATGTTAAGACATGGTACAATACTCTTGCTCCTGGTTGTGTGCGTAGTCCCCAGGATATGATTTACTACTTCTGTGAAAAAATATTTTCCTGCTCATAAGAAACAAGCTGCCTTACAGGAAATATTTAACTTTGTGCAAATTGAAGAAGAGAGTCTCCCACAAGCTTGGGGAGGCTTCTAAAATTGCTTAATGCTTTGCCTGATCATCCTCTCAAGAAAAATGAAATACTTGATATCTTAATGGACTAACTGATGCTTCTAGGGACTTCCTAGATAGTTTTGCTAGTTGTGTTTTCCGGGAACGAACTGTTGAACAAGCTGAGGAATTATTGAATAATATCTTGAAGAATTATGATGATTGGACTCTTCCTGAACCACCACTTAAACCCACTCCGAAGAAGAGGGGTATCTTATTTCTCAGTCCCGAAGATATGCAAGAGGCAAAGAAATCTATCAAGGAAAAAGGTATTAAAGCCGTGGATGTTAAGAATTTACATCCTATTGAAGAAATACATGACCTTGACACACAACCACCTCCATAGGTGGTAGAGGTAAGTTCATTATTAAAGTTTGATGAAGGTGATATCCCTTACAATAAACATCCTCGTCAATGCTTATATGAGTTTGACAACTATATTATGAAGCAAGATCACTTCAATGCACATGTTCTGAAACAATTGAAATATAATTCTGATATGATTGCTCACTTGAGTGACTTGCTATTTAGAATCAGTAATGATGTTAGAGGTGTAGGAAAACATGCCTCTATGGTTCAAACTTAGATAGAACAAGTTGCTAAGTCTAAAAAAGAATTGCTTGATGAAATGAATAATAATATGAATGATTTTGCTGCTAGAGTAGTAACTAGAGGAGGTAGAATGACCCAAGAACCTCTTTATCCTGAAGGTCATCCTAAAAGAATTGAACAAGACTCTCAAAGAATTAATGCTCATGCACCTAGTCCTTCTAAAAAGAAAAAGAAAAGGAAAAATGATAGGACTGTGCATACCTCTAGTGAACCTGAGACACAAAAACCTCCTGATAATAATGATGTCTCTATTTCTGATGCTGAAACTCAATCTGGTAATGAACATTCATCTAGTGATAATGATAATGATAATGATGATGTTCATGAAGATACCCAACCAAACAATGATAAAGAACCAGATAATGATGTTGAAATAGAGCCTGCTGTTGATCTTGATAACCCACAACCTAAAAAGAAACGTTATGATAAAAGAGACTTTGTGGCTAGAAAACATGGTAAAGAAAGAGAGCCATGAGTTCAGAAACCCATGCCCTTTCCACCTAAACCATCTAAGAAAAAGGATGATGAAGAATTTGAATGCTTTGCTGAAATGATTAGGCCTGTCTTTTTGCGTACCCCCTTAACTGATATCCTAAAGATGGCCCCTTATGCAAAGTACATGAAAGACATCATCACTAATAAAAGAAAGATTCCTGAAGCTGAAATCTCCACCATGCTTGCTAATTATTCTTTTAAGGATGGAGTACCTAAAAAACTTGGAGACCCTGGAATACCAACTATACCTTGCTCCATTAAAAGAAACTATGTCAAAACTGCTTTGTGTGATTTAGGAGCTGGTGTTAGTGTTATGCCTTTCTCCTTATATAAAAGACTTGATTTGAATAAACTCACACCTACTGAAATATCATTGCAAATGGCCGACAAATCAACTACAACACCTATCGGTATCTGTGAGGATGTGCCCGTTGTTGTTGCAAATGTTACTATCTTAATGGACTTTGTTATTCTTGAGATGCCCGAGGACGACAACATGTCGATTATCCTTGGTAGACCCTTTTTAATACTGCAGGGGCTGTTATTGATTGCCATAAAAGCAAAGTCACTTTTCATATCAATGGTAATGAGCACACGATGCATTTTCCGAAGAAACAATTCCAAGTGAATGGTATAAATGTTATTGAAGAATCTCTAACACTCACTATTGGAAGTTTTTAATTACCTCTACCTACTGGCAAAAAGAAATAGGGACAATGGCATTTTTGCCCCTAGTTGGAACCTACCCACGGGTTTTGCCCTTACTTTTCGACTCTGCTCAGTTTTGCCCTTACATTTTTCTCTCAGGTCACTCGAATGCCCTTTGACCGTTTGACCAATACTTTCAAAATTCATATGAACTCAAAAAAATGCAAACAAGATATCAAAATGTTCAGAAAAACATTACCTTTATGTAGATGTCATTTTCGTTCAGGAAAAAAGTACCAATTAAACTACCCATGGTTATCAATGTTATTAACATTTTTAAAAATAAAAAGGTATAAACAATACTTTTTTCGTGAATAAAAATTACATGCAAATGTAGGTGATGTTTTCTGACCATGCTGATATCGGTCAGAAAACATCACCTACATTTGCATGTAATTTTTATTCACGAAAAAAGTATTGTTTATACCTTTTTATTTTTAAAAATGTTAATAACATTGATAACCATGGGTAGTTTAATTGGTACTTTTTTCCTGAACGAAAATGACATCTACATAAAGGTAATGTTTTTCTGAACATTTTGATATCTTGTTTGCATTTTTTTGAGTTCATATGAATTTGTTATGAATTTTCAAAGTATTGGTCAAACGGTCAAAGGGCATTCGAGCGACCTGAGAGAAAAATGTAAGGGCAAAACTGAGCAGAGTCGAAAAGCAAGGGCAAAACCCGTGGGTAGGTTCCAACTAGGGGCAAAAATGCAATTGTCCCAAAGAAATATGATATACTTATTGTTGGGGATATGCACATCCCCATTGAGGTAACTTAGTGTTTTTACGAAAGTTCTTCGGTTTCATGCTAATCGGAAGTGGTTGTTAATAAGACTTGATCAACCTTATTAATGGATCTTTTTTGAGAGGTATGAAGTCGATGAATCTAGTAGGCACAATCTTCTGCTCCCACCTTTTATTTTCTGTTTAACTTAGTCAAATAAAATAAAATGCCTTGTTTATCCTGTTTTCTGTTTTCTCCGTGCAATAAAAAAATGACCCAAAAATAAAAGTTCTCACAATGTCCTGAAAATTTGATACAATTTTTTCCTGAATATTTCTAAATTTCTGGTGCAAATAACATCAGAGGGGGGGTGCACCTGGTGCCCACAAGACACCAGGGCGTGCCAGCAACTCCAGGCGCACCCTGGTGGGTTGTGCCCCCCACGTCGCCCCCCTCACTTATTCCTTTAGCCCATGTCATCCCCTACCTCCAGAAAAATCACCATAGCTTCCATTCCCTTGTTCTTCCTCTCAAACCCGCAGATGTCGATCTCTTTGCTCAAAGCTCCGTTTCCGAAACTGTTTGGAGGGATTGCTACTTGGTATGTGACTCCTCCATTGCTCCAATTAGTTTTTGATTTAGTGGGTTATTTTTAGAGTAATTAGCTACTCTTGGTGCTATTGTAGATGTGCTTGCATGTTGAATTCTTAGAGCTCTAAGTAGTTTGAATGCTTATTATGGCCTCTACGCATCCTTAGGAGTAGTTGCTATCATTTTCACGAAGTTTCGTTGACAAAAATTTTGTAGGCTAAAATTTTCATAATTTTTATTTTAGGAATAAGATGGATTTCTTTAGGAAGTTTTCCTCCAAGAAAAATGCCAAAGGAGTCATTGGGGAATCATCGGACAATGACCTCCACACCCCAAGAACGGTGGAGGTGCGGCCGTGCGAATGGCCGCACGATGCCTTCATGGAGGAGGCTGGGTTCCATCAAGAGTTCGCTCAATTTGTTGCAAATGTTGGGTTGACCGAGTTCCTCGCAGCTAAGTGTGACCAACACCACATCCTTACAAATTCCTTTGTGCACAGTTTTCATTTTCTGAGAAAGAATAATCCTCCTGAGGTACAGTTTAAGCTGTACGCTGAAACTCACAAAATACCGCTCATGGACTTTTGCGACATATGCTTGATCCCTTTTGATGGGGAATTAAGAGAACCTAGACTAGCGGAGTTCGAGGATTTTCTCCTCACTTTAATAGTGGGTGAAGATAGAGGCGTGTCAAACGCTACTGCTACCAGTTTGCAGTTTCCTTCTGTGCATTACTTTGCTTTGTTCACCGCAAAGTGTTTAACCGCTAGGGAGAAGGTTGGCGCGCTCAGTGCCCCTGACTTCGCTATTTTACGCCATGCACTATACAATGATCACACCTTTAGTATGGGGGCTATTATTGCACGCCGCTTACACCTTAACATGACCAAGGGAAAGATACATGGTGGTATTTATGCTACTCGCTTAGCGAGACACTTTAATGTTCAGATTTGCCCACATAATTATCTCTTGTCCCAAGTTTATCTAGATCACAAGGCATTGCAGGATCACCAATTTATTGAGGCAACTGATTCTTTCCGTGACATTCGTTAAAACCTAGTATTCAGCGTAGAAACCCGTGATGTTATTCCGTTGCCTTCACCTGCTCTGTTTGATTCTATTGCCGAGAACGGATACAGGATCATGCCAAATGACATTACAACCTACCGGAACAACCTAGCAGCTGCTGAGGAGGAGCCCCAGGGGTGGGACGCTCAGGTGCCGCTTCCAACTCACTTTGACTTAGGACCGGATGGTTACTACGGATGGTGATTACCAAGCTAGGCCAAAAGCCTAAGCTTGGGGGAGTACGTATTTCCACCGACATTACATTCATGATCACACATTTCATTCCAGATGTCGGTATTCGTACTTTTTCATTGTAATATCCATGCTAGATTTGTTTTCTCGCTTTCTTCTTGTGTGCTTGAAAATCTTTGAGAAAATCCAAAAAATATTTCCTACTTCTTTTCGGTTTTTCTTTCTAGCTTAATTTAGTTGTAGTATCAAAAGAAAACCCAAAAAGATTTCTCGTTTCTTCTTTTACTTGTTGGGAGCTTTCCCGTGTAAATAGTTTTTCTCATTTTTGTTTTTCCTTTTTAATTTTCTTCTTCAAGAAAAACCAAAAAGAAAATGGTGAGTGGCTCTCATATACACTATTGATATCTAACAAAGAGCCCATGTTACCTTGTCTTCTCCTCTTGAATAAAATGTTTGCAGATTCCAGCTTAGTCCACGACACTCTTGCACTATTATTATTTTATTATCATTCGGGCGTGCAAGTGAAAGGCAATAATGACGATATTTGATGAAGTGACTGTGGCAGAGAAAAGCGGGTATGAACTCAACTTGTTTTTGTTTTTGTAAATATGTTTAGCCTAGTATTCTTGATTCAGCATATTATGATCAAACATGTTTGCAATGACAATTAGAGATTATAGTTGCCCATGCCATGCTTAAGTAGCTAGGAGTGGATAATGATTTATCTTGGATGTCAACATGCATTAAAATGATTTTGATGAAGTATGATGATATGGTATCCTCCTCTGAATGTTTCAAGTGGCTTGACTTGGCACATGTTCACACATGTAGTTGAATCAAAACCAACATAGCCTTCATGATATTTATGTTCATGGTGTCCATATCCTACTCATGCTAGCAGTCAATGTTTATTATATGTAATGCATGTTCATGACCGTTTTCGCTCTCTAGCTGGCCGCTTCTCAATCTATTTGCTAGCCTTCGCCTGTACTAAGCGGGAATACTGTTTGTGCATCAAAACCCTTAAACCAAAGTTATTCCAGAAGAGTCCACTATATCTACCTATATGCGGTATTACCCTGCCGTTCCAAGTAAATTTGCATGTGCCACCTCTAAAAATTCAAATGAACATCTGTTTTGTGTGCCTGGACCGCTCATGGAGCGACAGGGAGCAGTCAGTATCTTCCATGTTAAGCGGGTTATTCTCATGATGAGTATTTATTCACTTGTCCTTACACGAGAGGGGCGGTAATAGGGATTCCCAGTCCCGAAATCAAAAATTACAAATAATTAAACAAAACTCCCCCAGGAATGTTGTTGGTATGGACGGTACCCGTGGATTCGGCTAGCCGTGGAGTGTGATTGTTGGTGGAGGGGGAGTAAACCTTTACTTTTACCGCTTGGGAACCACCGCTAATGTGTTTAGCATGGAAGATATTGATAACTCTTGGTCGTAACGTTGACAGTAACGGTGTACCTCCCAAAATTATATCTATCTCTGTTTTAAGCTTTGAGCTCTGGCACCGCTGCAAATCCATGCTTCCCTCTACGAAGGGACTATCTATTTACCTTTATGTTGAGTCATCACCTTCTCAAATAAGCGCCAGACCTGAGAGCACTATTGTCATCCTCATGCATTGTGTATAGTTAATGTTGGGTGCAGCATGAATGGATCTTTTCTACCATGAATTACAATGTTTAGTCGCTGCTTGAACTTTGGAGGTGCTCTGCATTTATGTTTTGCGGTCTCAGAAAGGGCTAGCGAGATACCACTATTGTCATATTATATCACGGTTGTTTTGACAAAGTGTTGGCGCTTGAGATATGCTATTATTGCTCGCTAGTTGCTTATGTCATTGATATGAGTTAATATAATTTCTAAGAGTTATTGTTGTCATGGTTAGTCATAATCTTTGCTGAAAACTTGGGTGCTACTTAAGCATATATATGTAAAGTTGTAAACAAGAACAAAAGAGTTCGTAAAAGTTTTTCTTTATCACTTTTAGTTTGTCAACTGAATTGCTTGAGGGCAAGAAATGGGTTAAGCTTGGGGCAGTTAATACGTCTCCATCGTATCTACTTTTCCTCACACTTTTGCCCTTGTTTTGGACTCTAATTTGCATGATTTGAATGAAACTAATCCGGACTGACGCTGTTTTCAGCAAAACTACCATGGTGTTGTTTTTGTGCAGAAATAAAAGTTCTCGGAACTAGACTTTTTGGAGATTTATTTTACAATAAATAAAAATTGCTGGAGCCAAGACCACCGGAGGGGGGCCCTGGCTGGGCACAAGACACCAGGGCGCGCTAGCCCCCCCCCCCCCCGGCGCGCCCTGGTGGGTTGTGCCCACCTCGTGGCCCCACTGACCCTAATTTCAACGCTATAAAATCCTATTTTTGGAGGAAAAAATCAGAGAGAAAGTTTCATCATGTTTTACGATACGGAGCCGCTGCCACCTCCTATTCTTCATCGGGAGGCCATATCTGGAGCCCGTTTAGGGCTCCGGAGAGGGGAATCTTCGGTCTTCATCATCATCAACTCTTCTCCATCGCCAATTCCATGATGCTCCCCACCGGGAGTGAGTAATTTCTTTGTAGGCTTGTTGGTCGGTGAGGAGTTGGATGAGATTCATCATGTAATCGAGTTAGTTTTTTTAGGGCTTGATCCCTAGTATCCATTATGTTCTGAGATTGATGTTGCTATGACTTTGCCATGCTTAATGCTTGTCACTAGGGCCCGAGTGCCATGATTTCAGATCTGAACCGTTTATGTTATCACCATTATATCTATGTTCTTGATCCGATCTTGCTAGTCATACGCACCTATTACGTGTTCTGATCCGCAAACCCCAGAGTGACAATAGTCGGGATACTTTCCGGTGATAACCGAAGTTTGAGGAGTTCATGTATTCACCATGTGTTAATGCTTTGTTCCGGTTCTCTATTAAAAGGAGGCCTTAATATCCCTTAGTTTCCTTATGGACCCCGCTGCCACGGGAGGGTAGGACAAAAGATGTCATGCAAGTTCTTTTCCATAAGCACGTATGACTATTTACGGAATACATGCCTACATTACATTAATGAACTGGAGCTAGTTCTGTATCGCCCTAGGTTATGATTGTTATATGATGAATATCATCCAACGAGTTCACCGATCCAGTGCCTACGAGTTTTCCATATATTGCTTTGGCTAAGTTACTACTGCTGTTGCTACTGTTACACTTGCTACAAAACTATTGCTATCACTGCTACTGTTACCGTTACTGCTACTACTGCTATCCAAACTATCATACTACTGTGATACTGATCACTCTGCTGCATATATTTAATCTCCAGGTGTGGTTGAATTGACAACTCAGCTGCTACTACTCGCAAATATTGTTTGGCTCCCATTGTGTCGAATCTATAAATTTGGGTTGAATACTCTACCCTCGAAAACTGTTGCGATCCCCTATACTTGAGGGATATCAGCGCCCAGATATGTGGTGGCCCCCTCAGCTGCCTCCTGATGTCCCTCTCTGTCCTATAAATTCTCTAATATCAGAAAAAACCTGGAGGCAGTCCCAAAACCCTTTTTCCGCCACCGCAAGTCTCAGTTCCGTCGCGAGGCCATCTGTAGCTCCGTTCCGACACCCTACCGGAGGGGGGCTCGATCATGGAGGGCCTCTTCATCAACCTTGCTGCCCTCATGATGATGTGTGAGTAGTTCACCACACACCTATGGGTCCATAGCTAGTACCTAGATGGGAATATATCTATCTTATGATCTTCAATACAATGGTCATCGCATCTTCGCTTTGATCTATCCGATATAATCCTATTGTGCGGTGTGTTTGTTGGGATCTGATGAATTGTGTGTTTATGTTCAGATTATAATGAAAAGTATTTGAGATGCCTCTGATATATATTATCTCTTAATTGCATGATCATTATAGCTTTGTAATGCTCTCCGATCTATTAATGTGTTTTGGCCAAGTAGATTGATATTTCATCGGTGGGAGTGGTGCATTGTGGTAGGTTCAACCTGGAGAGTTTCTATATCCCAGTGACAAAGTAGGGGACAAGATGCGTCTTTGTGTTGTTGCTACTAAGGATAAAATGATGGGGTTCATTCATATTGATTGAGTTTACTTTGTCTACATCATGTCATCGTTCTCCAAGCATTACTCTGTTTTACTTAATACTCTAGATGCATGCTGGATAGCGATCGATGAGTGGAGTAATAGTAATAGGTGCAGGCAGGAGTCGGCTTATTTGTTTATGGATGTGATGCCTATATACACATGATCATTGCCGGGGAAATCGCATAACTATCCGCTTTTCTATCAATTGTCCAACAGTAATTTGTTACCCACTGTATGCTGCCTACATGAGAGATGCCGCTAGGGAACACTATGGCCCTCGGGTCTATTCACTTATATTTTACAAACGCTACAATTACCTTGCTGCCTTTATTTACTTTTTATTTATTTTGCAATTTATATTTATCAATAATTATCTACACAACTCATTTGCTTGCAAATAACGAGATCAAGGGGATTGACAACCCTCTTGCCCGCGTTGGGTGCAAGTCGTTTGTTCATTTGTGGCAGCCGCTGAAGACGGTTGAGGATTGATATTCCTGTTGGTTTGATAAACCTTGGTTTAATAACTGAGGGAAATACTTACGCACTTTGTGCTGCAATTACCCGTTCCTCTTCACGGAAAACCCAACGCAGAACACAAGTATCACCCACCATTGGACTTCACGAGCAAGACCCTCGTGAGGGCCCCCGCCTCGCGAGGCGAACGTCAGCAAGCATCGTCAGGAGCCTCGTGATGAAACTTTTTGGAGATTTTTTTGGACCAGAAGGAAGCAAGTGGGCCAAAGAAGTACCCAGGAGGGAGCCCAGGCCGCCCACAAGACCCAAGGCCGTGCCCTGGTGGGTTGTGGCCACCTCGGGAACCCCCTCCACCGCCTCTGAGATCTATAAATACCCAAATATTCCAGAAACCCTAGAGGAGTCGACGAAAAATACTTCTATCCACCGCAAGTTCCAGAACCGCGAGATCCAATCTAACACCATCACGGAGGGGTTCATCATCCTCATTGGTGCCTCTCCGATGATGCATGAGTAGTCCACCATAGACCTACGGGTCCGTAGGCAGTAGCTAGATGGCTTTCTCTCTCTCTTTTGATTCTCAATACAATGGTCTCTTGGAGATCTATTTGATGTAATGACTTTTTACGGTGTGTTTGTTGGGATCCGATGAATTTTGAGTTCATGATCAGTTTCTATCCATGAATATTATTGAGTCTTCTTTTATCTCTTATATGCATGATTACTTATAGCCTTGTATTTCTTCTTCGAATCTTTGGTTTAGCTAGGCCAACTGGATCAATTTTTCTTGCCATGGGAAGAGGTGCTTTGTGATGGGTTCGATCTTGCGGTGTCCTCTCCCAGTGACAGAAGAGGCAGCGAGGCACGCATGTATCGTTGCTATTAAGGATAACAAGATGGGGTATATTCCTACATGAATAGATCTTGTCTACATCATGTCACTGTTCTTATTGCATTACTCTGTTTTTCCATGAACTTAATACACTAGATGCACGCTAGATAGCGGTCGATGTGTGGAGTAATAGTAGTAGATGCAGAATCGTTTCGGTCTACTAATCTTGGACGTCATGACTATATAATGATCATCGCCTTGGATATCGTCAAGATTATTTGATCTTCTATCAATTGCCCAATAGTAATTTGTTCACCCACCGTGTGCTATACTCATGAGTGAAGCCACTCGTGAAACCTACGGCCCCTGGGTCTACTTTTCCAACATATTGATTTCCGGTCTATCTTTTTGCCGCTTTTGTTTTCAGATCTATTATTCCAAAAACCCAAAAATACTTTGCTGCACTTTTTATTTGCCTCTTTTATTTTGTGTTCTTGTGAGATCTATTTATCCAATCTACAATCTAATCTATCTTTTTACCGTTGAGAGATTGACAACCTCTCTTACGCGTCGGGTTGCAAGTATTTGTTCTTTGTGTGCAGGTACCGTTTACATAGTGTTGGATGATCCTCGTACTGGTTCAATACCTTGGTTTCATAACTGAGGGAAATACTTACCGTAGCTGTGCTGCATCATCCCTTCCTCTTTGGGGAAATACCGACGCAGTCTGAAGCCACGTCAAAGGAATTTCTGGCGCCGTTGCCGGGGAGGAAGCAGTCTCTCTTCAGCGTGCCAATCTCTGGCACCGGGGAGATGTCATCAACATCTATCAGGTTCCTAATGACAAACCCCATCTCCTTGCAATTACATTATTTGCCATTTGCCTCTCGTTTTCCTCTCCCCCACTTCACCAAATTTGCCGTTTTATTCGCCCTCTTTTTCGTTTGCCTTTTTTCTCGTCAGATCTCTTGTTTGCTTGTCATCATGAGTAATTTTGGTATGGCAGAAACAGATGATGGCAGGACTCCTAATATTGGACGTTCTAGTAATCTGGATGCTAATTTTTTTTGTTTTGGGGCAAGGGAACGTTATAGGAAAAGAAACTATCCAAGAATTTTTCAATTGCGTTGGAAATTTGACTCTCGATGATGCTCCTATAGTGAAAAGAACTAAAACTAATGCTGAAGCTATTTCAGTGCTAGTTCTGAAACTTGAAAATAGGTTTATTCGTACCCATCCTACCTTGCAAAGATTGTTTTATCAGCTGCCCGTTATAAAGGATCTCAAAGCTAAAAAGTTATCCACCCTTGTTCTCATGAATGAATTTGATCACATAGTACGAGAAGCTAGGGAGATTTTTGATTTTTTTTGGTATGAGCCATGAAAAACCAGTTGTAGGGGAGATCATTTACAATAGTGACTACATGTTGAGACATCTGCTTGGAAATAATCAATATTTTGATGAGAACCTTAAAAAGGAAGTCCCCATTTTAGATATGATCCAACAAGTTTTCAACGATGTTAATCAACAATATTCTTGGATTGTGGCCGGGAATCAAAGAGGGTACGTAGATGGACAACTTGATAGTGCTAAGGTTTCTATGGATGATGTGTTTCAAGTTGTATTTGCAAGACCTCTTGATAAAAATATCTCTACGAAAACCAAAGATGACAAAACTTGAATCTATGCATTATGCCTAGCTAGGGGCGTAAAACGATAGCGCTTGTTGGGAGGCAACCCAATAAATAAATTTATTTTCATCTTTTTGTTTCTTTTTTTGAGTGTTGACACAATTATGCCTCTGTTATGATTTTGTTTTTTATGTTTTAATTAGTGAGTGTGCCAAGTAAAGCCTTTAGGATGATTCATAATATGAGTAGAAACAATGCTGAATCTGAAACAGAAACTTTGACTCCAGTGCGTGAATTTTCATTTTTTTTACCGAAGCGTGATAATGATCTGAAATTTTAACACAGTGTTGCTATACAAATTATTTATGTTGTCCTAAATTTTCAGAATTTGTAGACTTGCAGAAGTATGGTTAGAGTACATATTACTACAAATGTTCTGTTTTAGACAGATTCTGTTTTCATTTCATTGTGTGCTTGTTTTGAAGAATCTATGGTTTGTATTGAAGGGTATAAGCCATGGTAAAGTTAAAATAAAGTAGATATAATGCAATAATAAAATTTGAATGAGTTGGCAACAGTACTTAGAGTGGTGATTTGCTTTATTATACTAATGGATCTCACGAGGGTTTTGTTGAGTTTTGTGTGATTGAAGTTTTTCAAGTTTTGGGTGAGATCACGATGGATGAAGGAATAAGGAGTGAAAAGAGCCTAAGCTTGGGGATGCTACAGCACCCCCAAGATAATATCCAAGAAGAAACAAGCAACTAAGCTTGGGGATGCCCCGAGTGGCATCCCCTCTTTCTTCTAACGACCATCGGTATTTTACTTGGAGCTATATTTTTATTCGTCACATATCATGAGTTTTGCTTGGAGCGTCTTGTATCATTTGAGTCTTTGCTTGATTTTCTTTTTAGTTTGTCACAAGTATCCTTGCTGTACACACCTATTTGAGAGAGCCAAAATTCTGCTATGATTTTTTAGAATTGCTCTATATGCTTCACTTAAAAAAATGAGCTATGGAATTGCTCTAGTGCTTCACTTACATCTTTTTGAGCATGGTGTGCTTTAAATTTTTGAAGAAATACTCTCATGCTTCACTTAGATTAATTTGAGAGTTAGTAACTTTTTAAGAAATTCTCTCATGCTTCACTTATATTATTTTGAGAGATGAAATTCTTATGCTCATGTTCTTCACTTAAATTTATTTGAGCTTGTCAAAAGTAATGGCAATATATGAAACTAGTCCCAAAGTGATAGATATTCAAGGGGGATATAATAAAAACTTTCATGAAGATCATTGGACAAATTAAACTTGATTCCTTGTAATAGTTTGAGACATGATGATAGTGATATGTGAGTCATGTTGGTGAGTAATTGTGCTTTAGTAAGAATATTGGTGTTAAGGTTTGTGATTCCCTATGCAAGCACGAAAGTCAATAGTTATGCAATGAAATTACATCCTACTTATGGTGCATTATTCGGTGTTAGTTATGCTCAATGCCCGTTTATGTGAATTTTCATTTCTTGGTTGGTTGCTTCTCAATCTATTTGCTAGCCTCCACTTGTACTAAGTAGAAATACTACTTGTGCATCCAAAATCCTTAAACCTAGTTTTGCCTTATGAGTCCACCATACCTACCTATATGCGGTATTTCCATGCCGTTCTAAGCAAATTTGTATGTGCCATCTCTAATTTTCAAAATGAATTTCCTTTTTGTGTGCTCGTACCGCTCATGAAACGGTAGGGGGTATCCAATATTTTTTCATGCTAGATGTGTTATTCTCAAGATGAGTGTTTATTCACTTGTCACTGCACGAGAGTACAGCGGTAATAGGGATGCCCAGTCCTGAAATGAAAAAGAAATTTACTTTATGTTGTCAAATAATAAATTCCTTGGAAAGTGTTGGTGCTACTTCTTGAGCTTGCGTTGGTTTTCCCTTGAAGAGGAAAGGGTGATGCAGCAAAGTAGATAAGTATTTCCCTCAGTTGTTGAGAACCAAGGTATCAATCCAGTAGGAGATACAAGCAAGTCCCCAATCTTCGCACCTACACAAACAATCAAACTCTTGCACCCAACGCTAAAACGGGTTGTCAATCCCTTCACGGTTATTTGCAAGGATGAGATCTGATAGAGATAGATATAAAAGATTGCTAAAACGAAAAGTAAAACAAAAGTAAAAAGAATGCAGCGAGATATTTTTGGTATTTTTGGTTTATAGATCTGAAAATATAATATGGAAAATAGACCCGGGGGCCATAGGTTTCACTAGAGGCTTCTCTCATGTAGGAAAATAATACGGTGGGTGAACAAATTACTGTCGAGCAATTGATAGAAAAGCACATAGTTATGACGATATCCAAGGCAATGATTATGCATATAGGCATCACGTCCGTATCAAGTAGACCGAAATGATTCTGCATCTACTACTATTACTCCACACATCGACTGACTCCTGCCTGCATCTAGAGTATTAAGTTCATGAAGAACAGAATAACGCATTAGGTAAGATGACATGATGTAGAGGGATAAATTCAAGCAATATGATGAAAACCCCATCTTTTTATCCTCGATGGCCACAATACAAATACGTGCCTCGCTACCCCTACTTTTTCACTAGGTGAGGACACCGCAAGATTGAACCCAAAACTAAGCACTTCTCCCATTGCAAGAATTACCAATCTAGTTGGCCAAACCAAACCAATAACTCGAAGAGACTTGCAAAGATATGAAATCATGCATATAAGAATTCAGAGAAGATTCAAATAATATTCATAGATAAGCTGATCATAAACCCACAATTCATCGGATCTCGACAAACACACCGCAAAAGAGTATTACATCGGATAGATCTCCATGAAGATCATGAAGAACATGGTATTGAAGAACAAAGAGAGAGAAGAAGCCATCTAGCTACTAGCTATGGACCCGAAGGTCTGTGGTAAACTACTCACGCATCATCGGAGGGGCAATGGAGTTGATGTAGATGCCCTCCGTGATCGAATCCCCCTCCGGCAGATTACCGGAAAAGGCTCCAAGATTGGATCTCACGGGAACAGAGGCTTCCGACGGCGGAAAAGTATTTTCGTGGCTCTTTTTGGTATCCAGGGAATATTTGGGAATTTATAGGCCGAAGAATGGGGTTAGGAGACCTGCTGGGGGGGGCCACAAGCCAGCCCCCCCCCTAGGGCGTGCCCTGGTGACTTGTGACTCCACGGCAGGTCTCCTGCCTTCATCTCCAAGTCTGGCAGGTTTCTTCTGGTCCAAGAAAAATCATTCCGAAGATTTTATTCCGTTTGGACTCCATTTAATATTCCTTATCTGCAATACTCAAAAACAAGGAAAAAACAGAAACTGGCACAAGGCTCTAGATTAATAGGTTAGTCCCAAAAATAATATAAAATAGCATATTAATGCATATAAAACATCCAAAACAGATAATATAATAGCATGGAACAATCAAAAATTATAGATACGTTGGAGACGTATCAAGCATCCCCAAGCTTAATTCCTGCTCGTCCTCAAGTAGGTAAATGATAAAAACAGAATTTTTGATGTGGAATGCTACCTAACATATTTATCCATGTAATATTCTTTATTGTGGCATGAATATTCAGATCCGTAAGATTCAAAACAAAAGTTTAATATTGACATAAAAACAGTAATACTTCAAGCATACTAACAAAGCAATTGTGTCCTTTCGAAATAACATGGCCTTAGAAAGTTATCCCTACAAAATCATATGGTCTGGCTATGCTCCATCTTCCCCACACAAAGTATCTAAATCATGCACAACCCCGATGACAAGTCAAGCAATTGTTTCACACCTTTTATGTTCTCAAACGTTTTCAACTCTCACGCAATACATGAGCGTGAGCCATGGATATTGCACTATAGGTGGAATAGAATATGGTGGAGGTTGTGAGGAAAAGGAAAGGAGAAGATAGTCTCACATCAACTAGGCGTATCAACGGGCTATGGAGATGCCCATCAATAGATATCAATGTGAGTGAGTAGGGATTGCCATGCAACGGATGCACTAGAGCTATAAGTGTATGAAAGCTCAAAAAGAAACTAAGTGGTCGTGCATAATGATGAAAAATTCCACTAGTTATATGAAAGTGACAAAATAGGAGACTCTCTATCATGAAGATCATGGTGCTACTTTGAAGCACAAGTGTGGAAAAGATAGTAGCATTGTCCCTTCTCTCTTTCTCTCATTTTTTTATTTATTTTATTTTATTTTGGTGGGCATCTTTGGCCTCTTTTTTTTTATTTGGGCTTCGCTGGCCTCTTTTATTATTTGTAAAGTCCGGAGACTCATCCCAACTTGTGAGGGAATCATAGCTTCCATCATCCTTTTCTCTCACGGGACAATGCTCTAATAATGAAGATCATCACACTTTTATTTACTTACAACTCGATACCTAGAACAAAATATGACTCTATATGAATGCTTCCGGTGGTGCACTGGGATGTGCAACGATCTAGCCTAGCAAATGACATCAAAAAACGGACAAGCCATGAAAACATCATGCTAGCTATCTTACGATCATGCAAAGCAATATGAAAATGATGGTGCATGTCATGAAAAATGGAACGGTGGAAGTTGCATGGCAATATATCTCGGAATGGCTATGGAAATGCCATAATAGGTAGGTATGGTGGCTGTTTTGAGGAAGGGTATATGGTGGCTGTTTTGAGGAAGGTGGGTTTAATGCACCGGCGAAAGTTGCGCGGTACTAGAGAGGCTAGCAAAGGTGGAAGGGTGAGAGTGCGTATAATCCATGGACTCAACATTAGTCATAAAGAACTCACATACTTATTGCAAAAGTCTATTAGTTATCGAAGCAAAGTATTAGACGCATGCTCCTAGGGGAGAGGTTGGTAGGAGTAAACCATCACGCGCTCCCGACCCTCACACAAAGGTTGACAATCACTAAACAAATCATGCTCCGACTTCGTTACATAACGGTTCACCATACGTGCATGCTACGGGAATCACAAATTTTAACACAAGTATTTCTTCCAATTCACAATTACTCACTAGCATGACTCTCATATCACCATCTTTATATCTCAAAACTATATGCAAGGAATCAAACTTCTCATAGTATCCAATGCACTTATATGAAAGTTTTTATTATATCCCTCTTGGATGCCCATTATATTAGGACTAAATTCATAACCTAAACCAATTACTATGCTGTTTAAAGACTCCCAAAATAATATAAGTGAGGTACGAGAGTTCAATTATTTCTATAAAATAAAACACCACCGTGCTCTAAAAAGATATAAGTGAAGCACTAGAGCAACATTGCCTAGCTCAAAAGATATAAGTGAAGCACATAGAGTATTCTAATAAATTCACGATTAATGCGTGTCCCCCTCAAAAGATGTGTGCACCAAGGATGATTGTGGCAAACTAACAAGCAAAGACTCATATCATACAAGACGCACCAAGAAAAACACATATCATGTGGTGAATAAAAATATAGCCTCAAGTAAATTTACCGATGGATTGAAGACGAAAGAGGGAATGCCTTCCGGGGCATCCCCAAGCTTAGGCTCTTTGGTATCCTTGAATATGGCTTGGGGTGCCTTGGGCATCCCCAAGCTTAAGCTCTTGCCACTCCTTATTCCATAGTCCATCAAATCTTTACCCAAAACTTGAAAACTTCACAACACAAAACTCAACAGAAAACTCGTGAGATCCGTTAGTATAAGAAAAATAAATCACCACTTTAGATACTGTTGTGAACTCATTCTTTATTTATATTGGTGTAATATATACTGTATTCCAACTTCTCCATGGTTCATACCCCCCGATACAACCCATAGATACATCAAAATAAGCAAACAACACAAAGAAAACAGAATATGTCTAAAACAGAACAGTCTGTAGCAATCTATAGACTTCGAATACTTCTGTACCTCCAAAAATTCTGAAAAATTATAACAATCAGGGAAATTTATATATCAATCTTGTGTAAAAATTTCAGACTCATTTGGCACTCTGGTGAATTAATAAAATTCCTGGACTGAGCGCAAAAGTTTCAGTTTTTCAGCAAAATCAAATCACAATCACCGTAGACCATCCCAAAGGTCTTACTTGGCTCAAACACTAATTAAAACAACAAAAACACAATTACTACAGAGGTAATAATGTGTAAATCACTCAAAAACAGAAACAAAAACAAAAAACAGAAAATAAAATTGGGTTGCCTCCCAACAAGCGCTATTGTTTAACGCCCCTAGCTAGGCATAATGATTTCAATGATGCTCACATAAAAAGTAGTAATTGAAATATGCAAAAGAGCATCATGAATCTCATGAAAAACACGTTTAAGTCTCACCCACTTCCTATGCATAGGGATTTTGTGAGCAAACAATTTATGGGAACAAGAATCAATTATCATAGGAAGGCAAAACAAGCATAACTTCAAAACTTTGAACACATAGGGAGGAAACTTGATATTATTGCAATTCCTACAAGCATATGTTCCTCCCTCATAATAAATTTCAGTGGCATCAAGAAGGAATTCAACAATATAACTATCACATAAATCATTCTTTTCATGATACACGAGCATGCAATCATCATAATGAATTTGCTCATCAAAACTTGGGGGACAAAAAATATCATCTTCATCAAACATAGTATCCCCAAGCTTGTGGCTTTGCATATCATTAGCATAATTGACATTAATAGAATTTATAGTAACATCATTGCAATCATGCTTTTCAATCAAGGAGCTATCATGAATCACCTTATAAATTTATTCTTTCAACACTTCATCACAATTTTCAGATTCATGATTTTCAAACAAAACTTCATAGAGATAATCAAGTGCACTCAACTCACTAGCAATTGGTTCATCATAATTTGGCCTTTTGAAAAGATTAGCAAGTGGATGAGGATCCATATCAATAGATTTTTAGTAAGCGAAGATGCAAGCAAATAGAAGGCACATGGCAACACAAGCACACAAAAAGAGATCCGGCGAGAAAAAGGCGAACGAGAAAGAAGGCGAATAAAATGGCAAATCTTTTTGGTTTTTTCTGAAAATCGTTTTAGAAGTGGGGGAGAGGAAAACGAGAGGCAAATGGAAAATAAAGTAAATGCAAGAGATGAGTTTGTGATGGGTACTTGGTAGGCTTGATGTAGATCTCCCCGGCAACGACGCCAGAAATCCTTCTTGCTACTTCTTGAGCTTGCGTTGGTTTTCCCTTGAAGAGGAAAGGGTGATGCAGAAAAGTAGATAAGTATTTCCCTCAGTTGTTGAGAACCAAGGTATCAATCCAGTAGGAGATACAAGCAAGTCCCCAATCTTCGCACCTACACAAACAATCAAACTCTTGCACCCAACGCTAAAACAGGTTGTCAATCCCTTCACGGTTATTTGCAAGGATGAGATCTGATAGAGATAGATATAAAAGATTGCTAAAACGAAAAGTAAAACAAAAGTAAAAAGAATGCAGTGAGATATTTTTGGTATTTTTGGTTTATAGATCTGAAAATATAATATGGAAAATAGACCCGGGGGCCATAGGTTTCACTAGAGGCTTCTCTCATGTAGGAAAATAATACGGTGGGTGAACAAATTACTGTCGAGCAATTGATAGAAAAGCACATAGTTATGACGATATCCAAGGCAATGATTATGCATATAGGCATCACGTCCGTATCAAGTAGACCGAAACGATTCTGCATCTACTACTATTACTCCACACATCGACTGACTCCTGCCTGCATCTAGAGTATTAAGTTCATGAAGAACAGAATAACGCATTAGGTAAGATGACATGATGTAGAGGGATAAACTCAAGCAATATGATGAAAACCCCATCTTTTTATCCTCGATGGCAACAATACAAATACGTGCCTCGCTACCCCTACTTTGTCACTAGGTGAGGACACCGCAAGATTGAACCCAAAACTAAGCACTTCTCCCATTGCAAGAACCAATCTACTTGGCGAAACCAAACCAATAACTCGAAGAGACTTGCAAAGATATGAAATCATGCATATAAGAATTCAGAGAAGATTCAAATAATATTCATAGATAAGCTGATCATAAACCCACAATTCATCGGATCTCGACAAACACACCGCAAAAGAGTATTACATCGGATAGATCTCCATGAAGATCATGAAGAACATGGTATTGAAGAACAAAGAGAGAGAAGAAGCCATCTAGCTACTAGCTATGGACCCGAAGGTCTGTGGTAAACTACTCACGCATCATCGGAGGGGCAATGGAGTTGATGTAGATGCCCTCCGTGATCGAATCCCCCTCCGGCAGATTACCGAAAAAGGCTCCAAGATTGGATCTCACGGGAATAGAGGCTTCCGGTGGCGGAAAAGTATTTTCATGGCTCTTTTTGGTATCCAGGGAATATTTGGGAATTTATAGGCCGAAGAATAGGGTTAGGAGACCTGCTGGGGGGCCACAAGCCAGGGGGGCGCCCCCTCCCCCTAGGGCGCGCCCTGGTGGCTTGTGACTCCACTGTAGGTCTCCTGCCTTCATCTCCAAGTCTGGCAGGTTTCTTCTGGTCCAAGAAAAATCATTCTGAAGATTTTATTCCTTTTGAACTCCGTTTAATATTCCTTATCTGCAATACTCAAAAACAAGGAAAAAACAGAAACTGGCACTAGGCTCTAGATTAATAGGTTAGTCCCAAAAATAATATAAAATAGCATATTAATGCATATAAAACATCCAAAACAGATAATATAATAGCATGGAACAATCAAAAATTATAGATACGTTGGAGACGTATCAGTTGGCATGGAAGGAAACCATGGATACGGCTAGCCATGTGTCGGGGATATAGCTGCACGTTGTAACCTGCCCTATTGGGCCGGGTTAACATATTGACAGCTTTATGACCAAGTTTAAGATGGGCCGTGTAATGAAGACGAAGGCAAGCGAGGTGGTGGATCATTAGAATCGCCGGACGGCCCAACACTTGGAGATGGCGGCTCAAGGCCCACAAAGCTGAATACGCCATTTTGGGTTTCCTTGCTCAAGGCGCGAGGCAAGTTAGAGACATTGTAGGTTACGGGTCATGATATGACCCGGACTCTATTGTAAACCCTAGGGCTTGACCTATGTATAAAGGCAGGCCCCTAGGACCGGAAGACTCAAGTTATAATCTCTCGATAGCTAGGTTAGCGATTCCGCTCCCTTGTAATCGAGATCTACCCATCAATACACACAAAGCAGGACATAGGCTATTACCTCCATCGGAGGGGCCGAACCTGGGTAAACCCGACTCTCTCTCTCTCTCTCTCGTTCAACCCCTTCGAATCGCCACCTAGCGGCGATGGCCTCACACTTAAGTCCTTTCACGAGAACATCTGCCGGGTTGACAAAACCACGACAGTTGGCGCCCACCGTGGGGCCTTCGCCCGGTCGAGTTGGGTTTTCGAAGGGAATCCTTCCAGGATTTGGGAAGTTTGCGGTTGATCAGATGATCAAGAGCCGCTGCGACAAGATCTATGTCAACGAACCGGGTTGGAGCGTCAAAGCTGACTCGATCGAACGCAGGCTTCGAGTTCCCGTGGGAGAGATTGGTTTGGAGACCCCCGAGTCGGACATGAACACCAACATCAACGAGCCGGCTCGGAGTGCCCAAGCCAGTCAACACCAGGGCGGCTGTCAACATGTCTTTGTTGGTTTCACGCAAGGAATCAGCCTTTTGAACAAGCTAGCTTCCAGCGAGAACGCCCTCGTCAACTCGGATGGCGGGTCATCCACAGGGGATACGGAATCAATCTGTCCTCTTTATGATGGCAGACTTGGGGGCTCGTTGGAAACCGAGGCCCCTGGGGAATACGATGAGTCGCCACGCCTAGTCGCCATCTACATGGCAGGAGCTACGACGGTTCCGGATCCGGCCGCAGCTGGAGGTTCTGGCGGGACAACCAAAACGCCGGCTCAAGCCATGACCGATCTCATGGCCGAGATGGCAAAACTCATGGACACCCCGGTTACTGTCGAACACCAGGTAGAGCGCAATGTGGAGCTAACCAAACTGCGTAGTCAGATAGTTGAGGTGCAGAAGGAGATTATGCTGAAAACGCACGAATGGCAGAGTTGCAGGCTCGCATACATCAAGATACGGAACGCCTTAAGGCCGAGGCTTGGAGGTTAGGAGTTCAGAGGGAAGCGTCGGAGGCGGTTTACGAGAGAAGACGCCACCGCGGGCTCCCTTCGAACCTTGAGCCACAACAACTTTTTAATACACCACAACAGACACCAGAACTGTTCAACAACCTGGGAATCGGCAAGAGGAACCGACTCAACCCCCGTCGGCTCACTCCCCGCCTCGACGATTCTAGACTCCGCGAGGCCACTTTTCCAATCCTGTTGACAACATGCTGGCAGCATGATGACCCACAAGTATAGGGGATCAATCGTAGTCCTTTTGATAAGTAAGAGTGTTGAACCCAACGAGGAGCAAAAGGAAATGACAAGCGGTTTTCAGCAAGGTATTCTCTGCAAGCACTGAAATTGTAGGTAACAGATAGTTTGATAGCAAGATAATTTGTAACGAGCAAGTAACGGTAACGGTAAACAAGGTGCAGCAAGGTAGCCCAATCCTTTTGAGGCAAAGTGCAGGTCAGAACGATCACTAGTAATAGGCAAAGTGTTCTTGAGGGTACACGGGAATTTCGTCTAGTCACTTTTATCATGTTGGTTTGATTCGTGTTCGCTACTTTGATAATTTGATATGTGGGTGGACCGGTGCTAAGGTGCTGTTCTTACTTGAACAAATAACCTACTTATGATTAACCCCCTCGCAAGCATACTCAACTATGAGCACTGTTCAAAAAATCTTCCGATTCAGCGATTTATCGTCCGATTTATCGCTACTCTTGGGGTGACCGATAAGATTATGCCTTATCTTTACCGTTTATCTCTTGGGCCGATTTATCACTCTGACAAGTGATTTATAGGGAATCTTCCGATAAATCAGGCCTATTCCTAGCACTATGTTTGCAAAAACTATGTTTTTTTGTTTTTTTGTCGACCTTGTTATGCAATATGTACTATTGCCCTACTCTATTTGTCATTATACGAGGATTCAAACGCTAGGAATCAAGGTAACACTTTCGTCTAATATTTTTTTGGTGTTGAATATAGCTTATTTCAGTGTTGGGAACATTGGATTCGCAAAAAATGTCCGATTAATAGTCGACCGATAAAATCGATTAATCGTCCGATTTCCGATTAATCTATAATCCCCAGCTGACCAAGACGCTAACGATAAGCGATATCCTCAACATTGACTATGAGAAAAGTATTAAGACAAAGTCTAACCATAGCATTAAACATGTGGATCCAAATCAGCCCCTTACGAAGTAGCGCATAAACTAGGGTTTAAGCTTCTGTCACTCTAGCAACCTATCATCTAATAACTACTCCACAATGCATTCCCTTAGGCCCATGAATGGTGAAGTGTCATGTAGTCGACGTTCACATGACACGACTAAGGGAATCACAACATACATATCATCAAAATATCGAACACATATCAAATTCACATGATTACTCGCAACATGACTTCCCCCGTGACCTCAAGAACAAAGGTAACTACTCACAAATAATAATCATGCTCCAGATCAGAGGAGTAATGAATAGCATAATGGATCTGAACATATAATCTTCCACCAAATTAACCATATAGTAATCAACTACACAAGGTAATCAACACTACTAGTCACCCACAGGTACCAATCTGAGGTTCCGGTACAAAGATTGAACACAAGAGATGAACTAGGGTTTGAGAGGAGATGGTGCTATTGAAGATGTTGATGAAGATTGGCCTCCCAAAGATGAGAGGGGTGTTGGTGATGACGATAGCTTCGATTTCCCCCTCCGGAAGGGAAGTTCCCCCTGCGGAATCGCTCCGCCGAAGGGCAAAAGTGCTCCTGCCCAAGTTCCACCTCGAGGCGGCGAGTCCTCCTCCTGATTTTTTTAGGTTTTTTGGGAATTTATACTAGAAGATGGGCTCCGGAGGTGGGCCAGGGTGAGCACCACCCACCAGGTCGCGCCAGGGGGTGCCTGGCGTGCCCTGGTGGGTGCTCCTCACCAGGTGGCCCCCCTCCGGTATATTTTTGCTCCATTATTTTTTATTAATTCCAAAAATAATCTCCGTAAAGTTTTAGCTTCATTGGAGTTGTGTAGAATAGGTATCTCTGACGTGCTTTTTTGGGTCCAGAATTCCAGCTGCCGGTATTCTCCCTCTTTGTGTAAACCTTGCATATTATGAGAGAAAAGGCATTAGAATCACTCCCCAAAGCATTATTATTCAAAAAAACAAAGTAAATAACAGTAGTAAATCATGATGCAAAATGGATGTATCAACTCCCCCAAGCTTAGACCTCGCTTGTCCTCAAGCGAAAGACGATATTGAAAAGCATGTCCACATGGTTTGAGAGAGAGGTGTCGATAAAAACAAAATACGGACATAGAAGCATCATGCTTATTAACATAACAGCAACAAACTCTAACATAAGAACTTATTTCAATATATTTTTATCATAAAGCCTCTCATGAATAAGTAACAATTCATCACAACATAGAAGTATAAAGCATAAACCTTATTGGGAACCAACAAACTATGTTCTCAGTCAACTTTGCAACTACAATTCATCATATTTTCAGGAAGGGTCTCATGTCGGAGCCTTTTGGCAAGTCCACATACTCAACCATCATTTAGTCTTCTATGATTGCTAACGCTCACGGCATACCCATGAACAAAAAGTTTCAACCGGACACATAGGAAGATAGGGGCTTATAGTTTTGCCTCCCAACTCACTCACCTCAAGGGTGATGTTAACAATAATAACTCATGCCCACCCATATCCAACTGGATATATGTGCCTAGATCTTTCCTCACCACATGATGCTTTCAAAAGAAAAAGTAAAAAGGAATAGGGAAGAATACTTTGACTCTTGCATAAAAGTAAGTGCATAAAAGTAAGAGATAGGCCCTTCGCAGAGGGAAGCAGAGGTTGTCATGCGCTTATTGGTTTGTATGCCCAATCCCTTAATGTAAAAGAACGTCACGCCATATTGCCCCCTATGATAGCAACCTTTATTATGCAGTCCGTCGCTTTTATTACTTTGCCATCATAAGTTCGAATGCTCAATTTTCTCTTACACTAATTGATCAAAACACTTTTAGAAGCAATTTTTATTGCCTTATTGCACCGATGACAACTTACTTGAAGGATCTTTCTCGATCCATAGGTAGGTATGGTGGAAACTTAAGGAAAGAGTTTGGGTTTGGGTTTTTGGATGCACAAGTAGTATCTCTACTTAGTGCGGAATTTTTGGTTAGCAAAGATATTGAGCAAGCACCACATGTTAAAGGATCTATGACAGTATAACTTCTATGTGGATACGAGAAAACATAAATCATTACGTTGTCTTCCTTGTCCAACGTCAACAATTTTGACATATAATATTTGATGGGGGCTCACAATCATAAAAGATGTCCAAGATAGTGTATTTGCATGTGAATCTTCTCTTCCCTAATTAATTCTTTCATGAATTGCATCATTAACCAATGTTATGTTTGTCAATCTCCAATAAATTTTACTACTTATACTTTTCCTTATGCGATGTCATTACTCACCATAAGATTAGCCTATGATTCTTTTCATTTATTTGTCTTTCTTTTATTTGATTGCAACAAGAAGGTAGAGAAGCAAAAACTCAAACTAAACTTTATTATATAACTTTCACACGATTACATAGATAGGTAGGCCACAAAACTAACACACAAAAATAGATCTCGCTAAGCTTTTATTCGACTAAGGCAAAGGGAAACTAAAGATAGAACCAAAATAGGTAAAGGTGAATAAAAGTGGTGGTGATACGATACCGGGGCACCTCCCCCAAGCTTGGCTCAAGCCAAGGGGAGTGCCCATACCCATGTACTCAAGTCTCCTTCGGTGGTGGTGATGAAGAAGGTGGAGGTGTTGATGTAGGTGATGGTGATGATGTAGTAAGCTTGTCCTCCAGCTTCCAGGGCAAAGGCTCCCCATCAAGGGTTGATGCGAGAGTCCCCTGAGTCCTTCAACTGGCAGCTAAACTCATACCTTTAAATCTTGCTTCATATTCGAAGACTTGGTTTTGAAGATCATAAACTTGGCTCTGCAGAAAATTAATTTGCTCGTTGAGGGTGGAGATGATGTCCTTCACAGACCGGCCATCCACCGTCTGATCACGGGTGAATTCCGTGATCATGGAGTGATTGGCACTAAGTCCATGCTCCACCATCTTCTGACACTTGAAGATTTCCTGCTCCACCGCTTCAAGCCTAGCCTCCACGCTCCCGGTCTTCTTAGGTCCTTGAACATCGCGGATGTGGAGCACCCCCTCACGCATCTCAATGGCTTGAGGGTGCTTCATCACCTCCGGCAAATACGGGTTGATGACCTTCTCGAATAACTTGTCCTTGGAGGAGCTTGGTGGAGCCATGGAAATCTAGATCTAACGAGAAAACAGCAAGAAACAAGAACAGGGCGCGCCCAGGTGTGCCTGGCGCGCCCTGGTGTATCGTGCTCACCTCGATCACCTTTCGGTTTATTTTTTTATTCCTAAAATTCTAAAATATTCCAAAACTGACAGAAAAATATTTTTGCGGATTTTTCGGAGTCCGTTTACTTATCGTATCACGTACCTCCTATTTTTAAATATTCTGGAGTGTTCCGAAAGGTTTCTTTTATGTGTTCCTCCGGTGTCATGGTTTGGATAACATTGCTTTCAACGTTAATAGGCGTACCTGAGATATAATGCTTAATTCTTTGGCCATTCACCACCTTCGGGTTAGTACCTTCGGCGTTATTAATCTTGATAGCTCCAGAACGATAAACCTCTTCAATAATATATGGTCCCTCCCATTTGGAGAGAAGTTTTCCTGCAAAGAATCTTAAACGAGAGTTGAATAAAAGAACATAATCTCCTATTTTGAATTCCCACTTTTGGATTCTTTTGTCATGCCATCTTTTTACTTTTTCTTTGAATAGCTTGGCATTTTCATACGCTTGGGTTCTCCGTTCATCTAGTGAGCTAATATCAAATAGCCTCTTCTCACCGGCAAGTTTGAAATCATAATTGAGTTCTTTAATTGCCCAAAATGCTTTGTGTTCTAGTTCTAGAGGCAAATGACAAGCTTTTCCATACACCATTTTATATGGAGACATACCCATAGGATTTTTATAAGCTGTTCTATAGGCCCAAAGTGCATCATCTAATTTCTTAGACCAATTCTTACGAGACCTATTGACAGTTTTTTGTAATATTAATTTTATTTCTCTATTGCTAAGTTCTACTTGACCACTAGATTGAGGATGATAGGGTGATGCAATTTTATGGTTAACATCATATTTAGCAAGCATCTTACGGAAAGCACCATGAATAAAGTGTGAACCACCATCGGTCATTAAATATCTAGGGACTCCAAACCTCGGGAAGATAACCTCTTTAAGCATTTTAGTTGGAATAGCTTCTACCCACTTAGTGACATAATCAACCGCAACTAAAATATGAGTGTACCCGTTAGAGGAAGGAAAATGTCACATGTAATCAAAACCCCACACGTCGAATGGTTCAACAACAAGTGAATAATTCATAGGCATTTCTTGACGCTTACCGATATTACCAATTCTTTGACATTCATCACAAGACAAGACAAACTTAGGAGCATCTTTGAAAAGAGTAGGCCAATAAAATCCGGATTGCAATACCTTATGAGCAGTTCTATCTCCCGCATGATGTCCTCCATAAGCCTCGGAATGACATTTCCATAGGATCTGTTCTTGTTCATGCTCAGGTACACAACGCCTAATAATACCATCTACTCATTCTTTATAAAGATGTGGGTCATCCCAAAAGTAATGTCTCAAGTCATAGAATTTTTTTCTCTTTTGTTGGTATGCGAAACTAGGTGGTATATATTTAGCAACAATGTAATTAGCATAGTCAGCATACCAAGGTGTGTTGTGTGTGACACTTTTTGCAGCTAGCTGTTCATCAGGGAAACTATCATCAATAGGTAGTGGGTCATCAAGGATATTTTCTTACCTAGACAAGTTATCAGCTACGGGGTTCTCAGCTCCTTTCCTATCAATGATATGTAAGTCAAATTCTTGAAGCAAGAGAACCCACCTAATGAGTCTAGGTTTAGCATCTTTCTTTTCCATAAGGTATTTTATAGCAGCATGATCGGTGTGAACAATAACTTTGGAGTCAACAATATAGGATCTTAATTTATCACAAGCAAACACAACTGCTAAAAATTCTTTTTCAGTAGTAGCATAGTTTCGTTGGCACTGTCTAGAGTTTTACTAGCATAATGGATAACATTCAATTTCTTATCAACTCTTTGTCCTAGGACAGCACCAACAGCATAATCACTAGCATCACACATAATTTCAAAAGGCAAGTTCCAATCAGGTGGTTGAACGATAGGTGCAGAGGGTAAGGCTTTCTTGACTGTTTCAAAGGCTTCCACACAATCATCATCAAAGACAAAAGGAATATCCTTTTGCAAAAGATTAGTAAGAGGCCTAGAAATTTTAGAGAAGTCTTTAATGAACCTCCTATAAAAACCAGCATGACCAAGGAAACTTCGAATACCTTTAATATCTTTATGACATGGCATTTTCTCAATTGCATCAACTTTAGCTTTATCCACCTCAATACCTCGCTCAGATATTTTATGCCCCAAGACAATACCTTCATTAACCACAAAGTGGCACTTCTCCCAATTCAAGACAAGATTAGTTTGTTCACATCTCTACAAAACTCGATCAAGGTTGCTTAAGCAGTCATCAAAAGAAGTTCCGTAAACGGAAAAATCATCCATGAAAACCTCCACAATCTTTTCACAAAAATCAAAGAATATAGCAGTCATACATCTTTGAAAGGTAGCAGGTGCATTGCATAAACCAAAAGGCATACGTCTATAAGGATAGGTTCCAAAAGGGCAAGTAAAGGTGGTTTTCTCTTGATTGGATTGTGACACAGGTATTTGAGAGAAACCAGAATATCCATCTAGGAAATAGAAGTGTGTGTGTGCTTAGATAGTCTCTCTAGCATTTGATCAATGAAAGGCAAAGGGTAATGATCTTTTCTAGTAGCTTTATTTAATTTTCTAAAATCAATTACCATTCTATAGCCAGTGACAACTCTTTGTGGAATGAGTTCATTCTTATCATTAGGAACAACGGTAATACCTCCTTTCTTAGGGACACAATGAACGGGACTTACCCATCTACTATCAGCTATGGGATAGATTATACCTGCTTCCAGAAGCTTTAATATTTCAGTTCTTACCACTTCTTTCATCTTAGGATTCAACCGCCGTTGGTGATCAACAACGGGTTTAGCATCTGGTTCCATATTGATCTTGTGCTGACATAGAGTGGGAATAATGCCCTTAAGATCATCAAGAGTATATCCAATAGCAGCCCGGTACTTCCTTAAAACTTTCAATAATCTCTCTTCTTCATGTTCTGAAAGGTTAGCACTAATAATAACATGATATATCTTTTTGTCATCAAGATAAGCATACTTCAAAGTGTCAGGCAATTGTTTCAATTCAAACACGGGATCACCTTTGGGTAGAGGAGGACCTCCAAGATTTTCAATAGGCAAATTGTGTTTCAAGAGAGGTTGTTGTTCGAAGAAAATTTGATCTATTTCATTTCTTTCACGCATGTGCATATCATTTTCATGGTCAAGCAAATATTGTTCTAATGGATCAGTAGGAGGCACGGAAATAGAAGCAAGACCAATTATTTCATCTTCACTAGGTAATGCTTTATCACAAGGTTTTCTACTAAACTTGGAAAAATTAAACTCATGAGACACATTACCAAAACTGACACCGACAGTTTGTTTTCACAATCTATCATAGCATTGACGGTTCTCAGGAAAGGTCTACCAAAGATAATGGGACAAAAGTCATCTTGTGGGGAACCAAGAAGTAGAAAACCAGTAGGGTATTTTACTTTCCCACACAAGACTTCAACATCTCTAACAATCCCAAGTGGTGTGATAGTATCTCTATTAACAAGTTTAATAGTAACATCAATATCTTCCATTTCAGCAGGTGCTATTTCATTCATAATTTCTTGGTATAAGGTAAAAGGGATAGCACTCACACTAGAACCTAAATCACATAAACCATGGTAGCAATGATCTCCTATTTTAATTGAGACAACGGGCAAGCTTTCTATAGGTCTATGTTTATCTTTCTTATCAGGCTTAGCAATTCTAGCAGCTTCATCGCAAAGGTAGATGACATGCCCATCAATATTTTCTTCCAAGAGATCTTTAACCATAGCAACATTAGGTTCTACTTTAATTTGCTCAGGGGGGTTAGGTGCTCTTATATTACTCTTACGAACCACGGTTGATACCTTAGCATGTTCCTTTATCCTAACAAGGAAAGGTGGCTTTTCAATATAAGCAGTAGGCACAACTGGATCAACATTGTAAACGATGGTTTCTTCTTTAGCTACGACTGGTTCTTTGACTTCTTATTTAATAGGGGGATGATATTTAAACCACTTCTCCTTAGGGAGATCAACGTGAGTAGCAAATGCTTCGCAAAAAGAGGCTACTATCTAAGAGTCAAGCCCATATTTAGTGCTAAACTTGTGAAAAGTATCGGTACTCATAAAAGATTTAACACAATCAAATTCAAGCTTCATACCTGACTCATTACCTTCGTCGAGTTCCCAATCTTCAGAGTTGCGTTTAATTCTTTCCAAGAGATCCCACTTGAAATCAATAGTCTTCTTCATATAAGAACCAGCACAAGAAGTATCGAGCATGGATTGATCATTATGAGAAAGCCGAGCATAAAAATTCTAAATGATAACTTCCCTCGGAATGTCATGATTGGGGCATGAATATAACATTGACTTAAGCCTCCCCCAAGCTAGAGCTATACTTTCTCCTTCACGAGGCCACAAATTATATATATATAATTCCGATCACGATGAACTAGATGCATAGGATAAAACTTTTGATGGAATTCCAATTGCAAGCGATTCCAGTTCCAAGATCCAAGGTCATCACATAGCCTATACCATGTCAATGCTTTTCCCTCCAAACATAAAGGGAAAACCTTCTTCTTAACTTCATCTCCGGGTAAACCTGCAAGCTTAAATAATCCACATATTTTGTTCACATATAAGAGATGCATATCAGGATGTTCAGTTCCATCTCCTGCATAAAGTTTAGCAAGCAAGTGTTCAAGCATACCCGAAGGAATTTCATAAGTAACATTTTCAGTAGGTGCTGTAGGTTGAGGGGTAACTAATTGTGGTTCCAGTCAAGGTGAAGATACCCCGAACAAACCCCTCAAAGGATTGTTTTCCATAGTAGCAAGTAGCAATAAATTTCAGCACATAGTATAAGTTTTTCCTTACCGATTTCCACTTACCAAGAGTGCTTCACTCCCCGGCAACGGCGCCAGAAAAGAGTCTTGATGACCCAAAAGTATAGGGGATCAATCATAGTCCTTTCGATAAGTAAGAGTGTCGAACCCAACGAGGAGCAGAAGGAAATGACAAGCGGTTTTCAGCAAGTTATTCTCTGCAAGCACTGAAATTGTAGGTAACAGATAGTTTGACAGCAAGATAATTTGTAACGAGCAAGTAACGGTAATGGTAAACAAGGTGCAGCAAGGTAGCCCAATCCTTTTGAGGCAAAGGACAGGCCAGAACAATCACTAGTAATAGGCAAAGTGTTCTTGAGGGTACACGGGAATTTCGTCTAGTCACTTTTATCATGTTGGTTTGATTTGTGTTCGCTACTTTGATAATTTGATATGTGGGTGGACCGGTGCTAAGGTGCTATTCTTACTTGAACTAACAACCTACTTATGAGTAACCCCCTCGCAAGCATCTGCAACTACGAGAAAAGTATTAAGACAAAGTCTAACCATAGCATTAAACATGTCGATCCAAATCAGCCCCTTACGAAGTAGCGCTTAAACTAGGGTTTAAGCTTCTTAACTCTAGCAACCCATCATATAATAACTAATCCACAATGCATTCCCTTAGGCCCATGAATGGTGAAGTGTCATGTAGTCGACGTTCACATGACACCACTAAGGGAATCACAACATACATATCATCAAAATATCGAACACATATCAAATTCACATGATTACTCGCAACATGACTTCTCCCGTGACCTCAAGAACAAAGGTAACTACTCACAAATAATAATCATGCTCAAGATCAGAGGAGTAATGAATAGCATAATGGAACAGAACATATAATCTTCCACCAAATAAACCATATAGTAGTCAACTACACATGGTAATCAACACTACTAGTCACCCACAGGTACCAATCTAAGGTTCCGGTACAAAGATTGAACACATGAGATGAACTAGGGCTTGAGAGGAGATGGTGTTGTTGAAGATGTTGATGAAGATTGGCCTCCCAAAGATGAGAGGGGTGTTGGTGATGACGATAGCTTCAATTTCCCCCTCCGGAAAGGAAGTTCCCCTGGCGGAATCGCTCCGCCGGAGGGCAAAAGTGCTCCTGCCCAAGTTCCGTCTCGAGGCGGCGGCGCTTCGTCCCGAAAGTCCTGCTCCTGATTTTTTTAGGTTTTTTGGGAATTTATACCAGAAGATGGGCTCCGGAGGTGGGCCAGGGTGAGCACCACCCACCAGGTCGTGCCAGGGGGTGCCTGGCGCGCCCTGGTGGGTGCTCCTCACCAGGTGGCCCCCTCCGGTATATTTTTGCTCCAGTATTTTTTATTAATTCCAAAAATAATCTCCGTAAAGTTTCAGCTTCATTGGAGTTGTGTAGAATAGGTATCTCTGACGTGCTTTTCTTGGGTCCAGAATTCCAGCTACCGGTATTCTCCCTCTTTGTGTAAACCTTGCATATTATGAGAGAAAAGGCATTAGAATCACTCCCGAAAGCATTATTATTCAACAAAACAAAGTAAATAACAGTAGGAAATCATGATGTAAAATGGACGTATCACAGCAACCCGGAATTTGGAAGCACTACCTATTAACGGAAACTCCCCCGTTGAGGTTGAGGCTAGAAACGCTATTGAGATGCTGAAAACAGCTGTGGTACAACAGGCACAGTACTCATACTGATGGGATTGGATGCATTCCACTCCCTACGCTAGCAAGGGTCGTCATGTGGAGTCCCGGCCATTTCCAGCAGTGGGCGAAGGCAACAGCCTCAGGTCTCCCCAACCCGTCCCATGCCGTCAGACGCCCAGACAGTTGTTGATGCGGCGAGAGGCGCACGACAGGCAGAAGCAGAAGCGGCAGCACGGGCGATTCAACAGCTTCACCCTCAACCGACGAGTTTGGGGGCTGGGTCCAATAGTAGGACAATTGGGATACCATGCTTATCCCCGGCACTCCGCGCCGAGCGCACGCCCAAAGACTTCAAGGGGCCTCGTAAGGTGCCAAATTACACGGCAGATATTGAGCCGGCATCCTGGATCTAAAGTTATGAGTTGGCAATGGATATGCTAGATGTCAGTGACGCTGTATGTGCCAAGTACTTAACCATGATGTTGGAAGGACCGTCTCGGACGTGGCTGAAAAACTTGCCGCCTAACTCTATCAACACATGGGCCGAGCTGAAAGAGTGGTTCATCAAAAATTTCCATGGAACCTGAAAGAAGCCTAGGACGATAGTATACCTACAGCATTGTGTTCAACGAGTGGACGAGTCGGCCCACCATTGGACCCGCCGGGTCGCGGAAATTATCCACTCATCAGACAACATCACGGCAGCTCAAGCAGTCCTAATAATGGAAAAGAACTGTCACTTCCAGCCGTTGGTTCAGAAGCTCGGACGGCTCAAGCAAAAAGTACAAGACATGGGCGACTTAATGGATGTCCTCACCAGATATACCGAGTCAGATAGCACGAAGGATCCCGGCTCAGATGAGGACAAGACCAGCAAAGGAAAAAAGGCTGAAGGAGGGAAAGGCCAGCATGGTCATGGTGGTAACAAGAGGGCTCAAAATAATAAGAGGAAGCAGCCTGATGGCGGGTCAGACTTTGTGGCCAATACTAACACAGGTTTCAAGAATCAGCACCGCAACGGTTGCTCCGGAGGGGCTTATAATGGGAATAAACCTCGAATTATGAGGATGCGCTTGAAGCACCTTGCCCTAAGCACAGCACTCAGCATAAGCCCTCTACCCACTCGTGGGAGAATTGTTATATCATGCAAGAGTTCCGTAACCAGGATTTCCAGAATAATCCAGGAGGTAATGGTGGAGGACACTCGGGTCAACACGGACCTGGCGGGTCACAAGGTGGCCCGGGGGCTGGTTTTCAACATCAGGGAAATCATGGCAATGGGAAGGATCCTGGCCAGGTCAATTAGCATAATAACAAAGGAGGATTCCAAAGTAATCCCAAGCAGTTGAATAACGGACAGTACTGATGTCTACTACGCAACCTTCTTCTTGTAGACTCGTGTTGGGCCTCCAAGCGCAGAGTTTTGTAGGACAGTAGCAAATTTCCCTCAAGTGGATGACCTAAGGTTTATCAATCCGTGGGAGGCGTAGGATGAAGATGGTCTCTCTCAAACAACCCTGCAACCAAATAACAAAGAGTCTCTTGTGTCCCCAACACACCCAATACAATGGTAAATTGTATAGGTGCACTAGTTCGGCGAAGAGATGGTGATACAAGTGCAATATGGATGGTAGATATAGGTTTTTGTAATCTGAAAATATAAAAATAGCAAGGTAGCAAGTAACAAAAGTGAGCAAAAACAGTATTGCAATGCTTGAAAACAAGGCCTAGGGTTCATACTTTCACTAGTGCAAGTTCTCTCAACAATACTAACATAGTTGAATTATATGTAAATCCCTCACGTGCGACAAAGAGTTCACTCCAAAGTCACAAATAGCGGAGAACAAACGAAGAAATTATTGTAGGGCACGAAACCACCTCAAAGTTATCTTTTCCGATCAATCGTATGAGCTATCCCTATAAGTGTCACGAACAGCCCTAGAGTTCGTACTAAAATAACACCTTAAGATACACATCAACCAAAACCCTAATGTCACCTAGATACTCCAATGTCACCACAAGTACCCATGGGCTTGATTATATGATATGCATCACACAATTTCAGATTCATCATGTTCAATCCAACACAAAGAACTTCAAAGAGTGCCCCAAAGTTTCTACCGGAGAGTCAAGACGAAAACATGTGCCAACCCCTATGCATAGATTCCCAAGGTCACGGAACCCGCAAGTTGATCACCAAAACATACATCAAGTGGATCAATAGAACATCCCATTGTCACCACGGATATCCCATCGCAAGACATACATCAAGTGCTCTCAAATCCTTAAAGACTCAATCCGATAAGAAAACTTCGAAGGGAAAACTCAATTTATCACAAGAAGATAGAGAGGGGAAAACTCCATATGATTCATCTATATTAATAAAGCTCGCGGTACATCAAGATCGTGTCATCTCAAGAACACGAGAGAGAGATCAAACACATAGCTACTGGTACATACCCTCAGCCCCGAGGGTGAACTACTCCCTCCTTGTCATGGAGACCGCCGGGATGATGAAGATGGCCTCCGGTGATGGTTTCCCCCTCCGGCAGGGTGCCGGAACGGGCTCCCGATTGGTTTTTCGTGACTCTGGAGGCTTGCGGCGGCGAAACTCCCGATCTAGGTTTCTTTTCGGAGGTTTCTGTATTTATAGGAGTTTTTGGCGTCGGTTTCACGTCAAGGCGGTGCCCGAGGAGTCCACAAGCCAGGGGGTGTGCCCTAGGGGGGGCGCCCCCCAGGCTTGTGGCCTCCTCGGTCACTTCCTGGCCCAGCTTTTTGCTCCAGTATTTTTTATATTTTCCAAAAATATTCTCCGTAAATTTTCAGCCCATTCCGAGAACTTTTATTTCTGCACAAAAACAACACCACGGTAGCTCTGCTGAAAACAGCGTCAGTCCGGGTTAGTTCTAATAAAATCATACCAAAATCATATAGAATTATTGTAAACATGGCATGAATACTTCAAAAATTATAGATACGTTGGAGACGTATCAGCATCCCCAAGCTTAATTCTTGCTCGTCCTCGAGTAGGTAAATGATAAAAGAAATAATTTATGAAGTGTGAATGCTAGCAAACATTTTCATCATATTATATTCTTCTTTGTATAGCATGGACATTTGGACTTGTAAATGATTCAACGCAATAGTCTAGTTTTAACATAATGACATCAATGCTCAAGCATGTCAACAAGCAACCATGTCTTTCAAAATATCAACACTAAAGAAAGTTATCCCTAGCCCATCATGCTCAATCATTGATCCATTCATGAAACACACTCAAATATTAGCTATGCCCAATGCTCAAGTACGATCATAGTGCCCCCTAGTTGGTGCTTGTAAGAGAAGATGGAGACTCAAAGCAAAAATAAAAATTGCAAAAAGTAAATAGATAGGCCCTTCGCAGAGGGAAGTAGGGATTTGTAGGGGTGCCAGAGCTCAAGGTTTAAATTTAGAGAGAAAAATATTTTGAGTGGCATGCTTTTCCTGTCAACGAAAATGACAAAGTAGCTCACAATACTTTCCATGCTAGATACATTATAGGCGGTTCATAAAAGAATGGTAAAGTTTTTACTCCTCCTCCACCAATCAATCACACTCCACGGCGAGCCGAATCCACGGGTACCATCCATACAAACAACAATCCTGGGGGAGTTTTGTTTCATTATATTTTGATTTGATTTTTGAGCATGGAACTGGGCATCCCGAATACCAGCCACTTTCTCGTGAATGATAGTGAATCAACACATATCGTGAGAATAACACACCTAGCATGGAAAAATATTGGATACTCCCCACCGTTTCATGAGCGATATGGGCACACAAAAGAGAAAATTTATTGTGAAAATTTAGAGATGGCACATACAAATTTGCTTGGAACGGCATGGAAATACCGCATATAGGTAGGTATGGTGGACTCATAAGGCAAAACTTGGTTTAAGGATTTTGGATGCACAAGTAGTATTTCTACTTAGTACAAATGAAGGCTAGCAAATAGATTGGGAAGCAACCAGACCAAGAAACGAAAATTCACATAAGTGAGCATTGAGTCATAACTAACACCGAATAATGCACCACAAGTAGGATGTAACTTCATTGCATAACTATTGACTTTCGTGCATACATAGGGAATGACAAACCTTAACACCAATATTCCTACTAAGCATAATTACTCACTAACATGACTCACATATTACTATCATCATGTTTCAAAACTATTACAAAGAAGCAAGTTTAATTTGTCCCATGATCTACATGAAAGTTTTTATTATATCCTCCTTGGATATTTATCACTTTGGGACTAGTTTCATATATTGCCCTTGCTTTTTGGCAAGCTCAAACAAAATTAAGTGAAGCATATGAGCAAATGACAAGCTACTCTCAAAAGATATAAGTGAAGATCAATGCGTAGTCAACAATTAAATAACTATGTGAAGACTCTCTCATCTAAGAATTTCAGATCTTAAGTATTTTATTAAACAGCAAGCAAAAGAAAAATATCACTCCAAGAATAGCATGCATCAAGTGAATGAATAAAAATTTAGGCTCAACATAGGCTAACCGATAATTGTTGATGAAGAGAGGTGGGATGCGTAGCATCCCCAAGCTTAGATGCTTGAGACTTCTTGAAATATTTACTTGGGGTGCCTTGGGCATCCCCAAGCTTGAGCTTTTGTATCTCGTTCAATCCTCTCATATCATGGTTTCACCTATTCTCAAAAACATCTTCCACACAAAACTTGAAAAGAACTCGTGAGATAGGTTAGTACACATAATAATAAATCAGCTCTTTATGTACTGCCAAGCTAAGTTGCATAATAATTTTCAAACATTAGGTACTGTATACTATCATTTCCACAATTTATATCTACCAATATAGGCTATGGAAACTATAGGATAAGTAGATAACGAAACTATGACAGCAATCTGTCCAAACAGAACAGTCTGTAGCAATTTATGAAAACAGTGTACTTCTGTAACTCAAAAAATTATGAAAATTTAGGACATGCTAAATAATTTAAATGAAAATACTGTGTAAAAATTTCAGAAACTTTCCACGTTCCAGTAAAATATGAAAATTCAAACACTACAGAAAAAGTTCCTGTTTTTTACACAGCACACATCAAACATGCAATGCAAGCATCCTAAGGCAATTCTTGGAACTTTTTATTGAAAAACAAGATTATAAATAACACCTAACAGAGAACAAGAAAATAAAATGATGCTCCAAGCAAAACTCATATTATGTGACGAATAAAAGTATAGCTCCAAGTAAGATATACCGATAGTGTTGAAGACGAAAGAGGGGATGCCTTCCGGGGCATCCCCAAGCTTAGGCGCTTGAGTCTTCCTTGGATATTATCTTGGGGGTGCCTTGGTAATCCCCAAGCTTAGGTTCTTATCACTCCTTATTCTCCTCATATCGGTGTCTCACCCAAAACTTGAAAACTTCAATCACACAAAACTTAACGGAACTTCGTGAGATGGGTTAGTATAATAAACAAAGATCATTCACTTAGGCACTGTCAAGACAAGATTCATAATTGTTCTCACATGATACCTACTGTATTCTACCATTCCCATAATTTATACCACTAAATATAAGCTATGGAAACACTAAAACAAGCAAACTATGCATGCAAAACAGAATCTGTCAAAAACAGAACAGTCTGTGAAGATCTGTAGTGTAACCATACTTCCCTGTCTCTAAAAATTCTGAAACATTAGTAAAATCAAGGAAATTTGTATATCAATCATGTGTAAAAAATTCAGATCAAAATCACGTTCCAGTGAATTTGCAAAATTCCTGTACTGACAGCAAAAGTTTCTGTTTTTGCACAGAATCAAATCAACTATCATCCACACTATCCCAAAGGCTTTACTTGGCACTTTATTGAAACAAAAGCTATAAAACATGATTATATAGTAGCTTAATCATGTGGACACACAAAAACAGTAGGTATAAATATTGGGTTGTCTCCCAACAAGCGCTTTTCTTTAATGCCTTTTAGCTAGGCATGAGAATTTCAATGATGCTCACATAAAAGATAAGAATTAAAACACAAAGAGAGCATCATGAAGCATATGACTAGCACATTTAAGTCTAACACACTTCCTATGCATAGGTATTTTGTGAGCAAACAATTTATGGGAGCAATAATCAACTAGCATAGGAAGGCAAAACAAGCATAACTTCAAAACTTTGAACACATAGAGAGGAAACTTGATATTATTGCAATATGTAGAAGCATAAGATCCTCTCTCATAATAATTTTCAGTAGCATCATGAAGGAATTTCACAATATAACCAGCACATAAAGCATTATATTCATGATCTAAAAGCATAGAAATTTTATTACTCTCCACATAAGCATATTTCTTCTCATTCATGATAGTGGGAGCAAACTCAACAAAATAACTATCATGGGACACTTGATTGACATAGCCACATTCAATATTAAAATCATAATGACAAGTTTCATGGTTACTATCACTCTTTATAGCATACATGTCATCATCATAATCATCATAGATAGGAGGCATGCCATCATCATAATAGTTTTGCTCATCAAAACTTGGGGGAGTAAAAATATCATATTCATCAAATATAGCATCCCCAAGCTTGTGGCTTAGCATATCATTAGCATCATGAATATTCAGAGAATTCATACTAACAATATTTCTATCATGCTAATCACTCAAAGATTTAGTGCCAAACATTTTAATAACTTCTTCTTCTAACACTTGAGCACAATTTTCCTTTCCATCATTTTCACGAAAGACATTAAAAAGATGAAGCATATGAGGCAACCTCAATTCCATTTTTTTGTAGTTTTCTTTTATAAAACCAAACTAGTGATAAAACAAGAAACTAAAAGATTCAATTGCAAGATCTAAAGATTTACCTTCAAGCACTCACCTCCCCGGCAACGGCGCCAGAAAAGAGCTTGATGTCTACTATGCAACCTTCTTCTTGTAGACTCGTGTTGGGCCTCCAAGCGCAGAGTTTTGTAGGACAGTAGCAAATTTCCCTCAAGTGGATGACCTAAGGTTTATCAATCCGTGGGAGGCGTAGGATGAAGATGGTCTCTCTCAAACAACCCTGCAACCAAATAACAAAGAGTCTCTTGTGTCCCCAACACACCCAATACAATGGTAAATTGTATAGGTGCACTAGTTCGGCGAAGAGATGGTGATACAATTGCAATATGGATGGTAGATATAGGTTTTTGTAATCTGAAAATATAAAAACAGAAAGGTAGCAAGTAACAAAAGTGAGCAAAAATGGTATTGCAATGCTTGAAAACAAGGCCTAGGGTTCATACTTTCACTAGTGCAAGTTCTCTCAACAATACTAACATAGTTGAATCATATGTAAATCCCTCACGTGCGACAAAGAGTTCACTCCAAAGTAACAAATAGCAGAGAACAAACGAAGAAATTATTGTAGGGTACAAAACCACCTCAAAGTTATCTTTTCCGATCAATCGTATGAGCTATCCCTATAAGTGTTACGAACAGCCCTAGAGTTCGTACTAAAATAACACCTTAAGATACACATCAACCAAAACCCTAATGTCACCTAGATACTCCAATGTCACCACAAGTACCCATGGGCTTGATTATATGATATGCATCACACAATTTCAGATTCATCATGTTCAATCCAACACAAAGAACTTCAAAGAGTGCCCCAAAGTTTCTACCGGATAGTCAAGACGAAAACGTGTGCCAACCCCTATGCATAGATTCCCAAGGTCACGGAACCCGCAAGTTGATCACCAAGACATACATCAAGTGGATCAATAGAACATCCCATTGTCACCATGGATATCCCATCGCAAGACATACATCAAGTGCTCTCAAATCCTTAAATACTCAATCCGATAAGAAAACTTCGAAGGGAAAACTCAATTCATCACAAGAAGATAGAGAGGGGAAAACTCCATATGATTCATCTATATTAATAAAGCTCACGGTACATCAAGATCGTGTCATCTCAAGAACACGAGAGAGAGAGAGATCAAACACATAGCTACTGGTACATACCCTCAGCCTCGAGGGTGAACTACTCCCTCCTCGTCATGGAGACCGCCGGGATGATGAAGATGGCCTCCGGTGATGGTTTCCCCCTCCGGCAGGGTGGCAGAACGGGCTCCCGATTGGTTTTTCATGGCTCTGGAGGCTTGCGGCGGCGAAACTCACGATCTAGGTTTCTTTTCGGAGGTTTCTGTATTTATAGGTGTTTTTGGCGTCGGTTTCACGTCAAGGCGGTGCCCGAGGAGTCCACAAGCCAGGGGGTGCGCCATAGGGGGGGCGCCCTAGGGGGGCGCCCCCCAGGCTTGTGGCCTCCTCGGTCACTTCCTGGCCCAGCTTTTTGCTCCAGTATTTTTTATATTTTCCAAAAATATTCTCCGTAAATTTTCAGCCCAATCCGAGAACTTTTATTTCTGCACAAAAACAACACCACGGTAGCTCTGCTGAAAACAGCGTCAGTCCGGGTTAGTTCTAATAAAATCATACCAAAATCATATAGAATTATTGTAAACATGGCATGAATACTTCATAAATTATAGATACGTTGGAGACGTATCAAGTACCACTAGCACCTGAATCCCTGAAAATAATTCATGCTCTGGAGGGTCTCAAGAAGAAATTTTATGTCTCCGAGAGGGAAACAACCCGGCCCTGGAACACCAGTGGCCTTATTATACTTAGCTCCGCCGACTCCTTTTTTGTAATGTCTTCCCCCTTGCAAAATTCTGTATATACTTCTTTATGTTTCGAGTATGAATAAAGCCGGCGTATTTTGTCATTTCAACCTACAAATTGGGCTTGAATCTTTATTTTTCGAAACAAAGGGCACCAGGGGGCTTCCAACCCATCGGGCTTAGCTTTCTCACCCTTGTGACCCGGCACAATAATGCCACAATACAAAAGGCATTTGAGGGCTTGCAGCCCATCGGGCTTAGCTTTCTCACCCTCTTGACCCGGCAAAAATAAACGCCATATATGGTTAAACCTGCCTGTACGCTTGATGCGACTCCGATCAGATGACCACGTGTACTCTTGACAAGTCAATCCTCTTTGGACCCTGAACTTGCTAAGGTTAAAACACAGGCTTGAGTCATGAGAGAGCCGGCATACAGAAAGCTAGGATAAACCATGGATTATCATACCCGCTTCATTGAAGCAAGACTCGAGCCTCGAAAGCCGGTCTTTTCCCTGTCGAGCGTCAAAAGCCAACAATTACCTTGATATCATAAGCATATGTTATTTGCATCATTACATCCTTCATCGCGTCATGGTGGCACGGTCATACCTATGTAGAAAACTGATTCTCAGATCAGAATATATCACCGGATATTTGTGAACGCCTGTGAAGCCCTTTTAGCCGATCAGCATCGCGGCTATAATGACCAGGATCATGTGGTTAGAAACCTTCAAAGCTGTTTTCAAGAGGGCCGCCTTATATTTCTGGGCTTTGAAAGCCAGTTCCTAAAACAGCGCTATGTGTTGTAATCACCACATAAAATATTTTAGGCCTGCCCTGTTCTCATTTCTGGTTCATACATGAAAAACCTGGGTTATTGGCTGCATGACCAGCATAAAATTATATTATTAGGGAAAAGCCGAAAGGACTGAGCTCTAAAACGCTCGTTTCTTTTTGTTGTGTCTCATCGAGACGGCTTATCAAGTTTACCTTACTTGGTTTTGTTCATTACAGCAAAGCCTCGGGTTCAAAGTTATTACCGGCTTACGCTTGAGAAACCAGGTTGAACAATTGCGCTCTCATAGAGAACGATTGACAAGACATATAATCTTCAACATTGTTGAAAGAGAAATAGACTGTTAAAATCTAGAAGATCAAGACCTTCTGCCGGCTCATTTTGCCCAGCTCTGTCTTGCCAAGAGCGCTCACCAATAGAAAGACTATGTGAATGACAGGGCGGTGAAAACAGCAAAAAAGGGGATCAAGCCTAGGAATATGAATATTTTGCACCAACAAAGGTGCAAACGTGCACGATGGCACGACACAACAGTTCTCGGCTACCCCTATTACAAGTTCAAGGAAGCCACAAATTGTTTTTACCCATACTTGGGGGTTTGAGTTGACAAAGTGACGATTGATAAGTTCACATCGCCATTCGACTGACTTGCCGACCACCTCACCCGGGTCAGTGGCGGCTAATTTTGCGCGTGAGACGCCTCCGGTTTATCCACTGCTTGGTCTTCTGGCTCTCGTATCTGAAGGTTATCTACGTCCCAGTTGCAGTGGGATAAGGCTTGGAACACAACCTCGTCATCAAAGATAGGAGACGGGTCAACTTCAAGGGCAAAGATATGCTTGCGCCGATGAGGAGCCAGATTCTTTGATATTAAATTAGGTGGTGGAATTCGGGTATGGTTGGTGTCATAAGCCGCCTGATAATTCTTCAGTTTCATCTCAGATACCAACTGAGTGGACAATATTTGAGCGTCTTTGACACAGGCGGCATAATCCTCCTGAGAAAATTCTGACCCGTCATTCTTGAACTCAGGGAAGCCCTTTGCTAATTCAGCTGGGTCAAGCTCCTCTCCATAAGAAAGAGCCCGACTCAACGCATATATCACACCGGATCGGGCGGCTGACCTCTTTAGCTCTAGAATGTGTTGTGGGATGGTTGAAAGGCATTCCAACACGTTTTTAATAAGCTTTATAGGTTGCTTATCCCCCATCGTTGCCTTGATTGCAAGATGACTCCCAGCGTAGAGTTGCTCTGTTAAAGAATAAACAGCCTTAAGCATCAGCAGGCTATTATCATAGAAGCTGATAGTCCGAGGGCCTGCAAAATAGGGTCAACGCATGAGTCGCGGGGCGCTTTATATCTATATCTCCAGGAGACAAGAGGTTATGTGCACTTACCAAAAATAGCTTGGGTCATCTGGACAATGTGCCGCTTTAACCCGGACAGTTCCTCGGTGATGGTTTTGAGCTGGCCCTCAGCATTCTCTGCATGCTTTAGCAGAGTCGCCTTTTCAGCCTCAAAGGATTTCTTCTCCTTCAAAAAGCCTACCTTGGCGTTTTCCAATTCAGTCAATGAAAGGCGAAGTTTTTCTACAACTTCTGCTTGGGAGGTTTGCCCTTTTTCCAGGTCTTTTTTCAAGCCGGCTACGCTGGATTCGGCTGTCTTCAAAGCCTCATGCATAGTTAATAAATCTATGTCAAGTCCCAAGCAAATTGCAAGCAATATATTTGGCACTTGGGGGCTAATGTATATCAGTTCTTTTAACATTAAAGATACGGACAAGACCCGACTCATCTCAAGGAGGTGAGTCGGCCCTTGGGGCTACATGTCGAAGTTCTTCAAGTTATTAAAAGACCCGACTCATCTCAAGGAGATGAGCCGGCCCTTGGGGGCTACAGGTCGAAGTTCTTCAAGTTATTAAAAGATCCGACTCATCTCAAGGAGATGAGCCGGCCCTTGGAGGCTACAGGTTGAGTCAATCACAGCATTCACAAGACCCAACTTATCTTAGAAAGACAAAGCTGGGCCTTGTGGGGCTACAAAAGGATATATGGCGTGAGCATATAAAGGAGAATATACCTCGTATTTATTCTTCATCATGCTGACAAGGCCGATTTCCATTTCATGGCTCGTAGCCAGGCGGTCCAGACAGGCAGCATGAAGGTCTTCAACACTAAAATTTTCATAATTTGGAAGCTCCAGTTTGGTCTTCCCTTTCTCTTGCAGCACCGCTTCATCCTTAGCAATAACCTTTGTTAACACCCTGGAAACCTCAGGAGCGGTGTAACTCGTCCCAGTAATGACAACCTCAGGGGCATCTTTGTTTGTTACTGAAGGATTGGGCGGGTTAAGGTTGACTGCTGGTGTAGCTTCAACAGTTACGGCGTCAGTACTGGCTGGTTCGGACGAAGGAGGTAAGTCGGTTTGGACTTCAGGAGGGTCTTCAGATTGGTCGACACGAGTCTCAGGAGCCGCCAGATCAGAAATCTCCGGCTCAAGGACCTTCGGGTTAATAGAAGACCCGTCGGTTTTCCTTTTCTTTGCCTTGGCCCTACAGAATGAAGAATGCAGTATAAAACATGGGTAGAGACAATCGTCTACTCAAACAGACAAAATAACAAAAGGGAATTTACCCAGGATTGATAACGAAGGGTGCCAGTTTGGATGCTGTTGAGTTGTCCGACGAAGGTGGCGACTCCTGATAAATCAAGGCATAGGAATTAAAAGTTGACACGTTGAGTCCAAACTCCGTTGGAAGATTGGAGTGTTAAATACCTTGGCTGGTCATTTTCGAGCAGCTGGTTTATCAGGTAAGACCTCAACAAGATCACCACTCCCACTTCGGGTCTGACGCCTAGACTGGTGCTGAGTTTTCTACAATATAAAGTGAGGATCCAAATGAGCGTCCGGGTGAGAGAAGCCTACCTTCCAAACAACTCGCTTTGTTTTCAACGGGGGCAAAGGTTCTGAGTCAGAAGAGATGGAAATTACCACAACATCGCCTGCACGGCTTGTTTCGACATCGCCTTAAGAAGAAGAGGCGTCAGATAGATCCAATGAAATACAAACAAAATATTAAATTTACCTCTGATCGAGTATCAGTGGCAGCTGCTTCGTCCATGTGAGACGGCCCTTCTACAGCCGCCTTATTCTTCTTTCTACTTGGGGCAGCTTTTGGCTTATTAGCCGTAGTCCTGCTGCGTTTCCTGCCCCAGAAAGGAGATGTAGCCTGCAAAATTAAACAATCAGAGCAAGCAGGCAAAAGGCTCAAAGTTTGTTCGAAAAAATGGATTAGGATATTAAAAGTTTTATACCGGAGGAGCCGGGTTAAGGGCGTAGAAAGGTTTTAACCCGTCCTTGCTGCAAATTTCTTGGTTTTCACCCAATAGTTTCTTCACGATCCGGTTTATTTCGCCGGCCTCCAAGGAAAAGTTGTTGTACCGTTGGGCATCATTCAAGTCGCCAGAGTAAGCACACATTAAGTCATTGCGAAGACTTAACGGCAGAATCCTCCAAGATACCCAACACCGGGTTAAGTCGACTCCAGTCAGCCCGTTGGCTAGCAGAGCCCTCAACTTCGGATAAATATGGGCGTGTTGAAAACGCTCCTCTTGAGGAGCCCAACCAGGAAGTTCAAAATCCATGGGGAGGCGGTTGGGTCTATAACCCGGCAAGGGATTTTCGTCAGCCGGGGCGGTATTCCGACAATAAAACCAAGTCTTGTCCCACCCCTTAGGATGGCTTGGTAGGGTGGCAGCAGGAAAAATGACGTCTTTCCGCCTCTGGATTGAAACCCCGCCAAGTTCTAAGCCGGGACCGTCCGCATATTCGGTCTGACGGTTCAAATAGAAGAATTCCCTAAAGAGGGAGATAGTGGGTTCCGTTTGCAGATATACCTTGCAAAATACATGGAACTGGCAAAGGTTCGATATGGAGTTAGGGCACAGGTCTTGAGGATGAAGATGGAAGAAGTGTAAGATGTCCCGAAAGAATTTTGACCCGGGAGGTGAAAAACCCCTCTGAAGGAGATCCAAGAATATCACCACTTCTCCCTCCTCTGGGTTTGGGATTTCCTCTCCAAGGACGACCCGCCAGCCAACCACATTTTGAGGCGGCAGAAACCCATGTTCCTCATAATCTTTCAAGATGACCTCAGAAACTTGAGTAGCCACCCAGTTGCAGGCTTTGGACTCTGACATAATGAGTCGCCTGGATAAAGCAAAAGGAGGGCGGCTTAAGTAAATGGTTCAAATAAAATGATCTAATTATCTGCAATGGAAAGACTGGCTAGTAAAGAGCCGAAGCCTTAATACAGTAGCTTAACGTGTGGCGAGTTACAACTATTAAGCCGGCAGGAGTAAGGGCGACTCGTGCTGAGAATCAAAGATTTCTAAAGTTTTGCTAAGTGTGAGACAAACAGGTTTCTCCCGGAACAGCAATAATTTTGGATCTAATAATAGTTCAAAAAAGCGAAGTATTTGTTAGCCATAGAGGAGGAGCGGAGAAGCAATGGCAGCGCAGCTCATCTAGTGCTGAGGAGGATTAAAGCATAACATACACGAAACGGAATCAGAGTTCCTACCATTTTACTTTTGTGATTGCTCTTGTGGGATCTACTCACGAAACTAACGATGGTGATGAACCGGAGAAAAGCTACCGAAGAACTCAAGAACTTCAGTGTACTGCAATGGATCTAGGTCACAAGAAAATGACTTACTTGAGTGACCACCGGCGGCGACGGAAGCGCGCGGAGGTTTGACTGGCGAGGAAGAAATATCACAATGACCTCGAGAGTGATTGCCGGAGATGAGGAAACAGCGGCGACAGCACGAGGAGTCTCCAGACTCGAGGAGGAAGAAGAAGCAAAGAGGAGAAGTGGAAAGTGAATCAGGGACCCTTTGGTAAATATTTAAAGGGAAGGAGCTCGAAGAGGCAACTGACAGGCGCGACAATCGAGGGAATGCAGTAATTTTCGGGAAACAAAAACGCCTCGATTTTCGGGATAAACAGATATGACCAGATTCGTCATGATGTCATTATTGTTTTTTCCGGATTGACGACAGATGACGTCACAATAAGTGAACGTTGGAGAAATGACAAGTATAGAAGTATTACAAGCCGGCGTTATGAGATTCATGGAAGGTACAAGTCCAATGATGAGCCGCCAAAGGAAGAAAAGAGAAATTGACATGAATGGATTCAAATCAATCTGGGGCCTAATGTCGAGGATATAGCTCCACGGTCTAACCCGCCCTATTGGGCCGGGTTAACATATTGGCAACTTTATGACCAAGTTTAAGATGGGCTGTGTCATGAAGACGAAGGCAAGCGAGGTGGTGGCTCATTAGAATCGTCGGACGGCCCAACACTTGAAGATGGTGGCTCAAGGCCCACAAAGCTGAAGATGCCAGTTTGGGTTTCCTTGCTCAAGGCGCGAGGCAAGTTAGAGACATTGTACGTTACGGGTCATGATATGACCCGGACTCTATTGTAAACCCTAAGGCTTGACATGTATATAAAGGCAGGCCCCTAGGACCGGAAGACTCAAGTTATAATCTCTCGATAGCTAGGTTAGCGATTCCACACCCTTGTAATCGAGATCTACCCATCAAATACACACAAAGCAGGACGTAGGCTATTACCTCCATCGGAGGGGCCGAACCTGGGTAAACCCGACTCTCTCTCTCGTTCAACCCCTTCAAGTTGCCACCTAGCGGCGATGGCCTCACACTTAAGTCCTTTCACGAGGACATCTGCCGGGTTGACAAAACCACGACACCATGGATTGTGAAAGAATGGTGGAAAAAGGAATAAACTTTACTTTATGTTTGGAAACAGCCTATGATGTATCTAGCATGGAAAGTATTGAGAACTACTTTGTCGTTTTCCTTGACGGGAAAGGCATGCCACCCAAAATATTTTTCTCTCTCAATTTAAGCTTTGAGTCTCCATCTTCTCTTATAAAGCACCAACTAGGGGACGGTATGATCATACTTGTGTATTGGGTGTAGTTAATATTTGAGTGTGTTTCATGAATGGATCAATGATTGAGCATGATGGGCTGGGGATAACTTTCTTTAGTGTTGATATTTTGAAAGACATGGTTGCTTGTTGGCATGCTTGAGTATTAAAGTCTTCATGTAGAAACTAGACTATTGCTTTGAACCATCTAGAAGTCCAAATGTCCATGCTACAAAAGAAAAGAATATGTGATCAACATGTTAGGCAGCATTCCACAAAAAAATTCTGTTTTTATCATTTACCTACTCGAGGATGAGTAGGAATTAAGCTTGGGGATGCTGATACGTCTCCAACGTATCTATAATTTTTTATTGTTCCATGTTGTTATATTATCATTCTTGGATGTTTTACAATCATTTTATAGCAACTTTATATCATTTTTTGGGACTAACCTGACATAGTGCCAAGTGCTAGTTGCTGTTTTTTGCTTGTTTTTTACTTCGCAGAATATCAGTACCAAACGGAGTCCAATCACGATGAAACTTTTTGGAGATTTTTTCTGGACCAGAAGGAACCCAGTGGGCCAAAGAAGTGCCCAGGAGGAAGCCCAGGCCGCCCACAAGACACCAGGACGCGCTAGAGGGCCCGGGCGCGCCTTGGTGGGTTGTGGCCGCCTCGGGAACCCCCTCCACCACCTCTAAGCTCTACAAATACCCAAATATTCCAGAAACCCTAGAGGAGTCGACGAAAAATACTCCCAACTGCCGCAAGTTCCAGAACCGCGAGATCCAATCTAACACCATCACGGAGGGGTTCATCATCCTCATTGGTGCCTCTCCGATGATGCATGAGTAGTCCACCATAGACCTACGGGTCCGTAGGCAGTATCTAGATGGCTTTCTCTCTCTCTTTTGATTCTCAATACAATGGTCTCTTGGATATCTATTTGATGTAATGACTTTTTGCGGTGTGTTTGTTGGGATCCGATGAATTTTGAGTTCATGATCAGTTTCTATCCATGAATATTATTTGAGTCTTCTTTGATGTCTTATATGCATGATTATTTATAGCCTCGTATTTCTTTTTCGAATCTTCGGTTTAGTTAGGCCAACTAGATCGATTTTTCTTGCCATGGGAAGAGGTGCTTTGTGATGGGTTCGATCTTGCGGTGTCCTCTCCCAGTGACAGAAGGGCAGCGAGGCACGCATGTATCATTGCTATTAAGGATAAGAAGATGGGGTCTATTCCTACATGAATAGATCTTGTCTACATCATGTCACCGTTCTTATTGCATTACTCCATTTTTCCATGAACTTAATACACTAGATGCATGCTGGATAGCGGTCGATGTGTGGAGTAATAGTAGTAGATGCAGAATCGTTTCGGTCTACTAATCTTGGACGTGATGCCTATATAATGATCATCGCCTTGGATATCGTCATGATTATTTGATCTTCTATCAATTGCCCAACAATAATTTGTTCACCCACCATGTGCTATACTCATGAGAGAAGCCACTAGTGAAACCTACGGCCCCCGAATCTACTTTTCCAACATATTGCTTTCCGATCTATCTTTTTCCCGCTTTTGTTTCAGATCTATTATTCCAAAAACCCAAAAAAAACTTTGCTGCACTTTTTATTTGCCTCTTTTATTTTGTGTTCTTGTGAGATCTATTTATCCAATCTACAATCTAATCTATCTTTTTACCGTTGAGAGGTTGACAACCTCTCTTACACGTCGGGTTGCAAGTATTTGTTCTTTGTGTGCAGGTACCGTTTACATAGTGTTGTGTGATCCTCTTACTGGTTCGATACCTTGGTTTCATAACTGAGGGAAATACTTACCGTAGCTGTGATGCATCCTCCCTTCCTCTTTGGGGAAATACCGACGCAGTCTCAAGCCACGTCAGTGTCGCCGTGAGGTTGCGAGGTAGAGTAGGGTGGGGGAACCAGCGCACCCCAGAGTTCGAACCTCTTTGGGTCCCCGGAGCTCCGATTCTGACAGCCACCCCCTCCATGCCTCTAATTGGTCAGCGTGTCGGCACCATCGCCTTCCTCAGTGATGCACGAGGAGGAGATTGGTCGCAATGACAGTGTTGCTCCCACTTCGCAGGCGTGCAAGATAACCTCTATCATGTCCTATGGGCGAACCTTTCCTTGGGTGTTGCGGCGGATGAGTTGTCAGAAATTGATTTCAGACTCCCCAAAATTGGCTACAACGCCTATTTCCATGGCACCGATAGGATGCACGACCACTGCGGGCACCGCCTCAACCGTGCATGTCGTGTTTGCAATGCGAAGACGACGCCAAGAGGAGGATTGTAGGTTGCCCTTTAGATGCCTATAAAGCTTGCAAATATGTGAAACAAGTTGTCTAGTGAATTGCAAGATGGTGCAAAAGATGTAATACGGGATCTTGTGATGAAGAACAACAAGTTTGAGAGGAGAACTGTGACGCCCCCAATTTTGACCGTACGCTAATCATACACGCAATGTGTATGACCAAGATTAGGTACTCACTCATCGATATCACAACACAACTCTAGACACAAATTAAAGTCATATAAGCTTCATATTACAAGCCAGGGGCCTCGAGGTCTCGAATACATAAGCTCAAATTCAACAAGTCAGCGGAAGCAAATAATATCTGAGTACAGACATAAGTTAAACAAGTTTTGCCTTAAGAAGGCTAGCACAAACATAACAACGGATCAAAAGAGGCGAGGCCTCCTGCCTGGGAACCTCCTATCCTACTGCTGGTCGGGGGCAGCCTCCACGTAGTAGTAAGCTCCGGCGGTGGTGTAGTGGTCGTCTCCGGCGTACTCCATCTCCTGGGCTCCGTCATCTGAACGCGGTAATCGTATCGAAGGGGAAAGAGGATGCAAATCAGCGGTGAGTACTCATCCAAAGTACTCGCAAGACTGACATAAGAACTATGCTAAGTATGCATCATTATCAAAGGGAATGGGGGTTATATCTGGACTGACTGCAGGAAGCAAGAATGAGAGGGGGAAGGCCTAGTCCTATCGAAGACTAGCATCTTCAACATCTTGCTTGGAAGAGTGTAGATTGGTAAATCATATGTAACAATATCATTGTATCAATTTTATTAAGTAACCACGCCCAGAGATCCTTCCTCGACTCCTGCGAGAAAGCAATCTCGGAGCCAACATTCATTTCAAATTATCACTTTTAGTTATATTAGCTCGGGATACAACTCCAAGTCGTCCTGTTACCGTGGACACTGCTATTCGAATAGTTAATTTCATCCCTGCAGGGGTGCACCACGTTTGCCATCATGCTTGATCACCTTTGGCCGGACACACTTTCCTGGGTCATGCCCGGCCTCGAAGATCAACACGTCGTCGCCCTACCTAGGCTCAATAGAGAGGCCAGCCCGCCGGTCTAAATCCTAAGCGCGCAGAGGTCATGGGCCCACTCACCCTTTGCACTCCTGCACGATGCGAGGGCGGCCGAGGTTAGTCCTAGCACACTCTAATCAAAGATCTGTGTCGTCACGGACCACTCGGGCGCGTGCCGCTCCATTGCTGACGTCCGAAGAGCTTCGGCTGATACAACGACGCCGAGTACCCATAACTTCTCCCACGTGAAGGTTAGTGCGAAACGGTCAAATGACCAACTCAGATCAAATACCCAAACCATTAGCATTTTATTAATTGCGGTGACGAGCGCGATACACGATATGTGGTCCCGTCGCCCCGTCTCGAGGTCTTGTGGCAAGGGCCAAGAATGCCCGGCCACGTCCCGTCGTATTACACCAACACCCTCCGGTCTTCTAGACCTCATCATGTATCAACAGTAAAGTAAAAGTAACAGTGTGTATATAAGACCAAGGGGGGAACCCGAGGGATTAACATCGTAGGATCCCACCTGATGTAACCATCAAGGTGACCAGAGAGGATTCACCCTCGATGGTCTACGCTTGAGGGGTTGCACGACATAGTCGTCGTCGGGAGTGGTGAAGGAGGAATCACCCTCGATAACCACGACTGACTAGCTATACTATAGAGTTAGCATCATGAGTACTTCACGAGGTGTCACCCTCGGTACTCGATAGTAGCTCTGCAGAGTCGTACAACTAAGGGGGAGTGCGGTGAAAGTGACGGGCATGGCTGGTCGGTCGGTTGACCGAGTCTTCGAGTCTTCGAGTCGTCGAGTCGTCGATAAAGAAGCAGGGACAACTGGGACTAAGGGGGTCACAGGGGATTAATTGATCAACCTATATACTAAGAAGTTGATATAACAGCAGGTATAGTAGCAGTTTATCAAAAGCAGGATATGCATCAGAATAGGAGCTAGCTAATACAGTAGCAAAATCTAATGCAAGATTGAGAGGGAAGGAATTGGGCGATATCGGAATGCTCAAGGGGGTTTGCTTGCCTTGCTGCTCTGCTACAAAGGCCTGATCGTCAACGGTGCAGTCGTAGCCAGTAGCAGCGTCAATCTCGGGGTCTACCGGTAAGAAGGGGGGAGAAACAATAAATATAAGCAAATAGATACATCACATGCATGACATGACAATATGCAGAGATAGGCATGCACTAACGCGGTACTACACATCACAGACGGATCGAAAGAATATCTGACGATATTTTTCGGGTCTCGGGCTACTACCGGACAGATGAAACAGATGGAAAAGTTCCACGTTCGTTATGATAGGAGCACGTGACAAACGAACGGACTGCGTATTCGGATTCGTGGGATTTTTCTGATCAACTTTCATGTATAAAACATTTTCATGTGAGTTACAGATTATTTTATATTAATTTTTAAAGTTTTATTAATATTCTAAAATTAAACAGATTTATTTTAATCCAAAAATAATTATGACTTTAGCATGACATCATGCTAACATCAGCAGTCAACAGTGGGGCTGACTAGTCAAACCTGACATGGGGGTCCCATCTGCCATAGACTCACGTTAATCACTAGCTTAATGATAACCCACAAGTATAGGGGATCGCAACAGTTTTCGAGGGTAGAGTATTCAACCCAAATTTATTGATTCGACAGAAGGGGAGCCAAAGAATATTCTCGAGTATTAGCAGCTGAGTTGTCAATTCAACCACACCTGAAAGACTTAATATCTGCAGCAAGGTATTTAGTAGCAAAGTAGTATGGAAGTAACGGTGACGGTAGCAAAAGTAACAGTAGCGGTTTTGTAGTGATTGTAACAGTAGCAACGGAAAAGTAACTTAGCAAAGATCAATATGTGAAAAGCTCGTAGGCAATGGATCAATGATGGATAATTATGTCGGATGGCATTCATCATGTAACGGTTATAACATAGGGTGACACAGAACTAGCTCTAATTCATCAATGTAATGTAGGCATGTATTCCATATATAGTCATACGTGCTTATGGAAAAGAACTTGCATGACATCTTTTGTCCTACCCTCCCGTGGCAGCAGGGTCCTAATGGAAACTAAGGGATATTAAGGCCTCCTTCTAATAGAGAATCGGACCAAAGCATTAGCACTTAGTGAATACATGAACTCCTCAAACTACGGTAATCACCGGAAAGAATCCCAGTTATTGTCACCCTGGGGGATGCGGATCATAACTCGTAATAGGTGTCTACAACTTGCAAGATAGGATTAAGAACACATATATATTCATGAAAACATAATAGGTTCAGATCTGAAATCATGGCACTTGGGCCCTAGTGACAAGCATTAAGCATAGCAAAGTCATAGCAACATCAATCTCAGAACATAGTGGATACTAGGGATCAAACCCTAACAAAACTAACTCGATTACATGGTAAATCTCATCCAACCCATCACCGTCTAGCAAGCCTACGTTGGAATTACTCACAAACGGCAGAGAGCATCATGAAATTGGTGATGAAGGATGGTTGGTGATGACGACGACGTTGATTTCCCCTCTCCGGAGCCCAAAACGGACCCCAGATCTGCCCTCCCGAGGAAGAACAGGAGGTGGCTGCGGCTCCGTATCGTGAAACGCGATGAACTCTTCTCTTCGATTTTTTTCTCCCCGAATAGGTTTATATGGAGTTGGAGTTGAGGTCGGAGGAGCTCCTGGGGGCCCACAAGACAGGGGGGCACGCCCCCCGCGCCCCCCTGGCTTGTGACCAATGGGTGGCCCCCTCTGGTTGATTCTTTCGCCAGTATTTTTTATTAATTCCAAAAATATTCTCCGTAAATTTTCAGGTCAATCCGAGAACTTTTATTTCTACACAAAAATAACACCAAGGCAATTCTGCTGAAAACAGCGTCAGTCCGGGTTAGTTCCACTCAAATCATGCAAATTAGAGTCCAAAACAAGGGCAAAAGAGTTTGGAAAAGTAGATACGATGGAGACGTATCAACTCCCCCAAGCTTAACCCATTGCTTGTCCTCAAGCAATTCAGTTGACAAACTGAAAGTGACAAAGAAAAACTTTTACAAACTCTGTTTGATCTTGTTGTTGTAAATATGTCTAACTGATGTTCAAATTTTCAGCAAAGATTATAGACTAACCACATTCATAATAACATTTAGGTCTCACATTTACTCATATCAATGGCATAATTAACTAGCGAGCAATAATAATAAATCTCGGATGACAACAATTTTATCAAAACGATCATGATACAATATGATATAATGGTATCTCGCTAGCCCTTTCTGAGACCGCAAAACATAAATGCAGAGCACCTCTGGAGAACAAGGACTGACTAGACATTGTAATTCATGGTAAAAGAGATCCAGTCACAATCATACTCAATATCAATTAATAACAAAGCATATAAATGACGGTGGTGCTCTCTAATTGGTGCTCTTTATAAGAGGATGATGACTCAACAGTAAAGTAAAATAGATAGGCCCTTCGCGGAGGGAAGCATTGATTTACAGAGGTGCCAGAGCTCGAGCTTTTAAAATAAGGATGAATAATAATTTTGAGCGGTATGCTTTCATTGTCAACATAACAACCGAGAGATCTCGGTATCTTCCATGCTAGATACATTATAGGCGGTTCCCAAACAGAATAGTAAAGTTTTTACTCCCCCTCCACCAATCAATCACACTCCACGGCAGGCCGAATCCACGGGTACCGTCCATACAAACAACAATCCTGGGGGAGTTTTGTTTCATTATATTTTGATTTGATTTTTGAGCATGGAACTGGGCATCCCGAATACCAGCCACTTTCTCGTGAATGATAGTGAATCAACACATATCTTGAGAATAACCCACCTAGCATGGAAGATACTGACAGCCCCTAGTCACTACATGAGCAGTTCGGGCATACAAAACAGGATATTATTTGAAGGTTTAGAGTTTGGCACATGCAAATTTACTTGGAACGGCAGGTAAATATCGCATATAGGTAGGTATGGTGGACTCATATGGAACAACTTTGGGTTTATGGAAATGGATGCACAAGCAGTATTCCCGCTTAGTACAGGTGAAGGCTAGCAAGAGACTGGGAAGCGACCAACTAGAGAGCGACAGCAGTCATAATCATGCATTGAGATTAACCAACATGGAATGCAAGCATGAGTAGGATATAAATCACCATGAACATAAACATCATGGAGGCTATGTTGATTTTGTTTCAACTACATGCGTGAACATGTGCCAACTCAAGCCACTTGAATCATTCAGAGGAGGATACCATTCTATCATACTACATCACAACCATTTTAAAATGCATGTTGGCACTCAAGACAAACCATTATAGACTCTTAGCTAATTAAGCATGGCATGAGTAACTATAATCTCTAATTGTCATTGCAAACATGTTTCATCCATAATGAGCTGAATCCAGAACGATGAGCTAATCATATTTACAAAAACAAAATAGGTCGAGTTCATACCAGCTTTTGTCCATCTCAATCACTTCATCATATATCGTCATTATTGCCTTTCACTTGCACGACCGAACGGTGTGAATAATAATAAGAGTGCACGTGCATTGGACTAAGCTGGAATCTGCAAACAATTATTTCAAAGGAGAAGGCAAGGTAATATGGGCTCTCTGTAAGATAAACAACAATGCATATGAGAGCCACTCAACATTTTCATCGTGGTCTTCTCCTCTCGACCCAAAGAAATTTCAAAACAAGAACGAGAAAAACTATTCACACGGGAAAGCTCCCAACAAGCAAAAGAAGAACGAGAAATCTTTTTGGGTTTCCTTTTAATGGTACAGCTAAACAAACTGAAAGGTAAAGCTAGAACTAATTTTTTTTTGGATTTTCTCAAGGTTAATTAAGCACACAAGAGGAAAGCGAAAAGAAGAAATAAAATGCCATGGATGGTACAATGAAAAAGTATAAGCACCGACTACTAAGATGAGTGTGTGAACATGAGTGTAATGTCGGTGAGAAATACGTACTCCCCCAAGCTTAGGCTTTTGGCCTAAGATGGTCTAGGGCCACGGCTGGCCCGGATAATATCCAAAGTCATAGTTGGGGTTGTACAGGGCTGCGGCGGCTTCTGCCTGAGTGGCTGCAGCGCGGAGGCAAGCGGCTTCCGCCTCTCTCTCGTACTCGTTTGCCTCCTCTCTGGTTATAAAGTGTCTCCGTTTTTCCTGAAAGTTAAAGAAGGCAGGAGCAGGAAGGGTAATATGGACAGCACGCTGTCTGTCAAAAATTAGTCGATACAGGAAGGATTGTTCGTTCCTCTCAAGAAACTGGTAGCGCACCATAGCCTCATAATCAAGAAAAGCAGGTGGTAACTCAACATCATTCTCCCTTATGGGCACCCCAAGATAATTAGCTACACGGGTGGCATAAATCCCACCAAAGAAATCTCCATCCTTAGCATTTTTATGTAGCCTCCTAGCAATAATAGCCCCCAAGTTATATCGTCTATCACCCATGACCGCACTCTTAAGAATACTAAGATCAGGTACGCAAAGGTGGCTATGATCATGTTTACCGTTAATACATCTACCTATGAAGAGAGAAAAATAATGTATAGCAGGAAAGTGAATGCTCCCCAAGGTAGCATGTGTAATGTTTCTAGTTTCTCCCACAGTGATGCTAGCAAGAAAATCACTATATTCAGTTTTGTGAGGATCACTATAGCTGCCCCATTGTGGAATTTTGCATGCACGGTTAAAATCTTCTAGGTCCATAGTATAGGATTCATCATAAAGATTAAATAGAACGGAATGTGTATTACGCCTGGATGAAAATTCAAACCTCCGCACGAAGTAATCGGTGAGTTGATAATATTGCTTGCATTGGTCTGAGACGAAATCTTCAAGGCCAGCATTTCGTATGTCCGCGTAAAATTCTTCCTTGAAACCGGCATGAACCATGAATTAATCCGACGGCCATTCACAAGGCCGCACTTGAGCTTCCCTCAGTGGTTCAAAGTCGGGCTCACGTATCGCGAGTCTCGGGGTCTTCTTGCCCGAGGAACCACCTTGGTATATTCTCCTCAACATCTTTCTTTCTGTGAAAAATTTCTGAAATTTTTAGTGACTCAAAATAAAGGTGAACAAAACTCAACAAAACTTATAGCAACTACTCCCACAAGTGCCTAGAGGCTAAATCATGCATCAAAACTACTTGGGACCATACAAATTTGACATGCAAGCTCAAGAACAAGGTCACCACAGCAGCAAAAATTTGCAATATATAAAGCACTAGAACAAAAACTAATTGGACCATTGGAGGAGTCACATACCGAAGAACAATCCCCCAAAACAGTTTTGCAAATGGAGCTTTGCACAAGGAGATCAAAAATGGCAGCAAAACGAGCTAGAACACGGGTTTGAGCAATGGTGGGATTTTTTCTGGAGGAAGACGAAGTGGAATGGTGCTGGAATAAGTGAGGGGGGCCTACGTGGGAGCCACAAGCCAGGGGGGCGCGCCCTGCAGGCTTGTGGCCCACTGGTGCAGCCCCCTGATGTGTTCTCAGTGCCAGAAATTCTAAAATATTCCAGAAAAAATCATACTACATTTTCAGGGCATTTGGAGAACTTTTATTTCCAGGTCAATTTTTTATTGCACGGATAAATCAGAAAACAGAAGTATAATAGTATTTTTGGTTTATTTAATCTAAATAACAGAAATTAAAAGTAGAGTACAGAAGGTTGTGCCTCCTAAATTCATCCATCTCATGCTCATCAAAAAGAATCCATCAATAAGGTTGATCAAGTCTTATTGACAAACTTTTTTCGAATGACACGGAACCGGAGAATTTTCGAATAACACTAGGTTACCTCAATGGGGATATGCATGTCCCCAACAATAAGTATATCATATTTCTTTTTGGCAGTAGGAAGAGGGAATTCAAAATCTCCAACAATAATCGTTGAAATTTTTTCAATGGAGTTGATACTATGAACTTGAGGTTGTTTCTTCGGAAAGTGTACCGTATGCTCAATACCATTAACATGAAAAGTGACATTGCCTTTGTTGCAATCAATAACAGCCCCTGCAGTATTTAAAAAAGGTCTACCAAGGATGATCGACATACTGTCGTCCTCGGGAATATCAAGAATAACAAAGTCCGTTAGGATAGTAACATTTGCAACTACGACAGGCACATCCTCACAAATACCGATGGGTAAAGCAGTTGATTTATCAGCCATTTGCAAAGAGATTTCAGTAGGTGTCAACTTATTCAAATCAAGTCTACGATACAAAGAGAAAGGCATAACACTAACACCAGCTCCAAGGTCACATAAAGCAGTTTTAACATAGTTTCTTTTAATAGAGCATGGTATAGTAGGTACTCCGGGATCTCCTAGTTTCTTTGGTATTCCACCCTTAAAGGTATAATTAGCAAGCATGGTGGAAATCTCAGCTTCCGGTATCTTTCTTTTATTTGTCACAATATCTTTCATATACTCAGCATAAGGAGACATTTTCAGAATATCAGTCAAGCGCATACGCAAAAAGACAGGTCTAAGCATTTCAACAAAGCGCTCAAAGTCCTCATCATCCTTTTTCTTGGATGGCTTAGGAGGAAAGGGCATGGGTTTCTGAACCCAAGGTTCTCTTTCTTTACCATGCTTCCTAGCAACAAAATCTCTTTTGTCATATCTTTTGTTCTTAGGTTGTGGGTTATCAAGATCAACAGCAGGTTCAATCTCCACATCATTATCATTACTAGGTTAAGCATCCACATGAACATCATCATTAACATTATCACTAGGCTCATGTTCATTACCAGATTGTGTCTCAGCATCAGAAATAGACATATCATTTGGGTTTTCATGTGCATCTATAACAGGTTCACTAGCAGCATGCAAAGTCCTATCATCATTCTTTTTCCTTTTATTACTAGAATGACTACGTGCATCAGTATTAACTCTCTGAGAATCTTGCTCAATTCTCTTAGGATGGCCCTCAGGATACAAAGGTTCCTGAGTCATTTTACCACCTCTAGTCACAACTCTAACAGAATGATCATTGTTCTTACCATTCATCTCATTAAGCAAATCATTTTGTGCTTTATGTACTTGTTCTACTTGAGTAGTTACCATGGAAGCATGTTTACTGATAAGCTTAAGATCATTGATAGTTCTACTCATATAATCACCTAAGCGATCGAGCATGTAAGCATTATGTTTCAATTGTCTACTAACATAACCATTGAAATTTTCTTGCTTGACAATAAAGTTATCAAACTCATCCAAGCATTGGCTAGCAGACTTATTATAGGGAATATCACCTTCATCAAGTCTACGGAGAGAATTTACCTCTACTACCTGTGTCGGGGTATCAATACCATGTATTTCTTCAATAGGTGGTAAATTCTTAACATCTTCAGCTTTAATACCTTTTTCTTTCATAGATTTCTTTGCCTCTTGCATATCTTCGGGACTGAGAAATAGAATATCTCTTTTCTTCGGAGTTGGCTTTGGAGGTGGTTCGGGAATAGTCCAATCATTATCATTGCTCAATATATTATTCAATAGTAGTTCAGCTTGTTCAACAGTTCGTTCCCTGAAAACACAACCAGCACAACTATTTAGGTGGTCCCTAGAAGCATCGGTTAGTCCATTATAAAAGATATCAAATATTTCGTTTTTATTGAGAGGATGATCAGGCAAAGCATTAAGTAATTGGAGAAGCCTCCCCCAAGCTTGTGGGAGACTCTCTTCTTCAATTTGCACAAAGTTAAATATTTCCTGCAAGGCAGCTTGTTTCTTATGGGCAGGAAAATATTTTTCAGAGAAGTAATATATCATATCCTGGGGACTACGCACACAACCAGGAGCAAGAGAATTAAACCATATCTTAGCATCACCCTTTAATGAGAAAGGAAACAACTTAAGAATATAGTAATAACGAATTTTTTCCTCATGAGTAAATAGGGTGGCTATATCATTCAATTTAGTAAGATGTGCCACAACAGTTTCAGATTCATAACCATGGAAAGGATCAGATTCAACCAAAGTAATTAATTCAGGATCGACAGAGAATTCATAATCCTTATCAGCAACAAAGATATGTGAAGTAGCAAACTTAGGATCATATTGCATTCTAGCATTCAAAGATTTTTCCTTCCATTTGCATAGCAACTTCTTAAGATCATCTCTATCCTTACAAGCAAGAAAGTCCATAGCTACTTCTCCCTCCATAACATAACCCTTAGGTATATTAGGCAATTCATATCTAGGAGAGCTAGGTCTAACAGGTGTCTCATAGTGTTCAGTTTCAATAATTTCATCAGTTTCACAAATATCATCAGTTTCAGCATTGACTCTAGCAATTTGTTCATCAAGAAATTCACCCAGTGGCACAGTATTATCAAGCAAAGTATCATCATAAGCATCATGCATAGCAAAGGTGGCATCATCAATTACTTGCGACATATCAGAATCAATAGCAGGTGGTGGTGTCGCAAATTTACTCATAACAGAATGTGAATCAAGTGCAGAGCTAGATGGCAGTTCCTTACCTCTCCTCGTAGTTGAGGGATAGATCTTGGTTTTAGCATCTTTCAGATTCTTCATAGTGATCAACGGATATAAATCCCAAGTGACTCCAAGAATAGAGCTATGCTCCCCGGCAACGGTGCCAGAAAAAGGTCTTGATAACCCACAAGTATAGGGGATCACAACAGTTTTCAAGGGTAAAGTATTCAACCCAAATTTATTGATTCGACACAAGGGGAGCCAAAGAATATTCTCGAGTATTAGCAGCTGAGTTGTCAATTCAACCACACCTGAAAGACTTAATATCTGCAGCAAGGTATTTAGTAGCAAAGTAGTATGGAAGTAACGGTGACGGTAGCAAAAGTAACAGTAGCGGTTTTGTAGTGATTGTAACAGTAGCAACGGAAAAGTAACTTAGCAAAGATCAATATGTGAAAAGCTCGTAGGCAATGGATCAATGATGGATAATTATGTCGGATGGCATTCATCATGTAACGGTTATAACATAGGGTGACACAGAACTAGCTCCAATTCATCAATGTAATGTAGGTATGTATTCCATATATAGTCATACGTGCTTATGGAAAAGAACTTGTATGACATATTTTGTCCTACCCTCCCATGGCAGCGGGGTCCTAATGGAAACTAAGGGATATTAAGGCCTCCTTTTAATAGAGAACCGGACCAAAGCATTAGCACTTAGTAAATACATGAACTCCTCAAACTACGGTAATCACCGGAAAGAATCCCAGTTATTGTCACCCTGGGGGATGCGGATCATAACTCGTAATAGGTGTCTACAACTTGCAAGATAGGATCAAGAACACATATATATTCATGAAAACATAATAGGTTCAGATCTGAAATCATGGCACTCGGGCCCTAGTGACAAGCATTAAGCATAGCAAAGTCATACCAACATCAAAATCAGAACATAGTGGATACTAGGGATCAAACCCTAACAAAACTAACTCGATTACATGGTAAATCTCACCCAACCCATCATCGTCTAGCAAGCCTACGATGGAATTACTCACGAACGGCAGAGAGCATCATGAAATTGGTGATGAAGGATGGTTGGTGATGACGACGACGTTGATTTCCCCTCTCCGGAGCCCAAAACGGACCCCAGATCTGCCCTCCCGAGGAAGAACAGGAGGTGGCGGCGGCTCCGTATCGTGAAACGCGATGAACTCTTCTCTTCGATTTTTTTCTCCCCGAATAGGTTTATATGGAGTTGGAGTTGAGGTCAGAGGAGCTCCTAGGGGCCCACAAGACAGGGGGGCGCGCCCTAGGGGAGGGCGCGCCCCCTGGCTTGTGACCAATGAGTGCCCCCCTCCGGTTGATTCTTTCGCCAGTATTTTTTATTAATTCCAAAAATATTCTCCGTAAATTTTTAGGTCAATCCGAGAACTTTTATTTCTGCACAAAAATAACACCAAGGCAATTCTGCTGAAAACAGCGTCAGTCCGGGTTAGTTCCACTCAAATCATGCAAATTAGAGTCCGAAACACGTGCAAAAGAGTTTGGAAAAGTAGATACGATGGACACGTATCACTTAATTAATACTAAACATGTTAATTAATAGGGGTGGGTCCCACCTGTAAGTGACTATTTAGGTTAAAATAATTAACAGAGTCAATTAAGCAAATTTTAATTAGCACTAATGAAGTTGGGCCCACGTGTCATAGGCCCAAGGGAGGGGCCCCACAAGGCAGTGACTGGGCTGTGCCCAGTCAGCCAGTTGACCAAGTCAACTGGTCAACCGGGGCGCCCTGGCCCACTTGCCAGTACCATTGGCGGTGGCCCCAGTCGGCCAGGTCAGCGGCGGCCGGCGACCGGCGCCGACGACGCTCCGGCGAGGGCCAGAAACGCCGGCGTGGCTTGGAAATGGTGTACCGGGCACCATTTCGATCGCCGCGAGCACCTACGAGCAGCTGGCGGCGACGCACTTCGATCTGGGGCACTAGCAGGGGCTGGGCGGCCGGATTTGGCGCCGGCGACGAGCAGGACGGCGGCGGCATTCGGGCGGGGTTGGATTTCAGGCTAGGGGCGCTGGGAGGCGCGCTCGTACGCGCGTTAGCTCGCTACGGATGCGCTGAGCACAACCGCGAGCTCGGGCGCGGGCTAGGAGTACGGTGGCCATGGTGGCAAGGCGAACAGCGGCGGCGCGGGCATGGCAACGCGGGGGAGCTAGCTACGGGCGGCAGAGTGAGCTGGTGAGGTGAGGGGAGGAGGAGAGGGTCTCACAGCGGTGCGGCAGGGGGGCAGCGAGCTCGAGGGAGCACCGGTGGCTGCGAATTTTGATGGGGTCACCGGCGGTTCCGAAGGTGGAAGAAGAGGAGGATCCGGCGTTGCAGTGGCGTCGAGCTTGAGCTCGAGGGCGTTGCGGACGCAGCGGTCGACGGCGGTCTTGTTGGGCTCGGTCCTAGGGCGCAAGGAGGACGGAGGGCACGCGATCGACGTCGTCCGTGGAGACGGCGGCTCGGCTTGTCGTGAGGAGGAAGAAGGCGGGGCGAGGGAGAGAAGGGAAAAGGGGCTAGGACTTGCTCTGGGGGGCGGGGGAACTCTTGTAGCCGGCGGGGGGGCAGCTGGATGGCCGGCGCGTGGCGATCGAGCAGCGGACGCTCGGCCGGCATCCACGCCGCTCCTGATGAGCAGGAGGTAGGGGACGAGGCGCCAGGTGGGCTGGGCCTCTTTGTAGCCCCTTAGAGCCCCGTGGCACAATGCCCCTCTCCCTTTTTTTCTTTTATTTTTTTCAGATTTCTTTTAAAGGCACAGGTTTGATTTTATTTCATAGTCAAAAAGGCTTTTGTAAAATATGTAACATGGTCCATTAATTACAATGCATTTTATGGGACTATCACAAAAAGTTTGGGTAGCCTTTTGAAATTATTTGAAAACTACCAAAATCAAAAGGCATTTAATTAATAGTTTTGGCCTCTGTTTTATTTAATTTGAGGCACCAAAACACCTTGCAAAATGTTGGTTATAGTTTTATAATTGCTTATGGAATATTTGCAACCCCTGCATGATTTTTGTTTTCTGATTTGCCAAAATATTTAAACCACTTCTTAAAAGAATAATGAAAATCACTAGGGATTGAAAAGGGGGTAGGATTCTATTGTGATCAAACATTGTTTAGCAAAAATAATTTGGCTTAAATCTCATGGTTACTGTAGCCTAAACACAAGCATCAATGTAGCTGAATCCTGGGGTGTCACAACTCTCCCCTACTAAAAGAAATTCTCGTCCCGAGAATTAAGAGGTAGACGTAACGGGGAAAGTTTGGTTACAAAATTCTAACAAGTCTTCTTGTTCTTGGCTGTTCTCATCGAAGAAGTCGATCCCTTTCGTTGAAGTCTTCAATTCTCCTTTTCAGGTCATCCTGATGAAGTCGTCATCCTTTCTTCGGGATCTCCATCGTCCTACGAATGTGATGAGAGGGAGAAACTCTGGAAGAGTGTATCTCCACAAAGTTGGGCATCTTACGGCGAACTCAGGGAAGAAGACATGAATTATTTCTCAAGTTGTAACTCAAGAAATTCATTGAGAGCAATATGCGATGGTACAAAAGTTTCAAACGGGTAGGCAACCATTCGATGCCTGATCAGAAGGTGAAAGGGGCGTTCAGAGCAATGAAAAATTAAATGTTGCGTCTGATACTAGAATAGGTCAACCCTTGGACGGTGGCTCCGGAATTACATACGATGCCAAGTGCAAAAGATACTTTGGAAGCAAAGATGTACATGAGACTCAGGTTTTGATCCCGTGAAACGGTGGGTTATGGGCCCACCATGTGGGATAGGAGCAGGAAGAGCGGTGACATCTTGCACGGTCATGATAGAAGACGTGTCAGAGGATAGTTTGTCAGTTATGTTGGCAACAACGTCGGTACCAAGGGCGGGGGACGAATAGAACCATTTTCCTGCTCGTTGAAACAAGGCGGACCAATAGGCAAAGTTCTCGTCCACCGGCGGTTACCGGAATGTTATCAACAATAGTAACAGGGTCTTACTGACAGAGTTGGTCACCGAGGTGTTTACCTAAGTAGGGAATTACCTCTGTTTAGATAATTTAGATTATAATAAAGATTAAACAGACCAATGGAAAGGAAAATGTGTTTATACCCAAGTATTTTAGTATACCTTTCCCAAAGACAAACAGAGCATGATATACGTGACAGGACATCAAGTACATAACCATTTAGGTAAGGGGGAAGAGAATTCATGATATTACCCATACAATGGCGTTTGGATAATTGATCAAGAAACATTTAGCATTGTGCTTCCAATGTTCTTGTTGATGATTGGAGTATCACAGCCATGCTTCGGGGAAGCATCGACATGGTCATCAGGTAAGATCAGACGTTGGGGACACAAAGGATCCATCAGGAACAACTTATTACATAAGTCTTACAATTACCTCATGGGAGAAAGGCGAATCTTGCTGAACAAGATACTATAACAATAGGTCTTCCGGGCAGGTGTGCTACCCACAATATCACCTTACCGAGTAGCATAGAGACCAACGTTATAATTCTTGAAAAAAGATCCAACCATCATATCTGTCGAGATTCAGATCTGATTGGTGTCAGGATACTTCAGACTCCGGATGCGTGAGAAGGAAAGGGCCCAACACAAATTGATGAATTGACGTTGCAAGATTCTCAGCAATGAACTATGGAAGCAAGTTTTGAATCATGAGTTGGACTCCAAGACACATGATCACAATGTTTAGACATCCGTGCCCGCATGAAAGTCTTTAGAAAGGAAAGCAATCAAGTTCTGGTTGGGGACCATCATAGCGGATATCAAAGTTTCGGGTGTAAGTCCGGACTAGCTCTTACGAAGAACTTCTTTTCCTAGATCCAATCAATCAGTGGCTTGGCGTGCTAGGTATATATATGGAGAAAAGGTAGCAAATCTAGCAAACCATAGAACGCTTCGCACATGCATGAATGAATTGGAACAATTCCAGAGGAAGCGAAGCAAAACTTTCTCATAATCACAACGGCAAGATGCACGTGAACTTAGAGAAAAACACTTCTTTTAACAAACATATTCTTCATGAACTGGGCACAAGGATAATGCTTTCAAGGTTTCCAACACTAACTTAAATGTTCATTAACTCCAAGTTAATAGAGTTGCTATGCCATAGGTGTTGAATTTACACATCACAGTCCTTTTGTCGGTATTCCGATTTGGAAGTAACACGGGGACCAAGAAATGAAGAGTGATGGTAAGGAGTATCACTATATCAAGAATTCTTAAGATGTGTGCAATTCTCATGACATTCTCGACAAAGATGGTAATACTCCAAGATAGAACATAACACAAGATGGCTAACAAGGAACTTAAGGTTCAACCAAAACAAGACTAAGTCGGCGCGTGGAAGGTAGGCAAGGATGTCGCCAACGACAACACCAATTACCAAGGACAAGGATGCTACTCTCATCATGAATTTAATTGATATCCTGGAAGAGCCCAGAATGCTGATGAGGATCACGACACATTTGTCGAGAACTCTCATGAAGATGTAATCGATCAGCGACGACATCAAGAAAAGAATTGGTGAAGCGAAAAGTTGTCAGAACCACAGATGAGGGTGCTAGCTCAAAATTGAAATAGCCTTTCAAGACAACCAACATGGCGTTTAAAGCTCGATGTAAGCTTAATGCACTGTTGAAATTGTGCTTCAGGGATGAAGGACATAGATAGCATGGTCAAGCTTTAGCATGACAATGAAGATGTAGCCTAACGGCTTGGAATGGCATGATCGAGTACAAACACATAAGCAAAGAAGATTACTAAGAGTTGTTGAATCGCAATGCGGACTCAATTCAATTATCGGTGTCCTTGAGTGTCCAACAACTCAGAACACGAGGAAACTGGAATCAGTGAAGGAAAACAAAGCTGATGAGGAGCTTATAAGAAGCTATGTAGCTCCATGATTTTCTCGAGATACCAGGGGTAATACTCGGATGTAGATCAGAATTAAAGCTTGGACCGATGTATTGATCTGCAGAAGACAAGTTCTTAAACTGGTCTAAAAATGGGATCAAAGAAGAACAATCATGGTCGAAACCACGGTTGTAAAGTATCAAATCACAGATACAAGGTCAAATCATACAAAGAGAAAGATTATTGTTACGAGAAGCTCCTATGATAAGATCAACATCGTTTCCATGGGCATGAACACAAGGTACAAGGTCGACTCCCACTTCATCAATGCATCACCTTCCATTTACTCCTCGCTTTCGATGAGGTTGTAGCCTTGAAAGATTATCCGGCAAAACACCAGAAGAGTAGGACTCGTGAAAACTCTCGGGTTCAGACGGAGTAAAGAAGGCATAGGTTCAACCCATCGGGGCATCTTAGGAACATATACCGCAAGCTTCAAGAGTAAATAACACATGCTTGACAACAGAGCATGGCTGACAAAAGCATAGGATACAACCTATCAGAGGGAGAAGACACAATTTACCAATGGCATCATGTATCAGGGGAAGAACTCACAAGAATTTTGAATGTGAAGGATGTTGTCGGATAATAACCCAAAAATGGTTTGGCATCCCACAAAGGGATTTGATATGAGTATCGGAACTCAATTAGTGGAAGAAAGAATGCAAGGCGTCAGATTATAGAACATCCAAATAATTTGATGCTTAAATAACAAAAGGAATTAAGACTTCCCAATTGTGTATCAGTATCAGATGCTCCGATCAAATACAAGTAAGATGAGCGGACTTAGATGGACAATCAAACAAGGTTGATTTGTCGAGAACCAATTCATGTTTGGAAAGACGTCTGAGCCAGAAATAAAATTTATGAGAAACAACTGATGACTGCATGCATTCACACACAGGTTGAATCAATAAAATCAAATGACAACCACCAAGGATCTAATGAATATTGCTAGACATACAGAATTAACCATAATGCAAGCAGGTGAGAAAGGTCAAGAGCAAAGGCTAATGAGGATTTTCGGAAGATCGAATAGCAATTGGAAGGATTTTGTGAAACCCATGACAACTGAGGACGAACGAATCCCTGGTAAGCATAGGGGGGGTTGATGGTAGAAGGGAATCGCAAGAGCGATGAACACAAGTTCTCGAGAGAACATCGGAGAGTATCTTCGGAGTCTTCTGATGAATCAAGCCATCATCTGGAATGAGGGGCTCTCCGGGAGGAAGTAGTTACGAGAACCTAGAGTTAGAGTTAGCAAAATCTTTAACCCGAAAGAGAAGAGAGATCAGAACCCAGAGTATAGACGACGAGTAAAAGATCCTAATACCACCCGATTAGGATGTGGGCCCGTAAGCCACACAACAATGTTAGTAAAAGTTTTTCAAGTACTAGACTCAACTTCGGCCAAGGAGTTGGAAAGGGGGCTACCTACAGGCAGTCGACTCTGATACCAACTTGTGACGCCCCCAATTTCGACCGTACGCTAATCATACATGCAATGCGTACGACCAAGATTAGGGACTCACTGATCTATATCACAACACAACTCTAGACACAAATTAAAGTCATACAAGCTTCATATTACAAGCCAGGGGCCTCGAGGGCTCGAATAGATAAGCTCAAATTCAACAAGTCAGCAGAAGCAAATAATATTTGAGTACAGACATAAGTTAAACAAGTTTTGCCCTAAGAAGGCTAGCACAAACATAACAACGGATCGAAAGAGGCGAGGCCTCCTGCCTGGGAACCTCCTATCCTACTGCTGGTCGGGGGCAGCCTCCACGTAGTAGTAAGCTCCGGCGGTGGTGTAGTAGTCATCTCCGGCGTACTCCATCTCCTGGGCTCCGTCATCTGAACACGGTAATCGTATCGAGGGGTAAAGAGGATGCAAAGCAGCGGTGAGTACTCATCCAAAGTACTTGCAAGACTGACATCGGAACTATGCTAAGTATGCATCATTATCAAAGGGAATGGGGGTTATATCTGGACTGACTGCAGGAAGCAAGAATGAGAGGGGGAAGGCCTAGTCCTATCGAAGACTAGCATCTTCAACATCTTGCAACATTGGAAGAGTGTAGATTGGTAACCCATATGTAACAATATCATTGTATCAATTTTATTAAGTAACCACGCCCAGAGATCCTTCCTCGACTCCTGCGAGAAAGCAATCTCGGAGCCAACATTCATTTCAAATTATCACTTTTAGTTATATTAGCTCGGGATACAACTCAAAGTCGTCATGTTATCGTGGACACAGCTATTCCAATAGTTAATTTCATCCCTGCAGGGGTGCACCACGTTTTCCATCATGCTTGATCACCTTTGGCCGGACACACTTTCCTGGGTCATGCCCGGCCTCGAAGATCAACACGTCATCGCCCTACCTAGGCTCAACAGAGAGGCCAGCCCGCCGGTCTAAATCCTAAGCGCGCAGAGGTCATGGGCCCACTCACCCTTTGCACTCCTGCACGATGCGAGGGCGGCCGAGGTCAGTCCTAGCACACTCTAATCCAAGATTTGTGCCGTCACGGACCACTCGGGCGCGCGCCGCTCCATTGCTGACGTCTGAAGAGCTTCGGCTGATACAACGACGCCGAGTACCCATAACTTCTCCCACGTGAAGGTTAGTGCGAAAAGGTCAAATGACCAACTCAGATCAAATACCCAAACCATTAGCATTTTATTAATTGCGGTGACGAGTGCGATACACGATATGTGGTCCCGTCGCCCCGTCTTGAGGTCTTGTGGCAAGGGCCAAGAATGCCCGGCCACGCCCCGTCGTATTACACCAACACCCTCCGGTCTTCCAGACCTCATCATGTATCAACAGTAAAGTAAAAGTAACAGTGTGTATATAACACCAAGGGGGAAACCCGAGGGATTAACCTCGAAGGATCCCACCTGATGTAACCATCAAGGTGACCAGAGAGGATTCACCCTCGATGGTCTACGCTTGAGGGGTTGCACGACATAGTCGTCGTCGGGAGTGGTGAAGGAGGAATCACCCTCGATAACCACAACCGACTAGCTGCACTACAGAGTTAGCATCATGAGTACTTCACGAGGTGTCACCCTCGGTACTCGATAGTAGCTCTGCAGAGTCGTACAACTAAGGGGGAGTGCGTTGAAAGTGATGGGCATGGCTGGTCGGTCGGTTGACCGAGTCTTCGAGTCGTCGAGTCGTCGATGAAGAAGCAGGGGAAACTGGGACTAAGGGGGTCACAGGGGATTCATTGATCAACCTATACTAAGCAGTTGATATAACGGCAGGTATAGTAGCAGTTTATCAAAAGAAGGCTATGCATCAGAAATAGGAGCTAGCTAATACAGTAGCAAAATCTAATGCAAGAATGAGAGGAAAGGAATTGGGCGATATCAGAATGCTCAAGGGGGGTTTGCTTGCCTTGCTGCTCTGCTACAAAGGCCTGATCGTCAACGGTGTAGTCGTACCCGGCAGCAGCGTCAGTCTCGGGGTCTACCGGTAAGAAGAGGGGGGAGAAACAATAAATATAAGCAAACAGATGCATCACATGCATGACATGACAATATGCAGAGCTAGGCATGCACTAACGCAGTACTACACGTCACAGACGGATCGGAAGAATATCTGACGATATTTTTCGAGTCTCGGGCTACTACCGGACAGATGAAACGGATGGAAAAGTTCCACGTTCGTTATGATAGGAGCACGTGACAGACGAACGGACTGCGTATTCGGATTCGTGGTATTTTTTTGATCAACTTTCATGTATAAAACTTTTTCATCTGAGTTACATATTGTTTTATATTAATTTTTAAGGTTGTATTAATATTCTAAAATTAAACAGATTTATTTTAATCCAAAAATAATTATGATGTCAACATGACATCATGCTGACATCAGCAGTCAACAGTGGGGCTGACTGGTCAAACCTGACATGGGGGCCCCATCTGCCATAGACTCAGGTTAATCACTAGCTTAATTAATACTCCCTCCGTAAACTAATATAAGAGCATTTAGAACACTACTTTAGTAATCTAAACACTCTTATATTAGTTTACAGAGGGAATACTAAACATGTTAATTAATAGGGGTGGGTCCCACCTGTAAGTGACTATTTAGGTTAAAATCATTAACAGAGTTAATTAAGCAAAATTTAATTAGCACTAATGAAGCTGGGCCCATGTGTCATAGGCCCAGGGGAGGGGCCCCACCAGGCAGTGACTGGGTTGTGCCCAGTCAGCCAGTTGACCAAGTCAACTGGTCAATCGGGGCGCCCTAGCCCACTTGCCAGTGCCATTGGCGGTGGCCCCAGTTGGCCAGGTCAGCGGCGGCCGGCGACCGGCACCGGCGACGCTCCGGCGAGGGCCAAAAACACCGGCGTGGCTCGGAAATGGTGTACCGGGCACCATTTCGATCACCGCGAGCACCTACGAGCAGCTGGCGGCAACACGCTTCGATCTGGGGCACTAGCAGGGGCTGGGGCAGCCGGATTTGGCGCCGGCGACGAGCAGGGCGGCGGCGGTATTCGGTCGGGGTTGGATTTGAGGCTAGGGGCGCTGGGAGGCGCGCTCGTACGCGCGTTAGCTCGTTACGGATGCGCTGAGCACAACCGCGAGCTCGGGCGCAGGCTAGGAGTACGGTGGCCGCGATGGCAAGGCGAACAACGGCGGCGCGGGCACGGCAACGCGGGGGAGCTAGCTACGGGCGGCAGAGTGAGCTGGTGAGGTGAGGGGAGGAGGAGAGGGTCTCACAGCGGTGCGGCAGGGGGGCAGCGAGCTCGGGGGAGCACCGGTGGCGGCGAATTTTGACGGGGTCGTTGGCGGTTCTGAAGGTGGAAGAAGAGGAGGATCCGACGTTGCAGTGGCGGCGAGCTTGAGCTCGAGGGCGTTGCGGACGCAGCGGTCGACGGCGGTCTTGTCAGGCTTGGTCCTAGGGCGCAGGGAGGACGGAGGGCACGCGGTCGACGTCGTCCGTGGCGATGGCGGCTCGGCTTGTCGCGAGGAGGAAGAATGTGGCACGAGGGAGAGAAGGGAAAAGGGGCTAGGGCTTTCTCTGGGGTGCGGGGGAACTCTTGTAGCCGGCGTGGGGCAGCTGGATGGCCGGCGTGTGGCAATCGAGCAGCGGACGCTCGGCCGGCGTCCACGCCGCTCCTGATGAGCAGGAGGTAGGGGACGAGGCGCCAGGTGGGCCGGGCCTCTCTGTAGCCCCTTAGAGCCCCGTGGCACAGTGCCCCTCTCCCTTTTTTTCTTTTATTTTTTTTTAGATTTCTTTTAAAGGCACAGATTTGATTTTATTTCATAGTCAAAAAGGCTTTTGTAAAATATGTAACATGGTCCATTAATTACAATGCATTTTATGGGACTACCACAAAAAGTTTGGGTAGCCTTTTGAAATTATTTGAAAACTACCAAAATCAAAAGGGCATTTAATTAATATTTTTGGCCTCTGTTTTATTTAATTTGAGGCACCAAAACACCTTGCAAAATGTTGGTTATAGTTTTATAATTGCTTATGGAATATTTGCAACCCCTACATGATTTTTGTTTTCTGATTTGCCAAAATATTTAAACCACTTCTTAAAAGAATAATGAAAATCACTAGGGATTGAAAAGGGGGTAGGATTCTATTGTGATCAAACATTGTTTAGCAAAAAAAAAATGTCTTAAATCTCATGGTTACTGTAGCCTAAACACAAGCATCACTGTAGCTGAATCCAGGGGTGTCACAAGAACCAACGAAACCGAGGTTGAAAATCAGAATGAGCAACAAGATAGGAGAATGAGGGCACAGATGCACAAAGAACAGCTGAGCAATTCAATGGATAGGATGCTGATATTTTATTATTATATTTTTAGTTGTTTGATATAATTAGTAAATAGTAGTAGTTGACTTTTGAGGTCTAATTATAGATGCCCTTTGAACCAATCTAGCCTCTTTTTTGCTGAAAATTAGGAAGAAAGCTCAAAATCCGATGGCTAAGAGTACAAAATAAAAAGATCAAAACATGCTACCGCAGCAGCTTGTACAAACAAGCGGTGCTAGACAACTGGTGCAATCCTTTGGAATCCACCTAGGCATTCTACAACCAATCTGGGTTGTTGATATATCAAGGGTGTGTCTAGAACACGGTCAACTGAGACTTAACGAAGTCTCGGTCGAGTGACGTCAGCATAGTTGTTTTGCTACGAGTGGCACGGCTAGATGCTGCAATTGGTGACGAAAAATGTTGCGACAGTTTTCCCATCAATGACGAATGACGCTGCAACTTATGTGACTAAATGATACAACCGTCGATGATGATGGATGCTACAACTTATGTGAAATTTTGCAAACTATGAAAACATTTATCAATGTTTCACGCAAAAAAAGAAGTTTTTGAATTTCTTTCTCTATTTTTTTGTGATTTACTGTTTACCCGAGCTCATGAGCTCGGGCTCACAACATCACTTTCGAAGCTGACTGTCGCGTCTCATGCTAGTATTATCCATTGCAGCTGGAAACTGCAACAAAGCGTCGTCTTTGGTCTACAGAGTAAAGCAAAGCATTGCAGTAAGTTACAGTGACACACATTCACAAAATGAACCAAATTACTGCACGCACCACCCAAACTAAGAACTTCCTAGATTAGTCGCTAAATTCAGCTATGTTCCGATATCATCTGGCTGCCACTTCATTGACAATCCTAATGTTCTCCTCCGAGCTGGGCTGCCATAGCTTCTCGAACGCGTCGCCCACCGGTAATGGCTGCACTAGCATCGAGAGGCTGAAGACAACGTCGGCCATCTTCGGCCGCCGCCCCGCGTCCTCCTCCGTGCAAGCCCTCGCCATGCCCGCCAAGCTGAGTGCCGCATCCAAGTAGTACTCGTCCCCAAGGGCGGGGTCCATCCACTTCCTCAGCTTGGCGTCCCTCTTGTCCCCGGCCTCCAGCACCGCCCGGATGTCCCTCCACAGCATGCCGATCTCCGCGCCCACGCGCGCCTCCATGGCCATCCTGCCGGAGAGAAGCTCCAGGACAAGCAGGCCGAAGGCGAACACGTCGCTGCTCGTCGCCGCGGCGTCGGCCATCGCCGGCGTGGCCACGGAGAAGTTTGATATCCTGGCCCTGAAGTCTGCGGTGAGGAGGATGTTCCGTGCGCGGACGTCGCCGTGCACCATGCTCGGCTGAGTGTGCTCGTGCATGTAGAGCAGGCCGTTGGCGACGTCGAACGCGATGCCCAGCCTCTGGTTCCACGAGAGCGTCTCCACCGATGAGCTCGACGACGGCAGCGAGGACGGAGGCTTCTGGTACAGCCACTTGTCGAGCGAGCCCTTCTCGGCGAATTCGTAGACGAGGAAGGTGTAGTCCCCGTCCGCGCCGATGGATATGCCGGCCAGCCTGATGAGGTTGGCGTGGTTGACCATCTGCATCATCCTCAGCTCCGCCGACACGTCGCCCTTCGCCGGCTTCACCGCGAACACCTCGCCTTCTAGCTTCGCCCGGTAGTAGGAGGTGCCGATCCTGCACCGATCGTCCAAGTTCATCGTCGCCTCCATGATCTCCGCTGTACCGAAGATGACAGGCTTGTTGATGAACTGCGACACACTGGTGAGCAGCTTGTCCCCTCCGTTGATCATGCGAGCGATGGAACTGCTGCTCTGAATCCCGTAGGCGTTCTGGTTAAAGCAAAACCTCGGGCTCGCGAACCTGGACGCCGAGTGCACCGTGGCCTTCTTCTTGCGGTACCTCCGGTACCCGAAGATCGCCGCGCACAAGGCGGCGACCACGACGAGAGACCCTGCGATGCTGGCCGCCACGGTAGCACCCGAGAAGCGCTTGCTAGCTCCGGGATGCCTGGTGCTCGCGCTCGCACCGTAGCGGAGTGGAGGAAGCACCGGCGGCCGTGCCACCGGGATCAGCATCGGCAGCATCGTCGTGGAGGTGAAGTCTGTGGTGACGTTGTTCGCCGCCGCGATGGCGCTGGCGCTGGAGCCCATCAGCTTGCTCACCTCGGACATGGTGTCGACAGGTCGCCACATGTAGGTGATCTGCTGCTGTACCCCGGCGCTCCGCTCGGCCGGCGTGGGGCACCGGCAGAAGAGCGGCACGGTGACCACCTGGGAGACAGTCAGGTTGTTGAAAACCGCCTGCGGGTTGAGCTCCTGGATGACGTCGGGGGTGGTGAGGTTCTCGAAGCCGGTGAGCGCGAGCGCGTAGAAGGTGTCGCCGGAGTGGATGGGGTAGATGACGTTGACGAAGGAGCGGTTGCCGGTGCAGCCGCACCTGACGGGCACGAGCAGCGGCTGGTCGGGCAGCAGCGCCGCGTCCTCGGCGGCGAGGCTGAGGTTGTTGGCGGCGGCGATCATGGCCCGGCTCACGCCGAAGAGGTCCGAGATGGCGCCGAGGTCGAGGGACCCCGGGGACTGCGTGCGGTACAGGACGAACGTGTCGCACGGGGCCGGCACGAGGCACGCGAAGCGCCCGGCGGGGCCGGTGCCGTTGCCGGCGGCGCCCTGCGCGTCGCAGCGGCGGAAGGCGAGGGCCATGACGAGCAGGAGGCAGCAGAAGAAGAAGCGGCGGGGCTCCATTTGGCGCGCTCCGTGTCACGGCCAGGGTTCGTGTCGTGTGTCGCGAAATGGGAATGCAGTGGTGGAAGTGGGTGTGGGCTCGGTTTAGTACTACGTAGTAGCTCGCGTGCAGGGCGGCGGCTGCCTCCGGTTGCTCGAGTCAATAAACCGAGGCGGCCTTTTGTCGCGGCTATGGGGTTTTTGATTCGGCTCTCCAATTCCCGCTGAGCGACTCAGATGCCGTCCCTTCTCCTGCATGCATTAGACCCGATTAGTTTTGCAAAGCGAGCATGATTTGATCCTGGTTATTAAAACACCGGCCCGTTTGATTACTGCCTGCAACGATGACGAACGATGAGGCAGCAGCTATATTCTGCAGGTAGCTTCATCAGGCACTCTATGAGGCAGCAGGCTGCTATATTCTGCAGGCAGCCAAGTTTGATTGATTATACTTTGTGCACTTTGTTAACTGGAGGATGTAGCTTTCGTGTGTGATTGATTGCACTTGCAGTGGGAACAACGGAACGGGTCCGTCGTCTCCTTGATTGGAGAAAGTGTATGCCAGATGATAATACTACCACGGTATCGTTTTCAGAGGGAAAAATAAGGATTATACTACGGTGAGCAGTAAGGAAAACAATAAGCTACACGCTAACCAACAAGGCATTGGTACAGTGACCGTTGATCACATGCAGACTTGGCTAAAAGAAGATTTCTAGCGAAAGCATCACTTGAACACAAACTTGATTTTATTGCACTAATGGAAACCGGTAGAGACAATTTTACATCACAATTTCTTAGTACTCTCTCCGGTGGTATTGATTTCGATTGGCACTGTTTACCGCCAAGAGGAAGGTCCGGGGATCTTACTTGGGGTCACGTGCGAGACGCTCGAAGTTCGAAACGTGGTGTTCGGGGACTTTGCCGTCAAATTTAGAGTATGCTCAAAGGAGGACGGGTTTGAATGGGTGCTTGTGGCAGTGTACGGTGCGGCCCAGCCGGAGCTCAAGAGGGATTTCTTGGCTGACCTCGTCCGGATTTGTGGGGACGAGAGGTTGCCGATTTTAGTTGGGGGCAACTTTAATATCATCAGGAGAAGAGATGAAAAAAATAATGATAACTTTGATGGCAGATGGTCATTCATGTTTAATACAATCATCGAAAGCCTAGATTTGCGAGAGATTGAGCTATCAGGCAGAAAATTTACTTGGGCGAACACTTTGCCTAATCCAACTTTTGAGAAGTTGGATCGGATTCTTACGAGTGTGGAATGGGAGCAAAAATTCCCACGCGTGACAGTGCAAGCGATGCCGAGAGCAATTTCTCACACCCCATTGTTTGTTGACTTGGGGGAGGCAACACATGCGGGAAACAAAAACATATTCTCTTTCGAGTTGGCATGGTTTGAAAGAGAATGATTCGTGGACCTCATAGCTAGAGAATGGGCTAGGGCCACGGGGGGAAGCTCGAATGTTGATAGGTGGCAAAATAAGATAAGACACCTGAGGCAGTTCCTACGGGGATGGGCAAAACATGAGAGTGGCATATATAAGATGGAGAAAAAAAAGGCTTCTCAATCTTATAAATGAGCTAGATATAAAAGCCGAATCCGCGTTATTAGATGACAATGAGAGGGCATCTAGAGCGGAAGCAGAACAACAGCTCAAACAGCTCCTCAGAGAAGAGGAGTTGAAATGGGCACTTAGAGCGAAAGTGCGACAGGTAGTACAAGGTGATGATAACACACAGTTTTTCCATATGATTGCTAATGGAAAACACAGAAAGAAAAAAATATCAACTTGAGAAGGACGAGGGTACAATTGTAGGCCACGAAAACCTAAAGTTGTACATCTCTGATTACTATAAGCAACTATTCAGGGCTCCAGAGGATAATTTTGTATCCATGGATGAGCAGTTGGTCGGTGATATTCCTCAGCTCGGGACTGACGAGAATGAGATATTAACCGCACCATTTACGGAGAAATAGGTGTTTGAGGCCATATCGCAAATGAAGAATAATAAGGCACGAGGTCCAGATGGGTTTTCGGCTGAGTTCTATAAGAGATGTTGGCACATTATTAAAGGTGACTTACTACCGATGTTCCAGGACTTGTTTAATGGCCACTTGCAGCTTTTCCACCTCAACTTTGGGACAGTGACGTTGTTGCCAAAGAAGGAGGGGGCGGTGCGCATTGAACAATTCAGACCTATTTGCCTTCTTAATGTGAGCTTCAAAAAAATTACAAAGGTAGGGACGAATAGATTGACGCAGATTGCACATGCTGTTGTGCAACCTAGTCAGACGGCTTTCATGCCGGACAGAAACATACTGGAGGGTGTGGTTGTCCTTCATGAAACCCTGCATGAAATTCACTCGAAGAAACTAGATGGGGTTATCTTCAAGGTGGATTTTGAGAAGGCATATGATAAGGTCAAATGGCCATTCCTACAACATGCATTACGTATGAAGGGATTTGACGACATATGGAGGAGACACGTCGAATCCTTTGTACAAAAAAGGAGCGTTGGAATTAAAGTCAATGATGATATTGGTCATTATTTCCAAACGCTCAAAGGTTTTCGGCAGGGAGACCCAATGTCACCCATCCTATTTAATGTAGTTGCAGACATGTTGGCAATTCTAATAGGAAGGGCTAAACAGGAAGGCCAGGTAGGTGGACTAGTACCACATCTAGTGGATGGTGGGGTGTCCATTCTACAATATGCAGATGATACCATTTTGTTTATGGAACATGATATAGCAAAAGCAAGAAACATGAAACTTATACTTTGCTTATTCGAATAGTTGTCAGGCTTGGAAATTAATTTTCACAAGAGTGAATTGTTCTGCTTTGGGAGAGCCAAAGATGAACAAGATGCCTATAAACAATTGTTTGGCTGTGAATTGGGAAGCCTACCGTTCAGTTATTTAGGTATACCCATTCATCATCGTAACCTATCCAACAAAGAGTGGAAGTGTATTGAGGATCGTTTTGAGAAAAAACTAAGTTGCTGGAAGGGTAAGCTTTTGTCTTATGGAGGACGGCTAATTTTGATTAACTCGGTTCTTACGAGTATGCCTATGTTCCTTATGTCCTTCTTTGAGGTGCCAGTAGCGGTATGCAAAAGGTTGGACTTTTATCGATCCGCTTCTTTTGGCAGAGTGATGAAGTTAAGAAGAAATATAGACTTACTAGATGGGACATTATATGTAGACCCAAGGACCAAGGAGGTCTGGGGATTGAGAATTTAGAGGTAAAGAACAGATGTGTGCTCAGTAAGTGACTGTTCAGACTATTTGTGGAGACAGAAGGTATGTGGGTACAAATTTTGCGTAATAAGTACCTACAATCTAAAACCTTGGCCCAGGTCACGGTCAGACCCAATGATTCACCATTCTGGAAAGGGTTGATGAAAATGAAAGCAGCCTTTTTTCATTGAACTAAATTTATCATTGGAAATGGTGAGGCAACGAGATTCTGGGAGGATGCGTGGTTGGGGGAGACGCCTTTAGCCATACAATATCCATCTCTCTATAATATTGTGCAACGTAAGGAGGCGTATGTTGCCACAATTTTATAGTCAAATCCTCTAAATATTCAATTTCGACGAGCTTTGATAGGTCATCGTTGGGAGGCTTGGTTACACTTAGTCAGGAGACTCATGGATGTCCAATTATCAGACGAGTTTGATAGGCTTCAATGGAAGCTAACGACTAATGGCATCTTTTGAGTGAAATCGATGTATTTGAACCTTATTGATACAACGACAATCTCCAAGTCGATTCATATTTGGAAGGTCAAAGTATCCTTAAGAATCAAAGTCTTCATGTGGTTTGTTCACAAGAAGGTGATTCTCACTGAGGATAATTTGGCAAAGCGCAATTGGAAAGGAAATACATGATGTAGCTTTTGTGATAATGAGGAAACCATCAAACACCTTTTTCTCCAATGTTCGCTAGCAAGAATTTTATGGCAAACAGTTCGTATAGCCTTTAATATCAAACCTTCAGATAGCATTGACACGTTGTTTGGTACGTGGCTAAATGGAGTTGACATGATCAACGCGAGACATATTCGTATAGGAGTATGTGCACTTCTTTGGGCTATATGGAACTGAATGACATGGTTTTTAACACACAAACGCATATAAATTTTTTGCAGGTACTACACAGGGCATCGACGTTGATCTGTACATGGTCCTTACTCACTCCTGCGGAAATCAGGGAGCCTTTGGTTACTGGGTCTATCCGGTGGGAGACGGTAGCTCGGTATATCTACAACCGGTTTGGATGGCGGTCCAGTAATAGGATAGATGGTTAGGCATCTAGACCTATTTTAGCCTGTTGTGGCATATTTTTTTGTTGAATTACTTTGCTGCTCATTCGGAACTTGTTCGGAACCGTGGATTATTTGATTGCTTTCATTAATAAAGGGGTTGGATGCATCGCGCTGATGCAAAGGCCGGACGTATTCCTCTTTTTCTTAAAAAAAAACATGCAGATACAGCGTGTATATATCTGGGCGCCGAGTTGATCAACTTGCCCGGTAACACTTCTGCTGCGTTGATAAACTAGTCCTGGCATCGTCGCCGAAAGACCGTATGATCCCATGGGCTCTGTCCAAAGAATAAAACGAGGATCCCGGCAAGTGATTCAGGTTACTCTTTATTTTCACTGGAGTTTACAAAGTACAAGAGGTTTTTTAATAGAGTCCCTCTTACCTCCTTTTTTCAGGTGAAACGTAAGAAAAGAAATCAGCCCAAAGAGAAGAAACGGCTCTCTCTTCTTCAACTAGCCGATACCCTGTGCATTGTTGCGGTAATTTATAGAAATATATTTCAATTGTATTTCGTTGTACTATGGATTAGTGAATTTTAAATTCATAATATAAAACTAAATTTAAGATACATATTGTTTACCGTATTTAATTATTGAGTTGTATATTTTCTAGTGCGTATCCGCATGTTGAGGCAGACCTTTTCGATGCATAGAGGCAACAGATCCTAGCCACCCGGTGACCCAACCGATGCCTAGTGTAGAAGATAAATACAGCGACGATGTTCACCTTATGTTAAAACTCTTTCGGTTGTAAGTGGCATATTGGTCCATAATGAGCCGCAGTGAAATGTACAATGTTCAGGCTCCATGGGTCCAATAGTTTCGTGAGTATTTCCGTGCATGCGTGTGGTGATGTGCATAAGTTTGCATCTTCCCGGGTGCTCCTAAATGAAACAATAACTTAAAGAAAATAAGAATGAGTTTGACACCACACCATACCATCACATGCAAGATTTTGTTCAAATGGAACACAACAAAGTTTGGAAAAATAAACATAGGTATGTCACGCATGACAAGAAGATCGAAACAAAATGCCCATGGAATTGATATATGGTTAGCCAGATGAGTATGCCTCATGATAGGACGAAAAATGGCAATAAAAAATATCGGCATGCCGGAGGATCATGAGCTAATTGGCCGCCTCTTTTTTGTCTTACTCGTTTCGGCTTGAGCAGAAGCTCACTCTATTGTTAAAAATTATCGTGTGGCACTTTGCGAATGATTTGTTTTGTCTCTTTGGTGGATATGATTGATCTCAATCATTTTAATACTCATCTTTGGCTTACCTTTTTTGTACGGTTTTGCTAATCCCAAGTCATCTGACATTTCTTATGTTTAAATTGGTTCTTCACAAAATCAACTTAGATATAAAAAAAAATCTCAGTTGAGAATATTCTAGGCTTATATTTCGCCATTCTTTATTTTTGTGAGAAGCTTACCCTTCATTTTTTATAAAGGGTATTTTTATTAACTCAGAATGTAGCATCGAGCGGATACAAAACATAAAAAGTGACACCGGCCTCTGCATAGTTAAGATGCACACAGTCATCAAACTAACTGTCTATCAAAGAATATAAAAACGACAAAGTGACAACAGTAAAGCCATATGAGACCAAAACTATGCCTATATCGACGGAGAAGGTGGACCGATCCGGAGATTATGCTGCCACCCATGTTGGAAAATACCTCTCTGGCCACCCGCTCCAACTGCATACACACCACCTTGAACAACGATTGGTACTCTATTCAGTGCAGAATAGACCACATACGAAGCCAATGCATACAACGGTAAATAACCTACATAGGAGAAGAGATTTTGCCATTAAAAATACAATCATTTCTACATAGTCAAAGCGACCATAATAAGGCATACGCTCCCACCCGTATTAGCGGACTAAACGTAAGTATTCCATCAAGCCAATGGCTATATATATTGGCAACACTTGGTGGTGGATACAGATTATACGCTATTTGGATGACTGGCCATGTAGAACGCGCAAACTTGCACTGAAAGAAGAGATTTTCAATTGTCTCGTCATGAGTATAAAAACAACACTTCTTGCTTCCATTTCAGTTGCGTCGAGCAAGATTGTCTTTAGTTAGCACAACTCCTCTCCAAAGATACCATATGAAAATCTTAACTATTAGTGGTATCTTCGATTTTCAGATTTGTTTATTATTGTCCATTGGAATCTCTATGCGCGAGAGTGCACGGTACATAGAGTCAACTGTGAAGGACCCAAATGTAGCGAGATTCCAGCGAAACACATCCTGCCCTTGTGTCAAGTTAATCGAATCCAAACGAGATAGTAGATGTTGCCATGACACAAGAAGGGGGCCAATCAAATCCCTCCTAAATGATATATCTGGTGGGGAAGAGCTCAACACTTGCGCAAGAGTATCATTCTTATCGCGTATAATGCGGCGCAACACTCCATATTGTTCCCGGAGAGTGGCATTTCCTAGCCACTTGTCCTCCCGGAAGCGTATCTCTGAGCCGTCCTTTATTGTGAAAGATTCAAAGCGGAAAAGAAGTTTCTTTACCGCCATCAGTCCAGCCCAAAAACGCGAGTCACCGGGCTTCCAAAATGCCTGGTGAAAAAGCATGGTGCCCCATGTTTGGTTTTGGTAATTGATGACAATCCCTATGGACTAATGGTTGCCTTAAGTTATATTTGAAGAGTTTGTCCATAGGCATTGCTTGAAGACCATTTGTTGGTTTTAAGGTTATTAGAGGAAGATTATGTGTTGACCAAGGTGTTATTCAAAGAGTTATCCAAAGATTGATCATAGTGTTGGAAAGACACAAGGTTGATCAAGACTAAGTACAAAGAGTGATTCAAGTTGATCAACACACAAAGCGTACAAGATGTACCGAATGGAATCAATTGATCTCTGTTGGGGAACGTTGCATGGAAAAAGAAAAAACATTCATACGAAACACCCAAGATATATTCTATGGATATGCTAGCAACGAGAAGGGAGTGTGTATACATACTCTTGTAGAACGAAAGCGGTAACGATCTAGAGATCGTGGTTAACGTAGTCGTGCTCGCATCGCGATCCAAGCACCGAACGAGCGGCACTTCTGAGATATGCACACATATGACTCGATGGCGTCTCCTCATTCTCGATCTAGCAAGCGGGGGAGGAAAGGTAGATGAGATCTGATTCAGCACGACGACGTGGTGGTGGTGGTGGCAGCGGAACTCTGGCAGGGCTTCGCCAAGCACGTACCAGACGAGAAGTGTAGGGATAGGAAGAGGGCTGCCGCCATGGTGAAGGAGTGTGTTTCCCCATGCGCCTCCCCACATTTATATAGGCGTGGGAGGGGCCAGTGGATTTCCCTCCAAGCCCCTAGGGTTGTTGGCCAAGGGGGAGGAAGGAAATCCATCCTTTCCTTCCCCACCGATCGCTATCCCCTTTTTAGGGATCTTAATCTTATCCCTTCGGGATATGATCCTATTCTTTTTAGGGGGGTCTTGGTGCGCCTAGACCAGGGGTGTGGGTCCTTGACCAACTACCCACGTCCATGTGGGCCCCCATGCAGGTGGGTTCCACTGTGGAACCTTCTAGAACCTTGTCGATACAATACCGAAAAATCCCGAACATTTTTTGGAGCTATGAATATGACTTCTCGTATATAAATATTTACCTCTAGACCATTTTGGAGCACCTTGTGATGTCTCGGATCCCGTCTGGGACTCCGAACAATATTCGGTCTTGCCATTATTAATATCCCAATACTACCATAGCGTTACCGAACGTTAAGTGTGTGACCCTACGGGTTTAAGAACATGTAGACATGACCGAGACTCCTCTCTGGTCAATAACCAATAGCAGGACCTGGATGTTCATATTGACTTGCAAATGTTCAACTAAGATCTTTATCAGTTTGAACCACTATGTCGAGGATTCAGTTAATCTCATATACAATTCCCTTTGTCTAGCGCTATGTTATGATACGTCTCTGTCGTATCTACTTTTCCTCACACTTTTGCTCTTGTTCTGGACTCTAACTTGCATGATTTGAATGAAACGAACCCAGACTGACGTTGTTTTCAGCAGAACTACCATGGTGTTGTTTTTGTGCAGAAATAAAAGTTCTCGGAACTGGACGAAACTTTTTGGAGATTTATTTTACAATAAATAAAAATAACTGGAGCCAAGAACCACCGGAGGGGGTGCCCTGGTTGGGCACGATACACCAGGGCACGCCACCCCCTCCAGTCGCGCCCTGGTGGGTTGTGCCCACCTCGGGGCCCCACTGACCCTAATTCCAGCGCTATAAAATCCTATTTTCGAAGAAAAAAATCAGAGAGAAAGTTTCATCGCGTTTTACGATACGGAGCCACCGCCACCTCCTGTTCTTCATTGGGAGGCCAGATCTGGAGCCCGTTTGGGGCTCCGGAGAGGGGATCTTCGGTCTTCGTCATCATCAACCCTTCTCCATCACCAATTCCATGATGCTCCCCACCGGGAGTGAGTAATTCCTTCGTAGGCTTGCTGGTCGGTGAGGAGTTGAATGAGATTCATCATGTAATCGAGTTAGTTTTGTTAGGGCTTGATCCCTAGTATCCACTATGTTTTGAGATTGATGTTGCTATGACTTTGCCTTGCTTAATGCTTGTCACTAGGGCTCGAGTGCCATGATTTCAGATCTGAACCGTTTATGTTATCACCATTATATCTATGTTCTTGATCCGATCTTGCTAGTCATACGCACCTATTACGTGTTATGGTTCGTAAACCCCGGAGTAACAATAGTCGGGATACTTTCCGGTGATGACCGCAGTTTGAGGAGTTCATGTATTCACTATGTGTTAATGCTTTGTTCCGGTTCTCTATTAAAAGGAGGCCTTAATATCCCTTAGTTTCCTTATGGACCCCGCTGCCATGGGAGGGTAGGACAAAAGATGCCATGCAAGTTCTTTTCCATAAGCACGTATGACTATTTACGGAATACATGCCTACATTACATTTATGAACTGGAGCTAGTTCTGTGTCGCCCTAGGTTATGACTGTTACATGATAAATATTATCCAACGAGTTCACCGATCTAGTGCCTACGAGTTTTCCACATATTGTTCTTGCTGGGTTACTATTGCTACTGCTACTGTTACACTTGCTACAAAACCGTTGCTATCACTACTACCGTTACTGTTACTGCTACTACTGCTATCCAAACTATCATACTACTGTGCTACTGATCACTCTGTTGCAGATATTTATTCTTCAAGTGTGGTTGAATTGACAACTCAACTGCTAATACTCGCAAATATTCTTTGGCTCCCATTGTGTCGAATCTATAAATTTGGGTTGAATACTCTACCCTCGAAAACTATTGCGATCCCCTATACCTGTGGGTTATCAAGACCTTTTTCTGGCGCCGTTGCCAGGGAGCATAGCTTTATTTGTTGAGTCACTTGGGATTTATATCAATTGATCACTATGAAGAATCTCAAGGATACAAGAACCAAGATTTTTCCCTCTAAGACGAGGGAAGGTAAGGAATTGCCATCTAGCTCCGTACTTGATTCACCTTTGGTTATGAGTAAGCTTGCAACGCCACCACATGCTATTAATCTTGATATGTCGCAAGTTATTGATGATGCTACTTCTGCTATGAATGATGCTTATGATGATGCTAGTACCATGCTTGATGATAATGTGCCACTAGGTGAATTTCTTGATGAACAAATTGCTAGAGCTAAAGAGAATGAAATTACTGAAACTGATGAAGCCTTTGAAACTAAGAACTATGAAACACCTATTAGACCTAGCTCTCCTAGATTTGAGATGCCTAAGATACCTGAGGGTTATGTTATGGATGGAGAAATAGCTAGAGAAATCCTTTCTTGTAAGGATTGAGATGATCTTAAGAAATTGCTACGCAAGTATAAGGAAAATACTTTGAATGCTGGAATGAAATGTGATCCTAAGTTTGCGACTTCACCTATCTTTGTTACCGATAAGGATTATGAATTCTCTGTCGACCCAGAGTTAATTACTTTGGTTGAATCTGATCCTTTTCATGGCTATGAAACTGAAACTGTAGTGGCACATCCTACTAAGCTGAATGATATAGCCACCCTCTTTGCTCATGATGAGAAGATTCGCTACTACTATATTCTCAAATTATTTCCGTTCTCATTAAAGGGTGATGCTAAGATATGGTACAATACTCTTGCTCATGGTTGTGTGCGTAGTCCCCAGGATATGATTTACTACTTCTCTAAAAAATATTTTCCTGCTCATAAGAAACAAGCTGCCTTACAGGAAATATTTAACTTTGTGCAAATTGAAGAAGAGAGTCTCCCACAAGCTTGGGGGAGGCTTCTCCAATTGCTTAATGCTTTGCCTGATCACCCTCTTAAGAAAAATGAAATACTTGATATCTTCTATAATGGACTAGATGATGCTTCTAGGGACTTCCTAGATAGTTGTGCTGGTTGTGTTTTCAGGGAACGAATTGTTGAACAAGCCGAGGAACTATTGAATAATATATTAAAGAATTATGATGATTGGACTCTCCCTGAACCACCACTTAAACCCACTCCGAAGAAGAGGGGTATCTTATTTCTCAGCCCTGAAGATATGCAAGAGGCAAAGAAATGTATGAAGGAAAAAGGTATTAAAGCTGAGGATGTTAAGAATTTACCACCTATTGAAGAAATACATGGCCTTGACACACCACCACCTCCACAGGCGGTAGAGGTAAATTCTTTATTAAAATTTGATGAAAGTGATATCCCTTACAATAAATATCCTAGTCAATGCTTATATGAGTTTGATAACTACATTATGAAACAAGATCACTTCAATGCAAATGTTCTGAAACAATTGAAATATAATTCTGATATGATTGCACGCTTGAGTGACTTGTTATTTAGAATCAGTAATGATGTTAGAGGTGTAGGAAAACATGCCTCTATGGTTCAAACCCAGTTAGAACAAGTTGCTAAATCTCAAAAAGAATTGCTTGATTAAATGAATAATAATATGAATGATTTTGCTGCTAGAGTAGTTACTAGAGGAGGTAGAATAACCCAAGAACCTCTTTATCCTGAAGGTCATCCTAAAAGAATTGAACAAGACTCTCAAAGAATTAATACTGATGCACCTAGTCCTCCTAAAAAGAAAAAGAAAAAGAAAAAGAAAAATGATAGGACTTTGCATACCTCTAGTGAACCTGAGATACAAAAACCTCCTGATAATAATGATGTCTCTATTTCTGATGCTGAAACTCAATCTGGTAATGAACATCCACCTAGTGATAATGAAAATGATAATGATGATGTTCATGAGGATACTCAACCGAACAATGATAAAGAACCAGAGAATGATGTTGAAATAGAGCCTGCCATTGATCTTGATAACCCACAACCTAAAAATAAACGATGTGATAAAAGAGACTTTGTGGCTAGAAAACATGGTAAAGAAAGAGAGCCATGGGTTCAGAAACCCATGCCCTTTCCACCTAAACCATCTAAGAAAAAGGATGATGAAGAATTTGAACGCTTTGCTGAAATGATTAGGCCAGTCTTTTTACGTACCCGCTTAACTGATATCTTAAAGATGGCCCCTTATGCAAAATACATGAAAGACATCATCACTGATAAAAGAAAGATACCTGAAGCTGAAATCTCCACCATGCTTGCTAATTATTCTTTTAAGGATGGAGTACCTAAAAAACTTGGAGATCCGGGAATACCAACTATACCTTCCTCCATTAAAAGAAATTATGTCAAAACTGCTTTGTTTGATTTGGGAGCTGGTGTTAGTGTTATGCCTTTCTCCTTATATAAAAGACTTAATTTGAATAAACTCACACCTACTGAAATATCATTGCAAATGGCTGACAAATCAACTGCCATACCTATCGGTATTTGTGAGGATGTGCCCGTTGTTGTTGCAAATGTTACTATCTTAACAGACTTTGTTATTCTTGAGATGCCCGAGGACGACAACATGTCGATTATCCTTGGTAGACCCTTTTTGAATACTGCAGGGGCATACGGTGCACTTTCTGAAGAAACAATTCCAAGTGAATGGTATAAATGTTATTGAAGAATCTCCGACACTCACTATTGGAAGTTTTCAATTACCTCTACCTACTGCCAAAAAGAAATATGATATACTTATTGTTGGGGATATGCATATCCCCATTGAGGTAACTTAGTGTTTTACGAAAGTTCTTCGGTTTCATGCTAATCGGAAGTGGTTGTTAATAAGACTTGATCAACCTTATTAATGGATCATTTTTGAGAGGTATGAAGTTGATGAATCTAGTAGGCACAACCTTCTGCTCCCACCTTTTGTTTTCTATTTTACTTAGTCAAATAAAATAAAATGCCATGTCTATCATGTTTTCTGTTTTCTCCGTGCAATAAAAAAATGACCCAAAAATAAAAGTTCTCAGAATGTCCTGAAAATTTGATACGATTTTTTTCTGAATATTTCTGAATTTCTGGTGCAAATAACATCAGAGGGGGGTGCACCTAGTGCCCACAAGACACCAGGGCGCGCCAGCAACCCCAGGCGCGCCCTGGTGGGTTGTGGCCCCCACGTGAGCCCCCTCACTTACTTCTTTAGCCCATGTCATCTCCTACCTTCAGAAAAAAAAATCACCATAGCTCTCACTCCCGTGTTCTTGCTCTCAAACCCGCGGATTTCGATCTCTTTGCTCGAAGCTCCGTTTCCGAAACTGTTTTGGGGGATTGCTACTTGGTATGTGACTCCTCCATTGCTCCAATTAGTTTTTGATTTAGTGGGTTATTTTTAGAATAATTAGCTACTCTTGGTGCTGCTGTAGATGGGCTTGCATGTTGAATTCTTAGAGTTCTAAGTAGTTTGAATGCTTAATATGGCCTCTATGCATCCCTAGGAGTAGTTGCTATCAATGTTACGAAGTTTTGTTGACAAAAATTTTGCGTCCCAAATTTTTTTAGAAATTTGTTCGCAGGTAAAAATGCAATTCGTTAGGAGTTCTTCGAGGAGGAGGTCCTCGGAGGCCTCATCAAGTGGAAGCTCGGTCCGACAATCTTATGTTGAGCCAAGTGAAAGCTCGATGCGAGATGCCGCTACCAAATCATGTTTGTGGCCGTGTGACGAATTCATGGAAGGTGCAGGTATCAAGGAGGAATCTGAGCAATTTATCCAGAATGCAGAACTTGCTCCCTTCATCGCAGATAAGTGCCCTCAACATCTCGAACTCACAAAAACATTCACCAAGAAATTTAAATATTTTCCCCATGAGTCTAGAGTTTCATTCAACCTTTATGACCGTCCATTTACCATGCCTTTAGAAGTGTTCGGTAGAGCGTGCAAAATTTCATATTGGGGTTCGCTAGACGAACCACCAACATTTGAGTATGAGTCATTTCTGATTAATCTCTGTTTCGGTGAAGATAGAGGAGTGACACAAGGTAGAATAAAAAGCATCCATTTTCCATCAATACATTACTTTGCACTCTTTAATGGCAAATGCATCGTAGGCAAGCAAGATTGCAGCACACTGTTATTGGGGAACGTTGCATGGGAAACAAAAAATTTCCTACGCACACGCAAGATCTATCCATGGTGATGAGCATCTATGAGAGGGAGAGTGGATCTACATACCCTTGTAGATCGCTAAGCGGGAAGCGTTAAGAAACGCGGTTGATGTAGTCGAACGTCTTCGCGATCCAAATCGCCGAGCGTCCCGCGATCCAATCACAATCTAGTACCGAACGGACGGCACCTCCGCGTTCAGCACACGTACAGCTTGATAACGATCTCTGCCTTCTTGATCCAGCAAGAGGGAGCGGAGAGGTAGATGAGTTCTCCGGCAGCGCGACAGCGCGGCGACGGTGGTGGTGGAACTATTCCAGCAGGGCTTCGCCTAAGCGCTGCTGAAAACTAGAGGATTTGATCTATCGGGGAGAGAGGGCTGCACCATGGCTAAAGTTTCTTGTACTACTGCTGTCTCTCCCCTCTAGTATATAAAGGAGGGAGGGGAGGGGCTGGCCGGCCGCGGGCTCCTCCTAGGAGTCGGCCGCAAGGAGGAGGAGGTGGAGGAGTCCACCTCCAATCCTACTCCTAGTAGGATTCCTTCCCTTCCCCCACTTGGACTTTCCTTTCCCTCAAGCCCAGCCGCATAGGCCTTCTTGGGCCGGCCGCCCAGCCCACCAGGGGCTGGTGCACCACCCTCAGGTCCATGCGACCCACCTGGGGTGTGGTGGGCCCACTTGGTGGACCCCCGGAACCCATTCGTCACTCCCGGTACACTGCCGGAAATACCCGAAACTTTTCCGGAGTTCAAACATCACCTTCCTATATATCAATCTTTACCTCCGGACCATTCCGGAGCTCCTCGTGACATCCGGGATCTCATCCGGGACTCCAAACAACCTTCGGTCACCAACATATATAACTCAACTATACCGAAACGTCACCGAACCTTAAGTGTGCAGACCCTGCGGGTTCGAGAACTATGTAGACATGACCGAGACACCTCTACGGTCAATAACCAATAGCGGGACCTGGATGCCCATATTGGTGCCTACATACTCTACGAAGATCTTTATCGGTTGAACCTCTATGTCAAGGATTCAGTTAATCCTGTATGTTGTTCCCTTTGTTTCTGCGGTATGTTACTTGCCCGAGATTCGATCGTCGGTATCTCCATACCTAGTTCAATCTCGTTACCGGCAAGTTTCTTTACTCGTTCCGTAATACAAGATCCCGTGGCTAACACTTTAGTCACATTGCTTGCAAGGCTTGTTGTGATGTTGTATTACCGAGTGGGCCCTGAGATACCTCTCCGTCACACGGAGTAACAAATCCCAGTCTCGATCCATGCCAACTCAACAGACACCTTCGGAGATACCCGTAGAGCATCTTTATAGTCACCCAGTTACGTTGTGACGTTTGATACACACAAGGTATTCCTCCTGTGTTAGTGAGTTGCATGATCTCATGGTCATAGGAACAGATACTTGACATGCAGAAAACAATAGCAATAAACTGACACGATCATATGCTACGTTCATAGTTTGGGTCTTGTCCATCACATCATTCTCCCAATGATGTGATCCTGTTATCAAATGACATCTCATGTCTATGTCTAGGAAACCTTGACCATCTTTGATCAACAAGCTAGTCTACTAGAGGCATACTAGGGACACAGTGTTGTCTATGTATCCACACATGTATCGGTGTTTCCAATCAATACAATTATAGCATGGATAATAAACGATTATCATGAACAAGGAAATATAATAATAACTACTTTTATTATTGCCTCTAGGGCATATTTCCAACAGTCTCCCACTTGCACTAGAGTCAATAATCTAGCTCACATCACTATGTGATTAACATTGTAATGAATCTAACACCCATGCAGTTCTGGTGTTGATCATGTTTAGCCCTTGGAAGAGGTTTAGTCATCGGATCTGCAACATTCAGATCCGTGTGTACTTTGCAAATATTTATGTCGTCCTCCTTGATGTAATCGCGGATGGAATTGAAACGTCGCTTTATGTGTCTGGTCCTCTTGTGAAACCTTGGTTCCTTGGCTAGAGCAATGGCACCAGTGTTGTCACAGAACAGAGTCATTGGGTTCAGTGCACTAGGCACTACTCCAAGATCTGTCATGAACTCCTTCATCCAGACACCTTCCTTCGCCGCCTCCGAGGCAGCGATGTACTCCGCTTCGCATGTAGAATCAGCTACGATGCTTTGCTTGGAATTGCACCAGCTTACCGCACCCCCATTGAGAATAAATACGTATCCGGTTTGAGACTTAGAGCCATCCGGATCTGTGTCAAAGCTTGCATCGACGTAACCCTTTACGACGAGCTCTTCATCACCTCCATAAACGAGAAACATGTCCTTAGTCCTTTTCAGGTACTTCAGGATATTCTTGACCGCCGTCCAGTGTTCCACTCCTGGATCACTTTGAAACCTTCCGGCCAAACTTATGGCAAGGCTGACATCGGGTCTTGTGCACAGCATTGCATACATGATAGAGCCTATGGCAGAAGCATAGGGGACGACACTCATCTTTTCTCTATCTTCTGCAGTCACTGGGCATTGAGTCTTACTCAACTTCACACCTTGCAACACAGGCAAGAACCCCTTCTTGGACTGATCCATTTTGAACTTCTTCAAAACTTTGTCAAGGTATGTGCTCTGTGAAAGTCCTATTAAGCGTCTTGATCTATCTCTATAGATCTTGATGCCTAATATGAAAGCAGCTTCTCCTAGGTCCTTCATTGAAAAACTCTTGTTCAAATATTCCTTCACGCTTTCCAACATTTCTATATTGTTTCCAATTAACAATATTTCATCCACATATAATATTAGAAACGCTATAGAGCTCCCACTCACTTTCTTGTAAATACAAGCTTCTCCGTAAACTTGTATAAACCCGAACGCTTTGATCACCTCATCAAAGCGAAGATTCTAACTCCGAGATGCTTGCACCAGTCCATAAATGGATCGCTGGAGTTTGCAAACTTTGTCAGCATTCTCTGGATCGACAAAACCTTCTGGTTGCATCATATACAACTCTTCCTTAAGGAAACCGTTAAGGAACGCTGTTTTGACATCCATCTGCCAAATTTCATAATCGAAAAAGGCAGCTATTGCTAACATGATTCTGACGGACTTAAGCATCGCTACGGGTGAGAAGGTCTCATCGTAGTCAACTCCTTGAACTTGTGAAAAACCCTTTGCCACAAGTCGAGCTTTATAGACGGTGACATTACCGTCCGCGTCCGTCTTCCTCTTAAAGATCCATTTGTTCTGAATGGCCTTACGCCCTTCAGGTAATACTTCCAAAGCCCATACTTTGTTTTCATACATGGATCCCATCTCGGATTTCATGGCCTCTAACCATTTCTCGGAATCCGGGCCCATCATCGCTTCTCCATAGCTCGTAGGCTCATTGTTGTCCAACAACATGACCTCTAAGACAGGGTTGTCGTACCACTCTGGAGCAGTACGCGTCCTCGTCGACCTACGAGGTTCGATAGCAACTTGATCTGAAGCTTCATGATCATCATCATTAACTTCCTCTTCAACCGATGCAGGCTCCATAGAAACATCTTTCTATGTTGCGCTACTCTCAGGTTGAAGTAAAGGTTCAATAACCTCATCTAGTTCTATCTTCCTCCCACTCAATTCTTTCGAGAGAAACTCTTTCTCAAGAAATGTTCCGTTTTTAGCGACAAACACTTTGCCTTCGGATCTGAGATAGAAGGTATACCCAACTGTTTCTTTTGGGTATCCTATGAAGACGCATTTCTCCGCTTTGGGTTCCATCTTTTCAGGCTGAAGCTTTTTTGACATAAGCATCACATCCCCAAACTTTAAGAAACGACAACTTTGGCTTCTTGCCAAACCACAGTTCATATGGCGTCGTCTCAACGGATTTCGATGGTGCCCTATTTAAAGTGAATGCAGTTGTCTCTAATGCATAACCCCAAAACGATAGTGGCAAATCAGCAAGAGACATCATAGATCGCACCATATCCAATAAGGTTCGATTACGACGTTCGGACACACCGTTACGCTGTGGTGTTCCGGGCGGTGTCAATTGTGAAACAATTCCACACTGTCTTAAGTGACTGCCAAACTCATAACTCAGATATTCTCCTCCTCGATCAGATCGTAGGAATTTAATCTTTTTGTTACGATGATTCTCAACTTCACTCTGAAATTGCTTGAACTTTTCAAACGTTTCAGACTTGTGTTTCATTAAGTAAATATACCCATATCTACTTAAGTCATCAGTGAAGGTGAGAAAATAACGATATCCACCGCGCGCCTCAATGCTCATCGGACCGCACACATCAGTATGTATGATTTCCAACAAGTCACTTGCCCGTTCCATTGTTCCAGAGAATGGCGTTTTAGTCATCTTGCCCATGAGGCATGGTTCACATGTGTCAAGTGATTCAAAATCAAGTGACTCCAAAAGTCCATCAGCATGGAGCTTCTTCATGCGTTTTACACCAATATGACCTAAACGGCAGTGCCACAAGAAAGTGGTACTATCATTATCAACTCTACATCTTTTGGCATCAATGTTATGCACATGTGTATCATCACTATCGAGATTAAATAAGAATAAACCCCTCACATTGGGTGCATGACCATAAAAGATATTACTCATATAAATAGAACAACCATTATTCTCTGATTTAAATGAGTAACCGTCTCGCAATAAACAAGATCCAGATATAATGTTCATGTTTAACGCAGGCACTAAATAACAATTATTCAGGTTCATCATTAATCCCGATGGTAATCGAAGAGCGAGCATGCCGACGGCGATCACATCAACCTTGGAACCATTTCCCACGCGCATCGTCACTTCGTCCTTTGCCAGCCTCCGTCTATTCCACAGTTCTTGTTTTGAGTTGCAAATGTGAGCAACCGCACCGGTATCAAATACCCAGGCACTACAACGAGAGTTGGTAAGGTACACATCAATAACATGTATATCATATATACCTTGTTTGTTGTTGGCCGCCTTCTTGTCAACCAAAATACTTGGGGCAGTTCCGCTTCCAGTGACCAGTTCCCTTGCAATGAAAGCACTCAGTTTCTGGCTTGGGTCCAGGCTTGGGTTTCTTCACGGGTGGGGCAACTGATTTGCCACTCTTCTTGGAGTTAGTCTTCTTACCCTTGCCATTCTTCTTGAAACTAGTGGTTTTATTGACCATCAACACTTGATGCTCCTTCTGAATCTCAGACTCAGCGACTTTCAACATCGCAAACAGCTCGGCGACTGACTTGTTCATCCCGTGCATGTTATAGTTCAACACGAAGCTCTTGTAGCTAGGTGGCAATGATTGAAGAACTCTGTCAGTGATCGCCTCTACTGGAAGGGGCATCCCCAATTCAGCTAGACGTGTGGAATACCCAGACATTTTGAGTATGTGTTCACTGACAGACCCGTTCTCCTCCATCTTGCAGGCATAGAACTTATCGGAGGTCTCATACCTCTCGATCCGGGCATTCTTCTGAAAGATAAACTTCAACTCTAGGAACATATCATATGCTCCATGACGTTCAAAACGTCTTTGAAGTCCCAGTTCCAAGCCATACAACATTGCACATTGAACCATTGAGTAATCATCAGAACGAGTCTGCCAGGCGTTCACAACGTCTGGAGACTCAACTGGAGCGGGTGGATCACCAAGCGGTGCATCAAGGACATAACCTTTTTGGGAAGCCATAAGGATAATCCTCAGATTACGGGCCCAGTCCACAGAGTTACTTCCATCATCTTTCAACTTAGCTTTCTCTAGGAACGCATTAAAATTCAGGGGTGCTACTGCGCGAGCCATGATCTACAACATAAATTTTGCAAAAACAACTTAGACTATTGTTTAAGATAATGAGTTTAGTTAATCATATTACTTAAAAAATCCCACTCAAATTGACATCCCTCCGGTCATTCGAGTGTCACATGATCCAAATCCACCAACTCAAGTCCGATCATCACGTGAGTTGAGTTGGTTTCAATGGTGAACATCTTCATGTTGATCATATCTACTATATGACTCATGTTCGACCTTTTGGTCTCTTGTGTTCTGAGGCCATGTCTGTACATGCTAGGCTCGTCAAGTTTAACCCGAGTGTTCCGCACGTGCAACACTGGCTTGCACCCGTTGTATGCGAACGTAGAGTCTATCACACCCGATCATCACGTGGTGTCTCGAAACGACGAACTTTTGCAACGGTGCACACTCGTGGAGAACACAATTTATCTTGAAATTTAAGTGAGGGATCACCTTATAATGCTACCGTCGTCCTAAGCAAAATAAGATGCATAAAAGGATTAACATCACATGCAAATCATAAGTGACATGATATGGCCATGAACTTGTGCTTTTGATCTCCATCTCTAAAGCACCGGCATGATCTCCATCGTCACCGGCATGACACCATGATCTCCATCATCTTGATCTCCATCAACGTGTCGCCATGAGGTTGTCGCGCCGACTGTTGCTTCCACGACTATTGCTAACTCATAGCGATAAAGTAAAGCAAAACGGCGAAAATAATTAAAGACAACCCTATGGCTCCTGCTGGTTGCCGTACTCATCGACATGCAAGTCGTGATATTCTATACAATACATGATCATCTCATACATCACATATATCTCATCATGTAATTGGCCATATCACATCACATGCATACCCTGCAAAAACAAGTTAGACGTCCTCTAATTGTTGTTGCAAGTTTTACGTGGCTGCTACGGGTATCTAGCAAGAACAATTCTTACCTACGCAAAAACCACAACGGTGATACAAAAATTGCTATTCAACCTTCTCAAGGACCGCCTTTGTCAAATCCGATCCGACTAAAGTGGGAGAAACAGACACCCGCCAGCCATCTCTATGCAACGAAGTTACATGTCAGTTGATGGAACCGGTCTCTCGTAAGCGTACGAGTAATGTTGGTCCGGGCCGCTTCATCCCACAATACAGCCGAAACAAGAAAAGACAAAGGGTGGAAGCAATCCGAATATCAACGCCCACAAACTCCTTTGTGTTCTACTCGTGATCTCATCTACACATAGACCTAGCTCATGATGCCACTGTTGGGGAACGTTGCATAGGAAACAAAAAATTTCCTACGCACACGCAAGATCTATCCATGGTGATGACCATCTACGAGAGGGAGAGTGGATCTACATACCCTTGTAGATCGCTAAGCGGGAAGCGTTAAGAAACGCGGTTGATGTAGTCGAACGTCTTCACGATCCAAATCGCTGAGCGTCCCGCGATCCAATCACGATCTAGTACCGAACGGACAGCACCTCCGCATTCAGCACACGTACAGCTCGATGATGATCTCCGCCTTCTTGATCCAGCAAGAGGGAGCGGAGAGGTAGATGAGTTCTCTGGCAGCGCTACGGCGCGGCGACGGTGGTGGTGGAACTATTCCAGTAGGGCTTCGCCTAAGCGCTGGTGAAAACTAGAGGATTTGATCTATCGGGGAGAGAGGGCTGCACCGTGGCTAAAGTTTCTTGTACTGCTGTTGTCTCTCCCCTCTAGTATATAAAGGAGGGAGGGGAGGGGCTGGCTGGCCGCGGGCTCCTCCTAGGAGTCGGACGCAAGGAGGAGGTGGAGGAGTCCACCTCCAATCCTACTCCTAGTAGGATTCCTTCCCTTCCCCCACTTGGACTTTCCTTTCCCTCAAGCCCAGCCGCATAGGCCTTCTTGGGCCAGCCGCCCAGCCCACCAGGGGCTGGTGCGCCACCCTCAGGTCCATGCGACCCACTTGGGGTGTGGTGGGCCCACTTGGTGGACCCCCGGAACCCATTCGTCACTCCCGGTACACTGCCGAAAATGCCCGAAAATTTTCCGGAGTTCAAACACCACCTTCCTATATATCAATCTTTACCTCTGGATCATTCCGGAGCTCCTCGTGACGTCCGGGATCTCATCCGGGACTCCGAACAACCTTCGGTCACCAACATATATAACTCAACTATACCGAAACATCACCGAACCTTAAGTGTGCAGACCCTGCGGGTTCGAGAACTATGTAGACATGACCGAGACACCTCTACGGTCAATAACCAATAGCGGGACCTGGATACCCATATTGGTTCCTACATATTCTACGAAGATCTTTATCGGTTGAACCTCTATGTCAAGGATTCAGTTAATCCCGTATGCTGTTCCCTTTGTTTCTTCGGTATGTTACTTGCCCGAGATTCGATCGTCGATATCTCCATACCTAGTTCAATCTCGTTACTGGCAAGTCTCTGTACTCGTTCCGTAATACAAGATCCCGTGGCTAAAAGTTTAGTCACATTGCTTGCAAGGCTTGTTGTGATGTTGTATTACCGAATGGGCCCTGAGATACCTCTCCGTCACACGGAGTAACAAATCCCAGTCTCGATCCATGCCAACTCAACAGACACCTTCGGAGATACCTGTAGAGCATCTTTATAGTCACCCAGTTACGTTGTGACGTTTGATACACACAAGGTATTCCTCCGGTGTCAGTGAGTTGCAGGATCTCATGGTCATAGGAACAGATACTTGACATGCAGAAAACAATAGCAATAAACTGACACGATCATATGCTACGTTCATAGTTTGGGTCTTGTCCATCACATCATTCTCCCAATGATGTGATCCTGTTATCAAATGACATCTCATGTCTATGGCTAGGAAACCTTGACCATCTTTGATCAACAAGCTAGTCTACTAGAGGCATACTAGGGACACAGTGTTGTCTATGTATCCACACATGTATCGGTGTTTCCAATCAATACAATTATAGCATGGATAATAAATGATTATCATGAACAAGGCAATATAATAATAACTACTTTTATTATTGCCTCTAGGGCATATTTCTAACAACTGTGTGCTCCTGATTTGAGTCTCATACACACTGCTATAACAGGAGATAAACGTTATAATCTTGGAGCAATTGTTGCATGGAGATTGCAGCACAACGCTGCTAGTGGTCATTTTTATGGAGGAATTTATGCCTCCCGTGTAGCTGAGAAGCTAAATGTATCACCTTAGCCTAACGATCCCATTTTACCTACTCGGTACTTAGACTTTGAGGCCATGAAACGTCATAAATTCCTTAAGGGCACAGTCACTAAGTATACCTACAACTTGAGGTTCAATAAAGGCCTCGTTGTACCTGTTACTTTGCCTGCTCATGCTCTCTTTAATTTTCACAGTAGGGGAAGATACTATGTTCTTGAGAGCAAGGCCCGCGCATACAATGCGGAGGTTGAAGCTGCGCCAAGAACCTCGGTGGGTTATCATTCAGACTATTATCCAGGCCGCGGATGGTGATTACCAAGCTAGGCCAAAAGCCTAAGCTTGGGGGGAGTACGTATATCCACCGACATTATATTCATGTTTACACATTTCATTCCAGTTGTCGGTGTCCACACTTTTTCATTGTATTATCCATGCTAGATTTATTTTCTTGCTTACTTCTTGCGTCTTTGAAAAAACTTTGAGAAAACCCAAAAATATTTTCTACTTCTTTTTGGCTTTTCTTTCTAGTTTAATTTAATTGTAGTATCAAAAGAAAACCCAAAAAGATTTCTCGTTTCTTCTTTTACTTGTTGGGAGCTCTCCCGTGTAAATAGTTTTTCTCGTTTTTGTTTTTCCCTCTTTAATTTGCTTTCTTCAAGAAAAAACAAAAACTCCAAAAATATTTCAGTGTGTTTCTCTGAAATTCTTTTCCTTTTATTTGAGTCGTACCCAGGAGAAGACCACAATGGAAATGTTGAGTGGCTCTCATATGCATCATTGTTAATCTAACAAAGAGCCCATGTTACTTTGTCTTCCCCTCTTGAATAAAATGTTTGCAGATTCCAGCTTAGTCCACGACACTCTTGCACTATTATTATTTTCTTATCATTCGGTCGTGCAAGTGAAAGGCAATAATGACGATATTTGACGAAGTGACTGTGGCAGAGAGAAGCGGGTATGAACTCAACTTGTTTTTGTTTTTGTAAATATGTTTAACCTAGTATCCATGATTCAACATATTATGATCAAACATGTTTGCAATGACAATTAGAGATTATAGTTGCTCATGCCATGCTTAAGTAGCTAGGAGTGGATAATGATTTATCTTGGATGTCAACATGCATTAAAATGATTGTGATGTGGTATGATGATATGGTATCCTCCTCTGAATATTTCAAGTGGCTTGACTTGGCACATGTTCACGCATGTAGTTGAATCAAAACTAACATAGCCTTCATGATATTTATGTTCATGGTGTCCATATCCTACTCATGCTAGTATTCAATGTTTATTATTCGTAATGCATGTTCATGACCGTTTTCGCTCTCTAGCTGGCCGCTTCTCAATCTATTTGATAGCCTTCGCCTATACTAAGCGGGAATACTGCTTGTGCATCAAAATCCTTAAAGCAAAGTTATTCCATATGAGTCCACTATATCTACCTATATGCGGTATTACCCTGCCGTCCCAAGTAAATTTGCATGTGCCACCTCTAAAAATTCAAATGAACATCTGTTTTGTGTGCCTGGACCTCTCATGGAGTGACAGGGGGCGGTCAGTATCTTCCATGTTAAGCGGGTTATTCTCATGATGAGTGTTTATTCACTCGTCCTTGCACGAGAGGGGCGGTAATCGGGATTCCCAGTCCCGAAATAAAAAAACGCAAATAATGAAACAAAACTCCCCCAGGAATGTTGTTGGTATGGACGGTACCCGTGGATTCGGCTAGCTGTGGAGTGTGTTTGTTGGTGGAGGGGGAGTAAACCTTTACTTTTACCGCTTGGGAACCGCCGCTAATGTGTTTAGTGACGTGGCTTGAGACTGCGTCGGTATTTCCCCAAAGAGGAAGGGATGATGTAGCACAGCGACGGTAAGTATTTCCCTCAGTTATGAAACCAAGGTTATCGAACCAGTAGGAGGATCACCACCACCCAATAAGCAGCACCTGCACACAAATAACAAATACTTGCAACCCAACGCGAAAGAGAGGTTGTCAATCTCTCTACGGTAAAAAGATAGATTAGGTAGTGATAGATAGGAGAGATAGATCTCTCAAGAACAAAAAATAAAAAGAGCAAATAAAATATGCAGTAATGTGTTTTTGGGTTTTTGGTTTTGTAGATCTGAAAACAAAGAGGCAAAAAGATAGATCGGAAAGCAATATGTTGGAAAAGTAGACCCGGGGGCCGTAGGATTCACTAGTGGCTTCTCTCATGAGTATAGCGCACGGTGGGTGAACAAATTACTGTTGGGCAATTGATAGAAAATCGAATAGTCATGACGATATCCAAGGCGATGATCATTATATAGGCATCATGTCCAAGATAAGTAGACTGACTCCTGCCTGCATCTACCACTATTACTCCACACATCGACCGCTATCCAGCATGCATCTTGTGTATTAAGTTCATGAAAAAATGGAGTAATGCAATAAGAACGATGACATGATGTAGACAAGATCTATTCATGTAGGAATAGATCCCATCTTGTTATCCTTAATAGCAACGATACATGCATGCCTTGCTGCCCCATCTGTCACTGGGAAAGGACACCGCAAGATCGAACCCATCACAAAGCACCTCTTCCCATGGCAAGAAAAATCGATCTTGTTGGCCTAACTAAACCAAAGGTTCGAAGAAGAAATACGAGGCTATAAGTAATCATGCATATAAGAGATCGAAGAAGACTCAAATAATATTCATGGATAGAAACTGATCATGAACTCAAAATTCATCGGATCCCAACAAACACACCGCAAAAGTTTACATCAAATAGATCTCCAAGAGACCATTGTATTGAGAATCATAAGAGAGAGAGGAAGACATCTAGCTACTGCCTACGAACCCGTAGGTCTATGGTGGACTACTCACGCATCATCGGAGAGGCACCTATGAAGAAGATGAACCCCTCCATGATGGTGTTTAGATTGGATCTCGAGGTTCTGGAACTTGCGGAGGCTGGAATTGTGTTTCGTCAACTCCCCTAGGGTTTTTGGAATATTTGGGAATTTATAGGCATCAGAGGCGGTGGAGAGGGGCCCCGTGGAGGGCACAACCCATCAGGATGCGTCGGGGGCCCCCTGGCGCGCCCTGGTGGGTTGTGCTCTCCATAGCCCACCTTCCTGGCTCTTCTTTGGCCCACTGGGTGTCTTCTGGTCCAGAAAAAATCTCCAAAAAGTTTCGTCGCGATTGGACTCCGTTTGGTACTGATATTCTGCGAAGTAAAAAACAAGCAAAAACAGCAACTGGCACTTTGGCACTATGTCAATAGGTTAGTCCCAAAAAATGATATGAAGTTGTTATAAAATGATTTTAAAACATCCAAGAATGATAATATAACAGCATGGAACAAGCAAAAATTATAGATACGTTGGAGACGTATCAGCATCCCCAAGCTTAATTCCTACTCGTCCTCGAGTAGGTAAATGATAAAAATAGAATTTTTGATGTGGAATGCTGCCTAACATGTTCATCTCATATTCTTTTCTTTTGTATAGCATGGACATTTGGACTTTTAGATGATTCAAAGCGATAGTCTAGTTTTAACATAATGACCTCAATACTCAAGCATGCCAACAAACAACCATGTATTTCAAAATATCAACACTAAAGAAAGTTATCCCTAGCCCATCATGCTCAATCATTGATCCATTCATGAAACCACTCAAATATTAGCTATGCCCAATGCTCAAGTACGATCATAGTGCCCCCTAGTTGGTGCTTTATAAGAGAAGATGGAGACTCAAAGTAAAAATAAAAATTGCATAATTAAATAGATAGGCCCTTCGCAGAGGGAAGTAGGGATTTGTAGAGGTGCCAGAGCTCAAGGTTTAAATTGAGAGATAATTTTTTTTGGGTGGCATGCTTTTCCTGTCAACGAAAACGACAAAGTAGCTCATAATACTTTCCATGCTAGATATATCATAGGCGGTTCCCAAACAGAAAATAAAGTTTATTCCTTTTTTCACCAACTTTCACTTTCCATGGCGGGCCGTATCCACGGTTGCCTTCCATACCAACACTTTCCAAGGAATTTATTATTTGACAACATAAAGTAAATATTTTTTTTCTTTTTCATTTCGGGAATGGGCATCCCTATTACCGCCGCACTCTCGTGCAATGACAAGTGAATAAACACTCATCTTGAGAATAACACATCTAGCATGTAAAAATATTGGACACTTCCCACCGTTTCATGAGCGGTATGAGCACACAAAAGAGAAGTTTATTTTGAAAATTTAGAGATGGCACATACAAATTTGCTTGGAACGGCATGGAAATACCGCATATAGGTAGGTATGGTGGACTCATAAGGCAAAACTTGGTTTAAGGATTTTGGATGCACAAGTAGTAGTTCTACTTAGTACAAATGGAGGCTAGCAAATAGATTGAGAAGCAACCAAACCAAGAAACGAAAATTTCACATAAGTGAGCATTGAACATAACTAACACCGAATAATGCACCACAAGTAGGATGTAACTTCATTGCATAACTATTGACTTTCGTGCATGCATAGGGAATCACAAACCTTAACACCAATATTCCTACTAAAGCATAATTACTCACTAACATGACTCACATATTACTATCACCATGTTTCAAAACTATTATAAGGAATCAAGTTTAATTTGTCCAATGATCTTCATGAAAGTTTTTATTATATCATCCTTGGATATCTATCACTTTGGGACTAGTTTCATATATTGCCATTGCTATTTTGACAAGCTCAAACAAATTTAAGTGAAGCACATGAGCATAGAGATTTCATCTCTCAAAAAGGTATAAGTGAAGCATGAGAGGATTTCTTCAAAATTTACTAACTCTCAAATTAATCTAAGTGAAGCATGAGAGTACTTCTACAAAAATTTCCAAGCACACCGTGCTCAAAAAGATATAAGTGAAGCACTAGAGCAATTCTATAGCTCAAAAAGTTTAAGTGAAGCATAGAGAGCAATTCTAACAAATCATAGCATCATTTTGGCTCTCCCAAATAGGTGTATCCAGCAAGGATACAAGTGACAAACAAACAAGCAAAGCAAGCAAAGATACAAGACGCTCCAAGCAAAACTCATGATATGTGACGAATAAAAATATAGCTCCAAGTAAAATACCGATGGTTGTTAGAAGAAAGACGGGATGCCACTCGGGGGCATCCCCAAGCTTAGTTGCTTGTTTCTCTTTGGATATTGATGACCCACAAGTATAGGGGATCTATCGTAGTCCTTTCGATAAGTAAGAGTGTCGAACCCAACGAGGAGCAGAAGGAAATGACAAGCGGTTTTCAGTAAGGTATTCTCTGCAAGCACTGAAATTATCGGTAACAGATAGTTTTGTGATAAGATAATTCGTAATGGGTAGCAAGTAACAAATGTAGCAAAGATGCAGCAAGGTGGTCCAATCCTTTTTGTAGCAAAGGACAAGCCTGGACAAACTCTTATATAAAGCAAAGCGCTCCCGAGGACACATGGGAATTTCTGTCAAGCTAGTTTTCATCATGCTCATATGATTCGCGTTCGTTACTTTGATAATTTGATATGTGGGTGGACCGGCGCTTGGGTGCTGCCCTTACTTGGACAAGCCTCCCACTTATGATTAACCTCTCTCACAAGCATCCGCAACTACGAAAGAAGAATTAAGATAAATCTAACCATAGCATGAAACATATGGATCCAAATCAGCCCCTTACGAAGCAACGCATAAACTAGGGTTTAAGCTTCTGTCACTCTAGCAACCCATCATCTACTTATTACTTCCCAATGCCTTCCCCTAGGCCCAAATAATGGTGAAGTGTCATGTAGTCGACGTTCACATAACACCACTAGAGGAGAGACAATATACATCTCATCAAAATATCGAACGAATACCAAATTCACATGATTACTTATAACAAGACTTATCCCATGTCCTCAGGAACAAACGTAACTACTCACAAAACATATTCATGTTCATAATCAGAGGAGTATTAATTATCATTAAGGATCTGAACATATGATCTTCCACCAAGTAAACCAACTAGCATCAACTACAAGGAGTAATCAACACTACTAGCAACCCACAGGTACCAATCTGAGGTTTTGAGACAAAGATCGGATACAAGAGATGAACTAGGTTTGGAGAGGAGATGGTGCTGGTGAAGATGTTGATGGAGATTGACCCCCTCTCGATGAGAGGATCGTTGGTGATGACGATGGCTTCGATTTCCCCCTCCGGGAGGGAAGTTTCCCCGGCAGAACAGCTCCGCCGGAGCCCTAGATTGGTTCTGCCCAAATTCCGCCTCGAGACGGCGGCGCTTCATCCCGAAAGCTCTCTTATGATTTTTTCCAGGTCAAAACCCTCCATATAGCAGAAGATGGGCACTGGAGGGCTGCCAGGGGGCCCACAAGCCACTAGGGTGCACCCTGGGGGGTAGGGCGCGCCCTCCAGGCTTGTGGCTGCCTGGTGGGTCCCCTCTGGTATTTTCTTTGCCCAGTATTTTTTATATATTCCAAAATAATTCTCCGTAGATTTTCAGGACTTTTGGAGTTGTGCAGAATAGGTATCTCAGATTTGCTCCTTTTCCAGTCCAGAATTCCAGCTGCCGGCATTCTCCCTCTTCATGTAAACCTTGTAAAATAAGAGAGAAAAGGCATAAGTATTGTACCAAAATGTGTAATAACAGCTCATAATGCAATAAAGATCAATATAAAAGCATGATGCAAAATGGATGTATCAACTCCCCCAAGCTTAGACCTCGCTTGTCCTCAAGCGATAGCCGAAATCAAAAAATATGTCCACATGTTTAGAGATAGAGGTGTCGATAAAATAAAATACGGACATGAAGGCATCATGATCATCTTTAGAACATCAACATATATTGACATATAATTTCTTATGCTAAAGTAACAATTCATTCACAAGGTAAAGTATGAATCAAGAACTCTATTGAGAACCAACAAACTATGATCTCAGTCATTGAAGCAATTGCAATTTATCATAACATCGGAAAGAGTCAATATAAAAGCTTGTAAAGCAAATCCACATACTCAATCATCTTTTAGTCTTTCATAATTGCTAACACTCACGCGGTACCTATGAGGTCAAAGCTTCAATTGGACATAGAGAAAGATAGGGGCTTATAGTTTTGCCTCCCAACTATCTACCTCAAGGGTAATGTCAATAGAAATAGCTCATGATCACCCACATCCAAGTGGATATATGTGTCTAGATCATTCCCCAACACATGACGCTTGCCAAGAGAGAAAGGCGAAATAAAGGAAGTGGTGAAGATCACCACGACTCTTGCATAAAGGTAAGTACTAGAAAGTAAAAGTAACAGATAGGCCCTTCGCAGAGGGAAGTAGAGGTTGTCATGCGCTTTTATAGTTGGATGCGCAATCTCTTAATGCAAAAGAACGTCACTTTATATTGCCGCTTGTGATAAGGAACTTTATTATGCAGTCTGTCGCTTTTATTTCTTCCATATCACAAGTTCGTATAAAGTTTATTTTCCTCAGACTAATAGATCATACATATTTAGAGAGCAATTTTTATTGCTTGCACCGATGACAACTTACTTGAAGGATCGTACTCAATCCATAGGTAGGTATGGTGGACTCTCAGGGCAAAACTGGGTTAAGGGTGTTTGGATGCACAAGTAGTATCTCTACTTGGTGCGGAAATTTTGGCTAATATGGGGTGGAAGCAAGCGTCACATGTTAAAGGATCTATAACCATATAACTTCTATTCAGAAATAAGCAAACATAACCCATTATGTTGTCTTTCTTGTCCAACATCAACTTCTTAGCATATAATATTTTAATGAGTGCTCACAATCATAAAAGATGCCCAAGATAATATATTTATATGTGAACCTCTCTTTCTTTATTACTTCCTTTTAATTGCAACAATGACCAATTGCTATGTTTGTCAACTCACAACAAATTTCAATCGACATACTTCTTATATGTGAAGTCATCACTCCCCATAAGATCATCATATATACTCTTTGCTTTTATTATATTCTTCTTTCTATTTCTTTTTCTCAAGATCATAGCAAGCAAGCAAAGCCCTCAACTCAAAACTACTTTTTATTATATAACTCTCGGACTCGCTTACATAGGGGGAACATAAAGCAAAACTCAAAACTAGATTACACTAAAAACTTTATTCTACGAGATCAAGATATAACCAAAAGGATCGAACTGAGAAAAACGATGAAAGTAAAAGATGTGATGGTGATACGATACCGGGGCACCTCCCCCAAGCTTGGCACAAGCCAAGGGGGGTGCCCATACCCATGTGTTTAGTTGTCTTTCTTCGGAGGTGGTGATGTTGGAGTTGTTGATGAGGTTGGAAGCTTGTCCTCCGTCTTCCAAGGCATAGGCTCACTATCGTAAAAAGATGAACGAGTCTCCGGGATCCTCAAATCTGCAGCCAAACTCATTTTCTTAAATCTGTATTCATACTCACAGTTTTGGTTCTGCAGGTCATAGATCTGGGCTTGGAGATGCTCGATTTTCTCGTAAAGCTTGAAGATGTCCTCCCCGATGTCCTTGGTGTCCAGCTTGTGCTTATGGGTAAACTCCGCGATCATCATGTGATTGGCATTGAGTCCACGTTCCACCATCCCTTGGCACTTGAAGACTTGCTGCTCCATTGCTTCGAGCCTTGTCTCCACGCTTCCGGTCTTCTTTGGCCCCTCAACATCACGGATGTGCAGCACCCCCTCACGCATCTCAATGGTTTGAGGGTGTCGCAGCACCTCCGCAAGGTAAGGGTTGATGACCTTCTCGAAGAACTTGTCCTTTGAAGCACTCGGGGACGTCATGCCGATCTAAATCTGTCCGGGAAACAACTCGAAACAAAAATAGGAGATATTGTTGTGATACGAAGGTCAAAACCTTCAGGAAATTATATAATGAATTTTTACTGACCTAAAGGAGTATACCACAAGAAAACGGAGTCCGGAGGGTACACGGGGTGGCCACAAGCCACAAGGGCACGCCCAGGGGGGTAGGGCGCGCCCTCCTGGCTTGTCGCCTCCTCGTGCACTTTTTGGACTACTTTAAATTTTCCTAAATTATTAAATATTCCAAAACGGAGAAAAATTGCTATTGGAAAAGTTTTGGAGTCGGTTTGCTTACCGTACCACATACCTATTCCTTTTCGGAGTCTGAAACGTTCTGGTAGGTATCCCTAATGTACTCCTCCGGAGTTATGGTATTGATAATATTGGTTTCAACATTTATAGGAGTACCTGAGATATAATGTTTGATTCTTTGCCCGTTTACCACCTTCGGATTTGTGCCTTCGGCGTTGTTGATCTTGATGGCACCGGAACGATACACTTCCTCGATAATGTAAGGCCCTTCCCATTTAGAGAGAAGTTTTCCTGCAAAAAATCTTAAATGAGAATTGTATAGCAAAACATGGTCACCTACATTGAATTCATGCTTTTGTATCCTTTTATCGTGCCATCTCTTAACCTTTTCTTTAAACAACTTGGCATTCTCATAGGCCTGGGTCCTCCATTCATCAAGTGAGCTAATGTCAAATAACCTCTTCTCACCAGCAAGTTTGAAATCATAGTTGAGCTCTTTGATTGCCTAATAAGCTTTATGTTCTAGTTGTAGAGGTAAGTGACATGCTTTACCATAAACCATTTTATACGGAGACATACCCATAGGGTTTTTGTAAGCAGTTCTATAGGCCCATAATGCATCATCAAGTTTCTTAGACCAATTCTTTCTAAATCTATTAACAGTCTTTTGCAAGATCAATTTAATTTCTCTATTGCTTAATTCTACTTGACCACTAGACTGAGGATGATATGGAGATGCAATTCTATGATTAACATCTTACTTAGCAAGCAATTTACGGAAAGCACCATGAATAAAGTGTGAACCACCATCAGTCATTAAATATCTGGGGACTCCAAATCTAGGGAAAATAACTTCTTTCAGCATTTTAATAGAAGTGTTATGATCAGCACTACTAGTTGGAATAGCTTCTACCCACTTAGTAACATAATCAACAGGAACTAGAATATGAGTATACCCGTTGGACTTTGGAAAAGGTCCCATATAATCAAAACCCCAAACATCAAATGGTTCAATAACAAGAGAGTAATTCATAGGCATTTCCTGACGTCTACTAATATTACCAGTTCTTTGACATTCATCACAAGACAAGACAAACTTACGAGCATCCTTGAAGAGAGTAGGCCAATAAAAACCAGATTGTAATACCTTGTGTGCAGTTCTATCTCCAGCGTGGTGTCCTCTGTAGGCCTCGGAGTGACACTTGCGTAGGATCTGTTCCTGTTCATGCTCAGGTACACAACGTCTAATAACACCATCTACTCCTTCTGTATAAAGGTGTGGATCATCCCAAAAGTAATGTCTTAAATCATAGAAGAACTTTTTCTTTTGTTGGTATGTGAAACTAGGTGGTATAAATTTAGCAACAATGTAATTAGCATAATCAGCATACCATGGAGCATTACGTGAAGCATTTATGACAGCTAATTGTTCATCAGGAAAGCTATCATCAATAGGTAGTGGGTCATCAAGAACATTCTCTAACCTAGACAAGTTATCTGCTACGGGGTTCTCAGCACTCTTTCTATCAACAATATGCAAGTCAAATTCTTGTAGCAAGAGAACCCATCTAATAAGTCTAGGTTTAGCATCTTTCTTTTCCATAAGATATTTAATAGCAGCATGATCAGTGTGAACAATTACTTTGGAATCGACAATATAAGGTCTGAACTTATCACAAGCAAACACAACTGCTAAAAATTCCTTTTCAGTGGTAGCATAGTTTCTTTGAGCACTGTCTAGAGTTTTACTAGCATAATGGATAACATTTAATTTCTTATCAACTCTTTGTCCTAGAATAGCGCGAACGGCATAATCACTAGCATCACACATAATTTCAAAGGGTAGGTTCCAATCAGGTGGTTGAACAACAGGTGCAGAAATCAAGGCTTTCTTAAGAATTTCAAATGCTTCTACACAATCATCATCAAAAACGAATGGAACATCTTTTTGCAAAAGATTAGTGAGAGGCCTAGAAATCTTAGAGAAGTCTTTAATAAACCTCCTATAGAAACCAGCATGACCAAGGAAACTTCTTATACCTCTGATATCTGTAGGACACGACATTTTTTCAATAGCATCAACTTTAGCTTTATCAACTTCAATACCTCTTTCGGAGATTTTGTGCCCCAAGACAATACCTTCATTAACCATAAAGTGACACTTTTCCCAATTCAAGACAAGATTAGTTTCTTCGCATCTCTGCAAAACTCGATCAAGGTTGCTCAAGCAATCATCAAAAGAAGTTCCGTAAACGGAGAAATCGTCCATGAAAACCTCAACAATCTTTTCACAAAAGTCAGAGAATATGGCAGTCATACATCTTTGAAAGGTAGCAGGTGCATTGCATAAACCAAAAGGCATGCGTCTATAAGCAAAGGTACCGAAAGGACAAGTAAAGGTGGTCTTCTCTTGGTCCTCTTTTGACACAGGTATTTGAGAAAAACCAGGATAAGCATCTAGAAAGCAAGAGTGTGTGTGTTTGGATAGTCTTTCTAGCATTTGATCAATAAAAGGTAGAGGGTAATGATCTTTCCTAGTAACTTTATTTAATTTCCTAAAATCAATTACCATTCTATATCCTGTAACAATTCTTTGCGGGATCAATTCATTTTTATCATTGGGAGCAACGGTAATACCTCCCTTCTTAGGGACACAATGAACAGGACTAACCCATCTACTATCAGCAATAGGATAAATTATACCTGCCTCCAGAAGCTTTAATATTTCATTTCTTACCACTTCTTTTATTTTAGGATTTAACCGTCGTTGGTGATCAACAACTGGTTTAGCATCAGGCTCCATATTAATTTTATGCTGACATAGAGTGGGACTAATGCCCTTAAGATCATCAAGAGTATATCCAATAGCATTCATGTGCTTCTTTAGAGTTTTAAGTAATCTCTTATCTTCATGCTGTGAAAGGTTAGCGCTAATAATAACATGATATATCTTCTTTTCATCAAGATAAGCGTATTTCAGAGTATCCGGTAATTGTTTAAGCTCAAACATGGGATCACCCTTGGGTGGAGGAGAATCCCCAAGTATTTCAACAGGCAAGTTGTGTTTCAAAATAGGATGCTGATCAAAGAAAATCTTATCTATTTCATTCCTTTCATTCATATGCATATCGTTTTCATGGTCTAGCAAGTATTGTTCTAAGGGATCAGTAGGAGGCACAGCAATAGAAGCAAGACCAACAATTTCATCTTTACTAGGCAATTCTTTGTCATGGGGTTGTCTACGAAATTTAGAGAAATTAAACTCATGGGACACATCCCTAAAACTTACAGTAACAGTTTCTTTCTCACAATCTATCTTAGCATTAACAATATTCAAGAAAGGTCTACCAAATATAATGGGACAAAAATCATGTTGTGGGGAACCAAGGACAAGAAAATCAGTAGGATATTTTATTTTCCCACACAAGACTTCAACATCTCTAACAATCCCAACTAGTGCTATAGTATCTCTATTAGCAAGCTTAATGGTAACATCAATTTCTTCTAATTCAGCTGGTGCAATATCATTCATAATTTCTTGGTACAAGGTAAAGGAAATTGCACTCACACTAGCACCCACATCACATAAGCCATGATAACAATGATCTCCTATTTTAACAGAAACAACAGGCATGCCAACAACAGGTCTATGTTTATCTTTAGTATTAGGTCTAGCAATTCTAGCAACTTCATCACAGAAATGAATAACATGCCCATCAATATTATCAACCAAGAGATCTTTAACCATAGCAATACTAGGTTCAACTTTGATTTGTTCAGGGGGTGTAGGTGTTCTAGTATAACTCTTACGAACCACAGTTGAAGCTTTAGCATGTTCCTTTATTCTAACAGGGAAAGGTGGTTTCTCAATATAAGCAGCAGGAATAACAAGATCAACATTATAAATAATAGTTTCTTCTTCAACTTTAATAGGTTCAACTACTTTCACTTCAATGGGAGGATGATATTTAAACCACTTCTCCTTAGGGAGATCAACATGAGCAGCAAATGATTCATAGAAAGAAGCTACTATCCCAGAGTTAAGTCCATATTTAGTGCTAAATTCACAAAAAGCATCGGTGTCTATAAAGGATTTAACACAATCAAACTTAAGGTTTATACCTGACTTCTTACCTTCGTCGAGTTCCCAATCTTCAGAGTTGCGTTTAATTCTTTCCAATAAGTCCCATTTGAATTCAATATCTTTCTTCATAAAGGAACCAGTACAAGAAGTATCGAGCATGGATTGATCATTACGAGAAAGCCGAGCATAAAAATTCTGAATAATAATTTCTCTTGAGAGCTCATGATTGGGGCATGAATATAACATTGACTTAAGCCTCCCCCAAGCTTGAGCGATGCTTTCTCCTTCACGAGGCCAAAAATTATAAATATAATTCCGATCACGATGAACCAGATGCATAGGATAAAACTTCTGATGAAATTCCAATTTCAATCAGTTGTAGTTCCATGATCCAATATCATCACATAGCCTATACCATGTCAATGCCTTCTCCTTCAAAGATAAAGGAAAGACCTTCTTCTTGACATCATCCTCGGGCAAACCTGCAAGCTTAAATAATCCACAAACTTCATCCACATAGATTAGATGCAAATCAGGATGTAGTGTTCCATCTCCTGCATAAGGATTAGCTAGCAGTTTCTCTATCATACCCGAAGGAATTTCATAATAAATATTTTCAGTAGGTTCAGTAGGTTGAGGAGCAACTCTTTGTGCTTCCGGTCGAGGTGAAGATACCCCAAACAAGCCCCTCAAAGGATTATTTTCCATAGTAACAAGTGACAGTAAATTTCAGCACGCTATATAAATATTTCCTTACCAAATTCCACTCACCAAAGGCGCTTCACTCCCCGGCAACGGCGCCAGAAAAGAGTCTTGATGACCCACAAGTATAGGGGATCTATCGTAGTCCTTTCGATAAGTAAGAGTGTCGAACCCAACGAGGAGCAGAAGGAAATGACAAGCGGTTTTCAGTAAGGTATTCTCTGCAAGCACTGAAATTATCGGTAACAGATAGTTTTGTGATAAGATAATTCGTAACGGGTAGCAAGTAACAAATGAAGCAAAGATGCAGCAAGGTGGCCCAATCCTTTTTGTAGCAAAGGACAAGCCTGGACAAACTCTTATATAAAGCAAAGCGCTCCCGAGGACACATGGGAATTTCTGTCAAGCTAGCTTTCATCATGCTCATATGATTCGCGTTCGTTACTTTGATAATTTGATATGTGGGTGGACTGGCGCTTGGGTGCTGCCCTTACTTGGACAAGCCTCCCACTTATGATTAACCTCTCTCGCAAGCATCCGCAACTACGAAAGAAGAATTAAGATAAATCTAACCATAGCATGAAACATATGGATCCAAATCAGCCCCTTACGAAGCAACGCATAAACTAGGGTTTAAGCTTCTGTCACTCTAGCAACCCATCATCTACTTATTACTTCCCAATGCCTTCCCCTAGGCCCAAATAATGGTGAAGTGTAATGTAGTCGACGTTCACATTACACCACTAGAGGAGAGACAACATACATCTCATCAAAATATCGAACGAATACCAAATTCACATGATTACTTATAACAAGACTTATCCCATGTCCTCAGGAACAAACGTAACTACTCACAAAGCATATTCATGTTCATAATCAGAGGAGTATTAATTATCATTAAGGATCTGAACATATGATCTTCCACCAAGTAAACCAACTAGCATCAACTACAAGGAGTAATCAACACTACTAGCAACCCACAGGTACCAATCTGAGGTTTTGAGACAAAGATCGGATACAAGAGATGAACTAGGGTTTGGAGAGGAGATGGTGCTGGTGAAGATGTTGATGGAGATTGACCCCCTCTCGATGAGAGGATCATTGGTGATGACGATGGCTTCGATTTCCCCCTCCGGGAGGGAAGTTTCCCCGGCAGAACAGCTCCGCCGGAGCCCTAGATTGGTTCTGCCCAAGTTCCGCCTCGAGACGGCTGCGCTTCGTCCCGAAAGCTCTCTTATGATTTTTTCCAGGTCAAAACCCTCCATATAGCAGAAGATGGGCACCGGAGGGCTGCCAGGGGGCCCACAAGCCACTAGGGCGTGCCCTGGGGGGTAGTGCGCGCCCTCCAGGCTTGTGGCTGCCTGGTGGGTCCCCTCTGGTATTTTCTTCGCCCAGTATTTTTTATATATTCCAAAATAATTCTCCTTAGATTTTTAGGACTTTTGGAGTTGTGCAGAATAGGTATCTCAGATTTGCTCCTTTTCCAGTCCAGAATTCCAGCTGCCGGCATTCTCCCTCTTCATGTAAACCTTGTAAAATAAGAGAGAAAAGGCATAAGTATTGTACCAAAATGTGTAATAACAGCCCATAATGCAATAAAGATCAATATAAAAGCATGATGCAAAATGGACGTATCAGATATATCTTGGAGGTGTTGTAGCATCCCCAAGCTTAGGCTCTTTTCACTCCTTATTCCTTCATCCATCGTGATCTCACCCAAAACTTGAAAACTTCAATCACACAAAACTCAACAAAATCTTCGTGGGATCCGTTAGTATAATAAAGCAAATCACTACTTTAGGTGCTGTTGCAAACCCATTCATATTTTATTATTGCATTATACCTACTGTATTTTAACTTTGCCATGGCTCATACCCTTCAATATAACCCATAGATTCATCAAAACAAGCACACAATGCAACGAAAACAGAATCTGTCTTAAACAGAACAATCTGTAGTAATCTGTACTCTAACCATACTTTTGTAACTCTAAAAATTCTGAAAAATTAGTACAACGTATGGAATTTGTATAGAAAACCTGTGTTAAAATTTCAGCTCAAGATCACGTTCCAGTAAAAAATTAAAATTCATATACTGGACGCAAAGTTTTTATTTCAGATTCAGCATCGCTTCTACTCATCCTATGAATCATCCTAAAGGCTCTACTTGGCACAAACACTAAATAAACCATAAAACCACAATAATAACAGAGGCATAATTGTGTCAACACTCAAAAAAAGAAAGGAAAAAAGCAAAAAATTATTTATTCATTGGGTTGCCTCCCAACAAGCGCTATCGTTTTACGCCCCTAGCTAGGCATAACGCATATATTCAAGTTTTGGCCAGTGATGTTTACTACGCAACTTTATTCTTGTAGACTTTGTTGGGCCTCCAAGCGCAGAGTTTTGTAGGACAGCAGCAATTTTCCCTCAAGTGGATGACCTAAGGTTTATCAATCCGTGGGAGGTGTAGGATGAAGATGGTCTCTCTCTCAAACAACCCTGCAATCAAATACAAGAAATCTCTTGTGTCCCCAACACACCCAATACAATGGCAAATTGTATAGGTGCACTAGTTCAGTGAAGAGATGGTGATACAAGTGCAATATGGATGGTAGATATAGGTTTTTATAATCTGAAAATATAAAAACAACAAGGTAGCAAGTAACAAAAGTGAGCACAAACGGTATTGCAATGCTTGAAAACAAGGCCTAGGGTCCGTACTTTCGCCAGTGCAATCTGTCAACAATGCTAATATAATTGGATCACATAACCATCCCTCAACGTGCAACGAAGAATCACTCCAAAGTTCTTATCTAGCGGAGAACATAAGAAGAAATTGTTTGTAGGGTACGAAACCACCTTAAAGTTATCCTTTCCGATCGATCTATTCAAGAGTTCATACTAAGATAACATCAAGTTATCCTTTCCGTTCGATCTATCTAAGAGTTCGTACTAGAATAACACCATATGATACGCATCAACCAACTCTAATGTCACCTAGATACTCAAATGTCACCACAAGTATCCATGCGTTAATTATACGACACGCATCAAACAATTTCAGATTAATAATACTCAATCCACACAAAGAACCTCAAAGAGTGCCCCAAGATTTCTATCGGAGAAAGTAGGACAAGAACGTGTATCAACCCCTATGCATAGATTACCCCAATGTCACTGCGGGAATCCGCAAGTTGAGTACTAAAACATATATCAAGTGAATCAATAGAACACCCCATTGTCTCCACGGGTATCCGCATGCAAGACATATATCAAGTGTTCTCAAATCCATAAAAGTATTCAATCCGGTAACGAAATCTCAAAGGGAAAACTCAATTCATCACAACTAGATAGAGAGGAAAACACATCATATGATCCGACTATATTAACAAAGCCCGTGATACATCAAGATCGTGACATCTCAAGAACACAAGAGAGAGAGAGAGAGAGAGAGAGAGAGATTGAACACATAGCTACTGGTACATACCCTCAGCCCCGAGGGTGGACTACTCCCTCCTCATCATGGCCTCCGCCGGGATGATGAAGATGGCCACCGGAGATGGATTCCCCTCTCTGACAGGGTACTGGAACGTCTCCAGATTGGTTTTTCGTCGATACAGAGAGTTGCGGCGGCAGAGCGGAGAGTCTAGGGTTATTTCTGATGGTTTCTATATTTATAGGATTTTTGGGCGTCGGTTTCACGCCAAGATGGGCCACGAGGTGGGCACGATACACCAGGGCGCGCCAGGCCCCCCTGGCGCGCCCTGGTGGGTTGTGCCCACCTCGTGGCTTGTCTGGCCCTCCCACGAAGCATCTAGTGCCTCTTTTGTTCCAAAAAAAATCGTCAAAAAGTTTCGGGCGATTCCGAGAACTTTCATTTTCTGCACAAAAACAACACCACGGTAGTTCTGCTGAAAACAACGTCAGTCCGGGTTAGTTCTAAATAAACCATATAAAGTGCATCAAAACCATATAAAATTATTGTAAACATAGGTGAATATGGCATGAATACTTCATAAATTATCGATACGTTGGAGACGTATCAGCCACCTTTGTGAGGGCCTTCTCGAATCCGGGGGGGCTCTTTATGCTTCTCCAAATTTTTAGGAGAAGAAACCATCTTGAGATCCAAAATATCCAAACGCCTGTGGCAAAGGGTAATCAAAGTATTCAAGCGATTGGGGGTTCCTCCAATTTGTCGAGAATTTGAACCCCCTCTTGTGTAAAAGCAAGCCCCTTTTTTATGGAGGAACCCCCAAAATCCCTTCCAAAACTTCATAAGCGGCGTTTGCATCAAGTTCAATAAAATTCCCTTTAGAGGCAAAATCCAAAACCACTCTATGATGCAAAGCCAATCCAATGTAAAAATTTCTAAGATTTTTTTTGCATATCCTTTTAGATTGGAAATACGATAGGATTCAATTAGCCTATACCAGGCATCTTTCAAATTTTCCCCTTGTTTTTGTTTGAAGTATATTACTTAAAAATTTGGTGACAAAGGGGGAGTAGTAGCGCTAGCCATAGCAACAAGATTGACGAACAAGAGATCTGACGAGATAAAGGGCAAACGAAAAAGAGGGCGAATAAAACGGCAAATTGGTGAAGTGGGGGAGAGGAAAACGAGAGGCAAATGGCAAATACTGTAATTGCAAGGAGATGAGATTTGTGATTAGGAACCTGTAGATGATGATGGAGTCTCCTCGGCGCCTGAGATAGGCACGTAGAAGAAACCGCTTCCTCCCCGGCAACGGCGCCAGAAATTCCTTTGACGTGGCTTGAGATTGCGTCGGTATTCCCCCAAAGAGGAAGGGATGATGCAGCACAACAACGGTAAGTATTTCCCTCAGTTATGAAACCAAGGTTATCGAACCAGTAGGAGGATCACCACCACCCAATAAGCAGCACCTGCACACAAATAACAAATACTTGCAACCCGACGCGAAAGAGAGGTTGTCAATCTCTCTACGGTAAAAAGATAGATTAGGTAGTGATAGATAGGAGAGATAGATCTCTCAAGAACACAAAATAAAAAGAGCAAATAAAATATGCAACAATATGTTTTTGGGTTTTTGGTTTTGTAGATCTGAAAACAAAGAGGCAAAAAGATAGATCGGAAAGCAATATGTTGGAAAAGTAGACCCGGGGGCCGTAGGATTCACTAGTGGCTTCTCTCATGAGTATAGCGCACGGTGGGTGAACAAATTACTGTTGGGCAATTGATAGAAAATCGAATAGTCATGACGATATCCAAGGCGATGATCGTTATATAGGCATCACGTCCAAGATAAGTAGACCGACTCCTGCCTGCATCTACCACTATTACTCCACACATCGACCGCTATCCAGCATGCATCTAGTGTATTAAGTTCATGGAAAAACGGAGTAATGCAATAAGAACAATGACATGATGTAGACAAGATCTATTCATGTAGGAATAGACCCCATCTTGTTATCCTTAATAGCAACGATACATGTGTGCCTTGCTGCCCCTTCTGTCACTGGGAAAGGACACCGCAAGATCGAACCCATCTCAAAGCACCTCTTCCCATGGCAAGAAAAATCGATCTAGTTGGCCTAACTAAACCAAAGATTCGAAGAAGAAATACGAGGCTATAAGTAATCATGCATATACGAGATCAAAGAAGACTCAAATAATATTCATGGATAGAAACTGATCATGAACTCAAAATTCATCGGATCCCAACAAACACACCACAAAAGTTTACATCAAATAGATCTCCAAGAGACCATTGTATTGAGAATCATAAGAGAGAGAGGAAACCAACTAGCTACTGCCTACGGACCCGTAGGTCTATGGTGGACTACTCACGCATCATCGGAAAGGCACCTATGAAGAAGATGAACCCCTCCGTGATGGTGTTTAGATTGGATCTCGAGGTTCTGGAACTTGCGGCAGCTGGAATTGTGTTTCGTCGACTCCCCTAGGGTTTTTGGAATATTTGGGAATTTATAGGCATCAGAGGCGGTGGAGAGGGGCCCCGTGGAGGACACAACCCATCAGGGCGCGCCGAGGGCCCCCTGGTGGGTTGTGCTCTCCACAGCCCACCTTCCTAGCTCTTCTTTGGCCCACTGGGTGTCTTCTGGTCCAGAAAAAATCTCCAAAAAGTTTCGTCGCGATTGGACTCCGTTTGGTACTGATATTCTGCGAAGTAAAAAAACAAGCAAAAACAGCAACTGGCACTTTGGCACTATGTCAATAGGTTAGTCCCAAAAAATGATATGAAGTTGTTATAAAATGATTGTAAAACATCCAAGAATGATAATATAACAGCATGGAACAAGCAAAAATTATAGATACGTTGGAGACGTATCATTTAGCATGGAAGATATTGATAACTCTTGGTCGTAACGTTGACAGGAAGGGTGCACCTCCCAAAATTATATTTATCTCTGATTTAAACTTTGAGCTCTGGCACCTCTGCAAATCCCTGCTTCCCTCTGCGAAGGGACTATCTATTTACTTTTATGTTGAGTCATCACCTTCTCAAATAAGCGCCAGACCTGAGAGCACTATTGTCATCCTCATGCATTGTGTATAGTTAATGTTGGATGCAGCATGACTGAATCTTTTCTACCATGAATTACAATGTCTAGTCGCTGCTTGAGCTTTGGAGGTGCTCTGCATTTATGTTTTGTGGTCTCGGAAAGGGCTAGCGAGATACCACTGTTGTCATATTATATCATGATTGTTTTGATAAAGTGTTTGCATTTGAGATATTTTATTATTGCTCGCTAGTTGCTTATGTCATTGATATGAGCTAATATAGTTTTTAAGAGTTATTGCTGACATGGTTAGTCATAATCTTTGCTGAAAACCTCGGTGCTACTTAAGCATATATATATGTAAACAAGAACAAAAGAGTTCATAAAAGTTTTTCTGTATCACTTTCAGTTTGTCAATTGAATTGCTTGAGGACAAGCAATGGGTTAAGCTTGGGGGAGTTGATACGTCTCCGTCGTATCTACTTTTCATCACGCTTTTGCTCTTGTTTTGGACTCTAATTTGCATGATTTGAATGAAACTAACCCGGACTGACGCTGTTTTCAGCAGAACTACCATGGTGTTGTTTTTGTGCAGAAATAAAAGTTTTTGGAACTGGACAAAACTTTTTGGAGATTTATTTTACAATAAATAAAAATTATTGGAGCCAAGAACCACCGTAGGGGGTGCCTTGGTTGGGCACGATACACCAGGGTGCGCCACCCCCTCCAGGCACGCCCTGGTGGGTTGTGCCCACCTCGGGGCCCCACTGACCCTAATTCCAGCGCTATAAAATCCTATTTTCGGAGAAAAAAACAAGAGAGAAAGTTTCATCGCGTTTTACGATACGGAGCCGACGTCACCTCCTGTTCTTCATCGGGAGGCCAGATCTAGAGCCCGTTTGGGGCTCCGGAGAGGGGAATCTTCGGTCTTCGTCATCATCAACCCTTCTCCATCACCAATTCCATGATGCTCCCCACCGGGAGTGAGTAATTCCTTCGTAGGCTTGCTGGTCGGTGAGGAGTTGGATGAGATTCATCATGTAATCGAGTTAGTTTTGTTAGGGCTTGATCCCTAGTATCCACTATGTTCTGAGATTGATGTTGCTATGACTTTGCCATGCTTAATGCTTGTCACTAGGGCCCGAGTGCCATGATTTCAGATCTGACCTGTTTATGTTATCACCATTATATCTATGTTCTTGATCCGATCTTGCTAGTCATACGCACCTATTACGTGTTACGATCCGTAAACCCCGGAGTGACAATAGCCGGGATACTTTCCGGTGATGACCGCAGTTTGAGGAGTTCATGTATTCACTATGTGTTAATGCTTTATTCCGGTTCTCTATTAAAAGGAGGCCTTAATATCCCTTAGTTTCCTTATGGACCCCGCTGCCACGGGAGGGTAGGACAAAAGATGTCATGCAAGTTCTTTTCCATAAGCACGTATGACTATTTACGGAATACATGCCTACATTACATTTATGAACTGGAGCTAGTTCTGTGTCGCCCTAGGTTATGACTGTTACATGATGAATATTATCCAACGAGTTCACCGATCCAGTGCCTACGAGTTTTCCACATATTGTTCTTGCTGACTTACTATTGCTACTACTACTGTTACACTTGCTACAAAACCATTGCTATCACTGGTACCGTTACTGTTACTGCTACTACTGCTATCCAAACTATCATACTACTGTGCTACTGATCACTCTGCTGCTGATATTTAATCTTCAGGTGTGGTTGAATTGACAACTCAACTGCTAATACTCGCAATTATTCTTTGGCTCCCCTGTGTCGAATCTATAAATTTGGGTTGAATACTCTACCCTCGAAAATTGTTGCGATCCCCTATACTTGTGGGTTATCATGTTACTTGCCCGATATTTGATCGTCGGTATCGCCATACCTAGTTCAATCACGTTACTGGTAAGTCACTTTACTTGTTTCCTAATATAATATCCGCGTGAGTAAAATCATTTGTCACATGCTTGCAAGATACTTTGGATATCGTGTTACCGAGAGGGCCTAGAGACATCTCTCTGTCATACAGAGTGACAAATTCCAGTCTAGATCCAAGCAACCCAATAAACACTTTCTGAGATACCTGTAGAGCACCTTTATGATCACCCAGTTACAAAGTGACATTTGGCTACATACAAAGTATTCTTCCAGTGTCAAGGAGTTGCACGATCTCATGGTCTAAGGAACAGATACTTGACATGAAGAAAGTTGTAGCAATTAAACTAAGTGATACGATCATATGCTAAGATTATGATTGGGTCTGTCCATCACATCATTCTTCTAATGATGTGATCCCGTTTTTAAATGACAACCCATGTATATGGTTAGGAAACCTTAACCATCTTTGATCAACGAGCTAGTCTAGTAGAGGCTCACTAGGAACACGATATTCATTTATGTATCCACACATGTATTTAGTTTCCGGTCAATACAATTCTAGCATGGATAATAAAAATGTATCATGAACAAGGAAATATGATAATAACATCTTTATTATTCCCTCTAGGGCATATTCCCAACAATCTCATAGTATGGTAAGCATTGTCCATTATGCTTTGTGTACTAACCCATGATCTTTGTTTGAAGTTTCTCTGTGGGGTTAGGTATGTTTACATGGATGTGCACCGAAAGGAAGATCTCATATAACTCATGGAGGATGACATCAAGTAGTGATCGTCATCAAGGTTGTGTTATGCAAGTTCAAGTGGAGCATCACGAAGAGATCACATGCTTGAAGCATACCGTCCATTCTGGTGATAATGGACTTATGAAGTTGTGCTGAAAAGTGGCTCACCCATAGTGGAGTATGGGGAGATGTCTACTAGTCTTCATCGAGCCAGCGCAATCAAGAAAGGTGGTCCAATTTGAGGTTAGTCGGGAAATATATTTTCTATTTTACTGGTCTCAGGGTGTTAGTTGGGAGACCGAGTTATATGTTTCATTGTCGTACTATCAAGGGGTGCTCTCGAGTGGGTAGCTTGATCGTATCGTTCGTAGAGAGCTCAAACCATTGCGTACTTGGCATCATCTTTCTTGGTTCTTTTTTGGCTTTTCTTTATGTGAGATTTTAGAGTTTGTGTTCGTCTTTTTGTCAAACTCAAGCTCATCGAAACTGGAGTTCGCATGCATCATTTTTGTATTTTCGGTGTTGGAGAATTTGTCGGTTCATATTTTGGGAAGGTCCTCTTCCTTATCCTATTAGCATTTATTCACCATCGCTGTTGGATATACTTGTCATGATGTATCAAATAAGCTTGAGTTTGCTTATTTCGGAGCGCGTATGCAAAAGTTATGGCAATTTTGGTCTTTATGCATCCATCTATTTTGATTGGGGCTTGCTTGAAGCACCCAAGCGGTAGTACCACCCTGGCAGTGGTTGCGGTACTTCTACCTCCCAGTGTCGTGAGCATGACCGCTTGTCTTTGGGCTATTGGTGTCGTTTTTTTGTCTTTGTAGTAGTTGGGCGGTAGTACCGCTCCAGGGGATACTACGACGCTAGTACTAGCACACTACCGTTTTTTCTCTGTAGCCCAGAGGGATTAGCGGTAGTACCGCTTGATGCAGTGCTGCTGTTCTATACAACCATACTCACTTCCGCTTGTCCAAGTGTTTTTGTAACCCGTCACGAATTTTACAGTACTGTAGCGGTACTACTACGGTAGTACCACTTTGTGCGGTTCAGGCGCCTCTCTGTACTGGTGCTCCTTTGTACCAGGTGAACCTAAGCGGTAGTACCGCTGTTGGATGGACGGTAGCACCGCTCCGGTGACACTACCTAATTAACCAACACTTCGCGTGCTGACTCTGCTACTCCTGGAACTGTTGGGGAACGTTGCATGGGAAACAAAAATTTTCCTACGCACACATAAGATCTATCCATGGTGATGAGCATCTACGAGAGGGAGAGTGAATCTACATACCCTTGTAGATCGCTAAGCGGAAGCGTTAATAAACGCGGTTGATGTAGTCGAACGTCTTAGCGATCCAAATCGCCGAGCGTCCCGCGATCCAATCACGATCCTTCCGATCTAGTGCCGAACGGACGGCACCTCCGCGTTCAACACACGTACGGCTTGATGACGCCTTCACCTCCTCGATCCAGCGAGCGATGGTGAAGTAGTGGTTGAGTTCCAGCAGCACGACGGCGTGGTGATGGTGGTGAGGAACAATCTCTGCAGGGCTTCGCCAAGCACTACGGAGATTATGACGGAGGAACTAGAGGGCTAGGGTTGCCGGCACACGGCTTGGGAAATCCTGATGTGTCCCGTGTGCTAGCCCTGCCCCTCTATTTATATGTTGAGCCTTGGGGTCTAAACTTGGAGTAAAAGCCTCCTCCGGGTCGGTTTGGCCCGCAGGGAAAGAGTCCAACTCGGATCCCTGCCGAACCGCGCACAGCCGCGCACAAGCGGTAGTACCGCTTCACACAAGCGGTAGTACCGCTTGGGCGGTAGTACCGCTTCACACAAGCGGTAGTACCGCTCCGGCGGTAGTACCGCTTCACCAAGCGGTAGTACCGCTTACGCGGCAGCAAAACTACTTTTGCACCTTCCAATACCTTGTGGGCTTTATCCCTTTGGCTCATATAAAGTGTTGCTGCACCCGAACACTTCGGTAAACATCCGGAACCTCTTCCGGTGAACTTCGGAACTCTTCCGGAGATCAAAACACTATTATCACATATATCAATCTTTACCTCCGGACTATTCCGGAGATCCTCGTCATGTCCGGGATCTTATCCGGGACTCCGAACAACTTTCGGTCACCAACATAATAACTCAATTATACTAATCGTCACCAAACGTTAAGTGTGTAGACCCTGCGGGTTCGAGAACTATGTAGACATGACCGAGACACCTCTACGGCCAATAACCAATAGCGGGACCTGGATGCCCATATTGGCTCCTACATATTCTACGAAGATCTTTATCGGTCGAACCTCTATGTCAAGGATTCAGTTAATCCCGTATGCTGTTCCCTTTGTTCTTCGGTATGTTACTTGCCCGAGATTCGATCGTCGGTATCACTATACCTAGTTCAATCTCGTTACCGGCAAGTCTCTTTACTCGTTTCGTAATACAAGATCTCGTGGCTAACACTTTAGTCACATTGCTTGCAAGGCTCATTGTGATGTTGTATTACCGAGTGGGCCCTGAGATACCTCTCCGTCATACGGAGTAACAAATCCCAGTCTTGATCCATGCCAACCCAACAGACACCCTCGGAGATACCTGTAGAGCACCTTTATAGTCACCCAGTTACGTTGCGACGTTTGATACACACAAGGTATTCCTCCGGTGTTAGTGAGTTGCATGATCTCATGGTCAAAGGAACAGATACTTGACATGCAGAAAACAATAGCAATAAACTGACACGATCAAATGCTACGTTTACAGTTTGGGTCTTGTCCATCACATCATTCTCCTAATGATGTGATCCCGTTATCAAATGACATCTCATGTCCATGGCTAGGAAACCTTAACCATCTTTGATCAACAAGCTAGTCAACTAGAGGCTTACTAGGGACACAGTGTTGTCTATGTACCCACACATGTATTTGAGTTTCCAATCAATACAATTATAGCATGGATAATAAACGATTATCATGAACAAGGAAATATAATAATAACCAATTTATTATTGCCTCTAGGGCATATTTCCAACAGTCTCCCACTTGCACTAGAGTCAATAATCTAGTTCACATCACTATGTGATTTACATTGTAATGAATCGAACACCCATGCAGTTCTGGTGTTGTTCATGTTTAGCCCTTGGAAGAGGTTTAGTCATCGGATCTGCAACATTTAGATCCGTGTGTACTTTGCAAATATTTATGTCGTCCTCCTTGATGTAATCGCGGATGGAATTGAAACGTCGCTTTATGTGTCTGGTCCTCTTGTGAAATCTTGGTTCCTTGGCTAGAGCAATGGCACCAGTATTATCACAAAACAGAGTCATTGGGTTAAGTGCACTAGGCACTACTCCAAGATCTGTCATGAACTCCTTCATCCAGACACCTTCCTTCGCCGCCTCCGAGGCAGCGATGTACTCCGCTTCGCATGTAGAATCAGCTACCACGCTTTGCTTGGAACTGCACCAGCTAACCGCACCCCCATTAAGAATAAATACGTATCCGGTTTGCGACTTAGAGTCATCCGGATCAGTGTCAAAGCTTGCATCGACGTAACCCTTTACGACGAGCTCTTGATCACCTCCATAAACGAGAAACATGTCCTTAGTCCTTTTCAGGTACTTCAGGATATTCTTGACCGCCGTCCAGTGTTCCATTCCTGGATCACTTTGAAACCTTCCGGCCATACTTATGGCAAGGCTGACATCGGGTCTTGTGCACAGCATTGCATACATGATAGAGCCTATGGCCGAAGCATAGGGGATGACACTCATCTTTTCTCTATCTTCTGCAGTCACTGGGCATTGAGTCTTACTCAACTTCACACCTTGCAAAACAGGCAAGAACCCCTTCTTGGACTGATCCATTTTGAACTTCTTCAAAATCTTATCAAGGTATGTGCTTTGTGAAAGTCCTATTAAGCGTCTCGATCTATCTCTATAGATCTTGATGCCTAATATGAAAGCAGCTTCTCCTAGGTCCTTCATTGAAAAACTCTTGTTCAAATATTCCTTTACGCTTTCCAGCATTTCTATATTGTTTCCAATCAGCAATATGTCATCCACATATAATATTAGAAACGCTATAGAGCTCCCACTCACTTTCTTGTAAATACAAGCTTCTCCGTAAACTTGTATAAACTCGAACGCTTTGATCACCTCATCAAAACGAAGATTCCAACTCCGAGATGCTTGCACCAGTCCATAAATGGATCGCTGGAGTTTGCAAACTTTGTCAGCATTTTCTGGATCGACAAAACCTTCTGGTTGCATCATATACAACTCTTCCTTAAGGAAACCGTTAAGGAACGCTGTTTTGACATCCATCTGCCAAATTTCATAATCGAAAAAGGCAGCTATTGCCAACATGATTCTGACGGACTTAAGCATCGCCACGGGTGAGAAGGTCTCATCGTAGTCAACTCCTTGAACTTGTGAAAAACCCTTTGCCACAAGTCGAGCTTTATAGACGGTGACATTACCGTCCGCGTCCGTCTTCCTCTTAAAGATCCATTTGTTCTGAATGGCCTTACGCCCTTCAGGTAATACTTCCAAAGTCCATACTTTGTTTTCATACATGGATCCCATCTCGGATTTCATGGCCTCTAACCACTTCTCGGAATCCGGGCCCATCATCGCTTCTCCATAGCTCGTAGGTTCATCGTTGTTTAACAACATGACCTCTAAGACAGGGTTGCCGTACCACTCAGGAGCAGTACGCGTCCTTGTCGACCTACGAGGTTCGATAGCAACTTGATCCAAAGCTTCATGATCATCATCATTAACTTCCTCTTCAGCTAATGTAGGCTCGACAGAAACAACTTTCTGCGTTGCGCTACTCTTAGGTTGAAGTAAAGGTTCAATAACCTCATCAAGTTCTATCTTCCTCCCACTCAATTCTTTCGAGAGAAACTCTTTCTCAAGAAATGTTCCGTTTTTAGCGACAAACACTTTGCCTTCGGATCTGAGGTAGAAGGTATACCCAACTGTCTCTTTTGGGTATCCTATGAAGACGCATTTCTCTGCTTTGGGTTCCAGCTTTTCAGGCTGAAGCTTTTTGACATAAGCATCACATCCCCAAACTTTAAGAAACGACAGCTTTGGCTTCTTGCCAAACCAAAGTTCATATGGCGTCGTCTCAACGGATTTCGATGGTGCCCTATTTAAAGTGAATGCAGTTGTCTCTAATGCATAACCCCAAAACGATAGTGGCAAATCGGCAAGAGACATCATAGATCGCACCATATCCAATAAAGTTCGATTACGACGTTCGGACACACCATTACGCTGTGGTGTTCCAGGCGGTGTCAATTGTGAAACAATTCCACACTGTCTTAAGTGACTGCCAAACTCATAACTCAGATATTCTCCTCCTCGATCAGATCGTAGGAATTTAATCTTCTTGTTACGATGATTCTCAACTTCACTCTGAAATTGTTTGAACTTTTCAAATGTTTCAGACTTGTGTTTCATTAAGTAAATATACCCATATCTACTTAAGTCATCAGTGAAGGTGAGAAAGTAACGATAACCACCGCGCGCCTCAATACTCATCGGACCGCACACATCAGTATGTATGATTTCCAATAAGTCACTTGCCCGTTCCATTATTCCAGAGAACGGCGTTTTAGTCATCTTGCCCATGAGGCATGGCTCACATGTGTCAAGTGATTCAAAATCAAGTGACTCCAAAAGTCCATCAGCATGGAGCTTCTTCATGCGTTTTACGCCAATATGACCTAAACGGCAGTGCCACAAGAAAGTGGTATTATCATTATCAATTCTACATCTTTTGGCATCAATGTTATGAACATGTGTATCATTACTATCGAGATTCAATAAGAATAAACCCCTCACATCGGGTGCATGACCATAAAAGATATTACTCATATAAATAGAACAACCATTATTCTCTGATTTAAATGAGTAACCGTCTCGCAATAAACAAGATCCAGATATAATGTTCATGCTTAACGCAGGCACCAAATAACACTTATTTAGGTTCATCACTAATCCCGACGGTAATCGAAGAGCGAGCGTGCCGACGGCGATCACATCAACCTTGGAACCATTTCCCACGCGCATCGTCACTTCGTCCTTTGCCAGCCTCCGTCTATTCCGCAGTTCCTGTTTTGAGTTGCAAATATGAGCAACCGCACCGGTATCAAATACCCAGGCACTACAACGAGAGTTGGTAAGGTACACATCAATAACATGTATATCATATATACCTTGTTTGTTGTTGGCCGCCTTCTTGTCAGCCAAATACTTGGGGCAATTCCGCTTCCAGTGTCCAGTTCCCTTGCAATGAAAACACACAGTTTCTGGTTTGGGTCCAGCCTTGGGTTTCTTCACGAGAGGAGCAACTGCTTTGCCACTCTGCTTGGAGTTACCCTTCTTACCCTTGCCATTTTTCTTGAAACTAGTGGTTTTATTGACCATCAACACTTGATGCTCCTTCTGAATTTCAGACTCAGCGGCTTTCAGCATCGCAAACAGCTCGGCGACTGACTTGTTCATCCCGTGCATGTTATAGTTCAACACGAAGCTCTTGTAGCTAGGTGGCAATGATTGAAGAACTCTGTCAGTGATAGCCTCTGGCGGAAGGGGCATCCCTAACTCAGCCAGACGGGTGGAGTACCCAGACATTCTGAGCACGTGATCACTGATAGACCCGTTCTCCTCCATCTTGCAAGCATAGAACTTATCGGAGATCTCATATCTCTCGATCCGGGGATTCTTCTGAAAGATAAACTTCAACTCCTGGAACATCTCATATGCTCCATGACGTTCAAAACGTCTTTGAAGTCCCGGTTCTAAGCCATACAACATTGCACATTGAACTATTGAGTAATCATCAGAACGAGCCTGCCAGGCGTTCACAACGTCTAGAGACTCAACTGGAGCGGGTGGATCACCAAGCGGTGCATCAAGGACATAAGCCTTCTGGGAAGCCGTAAGGATAATCCTTAGATTACGGGCCCAGTCCACAAAGTTACTTCCATCATCTTTCAACTTAGCTTTCTCTAGGAACGCATTAAAATTCAGGGGTGCTACTGCGCGAGCCATGATCTACAACATAAATATTGCAAAGACAACTTAGACTATTGTTCTTAGATAATGAGTTTAGTTAATCATATTACTTAAAAACTCCCACTCAAATTGACATCCCTCCGATCATTCGAGTGTAACATGATCCAAATCCACCAACTCAAGTCCGATCATCACGTGAGTTGAGGTGGTTTCAATGGTGAACATCTTCATGTTGATCATATCTACTATATGACTCATGTTCGACCTTTCGGTCTCTTGTGTTCCGAGGCCATGTCTGTACATGCTAGGCTCGTCAAGTTTAACCCGAGTGTTCCGCACGTGTAACATGGCTTACACCCGTTGTATGCGAACGTAGAGTCTATCACACCCGATCATCACGGCGTGTCTCGAAACGACGAACTTTCGCAACGGTGCACACTTGGGGAGAACACAATTTATCTTGAAATTTAAGTGAGGGATCACCTTATAATGCTACCGTCGTCCTAAGCAAAATAAGATGCATAAAAGGATTAACATCACATGCAAATCATAAGTGACATGATATGGCCATGAACTTGTGCTTTTGATCTCCATCTCCAAAGCACCGGCATGATCTCCATCGTCACCGGCATGACACCATGATCTCCATCATCTTGATCTCCATCAACGTGTCGCCATAAGGTTGTCGCGCCGACTGTTGCTTCCACGACTATTGCTAACGTTTAGCGATAAAGTAAAGCATTACATAGCGCTTAATGATTGACACGCAGGTCATACAATAATTAAAGACAACTCTATGGCTCCTGCCAGTTGCCGTACTCATCGACATGCAAGTCGTGATATTCTATACAACACATGATCATCTCATACATCACATATATCTCATCATGTAACTGGCCATATCACATCACAACATACCCTGCAAAAACAAGTTAGACGTCCTCTAATTGTTGTTGCAAATTTTACGTGGCTGCTACGGGTTTGCAAGAACCGTTCTTACCTACGCAAAACCACAACGTGGTGTAGTGATTGCTTTTTGATCTTCTAAAAGAACCCTCTTCATTGAACCGATTCAACTAAAGTGAGAGAGACAGACACCCGCCAGTCACCTTTATGCAACAAGTGCACGCAGCGGTAAAACCAGTCTCGCGTAAGCGTACGCGTAATGTCGGTCCGGGCCGCTTCATCTCACAATACCGCGGAATCAAGTATCAACTAGTAACGGCAAGCAATATGTATACATCCACGCCCACAACTCGTTTGTGTTCTACTCGAGATCTCATCTACGCATAGACCTAGCTCAGATGCCACTGTTGGGGAACGTTGCATGGGAAACAAAAATTTTCCTACGCACACATAAGATCTATCCATGGTGATGAGCATCTACGAGAGGGAGAGTGAATCTACATACCCTTGTAGATCGCTAAGCGGAAGCGTTAATAAACGCGGTTGATGTAGTCGAACGTCTTCGCGATCCAAATCGCCGAGCGTCCCGCGATCCAATCACGATCCTTCCGATCTAGTGCCGAACGGACGGCACCTCCGCGTTCAACACACGTACGGCTTGATGACGCCTTCACCTCCTCGATCCAGCGAGCGATGGTGAAGTAGTGGTTGAGTTCCAGCAGCACGACGGCGTGGTGATGGTGGTGAGGAACAATCTCTGCAGGGCTTCGCCAAGCACTACGGAGATTATGACGGAGGAACTAGAGGGCTAGGGTTGCCGGCACACGGCTTGGGAAATCCTGATGTGTCCCGTGTGCTAGCCCTGCCCCTCTATTTATATGTTGAGCCTTGGGGTCTAAACTTGGAGTAAAAGCCTCCTCCGGGTCGGTTTTGCCCGCACAAGGTCGGTTTGGCCCGCAAGGAAAGAGTCCAACTCGGATCCCTGCCGAACCGCGCACAGCCGCGCACAAGCGGTAGTACCGCTTCACACAAGCGGTAGTACCGCTTGGGCGGTAGTACCGCTTCACACAAGCGGTAGTACCGCTCCGGCGGTAGTACCGCTTCACCAAGCGGTAGTACCGCTTACGCGGCAGCAAAACTAATTTTGCACCTTCCAATACCTTGTGGGCTTTATCCCTTTGGCTCATATAAAGTGTTGCTGCACCCGAACACTTCGGTAAACATCCGGAACCTCTTCCGGTGAACTTCGGAACTCTTCCGGAGATCAAAACACTATTATCACATATATCAATCTTTACCTCCGGACTATTCCGGAGATCCTCGTCATGTCCGGGATCTTATCCGGGACTCCGAACAACTTTCGGTCACCAACATAATAACTCAATTATACTAATCGTCACCAAACGTTAAGTGTGTAGACCCTGCGGGTTCGAGAACTATGTAGACATGACCGAGACACCTCTACGGCCAATAACCAATAGCGGGACCTGGATGCCCATATTGGCTCCTACATATTCTACGAAGATCTTTATCGGTCGAACCTCTATGTCAAGGATTCAGTTAATCCCGTATGCTGTTCCCTTTGTTCTTCGGTATGTTACTTGCCCGAGATTCGATCGTCGGTATCACTATACCTAGTTCAATCTCGTTACCGGCAAGTCTCTTTACTCGTTCCGTAATACAAGATCTCGTGGCTAACACTTTAGTCACATTGCTTGCAAGGCTCATTGTGATGTTGTATTACCGAGTGGGCCCTGAGATACCTCTCCGTCATACGGAGTAACAAATCCCAGTCTTGATCCATGCCAACCCAACAGACACCCTCGGAGATACCTGTAGAGCACCTTTATAGTCACCCAGTTACGTTGCGACGTTTGATACACACAAGGTATTCCTCCGGTGTTAGTGAGTTGCATGATCTCATGGTCAAAGGAACAGATACTTGACATGCAGAAAACAATAGCAATAAACTGACACGATCAAATGCTACGTTTACAGTTTGGGTCTTGTCCATCACATCATTCTCCTAATGATGTGATCCCGTTATCAAATGACATCTCATGTCCATGGCTAGGAAACCTTAACCATCTTTGATCAACAAGCTAGTCAACTAGAGGCTTACTAGGGACACAGTGTTGTCTATGTACCCACACATGTATTTGAGTTTCCAATCAATACAATTATAGCATGGATAATAAACGATTATCATGAACAAGGAAATATAATAATAACCAATTTATTATTGCCTCTAGGGCATATTTCCAACAGGAACTACCACCTTAAGCGGTAGTACCACTCTTAGGAGCGATAGTACCACTTTACTTGGTTGGATTTTCCCCACCTATAAAAGGGGGTCTTCTTCCCCGATGGTTTTCATCTCTTGAGTTTGTGTTTCCCCTCCATTGTTGACCCTCTTTGAACTTGCTATCTCCCAATCCCTTCAATGATTCTTGCTCCTTCTCGAGGGAAAAAAGAGAGAAGATCTAGATTCATATTTTCACCTATCACTTTCACCTCTAAGCGAGGGGAACCTCTTGGATCTAGATCTTGGAGTTCTTCATGTTCTCCTTGTTCTTCCTCTCATATTTTTCCATAACTTTTGTTGTTGTGGTGGGATCTGGGAGTGAGGGACTTAACCACTTCGTGTGTTCTTACCATTGCATTAGTTGCATCGGTTTGAGTTCTCCACGGTGATACGTGGAAGTGAAAAAGTTGAGAAGCTTATTACTCTTGAGTGTTTGGGCACCATAGATCTTGTGCCTCTTGAGTGTTTGGGCGCCCTAGACGGTTGGTGGTGTCTCAGAGCTCAATCATTATGGTGTAAAGCTCCGAGCAAGCGTCGGGGTCTCCAATTAGGTCGTGGAGATTGCCTCGAGCAATTTGTATGGGTTTGGTGACCGCCCCCAAAGGTTGCCAATTGTACGGGTTCGGTGATCGTCCCAAGGGTTGCCAATTGTACGGGTTCGGTGTCAGTGTCCAAGGGTTGTCAATTGTACGAGTTTGGTGACCGCCCCAGCGGTTGCCAATTATACGAATTTGGTGACCGTCCTCAAGGGTCCCTTAGTGGAATCACGACATCTTGCATTATGCGAAGGCGTGAGAAGATTATGATGGCCCTAGCGTCGGGGTCTCCAATTAGGTCGTGGAGATTGCCTCGAGCAATTTGTACGGGTTCGGTGACCGCCCCAAAGGTTGCCAATTGTACGGGTTCGGTGATCGTCCCAAGGGTTGCCAATTGTACGGGTTCGGTGTCAGTGTCCAAGGGTTGTCAATTGTACGAGTTTGGTGACCACCCCAGCGGTTGCCAATTATACGAATTTGGTGACCGTCCTCAAGGGTCCCTTAGTGGAATCACGACATCTTGCATTATGCGAAGGCGTGAGAAGATTATGATGGCCCTAGTGGCATTTTGGGGAGCATTGCGCCTCCACACCGCTCCAAACGGAGATTAGAATCCGCAAAGGTGTGAGCTTCAGGATAAATCGTTGTCTCCGTGTGCCTTGGTTATCTCTTACCCGAACCCTTTACTTATGCACTTACTTTGTGATAATCATAGTGTTTCATGTTATATATCCTGCTATCACTTATTTGTTCATCTTTTTTTTGCGAATGCACTTAGTTGTTTATCTTGCTTAGCATAAGTTGTTGGTGCACATAGGTGAGCCTAGCTGATTTAGGTTTTGTGCTGGACAAATTAAATGCTAGTTTTATTTCGCATTTGTTCATGTCTATACCGTAATTATTTTAAAGCGCCTATTCACCCCGTCTTCTCTAGGCGACATCCATGTCCTTTCACCCTAAATACTTGTTGCACAACAGAGTTTGCCGAACGGCATCCTCGGTAAGTAGCTTGAAATACCATTTACTAAGTAAGACGTCATTCTTGACCTGGAGGTCCTGAACACCTAAAGTCTTTTTGGTCGACAAACGATGCTCCATTTGGTTAGGCTATACCTTTTCATTTCATTGTCTCCTTGCCAAAAAAATCTGGACCTGAAGTAATCCAGTCTTTGCAGAACCCCTTTGAAAAGTTGAAAAAGTTAGAGCGTGTCAAAAACATGTTTGTAAGAACAGAATTAATCAAAACTAGTCGTCCTTCAATGAAGAGCAATTTACCCTTCATACTGTCACAACAAACATCAGAACACTTGTCTGTCTGAAAAAAAAAACAATACTTGAGTTCTTTGTTAGGCCTATAGACAACACACGGGCTAGCAAAGTTCCATTGGCCCTAGGAAATTCATGAGAAAATTGATGAAGTGGGCACAATGGGCTCTATGCCCACGCCAATTTGCCCCAAATGGACAAATGTACTTCTTTTCATGGATACAAAAATTAAGAACAAAGTGAGCTCGATGAATTTTAAGCATGCGCGGTGGGCTGATTGGACGACAATATTTCCGAGTGTACAACGGGCACAATGTGGGTTAAGATCGATGCGAATGGTGCTTCTCTCTCAGATGCCGAGAAATGCGATCAGCGCCATCGCCATCACTAACGAAACACGGATGTAGAAGCGTAACCAATGGTATGGATGGGATCTCAAACTGGGAGCGAAATGGGTCCGGCCACCACCAATCTTAGAACAGACCCGAGCATTGCTTGTTCATCAGCTAAACCATTGCGTGTGGTGTCTTAAGAGAACATTGCACGGCACAATCAGCGCACTAAGCAACGTAAACTAAGAATGGAGTTCACTAGAGACAGGGAGCATTCGCCCATGTGCGTAAACTCTCGCTGTCCTTGAGGTCTTACCTTGCCTTCTAAGCCCAGCCTGCTACACAGGCCCAAACTCACAGCTGGGCCGAAGTAGGATGCCTACGGGTGCTACCGCAGAGCGTAGGTGTCTGCCAACAGCCAGCTTTTCCCCATTAAAAAAAATCAAAACGGTGCCTGGCAGTTTTGCACTTAGCCCCTTCACCCGCACCAGCAGCAGCCGAAAGGCACAGCCCTTCCCCAATTCCGGCCACGCCCCAGCGCCTCCGCTTCCTTCAATGAAGAGCAATTTACCCTTCATACTGTCACAACAAACATCAGAACACTTGTCTGTCTGAAAAAAAAACAATACTTGAGTTCTTTGTTAGGCCTATAGACAACACACGGGCTAGCAAAGTTCCATTGGCCCTAGGAAATTCATGAGAAAATTGATGAAGTGGGCACAATGGGCTCTATGCCCACGCCAATTTGCCCCAAATGGACAAATGTACTTCTTTTCATGGATACAAAAATTAAGAACAAAGTGAGCTCGATGAATTTTAAGCATGCGCGGTGGGCTGATTGGACGACAATATTTCCGAGTGTACAACGGGCACAATGTGGGTTAAGATCGATGCGAATGGTGCTTCTCTCTCAGATGCCGAGAAATGCGATCAGCGCCATCGCCATCACTAACGAAACACGGATGTAGAAGCGTAACCAATGGTATGGATGGGATCTCAAACTGGGAGCGAAATGGGTCCGGCCACCACAAATCTTAGAACAGACCCGAGCATTGCTTGTTCATCAGCTAAACCATTGCGTGTGATGTCTTAAGAGAACATTGCACGGCACAATCAGCGCACTAAGCAACGTAAACTAAGAATGGAGTTCACTAGAGACAGGGAGCATTCGCCCATGTGCGTAAACTCTCGCTGTCCTTGAGGTCTTACCTTGCCTTCTAAGCCCAGCCTGCTACACAGGCCCAAACTCACAGCTGGGCCGAAGTAGGATGCCTACGGGTGCTACCGCAGAGCGTAGGTGTCTGCCAACAGCCAGCTTTTCCCCATTAAAAAAATCAAAACGGTGCCTGGCAGTTTTGCACTTAGCCCCTTCACCCGCACCAGCAGCAGCCGAAAGGCACAGCCCTTCCCCAATTCCGGCCACGCCCCAGCGCCTCCGCTTCCTTCAATGAAGAGCAATTTACCCTTCATACTGTCACAACAAACATCAGAACACTTGTCTGTCTGAAAAAAAAAACAATACTTGAGTTCTTTGTTAGGCCTATAGACAACACACGGGCTAGCAAAGTTCCATTGGCCCTAGGAAATTCATGAGAAAATTGATGAAGTGGGCACAATGGGCTCTATGCCCACGCCAATTTGCCCCAAATGGACAAATGTACTTCTTTTCATGGATACAAAAATTAAGAACAAAGTGAGCTCGATGAATTTTAAGCATGCGCGGTGGGCTGATTGGACGACAATATTTCCGAGTGTACAACGGGCACAATGTGGGTTAAGATCGATGCGAATGATGCTTCTCTCTCAGATGCCGAGAAATGCGATCAGCGCCATCGCCATCACTAACGAAACACGGATGTAGAAGCGTAACCAATGGTATGGATGGGATCTCAAACTGGGAGCGAAATGGGTCCGGCCACCACCAATCTTAGAACAGACCCGAGCATTGCTTGTTCATCAGCTAAACCATTGCGTGTGGTGTCTTAAGAGAACATTGCACGGCACAATCAGCGCACTAAGCAACGTAAACTAAGAATAGAGTTCACTAGAGACAGGGAGCATTCGCCCATGTGCGTAAACTCTCGCTGTCCTTGAGGTCTTACCTTGCCTTCTAAGCCCAGCCTGCTACCCAGGCCCAAACTCACAGCTGGGCCGAAGTAGGATGCCTACGGGTGCTACCGCAGAGCGTAGGTGTCTGCCAACAGCCAGCTTTTCCCCATTAAAAAAATCAAAACGGTGCCTGGCAGTTTTGCACTTAGCCCCTTCACCCGCACCAGCAGCAGCCGAAAGGCACAGCCCTTCCCCAATTCCGGCCACGCCCCAGCGCCTCCGCTTCCCCCCCCCCCCCCCCCCCTCACTCCCCTCCCAGTTCCTCCGCCGCCCCCGCCCCCGCCCCTGCCCCGTCTCCTCCGCCGCCCCCCTCCGGCCCGATACCCACCCCCGCACTTCCCCCTCCCTCCCTTCCCCAGCTCCGCCGCCTCTTCCACCAACTCCATCCGCCAATCTAGAAACCCCTATTTCTTGCGCCACCGTCGCTCGTTTTGATTCGGCTGATCTGATCGGTCGCTGAGCCGATGGGCCGCGACGCCGAGGAGGTGTCCCAGCCGGCGTCGTCGCCGGAGTACGAGCAGGACGACGACGACGAGGACTGCTACCTGAGCGATCAGGCGGACGATGCCCTAGAGGAGTCCGTCCTCCAGGTCCTCGAGGACGGCAACCTCGAGGACTGCCATTGGTCCTCCTCCTCCGTACGCGCCTCGCCTGCCCGTGTTTCCCCTGGCCCTCTCCGCCCATTGCCGCCCCCGATTGCTTCTCGTACTGACGGATTATTTCCTTGCTTGTGCTTGCAGGTGATCACCAAGGAATACCTCTTGGCGGCGCAGGTGACCATGTGGCCTCAGGGCTTCCCCCCGTTCTATTTCCAGGCTGTAAGCGATTTCCGGATGCTGACGCTTTGTTTTGTAAATTTATTCTGGCTGATTGGGGTCTGTAGAGGGAGGATCTGAGGAAGGTGATGGAGCTACTAGGGTTAAAGGAGCACCACGCAAGGACGCTTCTAATCCACTACCGCTGGGATGTGGAGAGGATATTCGAGCTGCTCGATCAGAAGGGGAGGGATAGGCTCTTCTCCGAGGCTGGTATTCCTCTCGGAACCGCCAATGATGCCGGTTCGCCCTCTGCGACGGAGGTCACCTGCAATGTTTGCTATGATGATGTGCCCCTCTCGGCCGCTTCCCATATGGACTGCGGCCACAACTACTGCAATGAATGTGAGTACTAATCGTTGAGAACAAGGAAGTGCTTGTTATGTATATGAAGCTTTGCATATGTGCTAGCTATAGCTTATATATATCGGTAGAACGATCGCATGGTTACATTTTCGGATGAATGCTTTGCCTTTTTACAACTGTGCTAATCAGGAGTGTGATATTCGTTTATTAGGAGTGACAAATCAACAAACATCTTATTATCCTACTTATGAAGAAAATGGTGCAACTTATTCGTTCATTTAGCTCTGTATCATTGTGACCATCTGTAGTTGTACTTAATGCACAAAATTAACCTAGGGAAGCAGGGGATATCACGTCCTAGTCGGAAGAATAATTATGTTACTTCATGTAATCTACTAATCCATTATTACGACTTTTGGCGCTAAGTAACATCGAAGAATACATCAACTACGCAAGTTTTTTATACTCCCTACCTCCACTCCAACCGCACCCTGTGAATTAGCATTGCTATATCATTTATTCCTGAATAGCCACTAATATGTGTGTTTCATCAGGTTGGACAGAATATTTCATTGTGAAAATAAATGAGGGGCAGAGTCGGCGTGTCAAGTGCATGGCTCCAAAGTGCAATGCCATCTGTGATGAAGCATTAGTCCGGAAGTTAGTAAGTGCAAAGCGCCCAGATATTGCTGAGCGTTTTGAAAGATTTTTACTGGAATCTTATATCGAGGACAATGATACAGTCAAGTGGTGCCCCAGCACACCACATTGTGGAAATGCTATACGCGTCAAAGGTGATATTCATTGTGAGGTGGAATGTACATGTGGACGCCAGTTTTGTTTTAATTGCTCCTCAGAAGCACATTCCCCTTGTTCCTGCGTGATGTGGGAGCTCTGGATCAAGAAATGTCGTGATGAATCAGAGACTGTGAATTGGATAACTGTAAATACTAAGCCCTGTCCCAAGTGTCACAAACCTGTGGAGAAGAATGGTGGCTGCAACCTGGTTGCATGTATATGTGGACAAGCATTCTGGTGAGATTTCGTATTCTTCTTCAACATTTGTGTTATACATACAGTTCCATTTGTTGGCAGCTAATGATGCACCATTGTTATATTGATGCCTTATTTTATTTTACTTGATACTTGTCCATTCAAACTGAAAGCACCACATACATCTTGTGTTCTTCTTACTTTCCTGCTTTATATAAGCGTGAGCATACTTTCCAATGAGTAATGATGTTCAAATGAATCGTAGAACAGAATGCAGTACGATGATAGAATGCAGTAGAAATAGAAACAAAGATAGGGGACAGATTACCCACCTCTAAGGGTCAAAGCAAGCCTTCAGTTCAATTCTTTATTCTTACATTAAAGAATTAATCAAATCTCCCCAAGTAGTACTGGAACCTACGACCAGTCAGTTAACAGTGGACCGCTCTACCACTGAGCTACTGAGGAACAAGGTGGGATTCGACATCCTAGAGTTGAACTCCTGCTCTCAACCCATGAACAAACTTTCTGGAATGATTTCTCCGGCCTTGATCTTTGGGATGCAGAATAGGGTATTGCCTGCCAACTGTTAGCTAGGACTTAGAACCATTGAAAACCCACCTTGGTGAAAGCGAAGTTCAGTTTGGAGATCTTAAAATTCCTGATATCGTGTATCCTTGATTGATGCAGCCGCATATGCTTCAATTGTATTTGCAGATTATTGAGATATACTGAGTTACTAAGTCAGCTCGGTCAATACTACTAGGATACTATCGTCATAGTAATTGTATGGTGCGCAGATGGTACTTCGATGCTGGTGAATTATATGCTGTTGCCTCTTTGATACCGATTGCTCTTTTGTAAGGACAGGTTTACTGACATATTTATAGCCCTATAATTTTTCTATAAAGAGACCATCACTTAGATTGTTCAATGTTCAAAAAAGTGGTAAGTGTAAGCGGAGCGGAAGGCCATAGCTTAGAGCAATGGCCGCTTAAGCGCAGCTTAACTAGGATTAAGCGTTTTTTTTTATTTTGACCAGAATTTGGCTGTTTTTGAATAATATGCACAAGAAAATAGGAAACATAGCACATATATAACTGAAAGTCTGAAATAGCATATAAAGATAAGGTTTAGTGGTTCACACAGCAAGCATAAATGCATAATAATGTCTTAATAGCATATAAGATAAACGGCAGCAGCCCAAGCAGCCAAGCTGCAGCCCCAGCCCAAGCAGCAGCTGCTCAAGCAGCAGTTCATGCCTTCATGGATCAGTCCTCATCCACTTAAGTGTGTCCAGTCACCACTTCATCTTCATCATCCTCGTACTCTGTCTCCTCTATTTCTTCTTCGTCGGACTCGAACTCTTCATCATCGAGATCTATGGATCAATGGATCAGAGGAGGAGGAGAGGAGAGGAGAGGCGGAGGAGAAGAGGAGAGGATGAGATCCTTACCTGAACCTGTAGGGGTGGACGTCCAAGAGAAGGAGGAGCTGTCGGCGTTCACATCCACTAGGGGTGGACGTCCAGAAGGAGGAGCTACCATCGCTGGATGCAGAGCAGGGGCCGCCGCCACTGGAGCTCTCCCCCCCTCTTCTAACTTAGTAACCCTAGCCGAACAGGCCAGTTTTGGGCCAGGTCTTTATACACCCCCTTTTCCCTCCTGCCTGTGGCCCAGGCTTCGCTTTTTTATCGCTTAAGCACGCGGAGCGCTCGCTTAACCAACTGCGCTAAAGCGGCCGCTAAATTTCGCTTTTTTTCACGCAACGCTAAAAGTTGCGCTTAGGGCAGAAGCGAAAGCGTTTAGCTGTCGCTCAGTGCTTAAGCGCCGCCTAAAAACGATTTGAACACTGAGATTGTTAATAAAAATTTGTTGCTAGTTGGAAATAATAAGCTTGATATACGAGATAGAGTTGGGGTAGCGCCAATTGAAGAGAAGCTTGTGCAACATCGTCTGAGATGGTTTGGGCATATTCAGCGCAGGCCTCCAGAAGCCCCAGTGCATAGCGGACGGCTAAAACATGCTGATAATGTCAAAAGAGGCCGGGGTAGACCGAACTTGACATGGGAAGAGTCCGTAAAGAGAGATCTGAAGGATTGGAGCATCACCAAAGAACTAGCCATGGACAGGGGTGCGTGGAAGCTTGCTATCCATGTGCCAGAACCATGAGTTGGTCGCGAGATCTTATGGGTTTCACCTCTAGCCTACCCCAACTTGTTTGGGACTAAAGGCTTTGTTGTTGTTGTTGTTGTTGTTGTTGGAAATAATAAGCTTGGTATCATGCTGTTTAATTCATAGCATATGGAGGAAAGTCTTGTAGTGGTATAGGCGTATAACTTATCTAACCTTACTATGGAAGTATTCTATCCATCATTCATAGCTCCTGCCTTGATCACGTATGCTAGGTGGAGTGTGGATATATAGCAAAAGTGGTTCTCTGCCAATTGTGTAATGGGAGACAGAGTATTATTGTTTTCTATGCAAGAATGCTCACTGCTAGAGGTAATACTGGCAGTCTGGCACGTACCTGATCAAATATATAGAGATCGTAGTAGGGTGATACAAGAGACACTGCAGACTTCAGTTGTACTGTCAAGAGTCATTACAGGCCTTTATTACCACGTGCCTGACAGGTTATAAAAAATATTTTAAGTTTGATGTGCCATTTACTTTGCGCCACAAGGTACATGCTACGCTGATCAAGATGTTCTCTGCTCTTGTTTTTCTTTCTCGGTTTTTTCTTCTTCTCCCCACTTGTTCTTAAGTTTGAGTTTTATTTTGCTGATTTTATGTATTTTGGATGCAGTTGGTTATGTGGTGGTGCTACTGGTAGAGATCACACATGGTCAAGTATTAGCGGCCACAGTTGTGGCCGATTCACAGAAGACCAGTCAACGAGAACAGAGCAAGCAAGGAGAGACCTCTATCGATATATGCACTACCACAACAGATACAAGGCTCATACTGATTCTCTTAAGCAGGAAGCAAAGCTTAAGCGTGATATCCAGTGGAAGATATCCATTTCTGAAAATAAGGATTCCAAGATAAAAGATTACTCTTGGGTGATAAATGGACTGAACAGGCTTTTCAGATCAAGGCGTGTTCTTTCATATTCTTATCCTTTTGCATTCTACATGTTTGGTGATGAGATTTTCAAGGATGAGATGACTCCCGAGGAAAGAGAACTCAAGCAGAATCTGTTTGAGGATCAGCAACAACAATTAGAGTTCAATGTTGAAAGATTATCTGGTTTCCTTGAGAAGGATTTTCAAAATTTTAGTGACGAGGAGGTTATGGATACAATGAAGCATGTTATCAATCTTTCCAATGTGGTAGATAGACTCTGCAAGCAAATGTAAGAACTCTGCTCAACAAAGTCCCTGTCTGTTACCTTGAATTGTTTCTGTTTAGCCAGTGTTTGTGCAAAATAAATTGTACTAACTGTGTATTGCTTTGCAGGTATCAGTGCATCGAGAATGATTTGTTGTACCCTCTCCGCACGCCTCATAATATTGCCCCATACAAATCCAAGGGTCTTGATAGAGCCTCAGAACTCCATATTAGTTTGGACTCTGCTGAACAAAGTTCGCCATCTATGAAATGTAGTCAGGATGAACACAAGAGCCAACCTGGTTTGTGTAGCGAATCAGGTATTTAACCGGCAATATTTCCTTCTTACGAAGGCTTAAATTCACATGATAAGGATCACCATACTAGAAGTTAGTCTGTTTGCCTTTTTTTGTTGTTGTTGTTGAGATTAGTTGTTTCTGGTTGCTGATGCATATTTTAATATCCGCCTTAGGTTCATCTCTTACGGGAAAGCGACCTATTCTTCAGCTGCACGGATCAAGTTCTGACAACAGTGGACGCCCGTCTCATAAGAGAGAAAGAAGAGATGCTCATGGCGGCGGTGCTCTTTTCGATCTCAACGTGCCAGCCGAAGTGGCAGACAAGATCTGAAGCTCCAGTATCTGACGGAACATTCCGCTGCAACTGTACAGCTGACCTGTGTTTCCTCAGCTACATAAAGGAATTTCTGTTCTCTTTTGTTGCCCTAGGGCGCTTGCGTGCGCCGCAACCTCGCCCTGGGGCTGTGATCCCGACCAATAGAGCAAAACTTTCAACTTATCCTCTTGTATATCATGACATGACATGATGCCGTTGTGCATAGTTCCTATAATGCCAAATTCACCTGTTGAGCATGAAGATGACTTTTTTTTGGGGGGAGAAAAACTCTAGACATGTTTTGCTATGTTTGTGCTGCAAATCAGTACAGTACAAATTTATTGTAGAAGTTGCTGCTTCATGCTCTTTGGGACGCTGACTAACTAGAATTGGAAAGTGAATACTACCAGCTGGTTAAAAGATGGGACTCCATCTTGTGGCGGTAGTCGACCAGATGAAGTTTTTACCGTCAGCTGGTTGATTCCCACTAAAACTCGCAAAATTTGAATCCTGGGAATGTGTTCCCGCTGAGAATTGTAGATGCTGCCTGTGGAGGATTGCTGTGGGAGGTACGTACATATCAGCATATTCTGGTTTTTAGGTATGTTTCCTCCGAGATTTTGTCAGCTCTGCTAGCTTAGCTATGAACATACCGCGTCCGAAGTCAAGCTTTGGATTACGCGTTGAGACCTCTAGCCGTCGTAGCTTCCTAGTAGTACAACCCATGCAAAGGGACACGCTACATATGGCAAGGCAAACCCGATGGTACCGAGGGCGGATGCGTTTGTACGACGCGCATCACCTGGGAATCTACCGGTGCGTGAAACAACACTCCACGTTGTCCTCTCCCGTGTTTTCCTTTGGATTTGTGTTGTCCCTCCCTCCTCTCTGTTCGCTAGGTATAGCTATCTAATCTGACGGAAAATGCTCGAGCCCTGCACGCCCATTGACTTGCAGATAGGACACCGTCGCCACGGTCGTATTTAGTTGGTAAGCTCTAGGCGTTCAGCGCGCTCTCTGACAGCTTGGAAGACCGATGAGAAGAATCTTTCCCGGATCTCCAACTGACCAGGCTTCATCAGTAATCAAATGGCACCTCACCGGAGCTGGTTTGGTTTCCTATGCGCGCTTGCACCACATTGGTGTGGTTCCTTGCTTCACCTGCTCTTTCCAGCAGCTTACACTAACTACATCACACTGCATCTGTATGGTTCCTCGCTTCACCTGCTCTTTCCAGTGGCTATTCTACTAGCAGGAGAGGGAGGGCCCAAGACCAAGAGCACATGAGACCTCCGGCATGTCTGTCGCTGGGGTGTTTTCTTTAATCACTCCACTGAGATTTGAATACAGCTTCTTATAATCGAGGCCGCTCTTGTCGTTATTACCACGTACTACGTACAGGCGCAGCTCCCCTGGTTGTCATTGACAGCATCGTTGTAGAAGGGGAGTGCATCTTATCTTACTGGTCATGCTAATAATCATTGTGAACCAAGTGGGGAGAAGGAAACAGCGGCGACGTCTGTCTCCCTTCTTCCTCCTCTGGACTCTGGGCTTAAGCAGAGACGCCTTAACATGGCCACTGTCAAATGTTCAGAAGCCCTTCATTTGCCAACAACACATAGCAGGAACCAGAGAGGGCAAAACTTTTTACCACTAGTGGCGATACCAAACGTCGTACCTTTCCGTTGGCCATGAAGCCCCTGTTGTGCAGTGCGATAAATACCGCCGGTACATTATACTAGCACGAAGCACAAAAGATTGGCCCAGCAGAACGAATAGTCGTGCAAGGAAAAAAATGCCCCTGGACTAGTAATGCTCTGGGTAAGTACGCGCACGACACAACGTACGGCCGCGTGCGATTGCGACGTGGGGGCGCCGGGGCCGGATCATGCTTGAGGAACAGTTGAGGGGCGCGACCGAACCCACAGCTCAACTGCAGTGGGATTCCGTGACAAGCGGCTACATGACATTTGGGGCCCGGACGCCCGGTGTGAGGGTGGTAGTGCTGTGCATGAGAGGAGGGATGGGATGGGGCTGGCCGGGCATCCTCTCCCATCCCATGTAGCGTTTGGCATGTACTATGCTGCTTGCCCCAAAGCTAGAGCAACTCTGGGACAATTGACACGATCCAACCATGTGTACGCGCTCACATATGGAGTTTATAGATTACCAATGTGCGTGCAGTAATAGCTACGTAGTAAAAACTACTCCCTCCGTAAACTAATATAAGATAAGAGCGTTTAGATCTCTTATTATATATTAGTTTACAGAGGGAGTACTACATTTCGTGATGAACCAACTATTTTTGTGTGTGCACGTAACGTGGGATTGGTCTAGCTAGCAGGAGACGGTCCCGGTCGCTGTGGATATCTTGTGAGCCTGACGAGGGTTCAGTTTACTGGTAGACAGTGGACACATGTGGCGAGCGCGTCACATGACCTGCCAAAGTTGTTTCTCACGGAGGTCAAGCCGCGGCAGCAGAGGCAGCGCATCAGGGCAAAGGAGCGCCTCCTTCGAGGTGAAAAGCGGACAGACTCACCGCAGTCCACAGTGGCCCATTTCCTTGGCCGCATTCTCCGGTGCTTCGGACTCGTGGGCTCTTGCTCCCTCCCTCCCTCCCCCTCTGCGATCTCCACCGTCCACACACACACACGCACCTCTCTGATCTGCTCGTGTCTGATGCGTGGACACACAGGACGACTTCCATCAATTGCCTCGGCGGTGTGCAGCGTAGCGCAGCGTGGTCTTCACTCACAGGTAGTACTCCCTCCGTTTCATAATATAGTGCGTCCTCGATTTTCGAGCTTTAAGTTTGATCATAAATTTAACTAACGAGACCGACTGCGGCGGGAGCAAAAATTATACCGCTGAATTCGTATCAAACCGCTGAATTCGTATTCATTGAATTCGTATTTCGATACGAATTCAGCGGTATAATTTTTGCTCCCGCCGCAATTGGTCCCATTGGTTAAATGTATGGTCAAACTTAGACCTCGGAAAACGCGGACGCACTACATTAAAGCTCATCGCCATCAGGTCTCATCATCCGAGACAATGAAGGTGACGGAAGATTCAGTTGGCTCATCGCCATCAGGTCTCAACATCCGACGTAACAAGGGGGTGAAAAAGGCGGGCAGCTTTGCACAAGGGAGTAGTAAATCAGCAATGCGGGGATGAGTAAAATAAACAAAGAGCCTCCAGATCTGGATAGAGTAGAATAGAGCTGCGTGGAGCCCCTCACCTCACCTCTAGTAGTAATAAATAAAGGATAAAAACTTGCATAGAAAAGAAGGGAAGTTGGTAAGTTTCAGGGCAGGCATGGATTAAACATCATACACGGCCACCACCATAAACAAAGATTCGGAATAGCCGGACAGAGCGGAGCAGAGGACCGATCGGAGTAGGCGTACGACGATTCTCGTTTCTTTCTCATAGGCAGCGCAGCACCCTCCCTCTGGCACCGGCAGCACTCACCCGCACCGCACCTCCCTCGAGTTCATCCGTCGCCCTCACGCTCCACGCGCGCACGCGGCCACCGAGAGAGGCAGCGGCGGCTCCGGGACAAGCGAAGGGAGACATTCAGAAGGCAGCTCAGCCCAGAGCCCATGCCAGTGGTTTCGTTGGTTAGGTGATCGACTCTTCGGCAACAACTCCGAGAAGAGAAACCCCGCCCCCTTGTGCGCGATTTTTGCGTCAGGTGAGATTCCCCCCCCTCTCCCTCCATTATAGCGTCCGTCTCTCTCTCTCTCCCGCCTCTCTTTCGTCTGGGTTTCAGCTGGCATGTGTGTAATGTGGCCGCGGATTTCAGGTTTTGGCCTGGCTGGGATCAGGCCGGAGGAGCCGTTCTTGAGCTCAGCCGCGCGGACCTGCCGCAGTGGCGTGGCTAGGCAATGAGCCGCAGCTGCTCCGAGAGGTTCGCACCGTGTGCCATTACGCGGTTGCAGCAAGCTTGTAGTTTCTTTTACAGCATGCTGTTTGGATTCTGGACTGGCCTGATGAAATGCTTCTGCATTTCTTAGGTAGAAGAAGCGCTTCTTGGCGAACTCGCATCGGCGGTGGTTTTGCTCCAGGAGAGCTAATGCTCAGAATGGAAAGCGTAGATTCGCCCTCTCCGAGGTGCTCTTCTCAGCATCGACAGGTAAATTGCCAGTTGCGGAGATAAAATGGCGCCGTTGTTTTTTCCTCTTAATGTGCATAAGCAGAGTCAGCTTTCCTGTTAGACTGCCGCAGCAGGTAATCCAGGGATATTTTTCTCTACCATTTTCCCTTCATGTAGAAATTCTCCATGTCTGAAGTCTGAACCAGTTTGTTCTGCCAAGGATCAAAACCGTCTTGGTTACTGTATTTGCTAGATGCCTTGATCTTGGCGTGTATGTGCTTTTACTGCAAATATCTCATGTTTCTTCATGCCTCGCCATTTTCTGATTTTTTTCTTTTTTCTTTTGCAAGAATGCTGGGGAACCGAAGGATCATACGAGCACCAGCAAAAGGCAGCCGCGCACCACTGAGATTCCATGCTCTTTGGTACAAGAGGTATAAGATTGAGATCAACAAAAATCCCATTTTGGCTTACTGCTAGTATATTTCAACAGCATATGGCCCATCCCCCATGCCAGACATCTTATTAAGTGCTTTCGACTTACTTGATTGTTTCTTAGTTGCTCGTGATTCTGCCTTGTCATCTTTCTCTTAAATGCCATATCCATGGACTAATTCGGCCAATTATACGAATTTCTCTAGGAAAATGCCAATTATACGAATTTTGAGATTCGGTTCATGTTCATCACTTGCCCATCCTTAGTTAAGTACAATATTTACATGAAAAGGCTACTCAGTTGCCTGTGTAAAGAAATGCATTCCAAATTTGAGAAATTTAAGGGGTAGGGTAGAGATTAATGCCCACAAGCTCCTTATCCCAATACAGTATAGGACCAGACAATCAGTTCGACTGTATGTTTGTTGACATATATGGTTGTACTTCAGTTCGGTTCTGATACTCATGATGGTGTTACTTCTGCAGGTCCAACACCTCGAGAAGCGACTAAATGATCAGTTTGCCATGCGGCGCGCTCTGGAGAAAGCATTAGGCCACAAGTCCTGTGCTATCCACTTATCAAAAGACTGCCACCTTCCAAAGGTAATTTTTTTTTGCTGATGTAGTGATGCCGGAAAAATCAGAAAAATTCAGAGTTAAACACATCATCTTCATGAGTCACCTTCCAGTTTTGTATGCACATTTTTTTTGGATGGCAGTATTTCTGGGTTCTTGATTCAAAGCAAACCATCTATCTTTCATGTCATGTCAGCCTACTGAGAAGCTCATAAAAGAGATTGCGGTACTGGAGCTAGAAGTCATATGCTTGGAGCAGCATCTCCTGACACTCTACCGGCAGGCCTTTGACCAGCAATTATGCAGCACGATTTCTGCTTGTGACATGGAGAGAAGAAACAGGCAATCGGCACGCTCGTTTTCAGGCACACTCTCTGAAACTTCGGCACACGATTTCTCAACCCCAAAGAAGCACCAATTGGTGCAGTCCAGTCGCATGGTTCAGGCACGCAGGTCGACAACGGCAGCGCTTCATAGTGAACCCGGCATTTCACAGCACAACGACAGCAAGACCGCTATCGGGCGCAGCCATTCCTCGCTCCTGCCGCGTTCCATCTGCTCAGCTAGAGTATCTCCTTCAGCGAACAATCTCGCTAGAGCTCTTAAACCATGTCATACTTTGCCTCTAACGTTCGTTGAGGTACATAACCCACTTTACTATATGATCTTGGTTGCTGTAGGCTTGTAGCAATGCTGGTACTAACATGGCTTTCATGATCAGGAGGGCAAGTGCATGGATTCCAGTATTGTAAGCTTAGCAGATATCCTGGGTACCAGGATTGCAGATCATGTTCCTCAAACACCTAACAAGATATCCGAGGACATGATCAAGTGCATTGCTGGCATATACATTAGGCTCAGAGATGTCAGTGCCGTGCAACGTGTCTTCTTCCCCTCACCGTGCTCGTCCTTTTCATCGGCGAGTGGGATCTCTTCCAAATTTACTGGGGATTTATGGAGCCCCAGATGCAGGAAGGAGAGCTTTATCGAGGCATGGCAGGACAGTTCATTCAGTTCAGGAGATTTGGGTCAGCAATGTGATTCTGTAATTGAGGTGTCTGCTCTCTGCAAGGGGGCTCAGAGGTCTGCTGATGTGAAAGACAAGCTGTGTAAATACAAGTGAGCATTTTTCTTTTCATGCCATATCGATGTGTTTCAGTCCATACATTGAGCAAATGATCCACACAGCTATCTGTGTTTGACAGACTGTCATGTTGTCACTCTGCAGATCACTTGTTCAGCTGCTAGAAACGGTCGACCTCGGTGGAATGAAGAACGAAGAAAAGCTCGCTTTCTGGATCAATGTGCACAATGCCATGATGATGCATGTAATGCAACTAGTTCCTTAGCTTGTACTCATATAGTATCTGACTACATTCTCATTTCAAATTGCTGGAATGCTGCACTTAATCCTAACATTGTTGTTTTTTCAGGCCCATATTGAGTACGGGATCTCGCAGAGTAACAGCAAGAGAATGCTGCTAACTAAGGTCACACCCACATCGAACAGGAACATCCTTAGATATAGCAGCACTTGCTCATCATCCCCTGTCAAAATTTTAAGCTGGCAACCACTTTTGCACCACAGGTGTCCTACATCGTCAGTGGGCAGAGGGTGAACGCGGAGTTGATAGAGTACCAGATCTTGTGCTGCCGAGTACACTCTTCAGGACAGGTCCAGAATTATATCTCCTGTCCTCTTCTCAATCCTCGGACACCATTTTTGTGTAGGTTGAAAAATGCCAGTTGTTGGCATTGCAAACAATGGTTCTCACATCACATCACATGCTGTGCTTCCCTTTTAAAATTCTGCAGTGGTTCAGGCTGCTCCTGTACCCGAAGTGGAAGCCCAGGGACAAGGATGAACTGCAGGGGTTCGCCGTCGACCGGCCCGAGCCTCTGGTGCACTTCGCGCTGTCCTCCGGAAGCCACTCAGATCCAGTGGTACGTGCGCACATAATTTCTTGTCTGCTGCAATGGCGCATGGAACTGACGGATGGATCGCGTCGTCTCGGTCTCGTCCTGATGGTGGTCAGGTGCGGCTGTACAGGCCGAAGCGGCTGCTCCAGCAGCTGGAGGCGGCCAAGGAGGAGTTCATCCGCGGCAACGTGGGCGTGCGCGGGACGGGGCGCGGCAGGAGCAGGGTGATCCTCCCCAAGGTGCTGGAGTCGTACGCGAGGGACGCCGGGCTGGCCGCGCAGGAGCTGCTGCGCGTGGTGGAGTCGTGCCTCCCGGAGGGCCTCCGGGCGGCGGTGCGGCAGCAGGGGAGGGCGCGCGGCGGCGGCGGCGGCGTGGAGTGGAGGCCCCACAACATGGCCTTCGGATACGCGCTGGCGCGGGAGCTGCTGGGGTCCCCCCCGGCCGGCGTGCAGGCGGTGACGCCTTCGGCTGCATGATGACGACGATGACGACGATGGTGATATGGGCGCGGTGCTTGGCTGCTTGCTCCGTGCAAGAGTCCAAGAGCTGCACCGGGAGATTCAGATCTGCGGCCATCTTGTGGGCGGGCGTGATCTTGTTGGATGTACAGGGAGAAGGGTGGGGATACGGGGCATACGGCCAAGGCCCAGGCACGGCATGCGTGTCGAGTGTCGACGTGTAGTATCTGTTGCGATGTCATTCGTCGATACGCGCTCGCGGCTCGCACGAAAATGTGGAACATGACCAGTCGGGTACACGGAGAAAACGGGACTATCTGGGAGCCTCATTCTCATTGCATGACTCCTCCCTGAACTTTTGTGCGCTGCACCCTCCTAACCTGTCAAGTGTGCATGTGGACTGCAACGGTTTTCAGTACCTGGGTGTAAAAAAGATTTTCCGTATTTGGCTAGACAGTGGTAGTACCATTGTTTTTCGGCTGGATAGTATATTTGATAATGTAGGATTGTAATGTAAGTATCGGGTCAATACCTTTTTTAGAAGAAAAAAACGAGTGCCCGACTTTATAGCTAATGCCGTAAGGAAAGAACCATAGAGTCGTTAGTCTTGGTCGTACAACCAAACAACAATCAAACAAAGTTTTACAGCACATAATACTGCCAACTACCTACAAACTAAAACGACATCAACAAGAAGGAGGCCATTTGGTCTATTACACAAGCGGCTTTAGGGTTATTCTCACCTTAAAATATGTCAGGTATGTTTAGTGGTTGGCTACGAGGCATTAGGAAGGACACAAGTCATGTTAGGGACGGCCGCTATTTGTTGGTCGCTTTGGGTATGCAGGAATGATGTGGTTTTTAATTAAAAAAAATTATCTCCTCTACTGGTTATTTATTCAATTGCCCACTGGCTCTGTATCTGGGCTATTCTTCAGAAGCCGGGTTCTCAGGAGTTGGTTGCAGTGGCGTGTCAGCATTTGGAGCGGATGGTTAGGGAGTGTTTTACCCAGAAGTATGGGTGGCGGTCTAATCTAAGGATTGATAGTCCATAGCATTTTCTTGTTCTTCCGTTTGTTATAAAATTCTAGTATACGTGTGTGGGTTGTGTGCATCCTAGTTATATAGTGACCGAGAATGATCTCAGCATGATTGTATCATCTTGATGTAATGATCTAAATTCAATAAAAGCTTCCTTTATAAAAAAAAAACAAGAAGGAGGTTGTAGGGCGCCACATTACGCGACATGAGCTTGGTTGTGCTCGATAAGTGAATTCGCCGTAGCCTGAACGCAAGTGATCAATTGCTCCATGGCGTTGTCGTTGTAAGCTTTAACCAGCATCTTTCACTGCTATAAAATGATGAGCAATCTGTAAATACAGTCAATCGGTTTACTAGGAAACACATGATCAATAGTGAGTTTGTCCTTAACGGTCCATAAAACCCAACACATTGCAGGGAAACCAAAACAGAGTATGGTCGGAGTCCTCATGACCCCCCCCCCCCCACACACACACACACACACAAAGCACACAATTCAGCCGCAGACCCATTACGTTTTGAGTTTGATCCACAGTCGGCAAACGTCCTCTAATAGTCGATGGCCCGGTCAGTGGCCGATCAACCGCGCATCGCAAACCCCTCTCAAATGCCCAAGCAGATGGCCCGGTCAGTGGCCGATCAAAAATACCGACCCACATGGGTACCTCAAGCAGACCTTAAACACCCGGGCTGACCAGAACCGCTCATATCCAGCCCAAATGTAGGGTGGATATGGGCCGGCCCGAGCGCGTCCGCCACGTTGGACTGACGTTGGAGTCCCACAGGAAAAACACCCGGAAACCCGACGGTTCGAGGGGCATCTCATCCGGTGGGGTGTGAACGCCGCGTGACGCTGCTCCAGCTTGGCGCCCGAGGGTCAAAGTCCGGCTATTTAAGCCGAACGACATCCCCCAGCCCTAGCCACATCCACTTCCTCCCTCTCTGCATTGCAAGCCCGAGCCCATCCACCCCTCTCCCTCTCCACCACACTCTTCCATCATCGTCCGCCTTCTCCATGGCCCGACAAAAGAAGATGGCGTATGCTATGCTAACGCCGGAGCGCCTCTTCCAGATTCAGGAGGAGATCCCAGCGAGGCGTGTCGTCTGCATTGCAGCCGGCCTGCCTCTGGACTCGCCGAAGCTGGAGGAGGAGGAGGAGTAGCCGGAGCCGAAGCAGGAACTGATTCCTATGGAAGTGCCGGATCCGGAGGAGGATGATGATGCAGAGCAGCCGGAGGAGGAGCTGGCGCCGGCAACATGCTTCAACATGGATGACACCATGGCGGAGTTCGTGGTCGCCCAAGTGGCAGTGATGACGGAGCAACAAACCATCCTAGAGGCCATCAAGGACGATGCCTATGTAAAGGCCAACCGACAGTTCATCTCACAGGAACGAACGGCGACCGATGCGCTTTTCACAAAACTTGACGCAGAGGTGGAGGCGGAGGCCGACACGAAGGAGCCGTAGTTGTGCCCATGTACCCGGAGCTGGGCACAAAGATCGTAGACATCTCCGACAAGGATTAGGATAGTTTAGCTTATTTGATCTATGTAATACGTAGGTTTTCCTTTTTTACATGTTTTGTATGGATTTAAGATTTCAAGTATGAGGTATCTAGATGCATGCAGATGAACAAATTTATGGTGTGACCAGTCACTATCCGCGGACGCGCTCAGGTGCATCCACATACGTTTGAGGTCTTGGATTTTCTGTGCTTTATTTTTTTAATTTTCAGGGAGGTGCGAGCTCGCCAAATGTCCCTAATGTTGGGGAACGGAGCATGAATTTCAAAAAAATTCCTACGCTCACACAAGATCTATCCATGGAGATGCATCGCTACGAGAGGGGAGAGTGTGTCTACGTACCCTCGTAGACCGTTTAGCGGAAGCGTCTCACAACGCGGTTGATGTAGTCGAACAATCCTTCGAGCTCCACCGATCGAGTACCGAACGTACGGCACCTCCGAGTTCTACACACGTGCAGCTCGGTGACGTTCCTCGCCTTCTTGATCCAGCAAGACGTCGAGGAAGTTGATGAGTTCCGTCAGCACGACGGCGTGGCGACGGTGATGGTGAAGTAATCTCGGCAGGGCTTCGCCTAAGCTCTCCGAAAATATGACCGAGGGTGTAAACGGTGGAGGGGGGGGCGCCGCACACGGCTAACAATGAATCGTGTTATTTGGGGTGCCCCCTTGCCCCCGTATATAAAGGATGAGAGGGAGGAGGCCGGCCCCCTAGGGGTGTGCCAAGTGTGGGGAGTCCTACTAGGACTCCTTAGTCCTAGTAGGATTCCACCTCCCATACGGAGTAGGAAAGGGGGAAGGGAGAGGGAAAGGAAAAAGGGGGATGCGCCCCCTCCCCTAGTCCAATTCGGTTTGGGCAAAGGGGGGCGCGCGCCTCCTCACGTGGCCTGCCTCTCCTTTTCCCGTATGGCCCAATAAGGCCCATTACTTCTCCCGGTGAATTCCCGTAACTCCCCGGTACTCCGAAAAATACCCGAATCACTCGGAACCTTTCCGACGTCCGAATATAGCCTTCCAATATATGAATCTTTACCTGTCGACCATTTCGAGACTCCTCGTCATGTCCGTGATCTCATCCGGGACTCCGAACAAACTTCGGTCACCAATCACATAACTCATATAATACTAAATCGTCATCGAACCTTAAGCGTGCGGACCCTACGGGTTCGGGAATGATGTAGACATGACCGAGACGGCTCTCCAGTCAATAACCAACAGCGGAACCTGGATGCTCATATCGGTTCCTACATATTCCACGAAGATCTTTATCGGTCGAACCTCATATGACAACATACGTTGTTCCCTTTGTCCGGCGGTATGTTACTTGCCCGAGATTCGATCGTCGGTATCCAATACCTAGTTCAATCTCGTTACCGGCAAGTCTCTTTACTCGTTCCGTAATACATCATCTTGCAACTAACTCTTTAGTCACGGTGCTTGCAAGGCTTCTGTGATGCTGTATTACCGAGAGGGCCCCGAGATACCTCTCCGATAGTCGGAGTGACAAATCCCAATCTCGATCCATGCCAACTCAACAAACACTTTCGGAGATACCTGTAGTGCACCTTTATAATCACCCAGTTACGTTGTGACGTTTGATACACCCAAAGTATTCCTACGGTATCCGGGAGTTGCATGATCTCATGGTCAGAGGAACGTGTATTTGACATAGTGAAAGCAATAGCAATAAACTGAACGATCATTTGCTATGCTAACGGTTGGGTCAAGTCCATCACATCATTCTCCTAATGATGTGATCCCGTTATCAAATGACAACTCATGTCCATGGTCAGGAAATCTTGACCATCTTTTGATCAACGAGCTAGTCTAGTAGAGGCTTACTAGGGACTCAGTATTTGTCTATTATCCACACATGTATTAAGTTTCCGGTCAATACAATTCTAGCATGAATAATAAACCATTATCATGAACGGAGAAATATGATAATAAACACTTTATTAATTGCCTCTAGGGCATATTTCCAACAGTCTCCCACTTGCACTAGAGTCAATAATCTAGTTTACATCTCCATGTAATTAACATCCAATCAGTTCTAGGGCTGATCATGTTTTGCTTGTGAGAGAGGTTTTAGTCAACGGGTCTGCAATATTCAGATCCGTGTGTTCTTGGCAAATCTCTATGTCATATGTAGATGCTGCTACCACACTCTGTTTGGAGCTACTCCAAAAAAATTCCCCACTATACTTATCCGGTCTGAGACTCATAGTCTTTCGGATTAGTGTTTAAAGCTTGCATCGACGTAACCCCTTACGACGAACTCTTTATCATCTCTATTCCCGAGAAATTCTTCCTTAGTCATCTTAAGGATAATTTGACCGTTGTCAAGTGATCTACTCCTGGATCACTTTGGTACCTCTTTTGCCAGACACATGGCAAGGCACACAACTTGGCATACTTTATAGAACCTATGGCCGAGGCATAGGGGATAACCTTCATCCATTCTATTTATTTTGCCATGGTCGAGATTTGAGTCTTACTCAACTTCACACCTTTCACCACAGTCAAGAACTCCTTCTTTGACTGATCCATTTTGAACTTCTTCAAAATCTTGTCAAGGTATATGCTTTGTGAAAGTCATATGAGGCGTCTCAATCTATCTCTATAGATTTTGATGCCTAACATGTAAACAACCTTTACCTAGATCTTCAAGTCTTACTCCACTTCACACCAGCCAAGAACTTATTTCTTTTGACTTGATCCATTTTGAACTTTTTCAAAATCTTATCAAGATGTGTGAACTTTTATCAGGTGTCTTGATCTATCTCTATAGATCTCGATGCCCAATCCGTGGATAACTCAAAAATAGGTTTTTATTGAAAAAATCCTTTCAATTAATTCTTTATGCTTTCCAGAAATTCTACATCATTTCCAATCAACAATATGTCATCCACATATACTTATTAGAAATGTTATAGAGCTCCCACTCACTTTGTTGTAAATACAAGTTTCTCCATAAACTTGCATAAACCCAAACGCTTTGATCACTTCATCAAAGCGAGTATTGCAGCTCTGAGATGCTTGCACCAGTCCATAGATGGATCGCTGGAGCTTGCATACTTTGTTAGCGCCTTAGGATCGACAAAACCTTCCGGTTGCATCATATACAATTCTTTCTTAAGGAATCCATCAAGGAATGCCGTTTTGACGTCCATTTGCCAGATTTCATAATCATAAAATGCGGCAATTGCTAACATAATTCTGACAGACTTTAGCATTGCTACGGGTGAGAAAGTCTCATCGTAGTCAACTCCTTGAACTTGGTGATAACTTTTAGCAACAAGTCGAACTTTATAGACGGTGACATTACCATCAGCGTCCGTCTTCTTCTTAAAGATCCATTTATTTTCAATAGCTCGCCGTTCATCGGGCAAGTCTACCAAAGTCCATACTTTGTTCTCATACATGGATCCTATCTCGGATTTCATGGCTTCAAGCCATTTCTCGGAATCCGGGCTTGCCATCGCTTCTTCATAGTTCGAAGGTTCATCGTTGTCTAGCAACATGACCTCCAAGACTGGATTTCCGTACCACTCTGGTGCGGAACGTGTCCTGGTTGACCTTCGAAGTTCAGTAACAACTTGATCCAAAGTTTCATGATCATCATCATTAACTTCTTCTCTGGTCTGTGTCGGTGTCACAAAAATTTCTTTCTGTGGCGTACTACTATCCAGAGGAGGTACAATTACCTCATCAAGTTTCTAATTTCCTCCCACTCACTTCTTTCGAGAGAAAACTCCTTCTCTAGAAAGGATCCATTCTTAGCAACGAAAGCTTTGCCTTCGGATCTGTGGTAGAAGGTGTACCCAACATTCTCTTTTGGGTATCCTATGAAGACGCACTTATGCGCTTTGGGTTCGAGCTTATCAGGCTGAAGCCTTTTTGACATAAGCATCGCAGCCCCAAACTTTCAGAAACGACAGCTTAGGTTTCTTGCCAAACCACAGTTCATACGGTGTCGTCTCAACGGATTTAGACGGTGCCCTGTTTAAAGTGAATGCAGCTATCTCTAATGCATAACCCCAAAATGATAGTGGCAAATCGGTAAGAGACATCATGGAACGCACCATATCCAATAGAGTACGATTACGACGTTCGGACACACCATTACGCTGTGGTGTTCCAGGTGGCGTGAATTGTGAAATAGTTTCACATTGTCTTAAGTATATGCCAAACTTGTAACTCAAATATTCTCTTCTTCGATCAAATCGTAAGAACTTTATTTTCTTGTTACAATGATTCTCTACTTCACTCTGAAATTCTTTGAACTTTTCAAATGTTTCAGACTTATGCTTCATCAAGTAGACATAGCCATATCTACTCAAATCATCTGTGAACATGAGAACATAACGATATCCACCGCGCGCCTCAACACTCATCGGACCGCATACATCGGTATGTATTATTTCCAATAAGTTTGTTGCGCTCCATTGTTCCGGAGAACGGAGTCTTAGTCATCTTGCCCATGAGGCATGGTTCGCATGTCTCAAATGATTCATAATCAATTGTTTCCAAAAGTCCATCTGCATGGAGTTTCTTCATGCATTTAACACCAATATGACCTAAGCGGCAGTGCCACAAATATGTGGTACTATCATTATCATTTTTGCATCTTTTGGCATCTATGTTATGAACATGTGTATTACTATTATCGAGATTCAATAAACCATTAAGTGCATGATCATCAATGATATTATCCAAATAAATAGAATAACAATTATTCTCCGAAAATGAATAACCGTTTTGCAATAAACATTATCAGATATAATGCTCATGCTCAACGCAGGCACCAAATAATAATTATTTAGGTTCATCACTAATCCTGAAGGTAGAGAGAGCGTGGCGATGGTGATCACATCAACCTTGGAGACACTTCCAATGCACATCGTCACCTCGTTCTTAGCTAGCCCTCGTTTATTCCGAAGCTCCATGTTTCAAGTTGCAAGCAACTGAACAAGTATCAAATACCCAGGTGCTCCTACGAGTACTAGTAAGGTACACATCAATAACATGTATATCAAATATCTTTGTTGACATTGCCAGTCTTATTATCTGCCAGTTACTTTGGGGAAGGTCCGCTCCCTGTGACATTTCCCTTTGCAATGGGAGCACTAAGTCTCGGGTTTGGTTCAGCCTTGGGTTTCCTCGCGTGAGCGGCAACTATTTTACCGTTCTTCTTGAAGTTCTCTTTTCTTTCCCTTGCCCTTCTTGAAACTAGTGGTCTTAATAACCATCAACACTTGATGCTCCCTTTTTGATTTCTACATCCGCAGCTTGTAGCATCGCGAATAGCTTAAGGATCTTCTATCCCTTACATGTTTATAGTTCATCACGAAGATCCAGTAGCTTAGTGATAGTGACTAGAGAACTCTATCAATCACCACTTTATTCGGAAGTCTAACTCCCACTTGATTCAAGTGTTTGAAGTACTCAGACATTCTGAGTACATGCTCACTAACGAAGCTGTTCTCCTCCATCTTGTAGCTATAGAACTTGTCGAAGGTGTCATACCTCTCGACCTGGGTGTGAGCTTGAAAAATAAATTTTCAGCTCTTGGAACATCTCATATGCTCCGTGTTGCTCAAAACATATTTGGAGCTCCGGTTCTAAGCCGTAAAGTATGGCGCACATAACTATCGAGTAGTCATCTTTTCTTGTCTGCCAGATGTTCATAACGTCTTCAGACAAAGCCATAGGGGTTGCTCACCGAGCGGTGCATCAAAGACATAAGCCTTCTGTGCAGCAGTGAGGACAATCCTCAGAATACGGACCTAGTCCGCATAGTTGCTTCCATCAACTTTCAACTTAACTTTCTCTAGGAACGCATTAAAATACAGGGGAGCTACAGCGTGGTCTATCGATCTACAACATAAGTTTGCTAAGACACTATTGACTATGTTCATGATAATTGAAGTTCAATTAATCAAATTACTTAAGAACTCCCACTTAGATTAACATCCCTCAAATTGTCTAAGTGTAACATGATCCACATCAAACTAATCCACGTCCGATCATCACGTGAGGTGGATCAGTTCATCAATGGTGAACATCTTTCATGTTGATCATATCTACTATACGACTCATGTTCGACCTTTCGGTCTCTTGTGTTCCGAGGCCATATCTGTATATGCTAGGCTCGTCAAGTTTAACCCAAGTATTCTGCGTGTGTAAAACTGGCTTACACCCGTTGTATGCGAACGAAAGAATCCATCACACCCGATCATCACGTGGTGCTTAGAAGCGTCGAACCTTCGCAACGGTGCATACTAGGGGAGAACACTTATCTTGAAATTTAGTGAAGGGATCATCTTATAATGCTACCGTCGTCCTAAGCAAAATAAGATGCATAAAAGGATTAACATCACATGCAATTCAATATATATGTGACATGATATGGCCATCATCGTCTTGTGCTTTTGATCTCCATCAGCAAAGCACCGTCATGATCTCCATTGTCACCGGGTTGACACCTTGATCACCATCGTAGCGTCGTGACACCTTGATCTCCATCGTAGCGTCGTGACACCTTGATCTCCATCATAGCGTCGTGACACCTTGATCTCCATCATAGCGTCGTGGTCGTCTCGCCGATTATTGCTATTACTACTACTACTGCTAACTCATAGCGGTAAAGTAAAGCAATTACATAGCGTTGGCATTGCATACAATAAAGAGACAACCATAAGGCTCCTGCCGGTTGCCTGATAATTTACAAAACATGATCATCTCATACAACAACTTATATCACATCATGTCTTGGCCATATCACATCACCAGCATACCCTGCAAAAACAAGTTAGACGTCCTCTACTTTGTAGTTGCAAGTTTTACGTGGCTGCTACGGGTTTGCAAGAACCGTTCTTACCTACGCAAAACCACAACGTAGTGTAGTGATTGCTTTTTGATCTTCTAAAAGAACCCTCTTCATTGAAACCGATTCAACTAAAGTGAGAGAAACAGACACCCGCCAGTCACCTTTATGCAACGAGTGCACGTAGCGGTGAAACCTGTCTCGCGTAAGCGTACGCGTAATGTCGGTCCGGGCCGCTTCATCTCACAATACCGCCGAATCAAGTAACAACTAGTAACGGCAAGCAATATGTATACACCCACGCCCACAACTCGTTTGTGTTCTACTCGTGCAAATCACATCTACGCATAGACCTGGCTCGAATACCACTGTTGGGGAACGGAGCATGAATTTCAAAAAAATTCCTACGCTCACACAAGATCTATCCATGGAGATGCATCGCTACGAGAGGGGAGAGTGTGTCTACGTACCCTCGTAGACCGTTTAGCGGAAGCGTCTCACAACGCGGTTGATGTAGTCGAACAATCCTTCGAGCTCCACCGATCGAGTACCGAACGTACGGCACCTCCGAGTTCTACACACGTGCAGCTCGGTGACGTTCCTCGCCTTCTTGATCCAGCAAGACGTCGAGGAAGTTGATGAGTTCCGTCAGCACGACGGCGTGGCGACGGTGACGGTGAAGTAATCTCGGCAGGGCTTCGCCTAAGCTCTCCGAAAATATGACCGAGGGTGTAAACGGTGGAGGGGGGGCGCCGCACACGGCTAACAATGAATCGTGTTATTTGGGGTGCCCCCTTGCCCCCGTATATAAAGGATGAGAGGGAGGAGGCCGGCCCCCTAGGGGTGCGCCAAGTGTGGGGAGTCCTACTAGGACTCCTTAGTCCTAGTAGGATTCCACCTCCCATACGGAGTAGGAAAGGGGGAAGGGAGAGGGAAAGGAAAAAGGGGGATGCGCCCCCTCCCCTAGTCCAATTCGGTTTGGGCAAAGGGGGGCGCGCGCCTCCTCACGTGGCCTGCCTCTCCTTTTCCCGTATGGCCCAATAAGGCCCATTACTTCTCCCGGTGAATTCCCGTAACTCCCCGGTACTCCGAAAAATACCCGAATCACTCGGAACCTTTCCGACGTCCGAATATAGCCTTCCAATATATGAATCTTTACCTGTCGACCATTTCGAGACTCCTCGTCATGTCCGTGATCTCATCCGGGACTCCGAACAAACTTCGGTCACCAATCACATAACTCATATAATACTAAATCGTCATCGAACCTTAAGCGTGCGGACCCTACGGGTTCGGGAATGATGTAGACATGACCGAGACGGCTCTCCAGTCAATAACCAACAGCGGAACCTGGATGCTCATATCGGTTCCTACATATTCCACGAAGATCTTTATCGGTCGAACCTCATATGACAACATACGTTGTTCCCTTTGTCCGGCGGTATGTTACTTGCCCGAGATTCGATCGTCGGTATCCAATACCTAGTTCAATCTCGTTACCGGCAAGTCTCTTTACTCGTTCCGTAATACATCATCTTGCAACTAACTCTTTAGTCACGGTGCTTGCAAGGCTTCTGTGATGCTGTATTACCGAGAGGGCCCCGAGATACCTCTCCGATAGTCGGAGTGACAAATCCCAATCTCGATCCATGCCAACTCAACAAACACTTTCGGAGATACCTGTAGTGCACCTTTATAATCACCCAGTTACGTTGTGACGTTTGATACACCCAAAGTATTCCTACGGTATCCGGGAGTTGCATGATCTCATGGTCAGAGGAACGTGTATTTGACATAGTGAAAGCAATAGCAATAAACTGAACGATCATTTGCTATGCTAACGGTTGGGTCAAGTCCATCACATCATTCTCCTAATGATGTGATCCCGTTATCAAATGACAACTCATGTCCATGGTCAGGAAATCTTGACCATCTTTTGATCAACGAGCTAGTCTAGTAGAGGCTTACTAGGGACTCAGTATTTGTCTATTATCCACACATGTATTAAGTTTCCGGTCAATACAATTCTAGCATGAATAATAAACCATTATCATGAACGGAGAAATATGATAATAAACACTTTATTAATTGCCTCTAGGGCATATTTCCAACACCTAAACCTAGAAGAAACCGAGCTTGAGATCAACCTAGAATAAAGCGACTTAATCGAAAAGCGACTCAGGGTGTGCAAAACCGAAACAAAACCCAAGAACCGAATGAAGAAAACCAAACTGAAATTGAAATTTCAGTTTTTTCATGCTCTAGTTATGTTTGAGTTTGTAAAATGAAAAACGACGAGAGCAAGCTTTTTTTAGAAACCCGAGAAGATGGCAACCAGGTGACCGATACATTGACGTCCAACTTCCTTTAAGTTTATACTAGTCGAATGCTCGTGCATTGCCACGGGAGATATCTACAATAATGATGTTACCGATCAAATCATTGCACTATTCAATATTTGATATGCTTACTTTGGAGTATAAAATAATATGATCAGTTTTGTTATACCGAATATATTATTTATTTAGGCATATCACAGAGGTGCTATGAGCTCTAAGTTTTGTGAATACATTTTGTGGTATGAAGACTTTCAAAAGGTAAAATTGAGTTTAAAATTTAAGTGACAACTCTATTACTTTGACAATTCGTTTCCTTGTCCGTGTCACAAGATTTTCTTTGCGTTGCCGACAAAAGCCTTAATGAAGCAATCTCTTACCTGATGTAGTTGGTAGTGTAGATTGTTAGGACATCTCCAATGACGACCCACAAACCGCCTATACGTGGTCCGGACGTGTTGTGCCATCCAGCGCGGGCATGTATCGATCCGTAGGGAGGTCCAGTCGTACTTTCTCCTGCAAACCAGAGACAAACGCGCGCGGGGGGGGGGGGGCTTTGCGGGCGTCCGGGCAACACCCAAGCCCGCGTCTGACAGGCCTGGCCCACCAACTGCCCGCATTCATGCCGCTGTAGAGCGCGCCGCTCCACATTGAAGACAGTTCAGGGCGGACACGACCTTTTGCTGCCTTCGCCATTGAAGCAGCGCGCCGGCTGAGGGCGCCGCCCGTTGCACGCTCGGCTGAACACGCCTCCTCGTTGTTGGAAATATGCCCTAGAGGCAATAATAAAATGATTATTATTATATTTCCTTGTTCATGATAATTGATTATTATCCATGCTATAATTGTATTGACTGGAAACTTAAATACATGTGTGGGTACATAGACAACAATGTGTCCCTAGTAAGCCTCTGATGGACTAGCTCGTTGATCAAAGATGGCTATGGTTTCCTAGTCATAGACAGGAGTTGTCATTTGATAACGGGATCACATCATTAGGAGAATGATGTGATGGACAAGACCCAAACTATGAACGTAGCATATGATCGTGTCAGTTTATTACCATTGTTTTCTGCATGTCAAGTATATGTTCCTATGACCATGAGATCATGTAACTCACTGACACCGGAGGAGTACCTTGTGTGCATCAAACGTCACAACGTAACTGAGTGACTATAAAGATGCTCTACAGGTATCTCCGAGGGTGTCTGTTGAGTTGGCATGGATCAAGACTGGGATTTGTTACTCCGTGTGACGGAGAGGTATCTCAGGGCCCACTCGGTAATACAACATCACAATGATCTTGCAAGCAAAGTGACTAAAGAGTTAGCCACGGTATCTTGTATTACGGAACGAGTAAAGAGATTTGCCGGTAACGAGATTGAACTAGGTATGGAGATACCGACGATCGAACCTCAGGCAAGTAACATACCGATAAACAAAGGGAACTGCGTATGGGATTAACTGAATCCTTGACATAGAGGTTCAACCGATAAAGATCTTCGTAGAATATGTAGGAGCCAATATGGGCATCCAGGTCCCGCTATTGGTTATTGACCGTAGAGGTGTCTCGGTCATGTCTACATAGTTCTCGAACCCGCAGGGTCTGCACACTTAACGTTCGGTAACGATTTGGTATTATTGAGTTATGTATGTTGGTGACCGAAGGTTGTTCGGAGTCCCGGATGAGATCCTGGACATCACGAGGAGCTCCGGAATGGTCCAGAGGTAAAGATTGATATATAGGAAGTTCCGTGTTGGTCACCGGAAAAAGTTCGGGAGTCACCGGTAACGTACCGGGGGTGCCGGAAGGGTTCCGGGGATCCACCGGAAGGGGCCCACCCACCCCGAGGGGCCACATGTGCTAAAGAGGTGGCGCACCAGCCCCCTGGTGGCTGGGCAGCCAGCCCCTAAAGGCCCATGCGCATGGGGTTAGGTGGGAGGTGGGCTAGAGGGGAGGGACTCCTCCTTTGGGCCTCCACCTCCCTTGTGGGAGGTGGACTCTCCCCTTCTAGGCCGATCGGCCAGCCCTAGGGTTTCCCCTAGGGATTCCACCCCTCCTCCCCTCCCTCCTATATATAGTGGAGGTTTTGAGGGCAGCCATCACCTGAAAAGCCACGTGCTGCCCTCTCTCCCTCTAGATCATTTTCTCCACTAGACCGGTTCGATAGAGCTCGGCAAAGCCCTGCCGGATCAGTTCACCACCACCGCCACCACGCCGTTGTGCTGCCGGAGAACTCATCTACCTCTCCGCCCTCGCTTGCTGGATCAAGGAGGCGGAGATCGTCATCGAGCTATACGTGTGCTGAACGCGGAGGTGCCGTCCTTTCGGCGCTAGATCGTGATTGGATCGCGGGACGGCTTGCGATTTGGATCGTGAAGACGTTCGACTACATCAACCGTGTTTCTTAACACTTCCCGCTTAGCGATCTACAAGGGTATGTGGATCCGATCTCTCCTCTCATAGATGCTCATCTCCTAGATTGATCTTGGTGAAGCGTAGGATTTTTTTCCCATGCAACGTTCCCCAACAGTGGCATCATGAGCTAGGTCTTTGCGTAGATGGCATCACGAGTAGAACACAAAGGAGTTTGTGGGCGTTGGGATTCAAATTGCTTCCCTCCTTAGTCTTTTCTAGATTCAGCGGTATTGTTGGATGAAGCGGCCCGGACCAACCTTACTCGTCCACGTACAAGAGACTGGTTCCATCGACTGACATGTAACTTTGTTGCATAAGATGGCTGGCGGGTGTCTGTCTCTCCCACTTTAGTTGAATCGGATTCGACAAAGGCGGTCCTTGTAGAAGGTGAAATAGCAACTTGTATATCACCGTTGTGGTTTTGCGTAGGTAAGAATCGTTCTTGCTAGATACCCATAGCAGCCACGTAAAACATGCAACAACAAATTAGAGGTCGTCTAACTTGTTTTTGCAGGGTATGTTGTGATATGATATGGCCAAAGACATGATGTGATATATGTGATGTATGAGATGATCATGTTTTGTAATAGTTTATATCGACTTGCATGTCGATGAGTACGGCAACCGGCAGGAGCCATAAGGTTGTCTTTAATTAATTTGTGTCATTTGCTTTACTTTATCGCTATGAGTTAGCAATAGTTGTAGAAGCAATAGTTGGCGCAACAACCTCATGGCGACACGTTGATGGAGATCATGGTGCCATGTCGGTGACGATGGAGATCATGCCGGTGCTTTGGAGATAGAGATCAAAAGCACAAGTTCATGGCCATATCATGTCACTTATGATTTGCATGTGATGTTAATCCTTTTATGCATCTTATTATGCTTAGGACGACGGTAGCATTATAAGGTGATCCCTCACTAAAATTTCAAGATAAAATTGTGTTCTCCCCGAGTGTGCACCATTGCGAAAGTTCGTCGTTTCGAGACACCACGTGATGATCGGGTGTGATAGACTCTACGTTCGCATACAACGGGTGCAAGCCAGTGTTGCACATGCGGAACACTCGGGTTAAACTTGACGAGCCTAGCATGTACAGACATGGCCTCGGAACACAACATACCGAAAGGTCGAACATGAGTCATATAGTAGATATGATCAACATGAGGATGTTCACCATTGAAACCACCTCATCTCACGTGATGATCGGACTTGGGTTGGTGAATTTGGATCATGTAGCACTCGGATGACCGGTGTAGGGGAACGCAGTAGAAAACAAAAATTTCCGACCTACGCACCAGCCCAGGACCACTATGGAGACTACATACAAGGTTTGATCTTTTTCGTTACCGACTCGTAGCGCAGCGGAAGTAGAGTCGATGACGATTGGCGGTGCAGATCCCCGCAGCTAGGATTTACAACCTCCCAACCGCGAGGATGTATACCCTCATCTGCCCCTCGGACAGCCCTCCGGGAGGCGGTCGGACAGTCCCCCGGACGGTGTCGCGTACAACCCTTCGGGAGGACCTTCGAAACTCGGACGGTCACTCGGACAGCCCTTCGGGAGGACCTTCGAAACTCGGACGGTCACACGGACAGCCCTTCGGGAGGCACTCTCGAACTAAGACCGAAACTACGATCTCTCTACAGAGTTGCACACATACGGTGTCATCTATCCGGCAGGGCTTCGCCGTCCAGAACTAGTTCCTGCCGGAACCCAGACAACCTTTCGGCTCTACGAAACTATTTCGCGGGGAGGGAGAGAGAAGCCAGACAAGTCTATGGCATGTGTATGAGAGCAAGGATGAGTGTTTGGGCAGCCCCCTCCACTCCTTTTATAGGAAAACCAAGGGGTAGAGTTGGCACAAAAATACCAAAAATACCCACACTTTATGTCATACATAAAGGGCATAAGGGAAAAAAGGAGTGCCATGTGGAGCTCCAAGGAGGAACCCCACCCTTGGCTGGCCACCCTCACGGGGGCCCCCCCAAAGGGGCTTCCTTGGTCCCTAAGTCCTTCTAGAAGCCTTTTTGTAAAAGCCTTAAAAGGTGGCTTTCAAATAAAGTAACCATAAAGCTGATTTCACTATTCATGATGACATTTTTCAGCGTCCGTTCGAACCGAAAATATTTATGTGGGCTTAGAACATTTCTAGTACCCACTAAAATAATTTTCGATGCGTTCTGAAACAATTCCGGATTAGTGATTTTCATCTGCGAAAAGCAAACAAAGCGGTTCCGGCAGCTCCGGAACATTTCCGGTTTTTCTTCCGGAAAATTCCCAGAAGTTTCTAGAATGATTCTGGCACCCTCCAAGAATTATCAGGCATGTGCCGAAACCAATTTGACTTAATGGTATCCCCTGAAACAACTTTTTAGTTTTACCGGAACTCATCCGGTGACCTCTCTCTTCGGAACTTTTCCGCTGTCTCCGAAACTTTTTCCGAAGACTTTCTCTCGGACTCCGTGTCTAGTATTCAGCAGATAGATGACCCTTAAGCGTGTGACCCTATAGGTTCGATGAAGTATAGACATGACCCGGAACCCCTTCCGATCAATGATCAACATCGGAGCCATGGACACCCATATTGACCCCTATACCCACACGAATGAATATTCGAGTGATCCTCTAGTTGCCGTGTGCTATTCCTGTTGCTCCGCGATATGTTACAAACACCCGAGGTGAGATTTTCTGCATCCCCGTGGATCAACAACTTGTCCACTATGCAAGTTACCTCGTTACCGGTTTTGTTCTCTTTTCTCGTTTTCGTGTTCCGGCATCCCTGTGATCAAATCACACTGTGTCTGGCCAGACGATGATGGATACCGTAACACCAAGAGGGCCCGAGAATATCTCTCCATCGTCGGAGGAGCAAATCCCAATCTTGAGCTATCTTGTTACTTGCCATACTTTTCCGTGAACCCGTAAGCCGCCGTAATAGCCACCCAGTAACGGATGACGTTTAACAAACCCCAAAGTTCACGAAGCAAGCACGAAGGAACTCGATACTCCCATGGTCTAAGGAATTATGCAAACATTAACTATCTCTGTGTTATTAACCATTAACTTGTGATGAATGTATCTCATAGCATAACATCAATTCGGGTCGATTCAACACAAGTGTTCTACCAACATTGCGCCCTCAAAATTGCCGGTATAGCCATGCCCATGATTAGGAAAACAGGATCATCATGCAATACTTGAGCCAGTCTTAGAGGCAAGACTAGGAATACATTTTACCGTTTATTATACCACACGTGCAAATGAGTTTCCCTCCGGGCCTCGTGGATATTGCAGACTCGAGAATCATTGCAGTTATAGCATGGAATATAAACTTAATTAGGAACATGGGGATAAATAATAACATTTATTATTGCCTCTTGGGCATATCTCCTACAGACTCCCACTTGCACTAGAGTCAATAATCTAGTCAATGCTAATGCACTTTACACCTATGGCATACTGGTGTAAAATATGCTTCGCTTGTGGTATAGCCTGATGTCCAATGGATCTGACAACTTCAGCTCCGTGTGTATCTTTGCATATCCTCACGTTTTCACGCTTTCACAAAATTCATATTTTGTGTGGACTTGGCTTTGTATATATGTGAATCACTCATCGAACCTTGATTCCTCAGACGGAGTTATGGAGCAACTATCTACAATAGTGTCCCATTGACCAAAGTCATCTTGGAACCATACTAAGTTCATGAACGAACTATATGATTCAACATCTTCTTTTTCGCTTCCAAAACGTCAACATACTTAGCCTTTGTTATAGAATTCGTCACAGTAACCTGTTTAGAACAATTCCAACTTACCGTGCCACCGTATTGTGTATTACACAAAACCTTAACTTAAATCGAAAAATCGCATGGAGCATTGATGAAGACTGTATCGATGTAATTACTTACAATGAGCACTTCATAATCTCTGCTTGCGAGAAAACATGTCATCAGTGCTACTTTAGTACTCAATGACATATTTCACTATTGTCCTCTGATCAGTACTTTGATCACTTTGGTATCTATACTCGCAATAGTTTGGGAGTATCGGACATATCTGGTTGTTTTACATACCATGGAATACATGATTAATCCAAACACAAGAGTGTGTGGAATCTCCATCATGTATTTTGCTCATCAGTGTTTTGGGACACCGAGTCTTACAAAACTCTTTCCATGTGACTTCGGCAAGAATCACTCCTTAGCGGTTTTAGTGCTAAATTGTTTTAGCATCTTGTCAATATGTATTTTTGCTTAGCCCCATTAGGCAAATCTATCTCCATAGATCATTATGCCTAATAGCAAGGCTATTTAGCCCAAGCACTTCATCGAAAACTATTTTCAAATGAAGTCCTAATTCGTGTCAAGAAATTTATTTCCAGTTAACAATGTGTCAAGCACACAAGGTTTTTAGAAATATTATTATGCTCCCACTTACTTTCTTGAAACCACAAGCATCTTCATTATCCATTGATGAAATCAAACTCTTTTGATCATTTCATCAAAACGAAGATTCCAACTCCATTTTGCTCTCTTCTGTCCATTGCTGGAACTCTGAAGTTTGCATACTCACTAGCATCCTTTGGATCGACAAAATACTTTGGACTGTATCACATGCAAATCCTAGTTTGTTTTCCCATTACATGGAAATTCTTTTGTCATCCATGTTTCATATCTCATGATTGAAATATGTATTAATTGCTAGTTCAACCAGAACCGACTTTAAGCATCGCTACGGTGAAACAACCTCATCATAGTCAACTCCTTGAACTTGTTATTGCAACAAGTCGAGCTTTATGGATAAAACATTTTATCCAAATCAGTTTATAGTTTCATAAATATTCGTTAGACTCTAAGTCTTCCGAAAGGTGTATCAAGGTTTTAATCTTGAATCACTTATATGGAAACTATCTCGGATTGTATTGGCATTTAGCCAATTCAGGAGTTAGGGCCCATCAACGCTTCCTTGTGTATCGTAGGTATACTGTTGTCTAACAACAATATCTCGTATGCGCACCTGAGAGGTTTGCACGAGTTTTTCCTACGTGGTTCAGCTGCAAGTTCGACCGAAGTCCATACATCTCATGTAGAGGCTTCCGTATCAGTCGCAGTAGGAAACTCTGGAATTACTTCCAAGGCCTCTTTCCTTTGATCTGATGACGAAGATACTGTTTATCTCATCGAGTTGCACTGTTCTCCCTCTCACCTTTTTGAAAGAACAGTTTTCTTCAAAAACCATACCGTTCTTTGTGGCAAAAACCTTAGCCTCGGTATAGTGGTGGGGGAATACCCAATAACTTGGGATAACCTACAAAGTAGCACTTGTCTGATTTGGAATAGGTTTGTAACCTTTTACACAAGCCCCATATTCCAAATGTTAAGAAAAGATATAACATGGTTGGGCGTACCATACCATGGCGTCATTTCAATAGACCCGATGGAGCTCTTTTCAGTGTAAAAGCCGCAGTCTCTAAAGCATCACTTTGAAAGGGATAATGGCAAATTTATTTATGTCATCTTTGATCTTACCATGTCATGAATGGTTCGATTACATCTTCACGGACTCTCCACTTGCAGTGGTGTTCCGGGAGGTGCAAGTTATGAAACCCCTTTCACAACTCATCAGACATTCGCTAAACTTGTAACTCAAATATTCCTTTCTACAATCGAATTGTAGAAACATAATTTTCTTGTTACAACAACTTCTACTTCATTTTTGAAAACCTTTCGAATGATTTCAAAAGATCCAGACTTACGTCTCATCAAGTAAATATCCATATATCTACTTGAGTCATTTCTGAAGAGAGATAAATCCACTACTTGCCACAACATTTATTGAACTACACACATCAAAATGTATGATCACCAATAAGTTTGTTGCTCGTTCCTTATGGCCTGTGAACGGTATTTCAGCCACTTCACTTTTCGGACGAAAGTTGCAAGTGTCAGATGATTTAAAATCAATCGACTTCAAAATCCATCATAATGGAATTTTTCATGCGGGTTTCTCCAATGTGACCAAATGCAGTGCCACACTTGTGTGGTATTCTTTTAGTCTTGCGACATTTAGCGTCAGTGTTATAGATGTATCATATTTCCATCAATATTCATAACATACATCCCATCTTGGATGGAAGCATGGCCCTTCATGTTATTCATAATACTGAACAACAATTGTTCTTTTATGAACAACCCTTTTGCAACAAACATTGTGCACTGGGTTAGAGTGTATGAAACTCTAAAATGAATTATGAAAGTAAACACAGAGGTAATATATTAATATCATTTTTCATAACATACATCTCATTCATAATGAAAGTATGGCCCTTATGTTTATTCATAACACCGAACATCAAAAGTTCTCTTATGAACAACCTTCTTGCAAGATACCTTATGCCAAGGGCTAGAGTGTGTAAAGCTCTAAAATGAATTATGAAAGAAAACACATAGTTAATACATCGATGGAAGGTATAGTAACTTTTACTATGTTCCCAGCGAGTATCAAGACCTCATTCCTGGCTAGTCTTTCAGGCCATAGTAGTTCTTGCATCGAGTCACAACAGAATGCAATCAAGCAGGTATCTTTGTGATCAACTCACAATACCCAAAAATTAGTGATTAACATGTTTAACCATAATTCCCAAGAACTATATCTTTGACCAGCCTTCTATACATCAAAAACTTGTATGACATTCATACATGAGCTGGATATTCCAGTCTTCTTTCTTTCTGCCTTTATACTTCTAACAGTTTAACTTTTAGTGTTGGGGAACGCGACAGAAAACAAAAAATTTCGGTACAGCGAGCACGCCCAGGATCACTATGGAGACTGCATACAAGGTTTGATCTGATCTGTACCGACTCGAAGCGCAGCGGAAGAAGAGTCGGTGTAGATCATCGGTGCAGATCCCTGCAGCGAGGATTTACAACCTCCCAACCGCAAGGATGTACTCCTACTCCGGACAGCCCTTCGGGAGGCGGTCAGACAGTCCCCCGGACGATGTCGCGGACAGCCCTTCGGGAGGACCCTCGGAACCCGAACAGTAACCCGGACAGCCCTTCGGGAGGACGCCGGAAACCCGAACGGTAACTCGAACAGCCCTTCGGGCAAAAAGATCGAAACTACAATCTCTCTACGGGGTTGCACACATACGGTGTCAGCTATCCGGCAGGGCTTCGCCGTCCAGAGCTAGTTCCTGCCGGAACCCAGACAGCCTTTCGGCTCTACGAAACTATTTCGTGGGAGGGAGAGAGAAGCCAGAAATCTCTATGGCATGTGTATGAGAGCAAGGATGAAGCATATGGGGCTGCCCCTCCCCTCTATTTATAGGAAAACCAAGGGGTAAAAATGGTATTCACAAATACCAAAAGTGCCCCCACTTTATGCCTTTTCTAAAAAGAATAAAGCAAAGAAGTGTGGCAAGTGGAGCTCCATGGAGCCCCACCTCCCTTGGCCGGCCACCCTTGGGGGGGCCCCCATGAGGAGCTTGCTTGCTCCCCAATCCCTTCTAGAAGCCTTTTTGGAAATATCCAAAAAGGTGTTTTTCCACAAATATCCAAAAAGCACTTTCACTATTCACGACGACATTTTTCAGCGTCTGATCGAACTGAAAATATTCATGTGGGCTTAGAACAATTCCAGTACCCACCAAAATAATTTTCAACGCGAGCCGGAACAATTCCGGTTTAGTGATTTCATCTGCGAAAAGCATCTGAAGCGGTTTCGGCAGCTCCGGAACATTTCCGGTTTTCATTCCAGAAAATTCCAAAAAGTTTCCAGAACGATTCTGGCACCCTCCAAGAATTATCAGGCATGTGCCAAGACCAATTTGACTTTATGGTATCCCCTGAAACAACTTTTCCAGTTTCACCGGAACTCATCCGGTGACCTCTCTCTGCGGAACTTTTCCGCTGTCCGAAACTTTTCCGGTGTCCGAAACTTTTTCGGTGATTTTCTCTCAGACTCCCAGTCTAGTATTCAACAGATAGATGACCCTTAAGCGTGTGACCCTATAGGTTCGGTGAAGCATAGACATGACCTGGAACCCCTTCCGATCAATGATCAACATCGGAGTCGTGGACACCCATATTGACCCCTATACCCACACGAATGAATATTCGAGTGAACCTCCAGTTGTCGTGTGCTATTCCTGTTGCTTCACGATATGTTACAATTACCCAAGGTGAGACATGTTGGCATCCCCGTGGATCAACAACTTGTCCACTATGCCAGTTACCTCGTTGCCGGTATTGTTCTCTTTTCTCGTTCCCGTGTTCCGGCATCATTGTGATCAAATCACAAAGTGTCTGGCCAGACGATGATGGATACCGTAACACCGAGAGGGCCCAGAGATATCTTTCCATCGTCGGAGGAGCAAATCCCAATCTTGAGCTATCAAGTTACTTGACATACTTTTCCATGAACCCGTAAGCCGCCGTAATAGCCACCCATTTACGGATGACGTTTAACAAACCCCAAAGTTCATGAAGCAAGCATGAAGAAACTCGATACTCTCATGGTCTAAGGAATTATGCAAACGTTAACCATCTCTGTGTTATTAACCATTAACTAGTGACGAAAGTATCTCATAGCATAACATCAATTCGGATCGATTCAACACAAGTGTTCTACCAACATCGTGCCCTCAAAATTGCCGGCATAGCCATGCCCATGATCAGGAAAACAGGATCATCATGCAATACTTGAGCCAGTCTTAGAGGCAAGACTAGGAATACAATTTACCGTTTATTATACCACACGTGCACATGAGTTTCCCTCCAAGCCTCGTTTAATTTGCAGACTCGAGAATCATTGCAGTTATAGCATGGATCATAAACATTCATTACAAACTCGGAGATACAAAAGTAACTCAAATTACTGCCTCTAGGGCATATCTCCTACATTTAGTATTTCTCCTACTCTCAGAAGAAGCATCCAACTTAAGAGTGGCGTTTAGCCCCGGTCTTCCTAGGCATGAAAGTTTCACTAACACCCTTCAGACACTTCCTTTTTCTTTAAGTTGTTGTTTTATTCACCTTCATTTACATGACAGGCGTTCTCCTGGATCCCTCTCTTATCAGTCTAATGCATAGTAAACACCTTTACTAATAGTTTGCAAACAACTATTGCTTTGGATATTTCATATGTTTCAGCCTTTGTTTGTATCTGAAAATTAATTTTCAGTTCCATGAATATCACATAACTATCCCAAAACTTTCGAAGTTCGGGTCTCATGGAAACAAACATATTGCACTTGACTGAAACGGAATTCTAGCTTTTGGATCGAAGGACGAGAGTCACATGGTCCATAGCATTAGCGGGAGAATACCGAAAGCATGCGATAGGACAAAGTCCTTCTCGGCACTCTTGAGGACAATCCTCACATTACGTTATCAATCGTAAAGTTTTAACCAGATAAATAATAGCTTATTCAATTTTAATAGGGAAGGTGGAAACGCGAGCCATTATTCTACAACTATTATGCAAATCACACTTAGACATTGTTCAAAATTAAATGCACTAAGAATTGAAAGAATTAATTCTAAAGTGCACTTCCACTCAAATTAATATCTCTCATAATTGATTGTGAGTGATTCAAGATCCGCATTTCAATTCAACGCCATTGATGTGGACATCACTGATGACGGGAATTTTAATCGGTAGGCAAACTTGCCAATCACATCTTTATGTGACTCTTGTTCATCTTTCGATGGGTGTGTTCCGAGCTCAGGACTATCCTGCCTGAACGTCAAAGACAACCAAGTGATCTTGCTGCGAGGTCTGACCTCACCCGCCTCATTCCTCTCGATTCGTTCGTACCCATGTGGACATGGCGCACCCCGAAAAGATACGAATTTCAGCCGGTGCTACACTTGGGTGAACACTAACTACTTTGATATTTTAAAGTGAGAGATCACCCTAATAAAAAGCGACTACCGCGCAATCAAGAAGGGTGCATCATAAGGGATAAACATCTCAGACAATTCATAATTAGCATGACATGGTATAGCCCCTTCTGACGGAGAAGTCAAACATTTCTTCGTCTTCGGCATTTGCGTCGGTGTTCACCTTCGCGAAGATTGCCACCACCTTGTTGATGCATCAGATAATATTGCTATCTCTATAGATAATAAAATAAGTGCATTACTCAAGGTTGACACGTAGGTCATTAAAGTGACAATCATATGGCTCCAGCCATCATGCCGAATCATGACACGCAGGTCATGTTAATTTACATCATATAGTCATCTCATACATAATCAAATTAATATGAGCATTGCTATACCACATCACATGCTCACGCAAACCCTCCTGCAAAACCAAGTTAGACGCCTCTAATCGGTTTATGCAAGAACTTGTTTTTCGTGGCTTCTAAGGTTTCGAAACAAAACGAAGCTACCAACGTCCATCATCAAGTATGATAATTCAAGTTGCTAGATTAACTTTGCGGGGTGTATGAAACACGAGATAATAAAATCTCGAGCCCCATACTGAACTTCATCATACGCATGACCCCCGTGAAGATCATATCTGCATTGCCCTTTCGTCTGCGAAATTTCATCTTTCTTTTTAACTACAGTGGAATTCAATGAACTGTTAGCACTTCATTGATCAATCAGGATCGCGGATTGCCAGAACATTGAAACTCCACCATGCTGTTATCAAGATCAGAAATATGCAAATCATAGGGAAGCAACAAGAACATCGGGTAACAGATTTCATCTGCTACCCGCACAAATAATTTTCAGTAATAGAACTCATCTACTACCTAATTATATTGTGCAACACCCATACATCTCTATGTATTCTAGATCGCAACCTGCATCTACGCATAGCACGGCTCATGATGCCACTGTAGGGGAAAGCAACAGAAAACAAAAATTTCCGACCTACGCACCAGCACAGGACCACTATGGAGACTGCATACAAGGTTTGATCTTTTTCGTTACCGACTCGTAGCGCAGCAGAAGTAGAGTCGATGACGATCGGCGGTGCAGATCCCCACAACTAGGATTTACAGCCTCCCAACCGCGAGGATGTATACCCTCATCTGCCCCTCGGACAGCCCTCCGGGAGGCGGTCGGACAGTCCCCCGGACGGTGTCGCGGACAGCCCTTCGGGAGGACCTTCAAAACTCGGACGGTCACTCGGACAGCCCTTCGGGAGGACCTTCGAAACTCGGACGGTCACACGGACAGCCCTTCGGGAGGCACTCTCGAACTAAGACCGAAACTACGATCTCTCTACAGAGTTGCACACATACGGTGTCATCTATCCGGCAGGGCTTCGCCGTCCAGAACTAGTTCTTGCCGGAACCCAGACAGCCTTTCGGCTCTACGAAACTATTTCGCGGGGAGGGAGAGAGAAGCCAGACAAGTCTATGGCATGTGTATGAGAGCAAGGATGAGTGTTTGGGCAGCCCCCTCCACTCCTTTATAGGAAAACCAAGGGGTAGAGTTGGCACAAAAATACCAAAAATACCCACACTTTATGTCATACATAAAGGGCATAAGGGGAAAAAGGAGTGCCATGTGGAGCTCCAAGGAGGAACCCCACCCTTGGCTGGCCACCCTCATGGCCCCCCCCAAAGGGGCTTCCTTGGTCCCTAAGTCCTTCTAGAAGCCTTTTTGTAAAAGCCCTAAAAGGTGGCTTTCAAATAAAGTAACCATAAAGCTGGTTTCACTATTCATGACGACATTTTTCAGCGTCCGTTCGAACCGAAAATATTTATGTGGGCTTAGAACATTTCCAGTACCCACTAAAATAATTTTTGACGCGTTCCGAAACAATTCCGGATTAGTGATTTTCATCTGCGAAAAGCAAACAAAGCGGTTCCGGCAGCTCCGGAACATTTCCGGTTTTTCTTCCGGAAAATTCCCAGAAGTTTCCAGAATGATTCTGTCACCCTCCAAGAATTATCAGGCATGTGCCGAAACCAATTTGACTTAATGGTATCCCGTGAAACAACTTTTCAGTTTTACCGGAACTCATCTGGTGACCTCTGTCTTCGGAACTTTTCCGCTGTCTCCGAAACTTTTTCTGGAGACTTTCTCTGAGACTCCTTGTCTAGTATTCAGCAGATAGATGACCCTTAAGCGTGTGACCCTATAGGTTCGGTGAAGTATAGACATGACCCGGAACCCCTTCCGATCAATGATCAACATCGGAGCCGTGGACACCCATATTGACCCCTATACCCACACGAATGGATATTCGAGTGAACCTCTAGTTGCCGTGTGCTATTCCCGTTGCTTCATGATATGTTACAAACACCCGAGGTGAGATTTTCTGCATCCCCGTGGATCAACAACTTGTCCACTATGCAAGTTACCTCGTTACCGGTTTTGTTCTCTTTTCTCGTTTTCGTGTTCCGGCATCCCCGTGATCAAATCACACTGTGTCTGGCCAGACGATGATGGATACCATAACACCGAGAGGGCCCGAGAATATCTCTCCATCGTCGGAGGAGCAAATCCCAATCTTGAGCTATCTTGTTACTTGCCATACTTTTCCGTGAACCCGTAAGCCGCCGTAATAGCCACCCAGTAACGGATGACGTTTAACAAACCCCAAAGTTCACGAAGCAAGCACGAAGGAACTCGACACTCTCATGGTCTAAGGAATTATGCAAACATTAACTATCTCTGTGTTATTAACCATTAACTTGTGACGAATGTATCTCATAGCATAACATCAATTCGGGTCGATTCAACACAAGTGTTCTACCAACATTGCGCCCTCAAAATTGCCGGCATAGCCATGCCCATGATCAGGAAAACAGGATCATCATGCAATACTTGAGCCAATCTTAGAGGCAAGACTAGGAATACATTTTACCGTTTATTATACCACACGTGCAAATGAGTTTCCCTCTGGGCCTCGTGGATATTGCAGACTCGAGAATCATTGCAGTTATAGCATGGAATATAAACTTAATTAGGAACATGGGGATAAATAATAACATTTATTATTGCCTCTTGGGCATATCTCCTACAACCGGAGGGATGTCAATTTGAGTGGGAGTTTTTAAGTAATATGATTAACTAAACTCATTATCTTGAACAATAGTCTAAGTTGTCTTTCCAAATTTTATGTTGTAGATCAATGGCTCGCGCAGTAGTTCCCCTGAATTTCAATGCGTTTCTAGAGAAAGCCAAGCTGAAAGATGATGGAAGTAACTTTGTAGACTGGGCCCGTAATCTGAGGATTATCCTCACGGCTTCCCAAAAGGCTTATGTCCTTGATGCACCGCTCGGTGAGCCACCAGCTCCAGTGTCGTCTGCAGACGTTGTGAACGCCTGGCAGTCGCATTCAGATGATTACTCAATAGTTCAGTGTGCTATGTTGTATGGCTTAGAGCCGGGACTTCAAAGGCATTTTGAACGTCATGGAGCATATGAGATGTTCCAGGAGTTGAAGTTTATCTTTGAAAAGAATGCCCGGGTCGAGAGGTATGAGACCTCCGATAAGTTCTATGCTTGCAAGATGGAGGAGAACGGGTCTGTCAGTGAACACATACTCAGAATGTCTGGGTATTCCAACCGTCTGGCTGAGTTGGGAATTGCTCTCCCGCCGGAGGCAATCGCTGACAGAGTTCTTCAATCACTACCACCTAGCTACAAGAGCTTTGTGTTGAACTATAACATGCAAGGGATGAACAAGTCAGTCACCGGGCTGTTTGCGATGCTGAAAGTCGCTGAGTCAGAAATACAGAAGGAGCATCAAGTGTTGATGGTCAATAAAACCACTAGTTTCAAGAAGAATGGCAAGGGCAAGAAGGGTAACTCCAAGAAGAGTGGCAAATCAGTTGCCCCTCCCGTGAAGAAACCCAAGGCTGGACCCAAGCCAGAAACTGAGTGCTTTCATTGCAAGGGTACTGGCCACTGGAAGCGGAATTGCCCCAAGTATCTGGCCGACAAGAAGGCGGCCAACACCAAACAAGGTATATATGATATACATGTTATTGATGTGTACCTTACCAACTCTCATTGTAGTGCTTGGATATTTGATACCGGTTCGGTTGCTCGCATTTGCAACTCAAAACAGAACTGCGGAATAGACGGAGACTGGCAAAGGACGAAGTGACGATGCGCGTGGGAAATGGTTCCAAGGTTGATGTGATCGCTGTCGACACGCTCGCTCTTCGATTACCATCGGGATTAGTGATGAACCTGAATAATTGTTATTTAGTGCCTGCGTTAAGCATGAACATTATATCTGGATCTTGTTTATTGCGAGACGGTTACTCATTTAAATCAGAGAATAATGCTTGTTCTATTTATATGAGTAATATCTTTTATGGTCATGCACCCAATGTGAGGGGTTTATTCTTATTGAATCTCGATAGTGATGACACACATGTTCATAACATTGATGCCAAAAGATGTAGAGTTGATAATGATAGTACCACTTTCTTGTGGCACTGCCGTTTAGGTCATATTGGTGTAAAACGCATGAAGAAACTCCATGCTGATGGACTTTTGGATCACTTGATTTTGAATCACTTGACACATGTGAACCATGCCTCATGGGCAAGATGACTAAGACCCCGTTCTCTAGAACAATGGAACGGGCAAGTGACTTGTTGAAAATCATACATACTGATGTGTGTGGTCCGATGAGCATTGAGGCGCGCGGTGGATATCGTTATTTTCTCACCTTCACCGACGACTTAAGTAGATATGGGTAAATTTTCAGAACATTCTGAGAACTTTTATTTTTGGGTCATTTTTTATTGCACGGAGAAAACAGAAAACAGGATAAACATGGCATTTTATTTTAGTAGACTAAGAAGAATAGAAAACAAAAGGTGGGGGCAGAAGGCTGTGCCTACTAGATTCATCAACTTCATACCTCTAAAAAATGATCCATTAATAAGGTTGATCAAGTCTTATTAACAACAACTTCCGATTAGCATGAAACAAAAGAACTTTCGTAAAACACTAGGTTACCTCAATGGGGATATGCATATCCCCAACAATAAGTATGTCATATTTCTTTTTGGCAGTAGGTAGAGGTAATTGAAAACTTCCAATAGTGAGTGTCGGAGATTCTTCAATAACATTTATACCATTCACTTGGAATTGTTTCTTCGGAAAGTGCACCGTATGCTCATTACCGGTGATATGAAAAGTGACTTTGCTTTTATTGCAGTCAATAACAGCCCCTGCAGTATTCAAAAAGGGTCTACCAAGGATAATCAACATGTTGTCGTCCTCGGGCATCTCAAGAATAACAAAGTCTGTTAAGATAGTAAGATTTGCAACAACAACGGGCACATCCTCACAAATACCGATAGGTATGGCAATTGATTTGTCAGCCATTTGCAATGATATTTCAGTTGGTGTGAGTTTATTCAAATCAAGTCTTTTATATAAAGAGAAAGGCATAACACTAACACCAGCTCCCAAATCACACAAAGCAGTTTTGACATAATTTCTTTTAATGGAGCAAGATATAGTTGGTATTCCAGGATCTCCAAGTTTTTTAGGTACTCCATCCTTAAAAGAATAATTAGCAAGCATGGTGGAGATCTCAGCTTCAGGTATCTTTCTTTTATTAGTGATGATGTCTTTCATGTATTTTGCACAAGGGGCCATCTTTAAGATATCAGTTAAGCGGGTGCGCAAAAAGACTGGCCAAATCATTTCAGCAAAGCGTTCAAATTCTTCATCATCCTTTTTCTTAGATGGTTTAGGTGGAAAGGGCATGGGTTTCTGAACCCATGGCTCTCTTTCTTTACCATGTTTTCTAGCCACAAAGTCTCTCTTATCATATCGTTTATTTTTAGGTTGTGGGTTATCAAGACCAACAACAGGCTCTATCTCAACATCATTATCTGGTTCTTTATCATTGTTCGGTTGAGTATCTTCATGAACATCATCATTATTATTTTCATTATCACTAGGTGAATGTTCATTACGAGATTGAGTGTAAGTATCAGAAATAGAGACATCATTATTATCAGGAGGTTTTTCTATCTCAGGTTATCTAGAGGTACGCAAAGTCCTATCATTTTTCTTTTTCCTTTTCTTTTTAGAAGGATAGGTGCATCAGTATTAATTCTTTGAGAGTCTTGTTCAATTCTTTTAGGGTGACCTTCATGATAAAGTGGTTCTTGGGTCATTCTACCTCCTCTAGTCACTACTCTAATAGCATGATCATTCATATTATTACTCATTTCATTAAGCAATTCTCTTTGAGATTTAGCAACTTGTTCTAACTGGGTTTGAACCATAGAGGCATGTTTTCCTACACCTCTAACATCATTACTAATCCTAAATAACAAGTCACTCAAGTGAGCAATCATATCAGAATTATATTTCAATTGTTTCAGAACATTTGCATTGAAGTGATCTTGTTTTCTAATGTAGTTATCAAACTCATATAAGCATTGACTAGGATGTTTATTGTAAGGGATATCACTTTCATCAAACTTTAATAAAGAATTTACCTCTACCACCTGTTGAGGAGGTGGTGTGTCAAGGCCATGTATTTCTTCAATAGGTGGTAAATTCTTAACATCCTCAGCTTTAATACCTTTTTCCTTCATACATTTCTTTGCCTCTTGCATATCTTCAGGACTGAGAAATAAGATACCCCTCTTCTTCGAAGTGGGTTTAGGTGGTGGTTTAGGGAGAGTCCAATCATCATAATTCTTCAATATATTATTCAATAATTCCTCAGCTTGTTCAACAGTTCGTTCCCTGAAAACACAATCAACACGACTATCTAGGAAGTCCCTAGAAGCATCAGTTAGTCCATTATAGAAGATATCAAGTATTTCATTTTTCTTAAGAGGGTGATCAGGCAAAGCATTAAGCAATTGGATAAGCCTCTCCCAAGCTTGTGGGAGACTGTCTTCTTAAATTCGCACAAAGTTAAATATTTCCTGTAAGGCAGCTTGTTTCTTATGAGCAGGAAAATATTTTTCAGAGAAGTAATAAATCATATCCTGGGGACTACGCACACAACGAGGAGCAAGAGTATCGTACCATATCTCAGCATCACCCTTTAATGAGAACGGAAATAATTTGAGAATATAGTAGTAGCGAATCTTCTCATCATGAGCAAAGAGGGTGGCTACATCATTCATCTTAGTAAGATGTGCCACTACAGTTTCAGTCTCATAGCCATGGAAAGGATCAGATTCAACCAAAGTAATTAACTCTGGGTCGAGAGAGAATTCATAATCCTTATCGGTAACAAAGATCGGTGAAGTAGCAAACTTAGGATCACATTTCATTTTAGCATTCAAAGTCTTTTGCTTATACTTGCATAATAATTTCTTAAGATAATCTCTATCCTTACAAGAAAGAATTTCTCTAGCTATCTCCTCATCCATAACATAACCTTCAGGTATCTTAGGCATTTCAAATCTAGAAGAGCTAGGTCTAATAGGTGTTTCATAGTTCTCAGTTTCAAAGACTTCATCGGTTTCAGTAATCTCATCAGTTTCAATAATTTCATTCTCTTTAGCTCTAGCAATTTGTTCATCAAGAAATTCACCTAGTGGCACATTATCATCAAGCATGGTACTAGAATCATCATAAGGATCATTCATAGCAGACGTAGCATCATCAATAACTTGCGACATATCAGGATTAATAGCATGTGGTGGTGTTGCAAGCTTACTCATAACCGAAGGTGAATCAAGTACATAGCTAGATGGCAATTCCTTACCTCCCCTCGTCTTAGAGGGAAAAATCTTGGTTCTTGTATCCTTCAGTTCTTCATAGTGATCAATCGATATAAATCCCAAGTGACTCAACAAATATAGCTATGCTCCCCGGCAACGGCGCCAGAAAAAGGTCTTGATAACCCACAAGTATAGGTGATCGCAACAGTTTTTGAGGGTAGAGTTTTCAACCCAAATTTATAGATTCGACACAAGGGGAGACAAAGAATATTTGCAAGTATTAGCAGCTGAGTTGTCAATTCAACCACACCCGGAGATTAAATATCTACAGCAGAGTGATCAGTAGCACATTAGTATGATAGTTTTGATAGCAGTAGTAGCAGGGTTCGGATCGTCTGCAGTCCAACTATTACTGCACGTGTGCTGTAGGCATCTATATCGGCCGTTAATTCCCATCTGACCGCTCTTATTTTTCCCACTTAATTCTCTTAGAAAATGAAAACAGACACCCAATTTGTCCGGTGGGAAATCCCTTATGGCTGCTTGGCGCCAAACAGAACGCACGTTCGCGCCAATCAGCGATCTCCATGCCTTCGTCCCGCCCGTCTTTCCTAGTCCTCCTAGATCGTCCTCCTTGTAGCCAGAACGTGACCAAGGCATATGCTGATCTATAGGCTGCATAGAGATCTCCCTTTTGCCCCATCTCTCCACTGGTTGTCCTCACGCTGATCTACAAGTTTAGGTGGCGTAAAGATATCCCTTTGCCCTATCTTCCTACTGATTGTCCTCCTCACGCAGATCTACAAGTGGTGTAGATGATCTTCCTTTTGAACTCACTTTCACCATCTTTCTCCTAGCAACAAGAAAGAAGCTGATCAATATCAAGGTATGTGACATGTGGTCTTATTCTATTCATGTTCTCAAGTCAACAAGAGAATTCCTTGACTGATTTTGCTATGTTATCACAGATTACAAAAAAAAGACAAGGTCTAATGGGGAATATGACTAACTGCAATGAAGATTGAAACATGTACCATCCACTTAAATAAATTCAGCAGCTAAATTGCAGTCAGAAGGAAGGAGATCCAAAATTTATTCCTGCACCTTTTAGATGATGTTAGAGTGAAAAATATATTTCAACAGAAGTGATCTCAATTGTTTTGAATAAGCTCAAGATAAAATACATGAATGTGGTCAGATTTGTACATGCAAGTTGTAACATAGGTGCTTTGCTAACATAAGTGATCTCTTTTGTTTTGAATAGCTGAAGATAAAATACATGAATGTAGTTAGATCTGTACATTGAAGTTGTACCATAGGTGCTTTGCTCATCAAATACTTGGTATTTGCAATACTTGACAGGAGATTAATGTAGATAATCTCCTTTTTGCCTTCCTTCTCCTAGAAAAAAAAGACGATCAATCTCAACGTATGTGACATATGCTCTAATTGTATTCATGTTCTCAGGGCAGCAAGAGAATTCCTATAGACTGAGTTTTCTATACTATCACAGATTACAAAAAGGAAACGACAAGGTCTAATGGAGAATATGACCAACTCCAACAAAGATTTGAACAGGTACACTCAATTTTGTTAAATTCTCAACCCATATCATCATATTCTTGTAGTGTAACTAGACAAACTAAAGATATGCCTTTTTTGCAGGACAAATATGATTCCTAGTTGGATGCCTCAAATTGGTATGAAATTTAATTCCACAAAAGAGGCTTGGAGCTTTTGGACTTGTTATGGAGGGCATATTGGTTTTGACATAAGGGTAAATTATGAAAATAAGAGCAAACTTGATGGGGCAATCACTTCCGCGAGATACATTTGTTCCAATGAGGGCTACAGAAGAATAGACAAAAGAGATCATAATACCAAGCGTCCTCGTGTAGAAACAAGGACTGGTTGCAAAGTTCGAATGGGAATCACCATCAACCGAGAAACAGGAAATTATGAAGTACACGAGTTAGTCACTGAACACAATCATGTATTGCAATTGCCTGGAACACGCCACTTGATGCCATCACAACGGAAGATATCGACCTTGCAAGCTTTTGATATTGAAACTGCAGATGATTCGGGAATTGTACCGAAAGCAGCCCATGAGTTGGCAAGTCGGCAAGTTGGTGGGTCATTAAACCTTACCTACACACGTCGTGATCACAAGAACTATTTGCGAACCAAGCGTCAAAGGGAGTTGATGTATGGTGAAGCTGGAAGTATGCTCAAGTACTTTCGAGATAAAAAAAATGAGAATCATGCATTTGAATATGACGTACAACACGACTGCAATGAACAAATAGCAAATATCTTCTGGGCTGATGCAAAGATGATCATTGACTATGCTCATTTCGGTGACGTTGTTACGTTTGATACTACATTTGGGACAAATAAAGAGTACATACCATTTGGTGTATTTGTTGGCTTCAACCATTTTAGAGAAATGGTCATTTTTGGTGCTGCACTTTTATACAATGAGACATTTGAATCCTTCAAATGGTTGTTCAACACTTTCTTATCTATACATAACAAAAAGCAGCCTAGAACTATCTTTACTGACCAGGACGTAGCAATGGGCAATGCAATTCAGGTGGTATTTACATAAGCATGGCATGGATTGTGCACTTTTCACATAATGCAAAATGCCATCAAACATTTACCTCCTAAGAAAAAAGATGAGGAAGGCCCAAATGTACTTGCTGATTTCAGTGCTTGCATGTACAAGTATGAGGAAGAGGAAGATTTTGAAGAAGCTTTCACTGCCATAAGAATCAATGTGGATACACAGACTTGATTGGACAGTATCTATAAAGTAAAGGAGAAATGGGCAAGATGTTACATGAGGAATGCTTACACTATAGGCAGGAGAAGCACACAATTAAGTGAGAGCTTGAATAGTGACTTGAAAGACCATTTGAAGTCTGATCTTGACATTGTTCGTTTTTTCAAGCACGTGGAGAGGGTTGTGAAAGGAAAGAGAGATAAAGAGCTAAATGAGGAATATGAGTCTAGAAAAAAATTACCTAGAGTGAGAATAAGAACTCCTACAGTAATAGAAGCAAGCAAAGTTTACACACCTCAGATATTTGAAGATTTTCAGAATGAATATGAAAGATCCATCTCAGCATATATCTAGCCATCGGAGGAACACAATGTATATACTATTGCAATTGCCAGTCTTGACCCGGAATGCTCTAATGAAGAAGAATGCAAAGTTCTAGTTGATGAAGAACAAAAAGTTATATGTAGTTGTGGGCAATTTGAAAGAGTTGGTATATTGTGTAGTCATGCTTTGAAAGCCCTTGATGTCATGAATATTAAGTATCTTCCAAGCCACTATATATTGAAGCGATGGACTCGAGAAGCACGAAGCGGCACTATTCAAAACAGCCATGGTAACATTGTTTTGGAAGACCCTAGATCGGAAGATAGGCAACAGTTGAAGTTTTTCATGCACGAGTTCCTTGACATGGCTTCCCAAGCAGTTGCATCAGAAGAGTGCATCAAATTAGTAGATGATGCTTTGAAGAATCTAAAGAAGCAAGTTGAAGACAAAGCTCCTACTACTACATGCACAACTGAAGCTATATCTCAGAAACCAGATATTTCTTTGCAAACAGCTTGCCTGAAGAAAAGGAAATTCAGCAGAAGACTTCAAAAAGGAAGAAATCATGGCTAGATAAGCAACATCCTAGTAAAAGGAAAAAAGGGGCAGCTAAAGTCATTCCCGGAAAACAATCTTCTTCTGTAAATCCCTTATCACTTATCGAAACAGCCTATAGATTTACTAATAACTCAACTAATGTTTGTTCTAATTTATTTTTTGCATAGAGAGGACAGAATTACATTCCAGTTGCACAATGCGAAGCACCTGCAGAAGGTTTGCAGGAATATGGGTACTATGCTTGTTTACTAACGGTATTCCAGTTATCTTGTCCAAAATTCCTAAAATCCATTTATAAGCAATATGATTTTTTGTGTAATCTGTTATATCTCTCTTTAATTTACAGAGTGAAGCCGATGATATTTGGGACTTGGAAAAGAATTCATATTTTTCTCGGATATGACAATAGTTTGATAGAGAAATGAGAGGAGAGTCGTGCATTCGTGTGGTTCGGCTCCTCTGCATCAACCTCAACTACAGCCGTGACTACAGTCGTGAACTGCAGCTAGTAATTCCTTTTATTTGTGATGTGTTTACTACTTAAGGCAAATACAGAGAGGCAGCCTCTGCATCCTGTTCTGATATTTTTAATTCCTTTAGGCAAAAAGGAAGAGCAACGTTTGCTTCTATTGATCTGTTTTAAAGTGAGGAAAATTAAAAGTAGTGTATAGCACTTGGTTTTGCTGATGTGTGAAGCGGCAAGAACTGCATTTACATCACAGTATCCTCATTTCCAAATGAGATGAGCCTCAACCTAGCCTTTTTCAAATGGTTTTAAGATCATCAAAAACTGATTTATAGTATTCTAGAAATTTGCTAGTCAGAACCATGTCAAAATCTCAATGGAGAGTGAGACCACGACACAGCGGCGCAATCAAATGAAATGCAATTGCAGTAAGATAACAATCAGTATTTAGACCACAACACATCAACATTCAGAAACACAAGCTACATACATGCAATTCTGAAGATTTGCACGGACAAGACCAATGGACAAGGGACCAAACATATTGTCATGCTACACACTACAAGGTAGGAGCTAGCACGTATTGACATGTGCCTCTCCCAAGCTCGAGAAGCGCCCGCACGGCAGACTCCCACGCGCCGGAGAGGCGGAGGAGTAGCTCCTTCCTAGACGGTGGCAGCGCGGGGGCGCCAGATCCCCACCGGCGAGCGGCTGGAGGAAGCGGGAACTTCCCTCGAGATGGAGGGCGTCGGACGGCGCAGCCTCAGGAGGGTGGAGTGCTCCCACGTTCACGTACCTGCCGTCGACGGCGTCGGCCGGTGAGCCCAGGGGACGGCATCGGTTGCTGAGGCCAGGGAACGGCGCCTTGCGCCGGATCCTGGGAAAGCCGGGACACAGCCGCGGCGCAGCAGGCGGGCATGTAGGTCCATCTGCCGGACCTTCGTTGGGGAGGGAGTGTGTTTGGCCGGAGATACGAACCCTCGCCGGCGGCGAGGTTGGCTGCTCGCGCGTGCCTCAATCTATTTGCTCTTCAGTCTAGTTAGTGCGTGGTGTGCAGTGTGAACGGAAGCACTTATCCGATTACAGTACATAATAGCTTTATTATTAACAGAATTAGGCGGGGAAAATGAGAGCGGTCAGATGGGAATTGACGGCCGATATGGGTGTCTATAGCACGCGTGCAGTAATACTTGGACTGCAGAGGAGCCGAACCCGTAGTAGCAGTAACAGTAACGGCAACGGTGATAGCAATGGTTTTGTAGCAAGTGTAACGGTAGCAGTAGCAATAGTAACTTAGCAAGAACAATATGTGAAAAGCTCGTAGGCACTGTATCGATGAACTCGTTGGATAATATTCATCATATAACAGTCATAACCTAGGGCGACACAGAACTAGCTCCAGTTCATAAATGTAATGTAGGCATGTATTCCATAAAAGTCATACGTGCTTATGGAAAAGAACTTGCATGACATCTTTTGTCCTACCCTTCCGTGGTAGCGGGGTCCATAAGGAAACTAAGGGATATTAAGGCCTACTTTTAATAGAGAACCGGAACAAAGCATTAACACATAGTGAATACATGAACTCCTCAAACTACGGTCATCACCGGAAAGTATCCCGACTATTGTCACTCCGGGGTTTACGGATCATAACACATAGCAGGTGCATATGACTAGCAAGATCGGATCAAGAACATAAATATAATGGTGATAACATAAACGGTTCAGATCTGAAATCATGGCACTCGGGCCCTAGTGACAAGCATTAAGCATGGCAAAGTCATAGCAACATCAATCTCAGAACATAGTGGATACTAGGGATCAAGCCCTAACAAAACTAACTCGATTACATGATGAATCTCATCCAACTCCTCACCGACCAGCAAGCCTACGAAAGAATTACTCACTCCCGGTGGGGAGCATCATGGAATTGGCGATGGAGAAGGGTTGATGATGACGAAAACCGAAGATTCCCCTCTCCGGAGCCCCAAACGGGCTCCAGATCTGGCCTCCCGATGAAGAACAAGAGGTGGCGGCGGCTCCGTATCGTAAAACGCGATGAAACTTTCTTCCTTTTTTTTGAAAATAGGAATTTATGGTGCCGGAATCAGGGTCAGTGGGGCCACGTGGTGGGCACAACCCACCAGGGCGCGCCTGGAGGGGGTGGCGCGCCCTCGTGTATCGTGCCCAACCAGGGCACCCCCTCCGGTGGTTCTTGGCTCCAGTATTTTTTATTTATTGTAAAATAAATCACCAAAAAGTTTCGTCCAGTTCCGAGAACTTTTATTTCTGCACAAAAACAACACCATGGTAGTTGTGCTGAAAACAACGTTAGTCCGGGTTAGTTTCATTCAAATCATGCAAATTAGAGTCCAAAACAAGAGCAAAAGCGTTAGAAAAAGTAGATACAATGGAGACGTATCAGGACGGCTCTGGCTGGTGATGTTGAGCCGCCACCCCGCCCCTAGGTATCTCAGCAGTCAATTGGGGTATAACTAGCGCTCCTGGAGTACTTGGGCCCGCTCCGGGAGAGTTGAACAAACGCTTAGGATCATAGACCAAAGGCAAACGGCTCTGGTGCCTCCTCCGAAGGACTGCATCGGATGCGCTTTGATCCAGGCTGATCCGCCATGCTTCTGCCCTCAGACGTTCTGCTTCTGCATTAACCTGGGCTTGCAGTGCAGCCGTCCGGGTGTTCTCAGCATTAATATCTTCCCGGGCCTTGGTCATCTGCGCCCTTATCTTTGCAATCTCCGCATTGCGCTCTGCTTGATTTTCCACAGTGACCTCGGTCCCCAGCAAGGTTGTCAGGGTAGCCGTCAGCTCAGACAGAACCCGAGCTGGCGGCTTGATCGAACCAGACCCCCTGGAAGGCGGCGCTGATGGGTTAACTGTTGTCGTCGCTCCAGCCACCGTAGATTGGAGAGCCGGCACCGTTCCAGCCATGAATATGATGGCTCGGCACGGCGGCTCGTAAAGGTCCGGAATACTGTTGCCATCGGACCAGCCCCCAAGCCCGCCGTCTTCAAGCTGATAGACTGATTCGGTCTCTCCGGTCGAGAACTCATCATCTGAGTAGACGGGAGTCTCTCCCACAGACACAACGTTTTCTTCAAGTTCTGCGCCTTGCACAAAACCAACAAAGACATGCTTCTGGCCGGCTTGAATCTGGGCGGGTTGCGCGCACCGAGCCGACTCGATGAGGTTGGTGCAGATGCCCGACTCGGGCCCTAATCCGCCGATCTTGCCGATGAAAACATGAATCTTGCCGAAGGGGACCCGGTACCCATACTCGATTGAGTCGGCCTCGGGACCCCAGTCGGCGTCGTCGATGTAGAGCTTGTCGCGGCGACTCTTCGTCATCCTGCCAACGGCGTATCCCTCGATCCCTGGGAAAGAGCCCTTCAAGAACTCCAAACCACCGTGCGCTGGCCCCATGGTGGGCGCCAACTGTCGTGGTTTTGTCACGGCAGATGTCCTAGTGTGAGGACTTAGACGGGAGGCCATCGCAACTAGGTGATTAGCTTGTCAGGGTTGATCGGAATCGAGAGACGCGAGTTTACCCAGGTTCGGCCCCTCCGAGGGAGGAAAAAGCCTATGTCCTGCTTTATGTGTATTGCTGGATGATCAATTACAAGGGAGCGGATTCGCTTGACCTAGCTATTGATCGATTGTCACTTTTTTCTATTGGCCTCAGGGACTCGCCTTTATATACAGGTCGAGACCCTGAGCTTACAAGAGTCCGAGTCGTGTTGTGACTCGTGACCGACTATGTTTCTAACTCGCCTTGCCTTCCAAGCAAGGAAACTCTCGGCGGCTGTCTACCTCCTGGGCCTTGAGCCGCCGTCTTCGAGTACTGGGCCGCCAAGGCGGCTTACTGGGTAAGCCGCCTTGCCAATCTCGTTCCTCAGCATCGCGGCCCACTTGGTATGTTACCTTATAAGCCGCCATTAGAATGACCCAGCCCAATAGGGAGGGTTATATTGTGGGGTTATATCCCCAATAGAGGGGAAGGGGGAATTTTTTCTTCTTGATCGCCTATGAAAATCATGAGTGATAACAAAGCGTGCTACTGTTGTGCTTGATTTGGATGGTGAAAAATGTTTCTTCCGAACCACCACCAATATAGTTGTCGCCAATAACTTCTCTGGTCACGCCGCCTGCTCCAATGAGTCGCATTGCTCGCATTCCTACCCATTCTCTACCAGGTCACCTCCCGCAGCTGCCACCTTTCGCCATCGAGCCAGATCTTGTGGCTGCCTTCGCCGTGCCTACATAGCTCTCCGTCCCGACAACTGCCGTGTCCCAAGCCTCCTGCCATATTATGATGCGACATCTTTTTGAGTGTTTGCCTCATCCACAAGAGTTGAGCGCAACCAAATCCGACGGGAAAATATTTAAGTTCGATGGTGAAAAGGAAATGGAGTTTTGTTTCTTGAAAGACCACAAACCGATGACCTTTTGAGAACTTGGCAATTGCTATATCTGGACTCTCTATCAACCTAGTTACTAGTATAGTTGGAATTGAAATTGTTAATGGCATTGGAACAGAGAAATTTCACATGGATTTTGCCAGAAATGCAAAATAAACTATTTTTTCTAAGGGGTGCCAACACTTTATTGATTAACTTGGACATTAAGAGGGATACAAGCTGGATCATGTAGGGAACTAAGCCATAAGTGGCGACCCTGATCAATCAACAACAAGTGTTTGGCGAGGTTGTGTGCATGAACATTCGATGCTCTACTTTCATAAATAAAACTGCAACTACTAAAGTTCGATCTACGAAGCACTATTTCTCTAATCACTGTCAATGAGCCCCTCCCTTTCAATCATGTATGTCAGCAACTACTGCTTGCAATCGCACGCCACCACGAAGCTCTGAAGAGATAGATCTTCTGCTAGTGCAAGTGCCTCGCGACAGGCTATGGCCTCCAAAACTATTAAAAAGTACACAAAAATGACCGAGGTTAGGCCCATCTGATCCGGTTGTACGGATCCATTTTATTTGTAGGTTTTCTTGTTTTCTTTATTACTTTCTTTGGTTTTCTTTTTTTAACACACATCTACTTTTTTTCGTACATATTATATTTTTTCGTATACACCAGGAATATATTTTTATACATGTTTAATATTAATCAAATACATGTTTAATAATTTTCATATATATGTTTTGATGTCTACTTGTTCCACTCATAAAACCATTTTTTGTATACATAAGCAACAGAAAATGTTATACACGTTTAACATTTTTTAAATACATGATTATCAATTTCCAAATATATATGTTTTCATGTCTACTATTTTTCATACACGTTGTACATTTTTCGTATACATCTTAAAAATTGTTTCATATATGTTTAATATTTTCAAATACATGATTATACATTTTTTCAAATATATGTTTTGATGTCTACTTCTTTTATACACATTTTTCATTTTTGTACACGTAAGGAACATTACTTTATAGACTTTTATCATTTTTATAAGTATATTAGTATTATTATTTTCAAATATATGTTTTGATGTCTATTTTTTACACATTTTACATGTTTCATATACATGTTCAACATTTCCCAAATACAAAATTAATATTTTTTAAATATATGTTTTGGTTTCTACTTTTTTTCATACACGTTGTACATTTTTTGTAGACACCAGAAATATTTTTATACATGTATTGCGATTTTTACATATATTTTTTGATGTCTAGTTTTATTCATAGACCTTGTACTTTTTTCGTACAGGTTAAAAACATTTTTATATACATTTAACATTTTTTACACTGCTACAATATTTTTATAATATTTAGTGAATTATTTTAGGAAAAGAAGACAAAAAATAAAAAATGAATGCCAGAAAAAACCTAACAAGAAGCGTAAAAACCACAAGAAAACCCGATTTAAAAAACAAAACTGTAACCACTTGTTCTTAGATTTTTTAGGGGAGCGTGCTTGTGTTAGATGTCAATGAGGCTTATATAGACCCGCGTGCTGGGCCTGGCTCATCTAACGGGACGCTGCAGGCGAGGTGCATATAGGGGTCGCTCCATTTCTCAAAAGAAAAGGGATTGCTCTAAGCCATATATAGACGCTCCCGGCACGTTCGGCCTTAAACAGAGGAAATTTTTTATTTTTGTCACCCTAGATTTTGCCAATTTTTCTTATGTCATTCTAGATTTTGACATTTCACATTTGTCACTCTTACTTTTTAACAATTATCACAATTGTCATTTTGTGACAAAAACAAAAAAAATCAGAGTGGCAATTGTGATAATTGTCAAAAGCTAAGAGTGACAAAAGTGGAATAAAATTATTTTTCTTTTGTCACTGAACGGCAATTGTGATAATTGTCAAAAGATAAGAATGACAAAAGTAAAGTGTCAAAATCTAGAGTGACATAAGGAAAATTTGCAAAATCTAGAGTGGCAAAAACAAAATTTTCTGTTAAAAAAAATCTCAAAAAAAAAAACTACGCCTAAACTGGCCCTTTTGTGGCATTCTGCCCATCGTCAGTCGCTCAGCCTTCTGGTGGACACAAAGGGCCGCTACCGTTTTGTCTCTTGGCGTCCAAGTAAGAAACGAGCTTTGTTTGGTTTGACTTGGATTTACAAACCCTGCCGCTGTTTTGCGCGCGCCGAGCCGCCCACGTTATCAACCCACTTGAGATCTCCGAGCTAAGACGTCGTCGCGCTGTCGACCGAAACCACTCAGCATTCCCTTTTGACTTGTGTTTGCGGCAGCACATAGTTTTCGCCCTGAATTCGATCCAACCTCCATGCGACCATGCCTGTTGAATGCTCTGTATGTTAGAGATCATCGATGAGCTAAGCGGAGCAACACAACATGGCCACGGCGTCCGTGCACCCTGGCTCATCAGGAGCTCCAAAGGTCGCGCAGGTCGACCTATATAATCCTCCCCTCCAGCTTGGGATCAAATCACGACCAACACGTACCAAATCTTGACCCACCAAACCATTCAGTGCTCGTGCTCACTCACGCATCATAGCCAAATCAATCGGGAAGGAAGGAAGGAAGGAAGCCATGTCTGCCGCCGAGGGAGCCGTCGTCTTCAGCGAGGAGAAGGAGGCGCTGGTGCTCAAGTCATGGGCCATCATGAAGAAGGATTCCGCCAACCTTGGGCTCCGCTTCTTCCTCAAGTACGTACCCTACCATTTCTTGCATGTAGAAGCACAATGAAGCCCCAATGCATGCATCTCCTTGACATGCATGCTGCGTGCCTCCAGGATCTTTGAGATCGCGCCGTCGGCGAGGCAGATGTTCCCGTTCCTGCGCGACTTCGACGTGCCGCTGGAGACCAACCCCAAGCTCAAGACCCACGCCGTCTCCGTCTTCGTCATGGTAATACACCATGCATCTCCCAACGATCTACTATATATTACATATGCTTCCATGACTGACCAATGTGTATGGTGTTGCGATGAATGGTGCAGACGTGCGAGGCGGCTGCGCAGCTGCGGAAAGCCGGCAAGATCACCGTGAGGGAGACCACCCTGAAGAGGCTGGGCGGCACGCACTTGAAATACGGCGTCGCAGATGGCCACTTTGAGGTCTCTTCCCTTGCCCCATTAGCCACCTGAATTATTATTAATTATAGCACGGGGTGCGTCGTGTTTGATTTTGCATTGCATTCCAAGTTGTCCGCTCACATGTTTCTTCTTCTTGTCACAGGTGACGCGGTTCGCTCTGCTCGAGACGATCAAGGAGGCGCTTCCGGCTGACATGTGGGGGCCGGAGATGAGGAACGCGTGGGGCGAGGCCTACGACCAGCTGGTCGCGGCCATCAAGCAAGAGATGAAGCCAGCGGAGTAGCTCCACCTCCACTGCACTCATTTGCCACACTATTTCCGTCCGTTGCTTCGCCAATTCACACATTTCACCGTTGTGTTTGTGTGTGTACTAATGTCTATTATAAAACTCAATAAAAGAACAAATTGTGCATGAGATTCACCCCCGCTCTATTTTGGAGGTTTTTTTAGTCTAAATTAACACGTCAGGTCAAAATTATGGAATGCAGCCCCCTTTCACGGCCCGCAAACTAGAACCGGCTGGGCAATACAGCCCACGTCTGATGAACAGTAAATTCAAAAAAAACTGGTTATTATGTTTTGCATCGAAGATGCTCTAGAGCCACATGGTGGAAAGCAACAAACCTCCCCCCTCCCCCCGCGTCGCTCCCGCGGGCGGCCCGGGGGCAAACCCTAGCCGCCAAAGCACCACCCACCGCCGCTCCCTACTCCCCTCGCCGCCGCCGGTGGGGGTCGCCAGGCTAAGCCCGCGCAGCTCGGCGGCGGCGGGGTAGTCTCCTCCTCCTGCTGGATTTGGGCTGTGCGGGCCGCTTCGTTTCCGGTGGGGGCTCGACCGGTCGCGCGTGCTAGCGCGCGTGCTCGCTCGGGGCGGCGCGGCGAGGTGGCTGGCGCACGGGGCGCGGCCGCGTGTGTCCTTGGTGGAGGGAGGGCGCTCCTTCGTCCTGTTCGGCGGCGGCGTCCCGGCGGCCACGGCGTGGATCCGGCGGATGGCTCACCTGTGGGCATCTCCTGGCGTCCTGTGGCGCGGATCTGGTGGCAGGGGCCCGTTCGCGCTGCGGCGTCTCCGGGCGCGCTGTGGCGGCGCTCCCTGCCTCAGCACCCATATCCACCCGGCCTGGATGGGGAGGTGTGGCAGCCCTTCCGTCCCTGCAAGCAGTCCATGCTCTGGCGTGCTTCTGTAGGCAACAAGGTGCGGTGCCTTGGTCTGGCTCATCCGGGGCTTGCAGCTGTGCTGGTGCTGCTTTGCAGCGGAGCAGCGGCGGCGAGTGCGATGGTGGTCCCTGTTCAGTGGTTGCGTGGGTGCTGGGCAGGGGTGCACGGGTCAGTGGAGGTGGTCGACTGCGTGGGAGTGAAGGCTCTGCTGCTCTAGGCGAAAGCTTGGCTGGTTTCTTGCCGGCCGACGGCGGCGGCGCCCATGGGCGTCGCTATCTTCCTTGGAAGCGCCGTTGAGGAGTTTTGTGCAACCTCTCCTCTCGGGTCAAGATCTTCGGGCGAAAGTCAGGATCCTCTGTTGGATCGGGCGGCGGCGGCGTCTCTGCGTCGCTTTCCCTCTTGGGGGCGCCGTCTTTGAGATCTTGGTCCCTTTGGCACTTCTGGCAGGCTGGACGTGCACGGCATCGTGGTCGGCAGATGTTCGACCGACGGTGTGGGAGGTTGGCGTTGCGACTTGTGTGGCCACGACGACGATGGTGTGTGGAGCTGGGTCGCGGCTTGTCCTTCTGATGTCGACGGTCCGGTTCGCCAACGATTGTGTCTATGCTTGTTTCTCACTGTGACTGAGAAGTCGGAGCTGCGTGCGGCGGGGCCCGTGCGGCAACGATGACTCCATGAGGGTGGTTCGAGTGGATGGTGCTCTTCGGAGGTTGCGCTGGGTTATGTCGGTGCGAGGCGTGCAGCTTTCTCCTGCGAAGCGCATCAGCATAATCGGAGCTGGCGGTCCTCGACGTCTTCGGTCGATTGTTTGGCTTTGGCTGGCGAGGTCGTCGTGTGTTGTTCGTTCGAAGGGGTCTGGACGGGTCGTCTGCGGAGAAGTCAGAGTCGCCTGCTCGGGGAGAGGTGATGACGATGACAATGCATGCAGCCTCGACGGTGTACTCTTCTCGGCGATGTGTGTGGCCATGTTGGTGCCAGGTTGACCAGTGCCCTTGTGAGGGCGTGTTGTAACGGTTTTCGTCCGGGTTTCCGTAAATTAACCGGACAATTCTCTTCTTCTTTATTAATGAGATGAGGCAAAGATTTTGCCTCCGTTTCGAAAAAAAGAAGATGCTCTAGTGCGCTAGGTACATACTCCTTCGGGAAAATAGACATTTGAGGTGCTCTCGATTTTCTTTTGGCTCTCAACAGTGTGCCTTTTCAGGGCCTGTTCGCTTCAAAGGAAATTTGCAGGAATTGTACAGGTTTAGGTTCCTTCGGGAAAAAATTCTAGGAAGCTGTTCGATTCGAAGGAATTGCTATAACCATTCCTCTGGAAAAGTCCGCTTTCCTTCACTTTTCACGGGAAGAGAAAAATCCAGCCTGGGCTCTTTTTTGGGCGGATGCCCGAGGCACGCTGCTGGTTGTCCAAATAAAATAATAATTCTCTACGGGTATAAGATGACTCCAGCAAATAAAGCATATAGTGTTTGTGCCAGATTGTGGGCCTCTGCCAATTAAAATATTCGAAAGACTACATCTCATTAGAAAAGTTTCCTCTGCCTGCCTATATTTCGGTTCCTCCGTTTTCGCAGGTAGCTGGGCTTCCTTTTAATTGCAAATTTTTGTTGATAGCTTCCTATTCCTGTATGATTTTGCTTTCCGGTGTTTTACAAAACTGTGCTCCGAACGGAGCCTCAAAGTTTCTTATAAACCTGATTTTTTTTGTTGGGAGCTGTTTGAGTGTCTTTTCACCACCAAATTCTACACGCACCTAGCGCACTAGACCACTACGGTCCCAATGTTTTTTTAAATATTTTTTGGCTATTTTTTCAAATTTATTGTTCATGGGCGGAACTAGATGAGCCCGAGCTCCAAAATGCCACAGTCCTCCGATGGCTTGTAATTTTTTTCGGTTGTAACACATGCGAACCGGACAAAAAAGAAAACGTAAATGGCGATGCAAATGTGTTTTGCGACTTAACGGTGTCCTGGCTAAGGGACCTCTCACCACGTCGACTCCCGGCCAGGTGGGTCGGACTGAGGACACCTTGTCGGTTCCGTCATGGATCACTTTGGACAGCCCATGGCATATACAAGAAAGATGTAAGAAGACTTGGCATACAAGACAAGAAGCTGGATTTGTAGAAGATTTGGCGTACACGGGAACAATGTTCGCTCCCATGCACCCTTATACGGAGCGACCCAATCGCTCTCTCCCATATACCCCTCACGAGCAAACGGTCTCGCGTGTAACGTGACAACCCTTATATGTAGCATGGTAATTACTGAAAGCATGTACGAAAACTACTTTGTGTATCATGGCAACTCGGTCTGTTGCAACATGACAAATTCTAAACCTGTGGTCTACTTCTCTTTTTTTTTTCTTAGTTTGGCAATTCTCTATGTTGCAGCATTGCAAATCACTGGAACGCATGTCAATTCTCTTTGTAGTAGCATGGCAAAATTCCGAAACCCCTGTTCAAGAATTCGTCCGATTAACCAGTTAACTTGCCGATTAATCCCTAATCGTAGGGTCACCGAGTAGCCGGTTAAGTGATAAATCACCCGATTAATTGATTAAATGACCGATTAACTTGCCAATTAGCCTATTAATCCCCTACTCACCAACCAAGCGAGCAACTTCCAGTTAACGATTTCCTCAACAATGTCTGAAACACATGCCAATTTTCTCTGATGTAGCATGACAAATCTCTGTGTTATAGCACAATAAATTTCTTTGCTATGGCATGACAATTTCTGAACGTTTCCTTGCAATGTTTTTTGAGTAAACGGTCTTTGATGGCGTCGTTTGCTTGAATGAGCCTCCGTGAGAGAATATTCATTCGTGCAAGGGTCCTCCTCTGGATAACATCAACCCCCTATTAGAGTCTTAATTTTAACTGGTGCCCCATATTGCCGCAGTTTCAACCCCGAATAGATCATCCGTAGAGGTATTTCGGTTTGCCCATGAAAGTGTTTCCATGGAAGCATGAAACATATGTTTTTAGATGTATAGAACTGTGGTTTTGCTAATCCTCAAGCAACTGAAAATAATGCGTGCCTCGGTAGATTTGCAAAACGCATAGAGAGACGAGAGGAAGGAGCAGCAAAGTCCTGAGGGCGAAGACAAGCACGATGCGCCGAGTGGTAGCGAGGAGTGGGGACGTCGGTGAGGCCTCGTCCGAGATCAACCCGAAGCCGGCGAGGATGTGGGTGCGGCGTCGCAGGTGGATGAGAGTTTGAGAGTTGACTTGTTAAGATGAGGGTGTAGGGTCGCCGGAGAAAATCTGGTGCCTGGAGAGATTTAGGTGGACGCCACGGGGCGGTTGTAGGAAGCAGTGATGAAAGTGTGAGGGCGACGATACACGTATGGACGTACCGCCGAACCCCGGTAGGAGGGAGGGGAGCAGGCGATCCGAAGAAGAAACACATAGCCCTTCGATCCCTATCCAACGGTTCAGATCAGTCTGATTGAATGGAAGAAAAAAATCATTTAACTCACGCATAGGTGCTCCCACAAAACTGATGGTCCCGAGAAAATTGCATACATCCATATCCATTATTGTAGCCAATTGTGGACAGATCATCCCGCCAAAAGCAGCTACCATGCTTCATCTGTCCTCTTCCGTCGTGGCACACGACGGCGCGGGCTACCGCTGGTGTCCAGTCTAGATAGCTGTATCGATGCGGCTAAAAAGGTTGGTTTCAGTGCTGGTGTCGTGGTTCGGCCACGAAAGTGATTCACGCTTGTCAAGATTCAGGACTCGGACAGATTCACGAGTTCGTGCACGTTTTCGTTAACACGTCGAAAGCAAAATATCAAAGTAAACGTGTATAGCACCTGTAGTTTTTTCTTACTTTGTGATTTGTGAAGTCCACTGTCCACATCAAGCAGTACATTAATTATGTGTTGGCAGCACAACACACATACCACGTGCCACTCGTAGCTAGGATTTTTTCCGGGGTACGAGCAGACACGAGATATATGTGGTCGGGGTGAACTCGTCCGATATGTCCTGCGCGTGTCCGGGCCGCCCAAAATGCGGTCAGATTTGGTTGAGGCGCCTCCAACACATCATCCTGAATCGTTCGCGTACATCTGTTTGGCTTAAAACGGATCGATGACACGGCCCAACGAGCGACCCCATTCATATTTTTTGTCCGTTTCACGTCCGTCCAGCCTCATTTCTAGCCCAAACTTGCGTTGGGTTTGCGGCCACACGGACGACGAACGGACGCCCACGCGCCCGTTCCGCGTCCGTCTAGGGCCCACGTGGCAGCCGCCCATCCACCACTCACTGCCCTCATTTACGTTGCGGAGATGTTCTCGTGCACGCCGGAGCCCATGCACGACGCGGCCTGGTCACCGTCCCCGCCACGGGAAGAGGTGGTGCAGGCTCCAATGCACCCGCCTCCAGTCGCGCCTCCTGCCTGGCAGGGGCTGCCGGCCCACCTGTGGCAGGCCCCGCCCTACATCGACCTCAAGGGCGACGAGGACGACGACGGTGCCGGCAACTGATGGCAACGGCGGCCACGGCTGCGACGGGCTTCTAGTTTTTTTTATGTCATTTTAGTTTTTAGTTTGTTCTAGAAATCGCTGAACTTGACTTCGGGCCGCTTTTATGTTAATATTTTAGGTTTTTAAATTTGTTTGCCATGTCTATTTGAGTTATATTTGGGTGAACTTTGCAAGTCAACGTTGTCGGTGGCAAAATGGAGCTAGGGTTTGGGTCGTCGAGCGTCTAGGACAGTTTGGGATGGGGCGGCCCCGTTGGGCGCACCAACAGCCGCCCGACCACAAGCGGGCGGGTGTGTCCGTTTCTCTGCTCCAAACAGACGAAATCCGGATAAAACCGACGTCCGTTTGGGGTCGTGTGTTGGAGTTGCCCTAACTCCAACTCATGACCTCAAATGGTCCTGTTGCGTTCGTTTGAGGGCAAACGAACACAAAACCCGGCCCAATACGCGAGCGCAAATGAATATTTGTCTATTTTCCGTCCCATTCCGGACCAATTTGGGTCGCGTTTGCGTCGAAGCGGACACAAGCGAACGGGCGGGACGCGCGCCCTTGTCCTTCCTCTGGCCCGCCCGTCGGGGACACAACCCTTATTTCTCTTCCCCTGCCCCTCCCTCCGCCTCGCCATCGCCGCCGCCGCAGCTCCTGCCCATTTCCCCTGGCTGTCTTCCTCGCTCAAACTTGCCAGCCACCAACGACCACCCCCATGCCATAGCCGCCCCCAAGCAAGCTTTTCAGAGGAGTGCTTTCGGTGTCCGTTGCTCTTCCGGTTCAGAGTGAAGCAACGGCCGGCGACGACGGCCATCGACCTCAACACCTTCCGGCAGGCTCTTCATTGCCACAGGCGGCCGACCGCCAATGCCAACCTCGCCGGTTGCTTTTGAGGGAGCTCGGGGTTCTCTTCCCGTCCACGTGTCCACCACGACTGCAAGGTGTTCGACACTTTGCTCTCAAGGTATCATGAACAGTGGAGATGAGTACTTTTTTCACAATTTCATTTGTTCATCAGATGATTCGTCCTCGGATGACGAAGACATTGTGGTGGCTGCATTGGTCATCAATGACCACAATGCTAGGCAGCGTCCTCGGTTTAGGGGATCAGTCCCGGGTCATGCTCCGGCCTTGAACCGCAATAGGGAGAGCGGCCACACCTTGCTCTATGTCGATTACTTTGAGAATGGCCCGCTCTACAAACCACATCAATTATGTCGTCGATTCCCTATGGCGAGGCATGTGTTCAGCCGTATTAGGGAGGGAGTGGTAGCATATGATCCATATTTTTAGTGCAAACGGGATGCCCTTGGCAAACTTGGGTTCTCCTCTTACCAGAAATGCACCGCGGCTATCCGCATGCTTGCTTATGGAATTCCAGGCGATCTTGTGGATGAGTATGTGCGTATGAGTGAGTCCACGTGCCTAGAATCTATGTACAGGTTCTGCAAGGCTGTGGTAGCAATGTTTGGCCCTGAGTACTTGAAAGGGCCAAATGTCGCTGATATAGAGAGGTTGCTGGCCATCAATGCCGAGAGGGGCTGGCCGGGCATGCTTGGTACTATAGACTGTATGCGCTGGAATTTGAAGAACTGTCCATTTGCTTGGCAGGGCCAGTACAAGGGGCATGTGAAAGGTTGCACTGTCATACTAGAAGCGGTCGCTTCTCAAGATCTTTGGATCCGACACTCTTTCTTCGGCATGGCTGGTTCTAACAATGATATCAGCATGCTTCAACATTCACCAGTGTTCGAAAGGCTTGCAGAAGGCCACACTCCAGATGTCAACTTTGAGATCAATGGCCACCATTACAACAAAGGGTACTACCTAGCTGATGTATCTACCCTCAGTGGTCAACTCTTGTGAAGACAATTTCCAATCCACAAGAAGAGAAGAGATAGAGATTTGCCCAAATGCAAGAGAGTGCTAGGAAGGATGTTGAGTGTGCTTTTGGTGTGCTCCAATCACGATGGGGTATCATTCGATAACCTGCACTAACATGGAGCATGGAGACACCATGGGAGGTGATGACTGCTTGTGTGATCATATACAACATGATCATGGAGGATGAGCGTGATGACAACATCTACGACCAAGGATTTGATTTCCAGGGTGAAAATGTTGAGCCTCTGAACCAAGAACTGGCAACCTTTGAACAATTTACCCAGTTCCATCATGAAATGCATGATTGGCGCACTCATATGCAGCTCCAGGATGACTTGGTTGAGCACATGTGGAATCACATTGGCAACCAGTAGATGTATCGGCCGTTTGATTTTCATATATGCAAGACAATTTCGATTGGGTTGTAATAAACTATTTGATTTTGATTTTTATTTGAACATGGAACTAGAGTTATTTCAATTTGGTTGTAAAACTATTTGGAAACTATATGCAACGTTTGATTTATATTGTATCGTACTACGGCCTATCCCAGACCGTGGCGAACCACATGCGTCCGCGTGTTAGGCGCATGACCGACGCATCCAAAAAAGAGGCCGGACGCCTGTCACAGAAACGACACCTATGGAACCGCGAGGATCCCTTTACGGTTCGACAAGGGGAAAAGGTTTGCACAAAGAGCAGATCGAGTGATCAACACACGGGATTTACCCAGGTTCGGGCCGCTGAGAAGCGTAAAACCCTACTCCTGCTTTAGTATATTGGATGTGTTTAAGCCTTGGTTCTAGGAGCACTTGTGATGAACAGTACACATCAGCTACACATGCAGAACGGGCCGAAGAAGATCCCCCCTGTAGCTACGTCTTGGGCCTCCTTTTATACATTCGAAGGGGTCACCAACAGTGGCGTACAGTGCATACATGAGGTGTAAAAGTAGCTACAGTATTATCATACCTAACACTGACGGTTTAGCACAAATGCATTTAATGCCCCGTTGAGGTGTCCCTTAGCGTCTTGGGGACGGAAAAAGGGGCCGTCCCATCAGCACCGCTGAAGCCCTTCCTGTAGGAGATATGCCCTAGAGGCAGTAATAACAGTTATTTTGTATCTCCGAGTTTGTAATGAATGTTTATGATCCATGCTATAACTGCAATGATTCTCGAGTCTACAATAACCACGAGGCTTGGAGGGAAACTCATGTGCACGTGTGGTATAATAAATGGAAAAGTATTCCTAGTCATGCCTCTATGACTGGCTCAAGTATTGCATGATGATCCTGTTTTCCTGATCATGGGCATGGCTATGCCGGCAATTTTGAGGGCACAATGTTAGTAGAACACTTGTGTTGAATCGACCCAAATTGATGTTATGCTATGAGATACATTCGTCATGAGTTAATGGTTAATAACACAGAGATAGTTATTGTTTGCATAATTCCTTAGACCATGAGAGTGTCGAGTTTCTTCATGCTTGCTTCATGAACTTTGGGGTTTGTTAAACATCATCCGTAAATGGGTGGCTATTACGGCGGCTTACGGGTTCATGGAAAAGTATGTCAAGTAACTTGATAGCTCAATATTGGGATTTGCTCCTCCGACGATGGAGAGATATTCTCGGGCCCTCTCGGTGTTACGGTATCCATCATCGTCTGGCCAGACACATTGTGATTTGATCACTGGGATGCCAGAACACGGAAACGAGTAAAGAGAACAAAACCGGTTACGAGGTAACTTGCATAATGGACAAGTTGTTGATCCACGGGGATGCATAAATCTCACCTCGGGTTTTGTAATATATCGTGAAGCAACAGGAATAGCACACGGCAACTGGAGGTTCACTCGAATATTCATTCGTGTGGGTATAGGGTTCAATATGGGTGTCCACGGCTCCGATGTTGATCATTGATCGGAAAGTGTTCCGGGTCATGTCTATACTTCACCGAACCTATAGGGTCACACGCTTAAGGGTCATCTATCTGCTGAATACTAGACGGGGAGTCTGAGAGAAATTCACCGGAAAAGTTTCGGACGAAACGGAAACGTTTCGGAGAGGATATCGGAATAGTTCCGGTAAAACTGAAAAGTTGTTTCAGGGGATACCATAAAGTCAAATTGGTCTTGGCACATGCCTGATAATTCTTGGAGGGTGCCAGAATCGTTCTGGAAACTTTTTGGAATTTTCTGGAATGAAAACCGGAAATGTTCCGGAGCTGCCGCAACCGCTTCAGATGCTTTTCGCAGATGAAATCACTAAACCGGAATTGTTCCAGCTCGCGTTGAAAATTATTTTGGTGGGTACTGGAATTGTTCTAAGCCCACATGAATATTTTCAGTTCGATCAGACGCTGAAAAATGTCGTCGTGAATAGTGAAAGTGCTTTTTGGATATTTGTGGAAAAACACCTTTTTGGATATTTCCAAAAAGGCTTCTAGAAGGGATTGGGGAGCAAGCAAGCTCCTCATGGGGGACCCCCCAAGGGTGGCCGGCCAAGGGAGGTGGGGCTCCATGGAGCTCCACCTGCCACCCTTCTTTGCTTTATTCTTTTTAGAAAAGGCATAAAGTGGGGGCACTTTTGGTATTTGTGAATACCATTTTTACCCCTTGTTTTTCCTATAAATAGAGGGGAGGGGGCAGCCCCATATGCTTCATCCTTGCTCTCATACACATGCTATGCTTTGCTAGCTCTCTCTCTCCCTCCCACGAAAAGAGTTTTTCGTAGAGCCGAAAGGCTGTCTGGGTTCCGGCAGGAACTAGCTCTGGACGGCGAAGCCCTGCCGGATAGCTGACACCGTATGTGTGCAACCCCGTAGAGAGATTGTAGTTTCGATCTTTTGCCCGAAGGGCTGTTCGAGTTACCGTTCGAGTTTCCGGCGTCCTCCCGAAGGGCTGTCCGGGTTACTGTTCGGGTTCCGAGGGTCCTCCCGAAGGGCTGTCCGCGACATTGTCCGGGGGACTGTTCGACCGCCTCCCGAAGGGCTGTCCAGAGTGGGAGTACATCCTTGCGGTTGGGAGGTTGTAAATCCTAGCTGCAGGGATCTGCACCGACGATCTACACCGACTCTTCTTCCGCTGCGCTTCGAGTTGGTACGGATCAGATCAAACCTTGTATGCAGTCTCCATAGTGATCCTGGGCGTGCTCGCTGTACCGAAATTTTTTGTTTTCTGTCGCGTTCCCCAACAGTGGCATCAAGAGCCAGGCTATGCGTAGATGCAGGTTACGATCTAGAATACATGGTGATGTATGGGTATTGCATAATATAATTTTGGAGTAGATGAGATCTATTGCTGAAAATTATTTATGCGGGTAGCAGATGAAGTCTGTTACCCGATGTTCTTGTTGCTTCCCTGGAATTTGCGTTTGCTCAATCTCGAGACAGCATGGTGGAATTTCACAAAGTTCTGGCAATCCGCGATCCTGATTGATCAACGAAGTGCTATCAGTTCTTTGGGTTCCACCATAGTCAACAGAAAGATGAAATTCGCAGATGAAAGGGCATTGCAGATATGATCTGCACGGGGGTCACGCGTATGACGAAGTTTAGTATGGGGCTCGAGATTTAATTATCTCGTGTTTCATACACCCCGAGATGTTAATCTAGCAATTTTGAATTATCATACTTGATGATAAAATGTTGGTAGCTGCGGTTTAAGTCAAAACCTTAGAAGCCACGTAAAATGAAATTTTGCATAAACCGATTAGAGTCGTCTAACTTGGTTTTGCAGGATGTACATGTGATGTGGTATAGCAAAGCTCATATGAATTCGATTATGTATGAGATGACTATATGATGTAAATTTGTTAACATGACCTGCGTGTCATGATTCGGCATGATGGCTGGAGCCATATGATTGCACTTTAATGACCTGCGTGCCAACCTTATGTAATGCACTTATTTTATTAGCTATAGAGATAGCAATATTATCTGGTGCATCGACAAGGTGGTGGCAATCTTCGCAAAGGTGAACACCGACGCGAATGCCGAAGACGAAGAATACATGACTTCTCCGTCAGAAGGGGCTATACCATATCATGCTATTATGAATTGCCTGAGATGTTTATCCCTCTTGATGCACCCTTCTTGATTGCGCGGTAGTCGCTTTTTATTAGGGTGATCTCTCACAAAATTATCAAAGTAGTTAGTGTTCACCCAAGTGTAGCACCGTCTGAAATTCGTATCTTTTCGGGGTGCGCCATGTCCACATGGGTACGAACGAATCGAGAGGAATGAGGCGGGTGAGGTCAGACCTCGCAGCAAGATCACTTGGTTGTCTTTGAGGTTCAGGCAGGATCGTCCTGAGCTCGGAACACACCCATCGAAAGATGAACAAGAGTCACATGGAGATGTGATCGGCAAGTTTGCCTACCGATTGAAATTCTCGTCATCAGTGATGTCCACATCAATGGCGTTGAATTAAATGTGGGTCTTGTATCACTCATAATCAATTTTGAGAGATATTGATTTGAGTGGGAGCGCACTTTAGAATAAAATTGTTTATTCACTAGTGCAAAAATCATTATGAACAAAGTCTAAGTGAACTTGTGTTTTCCGTTGTAGATCAAATGGCTCGCAATAGCGCGTTCAACTTAGGCCCGATGTTAGAGAAAGAGAAGTTAGCTGCGAATGGAAACAACTATGCGGACTGGGTCCGTACCCTGAGGATTGTCCTCAGGAGTGCTAAGAAAGTGTACGTGCTTGACGGACCTCTTCCACCTAAGCCGGCGGAAACAGCCCCGGCAGACGAACAAAATGTCTGGGCCACTAAGGATGATGATTTCAACTTAGTGCAGTGCCTCATGCTGTCTTGCATGAGTTCAGAGCTTCAAAAACGTTTTGAATTCCATAACTCCTTTGATATGATCAAAGATCTGGATGCTCTGTACAAGTTTAATGCACGGTCTGAACGTTTTGATATCATGAAAACGATGGCGGAGACCAAGATGGCTGAGGGCAGTTCAGTTGGCGAGCACGTAGTCAATATGATTGGCTACGCTGAAAGGCTTAAAACCCTGGAATTTCCACTTCCGCCAGAGCATGTTATGGACTTGTTGCTAGGTTCACTCCCCCCGTCTTATAGCGGTTTTATCATGAACTACAACATGAATGGGATGAACAAAACGCCTAATGAGGTGCTTGCCATGCTGAAAACTGTTGAAGGAGGACTGCAGAAAAATCGCAAGCAAGTGTTGCTTGTGAATAAAACTGCCAGTTTCAAAAAGAAAGGCAAGCCAAAGAAGGGCAAGGGCGCCGGTAAGACCGGCTTCCAACGCAAATCTAATGGCGGAGCTAAGAATGAAACTGAGTGCTTCTACTGCAAGGGCACAGGACACTGGAAGAGAAACTGCAAGAAGTATCTGGAAGATAAGAAGTCCGGGAAAACCGGAAAAGGTATAATTGTTATACAAGTTAATGTCATTGACGTTTTGCTTGCTAGCGAAAATTCTAAGTCTTGGGTATTTGATACCGGATCGGTTGCTCACATTTGCAACTCGATACAGGGGCTTCAGAAGGTGCGCAAGCTGGCAAAGAATGAAGTCGTGATGCGTGTCGGGAACGGCGCTGGGATCGCCGCTCAAGCCGTCGGCATTATGCCTCTACGTCTCCCTTCAGGATTTATTTTGGAACTTAGTAACTATTATTTTGTTCCGTTGTTGTGTAGAAACATTATCTCTGGATCATGTTTAGTACACGATGGGTACTCCTACAAGTCTGAGAACAATGGTTGTTCACTTTATTGTAAGGATATGTTTTATGGATTTGCACCCATTGTTGGGGGCCTTTTCATACTAAATCTTGAATGTGAAAATGGTGTTTTTAACATAAATGCTAAACGCCTTAAGAAGGCTGATACCACCACCACTTACTTGTGGCACTGTCGGCTTGGCCACATCGGAAAGAAACGCATGCAAAGACTCCATAAAAATGGAGTTTTACCGTCCTTTGATTTTGAATCATTTGACACATGTGAAGCTTGCTTGATGGGAAAAATGACCAAGACGCCGTTCACGGGTCATCCTGAACGGGCGAGTGATTTATTGGAAATAATACATAGTGATGTATGTGGTCCAATGAGCACAATCGCACGGGATGGGTATTTCTACTTCGTGACTTTTACTGATGATTTAAGTAGGTATGGCTATATCTACTTGATGAAGCATAAGTCGGAAACCTTTGAAAAGTTCAAAGATTTTCAGAATGAGGTGGAAAATCATCGTAACAAAAAGATTAAGTTTCTGCGGTCTGATCGCGGAGGCGAATATCTTAGTCATGAGTTTGGCCAACATCTGAGTGACCGTGGAATCGTTTCACAGCTTACGCCTCCCGGAACTCCACAGCGAAACGGAGTGTCGGAAAGACGTAACCGAACCCTGTTAGACATGGTAAGGTCGATGATGTCTCTTACAGATCTACCAATATCTTTTTGGGGTCACGCACTACTTACTGCCGCTCACACACTAAACAGAGCACCGTCTAAGTCTGTTGAGACGACACCATACGAGTTATGGCATGGGAAGAAACCCAATTTGTCGCATCTCAAAGTTTGGGGTTGTGAAGCTTATGTAAAACGTTTACAACCGAGCAAACTCGATCCCAGATCAGACAAATGTAACTTTGTAGGTTATCCCAAGGAAACAATTGGGTATTTCTTCTACCAACCCTCCGAGTACAAAGTGTTTGTCGCTAAAAATGGAGTCTTTCTTGAGAAAGAGTTTCTCGCTAAAGAATTGAGTGGAAGGACAGTACAACTTGATGAGATTAGTGAATCTTCGGCAACCGTTGATATGGCTAAGGAACCGGAAGTAATTCCGCAAATTATCCCTACAACCGAGCCGGAAGTTGTCGCATGTGATGCGGAAACTTCAAACAATGTTGTAACTGAACCGCGCAGATCAGGTAGGGCTATCCAGCCACCTGAGTGGTTTCATAATGAAATCTTCATTCTTGAAGACGATGAACCTGCGCACTACAAGGAAGCGATGGCGGGGCCTAGCTCAAGGGAATGGCACAAGGCCATGAAATCCGGAATGAAATCCATGTACGAAAACCAAGTTTGGAACTTGGAAGAACTTCCAAATGGCGTAAAACCCATTGGTTGTAAATGGATTTTCAAAAGAAAGACAGACGCGGATGGTAACATTACTATCCACAAAGCTAGACTTGTCGCGAAAGGGTTCACGCAAGTTCTAGGGGTAGACTACGACGAGACTTTCTCGCCCGTAGCTATGCTAAGGTCTGTTCGGATATTACTAGCAATTTGCTGCTTATTTCGATTATGAAATATGGCAGATGGATGTCAAAACGGCTTTCCTAAATGGAAACCTTGAACAGGATGTATACATGATACAGCCAGAAGGTTTTGTCGATTCTAAGAATGCTGGAAAGGTGTGTAAGCTTCAGAAAGCCATTTATGGTCTGAAGCAAGCATCAAGGAGCTGGAACATTCGTTTTGATGAAGTGGTCAAAGAGTTTGGCTTCATCAGGAACGACGAAGAATCTTGTGTTTACAAGAAGTTTAGTGGGAGCGCAAAAGCATTTCTAATCTTGTATGTGGATGACATATTGTTGATTGGAAATGACATGAATTTTCTTAGCGAAATAAAAGACTCACTGAAGAAGAGTTTTTCAATGAAAGACTTAGGCGAAGCGGCATATGTATTGGGCATTAGAATCTATAGAGATAGATCAAGACGCCTGATAGCGCTTAGCCAAAGCACGTACATTGACAAGGTGTTGAAAAGGTTCAACATGGAGAACTCCAAGAAAGGCCTACTCCCCATGTCACCTGGCACAGTGCTTTGCAAGAATCAGTGTCCTCGAACACTCGATGAGCGAGTACAAATGAATGATATTCCATATGCTTCGGCAGTTGGTTCTATTATGTATGCCATGCTATGTACAAGACCGGATGTTTCCTATGCGCTAAGTGTTAGCAGCCGGTACCAAGGTGATCCCGGATTGGAGCACTGGGCCGCAGTCAAGGGTATTCTTAAGTACCTCAGAAGGACCAAGGATTTACTCCTTGTGTACGGAGGTGATGAAGAGCTCATTGTAAGTTGTTACACTGATGCAGGCTTCATGACTGACCCAGATGACTTTAAATCTCAATCAGGCTATGTTTTCATATTGAACGGCGGCGTAGTTGATTGGAAAAGTTCCAAACAAAAGACTGTGGCGGATTCTACAACGGAGGCGGAATATGTTGCTACTTCAGAAGCCTCCAAGCAGGCTGTCGGAATCAAGCAATTTCTTGAAGACCTTGGTGTGGTTCCAAGTGCTCTGGACCCGGTGGAGATCTATTGTGATAATAGTGGCGCCGTGGCTCAGGCAAGGGAGCCATGTTCGCACCATAAGACAATGCATATTCAACGCAAATATAAACTCATTCGACATCATGTCGAAGAAGGTTTAGTGAAAGTACGCAAAGTTCACACGGATCTGAATGTGTCAGACCCGATGACAAAGCCTCTACCACGAGCAAAGCATGAGCAACACCGGATAGCCATTGGTGTTAGGGAAGCCATGTAACTGGATTATGACTCTAGTGCAAGTGGGAGACTATAGGAGATATGCCCTAGAGGCAGTAATAACAGTTATTTTGTATCTCCGAGTTTGTAATGAATGTTTATGATCCATGCTATAACTGCAATGATTCTCGAGTCTACAATAACCACGAGGCTTGGAGGGAAACTCATGTGCACGTGTGGTATAATAAATGGAAAAGTATTCCTAGTCATGCCTCTATGACTGGCTCAAGTATTGCATGATGATCCTGTTTTCCTGATCATGGGCATGGCTATGCCGACAATTTTGAGGGCACAATGTTAGTAGAACACTTGTGTTGAATCGACCCAAATTGATGTTATGCTATGAGATACATTCGTCATGAGTTAATGGTTAATAACACAGAGATAGTTATTGTTTGCATAATTCCTTAGACCATGAGAGTGTCGAGTTTCTTCATGCTTGCTTCATGAACTTTGGGGTTTGTTAAACGTCATCCGTAAATGGGTGGCTATTACGGCGGCTTATGGGTTCATGGAAAAGTATGTCAAGTAACTTGATAGCTCAAGATTAGGATTTGCTCCTCCGACGATGGAGAGATATTCTCGGGCCCTCTCGGTGTTACGGTATCCATCATCGTCTGGCCAGACACATTGTGATTTGATCACTGGGATGCCGGAACACGGAAACGAGTAAAGAGAACAAAACCGGTTACGAGGTAACTTGCATAATGGACAAGTTGTTGATCCACGGGGATGCATAAATCTCACCTCGAGTTTTGTAATATATCGTGAAGCAACATGAATAGCACACGGCAACTGGAGGTTCACTCGAATATTCATTCGTGTGGGTATAGGGTTCAATATGGGTGTCCACGGCTCCGATGTTGATCATTGATCGGAAAGTGTTCCGGGTCATGTCTATACTTCACCGAACCTATAGGGTCACACGCTTAAGGGTCATCTATCTGCTGAATACTAGACGGGGAGTCTGAGAGAAATTCACCGGAAAAGTTTCGGACGAAACGGAAACGTTCCGGAGAGGATATCGGAATAGTTCCGGTAAAACTGAAAAGTTGTTTCAGGGGATACCATAAAGTCAAATTGGTCTTGGCACATGCCTGATAATTCTTGGAGGGTGCCAGAATCGTTCTGGAAACTTTTTGGAATTTTCTGGAATGAAAACCGGAAATGTTCCGGAGCTGCCGAAACCGCTTCAGATGCTTTTCGCAGATGAAATCACTAAACCGGAATTGTTCCAGCTCGCGTTGAAAATTATTTTGGTGGGTACTGGAATTGTTCTAAGCCCACATGAATATTTTCAGTTCGATCAGACGCTGAAAAATGTCGTCGTGAATAGTGAAAGTGCTTTTTGGATATTTGTGGAAAAACACCTTTTTGGATATTTCCAAAAAGGCTTCTAGAAGGGATTGGGGAGCAAGCAAGCTCCTCATGGGGGACCCCCCAAGGGTGGCCGGCCAAGGGAGGTGGGGCTCCATGGAGCTCCACCTGCCACCCTTCTTTGCTTTATTCTTTTTAGAAAAGGCATAAAGTGGGGGCACTTTTGGTATTTGTGAATACCATTTTTACCCCTTGTTTTTCCTATAAATAGAGGGGAGGGGGCAGCCCCATATGCTTCATCCTTGCTCTCATACACATGCTATGCTTTGCTAGCTCTCTCTCTCCCTCCCACGAAAAGAGTTTTTCGTAGAGCCGAAAGGCTGTCTGGGTTCCGGCAGGAACTAGCTCTGGACGGCGAAGCCCTGCCGGATAGCTGACACCGTATGTGTGCAACCCCGTAGAGAGATTGTAGTTTCGATCTTTTGCCCGAAGGGCTGTTCGAGTTACCGTTCGAGTTTCCGATGTCCTCCCGAAGGGCTGTCCGGGTTACTGTTCGGGTTCCGAGGGTCCTCCCGAAGGGCTGTCCGCGACATTGTCCGGGGGACTGTCCGACCGCCTCCCGAAGGGCTGTCCGGAGTGGGAGTACATCCTTGCGGTTGGGAGGTTGTAAATCCTAGCTGCAGGGATCTGCACCGACGATCTACACCGACTCTTCTTCCGCTGCGCTTCGAGTTGGTACGGATCAGATCAAACCTTGTATGCAGTCTCCATAGTGATCCTGGGCGTGCTCGCTGTACCGAATTTTTTTTTTCTGTCGCGTTCCCCAACACTTCCACCACAGGCGCCTGACACGCACCCAGGAGGACAACAGCTAAAAGACAAGCTGGCCGCTGCACTGGAGTGGTGACAGGGTGGCGAAGTCTTGCCGGGGCTGCGAGCCATCCCGACAAGATCTTGCTGGGGCTTCAGCCTTCGGTCTTCTGTCTTCTGTTTATGGGCTTGAATGCTCTCTTGATATCTTTGCACTTGCGTTCAGCTGTCTCCCGGCAGGCCTTGCCGCAGGTATGGCTACAACTGCCCGTGCACAAGTATGGGGTACTAAAGGACCCGAACTTTAGTACACCGACATGAGCCCCCGGGCCTAGGCCACACACGGGTGCGAGGCGTTGTTGGGCTAGGCCCAAAGAGTGCACGGGCACGCGTGGCAAGGATTAACTATCGTAATCATTCCGTTTACTGCGCCGCCCACGACGCCCATTGAATGCGGGACGTGGGGGACGTGCGCAGCGCGGCCGTCACAGCAGCGCGCTCGCGAAGCATTTCAATATTATTTTTAATAAAGAGGCAGCCTCGCGTCCTCCCCATAAGAAGGAATCCGCAGAGGCGCCGCTCATTTACCTCTTGTCTTTCCAATCTGGGAACCGCCGTCATCTTCTTCCTCGAGCCCGAAACAGAGCCCCCCTCGTCCATCCGCGCCTCCACTTCCTCTCCGTCCTCAGCCTCCGCCCCCATAGCCACCATGCCGCCCAAGGCCAGCAAGGGTAAGGAAGCAGAAACCGTCGTCTCGGAGAGCAAGCTGGCGAGGATGCGGAAGGAACACGCCGTCTTTCCGCCGGTGCTCGATGCAGGCGCTCTGAGGGAGCGGTACCAGATCATGTGGGCGTCGGAGACGACGTCGCATCCGGCCACCTCCGTGAGTCCAGGTTCTTCCAGGGGCGGCTCAAACAAATATCATTTCTTTGCCGATTACTTCTACTGTGGACTCTGCCCCCCGTTTTCCGATTTCTTCAATGATATCATGCTCTCATACGGCTTCCAACTCTTGGATTTCATGCCGAATGCCGTGACATGTATGTCAGTTTTCGCTCACCTTTGCGAAAACTTTGCCGGAGTAGTTCCTAGCACCGCCCTTTTCCGCCATTATTTCATTCCCCGCATCCAAAAAGGCGAGGCCCTTTCCGGTTCTATCGCTTGGATTCCTCGGCCAGGAACCAAGGAGGTTTACCCAGACGGGGCCTACCGCGAGAAGTGGGACGAATGGCAAGCCAAGTGGTGCTGGATTCAGGAGGCAAAAATCCCGCCCTTCTGCTTGCCGCGGCAGACGAAGATAGTGCGCAGCAATGACTGGAGTGCCCTCGATCCTTACGATAAGAAGCTCACAATCGCTACTACCAGGATTCACCGCCTCAGAGCTGCCGGGATCATAATAGAGATGATAGGCGCCGATTTCCTTCGCCGGCGCATCGCTCCTCTGCAGAACAAGGGGAGGCCAGCTTGGGAGTTCCGGAACGCGGCAGACATCATGAGGCTGCGCCCTGGGCTGAATAACAATCTGACATTTATGCAGCATGCAGCCCTCTGCCAGAAACTGTTCAGGGGTGATGTGGTATACAAGCTGCCGGCAAGCATAATCCCTCTGTGCAACAACTCTGCTCTAGGTCCAATCATCGCCATGATGCCGGCGTTTGACGCCCACAGCCTTGACGCCACTTGGATTGAGCCATCCGAAGAGCAAGCACATCAATTCTTTGATAACCTGACGGAGAGGGCCATCCGCGAATAAGAGGGCCTCGTCCGCGCCACCACTGAGGAGGAAGTGGCATATATTGCCAGCAGGGCAGAGGAAGCAAATCTTGCCGCGGAGGCCGGCAGCGTCGGCTTCGTGGAAGAGGAAACCAGCGAAGGGGAAACGCTGCCGGATGAGAATCTTGCCGGGCAGGGCAAGACCACCGAGGAGCAGGGTGGCACATCTACCGGGGGCCCTTCCGCCGAAGACACAACCGAGGAGGGGCTGCACGAGGAGGCCCCAACTCTCGAAGTGAGGAAGAGGCGCGTTCTTCGGAGAGCCGCCTCTGGCACCGCAGTCCACCAGCCTTCCTCGAGCGGTGGAGCCCCCGGCAAGGGGGCAGCCGGCAAGGCCACGCAGCGGCAAGGGGCTCATCAGCAACCCGCGCCCGCTGCAGCCAAGCGGCCCAGGAGCACCCCTCCACTTCCTCCCGTGGCGGAAGTCGACTTCGACCTCTCTGCCTTTAGCTCGGGAGAAGAAGAAGAAGAGTAAGGATCTCGCCGCGTCCTTTACTTTCTGAGTTTTTGGTTTTACTTGACTCATTTATTTTGCTTTGGCCTGTCTCCACAGGGATACGGAAACATTGGCGCAGAGGATAGCGAAGAGGGCGAAGACTTCGACGGGCGAGGAGCTGCCGGCAAGCACCTCAGGTGCACCAGAGACGGTCACCATCAGCCTGGATCCAAGCCCGCGACGCAGTCCTCGACTCAGCCCCCGGCGCAGCCCCCAGCGTGAGTCTATTACTCACTTTCCGCTGGTAAGTGCCGGGGTGTGCATCTTTACTGCTGACATCACCAGGCGTGCATGAGGAGAGCAGTGACAAGGAGAACCGTCAGTGGCCACCCCTGATATGCCGCCTCCGTCAACCACGCCGCCCAGGAATGGGTCTCCGGCAAGGACTTCCTCTAGCGTGCTCTACCGCGACGAGGAAGAGCCGGCAAGCATGGGCACCGGCAGTTCTACGCCGACAACCAATGCTGGTGCAGGTACTCATCATTCTGGCTTTCTTTTTTGTCTTCTTGAACTTCCACTTCAGTCTCATTTTGTTTTGCCTTCTTGGCCTTCAGACATTCCCTTGATGGAGCATATGGATGTCGATGCTGTCATCGAGGAGACCGCCAGGGATGCTGCCGCCGAGGCTGACAGGATTTCCGCTGACGAGGCTGCCAAGAATGCTGCCGCCGAAGCTGCCAAGAACGCTGCCGTCGAGGCCGCCAAGGATGCCAGCGCCGAAGCTGCCAGGGCTGCACAGGAAGAAGCCGCCAAGGAACCTGCCGAGAGGGCCGGCGAGGAGGCTAGTGACCGTACTGACGGCATCCCTGCCGTAGGAGCGCCAGGCGCTACGCCGGACACAGAGCCCCCAGCTGCCGGGGAGGCGGCTGTTGAGGAATAGCCATCAACATCCGAAGCTCCCTCATCAAGCAAGTACCTCAAGATTGGCGACAACTTGTTTGTCAGCATCCCAGGCACGGCAAGCACTAGGGCGCCAACCGAAGGGGAAGTCTTTGATGAAGACGCCATCGCCGCTGCTGGGCTCGAGGTCGTTGATGAACCAAGCACCAGTAGCAACAAATCTGAAGAAGAGAAGCTCCTCAAGGCCATGGGCGACAACTACCAGAAGCTCCAAGCACTCCACCGCGCCCGGAAGGAGAAATTAGATTCCAGGGCTGCGGTTGTCGACAAGGTGGAAGCAGATCTCCAGAAACGCGTTGAGGAAACGCAGGCCTGGTTTGCCGAAGCTTTTTAGGAGTTGAGGGCGGGTCAAGAGCAACTGAGCCGAAGGTGGGACGAGCTCCTCATGAAGCAGTCTGACGTTGAGCAGGCACAGGAAGATGCCAAACAACAGACCGCCACAGAGGAAGCACGCCTAAGAGAGCTCCGTATCGGGCTTGAGGCTCATGATGACGACCTGACCGCTCGCGAGAAGGAACTTGCCGACAAGCTCCGCGCCAAGGACGAGGAGATCGAAAGGCTTGTCGCGCAGCGGACCCAGGATCTGGAGCTGAAGCACAAGGAGACACTTGAGGCCCTGACCACAGACCATGCCGACAAGCTAAAGGAGGCCGTCGATGCTGCCGGAGCTGCAGAGGCCGCCAAGAACTTGCTGGAGGAGAGGGTGAAGAAGCTGGAGGCAGATCTCGAGGGCCACGGCAAGACGATCTCAACACTCGAGACTGAGAGAGAGAAAACTCTTCACAGCCTGATGGAGATGCAGGTCACCATATCCGACAAGACCAAACAGCTCTCTTCAGCCACTGACTCCATCGAAGATCTGAAGGTGAAACTGTCCACGCTGGAGGAGACTCTGAAGACCGCCAAGGCTCGCGAGAAGGCTCTGGTCAAGGATCTCCGAAACGAGGAGGAGTTGGTCAAGAGTGCTGCTGCTGCCCACAATGACTATGTGTAGGGAGTGCAGATCTGGACCGAGAAGCTCGTCGACGTTGCGGAGAGGCTTGCCGCACAACTGTCCACCATGGGCCTGCAGGACCTCAGGTATTCTTCTGACGACAGGGTATCCACGAGCGCCAAGGTGACCATGTTCTTCGATGGAATGATTGACGCCTTGAAGCAGCTCCAGTATGACCGAACAGCCCATCTGGCCAGCGAATCCCGCAAGCTCTGCCAAGCTGTCCTCCACAAGGTGCTCGTCAAAGTGGCGCATAAGAACCCCGGCATCAACCTCAACGTCTTCAACCGCCTGCCGAAGGATGTGGACGTCAAGGCACTTGAGGAGCTTGTCGCGCCCATCGTCGACAGTGTAAGCCAAGTCAAGAGGGTTGAGGGCAACCGCCGGGATTAACTGCTTTGCTTCTTGTTGCCGCCACCGTTCCATGTAAAAGACAAATTTGCCTTATGTTAGAATTGCGGCAGCCATTATTGTAATATAACTTGCTATGTTCTGGACGAATGTATGTTATCCCCCTTGCTTAATTTCTTTCTGTATGGTACATGCCCTACGCTTTATTGGAAACCTTCTGGTGCGCACATCCTTGCCGCGAGCGCTAGGTGCGGGACTTTAGCAGCCTGCTGGCAGTGCCGCCACCGGCAAGATACCTTGGCGCTCTCAGTGCAGCCACTTAAGCTGTTGAGCGGATTCGAAACAGAGTAAGGGCGCAACCAATCACGACAAGGTTCCCTCCGCGTGCAGGTTTTCCATACATAGATCGAAACCGTTCAAGGAGAATAACTTTACAAAACAAAAAATTTGTTTAAAGTTTCTATAACTTAGCTTGTCGTTGTTGTACTTCCTCCGGCAAGATGTCAACCTTGAACGTCGCTTGCCGGTATCCATACCATCCTTCCCCCCCGGCAAACTTGCATGCGAGGGAACCTTCTGTCCTTTGAGAAAAAGAAAGAAGAGAAAATAGAGATATGGAACCTTGGCGGTTCGTTAACGCTTACCGGGAGCAAGTGTAATACAATCTCTCAGATAAACATGCATATAAATAAACATGGAAATCGACAAGAATTGTAAAACACTTAGGCTTTATTCAACTATGCACAGGGTCTGCGCCTGGCTTTGTACAAAGGATTACATGCTTCATCGGCAAGACTTGTACAAAAGGTGGTTGCCGGGAGACCCGACAACCGTGCCTTATGGATAGAACTTATGAAGATGTTCGATATTCCAGGAGTTGCTCACCGGAACGCCATCTTCAGTCTCCAGGCGGACTGCGCCAGGCCTGGTGACTCGCACTACCCGATAAGGGCCTTCCCACTTCGGCGTCAACTTGTTGGAATTCTTGGCCGACTGAACGTGCCGAAGAACAAGGTCGCCTTCCTCAAGACTTCGGGCATGAACCTTGTGGCTATGATAGCGGCGCAAGGCTTGCTGATAGCGTGCAGCTCGCACAACAGCCTGAAGACGATCTTCCTCAAGGAGCAACGCGTCATCTTGCCGCAGCTGCTCTTGCTCGAGCTCATCATAGGCGAGCACTCGAGGTGACCCGTATATGAGTTCCGTGGGGAGAACTGCTTCCGCCCCATATACTAGGGAGAAGGGTGTCTGGCCGGTGGCTCGATTGGGTGTCGTTCTGATTGACCAAAGAACCGCCGGCAACTCATCAATCCAGCGTCTTCCGCACTTGCGCAGCTTGTCGAAAGTTCTTGTCCTGAGACCTCGCAACACTTCAGTATTTGCCCTTTCCGCCTGGCCGTTGCTCCTTGGATGAGCAACAGAAGCAAAATAGATCTTGCCGCCAAGGTCTTGGACATACTGCATGAAGGTGTGGCTCGTGAACTGTGTGCCGTTGTCAGTGATGATCCTGTTAGGCACACCAAAATGGCAAACTATTCCTTTGAAGAACTTGATGGCCGACTGTGCTGTCACCTTTCTCACTGCTTCCACTTCCGGCCACTTTGTGAACTTGTCGATTGCAACGTACAAGTACTCAAAGCCCCCGGTAGCACGGGTAAAAGGGCCCAATATGTCGAGCCCCCAGACCGAAAATGGCCAGGAAAGAGGGATTGTCTGAAGAGCTTGAGCTGGTTGATGTAATTTCTTTGGATGGAACTGACACGCTTCATACTTGGTTACTAATGCAGTTGCATCCTGGAGAGCAGTGGGCCAAAAGAAACCTTGCCGGAATGCCTTACCAACAAGAGCTCTTGAGCCTATGTGGGAGCCAAATATGCCTCCATGAATCTCTGCCAACAGCTCCAGTCCATCCTCCCGAGGAATGCACTTCAATTTCACACCGTTTGACCTCTTTCTGTACAGCACGTTGTCCACGAACTGATACATACTAGACCGACGGGCTAGTTTTTCCGCTTCTTCCTGCTCTTCGGGGAGTTCTCCTGTCTGAAGGAAAAGGACGATGTGCTGTGCCCATGCTGGAGCCTGGGGCTCGACAACAAGGACTAAAGGCATGTCTTCTGCCATGGGAGCATTTGTCTCTACAGCAAAGGCTCGAGGCCCTGCCAGAGCCTGTCGCTCCCTGGCAAGCTCGGCGGGAGCGTTTGTCTCTACGGCAAGAGCCTGAGGCCCTGCCGGAGCCTGTTGCTCATCGGCAAGCTTGGGGTCGTTCCCGGCAACTTCTTTGCCGACGGCCTCTGGGAGATCTGCTGGGAAATACTTGCCGGAACTCGACTTCCTTCTTTTCTCTTGTCCCATCGATGGTGCTACAGATGGCTGAGTCAATCGGAGCACAAAAGTTCCTGGTTCCACAGGTAACTTGAGGGCAGCGCGCCTTGACAAGTCATCAGCAATGCTGTTTTCCGCACGAGGGATGTGCTCTGTTTGCAGACCGTCAAAGCGCTCTTCCAACTTCCTCACTTCATCGACATAAGCCTCCATTAATGGACTTTGGTAATCTTTGTTGACTTGCTTGACAACAAGTTGTGAATCACCTCTAATGATGAGCTTCCTGATTCCAAGATCTGCCGTGATCCTGAGACCAGCAAGCAGCCCTTCGTACTCTGCAGTGTTATTTGTTGATCTCTCTCGGGGAAAATGCATTTGAATCACATATTTGAGGCGCTCTCCGCTGGGTGCGACAAGCAGCACGCCAGCACCGGCGCCTTGCAGCGAGAAAGCCCCATCAAAATACATGATCCACTCTTGATTGGTTTCCTTGCCGGGGAGAGTTGTTTCTGGAATCTCTTCGTCTGGCGTTGGGGTCCATTCTGCAATGAACTCCACCAAAGCTCTGCTCTGAATGGTTGAAGTACTTTCAAACGTGAGACCAAAACTTGACAGTTCCAAAGCCCACTCCACAATCCTGCCGGTTGCATCTGGGTTCCGCAAAATCCGCTGCAACGGAAAGCGAGTGACGACAGTGATCTCATGTGCCTGAAAGTAATGGCGCAGCTTCCTCGAGGCCATAAGGAGGCCGAAGAGCAGCTTCTGCACACCAGAATATCTTGACCTAGCCCCCTGCAAAAGGGAGCTGACAAAATAAACTGGGCGCTGCACCATCTTCTTCTTCTGGGTTGCTTCATTTGACTGCGCAGATCCCACTTGGTCAGCACCAGACTCTACCGGGGAAGATTCTAGTTTGCCGCTTGGCGGTCTTGCCGCTGCTACTGCTTCTTCGTCAACTTCTCTCTCCGCCACTAACGCAACACTCACCACTTGATTCGTTGCCGCTAGATATAGTAGCAACGGCTCTTGTGGTTTTGGCACGACTAGTACTGGCGGAGAGGAGAGGTACTTCTTCAAATCCTGCAGCGCTGCCTCCGCTTCCGGAGTCCATTTCATTGGACCTGCCTTCTTCAAAATTTTGAAAAAGGGCAGGGCGCGCTCAGCAGATTTGGAGATAAACCTGCTCAAAGCAGCAACGCAGCCGGCAAGACGACGCACATCCTTGACACGTCTTAGCGCTTCAATTTGCTCAATTGCCTTGATCTTGTCGGGATTTGCTTCAATTCCTCGTTGAGATACAAAGAACCCGAGAAGCTTGCCGGATGGGACACCAAACACACACTTCTCAGGGTTGAGCTTCAAGTTGATCTTGCGCAGATTCGCAAATGTTTCTTCTAAATCTTGAATGAGTGTTGCTTTGTCCTTGGTCTTGACCACTATATCATCCATATAAGCTTCCATATTTCTATGCAGCTGGGGCTCAAAACCAATTTGGACCGCTCTTGCAAATGTTGAACCAGCACTTTTCAACCCGAAAGGCATGCGTAAAAAGCAATATGTACCACATGGGGTGATAAATGCGGTCTTCTCTTCATCTTCCTTTGACATGAAGATCTGATGATACCCTGAATATGCATCAAGAAATGAAAGCAAGTCGCAGCCGGCAGTGGAGTCCACAATCTGGTCGATGCGCGGCAAGGGAAAAGGATCTTTTGGACAGGCTTTATTGATATCTGTATAGTCAATACATAGCCTCCATTTTCCATTCGCCTTGCGCACTACAACTGGATTGGCCAACCATGTTGGATGAAGCACTCCTCTTACCAAGCCTGCCGCTTCCAACTTCCTGATTTCTTCGGCAATAAACTGTTGTCGTTCCAAAGCCTGCTTCCTGACCTTCTGCTTGACGGGCCGCGCGTGTGGACAGACAGCAAGGTGGTGCTCAATTACTTCCCTGGGAACACCAGGGATATCAGATGGTTGCCATGCAAACACATCGATATTCGCCTGCAGGAAAGCAACTAGCGCGCTTTCCTATTTGTTATCGAGGGTGGAACTTATGGTGAAAGTTCCTCCCGTACCGTCCTCCTTGGCGGGCACCTTCTTGGTTTCTGGTGGAGCTGCCTTGGACTTCTTGCTCTTGCCGGTGGAGCTCTCTGGCGCATCCTCAACGGGAGCGCAGCACTCCGAGGAGGCGCGCTTGCCGGAGTGAGTGCGAGAGGTCTTGCCGGTCTTCTTCCCCCCGGGAGCTTCAGTGGCAGGAGCAAGTGCCTTGGCGGTAGATGCTGCAACTGCCTCCCGGTAAAGCTGGTCGGTGCAGATAAGCGCGTCTTTCTTGTCGGAGTTGACAGTGATGACGCTTATCGGCCCGGGCATCTTCAGTACATTGTAAGCGTAGTGTGATGCTGCCATGAACTTAGCCAGCGCTGGGCGGCCAAGGATCCCATTATATGGCAATGGAATCTTGGCGACGTCGAACACAATCTTCTCTGTCCTGAAGTTCAGGTCGCTACCAAATGTCACCGGCAGCGTGATCTTTCCCTTAGGCTGGCTCCTCCCTGGATTGACCCCTTGAAACGTGCTCGTTTCCTCGAGATCTCCATCAGGGATTTGCAACCTTTTGATCACCTCGGGCGAGATCAAATTCAAGCCGGCCCCACCGTCAACTAACATTTTCGTCACCTTGAGGTTGCGAATCGTTGGTGAAACCAACAATGGCAGACACCCGACCGCAGTTATGCGATCAGGGTGATCCTCAGAGTCAAAAATGATAGGCGTGTTGGACCATTTCAGCGGCTTCTGGGTACCGACAGATGGCTCAGCCGCATTAACGTCGCGCGCCCACTGTTTAAGTTGGCGGCGGGAAGAATGCAACGAGGCACCCCCGTCAACGCACATCACATCTGTAGCTTTCTGGAATTCTTGCTCGCTGGACTCGTCGTCCTCGTCGTTGCCATCGTCACCCCCTCTTGCTTGTCGCGGCCTCGGGCGGGCCGTTCCTTTTGTTGTTTGGCCTTGCCGCGGCGACCTCCTCGGCCACCACGTTTCTTGCCGGACCCCTCGACGCCATCCTGGGCCTTCTCCTTGTCTCGCTTCTCATACTCAGCTTTCTACTTCTCGACAAGTTGCTCAACTTGCCGGCAGTCTTGGAGATCATGGCCCTTGGTGCGATGGATCTTGCAGTACTGCTTGCCGGAGCCCTCCGGCTTGTCGGCAGCCGCCAAGGCCTGACAGGAGGCACACCCGGCAACATCCTTGCCGGGGCCATCAACCTTGGCCTTCTTGGCGGTGCCGGGGTTGCCGGATCCCTCGACAGCAAGCACGGCCTTGCCCTTACGCTTCTTGTTACGCCGCCGGCCCTTCTTTGCCGGGGTGGCAGCGTCTTCATCTTCAGAGTCAACTCCTGCGCCAGCATCCTCGCCGGGGAGTTTCCTCCCTTCTTCAGCTCGAGCACATTTATCAGCTAGAGCATAAAGCTTGGCAACATCCCTGACCTTGTTCATCGCCAGCTCTTCGCGCATCCGGCGGTTGCGCACGTTCTGATGGAACGCGCTGATAACAGCGGCAGGATGAACGTCTGGTATGTTGTGGTGTATGCGGCTGAATCTCTGGATATACTTGCGCAGGGTTTCTCCCTCCTTCTGGGGGATGAGATGCAAATCACTTTCTTGGCCCGGAGCTTGGTGGCCTCCGGTGAAGGCGCCAACAAACTCATGGCACAGGTCTGCCCAGGATGAAATGGAATTCTCCGGCAGATGCATCAACCACGACCTGAGGTTGGGCTTGAGCACCAACGGGAAGTAGTTGGCGAGTATCTTGTCATCGCGAGCCCCGGCAGCCTGCACCGCAATGGTGTAGATGCTCAGGAACTCCGACGGGTGGGTCTTGCCGTCGTATTTCTCCGGGACCTCCGGCTTGAACGTGCGGGAATTGGGCCACTGGACTCGCCGCAGCTCACGGGTAAACGCTGGACAACCTACCTCATAGGGTAGATCGACAGGATACCCTGGCGCAGACTTGTCTACAGTGGGCCCTGCGCGCTTATCGGACTGATAGCGCGCTTCCCGCCGCCGCTCGATGGTAGTCCGAGCGTCTTCTCTGCCTCGTTCTCGAAGAACTTGACGTTGATCGCGGCGAGTTCGCGGATCAGACGACGCCGTTGAATCATCATCACGGGCGTCTATCCGTCGAGTCGGCGACCGCTGTTGCCGCCGTGGAGGAGAGTGCACCGTAGTCGTACCACCTCCCGTCTTCTCGCCAGCGACACGCGTCGGCTCTATGGATTGCCGCCGCGAAGGCTCCGCCTGCTGCGGCCTATCATCGTTGGCGAGGCCGACGAGGCTCTGGATGGCAGCTCTCCATTCGTCGAGCTTGTCCGCAGCAGGAGTAAAGTTCAGGAGCAGCTGTGCTCGTGCCAAGGCTTCTGCTGGTGTAGGCGGTGGCGACAAGTGCGAGGAGCGCGAGGTGCTCTGACTCCTAACCATGTTAGAAGGAGCGCCGTCACGATCCTGCGTCCGTGCACCGCTTCCACCGGCACCTCGGCGTGCATGTTGGCCCTGCGCATCTCGAGGATGATGCTCAGGAGACTTTCCGTGGGGACGCCTCGTACCACCAACGTCGCGGTGCTGCTCCTCGCGTGCGACCTGAGATGGCCGCGGCACATGCGCCCGCGTGGGTGTCTTGGAAGGCGCCCTTCCATCCCTGGAGTTCGTTACACCGCCTGCAGGCAGCGCAACTCCGTCCTTAGATCTGGCGGCGCGAACGACGCCGCTCGCCTGGCTTTGACCACCAGAACATCGCGGAAGCTCAGAACCTCCGCCTCCTCCACCCGCGTCTACACCGTCACCCGTCTGTGTAGCCACAGGGACAGCAGACGTGGATGGACCGACCGCCGTGAAACCCTTCCTCTTGGGAGCCATGGCGATGAAGCTGATGAAGAAACTGGCGCGCTGATCACCAGATTAGGTTCACGCAACCTTTTCCCCTACCTGGCGCGCCAAAGATGTCGGAGAAACGACACCTATGGGACCGCGAGGATCCCTTTACGGTTCGGCAAGGGGAAAAGGTTTGCACAAAGAGCAGATCGAGTGATCAACACGCGGGATTTACCCAGGTTCGGGCCGCTGAGAAGCGTAAAACCCTACTCCTGCTTTAGTATATTGGATGTGTTTAAGCCCTGGTTCTAGGAGCGCTTGTGATGAACAGTATACAGCAGCTACACATGCAGAACGGGCCGAAGAAGATCCCCCCTGTAGCTACGTCTTGGGCCTCCTTTTATACATTCGAAGGGGTCACCAACAGTGGCGTACAGTGCATACATGAGGTGTAAAAGTAGCTACAGTGTTATCATACCTAACACTGACGGTTTAGGACAAATGCATGTAATGCCCCGTTGAGGTGTCCCTTAGCGTCTTGGGGACGGAAAAAGGGGCCGTCCCATCAGCACCGCTGAAGCCCTTCCTGTAGGAGATATGCCCTAGAGGCAGTAATAATAGTTATTTTGTATCTCCGAGTTTGTAATGAATGTTTATGATCCATGCTATAACTTGGGGACGGAAAAAGGGGTCGTCCCATCAGCACCGCTTAAGCCCTTCCACCACAGGCGCCTGACACGCACCCAGGAGGACAACAGCTAAAAGACAAGCTGGCCGCTGCACTGGAGTGGTGACAGGGTGGCGAAGTCTTGCCGGGTGCGAGCCTTGCCGGGGCTACGAGCCATCCCGGCAAGATCTTGCCGGGGCTTCAGCCTTCGGTCTTCTGTCTTCTGTTTATGGGCTTGAATGCTCTCTTGATATCTTTGCACTTGCGTTCAGCTGTCTCCCGGCAAGCCTTGCCGCAGGTATGGCTACAACTTCCCGTGCACAAGTATGGGGTACTAAAGGACCCGAACTTTAGTACACCGACAACGCCGCTCCATTGCCATACCCAAACGGACAAAATCCGGAGGAAACAGACGTTCGTTTGGGGTCATGTGTTGGAGTTGGCCTGAGGTTGTAGGATGATGTACAACCCGAATATTTGTCTGGCCTTTTTATTATTATGAAGGTAAATTTTATTGTTTCAAAATGAAGCATCAAGAGTATACAAGCAGAATGAGTACACACCCCATGATCTATGAGTTTTTTTAACAGCAACGCTTTCAGAAATGGAGCAACCCTCAAGTGCTTCCGTCACCAGATCCAATCACCGAAGGCCAATATGGTTTCCACCCTGCAAAACCAGTCCGAGCATGTCCGAGCAATGCCTAAAACATGTAATGACATAAAAACATCACCATTGTCACGCATAACCACGTCGGGTTAGACCTATGCTTTCAACCAGAGCTCGAGACTAGGTGCTCGAGTAGCATCATCATTGAAGTCACTCATGTGTTGTCACCACCACTTTTCCGCGATACCATAGCTACATGCGATGTGATCGCCATTGGTGCACAACTACCCCTTTGCGTCAAGTCGTCGTCTATAGTTTGCATCTCATCGTTGTCAATCACTGATGCTCGAGGGGGGAAATACTCATGGAGAACTTTCGTTGACCACCGAACCGTAGTGAGGTCGCCACTGACCCGACTTGGATCAACACTAGGAGAGCGATGAGAGATAGCCCGTAGCCTAAGGCGGGACGGCTGCAACTCATTTGCCACACAACCGTAATACGATGTCGGCTCGCAAGGGACGCGTTGCAGCGTTATGCCTACGATTCGTGGAGATGCGACACAAGGGAAACCGAAGCACGGGTTCCATTTGCTATGTGTCATCGGCCAACAACAAGCATAGTATGGCTTTGCACAGTCAGCAGGGACGCGCCTGCAGCAACCCGTCGCTGGGCTCCGGGTTAGGGAGTCACGATGAGGAGGAAGGGAGGTCAGGGGAGGATTTGACACAACCTAGAGAACCCGTCACCATCGGCTGACCGACAGGAGACCACCACAAGGCAACGTTGATGAGAGAAGCGACAAAAGGATGTGGTTTGGGCTGGCTTTCAGGGTTCGATTGGATGACTTTTTTTACAGACGTTTGGGAAGGATTTGAGGGGCGTCCACCCCGGACATTTGAGAAGGGTTTATGTAGGATCAAAAGTAGGTCTAGAGGGGGGATTAGACTACTTGACCAATAAAAGCCTAGACTTTTCACAATTTTAGTTCTTGGTAGATTTTAGCAATTCTAGCAAGTCTTAACATCCTACACATGCAAGTCTAAGATAGTAGCGGCGGAAATTAAACACTTTGCACATGAAAGTAGAGGAAAGGTTTGGAGATAATCAAACACAATGAAGACACGGAGATTTTTGGCGTGGTTCCGATAGGTGGTGTTATCATATGTCCATGTTGATGGAGACTTCAACTCATGGAGGGTAACGGATGCGCGAGTCCACGGAGGGCTCCACCCACAAAGGGTCCATGAATAAGCAACCATGTCTATGTAATCATGGCTTACGTCCATGAAGGACTAGCCTCACTCAGGGTAGATCTTCACGAAGTAAGTGATTTCCTTACCCTTACAAACTCTTTGGTTCAACTCCACAAGCTTGGAGGATCCAACTGACACCTAACCAATCTAGGAGACACCACTCTTCAAAAGGTAATAGGTGTTGTTATTGATGTTGAACTCCTTGCTCTTGTGCTTCAAAAGATAGTCTCGTCAACACCCAAACACTCTCGCACATATCTTGGCTATGTGGGGAGTGGTATTGGAGTGGAAAGCAACTTGGGGAGGCTAGAGATCAAGGATCAAATGTTAGAGTGGAATCCTCTTGATCTCAACACCAGGGTATGTGGAAAATGGATATGGGAAGTGGTAGCTTCATCCTGGTTTCTCTCTGAGAGTAGGTGGAATGGGTGAGGGTATATATAGGAAACACCAAAAATCTAATTGTTACACACCTTTATGCACTACTCGGTGGGACCGAGTGAAAACACTTGATAAGACCGACTAGTACACAAGGTTTGTGCTTTAGGATTTTCGGTGAGACCGGATGAAACAGCTCGGTGGGACCGATGGGTGATGACCTATCAGTTTTCACACTTCGGTGAGACCGATTGAAATCGCTCGGAAATTCTGAAGTGAAATCAATAGGTGACAGAAGGTTGGCAAGTGATCTTCGGTGGGACCGAAGGGTCATCTCGGTGAGACCGAGTTGCTAGGGTTTAGGCAATGGCTATGTCAAGTGTATCTCGGTGAGTCCGGATGGAAGTATTTCGGTGGGACCGAGATTGACTTTAGGGTTTTGGACATAAATGAATGTGAGAGTGTGGCTGAGGGTTTTAGAGCAATATCTCTAAGCACTTGAGCACATAGTCCATGATCAAAACCACACCCCTTTTAATAGTATTGATTTTCCTATGGACTCAATGTGATCTTGGATCACTTAAAAAATGTATAGTGTTGAAACTTTGTGCACACATGTCCTTTGAATTTTGAGGGGCCAAGATTCACATCACATTGCCATACCTAAATTGAACTTTCCTGACATATTCTTTGAGTAGGCATTAGTTCAATGATGTATATGTTGTTATGAATTATCAAAACCACTCAGGGATGATTTGCACTTTCAATCTCCCATTTCTGGTAATTGATGACAATATATAGACCAAAGATTCGATATAATATATAATCCTTGGATAGCATCGTCGTTCTGAGAAGTATGTGATAAGCAAGAGATCCCGCTAAATTTGTAGATTATTTAAAATTTGCGTTTGAATGCAAATGCACAATCGATTAGGATCATCGGTTATCTATTACATGTTGCATACATATTTGTGGAGTGCATAAAAGAATATGAATGGAATTTAATAAGCACCCATCACCAAAGCACACATGTGAATGACCATAATAGCAAGCATAAGCAAATGATAGATAGCATGAAAAGCAAAAGAGAGTATGGTAGCACACACGAATAGTCTTACAACCAAGAAAATCAAAGTATCTCTCGAAACAAAGCCAATTAAAAAGCTAATGGAAGGCACTCTCTCACTCAAAGCCTTATAGATCTATATTACTCTCCCACTTTGAAACAAGTTACCAAAAAGTTCAAGTGACCTATATCTAAGCGTCACTCTATGCTCGATCCATGGCTGCACGAGATGATCAAGTTTTCTGGCTGGAAGGTCCGGTGTGGGTCGATGGAGTGGGGATGATAGCGTCTGCGAAAGCCTCCGATGATGTCTGCTCGACTAGCGTTGTAGACACTGGAGGTGGCACAACTGCAGCTTGGGCAATGGTGTGAGCATGTCTAGACTGAGCCTAATACTGAGTGGTAGTCTGCTCATCTGAGTCACTCATACGTGCCTCAACATCCTTCTTGAGCTTTGCAAGGTCTTTGGCCATCTTTGTCACCTTGGCATCTAGAGCGTGAAATTTAGTCTCAACGGTCCGCTCTAAACTCTCCTAGTTCTCAACAAGGTTAGCTAGGCCTTGCCGAATCCTCTGGGTAGCAAATAGGAGATGCGTCAACCGGTCACTCTTCATCTTGGGTAACTCAGCAGTGGCAACCCTGGCAGTAGATGAACTTGGCCCACTAGCTTGTGAAATATCTCCGATAGCCTCTGCTTGCTCCTGAGCAATAGCAGAGCTAGGATCAGTTGGATCGATAGTGACGGTGCACTCCTCAAGATCTGGCTGAAGTGGCAAGTCTTGTGCTCCAGCAAGTAGATGTTGCTATCAACTTTGGAGTTGATGAGCAACCTGATATATGGAGCATAGCTATAAGAGTGATTCTGGTTAGTTGTTGTCATCTTCAGTCTCTACAATCTAGTCCATGACACTGAAGCTGGTGAGTTCATCAATGTAGTGCAACATATCAATGGAATATCCTCTGATCGTTCTATCATCTCCAGACTTGGGCATGAAGGTGTATCTTATAATAGTGTTGATAGTGACAAGTCCTGGCAAAAGGAAATATACTGAGTCTAGCTTATGTCTCTTCACTTCTTCAGTCGGAATGGGCTTATACATATTTTTCCATTTTGTTGTGATTCGTGTGAGCATCAGCATAGACATCAATGAAGCCTTCTCTCTTTGGTGGCAAGCCAAGCAACTTGGCCCACTCGTCAACAGAGGATTCAAACCTCTAACCTTCAGACATCCATCTGATTCTTCCATCATGATAAAAATGAGATGTGGAGTAGAATTGCATGAATAGCTCCTCGCAGCAATCAACTCTCACTTCGCTCACAAATTTGTCAATGTTTAGAGCCTTGAAGTTCGCATGCACATTGGGGAAGTTGTTGGGATGCCTATAAATGTATTTCTAGTCCACCCACTTCATGTCATTGATAGCTGGGTTCTTATCAAGCAGTACAGTCTCATAGAAATCTTGCTGCTCTATGGTGTGGAACATGTAGTCTACAATAGTTTTTCTAGACCTGGCAACATAGGGATCATTGGTCTTCCACCTTCTCAAACATTTGTCCTTCCTTTTCTTCATGTCCCGTGCCTTAGGATGTTCTTCATTATGTGCAGGCGGGAATGGTTTGAGCTTATTAAGGTGCTGGGGCTTCCTCTTCTTCTACTTCAGAAACTATGACCTTCTTCTTCTTTGCAGCAGCAGCTACACTCTTTCCTTTGACCTTGGGGGCTGGCTTGGATGTAGGAGGTGCTGATATGGGCATAGCATCATACATAAGATTCTTATTCTTAGAAGGTGGTTTGGTCATCTGCTCTTCCTCGTCTTCCTCATTTCATCATCAGCTACATCTTCATGAGGATCCATAAACATGGTGGCCCTCCTAGAAGGAACATGATCAATCCTCTTCCTTTGCCTCTTGTGCTTAGACCGCCCTTGAGCTGAGCTGCCCTCAGCTTGGGGCCTTACAAGACTCTTCACTTTCTCTGGAACTGTGTAAACCTTGCTCACAAGTGTCTTTTTGGAGGTAACATCCTCTGGAACAAAGTCACTACCCTGCTCATCTGTGTTTTTCTTCCTCCTTGCATATGTGACAGCAGGAGAGAGTCCATGGTCACTCGGAGTACCTGGATCAGAATCTAAGCTCTTTGGGTCAGTTCCTATGCTCTCTCAACATCCTCTTCCATCTCTCTATTCTGGGTGTCCTCTTGCCCTAACATCTTGCAAGTTGACCCTATGAAATAGATAGGTGGTGTAAGAGCACATTTCTCCATGTGTGGTTTTGGGTAATTGATGACAATCCCTATGGACTAATGGTTGCCTTAAGTGATCCCATGGTATGGTAAGCATTGTCCATTACGCTTTGTGTACTAACCCATGTTCCCTGTGAGTGTTCTTTGTGGGGTTAGGTATGTTTCCATGGGCGAGCATCAATAAGAAGATCCCATACAATCCATGGAGGATGACATCAAGTGGCGATCGTCATCAAGGTTGCGGTGTGCAAGTTCAAGTGAAGCATCACGAAGAGATCATGCTTGAAGCTTGCCGTCTGTGGTGACAATGGACTTGTGAAGATGTGCCGAAGAGTGGCTCACCCATAGTGGAGCATGGGGGAGCAATCAACTAGTCTTCATCAAGCCGGCGCAATCAAGAAAGGTGGTCCATCTTGAGGAAGTCAAGATCGTCATCATCTAGCTCAAGTGGACTATGCGCAAGGCAAAGGTTTGACCTTGATAGGGTTTTCTATTTTACCGGTCTCATGGTGGTAGTTGGGAGACCGGGTTATAGGATCGATTGCCGTACTATCAAGGGGGGCTCTCAAGTGAGTAGCTTGATCGTATCGTTCGTTGAGAGCTCAAACCATTGCATTCTTGGCATCATCATCTTTCTTGGTTCTTGGTTGGCTTTTCTCTATGTGGGTTCTTGAGCTTATGGTCAGCTTCATGACAAGCTCAAGTTCATCGAAAACGGAGTCCTTATGCATCTTCTATGATGTTTTCGATGTTGGAGTTTTTGTCGCTGTTGGATAGCTCTTGTCGTCCTGAATCCAACAAGCTTGAGTTTGCTCAATTCGGAGCTCATATGCGAAGGTTATGGCAGTTCTGGTTTTACTGGTTCCATCTGGCTGCTCTGGTTCTTTGTTACCCTCCCGAGGGTGGTAGTACCGCTCAAGGGAGCGGTAGTACCGCAGGAGGTAGCGGTAGTACCGCAGGAGGTAGAGGTAGTACCGCTCCAGTGAGCTGTAGTACCGCTGTCCCCAGCACCTGATGCGTGCGCTTGCGGTAGTAGGCGCGGATGTAATTTTTTACATCCGCCCTCGAGCAGTAGTACCGCAAATTACTTCCGGTACTACCATGCCGGATATTTTCTCGAAGCTAGCTCCAGCGGATGTAGCCTAGAAGTAATTTTTTACATCCGTGGACGCGCGGTAGTACCGCTACCCCGAGCGGTAGTACCGCTGCCTCACGGTGTCTTCTGCCGTGTGCTGCACCTGAGTGGCCGTTGAATACTACCCCCGCGGTAGTACCGCGAGGGCAGGTGGTAGTACCGCTCCGGCAGTACTACCGGCCTGTTGCCTCGTTGCAGTAGTGTTTCTTATGGCTACTACCGTCCTAGCGGTAGTACCGCTCCTTGGAGCGGTAGTACCGCTCTGTGCGGGCGGTGAGGATAACGGTTGGATTTTTTCCCCACCTATAAAAGGGGGTCTTCTTCCCCAATGCATCTTATCTCTTGAGCTCGAGTTTGCCCCCCATTGTTGACCTTCTTCGAGCTTGCTATCTCTCAATCCCTCCAATGATTCTTGCTAGTTCTTGAGGGAAAAGAGAGAGGAGATCTAGATCCACATTTCCACCAATCACTTTCTCCTCTAAGTGAGGGGAACCCCTTGGATCTAGATCTTGGAGTTCTTCGTGTTCTTCTTCGTTCTTCCTCTCATTTCCTCCATAACATTTGTTGTTGTGGTGGGATTTGGGAGAGAAGGACTTGGGCACTCCGTGTGCCCTTGCCATTGCATTTGGTGCATAGGTTTGAGTTCTCCACGGTGATACGTGGAGGTGAGAAGTTGAGAAGCTTATTACTCTTGGGTGTTTGAGCACCCTAGAGCTTGTTCCTCTTGGGTGCCTTGGCGCCCTAGACGGCTTGTGTTGCCTCGGAGCTCAATCATTGTGGTGCAAAGCTCCGGGCAAGCGTCGGGGTCTCCAATTAGGTTGAGGAGAATTCCCCGAGCATTTGAGGTCACCTCGGAGCCACAGTCCGTTGTGGTGAAGCTTCGTGGTATCGTTGGGAGCCTCCAATTAAGTTGTGGAGATTGCCCCAACCTAGTTTGTACGGGTTCGGTGACCGCCCTCAAGGGTCCCTTAGTGGAATCACGGCATCTTGCATTGTGCGAGGGCATGAGGAGATTACGGTGGCCTTAGTGGCATCTTGGGGAGCATTGTGCCTCCACACCGCTCCGAACGGAGATTAGCATCCGCAAGGGTGTGAACTTCGGGATACATCGTCGTCTCCGCGTGCCTCGGTTATCTCTTACCCGGGCCCTTTACTTATGCACTTTACTTTGTGATAGCCATATTGTTCTTGCTATATATCTTGCTATCACTTAGTTGTTTATCTTGCTTAGCATAAGTTGTTGGTGCACATAGGTGAGCCTAGTTGTTTTAGGTTTTGTGCTTGACATATTAAACGTTAGTTTTATTCCGCATTTGTTCAAGCCTAAACCATAATTATTTTAAAGCGCCTATTCACCCCCCCTCTAGGCGACATCCACGTCCTTTCAGGTGGGAATAGACAAAATATGGATCACAAAATACATAAGTTTTTGCAAACAATTTGAGTTCAAAAGTCAACTTTAGGTTTTATCTATTTGATTTCGTTCTCACCGAGTGAAGTGATTCAGAAATTTTGAGGCACCAACAGAGACTGTGCCACATGTTTTGGTGTCACTGACTGTGTTGCTCAGTCTCTCCAAAGTGTACATGGAATACCTGATGACCTGCAAGGGCAGAGGGCAATGTACCAATTTCATGATAAGTAAGGGTTGTTGACCCCACAAGGAGCGAATAGGATGTCACCACAATCCCTGTAGATGCATTTTCACTTAACACAACTACGCTCACACCCAAACCAAAGTTTTGAAATAGTTCACTTAAGTATATTGCAAAGAAACGAAAAAGGTAGAGTTAAGCTAAGTACTAGAGAGAACGGAAAATAAATACTAAACCAAACAGAGAAAATAAACTATGAGAAGTATGTGATGTTTTAGATGAGATTACTGGCATCTAGGTGCGGCCTCATTCGGTACGGGCGTAGAATGGAGTTTGGTTTTACGACTATGCCACGTGGTGACTAAGTCGGCACTTGCATTATAGGATATTGTGGTCTACGTCCGGTGGGAATTCCCTCACATAACATTATCTCTCAAAACGCGTTGTGTGGAGATAACTCAATCGTCCTACTTCTTGCCGCATACCTGCGGTGGCTAACGTAAAGATATTAAGGTCATGAGGACCAGACGAATGCAATAAGTTCTATGGACAATAGTCACTCCTCGAGTAATTGAGTTCCCCTTAAGATGTCTGCAACTGTCACATCGCAGGTGTGTCAGTTTCCACAATCATCTATCTACTTCATGGGGGGATGGGGAGTTGGATGTATCGAACTACGCCAATGGAAAGGACATTTCCAATCACTAAATTACCAGAGGTAAATAAGCAGCACGCATAATTAGACAACACATATCAAATAACCACTCACTAATCGACCAACCCATAGCCAACAATTACTCAAATAACATCACATAGAAGGGGATTGAAGAGTTGTCACAAATCATCATGGAGACCGCAATGGAGGAGGAAGAAGGGATGATGATGGTGGTGGCGCGGTCGATGATGGTGATGATAGTGTCATGGCGGGTCCCTTCGGTCTTTCTCTTGGTTGCAACAATGATATTCTTGATGTGGACGACGGCTAGGCACATAGATGAGATGATGACTCATGAAGATGATGAATGATGGATGAGACGACTACAACTAGGGTTTATGGTGTATATATATAAGAGCTTGTCGTAGCCTCCTCCGTTGATGTAGCATCTCTCATTTAATACAAGGGCTCTAGGTGAGCCCAATGCTCTCTCAAAACATCCCTTAAAGGCCAAGGAAGTCGTACGAACAAACAGGGATGAAATCCACGAAGAATTCCGTCTAGAGATGCAAGTTTTGGGCCTAATTTGTGCTCATATGAGCGTCCATACGACGATCCACAATCGCATGTAACATCGTCTTTTGTTTTGTTGCCTTCCGGTAAAACGACTGCCATTTCATCGTACGAACTCGGAATTTGATGTTCTTGGACTCGTTGGACTGTATGGATGACACCGATCCATTTATTGTACTAGATCTTGGTTTTGAGAACTTTTGAAAACTGACTTTTTTCACTCTCTGAAATGGATAAGTCCGGGGCATGGATGTCTACCGTTTGAACTCCTTTCATCGTGCTAAGTGCATGAGAAGTCCATCTGACCTAAAAGACAAACAAAAACAAAGAAAACTAATAGAAACTAACAAAGAATAAATATTATGCAATGCTTGCGGTGAAAAGATAAAAACTTGAAAACATAAATGTGGATATATAATTGGCTCAATGGAACATGATATAACTTGATATACCGAGATAATGTGCAACAAATGAGCTCTAAAGATGCGTATGGACCCATCAACCTCCCCAATCTTAAACCTTGATCGTCCTCGAGTAAGAAGATTGACTATCTAAGCTCATTGTTTCTAACTCTAATCGCACATTGAAAACCAAAGTCCAAAAGTGTTATCCATGTTCATAGTGCAAGTTTGCAAAAGTTAGCTAGCATGGGAGCAACACCCACAATCCTCTTACTCTGTGTTTGGATTTGTGTATTGGAGGCATCCGTATTGAATTGGTTTCAATTCAAATTCTGGGTGGTAACTGTAATGGACACGAATACAAATTCACATGTTTAGATGATCATGGAATTGGACTATGGAATCCACTGAGTTTTCAATACGAAATCATGTTTGGACGACGAACTATGGAATTGCTTGGTGTTTTGTGCTTTATGTATCAAATCAAAATCTATACCATGTGTGAGTATAATTGAATGATTATATAACAATAAAAAATACCAAATGTTCTAGAAATGCATGTGACACCTAATGATATTCACACATCGATAGCAACAATAGTAAATCTCTTACTAAAACAACATTAATTATGGCAAATAAGTGGATCAGTACAATAACACATAGTTCGAATGGAAGAAGAACATATCCAGAGAAGGGGAAGAAGAATGGAAGAGGAAGGGGAAGAAGATGTCAGAGAGAAGGGGACGAAGAAGGATGGGATGGAGGGGTAGCATCGGCTAGCAAGATGGTTAGCATGGGGCCGCGTCGGGCAGCGAGATGGGGGGGAGGAGGGGCTGCGCTAGCGACATACGACGCCAGGGCTTGAAGACGCGTCACTGCCGGAGATCGGAGTTGGAGGGCCAGCGAGTTATCCCTACCTGCGCCTCCATCGGGGCTTGAAGATCCGTCATCGCCGGAGAGAGGACGGAGAGGATGAGGGCCAGGGAGTGGGGGAACCCTACCTGTGCTGTCGTCGCCTCTTGAAGCTTCTCGCGTCGGGAGGAGTCATCGCCAGATCTCGCTCGGGAGGAGTCGTCCAAGCGGTAAGTTTTGCCGGGTGGGCAATTCGACCCAAATCGGAGGGTCATACCTATGTATTGCTGGAGAGTAGGGCTCTGTATCATGTACATTTCAGTCCACTTGTTTCGTTAAACATCCGAACGCCCGAATTGCTAGCTAGCGAATACCAAATCCAATACGAAGGGTCTAATCCAGACATCCGAATGTAGTGTTAGTTCCATTGCATGAAGATCAAGAAAGAGGAAATATTTCCGTGGAGTCCAAATTCCCATTGCGAAAGGTTTAGAGAGAATGTCAATATTATGTTGGGAACAAAGCAGTGTCCGTCATAGACAAAGTAAATTATGCATTAGCGATATCTTCAAAAATACCAACCCAAAGCATACCAGGTACACTAGCAAGATCGTCTGTGTGTGTTAATCAATAACTCAACTAGCTATGTAGAGCTGAGCTCAAGCCTATGCCTCACACTAAAGGGGAAAATAGAATAATGATTGGGGTTTGAAAAGACAAATACAAAGAAAGTCTTGCATCAACGCAGCTGACCATTACGCAATGGAGAAGGCCTTATGATCGAGATTTTATCGTGTTCGTGCACTTATTTTTGTCTGTTTTTTCCAGGATGTTGTTTTCAGACATATTTGGAGTTTTATGAAAAGAACGCCAAGAAAGGGTGATGAAATCACGTCAATCAACGTGAAAAATGTTTACCATAAAAGAATAAAAATGTTTGGGAGAAGTTGGGGGCTGCGCAGGGCAGCCAGAGAGCTCGACGACCTTTGGTATGGTCGTACCACCTACCACCACCGTCACCTCTTGGTCGACTACTTCCGCCTCGTGCAATCAGATATGAAATCAGACACACGTAGAGTCCATGAACTCATCCAGACCACAGAACCCTAGCCTCCAGAAGGCATCCGAAGGAGGAATTGACATGTAGGAGATCGTCATCAGCACCACCTCGTGCAACTAGACATCGACATCAATCATCTTCATTGTCATCTATATCCATCTTCATTGTAATACCGAACCCTCACGTATCAATTACGTATATTACTTGTTTGTTCTATTCATGTTTACCACTACTATTCATATGGTGTTTATCTTCTTCATGTGCGAGTAGACCCCCAAGTTCTTGGGGACATGGATGAAACTTGGTATGTATAGGAGCTGAAATGTTAATAAGGATATGCGATTCTCCGTTGAATATTTGGTTTAATAGTGTTCGTGAATGTTGTGAAGGGATCCCATTCAGCATTTCCGTCGCAAGACCAAGAAACATATTACTGCTGTTGTAAAGGTTAAAATGTGGAGGTAATTTGAGATGACAATAAAAATCTCAATTTTGTGCCTTTATAATTGTTAAGGGAATAACATAGAACCCTTGGCGAAGCTGCATTCACGGGAAAACCGTTAATTACCATAGTGAGAACAGGAGCGGGGGAACTACGGTAGTGGGGTGCATGGTACGAAGTCTACCTCAAGTAGAACATATTCTATATCCAAACGCACGTAATCACAAACATCAAGAGTGACTCAAGTATACAACTTAGAACTATGCTACGACATATATCACGTTAGACACATATGGGAATTCTAGACTCACTGAGAACACTTTTATCCTCTGTTAGTTTCAATGCTTTACTCATTCCGCTGCGCTCATTTAATTTTGTTTACACCTTTTACTTTTGTTTGCACCCAGTCCAATTTACATTACAACATTTAGTCCTCATTTTTATCCACACCTACAACTAACTTGCAGATACAATTTAACAAGTCTCTATAAGGGACAAAGTCCAATTCATGTGCTCTCTATGGGATTGATATTCTTACTATAAAGGCTACAACTAAACCTTGTGCACTTGCAGGCTACAACTACGACCTTGATTCAGAGGAATGGCCGACCGATCCAAAGAAGAAGGGTAGAGGAGAAAGTTTCAACATGAAGGAGAACGAATTGTTGTACGATGCATAGTTGGCCACTAGAATTGATTCGATCCATGGCACGGAGCAAAATGGCGCAACATTTTGGGCCAACATTGATACTTGGTTCCATGAGCACAAGAATTTCGAGCCCTACCGCAACAAAGCACTTGCGGGACAAATCGCTCCACCATCGATGGTACACCTTCCAAGAGGTCGTGAGCAAGTACCGCGGCCATTTGAAACAACTAATTTGTCGGTAGCCAAGTGGTGTGCTAAGCACCAGCAAGTACATTGTTATATGTGTTGGTCATTTGGCCGGATATGCAACTTGTTGGCCGTATATGCTCTATGTGTTGGTCTTTTGACCGGATATGCAACTTGTTGACAATATTTTTCTTTCTAGCCTCTCGCGCGTGAAACTTGTTCTTGAAGGTGGAGAAGAAGAGCTTCACCCTCATGAATTGTTGGTTGAAGTTGAACGAGGCACCCAAGTGGCTACTATCCATTGCCAACTCCATCAAGACGACATACATCGACATCAAGGAAGAAGCAGGTGACCCAACCGACCCAACAAAAGAGCCGTCCAAAAAGGTTAGAAGAGGGTTCCGTGAAAAGAAGTGGGGGAGAAGAAGGAGAACCGGGAAGGGACGATAGCCAAGATGACGGACAGGTTCGAGGACATGTTGATGAAGATAGAGGAGGCATGTGTCAAGCGCTCCGATGTGAAGGAGAAAAAGAAGGCTGAGAGGTTTAACTTCTTGATAGCGGCGACTGGGAAGGAGCTCAAGCTTGACGAGAGGAGGGTTGAGCTTGTAGCCACTTCGAAGGATACAAAGATGTTGACCATGAAGATGGACGAGTTGTATGACGAAGGTGTGATGATCGTGCACTTCATATGTGTCAAGATATTGAAGAGCCCGACAACCGAGAAGAAGCCGGATGGTGAGAAGCAGGCGGGAGTGAGCGCGGAGGCTCATATAGCCGGTGTGGCAGGGCAAAATCCCTTCTTTTTTTACATAGACTACGAGACTGGTATTTTTATCATCGGATGCATGTAAAAACTATGAACAATCGTCGATTTTTGTTTATGATCGATGCTATGAAAACCACACTTTAACTTGGTATAATATTGCTATGCATTTGAATTGGAATTGGACGGATCTAGGCGGACATTTAGGTGATGTTGTTGGATGGTCCACTTTTGTATCTGTGTCCATTGAACCAGTCTGCGAAGAAGTAGTGTGTTTGTTCTAAGGTCCGCGTTGAAGATGTCATTTTTTTACGGGAAAAGACTTTATTTCTCATAGAATGGTCATATCGTTTACAAGAAGAAGAGAAATAAAATATGGGGTAGAATTCTCCCACAGTCCAGACGATCGGTTATCGAATGAATATCTAGCTAAACTATCAGCAACTTGATTCGCTTCCCGGAAACAATGTTTATAGATTTTTTTTTGTGAAATTTATAGCCATCTGCTTACACTCTAGAACCACACCCACATCAGCTCCAAGATAGTCATCCATTGATTGCATTGCTTCCACCACGGCCATGCAACCATGCTCAATTTCAACACTATTGCAACTAATGTTTGCTGCGAGATATAGCCCGTTCCTGTTGGCCTGAAGCTCTACTGATTCAACATCGCGAATGTGTGGTAGAAATCAGTTTGCTGATGCAACAAAGTCACCACGGTCGTCGCGGAAAACAACACCACATGCGCCTGATAGAGTATCTTCATGGAAAGTTGCATCGACATTTATCTTGACCAAACCATGACTACGTTTTGCCCACATATGATCACGCTTCCAAACCTGTAGCTGAGAAGTCATTGACTTTCTGAAATATGCAGCTAGAACTTGAATATATACTGTTGGTTTCTCCACTGTTTGGACGGAAACTTCCTTAACTATCTGTCGGCATTGCCACCAGATGTACCACGCCGCTACAAGGGTAAGTTCCGCCGTTGGGAGATCATTCGAAATATCAACAGTTTTGGAGAGAATTTCAAGTGTTATCGATCCCGATCGATCTTCCAATATAGCTCTGTTAATAACTTCTAGCAGACGAAGTGCATCCCATATTTCTTTGGCCCGATTGCATTGAAACAAACAATGTTGGGTAACTTCGACTCCAATTGCACAAGTAGGACACTGCGGCAAACATGGAATATGTCGAGATGCTAGTACGCCGTAGCAGGGGAGAACCCCATGTAACACTTTCCACGAAAATTGTTTCACTTTACCAGGGACGCGCAATCGCCAAAGATCCTTCCACACTGGGTTTACATTAACACTCCCAAGACCATCTGTTCGTGTGAGTCTGCTCCCAAACCAGTGTTTGAACTCCTTATGGTAGGCTGATCGGACCGAGAAATAGCCCAAGCGTGCGAAATTCCATACAACAAAATCCTCAGTCACTTGGACATTCAAAGGAATCTGCAGAATTCTGTTCACATCGACCGGTGAGAAAATGCCACGGATAAGCTCCTCGTCCCATTGTCCCGAGTGAGGATCAATCAACTCTTCCACCTTAGAGAGCATGGTACCTCCTCTAGGAGTGATGATCTTACGAGATGCACTCTTGATATCCAGGGATCATTCCATATGTTGATTTTTAAACAAGTCCCAACTCTTCAAATACAACCCCTTTTGAAAGTTTGTATACTTGCTACTATACTCTGCCACGTAACTGAAGATAAACACTGACATGGCATATGACGTCATGACGGTGAAAAGAGCTATCGATCCCGTCGCTCCGTCCAAATATTTCCCGTCCAAAAATACTTGTCGCCTGGCCCACCCTACACGATACCGCGCGTCTGCGGTCCTGCTTTTGCTGCCACTGCCAGCCATGCATGCATCGATTCTGCATGGCTGCATGGTCTCCTGGGGCTATTTGTACGCCCAGCAGCGAGTAGATCGAGCTGCATTCGCAACACACAGAGAAAGCCTTGTCTGCCGCGAGAGTGTAAGCAGATCCATAGCAACGTTAGCTGCTCGTGATCGATCGATTTTGAAGCGACAAGTGTAAGATGAACCAGAGCGCCATGGGTTCCCTGGTGCCGCGGCAGGCGCCGGGCAGCTACGGCCTGCCGTTCGTGTCGGCCATCCGCGACCGCCTCGACTTCTACTACTTCCAGGGCGAGGCCAAGTACTTCGAGTCCCGCGTCGAGAAGCACGGCTCCACCGTCATCCGCATGAACGTGCCGCCGGGCCCATTCATGGCGCGCGACCCGCGCGTAGTCGCCGTGCTCGACGCCAAGAGCTTCCCCGTGCTCTTCGACGTCGACAAGGTCGAGAAGAAGAACCTCTTCACCGGCACCTACAAGCCCTCCACCTCCCTCACCGGCGGTTTCCGCGTCTGCGCCTACCTCGACCCCTCCGAGCCCACCCACACCAAGGTCAAGCAGCTGCTCTTCTCCCTCCTCGCCTCACGCAAGGACGCCGTCATCCCGGCCTTCCGCTCCCACTTCTCCTCGCTCCTCGCCACCGTCGAGTCGCAGCTCGTTCTCGGCGGCAAGTCCAACTTCAACACGCTCAACGACTTCACCTCCTTCGAGTTCATCGCTGACACCTACTTCGGCGTGCTCCCCTCCGCCTCAGACCTCGGCACCACCGGCCCCACCAAGGCCGCCAAGTGGCTCATATTCCAGCTCCACCCGCTCGTCACGTTCGGCCTCCCCATGATCCTCGAGGAGCCGCTCCTCCACACCGTGCTTCTCCCGCCCATCTTCGTCAGCGGCGACTACAAGGCGCTCTACAAGTACTTCTACGCCGCCGCGACCAAGGCGCTCGACATGGCCGAGAGCCTCGGGCTGAACCGGGACGAGGCATGCCACAACCTGCTGTTCGCCACCGTGTTCAACAGCTACGGCGGCCTCAAGGTGATGCTCCCGGGGATCCTCGGGCGAATCGCCGAGGCCGGAGAGAAGTTCCATCAGAGGCTGGCCGCGGAGATACGTACCGCCGTTGCGGAGGCCGGCGGCAAGGTGACGATAGAGGCGCTGGAGAAGATGGAGCTGACCAAGTCGGCGGTGTGGGAGGCGCTGCGTCTGGAGCCGCCCGTCAAGTTCCAGTATGGCCGCGCCAAGGTTGATATGAACATCGAGAGCCACGACGCGGTGTTCGCCGTGAAGAAGGGAGAGATGCTGTTCGGGTACCAGCCATGCGCCACCAAGGACCCTCGCGTGTTCGGCTCCACGGCGCGGGAGTTCGTCGGCGACCGGTTCGTCGGGGAGGGAAGCAAGCTGCTGCAGTACGTGTACTGGTCCAACGGGAGGGAGACCGAGAGCCCCAGCGTGGACAACAAGCAGTGCCCCGGCAAGAACCTGGTCGTGCTCGTCGGCAGGCTCCTGGTGGCGGAGCTGTTCCTCCGGTACGACACCTTTACCGCCGACGTCGGCGTCGACCTGCTCGGCCCCAAGGTTGAATTCACCGGTGTCACCAAGGCCACATCCGGTCCTGGGGCTGTTTAAAACCGGTACCGGCCATCTGTGACAAGCGGATCAATGTACGGCAGCAACTCTGTCGCAGCAGCCATATATAAGTAACATGCATCTTGTTCGGTAACAAACGGAGTATTAAGAGCATCTTGTTCATATATAAAAATAACTAACTTTTGGATCTTTGAAAGTAAAAAACGCTGCTTCAACGGATGGTCCATATGTAAAAAAAATTACATCACCGCCTTCCGGAGATGTAAAATGCAACACTTGGTGATGCAAATTTACATCACGAGATACATCTGATGTAAAAACGCGGCCGCCCGCGAAACGCCCAACCGCCTGTTCATTTGCATTCCCGCTCGTGACCGCCCGCCCGCCCAAATCGCCGCCGCCGCCCGCCCGCCCAAATCGTCGCCGTCGCCGCCCTCGCCCGCCAGTTCATTTCCCTTCCCGCTCACGACCGCCCACCCACCCAAATCGCCGCCGCCGTCCCCGAGCTCCTCCGGCGCCCCCGAGCTCCCTTCTCCTCTGCGCCGCCGTCTGCGCAGCAGCGACCGGCTACCAATCCAACCGCCGGCCATCTTCTTCCACCCCGGGCACAAGGTGTTCGACGGAATTCCCCAAGGTAAAAAAGGACGAAACTCTGAGTCTCCGATGGCGCCGAAGAAGAAGCCGAAGGGCAAGTCGGGTTTCTTCGGCGTGAGGGAGAAGCCCTCCGGGAACTTCGGAGTGGAGTTCTACGACGCCGGGCGGCGTTTGTGTCTCGGCACGTATCCCACCGCCGAGGAGGCCGCGCGTGCCTACGACGTGGCGGTTGGGCGTGCCGGACGCCCGAAGACGGACCTCAACTTCCCGGAGGTCGAGACCTGGGCGGTGGCGGAGTGGCTCGTGCCGCAGGGCATCCGGATGGGGAGATACCGGCGAAAAACAAGAAGAAGAGACCGACGGTTGTTGTCATTCCCGGCGAGAGCGACGAGGCGGCGATGGCTTGGTTTGCGCGGGAGCATCCCGTGTACGTCCAGGCCGAGCAGGAGTTCTACTGGAAGCGTGATGCCGAGGAGAAGAAGAAAAGGAAGGAGGTGAAGAAGGAGGACGAGGCCGGCCCCTCGACGGTGATCCCCATCGAGTCATCGTCGGAGGAGGACGAGGAGTTCTGGGGGCTCTCGGATGACTCCGAAGAGTCGTACTGGATGCCCTCGGACGACGAGTAGTGCTACTAGTTTTAAATTTATGTCATCTATGTTTGAACTATGTTTGAATTTGATGTTTGAACTATGTTGAGATGAAGTAGTAGTTGGTCGTTTTCAGAATTTTACATCTTCGTTTTGGACCATCTGTTGGACTTGCTCTTTTACATCTCCGTTTTGGACCATCTGTTGGAGATGAGCCTTTTTCGAAGATGTAAAAAGCACTTTTTGGTGATGTAAATTTTTACATCACCGGTTTGGAGCACCAAAATATACATCATCTATTGGAGATACTCTAGCATGTCAGTTGTAGGTGTGTGGACCGATGCTTTCATTACGTCGAACTGATCGTCATGTTTAGTTCAAAAACAAAAATAACAAACATTGCAAGAAAAAATCATCGGAACGGGGCGTGAAATATATCGTTGGAAATCTCTTGACATCTAGATTACAGTCATATAGATTTTTTTTGCAAAATCATCATTGTTTAAGAGCAGTTTTAAAAAAAACATTTTTTTTCAAAACCGAAAACGTGAATCGTATTTTGTAGTTAATTTTCAAATGGCTTGTCGGAATTGAGAAAATGAGATGGCATTGGAAAGATGGTGAAAATCCGCATCTTCCATATGTAGAATGTTTTTCAAATTATGTATGATTTAAAAGTAATTTGAAAAACGCTGAAATTCTGGCCGAAACGTATTTTCACGATTTTTTCAAATGTTTTGTCGGATTGACGTAAATGATATGGCGTTGGATAGCTATGGAAAATGCGCAAATTTTACGTATTGAAATTTTTTCTAATTCTTTACGGTTTAAATTCGAATTTGAATTCCATGAAATTTGGTTTCAAACGTGATTTTTTAAAAAAGTTTGTCGAAATGAGGGAAATTATATACCGTTGGAAAGCTATCGAAAATGCGAAACTTAGTCATGTTAAACGTTTTCTCAAATTCGCAACCATTTAAGAGTAATTTTGAATACGGTGATACCCATCTTGTTGTTTTCCCGCCAGAAAAACTGAGTACTCGTACTGATCTATGTGTATGTTTGTACAAAGCATGTTTCACTGACTATACTTTACTTTGTTTTTTTGTACTGTTTTCGTCAGAACTTTTCAACCATTTGTCGGAATTGAGCAAATGATATTATTTTTTTACTATTCCCGAACTGACGTCTTGAAACGGAGTATTTTTCATATAGTAATTTTGAATGGCTCCGAAAATAAAGTACTTGAACTGATGGTCTTATGGGTATGTACTGAGCGGGTTATCCCAGACTAGACTTTACCGTATTTTTCGATATGATTTTCCTCGTAACTTTTCAACGTTTTACGATACCATCATCCCCGAAGTTGCATGGTTTATATTGTTGAACTGAATGATAATTTTTTTCAAAAAAAAAATGACGCGTGCTTCTTTTAACACATCTTTTTTGCAATGATGTCTTGTATTTGTCTCATTTTGTGACTCGAACTGCCCTAAGTGTCCAGATCGAACTGTTGATCCGGCGGCGAGACTTAAACAGAAAGAAATTTTAGTTGCTTGACAAATCGTAAAACCGAAATAAAAGACAAAAAGAAAATTATGACAAATATATGTATAAGAATTTTATTGAACTTGCATTGTTCCATAATTTGCAAAAACAGCTATATAGTGTGGCTTTCTCTCTTTGTGCCCTTGTTTTACGTAAACAAAAATAAAAATAAAAAATAGTTTTTCTAAGTAAGAATGAATTAAGGCATTGCTATTACCCTATAAGAAGAAAGAAAATGAAAAATGAATTTTAAATTATAATAAGAAAATACCCACACATAAAATTTATAAATTTCGCACTAATCCACAATATGCAACATTAAAGTATTTAGACAATTGGTGCATCTACACCTATGAGCCAAAGTGAATTTCCATAACTTTGTTTTTATCTTTAAATACTACCATGTTACACAGATGACTATATTGGTTAACTTTAAGCATGATTATGACAACTCGGGTCCACTCATGAGGACTAACATGGCATTAAAGTTAACACATTAGCTTTGACTGTTATGTTGACCGTTGACAGGTGGGCCCAAATATTTATAAAAAACAATTAGGTCGCTAAAAAAGCAATCAGGTCCCTCTAACTTTTTGAAAAAACAACTAGGTCCCTGAAAAAAGCAATCGTGCCCCTGTAAATTGAAAGACACCTCCGCTTGGCCTACCACCGACGAGATCATCACCGGAGCCGACAAAGGGTGCCTGTGGGCGTCGAGGGGAGCCACCTGGAGCCACCAGGGGGCACACACATAGCGTGCGGGATGCACCACACAAGGAAGCCCCGTCGTGCTGAAGGAAGCTCCGACCGAGCCGCGCACGAGGCAGCTCGAGCTGACCCTGCACGAGGTAGCTTCGGCTGAGCCAGCACGAGGCAACTCTAACCGTCACGTACTATGTAGCGTGTGCGATGCACCTCACGAGACAGCTCCGGCGCCGCCGTGTATCGCGGGCATAGAGAGGAAGGGGAGAGAAGCTACTCTTCCCCCTCGTTCTGTTCTTCCCTCTGTGGAAGAGGTGTGTGGAGGGGGGAGACAAACTTACATGTGGGCCACACAGTTATTTTAACACACAAAGCTAACAAAACCAACTTTTATGCCACATAATCGCTTACATTCATGACTGGGAGTGTTATACTTTTTTGAGTAACGGAAGTGTTGTACATCCAACCACATCCACTGCTAATGGGCCGACCCAGTCGGGTCTGCTGTTAGACAAAACGAACGACGTATAGTAGGTCCCATGATCGACATTTCCTATATGCGCCCGATACTTCGGTTTTTGCAGTCGGACGCATACCCCCCTTCCCCATTTACCTTTTCTTTTTTCTCTGTTTTCTGTTAGAAGAAAGAAAAAGAAGCAGGCACCGGGTCGAACTTAGGACCTCTTCCTTCAATTCGATCGCAATAACCAACTAGGATACCACGACGGTTGTGCTCATTTACTTTTCGGTTCATGCACTTTTTTTTTACTTTTTCGTTTTTTCCTTTTCTTTTTCTGATATTGAACGTTTTAATATTCACAAAATGTTTCTTTAAAAATTGGGAACTGTTTTTCAAATTCGATGCGCTTTTTTCAAAATGGATAAAGTTTTTCCAAAATTTTGAATCTTTTCACTTTGATGAACCTTTTTTAAAATTCGATGAACTATTTTTCAAAATTGATGAACTTTTTTTTAAATTCGATGAACTTTCTTTTGAAAATTGATGAACTTATTTTCAAAATTGCTGAATTTTTTTCAAATTGGGTGATTCAAATTCGACGAACTATTTTTAAAAATGGATGAACTTTTTAAAGTATGGTGAAATTTTATAAAAATATGATGAACTTTTTTCAAATTCAACGCACTTTTTGTTAAATTTGATGAACTTTGTCTGAAATTTATGAACTTTTTGTCAAATACGTGTTTTTTTCAAACTCATGTTTATTTTTTATCTTTGTGAACTTTTTCCTAAAATTAGTTTACTTTTTCAATTTTATGAACTTTTTTGAATTTGTGAACTTATTTGAATACATGAACTTTTTTCTAATTCATGAACCTTTTTTTTGCGTTGGCCAACTTTTTTATGCATGTTCGTGAACTTTCATGTTCGCATTATTTGAAAATTAATGTTTTCAGTAATGTTTTGAAATAATTCAAAAATCTGAGTGAAGTACACTGTATAATAAATAGCACGGGTACGATGATTGATAAAAGAATTCGCGCTGAAGTGAGTCACAAGCATCCAGTAGGTGTAGTGGTTACCCAAAGGCGAAGACAAGTGTAAGGACGTGCTAGTTCGATTTCTGGAGTGCGCCATTTTTATGATGGTTTTTCGCGATATAATAGAGTTCTCTGTGTGCCCGTTCCTGGGCCGGCCCACCGGGCGCTGCCGTGAGCGCCAAATTCCTTCTAGGGCACAGTCAGCGCGGAATAGGCGCTCCCCCTATGATCTGCTTTTTGACGAGCATGATGCCCATTGGTGGCAGCGCACCGAGTGTAGTGTCGATGGAAAAATTGCCCAAAAATAGTGTGCTCGATTGGATTCGATTTCGCGACCACCAGCTGGCGAGCGCACCTTCCGAGCCACTAGACGTGATGAGTACCGGTGACAAAAATGTTGTGTTTATTTAAAAACTAATGGCATGAGAAGAACTGAAGACATCTCCTGGGAATAGTGAACAACTTTTCATATATTTGAAGTATTTTGTTAGCTTACGAACATATTTTGACAAACATGGACAACTTGAACTTTTTAAACAATTTGTGAACAAAATTTGAAATTCGCGTACATTTACTGAAGATGTGATTTTTTTTCAATTTTTGAACAAAAATTGGAAAAAGGAAATGTTTTTCAAAATTTGAACAATTTTTGGAAAACACAAATATTTTTTGAAATTGTCAAAAATAATATGAAACAATATTTTTCTTGAAACAGCGAACAATTTTTGAATGTGTTAACAAATTTAAAAAACTGGATTTTTTTGGAAATTCCGAGCACTTTTTGAAATACAGACATTGTTTTGAATTTGCAAAAAATAGAAAACATGATTATTTTTTGAAATTGTCAACAAATTTTATAAACATGAATATGTCTTGATTCACGGAATTTTCTAAAACTATTTCAACGAATATTTGAAATCCGGACAATTTTTTCTTAAGAAAGGAGGAAAAGTAATAGAAATATCAAAAAAAAAAGATAGAGAAAATGAAACTAGAAAACGAGAAAAGGCAGTAAAAACAACAAAACCTAAAAATGAAAATGGAGTAGGAACCTACCCAAAACCAGGATCCCTGTGCACGCTAAACAGCTAAAACCGGTCGGCCCATCATTATAAAACACCTCCTGCCAAGCAACTTATAATATTATAAATTCTTAAAAATAACTTTTATAATATTATATTTCTTCTGTCTTAAAATGAGTGTCTTAAACTTAATACAGTTTTGTACTAGAATTAGTAAAAGGTTGAGACACTTAAATGGTCTAGCTTCAGATTAGATGCTCAACGAGGGGGACCACAGAGTACTAAAGATGCACCAAATAAACAAAATTAAGCTAAACACTAACAATAATGATTTTCACTTGATCATTTCGGAATACACCTGTCCTGCTTTATTGAAATCTAATAATTGTACATTGCCTACGAGCTTGCTGATATGAAATACGCATGTCTTTGCTGACTGTGCACCTGCGAGCTACAGATATCGGAGAGCAACAGAACAACGAAAAAATTTCAAGACAAGTAAAAGGCCGCCAGGTCGAAGGAGCTTGAAGCCCTCGTGGAAGTATGTCCGATACAACGATCATTTAAGAAGCCCAAATACAATACAGAAATATTCACATACATGCATACATATAAGGGCGTCTCCAACGCGAGCCGTTAAAATGCCCGCGTATATCCGTACCACGCTATGTCGATTACTTTTGCTATCCAACCGAAACATGTATATCGTTTAGCAATTCGAACGTAAGGAATTCGGTATCTAAAAGACAAACATGAAAAGTTTTACCGGAGTCCACACATACGCTTCACAAATCACATGACCGTCTCTCTTTTCTCTCTCTCCTATCAACCTCACATGCATTGTCCTTTCTTCTTTCTCTTCTCCCAACCGGATAATAAATCACGAATATCCTGTCATATGCATGATCCTCATCTACGTTTTCTTCTTCCAACCGGATATTTTCCAATTAGCATTGGATGACTTCCTCCTGCATCATGTTCACAGACCACGATATAAAAACATAAAAACAAACATATTGTTGAAGATATCCTAACACCAGGCGACGACGTTGAAGATGCCCTAACACCAGACGACGACGTGCATACTCACATAACGCCTACGAAAGATTGGAAACTTTTAGGACACATATAGGTTATAGGGTCCAACCGGCCACGTGGTTGAGCTAAGGCCATCCACAGCATATACCGTGCCAAATTTGTGAGGGAAGTACTGTTTGACATGGGTGTTAAATTTGCCAGCAAGGGTGATTCCAAATTCTTCTACCTGCGGGATCCACTACAGAATAAAGTGACACATACGAAAAGACGAGTGCATATCTGGTGCTCCTGAGGCCCAGGTGCTCCCGTGATACGGGCTCCTGGGCCGTCGGATCTCCAATCCAACGGTTGCTGGGAGCTCAAATAAGCTGCAGTACTGGTGTACAATTCTCGCATTACCAAAGGAATTTTTTGCAAAATGCTCAAAGTCTGCTTGGAGCACTCGGATCTGAGATCAGACGGCCCCAATTGCTCGTACCACCAGAGCATGTAAGCCACCGGAGCAGCTGATATTTTCCCCACAAAAGACATGTTATCTCGGACACGGTTAAGCTAAGCTCGAGCTCATGTGAGCTCGGGAGAATAGTAAAATAAAAAAAAAAATCTGATTTTTTGGTATGTTTTCATAGCATCGTTTTTGCCACACCTTCCATGACCGTTATCCGCAGATGGAACTTTGCAAGGAATTAAAATATTTCTCAATGTTTATTGAAAATAAAATAAAATTGAATTTAGTTTTAATTTCTTTTGATTTTAATGTTTGAGTTCATATGAGTTTGAGCTTAGAGCATCTACAACCGGGCATCCCAAACCCGCTTCAAACGCCTCGGCAAACGGCTCGGTCACCGATTGGTCACAAAAAAAGCGACTCAGATGGGCTTCTCAAAGGGGCCTCAAATGTTCGGGCTAACGGACACCCCTCATATCCAGCGCAAATCTGGAGCGGATATGGGAGCGCCAGGGCGCATCCGTCACGTCGGACAGACGATGTGGTCCCACATGGAATCGCGTGAAAACCTCGTGGTCCGACGTACGTATCCTCCGGTGGGGGGTGTGAACGTCGCTCCAGCTCGCCACCCGAGGCCAAATCCGGCTATTTAAGCCGGCCGACATCCACCAACCCTAGCTACATCCACCTCCTCCCTCTCCGCGCCGCCAACCCAAGTCCATCTACCACCTCTCTCCCGCTCCCCCGTTCGTCCCACGACGTCCGGCTTCGTCATGGCCTGGAAGAAGAAGACGACCTACGCTATGCTCACGCCGGAGCGCCACTTCCTGACCGAGGAGCAGACCTGGCGAGGCACGCCACCCGCATCGTAGCCGGCCTACCTCCAAACTCACCGGAGCTGGAGGAGGAAGAGGATCTAGACGAGGAGGAGGAGCATCCGATTTCGATGGAGGAGACGGAGGAGGAACAATAGGAGGAGCAGGAGGAGGAGGAATTGGCTCTGTCTCCGGGCTACAACATGGAGGAGGTGGAAGCGGAGTTTGCGGTCGCCCAATCGGTCAAGACAGCGGAGCAGCAGGCCATCCTGGAGTCCATCCAGGATGAGGTCTATGTGAAGGCCAACCGGCACTTCATACAGCAGGAACGGGCGACGACCGACGCGCTTTTCACCGAACTCGGCGTGGAGGCGGAGCAGCCGCAGGAGCCGGAGCTGCGCCTGCCGCCCATTTACCCGGAGCTGAGCACGGAGATAGTGAACATCTCCGACGAGGACTAGGGTAGTTTAGGTTACTTGATCTACGTGGTTTGCGTATGAGGTATCTGGAGGCGGAGAAGCAAATTTGAAACGTGACTGGTCACTGTTCGCAGACACGTCCGAGCGCGCGCATGGGCTTTTGAGGGGTCGGATTTATTGTCCGCGGATGCTCTTGGAAAACTACTTCTGTAACATATCTTCTTACCTTAGACATGTGGATGTAGTTTACTGTTGGCAGTTGGACAAAGAATATTAGTGTGTTTCTTGGTAGAGTATAATAATTAGCATCGTTGCAGAAAGATTTTCCGCTTCCCTCCCTTTCATGATTTAGCAATACATTTATGATGTGTTTTGTTGCTCGCATCTACCCCAACCAGGCCTACGCGAGAAGAATTTGGTCCGTTTGGTTGGCTGGGTCGCATACAAATGTTGGCCTGCACGGAACTTAATGCACTCCCTAGCCAGGCCCGTTATGAACGGCCGAATCTGAAGTTTCCATCGAGCCAGGATGGGTCGAGCCACCTCGAGCACACGTGGTGGGTCCCGTTGCACGAGAGAATATAGAAGGGATGTGACATGTGTACGTGGTTTCTTCTCCTGCCTCCACTAAACTCCTCCCTAATCTCCTTTTCTTCGTCCCTTATAATCTACACAACGGTACCTCGATTCGAGATAAAGTTGATACGTCTCCAACATATCTATAATTTTTGATTTTTTCTTGCTACTATTTTATCAATTTTGTATGATTTATATGTCATTTTATATCATTTTTGCGAACTAACCTATTAACTCAGTGCCCAATGCCAATTGTTGTTTTCTGCTTGTTTTTTGTTTTTCAGAAAACCGGTGCCAAACGGAGTCCAAACATGACGAAACTTTTTGTGGATTTTTTCTGGACCACAACAAGACCATAGAGCGTTGGAGGGAGACCAGACACTGCACGACACAGCTACAAGGGCAAGGGCACGCCCTGAGGGTAGGGCGCACCCTCGCACCTTGTGGCTCCCTCGTGGGTCCCCTCTGACGCCTCTTCATTCTATAAATCCCCTAAAATACTAAGAACCCTAGGGGAGCATCTGAAACACTTTTTCCGCCGCCGCAAGTCTCTGTTTCGCCACGATCCCGTCTGGAAACCTCTTCCGGTACTCTGCCGGAGGGGGATCCATCACGGCGGCCATCTACGTCAATGTTGCTACCTCCCACATGATGTGTGAGTAGTTCCTACAGGACCTACGGGTTCATAGTTGTAACTATATGTCTCTCTATCTCTCGTTTGATCTTCAATACAATGATCTCTTCATAGACCTATTCGATGTAACTTTTTGCGGTGTGTTTGTTGGTTTCCGACAAATTGTGAGTTTATGTTCAGATGATTAACTGAAAGTAATTGATCCAATTTTATATTTATTATGTGTGATTTCATATAGCTATGTATACTTTACGATCTATAAGTTTGCTTTGGCCAAGTAGATGAGTAGATCATCAGAGGGAGTGGTGCATAATAGTAGGTTCAATCTTGCGGTGCCCTCACCTCGTGACAAAAGGGGTAGCGAGGCACATATTTGTATTTTTTATATTAAGGGTAAAACGACAGGGTCTGAACATATTGTTTGTCTTACTTTGTCTATATTATGTCATCTTGCTTCAAGCATTACTCTGTTTGTCATGAACTTAATACCATAGATGCATGCTGGATAGCAGTCGATTGGTGGAGTAATAGCAGTAGATGTAGAATCGTTTCGGTCTACTTGTCACTTACGTAATGCCTATATATAGATCATGCCATGAATACCACATAATTATTTGCTTTTCTATCAATTGCCCAACAGTAATTTGTGCACCCACCGCTACTTTGCTCATGAGAGAGATGCCTCTAGTGAACTCTATGCCCCCTGGGTCCATCCACATATTATATATTCAAAAAATACATCAAAATACTTGCTGCAATTTATATAATGTTATTTAGTTATTATCTATCCTACTCTATCAAGATTTAATACTTGCAATTGACGAGTACATGGGGCTTGACTGCCTCTTGCATGTGTTAGGTGCAAGTATTTGCTCTTGTGTGCGCAAGAACTGTTGATCGTGTGTTTGCATCGCTTCCTATCTGTTCGATAAACCTTGGTTCTCAACTGAGGGAAGTACCTACCGCTACTATATTACATCATCCCTTCCTCTTCGGGAAAAAACGCAACACATCTACAAGTAGCAGAAGGAATTTCTGGCGCCGTTGCTGGGGAAGCTATCAAACATACTAAAGGTTCCTTCACACACATTATCATTTACTTGCATTACTCATTATTTGTTTAATTTTTTAGTTTAAAAAATACCAAAAAAATCTTGCGTGCTATGTTGCTTGAATCGCCATCATTGTATACTCAAGAGAATACTAAATTGTGTGATTTCTCGATCACTAATAACAATGATTTTATTAGTACTCCAATACCACCCGCCACTAGTGTGGAGTCATATGATATAAATGTTGCATTATTAAATCTTGTTTTGAAAGAACAATTTTCTAGAAGTCCTAATGAAGATGTTGCATCCCATCTTAATCCTTCGTTGAACTATGTGATATGTAAAATAAAGAAGATGTGGATAATGATATTGTGAAGTTGAAGTTATTTCCTTTCTTACTAAGAAAAAATGCAAAAACTTGGTTTTTGTACTTGCCCTGCAATAGTATTGATTCATGGAGTAAGTGTAAGGATGCTTTCATTCCTAAATATTCTCCTCCTGCCAAGATAATATATCTTGGAAATCAAATTATGAGCTTTAAACAACATGATCAATAACATGTTATAGAATCTTGGGAAATAATGAAATTAATGATTAAGAATTGTCCTACACATGGATTGAATTTATGGACGATTATACAAAACTTCTATACTGGATTAAACTTTGCTTTGAGAAACCTTCTAGACTTAGCTACGGGTGGAAGATTTATGGAGGTCACATTAGCAGAAGCCACGAAGCCTCTCGACAATATAACCGCAAACTACTCCCAATGGCACACCAAGCGAGCTCCAAATGGTAATAAGGTAAATTATGTTGAAGAAGTTTCTACTTGAGTGACAAAATGGATGCTATCATGAGTATGCTTATTGGTAAAAATGCTCAAATTGATCCCAATGAAGTTCCATTATCTACTTTTATTGATACAAATATTGATTCCATTGATGTGAATTTTGTCGCTACAAATAATTTTAACAACAATGCTTATAGAGGAAATTTCAACAATCCTAGACCGTATCTCGGTAATCCCAGTACTTCCCCTAATAATTATGATAATTCCTATTGAAATTCATCTAATAATAAATTAATATTAATAGGATACCCGCCGAACTAGAGAAAAATATTAAAGAAAATATTAATTCTCAAAATACCTTCAATGCTATGGTAGAAGATAATTAAGCAAAGTTGACGAATTATCTAGAAACATGGATAGACATGTTCACGATGTGGATACTCTAAAATTTAAAATGTTGCCAGCTAAAAGGGACACATCTGAATCTCTAAAAGCTATCCAAGTCTCCATAAGAGAGGGTAAAGAGAGAACCGAGTGGATGAGGGCTAAACATGAGTATCCAGAAAAGATGTTTGCATCCGGTTTTCATGATAATTATGATGAAGATATTAAAATGATTGGTGTGACACCTATTGAATCACACATTAGTGATATTAAACTTGCTGATAAAGGGACTGGAAATGAGTCAACTTTAGGTAGAAGGCGTCCCAATTGTTCGGAGGGTGATGATCTTTATGCTAAAAATTATAAAAGTGGGTTTGTGGAGGTCAAGACTTTAGATAGTGATGTGCCCACTACTTTGGATTGTAGGAATATCAATTTTGATAGTTTTTCTTTAATTGCATTCACTCTTTATTACAATCCATGATCAATTCACCTAATGCTTACGAACAAAACAAAGCTTTTACTAAACATATTGTAGACGCTCTTATCAAAGCTCATGAAAAAAAACCTTGAACTAGAAGTGTCTATACCAAGAAAGTTGCATGATGAATGTGAACCTACAATTAAAACTAAAATCAAAGATCATGAATGTAATGATTTGTGTGATCTAGGAGCTAGTTTCTCTACTATACGAAAATCTTTATGTGATGTTCTAGGTCTCACCGATATGTAAGAATGTTCCCTCAACTTGCATTTAGCGGATTTCACAATTAAGAAACCATTGGGAAGAATTAATGATGTGCTCATACTCACTAATATAAATTATGTGACTATGGATTTCATTGTGCTTGATATCGAGTGTAATCCGTCTTGTCCTATAATACTTGGTAGACCCTTTCTATGAACCATAGGTGTGGTTGTTGACATGAAAGAAGGTAATATAAGTTTTCAATTCCCACTAGAGAAAGGGATGGAACACTCCCCAAGAAGGAAAATTAAACCTTCTTATGAATCTATCATGACAGCCACCTATGATATTGCTTTGAAAGATGACAAAATGTGAAACTATGCACTATGCCTAGCTAGGGGCATAAAACAATATCGCTTGTTGGGAGGCAACACACTATTTATCTTAGCTATATATTTTTACTTTATGCTCTTGTGTTATGACATGATTATTGATGCTGAAATTATTGTGTTTTTACTTTTTTAATTAGTGTTTGTTCCAAGTAAACCCTTTGGATGATTTGGATGATAGTTGAATTGATACAGTGCAGAAACAGAAACTTTTGCGCCAAGTATTTTTATTTTTATTTTTACTAGAATGTGATAAATTGCACAATTTTTTACATAGTATTTATATACAAATTTTCAAGGTTTTCCTAAATTTTCAGAATTTTCGGAGTTACAAATTATGGTTTCAATAGAGATCTTTACAGACTGTTCTCTTTTAGACAGATTCTGTTTTTATTGCATAGTGTGCCTGTTTTAATAATTCTATGGATTGTACCGGGGAGTATAAGTCATGGAGGAGTTATAATACAATATTTATTATGCAAGAGCAATTGTGAATCTATTTATAAAAGTACCTAAATATTTTATCTTATTATTATTGTACTAACGGACCTCATGAAGTTTCTGTTGAGTTTTATGTTGGAGATATGCCCTAGAGGCAATCATCTATGATGATATTTCCTATGTGTTTATGAATAAAGATAGTCCTTGGACATTATCAATGATGTGTATTAACAAGTACGTGACTTGTTTGTGAGACTATGCATTGTATGATGACTGTCCTAAATGGTCCCTAGTCGAAAGGGCTATGTGGACGCACAACCAGTTAGACTAGCATATGACATGGTGGATGGTTCGGTCTCACTGACCATGTAGCATTGGATGTTAGACGGATAATATGGACTCAGAAAGATCTAGTCGGATTCGACGTAGTCGGATCCAAGTCGAGATAAGGTCTGAGTTGGACAGACCCGACTATGAGACGCAGCGATAGGTCATCTGTGAGTCTCTAGTACAACATATGTTCTATGTCCTAAGACCTGAGCTGGCGCATGTACTCGGGATGGTGATAGACTTGCTTTGGGCCGACCAAAAGCTACTCCATAACTGGGTAGTTATAAAGGTGGGTTTCGGGCTTGTCCTGACCCATGCTGCGAGACATGGTTGAGCAAGATGGGATTTGCCCCTCCGATCAGGAGAGATATACTCTGGGCCCCTCAGGTGATCCGACCTTGATAAGCATGGCCATGCAATGAGGATTATGAGATAATCCGAAGTGTTGGTCGGATTCACCGGAACGAGAAAGAGGTCGTGATGCAACAAGGATGACTATGTCGCCTTGAGCATGACAACATATATCGTGTGGCAAAGGGAACAAAAGTGTGATGTACATGTTCACCTAACCAGCTTCATCGGACACTTGGAGTCCGCTTTGCTACAGGCCGCTACCGACTGGTCGAGTCGGATGTGATCTGACTCGCGACCAAGTGAATGAGAACCTAAGGGGTTGCGCGCTTAAGGGAAGGAACATGTGGGCTTTAGGATCCGTGCGAGACCCAAGAGTTGAGCCCGTGCCGGATGCCTATATATAGTGGAGGTGCGGCACACCCATCTGGTTGATCACTTCGGCACCGTCATTAGGGCTGTGCATGTGTTGCAACTAGCCACCACCACTTCCCACCGCCGACCGTGTGATCGGACCTAGCAGTCCGCCGCACGGTGTTCCTGCTGCACGCGTGGATACCGTTAGAGTCGGTGCACTTGTGCCGCTCCGGCGAACCTGTACCTGGGATCCGGCGACCGGCTGCGTGAGGGAGATCGAATCGGTTGTTCTAGGGAGATCGGACGAGGAGGAGACGGACCACGCGAACGCGCTGCCCCAACTCTACTTCCACTGCACGGCACTGCGCGTCTAGTGGTAACGAAATTTGAGAATTGTTCTCAAGCACGATAAAAGGAACATGTTCTAGAGGATCCACTTCCAGAGGAACCTGCCGAGAATGCTAGTGCCACAACCAAGAATGCCCACCAGAAACTCGTTGATGAATCAAACGAGATCAGCTGCCTCATGCCGGCTTGTATGGAGCCCGATTTGCAACAGCATTTCGAAAACATTGTGGATTTCGATATGATCGAGTGTCTCAAGAGCATGTTTCAGGTGCAGGCTAAGACCGAAAGGTTCAACGTCTGGCAATCCTTGACGGATTGTATGTTGGAAATATGCCCTAGAGGCAATAATAATTTAGTTATTATCATATTTCCTTGTTCGTGATAATCGTTTATTATCCATGCTATAATTGTATTGATTGGAAACTCAAATACATGTGTGGGTACATAGACAACACTGTGTCCCTAGTATGCCTCTAGTTAACTAGCTCGTTGATCAAAAGATGGTGAAGGTTTCCTAGCCATGGACATGAGATGTCATTTGATAACGGGATCACATCATTAGGAGAATGATGTGATGGACAAGACCCAAACTGTAAACGTAGCATATGATCGTGTCAGTTTATTGCTATTGTTTTCTGCATGTCAAGTATCTGTTCCTATGACCATGAGATCATGCAACTCCCTGACATCGGAGGAGTACCTTGTGTGTATCAAACGTCGCAACGTAACTGGGTGACTATAAAGGTGCTCTACAGGTATCTCCGAGGATGTCTGTTGGGTTGGCATGGATCAAGACTGGGATTTGTTACTCCGTGTGACGGAGAGGTATCTCAGGGCCCACTCGGTAATACAACATCACAATGAGCCTTGCAAGCAATGTGACTAAAGTGTTAGCCACGAGATCTTGTATTACGGAACGAGTAAAGAGACTTGCCGGTAACGAGATTGAACTAGGTATAGAGATACCGACGATCGAATCTCGGGCAAGTAACATACCGAAGAACAAAGGGAACAACATACGGGATTAACTGAATCCTTGACATAGAGGTTCGACCGATAAAGATCTTCGTAGAATATGTAGGAGCCAATATGGGCATCCAGGTCCCGCTATTGGTTATTGACCGTAGAGGTGTCTCGGTCATGTCTACATAGTTCTCGAACCCGCAGGGTCTACACACTTAACGTTTGGTGACGATATAAGTATAGTTGAGTTGTTATGTTGGTGACCGAAAGTTGTTCGGAGTCCCGGATGAGATCCCGGACATGACGAGGAGCTCTGGAATAGTCCGGAGGTAAAGATTGATATATGGGATAATAGTGTTTGGTCTCCGGAAGGGTTCCGGAATTCACCGGAAGGAGTTTCGGATGTTTCCCGAAATGTTCGGGTACGAGAACACTTTATTTGGGCCAAGGGGTAAAGCCCACGAGGCTTTAGGAAGGTGCAAAAGGAAGTTTTGCGGAGGCTAGGGCCCAGACGCCAGGGACCCTGGCGTCTGGGGCCAGACGCCGAGGACCCTGGCGTCTGGTCCTGGAGTCCGAGCAGGACTCTTGCCTTGCGGACCAAACCGACTTTGAGGAGGCTCTTTCTCCAAGTTTCGACCCCAGGGCTCAACATATAAATAGAGGGGCAGGGCTAGCACCCGGAACACATCAAGATTTCCCCAAGCCGTGTGCGACAACCCTAACCCTCTAGTTCCTCCGTCATAATCTCCGTAGTGCTTGGCGAAGCCCTGCAGAGATTGTTCCTCACCACCATCACCACGCCGTCGTGCTGCCGGAACTCATCTACTACTTCACCATCGCTCGCTGGATCGAGGAGGTGAAGGCGTCATCAAGCCGTACGTGTGTTGAACGCGGAGGTGCCGTCCGTTCGGCACTAGTTCATGATCGGATCGAGGGACGACTTGTGATTTGGATCGCGGAGACGTTCGACTACATCAACCACGTTTCTTAACGCTTCCGCTTAGCGATCTACAAGGGTATGTAGATACACTCTCCCTCTCGTAGATGCTCATCACCATGGATAGATCTTGTGTGTGCGCAGGAAAATTTTTGTTTCCCATGCAACGTTCCCCAACAGTGGCATCCGAGCTAGGTCTATGCGTAGATGAGATCTCGAGTAGAACACAAACGAGTTGTGGGCGTGGGTGTATACATATTGCTTGCCATTACTAGTTGATACTTGATTCGGCGGTATTGTGAGATGAAGCGGCCCGGACCGACATTACGCGTACGCTTACGCGAGACAGGTTCCTTCAACTGACATGTAACTTCGTTGCATAAAGATGGCTAGCGGGTGTCTGTCTTTCTCACTTTAGTTGAATCAATTTCAATGAAGAGGGTTCTTTTAGAAGATCAAAAAGCAATCACTACACCACGTTGTGGTTTTGCGTTGGTAAGAACGGTTCTTGCAAACCCGTAGCAGCCACGTAAAATTTGCAACAACAATTAGAGGACGTCTAACTTGTTTTTGCAGGGTATGTTGTGATGTGATATGGCCAATTACATGATGAGATATATGTGATGTATGAGATGATCATGTGTTGTATAGAATATCACGACTTGCATGTCGATGAGTACGGCAACTGGCAGGAGCCATAGAGTTGTCTTTAATTATTGTATGACCTGCGTGTCAATCATTAAGCGCTATGTAATGCTTTACTTTATCGCTAAACGTTAGCAATAGTCGTGGAAGCAACAGTCGGCGTGACAACCTCATGGCGACACGTTGATGGAGATCAAGATGATGGAGATCATGGTGTCATGCCGGTGACGATGGAGATCATGCCGGTCCTTTGGAGATGGAGATCAAAAGCACGAGTTCATGGCCATATCATGTCACTTATGATTTGCATGTGATGTTAATCCTTTTATGCATCTTATTTTGCTTAGGACGACTGTAGCATTATAAGGTGATCCCTCACTTAAATTTCAAGATAAATTGTGTTCTCCCCGAGTGTGCACCATTGCGAAAGTTCGTCGTTTCGAGACACGCCGTGATGATCGGGTGTGATAGACTCTACGTTCACATACAACGGGTGTAAGCCATGTCGCACGTGCGGAACACTCGGGTTAAACTTGACGAGCCTAGCATGTACAGACATGGCCTCGGAACACAAGAGACCGAAAGGTCGAACATGAGTCATATAGTAGATATGATCAACATGAAGATGTTCACCATTGAAACCACCTCAACTCACGTGATGATCGGACTTGAGTTGGTGGATTTGGATCATGTGACACTCGAATGACCGGAGGGATGTCAATTTGAGTGGGAGTTTTTAAGTAATATGATTAACTAAACTCATTATCATGAACATAGTCAAAATGTCTTTGCAAATTATGTTGTAGATTACTAGCTCGCGCTGTAGCTCCCTTGAATTTTTATATGTTCCTAGAGAAATAGATTTGAAAGATGATGGTAGCAATAATGCGGACTGGGTTCGTGATCTGAGGATTGTCCTCAATGCTGCACAGAAGGCTTATGTCCTTAATGCACCACTCGGTGCGCCACCCCCTCAAGCGTCGTCTGTAGATGTTGTGAACATCTGACAGGCACGTTCTGATAACTACTTGATAGTTCAGTGCATCATGCATTACGGCTTAGAATTGAGGCTCCAAAACGTTTTGAACGTCACGGAACATATGAGATGTTCTAAGAGCTGAAATTGGGATCTCAGGCTCGTGCCCGTGTTGAGAGGTATGAGACCTCCAACAAGATTCTTTGCCTGCAAGATGATGGAGAATAGCTCAATCGTTGAGCATGTGCTCAGATTGTCTGGGTACTACAATCGCTTGAATCGAGTGGAAGTTGATCTTCCAGATAAGATAGTGATTGGTATAGTTCTCCAAGTCACTGTCACTAAGCTACTAGAACTTCGTGATGAACTATAAAAGGCCAGAGATGGAAATAATGATCCCTGAGCTATTCGCGATGTTTGACCCTGCGAAGGTAGAAATCAAGAAGGAGCATCAAGTGTTGATGGTTAGTAAAACCACTAGTTTCAAGAAGGGCAAGGGCAAGGAGGGATACTTCATGGATGGCAAGCCAGTTGCTGCTCCAGTAAAGAAACCCAAGGTTGAACCCAAACCCGAGACTGAGTGCTTCTATTATGAGGAGAACGGTTGCTGAAGTGGAACAACCCTAGATGCTTGGTAGATAAGAAGGTTGGCAACGTCGACAGAAGTATATTTGATATACGTGTTATTGATGTGTACCTTACTAGTACTCCTAGTAGCACCTGGGTATTAGATACCGGTTCGGTTGCTAAGTGTTGGTAACTCAAAATAAAAGCTACGGAATAAACGGAGGCTAAGGGTGAGGTGACGATGAGTGTTGGAAGTGTTTCCAAGGTTGATGTGATCACCATCGCGCGCTCTCTCTACCTTTGGGATTAGTGATGAACCTAAATAAATGTTATTCGGTGTTTGCGTTAAGCATGAACGTGATTAGATCAAGTTTATTGCAATACGGTTATTCATTGCAGTTAGAGAATAATGGTTATTCTGTTTACATGAATAATACCTTCAATGGTCATGCACCCAATAAGAGTGGTTTATTGAATCTTGATCGTAGTGATACACATGTTCATAATATTGATGCCAAAAGATACAAAGTTAATAATGATAGTACCACATACTTGTGGCACTGCCGCTAAATGTCATATTGGTGTAAAACGCATGAAGAAACTCCATGCTGATGGATCTTTGGACTCATTCGATTTCGAATCGGTTGAGACATGCGGACCATGCCTCATGGGCAAGATGACTAAAACCCCGTTTTCCGGTATGATGGAGCGGGCAATTGACTTATTGGAAATGATACATGTTGATGTATGCGGTCCAGTGAGTTTTGTAGTGGGCGGTGGATATCGTTATTTTCTTACCTTCACTGATGATTTGAGTAGATATAGTGTATATTTACTTAATGAAACACAAGTCTGAATCGTTTGAAAAGTTCAGAGTGAAGTTTGAGATCATCGTGACAAGAAGATAAAATGTCTACGATATGATCGTGGAGGTAAATATCTGAGTTACGAGTTTGGTATATAACTTAAGACAATGTGGAAGTTGTTTCACAACTCACGCCACCTGGAACACCATAGTGTGATGGTGTGTCCGAACGTCGTAGTTGTGCTCTATTATATATGGTGCGAACTATGATGTCTCTTATCGATTTACCACTATCGTTTTAGGGTTATGCATTAGAGACAACCACATTCACTTTAAAAGGGGCACCATAAGTCCGTTGAGATGACACCGTATGAATTTTGGTTTGGCGGAAACCTAAGCTGTCATTTTTTTATGTTTGGGGCTGCGACGCTTATGTGAAAAAGGGTTTTCACCTAATGAGCTCGAACCCAAAGTGGACAAATGCATCTTCATAGAATACCCTAACGTAACAGTTGGGTGAACCTTCTATCTCAGATCCAAGCACAAAGTGTTTGTTGCTAAAACGGGTCCTTTCTCGAGAAAAAGTTTCTTTCAAAAGATTGAGTGGGAGGAAGATAGAACTTGATGAGGTTGTTGAACCTTTGTTTCAACCAAAGAGTAGCGCAACGCAGAAAGTTGTTTCTGTGGAGCCTACGTTAGTTGAAGAGGAAGTTAATGATGATGATCATGAAACTTCGGATCAAGTTACTATCGAACCTCGTGGGTCGACAAGGACGCGTACTGCTCCTGAGTGGTACGGCAACCCTGTCTTAGAGGTCATGTTGTTGAACAACGATGAACCTACGAGCTATGGAGAAGCGATGATGGGCCCGGATTCCGAGAAATGGTTAGAGGCCATGAAATCCGAGATGGGATCCATGTAAGAAAACAAAGTATGGGCTTTGGAAGTATTACCTGAAGGGCGTAAGGCCATTCAGAACAAATGGATTTTTTAAGAGGAAGACGGACGTGGACGGTAATGTCACCGTCTATAAAGCTCGACTTGTGGCAAAGGGTTTTTCACAAGTTCAAGGAGTTGACTACGATGAGACTTTCTCACCCGTAGCGATGCTAAAGTCTGTTGGAATCATGTTAGCAGTTGCTGCATTTTTCAATTATGAAATCTGGCAGATGGATGTCAAAAACATCGTTTCCTTGACGGTATCCGTAAGGAAAGGTTGTATGTGATACAACCGGAAGGTTTTGTCAGTCCTAAGGATGCTAAAATGTATGCAAACTCCAGCGATCCTTCTATGGACTGGAGCAAGCATCTCGGAGTTGGAATATACACTTTGATGAGGTGATCAAAGTTTTTATGTCTATACAAAGTTTATGAGAAACTTGTATTTACAATAGAGTGAGTGGGAGCACTATGGAATTTCTGATAAGTATATGTGGTTGACATATTGTTGATCGGAAATGATGTAGAATTTCTGGAAAGCATAAAGGGTCGTTTGAAAGGAGTTTTTCAAAGGAAGACCTGGAATGAAGCTACTTAAATATTGGGCATCAAGATCTATAGAGATAGATCAAGACGTCTGATAAGACTTTCAATGAGTACATACCTTGACAAGATTTTGAAAGAGTTCAAAATGGATCAGTCAAAGAAAGAGTTCTTGCCTGATTTGTAAGGTGTGGAGTTGAGTGAGACTCAAAGCTCGACCACGGCAGAAGAAAGAGAAAGGACGAAGGTCATCCCCTATGCCTTATCCATAGGCTCTGTATAGTATGCCATGCTGTGTACCGCACCTGATGTGTGCCTTGCCATGATTCTGTCAAGGGGTACAAGAGTGATCCAGGAGTGGATCACTGGACAGCGGTCAAGATTATCCTTAGTAACTAGAGGACTAAGGAAATATTTCTCAATTATGGAGGTGATGAAGAGTTCGTCGTAAAGGGTTACGTCGATGCAAGCTTTGACACCTATCCGGACGACTCTGAGTAGCAGTCAGGATACATATAGTGGAGCAGCCATTTGGAATAGCTCCAAGTGGAGTGTGGTAGAAGTGTCTACAGTATGACATAGAGATTTGCAAAGTACACACGGATCTGAATGTCGCAGACCCGTTGACTAAAGACCTCTCTCACATGCAAAGCATGATCGAACCCCAGAACTCATTGGGTGTTAGAACAATGTAAATCACATGGTGATGTGAACTAGATTATTGACTCTAGTGCAAGTGGGAGACTGTTGGAAATATGCCCTAGAGGCAATAATAATTTAGTTATTATCATATTTCCTTGTTCGTGATAATCGTTTATTATCCATGCTATAATTGTATTGATTGGAAACTCAAATACATGTGTGGGTACATAGACAACACTGTGTCCCTAGTATGCCTCTAGTTAACTAGCTCATTGATCAAAAGATGGTGAAGGTTTCCTAGCCATGGGCATGTGATGTCATTTGATAACGGGATCACATCATTAGGAGAATGATGTGATGGACAAGACCCAAACTGTAAACGTAGCATATGATCGTGTCAGTTTATTGCTATTGTTTTCTGCATGTCAAGTATCTGTTCCTATGACCATGAGATCATGCAACTCCCTGACATCGGAGGAGTACCTTGTGTGTATCAAACGTCGCAACGTAACTGGGTGACTATAAAGGTGCTCTACAGGTATCTCCGAGGATGTCTGTTGGGTTGGCATGGATCAAGACTGGGATTTGTTACTCCGTGTGACGGAGAGGTATCTCAGGGCCCACTCGGTAATACAACATCACAATGAGCCTTGCAAGCAATGTGACTAAAGTGTTAGCCACGAGATCTTGTATTACGGAACGAGTAAAGAGACTTGCCGGTAACGAGATTGAACTAGGTATAGAGATACCGACGATCGAATCTCGGGCAAGTAACATACCGAAGAACAAAGGGAACAACATACGGGATTAACTGAATCCTTGACATAGAGGTTCGACCGATAAAGATCTTCGTAGAATATGTAGGAGCCAATATGGGCATCCAGGTCCCGCTATTGGTTATTGACCGTAGAGGTGTCTCGGTCATGTCTACATAGTTCTCGAACCCGCAGGGTCTACACACTTAACGTTTGGTGACGATATAAGTATAGTTGAGTTGTTATGTTGGTGACCGAAAGTTGTTCGGAGTCCCGGATGAGATCCCGGACATGACGAGGAGCTCTGGAATAGTCCGGAGGTAAAGATTGATATATGGGATAATAGTGTTTGGTCTCCGGAAGGGTTCCGGAATTCACCGGAAGGAGTTTCGGATGTTTCCCGAAATGTTCGGGTACGAGAACACTTTATTTGGGCCAAGGGGTAAAGCCCACGAGGCTTTAGGAAGGTGCAAAAGGAAGTTTTGCGGAGGCCAGGGGCCAGACACCAGGGACCCTGGCGTCTGGGGCCAGACGCCGAGGACCCTGGCGTCTGGTCCTGGAGTCCGAGCAGGACTCTTGCCTTGCGGGCCAAACCGACTTTGAGGAGGCTCTTTCTCCAAGTTTCGACCCCAGGGCTCAACATATAAATAGAGGGGCAGGGCTAGCACCCGGAACACATGAAGATTTCCCCAAGCCGTGTGCGGCAACCCTAACCCTCTAGTTCCTCCGTCATAATCTCCGTAGTGCTTGGAGAAGCCCTGCAGAGATTGTTCCTCACCACCATCACCACGTCGTCGTGCTGCCGGAACTCATCTACTACTTCACCATCGCTCGCTGGATCGAGGAAGTGAAGGCGTCATCAAGCCGTACGTGTGTTGAACGCGGAGGTGCCGTCCGTTCGGCACTAGTTCATGATCGGATCGAGGGACGACTTGTGATTTGGATCGCGGAGACGTTCGACTACATCAACCGCGTTTCTTAACGCTTCCGCTTAGCGATCTACAAGGGTATGTAGATACACTCTCCCTCTCGTAGATGCTCATCACCATGGATAGATCTTGTGTGTGCGCAGGAAATTTTTTGTTTCCCATGCAACGTTCCCCAACAGTGGCATCCGAGCTAGGTCTATGCGTAGATGAGATCTCGAGTAGAACACAAACGAGTTGTGGGCGTGGGTGTATACATATTGCTTGCCGTTACTAGTTGATACTTGATTCGACGGTATTGTGAGATGAAGCGGCCCGGACCGACATTACGCGTACGCTTACGCGAGACAGGTTCCTTCAACTGACATGTAACTTCGTTGCATAAAGATGGCTAGCGGGTGTCTGTCTCTCTCACTTTAGTTGAATCAATTTCAATGAAGAGGGTTCTTTTAGAAGATCAAAAAGCAATCACTACACCACGTTGTGGTTTTGCGTAGGTAAGAACGGTTCTTGCAAACCCGTAGCAGCCACGTAAAATTTGCAACAACAATTTGAGGACGTCTAACTTGTTTTTGCAGGGTATGTTGTGATGTGATATGGCCAATTACATGATGAGATATATGTGATGTATGAGATGATCATGTGTTGTATAGAATATCACGACTTGCATGTCGATGAGTACGGCAACTGGCAGGAGCCATAGAGTTGTCTTTAATTATTGTATGACCTGCGTGTCAATCATTAAGCGCTATGTAATGCTTTACTTTATCGCTAAACGTTAGGAATAGTCGTGGAAGCAACAGTCGGCGCGACAACCTCATGGCGACACGTTCATGGAGATCAAGATGATGGAGATCATGGTGTCATGCCGGTGACGATGGAGATCATGCCGGTGCTTTGGATATGGAGATCAAAAGCACGAGTTCATGGCCATATCATGTCACTTATGATTTGCATGTGATGTTAATCCTTTTATGCATTTTATTTTGCTTAGGACGACGGTAGCATTATAAGGTGATCCCTCACTTAAATTTCAAGATAAATTGTGTTCTCCCCGAGTGTGCACCGTTGCGAAAGTTCGTCGTTTTGAGACACGCCGTGATGATCGGGTGTGATAGACTCTACGTTCACATACAACGGGTGTAAGCCATGTTGCACATGCGGAACACTCGGGTTAAACTTGACGAGCCTAGCATGTACAGACATGGCCTCGGAACACAAGAGACCGAAAGGTCGAACATGAGTCATATAGTAGATATGATCAACATGAAGATGTTCACCATTGAAACCACCTCAACTCACGTGATGATCGGACTTGAGTTGGTGGATTTGGATCATGTGACACTCGAATGACCGGAGGGATGTCAATTTGAGTGGGAGTTTTTAAGTAATATGATTAACTAAACTCATTATCATGAACTTGTGATTTGGATCGCGGAGACGTTCGACTACATCAGCCGCGTTTCTTAACGCTTCCGCTTAGCGATCTACAAGGGTATGTAGATACACTCTCCCTCTAGTAGATGCTCATCACCATGGATAGATCTTGTGTGTGCGCAGGAAAAATTTTGTTTCCCATGCAACGTTCCCCAACATTGTAAGCTGAAAGAGGGTGATCCACTGAGCCCGCATGTGATCAAGATGACCGGGTACGTGCAAGCTTTGGATCGGTTAGGTTTCCCACTTGGGGACGAGCTGTCAACGGATGCAATTCTGGGTTCTCTTCCACCTAGCTATGGGACGTTCGCCTCGAACTATCATATGCACGGCATGGATAATAAGCTCACTGAATTGCATGGGATGCTTAAGGTGGCAGAGCAAGATATTAAGAAAGGAATGCATCAAGTGTTGATGGTGCAGAACTCGGCTAAGTTCAAGAAGAGTTGGTCCAAGAAAAAGGGTATGGCAAAGGGCACGGAGAAGGTTGTCTCCACTGCTGCGCCGAAGCCGGGACCGGACTCAAAGGCCATTTACTTTCATTGCAAGGAAACTGGTCACTAGAAGAGGAACTGTAGCAAGTGGCTTGCTGAGCATGGCAAGAAGGCAGGAAATGCTTCTTAAGGCAAAGGTACACTTGTTACATATGTTATAGACATTTACCTTGCTGACATACCTAGTAGCTCTTGGGTATTTGATACCGGATCGGTTGTTCATATTTGCAACTCAATGCAGGGGCTGATAAGAACTAGTCGTGTGGCACAAGGGGAGATTGACATCAGGGTCGGCAACAAAGCAAGAGTTGCTGCGTTGGAGGTCGGCATGATGCAGCTCAAGCTTCCTTCTGGATTTATTTTGGAATTGAATAATTCTTATTACATTCCCGCACTTAGTCGGAACATTATTTCTGCCTCATGCTTGATGAGTCAGGGTTATGAATTCAGTTTAAAGGACAATGGTTGTTCATTTTATTTGAATGGAATGTTCCACGGCTATGCACCCATTGTGGATGGGCTATTTATTTTAAATCTAGAAACGGAACCAGTCTGTAACATGAATGTCAAGAGGCATAAGCCTAATGAGATAAATCCGACTTACTTCTGGCATTGCCGGCTTGGACATATTAGTCTGAAATGCTTGAAGAAGCTCCATGATGATGGACCCCTAACTTCGTCCGACTTCGGGTCGTTCGAGACATGCGAATCATGATTGCTCGGCAAGATGACTAAGTCTCCTTTTGCAAAGAGTTGCGAAAGGGCATCCGAGCTGTTGGAGCTTATACACAGTGATGTGTGTAGTCCAATGAGCACAACGGCCAGAGGTGACTATCAGTACTTCGTGACTTTTACCGACGACTTGAGTAGATATGGATATATCTGTTTGATGAGGCACAAGTCAGAAACTTTTGAAAAGTTCAAAGAGTTTCAGAATGAGGTTGAAAATCAGCTTGGCAAGACGATAAAGCTTTTGTGATCAGATCGTGGAGGTGAGTACATGAGCCAGGAGTTTGATGATCATCTGAAAAGCCGAGGTATAGTACCTCGGCTCACACCTCCGAGTACGCCGCAGAGAAACGACGTGTCAGAACGGAGAAATCGAACCTTGTTGGACATGGTCCGATCGATGATGAGCAAATCGGATTTACCCTTGTCATTCTGGGGATACGCTCTAGAAACTGCAGCTTTCACAGTAAACATGGTACCATCAAAATCCGTAGACAAGACACCACATGAGATGTGGACTGGGAAGAGTCCTAGTTTGTCTTTTCTAAAGATTTGGGATTGTGAAGCATTTGTCAAGCGACTCATGTCGGACAAGCTTACACCTAAGTCGGATAAATACATATTCGTGGGATATCCGAGGGAAACCTTGGGATACAGCTTCTACAACCGAGAAGAGAACAAAGTGTTTGTTGCTCGGAACGGGGTTTTCCTAGAGAAAGAGTTTCTCAGTCAGGAAGCCAGTGGGAGAATGGTGCGACTCGAAGAAATTCAAGAGCCACTCGGGGACGACTCGGCTGGTGATGAGATCATACCAGAGTCGGTCAAGGAACCCGTAGTGGAGTCGGCACCGGAGCCACGGAGGTCGGAAAGATTGCGCAGAGTGCGCCACGTGTTGCTGCTAGAAAGTGACGAGCCGGCCATGTATGCGGAAGCAATGGTGAGCCCAGATTCTGAGGCATGGCTGGAGGCCATGAGATCCGAGTTAAAGTCCATGGATGATAATCAAGTCTGGGACTTGGTTGATCCGCCACCTAGCGTAATTGCCATTGTTTGCAAATGGGTCTTTAAGAAGAAAACCGATGTGGATGGAAATGTTCAAATCCACAAAGCTCGGCTTGTCGCTAAAGGTTTTGGACAAGTTCAAGGAATTGACTATGACGAGACCTACTCGCCGGTAGCGATGCTAAAGTCGGTGAGGATCATACTAGCTATAGCTGCATATTTCAATTATGAGATATGGCAGATGGATGTCAAAACGGCTTTCCTTCATGGAAATTTAAAGGAGGATGTATACATGATACAGCCTGAAGGTTTTGTCGATCCAAATATTGCTAGTAAAATATGCAAGCTCAAGAGATCCATTTATGGATTGAAGCAAGCAGCTCGGAGTTGGAACATTCGTTTTGATGAAGTCATTGTTGACCTTGGTTTCATCAAGAACGAAGAGGACTATTATTTATACAAGAAGTCTAGTGGGAGCTCGGTAGTATTTTTGATCCTGTATGTGGATGACATACTGCTGATCGGAAATGATGTTTCGATGCTGAACTCAGTCAAGGAATCATTGAATGGCAAGTTTTTGATGAAAGACCTTGGAGAAGCAGTATACATTTTAGGCATCAAGATCTATAGAGATAGATCGAAGAAGCTGCTCGGCTTAAGCCAGAGAACGTACATAGACAAAGTGTTGAAGCGGTTCAACATGAGTGGGGCCAAGAAAGGGTTATTGCCCATCTCACTTGGTATAAGGCTAAGCAAGACTCGGAGTCCTACGACTTATGATGAGCGAAACCGAATGAGTAGGATTCCGTATGCTTCGGCAATAGGATCCATCATGTATGCCATGCTATGTACTCGACCTGATGTTGCCTATGCAATAAGCTTAACAAGCAGATACTAGGCTGGCCCAGGTGAGAGTTACTGGGCAGCGGTGAAAACTATCCTAAAGTACCTGAAAAGGACTAAAGAGATGTTCCTAGTTTATGGAGGTGAGGAGGAGCTCTGCATAAAGGGTTACGCTGATGCTAGTTTCCAAACCGACAGGGATGATTGTCGATCGCAAACTGGATTTGTGTATGTCGTGAATGGAGGAGCAGTGAGCTGGACGAGTTCCAAGCAAGGTACGGTGGCCGACTCCAGAACACAGGCCGAATACATTGCGGCTTGTGAAGCCGCAAAGGAAGGTGTTTGGATTCGGAAGTTCCTGGAGGATCTTGGTGTGTTCCCAGGCTGGGCAAAACCTTTGGACCTGTATTGCGACAATTCAGGCGCCATCGCACAGGCCAAGGAGCCGAGACAACACCACAAGACCAGGCACATAGACCGAAAGTATCACCTGATACGAAAGCTCGTAAAGAATGGTGATACTAATTTATGCAAGATTCATACGGATGAAAATGTTGCAGATCCGTTGACTAAGCCTCTTCCACAACCCAAGCATGAGGGGCACGTTAGATCTATGGGCATTCGATGTCTATTTGATTGACTCTAGTGCAAGTGGGAGACTGTTGGAGATATGCCCTAGAGGCAATCATGTATGATGATATTTCCTATGTGTTTATGAATAAAGATAGTCCTTGGACATTATCAATGACGTGTATTAACAAGTACGTGACTTGTTTGTGAGACTATGCATTGTATGTTGACTGTCGTAAATGGTCCCTAGTTGAAAGGGCTATGTGGACGCACAACCAGTTAGACTAGCATATGACATGGTGGATGGTTCGATCTCACTGACCATGTAGCATTGGATGCTAGCCAGATAATATGGACTCAGAAAGATCTAGTCGGATTCGATGTAGTCGGATCCGAGTCGAGATAAGGTCTGAGTTGGAAAGACCCGACTATGAGACGCAGCGATAGGTCATCTGTGAGTCTCTAGTACAACATACGTTCTATGTCCTAAGACCTGAGCTGGCGCATGTACTCGGGATGGTGATAGACTTGCTTTGGGCCGACCAAAAGCTACTCCGTAACTGAGTAGTTATAAAGGTGGGTTTTGGGCTTGTCCTGACCCATGCTGCGAGACATGGTTGGGCGAGATGGGATTTGCCCCTCCGACCAGGAGAGATATACTCTGGGCCCCTCGGGTGACCAGGATAAGCATGGCAATGCAATGAGGATTATGAGATAATCCGAAGTGTTGGTCAGATTCACCGGAACGAGAAAGAGGTCATGATGCAACAAGGATGACCATGTCGCCTTGAGCATGACAACATATATCGTGTGGCAAAGGGAACAGAAGTGTGATGTACAGGTTCGCCTAACCAGCTTCATCGGACACTTGGAGTCGGCACGCTTTGCTAGAGGCCCCTACCGACTAGTCGAGTCGGATGTGATCTGACTCGTGACCAAGTGAATGAGAACCTAAGGGGTCGCGCGCTTAAGGGAAGGAACACGTGGGCTTTAGGATCCGTGCGAGGCCCAAGAGTTGAGCCCGCGCCGGATGCCTATATATAGTGGAGGTGCGGCACACCCATCTGGTTGATCGCTTCGGCACCATCATTAGGGATTTGCATGTGTTGCAACTAGCCACCACCACTTCCCGCCGCCGACTGTGTGATCGGACCTAGCAGTCACCGCACGGTGTTCCTCCTGCACGTGCGGATACCGTTAGAGGCGGTGCACTTACGCCGCTCCAGCGAACCTGTACGTGGGATCCGGCGACCGGCTGCGCGAGGGAGATCGGATCGGCTGTTCGAGGGAGATCGGACGAGGAGGAGACGGACCACGCGAACGCGCTGCCCCAACTCTACTTCCGCTGCACGGCACTGCGCGTCTAGTGTTAACAAGCTGTGATCCATCTCCGTAGCATGTTCTTGGATGTTCTGCGCGTAGGAAAATTTTAATTCGCATGCGATGCACCTACGGTAGAACCCAACATTTTATGTGCTGAAGTTGTCAAGTTTCGGATGAGATCACGATGGATGAAGAAATAAGGAGCGGCAAGACCCTAAGCTTGGGTATGCCCAAGGTACCCCAAGGTAATATTCAAGTAAGACCCAAGCGTCTAATCTTGGGATGCCGTCCAGGGCATCCCCTCTTTCTTCTACCGTCCATCGGTATCTTACTTGGAGGTATTTTTTCATTCATCACATGATATGTGTTTTGCTTGGAGCGTCGTGTATTATATTTTTTTCTTGCTTTGATTGTTAGTTTTTCGCAATCATTGTTTGCCACACACACACACCTATTATGAGAGACACACATCCATCTGGATTTATTAGAATGTTCATTATGCCTCACTTATATCTATTGAGTTATGGCAATTATGCTCACGTGCTTCGCTTAAATCTTTAGAGCACGGGGAAATTGTATTTTCTATAAATCATGTACACTATCATACTTCACTTATATCTTTTTGAGAGTCTGAATAGTAAGTGGTAATTTGCACGAGTTATATGTTTAGTCGGAAAATGACAGGTATACAAGAGGGATATAATAAAAACTTGCATATAAATCACTAAATGTGAAACGTATGATCAACGGTATTGAGGATATAATATGGAGGATTAATAGTTGGTGATAGTTTATTAGTAAGAATAATGATATTGAGGTTTGTGATTCAATGTTCATTAAAGTGTCGGTCGTGGCATGACAAGGAAGTTAGAGTGTTTTGTATCCTTGATTGAAAACCTTGTGTGTTGTTTGGCCGGGGGGGCGCGGTGGTTAACTCCTACCAACCTATTAATTCAGTGTCTAGTGCCAGTTGTTGTTTTTTGCTTGTTTTTTGTTTACAGAGAATCAGTACCAAACGTAGTCCAAACATGACAAAACTTTTTGTGGATTTTTTCTAGAGCAAAACAAGACATGGGAGCTTCGGAGAAAGATCAGACGCCACATGAGGCAACCACAAGGGTAGGGGGCGTGCCCCATGGTAGGGCGCGCCCTCCCCTTGTGGCTCCCTCGTGGGTCCCTTTGACCGCCTCTTCTTTCTATAAATCCCCAAATATCCTAAAAACCCTAGGAGAGCATCCGAAATACCTTTTCCGCCGCCGCAAGTCTCTGTTCCGCTGCGATCCCATTTGGAGGCCTTTTCCGGTACTCTGCCGGAGGGGGGATCCATCACGGCGGCCATCTTCTTCAACCTTGCTGCCTCCCACATGGTGTGTGAGTAGTTTCTACAGGACGTATGGGTCCATAGTCTCTCTCTCTCTCCAATAAAATGATCTCTTCGGAGACCTATTCAATGTAACTTTTGCGGTGTGTTTGTTGGAATCTGATGAATTGCGAGTTTATGTTCAGATTATTCACTTAAAGTAATTGATTTAATCTAAGATTTATTATGCGTGATTTCATATAGCTAGGTATGCTTTCCGATCTATAAGTTTGCTTTTGCTAAGTAGCTGAGTAGATCATCAGAGGGATGATAACGCACAAGTATAGGGGATCATGACAGTCTCGGTAGTATTTCACCCTAATTTATTGATTCGACACAAGGGGAGCCAAAGAATATTTATTGGCCTTGATAGTTGAGTTGTCAATTCAACCGCACCTGGGATATCTTTCTGCAGCAAAGGTTTAGTAGCACGGCAAATAGTAGTAGCAAAAGTAACATTAGTAGTGATAGTAGCAATTTTGTAGCAGTTGTGACAGTAGCAGTAGCAATAGTAACTTAGCAAGATTCAGTATATGTAAAGCGTAGGCACGTGGATCGGTGATGGATAATGATTTAGATGAAATTGATCATATAACAGTTACACACTAGGGCGACACAGAACTAGCTCCAATTCATCAATGTAATGTAGGCATGTATTCCGTATATAGTCATACATGCTTGCGATAAGAACTTGCATGGCATCTTTTGTCCTACCCTCCTGTGGCAGCGGGGTCCTATTGGAAACTAAGGGATATTAAGGCCTCCTCTTAATAGAGAACCGGAACAAAGCATTAAGATATGGTGAATACATGAACTCCTCAAACTACGGCAATCACCGGAAAGAATCCCAATTATTGTCACCTTGGGGTATGCGGATCAAGACACGTAATAGGTGCATACAAGTTGCAAGATAGGTTCCAAATCACTCTTATATTCATGAAAACATAATAGGTTCAGATCTGAAATCATGGCACTCGGGCCCTAGTGACAAGCATTAAGCATAGCAAAGTCATAGCAACATCAATCTCAGAACAGAGTGGACACTAGGGATCAAACCCTATCAAACTTAACTCAATTACATGATCAATCTCATCCAATCCCACCACCGTCCAACAAGCCTACAAAGGAATTACTCACTCCCGGTGGTGAGCATCATGTCGGTGTTGATGGAGAAGGGTTGGAGATGACGACGGCGATGATTTCCCCTCTCCGGAGCCCAAAACAGGCTCCAGATCAGCCCTCCCGAGGAAGAACAGGAGGTGGCGACGGCTCCGTCTCGTGAAACGCGATGAAAACTTCTCTCTGATTTTTTTCTCCGAAGATGTGATTTTATAGGACTGGAATTAGGGTCGGAGGAGCCATGAGGGCCCCACAAGCCATCAGGGCGCGGCCTAGGGGGGTCGCGCCCTGATGTGTGGTGGCCCCCTGGCACACCCCCTCCGGCAAGTCTTCGCTCCTTAATTCATTATAATTCTCAAAAATAATTCACAAAAAGTTTCGTCCGATTCCGAGAACTTTTATTTCTGCACAAAAATAACACCAAGGTAGTTCAGCTGAAAACAACGTCAATTCGGGTTAGTTTCATTCAAATCATGCAAATTAGAGGTCAAAACCAGAGCAAAAGTGTTTGGAAAAGTAGATACGTTGGAGACGTATCAACTCCCCCAAGCTTAACTCATTGCTTGTCCTCAAGCAATTCAGTTGACAAACTGAAAGTGATAAAGAAAACTTTTACAAACTCTTTTGTTCTCGTTGTTATACACATGCTTAGCTAGTGTTCAAGTTTTCAGCATAAATCATAAATGACCACATCCATGATAACAATTAGGCATCATATCAATTCATTGCAATACATAACCAACTAGCAAGCAAATAATAAGATATCTCACATGCCAACACGTATCAAAATAATCATGATATAATATGGTGACATGGTATTTCGCTAACCCTTTCTGAGACTGCAAGACATAAATGCAGAGCACCTCTAAGGTTCAAGCAGCGACTAAACATTATAATTCAGAATATAAAAGATCCAGTCATGCTCGTATCCAACATTAGCTAGACTCAATGCATAAAAATGACAATAGTGCTCTCCGGTCTGGTGCTTTTAGTAAGAAGATGATGACTCAACAAAAAAATAATAGATAGGCCCTTCGCAGAGGGAAGCATTGATTTGCAGAGGTGCTAGAGCTCAAGTTTTAAAAAAAGTTGGAATATGGTTTTGAGTGGTGCACTTTTCCTGTCAACGTTACGACAAAGGTTTTCAATATCTTCCAAGCTAAACTCATCATTGGCGGTTCCCAAACAGAACAAGCAGAATAGTAAAGTTTACTCCTATCCACCATCCATACACGAACCATGGCTGACCAAATCCACGGATGCCTGCAACCATATCAACTGTCCCATGGAGTTTTGTTTAATTAATTTTTATTATACAGGACTGGGCATCCTTTTACTCGCCTCTCTCGTGCAATGACGGCGAATAAACGACTGTCTTGAGAATAATTCATTTACCATGGAAAATATTGACCGCCTCGTCGCTCCATGAGCGAGATGCGTGCACAAAATAGATGTTTATTTGAATGTTTAGAGATGGCACATGCAAATTTACTTGGAACGGCGGGGTAATACCGCATATAGGTAGGTATGGTGGACTCATGTGGAATAACTTGGTTTAAAGGTTTTTGATGCACAAGCAGCATTTCCGCTTAGTACAGGTGAAGGCTAGCAATAGGTTGGGAAGCGACCACCTAGAGAGCGAAAACAGTCATGGGCACGCATTGCGAATAATTAACATTGGACATAGCATGAGTAGGATATGAACACCCTGAATTTAAACATCATGAAGGTTGCGTTGGTTTTGAATCAACTACATGTTTGCACATGGGCCAAGTCAAGCCGCTTGAATTTCACAGAGGGAAATACCATACTACCATACCACATCATAACCATTTTAATGCATGTTGATCTATAAGATAAATCATTACTCACTACTAGCTGTTTAAGCATGGCATGAGAAGCTATAATCTCTAATTTTCATCATGAACATGTTCACTCATAATATACTGAATCGAGATCAAACGAGCTAAACATATTTACAAAAACGGAAAACAAGAAGAGTTCATACCAGCTTCCCTTGCCACGATCACTTCGTCAAATATCGTCATTATTGCCTTTCACTTGCATGACCGAATGATGTGATAATAATAGTAGTGCAAGAATACCGTGGACTAAGCTAAAATCTGCAAGGCAGTTTTGGACAAAGGAGAAGACAAGGTAATATTGGCTCTGTGTTAGGTAAACAATAAAGCATATAAGAGTCACTCAACATTTTCATCGTGGTCTTCTCCTTTCAAGAACTCAACAAAAAGAAAACAAATTCAGAGAAACACATTGGAATATTTTTGGAGTTTTTATTTTTCTCAAGCAAGCAAATAAACTAAGGGAAAACAAGAACGAGAAAAACTATTTACACGGGAGAGCTCCCAACATGCAAAGGAGATCTTTTTGGGTTTTCTTTTTAGTGCGGAAGATAATTAAACGGGAAGAGAAAACTAAAGAAGTGAGATTTTTTTTTGGGGGTTTCCAAAGTTTTTCAAACACACAAGAAGAAAGCAGAAAAATAAATCTAACATGGATATACTATGAAAGAGAATGAACACCGACAATTTATATGAAGTGCGTGAACATGAATGTAATGTCGGTGAGAAATATGTACTCCCCCAAGCTTAGGCGTTTGCCTAACTTGGTGATCACCACTGATAGTCTGGAAAATGGTTAGAGTGATAGCTTGAGGCGGCGTTCCTGGCCGCCTCCTCCGCCAAACGAGTAGCCTCCACTGTAGCTTTGTATTCCCGCACCTCCTCCTCGAGGACATAATAACGTTGTCGAGCCTGAAAATCAAAGAGGGCAGGTGCAGGCAAAGTGACAGACACAGGCGTATATTTATCAAATATTAAATTATATTCATAAACCCTAGTGCGGTTTACAATAAACTCATGATAGCGCATAGCGTCAAAGTCTAAATATCTTTCAGGCAGGATATGATCATTAGGTTGAGGCAACATTCCTAGCTTTGCAGCTACGCAGGAGGCATAAATCCCACCATACAAATCACCGTTGCTAGAATTAGAGTGCAGCCTTCGGGCAAAAATTGCACCAAGGTTATAGTGTTGTTCACCAGTTACATCAGTGCGAATAAGACTTAAATCAGGGGCACACAAAGCACTACAATCTTGTTTCCCTACTACACATTTTCCATTAAACAGCGCAAAGTAACGAATAGCGGGAAACTATATACTTTTAATTCTTGCCTGTGTTACCCCCCTATCTTCTCCAACACATAGGCTATTGAGAAACATATCATAATAAATTTTTGAAGGTTTCTCAGTTGAGCCCCAAAGTGGAAGTTTGCAAGCAATAGAGAAGTCTTCTAGAGTCATACTAAATGATTCATCATACAATTTAAATAACACTCTAGAAGCATGCAATTGATAACGAAAATTTTGCGTAAATGTACGGGTAAGGTCATAGTGTTGGACACACTTATCTGTGAGGAAATCGGTGAGGCCGGTATTATAAATGAATTGGTCAAATTCATCCTTAATGCCTACACCTATCATAAAATCTTCACTTGGCCACCGACAAGATTTGGCGTCAGCCATAACTATCTGGTTAACTCGTGGCTCGATGTAAGCTTGCCGTACTGAGTTCCCACTAGATGACTCACCCGAGGTGAGTCCTCTTGAGGATCTCCTCCTAAAGAAACTCATCTTCCCAAGAACAAATTTCTGAAATTTTTGACCCACAAACTTATGTCAATAAAATTTTGCAAGATTGATAGCAACTACTCATATGGATGCCCAGAGGCCATATCAAGCACTCATACTACTTGGAACTCAAAGAATTCAACATGCAAGCGCATTTTCTGTAGCACCAAGTGCAGCACATTATGCAAATATAAACCACTAAAACAAAAACTAATTGGAGGGATGGAGGAGTCACATACCAAGGAACAATTCCTCAAAACAGTTTCGGAAACGGAGTTCCGAGCAAAGAGATCGAAAATTTCACTTTCGGGGTGAAGAACACGGGAGAGAGATGGCTAGAATTTTTTTGCTGGAGGTAGGAGAGAGTGTGGGACGAAGGGATAAGGCAGGGGGCCCTGTGGGCCCCACAAGCCATCAGGGCGCGGCCTAGGGGGCGCCCTGATGTGTGGTGGCACACAGGTGCAGTTCCCTGATGTTATTTTTATGCCAATATTTTTTATTTATTCTAGAAAAAATCATGTTAAAATTTTGTGGCATTCTGAGACTTTTTATTTTTGGGCATTTTTCTACACACGGGAAAAACGAAAAAACGGAAAAATATGCTAATTTATTTTATTCAAACTGAAAATAACAGAGGATAAACTTTTGATGCAGAGAGTTGTGAATACTAAATTCATCAATCACATGCCTTCTGGAAAGGATCCATTAATAAGGTTGATCAAGTCTTAGTAACAACCACTTTCGGTTAACATGAAACCGAAGAATTCTCATATATCACTAGGTTACCTCAATGGGGATTCACATATCCCCAACAATAAGATTATAATATCTCTTCTTGACAGTAGGTAGAGGAATTGTGAAGCTTCCAATGATAACCGTGGTAGTAGGCTCAATGACGTTAATATTATTAACCAAAGTTTGCTTCTTCGGAAAATGCACGATATGTTGCTTGTCATTGACGTGAAAGGTAACCTTGCTTTTATTGCATTCAATAACAACCCCTGCAGTATTTAAGAATGGTCTACCAAGGATGATCGACATATTGTCGTCCTCGGGCATATCAAGAATAACAAAGTCTGTCAAGATAGTAACATTTGCAACCACAACAGGAACGTCCTCGCAAATTCCAATAGGTATAGCGGTGGACTTATCAGCCATTTGCAAAGATATCTCAGTAGGTGTAAGCTTACTCAAATCAAGTCTTTTATAAAGGGAGAAAGGCATGACACTAACACTGGCTCCTAAATCATGTAAAGCAGTTTTAACATAGTTTCTTTTAATGGAGCAAGGTATTGTGGGTATGCCGGGATCTCCTAACTTCTTGGGTATTCCTCCATCAAAAGAATAATTAGCAAGCATAGTAGCAATCTCAGTTTCAGGAATCTTTCTTTTGTTAGTAATAATATTCTTCATATACTTAGCATACGGAGGCATTTTCAATATATCAGTCAAACGAGTACGCAAAAAGACGGGTCTAATCATTTCAGCAAAGCGTTCAAAATCTTCATCATCCTTATTCTTAGAAGGCTTACGAGGGAATGGCATGGATTTTTGAACCCATGGCTCTCTTTCCCTTCCATGTTTTCTAGCAACAAAGTCTCTCTTATCATATTGTTTATTTTTAGGAGGTGGGTTATCAAGATCCTCAGCAGGTTCTATTTCTACATCATCATCATTTTCTTTATTAATATCTGGTGGAACATCTACATGCACAGTATCATTTTCATCTTCCTTTTCATTATCACTAGGTGCATGTTCACTACCAGATTGTGTCTCGGCATCAGAAATAGAAACATCATTTTGTTTCTTAGTACGTGTTTCTATAACAGGTTCACTAGAAGCATGCAAGTTCCTATCCTTTCTCTTCTTCTTTTTCTTATTAGAGGAACTAGGTGCATCACCATTAATTCTCTGGGAATCCCGCTCTATTCTTTTAGGATGACCTTCTGGGTAGAGAGGTTCTTGGGTCATACGACCTCCCCTAGTCATTACTCTAACATCATGATCATTCATATTATTATCTATTTTAGCAAGCAAATCATTTTGTGACTTAGCAACTTGGTCTAGTTGAGTGTGAACCATGGAAGCATGTTTACCTAAACCTTTTACATCATTAGCAATTCTAAACATCAAGTCACTTAAACGGTCAATCATCATAGCATTACGTCTCAATTGATCTTTAACGTAGTTATTGAAGTGTTCTTGCTTGACAATATAATTATCATATTCATCCATGCGTTGTTCAGGAGTCTTATTGTAAGGTATATCATTTTCAGTAAAGGAGCGGAGAGAGTTTACCTCTACTACCTGTGTTGGGTTATCAAGTCCATGTATTTTTTCAATAGGTGGTAATTTCTTGATATCCTCAATTTTAATACCTTTCTCCTTCATAGATATTTTTGCTTCTTGCATATCTTCAGGATTGAGAAATAGAATAACCCTCTTCTTTTGAATAGGTTCCGGAGGTGGCTCAGGAAGTGTCCAATCATCGGCATTTTGCAATATGTTATTCAATAATTCTTTAGCTTGACCGACATTTCTTTCCCTGAAAACACAACCAGCACAACTATCTAGGAAGTCCCTAGAAGCATCGGTTAGTCCATTATAAAAGATGTCGAGATTTTCATTTTTCTTGAGAGGACAATCAGGCAAAGCTCTAAGTAACCGGAGAAGCCTCCCCCAAGCTTGAGGGAGATTCTCTTCTTCAATTTGCACAAAGTTAAATATTTCCTGTAAGGCAGCTTGTTTCTTATGAGCAGGAAAATATTTTGCAGAAAAATAGTGAAGCATATCATGGGGACTACGCATACAACCAGGAGCAAGAGAAAGAAACCATTCCTTAGCCTCGCCTTTTAGCGAGAAAGGAAAAAGCTTAAAGATATAATAGTAGCGCATCTTTTCATCATCGGTAAACAGAGCAGCAATGCCATTCAGTTTCATAAGGTGTTTGACAACAGTTTCATTTTCATAGCCATGGAAAGGATCAGATTCTACTATAGGAATTAACTCAGGATCAACAGAGAATTCATAATCCTTATCAGTAACAAATATAGGAGAAGTCGCAAATTTAGGATCATATTTCATTTTCTCGATCTTAGAATTTTCTTTCAGTTTGCATAGTAGTTTTCTCAAATCATCTCTATTTTCACGAGCAAAGAAATCACTAGTTGTTTCCTTATCCATGACATAACCTTCAGGCACATGAGGCAATTCATATCTAATAGGATAGAGGGGTGTAACAGGTGATTCAAAGTCCTCATTAGTTTCAGCATTTTCAAGTTCTCTAGCTTTAGCAAGATGAGCATCAAGTAATCATTCAGTGGCACATTTTCAGTTTTAACATGTGTAGCAATAGCATCATCATTAATTTCACAGGTAGCATCATCAAGTTCATGTGACATATTAGGACGATCGACAGGTGGTGGTGTAACAAGCTGATTCAAAACAGTAGGTGAATCAAAAGCAGAGCTAGATGGCAGTTCCTTACCTCCTCTCGTGCGAGAAGGGATGATCTTAGTTCGAGTATCTTTCAGATTCTTCATAGTAGCAATTGGATATCCTAAAGTTAACACAATAAATAGAGCTATGCTCCCCGGTAATGGCGCCAGAAAAAGGTCTTGATAACCCACAAGTATAGGGGATCGCGACAATCTTCACGGGTAGTATTTCACCCTAATTTATTGATTCGACACAAGGGGAGCCAAATAATATTTATTGGCCTTGACAGTTGAGTTGTCAATTCAACCGCACCTGGGATATCTTTCTGCAGCAAAGGTTTAGTAGCACGGCAAATAGTAGTAGCAAAAGTAACAGTAGTAGTGATAGTAGCAATTTTGTAGCAGTTGTGACAGTAGCAGTAGCAATAGTAACTTAGCAAGATTCAGTATATGTAAAGCGTAGGCACGTGGATCGGTGATGGATAATGATTTAGATGACATTGATCATTTAACAGTTACACACTAGGGCGACACAGAACTAGCTCCAATTCATCAATGTAATGTAGGCATGTATTCCGTATATAGTCATACGTGCTTGCGATAAGAACTTGCATGACATCTTTTGTCCTACCCTCCCGTGGCAGCGGGGTCCTATTGGAAACTAAGGGATATTAAGGCCTCCTTTTAATAGAGAACCGGAACAAAGCATTAAGATATGGTGAATACATGAACTCCTCAAACTACGGCAATCACCGGAAAGAATCCCAATTATTCTCACCTTGGGGTATGCGGATCAAGACACGTAATAGGTGCATACAAGTTGCAAGATAGGATCCAAATCACTCTTATATTCATGAAAACATAATAGGTTCAGATCTGAAATCATGGCACTCGGGCCCTAGTGACAAGCATTAAGCATAGCAAAGTCATAGCAACATCAATCTCAGAACATAGTGGACACTAGGGATCAAGCCCTATCAAACTTAACTCGATTACATGATCAATCTCATCCAATCCCACCACCGTCCAACAAGCCTACAAAGGAATTACTCACTCCCGGTGGTGAGCATCATGTCGGTGTTGATGGAGAAGGGTTGGAGATGACGACGGCGATGATTTCCCCTCTCCGGAGCCCAAAACAGGCTCCAGATCAGCCCTCCCGAGGAAGAACAGGAGGTGGGGACGTCTCCGTCTCGTGAAACGCAATGAAAACTTCTCTCTGATTTTTTTCTCCGAAGATGTGATTTTATAGGACTGGAATTAGGGTCGGAGGAGCCATGAGGGCCCCACAAACCATCAGAGCGCAGCCTAGGGGGGTCGCGCCCTGATTTGTGGTGGCCCCCTGGCACACCCCCTCCGGCAGGTCTTCGTTCCATAATTCATTATAATTCTCAAAAAATAATTCACAAAAAGTTTCGTCCGATTCCGAGAACTTTTATTTCTGCACAAAAATAACACTAAGGTAGTTCTGCTGAAAATAGCGTAAGTCCGGGTTAGTTTCATTCAAATCATGCAAATTAGAGGTCAAAACCAGAGCAAAAGTGTTTGGAAAAGTAGATACGTTGGAGACGTATGAAGGGAGTGGTGCATAGTAGTAGGTTCCATCTCGCGGTGTCCTCACCTCGTGACAGAAGGGGTAGCAAGGCACATATTTGTATTGTTTCTATTAAGGATAAAATGATGGGGCCTGAATATATTGTTTGTCTTGTTTTGTGTATATTATGTCATCTTGCTTAAAACATTACTCTGTTTTTCATGAACTTAATATCATAGGTGCATGCTGGATAGCGGTCGATTGATGGAGTAATACTAGTAGACGCAGAATCATTTTGGTGTATTTGTCACGGACGTAATGCCTATATATATATCATGTCATGAATGATCGCATAATTATTTGCTTTTCTATCAATTGCCCAACAGTAAGTTGTACAACAACGAAGAAATCCAGAGCAGGCCCAAGCGTCAAGAAGGCTCCTCCCAAGTTACCCTACGACAGGACTGAGGAGGAAAGCAACGAGAATGTGGCTGCCGATGTGAAACACCAGCTTGCACCGAAACGTCCACCTCCAAAGGAGAAAGTTGATCCGGTAAAAGCGAAGCAATGACTGGATGCCCTTAAGCGACCACCACCGCCTCCTCCACAATCAAACTATGACCGTTGTATTGAAAGGACATTTGGTCAAGCGAAGCAGTCGGGAAGCTTAAGTAGAAGTGGTGCAAGAAGTGGGAAAACAATTCCCCAGCTCGGCGAACAAGAAAAGCAATCGTGCCCCCCGCTCAAGGTGTTTACCGATATCGCTAGTGATCCGGAGATAGCGGCTGGTGGTCTTAATATCACTCTTGCTGGTTACTTAGACGATTCGGTATAGTTCGAAAAGGCTGAGGTAGTAGAAGCCTTAACATACGAGCACGGGAATCCTCTCGTCAGACGTGAGGAGCTCCCACGTCTACCAACGAGTATGCGACAATTGCATGAATGGTACTTGAAAACCTACAAGGACGGGACCGCCAATATCTTTGTGGCAATAAAAAATGAGCACTTCTTCAATGGAGAACAGGCGTTGTTCGTTGAATTTGATGAATTTTTTCAGTTATACAATCAACTTGCCCTCGACAAAACTATCGTCAGTTGCTATTGTCTGTAAGTATTTTTCTGTAATTAAGTCTCTAGCTCAGCTCGTTCATTGCATGTATAATTATCCTCACACTATATTATGCAGATTGAAGATCCTCAAATGCAGACAACAACAAATCTATGACATTGGGTTCATTAACCCAGATAACATAAATGAACATACGTTAAAAAAATATCCCGATGAAACAGAGAAAAACTTGCTAAAGGCGTTACTTGGACAAGAAAACAGAAGGGAAATACTATTTCCTTATAACTTCAAGTGAGTGTTACTATCTTGTGCACATTTTGTTTCGCTTACTCGAGGTTAAGTGCAATTAATGAGTTATGCATGCGCAGGTTCCATTTTATTCTGCTAGCCATTCAGCTTGACGAGGGACAAGTAATTATGTTGGACAAGAGACGTAAAGACCCTAAGGAGTGGACGGACATGAGTCAAATGCTTCAGAAGTAAGTTCAATCATTATCGCACCATATCGTCAACTTTTGTTCATTTCCTGATATCAAGTAATCATTTTCTTTGCCGGGCAGGGTTTGGAAAAGGTTCACCAACCAGGTTGTTGGTGACTTGAAAAAGGAGCTGCGATTTTTACACCCCAAAGTAAGTACTACTAGCTAGTACCGCGCATCTCTCATTGATTCAGTTTCAATACCATTATCATGCTTGATTATCATTTTGATTGAACTCTATTCTCGTAAAGTGCTTGTGGCAGGCACCCAGGACTAATTTATGTGCATACTACGTTTGCGAGTTCATTCGCCACTCGACCTCTGAGCGGGGCATATCTTTAGAACAATTTGAAGTACGTAAACAATATTCACATTTTTATTTTATTACCATCAATTGTGTTGAGTTTCATTTCCTGATATATATATATTGACCCCCTTCTTTAAATTAGATCTGGCGGAAGCGGGACGAAGTCCTACCAACTGATCGCATACGAGCAATTCAAGAAGAATTGGCGGGATTTTTTGTTGAGCATGTCATACCTGAAAACGGAGAATACCATCGGGATTTCCGATGCGATCTTGGTAATTAGATATTAGGGATCGTAAGAGATGTTATATTGTATATATGCATGATCGTGTACTATATGTAGTAGCGTCGAATATATATACGAAAACTTGTTGTTAGACCAAGCACGGAGAAAGAGAGGTCACACTTCTCTCTATATATGTTCATGACGATGTGGTGTAATTAATGGTTCCTTCATTGCTATATGTAGTAGCTAGCGTCAAGTTGAATGGAAAACATAAAATAAAAATGAAACCCCAAATGTAAAAGAATTGAAGAGTAAACACAAAAAGGAAAGGGGAAACACAATATGAAACCCTCCAAAACCCATAACCCCTCCTTCCAAAAAAAAACAAAACCCCCAGCGCCTGGCAGGTGTTGACGCGTGGCTACCTTTTTGTCCCGGTTCGTGTCACGAACTTGGACTAAAGGTCCTACTGCCTCGGCGCCCGGCAGCGGCCACGTGGAGCACCTTTAGCTCCGGTTCGTAACATGACCGGGACTAAAAGTGGAGGGCATTAGTCCCGATCGTTTAGTCCCGGTTCAAGAACCGGGACTAAAGGGCCTCTGGAACCGGGACTGATGGCCCGTTTTCTACTAGTGCATCTTCATATTATATATATACTAGATCGTTGACGGCACGCGTTGCCGCGCCCGTCCTTTTTGAGTGTAGTATGATAATGTTAGAAATTTATATGTAAAAACGTGGAGTTATTTCTTTTGAAATGTGGGTGCAGAATGGAAGTTTAGTCATTTTCATTGGGCTGGTTATGGGTCTTATTTATAGATACTTGGGAAGACATGTATGTTAATATTTGTAATAGTCTAATAGAATATGAACAGTACAAAACTGATATACATAGTGCAGATTTCTCAATCAAACACTTGATGTATTCAAATGGTCGGTGTGCTAACCAATATCGAGCGGAACTGAATCTTGAAAACCACTATATCTAAAGGAATATCATACAAAGCCAACTATCATTGTTGGATTCAAGCTATAATAAAACAAAATCACAAAACACAAATCAAACTTACAACAAATTAGCATAGATACTTCCCCAACTCATAGAACTAAACTTTAAGAAGCAACATGTCATCCTCATTCGGCTACACGTACAACTACATGCATCATCACCACCTCAATCGTGCATCAGCGCTAACTCGGTCAGACAAAAGAGCAAGATAATTCCATCTTTGTTTTATGCTCAAAGGGTAGCTCACAGACAAGTTGGCACCTGGTAAGTTATAAAATGGCATGTCTTGTTTCTTTGTAACTCATAAACATTCAGATTTGAAGGCTCCAGAGGTGAAGTTTTGGATGGGAACACTATTTCCTTACAAATTTGAAGGAAATATGATATATGCAGTAGACTAAAATACATGAACATGAAATATCCATGGCCATGCTAGCTAAATAAAACATCAGCACTGGCAATGAAAGTGAAATCCTCTAGTGGAAGTGTTAACTATGACGCATGAAGTGAGACCAGATTTCAAATTTATCAATCTAAATAGTAAATTTTACTTTAATGACCTCAACACCCCCTTCTAGTATCCCTGAGACAAAGACATACATAATTTTTTTATCTAGGTATTGCATGAAAGGTAGATCACAAAGGAAGGAGCCGGATACAGACTCAGTAACTCACTCCAAAAGGAATATTGAAGTTAACACCAGCATATAGTACGCACTTCCTCATACCAGGTAAAACATTGTTCGTTGTGTGTTGCCATCAATTAATAACTATATGATAAATTGTATTCGCATCAGCACCAGCCTGTGTATATAAATTATAATTTATTTGAGTAAATGATTGAGATGTTGTCTGCAGAAAATGTACACACCAAGAAATGGTGCTACATCTATAGACTACACCGAAGGAATCTCCATAAATGAGGAAAGATGAAGAAGTGATGCTACATAAAATAGCAAAAACAATTGAAATAGTACACACAGATATTAAATCAAACTAAGTTTTTCAGCTATTCTTCAGTCTATGGAAATAAAATTGCTAGGTGTAGATCCTCTTTTATGATGGGCTTGTTTCTAATTATAATTTATTTATTTGAAGGAAAGATATATATGTAAAGCTTAGACTGGACATCAACATTTGTGAACTTGCCGGAATGGTTGCCCTGTGATATCTGATTCTAAGAGGCAAGGGGGTTCCGTGATGTTTCTAGGGTTAGTGGATAAAGCCAAACAAGTTTACCTAGCATCCATACACACATCCAGTGGATATCACAAGAACATATATGCACTGTAAAGCAAATCTAGTAAGTAGGTTAGGTGTTCATATTAAAAACATATTTTCTTCTAATTAGATTTTACCTTTGCTCCTTGGAGAAGATATGTGTTAATTACACGTTAGTACCACATTTGGAGCAGTGGTGGCGAATTGGTACCACTTTTGATAATTTTTACGTGTCAGTACCAAGTCTGGGGCGAGCCGTTACAAAAAGATCTAAACCGCGTATAAACACGCATTGACGGTGTATCTGACCGGCCGGGCCCGCCTGTCAGGTGCCGACGTGGCATGTTTTTTTACAGAAAAACCTCTTGCTTTATACGATAATCACATAAAAGCCCATTATTTTGCGGGAAAAAAGCTTCGATGAGAGAACTTTTTTTCGTTCGCAAATTTCCAACACCGAATAGGACTACTTTGAAAGGTTCGGTCGAACTGAACAAAAAAAGAAAAGAACTTGTTGTTCAAAAGCTGCGCGCGCTAGCCAACACGCCACAGCGGCCTCGTGCTGCACTACAGACTAGAGATATTTTGTACTATAGACGATACGCTGGGCCGGCTGTTGGGCCCAGCGAGGCCTGCAATTTATTTTCTTTCGCGTGCAGGTTTGTTGCCCTGGTTTCATTTCTCTTAGGCTTTATTTTTGTCTCTGGTTTTGGCTTATTTTTAGGTTTTTCTTCCTTTCTTTTTTCTTCATCCTTTTTATTCACTAGGTTGGTTTTTCTCGTGGATTTTTAACATACTTACTGAATATTTTTTAAATAGGCCTTAGTATATTATGAACATGTTTTTAAATACACATGAACATTTTTCTAAATGTATGCTGAGCAAGTTTTCTTTGTATTGCAAACAATTTTAATGCATGATGAACTTTTCTTTACAAATGGTGAATATATTTTTAATATAATGATCTTTTGGTAATGTATGTTGAACATATTTTAAATGCAAATTGAAAATGTTTGTAATATATGTTGAACAATTTTCTTAAGATATGGTAAACATTTTACATAATGCGCGGCGAACGTTTTGTAATTTAAGGTGAACATTTTCTTAATACATGTTTAAATTTTTTGACAATGTGTATTTCAAAAATTGTTCCGCATGTATGAAGAACTTATTATGTAAAATCATTAAGCATTTCAAGAAAAAAATCGATTTTGTAAATAAAAGTTGAACAATTTAAATGCATTTCTAAATTTATTATAATAGTTGCATATTTGAATACTATAATTAGGATACACAATAATTGTGCATGCTTGTGGTCCTGAGTGAAGACACATAAAATTTGGGCCGTGCATGTGTTCTAGTCTGGTGCTTGACACTTAATAAACTAATATGTAATCGCAAAAACAATATGTATTAGTATCATGATTAAAACAAATGAGTAACTCACCGAGCGAAGCCTTGCTGGGCCCAACAGCCGGCCCAGCGTGTCGGAACTATTATACAATTGGTACAGCCCGTGCTCAAACAGAATTGTTGTTGTTGCGTGGTGGCTAGCATCCGCAACCCCAGGGCGCGGGATTTTCTTTTATTTTACTAACAAAAAGGCTCGTACGTTGCAACGGGAGAAAAGAATACCACATGCTCTTAATCTATAAAAAATGTCTATAATCTGAGAATTTATAGCTACGACCCAAACAAAGATGATCTTAGCCTACAAAAACGCAGTTCAAGATTCCACAGGTATTCTATTTCAACACGGCTTGCATGTAGATTGAATCCGTAAACGAGCAAGTGATTATGTGTTTATTCATGTCATGTACGGAATGACGGAATAGGGTGTTGTTACGGGCCGGTAAAGGAAAACGACAAAAACAGACGATGACACATTAGCACACTACGTAGACATGTGTGCATCGAGGGCGGCTTTCAGTTTAAGCATCACCAACTTAGGGTAACTCTTGAACACATTTTTTGACATGCATATTTCTTAAATACATGAAGAGTTGTTAAAAAGATACATGATTTTTTAATCATAAAGAGTGGTTTTTTTGGAAAAAAAACATTTTTGTATGGTCTTCTGTGGACGCAGGTACTTGCGTCCCTATTTTATAACTATTTCTTGCCATACATGTCATAGGTATTGGTCTCTGTTTCATCACTATTTATATTTTATCAAACATGGCTTTTATTTTATTTTTTGTCATGCATGTCTCCTTTTTTACTTTTTGTCATACATGTCCTCTTTTTCTTCTTCTTATATATAGGAGAATAGCGCAATATCTCATCTTTATTCGATGTCTCTAGCAAATTTATCTTTAATTTCGTGTCCAATCCTGATTTTGCTAAGGTGTTCACCCCCAATCTGAATCAGTACCGGTATGAAAGAAAGAGGGATAATGCATTATTGACTAAGATTGCATCCTAGATAATATTTTTTAAATTGTTAACAAGTAAAATAACGTCATATTCAGATTCTACATATTCTTCTAATCAAATTGCATATATAACATGTTAAATTTGAAGTTACGGTTTAGAAGATATGAATATTGTAAAAAACATTATTACTAGATAAGTACAGCTGGTTTAATGTCAGAAACATCGAGGGGTTTTCTATAAAATGGCATAACGGACTAAGAATACATATTTCCTTTATTAGTAGCGATAGGTTTCTTTGTTTAGTTCGACGAAAACTTTCAACCAAGTCCTATTCGGTGCTGGAAATTTGCAAATAAAATAAAACTCTCATAGAAGTCTTTTTTCCGCAAAATAATGGACATTTATATGGTTACATATAAAGCAAGGGGATTTTCTGCAAAAAAACATGCCACGTCGGCACCTGACACGCAGGCCCCGCCGGTCAGATACACGTTTATATGCGGTTTAGACCTTTTTATAACGGCTCGTCCTAGACTTGATACTGACACGTAAAAATTATCAAAAGTGGTACCAATTCGTCACCACTGCTCCAAATGTAGTACTAACGATGTAATTAACTCAGAAGATATATATACTCCCTGGATAGCTGTGTGTATGCTCCCAAGACAGAAAAAAAGAACTGCTCTACATGAAGTCATTAATCTACATAGTATAAAAAACTGAAACATAAAGTTAAGCAACATAAGTGAGTTACTATAATTCCATTTGGGAGCTTCCCCCGATAAACATTTTCCAAATATGTTTTCTGCTGCAGACTTTCTCTGTTTAAGCTGGGAACCATAAGAAAAAAAAGCAATTATTAGGATTTAAAAGGTTGACTTTCATTACCTGTTGGTTGTTAAAATAACAAACACATTGCAGTATCTGATTCCATCAACTTTGTGGCTCGTAAATTTTGCTGCCTTTAGAGCACCTTATCTAAAAAACACGAGAGTAATTATTTGAACAATTTACCAACTGCATATCAGTATAGTTTCTGAATTCACTTTTTTTTGGAAACTGAGCACCAATATAACCTCCACTACAGTATCATACCTAATTTTGTGTCATACACCAAAAGGAAGCCACTCCCAAGATAAAATCATCACAATTGCTATTCCAGAGGTGGTAATCATCTGCCTTGATCTGGCTTGGAGCATGCTGGAAAATCAGTTCAACATATAGAGAATTTGAGAACAAATTTAACCGCTATCGACATGAGCTTGGAAACTCAGCCCCACATGCACTGGTAACTAATACCTGTCCAGCAGCCATCAGAGATTGAATTCCTAAAATCAAAATGCCAGAAACGGTCATCAAGATTTACCCGAATCAATTAACCACAACCAAAATGAACAGCACCTGCACACGACGCGGGGGGGGGGGGGGGGGGTAAATGAGTAGGTTCGATATCCAGTACAGGTCGTGCTCCTGCTCGTTGAGTTAGGCAGGCCTCAAGAGTTGGGCCACTCGGGATGCCCCCTGATACCTGCAGGGGAAGGTAAAATTGTTGTCGAGGTAGGGCAGCGGCGAAGCGCCACCGTTCAAGGTCCGCCAAGATCATTGCCGCACCATGCGCCGTCTCGGTCTCCTGTCTATCACCATCCGCCGACGGCGGCGGCAATATGTTTCACCCGCAGTAGCAGTTGCTGCTGTGAGAGAGGGTGAAACGGTGGAAAAGAAGGAATCCGCCCGCAGTAGCAGTTTCCATCACCTCTCTTCCTCGTGGCGGCGACAATGGCAAATCTGGAGGGTTGGGGCACGACCATGGAGAGGAGGTGGGACTACGAGTGCCCATCGCAGCCGTCTTTCTTGGAGCGGACGTTAAACCGTGGCAAGGAACCAGAAGCTTCTGATTTTGTTTCTGGAATAGAGTCCACGGACATCCGGCCAAGGAGTGGCCCATGTGGGAGAAACGAGACGGTGATTTTGACGGCCAAAAATGACCTGACGCTAAAATCGGATGGTCGGAACTCCTGATGGCATGAGAGGGCTGGGAACTTGCTCAGTTTTACTGTCCTAAATGACACACAAAAATATTTGTTGTTATTTATTTACTTTTATTTAATATTTATTTATCCTATTCTATCTATATTTAAGCCTTGTAATTAATGAGTACAAGAGGCTTGACAATCCTCTTGTCCGCTTTTCGTCACCGGAAAAAAACTCAAAGCATCTACAAGTAGGAGGCCACGGTGGAAACCGAGCGGACGCGCAGTGCATTCATTTCGTGTCCGTGTGAACGTAAACCGAATGCAAATTTGAACGTGAAGTCCATCCAGATGGACAGCGAACAGACGCGTTTGAGTTTAGGTCCGCGCGTTGGGCATGTGTTTTGGTCCGTTCTGACCCAAACGAAAACGCGAGGACAGTTTGGTCGCCCTAATGAAGTTAATCTTAGAGCATCTCCAACAGACGCGCGCTAAAAAAATATACAGCGTCGAAATAGCGTTTTTAGCGCGCTGAAGGGCGCTTGCTCCAACAAGCAAATAAGGCGCGTCGTTGCAGCTCCAGCAGGCGCTGCAAAATCCAGCCAAGATTTCATAGCATAGTTCAAGCCAACACCACATATGGTCCATACGATACAAATGAAAACGATAGTACGATGCAAATATATTACTCCCTCCATTCCATAATGTAGTGCACTCGCGCTTCTCGAGATCTAAGTTTGACCATATATTTAACCAACGAGACCAATTGCGACAGAAACAAAAATTATACCACCGAATTCGTATTTTCGATATGAATTCAGTGGTATAATGTTTGCTCCCGCCGCAGTCGGCCTCGTTGTTAAATTTATGGTCAAAGTTAGATCACAGAAAACGAGGACGCACTATATTGTGGAATGGAGGGAGTATATAAAACTTAAAAACTAGATAAAACTTATAAACTTAAAAACTAGATAAAACTAAAACTAGATAAACTAGACTACTCTTAATTGCCCTCGCTGCTGTCGGATGTCATAAGAAACGTGTCCGCCCATCGCTCATCGTTCGAGTCCCAGGTCGTGTCCGGATTCTCCGACTGGGAAATTGCCAATGCCTTGCGCCTACGCTTCTCGCTGCGTTCCGCAACTCGCTCCGCCCTCCTGTGCGTCCAGAACGCGTGTTCGTAGATGACATCCTGCGGGAAGCGCTCGCGCCATGCCGCCATGCCATGCTCATCCATCTCGGCGATGAGGAGGCGGCGCTCCAGGCTCTGTTGGATGCGGCGGTTCTCCGCAGTGATTAGCCGTGGGGGAGGCGCGCAGGCTTGCGCCTCCTCACGCGTCCGGACTTCCGGGAAGTTTATCTGAGACCGTGGCCTCCCGAGCCGCCACGCCGCCGCATCGTACGCGCGGGCGGCCGCTTGGGAGGTCTCGAACGTCCCGAGCCCGAGGCGTGTAGGACCGGAGCGTATCTCCGCGTAATGCATGCCGGAGGGGCGGACGCGAACGCCGCGGTAGCCGGAGCTACTCCGGGTGCGCGGCGGCATGGTGGCGGCGAGGAGAAGGAGGTGGTGGCGAAGAAAGAGTCGATGTTGGCGAGGGAGAAGGGCGCGGCGGCGACGGAGGCGCGGCGGAAGCGAAGACAAAGGCGATGGAGAAGACGGTTGATGGGTTGCCGCGCGCGGGTTTTATAGGGCGCGCCACGCGCCAAAACTGTCACACGCGTTGCTGCTTTTTCGCCCACATGCAGTTTCTTTTAACGCGTTAAAGTTTTATGTGTCCGCGGGAGCACGGCAACCGGTCGCGCGCGTAAAAAACGCGTTTTCTTCCGCGCGTGCCATATTTAGCGCGCTTGTTGGAGATGCTCTTATGTGTGGGAAGTGATGCCGAACGCCACTTCTATATTTGGCACCTTTACGTGGCAACAAGCTGTGGTTGCCCGCCCAAAGACAGCCGGTACTGCACACATATATGTAGCTAGTAGCGCAGTTGAAAGGACGTGGATGTCGCCTAGAGGGGGGGGGGTGAATAGGCGCTTTAAAATAATTACGGTTTAGGTTTGAACAAATGCGGAATAAAACTAACGTTTAATATGTCAAGCACAAAACCTAAAACAACTAGGCTCACCTATGTGCACCAACAACTTATGCTAAGCAAGATACACAACTAAGTGATAGCAAGATATATAGCAACAACCAATATGGCTATCACAAAGTAAAGTGCATAAGTAAAGGGCTCGGGTAAGAGATAACCGAGGCACGAGGAGACGATGATGTATCCCGAAGTTCACACTCTTGCGGATGCTAATCTCCGTTCGGAGCGGTGTGGAGGCACAATACTCCCCAAGAAGCCACTAGGGCCACCGTAATCTCCTCACGCCCTCGCACAATGCAAGATGCCGTGATTCCACTAAGGGACCCTTGAGGGCGGTCACCGAACCCGTACAAATGGCAACCCTTGGGGGCGGTCACCGGTACCCGTACACTTTGGCAACCCTTGGGGGCGGTTCACCAGTACCCGTACAAATTGCTCGGGGCAATCTCCACAACCTAATTGGAGACCCCGACGCTTGCCCGGAGCTTTACACCACAATGATTGAGCTCCGAGGCACCACCAACCGTCTAGGGCGCCAAGGCACCCAAGAGGAACAAGCTCTAGGGTGCACAAACACCCAAGAGTAATAAGCTTCTCAACTTCTCACTTCCACGTATCACCGTGGAGAACTCAAACCTATGCACCAAATGCAATGGCAAGGGCACACGGAGTGCCCAAGTCCTTCTCTCCCAAATCCCACCAAAACAACAAATGTTATGGAGGAAATGAGAGGAAGAACGAAGAAGAACACGAAGAACTCCAAGATCAAGATCCAAGGGGTTCCCCTCACAAAGAGGAGAAAGTGATTGGTGGAAATGTGGATCTAGATCTCCTCTCTCTTTTCCCTCAAGAACTAGCAAGAATCATTGGAGGGATTGAGAGTTAGCAAGCTCGAAGAAGGTCAACAATGGGGGAAGAACACGAGTTGAGGAGTTAGGGAGCAATGGGGAAGAAGACCCCCTTTTATAGGTGGGGTAAAATCCAACCGTTATCCCCACAGCCCGCACACAAGCGGTAGTACCGCTCAGGGGAGCGGTACTTCCGCTTATACTCGTCCTGGAACAACAAAGCGGTAGTACTGCTCTGGAGGGAGCGTTAGTACCGCTCTGGAGGGAGCGGTACTTCCGCTCAGAAATCCTAGAAGACCGGCAGAGAAAAGGATGCGAAAGAGGCCGCGGACCCTCAGGGCGGCAGTACCGCCAGGTACTTCCGCTTAAAAAGAATAAGCGGCACTGCAGGGCGGTAGTACCGCTCGGTACTACCGCTTAAAAAAGTTAAGCGGCACATAAGGGCGGTAGTACCGCTGGAGCGGTACTACCGCTCGGAAGAGCGGTACTTCCGCTTAAGAGAAATAAAGAACCCAAGCAACCAGATGGATACAGAAAAACCAGAACTGCCATAACTTCTGCAAATGAGCTCCGAATAGAGATGTGAAACCTCTATCAATGAAGAAACGGCAAAAACTCCAACATCGAAAACATCATAGAAGATGCATATGGACTCCGTTTTCGATGAACTCGAGCTTGTCATGAAGCTGACCATAAGCTCAAGAAACCTCAAAGAGAAAAACCAACCAAGAACCAAGAAAGATGATGATGCCAAGAATGCAATGGTTTGAGCTCTCAACGAACGATACGATCAAGCTACTCACTTGAGAGCCCCCCTTGATAGTACGGCTATCGATCCTATAACCCGGTCTCCCAACTACCACCATGAGACTGGTAAAATAGAAAGCCCTATCAAGGTCAAACCTTAGCCTTGCGCATAGTCCACTTGAGCTAGATGATGACGATCTTGACTTCCTCAAGATGGACCACCTTTCTTGATTGTGTCGGCCCGATGAAGATTAGTAGATTGCTCCCCCATACTCCACTATGGGAGAGCCTCACTTCGGCACATCTTCACAAGTCCATTGTCACCACAATGGACGGCAAGTTTCAAGCATGATCTCTCTGTGGTGCTTCGCTTGAACTTGGACACCGCAACCTTGATGACGATCACCACTTGATGTCATCCTCCATGGGTTGTATGAGATCTTCCTCTTGACGCAAGCCCATGGAAATATACCTAACCCCACAACGAACTCTCACGTAGACCATGGGTTAGTACACAAAGCGTAATGGACAATGCTTACCACACCATGGGATCACTTGATCCCTCTCGGTACATCTTGTACGCTTTGTGTGTTGATCAACTTGATTCACTTTTTGACTTAGTCTTGATCAACCTTGTATCTTATCTTCTCTCTTCATAAAGATGATGTCTTGAAGGTAAACATGAATGCTTACACAATCTTCTTCTTCAAGACATGCTTGCAATAAGCTCAACTCCCACATGACCAATCTTTGGATACACCTTGAATACCACCTTGGTCACCATATAAATCCTTGAAACCAACAGATGGACTTCAAGAAGTACCTACGGACAAATCCTTCGAATATAACTCAAGGCAACCATTAGTCCATAGGGATTGTCATCAATTACCAAAACCACACATGGATAAATGTGCTCTTACAGCAGTTCCACTTGCAGCCTCGTTAGTAGTGTACGGTAGCTATGATGGACGTGCGCGAGGCGCCCCGGCACATCCATAAAAGTTTTGCAAGTGGGCAATCGAGAAAGAGGTGTTTAATTGTTTCATTTTGATCACAATAGTAACATCTAGGGTTACCTCCCCAAGTTCGCTTTATCAAGTTATCCTTGGTTAGTATAACACCCTTGTGCACAAACCACATGAAATTTTTAATTCTAAGCGGAATTTTGATCTTCCAAATATGAGAGACCTCGAAAGGGGCCCAGAATCAATTAGATCCAAGTACATTGATTTCACTGAAAATATACCATTCGTCGATAATTTTCAATGAATACTATCGGGCTGGTCAGAAAGTTGAACATCCATCAATCTTCTGACTAAGTGTAACTAGGAATTCCAGCGCTCTCCCACTAGAGATCGCCTGAATTGAATATTAAGTGGTACCGTTTGTAATAATGTTGCATTGTAATCTTCCTTACGTTGTACAATATTATATAAAGAAGGATATTGGATTACTAAGGGCGTATCCCCGAGCCATGTGTCCTCCCAGAATCTGGTAGTGGTATCATTGCCAACTAAAAATTTCACCCGTTGGAAAAAGGTTACCTTCATCTTCATCAACCCCTTCCAAAAAGGTGAATCTGTAGGTCTAGCTGTAACCTGGGCCAATGACTTAGACTGCAGGTACTTATTCCTCAGGATTTGTACCCACATCCCTTCGGTCTCCGTAGCTATCCTGTAAAGCCATTTGCTAAGTAAGCATCTATTCTTCACTTCTAAATTCTCAATCCCTAGGCCTCCTTTGTCCTTGGGTCTGCAGATAATATCCCACCTTGCCAACCGATATTTCTTCTTAGCCTCATCACATTGCCAAAAGAAACGTGATCGGTAGAGGTCTAGTCTTTTCCGTACCCCTATAGGTACTTGAAAGAAAGATAGCAGAAACATCGGTAGACTTGTCAGAACCGAATTTATCAAAACAAGCCTACCCCCATAAGACATAAGCTTACCCTTCCAGCAACTTAGTCTTTTTTCGAATCTATCTTCAATACATTTCCATTCCTTATTCGTCAATCGTCTGTGATGAATTGGAATCCCAAGGTAACTAAATGGTAAAGATCCCATCTCACATCGGAATAGTTGCCTGTACGTGTCTTGTTCCTCCTTTGCTCTCCCAAAGCAGAAGAATTCACTTTTGTTAAAATTTATTTTTAAACCAGACAATTGCTCAAAAAGGCAAAGTACAAGTTTCATATTCCTTGCTTTTGCGATGTCATGTTCCATGAATATGATTGTGTCGTCTGCGTATTGTAGTATGGACACTCCCCCCTCTATAAGATGTGGGACAAGTCCTCCTACTTGGCCATTTTTTTGGCCCGACCAATAAGGACTGCCAACATATCCACTACTATGTTGAACAACACGGGGGACATGGAATCTCCCTGTCTCAGTCCCTTATGGGTCTGAAAATAATGACCTATGCCATCATTAACCTTAATCCCTACATGGCCTTTCTGAATGAAGGAATCCACTTGATCCCTCCAGGATTCGTTGAACCCCTTCATACGTAAAGCCTGCTGCAGGAAGGGCCATTTGACCTTATCATACGCCTTCTCGAAATCCACTTTAAAGATAAACCCATCAAGTTTCTTGTTATGAATTTCGTGCAGCGTTTCATGTAAGACGACAACCCCTTCTAGGATATTTCTGCCAGGCATGAAAGCTGTTTGTGTAGGTTGGACTACCGAATGGGCTATCCTCGTCAACCTATTCGTGCCAACCTTGGTGAATATTTTGAAACTGACATTGAGTAGACATATCGGTCCGAACTGCTCAATGCGAATAGCCTCCACCTTCTTTGGCAACAACGTTATCGTTCCAAAGTTAAGGTGAAACAACTGTAATTGACCATTATACAAATGATGGAACATAGGTAATAGATCTCCCTTAATAATATGCCAGCACTTCTTATAAAATTCTGCTAGGAATCCATCCGGTCCCGGTGCTTTATTTTGTTTCATTTGTGCTATTGCATCAAACACCTCTTTCTCAGTAAAGGGGGCTGACAATACCTCATTGTCGTCTGTATTGAGCTGAGGTATGTCCCCTGTTGAGCTCTCATCCAGAGTAACAAAATTCTCTTCAGGTGCACCAAAGAGTTTCTTGTAGTACTCGGAGATGTACAATTTTAGGTTCTCCTGCCCTACAATTGTACCCTCATCCTGCTCGAGTTGAATTATTTCTTCTTCCTACGTTTGCCATTTGCAATCATGTGAAAGAATTGTGTGTTATCATCCCCATGGACCACCTTCGTCACCTTGGCTCAAAGTGCCCATTTCATCCCCTCCTCTATCAACAGACTTTGTAACTTCTTTTCAGCCTTATTCTTAATATTCCGGTCTGACATATTAAGACGTGAGGACTCGGCTTTCACGTCTAACTCATTAAGTATCTGAATGAGTCTCTCTCTTTCCGCTTTATATAAGCCACTTTGGTTCTTGGCCCAGCCTCTCAAGAACTGGCGCAAGTGTCTGATTTTGTTTTGCCACCTATCAATACTAGATGACCCACCAGAGTCCCTAGCCCATTCTGTAGCAATGATACCCATGAACCCTTCTCTCTCGAACCAACTTAATTCAAAAGAGAATATATTTTTGTTACCCATATGAGTCGCTTCCCCAGAATCAACCAGTAGCGGCGTGTGATCTGAAATGGCCCTTTGTAATGCATGAACCGTTACTAAATGGTACTTCTGCTCCCATTCTACACTTGTAAGAACTCGGTCCAACTTCTCGTATGTTGGCACCGGTAACGAGTTAGCCCACGTAAATTGTCTGCCAGTGAGGTCAATCTCCCTCAAATCGAGACTCTCGATAATCATGTTGAACATGAATGACCATCTTCCATCGAAATTGTCGTTATTCTTCTCCTCTTGCCTTCTAATGATGTTGAAGTCTCCCCCAACAAGAATAGGTAGACTTTCATCCCCACAAATTCTCACCAAATCTGCGAGAAAGTCGGATTTAAGCTCCGGCTGAGCCGCACCATATACAGCCACCAGAGCCCATCTAAAACCATCAACTTTCGACCTTACACGAAATTTGACAGCAAAATCTCCGTAAACTACATTCAATACTTCTAATGTTTCACACTTTACCCCAAGTAAAATCCCTCCGGACCTACCTCTTGGTGGTATACAGTGCCAATCAAAATCAACCCCACCTGAAATGGTGTTAAGAAACTGCGAAGTATAATTATCTCTACCCGTCTCTAGTAGAGCCATGAAATCCAATTTATACTCTATCAATGATTCTCTAAGAAATCTTCTTTTAGCCAAGTCCGCTAGACCTCTGCTATTCCAAAAGATCCATTTCATATATTATCATGAATTTTTTTCTTTTGTTTTACTCTCGCACTCCTACGCACTGCCGATGTTGGATAAACCTTCCACTTTCAGGTTCTTTTTGGTTTATCCCTCATCACCTCTGCGTCCTCATGACCAGTGGCAGTGTTGGTGGGAATGACATTTGGTTGCAAAGAGGCCATATACCCCTCTGAACCCTCTTCTTCATCCTCATTTTGCAAGACCTCCGTGGGATTCAGATCCTCACATAAATTATGTAATGCCGTAACCCCAAGATTATTAATATCAGAATCATTCATAGGCTTCACTGCCGCTATGTTTCTAATTAAATCCAAAGCTCTGTCCGCTTCTAAGTCTAACACATCATTAATGGATTTGGCGATTTCTTTACCATTGTTACCAAGTGATATCCCTAAGTTGGAGGCTCTATCAATAATTTCATGCTCAGAAAAGTGTAGAATGGAACAGCTGGTGTTTATTGACATACCTGTATTTGCTTCGGCATCTCGAAGCTTGGCGGCCCTCATAGCTCGCCCTAGTTGTATGTCGTCCACATCCGGTTGGGCCTCAATCCGGTGACTATAACGTCTGTCACCGGCCATAGGATCCGGAATCCCTCCAAAAGCGATGACTTCGTCGATCGCAACACCGCCCGGGCTATGGCCACCTGCCGGCCATATGCCCGACCGGGACCGGAGCAGTAGGTATCGGCCCTCCAGACCGAGCCGTCGGTGTAGCATCCATCCTGGCGACTGGTGCACCAAGCTCCGTCGTTCGGCCCTCCTCAGCAGCCAGCATGATATGATGTGGTATAGTAGAACGCAAGGAAGGATATGACCTACCGGCCTCCTCTACCGGTCGCCGCTCCTCCCTCTCCACTGGAACCTCCTCATGTAAGAGTGTGTTCTGGCCGGGTGATGTAGCTATCGGTGATGACGGAGGGGACAAATGGGCCTCCTGCCCGTTGTGATCCGCCTTCATGTTCATCTCAACAACTCGCTGACACTGCAACGTCAGCTGTGAAGAGTCCTCATCCGCCTCCTGACGACGATGCTCCACAATCATATCCAAGACAAGACTCTCGGGCAAGTCCTCCCTCTCCACATGGTCACATCGAAAGCGACTCGGAGCAGAAACTGCCTGGAATGAGCCAAACCGAAGAGAGGCCGATGGCGTAACAGCAGGTGCGGACCCGTTATCTGCCCGCGACTCAACAGTCTGAGACTGCTTTCCAGCTGGTTTCTCATTCCCATCATGCCCATCATGCTTCCCATATGTTTCTTTGTTACCACTACCATCTCCGCCATCAGTCATGTCAACATCTTTGATCCCAGTGCTGTTATCTGCCTTCTGTACTTCCTCAACCTCAACGTCGAGATCGTAATTCATGCCATCATAAACCCAAGGAACAAAGTCTGGAACATAATCCACATCAATAACGCTGACCCGCAGCCTCGCAATCCCGTGCATACGAGTAAATGGCATATCCACCTCCTCAGTTTTCCTTACCAGAGAACCGAGGCTCCAAACAATAAGAAAGTCATCAAGCAAGGCCTCTGGAACACCTGAGAGTCTGATCCAAACCTGCTGTAGTGGTGTTCCCGTTGGCTCGGGTTTTGTGAACTCCTCGAACGCAAGGATGCACTTACTCCCTGGCACCTTACTGAACCCAAACGTCAGTAAGCGATCAAAATCCTCCCTCCTAGGGAACTCCACTCTATAGACCTGTTCCTCCATCCTGATAGGTGCCCACTGGAATGAATCGGATACCAGCCGTCTGAGTTGCTGAGACACCTGCTCCTCTGTCAGTGTCCCCTGAGTAACTCGGATTATCCCAAACTTAGAGCCCTCCAAACTAGTTCCAATCTAGCCCTTATGTTTGAATACTTTAGAACTATTTGAGCCCCAACTAGCTCAAATTACCTTTAACCCATTGATCTGAACAGAGCCGTTATTTATTTGTTCACAGTACGTAGGGATAGTGTATTATTGAAGGATGGAGTTGGTTCCCACGCGTGTAGCTCGACCGGGACGGAAAGATAGCCGTCCCTTGAGTGATCAGTCAATCTGCCGGACAGCCGGTCACCCGCCACGTGACGCGCTGCAGCTGGATCGATGGGCAGATCGATATTGCTGATCGGGCGCCGTACGTACGTGGTGCGTGGGTGGCAAGCAGCTACTGTACTAGCTAGCAAGCGACGCCACGCCAACCCGGCCCCTCCAGAGTCGTGTCGTGTGGATCTCAAGTTTTTCCGCGGGCACTGATGGCTGATGGATCGTACGTACGTGCATGCCTGCATGGCACCGACGCTGGTTTTAAAAAACTGGAAGAAAGTTATGCAGGACAGGAGCGTGGTCGCCATCGGCGCAAGTGCAATGCCAAAGCTCGAACTAAAAAGCAGAACATGGTCTTTACTTGGTCAGCAAAAGCACATATCGAAGCCTCCGGTGCTGACAGTATGTTGGGATTGTTCTCCCTCCCATTCCCCGCCTTATCAATCCTAATTCTGCAGAGTTTAACATGGCAACCAGTTATTTTCTTAAAATCACACATTTGATTCTGAATCGCAAAACAGAGACATGCGCTGCTATAGATGTCCCTAATCAGCTCCTAAGCTCACATGGAGAAGCAGGACTGCGTCATGAGCTACCATTTTGTACATAGTAACAAATCACAGTATAGATTACAAGTTAATTACCTCCTCCCCGCAAAAAAAAGGCTACCTCCTCGTCCAGCATGGAACCTTGTGATTTTGAGACGACCACCCCCTCGATGGAACCGGATCCTCTAACATGAAGGAGAGAAGTCAGGTAAGCTACATTGCCCTAACTTCCCTCCTTCACATCCATATGATTAAGGCTAAAATGACTTGAATTAATTTACAAATTACAAATTTATTGTAACCATTGAAGAAAATTACATACAAACACAATTATGGTGCAATAAAAACAATTTTAATTTTTTTCTATCAACAGTAACTTGTTACAGTACCTGGTACAGCAGATTCATACAGTATTCGCTACAATAACCCTAACATTCCTTCTCTTTTTTACACCAGAAGAACATTGTAGCTCCTTGACTTCCCTTGAGCATGTTAAAGGATCCGGCTCCCCCCTCGGCATCTCCATCTTCTTTGGTTGTTGCACCGCTATTTTCAGGAGACAACTCGTCTGAATCGGCCACCACCTCGCTACCACCGTCATCGATTCGTCAATCTCCTCTGTCACGATTGTCTCATCAGGATGCCGCCCTCCTTCTTCAGATCTGGCTCCACAACCCGCGTTGTTCGAATCTGAAGAAATCCAATCTTTCATGTGCTGCACGAGCCCCATGAATGGAAGCAACCGGACCCGCATCCAATCAAGCAACGAAACTGCAAATCCAATCCAAAAGAACGCCGGTTTAGATCAAATCTTGCCAGAAGAATTAAATCAAACAGCTACCAAAATCAAATTCCCCCGAGGCACAGATGATTCCAACATGCCAGAAGAAAACAAAGAGTGCCAGATCTGTCAGCTAGATTACCTTGAAACCTGAATCGCTATCCTCAAAGAAGAACTCCATCCCATCCATATGGTGCACCGTCTCCTGTGCTGCACGCAGAAGGAAGGAGATGACCAGTCTAAAACGAGGCAAACTTGTACCGTACATTTTTTTGTTCAGAAAACTTGTACTGTACATTGCATCCAACGAAGTGTAAAAGCGATCTGTACATTTTTTAAATCAGCCCATGAGGCACACTGTGCCTGCATCACCCAGCCAACAGAGGCCGGCGTACAAACATAACACTATAGTCCATGGCACTGTTGTATTCCCACACCATTGGCTGCGTATACGCGTTGAAAAGACAAGCAGCACACATCACAAGGCTACAACTCATGGCGTGGTAACGGCCTGCAGATAGGTCGGCCACCAAAATGCTCCACTCGTGTGCGACAACCTATATGCATGACCCCTTTTTTTCTTCTGGGGATTTCTATTTTTGTGTCATCGGTTGCTTAGCACGCCTCAGTTTTTCCTACCCAATCGGTTGCTTAGCACCCCTCAATTTTTTCCTCCACCACTCGGCCCACATTCAAGTCTGCCCATGCTCCGTTTTCGTCGGGTCAATGTAGTTGACCGTTACCTGATGCATATGCTGACGCGTGGAACACCCTAGATCCACTTGTCAGTGTATAATATATTAGTTAAAAATAGTGAAATATAGACGATTGGGACACTGCAGGACCCACCTGTCAATGTCTGATTTATTTGCAAAACGAAGTGGAATAATAATGCCTCCCGTGGGTGTCGAACCCGGGACCATCGCTTGATTATGCATTGAGCTAGCCATTTCAATTGTGTGCGTTTGTTTGTTTATGGACAGAGTCGGGGCTAGTCGACTTAACATTTCTACGTTACAAAAGGGCCCACGAATTAGTGGCACTGGAAAGAAAGAACGCGACGGTGTAAAACACAGGATATTAACAGATTCAGAGATTCAGTTAACTTAACAAACACGTTCATAGATTATGAGAGCGGACTAATATAGTGACATTACACTAACTAATACATATTTTAAGGGAAGGGGCGACATAAGATGGCAGGCCGACACCGACAGCGACAACAAATGGACGGTGACTTGTCTTCATCATCCGAAAGGACGATGGTGCCGTTGTCGTCGTTGTGGTCTTCGTCGGCGGAGGAGGATAGGATGGCGACGTCCGGTCCCTCGCCTTCCGCCTCGACGGTGGCCGCTGCATGCAGAGTAGCCGCCCTCCTCTGCTCTCGAACTGCAGCTTCTTCTTTAGTTGCCCGACACCTGACAGCCTCTGCCTGCGTCGTGAATAGAGACGCGGCTAGCACCGCCTCATCGAGCTCCTTCTGCGCCGCGTGCAGGGCCTCCTCGGCCTAGGAAGTGAGCACGACAGCATCAGGCGCACGAGGCGGTGCGTCTTCCTTGGCCACATCTTCCACGCCGTAGATGTCGAGGTGCTCCTGCATCGCCTCGAAGGCGTCCTCCTCCTCGAGATCCCTACGGTTATGAGACAGCTCGGACAGCGTGGGCTCGAGCTCAGAGTAGTTGGAGTAGGTGTTGGAGCCCAACGAGGATGCGCCGGAGTTGGAGCCCGCAGCCGCTCCAGTGTTGGAGCTGCCGCCGGTGCCGGGCCTGGCGCCCTGAGGCAGAGACCTCCCGTGGAGATCCTTGCGGTCTGTAGCTGCCTCACCATGGTGGCTGAACTAGCTTTGGATTGCACGACGCGTGGAAGCAATGGAGTGAAGCGTTGGTGGAATGATGCCGCACACCGTTATTTCATCAGAGGAGTGCTGGGTGTGGAGCATCGCTGCAAGGAGTTCAATGGAGCGGGGAGTGAACCGTCGGTGCGGGGAGTTCAACGGAGCACTGCCTCCATCTTTTCAGATTGAATCGAGGCGTGTCGATTGGTAAAGCTGCATGCTGAGGGTGCACTAATTGCCCTGATGCGACGAAGCTGCGTGGCAGCGCGCATGCAGGGGGGGCTGCTTCGGGTGGCTTTGTGCATGCATGGCAGGCTGAGACTAGTCCTCTATGATGGCCCATCGGCCAAGCATGCGGCCCACGTCCGCTATCGCGTGTTCCTGTTCTCCCGCTGCCAGGTGGGCCACTCATGTCCGCAGCCACGGAGCACCTGCCCGATCTAGCCAATCAGGCCTCATCTCGCGGATCGACCATGGCAAACCGTAGGCCTGATCTAAACCATTCCCAAACAGTGATCCAACGACCCTTATAGTGTGGCGTTTTGAGAGGGCTTTGAGAGGGGTTTGGGTGCTAGGGTTGAGCATAACTAATTTAAAAAAATCAAAAAATATGAAACTTGCGCACATCATCGGTTTATGTTACTAAGTTACTAGGAAAAATAAGAAACCACGACTACGAATATTTTCATGAAATTTCCTTCATACAACATAGATATCACGAACAAGGGTGCATGGTTTTCAAGGGGAATGATCTTGGGTTTAGGGTTAACCGTGGCATAGTTTGTCCAAACGATCCCATATTGGGCATGGACCCTATATTTGTACCCTAGATGACAAGGGAGGGCATGGAAAACTCGATTCTTAATTCGAATGTTGATTTTTGCACACACCTTTTTAACTACTATTTTATTACTCTTCTATATTTATTTTTAACACTCCTTTTTCACAAGATAATATAAATACAAGATAATGTAAGGCATGGACCCAATATTTGCACACTAGATGACAAGGGAGGACATGGAAAACTCGATTCTTACTTCAAATGTTGATTTTTTTGCACACACCTTTTTTAACTACTATTTTATTACTCTTTTATATTTATTTTTATTTCTTTCATACATTTGCTAGACTCCTTTAAAATTCTTTTTAACACTCCTTTTTTCACAAGATAATATAAACACAAGATATTATAAAACACAAGATAATATAAACCACATGGACATTAACAAAAGTATACTACAGTTAACATACTACATTACCAAAATATACAATCTTCCAACAGTTCACAGCCACATGGATTTTAACAAAAGTAAAACATTAGATGATCACTTTGGGCTACTAAACGGGAGTCAAAGCCTTCAGTAGGGTTGCATGTTGCGCCCTAATCTTGGCATCCTCCCCACTCCTCGATGCATCCTGTGCATGAGACAGAAGGTGCTCAAAGAGCCCATCCTTGGGCTTTGGCTTAGTGGTACAGTACGGGCACCGGTACTTCTTTCTCTCGTAGTAGGCAGCCGTTCCCTGGTTTTGATCTTCTGGACTTCCTTTGATACGAAGGAGTCGACATTCTCGTCGTCCACATCATCTCCGGAGTTATACTGCACACAAAAATGAGTTGCATTCTTATAGTAAAATAAATATACATGAAAGTCACATTGATCATATAGTAAAACAAACAAAATTTCAAGTAGGCTTTACCTCGTAGACGTCATCGTCAACAAAGTCGGGATCATACCGGTCCTTTAACCCAGTCATGGCCAGCTTCCTCTTGTTGCCCACATGATCCTCCTCCTGCAATATAAAAGTACACCCATTACTATTAATTAAAGGAAACCAACAGATATTTCAAATATATAGGAAAGTCACATTGATCATATTATCCATAATATTAATCTATTTGCATTTTGCATAGACATGTGCATAGATTTCACAATTGCCGAGAGGATATCAATTGGCGTAGCAAGCACGAATCTAATACAGAAAACCCTCAAACCAACTAATCTAACCAACTATACTAATGCATGAATCATAATATAACTAACTAACACTATATTATTAATCTTAGCATTACCTACGAAAGGGAAATGATAAGAAGTACCTCCTCGACCACCTGCTCATCGCCGGCCTGTGCACCTGCACGCACTGTGCCGCTCGACGCCTTCCCCTGCAGCTCCGGCATGGATGAGTCGGAGCCCGCCACCTCCTTCTCCACCAAATCCGCCGCCGCAGCTGCAGCTACAGCTGCGGTTGCAACATCTCCCGCACCGCCGTGGACGCAGGCAACTCCTTGCATGGATCTGGCATGGTCCCCGTGACCTTCTCCTCCGGCACATCTCCGGCCGAAGCGGCTGCAGTGCCACGAGCGTCCTCCATCGGATCCGGAAACAAGCGGGCGGACGAAGGGAAGTGTGGTGGGGGTGAGTGAGTCGGTGCGGTGGGAAATGCGGTGGGGGTGACGGTTTTGCTGCGGCGAGGGAGGTGATTTGGGGGGAAATGATGGGGGTGATGCGGCCGGTGGTGGTTCCCCTCCTCTTATATGATGGGACATTTTTGGATGTTTTCCATCGACATGTGCACACCCACGACCGTTGTACAGTGCACGGGAAAGCGAAATGCCCACGTACAAATATCCAATATATGGTCAGACCACGTCCAGGGCTCTACGCACGAGTAAATTGACCATCCCACGTCCCACTTGTCATAGGCTGTAACGTCCAGGCCCACATGTCATACGTGGCCCACATGTCTTTCTGTCCCCACACGTCAGTAACTGAGGAGGTAACGGTCAACCGCGTTGACCCGACAACAAGGCTCCATTTGGGCTTTTGTGAGAGTGGGACGAGTGGGGGAGGGCAAAAGTGAGGAAATTTAGACTCCTTGGGAAAAACTAAGCACAACTAAGCAACCAGGGGCACAGGAATGGAAATCCATTTTTTCTAGCCCACTGTACAATTGTAGTAGTACCTTTACTACGGCGTAGAAGAATAAAATAAACCTTTCAGTCCTTTTTTGTAAAAAATTCTTGTTTTTCCCGTACACATAACAACTAATACTATTCATACATACGAGAAAAATAGTATGTACTAGTTCATTCTGGTAACGATTAGCAAAAACCAAGGGATTGCAATGACAGTTTGTAAAAATCAAGGGAGTGGTTACCAATCCAAATGAACTACTTCCTCCTTTTCGGTTTAGAGGGATCAAATCTGAAATCTTAACAACAAAGATAGATTGTGAATGGATGATACGAGTTTTGTGGATATAAAACTGCCCAATGAAATATTTCTCACATATACAATTATCAAAGCAATAAGTGTAGTACCCTCCCTCTCATTAGACTTGCATGGTACATGTAGAATAAGATGCATGAATGACCAATAATTTCCTCTCTCTTAGAGCATTTACAACCGGACTTGGCAAATCCGCCCCCCTATATGTCCGCGAACGCGCCCGGGCACCCTCACGGACGCATCCAGATGTGCTCTCATATCTCGCTCCCAGCATTCACATATTTCAAATCCGGACTCTCAAATCCATGCAAATACATGCATGTCGATCATACACATCAATGTCGCACGTAAATAACAGATGTTGATACCAAAAATAAATAGTGTTTACATAAAATTTATTTGAAGTGCACAACGCAAACATCAGCTCTTTCGTTTCCATGGGTCCACATATGCTCCACAGGATCACTGAGTATCTACGCCTGCACATGATGATCTCGAAGATTCTGATGCATATGTAGAAAGTTCATAAGCTGAGCTGCATCTTGATCTTCCGGGATTTGAACTTGTTCTCCAGGCGCTTCAAAATCATTGGTTTGGTAACACCATCACCCTCAATTCTCGACAATCATATTGTGCCAAAAAACACAACATGTCATCAGCTGCCACAAAGTTTCTGATTCCCACATCATTGCAACTCCACGAAAAATTCCCCATTTAGCTTGAAGCACTCCGAATGCCCTCTCCACATCCTTCCTAGCTGCTTCATGCATTGTTGTGAAGTGCTTTTGTTTGTTATCGTGTGGTTCGGATATGTTCTTAACAAATGTCGCCCACTGAGGATAGATGCCATCGACAAGATAGTATTCCATGTTGTAGTCATGACCATTGACAGTATAGTTGCACGGTGATGATTCCCCATTGCAAAGCCTCATGAACACCGGAAATAGTTGAAGCACATTGATGTCATTGTGAGAACCCAACATTCCAAAGAAAGAATGCCAAATCCATAAGTCATGTGATACCACCACTTCTAGTATGACGGTGGCCTCTTTGGTCCGGCCTTGATACATTCCCCGCAAACCTATGGGGCAGTTCTTCCATTGCCAATGCATGCAATCAATTGATCCGAGCATTCCTGGAAACCCTCTTAGCCAACAACTTTTCCATGTCCTGCACATTTGGTTCTCTCAGATACTCTGGTCCAAACACCCGCACCACGGTGCGGGCAAACTTGATAGTAGTCTTAAGGCATGTGCTCTCCCTCATCCTGACCATCTCACCAACGACATCTGCGGCAGTACCAAGTGCAAGCATCCTTAGAGCAGCCGTGCACTTCTGCTTAGCAGAGAAAGAAATTGACCGTACCAATCCCTTGTGAGCGTGAAGTAGTCATTGTGTGCCTCCACTCCCTCCACAATGCGCAAAAACAATGGTGTCCGCATGCAAAAACGCCGACGAAACCATGGATCATCCGGGAAAGTTGGGTTCAGAGCAAAGTAGTCCTTCTATGGTTGCCGTGTGATAACACACAAGTATAGGGGATCGCAACAGTTTTCGAGGGTAGACTATTCAACCCAAATTTATTGATTCGACACAAGGGAAGCCAAAGAATATTCTCGAGTATTAGCAGCTGAGTTGTCAATTCAACCACACCTAAAAGACTTAATATCTGCAGCAAAGTATTTAGTAGCAAAGTAGTATGGAAGTAATGGTAACGGTAGCAAAAGTAATAGTAGCAACGGAAAAGTAACTTTAGCAAAGATCAATATATGAAAAGCTCATAGGCAACGGATCAGTGATGGATAATTATGTCGGATGGCATTCATCATGCAACGGTTATAACATAGGATGACACAGAACTAGCTCCAATTCATCAATATAATGTAGGCATGTATTCCATATATAGTCATACGTGCTTATGGGAAAGAACTTGCATGACATCTTTTGTCCTACCCACCCGTGGCAGCGGGGTCCTAATGGAAACTAAGGGATATTAAGGCCTCCTTTTAATAGAGAACCGGACCAAAGCATTAGCACTTAGTGAATACATGAACTCCTCAAACTACGGTAATCACCGGAAAGAATCCCAGTTATTGTCACCCTGGGGGATGAGGATCATAACTCGTAATAGGTGTCTACAACTTGCAAGATAGGATCAAGAACACATATATATTCATGAAAACATAATAGGTTCAGATCTGAAATCATGGCACTCGGGCCCTAGTGACAAGCATTAAGCATAGCAAAGTCATAGCAACATCAATCTCAGAACATAGTGGATACTAGGGATCAAACCCTAACAAAACTAACTCGATTACATGGTAAATCTCATCCAACCCATCACCGTCCAGCATGTAGGAGATATGCCCTAGAGGCAATAATAAATGTTATTGATTATCTCCCTGTTCATAATTAGGTTTATGTTCCATGCTATAACTGCTATGGTTCTCGAGTCTACAATAACCACGAGGCTCGGAGGAAGACTCATATGCACGTGTGGAATAATAAACGGCAAAATGTATTCCTAGTCTGGCCTCTAAGACTAGCTCAAGTGTTGCATGATGGTTCTGTTTTCCTGATCATGGGCATGTCTATGCCAGCAATTTTGAGGGCACAATGTTGGAAGAACATTTGTGTTGAATCGACCCGAATTGATGTAATGCTATGAGATACATTCGTCACAAGTTAATGGTTAATAACACAGAGATGGTTTACGTTTGCATGATTCCTTAGACCATGAGAGTATCGAGTTTCTTCATGCTTGCTTCATGAACTTTGGGGTTTGTTAAATGTCATCCGTAAATGGGTGGCTATTACGGCGGCTTACGGGTTCATGGAAAAGTATGTCAAGTAACTTGATAGCTCAAGATTGGGATTTGCTCCTCCGACGATGGAGAGATATCTCTGGGCCCTCTCGGTGTTACGGTATCCATCATCGTCTGGCCAGACACTTTGTGATTTGATCACGGGGATGCCGGAACACGGGAACGAGAAAAAAGAACAATACCGGTAAAGAGGTAACTGGCATAGTGGACAAGTTGTTGATCCATGGGGATGCCAACATGTCTCACCTCAGGTATTTGTAACATATCACGAAGCAACAGGAATAGCACACGGCAACTGGAGGTTCACTCGAATATTCATTCGTGTGGGTATAGGGGTCAATATAGGTGTCCACGGCTCCGATGTTGATCATTGATCGGAAGGGGTTCCGGGTCATGTCTATGCTTCACCGAACCTATAGGGTCACACGCTTAAGGGTCATCTATCTGTTGAATACTAGACAGGGAGTCTGAGAGAAATTCACCGAAAAAGTTTCGGAGACAACGGAAGAGTTCCGGAGAGTGAACACCGGAAGAGTTTCGGTAAAACCGAAAAGTTGTTTCGGAGTGTACCATTAAGTCAAATTGGTTTCGGCACATGCCTGGAAATTATTGGAAGGTACCAGAATTGTTCCGGTAACTTTTGAGATTTTTTCAGAGACAAAAACCGGAAATGTTCCGGACTGCCGGAACCGCTTTAGTTGCTTTTCACAAATGAAAATCACTAAACCGAAAAGTTGTTTCGGAGTACACCATAAAGTCAAATTGGTTTCAGCACATGCCTGATAATTCTTGGAGGGTGCCAGAATCGTTCTGGAAACTTTCTGGAATTTTCCGGAATGAAAACCGGAAATGTTCCGGAGCTGCCGGAACCGCTTGAGATGCTTTTCGCAGATGAAAATCACTAAACCGGAATTGTTTCGGAAGGCATTGAAAATTATTTTAGTGGGTGCTGGAAATGTTCTAAGCCCACATAAATATTTTCAGTTCGAACTGACGCTGAAATATGTCGTCGTGAATAGTGAAAGTGCTTTTGGATTACTTTATGGAAAGCCACCTTTTGGGGCTTTACTCACAAATATCTCTAGGGATGACATGGAAGGATATTGGCTGCCCACTTGCTTTTACCTTTGTGCCCTTGTGAAGGGCATTTTGGGTATTTCAAGTGTCACCCTACCCCTTGGGTTTTCCTATAAATAGAGGTGGAGATGCACTCTCCACACTCACTCTTTCTCACATACACATGCCATCTGATGTTATTTGGCTTCTCTCTCCCTCCCAGCGAAATAGTTTCGTAGAGCCGAAAGGCTGTCTGGGTTCCGGTGGGAACTAGTTCTGGACGGCGAAGCCCTGCCGGATAGATGACAGCTTATGTGTGCAACTCTGTAGAGAGATCGTAGTTTCGGTCTTAGTTCGAGAGTGCCTCCCGAAGGGCTGTCTGAGTGACTGTCCGAGTTTCGAGGGTCCTCCTGAAGGGCTGTCCGACCGCCTCCCGGAGGGCTGTCCGGGGGGCGGATGAGGGTATACATCCTCGCGGTTGGGAGGTTGTAAATCCTAGCTGCGGGGATCTGCACCGCCGATCGTCATCGACTCTACTTCCGCTGCGCTACGAGTCGGTAACGAAAAGATCAAACCTTGTATGCAGTCTTCATAGTGGTCCTGGGCTGGTGCGTAGGTCGGAAATTTTTTGTTTTCTGTTGCATTACCCTTCAGTGGCATCATGAGCCGGGCTATGCGTAGATGCAGGTTGCGATCTAGAATACATAGAGATGTATGGGTGTTGCACAATATAATTAGGTAGTAGATGAGTTCTATTACTAAAAATTATTTGTGCGGGTAGCAGATGAAATCTGTTACCCGATGTTCTTGTTGCTTCCCTGGAATTTGCATATTTCTGATCTTGATAACAGTATGGTGGAGTTTCAATGTTCTGGCAATCCGCGATCCTGATTGATCAACGAAGTGCTAACAGTTCATTGAATTTCACCGTAGTTAAAAAGAAAGATGAAATTTCGTAGACGAAAGGGCAATGCAGATATGATCTGCACAAGGGTCATGCGTATGACGAAGTTTATAGTATGGGGCTCGAGATTTTATTATCTCGTGTTTCATACACCCCGCAATGTTAATCTAGCGACTTGGATTGTCATGCTTGATGATGGACGTTGGTAGCTTCGGTTTGTTTCGAAACCTTAGAAGCCACGTAAAACAATTTTTTGCATGAACCGATTAGAGGCGTCTAACTTGGTTTTGCAGGATGGTTTGCATGTGCATATGATGTGGTATAGCAGTGCTCATATTAATTTGATTATGTATGAGATGACTATATGATGTAATATTAACATGACCTGCGTGTCATGATTCGGCATGATGGCTGGAGCCATATGATTGTCACTTTAATGATCTGCGTGTCAACCTTAAGTAATGCACTTATTTTATTAGCTATAGAGATAGCAATATTATCTGGTGCATCGACAAGGTGGTGGCAATCTTCGCGAAGGTAAACACCGACGCGAATGCCGAAGGCGAAGAAATACAAGACTTCTCCGTCAGAAAGGGCTATACCATATCATGCTATTATGAATTGCCTGAGATGTTTATCCCTTATGATGCACCCTTTTGATTGCGCGGTAGTCACTTTTTATTAGGGTGATCTCTCACAAAATATCAAGTAGTTAGTGTTCTCCCAAGTGTAGCACCGTCACGACACCTATCTTTTCGGGGTGCGCCGTGTCACACGGGTATGAACAATTAGAGAAGTGTGAGGCGGGTGAGTTGAGACCTCGCAGCGAGATCACTTGGTTGTCTTGACGTTCAGGCATGACCGTCATGAGCTCGGAACACACGCATCGAAAGATGAACAAGAGTCACATAGAGATGTGATTGGCAAGTTGGCCTACCGGTTGAGATTTTCGTCATCAGTGGTGTTACACCAATGGCGAACAATTTAAATGCGGGTCTTGTATCACTCACAATCAATTATGTGAGATATTGATTTGAGTGGGAGCGCACTGTAGAATTAATTCTTTTAATTCTCAGTGCAATTAATTATGAACACTGTCTAAGTGTTATTTGCATAATAGTTGTAGAATAATGGCTCGCGTTTCCACCTTCCCAATTAAAATTGAATAAGCTGTTAAATATCTGGTTAAAACTTTACGGTTGGTAATGTAATGTGAGGATTTTCCTCAAGAGTGCCGAGAAGGACTTTGTCCTATCGCATGCTTTTGGTATTCTCCCGCTAATGCTATGGATGATATGACTCTCGTCCTTTGATCCAAAAGCTAAAATTCCGTTACGGTCTAGTGAAATATGTTTGCTTCCATGAGACCCGAACTTTGAAAGTTTGGATAGTTATGTGATATTCATGGAATCTGAAAATCATTTTCAGAGACAGACAAAGGATAAAAGATATGAGATATCCAAAGCAATGTTTGTTTGCAAAACATTAGTAAAGTGTTTACTATACATTGGACTGATTAGAGAGGGATCCGGAAGAACGCCTGTCATATGATGAATGGTGAATAAAACAACAACTTAAAGAGAAAGGAAGTGTCCGAAGGGTGTTAGTGAAACTTTCATGCCTAGGAAGTCCGGGGCTAACGCCACTCTTAAGTTGGGTGCTTCTTCTGAGAGTAGGAGAAATACTAAAAGTTAAACTGTTAGAAGTATAAAGGCAGAAAGAAAGAAGACTGGAATATCCAGCTCATGTATGAATGTCATACAAGTTTTTGATGTATAGAAGGCTGGTCAAAGATATAGTTCTTGGGAATTATGGTTAAACATGTTAATCACTAAATTCTTGGGTATTGTGAGTTTATCAGAAAGATACCCGCTCGATTGCATTCTGTGGCGACTCGATACAAGAACTACTATGGCCTAAAAGACTAGCCAGGAATGAGGTCTTGATACACGCTGGGAACATAGTAAATGTTACTATACCTTCCATCGGTGTATTACCTATGTATTTATTTTCATAATTCATTTAGAGTTTCACACTCTAGCCCTTTGCATAAGGTATCTTACAAGAAGGTTGTTCATAAGAGAACTTTTGATGTTCGGTGTTATGAATAACATAAGGGCCATACTTTCATTATGAATGAGACGTGTGTTATGAATATTGATAATAATACATTACCTCTGGGTTTACTTTCATAATTCATTTTAGAGGTTCATACACTCTAGCCCATTGCACAATGTTTGTTGCAAAAGAGTTGTTCATAAAAACAACAATTGTTGTTCAGTATTATGAATAACATGAAGGGCCATGCTTCCATCCTAGATGGGATGTATGTTATGAATATTGATGGAAATATGATACATCCATAACATTGACGCTAAATGTCGCAAGACTAAAAGAATACCACACAAGTGTGGCACTGCATTTGGTCACATTGGAGAAACCCGCATGGAAAATTCCATTATGATGGATTTTGAAGTCATTTGATTTTGAATCATCTGACACTTGCAACTTTCCTCTGAAAAGTGAAGTGACTGAAATACCGTTCACAGGCCATAAGGAACGAGCAAAGAACATATTGGTGATCATACATTATGATGTGTGTAGTCCAATAAATGTTGTTGCAAGTAGTGGATTTATCTATCTTCAGAAATGACTCAAGTAGATATATGGATATTTACTTGTTGAGACGTAAGTCTGGATCTTTTGAATTCATTCATAAGGTTTTCAAAAATGAAGTAGAAGTTATTGTAACAAGAAAATTATGTTTCTACAATTCGATTGCAGAAAGGAATATTTGAGTTACAAGTTTAGCGAATGTCTGATGAGTTATGAAAGGGGTTTCATAACTTGCACCTCCCGGAACACCACTGCAAGTGGAAAGTCCGTGAAGATGTAATCGAACCATTTATGACATGGTAAGATCAAAGATGACATAAATAAATTTGCCATTACCCCTTTTAAAGAGTGATGCTTTAGAGACTGCAGCTTTTACACTGAAAAGAGATCCATCAGGTCTGTTGAAATGACGCCATGGTATGGTACGCCCAACCATGTTATATCTTTTCTTAACATTTGGAATATGGGGCTTGTGTAAAAGGTTACAAACCTATTCCAAATCAGACAAGTGCTACTTTGTAGGTTATCCCAAGTCATTGGGTATTCCCCCACCACTATACCGAGGCAAAGGATTTTGCCACAAAACGGTATGATTTTAAAGAGAATAGTTCTTACAAAAGGTGAGTGAGAGGACAGTGCAACTCGACGAGATAACCAGTATCTTCGTCATCAGATCAAAGGAAAGAAACCTTGGAAGTGATTCCGGAGTTTCCTACTGCGACTGATACGGAAGTCTCTACAATAAAATGTATGGACTTCGGTCGAACTTGCATCTGAACCACGTAGGCAAAGCTCGTGCAAACCTATCAGGTGCGCAAACGAGATATTGTTGTTAGACAACAGTATACCTACAATACACAAGGAAGTGTTGATGGGCCCTGACTCCGGAATTGGCTAAATGCCAATACAATCCGAGATAGTTTCCATATAAGTGATTCGAGATTAAAATCTTGATACACCTTTCGGAAGACTTAGAGTCTAACGAATATTTATGGAACTAAAACTGATACGGATAAAATGTTTTATCCATAAAGCTCGACTTGGTGCAATAACAAGTTCAAGGAGTTGACTACGATGAGATTGTCTCACCGTAGCGATGCTTTAAGTCGGTTCGGGTTGAACTAGCAATTAATACATATTTCAATCATGAGATATGAAACATGGATGACAAAAGGATTTCCATCTGATGGAAATGAAACCTAGGACTTGTATGTGATACAGTCCAAAGTAATTTGTCGATCCAAAGGATGCTAGTAGGTATGCAAACTTCAGAGTTCCAACGATGGACAGAAGAGAGCAAAGAGGAGTTGGATTCTTCGTGTTTTGATGAAATGGTCAAAGGGGTTTGACTTCATCAATGGATAACGAAGATGCTTGTGATTCAAGAAAGTAAGTGGGAGCATAATAATATTTCTAAAAACCTTGTGTGCTTGACACATTGTTAATTGGAAATAAAATTTCTTGACACGAATTATTACTTCATTTGAAAATAGTTTTTCGATGAAGTACTTAGGCTAAATAGCCTCAATATTAGGCATGATGATCTATGGAGATAGATTTACCTAATGGGGCTAAGCAATGAATACATATTGACAAGGTGCTAAAACCTTTTAGCATTTAAAACACCAAGGGGTGATTCTTGCCGAAGTCACATGGAAAGAGTTTTGCAAGACTCGGTGTCTCAAAACACAGATGAGCAAAATACATGATGGTGATTCCACAGACTCTTGTGTTTGGATTAATCATTCTTTCCATGGTATGTAAAAACAACCAGATATGTCCAATACTCCAAAGTTGTTGCGAGTATAGATACCAAAGTGATCAGAAGTACTGATCATGGGACAACAGTGAAAGATGTCATTAGGTACTAGAGTAGTACTGATGACATGTTTTCTCGCAAGCAGAGATTATGAAGTGCTCGTTGTAAGTAATTACATCGATACAATCTTCATCAATGCTCCATGCGATTTTCGATTTAAGTTAAGGGTTTTGTGTAATACACAACATAGTGGCACAGTAGTTGGAAATTGTTCCAAACAAGATACTGTGGCGAATTCTATAACAAAGGCTAAGTATGTTGACGCTTTAGAAGCGACAAAGAAGTTGTTGAATCATATAGTTCATTTATGAACTTAGTATGGTTCCAAGATGGCTTTGATCTATGGGACACTATTGCAGATAGTTGCTCCATAGCTCAGTCTGAGGAATCAGGTTTCGACCAATGATTCACACATATGCAAAGCCAAGTCCACACAAAATATGAATTTTGTGAAAGCGTGAAAACGCAAGGATATGCATAGTTACACACGGAGCTGAAGTCGTCAGATCCGTTGGACATCAGGCTATACCACATGCGAAGCATATTTTACACCACTGTGCCATAGGTGTAAAGTGCATTTGCATTAACTAGATTATTGACTCTAGTGCAAGTGGGAGTCTGTAGGAGATATGCCCTAGAGGTAATAATAAATGTTATTGATTATCTCCTTGTTCATAATTAGGTTTATGTTCCATGCTATAACTGCTATGGTTCTCGAGTCTACAATAACCACGAGGCTCGGAGGAAGACTCATATGCACGTGTGGAATAATAAACGGTAAAATGTATTCCTAGTCTGGCCTCTAAGACTAGCTCAAGTGTTGCATGATGGTTCTGTTTTCCTGATCATGGGCATGCCTATGCCAGCAATTTTGAGGGCACAATGTTGGAAGAACATTTGTTTTGAATCGACCCGAATTGATGTTATGCTATGAGATACATTCATCACAAGTTAATGGTTAATAACACAGAGATGGTTTACGTTTGCATGATTCCTTAGACCATGAGAGTATCGAGTTTCTTCATGCTTGCTTCATGAACTTTGGGGTTTGTTAAACGTCATCCGTAAATGGGTGGCTATTACGACGGCTTACGGGTTCATGGAAAAGTATGTCAAGTAACTTGATAGATCAAGATTGGGATTTGCTCCTCCGACAATGGAGAGATATCTCTGGGCCCTCTCGGTGTTACGGTATCCATCATCGTCTGGCCAGACACTTTGTGATTTGATCACGGGGATGCCAGAACACGGGAACGAGAAAAGAGAACAATACCGGTAACGAGGTAACTGGCATAGTGGACAAGTTGTTGATCCACGGGGATGCCAACATGTCTCACCTCGGGTATTTGTAACATATCACGAAGCAACAGGAATAGCACACGGCAACTGGAGGTTCACTCGAATATTCATTCGTGTGGGTATAGGGGTCAATATAGGTGTCCACGGCTCCGATGTTGATCATTGATCGGAAGGGGTTCCGGGTCATGTCTATGCTTCACCGAACCTATAGGGTCACATGCTTAAGGGTCATCTATCTGTTGAATACTAGACAGGGAGTCTGAGAGAAATTCACCGAAAAAGTTTCGGAGACAACGGAAGAGTTCCGGAGAGAGAACTGTCAGGGGGATAACCCCGGGGTAGCCTCAAGCGACCCACTACTCCAACTTTCTGAAGCGACTGGAGGGCGAGCCGACACCCCCTACGGCCCGGCTGCGCCCTGCCGTCTACGCCCAGCCGGCTATGCCCTGCCGGCTACGCCCTGCCGCCCATTGGATGCCACGGTCGGGTACGTGCGGCTACAGTGGCCCCCATCCCATCTGGGGTTAGCGCCCGTGCGGCCATAGTGGAGGTGGCAGTGCCTCTGACTCTGGCCGACCGCGACAGGACTCCCAACAGTGCCGGCGCGCCCTCAACCTCTCCATTACCTGCCCCGGCATGGCTACAGTGCAGCCGGCCGTACCGCTGACCTTGGCCGGCTGCCACAAGACGACGCCCCGAAGGACGAACCCGTGCCGCGACACGACCGACGCGGGGACCCACCGTGCGGGCCCCGCTGGCTCCTGACGGGACCCTGCAGCCGGCGGGCCCTACCAACGATGGGACCCCTCAGCCGGGGGCCCCACGGCCGGCTAGTGAGGCTGCCGGTTGGGCCCCCCCTGAGATCTCTTATTCATATTGTAATCCGGGGGGTTGGCCTATAAAACCCCCCGGACCTCCCCCATGCAGGGGGACGACTCTCTCTCCACACACCACACTCACGTAGAGAGGCAGCAGAGGCAGTCTAGCCCCTTCTTCCTCCTCTAGCGATACAGCTCCATGAGCACCATTGTAACTTCACCATTGTCTCAACCAGACCGAGCAGGACTAGGGGTGTTACCTCCCACGGAGGGCCCCGAACCTGGGTACATCGTGTGTCCGCCACCGCTTGTGCCTAACCCCGCTCCCGGAGCCCGTCGGTGTCCTTCGGCCCCAACCACTCTCGATAAGCCTACCCATGGCATCTGCCGTGACGAAACGACGACAGTTGGCGCCCACCGTGGGGCCGCATGCGGCGCCGGCTGGAATCACGCTCCGGGCGGGACCCTTCACCGCCTCCCTCGACCGCCCCGCGTCCGGGCGGAAATGCATGCTCGTGGGGCTTGCTCCGGCAGGCTCTGCGGGCGACGCGGCCGGCCTCTCTGACGGGTGCCTCGGCCGCGGCCCGGCGCTCGACGTCGCTGCGCTTGCCGGGTGTTTCGGCAAGCTAAGCATCGCCGACGAGCCGGCGGCCGACGAGTACCCTAGCCAGGTTCTCGACTGCACCGATCCCCCCGCGTCCGTGGGTGCACTCGCCACGGGCGAGGCCAGCGGCTCCCGCGTCCGCGTGGGAGTGATGGTCACCACCTCCTCCACCACTTCGGGCCGTACGCTGGCTGAGGCCGACGCGGCCGCCGCCCGCGCCGGTACCTCCGACCCGCTCGCCGCTACCCTCCGGGGTCTGAGCACCCACATTGCCCCGACGGCGAACCCGGCCACCGCCACAGCCGAGCTGGAGGCGGCCCGCCGCATACTATTCGAAGACACCAGCGCCCTCACTACCGAGCGGCGCCGGATGGAAGCCGCACAGCGGGAGTACGCCTCCGCGTACGGCCTCACCCCGGCTGGCACCGAGCCCAGCCGACGTGGGGCTGTGCGTGACCGCGGCCGCGTGGTTGCGGAAATCCTCGGCGGCCGCCTTCCCGTCTACGACACCCCCGCGGCCAACCTGCGGGCCGCCAAGGTAGCCTACGAGGATCTGGCTACCTTGGTGGGTGAGGAACGTGCCGCACGCGAGCGGCACATCAAGGACCTCATCGACACCGCCAACACGCAACAAATCGGTTTCGCCCCCGGCGAAGCCGTCTCCGAGCTCCCTCGTCCCGAGGGTGCGGGCACTGGGGCCGCTGACCGTCAGCCGGCTCAGCACTCCAGTTCCCCCCGCCCCTCCGGCCGGCGGGCCGAGGGAAGCAACGCTCGGCGTTCCCAGCTGCGCGGGAACGAGCAGCCGGCTGTGAATAGCCGGCGCAGCAACAACCCGGTTGACGGCAACCGCCGCGACGAGGCGCCGGCTGGCGGTAGCCGGCGTAGCCGTGGACACACTCCGCCTCCACGACAGGACCCGGCACGGTCCGTCCCACCGGTCGGCAGCCCCGAACTCGCGGCCCGGCTCGGGCCGCGGGTCCCCCACAGCGAGAACGACGCGCGGCTCCGCCTCGACCGGCTGGCGTAGTCGGCCCTCCTCGAGGAGGAGGGCTCGATTGGCCCGGCGTGCTTTGGCCCCCGGATCCGCAACGAGCCGTTTCCGCCCGGCTTCACGCTTCCTCGCGACACCCCGAAGTACAACGGGGCTGCCAAGCCGGAGGACTGGCTGATCGACTACACCACTGCAGTCGGCATCGCCAGGGGGAACAAGCGCGTAGCCGTCCGCTACGCCCCCCTTATGCTGATCGGCTCGGCCCGCACCTAGCTGAATAGCCTGGCGGCCGGCAGCATCAACACATGGACGGACTTCGAAGAAGCGTTCGTCCGCAACTTCACCGGCACCTACAAGCGGCCCGGCCGGCCCCGCGAGCTGGCCATGTGCGTCCAGGGGCCGGAGGAGCCCCTCCGTGAATACCTCACGCGCTGGACCGAGCTCCGCAACTCCTGCGAAGGGGTGCACGAGGTGCAGGCCATCCAATACTTCATCGAGGGTTGCCGAGACGGCACCCACCTCAAGCACAAGCTCCTGTGCTCCGAGCCGGCTACCCTGGCAGACCTGATGGCCAAGGCAGACAAGTACGCCACGGCCGACTCCGCTATGCGGATGAAGGTCGCCACGCCAGCCAAGCCGGCTCCGCTGCCCGCCGCGCCGCGGTCGGCCGCCGACAACCGGTAGCAGCAGAACAACAAGCGCAAAGCCGACCAGCCGGACCCCCGCTACGGGAGCCGGCAGGTTGCCTCAATCGAGGAAGAGCAGCCGGCTGCCCAGGCTTCCAACCAGCGTCAGCGCACCGGCAAGGCTGCCTGGCAGCCCAAGCTCACGTTCGAGCAGATGCTCGACTCCCCTGCAAACACCATTCCGGCGCCAAGCCGGCCACGCACACGCTCCGGCAGTGCAGCTTCTCGCTGCGGCTGACCCGGGGCGAGGGTCTTCCGACTCCTCCTCCGCCGCCTCCTCGCGCGCCGGCGCCGCCTCCGGCTCCCGCTCCGGCTCAGGCCCCGGCTCCGGCTCAGAACGACGGCCGGCTGCTCGACCAATTCCCCGTCCAAGACGGTTCCTACATCGTCTTCACCAGTGAAGAGACGGACAAGCACGCTCAACGCCAGCTCCACCGCGAGGTGAATGCCACCATGCCCGCGACTCCCTAGTTCATGCACTGGTCCGAGAAGCCGGTCACCTGGAGCCGGGCGGACCACCCGGCCGTGATGCCAAGCCCGGGCAGCTACGCCCTCGTCCTCGACCCCACCATCGCCTCCGAGAGGCGCACGTGCCGCTTCTCGCGGGTGTTGATCGATGGGGGCAGCAGCATCAATATCCTCTACCTCGACACGATGCTCAAGCTGGGGTTCAAGGTGGAGGACCTGCAAGCGAGCCGGACCGTTTTCCATGGCATCATGCCGGGAAAGTCCTGCACCCCCGTCGGCAAGATCAAGCTCGACGTTCTCTTCGGCGGCCACAACCACTTTCGCCACGAGCCGGTATGGTTCGAGGTGGTGGACCTCGACAGTCCCTACCACGCGCTGCTGGGCCGGCAGGCTCTCGCCAAGTTCATGGCGATCCCCCATTATGCCTACCTCAAGCTCAAGATGCTGGGTCCCAAGGGCATCATCACCGTAGCCGGCGACTACAAGATGTCCATAGCGTGTGCGCGGGACGGCAGGCGGCTGGCCGAAGCCCTGGAGATTGCAGAGGAGAAGCGGCAGCTCGACCGGCTCGTGGCCCACACCTCTGGCCAGCCGGCCATGCCGGCTCCTCCGTCCCAGTCGGTCGGCGAAGCCTCGTTCCAGACATCCAAGGACACCAGGCAAGTGCCACTCGACCCGGCCAACCCCAAGCAATGCGTCACCATCGGCTCCTGCCTCGACAGCAAATAGGAAAGCGAGCTCGTCGACTCCCTCCGTGAGAATCGGGACATCTTTGCATGGTCTCCAAAGGACATGCCGGGTGTTCCGAGGAAGTTCGCCGAGCACAAGCTTCACGTACGGCCGGATGCGAAGCCGGTCAAGCAACCCCTGCGCCGTTTCTCCGAGGAGAAGCGGCGTACTATAGGGGAAGAGATCGCCCGGCTACTCGCAGCCGGCTTCATCATGGAGGTATTCCACCCGGACTGGCTAGCCAACCCAGTCCTGGTGCTGAAGAAGAACAAAACTTGGCGCATGTGTATCGACTACACGAGCCTAAACAAGGTGTGTCCCAAGGACCCGTTCGCCCTGCCGCGGATCGATCAAGTCATCGACTCCACGGCCGACTGCGACCTTCTGTCTTTCCTGGACGCCTACTCTGGCTACCACCAGATCAAGCTGGACCCGACTGACCGGCTGAAAACCTCCTTCATCACCCCTTTCGGGGCCTACTGCTACATCACCATGTCCTTCGGCCTGAAGAACGCAGGCGCCACCTTCCAGCGCTGCATGCAGAAGTGTCTCCTGCCTCAGATAGGCAGGAACGTCCACGTCTACGTCGACGACATCGTCGTCAAGTCCAAGAAGCATTTCAGCCTCCTCGACGATCTCCGGGAGACGTTCGCCAACCTGCGCGAATACAAGATCAAGCTCAACCCGGAGAAGTGTGTCTTCGGCGTCCCAGCCGGCCAACTCCTGGGCTTCTTCGTGTCTGCCCGCAGCATTGAAGCTAACCCCGAGAAGATCAGGGCAATCAAGCGCATGCCCAAGCCGACCCGGCTCCGCGACGTCCAGAAATTCACCGGCTGCCTCGCCTCCCTCAGCCGGTTCATCAGCCGGCTGGGCGAAAAGGCCTTGCCCCTCTACGGGCTCCTGCGCAAGATGGCTCTGGTCGAGCCGGGCCGTGACCCCTCGAAGAAGCCGGCCATGTTCGACTGGTCCGACGAGGCGGACGAGGCGTTCCGCGGCCTCAAGCGGGCCCTCACCAGCGCGCCCATCCTGGCCGCGCCGGCTGAGAAGGAGCCTTTGCTCGCCTACATCGCGGCGACCACACGCGTCATCAGCGTCGTCTTGGTGGTGGAGCGATCGGAGGAAGGCAAAGCGCTGCCAATCCAGCGCCCCGTCTACTACCTAATAGACGCCCAGAGGCCGCAGAAGCGCAAGAGAGACGCCTCCGGTGAGGAAATGGTGCGCCCGTGGAACGCGACGCTCCTCCGCCCGTTTTACTGCTAAGAACCAGTGTATGTATATATCCTGCCCTTTTGGGCTTATGAATGCAATGGGTGCCCTAAGCCTGCTCTTGGGACACGCCCCTTTTCGTCTCTTTCTAAGACTTTAGCTCGCTGGCTCCTGGGTCCGGTTCCCGGTCCCGGGGGCTCGCCGGCTAGTCCTGCCCTCCTCCCCCGAAGCCGGTCAAGTAATGTGAACTAAAAAGAGCCCTCCCACCCCTTCCAGCTACAGACCGGCTCCCGGCTGTCCGGCTGACGGGACCTCGAGACGGCAAAGCTTAGCACACACGAAAAATCGATTGCAAAGGGGATTGCCGGCTAAGGCTTGCCGGAACACTTTCTTTTCGCCTCTGTCACTCACCTTACCCAAAAAACTCCCGCGATTTCCAAACTCATGACCGGCTCCCTCGAGGCGGACGCCCCGTCCCAGCTACAGACCGGTTCCCGGCTGTCCGGCTGGCGGGACCGAAGCCAAGAGGGAAAAGGTTTTGAGCGAACAGAACCAAAAGAGCAAAAAAGGGTAAGGTCGAGCCGGCACGCATAAGACAACATTTCAGCAACCAAAAATTTCATACAATTTAAAAAGGGCCCACGGCCACGAGTTCATTACATATACACCCCCAGTGGGTGGAATGGCAGTCTAACTATGCAGAAAGATAAAAGCTCTAGATGGCGCCAGCACCGTCATCTCCTCCGGCACCGCCCGCGGCGGCCGACGAAGAAGCCCCGTCCTTGTCCGAGGTGCGCTCTGCGTCGGCCCCCGTCTCCAAGTCCGGAGCCAGCTCGGAGTCGGCATAGGCGTCGGAGCCGGATTCTTCCTCGTCCGTCTCGGCGACGCTCCCCTCCGGGTCGTCCAGGGCGAGCGTGCACCGGTCCTCCGGGATCACCACGCCGTCCGCCCCGCGCTCCGGGACGTACTCGTCCCACGCGGCGAAGGACGCGAGGTCGCTCGCCCTCACGGACAGCGCATCGGCCACCGCCTCCAACTCCGCGTCGGTGCCGACACGCTGGGCCGTGAGCAGACACAGGTCCAGCTCGGGGTACCATGACCTCGCAATGCGGAGCGCCATGCCCGCACCGGCGCATGCTGCGGAGGCCCTCCAGGCGTTCACCCGCGTGGCCCCGAACTCCAGCCACCTCGACAGCCGGCTCATGGAGACCGGCTCCACCGCGCCGGGCCAAAGGATGCGAACCAGCGCCGCGCCGGCCGCCTGGAGACGCTTCAGGGCTCGAACCACCTCCGACAGCCGTGCCCCGGCGGCGATCCCCACCTCGTCCAAGGTCCAGGGGGCAAGCTGCCCAACGGCTTCCCCCTGCGCCCGCTGGCCCTCACGGTGGGCCTCCACGGCCGCCTCCGCGGCCTCCTGTGTACTGGGGAAAAGCCCTAAGAAGATAAAAGAAGAATACGCAGGATGAGCAAAGAGGCAAACCGGAAAACCCAGAAGCAACGCGCGGAAAGAGCGAGGTGTTTAAAACTCACCGCGCAGCATCCGATCCACCTCGTGCCCTTGCTCCTGCAGCTCCACCTCCCTGGCCGACCACTCCTGGCGCTGGCGCTCGTGCTCATCCCGGGCCTCCTGCGCATCCTCGGCCGCCTTGGTCAGCGCGGCATCCTTGGCCTCCAGCTCCTGGCGGAGGATTTTCTCCCGCTCCTCCGCCTCCCGACGAAGGGCCGCCTCGCGGTCCGCCAGCTCTTTGCGGTGGGCCGCCTCGCGCTCCTTTTTCTCCGCCTTTGCCTGTTCCATCTCCCCGCGGAGCCGGTCGCACTCCGCGGTCAGGAGACTCCGCTGCTCCCCAAGCTGCACCACCTGGCGGCGGAGGCTGACCGTCTCGGCGTGGGTGGCTGCTCAGGACGAGGAGGCCGCTGTCAGAAACCAAATGAAGAAAGGGATTCAGCCCGCCTCCGGAGCAGCCGGCCCGATTCCCGGGGGCTACACCCAGTGGGTGTGCTTGCGCGCCCCCACTGGAAGATCGCGAGGTTCCATACCTTGCAGGTCCGCGGACAGAGTCGCCAGCCGGCCCTTGGCCTCCCGGTACAAGCCCAGCAGGGTGTTGTACGCGGCCACCCGTCGGTCATGCGCTGCCTGCGAAGGACGAAGATACACAGCAGCGTTAGGCTCGACTCGCGTGCGCTCCAGCCGGCTCGAGCCTCGGGGGCTACACCTAGTGGGTGCGCTAGCGCGCCCCCACTGGCAAAGAAAGAAAACGCCAAAGCAAGAAAAGAAGGAAAGAAGAGAACTTGCCGCGACAGATTGCTCCAGATGCACCAGCCGGTCGTTGGCGGCTCGAGCGTCCTGCGACGTCTGGGCGCGCGCGGCAGCAAACGCCTCGACGATGGCGGCCACCGCCGCCCCAAGGGCGCTCGGCGGATCACCAATGGCCGGGCGGCCGGCTGCGGCCCAGTTCTGCTGCGGCCGGCCCCCGTCCGCGGGCCCCCCTTTGCCGGAGGTCACCAGGGGACCTGCCCCTCCCGGCGCCGTCGTGCCGGGGGGCCCCGACGACGAGCTCGCGGCGGTCGTCCCCCCGGTCGTGACGATCGTCCCCTCCGACGCACCGCCTCCGGCCGCTCCTGGCCGGCTCTCGTCCGGTGCGGGCACCTCCGGAGCCGGTGCCTCCGGGGCCGGCACGTCCGGAGCCGGCACATCCGGAGCCGGGATTCGACTTCCGGGGGCCCTTCTGCCCCCGGCGGCACATCGCCCGCCCCCGGCTGGGCGGCGTCGCGGTCCATCTCCTCCCTCCCTCCTGCGTCGGCCTCGTCCGCGCCCGCCGCCGCGCGCGCGTCTTCCGCGGCCTTTGCGTCCGCCTCCGCCCGCCGCTCGGGGTCGTGGTGGTCCTTCGACCTCCTCTCCTGGCCGCGGGGGAACGGCTTCCACGCTCCGCCAGTGGCATCTCCGCCGGCCCCTCCCGGCGGCTGCAGTTTCTCCGCCGCTTTCTCCCAGGGGCGGCGCTCCTCAACGCGCCGCTCCTGCTCTGCTGCCTCGAGGTCGAGCCACGCCTGGTGCTCCCTCTCCTCGGCGGTGTCCGGCGGCGCCATCCTCGTGGCCTCGCCGCCTGGGGTCCTCCCCAGGGCGCGCGCCTCCCTGATCAAGGCAGGATAAGGAAGCAGGGAGAAAGGGAGAAAACTAAGGAGGAGGGGGAGATGGTCTTACCCGACGACGACGGGGACCGCCCTCCTCATGGGTCCCGCCTGGGATACCTGCTGTTTCTTCCCATCGCCTCCACGGCTGCCGCCCGGCTGCGCGGTGGCCGCCCGTTTGGGCGCCGGCTTGGCAACAGCCAGCCGCTTCCCCTTGTCACCCGCGTCCGGGCCGCCCTGGCTGGACTCGTGGCCGGCTTGGCGCGGGCGCCTCCTCGACGCCGTGACCTCGTCCTCCGAGGCCTCGGGTTCCTCCGGAGCCTCTGCAGCACGCGACTCCTCCGACTCAGCGTCGTCATCGGTCCAATCCCATAGATGCTTTGTGGGAGGGGACTCACCCGTCGACTCGGCCTCCTCCGTCTCCGTTTCTGCCTCGCCGGCATCGGACGCGCCGGCTTGTTCCGGGTCCGCCGGCTCCACGTCGTCGACGTCCTCGATCTCCTCGGGGTCCGAGTCCGCCAAGTTGGCGGCCGGCTCCCCGTAGTTCTGCAACTGCGCGAAAACCTACGAGCCGGCGAAGCGCCACATCGTCAGACCAAAGGGGGAACGCCGTCTCTAAAAAGGAAGGAGAGGGGGAGACGGCCAGTCACTTACCCGCGGCGCCGGATGGCTCCGGCTGTACGGGGTTTTCCCCCATTGCCACCCCTCTTCCTTCAGCTTCGCCTGCGAGATGGCGTTCACCCTCCTCGCCACGTGGATCGGTTTCAGATCCTTGGTGGAGAACCGGCAGGGGTCGTGCCGCCCTCCCATCTGGCGGATCAGGTGCGGCCTGCTCTGCAGCGGCTGCACCCGGCGCGCCACCATCGCGGCCAACAGGTCGGTGGCCTTCAGCCCCTCCGTCCCGGTCATCACCAGCAGGCGCTCGCAGAGCCGGTCTGCCGTCTCGGGCGCTTGGGGCGGAGCCGCCCGCCAGTTCAGCGTCGCTGCCGGCGGCTGGTTGACGAAGTCAGGGAGGTTGATGTAATCCTCCTCCGGCTTCACGTTCTTCACGTAGAAGAAACCCCGCTGCCAATTCTTCACCGACTCCTGCAGCAGGAGCTTCGGGAAGCCGGCTCCCTTGCGGATATGGATCAGGGCTCTCCGCAGGCGGTCATGACCTTCGCCTGCGTCGCCGGGTCCACCACTGTCTGCCACTTGAGGAAGAACAGCCGGAACCTGAGGTCGAGCCTCGGCTCCACCCCCAGGAACCCCTCGCAGAGGGTGACAAAGGCCGACAGTTGCAAGACGGCATTGGGGGCGAGGTGGTGCGGCTGCAGGCCGAACCGCGTCAAGAACCGCCGGAAGAAGGTACTCGGCGGCAGTTCGAGCCCGTGGAGGAAATGCTCGGCGAAAACGACCACCTCGCCCTCCCGCGGGGTCGGGGAGTTCTCCGGCCCGGCGATGTGCGCCTCCAGGAGCGCTTCCGACGGAAGCTTGCGGCGGTAGCGGAGGTGCTCGATGAACTGCTCCTCCACGATGCTGCCATCCCAGGCGCCCTTGGTCGCCATGGCTTCTACAAAGGGCTTGCGGTCGCGGCGGCGGGCGCAGTTGCTCGGCCGCGGCGCGGGTCTACGGCGGCGGCGAGCGGCGGCGCGACGCTCCCGTGGGCTTTACCCTTCTTCTCTCTCTCGGAGCGGGAGGAGGAGGGCGACGAAGACGATGCGACTGGGGCGGGAGGGGCGAATGTGCCGCTCTGACCCTCTCCCTTCCCCATTTAAACCCCGCGCGACCGAACGTGGGGGGCGGATTCATTGCGCACGACCCCCGCGCTTCCCGCCGCGTGCGGAGCGGAAGTTATGGCGCCCGGGAATGCCAACCGGCTGCCCGAGCCGCAAAGGATCCATGCGCGCCGGCCGAGGCCGCGGCCGTGGCGGGCCCCGCCCATGCCCCGGTCTCGTCCGTCGCACGGCTTGTCAGGACACAGCCCGTTGCGTCTGCCACGTGGCGCGGCTTCTCCGCCAGACGAGGCGCTCGAGGCGGCGCGCGAAGCGTCGGCCGGCTGCGGAGCCGGCCGCCGCTTGCCCGCCTCATCTGACCTCCGATGTTCAAGCCGGCGAGGACCGCCACGGTTCGTCGGCGGGCCTCCCCTGCTTCGGGGACTACTGTCGGGGGGATAACCCCGGGGTAGCCTCAAGCGACCCACTACTCCAACTTTCTGAAGCGACTGGAGGGCGAGCCGACTCCCCCTACGGCCCGGCTGCGCCCTGCCGGCTACGCCCAGCCGGCTACGCCCTGCCGCCCATTGGATGCCACGGTCGGGTACGCGCGGCTACAGTGGCCCCCATCCCATCTGGGGTCAGCGCCCGTGCGGCCACAGTGGAGGTGGAAGTGCCTCTGACTCTGGCCGACCGCGACAGGACTCCCAACAGTGCCGGCGCGCCCTCAACCACTCCATTACCTGCCCCGGCATGGCTACAGTGCAGCCGGCCGTACCGCTGACCTCGGCCGGCTGCCACAAGACGACGCCCTGAAGGAAGAACCCGTGCCGTGACACAACCGACGCGGGGACCCACCGTGCGGGCCCCGCCGGCTCCTGACGGGACCCTACAGCCAGCGGGCCCTACCAACGACGGGACCCCTCAGCCGGGGGCCCCATGGCCGGCTAGTGAGGCTGCCGGCTGGGGCCCCCTTGAGATCTCTTATTTATATTGTAATCCGAGGGGTTGGCCTATAAAACCCCCCGGACCTCCCCCATGCAGGGGGACGACTCTCTCTCCACACACCACACTCACGTAGAGAGGCAGCAGAGGCAGTATAGCCCCTTCTTCCTCCTCTAGCGATACAGCTCCAGGAGCACCATTGTAACTTCACCATTGTCTCAACCAGACCGAGCAGGACTAGGGGTGTTACCTCCCACGAAGGGCCCCGAACCTGGGTACATTGTGTGTCCGCCACCACTTGTGCCTAACCCCGCTCCCGGAGCCCGTCGGTGTCCTTCGGCCCCAACCACTCTCGATAAGCCTACCCATGGCATCTGCCGTGACGAAACGACGACAAGAACACCGGAAGAGTTTCGGTAAAACCGAAAAGTTGTTTCGGAGTGTACCATTAAGTCAAATTGGTTTCGGCACATGCCTGGAAATTATTCGAAGGTACCAGAATTGTTCCGGTAACTTCTGAGTTTTTTTCAGAGACAAAAACCGGAAATGTTCCGGACTGCCGGAACCGCTTTAGTTGCTTTTCACAGATGAAAATCACTAAACCGAAAAGTTGTTTCGGAGTACACCATAAAGTCAAATTGGTTTCGGCACATGCCTGATAATTCTTGGAGGGTGCCAGAATCGTTCTGGAAACTTTCTGGAATTTTCCGGGATGAAAACCGGAAATGTTCCGGAGCTGCCGGAATCGCTTCAGATGCTTTTCGCAGACGAAAATCACTAAACCGGAATTGTTTCGGAACGCATTGAAAATTATTTTAGTGGGTGCTGGAAATGTTCTAAGCCCACATAAATATTTTCAGTTCGAACTGACGCTGAAATATGTCGTCGTGAATAGTGAAAGTGCTTTTTGGATTACTTTATGGAAAGCCACCTTTTGGGGCTTTACTCACAAATAATTCTAGGGATGACATGGAAGGATATGGGCTGCCCCCTAGCTTTTACCTTTGTGCCCTTGTGAAGGGCATTTTGGGTATTTCAAGTGTCACCCTACCCCTTGGGTTTTCCTATAAATAGAGGTGCAGATGCACTCTCCACACTCACTCTTTCTCACATACACATGCCATCTGATATTATCTGGCTTCTCTCTCCCTCCCAGCGAAATAGTTTCATAGAGCCGAAAGGCTGTCTGGGTTCCGGTGGGAACTAGTTCTGGACGGCGAAGCCCTGCCGGATAGATGACACCGTATGTGTGCAACTCTGTAGATAGATCGTAGTTTCGGTCTTAGTTCGAGAGTGCCTCCCGAAGGGCTGTCCAAGTGACTGTCCGAGTTTCGAGGGTCCTCCCGAAGGGCTGTCCGACCGCCTCCCGGAGGGCTGCCCGGGGGGCGGATGAGGGTATACATCCTCGTGGTTGGGAGGTTGTAAATCCTAGCTGCGGGGATCTGCACCGCCGATCGTCATCGACTCTACTTCCGCTGCGCTACGAGTCGGTAACGAAAAGATCAAACCTTGTATGCAGTCTCCATAGTGGTCTTGGGCTGGTGCGTAGGTCGGAAATTTTTGTTTCTGCTGCGTTACCCTTCACAGCAAGCCTACGATGGGATTACTCACGAACGGCGGAGAGCATCATGAAGTTGGTGATGAAGGATGGTTGGTGATGACGACGGCGTCGATTTCCCCTCTCCGGAGCCCAAAACGGACCCCAGATCTGCCCTCCCGAGGAAGAACAGGAGGTGGCGGTGGCTCCGTATCGTGAAACACGGTGAACTCTTCTCCTCGATTTTTTTCTCCCCGAATAGGGTTATATGGAGTTGGAGTTGAGGTCGGAGGAGTTGTAGGGGGCCCACAAGCCACCTGGGCGTGCCCTACGGGGGGGGGGGGGGGGGCGCCCCCTGGCTTGTGGCCAATGGGTGGACCCCCTCTGCTTGATTCTTTCGCCAGTATTTTTTATTAATTCCAGAAATATTCTCCGTAAATTTTCAGGTCAATCCGAGAACCTTTATTTCTGCACAAAAATAACACCAAGGCAATTCTGGTGAAAACAGCGTTAGTCCGGGTTAGTTCCATTTAAATTATGCAAATTAGAGTCCAAAACAAGGGCAAAAGAGTTTGGAAAAGTAGATACGATGAAGACGTATCAACTCCCCCAAGCTTAACCCATTGCTTGTCCTCAAGCAATTCAGTTGACAAACTGAAAGTGACAAAGAAAAACTTTTACAAACTCTGTTTGATCTTGTTGTTGTAAATATGTCTAACTGATGTTCAGGTTTTCAGCAAAGATTATAGACTAACCATATTCACAATAACATGTAGGTCTCACATTTACTCATATCAATGGCATAATCAACTAGCGAGCAATAATAATAAATCTCGGATGACAACCATTTTTATCAAAACAATCATGATACAATATCATATAATGGTATCTCGCTAGCCCTTTCTGAGACCGCAAAACATAAATGCAGAGCACCTCTGAAGAACAAGGGCTGACTAGAAATTGTAATTCATGGTAAAAGAGATCCAGTCACAGTCATACTCAATATCAATTAATAACAAAGCATACAAATGACGGTGGTGCTCTCTAACTGGTGCTTTTTATAAGAGGAGGATGACTCAACAGTAAAGTAAAATAGATAGGCCCTTCGCAGAGGGAAGCATTGATTTGTAGAGGTGCCAGAGCTCGAGCTTTTAAAACAGGGATGAATAATAATTTTGAGCGGTATGCTTTCATTGTCAACATAATGACCGAGAGATCTCGCCATCTTCCATGCTAGATACATTATAGGCGGTTCCCAAACAGAATGATAAAGTTTTTACTCCCCCTCCACCAATCAAACACACTCCACGGCGAGCCGAATCCACGGGTACCGTCCATACAAACAACAATCCTGGGGGAGTTTTGTTTCATTATATTTTGATTTGGTTTTTGAGCATGGAACTGGGCATCCTGATCACCAGCCACTTTCCCGTGAATGACAAGTGAATAAACACTCATCGTGAGAATAACCCACCTAGCATGGAAAATACCGACAACCCCTAGTCACTACATGAGCGATTCGGGCATACAAAACAGAATATTATTTGAAGTTTTAGAGTTTGGCACATGCAAATTTAGTTGGAACGGCAGGTAAATACCGCATATAGGTAGATATGGTGGACTCATAGGTAACAACCTTGGGTTTGTGGAATTGGATGCACAAGCAGTATTCCCGCTTAGTACAGGTGAAGGCTAGCAAGAGACTGGGAAGCGACCAACTAGAGAGCGACAACAGTCATAAACATGCATTGAGATTAACCAACATTGAATGCAAGCATGAGTAGGATATAAATCACCATGAATATAAATATCGTGGAGGCTATGTTGATTTTGTTTCAACTACATGCGTGAACATGTGCCAAGTCAAGCCACTTGAATCATTCAGAGGAGGATACCATCCTATCATACTACATCACAACCATTTTAAAAATGCATGTTGGCACTCAAGACAAACCATTATACACTCTTAGCTAATTAAGCATGGCATGAGTAACTATATTCTCTAATTGTCATTACAAACATGTTTCATCCATAATGAGCTGAATCCAGAACGATGAGCTAATCATATTTACAAAAACAAAATAGGTCGAGTTCATACCTGCTTTTCTCCATCTCAATCACTTCATCATATATCATCATTATTGCCTTTCACTTGCACAACCGAATGGTGTGAATAATAATAAGAGTGCACGTGCATGGGACTAAGTTGGAATCTGCAAACAATAACTCAAAGGAGAAGGCAAGGTAATATGGGCTCCCTGATAGATAAACAATAATGCATATGAGAGCCACTCAAAATTTCATTGTGGTGTTTTCCTTACGACCCAAAGAAGAAAGGAAAACTATTTACACGGGAAAGCTCCCAACAAGCAAAAGAAGAACGAGAAATCTTTTTGGGTTTTCTTTTAATGCTAGAACTAAACAAACTAAAAGGTAAAGATAGAACTAATTTTTTTTGATTTTCTCAAGGTTAATTAAGCACACAAGAAGAAAGCGGAAAGAAGAAATAAAATACCATGGATGATTCAATGAAAAAGTATAAGCACCGACTACTAAGATTAGTGTGTGAACATGAATGTAATGTCGGTGAGAAATACGTACTCCCCCAAGCTTAGGCTTTTGGCCTAAGTTGGTCTAGGGCCATGGCTGAAAATAACCATCTCCTGGGTACTCCGGAGTGTCCTAAGGGTTCCACTGGTTGGCGAGCTCCTGTGGCTCCCACTGAAAAACTGGATCCTGATACGGATCAAGGGCTGGTGCCGGCTCAGGTGCTGGGGGTTGCGACAGACCCCAATATCTGTAGATGTCCTCGGGCATAATAGTGTACCTGCCTGAATGGATATCGAACAAAGAAGAAGCAGGCAGGGCAATAATCTCACAAGTACCCTGACTAAATACTAAGTTGCAAAGCAGCCTCCTATCATTATCCTTCCTAATAAAATCATGTGCTAACATACTGTCATAGTCTAAATATCTTGTGGGTAGCAGCATTTCCTCTTCCTCGTCAAGCCTAATGGGTATCTTAAAGTGTTTAGCTAGACGAGATGCATAGATACCTCCGAATATGGGGCCCTTCGAACGGTTTAAGTTCAACCGTTGGGCCACCATAGCGCCCAGACTAAAAGTTCTATCAACAAGTAAAGCGTGGCGCAGAATGGCGAGGTCGGGAGCACTAAGGCCTCCACTCTCCCCATGACCAACTAAACATCTCCCCGCAAATAATGAATAATAGCGTAGAACAGGAAAATGTAAACTAGCTGCTCTTGCCTTTGACACCCCTCTCTCTTCCCCCACAGTGGTTGCGGCAATAAAGTCCTCCATGTCTCTAGGACGTGGTTCACTGATGCTGCCCTCATAAGGTATTTTGCAAACATTGCAAAAATCGTAAAGTGTCATCTTCTTAGGCACATCATACAAGTAAAACTCTACCATGGGAGGATCCTTCCTAGGATAAAAGTGAAAGTTTTGCACGAAGATATTAGTGAGTAGGAGGTACTGGTCACACTTATCGTTGAGGAAGGCGGTGATGCCTGCATTCTCTGCCAAATAATAGAAATCTTCATAAATTCTGGCCGCCCTCAAGAATGCATCACTTGGCCATTCACATGGCTGAACCTCCGCGACGCGAGGATGATTGTATTTGGACTTCTTCTTCACCTCATTTTCATCTTCTTTAGAGCCCCGGCTTGAAGAGCCTCCTAACAATCTCCTCATCATTTCTTTCTCTGAAAAATTTCTGAAATTTTTAGTGACTCAAAATAAAGGTGAACAAAACTCAACAAAACTTATAGCAACTACTCCCACAAGTGCCTAGAGGCTATATCATGCATCAAAACTACTTAGGACCATACAAATTTGACATGCAAGCTCAAGAACAAGGTCACCACAGCAGCAAAAATTTGCAATATATAAAGCACTAAAACAAACACTAATTGGACCATTGGATGAGTAACATACCGAAGAACAATCCCCCAAAACAGTTTTGCAAATGGAGCTTTGCACAAGCAGATCGAAAATGGCAGCAAAATGAGCTAGAACACGGGCTTGAGCAATGGTGGGATTTTTTCTAGAGGAAGACGAAGTGGATGGGTGCTGGAATAAGTGAGGGGGGCATACGTGGGACCCACAAGCCAGGGGAGCGCCCAGGGGGGTGGGCGCGCCCTGTAGGCTTGTGGCCCACTGGTGCATCCCCCTGATGTGTTCTCAGTGCCAGAAATTCTTAAATATTCCAGAAAAAATCATACTACATTTTCAGGGCAGTTGGAGAACTTTTATTTTCAGGTCATTTTTTATTGCACGGATAATTCAGAAAACAGAAAAATAATAGCATTTTTACTTTATTTAATCTAAATAACAGAAAGTAAAAGTTGGGTACAGAAGGTTGTGCTTTCTAAATTCATCCATCTCATGCCCGTCAAAAGGAATTCATTAACAAGGTTGATCAAGTCTTATTAACAAACTTCTTTCGAGTAACATGAAACCGGAGAATTTTCGAATAACACTAAGTTACCTCAACGGGCACAGACATGTCCCCTACCATGATTATTTCATATTTCTTCTTGACAGTAGGGAGAGGGAATTTAAAACCTCCAATAGCAATTGTTGGAGTTTCTCATATAGAGTTGATACTATGAACTTGAGGTTGTTTCTTCGGAAAGTGCACCGTATGCTTATTACCATTAACAAGAAAAGTGACATTGCCCTTGTTGCAATCAATAACAGCCCCTGTAGTATTCAAAAAAGGTCTATCAAGCATGATCGACATACTGTCGTCCTCGGGAATATCAAGAATAACAAAGTCCGTTAGGACAGTAACATTTGCAACTACGACAGGCACATCCTCACAAATACCGATGGGTAAAGCGGTTGATTTATCAGCCATTTGCAAAGAGATTTCAGTAGGTGTCAACTTATTCAAATCAAGTCTACGATACAAAGAGAAAGGCATAACACTAACACCGGCTCCAAGGTCACATAAAGCAGTTTTAACATAATTTCTTTTAATAGAGCATGGTATAGTAGGTACTCCGGGATCTCCTAGTTTCTTTGGTATTCCACCCTTATAGGTATAATTAGCAAGCATGGTGCAAATCTCAGCTTCCGGTATCTTTCTTTTATTTGTCACAATATCTTTCATATACTTAGCATAAGGAGAAATTTTCAGAATATCAGTCAAGCGCATACGCAAAAAGACAGGTCTAAGCAATTCAACAAAACGTCAAAGTCCTCATCATCCTTTTTCTTGGATGGTTTAGGAGGAAAGGGCATGGGTTTCTGTACCCATGGTTCTCTTTCTTTACCATGCTTCCTAGCAACAAAGTCTCTTTTATCATATCTTTTATTCTTAGGTTGTGGGTTATCAAGATCAACAGCAGGTTCAATCTCCACATCATTATCATTGCTAGGTTGAGCATCAACATGAACATCATCATTAATATTATCACCCAGTTCATGTTCATCACGAGGTTGTGTTTCAGCATCAGAAATAGAAGTATCATTTGGGTTCACATGTGTATCTATAACAGGTTCACTAGCAGCATGCAAAATCCTATCATCATTCTTTTTCCTTTTATTACTGGGACGACTAGGTGCATCTGTATTAATTCTCTGAGAATCCTGCTCAATTCTCTTAGGATGGCCCTCAGGATACAAAGGTTCCTGAGTCATTTTACCACCTCTAGTCACAACTCTAACAGAATGATCATTTTTCTTACCATTCATCTCATTAAGCAAATCATTTTGTGCCTTAAGTACTTGTTCTACTTGACTAGTTACCATGGAAGCATGTTTACTAATAAGCTTAAGATCATTGATAGTTCTACTCATATAATCACCTAAGCGATCAAGCATGTAAGCATTATGTCTCAATTGTCTACTAACATAGGCATTGAAATTTTCTTGCTTAACAATAAAGTTATCAAACTCATCCAAGCATTGGCTAGCAAACTTATTATAAGGAATATCACCTTCATCAAATCTATGGAGAGAATTTACCTCTACTACCTGTGTCGGGGTATCAAGGCCATGTATTTCTTCAATAGGTTGTAAATTCTTAACATCTTGAGCTTTAATACCTTTTTATTTCATAGATTTCTTTGCCTCTTGCATATCTTCAGGACTGAGAAATAGAATACATCTTTACTTCGGAGTTGGCTTTGGAGGTGGTTCGGGAATAGTCCAATCATTATCATTGCTCAATATATGATTCAATAGTAGTTCAGCTTGTTCAATAGTTCGTTCCCTGAAAACACAACCAGCACAACTATCTAGGTGGTCCCTAGAAGCATCGGTTAGTCCATTATAAAAGATATCAAGTATTTCGTTTTTCTTCAGAGCATGATCAGGCAAAGCATTAAGTAATTGGAGAAGCCTCCCCCAAGCTTGTGGGAGACTCTCTTCTTCAATTTGCACAAAGTTAAATATTTCCTGCAAGGCATCTTGTTTCTTATGGGCAGGAAAATATTTTTCAGAGAAGTAATATATCATATCCTGGGGACTACGCACACAACCAGGAGCAAGAGAATTAAACCATATCTTAGCATCACCCTTTAATGAGAAAGGAAACAACTTAAGAATATAGTAATAACGATTTTTTTACTCATGAGTAGATAGGGTGGCTATATCATTCAATTTAGTAAGATGTGCCACAACAGTTTTAGATTCATAACCATGGAAAGGATCAGATTCAACCAAAGTAATTAATTCAGGATCGACAGAGAATTCATAATACTTATCAGTAACAAAGATAGGTGAAGTAGCAAACTTTGGATCATATTGCATTCTACCATTCAAAGATTTTTCCTTCCACTTGCATAGTAATTTCTTAAGATCATCTCTATCCTTACAAGCAAGAAAGTCCCTAGCTACCTCTCCCTCCATAACATAACCCTTAGGTATATTAGGCAATTCATATCTAGGAGAGCTAGGTCTAACAGGTGTCTCATAGTGTTCAGTTTCAATAATTTCATCAGTTTCAGAAATATCATCAGTTTCAGCATTAACTCTAGCAATTTCTTCATCAAGAAATTCACCCAGTGGCACAGTATTATCAAGCAAAGTATCATCATAAGCATCATGCATAGCAGAAGTGGCATCATCAATTGCTTGCGACATATCAGAATCAATAGCAGGTGGTGGTGTCGCAAATTTACTCATAACAGAAGGTGAATCAAGTGCAGAGCTAGATGGCAGTTCCTTACCTCCCCTCGTAGTAGAGGGATAGATCTTGGTTTTTGGGTCTTTCAGATTCTTCATAGTGATCAACAGATATAAATCCCAAGTGACCCAGAGAATAGAGCTATGCTCCCCAGCAACGGCACCAGAAAAGGGTCTTGATCAAGGTTGTCAGAATCGCGACTCAAGTCTTAGAATCTTACGACTTTACGATCCAAACTAGCCCCTCCGATTCTATGATTTTGCTCATAGAATCTAAGTTTCTACGATCCTAGTAGTTAAGATTCTACGACTCACGATCCTACCAACGGAGCTTCGATCCGATTCAGAATCTCGATTCTGACAACTTTGGTCTTGATAACCCACAGGTATAGGGGATCGCAACAGTTTTCGAGGGTAGAGTATTCAACCCAAATTTATTGATTCGACACAAGGGCAGCCAAAGAATATTCTCGAGTATTAGCAGCTAAGTTGTCAATTCAACCACACCTGAAAGACTTAATATCTGCAACAAAGTATTTAATAGCAAAGTAGTATGGAAGTAACGGTAACGGTAGCAAAAGTAACAGTAGCAACGAAAAAGTAACTTTAGCAAAGATCAATATATGAAAAGCTCGTAGGCAACGGATCAGTGATGGATAATTATGTCGGATGGCATTCATCATGCAACGGTTATAACATAGGGTGACACAGAACTAGCTCCAATTCATCAATATAATGTAGGCATGTATTCCATATATAGTCATACGTGCTTATGGGAAAGAACTTGCATGACATCTTTTGTCCTACCCTCCCGTGGCAGCGGGGTCCTAATGGAAACTAAGGGATATTAAGGCCTCCATTAATAGAGAACCGGACCAAAGCATTAGCACTTAGTGAATACATGAACTCCTCAAACTACGGTAATCACTGGAAAGAATCCCAGTTATTGTCACCCTGGGGGATGTGGATCATAACTCGTAATAGGTGTCTACAACTTGCAAGATAGGATCAAGAACACATATATATTCATGAAAACATAATAGGTTCAGATCTGAAATCATGGCACTCGGGCCCTAGTGACAAGCATTAAGCATAGCAAAGTCATAGCAACATCAATCTCAGAACATAGTGGATACTAGGGATCAAACCCTAACAGAACTAACTCGATTACATGGTAAATCTCATCCAACCCATCACCGTCCAGCAAGCCTATGATGGGATTACTCATGAATGGCGGAGAGCATCATGAAATTGGTGATGAAGGATGGTTGGTGATGACGACGGCGTCGATTTCCCCTCTCCGGAGCCCAAAACGGACCCCAGATCTGCCCTCCCGAGGAAGAACAGGAGGTGGCGGCGGCTCCGTATCGTGAAACGCAATGAACTCTTCTCCTTGATTTTTTTCTCCCCGAATAGGGTTATATGGAGTTGGAGTTGAGGTCGGAGGAGTTGCAGGGGGCCCAGAAGCCACCTGGGCGCGCCCTAGGGGGGGGCGCCCCCTGGCTTGTGGCCAATGGGTGGACCCCCTCTGCTTGATTCTTTCGCCAGTATTTTTTATTAATTCCAAAAATATTCTCCGTAAATTTTCAGGTCAATCCGAGAATCTTTATTTCTGCACAAAAATAGCACCAAGGCAATTCTGCTGAAAACAACGTCAGTCCGGGTTAGTTCCATTCAAATTATGCAAATTAGAGTCCAAAACAAGGGCAAAAGAGTTTGGAAAAGTAGATACGATGGAGACGTATCACCGTGCTCTGGGCACCCTATCCCGATTGATCACTCTTCTCCCTTTGATTGAGCCCTTGAAGTTGAGAATATGCTGGACTTGCTGGTCCATTTCCTCTCGCATGCTCATGAGTATGATCATATGTACTTCCTCGCCTGACTCCGAGGAATCGAAGAACTCATCTTGAATCATTTGATCAAGCTCCGTCGGTCCATACTCCTCGATCGAGGAAGCATCCGAATTCATCATTTTCCCTAAAAACCCCACAAAAAACTAGGTCGGAAATGTGTCAAACACATAGAGTGCAAGGGGGAGATCGGGAGTTGCCAGACGTACCACGGTGGCGTCGGGCCGGCGACGATGTCCCGGGCGACGAGGATAGGAGACAAGAGTGATGTGCCGGTGCTAGCGGCGCAGATGCTCAGAACAGATGTGGAGCGCGCACGACAGCTGTTGGGGATATTCCCCACGAGTATGACCCGGCACAAGGAATGACCCGACAATGTTTTATGCCATCCCTTGACCCGGGTTATACAAGGCAATCTTTAAGGAAGATACCAAGTCAAAGACGAAGACCCGCCCATGGGTCGACTTATAGCTGATCATGGGCCGGCTTGTGGAAAAGGTCTGGATGAACTCATGGGATTAGGAGACAGACCAGAATACATGTCGACAAGTACGACCCGGACTCCCATGTAATCCTAGGGGCTCGACCTACTATATAAAGGAGAGCCTCGGGAGCGAAACAGGTAGACAAGAAACCTTCGAGGGCTAGGTTAGCGATTCTGCACCCTTGTAATTGAGATCATAATCATCCATAACACACAAGCAAGACGTAGGCTTTTACCTCCATCGGAGGGGCCGAACCTGGGTAAACTATTGTCTCTCGTTCCCGATCAACCCCATCCAAGTAAGAACCTAGTTGCGATGGCTCCTAGAGTTAGTCCTCTCGCAAGGACATCTGCCGTGACAAAACCACGACAGTTGGCGCTCACCATGTTGCCAGCGCACGATGGTGTTGAGTTCTTAGAGCGAGCTCTCCTAGGGATCGAGGGATACGCGATCGGCCAGATGATGAAGAGTCGCCGTGGCAAGATCTACATCGACGACTCTGGCTGGGGTTCTGATGCCGACTCAGTCGAGTTTGGGTACCAGGTCCCCTTCGGCAAGATCCACGTCTTCATCGGCAAGATTGGTGAATCTGAGCTCGAGCCGGACACCTTCACCGACAATGTCGAGCCGGCTCGACGCTCCTAACCCGGCCCAGCACAAGCTGCCTGGAGGCACGCTTTCGGCGATAGGACTGGTAGATCTGAGCACGAGTCGGACATCTCCACCAACATCAACGAGCCAACTCGATGCTCTCAACCCATCTCGGCGCAAGCCGCCCGGAAAAACGTCTTCATCGGATTCACTCAGGGAGTTGATTTACCCAGAAATTCCATGTCTAGTGGCGATACTCTCGCCCACTCTGATGATCAGTCATCAGTCGACGAAACCGAGTCGATCCTCCCGCAGTTTGACGACCGGCTTGGGGGCTATACCGACGAGGATTCCGGTCCAGAAGTCCTTGAGCCGCCACGCCATGTAGCTGTTTTTATGACATGCAGTAACCCGCCTGGAACAAGTTTGATTCAGAGTTCCACGGCCGCCAGCGCCAGGACTGAGGGTGAAACCCCGGCTTTAGGAGGAGCCGGCTCAAGCAAGTCGCCAACTCAGACCTTGCTTGAATTGGCAACTGCGCTAAATACCCTCGTAGCATCCCCCATTACCGAGGAGAATGCAACAGATTGCGGCGCCAGGGTCAAGAGGCTCCAGGAACAGATAGCTACATTTTAGGAAGATATCAACATGAAGAATGCTCGTATGGCAGAGGTGCAGGCCCGCATATAGAGAAAATTTGAGCGTTTGCGGATGGAGGCAATTCACTTAGGGTTTTACGAAAATGTAGACTCCCTGGTTCACGCAAGAAGGCATCAGAGTCGCCTGCCGCCAACCATTGAGCCGACGCGGCTATTCGAGATACCGCTTGATACACCTGTTCGAGGGGCAGGAGTTGGCACACCCGGAGAGTCCCCTGTCATACCCCAATTGACACGGGTATACCTCCAGGTGCAAACGGGCCCGTCTATCAACAGACCCCGACTCAGCAATCACCTCAACACTTTCATACTCCGCCGGGTCATTACACCAACCCGGTTGAATATGCTAGCAGCGACTCACAATCTTGCTGCGACCCCGATCACAGGAAACGGCCCTGCCGATATTGAAGCAAGAAACGCCATCGTGATGCTCAAGACTGCAGTAGTTCGACAAGCCAATTACTCTCATAGAAAGCATCGGCTCCATTCGACTCCTTACAACAGCAGGAGTAAGAGTCGGCATGCTGAGTCACCATTCGTATACAGTAGTGCAAGACGACAGGTGGTTCCCACCTAGTCGGAAATTTTAGACGCTCAAGCGATCGTGGACACCGCGCGACTCTAGCGAGAAGGAAACTGATACGTCCATTTTGCATCATGATTTCCTACTATTATTTATTATGTTTTGTTGAATAATAATGCTTTGGGGAGTGATTCTAATGCCTTTTCTCTTATAATATGCAAGGTTTACATAAAGAGGGAGAATACCGGCAGCTGGAATTCTGGACCAAAGAAAAGCACATCAGAGATACCTATTCTGCACAACTCCAATGAAGCTGAAATTTTACGGAGATTATTTTTGAATTAAATAAAATATACTGGAGCAGAAAACTACCAGAGGGGGCCTGCCTGGTGGGCACAACCCACCAGGGCGCGCCAGACCCCCTGGGCGCGCCCTGATGGGTTATGGCCACCTCGGCCCACCTCTGGTTCCCATCTTCTGGTATACAATCACATATGACCTAGAAAAAATCAGAGGAGGACTTTCGGGACGAAGCGCCGCCGCCTCGAGGCGGAACTTGGGCAGGAGCACTTTTGCCCTCTGGCAGAGCGATTCCGTCGGGGGAACTTCCCTCCCGGAGGGGGAAATCAAAGCTATCGTCATCACCAACACCCCTCTCATCTTTGGGGGCCAATCTTCATCAACATCTTCAACAACACCATCTCCTCTCAAACCCTAGTTCATCTCTTGTGTTCAATCTTTGTACCGAAACCTCAGATTGGTACCTGTGGGTGACTAGTAGTGTTGATTACCTTGCGTAGTTGATTAATATATGGTTTATTTGGTGGAAAATTATATGTTTAGATCCATTATGCTATTTAATACCTCTCTGATCTTGAGCATGTTTATTATTTGTGAGTAGTTACACTTGTTCTTGAGGTCACGGGAGAAGTCATGTTGCAAGTAATCATGTGAATTTGATATGTGTTCGATATTTTGATGATATGTATGTTGTGATTCCTTTAGTGGTGTCATGTGAACGTCGACTACATGACACTTCACCATTCATGGGCCTAAGGGGATGCATTGTGGAGTAGTTATTAGATGGTGGGTTGCTAGAGTGATAGAAGCTTAAACCCTAGTTTATGCGCTACTTCGTAAGGGGCTGATTTGGATCCAAACGTTTAATGCTATGGTTAGATTTTATCTTAATACTTTTCTCGGAGTTGCGGATGCTTGCGAGGGGGTTAATCATAAGTGGGAGGTTTTTCAAGTAAGAACAGCACGCAAGCACCAGTCCACCCACATATCAAATTATCAAAGTAGCGAACACGAATCAAACCAACATGATAAAAGTGACTAGATGAATTCCGGTGTACCCTCAAGAACACTTTGCCTATTACTAGAGATTGTTCTGGCATGTCCTTTGCCTCAAAAGGATATGGCTACCTTGCTGCACCTTATTTATTGTTACCGTTACTTGCTCGTTACAAACTACCTTGCTATCAAACTATCTGTTACCTACAATTTCAGTGCTTGCAGAGAATACCTTGCTGAAAACCGCTTGTCATTTCCTTCTGCTCCACGTTGGGTTTGACACTCTTACTTATCAAAAGGACTACGATTGATCCCCTATACTTGTGGGTCATCAAGACTCTTTTCTGGCGCCGTTGCCGGGGAGTGAAGCGCTCTTGGTAAGTGGAAATTGGTAAGGAAAAACTTATATTACGTGCTAAAATTTATTGCTACTTGTTACTATGGAGAACAATCCTTTGAGGGGTATGTTCGGGGTATCTTCACCTCGACCTGAACCACAATTAGTTGCCCCTCAACCTACTGCACCTACTGAAAATATTGGTTATGAAATTCCTTCGGGTATGGTAGAACAACTGTTTGCTAAACCTTATGCAGGAGATGGAACTGAACATCCTGATATGTATCTATTATATGTGAACGAAATATGTGGATTATTTAAGCTTGCAGGTTTACCCGGAGTTGAAGTTAAGAAGAAGGTTTTCCCTTTATCTTTGGAGGGAAAAGCATTGACATGGTATAAGCTATGTGATGATCTTGGATCGTGGAACTGGAATCGTTTGCAATTGGAATTCCACCAAAAGTTTTATCCCATGCATCTAGTTCATCGTGATCGGAATTATATATATAATTTTTGGCCTCGTGAAGGAGAAAGTATCGCTCTAGCTTGGGGGACGCTTAAGTCAATGTTATATTCATGCCCCAATCATGACATTCCGAGAGAAGTTATCATTCAGAATTTTTATGCTCGACTTTCTCATAATGATAAATTAATGCTCGATACTTCTTGTGCTGGTTCTTATATTAAGAAGACTATTGAATTCAAGTGGGATCTCTTAGAAAGAATTAAATGCAACTCTGAAGATTGGGAACTCGACGAAGGTAATGAGTCAGGTATAAAGCTTGAATTTGATTGTGTTAAATCTTTTATGAGTACCGATACTTTTCACAAGTTTAGCACTAAATATGGACTTGACTCTGAGATAGTAGCCTTTTTTTGCGAAGCATTTGCTACTCACATTGATCTCCCTAAGGAGAAGTGGTTTAAACATCATCCCCCTATTAAAGAAGAAATTAAAGAACCTGTCGTAGCTAAAGAAGAAACTATCATTTACAATGTTGATCCAGTTGTGCCTACCGCTTATATTGAAAAATCACCTTTCCCTGTTAGGATAAAGGAACATGCTATGGTATCAACTTTGGTTCGTAAGAGTAATCTGAAAACATCTAAGCCCCCTGAGCAAATTAAAGTAGAACCTAGTGTTGCTATGGTTAAAGATCTCTTAGTAGAAAATATTGACGGGCATGTTATCTACTTCTGTGATGAAGCTGCTAGAATTGCTAAACTCGATGAAAAAGATAAACATAGACCCATAGAAGGCATGCCTGTTGACTCAGTCAAAATAGGAGATCATTGCTATCATGGTTTATGTGATTTGGGTGCTAGTCTGAGTGCCATCCCTTTTGCCTTATATCAAGAAATTATGGATCAAATAATACCTGCTGAAATAGAAGATAATGATGTTACTATTAAACTTGCTAATAGAGACACCATCACACCACATGGGATTGTTAGAGATGTTGAAGTCTTGTGTGGGAAAGTGAAATACCCTACTGATTTTCTAGTCCTTGGTTCCCCATAAGATGACTTTTGTCCCATTATCTTTGGTAGACCTTTCTTGAGCACCGTTAATGCTAAGATAGATTGTGAAAAACAAACTATCGGTGCCAGTTTTGGTAATGTGTCTCATGAGTTTAATTTTTCCAAGTTTAGTAGACAACCTCGTGATAAAGCGTTACCTAGCAAAGATGAAATAATTGGTCTTGCTTCTATTGCTGTGCCTCCCACTGATTCGCTAGAACAATATTTGCTTGACCATGAAAATGATATGCACTTGCGTGAAAGAAATGAAATAGATCAAATTTTCTTTGAACAACGACCTCTCCTGAAACAAAATTTGCCTATTGAAACTCTTGGAGGTCCTCCTCCACCTAAAGGTGATCCTGTGTTTGAATTGAAACAATTGCCTGACACTTTGAAGTATGCTTATCTTGATGAGAAAAGGATATATCCTATTATTATTAGTGCTAACCTTTCAGAACATGAAGAAGAAAGATTGTTAAAAGTTCTAAGGAAGCATCGGGCTACTATTGAATATACTCTTGATGATCTTAAGGGCATTAGTCCCACTCTATGTCAGCACAAGATTAATATGAAACCTGGTGCTAAACCCGTTGTTGATCACCAACGGCGATTGAATCCTAAGATGAAGGAAGTGGTAAAAACTGAAATATTAAAACTTCTAGAAGCAGGTATAATATATCCTATTGCTGATAGTAGATGGGTAAGTCCCGTTCATTGTGTCCCTAAGAAAGGAGGTATTACCGTTGTTCCTAATGATAAGAATGAACTCATTCCACAAAGAATTGTTATTGGCTATAGAATGGTAATTGATTTTAGAAAATTAAATAAACCTACTAGGAAGGATCACTACCCTCTTCCTTTCATTGATCAAATGCTAGAAATATTATCTAAGCACACACACTTTTGCTTCCTAGACGGATATTCTGGTTTCTCTCAAATACCTGTGTCACAATCCAACCACCTTTACTTGCCCTTTTGGAACCTATGCTTATAGACGTATGCCTTTTGGTTTATGCAATGCACCTGCTACCTTTCAAAGATGTATGACTGCTATATTCTCTGATTTTTGTGAAAAGATTGTGGAGGTTTTCATGGATGATTTTTCCGTTTACGGAACTTCTTTTGATGATTGCTTAAGCAACCTTGATCGAGTTTTGCAGAGATGTGAACAAACTAATCTTGTCTTGAATTGGGAGAAGTGCCACTTTATGGTTAATGAAGGCATTGTCTTGGGGCATAAAATATCCGAACGAGCTACTGAGGTGGATAAAGCTAAAGCTGATGCAACTGAGAAAATGCCATGTCCTCAAGATATCAAAGGTATTCGCAGTTTCCTTTGTCATGCTGGTTTTTATAGGAGGTTCATTAAAGACTTCTCTAAAATTTCTAGGCCTCTTACTAATAGTTTGCAAAAGTATATTCCTTTTGTTTTTGATGATGATTGTGTGGAAGCCTTTGAAACACTCAAGAAAACCTTAACCTCTGCACCTATCGTTCAACCACCTGATTGGAACTTACCTTTTGAAATTATGTGTGATGCTAGTGATTATGCTGTTGGTGTTGTTCTAGGACAAAGAGTAGATAAGAAATTGAATGTTATCCATTATGCTAGTAAGACTCTAGACAGTGCTCAACGAAACTATGCTACTACCGAAAAGGAATTTTTAGCGGTTGTGTTTGCTTGTGTTAAATTTAGATCCTATATTGTCGACTCAAAAGTAATTGTTCACACCGACGATGCTGCTATAAAATATCTTATGGAAAATAAAGATGCTAAACCTAGACTTATTAGGTTTGTTCTCTTGCTCCAAGAATTTGACTTGCATATTGTTGATAGGAAGGTGGCTGAGAACCCCACAGCTGATAACTTGTCTAGGTTAGAAAATATTCTTGATGACCCACTACCTATTGATGATAGTTTCCCTGACGAACAGTTAGCTACAATAAATGTTTCTCAAAACACTCCTTGGTATGCTGATTATGCTAATTACATTGTCGCTAAATATATACCACCTAGTTTCACATACCAACAAAAGAAAAAAATATTCTATGACTTAAGACATTACTTTTGGGATGACCCACATCTTTATAAAGAAGGAGTAGATGGTATTATTAGGCGTTGTGTACCTGAGCATGAACAGGAACAAATCCTACGGAAATGTCATTCCGAAGCTTATGGAGGACATCATGCGGGAGATAGAACTGCTCACAAGGTACTGCAATCTGGTTTTCATTGTCCTACTCTCTTCAAGGATGCACGTAAGTTTGTTTTGTATTGTGATGAATGTCAAAGAATTGGTAATATCGGTAAGCGTCAGGAAATGCCTATGAATTATTCACTTGTTGTTGAACCATTTGATGTTTGGGGTTTTGATTATATGGGACCTTTTCCTTCCTCTAATGGGTACACTCATATTTTGGTTGTTGTTGATTATGTCACTAAGTGGGTAGAAGCTATTCCAACTAGTAGTGCTGATCACCACACCTCCATTAAAATTCTTAAAGAGGTTATCTTCCCGAGGTTTGGAGTCCCTAGATATTTAATGATTGATGGTGGTTCACACTTTATTCATGGTGCTTTCCGTAAGATGCTTTCTAAATATGATGTTAACCATAGAATTGCATCACCCTATCATCCTCAATCTAGTGGTCAAGTTGAACTTAGCAATAGAGAAATAAAATTGATATTACAAAAAACTGTCAATAGGTCTCGTAAGAATTGGTCTAAGAAATTAGATGATGCACTTTGGGCCTATAGAACAGCTTATAAAAATCCTATGGGTATGTCTCCATACAAAATGGTATATGGTAAAGCTTGTCATTTGCCTCTAGAATTAGAACATAAGGCATTTTGGGCAATTAAAGAACTTAACTATGATTTCAAACTTGCCGGTGAGAAGAGGCTATTTGATATTAGCTCACTTGATGAATGGAGAACCCAAGCCTATGAGAATGCCAAGTTATTTAAAGAAAAAGTAAAAAGATGGCATGACAAAAGAATCCAAAAGCGGGAATTCAAAATAGGAGACTATGTTCTTTTGTTCAACTCTCGTTTAAGATTTTTTGCAGGTAAGCTTCTCTCCAAATGGGAAGGACCTTATATTATCGAAGAGGTTTATCGTTCTGGAGCTATCAAGATTAATAACGCCGAAGGTACTAACCCGAAGGTGGTCAATGGACAAAGAATTAAGCATTATATCTCAGGTACGCCTATTAACGTTGAAAGCAATGTTATGCAAACCATGACACCGGAGGAACACATAAAAGAAACCTTCTGGAACACTCCAAAATTCTGAAAAATAGGAGGTACATGATATGGTAAGTAAACGGACTCCGAAAAATCCACAAAAATATTTTTTGTCAGTTTTGGAAAATTTTAAAATTTTGGAAATAAAGAAATAAACCGGAAGGTGATCGAGTTGAGCACGATACACCAGGGCACGCCAGGCACCCCTAGGCGTGCCCTGGTGGGTTGTGCCCACCTCGGATGCCTTCCCGACTCCGTTTTCCTTCCATATGCATGTTTTCCAAGAATAAAAAATTCCCTATATATACCCCCGACTGTTTTGACGACCGCATCGCAGAAAAATCCTGTGTTCTTGTTTCGTGCTGTTTTCTGGGCAGATCTGAAAATATGTCATCTCAAGGTTCAGAGGGGGATCACTATGTTGCAGACCCAAAGATCTTTAGAGAAATTTACCCCTACCTTTGGGCATCTGAAGAAGAAGGAGATACTGATTTGGAGGAGATAGTGGATGTTTGTCCGGACGCCAACTCTGAGGAAGAGGATGTCCCTCTACCTCAGCCGGGAGACATGCATGTGGAATTCAAGAAGTCAAGCCTCCCTAAAAGATACAAACCTAAGGTCCAATTTATCCCATCTCGTTTTCTGCAGGAGAGCATGGCTGTATTATGCAAAAGATATTAAAGCTCGAGTTGGAGAACGATAATCTAAGGGAGGAAAATTTTATGCTTAAATATAAGTTGAAGAAGAAGGCTTCATCACCACCACCTTCTTCATCACCATCACCAAAGGATACTTGAGCACACGGGTATGGGCACTCCCCTTGGCTTGAGCCAAGCTTGGGGGAGGTGCCCCGGTATCGTATCACCATCACTTTTATTCACCTTTACCTATTTTAGTTCAATCTCTAGTTTCCCTTTGCTTTAGTTGAATAAAAGTTTAGCATGATCTATTTTCGTGTGTTAGTTTCGTGGCCTATCTATCTATGTAATCGTGTGAAAGTTATATAATAAAGTTTAGTTTGAGTGTTTGTCTCTCTACCTTCTTGTTGCAATCAAAATAATAGGAAAGAAAAATAAAAGAAAAGAATCATATGCTAATCTTATGGTGAGTAATGACATCACAGAAGGAAAAGTATAAGTAGTAAAATTCATTGGAGATTGACAAACATAGCATTGGTCAATGATGCAATTCATGAAAGAATTAATAAGGGAAGAGAAGATTTACATGCAAATATACTATCTTGGACATCTTTTATGATTGTGATCCCCCATTAAATATTATATGTCAAAATTGTTGACGTTGGACAAGGAAGACAACGTAATGATTTATGTTTGTTCATATTCACATAGAAGTTATATTGTCATAGATCCTTCAACATGTGGTGCTTGCCCAATATCTTTGCTAGCCAAAAATTCCGCACTAAGTAGAGATACTACTTGTGCATCCAAGCACCCAAAACCAAACTCATTTTTGAGAGTCCACCATACCTACCTACGGATCGAGAAAGATCCCTCAAGTAAGTTGTCATAGGTGCAAAAGGCAATAAAAATTGCTTCTAAAAGTGCTTTGATCAATTAGTGTAAGAGAAAATTGAGCGTTATACGAACTTATGATGGCAAAGCAATAAAAGCGATGGACTGCATAATAATGGTTGCTATCATAGGGGGCAATATAGCATGACGTTCTTTTACATTAAGGGATTGGGCATACCAACCAAAAAGCGCATGACAACCTCTGCTTCCCTCTGCAAAGGGCCTATCTTTTACTTTACTTTTATGCAAAGATTCAAAAGTATTCTTCCCTATTCCTTTTTAGTTTCTTCTCTTTTGCAAGCATCATGTTGTGAGGAAAGATCTAGGCACATTTATCCAGTTGGATATGGGTGGCCATGAGTTATTATTGTTGACATCACCCTTGAGGTGAATACGTTGGGAGGCAAAACTATAAGCCCCTATCTTCCTATGTGTCCGGTTGAAACTTTTTGTTCATGGGTATGCCGTGAGTGTCAGCAATCATAGAATACTAAATGATGGTTGAGTATGTGAACTTGCCAAGAGGCTCCGACATGAGACCCTTCCTGAAAATATGATGAATTGTAGTTGCAAAGTTGACTGAGAACATAGTTTGTTGGTTTTCAATAAGGTTTATGCTTCATACTTCTATGTTGTGATGAATTGTTACTTGTTCATAAGAAGTTATATGATAAAAGTGTATTGAATAAGGTTTATGATAGAGTTTGTTGCTGTTATGATAATAAGCATGATGCTACTATGTCCGTATTTTGTTTTTATCGACACCTCTCTCTCAAATCATGTGGACATGCTTTTCAATATCGGTTTTCGCTTGAGGACAAGCGAGGTCTAAGCTTGGGGGAGTTGATACGTCCATTTTGCATCATGATTTCCTACTGTTATTTATTATGTTTTGTTGAATAATAATGCTTTGGGGAGTGATTCTAATGCCTTTTCTCTCATAATATGCAAGGTTTACACAAAGAGGGAGAATACCGGCAGCTGGAATTCTGGACCTAAGAAAAGCACATCAAAGATACCTATTCTGCACAACTCCAATGAAGCTGAAATTTTACGGAGATTATTTTTGCATTAAATAAAAAATACTGGAGCAGAAAACTACCAGAGGGGGCCTGCCTGGTGGGCACAACCCACCAGGGCGCGCCAGACCCCCTTGGGCGCGCCCTGTTGGGTTGTGGCCACCTCGGCCCACCTCCGGTGCCCATCTTCTGGTATATAGTCACATTTGACCTAGAAAAAAAAATCAGAGGAGGACTTTCGGGATGAAGCGCCACCGCCTCGAGGCGGAACTTGGGCAGGAACACTTTTGCCCTCCGGCGGAGCGATTCCGCCGGGGGAACTTCCCTCCCGGAGGGGGAAATCAAAGCAATCGTCATCACCAACACCCCTCTCATCTTTGGGAGGCCAATCTTCATCAACATCTTAAACAGCACCATCTCCTCTCAAACCCTAGTTCATCTCTTGTGTTCAATCATTGTACCGAAACCTCAGATTGGTACCTGTGGGTGACTAGTAGTGTTGATTACCTTGCGTAGTTGATTACTATATGGTTTATTTAGTGGAAGATTATATGTTCAGATCCATTATGCTATTCAATACCTCTCTGATCTTGAGGATGTTTATTATTTGTGAGTACTTACCCTTGTTTTTGAGGTCACGGGAGAAGTCAATGTTGCAAGTAATCATGTGAATTTGATATGTGTTCGATATTTTGATGATATGTATGTTGTGATTCCCTTAGTGGTGTCATGTGAACGTCGACTACATGACACTTCACCATTCATGGGCCTAAGGGGATGCATTGTGGAGTAGTTATTATATGATGGGTTGCTAGAGTGACAGAAGCTCAAACCCTAGTTTATGCGCTACTTCGTAAGGGGCTGATTTGGATCCAAACGTTTAATGGTTAGATTTTATCTTAATACTTTTCTCGTAGTTGCGGATGCTTGCGTGGGGTAAATCATAAGTGGGAGATTGTTCAAGTAAGAACAACACCCAAGCACCGGTCCACCCACATATCAAATTATCAAAGTAGCGAACACGAATGAAACCAACATGATAAAAGTGACTAGATGAATTCCCGTGTACCCTCAAGAACACTTTGCCTATTACTAGAGATTGTTCTGGCCTGTCCTTTGCCTCAAAAGGATTGGGCTACCTTGCTGCACCTTATTTACCGTTACCGTTACTTGCTCGTTACAAACTACCTTGCTATGAAACTATCTGTTACCTACAATTTCAGTGCTTGCAGAGAATACCTTGCTGAAAACCGCTTGTCATTTCCTTCTGCTCCTCGTTGGGTTCGACACTCTTACTTATCGAAAGGACTACGATTGATCCCCTATACTTGTGGGTCATCAGAAACGCAGGCCCAACGTATGCTCAGCCTGCCAACTCATGCCCAACCGGCCACAGCCCTGCCAACCTCATGGAGTGCCGGCTTATCCACCAGAAAAATTGGTACTCCTTTCCTAGGACCGACTTTACGCAACGAGCGCATGCCCCCTGATTTCAAGGGTCCTCGCAAGGTCCCCAAGTATACAGCTGATTTGGAGCCGGCTGAGTGGATCGAGAGCTATGAGCTGGCTATGGACATGCTGGAAGTTAGCGACATAGTTTGCGCGAGGTATCTAACCATGATGTTAGAAGGACCAGCACACACTTGGTTGAATAACCTGCCCCCTAATTCAATCAACACTTGGGATGAGTTGAAGGAGCGTTTCATCAAGAATTTCCAGGGAACCTGCAAGCGTCCTACGATGATTGTTGACCCTGAACACTGCGTCCAACACAACGATGAGTCTGCACATCATTGGTCACGACGTGTTGCAGAGATTATTCACTCCTCAAATAGCATTACAGCTGTTCAAGAAGTCCTTGTTCTGGAACGTAATTGCCATTTCCAGTATTTGGTCCAAAAGCTCGGGTGCCTGAAAAGGAAGGTTAAGGACATGTGAGATCTCATGGATGTCCTTACCAGGTATGCAGAGTCAGACAATACAAAAGACCAGTCTTCCGATGACGAATGGCCTCGCAAGGGAAAGAAGAATGGCGGCAACAAAGGCCATCAACAAAATGGCCAGGCAAGCAATGGCAATGGTAGTCATGAAAACAATGCTGTCAAACGCAAGAATTACGATGGAACAATAGATTTTGTCGTGAACACCAACACCAACCCCAAGAACCAGCGCCGGAACAACAATTCGGGTCGTCCCTATAATGGCACCCAACTCGTAATTATGTGGAGGCTCTCAGAGGACCGTGGCCTAAACATAATGTGGACGGCAAGTCAGCAACTCACTAATGGGAGAACTGCTACATCATGCACAAATTCAGGAACCAAGCTTTCCAGAGTGGCAACAACGGCGGCAACAGTCCCCATGGAGCTTCTCAAGCCGGCGGCCCAGGAGCCGGTTTCCCCACTGCCGGTTTTCAATGGAACTACCCTGGAGCCGGGTTATCTGGCGCGGGCGGCTCAGGACTTGGTGTTTCAGGGGCTAGTCGTAACGGAGGTGGAAATCAACGTTCCAGCCAGGAAAGTCAGAACCAGGGCAATCAGAACAACGGAAATCATTACGGTTTCCAAAGTAATCCAAAGCAGTTAAACAGCGGGCAATACCACGTCTTCACCACCAGCATCTGCAAGCGCGATCATAAAGTGCAAAAACAGGCGGTCAACATGGTTGAGCTAGCAGTCCCAGAGTACCTGCACTAGTTTGAATAGCCGGTGGTTTGGAGACGCGAGGATCACCCTCCATGGATTGATAACCCGGGAAGTTTGGCCTTAGTGGTGGCACCTCAGGTTGATGGCTATAAGTTGACAAAAGTACTCATGGATGGAGGCAGCAACATCAATATCCTTTATTACGATACTTTCCGATGGATGAACTTATCTGAAAATCAGCTCAAGCTGTCTTCTACGATCTTTCACGGGATCGTTCCCGGTAAGTCGGCCTATCCTATTTGTAGGATTTCTATTGAAGTAGCCTTCAATGATGAGTTCAATTACCGGACCGAGTTCCTGACTTTCGAGGTGGTCAAGATAAAAGGCCCTTATCATGCCTTGTTCGGGCGGCTGGCTTATGCACGCTTTATGGCGCGTCCTTGCTATGTTTACCTCAAGCACAAAATACCGAGTCTAGGAGGCACTATTACTGTTCATGGCAATAGGAAAATTGTGGTTGAATGCGAAGAGGGCGATGCAACTTATGCCGAGTCTGCTTGCGCGGCTGAGTAGTTGAAATTCTACCAGGCCAATGTTGACCCAGCTGATATGACCTCGCTTATGAAGCCAACCACTGAGTCCGATCCCTTACTCAAATTCAAGTCGGCGGAGGACACAAAGCAAGTTGATTTTACTCCTGGTGATTCTTCCCAGCAGTTCACTATCGGAGCCAACTAGGACCCCAAATAGGAAAGCACGCTCATCGAGTTAATCCATGAGAATCAGGACATCTTTGCATGGAAACCTTATGACATGCCTGGTGTACCGAGAGAACTCACTGAGCATTGCCTTAAGGTGGATCCAAAGATGAAGCTCGTCTAGCAGTACCGCTGTCGTTTTAACGAGGAGAGGTGCAAGGCAATTGGTGAAGAAGTGGCCCGGCTCCTAGCTGTCGGGTTCATCGTTGAAGTTTGTCATCCTGAATGGCTGGCTAACACAATGCTTGTTCTAAAAAAGAACAGCACGTGGCGCATGTGCGTGGACTATACAGACCTTAATAAGGCTTGTCCAAAGGACCCCTTTGGTGTGCCACACATCGACCAGATCATTGATTCCACTGTTGGTTGTGAAAATTTGTGTTTCCTAGACACTTATTCCGATTATCACTCGATCAAGATGAAGCTGGAAGACCAGGAGAAGACTGCTTTTATCACACCCTTTGGAGCTTTCTGCTATACATCGATGCCATTTGGCTTAAAAAGTGCGGGCGCGACTTATCAGCGTTGCGTTCAGAATTGTTTGCACACACAGATTGGCCGGAACGTCCACGTCTATGTCGACGATATATTGGTTAAATCACAGAAAAAGGAGACCCTTTTGGCCAATCTCAGGGAAACATTCGACAACTTGCGCGTTTACCAGATGAAGTTCAACCCGTCCAAGTGTGTTTTTGGCTTTCCTGCAGGCAAGTTGCAGGGTTTTCTAGTCTCTGAGCATGGCACTAAGGCCAACCCAGAGAAAATCAAGGAAATTACTTCCTTGACTAAGCCTACCAATATCAATGGAGTCCAGAAGCTCACGGGACGCATCGCAGCCTTAAGCCGCCTCATAAGCCGGCTCGGTGAGAAGGCGATTCCCCTGTATCAGCTTTGGAAAAAGACAGATAATTTCATCTGGAACGATGCTGCCAATGAAGCTTTTGAGGACCTCAAGAGGCAAATCTCTAAAGCTCCAATCTTGGCGGCTCCACAGAGAAAAAAGCCTATGCTCCTATACATTGCGGCAAATAACAAGTTTGTCAGCGTTGTAGTCGCAGTTGAATGGAAGGAGGCAGGCAAGGAGTACCCAGTTCAGCGTCCGATATATTATGTCAGTGAAGTCTTGACTGAGCCCAAACAACGTTACCCATATTGGGAGAAGCTGGTTTTCTGGGTATTCATGGCAAGTCGGAAACTGAAGAATTATTTTCAGGAGCATCCTATAATAGTGGTCAGTTCTACACCCCTAGGGGATATCATCCAGAACAAAGAGGCTACCGGCCGGGTTGCTAAGTGGGCTATTGAGTTGGGACCACATCATGTCAAGTATGTGCCAAGGACAGCCATAAAATCACAAGCCTTGGTGGATTTCATCAATGACTGGACTGAATTGCAAACCCCCAAGGAAAGCCAAATAATGCATATTCGACTATTCACTTTGATGGATCCAGACAGCTGGAAGGCTCGGGGGCTGGCGTAGTCTTAACTTCACCACGAGGTGACAAATTTTGTTATGTCTTGAGACTTATGTTTCCCTCTACTAAGAATGCAGCTCAATATGAGGCGTCCACGAAGGGTCCACGAAGAAGAAACCTTGTCTATGCCATCATGGATTACGACCACGAAGGACTAGCCTCACTCGGGGTAGATCTTCATGAATTAGGTGATCTCCTTGCACATACAAACTCCTTGGTTTAACTCCACAATATTTTGAGGCTTGCAATTGACACATAACCAATATAGGAGACACCACTCTCCAAAAGGTACTAGATGTTGTTGTCGATGATGAACTCCTTGCTCTTGTGCTTCAAAAGATAGTCTCATCAACACTCAATTGCTCTCTCATGGATTTCGGATGGTGGTAGGAGAAGGATTGGAGTGGAAGAAACTTGGGGAGGCTAGAAATCAGTGATCATATGGTTGGAGTGGAAGCCCTTGATCTGAACACAAGTGTATGTGGTTCTCTCTCAGAAAATGGATATCGGAAGTGGTAGTTTCAATCTGGTTGCTCTCTTGGAGCTGGTGGAATGGGTGGGGGTATATATAGCCGTCACCAAAAATCCAACGTTACATGCCTTGTCTTGACAGTACCTAACTGAATGATATATTTTTATTACACTAATCCATCTCATGAGTTCCGTTAAGTTTTGTGTGATTGAAGTTTTCAAGTTTTGGGTGAGATACTAATATGAGGAGAATAAGGAGTGGCAAGACCCTTAGTTTGGGGATGCCCAAGGCACCCGCAAGGTAATTTTCAAGGAAGACTCAAGCGTCTAGGCATGGGATGCCCCGGATGGCATCCCCTCTTCCGTCTTCAACACTACTGGTATATCTTACTTGGAGATATATTTTTATTCCTCATATAATTGTGTTTTGCTTGGAGCATCATTTTATTTTGTTAGTTGTTATTATAATCATCTTTTTCAATAAAAAGTACTAGGAATGCCCTTTAGGATGCTTGAATTGCATGTTCGATGTGTGATGTGCAAAAACAAAAACTTTTTCTATAGTGTTTGAATTTCCATATTTTACTTGAACATGAAAAGTTCAGAAATTTTTACACAGTGTTGTCATACAAATTATTTATTATGTTCTGAATTTTCAGAATTTATTTAGGTACATAAGTACACTTTTTGTAATATCTGTAGATTGTCGTGTTTAGAGAGATTGTTGTCATAATTTTGTTATGTGCTTATCCTAGACTTTTCATGTCTTATATTGGTAGATATAAATTGTGGAAATGATAGTATACAATAGCTAATGTTGGAAAGTTATTATGCAACATGTCTTGGCAGTAAATGAATTGTTGATTTATTCTTATGTGCACTAACACTAGTATAAAACAGGCCATTAGTCCCGGTTGGGAAGGGCCTTTAGTCCCGGTTCCCCAACCGGGACTAAAGTATAGAGACTAAAGGGTCCAAGCCTTTAGTCCCGGTTGGCTACGAACCGGGACTAAACTCTGGCCACGTGGTCGGCAGCGCGTGCCCCGGTTGGTAACACCAACCGGGACTAAAGGTTTAGGAGTTTAGGGGTTTAGGGGTTTAGGGGTTTAGGTGTTTAATTAGTGTTTATTGTTTATTTTTCCTTTTCATTTTGTGTTTTCCATTTAATTCTTTCTCATTTCAAACATATTTTACGCTACTACATACTGTACACGTTATGCATATATAATAGAATTTCTCGTAGAACCGATCATATATCATAAAATTTCTCGTACAAGCAATCATATATCATAGAATTTCTCGTACGACCACATGCATACACATATATATATATATATATATATACAATTTGGTATATACAATTTATCGTACAATTTGCAGATCATTTGCGGATCGGGTAATGGTATTCTCCGTCGGGAGATATGACCTGCTGAAGCAAAAATCCCGCAATTTCCTCTTGAATTGCTCGTATGCAGTCCGTTGGTAGGAGCTTATCCCGCATGTCGTGCATCTTAAAAGAAGGAGATCAATATGAACATGTTAGTTGTGCGTATATGTTTTAGATCATGATAAAAAAATATGAATGGTGTTTACGTACCCAAATATCTCTTGCACTCTTGTTGCTTTCGGTCATAAAGCGAATGTTCTCGCAAACGTAATATGCACATATTTCAGTCCCCTGTGCCTGCCTCATGCACTTTACGAGAATAGAATTCAATCAGATAATAATGAAGCATGACAATGGTATTGAAACTAGATTAAAGAGATGCGCGGACGTAACTAGTACTACTTAATTACCCTGGGCTTTCGCCATCTCAACTCTGGTTTCCATTCACCGGTGACCTCTTTGATGAAACGTTTCCAAACCCTGCCCGGCAAACAAAATGAATAAATGAGTTATTAATTACTTGATATCAGGAAATGAACTAATAAAGAAGCCGACATAGTGCGTCAATGATTGAAATTACCTTTCGAGCAACGAATGCAAGCTTATGTAATCTTTAGGGTCTTTACTTAGCGAGTCCTGTACTTCAATAGTTCCATCGTCAACTCTAATGATTAGAAGGATCCAGTGGTAGCCGCGCACACGATTTGTATAAGCGGGCATGCATAACTCATCAACTACACTTAACATCGAGTATATATATATATAAGCAAAAATAGAATTTGTAGTACAAGACAGTAACACTCACTGGAAGTTCCAAGGTAAAATTATTTCTGGTTTTCACTTTAGGGCCTTCAAAAACCTTAGAAGCAATTTCTCCGTGTCTTTAGGGTGCCTTCTCAACACTTCTTCATTGACGGTATTTGGGTCAATGAACCCAATGCCATAGACTCCAGCTCTTTTCAACTCAAAAATCTTCACTCTGCATAATACCACACAAAAGAATATAGTGAGTATAATAACAGGCAATGAACGACCTGAGCTAGAGACTTAAATTATAGAAAGAAATCACTTACAGACAATAGCAACTGACGATAGATTTGTCGAGTGCTTTTTGATTGAATAACTGAAAAAATTCTTCATTTTCAATCCACAAATCTTTTTCATGGACGTAATGCTCTTTGTCGATTTTCACCATGAGGCTCTCTCGCCCGTCCTTTACTTCTCTCATGTACCAGTCATGCAATTTGTACATTTGCGTTGTTAGAAGCTTCTCGTCGTCAGGAGTGACCAGAGGTTTCCCGGGGACATATTGCCATGCTATTTCATTCGGATCTAACGGTGGAAATTCCTCGTTCTCTAGGAATTGTTCAACGGTGATACCGAGCATTCTAGCATTCTCTCTATCAGCGTCGGTTATTACCACGTTATTGGCACTCACCTTGAGTGGGCTGATCGATAGGACTGCCTGTTCTCCGAGCTGGGGAATAGTTTTCCCGCATTTACTGCTACCGCTCGACTTCTGTCTTTTCTGGGGTTCATAGGACTTGGTAATACAGCGTTCATAGTCTGATACCGTTCTTTTCTCCACTGGTTTAGCTGCATCAATAAAGTGTTGTACGACCTCGTCGGGTATTTTCGCCTTTGGCGGCGGGGGCGCTTTCGGTCCAAAATGGGCCCGCAAAGCGAGATTCACTGATTCATCGAGTTCCTCGTCAGTCATATCGTAAGCTAACTTCTTTTTGGCAGGAGGCTCGGGTTTCTTCTTTTGTGTTCTCTTCTGCTTTGGAGACGGCGGATATCGATATCGCGGACGTCTCGTGCTAGGCTCCGTCTCGGGGTGGGATGGACTCTGCAGACGTGGCGGAGCTTGATATCGCGGACCCGCCATGCGCTCCGTCTCGGGGTGGGATGCATTCGGCTGGCGCGGCGGAGATGGATATGGTGTTCGGGAACTTTGCATGGGAAACAAAAATTTTCCTACGCACACGCAAGATCTATCCATGGTGATGAGCATCTACGAGAGGGAGAGTGGATCTACATACCCTTGTAGATCGCTAAGCAGGAAGCGTTAAGAAACGCGGTTGATGTAGTCGAACGTCTTCGCGATCCAAATCGCAAGCCGTCCCGCGATCTCATCACGATCCGTCCCGCGATCCAATCACGATCCGTCCCGCGATCCCATCACGATCCGTCCCGCAATCCAATCATGATACTTCCGATCTAGCGCCGAACGGACGGCACCTCCACGTTCAGCACACGTACAACTCGATGACGATCTCCGCCTTCTTGATCCAGCAGGAGGGAGCGGAGAGGTAGATGAGTTCTCCGGCAGCGCGACGGCGCGGCGGCGGCGGTGGTGGAACTATTCCAGCAGGGCTTCGCCTAAGCGCTGCTGAAAACTAGAGGACTTGATCTATCGGGAGAGAGGGTTGCACTATGGCCTTTTGGGTTGAAGTGCGTTTGCCCTCTCTCCCTCTAGTATATATAGGGGGAAGGGGAGGAAGGCCGGCGCCCCAAGGGCTGCCCCTTTGGTGCGGCCGAAGTGGGGAGGTGGAGGAGTCCAACTCCAATCATACTAGGAGTAGGATTCCTCCTCCCCCACTTGGAAACCCTTTCCACCTTTGGGTTTTCCCACCCCTAGCCGCTTGGGCCTTAGTGGGGGGTTCGGCCAGCCCACCAGGGGCTGGTTTGACTCCTCCCACAGCCCATGAGACCCTTTGGGGCGAAAGGCCCCTCCCGATGGACCCCCGGTACCCTCCCGGAACTCCCGGTACACTACCGAAATGCCCGAAACTTTTCCGGTGACCAAAACGGGACTTCCTATATATCAATCTTTACCTCCGGACCATTCCAGAGCTCCTCGTGATGTCCGGGATCTCATCCGGGACTCCAAAAAACCTTCGGTCACCACCATACATAACTCAATACTACCGAAACGTCACCGAACGTTAAGTGTGCAGACCCTGCGGGTTCGAGAACTATGTAGACATGACCGAGACACCTCTACGGTCAATAACCAATAGTGGGACCTGGATGCCCATATTGGTTCCTACATATTCTACGAAGATCTTTATCGGTTGAACCTCTATGTCAAGGATTCAGTTAATCCTGTATGATGTTCCCTTTGTTTCTTCGGTATGTTACTTGCCCGAGATTCGGTCGTCGGTATCTCTATACCTAGTTTAATCTCGTTACCGGCAAGTCTCTTTACTCGTTCCATAATACAAGATCCCGTGGCTAACACTTTAGTCACATTGCTTGCAAGGCTTATTGTGATGTTGTATTACCGAGTGGGCCCTGAGATACCTCTCCGTCATACGGAGTAACAAATCCCAGTCTCGATCCATGCCAGCTCAACAGACACCTTCGGAGATACCTGTAGAGCATATTTATAGTCACCCAATTACGTTGTGACATTTGATACACACAAGGTATTCCTCCGGTGTCAGTGAGTTGCATGATCTCATGGTCATAGGAACAGATACTTGACATGCAGAAAACAATAGCAATAAACTGACACGATCATATGCTATGTTCATAGTTTGGGTCTTGTCCATCACATCATTCTCCTAATGATGTGATCCCATTATCAAATGACATCTCATGTCTATGGCTAGGAAACCTTCACCATCTTTGATCAACGAGCCAGTTTAACTAGAGGCTTACTAGGGACACATTGTTTGTCTATGTACCCACACATGTAATTGAGTTTCCAATCAATACAATTATAGCATGGATAATAAACGATTATCATGAACAAGGAAATATGATAATAACTATTTTATTATTGCCTCTAGGGCATATTTCCAACATATGGCGGACTCACCCTGCGCTCCGTCTCGGGGAGGGTTGGAGTCTGCTAACGCGGCGGACTTGGAGGAGTAGTCGGTGGCCTTGGCACCGAGTTTGGAAACACGATGCATTCCTTTTTCCATAAAATGACACAACGCCTGGCTTCTCCCAGTGTCCGCTCCCCTTCACCTCCAGGGTAATCAAGATCTAGTGATTCATATGCCGACACAACTTGATCCACCCGACACGAGCATAGCCAGGTGTAATCGGATTGCCGTGGAAAGTTGCTTCAGGTCCACTCGGTAAAGCAAAGCCGTCCGCCGCCTTCATGGATATGTTCTTCAGTTTCATGTGTAGCTCACAAGGTGTCGACTCTAGGATATCATCCACGGGGTAGCGAGCCAGCAGTACATCATCAGTCGGGACCTCCGTGGAACCCACGCTGCTTTTCGGCATAGATGATGGAATGGTACCATCCAATGCTGGATCTGGTTGCTGCTGCTGCTGAGACACGCCTTGCTGGCTAAGTTTGTTGATTTGCTCCTGCTGCATGTTATATTTGCGTTCCAAGTCCTGAAACCGATCTACTTCATGCTTCTTCTTTCTGTCACGACTTCTGTAGCTGTCATTCCAATCATAAAAACCCTAGAAACCACGGAACCATGCCTTTGCCTCGTGTTCGTCCTGGGTGTTCAGGATTCTTGAGGGCGCGCGAAAGCTCGTCCTTCTCTCTCTCGGGCTCGTACACACCTGCTCGAGCTTCTGCTATTGCTTTAAGTAACTCGTCCATGGCTTCTTTAAGACTTGCTAGTTCAAGAATCTCCCCTGTCTTTGGGTCCAACTTTCCCCCATGTGCATAAAATCAAGTCCTGCACCTCTCGGGCCAAGTCTCTGTTACTGGAGTGACCCCTGCAGCCTTCATGTTTCTCTCCGATTCATCCCACTTAGGCAACCCATACTTGTACAACACCAATCGGCTTAATGTCAGGAATAAAGTCAACACAAAACTCAATAACCTCCTCTATTTCATGGCCCTTGGAGATGCTTCCTTCTGGCCTAGCACGGTTACGAACATATTTCTTTAAGACTCCCATGAACCTCTCAAAGGGGAACATAATGTGTAGAAATACAGGACCCAGAATGGCAATCTCTTCGACTAGGTGAACTAGGACGTGCGTCATAATATTGAAGAAGGATGGTGGGAACACCAACTCGAAACTGACAAGACACTGGACCAAATCATTCTGTAAGCTTGGTAGGATTTCCGGATCGATTACCTTCTGAGAAATTGCATTGAGGAATGAACATAGCTTCCCAATGGCTAATCGAACATTTTCTGGTAGAAGCCCCCTCAACGCAACCGGAAGCAATTGCGTCATGATCACGTGGCAGTCATGAGACTTTAGGTTCTGGAATTTTTTCTCTGCCATATTTATTATTCCCTTTATATTCGACGAGAAGCCAGACGGGACCTTCATACTGAGCAGGTATTCAAAGAAGATTTCCTTTTCTGCTTTGGTAAGAGCGTAGCTGGCAGGACCTTGATACTGCTTTGGATGCATACCGTCGGTTTCGTGCACACATTGCTGGTCCTCCCGTGCCTCCGGTGTATCTTTTGTCTTCCCATACACGCCCAGGAAGCCTAGCAGGTTCACGCAAAGATTCTTCGTCACGTGCATCACGTCGATTACAGAGCGGACCTCTAGGACTTTCCAATATTCTAGCTCCCAAAATATAGATTTCTTCTTCCACATGGGTGCGCGTCCCTCAGCGTCAGTCAGAACAGATTGTCCGCCTGGACCCTTTCCAAATATTACTTGTAAATCCTTGACCATATCAAGTATGTGATCACCAGTACGGAGGACGGGCTTCTTCCGGTGTTCTGCCTCACCTATGAAATGCTTGCCTTTCTTTCTTAAGGCATGCTTGGTCGGAAGAAATCGACGATGTCCCAGGTACACATTCTTCTTGCATTTGTCCAAATATATACTTTCACTCTCATCTAAACAATGCGTGCATGCATGGTATCCCTTGTTTGTCTGTCCTGAAAGGTTACTAAGAGCAGGCCAATCATTGATGGTTACAAATAGCAACGCTCGCAGGTCAAATTCCTACTGTTTGTGCTCATCCCACGCACATACACCTTTTTTATTCCACAACTGTAAAAGTTCATCAACTAATGGCCTTAGGTACACATCAATGTCGTTGCCGGGTTGCTTAGGGCCTTGGATGAGCACTGGCATCATAATGAACTTCCGCTTCATGCACAACCAAGGAGGAAGGTTATAGATACATAGAGTCATAGGCCATGTGCTATGCTTGCCGCTCTGCTCCCCAAATGGATTGATGCCATCTGCACTTAAACCAAACCATAAGTTCCTTGGGTCATCTGCAAAGTCTGGCCACTCTCTCTCGATTTTTCTCCACTGCGACCCATCAGCGGGTACTCTCAACTTCCCGTCTTTCTTACGGTCTTCTTTGTGCCATCGCAACGACTTGGCATGCTCTTTGTTTTGGAACAAACGTTTCAACCGTGGTATTATAGGAGCATACCACATCACCTTGGCAGGAATCCTCTTCCTGGGGCGCTCGCCCTGAACATCATCACCAGGGTCATCGCGACCGATCTTATATCGCAATGCATTGCATACCGGGCATGCATTCAAATTCTCATACTCACCGCGGTAGAGGATGCAGTCATTAGGGCATGCATGTATCTTCTGCACCTCCAATCCTAGAGGGCAGACAACCTTCTTTGCTTCGTATGTACTGTCGGGCAATTCGTTGTCCTTTGGAAGCTTATTCTTCATTATTTTCAGCACCTTTTCAAATGCCTTGTCAGATACACCATTCTCTGCCTTCCATTGCAGCAATTCCAGTGTGGTACCGAGCTTTGTGTTGTCATCTTCGCAATTTGGGTACAACCCTTTTTTGTGATCCTCTAGCATGCGCTGCAACTTCAACTTCTCCTTTTCACTTTCGCAGTTTCTCTTTGCATCAGCAATGGCCCGACCAAGATCATCAGCGGGCTCATACGATGCCTCAACTTCTTCTTCATTCTCTTCCCCCATTGTAGTACCATCATATTCAGGACACCCAAGATAGTTGTCTTCATCCTCTTCTTCTTCATTCTCTTCCATTAGAACCCCTCTTTCTCCGTGCTTGGTCCAACAATTATAGTCGGAGATGAAACCGGACGTAAATAGGTGGACGTGAATCTGTTTTGAGCTAGAGTAAGTCTTATCATTCTTACACACACCACATGGACAACACATAAAACCATCCCGCTTGTTTGCCTCAGCCGCACGCAAAAAACTCTGCACGCCATTAATGAACTGGGGAGAGCGTCGGTCATCGTACATCCATTGCCGGTTCATCTTCATTACACAACACCGAAAAGACCAAATTAATACAAGTTCATACATAAAGTTCATACACACTTATTTTCTCATAAAACAACATACAACTATCTAGATAAAACATTTAAATGCAACAACAAATGCGATCAAAATCGCAACTAAGGTTGCAATTGATCCAACAGCATAATGATACCAAGCCTCTTTATTAATGCCATATTTTCTAATCTTTCTAATCTTCAAGCGCATTGCATCCATCTTGATCTTGTGATCATCGACGACATCGGCAACGTACAACTCCAATTTCATCTTCTCTTCTTCAACTCTTTTCAATTTTCCTTTCAAATCCTCGTTTTCTTTTTCAACTAAATTTAACTTCTCGACAATAGGGTCGGTTGGCATTTCTGGTTCAACTACCTCCTAGATAAAAATATCTATGTCAACTTGATGGGCATAATTGTCATTAACACGAAATGCAACAAATAGTTATAAAAGAGAATATACCACATCCGAATCGTAAACCGGACGAGGGCCGATGGGCACGGATATCATAACCATGGCACTATATATAACAACAATTATACAAGTAAGAAAATTATGCAAGTAACTATCTAAATCATACAAATACGATTTTTTTTAATAAAAAGGATAAGAACACAAGAAGAGGCTCACCAAGGTGGTGCCGGCGACGGGACGGTGCGGGCGATCGATGGTGGTTAGGACGGGGACGGGAAGGCACACTAAGTAAACCACACCTACACATATGCAAACTAAGGAGATATTTTGAGCTCAAATTGCATATAAATCAAAAAAACTACCACATAATTACACCCAAACTAAAACCCACAAATCACTATACTTATAAAGCATTGCACGAGCTGATCTAGCAATAAGAGATGAAAGGACAAAGTTGCTAACCTTTGTGGACACTTGGATGGATTGGGGTGCCTCAAATCTTGACAAATCTTGGCAAAAATGGAGGGAGGAGCTCGAGCTAGGGGAAGAACAGAGAGGGGAATTCGAATGGAGAAAACAGAGAAATGGAGTCGGGCTGGACGAAGGGTTTATATAGGGAAAGCTTTAGTCCCGGTTGGTTATACAAAGCGGGACTAAAGGTCCACCTATAGTCCCGGTTTGTATCACAAACCGGGACTAAAAGGGCTCGTGGCGGCCCCAGGCTAACACCAGCCTGCCACCACCCCTTTAGTCCCGGTTTGTGATACAAACCGGGACTATAGGTTCCAAATGAACCGGGACTAATGGTGCCCATGCCCCCCGACCGCTCCTAGCCGTTGGAACCGGGACTAATGGTCACATTAGTCCCGGGCCAAAGCCAAACCGGGACTAAAGGGTTAAACGGAAGGCCTGTTTTCTACTAGTGTAACCTATTTCACAAGTTTTTGTCAAGTTCGGTGTGGATGAAGATTTTAAGATTTAGGGAAAACCGTGATATGAGAGGAATTAACGTGAGATGAGAGGTAAAGCTTGGGGATGCCCAAGGCTCCCCAAATCAATATTACAAGAAGTCTCAAGCATCTAATCTTGGGGATGCCACGTTAGGCATCCCACCTCTCTCTGTCAACAAACATCAGTTAACATATGTTGAGCATAAGTTTTTATTCGTCCACATGATATGTGCTTTTCTTGAAGTGTATTTTTGTTTTGTTTGTTGTATGAATAAAATCCTTTGATCTGAAATCTTTATTTGGAGAGTCTTAACATAGCAACTTAATTGTTTAACTACTCATTGATCTTCACTTATATCTTCTTGGAGTAGTTTGATGTTTACTCTTGTGCTTCATTTATATCCTAAGAGTAAATTGTGAATGAATTGAATATAATAAATCTGAAATTACATCTGTTGTAAATTTTTAGTAGTGGTTTGACGTGGCTTGAGACTGCGCCGGTATTTCCCCAAAGAGGAAGGGATGATGCAGCACAACTACGGTAAGTATTTCCCGCAGTTATGAAACCAAGGTTATCAAACCAGTAGGAGAACCAAGCAACATTATGTAAACGGTACCTGCACACAAAGAACAAATACTTGCAACCCGACGCGTAAGAGAGGTTGTCAATCTCTCCACGATAAAAAGATAGATTGGTTTGTATGAGATTGGATAAATAGATCGCACAAGAACACAAAATAAAATATGCAAATAAAAAGTGCAGCAAGGTATTTTTGGGTTTTTGGAATAATAGATCTGAAAACAAATGCGGAAAAGGATAGAACGGGAAGCAATATATTAAAAGAATAGACCCGGGAGCCGTAGATTTCTCTAGTGGCTTCTCTCAAGAAAATAGCACACGGTGGGTAAACAAATTAATGATGGGCAATTGATAGAAGATCCAATAATCATGACGATATCCAAGGCAATGATCAATATATACGCATCACGTCCAACATTAGTAGACCGAAACGATTCTGCATCTACTACTATTACTCCACACATCGACCGCTATCTAGCATGCATCTAGTGTATTAAGTTCATGGAGAAACAGAATAATGCAATAAGAACGATGACATGATGTAGACAAGATCTATTCATGTAGGAATAGACCCCATCTTTTTATCCTTAATAGCAATGATATATGCATGCCTCGCTGCCCCTTCTATCACTGGGAGAGGACACCGCAAGATCGAACCCATCACAAAGCACCTCTTCCCATGGCAAGAAAAATCGAACTAGTTGGCATAAATAAACCAAAGATTCGAAGAAGAAATAGGAGGCTATAAATAATCATGCATATACGAGATCAAAGAAGACTCAAATAATATTCGTGGATAGAAACTGATCATGAACTCAAACTTCATCAGATCCCACCAAACACACCGCAAAAAGTCATTACATCAAATAGATCTGCAAGAGACCATTGTATTGAGAATCAAAAGAGAGAGAGCAAGCCATCTAGCTACTGCCTACGGACCCGTAGGTCTATGGTGGACTACTCACGCATCATCGTTGAGGCACCAATGACGATGATGAACCCCTCCATGATGGTGTTAGATTGGATCTCGTGGTTCTAGAACTTGCGGCGGCTGGAATTGTGTTTCGTCTCCTCCTCTAGGGTTTCTGGAATTTCTGAGGATTTATAGAACTGTGAGGCGGTGGAAAAGTCCTTTGTGGGCCCCACGATACATCAGGGCTCGCTAGGGGCCTCTGGCGTGCCCTGGTGTTTCGTCGTCCCCACGGGCCTCCCCGCAGGTGCTTCCTTGGCTCCCAAGTTGTCTTGTGGTCCAAAAAAAATCTCCAATTTTTTTGTGGCATTTGGACTCCGTTTGGTACTGATATTCAGCGAAGAAAAAAACAAGAAAAAAACAACAACTGGCACTGGGCACTATGTCAATAGGTTAGTCCCAAAAAATGATATAAAGTTGCTATAAAATGATTATAAAACATCCAAGAATGATAATATACCAGCATGTAACAATCAAAAATTATAGATACGTTGGAGACTTATTAGCATCCCCAAGCTTAATTCCTGCTCGCCCTCGAGTAGGTAAATGATAAAAACAGAATTTTTGATGTGGAATGTTACCTAACATGTTCATCACATATTTTTTTCTTTTGTAGCATGGGCATTTGGAATTTTAGATGGTTCAAAGCAATACTCTAGTTTTGACATGAAGACTTTAATACTCAAGCATACCAACAAGTAATCATGTCTTTCAAAATATCAACAATAAAGAAAGTTATCCCTAGCCCATCATGCTCAATCATTGATCCATTCATGAAACACACTCGAATATTAGCTACACCCAATGCACAAGTATGATCATAGTGCCCCCTAGTTGGTGCTTTATAAGAGAAGATGTAGACTCAAATAAAAGTAAAAATTGCATAAAGTAAATAGATAGGCCCTTCGTAGAGGTAAGTAGGGATTTGTAGAGGTGCCAAAGCTCAAAGCTTAAATTGAGAGATAAAAAAATTGAGAGGCATGCTTTTCCTGTCAACGAAAACGACCGATTAGTTCTCAATACTTTCCATGCTAGATATATCATAGGTGGTTCCTAAACAGAAAATAAAGTTTATTCCTTTTTCCACCATTCTTTCACAATCCATGGCTAGCTGTATCCACGGATGCCTTCTATACCAACACTTTCCAAGGTATTTATTATTTCACAACGTAAAGTAAATTTCTTTTTCATTTCTCGACTGGGCATCCCTATTACCGCCGTACTCTCATGCAATGACAAGTGAATAAACACTCATCTTGAGAATAACACATCTAGCATGGAAAAATATTGGACACCCCCTGCCGCTTCATGAGCGATACGAGCACACAAAAAGGAAATTCATTTTGAAAATTAGAGATGGCACATACAAATTGGCTTAGAACGGCACGGAAATACCGCATATAGGTAGGTATGGTGGACTCATATGGCAAAACTGGGTTTAAGGATTTTGGATGCACAAGTAGTATTTCTACTCAGTACAAGTGGAGGCTAGCAAATAGATTGAGAAGCAACCAACCAAGAAACAAAAATTCACATAAACAGGCATTAAGCATAACTAACACCGAATAATGCACCACAAGTAGGATGTAATTTCATTGCATAACTATTGACTTTCGTGCTTGCATAAGGAATCACAAATCTTAACACCAATATTCTTACTAAAGCATAATTATTCACCAACATGACTCACATATTACTATCATCATGTCTCAAAACTATTACAAGGAATCAAGTTTTAATTTGTCCAATGATCTTCATGAAAGTTTTTATTATATCCCTCTTGAATATCTATCACTTTGGGACTAGTTTCATATATTGCTAGTGCTTTTGACAAATTCAAATAAATTAAAGTGAAGAACAGGAGCATAAAAATTTCATCTCTCAAAATAATATAAGTGAAGCATGAGAGAATTTCTTAAAAAAATTTAAAGCACACCATGATAAAAAAGATATAAGTGAAGCACTAGAGCAATTCCATAGCTCAAAATTTTTAAGTGAAGCATATATAGCAATTCTAAAAAATCATAGCATAATTTTGGCTCTGTCAAATAGGTGTGTCCAGCAAAGGATACTTGTGACAAACTAAAAAGCAAATCAAGCAAAGACTCATATAATACAAGACGCTCCAAGAAAAACTCATGATATGTGACGAATAAAAATATAGCTCCAAGTAAAATACCGATAGTCGTTAGAAGAAAGAGGGGATGCCACTCGGGGCATCCCCAAGCTTAGTTGCTTGTTTCTCCTTGGATATTATCTTGGGGTGCCATAGCATCCCCAAGCTTAGGATCTTTTCACTCCTTATTCCTTCATCCATCGTGATCTCACCCAAAACTTGAAAACTTCAATCACACAAAACTTAACAAAACCTTCGTGAGATCCGTTAGTATAATAAAGCAAATCACCACTCTAAGTACTATTGCAAACCCATTCATATTTTACTATTGCATTATATCTACTGTATTCTAACTTTACCATGGCTTATACCTGATACATCTCCGACGTATCTATAATTTTTTGATTGTTCCATGCTGTTATATTATCATTCTTGGATGTTTTATAATCATTTTATAGCAACTTTATATCATTTTTTGGGACTAACCTATTGACATAATGCCCAATGCGAGTTGTTGTTTTTTGCTTGTTTTTTACTTCACAGAATATCAGTACCAAACGGAGTCCAATTTCCACAAAACTTTTTGGAGATTTGTTTTGGACCAGAAGACAACTTGGGAGCCAAGGAAGCACCTGGGGGGAGGCCCGTGGGACCCACGATACACCAGGGCGCGCCAGAGGCCTCCGGCGCGCCCTGATGTATCGTGGGGCCCACGGAGGTCTTTTCCACCGCCTCTTAGCTCTATAAATTCTCAGAAATTCCAGAAACCCTAGAGGAATCGAAAAAACACAATTCCAGCTGCCACAAGTTCCAGAACCACGAGATCCAATCTAACACCATCACGGAGGGGTTCGTCATCCTCATTGGTGCCTCTCCGATGATGCGTGAGTAGTCCACCATAGACCTACGGGTCCTTAGGCAGTAGCTAGATGGCTTTCTCTATCTCTTTTGATTCTCAATACAATGATCTCTTGGAGATCTATTTGATGTAATGACTTTTTGCGGTGTGTTTGTTGGGATCTGATGAAGTTTGAGTTCATGATCAGTTTCTATTCATGAATATTATTTGAGTATTTTTTGATCTCTTATATGCATGATTATTTATAGCCTCGTATTTCTTCTTCGAATCTTTGGTTTAGTTAGGCCAACTAGATCGATTTTTCTTGCCATGGGAAGAGGTGCTTTGTGATGGGTTTGATCTTGCGGTGTCCTCTCCCAGTGACACAAGGGGCAGCGAGGCACGCATGTATCGTTGCTATTAAGGATAACAAGATGGGGTATATTCCTACATGAATAGATCTTGTCTACATCATGTCATCGTTCTTATTGCATTACTCCATTTCTCCATGAACTTAATACACTAGATGCATGCTGGATAGCGGTCGATGTGTGGAGTAATAGTAGTAGATGCAGAATCATTTCGGTCTACTAATCTTGGACGTGATGCCTATAGATTGATCATCGCCTTGGATATCGTCATGATTATTTCATCTTCTATCAATTGCCCAATAGTAATTTGTTTACCCAACGTGTGCTATTTTCTTGAGAGAAGCCACTAGTGAAATCTACGGCCCCCGGGTCTATTCTTTTAACATATTGCTTTTCGATCTATCTTTTTCCGCATTTGTTTTCAGATCTATTATTCCAAAAACCCAAAAATACCTTGCTGCACTTTTTATTTGCATCTTTTATTTGATGTTCTTGTGCAATTTATTTATCCAATCTCATACAAACCAATCTATCTTTTTTACCATGGAGAGATTGACAACCTCTCTTACGCGCCGGGTTGCAAGTATTTGTTCTTTGTGTGCAGGTACCGTTTACATAGTGTTGCTTGGTTCTCCTACTGATTCGATAACCTTGGTTTCATAACTGAGGGAAATACTTACCGTAGCTGTGATGCATCATCCCTTCCTCTTAGGGGAAATACCGACGCAGTCTCAAGCCATGTCAATACCTGCAATACAAACCATAGATTCATAAAAATAAGCACACAATGCAACTAAAACAAAATCTGTCAAAAACAGAACTGTCTGTAGTAATATGTACTCTAACCATACTTCTGTAACTTCAAAAATTCTGAAAAATTAAGAAAATGTTTGGAATTTGTATACCAATATTGTGTAAAAAATTCAGAATTTTTCGTCAGTTCTGCCATTTTTGAAAATTCTGCTACTGGACGCAAAAGTTTCTATTTTTCAACAAGATCAAAACAACTATCACCCAACATGATCCCAAAGGATTTACTTGGCACAAACACTAATTAAAACATAAAAAACAAAATCATAATAGTAGCATAATTTTGTCAACACTCAAGAACAGAAAGAAAAAGGTAAAAATAAATTCTATTCATTGGGTTGCCTCCCAACAAGCGCTATCGTTTTATGCCCCTAGCTAGGCATAAAGCAAAGCACTCATAATTTTTAATCTTGAATTTAATGGTAGGTTCCCACTCAGCATGTAATTTTCTAGGAATTGAAATCTCTAACTCCAACTTTTCTTCAAAAGGTTTCATCATGGCATCAACAATATGTTTAGTAAAAGCTTTATTTTGTTCATAAGCATGGGGTGAATTGATCATGGATTGTAACAAATAAATACATTCAATCAAAGAGAAACTATCATAACTAAAGTCTTTGTAATCCAAAATAGTGGGCACCTCACTAGTTAAAGTTTTGACCTCTCCAAACCCACTTTCATCAATTTTTTCACCCTCCAAATCATTGGGACGCCTTCTAGCTAAAGTTGACTCTTCTTCAGTCCCTTTATCATCAATTTAATATTACTAAACAAGGAATCAATAGAAGAAACACCAATAACTTTAAGATCTTCATCATTTTTATGAAAGCAATCACTAGAAACCACTTTTTCTAAAAATTATCTTTTAGCTCTAAGCATAGCAGTTCTTTTCTTACTTTCATCCATAGAAACATATAAAGCTGTAATTGATTCATCAATCTTAGGTGGAAAAGCTTTCAACTTGAGATTTTCTACATCATGGGAAATTCTATCAATGCTTCTAGACATATCATCAATCTTATTCAACTTTTCTTCTATCGTAGTATTGAATTTTTTTTGAGCATTGATAAATTCTTTGATATTACTCTCAAGATCAGAGGGGTTCCTATTATTATTGTAAGAAGAATTACCATATGAATTACCATAATTATTAGAGGAATTCCCAGGAAAAGCCCTAGGATTAAAATTACCTCTATAAGCATTGTTATTAAAATTGTTTCGCGAGATGAAATTCACATCTACGGAATCACTATTTTGCTCAATCAAAGTAAACAAAGGCACATCATTAAGATCAATAGGAGCATTTTTTCTAGCAACCAACTTCATAAGAGCATCAATTTTTTCACTCAAAGTACTAATTTCTTCAACCGAATTAACTTTTTTTACTAGTAGGTGCTCTTTCAGTATGCCATTGTGAATAATTTGCCATGATATTATCTAGCAATTTAGTAGCTTCACCCAAAGTAATTTCCATAAAAGTACCACCCGCGGCGGAATCTAAAAGATTTCTAGAGACAAAATTCAATCCCACATAATTTTTTTGGATGATCATCCAAAGATTTAAACCATGACTAGGACAATTTCTTAGCATCAATTTCATTCTTTCCCAAGATTGTGCAACATGTTCATGCTCAAGTTGCTTAAAATTCATGATTTTAGTTCTAAGGGAAATAATTTTCGCGGGCGGAAAATACTTAGTAATAAAAGCATCCTTGCACTTATTCTAAGAATCGATAATATTGCGAGGCAAAGGAGAAAACCAAATTTTTGCACGATCCCGCAAGGAGAAAAGAAATAATTTCAACTTCACTATATCATTGTCCACATCTTTTTTCTTTTGCATATCACAAAATTCTACGATTGTGTTTAGATGGGACGCGACATTCTCATTAGGAGTACTGGAGAATTGATCTTTCATGACAAGATTCAACAAAGCGGCATTAATATCACAAGACTCCGCACTAGTGGCGGGAGAAGCAATCGGAGTACTAATAAAATCATTATTATTGGTATTGGAAAAATCACACAATTTGTTATTTTCTTGAGTCATCGTGACTACGCAAACAACAGATCTGAAGAGAAGTCCATCAGCCGGCAGCGCCTCGCGCCCATCAACCGGCGAATTCCAAGTCCGCGCCCGGCAGGGCTCCACGCCCATCGACCAGCCAGCGGACCCCGTGTCCGCGTCCGGCAGGGCCCCGCTCCCATCAAGTCCGCGCCCATCGACCAGCCAAAGGACTCCAAGTCCGCGTCCGACATCCTTGACGCCACCGTCTGCTTTAGCAACAGCAAAGACCCTCCGCCCGACTCTTCCAGTCGCCCTGAGGCTCGAAGGCTACACCCAGCGGGTGCGCTGGCGCGCCCCCGCTGGAAGCAGCCAGCCGACGGACCCCGCGTCCTCGCCCGAAAGGGCCCCGCGCTCACTAGCCGGCGGCCCCCGCGTCTACGCCCGGCAGGGCTCCGCGCCCACCAGCCAGCGGACCCTGCGTCCGTGCGCGGCAGGGCCCCGCGCCCATCAGTCGGCAAACTCCGCGTCCACACCCGACATCCTCGACGCCACCGTTTTCTTTAGCAACAGCAAAGACCCTACGCCCGACTCTTTGAGTCGCCCAGAGGCTCAGAGGCTACACCGAGCGGGTGCGCTGGCGCGCCCCCGCTGGAAGCAGCCAGCTGGTGGACTCCGCGCCCTCGCCCAACAGGGCTCCGCGCCCACCAGCCAGCGGACCCCGCGTCTACGCCCGGCAGGTCTCCGTGCCCACCAGCCGGCGGACCCAGCGTCCTCGCCCGGCAGGGCCCCGCGCCCACTAGCCGACGGACCCCGCGTCCACGCCCAGCAGGGCCCTGTGCACAACGGTTGGCGGACTCTGCGTCCGCGCCCGACATCCTCGACGGCATCATCTGCTTTAGCAACAATGAAAACCCTCCGCCCGACTCTTCGAGTCGCCCGGAGGCTTGAAGGCTACACCAAGTGGGTGCGCTGGCGAGCCCCCACAGGAAGCAAGCCACGTCGACCGCGGCCCACAATCGACCATGACCCACAAAACTTCTGCTACAACAACAACAAAAACCCTCCGCCTGACTCTTCAAGTCGCCCGGAGGTTCGGAGGCTACTGTCGGGGGGATGACCCCCGGGTAGGCTCAAGGAGACGACTCAACATTTTAAAACATCGGGGCAGCCCACGCCCCACGGTCCGACTGGCTCCCCACTCCGGCTGGCTCCCCGGTCCAGCTGGCTCCCAGTTGGCCGGCTCCAGGGTTGGCCGGCTCCCAAGTTTGACCGGCTCCCCGGTCCGGCTGCCCTAGCTGGCTCCCCTGTCCGGCTGGCTCCCAGTTGGCCGTCTCTAAGGTTGGCCGACTCCCAAGTTTGGCTGGCTCCCCGGTCCGGCTGCTCCAGCTGGCTCCCGGTCCGGCTCCCTGTCTGGCTCCCCGTCCGGCTCCTCCAGCTGGCCAGCTACGAGAAGTCAACCACAATGTCCCGTCGGACACGACATGAAGACACTATAGCCCACGTCAGGCATCCAACACTGTTGAGCAATAGCGGTGCCCTGTAGCATGCATCATGTGTCACTTCGCATGTCATCTCCGAATAGTATAGTTGTCCATGTGGGCCACCCCTTGTCCCCTGGGCACCCCTTTATAAGGTGACCCAGGGAACCAGCCCATGAGAGGCCTCCTCAGGCTCTCTCCCCCATTCTCTCATCCGTCTCATGCACACCCCCACACGCATCAGGCAAGAGTCCATTAGCTCTCTTTCCCCGTACAGCTCTAGGAGCAACTCTGTACAACTAGAGACACTAGATATATCATCAGACATGCAGGATTAGGGGTTTACCTCCACACGAGGGCCCCGAACCTGGGTAAACCACTGTGTGCAACTACCCTATCCCGTCCCGGATCCTCCACGGTAGTCCTGCTCTCACCTCGATTAGCCACCCCGTGGCATCTATTGTGAGAAAACGACGACAGTTGGCACCCACCGGGGGGCGAGCTGCTGCTGGAACCGCGGTCCGAGCGGGACCCTCTTCGTCATCACCACTGCGACATCGGGGGCTCGACATCAACACGCCCCCAGGGCACTCGCGCGGAGCAGCGCGTCCTCACCGGCGGCCTCGGCACCGTCCGCCTTGCAGTCCGCTCCCACGAAATCAAGCTCAAGCTCTCTCCCGTGTTCTTCTCACGCTGGCGCCGCTCCCGGCCGTCGCGCTTGCGCCGGCTCCTGCCGCGTCCCAGCGGCCGCCGCTCGACCCGCCGCCGTTCTGGTTGTTCCCCAGCTCTGACCGCACCTTCATCCATGTGTGGGCACCCTGGAGGAGCCAGCTCTCCCGTCCGAAGCCCCTGCTAGCTAGCTAGCTAGCTTGGCAGGTGTGCGCATATGAGGCCTACCCGGGAAGCTTGCGCCGCCTCTAGCGCAACGCACGCGCCCGCATTGCCCCGGGCGGCCACTCTCTGCACCTGCATTGCTGCACCGTTGCTGAGCAGCTGCGGGCCACGTCTAGCATTCCTCGCCGCCGCGGGCCGTCCCGATCTGCCCCCGTCGCCGCGCGTCTGAGCTCGCGCCTCCAAGGCCCGGGCATCCCCTCCACCTGTCCCAACTCGATGTGGTCGGCCCGACCGATCGTGTACCCGCGTGTTCGCGCGCGGTGGCTTCGCCTCGCCGCGCCGGTCGACCGCGACTGCTCGTGCGTCCTCACGTTCGCGTGCGCCGGATCCGCCTCGCTCCACAATGCCGCTTGTGCGGCCGCCGGCCTCTACGCCTCCGCTCGGCCGCCTGCTCGTCGCCCGCGCGCGCATCCACCCAATCGCCAGCAGTTCTCGGCCTGGCTACAGCCGGCAGCCACCTTGCCAAGTGCACGCACACGTCCGCTGATCGGCTATGCGTTCATGTATCTCACGGTCGGCTGCGTACACATACGTATGCGCAGGCATCAAAGGAAGAAACAGAAAAGGCACGTGGATGCATGGGTTGGCCGCGAGCCGGCTGCTTGGCCAGCCTTGGCTGGCTGCGCTGGGCGGCTGCCATGGCCGGCTGCCCTATCCCGCGCGTGTGTGAGTTCAGCCGGCAGGCAATGTCCAGCTCCGTCCATCATTGCGCCTCCGCTCACAAAGCTGCTGCCAATGCCATATTGGTCATCACTCCACGTTTTCTTCCGTCACAAACGCCGCATCTGCTTCATCCCGCGCTGGCTGCTCCGCGCGTGTGCCAACACCATCACTCCGCCGGCCCGGGCCCGGTTCGCGCCGTCCCCGGCTCGGCCACCTGTGGCCACCCCCGCGGCTGCACCCCCGCGCACCGGCTCCATGCCCGCGTTCGCCTCCATGGCTCCCAGCCTCCACGCCGCCCTGGTGCAGCCCCCGGTTGCGCCACCGAGCGCGCCTCCGCTCCATCTCCGCGCGCGCGCCTGCCTGCCGGCCGCCGCTCCTGTCGGAATCGGGGCTTCGTAGACCCAAGAAGGTTCGAACTCTGGGGTGTTTGCGAAGATCTCAACCAGCTCCAGCCTCAAGCTCGTCACCCCATAGTCAAGCCTCGTCGAATACGTGCGAGCGGGAAAGAAGATGAACACAGAGATTTACCCAGGTTCGGGCCACCTTGCGGTGTAAGACCCTACTCCTACTTTTGGTGGATTAGCCTCACAAGGAGGATGGGGATGAACTAGTAAAGTGGTTGAGCAGCCTCGCGAGGGCTCTGAGGTGAGGATGGATCAATCCCTTCTATGGTGGAGGCTAGTCCCTATTTATAGTGGCCTTGGTCCTCTTCCCTTATCGCACAGGCGGGAAGGGATCCCACAACGGCCAATTTTGAAAGGGGACAAGATGTACATCTTATCCTGACGGAAAGTGGTCTTCGTCTACAAAGCTTCAGGGCATGATGCAGAGGTGGGCTCGGCGATGACATCCGTCCTGCCGAGCTCGTGGTCTTGGTCTTGTTGCACTGGAATGGAAACCTTTGGGGGATCCCTTGGGAACCCGCGTACGTCCTTGCCTCCTTAGCACAAAAGAGGAAACAGTCCCCTCTGCGCCCGCTGGCACCCGCCTGGCCTTGGTCGTCATGGATCACGTCATCGCAGCCTCCTGAGGCCGGGTACCTGCATAGAAATCTCCGCTCCTCGGGCGGCAGCCTGGGGAGGCCACTCCTCTGGAGGTCTTGGCGTTGTTCGCCTCGCGAGGCCGAGGCCCTCGGGAGGGTCTTGTCTTGGGGGGTTTGCTGCCAGGCCGTACTGGGCCATCGAGGTGGGCCACGCGCTAGGCCGCAGGCAGGCAGATCTAGGTACCCCCGATCCCAGAATGCCGACAGTAGCCCCCGGGCCCAAGGCGCGCTCGGGCTGGCTTAGGGGCGAAGCCAACGAAGGAAGGCCGAAGGGCCGTGGGCCCCAATCGCATGCGGGCCAGGCTCGATGAGTGGCGCACGACGGGACGCGGACGCCTCCACTTCCCCACGTCGCCTCAGCAACCGCCTTGACTGACAAAGGCTGGCGCACGCAGCAGAGCCATCATTGTCCCACCTCGCGCCTACCTTCTGCTCATCCTTCCTCCGCAAGCTCGCACCTTCCTCGCCAGATCTCGCGCTCGCTCCAATCTGCCCCTCCGCGATGCCTCCCAAGAAGAAGAGGGGCAGGACCTCGATGACGTCGGAGCCCCAGCCGGGGTCAGAGCCCGCGCTGGGCCAGTCCTCCATGCTCAATCTCGAAGGGCTGGACAAGGTCCGGCGGGCAATCGCCGCCGATACCAATGAGTGGAAGGCGACGAAGATCTGGCCCGCCTCTCGGCTTTCAGTTGATCTGGAGGCCACCAACATCCCCCTTCATCTCCATGCCCTCTTCTCTGGCTTGCTGCCGCCGTTTTCAGACTTCTTCAATGTCGTGCTCACGCACTACCAGGTCCACGCAATTCATCTCGACCCTGGGTCCATCGTCCTCCTCTCCGCCATTGCGTTCTTGTGTGAGGCCTTCATGGGCATCTCCCCGTCTGTGGCTCTGCTTCGCCACTTCTTCTCCCTCCAAATGGTCGCCAGCAGGCAGTGCTCGGGGTGCGTGTCGCTCCGAGCGGCGGACGCGACGGTGGGCGCGGCCCTCGATGCCGAGCTTCATCCGAACACGGAGGGCTTCCGGAGGCAGTGGGTGTATGTCGACGCCGCCGCGTACAGCCCCCTGCTCCAAACTCCGGCGGCCCCCGCGGAGCCGAGTCCCGGTTGGGAGCACGCGAAGCTTGTCGACCCGCGACTCGCGCGGGTTATGGCCAGGTTGGCCGACCTGAAGTAGGCGGGTGTCACGATGGCGATGGTGGTGAGGGAGTTCATCCGTCGGCGAATTGCTCCCCTCTAACGTGGCTTGTGACTGCGTCTGTATTTCCCCAAAGAGGAAGGGATGATGCAGCTCAACGACGGTAAGTATTTCCCTCAGTTATGAAACCAAGGTTATCGAACCAGTAGGAGGATTACCAACACCCAATAAGCAGCACCTGCACACAAACAACAAATACTTGCAACCCGACGCGGAAGAGAGGTTGTCAATCTCTCTACGGTAATAAGATATATTAGGTAGTGATAGATAGGAGAAATAGATCTCGCAGAACACAAATAAAAAGAGTAAATATGCAGCAATATATTTTTAGGTTTTTGGTTTTGTAGATCTGAAAACAAAGAATGCAAGAAACGTAGATCGGAAAGCAATATGATGGAAAAGCTGACCCGAGGGCCGTAGGGTTCACTAGTGGCTTCTCTCATGACTATAGCGAACGGTGGGTGAACAAATTACTGTTGGGCAATTGATAGAAAATTGAATAGTCATGACGATATCCAAGGCGATGATCATTATATAGGCATCACGTCCAAGATAGATAGACCGACTCCTGCCTGCATCTACCTCTTTTACTCCACACATCGTCCGCTATTCAGCATGCATCTAGTGTATTAAGTTCATGGAAAAACAGAGTAATGCAATAAGAACGATGACATGATGTAGACAAGATCTATTCATGTAGGAATAGACCCCATCTTGTTATCCTTAATAGCAACGATACATGCGTGTCTTGCTGCCCCTTCTGTCACTGGGAAAGAACACCGCAAGATCGAACCCATCACAAAGCACCTCTTCCCATGGCAAGAAAAATCGATCTAGTCGGCCTAACTAAACCAACGATTCGAAGAAGAAATACGATGCTATAAGAAATCATGCATATAAGAGATCAAAGAAGACTCAAATAATATTCATGGATAGAAACTGATCATGAACTCAAAATTCATCGGATCCCAACAAACACACTGCAAAAGTTTACATCAAATAGATCTCCAAGAGACCATTGTATTGAGAATCATAAGAGAAAGAGAAGAAGCCATCTAGCTACTGCCTACGGACCCGTAGGTCTATGGTGGACTTCTATGGTGGACTACTCACGCATAATCGGAGAGGCACCTATGAGGAAGATGAACCCCTCCGTGATGGTGTTTAGATTGGATGTCGCGGTTCTGGAACTTGCGGCGGCTGGAATTGTGTTTCGTCGACTCCCCTAGGGTTTTCTGAATATTTGAGAATTTATAGGCACCATAGGCGGTGCGGAAGGGGGCCGAGGAGGGCACAACCCATCAGGGCGCGTCGGGGCCCCCCTGGCGCGCCCTGGTGGGTTGTGCTCTCCACAGCCCACCTCTCCGGCAGTTGTTTGGCCCACTGGGTGTCTTCTGGTCCAGAAAAAATCTCCAAAAAGTTTCGTCGCGATTGGACTCCGTTTGGTATCGATTTTTTGCGAAGTAAAAAACAAGCAAAAACAGCAACTGGCACTTTGGCACTATGTCAATAGGTTAGTCCCAAAAAATGATATAAAGTTTTTATAAAATGATTGTAAAACATCCAAGAATGATAATATAACAGCATGGAACAAGCAAAAATTATAGATACGTTGGAGACGTATCAGCATCCCCAAGCTTAATTCCTACTCGTCCTCGAGTAGGTAAATGATAAAAACAAAATTTTTGATGTGGAATGCTGCCTAACATGTTCATCACATTCTTTTCTTTTGTATAGCATGGACGTTTGGACTTATAATGATTCAAAGCAATAGTCTAGTTTTAACATAATGACTTCAAAACTGAAGCATGTCAAGAAGCAACCATGTCTTTCAAAATATCAACACTAAAGAAAGTTATCCCTAACCTATCATGCTCAATCATTGATCCATTCGTGAGACACACTCAAATATTAACTTTGCCCAATGCTCAAGTACGATCATAGTACCCCCTAGTTGGTGCTTATAAGAGAAGATGGAGACTGAAAGTAAAAATAAAAAATAAAAATTGCATAAAGTAAATAGATAGGCCCTTCGCAGAGGGAAGTAGGGATTTGTAGAGGTGCCAGAGCTCAAGGTTTAAATTGAGAGAGAAAAATATTTTGGGTGGCATGCTTTTCCTGTCAACGAAAACGACAAAGTAGCTCACAATACTTTCCATGCTAGATATATCATAGGCGGTTCCCAAACAGAAAATAAAGTTTATTCCTTTTTCCACCAAACTTTCACTTTCCATGGCGGGCCGTATCCACGGTTGCCTTCCATCCCAGCACTTTCCAAGGAATTTATTATTTGACAACATAAAGTAAATATTTTTTCTTTTTCATTTCGGGAATGGGCATCCCTATTACCGCAGCACTCTCGTGCAATGACAAGTGAATAAACACTCATCTTGAGAATAACACATCTAGCATGGAAAAATATTGGACACTCCCCACAGTTTCATGAGCGGTACGGGCACACAAAAGAGAAAATTTATTTTGAAAATTTAGAGATGGCACATAGAAATTTGCTTGGAACGACATGGAAATACCGCATATAGGCAGGTATGGTGGACTCATAAGGCAAAACTTGGTTTAAGGATTTTGGATGCACAAGTAGTATTTCTACTTAGTACAAATGAAGGCTAGCAAATAGATTGGGAAGCAACCAAACCAAAAAACGAAAAATCACATAAGTGAGCATTGAACATAACTAACACCGAATAATGCACCACAAGTAGGATGTAACTTCATTGCATCACTATTGACTTTCGTGCATGCATAGGGAATCACAAACCTTAACACCAATATTCCTACTAAGCATAATTACTCATCAACACGACTCACTGATGACCCACAAGTATAGGGGATCTATCGTAGTCCTTTCGATAAGTAAGAGTGTCGAACCCAACGAGGAGCAGAAGGAAATGACAAGCGGTTTTCAGTAAGGTATTCTCTGCAAGCATTGAAATTATCGGTAACAGATAGTTTTGTGATAAGATAATTCGTAACGGATATCAAGTAACAAATGTAGCAAAGGTGCAGCAAGGTGGCCCAATCCTTTTTGTGGCAAAGGACAAGCCTGGACAAACTCTTATATAAAGCAAAGCGCTCCCGAGGACACATGGGAATTTCTGTCAAGCTAGTTTTCATCATGCTCATATGATTCGTGTTCGTTACTTTGATAATTTGATATGTGGGTGGACCGGTGCTTGGGTGCTGCCCTTACTTGGACAAGCCTCCCACTTATGATTAACCTCTCTCGCAAGCATCCGCAACTACAAAAAAGGAATTAAGATAAATCTAACCATAGCATGAAACATATGGATCCAAATCAGCCCCTTACGAAGCAACGCATAAACTAGGGTTTAAGCTTCTGTCACTCTAGCAACCCATCATCTACTTATTACTTCCCAATGCCTTCCCCTAGGCCCAAATAATGGTGAAGTATCATGTAGTCGACGTTCACATAACACCACAAGAGGAGAGACAACATACATCTCATCAAAATATCGAACGAATACCAAATTCACATGATTACTTATAACAAGACTTATCCCATGTCCTCAGGAACAAACGTAACTACTCACAAAGCATATTCATGTTCATAATCAGAGGAGTATTAATTATCATTAAGGATCTGAACATATGATCTTCCACCAAGTAAACCAACTAGCATCAACTACAAGGAGTAATCAACACTACTAGCAACCCACAGGTACCAATCTGAGGTTTTGAGACAAAGATCGGATACAAGAGATGAACTAGGGTTTGGAGAGGAGATGGTGCTGGTGAAGATGTTGATGGAGATTGACCCCCTCTCGATGAGAGGATCGTTGGTGATGACGATGGCTTCGATTTCCCCCTCCGGGAGGGAAGTTTCCCCTGTAGAACAGCTCCGCCGGAGCCCTAGATTGGTTCTGCCCAAGTTCCGCCTCGAGACGGCGGTGCTTCGTCCCGAAAGCTCTCTTATGATTTTTTCCAGGTCAAAACCCTCCATATAGTAGAAGATGGGCACCGGAGGCCTGCCAGGGGGCCCACAAGCCACAGGGGCGCGCCCTGGGGGGTAGGGCGCGCCGCCCAGGCTTGTGACCTCCTGGTGGGTCCCCTCTGGTATTTCTTTCGCCCCATATTTTTTATATATTCCAAAATAATTCTTCGTAACTTTTTAGGACTTTTGGAGTTGTGCAGAATAGGTCTCTCATATTTGCTCCTTTTCCAGTCCAGAATTCCAGCTGCCGGCATTCTCCCTCTTCATGTAAACTTTGTAAAATAAGAGAGAAAAGGCATAAGTATTGTACCATAATGTGTAATAATAGCCCATAATGCAATAAATATCAATATAAAAGCATGATGCAAAATGGACGTATCACTCACATATTATTATCATCATGTTTCAAAACTATTACAAGGAATCAAGTTTAATTTGTCCAATGATCTTCATGAAAGTTTTTATTATATCCTCCTTGGGTATCTATCACTTTGGGACTAGTTTCATATATTACCATTGCTTTTTGGCAAGCTCAAACAAATTTAAGTGAAGCACATGAGCATAAAGATTTCATCTCTCAAAAAGATATAAGTGAAGCATGAGAGGGTTTCTTCAAAATTTACTAACTCTCAAATTAATCTAAGTGAAGCATGAGAGTATTTCTACAAAAGTTTCCAAGCACACCGTGCTCAAAAAGATATAAGTGAAGCACTAGAACAATTTCTATAGCTCAAAAAGTTTAAGTGAAGCACATAGAGCAAATCTAACAAATCATAGCATGGTTTTGTCTTTCTCAAATAGGTGTGTCCAGCAAGGATACAAAGGAAAAATTAACAAACAAAGCAAGCAAAGATACAGGACGCTCCGAGCAAAACTTATGATATGTGACGAATAAAAATATAGCTCCAAGTAAAATACCGATGGTCGTTAGAAGAAAAAGGGGATGCCACTCGGGGGCATCCCCAAGCTTAGTTGCTTGTTTCTCTTTGGATATATCTTGGGGGTGCGGTAGCATCCCCAAGCTTAGGCTTTTTCAATCCTTATTCCTTCATCCATCGTGATCTCACCCAAAACTTGAAAACTTCAATCACACAAAACTTAACAAAATCTTCGTGAGATCCGTTAGTATAAGAATGCAAATCACTACTTTAGGTACTGTTGCAAACCCATTCATATTTTGTTATTGCATTATACCTACTGTATTTTAACTTTACCATGGCTTATACCCCCCAATACAAACCATAGATTCATCAAAATCAGCACACAATGCAACGAAAACAGAATCTATCTTAAACAGAACAGTCTGTAGTAATCTGTACTCTACCCATACTTTTGTAACTCTAAAAATACTAAAAAATTAGGACAACGTAAGGAATTTGTATAGCAACACTGTGTTAAAATTTCATCTCAAGATCACGTTTCAGCAAAAATTGAAAATTCATATACTGGACGCAAAGTTTGTGTTTCATATTCAGCATCGCTTCTACTCATCCTATGAATCATCCTAAAGGCTTTAATTGGCACAAACACTAAATAAACCATAAAAACACAATCATAACAGAGGCATAATTGTGCCAACACTCAAAAACAGAAAGGAAAAAGCAAAAAATTATTTATTCATTGGGTTGCCTCCCAACTAGCGCTATTGTTTTACGCCCCTAGCTAGGCATAATGATTTCAATGATGCTCACATAAAAAAAGTAGTAATTGAAATATGCAAGAGAGCATCATGAATCTTATGACAAGCACATTTATGTCTAACCCACTTCCTATGCATAGGGATTTTGTGAGCAAACAATTTACGGGAACAAGAGTCAACTAGCGTAGGAGGGAAAACAAGCATAATTTCAAAACTTTGAACACATAGAGAGGAAACTTGATGTTATTGCAATTCCTACAAGCATATGTTCCTCCCTCATAATAAATTTCAGTAGCATCATGAAGGAATTCAACAATATAACTATCACATAAATCATTCTTTTCATGATGCACAAGCATAGAATTTTCATTACTCTCCTCATAAGCAAATTCCTTATCATCCATGGTAGTGGGAGCAAACTCAACAAAATAACTATCATGAGACACTTGATTGACATAACCACATTGCAAATTAAAACCATGATGATAAGTTTCATGGTTATCATTACTCATTATAGCATACGTGTCATCACCATCATCATAACTAGGAGGAATGCAGTCATCATAATAAATCTGCTCACCAAAACTTGGGGGACTAAAAATATCATCTTCATCAAACATAGCATCCCCAAGCTTGTGGCTTCGCATATCATTAGCATCATGGATATTTAGATAATTCATACTAGCAACATTGCAATCATGCTCATCATTCAAGGAACTATTATGAATCACCTTATAAATTTCTTCTTTCAACACTTCATCAAAATTTTCAGATTCATGATTTTCAAACAAAACTTCATAGAGATAATCACGTGCACTCAACTCACTAGCAATTGGTTCATCATAATTTGGCCTTTTGAAAAGATTAGCAATTGGATGAGGATCCATATCAATAGTTTTTTAGCAAACGAAGATGCAAGCAAATAGAAGGCACATGGCAACACAAGCAAAGATAGGAAACAAGCAAACAAAAGAGATCCGACAAGAAAAAGGCGAACGAAAAAGAGGTCGAATAAAACGGAAAATTTTTGTGAAGTGGGGGAGAGGAAAACAAGAGGCAAATGGCAAATAATGTAATTGCAAGGAGATGAGATTTGTGATTAGGAACCTGGTAGATGATGATGGAGTCCCCTCGGCGCCTACGATAGGCACGTAGAAGAGACCGCTTCCTCCCCGGCAACGACGCCAGAAATTCCTTTGACGTGGCTTGAAACTGCGTCGGTATTTCCCCAAAGAGGAAGGGATGATGCAGCACAGCGACGGTAAGTATTTCCCTCAGTTATGAAACCAAGGTTATCAAACCAGTAGGAGGATCACCAACACCCAATAAGATGCACCTGCACACAAACAACAAATACTTGCAACCCGACGCGAAAGAGAGGTTGTCAATCTCTCTACGGTAATAAGATAGATTAGGTAGTGATAGATAGAAGAGATAGATCTCTCAAGAACACAAATAAAAAGAGTAAATATGCAGCAATACATTTTTGGGTTTTTGGTTTTGTAGATCTGAAAACATAGATTGCAAAAAAACATAGATCGGAAAGCAATATGATGGAAAAGTAGACCCGGGGGCCGTAGGGTTCACTAGTGGCTTCTCTCATGAGTATAGCGCACGGTGGGTGAACAAATTACTGTTGGGAAATTGATAGAAAATCGAATAGTCATGACGATATCCAAGGCGATGATCATTATATAGGCATCACGTCCAAAATAGATAGACCGACTCCTGCCTGCATCTACCTCTATTACTCTACACATCGACCGCTATCCAGCATGCATCTAGTGTATTAAGTTCATGGAAAAATGAAGTAATGCAATAAGAACGATGACATGATGTAGACAAGATCTATTCATGTAGGAATAGACCCCATCTTGTTATCCTTAATAGCAACGATACAAGCGTGTCTTGCTGCCCCTTCTGTCACTGGGAAAGAACACCGCAAGATCGAACCCATCACAAAGCACCTCTTCCCATGGCAAGAAAAATAGATCTAGTCGGCCTAACTAAACCAAAGATTTGAAGAAGAAATACGATGCTATAAGCAATCATGCATATAAGAGATCAAAGAAGACTCAAATAATATTCATGGATAGAAACTGATCATGAACTCAAAATTCATCGGATCCCAACAAACACACCGCAAAAGTTTACATCAAATAGATCTCCAAGAGACCATTGTATTGAGAATCATAAGAGAGAGAGAAGAAGCCATCTAGCTACTGCCTACGGACCCGTAGGTGTATGGTGTACTACTCACGCATCATCGGAGAGGCACCTATGAGGAAGATGAACCCCTCCGTGATGGTGTTTAGATTCGATCTCGCGGTTCTGGAACTTGCAGCGGCTGGAATTGTGTTTCGTCGACTCCCCTAGGGTTTTCCAAATATTTGAGAGTTTATAGGCATCAGAGGCGATGCGGAAGGGGGCCGAGGAGGGCACAACCCATCAGCGCGCGCCGGGCCCCCCTGGCGCGGCCAGGTGGGTTGTGCTCTCCACAGCCCACCTCTCCGGCAGTTGTTTGGCCCACTGGGTGTCTTCTGGTCCAGAAAAAAATCTCCAAAAAGTTTCGTCACGATTGGACTCCGTTTGGTATTGATTTTCTGCGAAGTAAAAAAACAAGCAAAAACAGCAACTGGCACTTTGGCACAATGTCAATAGGTTAGTCCCAAAAAATGATATAAAGTTGTGATAAAATGATTGTAAAACACCCAAGAATGATAATATAACAGCATGGAACAAGCAAAAATTATAGATACGTTGGAGATGTATCACCCTCCAGCGCCATTCTCGCCCCATGTGGGCCTTTACCGGCCCCGACGACGCCATGAGGCTTCAGGTGCCTTCCCTATCTTCCAACGCACTGCACGAGGTGCTCCGCCTCCTGACCGGTGGAGAACCCGCCGTGCTTCCTCCGGGAGGGCTCCCCTTGTACAATCATCCGAACGGGGGAGCATTCGGCCAGATGATGCCATGCTTCGACGAGGGGGGATGCTTCCCAAGGACCACGTGGGACCTCACGAGAACCCCCTCTTGGTGGCCCAAGGCCCTCGGGGCCCTGAGGTCAGCGCCTCTCGCGCAATTGCGGAGGAGCGCCCTAAGCCGCGCGTCCCTCAAGCATCCGACTCCGCCCCTCCAAGCAGCTGTCGTATTTCGGGCTCCGCAAAACCCCAAGAAGTTCGAACACAGGGGCGTGTGCGAACATCCCCTGCAGCCCCGCCCAACCTAGCTCGCTACTCGATGATTTCTACAACGAACTCGCACGATGACGAGGAAGCAGATGCACACGATGATTTACCCAGGTTCGGGCCGCTGTGAAGCGTAATACCCTACTCCTGCTTTGGTGGATTGCCTCACGAGGAGGTTTGGAGGATGAACTAGTACAGTGGTGAGGAGCCTCGTGAGGGCGCTTGAGTGGTGTTCTTGGCTCTCCGCCTTGTCCGTCTCCCTCTACGGTGCTGCCTAGCCTCTATATATAGCCGCGGCCTGGGTCCTCTTCCATTATTGCAATGGCGGGAGGGGATCCCATAATGGCCAAATTCGAAGGGGGACAGGAGTACATCCCCGCCCTGTCCAAAGGTGGTCTTCACCTGCAAAGTGGTTACCGATGATGCAGAGGTGGGCTCGGCGATGACATCCATCCTGCGGGGCTCGTGGTCGTGGTCTTGTTGCACCGGAATGGAAACCTTTGGGTGGTGCTTTGGGAACCCGTGTACGTCCTTGCTCCCTTTGCACCAAAGGGGAAACTGCACCGCCTGGCATGTTGGTGCCCGCCTGTCCCTCCTTTCATCATCCTTGATTCCTGAGGCCGGGTTCTGCATAGAGATCTCCGCCGCTCCGGAGGGGGCCTGAGGAGGCCCCCTCCTCGATGGTCTTGTCGCTGCTTCCCTCGCGAACTTGGGTCCTCGCGAGGACCTTGTCTTGAGCCAGGCCGTGCTGGGCCGTACTGGCCGGCGGAGTGGGCCGCGCCCTGGGCCACAGGCTGGCAGGTCTGGGTACCCCCGACAGTAGCCCCCGGGCCCAAGGCGCGCCCGAGTTGGCTTCTAGGCGAAGCCGTTAAAGATGGCCCAAAGCGCCGCGGGCCCTGATTGCCTGTGGGCCAGGCTTGACACGCGGCAATCTCCGAGAGGCCGTCGCCTCCTCTTCTTCATGCCGGCTCAGCAATTGTCAGGTTTGTCAAATTGCTTGGCGCACGCCAACAAGCCGTCTTTGTTCCCCGTCGATCTCGCCATCTGTTTTCCCCTCTTCCGCGGTTCTCGCCCTTTCCGTCAAATCCCTACGCGCACGCCACCCCACTCCCTTGCCATGGCCCCCAAGAAGAGAGAGGGCGAGGGCTTGAGGGCGCCGATGACCACGCCGGCGCCGGAACCTGCACTGGGCCGGTCCTTGGTGGTGAATCTTGAGGGGTTGGAGAAGGTTCAGCTGGTGGTCGCCGCCAGTTCCAACGAATGGGGGGCAACCAAGATCTGGCTGGGCTCGCGGCCTCGGGGCGAGCTCGAGGCCCTCGCCATCCCCCTTCATCTCCATGCCCTTCTCTCAGGCTTGCTGCCACCGTTCTCGGCCTTCGTGTTTCTGTGCGAGTCCTTCGTTGGTGTCTTCCCCTCCGTGGCCTTGTTGCGCCACTTCTTCTCCCTCGAGTTGGTCTCGGGGGAACAGTGCTCTGGGTGCGTGTCCCTGAGAGCAACAGACGCATCGGCTGGGGGGCCCTCGATGCCGGACTCTCTTCGGAGGCAGAAGGGTTCAGTCGGCAGTGGGTGTACGTCGAGGCCGCCGAGGCCGGCCCCCTGTTTCAACCTCTGCTGACCCCGCAGTGCCGAATCCCGGGTGGAGGCATGAAGAGCTTGCCGACCCGCGGCTTGCGCGGGTCCTAGCCAGGCGCGCGAGGCTGAAGAAGGCGGGCGTGACGATGGCAATGGTGGTGCGGGAGTTCACATGCCGACGAATTGCTCCCCTTCAGCGCCATTCCCGCCAGATGTGGGCCTTCACAGGTCCTCATGATCCCATGAGGACCCAGGTCCCGTCTCTTTCTCCCGACGTGCTGTGCGAGCTGCTCCGCCGCCTGACCGGCGGTGAACCTGACGAGCTCCCCCGGGGCGGCCTCCCCTTGTACAACTACAAGGATCAGGAAGCCCTCGTCCTGAAGATGCTGCGCTTCGATGATTGGGGATTCCTTCCTCCGGAGGGAGCACGTCCCCAGGGTGCCCCCTTCGCGGGGGCCCTGATCTCCGGGAACCCTGAAGCCACGACACCTCCCGTGGCTGAGGTGGGGCGTCCCACGCCGCCCGCTCCCCCGGTCCCCGCTTCGGGTCAGCCCGGCGTCGAGGGTGACACCCCGTCAATGATGGAGGCCGCCGTCTTTGCCGCTGGGTGCCAGGTGCCTGTCGTCGGTTCATCGTCCCCCGGCCTCCGCGCCGGCCGGAAGAGGAAGGCGCCCAGGGGCGGCCGCTCCTCGGCGCCGTGGGCGCCGATGAAGAGGAAGTGGATCACCGTGGATGAGTAAGTGCATGCGTCCCCTCAACCTTCCCTTTTGTGCTCTCCTTTTGAGTTTCTGCTCTGCAGGCTCCCCACCGGTGAAGGAGGAGCCGAGTCGACGCCACCCACTTCTGTGGCCGTCGAGCTACTTGTGGCCTCTTGTTCCGTCGGCTGCGGGGTTCTGGCCGCGAGGGCGCCCATACCCGAGCCTGCTCGGCCTTCAGGAGGCCTCGAGCGCGAGCCTCCCGCGATCTTCTTCGCCGGTGGCTTCCAGCTCCCTAGGATGGTGCCACGCCCCCCGCTGGTGGCCTTCCCTGGGGGCGTGCCGCGTTGTGTCCTTGGGCCCCCTTCGCTCGATGATGTGGGGCCTCAGGGGGTGCGTCCTTCTTCTGGGGCGGTCAGGCGTGAGCCCCCAGCCCCTAGGCACGCGTCCGGGCTGGGCGGCCCCTCGCACATCTCCCCCATCCATCTTGGGGAAGGCGGAGACCCTGGCTGGGCCCTTGAGCTCGCAAGTGACCGGAGCGCCTTGCGGTGGGGTTTGCTCCAAACCGTGGTGGAAGCGCTAGGACGCCTGGGGGTGGAGCTCGCCAGCAACGATGCCCGCTTGGAGATGGAGCGCCAGTGCCTCGCAAAGGATGGCATCGTCTTGTAGTCGCCGTGAATTTCGGCTGCCTGCGTCGCGAGCCCCCTCGTCCCCGACGACGTCGGTTACCTGAGCTTCTTCTCCAGGGTCGTGGAGTGCCTTGAGAGGGGCGCGGAGAAGATCAGTGATCTTGTGGAGGAGAAGCGCCGTGATTCCCTTGCGCAGGCGGCCTCGCGCGTCTCCAGGCACCTCCTTCGCTTCGACCGGCACTTCGAATTCGAGGCCGTGCTTGGTCCCGTACCTGAAGTAACTCGCGTCGCCCTTGCCGAGTGGGTCGAGGACCATGTGGAGGACTTGATAGCTGAGCTTTCTTCTGACGAAACCGAGGGCCATGCTGGAGCCAGGGAGCACGAGGCTGACGGTGGTGGTGATGACGAGAGTGGTGGCGACTGTGTGTCCCCTTGAGTAGCCTTCTTGTTCACCTGGCAGGGTTATGCATGTGGCCTAGTGGCAATTCTGATGTATTTTGAAAAATACCCTTGAATGTGCTCCCGTATGACGAGGCGTGTCGTGCCGCGCTTCCTCTTGCCCGGGGTTCCTGCCAATCCGATTGACACGCTCGTGGTAGGCTTCTGCATCGGGGAGGTTTAGCAGTGGCGCTTGGGGGGGGGGGGGCGGATGTCCTGAGGGTTTCTTCTTCTTATGAGTGAGGCAAGTCGGGAGCCCTTTCGGCACTCTGCGTCTGCAGGCCCCAGTCCCGCATATTTCTCAACCACCGTAAGGGGCGTCCGGATCACCAGGACGCAACTACGGGGAGAGGCCTCGACACCCTTGATACCGACCGAATCGCCTGGACGACATCAAAGGGGCGAGGGGCTATATGACCGGTAAGGCTCCTGAGGCGCGTTGCTCAGGAGCCCCCTTTGACGCTCAAGCAGCTCTACGTCGGCAGGTCCCAGTCCCGCACATCTCCTCGTCCACCGTAAGCAACGTCCGGATCACCAGGACGCGACTACGGGGTGAGGCCTCGACACCCCTGATGCCAACCGGATCGCCAGGACGACATCAAGGGGCGAGTGGCTATGTGATCGGTAAGGCTCCTGAGGCGCGTTGCTCAGGAGCCCCCCTTGACGCCCGAGCGACTCCCAAAAAATTTTGTTTCCTGCCCCGGGAGGTGCGAGCCCCCAGAGGCTCTTGATATGACGCGTTGGGCCACGGGTGAAGCCTCCGAGCGAGCGAAAAATGACACGCGCCTGCTGACCCTCTCGGGAGCGCCGCGCGAAGATCCAGGCGCCAAGGCCTTGGCGAGGTGTGGGCACCGTCCCCCCATCCCCCGCTCGCGGGGTGCTAGGGGGAGGGGAGCAGGCAAGTGCTTGCCCCGAAGAAAGCAAGGCGCAAAACGAGGATTGTTATCAAAGATAGCGACATCCCTTCCCTCCAGAAGAAAAATGCAAAAACACCAAATTCTATTCCAAAAGGCGGCAAGTTCGAGTACAAAAGGATTCTCAAAGTCGGCAACTTCGAATACGAAAAGGAGCAAGAAACGGCCGCGTCCAACTCGTAGGGTAGTCTTCGTCTTCGTCTTCCCCCAGCGTGGAGCATAGGGCATCCACGTTGCGTGGGCATAGCCATTGGAGGGCAGTGTTGTCCGCCAGCGCGGAGCATGGGGCTTCCACTTGGGCGTGGCAAGGAACCCCTCCGCGTCCTCGGGGGGCTCCGGGCGTATACAGCCCACTCATTATTACGTGAGAGTGTCACGGGTTGGTCCTAGGGGTGTACAGGGAGCCCACTCACAGCCCCCAGGCTTGGCGTCGCGAAGTAGGGCTGGCTCCAGGCGGGCCCTCGAGCGTAGGGGGAGCCCCTCGCACACTCCGACGGGAAGGCCCGCCCCGGGAGAGGGCCTTGGGCGCCCCAGAGCCCGTGGCCGGGTGCCGTCGTAGTGGTGATGGCGCAGCCCCCTGCGCCGCGGGTCGGGCCCGGTGGGACCCTTCCGTTGCGCGCGAGGCCGGCGCCCTGGGCAGTGCCGCAGCGCGCCTCACTTGGGCGCCCGGGGTCCCCACGCAAGTACACGAGACACTGTCCCCAGGCTGGCCGAGCTGGGCCTGGGGACATGGGCGAGTACGTGATCGCCTGCTGGTGATCGAACGAAACCCGACCCGAAGACATGGGCGTATCTTCCACCCTCCGTCTCCAAGCGGGCGTCGCGCGCCCCGGAGACATGGGCGTGTGTTCCACCCTCCGTCTCCAGATTGGGATCATCTGGCCTAAAGACATGGGCATGTGTTCCACCCTCCATCTCCAAGCTAGGGCCATCCGACCCGGGGACATGGGCGTGTGTTCCACCCTCCTTTCCCAGGCAAGTGACCCCCGGTCCCCAGACCCAGATGCCTGCTCAAGGCAGCTCCCTACCAGCGGGCACGCCTCGCGAAGGTGCCTACGTCTAGCATCCTCGCGAGGCCAACCCCGCAAGCCGCCCTCGCGAGGCTATGCATACTAGCCCGGACGAGAGCCGCTCGCGAGGTCGCGTATGCACCTCCTGTCGCCATGGTAGCCGATGTTGCTTCCTTCGCGGCCCGGGCGCTCGTCAACATGGTCGTCGTAGAGTTGCTCGAGCCCCCGGGCGCCAGCGTAGTCGAGCCTCTGGTCCTCCTCCCTGGTCCCGGTGGGCGTACTAAGGGGCACAAGGCGACTCCCCTCTCGCGCAGCCAGCACTCCCCACCGGTCTCTGATGGCGCTTGCGGCCAGCTCCTGCGTCCCCGGCGACTCGGGCCAGGCCCCCATCGAGCGCGGGTCGCAGCGGACATCCCAAGCGCTCCCGTGCGACCCAGGCGCTGTGCCAGTCGGTTGAGCGAGTTCACGGGCACGAGCCCCACTGAGACACGCCTGGGTCCCGCCGGTGGTGGTGACGCGCCTGGGGGCACGCCTGGCCCAGTCGTTGCGGTGATCGCGCGCAGCACGGTGGCGCTGTAGCTCATGCGCCACGAGGAGCGCGACATGTCTGTGCGTCGGGTCGTGGCAGACCCGGAAGGGCGACGGCACGGCCCGGATGCGGGGAAGGGCCGGGGCGGCAAGGGCGTGCCGTGCGGTTGGTGAAGGCGGCAGCCCCCGGCGCCTGTTGAGGGCCCGACCGGTGATGGCGCCCACCGACGGGGAGGCCGACCGACGCGGGGTGCCGAGGCCCGCCAGCGCCGCCCGCGCCACGCGGGCGGCCTGCCGCTCAGCACGGGCTCGACGTATTTTTTCCATGAGTGCGGCGAACGGAGGGGAGGCGAGGCTTGCGCGTGGGTTCCGACATGCCCCCTACCTGGCGGGCCAAATGTCGGATTTTGGGCTCCACAAAACCCCAAGAAGTTCGAACACAGGGGCATGTGCAAAGATCCCCTGCAGCCCCGCCCAACCTAGCTCGCTACTCGATGATTTCTACGATGAACTCGCATGATGACGAGGAAGCAGATGCACACGATGATTTACCCAGGTTCGGGCCGCTATGAAGCGTAATACCCTACTCCTGCTTTGGTGGATTGCCTCACGAGGAGGTTTGGAGGATGAACTAGTACAGTGGTGAGGAGCCTCGTGAGGGCGCTTGAGTGGTGTTCTTGGCTCTCTGCCTTGTCCATCCCCCTCTACGGTGCTGCCTAGCCTATATATATAGCCGCGGCCCGGGTCCTCTTCCATTATTGCAATGGCGGGAAGGGATCCCACAACGGCCAAATTCGAAGGGGGACAGGAGTACATCCCCGCCCTGTCCAAAGGTGGTCTTCGCCTGCAAAGTGGCTGCCGATGATGCAGAGGTGGGCTCGGCGATGACATCCATCCTGCGGGGCTCGTGGTCGCGGTCTTGTTGCACCGGAATGGAAACCTTTGGGTGGCGCTTTGGGAACCCGCGTACGTCCTTGCTCCCTTTGCACCAAAGGGGAAACAGGACCGCCTGGCACGCTTGCGCCCGCCTATCCCTCCTTGCGTCATCCTTGACTCCTGAGGCCGGGTTCTGCGTAGAGATCTCCGCCGCTCCGGAGGGGGCCTGAGGAGGCCCACTCCTCGATGGTCTTGTCGCTGCTTCCCTCGCGAGCTTGGGTCCTCGCGAGGACCTTGTCTTGAGCCAGGCCGCGCTGGGCCGTACTGGCCGGCGGAGTGGGCCGCGCCCTGGGCCACAGGCTGGCAGGTCTGGGTACCCCCGTTCCCAGAACGCCGACAACAGCGAAGGTGACACCACGCCCGGAGGCACGGCCTCCGCCCCTGCCGCAGGGTGCCGTGCGCCAGACGTCAGCGAGCCGTCCCCCAGTCCCTGCGCACGCCGGAGGAGGAAGGAGCCCGGGGGCCGCAACGGCCAAGCCCCGAGGGCCCTGAAGAAGAGGAAGTGGACCGCCACGGATGAGTAAGCGCCCGACTTCCCTTGATTTCCGCATGATGTGCACCTCTGAATCTTTGCTCCTTAGGTCCCCGCCTGACGAAGGAAAGAGCGCACTTCCGCCACCACCTCCTGAAGGCGCTGGGCCCGTAGCGGCCTCGTGCCTTGCGAGCCGCGTGACTGCGCGCGAGGAGGTACCCGTACTCGGGCCCAAGCCATCCCTGGGGGGCCTCGGGCCTGAGTTTCCGGTGTCCCTCTTCTGGCGTGGCCTCCAGCTTGCGGGGGCAAGGCCGAGGACTCCCCTGACGATCCTTCCTGGTGATTGGATGCCCCGGGGGTCGGCGGCTTCTTCGAGCTGGGGGGGGGAGGGGGGGCGAGTTCCCATGGGGCCCAACCCCGAGCTGGAGGGCTGGACAATGGACCCTCAGCCCCTGGATCCCTGCCGGAGATAGGTGGGCCTTCGCGTGCCTTCCCTGCCGACCAGGAGGGGCGGAGGAAAACCCCGGTCGAGCGCTGGAGCTCGCTTGCGGTCACAGCGCCGCCCGGCACGGCCTCCTTCAAGGCACGGTGAGTGCGCTAGGCCACCTCGGGGCTGATCTCAATGACATCGACACATACCTTGAGGCGGAGCGCTTGTGCCTGGCGCGCGAATGGCGCCGGCTTGAGGTTGCCATCAACTTTGGTCGTCTGCAATGCGAGCACGCTCGCACAGGAGCCGAGGAATCCCTCGTTGCGGCGAGGGAGGCCCGCGATCGTGCCCTTGAGGAGGCCCGGGCCATGGGCTGCCGGCGCGAGGCTGCAGAGAAGCGCGGGAAAGAGCTTCATGCTTCCAATGCCGCCCTCGAGCGACAAGTCCAGGAGCGTAAGGCCGCGCTCGCCGCCTCGGCGGGCGGGCCGTCCATGAGGCAAGCGAGGCTCCGCACACTTGAAGACACGCTGACGCTGGAGGCACTGGAGCAAAGCCTCGAGCGCGAGCGGCTGGAGGTGATGGAACGCCAAGTGGCTGCCACTGAGGACTCCCTCGCCTCCCGGGAGGCGATGATCCAGGGAGAGGTCGACGAGAGGGTGGCGGAGGTTTGCCGGGCCCTCGCCAAGGAATACCACATAGAAGATGAAGCTTCAAGAGTCCCGTTTCTGCGAGCGGCGAGACGACCTGAAAGGTGAGGCTGACGGCCTCAAGAAGAAGTTAGCCGCGGTGGAGCAACGCAAGAAAGCTGCGATGGACGCCGAGGCCGCCGCCGAGGCCGAGCTGTCTTTCCTCTACAAGCAGGTGGAGGACGTCACTTCTCTCGTGGAGAAGGCCTCGGACGAGGCGGACCGCGCCCGGGGGCTGTAGCACATGCGCTTCCAGATGTTCCAGACCCTTGAGGGGAGGGCCCACCGGGCCCTGAGCAGTATCTGCAACGAGAGAGTCTGCAGTCGGCTTGTTCCTGACGACGCCGGCTACCTTGGCTTCTTCACCAGGATTGTGGAGCGCCTTGAAGGGGGTGCAGAGGAGGTCCGCCAGCTCGTGGAAAAGAAGCGTCGTGACCTCCTCGCGCGGGCGTCTTCACGTGTCTTCAGCCAACTTCTTCGCTTCGACCCCAACTTCGACTTCGAAGCCGTGATAGCCCCCGTGCCCGAGGTGATTCAAGGTTCCCTTGAGGACTGGGTAGAGGATCACGTGGACGACCTGATCGCGGAGTTTTTTCCCGCTGAAGGCGAGGGCTAGCCTGTGGTCGAGGGGCGCGGGTCTGACGGCGGTGGTAGCGACAGCAACGACGGCGACATCAGCGATGGCGACAACGCATCTCCCTAGGTTGTCTTTTTCCTGTTTACCTGTGAAGATTTTGAATATGACCCCGCGGGGATGTGAAAGTATTTTGGAAGAAACTCCTTTATGATGTATTGTCGGGGATATAACTCCACGACATAACCCGCCCTACTGGGCCGGGTTAACATATCAACATTTTTGTGACCAAGTTCAAGGTGGGCCGTGTCCTAAGTAGAAGATAAGTAAGGTGGCGGCTGACCAAGACGCTGACGTGGCTAGAGACTGCGTCGGTATTTCCCCAAATAGGAAGGGATGATGCAGCACAGGCGACGGTAAGTATTTCCCTCAGTTATGAAACCAAGGTTATCGAACCAGTAGGAGGATCACCACCACCCAATAAGTAGCACCTACACACAAATAACAAATACATGCAACCCGACGCTAAAGAGAGGTTGTCAATCTCTCTACGGTAACAAGATAGATTAGGTAGTGATAGATAGGAGAGATAGATCTCTCAAGAACACAAAATAAAAAGAGCAAATAAAAAGTGCAGTAATATGTTTTTGGATTTTTGGTTTTGTAGATCTGAAAACAAAGATGCAAAAAGAAAGATCGAAAAGCAATATGTTGGAAAAGTAGACCCGGGGGCCGTAGGATTCACTAGTGGCTTCTCTCATGAGTATAGCACACGGTGGGTGAAAAAATTACTGTTGGGCAATTGATAGAAGATCAAATAATCATGATGATATCCAAGGCGATGATCATTATATAGGCATCACGTCCGAGATAGGTAGACCGACTCCTGCCTGCATCTACCTCTATTACTCCACACATCGACCGCTATCCAGCATGCATCTAGTGTATTAAGTTCATGGAAAAACGGAGTAACGCAATAAGAACGATGACATGATGTAGACAAGATCCATTCATGTAGGAATATAACCCATCTTGTTATCCTTAATGGCAACGATACATGCGTGCCTTGCTACCCCTTCTGTCACAGGAAAAGGACACCGCAAGATCGAACCCATCACAAAGCACCTCTTCCCATGGCAAGAAGAATCGATCTAGTTGGCCTAACTAAACCAAACATTCGAAGAAGAAATACGAGGCTGTAAGTAATCATGCATATAAGAGATCAAAGAAGACTCAAATAATATTCATGGATAGAAACTAATCATGAACTCAAAATTCATCGGATCCCAACAAACACACCGCAAAAGTTTACATCAAATAGATCTCCAAGAGACCATTGTATTGAGAATAACAAGATGGACAGGAAGCCATCTAGCTACTGCCTACGGACCCGAAGGTCTATGCTGGACTACTCACACATCATCGGAGAGGCACCTATGACGAAGATGAACCCCTCCGTGATGGTGTTTAGATTGGATCTCGAGGTTCTGGAACTTGTGGCGGCTGGAATTGTGTTTCGTCGAATCCCTTAGGGCTTTCTGAATATTTGGGAATTTATAGGCATCAGAGGTGGTGGAGGGGGCTCCCGTGGAGGGCACAACCCATCTGGGCGCGCCGGGGCCCCCCTGGCGTGCCCTGGTGGGTTGTGGCCTCCATAGCCCACCTCTTCGGCACTTCTTTGGCCCATTGGGTGTCTTCTGGTCCAGAAAAAATCACCAAAAAGTTTTGTCGCGATTGGACTCCGTTTGTTACTGATATTCTGCGAAGTAAAAAACAAGCAAAAACAACAACTGGCACTTTGGCTCTATGTTAATAGTTTAGTCCCAAAAAATGATATAAAGTTGTTATAAAATGATTGTAAAACATCCAAGAATGATAATATAACAGCATGGAACACGCAAAAAATATAGATACGTTGGAGACGTATCAGCATCCCCAAGCTTAATTCCTACTCGTCCTCGAGTAGGTAAATGATAAAAACAGAATTTTTGATGTGGAATGCTGCCTAACATGTTCATCATATTCTTTTCCTTTGTATAGCTTGGACATTTGGACTTGTAGATGATTCAAAGCAATAGTCTAGTTTTAACATAATGACTTCAATACTCAAGCATGCCAACAAGCAACCATGTCTTTCAAAATATCAACACCGAAGAAAGTTATCCCTAGCCCATCATGCTCAATCATTGATCCATTCATGAAACACACTCAAATATTAGTTATACCCAATGCTGAAGTACGATCATAGTGCCCCCTAGTTGGTGCTTTATAAGAGAAGATGGAGACTCAAAGTAAAAATAAAAATTGCATAAAGTAAATAGATAGGCCCTTCGCAGAGGGAAGTAGGGATTTGTAGAGGTGCCAGAGCTCAAAGTTTGAAATTGGGAGAGAAAAATATTTTGGGTGGCATGCTTTTCCTGTCAACGAAAACGACAAAGTAGCTCGCAATACTTTCCATGCTAGATATATCATAGGCGATTACCAAACAGAAAATAAAGATTATTCCTTTTTCCACCAAACTTTCACTTTCCATGGCGGGTCGTATCCACGGTTGCCTTCCATACCAAAACTTTCCAAGAAATTTATTATTTGACAACATAAAGTAAATATTTTTTCTTTTTCATTTCGGGAATGGACATCTGTATTACCGCCGCACTCTCGTGCAATGACAAGTGAATAAACACTCATCTTGAGAATAACACATCTAGCATGGAAAAATATTGGACACTCCCCCACCGTTTCATGAGCGGTACGAGCACACAAAAAAGAAATTTTATTTTGAAATTTTAGAGATGGCACATACAAATTTGCTTGGAACGGCATGGAAATACCGCATATAGGTAGGTATGGTGGACTCATAAGGCAAAACTTGGTTTAAGGATTTTGGATGCACAAATAGTATTTCTACTTAGTACAAATGGAGGCTAGCAAATAGATTGGGAAGCAACCAAGCAAAGAAACGAAAATTCACATAAGTGAGCATTGAGCATAACTAACACCGAATAATGCACCACAAGTAGGATGTAATTTCATTGCATAACTATTGACTTTCGTACTTGCATAGGGAATCACAAACATTAACACCAATATTCCTACTCAAGCATAATTACTCACTAACATGACTCACATATTACTATCATCATGTTTCAAAACTATCACAAGGAATCATATTTTTAATTTGTCCAATGATCTTCTTGAAAGTTTTTATTATATCCTCCTTGGATATCTATCACTTTGGGACTAGTTTCATATATTGCCATTGCTTTTTTGACAAGCTCAAACAAATCTAAGTGAAGCACATGAGCATAAAGATTTCATCTCTCAAAAAGGTATAAGTGAAGCATGAGAGGATTTCTTCAAAATTTACTAACTATCAAATTAATCTAATTGAAGCATGAGAGTATTTCTACAAAAAATTCCAAGCAAACCGTGCTCAAAAAGATATAAGTGAAGCACTAGAGCAATTGTATAGCTCAAAAAGTTTAAGTGAAGCATAGAGAGCGATTCTAACAAATCATAGCATAATTTTGGCTCTCCCAAATAGGTGTGTACAGCAAGGATACAAATGAAAAACAAACATGCAAAGCAAGCAAAGATACAAGACGCTCCAAGCAAAACTCATGATATGTGACGAATAAAAATATAGCTCCAAGTAAAATACCGATGGTCGTTAGAAGAAAGAGGGGATGCCACTCGCGGGCATCCCCAAGCTTAGTTGCTTGTTCCTCTTTGGATATATCTTGGGGGTGCGGTAGCATCCCCAAGCTTATGCTCTTATCACTCCTTATTCCTTCATCCATCGTGATCTCACCCAAAACTTGAAAACTTCAATCACACAAAACTCAACAAAATCTTCGTGAGATCCGTTAGTATAATAAAGAAAATCACTACTTTAGGTGCTGTTGCAAACCCATTCAGATTTTATAATTGCATTATACCTACTGTATTTTAACTTTACCATGGCTCATACCCTTCAATATAAACCATAGATTCATCAAAACAAGCACACAATGCAACAAAAACAGAATCTGTCTTAAACAGAACAGTCTGTAGTAATCTGTACTCTAACCATACTTCGGTAACTCTAAAAATTCTGAAAAATGAGGACAACGTAAAGATTTTGCAGGCCCGTAACGGTCACCTGTGCAGGGTGTGCGCCTGCACAAGGCCCCCAAACTAGTGGGGCCCCAAATCAGCCGGTGTATTAGCTAAAGGTATAATTAGCAGTGAGTACTAGTATAAAAATCAAAGAAGGGAACATGCTAGACTATTCTCCAAGCAAGAATTAACTCAGCCAACTACTATACATGGAAACTTGAACGAATTAATTATCCATCATCTCCTTATCCACAGCGCTCTCTATTCCTTGGTCTTCATTAAACATAAGGCACATTTTTCCGTTCTAATTAAAATCCTAATTCACTAATGATCTTCACTCTTTTCTTACTTTCTCTTTCCCATCCCTATCTAGTTGCTCTCCATGATTTCCCCAAATTAACCCATTGTGCATTTGTGATGGCATCGAAATACTAACACTCTAGTACACCCAGTTACCCGTAATTTTATTTGGTGTTCTTCTTCTCAAATATCAAATCTGCAAGTCTGCATACCAGTATTTCTCTTGACCCCCTTCGTTGCTCGTTGCCAGCCGTGCAACCAAAAATCATCAACTGGAGCTTGGATTGAAGTTGGAGATTTTGAGTTGTTGGTTGTGAAAGCTGGTTCATCAATAGGAGCAGCAAAAGTGAGAGCGACACATGTCGCTGCCCCATAATCTTGCTTCTCAAGTACATCAAAGGTTGTTTTTCATTGCTTTTTATCTCCATGTTCAGGTTTTATTTTCTACAATGCCTTCTAGAATTAGCAAGTACGAGTCATGTCAGGATATGAACAAGAAGGAAAACTAAAACTGTCAAGAGCCCATATTTCGATTTCGCACCGGGCCTCCGTTTTCTTAGGTACGGCCCTGACAATTTGTATAGCAACTCTGTGCTAAAATTTCATCTCAAGATCACGTTCCAGCAAAAAATGAAAATTCAAATACTGGACGCAAAGTTTCTGTTTTAGATTCAGCATCGCTTCTACTCATCTTATGAATAATCCTAAAGGCTCTACTTGGCACAAACACTAAATAAACCATAAAAACACAATCATAACAGAGGCATAAAGTTGTCAACACTCAAAAACAGAAAGGAAAAAGCAAAAATAAATTTATTCACAGGGTTGCCTCCCAACAAGCGCTATCGTTTTACGCCCCTAGCTAGGCATAACGCATAGATTCAAGTATTGTCATCTTTGGTTTTGGCCACCTTTGTGAGGGCCTTCTCGAATCTGGGGGCCTCTTTACGCTTCCCCAAATTTTCAGGAGAAGAAACCATCTTGAGATCCAAAATATCCAAACCCTTGTTGCAAAGGGTAATCAAAGTATTCAATCTATTGAGGTTCCCACTAATATGCTTGAGGGGTTCGTGATATTTTTGTAACTCGACCAAGTGCTTGTGTAAGTCACCCAATTTGTCGAGGATTTGAACCCCCTCTTGTGTAAAAGCAAGCCCCTTTTTTGATGGAGGAACCGCCAAAATCCCTTCCAAAACTTCATAAGCGGCGTTTGCATCAAGTTCAATAAAATTCCCTTTAGAGGCAAAATCCAAAAGCTCTCTATGATGCAAAACCAAACCAATGTAAAAATTTCTAAGCAATTTTTTTGCATATCCTTTTAGATTGGAAATACGATAGGATTCCATTAGCCTATACCATGGATCTTTCAAATTTCCCCCCTTTTTTTTGTTTGAAGTATAGTACTTCCAAATCTGGTGACAAAGGGGGAGTAGTAGCGCTAGCCATAGCAACAAGATTGACGAACAAGAGATCTGATGAGAGAAAGGGAAACGAAAATGAGGGCAAATAAAACGGCAAATCGGTGAAGTGGGGGAGAGGAAAACGAGAGGAAAATGGCAAATAATGTAATTGCAAGGAGATGAGATTTGTGATTAGGAACCTGGTAGATGACGATGGAGTCTCCTCGGAGCCAAAGATATGCACGTAGAAGAGACCGCTTCCTCCCCGGCAACGGCGCCAGAAATTCCTTTGACGTGGCTTGAGACTGTGTCGGTATTTAACCAAAGTGGAAGGGATGATGCAGCACATCGACGGTAAGTATTTTCCCTCAGTTATGAAACCAAGGTTATCAAACCAGTAGGAGGATCACCACCACCCAATAAGCAACACCTGCACACAAATAACATTTACTTGCAACCCGACGCTAAAGAGAGGTTGTTAATCTCTCTACGGTAAAAAGATAGATTAGGTAGTGATAGATAGGAGAGATAGATCTCTCAAGAACACAAAATAAAAAGAGCAAATAAAAAGTGCAGCAATTTGTTTTTGGATTTTTGGATTTGTAGATCTGAAAACAAAGTTGCAAAAAGATAGAGTCGAAAGCAATATGTTGGAAAAGTAGACCCGGGGGCCGGAGGATTCACTAGTGGCATCTCTCATGAGTATAGCACACGGTGGGTGAACAAATTATTATTGGGCAATTGATAGAAGATCAAATAATCATGACGATATCCAAGGCGATGATCATTATATAGGCATCACGTCCAAGATAGGTAGACCGACTCCTGCCTGCATCTACCTCTATTACTCCACACATTGACCGCTATCCAGCATGCTTCTAGTGTATTAAGTTCATGGAAAAACGGAGTAATGCAATAAGAACGATGACATGATGTAGACAAGATCTATTCATGTAGGAATAGACCCCGTCTTGTTATCCTTAATGGCAACGATACATGCGAGCCTTGCTGCCCATTCTGTCACTGGATAAGGACACCGCAAGATCGAACCCATCACAAAGCACCTCTTCCCATGGGAAGAAAAATCGATCCAAGTGACCATTGTATTGAGAATAATAAGAGAGATAGAGGAAGCCATCTAGCTACTGCCTACGGACCCGTAGGTCTATGGTGGACTACTCACGCATCATCGGAGAGGCACCTATGAAGAAGATGAACCCCTCCGTGATGGTGTTTAGATTGGATCTTGAGGTTCTGGAACTTGCGGTGGCTGGAATTGTGTTTCGTCGACTCCCTTAGGGTTTTCTGAATATTTGGGAATTTATAGGCATCAGAGGCGGTGGAGGGGGCACCAGTGAAGGGCACAACCCATCCGGGTGCGCTGGGGGCCCCCTGGCGCGCCCTGGTGGGTTGTGGCCTCCACAGCCCACCTCTCCGGCACTTCTTTGGCTCACTGGGTGTCTTCTGGTCCAAAAAAATCTCCAAAATGTTTCGTCGCAATTGGACTCCGATTGGTACTGATATTCTGCGAAGTAAAAAACAAGCAAAAACAGCAACTGGCACTTTGGCACTATGTCAATAGGTTAGTCCCAAGAAATGATATAAAGTTGTTATAAAATGATTGTAAAACATCCAAGAATGATAATATAACAGCATGGAACAAGCAAAAATTATAGATACGTTGGAGACGTATCAGACGCCGGGCGGCCCAACACCTGAAGACGGCGGCTCAAGGCCCATGAAGCTAAAGACGCCGGTTAAAGTTTCCTTAAGATACAAGACAAGTTAGAGATGTCGTAGGTCACGGGACATGATATGAGCCGGACTCTATTGTAAACCCTAGGGCTTGACCTGTATATAAAGGCAGGCCCCTAGGGCCGAAAGACTTAAGTTACAACCTCTCGATAGCTAGGTTAGCGATTCCGCACCCTTGTAATCGACATCTATCCATCAAATACACACAAAGCAGGACGTAGGCTATTACCTCCATAGGAGGGGCCGAACCTGGGTAAACCCGACTTTCTCTCTCATTTAACCCCTTCGAGTCGCCACCAAGCGGCGATGGCCTCACACCTAAGTCCTATTACGAGGACATCTGCCGGGTTGACAAAACCACGACAGTTGGCGCCCACCGTGGGGCCCTCGCCCGGTGGAGTTGAGTTCTCGAAGGGAGCCCTTTCAGGGTTCGGGAGTTACGTGGTCATTCGTATGACGAAGAGCCGCCGCGGCAAGATCTACATCGACAACTCTGGCTGGGGCCCCGACACCGACTCAATTGAGTATGGTTACCGGGTCCCCTTTGGTAAGATCCAAGTCTTCATCGGCAAGATCGGTGCGACGGTGGCCGAGCCGGACATCTGCTCCAACGTCATCGAGCCGGCTCGGCGTACTCGATCCGGCCGGTGTCAAGCCGGCCGAAGTCACGACGTGGTCGGATCTTCTCGGCGGGTCGGCCCTCTAGATGAGCCGGCAATCGAAGAAACAATCGTCATCAACTCGGACGCTAAACTTGGAGGTTCGCCCGGGACGGAGACTTGCGAAGAACAATGTGACCTCTCCTTGCAGGTTTTGGCTCATGCTATGATAAGCATGGCGGCGCAGGTGTCAATCACGTCTGGAGCCCTTGGCGACTCTAATGAGGGGTACGGCGACTCAGGAACGAAGCTCCAGCAGCATGATGGCTAAGATACTTTTCAGAAAGATCCGAGGAAGCTAAATTATGGTCAATACCACGTGTTCACCACCAATACCTTCAAGCAGGACAGCAAGGTCGAGAGCAGGGCTGTCAACATGGCTGAGCCGGCGGGCCCTAGGTACCTTAACTGGTTCGAACACGCGATCACCTGGAGCAGAGAGGATCACCCCCCCCCCCCGGTTGACAATCCGGGCGGTTTGGCTTTGGTGGTGGCATCGCAAGTTGGAGGATACACTCTGTCCAAGGTTCACATGGATGGGGGCAACAGCATAAACATATTGTACTACAAGACGTTCCGTCGAATGAATCTGTCAGAGAACACGTTACTTCCTTCAACGACAGTTTTTCATGGGATCGTCCCTGGAAAGTAGGCTTATCCGATTGGGCGGATTAAGCTTGATGTGGCCTTTGGAGATGAGTTCAACTACAGATGCGAGTCATTGATGTTTGAAGTTGTCAAGATAAAAAGCCCTTATCATGCTCTCTTTGGGCGGCCGGCTTACGCTCATTTTATGGCCCGCCCGTGCTATGTCTATCTCAAGCTCAAAATGCCAGGACTCAAAGGGACCATAACCGTGGACGGAAACCGAAAGATAGCTCAGGAATGCAAGGAAGGAGACGCGGCCTATGCCGAGTCGGCCTGTGCGGCAAAGGAGTTGAAGTTCTACACCGCCAATGTTGACCCGGCTGACATGAGCCCGCTCAAGAAACCCAATACTGAGTTAGAACCCGAGCTCAAGTTCAAGCCGGCTGAGGATAAGAAGCAGATCGACTTCACACCGGGCGACTCGTCCAAGCAGTTCACTTTTGGGACCGGCTTGGATCCCAAATAGGAAAGCGCGCTCATCAAGTTCATCCATGAGAATCGGGACATCTTTGCATGGAAGCCATCTGACATGCCTGGAATTCCGAGAGAACTTGCTGAGCACCACCTTAATGTAGATCCCAAGATGAAGCTAGTGCGCCAGTATCTCTGTCGTTTTAATGAGGAGACACGCAAGGCCATTGGAGAAGAAGTGACCCGGCTCCTAGCTGTCGGGTTTATTGTGGAAGTTTTTCATACTGAGTGGTTGGCTAACCCGGTGCTGGTTTTGAAGAAAAACGACACTTGGTGCATGTGTGTCGACTACACAGATCTCAACAAAGCCTGTCCCAAGGATCTTTTTGCCCTTCCACGTATTGATCAGATCATTGATTCTACGGCGGACTGCGAGTGTTTATGCTTTTTGGATGCATACTTTGGGTATCATCAGATCAAGATGGATGTAGAAGATCAAGAGAAGACGGCTTTCATCACTCCCTTTGGAGACTTTTGCTCTGTCTCCATGCCTTTTGGGTTCAAGAGCGCCGGGGCGACTTACCAGCGCTGTGTCCAGAATTGACTTAAGCCACAAATTGGGTGTAATGTTCATGCCTACGTTGATGACATCGTGGTGAAATCTCAGAAAAAATAGACACTCTTGGATGACATAAAGGAAACCTTTGACAATCTTCGAGTATATAAGATGAAGCTTAACTCGGCGAAGTGCGTTTTTGGCGTTCCTGCGGGCAAGTTGTTAGGGTTTTTGGTCTCTGAGCAAGGTATCGAGGCCAACCCAGACAAGATCAAGGCCGTGGCATCGCTATCCGAGCCGGCAAACGTGAATCAAGTTCAGCGGTTCACTGGACGCATTGTGGCTTTAAGCCGGTTCATAAGCCGCCTAGCAGAGAAGGCGACCCCTTTTTACCCATTATTGAAGAAATCAGACGACTTCAAGTGGACAGACGAAGCTGGCAGGGCCTTTGAAGCGCTCAAACAGCAGCTTGTTAACCCGCCCACGGAAAAAGAGCCTATGCTCCTGTACATTGCTGCCAACTCCAAGGTGGTAAGTGTTGTAGTTGTGGTTGAGCGGCAAGAAGAGGGAGAGGAATAGCCAGTTCAGCACCCGGTTTACTTTGTCAGCGAAGTCTTAACCCTATCAAAACAGCGGTACCCACATCGGCAGAAGCTGGTTTTCGGGATCTTCATGGCGAGCCGGAAGTTGAAGCACTATTTCTAGGAACACCCGATAACTGTGGTTAGTTCGGAGCCTCTTGGTGATATCATACAAAACAGAGAGGCCACAGACAGAATAGCCAAGTGGGCCATTGAGCTTGGTGACCACCACTTGAAGTACATGCCCCAAACCGCCATCGAGTCTCAAGCATTGGTGAATTTCATCAACGATTGGACAGAGATACAGATTCCAAAGGATAGGACAAATACCACATACTAGACTATACACTTCGAAGGGTCTAGACAGCTGGAAGGCTTGGCGGCTGGGGTCATGCTATCTTCTCAAAAAGGTGACAAATTTTGTTATGTCTTACGGCTCATCTTCCCGTGTACTAACAATGCAGCTGAGTATGAAGCACTCCTACGTGAGCTTCGGATAGCCAAAGAGATGAATCTTAGCCGGGTCAGATGTCTGGGCGACTCAGATCTAGTAGCACAGCAAGTTTCAGGGATTTGGGACTCTAAGGACCCTCTTATGCTGGCTTATCGACGAGCGGTCTCTGATGTGGCGGGTCATTTTCAAGGTTATCAGGTCGATCATATAGATCGCCAGCTCAATGAGGCAGCTGATGCTTTGTCTAGACTTGGCTCACAGAGAAAGCCGATGCCTCCTAACGTCATTTTGGACGTCCTTCACAATCCATCAGTCAAGTTACCGTCGGAATAGGATATAGCTATCTCTGACCCGGAGGCACACCTGGTGGCGGCTCTGCGTGTCACCCCTGATTGGACCGTGCCATATTTGGCTTATCTGACCCAAGGAGATCTCCCAGAAGAGGAAGTCGACGCTCGTCAAATCATCCGGCGATCAAAGTCCATGACGATCGTCAATGGCGAGTTACATCATCGAAGCAGCACTGGCGTGTTTCAACGGTGTGTTTCGCCTGAGGAAGGCTAGGAAATACTTAACGAAATCCATTCTGGCGATTGCGGACACCATGCCGGCTCACGATCATTGGTATCCAAGGCTTTTTGGCATGGATTTTATTGGCTGATGGCTCATGCCGACGCTGAGGAGATTGTGCGCAAGTCTGCTGGGTGCCAAAAGTTTGGTCGACAGGATCATGTACTGGCTCAGGAGTTGCGTATGATTCCAATTACTTGGCCGTTTGCAGTCTGGGGGCTGGATATGGTTGGTCCATTCAAGCCGTCTTCTGATAAAAAAGACCCACTTATTAGTGGCGGTTGATAAGTTTACTAAGTGGGTTGAGGCAGAGCCGGTCAGCAATTGCGATGCGGGGACCGCGGTCAAGTTTCTAAAGAATCTAATTTTCCATTTTGGCTACCCCCACAACATCATTATTGATAATGGTACCAATCTGTCCAAGGGAGCCATGGAACAATTCTGCCAGCGGGAGCACATCCAGCTCGATTTAGCAGCGGTAGCACACCCGCAGTCAAACGGGCAAGCTGAGAGAGCCAATCAGGAGATCTTGAGAGGAATCAAGCCCCGGCTCATGGTGCCTCTTGAGCGAACGCCGGGTTGTTGGGTTGAAGAACTCCCCTCAATACTTTGGAGTATTCGGACAACACCAAACAGTTCCACAGGATACACTCCTTTCTTCTTGGTTTACGGAGCTGAGGCGGTCCTCCCAAGTGATATTCGTCATGACTCGCCTCGGGTGACTGTCTATGTCGAGGCGGATAATGAGCAAGCACGCCAAAATTCCCTGGATGCCTTGGAAGAGGATCGTGACTTAGCAGCGGCAAGATCTGCAATATACTAGCAAGACCTATGTCGCTACCACAACCCATAGAGTCAGAAGCCATACTTTTCAGGTTGGCGACCTAGTTCTCCGCGTGATTCAAGACCAAACGGGGATGCACAAGCTTTCCCTGCCTTGGGAGGGTCCTTTTGTCATCAGTCGAAACCTCAATAATGGTTCATATTACCTGGTCAACTTACGAGAGGGTTCATACACTTCTAAGGAGGAAACGACCCGGCCCTAGAATATTGCACACCTGCGGCCTTATTACACTTAGGAGCCATCGGCTCACCTTTTTGTATTTTTTCTTTCCCCCCTCTGCAAAATTCTGTATATACTTCTTTATGTTCAAATATAATAAAGTCGGCATCCCCGAAACTCGGGGCCTATGTCGTTTCAGCCTATAAATTGAGTATGAGTCTTTATTATTTGAAACATAGGTCACCTGGGGGCTTCCAACTCATTGAGTTTAGCTTTCTCACCCTCTTGACCCGGCAAAGATGCCAATAAAATATGGTTAAACCTGCATGTATGTTTGATGCGACTCCGATCAGATGACCCCATGTACTCTTAAAAGTCAATCCTTTTCTGGATCATTGACTTTTAAGGTTAAAACATTGGCTTGAGTCATGTGAGTGTCGGCATACAGAAAGCTAGGACAAACCATGGGTTATTATGCCCGCTTCATGGAAGCAAGACTTGAGCCTCGAAAGCCAGTCTCCTTGCCACCGGCTTATATTTGGATGGCCGAGTTACATAACTGAGTTCATATCATGATCAGTCTCCGGATCATCCGTCTTCAATATCATTGCAGGAAAATATCGATTGAGTTGAGTTTCGAAAGACCAAGCTATGTTGCCGGCTTCCTCCAGATTTTCTTTATGGACAGAAATTGTCAGACATTAAGCAAGGAAGGTGCGGGAATAAACAATGCCATGATCATATTAACAAGAAGCTTGTCACATCAGAGTTCAGCATTGGCAAAAGGCGTCAACATGCATGATGGCACGACAAAGCAAGTTCAAAGTTATGAAGAGCACTACTCCTATTACAGGCTCATAGTGGAGCCACATAATCCTTTACAAAAGTTTTTCTTACACCAGGGGGCTCGTCTGACGAGGCGACTTATCCAGCTTCTAAGCCGTCTTCAAGCTCTATCATTAGCCGGCTCTGGACCTGACCCCGTCGGCTCGTCATCATCATCAACCTGCTGGCCTTTCTGTTGCCAACGAATTGAGAGCAAAGATTCAAAATTTGCGGTCCCTTCAACAAGAGCTGACGCGTCAATGTCAGGAGCAAAAGTTGTCTTACGGCAAGACAGCACTAGGTCAGACGGCTCGTCCTTAGGCACGCTAATGCGTTCATTATCAGCGGTGTAGGCTGGATGATATCTTAAAAGATCTACCTCGTCGGCTATCAAAGACGCCAGTGGCCGGGTCTCCAAAAGGTACCTTGCATAATCTTCATGAGTGAATGCTGGCCCATCAAGTTTAAATTCCGGGAAGCCGCCTTTCAGAAGCTCCACGTCCAATTCTGGCAGATACGCCTTTGCCCGAGCGAGTGCCATGTTTGACTGCTGATTTCCGAGTTTAAATCACCCACTGTGGCACGGTCGAGAGCTGCTTCAACATGTCTTTGATACTTCTCGGTGGATGCTTTAGGTTCTTCACAGCCATGATGGAATATACAGAGCATGTGAACAGCTGCTCTACGTACGTGAAAATAGTCTTCAATTTTACAATTGGCAGCTCTACAAGGTTGTGGTTTTTTCGCCCTACACATAAAAGAAAGCGCAATAAGTCGCCACACGGTTCATAAGCCGACACGAGAATAAAGGCGAGACGGAACACACACAAAAGATTGCTGCCAACATCTCGTTGATCTGCTTCACAAGAGTAGCATATTTCTCCTTCACATGGCCAAAGTTTTTCTCGGACTTCTCCGCACGTTTTGTCAGGGCAGTTTTTTCCGCCTCGAACAGTTTTATGGCCTGTTCCAGACGTTCATTCGCCTGACGTGCAGAATCTTCAAAGTGAGCCGCCGTGGATTCGGCTTCAATTTTCAACCTTTTTTACTCCTTAAGCTGTTTCTGTAGTCTCACAGCAACAGACTCAGCATCTTCACAATATCCCTGATGGATGAACAAGAAACATCAGCAATTATTGTTTACAAGTCTCAAGAAGATTGCAAGGAATATCCTTGACACTTGGGGGCTAATGTAATTCAACTCTTTTGAAACTAAAGGATGGCGAAGACCCGACTCATCTCAAGAAGATGAGTCGGCCCTTGGGGGCTACAGTCGAAACTTCTTCAGTCTTAAAAAGACCCGACTCGTCTCAAGAAGATGAGTCGGCCCTTGGGGGCTACAGGGCTACTACAGACCTTAATTACTTTATAAAACCAGCCTATCGTAACAAGCTGGTCTTTGGAAGCTAATGGTAGTATGCAGGATAATGGTAAAATGAGGAGATTACCTCATATTTTTCCTTCATAGCATTTAACATGCTCTTTTCAATTTCTCAGCTTTCAGATAGCCGGGTCAAGTACTCTTGATACAGGTCTTCAACACCAAGTACGGATAAATCCAGGGATTCCATTTTGGCTTTTCCCTTATCCAAAGTCACTAATTTATACTTGCTCACGATTTCAGCTAAGGAAGTGGAAGCAGTGGGGGCTTGCAAATTTTCTTTGACAAACACAACGTCTGGAACATTGTGGTCAGATGACACCATAAGTTCATCCACGCAAGCTGATTTGGAAGGAAAGATGGATGGATCAATCTCAGGAGGAGCATCCATAAACACCAGCTCATTTGTTCCGGGTTTCTCAGTAGCAGCCTCCGGCTCTACCCTCACATCAAGTTCCTTTTTAGAAGAATCAACCATTGGGGTCATGTTCAGAAGAATTGGCATCTCTTGGCTTTTAGTCCAGAAGATGACCCACCTATCCGTTTGGACACAACAACTTTGGCTCTGGATTATTAGTACAACAAAAGTTATCGCAAGTTGTGTCGGGGATATAACTCCACGGTATAACCCGCCCAACATATGAACAGTCTTGTGACCCAGTTCAAGGAGGGCCGTGTCTCAAGTACAAAATAAGTAAGACGGCGGGTGATCAAAAGGACGGGCGGCCCACCACCAGAAGACGGCGGCTCGAAGCCTATGAAGCTAAGGACGCCGGTTAAAGTTTTCTTTAGGTGCAAGATAAGTTAGAGATGTAGTAGATCACGGGTCATATTAGGACCCAAACTCTGTTGTAAATCCTAGGGCTTGACCTGTATATAAAGGCAGGCTCCTAGGCCAGAAATTCTCAAGTCACAACCTCTCGATAGCTAGGTTAGCAATTCCGTACCCTGATACGTCTCCAACGTATCTATAATTTTTGATTGTTCCATGCAATTATATTATCTGTTTTGGATGTTTTATATGCATTAATATGCTATTTTATATTATTTTTGGGACTAACCAATTAATCTAGAGCCTAGTGCCAGTTTCTGTTTTTTCCTTGTTTTTGAGTATTGCAGATAAGCAATATTAAACGGAGTCCAAACGGAATAAAATCTTCGCGATGATTTTTCTTGGACCAGAAGAAACCTACCAGACTTGGAGATGAAGGAAGGAGACCTGCCAGGAGGCAACAAGCCTGCAGGGCGCGCCCTAGGGGGGGGCACCCACCTGGCTTGTGGCCCCCCTGCAGGCCCTCCAACCCTAATCTTCATCCTATAAATTCCCAAATATTCCCCCAAAACCGAAGAGAGCCACGAAAATACTTTTCCGCCGCCGGAAGCCTCTGTTCCCGTGAGATCCCATCTTGGAGCCTTTTCTGGTAATCTGCCGGAGGGGGATTCGATCACGGAGGGCATCTACATCAACTCCATTGCCCCTCCAATGATGCGTGAGTAGTTCACCACAGACCTTCGGGTCCATAGCTAGTAGCTAGATGGCTTCTTCTCTCTCTTTGTTCTTCAATACCATGTTCTTCATGATCTTCATGGAGATCTATCCGATGTAATACTCTTTTGCGGTGTGTTTGTCGAGATCCAATGAATTGTGGGTTTATGATCAGATTATCTATGAATATTATTTGAATCTTCTCTGAATTCTTATATGCATGATTTCATATCCTTGCAAGTCTCTTCGAGTTATTGGTTTGTTTGGCCAACTAGATTGGTAATTCTTGCAATGGGAGAAGTGCTTAGTTTTGGGTTCAATCTTGCGGTGTCCTCACCTAGTGACAAAGTAGGGGTAGCGAGGCACGTATTTGTATTGTTGCCATCAAGGATAAAAAGATGGGGTTTTCATCATATTGCTTGAGTTTATCCCTCTACATCATGTCATCTTACCTAATGCGTTACTCTGTTCTTCATGAACTTAATACTCTAGATGCAGGCAGGAGTCGGTCGATGTGTGGAGTAATAGTAGTAGATGTAGAATCGTTTCGGTCTACTTGACACGGACGTGATGCCTATATGCATAATCATTGCCTTGGATATCGTCATAACTATGCGCTTTTCTATCAATTGCTCGACAGTAATTTGTTCACCCACCGTATTATTTTCCTTCATGAGAGAAGCCTCTAGTGAAACCTATGGCCCCTGGGTCTATTCTCCATATTATATTTTCAGATCTATAAACCAAAAATACCAAAAATACTTTGCTGCAATCTTTTTACTTTTGTTTTACTTTTCGTTTTAGCAATCTTTTATATCTATCTCTATCAGATCTCATCCTTGCAAATAACCGTGAAGGGATTGACAACCCCTTTTAGCGTTGGGTGCAAGAGTTTGATTGTTTGTGTAGGTGCGAAGATTGGGGACTTGCTTGTATCTCCTACTGGATTGATACCTTGGTTCTCAACAACAGAGGGAAATACTTATCTACTTTGCTGCATCACCCTTTCCTCTTCAAGGGAAAACCAACGCAAGCTCAAGAAGTAGCAAGAAGGATTTCTGGCGCCATTGCCGGGGAGATCTACATCAAGCCTACCAAGTACCCATCACAAACTCATCTCTTGCATTTACATTATTTGCCATTTGCCTCTCGTTTTCCTCTCCCCCACTTCTAAAACGATTTTCAGAAAAAAACCAAAAAGATTTGCCTTTTTATTCGCCCTTCTTCCGTTCGTCTTTTTGTTTGCTTTTGTTTGCTTGTGTGTTAGATCGGTTGCTCGTTTTCATGGCTCAACACAAAAGCTTTGATCCTTATCTTAGGTAGTTGGAAGATATTGAGAATAATGCTAAGGGCTTCATGTCGCTCCAATTTGACCATAATAGTTTCTTTAGGAACGAGCTTAAAGAACAAAAGTTTATGCTGGAATACATGAATAAAGAACTTGATGATATGACTAAGGAATTTTATGGTTTGAAATCTCAGTTTGCTCACCTTGAAAACTTAGTAGGCCAAATTTCTGATAAACAAGCTACCTTAGTCAATAAAATGGCCGCGAAGCCAGAATCTTTAAATGATGAAGATCATAAAGTGATTGATGTGACTCCTATTGAATCTTTGTTTTCTAATATAAATCTTGATGGGACTGGAGATAAGTCAACTTTAGTTAAAAGGTGTCCCAATGATTCGGAGTTTATAGATCTTAATGCTAAGATTGATAAAAGTGGGATTGAAGAGGTCAAAACTTTAAATAGCAATGAACCCACTCTTTTGGAGTTCAAGGACTTTAATTATGATAGTTGTTCTTTGATTGATTGTATTTCCTTGTTGCAATCCATGTTGAATTCTCCGCATGCTTATAATCAAAATAAAGCTTTTACTAAACATATCGTGGATGCTATGATGAAATCTTTTGAAGAAAAACTTGAGTTGGAAGTTTCTATACCTAGGAAGATTTATGATGAGTGGGAACCTATTATTAAGATTAAAATTAAAGATTATGAGTGCCATGCTTTGTGTGATTTGGGTGCTAGCGTTTCCACGATTCCGAAAACTTTATGTGATGTGCTAAATTTCCATGAATTTGATAATTGCTCTTTAAATTTGCATCTAGCGGATTCCACCATTAAGAAACCTATGGGAAGGATTAATGATGTTATTATTGTTGCAAATAGGAATTATGTGCCAGTAGATTTCATTGTTCTTGATATAGATTGCAATCCTACATGTCTTATTATTCTTGGTAGACCTTTCCTTAGAACGATCGGTGCAATTATTAATATGAAAGAAGGAAACATTAGATTACCATTACCATTAAGGAAAGGCATGGAACACTTTCCTAGAAATAAAATAAAATAACCTTATGAATCTATTATGAGAGCTACTTATGGATTGCATACCAAAGATGACAATACCTAGATATATTGCGTTATGCCTAGCTAGGGGCGTTAAACAATAGCGCTTGTTGGGAGGCAACCGAATTTTATTTTTATGCTTTTGTTTTTGCTTATGTTTTTGAGTGCTTTACACATTATTACCTCTGTAGTAATTGTTTTTTCTTGTTTTAATTAGCGTTTGAGCCAAGTAAGACCTTTGGGATGGTCTACGGTGATTGTGATTTGATTTTGCTGAAAAACAGAAACTTTTGCGCTCAGTCCAGGAATTTTATAAATTCACCAGAGCGTCGAATGTGTCTGAAATTTTTAAACATGATTGATATACAAATTTCCCTGATTTTCCTAATTTTTCAGAATTTTTGGAGTTACAGAAGTATTCGAAGTCCATAGATTGCTACAGACTGTTCTGTTTTAGACAGATTCTGTTTTCTTTGTCTTCTTTGCTTATTTTGATGTATCTATGGGCTGTATCGGGGGGTATGAACCATGGAGAAGTTGGAATACAGTATATATTACACCAATATAAATAAAGAATGAGTTCACAACAGTACCTAAAGTGGTGATTTATTTTTCTTATACTAACGGATCTCACGAGTTTTCTGCTGAGTTTTGTGTTGTGAAGTTTTCAAGTTTTGGGTAAAGATTTGATGGACTATGGAATTAGGAGTGGCAAGAGCCTAAGCTTGGGGATACCCAAGGCACCCCAAGCCATATTCAAGGATACCAAAGAGCCTAAGCTTGGGGATGCCCCGGAAGGCATCCCCTCTTTCGTCTTCAATCCATCGGTGAATTTACTTGAGGCTATATTTTTATTCACCACATGATATGTGTTTTGCTTGGAGCGTCTTGTTTGATATGAGTCTTTGCTTTTTAGTTTGCCACAATCATCCTTGCTGTACACATCTTTTCAGGGGGACACGCATTAATCGTGAATTTATTAGAATACTCTATGTGCTTCACTTATATCTATTGAGCTAGGCAATGTTGCTCTAGTGCTTCACTTATATCTTTTTAGAGCACGGTGGTGTTTTATTTCATAGAAATAATTGAACTCTCGTACCTCACTTATATTATTTTGAGAGTCTTTAAACAGCATGGTAATTGGTTTAGGTTATGAATTTAGTCCTAATATAATGGGCATCCAAGAGGGATATAATAAAAACTTCCATATAAAGTGCAATGAATACTATGAGAAGTTTGATTCCTTGCATATAGTTTTGAGATATAAAGATGGTGATATGAGAGTCATACTAGTGAGTAATTGTGGAATGGTAGAAATACTTGTGTTAAAGTTTGTGATTCCCGTAGCATGCACGTAAGGTGAACCGTTATGTAACGAAGTCGGAGCATGATTTATTTAATGATTGTCATCCTTTGTGTGAGGGTCGGGAGCGCGCGATGGTTAACTCCTACCAACCTCTCCCCTAGGAGAATGCGTCTAATACTTTGCTTCGATAACTAATAGAATTTTGCAATAAGTATGTGAGTTCTTTATGACTAATGTTGAGTCCATGGATTATACGCACTCTCACCCTTCCACCTTTGCTAGCCTCTCCAGTACCGCGCAACTTTCGCCGGTGCATCAAACCCACCTTCCTCAAAACATCCACCATATACCTTCCTCAAAACAGCCACCATACCTACCTATTATGGCATTTCCATAGCCATTCCGAGATATATTGCCATGCAACTCCCGCCGTTCCATTTTTCATGACACGCACCATCACTTTCATATTGCTTTGCATGATCGTAAAATAGCTAGCATGATGTTTTCATGGCTTGTCCATTTTTTGATGTCATTTGCTAGGCTAGATCATTGCACATCCCGGTACACCGCCGGAAGCATTCATATAGGGTCATATTTTGCTCTAGGTATCGAGTTGTAATTCTTGAGTTGTAAGTAAATAAAAGTGTGATGATCTTCATTATTAGAGCATTGTCCCGTGAGAGAAAAGGATGATGGAAGCTATGATTCCCTCACAAGTTGGGATGAGTCTCTGAACTTAACAAATAATAAAAGAGGCCAATGAAGCCCAAATAAAAAAAAAGAGGCCAAAGATGCCCACCAAAAAAAATGAGAGAAAGAGAGAAGTGACAATGCTACTATCTTTTTCCACACTTGTGCTTCAAAGTAGCCCCATGATCTTCATGATAGAGAGTCTCCTATTTTGCCACTTTCATATAACTAGTGGAATTTTTCATCATTATGCATAACCACTTAGTTTCTTTTTGAGCTTTCATACACTTATTGCTCTAGTGCATCCGTTGCATGGCAATCCCTACTCACTCACATTGATATCTATTGATGGTCATCTCCATAGCCCGTTGATACGCCTAGTTGATGTGAGACTATCTTCTCCTTTTTCCTCACAACCTCCACCATATTCTATTCCACCTATAGTGCTATATCCATGGCTCACGCTCATGTATTGCGTAAGAGTTGAAAAGGTTTGAGAACATAAAAGGTGTGAAACAATTGCTTGACTTGTCATCGGGGTTGTGCATGATTTAAATATTTTGTGAGGGGAAGATGGAGCATAGCCAGACCATATGATTTTGTAGGGATAGCTTTCTGAGGCCATGTTATTTTGAAAGAACACAATTTCCTTGTTAGTATTCTTGAAGTATTATTGTTTTTATGTCAATATTAAACTTTTGTTTTGAATCTTATGGATCTGAATATTCATGCCACAATAAAGAATATTACATGGATAAATATGTTAGGTGGCATTCCACATCAAAAATTCTGTTTTTATCATTTACCTACTCGAGGACGAGCAGGAATTAAGCTTGGGGATGCTTGATACGTCTCCAACGTATCTATAATTTTTTATTGTTCCATGCTATTATATTATCTGTTTTGAATGTTTTATATGCATTAATATGCTATTTTATATTATTTTTGGGACTAACCTATTAATCTAGAGCCTAGTGCCAGTTTCTGTTTTTTCCTTGTTTTTGAGTATTGCAGATAAGGAATATTAAACGGGGTCCAAACGGAATAAAATCTTCGCGATGATTTTTCTTGGACCAGAAGAAACCTACCAGACTTGGAGATGAAGGAAGGAGACCTGCCGGGAGGCGACAAGCCTGCAGGGCGCGCCCTAGGGGGGCGCCCTCTTGGCTTGTGGCCCCCCTGCAGGCCCTCCAACCCTAATCTTCGTCCTATAAATTCCCAAATATTCCCCCAAAACCGAAGAGAGCCACGAAAATACTTTTCCGCCGCCGGAAGCCTCTGTTCCCGTGAGATCCCATCTTGGAGCCTTTTCCGGTAATCTGCCGGAGGGGGATTCGATCACGGAGGGCATCTACATCAACTCCATTGCCCCTCCGATGATGCGTGAGTAGTTCACCACAGACCTTCGGGTCCATAGCTAGTAGCTAGATGGCTTCTTCTCTCTCTTTGTTCTTCAATACCATGTTCTTCATGATCTTCATGGAGATCTATCCGATGTAATACTCTTTTGCGGTGTGTTTGTCGAGATCCGATGAATTGTGGGTTTATGATCAGATTATCTATGAATATTATTTGAATCTTCTCTGAATTCATATATGCATGATTTCATATCTTTGCAAGTCTCTTCGAGTTATTGGTTTGGTTTGGCCAACTAGATTGGTAATTCTTGCAATGGGAGAAGTGCTTAGTTTTGGGTTCAATCTTGCGATGTCCTCACCCAGTGACAAAGTAGGGGTAGCGAGGCACGTATTTGTATTGTTGCCATCAAGGATAAAAAGATGGGGTTTTCATCATATTGCTTGAGTTTATCCCTCTACATCATGTCATCTTACCTAATGCGTTACTCTGTTCTTCATGAACTTAATACTCTAGATGCAGGCAGGAGTCGGTCGATGTGTGGAGTAATAGTAGTAGATGCAGAATCGTTTCGGTCTACTTGACATGGACGTGATGCCTATATGCATAATCATTGCCTTGGATATCATCATAGCTATGCGCTTTTCTATCAATTGCTCGACAGTAATTTGTTCACCCACCGTATTATTTTCCTTCATGAGAGAAGCCTCTAGTGAAACCTATGGCCCCCGGGTCTATTCTCCATATTATATTTTCAGATCTATAAACCAAAAATACCAAAAATACTTTGCTGCAATCTTTTTACTTTTGTTTTACTTTTCGTTTTAGCAATCTTTTATATCTATCTCTATCGGATCTCATCCTTGCAAATAACCGTGAAGGGATTGACAACCCCTTTTAGCGTTGGGTGCAAGAGTTTGATTGTTTGTGTAGGTGCAAAGATTGGGGACTTGCTTGTATCTCCTACTGGATTGATACCTTGGTTCTCAACAACTGAGGGAAATAATTATCTACTTTGCTGCATCACCCTTTCCTCTTCAAGGGAAAACGAACGCAAGCTCAAGAAGTAGCACACCCTTGTAATCGAGATCCATCTAACTAATACACAAAAATCAGGACGTAGGCTATTACCTCCATAGGAGGGGCCGAACCTGGGTAAACCCGACTCTTTCTCTCGCTTAACCCGTTCGAGTCGCCACCAAGCGACGACGGCCTCACACCTAAGTCCTGTTACGAGGACATATGCCGGGTTGATAAAACCATGACAGTTGGCGCCCACCGTGGGGTTCTCGCCCGGTGGAGTTGAGTTCTCGAAGGGAGCCCTCCCAGGGTTCGGGAGTTACGTGGTCGGTCGCATGACCAAAAGCCGCCGCGGCAAGATCTACATCGACGATTCTGGCTGGGGCCCCGACGCCGACTCAGTTGAGTATGGTTACCGGGTCTCCTTCGGCAAGATCCAAGTCTTCATCGGCAAGATTGGTGCGACGGAGCCCGAGCCGAACATCTGCTCCAACATCGTCGAGCCGGCTCGGCGTACTCAATCCGGCCGGCGTCGAGTCGGCCGAAGCCATGACGCTGTCAGGTCTATTCGGCGGAACAGTCCTCTGGACGAGCCGGCCGTCGGAGAAACGATCATCATCAACTCGGGTTCTAAACTTGGAGTCTCGCTCGGAGTGGAGACTCGCGAGGAGCGCCGTGACCCCTCTCAACAGGTCCCGGCTCATGCTATGATAAGCACGGCGGCGCAGCCACCACTTACGACCGGAGCCCTTGGCGGCTCTGATGAAGTGCACGGCGACTCAGGGAAGGAGCTTCAGCGGCATGATGGACAAGGTGTTTTTCAGAAGAATCCGAGGTAGCTAAGTTGCGGTCAATACCACGTGTTCACCACCAATACCTGCAAGCGGGATAGCAAGGTCAAGAGTAGGGCTCTCAATATGGCTGAGCCGGCGGTCCCTAGGTACCTTAACTGGTCCGAGCACGCGATCACCTGGAGCAGAGAGGATCATCCCCCCCCCGGGTTGACAATCCAGGCGGTTTTGCATTGGTGGTGGCACCGCAAGTTGGTGGATACACATTGTACAAGGTTCTCATGGATGGAGGCAGCATCATAAACATATTGTACTACGAGACGTTCCATCGAATGAATCTGTCAGAGAGCACGTTGCTTCCTTCAACAACAGTTTTTCATGGGATCGTCCCTGGAAAGTCGGCTTATCCCATCGGGCGGATTAAGCTCGATGTGGCCATTGAAGATGAGTCCAACTACAGGTGCGAGTCATTGATGTTTGAAGTGGTCAAGATCAAAAGCCCTTATCATGCTCTTTTTGGGCGGCCGGCTTACGCTCGTTTCATGGCCCGACCATGTTACGTCTATCTCAAGCTCAAGATGCCAGGACTTTAAGGGACCATAACCGTGGACAGAAACCGGAAGATAGCCCAGGAGTGCGAGGAAGGAGACGCGGACTACGCTGAATCAGCTTGTGCCACAGAGGAGTTGAAGTTCTATACTGCCAATGTTGACCCGACTGATATGAGCCCTCTCAAGAAACCCAATACAAACTCGGAACCTGAGCTCAAATTCAAGCCGGCTGACGATACGAAGCAAATCGACTCCACTCCAGGCGACTCGTCCAAGCAGTTCACCATTAGGACCGGCTTAGATCCCAAATAGGAAAGCGCGCTCATCAAGTTCATCCATGAGAATCGGGACATCTTTGCATGGAAGCCATCTGACATGCCTGGGTCCTGAGAGAACTTGCTGAGCACCACCTTAACGTAGATCCCAAGATGAAACCAGTGCGCCAGTACCTCCCTCATTTTAATGAGGAGAGAAGCAAGGCCATTAGAGAAGAAGTGGCCCGGCTCCTAGCTGCCGGGTTCATTGTGGAAGTTTTTCATCTTGAGTGGTTGGCTAACCCGGTGCTGGTTTTGAAGAAGAATGGCACTTGGCGCATGTGTGTCGACTACACAGATCTCAACAAGGCCTGTCCAAGGATCTATTTGCCCTTCCGCGTATTGATCAGATCATTGATTCTACGGCGGGTTGTGAGCATTTATGCTTTTTGGATGCGTACTCTGGGTATCATCAGATCAAGATGGCTATTGAGGACCAAGAGAAGACGGCTTTTATCACTCCCTTTGGGGCTTTTTGCTACGTCTCCATGCCTTTTGGGATCAAGAGTGCTGGGGCGACTTACCAGCGTTGTGTCCAGAATTGCCTGAAGCCACAGATCAGGCGTAACGTTCATGCATATGTTGATGACACCGTGGTGAAATCTCAGAAGAAAGAAACACTGCTGGATGACATCAAGGAAAACTTTGAAAATCTTCGGGTCTACAAGATGAAGCTTAACCCAGCAAAATGTGTTTTTGGCGTTCCCGCGGGCAAATTATTAGGGTTTCTGGTCTCTGAGCGAGAAATCGAGGCCAATCCGGACAAGATCAAGGCCATGACGTCATTATCCGAGCCGGCGAATGTGAATCAAGTTCAGCGGCTCACAGGACGCATCGCAGCTTTAAGCCGGTTCATAAGTCGCCTGGGGGAGAAGGCGACCCCTTTCTACGAGTTATTGAAGAAATCAGGCGATTTCAAGTGGACGGACGAAGCTGACAGAGCTTTTGGAGCACTCAAGCAGCAACTTGTTAATTCGCCCGTCTTAGCTGCTCCCATGGAAAAAGAGTCTTTGCTCCTGTACATTGCTGCCAACTCCAAGGTGGTAAGTGTTGCAGTTGTGGTCGATCGGAAAGAAAAGGGAAAGGAATATCCGGTTCAGCATCTGGTTTATTTCGTCAACGAAGTCTTAACCTTATCTAAACAGCGTTACCCACGCTGGCAGAAGCTGGTTTTTGGGATCTTCATGGTGAGCCGGAAGTTCAAGCATTATTTCCAGGAACACCCGATAACTGTGGTTAGTTTGGCACCTCTTGGTGATATCATACAGAACCGAGAGGCCACGGGCAGAATAGCCAAGTGGGCCATTGAGCTTGGTGATCACCACTTGAAGTACATGCCCCGAACCGCCATCAAATCTCAAGCATTGGTGGATTTCATCAATGATTTGACAGAGATAAAAGTCTCAAAGGATAGGCTAGATACCATGTATTGGACTATACACTTCGATGGGTCTAGGCAGCTGGAAGGCTCGGGGGCAGGAGTCGTGATATCTTCTCGAAAAGGTGACAAATTTTTTTATGTATTACGGCTCATGTTCCCGTGTACTAACAATGCAGCGGAGTATGAAGCACTCCTGCACGGGCTTCGGATAGCCAAAGAGATGAATCTTAGCCGGGTCAGGTGTCTGGGCGACTCAGATCTAGTGGCACAACAAGTTTCATGGACGTCCTCCACAATCCCTTAGTCTAGGCTTGGTTCCCAGAGAAAACCAGTGCCACCTAACGTCTTTTTGGACGTCCTCCACAATCCCTTAGTCAAGTTACCGTCGGAAGAGGACATAGCTATCCCTGACCTGGAGGCACAGCTGCTGGCGGCTCTGCACGTCACCCCTGATTGGACTGTGCCATATTTGGCTTACCAGACATGAGAAGAGCTCCCAGAAGACGAAGTCGAAGCTCGTCAAATCATCCGACGATCGAAGTCCATGACAATCGTCAAAGGCGAGTTACATCGCCGAAGTAGCACCGGCGTGTTTCAACGGTGTGTTTCGCCTGAGGAAGGCTAGGAAATACTTAATGAAATCCACTCTGGCGATTGCGGACATCATGCCGGCTCATGATCATTGGTCACCAAGGCTTTTCGGCATTGGTTCTATTGGCTGACGGCTCATGCCGACGCAGAAGAAATTGTGCGCAAGTGTGATGGGTGTCAAAAGTTTGGTCAACAGGCTCACGTACCGGCTCAGGAATTGCGCATGATACCAATTACTTGACCGTTCGCAGTCTGGGGGCTAGATATGGTCGGTCCATTCAAGCCGTCCTCCGATAAAAAGACCCACTTGCTGGTGGCGGTTGATAAGTTTACCAAATGGATTGAGGCCGAGCCAGTCAGCAATTGCGACGCGGAGACCGCAGTCAAGTTTCTACAGAAACTGATTTTCCGTTTCGGTTACCCTCACAGCATCATTACTTACAATGATACAAATCTGTCCAAGGGAGCCATGGAGCAATTTTATCAGCGGGAGCACATCCGGCTCGACTTAGCAGCGGTAGCACATCCGCAGTCCAACGGGCAAGCTGAAAGAGCCAACCAAGAAATTTTGAGAGGGATCAAACCCCGACTCATGGTGCCCCTTGAGCGAACACCGCGTTGTTGGGTTGAAGAACTCGCTTCAGTACTTTGGAGTATTCGAACAACGCCCAACAGATCCACAGGATACCCTCCGTTCTTCCTGGTTTACGAGGCTGAGGCGGCTCTCCCAAGCGATATTCGTCATGACTCGCCTCGGGTGACTGCTTATGTTGAGGCGGATAATGAGCAAGCATGTCAAGACTCCTTGGATGCCTTGGAGTAGGAGCGTGACTTAGCAGCGGCCAGATCTGCAATATACTAGCAAGACAACCGTAGAGTCCGAAGCCGTACCTTTCAAGAAGGCGACTTAGTTCTCCGTCTGATTCAAGACCAAACGGGGATGCACAAGCTCTCCCTGCCCTGGGAGGGTCCTTTCGTCATCAGTCAAAACCTCAACAATGGTTCGTATTACTTGGTCGACTTACGAGAGGATTCATACACTTCTCAGGAGGAAACAACCCGGCCCTGGAATATTGCACACTCGCGGCCTTATTACACTTAGGAGCCACCCGCTCACCTTTTTGTAATTCTTTTCCCCCTACAAAATTATGTATATACTTCTTTATGTTCAAATATAATAAAGCCGGCATCCCCGAAACTCGGGGCCTCTGCCGTTTCAGCCTATAAAATTGAGCATGAGTCTTTATTGTTTGAAACATGGGTCACTTGGGGGCTTCCAACTCATCGAGTGTAGCTTTCTCACCCTCTTGACCCGACAAAGACACCACTAAAATATGGTTAAACATGCCCGTATGTTTGATGCGACTCCGATCAGATGACCCCATGTACTCTTAAAAAGTTAATCCTTTTTGGACCCTGAACTTTTAAGGTTAAAACATTGGCTTGAGTCATGTGAGAGCCGGCATACAGAAAGCTAGGACAAACCATGGGTTATTATGCCCGCTTCATAGAAGCAAGACTTGAGCCTCGAAAGCCAGTCTCTTTTTCTCCGAGTCTCATTGAGCCGGATTATATATATTCTTACGTTTTTCAGGTACAATATTATCCTTGCCACCGGCTTATATTCGGATGGCCGGGTTACATAACTGAGTTCATATCATGACCAGTTTTCGAATCACCTGTCCTCATATTATTGAAGGAAAAAAATCAATTGACTTACGTTTTGAAAGAGCAGGCTATGGTGCCGGCTTACTCCAGATTTGCTTTGTCGACAAAAATGGCCAGAAATCAAGCAAGGAAGAGGCGGACGCAAAGAGTGCCACGATCATATTAACAAGAAGCTTGTCAAATCAGAGTTTAGTACTGGAAAAAGGCGCCAAACATGCATAATGGCACGACAAAGCAAATTCAAAGTTATGAAGAGTACTACTCCTATTACAGGCTCTTAGTGGAGCCACATAATCCTTCGCAAAAAGTTTGTCTTGCACCAGGGGGCTCGTCTGACGAGGCGACTCATCCAGCTTTTAAGCCGTCTTCAAGATCTATCATCGGCCGCCTCTGAACCTGACCCCGCCGACTCGACGTCATCATCAACCTGCTGGCCTTTCTATTGCCAACGAATTGAGAGCAAAGATTCAAAATTTGCAGTCCCTTCAACAAGAGCTGATGCGTCAATGTCAGGAGCAAAAGTTGTCTTACGGCGGGGTGGAACCAGGTCAGACGGTTCGTCCTTGGGCGCACTGATGCATTCATTATCAGCATTGTAGGCTGGATAATAGCTTGAAAGATCCACCTCGTCGGCTATCAAAGACACCAGTGGATGTTGGGAATATGCCCTAGAGGCAATAATAAAGTGATTATTATTATACTTCCTTGTTCAGGATAATCGTTTATTATCCATGCTATAATTGTATTGATTGGAAACACTAATACATGTGTGGATACATAGACAACATGGTGTCCCTAGTATGCCTCTAGTAGAATAGCTTGTTGATCAAAGATGGTCAAGGTTTCCTAGCCAAAGATATGAGATGTCATTTGATGACGGGATCACATCATTAGGAGAATGATGTGATGGACAAGACCCAAACTATAAACGTAGCATATGATCGTGTCAGTTTATTGCTATTGTTTTCTGCATGTCAAGTATCTGTTCCTATGACCATGAGATCATGCAACTCACTGACACCGAAGGAATACCTTGTGTGTATCAAATGTCACAACGTAACTGGGTGATTATAAAAATGCTCTAGAGGTATCTCCGAAGGTGTCTGTTGAGCTGGCATGGATCGAGATTGGGATTTGTTACTCCGTATGACGGAGAGGTATCTCAGGGCCCACTCGGTAATACAACATCACAATAAGCCTTGCAAGCAATGTGACTAAAGAGTTCGCCACGGGATCTTGTATTACGAAACGAGTAAAGAGACTTGCCGGTAACGAGATTGAACTAGGTATAGAGATACCGACGATCGAATCTCGGGCAAGTAACATACCGAAGAACAAAGGGACCAGCGTACGGGGTTAACTGAATCCTTATCATAGAGGTTCAACCAATAAAGATCTTCGTAGAATATGTAGGATCCAATATGGGCATCCAGGTCCCGCTATTGGTTATTGACCGTAGAGGTGTCTCAGTCATGTCTACATGGTTCTCGAACCCGCAGGGTCTACACACTTAACGTTCGGTGACGTTTCGGTAGTATTGAGTTATGCATGGTGGTGACCGAAGGTTGTTCAGAGTCCCGGATGAGATCCCGGACGTCACGAGGAGCTTCGGAATGGTCCGGAGGTAAAGATTGATATATAGGAAGTCCCGTTTTGGTCTCCGAAAAAGTTTCGGGCATTTCCGGTAGTGTACCGGGAGTGACGAATGGGTTCCGGGGGGTCCACCAAGTGGGGCCCACCCACCCCAAGGGTCACATGGGCCTAGGAGGTGGCGCACCAGCCCCTGGTGGGCTGGCCGGCCAGCCCCTAGAGGCCCTTGCGCAAGGGGTGGGAGAGGAGGCCAAGTGGGGAGGAGTCCTACTAGGATTCCACCTCCCTTGTGGGAGGTGGACTCCTCCCCCTTGGTGGAGGTTCGGCCGAACCCCTAGGGGTTCCTAGGGCTGCCTCCTCCTCCCTCCCTCCTATATATACTAGAGGTTTTAGAGGGCAACCCTCACCCCAAAAAGCCACGGCTGCCTCTCTTCCCTCTAGATCGTTTTCTCCTCTAGATTAGTTCGGCGGAGCTCGGCGAAGCCCTGCCGGATTAGTTCACCACCAACGCTACCGCGCCGTCGCCCTGCTAGAGAACTCATCTACCTCTCCGCTCCCTCTTGCTGGATCAAGAAGGCGGAGATCATCATCGAGCTGTACGTGTGCTGAACGCGGAGGTGCTGTCCGTTCGGCGCTAGATCGGGACGGATCTTGGGACGGCTGCGATTTGGATCGCGAAGACGTTTGACTACACCAACCGCGTTTGTTAACGCTTCCCGCTTAGCGATCTACAAGGGCATGTAAATCCACTCTCCCTCTCATAGATGCTCATCACCATGGATAGATCTTGCTTGTGCGTAGGAATTTTTTTTTTGTTTGCCATGCAACGTTCCCCAACAGTGGTATTAGAGCTAGGTCTATGCGTAGATGAGATCACGAGTAGAACACAAAGGAGTTTGTGGGCGTTGATGCTCAGATTGCTTCCTCCCATGGTCTTTTCTTGATTCAGCGGTATTGTGGGATGAAGCGGCCCGGACCAACCTTACTCGTACGCTTACGAGAGACCGGTTCCATCAAGTGACATGTGACTTTGTTGCATAAAGATGGCTGGCGGGTGTCTGTCTCTCCCACTTTAGTTGGATCGGATTCGACAAAGGCGGTCCTTGAGAAGGTTGAATAGCAATTTGTGTATCACCGTTGTGGTTTTTGCGTAGGTAAGAATCGTTCTTGCCAGATACCCGTAGCAGCCACGTAAAACATGCAACAACAATTAGAGGACGTCTAACTTGTTTTTGCAGGGTATGATGTGATGTGATATGGCCAATTACATAATGAGATATATGTGATGTATGAGGTGATCATGTTTTGTATAGAATATCACGACTTCCATGTCGACGAGTACGGCAACCGGCAGGAGCCATAGGGTTGTCTTTAATTTATTTTCACCGTTTTTCTTTACTTTATCGCTATGAGTTAGCAATAGTTGTAGAAGCAATAGTTGGCGCGACAACCTCATGGTGACACGTTGATGGAGATCATGTTGTCATGCCGGTGACGATGGAGATCAAGCCGGTGCTTTGGAGAAGGATATCAAAAGCACAAGTTCATGGCCATATCATGTCACTTATGATTTGCATGTGATGTTAATCCTTTTATCCATCTTATTTTGCTTAGGACGACAGTAGCATTATAAGGTGATCCCTGACTAAAATTTCAAGATAAAATTGTGTTCTCCCCGAGTGTGCACCGTTGCGTAAGTTCGTCGTTTCGAGACACCACGTGATGATCGGGTGTGTTAGACTCTACGTTCGCATACAATGGGAGCAAGCCAGTGTTGCACAAGCGGAACACTCGGGTTAAACTTGACGAGCCTAGCATGTACAGACATGGCCTCGGAACACAAGAGACCGAAAGGTCGAACATGAGTCATATAGTAGATATGATCAACATGAAGATGTTCACCATTGAAACCACCAAATCTCACGTGATGATCGGACTTGAGTTGGTGATATTGGATCATGTGACACTCGAATGACCAGAGGGATGTCAATTTGAGTGGGAGTTTTTAAGTAATATGATTAACTAAACTCATTATCTTGAACAATAGTCTAAGTTGTCTTTGCAAAATTTATGTTGTAGATCAATGGCTCGCGCAGTAGCACCCCAGAATTTTAATGCGTTCCTAGAGAAAGCTAAGTTGAAAGATGAAGGAAGTAACTTTGTGGACTGGGCCCGTAATCTAAGGATTATCCTTACGGCTTCCCAAAAGGCTTATGTCCTTGATGCACCACTTGGTGAACCGCCCGCTCCAGTAGAGTCTGCAGACGTTGCAAACGCCTGGCAGGCACGTTCTGATGATTTCTCAATGGTTCAATGTGCAATGTTGTATGGCTTAGAACCGGGACTTCAAAGACGTTTTAAACGTCATGGAGCATATAATATGTTCCAGGAGTTGAAGTTTATCTTTCAGAAGAATGCCCGGATCGAGATGTATGAGACCTCCGATAAGTTCTATGCTTGCAAGATGGAGGAGAACGGGTCTGTGAGTGAACACATACTCCGAATGTCTGGGTATTCCACCTGTCTGGCTGAATTGGGGATGCCCCTTCCGCGAGAGGCGATCACTGACATAGTTCTTCAATCACTGCCACCTAGCTACAAGAGCTTCGTGTTGAACTATAACATGCACGGGATGAACAAGTCAGTCGCCGAGCTGTTTGCGATGTTGCAAGTCGCTGAGTCTGACATTCAGAAGGAGCATCAAGTGTTGATGGTCAATAAAACCACTAGTTTCAAGAAGAATGGCAAGGGAAAGAAAGGTAACTCCAAGAAGAGTGGCAAAGCAGTTGCCCCTCCCGTGAAGAAACCCAAGGCTGGACCCAAGCCAGAAACTGAGTGCTTTCATTGCAAGGGAACTGGTCACTGGAAGCGGAACTGCCCCAAGTATCTGGCTGACAAGAAGGCGGCCAACACCAAACAAGGTATATATGATATACATGTTATTGATGTGTACCTTACCAACTCTCGTTGTACTGCCTGGGTATTTGATACCGGTTTGGTTGCTCACATTTGCAACTCAAAATAGGAACTGTGGAATAGACGGAGGCTGGCAAAGGACGAAGTAACGATGCGCGTGGGAAATGGTTCCAAGGTTGATGTGATCGCCGTCGGCACGCTCGCTCTTCGATTACCGTCGAGATTAGTGATGAACCTGAATAATTGTTATTTAGTGCCTCCGTTAAGCATGAACATTATATCTGGATCTTGTTTATTGCGAGACGGTTACTCATTTAAATCAGAGAATAATGGTTGTTCTATTTATATGAGTAATATCTTTTTTGGTCATGCACCCAATGTGAGGGGTTTATTCTTATTGAATCTCGATAGTGATGATACACATGTTCATAACATTGATGCCAAAAGATGTAGAGGTGATAATGATAGTACCACTTTCTTGTGGCACTGCCGTTTAGGTCATATTGGTGTAAAACGCATGAAGAAGCTCCATGCTGATGGACTTTTGGAGTCACTTGATTTTGAATCACTTGACACATGTGAACCATGCCTCATGGGCAAGATGACTAAGACCCCGTTCTCTGGAACAATTGAACGGGCAAGTGACCTGTTGGAAATCATACATACTGATGTGTGCGGTCCGATGAGCATTGAGGCGTGCGGTGGATATCGTTATTTTCTCACCTTCACTGATGACTTGAGTAGATATGGATATATTTACTTAATGAAACACAAGTCTGAAACATTTGAAAAGTTCAAGCAATTTCAGAGTGAAGTTGAGAATCATCGTAACAAGAAGATTAAATTCCTACGATCTGATCGAGGAGGTGAATATCTGAGTTATGAGTTTGGCAGTCACTTAAGAAAATGTGGAATTGTTTCACAATTGACACCGCCTGGAACACCACAGCGTAATGGTGTCTCCGAACGTCGTAATCAAACCTTATTGGATATGGTGCGATCTATGATGTCTCTTGCCGATTTTCCACTATCGTTTTGGGGTTATGCATTAGAGACAGCTGATTCACTTTAAATAGGGCACCATCGAAATCCGTTGAGACGACGCCATATGAACTATGGTTTGGCAAGAAGCCAAAGTTGTCGTTTCTTAAAGTTTGGGGATGTGATGCTTATGTCAAAAAGCTTCAGCCTGAAAAGCTAGAACCCAAAGCGGAGAAATGCATCTTCATAGGATACCCAAAAGAGACAGTTGGGTATACCTTCTATCTCAGATCCGAAGGCAAAGTGTTTGTCACTAAAAACGGAACATTTCTTGAGAAAGAGTTTCTCTCGAAAGAATTGAGTGGGAGGAAAATAGAACTTGATGAGGTTGTAGAACCTTTACTTCAACTTGAGAGTAGCACAGCGCAGAAAGATGTTTCTGTAGAGCCTACATCGGTTGAAGAGGAAGTTAATGATGATGATCATGAAGCTTCGGATCAAGTTGCTATCGAACCTCGTAGGTCGACAAGGACGTGTACTGCTCCTGAGTGGTACGGCAACCCTGTCTTAGAGGTCATGTTGTTGGACAACGATGAACCTACGAGCTATGGAGAAGCGATGATGGGCCCGCATTCCGAGAAATGGTTAGAGGCCATGAAATCCGAGATGGGATCCATGTATGAAAACAAAGTATGGGCTTTGGAAGTATTACCTGAAGGGCGAAAGGCCATTCAGAACAAATGGATCTTTAAGAAGAAGACGGACGCGGACGGTAATGTCACCGTCTATAAAGCTTGACTTGTGGCAAAGGGTTTTTCACAAGTTCAAGGAGTTGACTACGATGAGACCTTCTCACCCGTAGCGATGCTTAAGTCTGTCAGAATCATGTTAGCAATAGTTGCCCATTTCGATTATGAAATTTGGCAGATGGATGTCAAAACAGCGTTCCTTAACGGTTTCCTTAAGGAAGAGTTGTATATGATGCAACCAGAAGGTTTTGTCGATCTAGAGAATGCTGACAAAGTTTGCAAACTCCAGCGATCCATTTATGGACTGGTGCAAGCATCTCGGAGTTGGAATCTTCGCTTTGATGATGTGATCAAAGCGTTCGGGTTTATACAAGTTTACGGAGAAGCTTGTATTTACAAGTAAGTGAGTGGGAGCTCTATAGCGTTTCTAATATTATATGTGGATGACATATTGCTGATTGGAAACAATATAGAAATGTTGGAAAGTGTAAAGGAATATTTGAACAAGAGTTTTTCAATGAAGGACCTAGGAGAAGCTGCTTTCATATTATGCATCAAGATCTATAGAGATAGATCGAGATGCTTAAAAGGACTTTCACAGAGCACATACGTTGACAAAGTTTTGAAGAAGTTCAAAATGGATCAGTCCAAGAAGTGGTTCTTGCCTGTATTACAAGGTGTGATGTTGAGTAAGACTCAATGCCCAGTGACTGCAGAAGATAGAGAAAAGATGAGTGTCATCCCCTATGCTTCAGCCATAGGCTCTATCATGTATGCAATGCTGTATACAAGACCCGATGTCAGCCTTGCCATAAGTATGGCCGGAAGGTTTCAAAGTGATCCAGGAATGGAACACTAGACGGCGGTCAAGAATATCCTGAAGTACCTGTAAAGGACTAAGGACATGGTTCTCGTTTATGGAGGTGATCAAGAGCTCGCCGTAAAGGGTTACGTCGATGCAAGCTTTGACATTGATCCGGATGACTCTAAGTCTCAAACCGGATACGTATTTATTCTCAATGGGGGTGCGGTAAGCTGGTGCAGTTCCAAGCAGAGCGTTGTAGCTGATTCTACATGCGAAGCGGAGTACATCGCTGCCTCGGAGGCGGCGAAGGAAGGTGTCTGGATGAAGGAGTTCATGACAGATCTTGGAGTAGTGCCCAGTGCACTAAACCCAATGACTTTGTTCTGTGACAACACTGGTGCCATTGCTCTGGCCAAGGAACCAAGGTTTCACAAGAGGACCAGACACATAAAGCGACGTTTCAATTCCATCCGCGATTACATCAAGGAGGAGGACATAAATATTTGCAAAGTACACACGGATCTGAATGGAGTAGACCCATTGACTAAACCTCTTCCAAGGGCTAAACATGATCAACACCAGAACTGTATGGGTGTTAGATTCATTACAATGTAAATCACATAGTGATGTGAACTAGATTATTGACTCTAGTGCAAGTGGGAGACTGTTGGAAATATGCCCTAGAGGCAATAACAAAGTGATTATTATTATATTTCCTTGTTCATGATAATCGTTTATTATCCATGCTATAATTGTATTGATTGGAAACACTAATACATGTGTGGATACATAGACAACACTGTGTCCCTAGTATGCCTCTAGTAGACTAGCTCGTTGATCAAAGATGGTCAAGGATTCCTAGCCATAGACATGAGATGTCATTTGATGACGGGATTACATCATTAGGAGAATGATGTGATGGACAAGACCCAAACTATAAACGTAGCATATGATCGTGTCAGTTTATTGCTATTGTTTTCTACATGTCAAGTATCTCTTCCTATGACCATGAGATCATGCAACTCACTGACACCGGAGGAATACCTTGTGTGTATCAAATGCCACAACGTAACTGGGTGACTATAAAGATGCTCTATAGGTATCTCCGAAGGTGTCTGTTGAGCTGGCATGGATCGAGACTGGGATTTGTTACTCCGTATGATGGAGAGGTATCTCAGGGCCCACTCGGTAATACAACATCACAATAAGCCTTGCAAGCAATGTGACTAAAGAGTTAGCCACAGGATCTTGTATTACGAAACGAGTAAAGAGACTTGCCGGTAACGAGATTGAACTAGGTATAGAGATACCGACGATCGAATCTCGGGCAAGTAACATACCGAAGAACAAAGGGAACAACGTACGGGATTAACTGAATCCTTGACATAGAGGTTCAACCGATAAAGATCTTCATAGAATATGTAGGAACCAATATGGGCATCCAGGTCCCGCTATTGGTTATTAATCGTAGAGGTGTCTCGGTCATGTCTACCTAGTTCTCGAACCCGCAGGGTCTACACACTTAACGTTCGGTGACGTTTCAGTAGTATTGAGTTATGCATGGTGGTGATCGAAGGTTGTTCGGAGTCCCGGATGAGATCCCGGATGTCACGAGGAGCTCCGGAATGGTCCGGAGGTAAACATTGATATATAGGAAGTCCCGTTTTGGTCTCCGGAAAAGTTTCGGGCATTTCCGGTAGTGTACCGGGAGTGACGAATGGGTTCCGGAGGCTCCACCAAGTGGGGCCCACCCACCCCAAGGGTCACATGGGCCTAGGAGGTGGTGCACCTGCCCCTGGTGGGCTTGCCGGCCAGCCCCTAGAGGCCCTTGCGCAAGGGGTGGGAGAGGAGGCCAAGTGGGGAGGAGTCCTTCTAGATTCCACCTCCCTTGTGGGAGGTGGACTCCTCCCCCTTGGTGGAGGTTCGGCCGAACCCCTAGGGGTTCCTAGGGCTGCCTCCTCCTCCCTCCCTCCTATATATACTAGAGGTTTTAGAGGGCAACCCTCACCCCAAAAAGCCATGGCTGCCTCTCTTCCCTCTAGATCGTTTTCTCCTCTAGATTAGTTCCACGGAGCTCGGCGAAGCCCTGCCGGATTAGTTCACCACCACCGCCGCCGCGCCGTCGCGCTGCCGGAGAACTCATCTACCTCTCTGCTCCCTCTTGCTGGATCAAGAAGGCGGAGATCGTCATCGAGATGTACGTGTGCTGAACGCGAGGGTGCCGTCCGTTCGACGCTAGATCGGGACGGATCGTGGGACGGCTGCGATTTGGATCGCGAAGACATTTGACTACACCAACCGCGATTCTTAACGCTTCCCGCTTAGCGATCTACAAGGGTATGTAGATCCACTCTCCCTCTCGTAGATGCTCATCACCATGGATAGATCTTGCGTGTGCGTAGGAAAAAAATTTGTTTCCCATGCAACGTTCCCAAACAGTGTCCGGGTCTCCAAAAGACACTTGGCGTAATCTCCACGAGTGAAGGCTCACCCGTCAAGTTTAAATTCTGGGAAGCCGCCTTTCAGCTGCTCCACGTCCAATTCTGGCAGATAAGCCTTTGCCCGAGCAAGCGCCATGTTCGCTCCCACACGAGCCGCCAATTTTCGAGTTTCAATCACCCATTGTGGTACCGTGGAGAGCTCTTTCAACATGTCTTTGATGCTTCTCGGAGGATACTTCAAGTTTTTCACAGCCATGATGGAATATACGGAGCCTGTAAACAGCTGCTCTACGTACGTGAAAATGGTCTTCAATTTTACAATTGGCAGCTCTACGAGGTTGTGATTTTTTCGCCCTGCATATAAGAGAAAAGTTCAATAAGTCGCCACCAGGTTTACAAAGCCGGCACATTGATGAAAACGAGGCAAAACACGTACCAAAGACTGTTGTCAACATATCATAGATCTGCTTCACCAGAGTGGCATATTTCTCCTTCACTGGGCCTAAGTTTTTCTCGGCTTTCTCTGCACATTTGGTCAAGACAGCTTTCTCCGCCTCGAACACTTTTACGGCTTGTTCTAGACGTTCGTTGGCCTCACGGGTAGAATTTTCAAAGTGAGCCGCCATGGACTCGGCTTCGGTTTTCATTCTCCTTTCCTCCTTGAGCCGTTTCTGCAGTCTCACAGCAACAGACTCGGCATCTTCACAATATCCCTGATGGATACATAACAAACATCAGCAATTATGGTTTACAAGTCTCAAGAAGATTGCAAGCAAATATCCTTGACACTTGGGGCTAATGTAATTCAGCTCTTTTCAAATTAAAGAATGGAGAAGACCCGACTCATCTCGAGAAGATGAGTCGGCCCTTGGGGGCTATAGGTCGAGCTTCTTCAATCTTAAAAAGACCCGGCTCATGTCAAGAAGATGAGTCGGCCCTTGGGGGCTACAGGTCGAACTTCTTCAGTCTTAAAAAGACCCGGCTCATCTCAAGAAGATGAGTTGGCCATTGGGGGCTACAGGTCGAACCTCTTCAGTCGTAAAAAGGCCCGCCTCATCTCAACAAGATGATTCGGCCCTTGGGGGCTACAGATTGAAATTCTTTTATCTTAAAAAGACCCGACTCATCTCAAGCAGTTGAGTCGGCCCTTGGGGGCTACATGGATATTACAGGCTTTCAGTTATTCTATGAAATCGGCTTATCATAACAAGCTGGTCTTTGGAAGCTAATGGTAGTATACAAGATAATGGTAAAAGGAGGAGATTACCTCATATTTTTCCTTCATAGCATTTATCATGCTGTTTTGAATTTCTCGGCTCTCAGACAGCCGGGTCAAGTACTCTTGATACAGGTCTTCAACACCAAGTACGGATAAATCCAGGAATTCCATTTTTGCCTTTCCCTTGTCCAAAGTTGCTGGTTCATCCTTGCTCACGATTTTAGCTAAGGAAGTGGAAGCAGTGGGGGCTTGCAAATTTTCTTTGACAAACACAACGTCTGGAGCATTGTGGTTAGATGACTCAATTTCAGGTGAAGCATCCATAAAAACCGGTCACTTATTCCAGGCATCTCAGTAGCAGCCTCCGGCTCTACCCTCGCATCAAGTTCCTTTTCAACAGAAGAATCAACCATTGGAGTCATCTTCAGTAGAGTTGGCGTCTCTTCGCTTGTCGGTCCAGAGGATGACTCGCCCTCCCGTTTGGACACAACAGCTTTGGCCCTGGATTATTAGTGCAACAAAAGTTATCACAAGTTGATATCAAGACGATGAAAGATACAATACAGACTTCGCAAAGGATGAAACGCTTACCCACGATTGACATTAAAAGGGGGAAGCTGTGACGCGCATGAGTCGCCTGACAATGAAGGAGAATGCTGATAAAGGGAATCTGAAGGACTGAGAGGATGTTTAAACGACCGGTACTAGGGCAGGAATCAGTTGGACTACGGGGCACCTCATGGCGTGATTTGCGAGCCGACGGCGCATAAGACAAACTAGGATCTTCATTATCCCGAGCCTTGCATTTTGATGAGGCGGCAAACTGTGTGTTCTTCAAAAGAAAATCAGGAGCCATATGAGCTTCTGGGTATGATGATTTAACTTTCCGAATGGCTTGTCTTGGTTTCCGAGGAGCAAGCATTTCTGAAGGATTGAGGGAAATTGGTGTTACCTCAGTTTCGCCGACTTGGCTACATTCCGAGTCGTCCTGACAAGAAGGCGCATCAGCAAGTTCATTAAAGAGGCGGCCGAGAGAATCAAGTTCTACCTCAGATTCCTCCTCCGAAGATGACATGGAGACAGGGGCATTCTTTTTTCCAGTAGCAGGAAGGGAGGCTTGAGGTTCAACTTTCCAAAAGTTAGAATCCGCCTGCAAATATATGAAACATATAATGAGTAAGTGGCGAGTCAAGAGAAGCATGGATAAGTGACAATGGAAATAGTTAATACCTGAGGTGGCGGGTTAAGAAGGTAAAATGGACCCAAGCCGGTGACGCTGCATAACTCCTTTGAGAAAGAGAAGAACTTCTTTGTTTCCTTGGTCAGAACTTTATCGGCAAGATTTTCACGGGAAAACCGTTGAGGATCGTTTGAGGCACCCGAATAATCATACATCAGGCCGTCCCTTACGCTGACGGGTTGGATCCGCCACTTTAACCAGCAACGAATCAGATCTATCCCGCTCAGGCCGTGTGCGGTCAGGGCTCTCAGTTTTGCGTGAAGGGGTGCCGAATTTACTCTCTCTTCGTCAGTTGGCCAACTCGGGAATTCCATTTTACCAAGTCTTTCCAATCTGAAACCCGGCAAGGGATTTTCCCCTTCAGGTGCAGTGTCTCTGCAATAGAACCAGGTTTTGTTCCACCCTTTGGGATGACTCGCCAGCTTTGATTCTGGGAAGACGTTTTTATTTCTCTTCTGAATGGAAACGCCACCAAGCTTGCAGGAAGCACCGTTCTTTGTTTTTGTTTGACGGTTAAGATAAAAGAACTCTCTGAACAGAGTAATGGACGACTCAACTTGAAGGTACACTTCACATAACACTTGGAATTGACAAATGTTTTTCATAGAGTTGGGACTGATGTCTTGAGGCCTGAGCTTAAAGAAGTGCAAGAGGTCTCTAAAGAACTTTGAGCCGGGAGGGCGGAAGCCTCTGCGCAAATGATCGGTAAATATTACAACCTCTCCTAGTTGTGGCTGGGGGCCGGCTCTTCTTCATGAGCTCGCCACTTTATAGTCTTTCGAGCCGGCAAAAAGCCCCTATCCACAAGGTTCTCCAGGGTAAGCTTGGACTCTTTGCTTTTAGCCTAGTTGCAAACTTTGGAGTTCTTCGAAGTCATGGCGGGTTATGCAAGTAGCTACAAGGGTTGCGAGAAGAATAAGCCGGAGAAGATTATAAGTCGCCTATATTAAAATACTATTATGAGTCGGCGAAATTTGAGAAGGTCAAAGGGATATCTTTGACAACTTAGCAGCGACATTGGATCACGAACAGGTTTCTATGAAAGTTTCTCTCTGGGAGGATCTAATTAAACGAAGAAAAACAGTGGTATATATGTTCTAGCCGACGGAATAACCGAAACTGCGACATTCCAAAGGGTAACCCTTGATGGTTTGTTTTAGATCTACTTTAAAGAAAAATGGAGCGGAGGACGTTCTAGGAATACACTGCAATGAGCGGATGATATGTGGATCTGTTGATGAAGTTTCGGATGAACACTATGAGGACGGTAAGAACCCCGAAAAGTACCAAAACCCTAAAAAGCGGGGATTCGTACCAGATGGCGTTGGAGCAGGGACGAAGATGATCGAGTTCGCTTCGATGGTCGCGAGAGGGCTTGATGATGCCGACAATGGAGCCAAAGGACCTTGAAGTCGCCCTGAGAGATTTTGCTGGAATTCAGTCAATGGAGAAGCAAGAGGAGGAAGACGATGAGGAAAGGCTTCAGTGGGGTTCAGCGGGGCATATTTATAGGAAGAAGCAAGTGAAGAGGCACCGCAAAAATCGAAGCGACCGTTTTGAATTTGTGGCTACAAGCATGCCTCGATTTTCGGACCCACCTAGGTTTGGCACGGTCTTCGAGGGGATACGTTATGATGGCATTAAAGAACAATGGTCAGCAAAGATGACATCATGATAAATGAACGATTGGGAAAATGACAAGTGTGGGAGCAAAATAAGCCGGCGTTATAAAATCTGTTGAAAATGCCAGTTCAAAGATGAGCTGTCACGGGAAGGAAAGGTCTATTAACATGAATGATTTCAAGTCAATCTGGGGCCAAATGTCGGGGATATAACTCCATGGTATAACCCGCCCAGCATATCAACAGTCTTGTGACCCAGTTCAAGGTGGGTCGTGTCTCAAGTACAAAATAAGTAAAACGGCGGGTGACCAAAAGGACGGGCGGCCCACCACCAAAAGACAGTGGCTCAAATCCTATGAAGCTAAGGACGCCGGTTAAAGTTTCCTTGAGGTGCAAGATAAGTTAGAGATGTAGTAGATCACGGGTCATATTATGACCCGGACTCTATTGTAAATCCTAGGGCTTGACCTGTATATAAAGGCAGGCCCCTAGGCCAGAAACTCTCAAGTCACAACCTCTCGATAGCTAGGTTAGCAATTCCGCACCCTTGTAATCGAGATCCATCCATCTAATGCACAAAAAGCAGGACGTAGGCTATTACCTCCATAGGAGGGGCCGAACCTGGGTAAACCCGACTCTTTCTCTTGATTAACCCCTTCGAGTCGCCACCAAGCGGTGATGGCCTCATACCTAAGTCTTGTTACGAGGACATCTGCCGGGTTGATAAAACCACGACAAGTTTAGATCAAAACAATGAAAGATACAATACGGACTTTGCAAAAGATAAACGCTTACCCATCATTGACTGAAAGGGGGAAGCTGTGATGCGCTTGAGTCGCCTGATGATGAAGGAGAATCCTGATAAAGGGAATTTGAAGAGCTAAGAGGTTCTTTAAACAAACTGGCTCTAGGGCGAGAATCGGTTGGACTATGGGGCACCTCAAGGCGTGGTTTGCGAGCCGGCGGTGCTTGAGATAAACTAGGGTCTTCATCATCCCGAGTCTTGCATTTTGACGAGCCGGCAAATTGTGTGTTTTTCAAAAGAAAATCAGGAGCCAAATGAGCTTCTGGGTGTGATAATTTAACTTTCCGAACGGCTTGTCGTGGTCTCCGAGGAACAAGCATTTCCGAAGGACTGAGGGAAATTGGAGTTACCTTAGTTTCACCGGCTTGGCTAAATTCTGAGTCGCCCTGATAAGAAGGTGCGTCAGCAAGTTCATTAAACAGGCGGCCGAGAGAGTCAAGTTCTACCTCATATTCCTCCTCTGAAGATGACACGGAGACTGGGGCATTCTTTTTACATGTAGCGGGAAGGGGGGCTTGAGGTGCAACTTTCCAAAAGTTAGAATCCGCCTGCAGATATGTAAAACATATAATAAGTAAATGGCGAGTCGAGAGAGACATGGACAAGAGATAATGGAAATAGTTAATACCTGAGGCGGCGGGTTGAGAAGGTAAAATGGACCCAAGCCGATAACGCTGCACAGCTCTTTTGAGACAGAGAAAAACTTCTTTGTTTCCTTGGTAAGAACACTATCAGTGAGATTTTCACGGGAAAACCGCTGAGGATCATTTGAGGCACCTGAATAATCACACATCAAGCCGTCCCTCAAACTGACGGGTTGGGTCGGCCACTTTAACCAGCAACGAATCAGATCTATCCCGGTCAGGCCATGTGCAGTCAGGGCTCTTAGCTTTGCATGAAGAGGTGCTAAAATTACTCTCTCTTCGTCGGTCGGCCCACTCGGGAATTCCATTTTTCCACTAAGTTTTTCCAATCTGAAACCTGGCAAGGTATTTTCCCCTTCAGGTGAAGTATCTCTGCAATAGAACCAAGTTTTGTTCCACCCTTTGGGTTGACTCGCCAACTTTGATTCTAGGAAGCCGTTTTTCTTTGTCTTTTGGATGGAAACACCACCGAGCTCGTAGGAAGCACCGTTCTTTGTTTCCGTTTGACGGTTAAGACAAAAGAACTCTCTGAAAAGAGTAACGGACGGCTCAACCTGAAGGTACACTTCACATAACACTTGAAATTGACAAATGTTTGTCATAGAATTCAGACTAATGTCTTGAGGCCTGGGCTTGAAGATGTGCTAGAGGTCTCTAAAGAATTTTGAGGCGGGAGGGCGGAAGCCCCTGCACAAATGATCAGTAAATATTACAACCTCTCCTAGTTGTGGTTGTGGGGCCGGCTCTTCTTCAGGAGCTCACCACTTTATAGTCTTTCGAGCCGGCAAAAAGCCCTGATCCACAAGGTTCTCCAAGGTAAGCTTGGACTCTTTGCTTTTTGCCCAGTTACAAACTTTGGAGTTTTTCGGAGCCATGGCGGGTTATGCAGTAGCTACAAGAATAATGAGAAAAATAAGCCAGAGCAGATTATAAGCCGCCTACGCTGAGATCTTGTTATGAGCCGGTGAAATTTAGGAAGGCCGAAGGGATATCTTCAACACTTAGCAGAAACATTGGGTCACAAACAGGTTTCTATGAAAGTTTCTCTCTAGGCAGATCTAATTAACGAAGAAAAACAGTGAGATATATGTTCTAGCCGACGGAACAACCGAAACTGCAGCAGTCCAAAGGATAACCCTTGATGGCTCGTTTTAGATCTACTTTTAAGGAAAATGGAGTGGAGATCGATCTAAGAATACACAACTGTGAGTGGATAATATATGGATCTACTGAACGCGATTTCAGATCAATGCATCAGAAGTGGTAAGAACACTGGAAATGTCGAAACCCTAGATAGTACGGGTTCGTACCAGGTGGCGTCGGAGTCGATGCGAAGATGATTGAGTTTCGCTTCGGCGGTCGCGAGAAGGCTTGACGACGCTGGCAATGGAGTTGAAAAACCTTGGAGTCGCCTTGGGAGCTCTGATGGTGTTCAGTCAATAGAGAAGCAGGAGGAGGAAGACGATGGGGAAAAGTTACTGTGGAGCCCAGCGGGGCCTATTTTAAGGGGAAAGAAAATGAAATGGCGCTGGGAAAAACGAAGCGACTGAGGTAAATTTGTGGCTACAAGTGCGCCTCAGTTTTCGCGCCTACCTAGATTTGGCGCAGTTTTCGAAAGGATACGTTATGATGTCTTTGGAGAACAACGGTCAGCAAGGATGACGTCACAACGAGTACGAGCTAGAGGAAAAGTCAAGTTTGGGAGCAGAACAAGCCGGCGTCATAAAATTCATAGAAGATACCGTTCCAAGGATGAGCCGCCAAAGGAATGAAAGATCTATTGACATGAATGGATTCAAATCAATTTGGGGCCTAATGTCGGGGATATAACTCCACGATATAACCCGCCCTACTGGGCCGGGTCAACATATCAACAGTTTTGTGACCAAGTTCAAGGTGGGCCGTGTCCTAAGTACAAGATAAGTAAGGTGGCGGCTGACCAAGACGCCGGGCAGCCCAACACCTGAAGACGGCGGCTCAAGGCCCATGAAGCTAAAGACGCCGGTTAAAGTTTCCTTAAGATACAAGACAAGTTAGAGATGTCGTAGGTCACGGGACATGATATGACCCGGACTCTATTGTAAACCCTAGGGCTTGACCTGTATATAAAGGTAGACCCCTAGGGCCGAAAGACTTAAGTTACAACCTCTCAATAGCTAGGTTAGCGATTTCGCAGCATTGTAATTGAGATCTATCCAAGCTAGTCTTCTCCCTAGCGCGGAGCATCGGGCTTCCACTAGGCGTGGGCATAGTCGTTGTAAGACCGTGTCGTCCGCCAGTGCGGAGCATAGGCCACTTGGGCGTGGGTGGGAGCCCCTCCGCGGCCTCGTACGACACTCCCCGGGGGGCTCCGGGCATGTACAACCCACTCATTATTACGTGAGAGTGTCACGGGTAGAGCCTGAGGAGGCGTAGGGTGCTCCATGCCTCCGAGGCGCGGACCCCATCCCCTGTCCCCAGGCGCGCGGCGGCAAGCTTGGGGCGCGGTTGGCTCCGAATGGTTCCTCTCGCGTGGCCGGAGCCCACGGGCGCCCTTTCTGGGGAGGACCCGCTTCGGGACGAGGTCTCTGGCTCCCGAGGGCCTGGAGGCGGACGCCACCGCCGTGGTAGCGCTGCGACTCCTCGCAGCGCGGACGGGGCCCGACGCCAGACCCTCTCGCCAAGCGCGATGTTGGTCCCCGACGCGGAAGCCCGGGGTGTCCAGGCGCCCTGCACGGGCACTCCACCCTCCGTCTCCAAGCGGGTAGCGCCGGGCCTGGAGACATGGGCGAGTGCTCCACCCTCTGTCTCTAGGCGGGCAATGCCCCGCCTGGAGACATGGGCGCCTGCTCCACCCTCCGTCTCCAGGGGGGCAACGCCCGGCCTGGAGACATGGGCGCCTGCTCCACCCTCCGTCTCCAGGCGGGCAACGCCCGGCCTGGAGACATGGGCGCCTGCTCCACCCTCCGTCTCCAGGCGGGCAACGCCCGGCTCGAAGACATGGGAGCCTGCTTGTGATAGCCCCCATCCTAAGGGCGTGCCTCGCGAGGTTGCTTACGCCAGGCATCCTCACAAGGCTGACCACGCCAGTTGTCCTCGCGAGGCCGCTCGCGCCAGCCCTGGCGGAGGCCGCTCGTGAGGCCGCGGCTGTTCCACCCATCGTTGCTGTGGCAGGTGCTATAGTCGTTGCGGTCTGGACGCTGGCCTACATGCTCGTCACGGAGGGACTTGAGCTCCTGGCATTTTTCGGTGTTGTGGGTACACGTGTCGCGGCTGCAGGGGTCCCCCACTGCGGCCGACACGCGATGTCCAGGAGAGGCCCTGTGATGCGGCCCTGTAGAGGCCCGGGATGTCAACGCAGACGTGCTGCCCGCCACCCACGTCGGGGGCGGCAGCTGCACTGGGTGGTGCCGGCGACGCTCGCCACGCATGGCCCGCGCCTCCTGAAGCTCCTTTATCGCGTTGGTGATGAACTCCCATGAGTCTGGCGCCTCACGCCGTGCTCCTTAATTGTGGGGGCGCACATCGAAGCACGCCTCCAAGAGGTGCCCGAGCGCCTCCCTCGTCGCACCGGTCAGGTCGGGAGCTCTCCAGGTGGAAGCCCCCGAGCCCGCCCTGGGGAAGAGCACCGGGGCCTCGCCGGCGGCGTTGACGGGCTCGACGATGTGACCAAGCCAGTCGTCATAGCGATCGTTGGCGGGGCGGTAACGCAACAGCTCGCCCGCCATGAGCAGCACAGCCTGCGCGTTCGCCGGCCCGCGGCGAGCGTGGGAGGACGACGCCATGGCGGGAGCGAGGGACGGAGTAGTGGTGCAGCCATCGCGCCGCACGGTAGGTGGCAGCGATGAGTCCTGCTGCTTGTGAGCAGCTGGGTCGGTGGCAGTGTTAGTTGCAGGAGAGGCGGAGCGGCGCGGGATGCCGTGGCCCACGGGCACCGTTTGGGCGACGCGAGCAGCCCGGCGCTTAGCGCGAGCTCGGCGAGCTTTGGCCATGGGTGGGGCGGAGCGAGAATAAGGCGTGGTCGATGAAGAGGCGGAGCTTCGACACGCCCCTACCTGGCGAGCCAAATGTCGGAATCGGGGTTCCGTAGACCCAAGAAGGTTCGAACTGTGGGGCATGTGCGAAGATCTCAACCAACTCCAGCCTCAAGCTCGTCACCCCGCGGTCAAGCCTCGTCGAATACGTGCGAGCGGGCAAGAAGATGAACACAGAGATTTACCCAAGTTCGGGCCACCTTGCGGTGTAAGACCCTACTCCTACTTTTGGTGGATTGGCCTCACGGGGAGGATGGGGATGAACTAGTACAGTGGTTGAGCAGCCTCGCGAGGGCTCTGAGGTGAGGATGGATTGATCCCTTCTACGGTGGAGGCTAGTCCCTATTTATAGTGGCATTGGTCCTCTTCCCTTATCGCACAGGCGGGAAGGGGTCCCACAATGGCCAATTTTGAAAGGGGACAAGAGGTACATCTTATCCTGATGGAACGTGGTCTTCGCCTGCAAAGCTTCTGGGCATGGTGCAGAGGTGGGCTCGGTGATGACATCCGTCCTGCTGAGCTCGTGGTCTTGGTCTTGTTGCACTGGAATGGAAACCTTTGGGGGATCCCTGGGGAACCCGCGTACGTCCTTGCCTCCTTAGCACAAAAGAGGAAACTGTCCCCTCTGCGCCTGCTGGCGCCCGCCTGGCCTTGGTCGCCATGGCTCACGTCATCGCAGCCTCTTGAGGCCGGGTACCTGCATAGAAATCTCCGCTCCTCGGGAGGCAGCCTGGGGAGGCCACTCCTCTTGGGGTCTTGGTGTTGTTCTCCTCGCGAGGCCGGGGAACTCACGAGGGTCTTGTCTTGGGGGGTTTGCAGCCAGGCCATACTGGGCCGTCGAGGTGGGCCACGCGCTGGGCCGCAGGCAGGTAGATCTGGGTACCCCCGATCCCAAAACGCTGATAGCTCCGGCCGCCCTCACGTGCACCCATGCCCGCTCCAGCTCCGCCACCAGCCGCGGTCGGCTCCTCTCCACCGTTCCACCGGCCACTGCCGCGCCCTCTGCCGGCTCCGTCCACGCCCCCGCGCGCCCGCGGCTCCGGCCCGCTCTGCCGTAAGCCCCGCGCGACGTCCCGCCTCAAGCATCCCGTGCTAGCCGCGCTCCTCGTACCAGCCGGCCGCGCCCCCGCCGGCTCGCGCCGCGCATCTGCTAGGCCGGCTGCCCGCCGTGGCCGGATGGCGCAAGAAGGGGCTACTACTTCTTGAGCTTGCGTTGGTTTTCCCTTGAAGAGGAAAGGGTGATGCAACAAAGTAGATAAGTATTTCCCTCAGTTGTTGAGAACAAAGGTATCAATCTAGTAGGAGGTACAAGCAAGGCTCCAATCTATGCACCTGCACAAACAATCAAACACTTGCACCCAACACTATAAAGGGGTTGTCAATCCCTTCACGGTTACTTGCAAGGATGAGATCTGATAGAGATAGATATAAAAGATTACTAAAACGATAACTATAATAAAAGTAAATAAATTGCAGCAAAGTATTTTTGGTATTTTTGGTTTATAGATCTGAAAATACAATATGGAAAATAGACCCGGGGGCCATAGGTTTCACTAGAGGCTTCTCTCTTGAAGGAAAATAATACGGTGGGTGAACAAATTACTGTCGAGCAATTGATAGAAAAGCGCATAGTTATGACGATATCCAAGGCAATGATTATGCATATAGGCATCACGTCCGGTTCAAGTAGACCGAAATGATTCTGCATCTACTACTATTACTCCACACATCGACCGACTCCTGCCTGCATTTAGAGTATTAAGTTCATGAAGAACAGAGTAACGCATTAAGTAAGATGACATGATGTAGAGGGATAAACTCAAGCAATATGATGAAAACCCCATCTTTTTATCCTTGATGGTAACAATACAAATACGTGCCTCGCTACCCCTACTTTGTCACTGGGTGAGGACACCGCAAGATTGAACCCAAAACTAAGCACTTCTCCCATTGCAAGAATTACCAATCTAGTTGGCCAAACCAAACCAATAACTCGAAGAGACTTGCAAAGATATGAAATCATGCATATAAGAATTCAGAGAAGATTCAAATAATATTCATAGATAATCTGATCATAAATCCACAATTCATCGGATCTCGACAAACACACCGCAAAAGTGTATTACATCGGATAGATCTCCAAGAAGATCATGGAGAACATGGTATTGAAGATCATAGAGAGAGAAGCAGCCATCTAGCTACTAGCTATGGACCCGAAGGTCTGAGGTGAACTACTCATGCATCATCAGAAGGGCAATGGTGTTGATGTAGATGCCCTCCGTGATCGAATCCCCCTCCGGCAGATTACCGGAAAAGGCCCCAAGATGGGATCTCACGGGAACAGAGGCTTGCGGCGGCGGAAAAGTATTTTCGTTGCTCTCTTTGGTATTGGGGGAATATTCCTGAATTTATAGGTGAAGAATTAGGGTTGGAGGAGCTACGGGGGGCCCACAAGCCAGGGGGGCGCCCTGGTGGCTTGTGGCCTACCCGTAGGTCTTCTGGCCTCTTCTCGAAGCCTCTTGGGTTCCTTCTGGTCCAAGAAAAATCAGCGTAGAATTTTATTCCGTTTGGACTCCGTTGGATATTCCTTTTCTGCAATACTCAAAAACAAGGAAAAAACAGAAACTGGCACTGGGCACTAGGTTAATAGGTTAGTCCCAAAAATAATATAAAATAACATATTAATGCATATAAAACATCCAAAACAGATAATATAATAGCATGGAACAATCAAAAATTATAGATACGTTGGAGACGTATCAGGGGCCCGCCGCCCAAGTCTGGCTGAAGCAAAGTAAAGAATGAAAAGAAAAAGGACGCACATGCATGCATGCATGTGTGATACGTGCATGGCTCACGTGTGTGCATGGCCGACGGCTGCCTTCGTGCATGCGTCCATGGCCTGCGAGCCTTGGCCGGCTGCGTGCGTGCCTGCCTGGCCGGCTGCACCGCGTGCACGCACGCCTAGCCGCCTACCCGTTTGACCGACTGCAGGCTTGGCCGGCGGCGCTACATACGTGCACGAACCGACCTCCCCCTGTCCTCCGCGCGCCGCTCCAGCCGGCCTACACATACCGGTCCATGCGCACGCCGGCTCTGCCCATGTCGCCTCGTTCCTCCAGCTCCGTGATCCCGGCCCGCTCCCCCTTCTCCGACCACTACAGCGACCGGCTGCCTATACGAGAAAGAGTAAAGAGAAGGAGCCGGCTACAAAAAAATAAAAAAGAGGCCAGCTGTGCCCACCTTCCCGCGTCACCATTCGGTCAGCTGACCTGCGTCCCAGCCTTGCCGGCTGGCCTGCCCGCCTACTTCAACACCGAGCCGTCTAGAGAACCGCCTCGACGCCCGGACGGTCGGGTCCGGCCGGCTGGCACGCCATCGACTGCCAGAGGTTCGATAGTTACACCTAGCGGGTGTGCTAGCGCGCCCCGCTGGCAAAAAGCCACGTCGTTCGTCATCGACAACAACCGCCTCGCCTCGCCGGCACCGAAAACCAATGTCAGCTTTTCACCCGCATATCCTCATGCCGGACACAAAAACGGATACCCCGAGCGACCCTCGATGGCCATCCCCACATCTGTTTCAGCTACCTTACTGTTCCGGCGCCAGCTAGTCTTGGCCCGGGGCTGGCCGTTTGGCCCGATAGGCTCATACCCATAGACGACTTAGTAGCGTGCACAGTACCGAAGGCCCACTCTTTGTCTCAGCTACAGACCACATTGCGGTTGTCCGGCTAGCGAGAGCAAAAGATGGAGGTCACCAGATGCGAAAAACGTCCGGGGAGAAAACAGCTTGGGTGACACGATCGTTTCATTTGTGAGTATCCGCTCGGTCGAGTCTGCTCCCAGAGTCACACTCCATTCCGCGGCCCACTCTTCTCCTTAGCTACAGACCGGCTCCCGGCTGTCCGACTGGCAACAGCAAAAGCGAAAGAGCGGAGACAACATGAAAAAGACTGAGGGGGCTCGGACGAAACCGAGTCAGCACTCTCTACATAAAACTCGCACTTCCAGAACCAAACATTTGATAAATCTGTGCCAACTAACTATGTCTTTTGCACGAACATTTCCATGGGGAACCCCCTCACCCGAAGACCCAGAGACTACTGCCAGCAGGGTGCGCTAGCGCACCCCCACTGGAAACAGCCAGCCGACGGACTCTGCGTCCGCGCCCGGCAGCGCCTCGTGCCCATTAGCCGGCGGACTCCAAGTTCGCACCCGGCAGGGCTCCGCGTTCATTGACCAGCAGACTCCGCGTCCGCCCCCGGCAGGGCTCTGCGCCCATCAGCCGACGTACTCCAAGTCCGCCCCCGGCAGGCCCCTGCGCCCATCAACCGGCGGACTCCAAGTCCACGCCCGGCAGCGCCTCGCGCCCATCAGCCAGTGGATTATGAGTCCGCGCCCGGCAGGGCTCCGCGCCCATCGACCAGCCAGCGGACCCCGCGTCCGCGCCCGTCAGTGGCCCCGCGCCCATCAGTCGGCGGACACCAAGTCCATGCTCGACATCCTCGATGCCATCGTCTACTTTAGCAACAGCGAAGACCCTCCGCCTGACTCTTCGAGTCGCCCGGAGGCTCGGAGGCTACACCCAGCGGGTGCGCTGGCGCGCCCCCGCTAGAAGCAGCCAGCCGACGGACCCCGCGTCCTCGCCCGACAGGGCCCCACGCCCACCAGCAGGCGGCCCTCGCGTCTACGCCCGGCAGGGCTCCGCGCCCATCAGCCAGCGGACCCCGCGTCTGCGCCCGGCAGGGTCCCGCGCCCATCCCGACATCCTCAATGCCACTGTCTGCTTCAGCAACAGCAAAGACCCTCTGCCCGACTCTTCGAGTCGCCCAGAGGCTCGGAGGCTACACATAGCGGGTGCGCTGGTGCGCCCCCGCTGGAAGCAGCCAGCCGGTGGACTCCGCGTCCTCGCCCAATAGGGCCCCGCGCCTACCAGCCGGCGGACCCCGCGTCTACGCCCGGCAGGGCTCCGCGCCCACCAGCCGGCGGACCCCTTGTCCTCGCCCGGCAGAGCCCCGCGCCCACCAGCCGACGGACCCCGCGTCCACGCCCGGCAGGGCCCCGTGCACATCAGTCGGCGGACTCCGCGTCCGTGCCCGACATCCTCGATGGCATCATCTGCTTTAGCAACAATGAAAACCCTCCGCCCGACTCTTCGAGTCGCCCGGAGGCTCGGAGGCTACACCCAGTGGGTGCGCTAGCGAGCCCCACTAGAAGCAAGCCACGTCGACCGCGGCCCACAACCGACCATCACCCACAAAACTTCAGCTACAACAACAACAAAAACCCTCCGCCCGACTCTCCAAGTTGCCCGGAGGTTCGGAGGCTACTGTCGAGGGGATGACCCCCGGGTAGGCTCAAGGAGATGACTCAACATTTTACAACATCGGGGCGGCCCACGCCCCCCGATCCGACTGGCTCCCCGGTTTGGATGGCTCCCAGTTGGCCGACTCCCATGTTGGCCGGCTCCCAAGTTTGACCGGCTCCCCGGTCCGGCTGCCCCAGCTGGCTCCCCTGTCTGGCTGGCTCCCAGTTGGCCAGCTCCAAGGTTGGCCGACTCCCAAGTTTGGCCGGCTCCCTGGTCCGGCTGCTCCAGCTGGATCCCGGTCCGGCTCCCCGGCTGGCTCCCCGTCCGGCTCCTCCAGCTGGCCAGCTACGAGAAGTCAACCACAACGTCCCGTCGGACACGACATGAAGACATTGTAGCCCGCGTCAGGCGTCCAACACTTTTGAGCAATAGCGGTGCATTGTAGCCTGCATCATGTGTCACTTCTCATGTCATCTTCGAATAGTATAGTTGGCCATGTGGGCCACCCCTTGTCCCCTGGGCACCCCTTTATAAGGTGACCATGAGAGCCAGACCATCAGAGGCCTCCTCCGGCTCTCCCTCCCATTCTCTCAACCCTCTCATGCACACCCCCACACGCATCAGGCAAGAGGCCATTAGCTTTCTTTCCCCATACAGCTCTAGGAGCAACTCTGTACAACTAGAGACACCGCATATATCGTCAGACATGTAGGATTAGGGGTGTTACCTCCACGCGAGGGCCCCGAACCTGGGTAAACCACCGTGTGCTACTACCCTATCCTATCCCGGATCCTCCACGGTAGTCCTGCTCTCACCTCGATTAGCCACCCCCTGGCATCTGTTGTGAGAAAACGATGACATAGATGTTGATGATGTCTCCCCGGCAACGGCGCCAGAAATTCTTTTGATGTGGCTTGAGACTACATTGGTATTTCCCCAAAGAGGAAGGGATGATGCACCACAACTACCGTAAGTATTTCCCTCAGTTATGAAACCAAGGTTATCGAACCAGTAGGAGAACCAAGCAACACTATGTAAACGGTGCCTACACACAGAGAACAAATACTTGCAACCCGACGCGTAAGAGAGGTTGCGAATCTCTCCACGGTAAAAAAGATAGATTGGTTTGTATGAGATTGGATAAATAGATCGCACAAGAACACAAAATAAAAGATGCAAATAAAAAGTGCAGCAAGGTATTTTTGGGTTTTTGGAATAATAGATCTGAAAACAAATGCGGAAAAAGATAGAACGGAAAGCAATATATTAAAAGAATAGACCCGAGGGCCGTAGATTTCACTAGTGGCTTCTCTCAAGAAAATAGCACACGGTGGGTAAACAATTTACTGTTGGGCAATTGATAGAAGATCAAATAATCATGACGATGTCCAAGGCAATGATCAATATATAGGCATCACGTCCAAGGTTAGTAGACCGAAATGATTCTGCATATACTACTATTACTCCACACATCGACCGCTATCCAGCATGCATCTAGTGTATTAAGTTCATGGAGAAATGGAGTAATGCAATAACAACGATGGCATGATGTAGACAAGATCTATTCATGTAGGAATAGACCCCATCTTGTTATCCTTAATAGCAACGATACATGCGTGCCTCGCTGCCCCTTCTGTCACTGGGAGAGGACACCGCAAGATCGAACCCATCACAAAGCACCTCTTCCCATGGCAAGAAAAATCGATCTAGTTGGCCTAACTAAACCAAAGATTCGAAGAAGAAATACGAGGCTATAAATAATCATGCATATAAGAGATCAAAGAAGACTCAAATAATATACATGGATAGAAACTGATCATGAACTCAAACTTCATCGGATCCCAACAAACACACCGCAAAAAGTCATTACATCAAATAGATCTCCAAGAGACTATTGTATTGAGAATCAAAAGAGAGAGAGGAAGCCATCTAGCAACTGGCTACGGACCCGTAGGTCTATGGTGGACTACTCACACATCATCAGAGAGGCACCAATGAGGATGATGAACCCCTCTGTGATGGTGTTAGATTGGATCTTGTGGTTCTAGAACTTGCGGCGGCTAGAATTGTCTTTCGTCTCCTCCTCTTGGGATTCTAGAATTTTTGAGGATTTATAGAGCTAAGAGGCGGTGGAAAAGACCTCCGTGGGCCCCATGATACATCAGGGCGCGCCAGGGGCCTCTGGCGCGCCCTGGTGTATCGTGGGCCCCATGGGCCTCCCAACAGGCGCTTCCTTGGTTCCCAAGTTGTCTTCTGGACCAAAAAATCTCCAAAAAAATTCGTGGCATTTGGACTCCGTTTGGTACTGATATTCTGCGAAGTAAAAAAACAAGAAAAAAACAGCAACTGGCACTGGCACTATGTCAATAGGTTAGTCCCAAAAAGTGATATAAAGTTGCTATAAAATTATTATAAAACCTCCAAGAATGATAATATAACAGCATGTAACAATCAAAAATTATAGATACGTTGGAGACGTATCATGGTATATTGAAGTTTAACCATCACAATATTGGTCATACAAGCAATTCATGAATGATTAGTATAAGGAAGAGAACTTTCAGATGCAAATATATTATTTTGGACATCTTTTATGATTGTGAATACCCATTAATTAGTTTCAAGCTTGATCAAATTAGTTTAAGTTGGACAAGGAAGAAAACGTAATGAATTATGTTTGGGTATCTTCGCATAGAAGTTATATTATTATGGATCCTCCAACATGTGGTGCTTGTTCATAACTTTTTCTAGCCAAAACTTTGTACTAAGTAGAGATACTACTTGTACATCCATAATCCTTCCATGAGTGTCCAGCATATCTACCTATATAAAGTATTACCCTATCGTTCCAAGTAAATTTGCATGTGCCATCTTTAAAACCTTCAAATAAACATATGTTTTGTGTGCCCATGCCGCTCATGGAGCGACGAGGCGGTCAGTATCTTCCAAGCTAATCAGGTTATTCTCATGATGGTGTTTATTCACTTGTCATTGCACTGAGAGGCTGGTAAAAACGATGCCCGGTCCTACATCATACAAAAAAACATAAACAAGAACTCCCCTAGAAAGTTGATTGTTTGGAAGGCACCCGTGGATGCGGCTAGCCATGAAAAGTGTTTGAATGGTGGAGGGGAGTAAAAATTTCATTCTGTTTGGGAACCGCCAATAATGTGTTTAGCATGGAAGATAACAAAATCCTTTGTCGTGACTTGACAGGAAAGGCACACCACCCAAAATATATTCATCTTTGTTTTAAACTTTAAGCTCTAGCACCTCTGCAAATCCCTACTTTCCTCTGGGAAGGGACATTCTATTTACTTTTATGTTATTTACTTTCATGGTATTTACTTTTCATGTTGAGTCAACTTCTTATTTGAGCCTCAATCTCTACTTGGCAAGCATCATGTGGTGGGTAAAGATCCATGCATATATATCCAGTCAAATATATTTGATCATGAATTATTATCATTGACAATTATCTCTATGATAAGTAAGTTGGGAGGCAAAACACTAAGCCCATATCTTCCTTCATGTTTGATGAATGTTATTTGTTCTAAAAATATGCTTTGAGCATTATCATTCATATAAGACTATACGATAATTGCGTATGTAAAGCTCTTACTTAGACTTTGTAGAAAACAATATGAATTGTAATTGTTTGGTGACTAAGAACATAGGTTGTTAAGTTTCAAGAGGATGCATTGTTTGAACCATAACATGTTCACTTCTACTTTATCATGATGAGTTTATGAGAAAAAGTTGATGTTTATGATGCTAGGAAAAGTGATTGAAATTATCATTGATAAAACTTATACACTGTACTAGCATTCACACTTCATAAATTATTTCTTTTATCATTTACCTACTTGAGGACAAGTAGGAATTAAGCTTGAGGATGGTGATACGTGTCTAACATATCAATAAGTTATGAAGTATTCATGCCATATTTACCCAAGTTTCACATGGTTTTGATGCACTTTTATATGATTTGAGTGAAACTAACTCGGACTGACGTTGTTTTCAGCAGAATTACCATGGTGTTATTTTTGTGCAGAAATAAAAGTTCTCAGAATGAGCTGAAATTTTTTGGTGATTTTTTTTGTGAACAAAAGAGACCCCCGAAGCTTCTTGGAAGGACAAGACAAAGTCCAGGTTGGCGACGAGCTAGAGGGCACGCCCTCCCCCCTAGGGTGTGTGGGCCTAGCTCATGGGCCCCTCGGGCACCCCCTACCAACCAACGCCAAAAAATCCTATAAATCCCAAAACTTCCAGAACATAACCTAGAACTTCCGCTCTGCCACCGCAAGCCTATGTACCGAGGAAATCTCATCCGGAGCCCTTTCCTGGTGCCCTGTCGGAGGGGGAAATCATCACCGAAGGCCATCTTCATCATCCCGACGGTCTCCATGACGAGGAGGGAGTAGTTCACCTTAGGGATGAGGGTATGTACCAGTAGCTATGATTCTAATCTCTCTCTCTCTCTCTCTCTCTCTCTCTCGTGTACTTGAGTTTGCACGATCTTGATGTATCACAAGATTTGTTAATATAGTTGGATCATATGGTGTTCTTCCCTCTCCATCTTGATGTGATGAATTGAGTTTTTCCCATTGAGATTTCATTATGTTAGATTGAATACTTTGGATTTGAGAACACTTGATATATATTTTGCATGTGGATACCCATGGTGACAATGGGGTTTCTATTGAGTCACTTGATATATGTTTTGGTTATCAACTTGCAGATCCCTGGTATGTCTCCAACATATCTATATTTTTTATTGTTCCATGCTATTATATTACCATTCTAGGATTATTTTTAGGCAATTACTTGTTGTTTTATATTAATTTTTAGCACTAAACTATTAACCAGTGCAAGTGCCCGTTGTTGTTTTCTATGTGTTTTTGGCTTTTCGGGAATACTGTACCAAACGAAGTCCAAATACCCGAAACTTTTTGAAGATTTTTTCTGGACCAAAATAAGAACTGGAAGCTTTGGAGGATGACCGGAGGGCACACGAGGTGCCCCCAAGTCAACAGATCGCGCCTAGGGGGGTGGTTGCGCCGTGATGGCTTGGGGCCACCTCCCTGGCCCTCTGTCCCTGATCTCTGGCCTATAAACTCTCTAATATTGCAAAAACCCTAGAGATCCTTCCGAAACACTTTTTTCGGTGCCGCAAGTCTCTGTTCCGCTGTGTGCCCATCTGGAGCCCTGTTCTGGTGCCCTGCCAGAGAGGGGATCAATCATGGAGGGCCTCTACATCAACCTTGCTGCTCCCATGGTGATGTGTGAGTAGTTCACCGTAGACCTACGGGTCCGTAGTTAGTACCTAGATGGCTATCTCTCTCTCTCTATGTTCTTCATTGCCAAGATTACCGCGATTCCAACGGTGATCTATCTTATGTAATCAATCTTTGAGGTGTGTTTGTTTGTATTCGATGAATTGTGGGTTTATATATGTTCAGATCATTCAAAGATATTGAATACTTTCTGGTATTTTATTTGCACGATTGTTATAGCTTCGTAATGCTCTCTGATCTATCGGTTTGGTTAGGCCAACTAGATTGATTTATCTTCAAGTGGGAGTGGTGCGTTGTAGTGGGTTCAATTTTGCGGTGCTCAATCCCAGTGATAGAAAGGGACATGACATGTATTTTATTGCTGCCACTAAGGGTAAAATGATGGGGTTTATTAATATTGATTGGATTTACTTTGTCTACATCATGTCATCATCCTCCAAGCATTACTCTGTTTTTACTTAATACTCTAGACGCATGCTGGATAGCGGTCGATAGGTGGAGTAATTGGAGTAGATGCAGGAAGGAGTCGGTCTACTTGTTTATGGACAAGATACCTATATACATGATCATTGTCGTGAGTAAATATTGCATAACTATACGCTTTTCTATCAATTGCCCAACAGTAATTTGTTTACCCACCGTATGCGTTCTTCAAGAGAGAAGCATCTAGCGAACACGGTGGCCCCCGGGTCTCCTCACAATTAAATTTACAAAAACTCTAAATACCTTGGTGCCATTATTTACTTTATTTCTATTTTTTATTTGTATTTATCAAATTATCTATCTATAAGTACTTATCGCTTGCAAGTAACGTGTTCAAGGGGATTGACAACCCTCTTGCCCGCGTTGGGTGCAAGTGTTTGCCCTTTTGTGCGTAGGCGCCGAAGACGGGAATTTGTGTGGTTCTCCTATTGGTTCAATTACCTTGGTTCTCATTGAGGGAAAAACTTACCTATGCTTTGCTGCATCAACCCCTCCGCTTTGGGGAAATACTTATCTACACAGTTTACAAGTATCAATCCCCGTGGTGACATTGGGGTGATCTAGGCACATAGGTTGATGCACGTTTTCGTCCTATTTCCCCGATGGAAATCTTGGGGTACTCTTTGTGGTTCTCTGTGTTGATTGAATGTTATGAATCTGAAATTGTTTGGTGTTATTTAGTACGAACTCTAGGGTTGTTTGTGAAAGCTATTGGGATGGCTCAATAGATTGATCGGAAATATAACCTTGGGGTGGTTCACTGCCTACAACAATTTCTTCTTATGTTCTCCGCTAATAGGAACTTTGGAGTGATTCTTTGTTGCACGTTGAGGGATGGTTATATGATTCAATTATGTTAGCACTGTTGAGAGATTGCACTAGTGAAAATATGAACCCTTGGCCTTATTTCCAAGCACTGATATATCGTTTTGCTCGTTGTTTGCCACTTGTTACCTTGCTGTTTTTATTTATTCAAATTACAAAAACCTGTTTCTACTATCCATAATACACTTGTATCACCATCTCTTTGCCGAACTAGTGCACCTATACAATTTGCCATTGTTGGATGTGTTGGGGACACAAGAGATTGTTTGTATTTGATTGCAGGGTTGTTTGAGAGAGACCATCTTCATCTTTCTCACCTCCCAGATTTATAAACCTTAGGCCATCTACTTGAGGGAAATTTGTTGTTGTCCTAGAAAACTCTGCGATTGGAGGCCCAATACAAATCTACAAGAATAAAGTTGTGTAGTAGACATCAAGCTGTTTTCTGGCGCCGTTGCCGATGAGGTGAGTGCTTGAAGGTACATCTTTAGATCTTGAAATTGAATCTTTTAGTTTCTGGTTTTTCACTAGTTTGGTTTTATAAAAGAAATCTACAAAAAAATTGAATTAAGGTTGCCTCAAATGCTTCATCTTTATAATGTCTTTCTTGAAAATGATGGATCGGAAAATTGTGCTCAAGTGTTAGAAGAAGAATTCAATAAAATGTTTGGCATTAAATCCTTGAATGATGAGAATGATTGCAATCTTGTTAATGTGTCTTCTTGAATATCGATGATGCTAATGATTTGCAAAGCCATAGGCTTGGGGATGCTATGTTTGATTAAGATCATCTTTTTAGTTCCCCCACTTTAAATGATCGAAATTATGATGATGATAGCATGCCTCCTATTTATGATTATTATATTGACGAAAGTGGGTTTGGAAGAGTGTCAGCTCTAGGTATTAATGATCCCACTATTTTGGAGGGTGTTGAATCTAATGACAATAATTATGAAAGTGGATTGGGTGAGGTCACAAGTTCATTTAATGACGATTCCACTATTTTGGAAGAGGTTCAATTGATTATGATAACCAAGTTGCTATCTATGATAATTATGGTGATGACATGTATGCTATAAATAGTAATGATATCCATGAAACTTGTCATCATGATTTTAATGTTCAATTTGGTTATTGATACGTCCATTTTGCATCATGCTTTTATATTGATATTTATTGCATTATGGGATGTTATTACACATTTTTGTACAATACTTATGCCTTTTCTCTCTTATTTTACAAGGTTTACATGAAGAGGGAGAATGCTGGCAGCCGGAATTGTGGACTGGAAAAGGAGCAAATCTGAGATACCTATTCTGCACAACTCCAAAAGTCTTGAAAATCAACGGAGAATTATTTTGGAATATATAAAAAATACTAGGCGAAGAAAATACCAAAGGGGACCCACCAGGCAGCACAAGCCTGGAGGGCGCGCCCTACCCCCCAGGGCGCGCCCTAGTGGCTTGTGGGCCCCCTGGCTGGCCTCCGGTGCCCATCTTCTGCTATATGGAGGGTTTTGACCTGGAACAAATCAGAAGAGATCTTTCGGGACGAAGCGCCGCCGTCTCGAGGCGGAACTTGGGCAGAACCAATCTAGGGCTCCGGCGGAGCTATTCTGCCGGGGAAGCTTCCCTCCCGGAGGGGGAAATCGAAGCCATCGTCATGACCAACGATCCTCTCATTGAGAGGGGGTCAATCTCCATCAACATCTTCACCAGCACCATCTCCTCTCCAAACCCTAGTTCATCTCTTGTATCCGATCTTTGTCTCAAAACCTCAGATTGGTACCTGTGGGTTGCTAGTAGTGGTGATTACTCCTTGTAGTTGATGCTAGTTGGTTTACTTGGTGGAAGATCATATGTTTAGATCCTTAATGATAATCAATACTCCTCTGATTATTAACATGAATATGCTTTGTGAGTAGTTACGTTTGTTCCTGAGGACATGGGATAAGTCTTGTTATAAGTAATCATGTGAATTTGGTATTCGTTCGATATTTTGATGAGATGTATGTTGTCTTTCCTCTAATGGTGTTATGTGAACGTCGACTACATGACACTTCACCATTATTTGGGACTAGGGGAAGGCATTGGGAAGTAATAAGTAGATGATGGGTTGCTAGAGTGACAGAAGCTTAAACCCGAGTTTATGCGTTGCTTCGTAAGGGGCTGATTTGGATCCATATGTTTCATGCTATGGTTAGATTTATCTTAATTCTTCTTTCGTAGTTACGGATGCTTGCGAGAGAGGTTAATCATAAGTGGGTGGCTTGTCCAAGTAAGGGCAGCACCCAAGCACCGGTCCACCCACATATCAAATTATCAAAGTAACGAACGTGAATCATATGAGCATGATGAAAACTAGCTTGACAGAAATTCCCATGTGTCCTCGGGAGCGCTTTGCTCTATATAAGAGTTTGTACAGGCTTGTCCTTTGCTATAAAAAGGATTGGTCCACCTTGCTGCACCTTTGCTACATTTGTTACTTGCTATCCGTTACGAATTATCTTATCACAAAACTATCTGTTACCGATAATATCAGTGCTTGCAGAGAATACCTTACTGAAAACCGCTTGTCATTTCCTTCTGCTCCTCGTTGGGTTCGACACTCTTACTTATCGAAAGGACTACGATAGATCCCCTATACTTTTGGGTCATCAAGACTCTTTTCTGGCGCCGTTGCCGGGGAGTGAAGCGCCTTTGGTGAGTGGAACTTGGTAAGGAAAAATTTATATAGTGTGCTGAAATTTACATTCACTTGTTACTATGGAAAATAATCCTTTGAAGGGCTTGTTCGGGTTATCTTCACCCCGACCGGAAGCACAAATAGATGCTCCTCAACTTAACGCACCTACTGAAAATATTTATTATGAGATTCCTTCGGGTATGATAGAGAAACTGCTAGCTAATCCCTATGCAGGAGATGGAACACTACATCCTGATTTGCATCTAATCTATGTGCATGAAGTTTGTGGATTATTTAAGCTTGCAGGTTTACCCAAGGATGATGTCAAGAAGAAGGTCTTTCCTTTATCTTTGAAGGAGAAGGCATTGACATGGTATAGGCTATGTGATGATATTGGATCATGGAACTACAACCGATTGAAATTGGAATTTCATTAGAAGTTTTATCCTATGCATCTGGTTCATCGTGATCGGAATTATATTTATAATTTTTGGCCTCGTGAAGGAGAAAGTATCGCTCAAGCTTGGGGGAGGCTTAAGTCAATGTTATATTCATGCCCCAATCATGAGCTCTCAAGAGAAATTATTATTCAGAATTTTTATGCTCGGCTTTCTCGTAATGATCAATCCATGCTCGATACTTCTTGTACTGGTTCCTTTATGAAGAAAGATATTGAATTCAAATGGGACTTATTGGAAAGAATTAAACGCAACTCCGAAGATTGGGAACTCGATGAAGGTAAGGAGTTAGGTATAAACCTTAAGTTTGATTGTGTTAAATCCTCTATAGACACCGATGCTTTTCGTGAATTTAGCACTAAATATGGACTTGACTCTAAGATAGTAGCTTCTTTCTGTGAATCGTTTGCTGCTCATGTTGATCTCCCTAAGGAGAAGTGGTTTCAATATCATCCTCCCATTGAAGTAAAAGTAGTTGAACCTATTAAAGTTGAAGAAGAAACTATTATTTATAGTGTTGATCCTGTTATTCCTACTGCTTATATTGAGAAACCACCCTTCCCTGTTTGAATAAAGGAACATGCTAAAGCTTCAACTGTGGTTCGTAAGAGTTATACTAGAACACCTACACCCCTTGAACAGATCAAAGTTGAACCTAGTATTGCTATGGTTAAAGATCTCTTGGTTGATAATATTGATGGGCATGTTATTCATTTCTGTGATGAAGCTGCTAGAATTGCTAGACCTGATACTAAAAATAAACATAGACCTATTGTTGGCATGCCTGTTGTTTCTGTTAAAATAGGAGATCATTGTTATCATGGCTTATGTGATGTGGGTGCTAGTGTGAGTGCAATTCCCTTTACCTTATATCAAGAAATTATGAATGATATTGCACCAGCTGAATTAGAAGAAATTGATGTTACCATTAAGCTTGCTAATAGAGATACTATAGCACCAGTTGGGATTGTTAGATATGTTGAAGTCTTGTGTGGGAAAATAAAATATCCTACTGATTTTCTTGTTCTTGGTTCCCCACAAGATGATTTTTGTCCCATTATATTTGGTAGACCTTTCTTGAATACTGTTAATGCTAAGATAGATTGTGAGAAAGAAACTGTTACTGTAAGTTTTGGGGATGTGTCTCATGAGTTCAATTTCTCTAAATTTTGTAGACAACCCCATGACAAAGAATTGCCTAGTAAAGATGAAATTATTGGTCTTGCTTCTATTGCTGTGCCTCCTACTGATCCCTTAGAACAATATTTGCTAGATCATGAAAACGATATGCATATGAATGAAAGGAATGAAATAGATAAGATTTCCTTTGATCAACATCCTATTCCGAAACAAAACTTTCCTATTGAAATACTTGGGGATCCTCCTCCACCCAAGGGTGATCCCGTGTTTGAGCTTAAACAATTACCGGATACTCTGAAATACGCTTATCTTGATGAAAACAATATATATCCTGTTATTATTAGTGCTAACCTTTCAGAGCATGAAGAAAAGAGATTATGGAAAACTTTGAGGAAGCACAGTGCTGCTATTGGATATACTCTTGATGATCTTAAGGGTATAATCCCACTCTATGTCAGCATAAAATTAATATCGAGCCTGATGCTAAACCAGTTGTTGATCACCAACGACCGTTAAATCCTAAAATGAAAGAAGTGGTAAGAAATGAAATACTAAAGCTTCTGGTGGCAGGTATAATTTATCCTATTGCTGATAGTAGATGGGTTAGTCCCGTTCATTGTGTTCCTAAGAAAGGAGGTATTACCGCTGTTCCTAATGATAAAAATGAATTGACCCCGCAAAGAATTGTTATAGGATATAGAATGGTAATTGATTTTAGGAAATTAAATAAAGCTACTAGGAAAGATCATTACCCTCTACCTTTTATTGATCAAATGCTAGAAAGACTATCCAAACACACACATTTTTGCTTTCTAGATGGTTATTCTAGTTTCTCTCAAATACCTGTGTCAAAAGAGGATCAAGAAAAGACAACTTTTACTTGTCCTTTCGGTACCTTTGCTTATAGACGTATGCCTTTTGGTTTATGCAATGCACCTGCTACCTTTCAAAGATGTATGACTGCTATATTCTCTGACTTTTGTGAACAGATTGTTGAGGTTTTCATGGATGATTTTTCCGTTTATGGAACTTCTTTTGATGATTGCTTGAGCAACCTTGATCGATTTTTGCAGAGATGCGAAGAAACTAATCTTGCCTTGAATTGGGAAAAGTGCCACTTTATGGTTAATGAAGGTATTGTCTTGGGGCACAAAATCTTCGAAAGAGGTATTGAAGTTGATAAAGCTAAAGTTGATGCTATTGAAAAAATGCCGTGTCCTACGGAGATCAGAGGTATAAGAAGTTTCCTTGGTCATGCTGGTTTCTGTAGGAGGTTTATTAAAGACTTCTCTAAGATTTCTAGGCCTCTCACTAATCTTTTGCAAAAAGATATTCCATTCGTTTTTGATGATGATTGTGTAGAAGCATTTGAAATTCTTAAGAAAGCCTTGATTTCTGCACCTGTTGTTCAACCACCTGATTGGAACCTACCCTTTGAAATTATGTGTGGTACTAGTGATTATGCCATTGGTGTTGTTCTAGGACAAAGAGTTGATAAGAAATTAAATGTTATCCATTATGCTAGTAAAACTCTAGACAGTGCTCAAAGAAACTATGCTACCACTGAAAAGGAATTTTTAGCAGTTGTGTTTGCTTGTGATAAGTTCAGACCTTATATTGTTGATTCCAAAGTAATTGTTCACACTGATCATGCTGCTATTAAATATCTTATGGAAAAGAAAGATGCTAAACCTAGACTTATTAGATGGGTTTTTCTGCTACAAGAATTTGATTTGCATATTATTGATAGAAAGGGTGCTGAGAACCCCGTAGCAGACAACTTGTCTAGGTTAGAAAATGTTCTTGATGACCAAGTACCTATTGATGATAGCTTTCCTGATGAACAATTAGCTGTCATAAATGCTTCGCGTAAGGCTCCATGGTATGCTGATTATGCTAATTACATTGTTGCTAAATTTATACCACCTAGTTTCACGTACCAACAAAAGAAAAAGTTCTTCTATGATTTAAGACATTACTTTTGGGATGATCCACACCTTTATAAAGAAGGAGTAGATGGTGTTATTAGACGTTATGTACCTGAACATGAACAGGAACAGATCCTTCACAAGTGTCATTCCGAGGCCTACGGAGGACACCACGCTGGAGATAGAACTGCACATAAGGTACTACAATCTGGTTTTTATTGGCCTACTCTCTTCAAGGATGCTCGTAAGTTTGTCTTGTCTGGTGATGAATGTCAAAGAATTGGTAATATTAGTAGACGTCAGGAAATGCCTATGAATTACTCACTTGTTATTGAACCATTTGATGTTTGGGGTTTTGATTATATGGGACCTTTTCCAAAGTCTAACGGGTATACTCATATCCTAGTTGCTGTTGATTATGTTACTAAGTGGGTAGAAGCTATTCCAACTAGTAGTGCTGATCATAACACTTCTATTAAAATGCTTAAAGAAGTTATTTTCCCTAGATTTGGAGTCCCTAGATATTTAATGACTGATGGTGGTTCACACTTTATTCATGGTGCCTTCCGTAAATTGCTTGCGAAGTATGATGTTAATCATAGAATTGCGTCTCCTTATCATCCTCAGTCTAGTGGTCAAGTAGAATTGAGCAATAGAGAAATTAAAATGATCTTGCAGAAGACTGTTAATAGATCTAGAAAGAATTGGTCTAAGAAACTTGATGATGCATTATGGGCTTATAGAACTGCTTACAAAAACCCTATGGGTATGTCTCCGTATAAAATGGTTTATGGTAAAGCATGTCACTTACCTCTAGAACTAGAACATAAAGCTTATTGGACAATTAAAGAGCTCAACTATGATTTCAAACTTGCTGGTGAGAATAGGTTATTTGACATTAGCTCACTTGATGAGTGGAGAACCCAGGCCTATGAGAATGCCAAGTTGTTTAAAGAAAAAGTTAAGAGATGGCATGATAAAAGGATACAAAAGCGTGAATTCAATGTAGGTGATCATGTCTTGCTATACAATTCTCGTTTAAGATTTTTTTGCAGGAAAAGTTCTCTCTAAATGGGAAGGGCCTTACATTATCGAGGAAGTGTATCGTTCCGGTGCCATCAAGATCAACAACGCCGAAGGCACAAACCCGAAGGTGGTAAACGGGCAAAGAATCAAACATTATATCTCAGGTACTCCCATAAATGTTGAAACCAATATTATGAATACCATAACTCCGGAGGAGTACATTAGGGAGACCTACCAGAACGTTTCAGACTCCGAAAAGGAAAAGGTATGTGTTACGGTAAGCAAACCGACTCCAAAACTTTTCCAATAGCAATTTTTATCCGCTTTGGAATATTTAATAAATTAGGAAAATTTAAAGTAGTCCGAAGAGTGCACGAGGAGGCGACAAGCCAGGAGGGCGCGCCCTAGTGGCTTGTGGCCACCCTGTGTACCCTCCGGACTCCGTTTTCTTGTGGTGTACTCCTTTCGGTTGGTAAAAATTCATTATATAATCTCCCGAAGGTTTGGACCTTCGTATCACGACAATATCTCATGTTTTTGTTTCGAGTTGTTTTCCGGATAGATTTAGATCGACATGACGTCCCCAAGTGCATCGAAGGACAAGTTCTTTGAGAAGGTCATCAACCCCTACCTTGCGGAGGTGCTGCGACACCCTCAAACCATTGAGATGCGTGAGGGGGTGCTGCAAATCCGTAATGTTGAGGGGCCAAAGAAGATCGTAAGCGTGGAGACAAGGCTCGAAGCAATGGAGCAACAAGTCTTCAAGTGCCAAGGGATGGTGGAACGCGGACTCAATGCCAATCACATGATGATCGCGGAGTTTACCCATAAGCACAAGCTAGACGCTAAGGACATCGGGGAGCACATCTTCAAGCTTTACGAGAAAATCGAGCATCTCCAAGCCTAGATCTATGACCTGCAAAACCAAAACTGTGAGTATGAATACAGATTTAAGAGAATGAGTTTGGCTGCAGATTTGAGGATCCCGGAGACTCGTTCATCTTTTTACGATGGTGAGCCTATGCCTTGCAAGACGGAGGACAAGCTTCCAACCTCATCAACAACTCCAACATCACCACCTCCGAAGAAAGACAACTAAACACATGGGTATGGGCACTCCCCTTGGCTTGTGCCAAGCTTGGGGGAGGTGCCCCGGTATCGTATCACCATCACATCTTTTACTTTTATCGTTTTTCTTAGTTCGATCCTTTTGGTTATATCTTGATCTAGTAGAATAAAGTTTTTTGCGTGATCTAGTTTTGAGTTTTACCTTATGTTCCCCCTATCTAAGCAAGCCCGAGAGTTATATAATAAAAAGTAGTTTGAGTTGAGGGCTTTGCTTGCTTGCTATGATCTTGAGAAAAAGAAATAGAAAGAAGAATAAAATAAAAGCGAGTATAAATGATGATCTTATGGGGGGTGATGACTTCACATATAAGAAGTATGTCGATTGAAATTTGTTGTGAGTTGACAAATATAGCGATTAGTCATTGTTGCAATTAAAAGGAAGTAATAAAGAAAGAGAGGTTCACATATAAATATATTATCTTGGACATCTTTTATGATTGTGAGCACTCATTAAAATATTATATGCTAAGAAGTTGATGTTGGACAAGAAAGACAACATATTGGGTTATGTTTGCTTATTTCCGAATAGAAGTTCTATGGTTATAGATCCTTTAACATGTGACGCTTGCTTCCACCCCATATCAGCCAAAATTTCCGCACCAAGTAGAGATACTACTTGTGCATCCAAACACCCTTAACCCAGTTTTGCCATGAGAGTCCACCTTACCTACCTACGGATTGAGTAAGATCCTTCGAGTAAGTTGTCATCGGTGCAAGCAATAAAAATTGCTCTCTAAATATGTATGATCTATTGGTGTGAGGAAAATAAACTTTATACGAACTTGTGATAGGGAAGAAATAAAAGCGACAGACTGCATAATAAAGTTCTTTATCACAAGGGGCAATATAAAGTGACGTACTTTTGCATTAAGGGATTGCGCATCCAACTATAAAAGCGCATGACAACCTCTGCTTCCCTCTGCAAAGGGCCTATCTGTTACTTTTACTTTCTAGTACTTACCTTTATGCAAGAGTCGTGGTGATCTCCACCACTTCCTTTATTTCGCCTTTCTCTGTTGGCAAGCGTCATGTGTTGGGGAATGATCTAGACACATATATCCACTCGGATGTGGGTGATCATGAGTTATTTCTGTTGACATTACCCTTGAGGTAAATAGTTGGGAGGCAAAACTATAAGCCCCTATCTTTCTCTGTGTCCGATTAAAGCTTTGACCTCATAGGTACCACATGAGTGTTAGCAATTATGAAAGACTTAAAGATGATTGAGTATGTGGATTTGCATTACAAGCTCTTATATTGACTCTTTCCGATGTTATGATAAATTGCAATTGCTTCAATGACTGAGATCATAGTTTGTTGGCTCTCAATAGAGTTCTTGATTCATACTTTACCTTGTGAATGGATTGTTACTCTAGTATAAGAAATTATATATTGATAAGTACTGTTGTTCTAAAAATGATCATGATGCCCTCATGTCCGTATTTTATTTTATCGACACCTCCATCTCTAAACATGTGGACATATTTATCGATTTCGGCTTTCGCTTGAGGACAAGCGAGGTCTAAGCTTGGGGGAGTTGATACGTCCATTTTGCATCATGCTTTTATATTGATATTTATTAAATTATGGGCTGTTATTACACATTTTTGTACAATACTTATGCCTTTTCTCTCTTATTTTACAAGGTTTACATGAAGAGGGAGAATGCCGGCAGCCGGAATTCTGGACTGGAAAAGGAGCAAATCTGAGATAGCTATTCTGCACAACTCCAAAAGTCCTGAAAATCTACGGAGAATTATTTTGGAATATATAAAAAATACTGGGCGAAGAAAATACCAGAGGGGACCCACCAGGCAGCCACAAGCCTGGAGGGCGCGCCCTACCCCCAAGGCGCGCCCTAGTGGCTTGTGGGCCCCCTGGCTGGCCTCCGGTGCCCATCTTCTGCTATATGGAGGTTTTTGACCTGGAAAAAATCAGAAGAGAGCTTTCGGGATGAAGCGCCGCCGTCTCGAGGTGGAACTTGGGCAGAACCAATCTAGGGCTCCGGCGGAACTGTTCTGCCGGAGAAACTTCCCTCCCGGAGGGGGAAATCAAAGCCATCGTCATCACCAATGATCCTCTCATCGAGAGGGGGTCAATCTCCATCAACATCTTCACCAGCACCATCTCCTCTCCAAACCCTAGTTCATCTCTTGTATCCGATCTTTGTCTCAAAACCTCAGATTGGTACCTGTGGGTTGCTAGTAGTGTTGATTACTCCTTGTAGTTGATGCTAGTTGGTTTACTTGGTGGAAGATCATATGTTCAGATCCTTAATGATAATCAATACTCCTCTGATTATGAACATGAATATGCTTTGTGAGTAGTTACGTTTGTTCCTGAGGACATGGGATAAGTCTTGTTATAAGTAATCATGTGAATTTGGTATTCGTTCGATATTTTGATGTATGTTGTCTTTCCTCTAGTGGTGTTATGTGAACGTCGACTACATGACACTTCACCATTATTTGGGCCTAGGGGAAGGCATTGGGAAGTAATAAGTAGATGATGGGTTGCTAGAGTGACAGAAGCTTAAACCCTAGTTTATGCGTTGCTTCGTAAGGGGCTGATTTGGATCCATTTGTTTCATGCTATGGTTAGATTTATCTTAATTCTTCTTTCGTAGTTGCGGATGCTTGCGAGAGAGGTTAATCATAAGTGGGAGGCTTGTCCAAGTAAGGGCAGCACCCTAGCACCGGTCCACCCACATATCAAATTATCAAAGTAACGAACGCGAATCATATGAGCATGATGAAAACTAGCTTGACAGAAATTCCCATGTGTCTTCGGGAGCGCTTTGCTTTATATAAGAGTTTGTCCAGGCTTGTCCTTTGCTATAAAAAGGATTGGGCCACCTTCCTGCACCTTTGCTACATTTGTTACTTCCTATCCGTTACGAATTATCTTATCACAAAACTATCTGTTACCGATAATCTCAATGCTTGCAGAGAATACCTTACTGAAAACCGCTTGTCATTTCCTTCTGCTCCTCTTTGGGTTTGACACTCTTACTTATCAAAAGGACTACGATAGATCCCCTATACTTGTGGGTCATCAGTTATGTCAATCATGTATCTCATCATAGTTATTTTGTTGAGTTTGCTCCCACTACTTTGAATGAGAAGAAAAATGGTTATGCGGAGAGTAATTAAATTTCTATGCATGTAGATCATGAAAAGAATGCTTTATGTGATAGTTGTATTGTTGAATTTGTTCATGATGCTACTGAAAATTATTTGGAGAGGGGAGGATATGCTTATTTATATTTCAACAACATCAAGTTTCCTCTCTTTATGTTGAAAGTTTTGAAGTTGTACTTGTTTTGCCTTCCTATGTTGGTTGATTCTTGCTATAATAAATTATGTGCTTACAAAATCCCTATGCATAGTAAGTGGGTTAGGCTTAAAACTTATTGTCATATGCTTCATGATGCTTCCTTTGTGTTTTAATTCTTTACTTTTATGTGAGCATCATTGAAATCATCATGCCTAGCTAGAAAAGCATGTTTTAGGAGACAACCCAATACTTATCACTTCTTGTTTTTGTGTGTTCACATGATTAAGATATTGTAGCAATCATGTTTTGTGCCTTTTAGTTAAATAATGTGCCAAGTAAAGCCTTTGGGGTTCTGTGCATACTTGTTGATTTGATTCTGTGTAAAAATAGAAAGTTTTGCCTCCAGTGTAATTTTTCTCTTATTTTACTGGAGCGTCAAAATATTCTGATTTTTTTACACAGTATTGCTATACAAATTCTATAAGTTTTCCAAATTGTTCAGAATTTTCAGAGATAGGGAAATATGGTTTTAGTTCATATCTCTACAGATTGTTCTGTTCTTGATAGATTCTATTTTGCATGCATAGTTTGCTTGTTTTAGTGTTTCCATACCTTGTAATGAGTGCTAAAAATTATGGGAATGATATAATACAATAGGCATAATGTGAGAACAATTATTAATCTTGTCTTGGCAGTACCTAAGTGAATGATCTATTTTTATTACACTAACCCATCTCATGAGTTTCGTTAAGTTTTGTGTGATTGAAGTTTTCAAGTTTTGGGTGAGATACCAATATGAGGAGAATAAGGAGCAGCAAGATCCTAAGGTTGGGGATGCCCAAGGCACCCCCAAGTTAATATTCAAGGAAGACTCAAGCATCTAAGCTTGGGGATGCCCCGGATGGCATCCCCTCCTTCGTCTTCAACACTATCGATAGATCTTACTTGGGGCTAAATTTTTATTATTCACATAATATGTGTTTTGCTTGGAGCATAATTTACTTTTTTAGACTTTGACTATTGTTATTTGTAATCATTTTTTCAATAAAAAGTACCAAGAATTGCCCTTTAGGATGCTTGAATTGCATGTTTGATGTGTGATGTACAAAACATAAACTTTTGCTGTTGTGTTTGAATTTTCATATTTTACTGGAACATGAAATGTTTCTGAAATTTTTACACAGTGTTTTCATACAAATTATTTATTACTTTCTAAATTTTCAGAATTTATTGAGTTACAATAGTACAGTTTTTGACAGATTGCTATCATAGTTTTATGATCTGCTTATCCTAGAGTTTTCTTGTCTTATATTGGTGGAAATAAATTTTCGACATGATAGTATACAATAGCTAATGTTTGAAAATTATTATGCAACTTCTGTTCATAGTACATGAAGTGTTGATTTATTCTTATGTGCACCAACTTAGCCCACGAGTTTTTGTCAAGTTTTGTGTGGATGAAGCTTTTAAGATTTAGGAAAAACTGTGACATGAGAGGAATTAACGAGACACAAGAGCTCAAGCTTGGGGATGCCCAAGGCTCCCCTAGTCAATATTACAAGTAGACTCAAGCATCTAAGCTTGGGGATGCCACGTTAGGGATCCCATCTCTCTTCGTCAACAAATATCGCTTAGCCTATGTTGAGCCTAAGTTTTTATTCGTTCACATGATATGTGCTTTTCTTGGAGTGTATTTTTTGTTTTGTTTGATGTTTGAATTGAATCCTTTGATCTAAAATCTTTATTTGGAGAGAGTCTTCACATAGCCACTTAATTGTTTAACTACTCATTGATATTCACTTGTATCTTCTTGGAGTAGTTTGATGTTTACTCTTGTGCTTCACTTATATCCTAGGAGTAAATTGTGAATGAATTGAATATCATAAATATGAAATTACATATGTTGTAAATTTTTAGTAGTGATTTCACATCGGGTTTAGAAAGTAAAATCTATTGAAGTTTGACAATCACAATATTGGTCATACAAGTAATTTATGAATGATTAGTATAAGGAAGAGAACTTTCGCATACAAATATATTATCTTGGATAGCTTTTATGATTGTGAATATCCATTAATTATTTTCAACCTTGATAAAATTAGTTGAAGTTGTAAAAGGAAGATAACGTAATGAGTTATGTTTGGGTATACTTCCATAGTAGTTATATTGTTATGGATCCTCCAACATGTGGTGCTTGTTCATAACCTTTTGCTAGCCAAAACTTCTTACTAAGTAGAGATACGACTTGTGCATCTACAATCCTTGAGATAAGTTTCTTCCATGAGTGTCCACCATATCTACATATATACAGTATTACCCTGCCGTTCCAAGTAAATTTGGAATGCCATCTCTAAAACCGTCAAATAAACATCTGTTTTGTGTGCCCGTACCACTCATGGAGTGACGAGGCGGTCAGTATCTTCCATGCTAAGCGGGTTATTCTCATGATGGATGTTTATTTACTTGTGATTGCAGGAGAGATGCTGGTGAAAAGGATGCCCAGTCCTGCATAATACAGAAAAAATAAACAATAAATCTCCTAGAAATTTGATTGTTTGGAGGGCACTCGTGGATTTGGCTAGACATGGAAAGTGTTTGAATGGAGGAGGGGGAGTAAAAATTTCATTCTATTTGGGAACCACCAATAATGTGTTTAGCATGGAAGATACCGAAATCCTTTGTCGTGACATTGACAGGAAAGGCATACCACCCAAAATATATCCATGTCTACTTTAAACTTTGAGCTCTGAAACCTAAGCAAATCCCTGCTTCCCTCTGCAAAGGCACATTCTATTTACTTTTATGTTATTTACTTTTCATGTGGAGTCAACTTCTTATTTCAACCTCAATCTCTACTTGGCAAGCATCATGTGGTGGGAATAGATCCAGGCATATACTTCCAGTCAAATATATTTGATCATGAATTATTATTGTTGACAACTATCTCTATGCTAAGTAAGTTGGCAGGCAAAACACGAAGCCCCTATCTTCCTGCATGTTTGATGAATGCTATTTGTTCTAAAAATATGCTTTGAGTATTAGCAATCATAGAAGAGTATACGATAATTGAGTATGTGAAGCACTTACTTAGACTTTGTAGAAAACAATATGAATTGTAATTGTTTGGTGACTGAGAACATAGGTTGTTAAGTTTAAAGAGAATGCATTGTTTGAACCATGACATGTGAACTGATTGCTACTTTATCATCATGAGTTTTATGAGAAAAAGTTGTTGTTTATGATGCTAGGAAAATGGATTGAAATTATCATTGATCAAACTTATACACTATGCTAGCATTCACACTTCATAAATTATTTCTTTTATCATTTACCTACTCGCGAACGAGTAGGAATTAAGCTAGGGGATGTTGATACCTCTCTAACATATCGATAATTGATGAAGTATACATGCCATATTTACCCAAGTTTCATATGGTTTTGATGCACTTTTATATGATTTGAGTGAAACTAACCCGGACTGACGTTGTTTCTAGTAGAATTACCAAGGTGTTATTTTTGTGCAGAAATGAAAGTTCTCGGAATGAGCCAAAACCTTTTGGTGGTTTTTTGGGAACAAAAGAGACCCTCGAAACTTCTTGGAAGGACCAGACAAAGTCTAGGTTGGCGACGAGCTAGGGGGCGCTCCCCCTAGGGTGTGTGGGCCTATCTCGTGGATCCCTCGGGTACCCCCCTGGCGTGAAACCAATACCAGGAAACCTTTAAATCCCAAAACCTCCAGAACTTAACCTGGAACTTCCGCTCTGCCGCCACAATCCTTTGTAACGAAGAAATCTCTTCATGAGCACTTAGCGATGCCCTGTCGGAGGGGAAAATCATCACCTAAGGCCATCTTCATCATCCTGGCGGTCTCCATGACGAGGAAGGAGTAGTTCTCCCTCGGGGTTGAGGGTATGTACCAGTAGCTATGTGTTTAATCTCTCTTCGTGTTCTTGAGTTGACACGATCTTGATGTATCACGGGCTTTGTTAATATAGTTGGATCATATGGTGTTCTTCCCTCTCTATCTTGATGTCGTGAATTGAATCTTTCCCTTTGAGATTTTGTTATGTTGGATTGAATACTTTGGATTTGATAACACTTGATATATGTCTTGCATGTGGATACCCATGGTGACAATGGGGTGTTCTATTGAGTCACTTGATATATGTTTTGGTTATCAACTTGTGGATCCCCGTGGTGACATTGGGGTGATCTAGGCACATAGGTTCATGCACGTTTTCTTCCTACTTTCTCCGATAGAAATCTTGGGTACTCTTTGAGGTTCTTTGTGTGGATTGAATGTTATGAATCTGAAATTGTTTGGTCTTATTTAGTACGCACTCTAGGGAAGTTTGTGACACCTATGTGGATGGCTCAATAGATTGATCGGACAGATAACCTTGGGGTGGTTCGCTGCCTACACCAATTCTTCTTATGTACATCGCTAATAGGAACTTTTGATTGATTCTTTGTTGCACGTTGAGGGATGGTTATATGATTCAATTATGTTAGCAATGTTGAGAGATTGCACTAGTGAAAGTATGAACCCTAGGCCTTATTTCCAAGCATTGATATACCGTTTTTCTCGTTGTTTGCCACTTGTTACCTTGCTGTTTTTATTTATTCAGATTACAAAAGTCTATTTCTACTATCCATACTACACTTGTATTACAATCTCTTCGCCGAACTAGTGTACCTATACAATTTGCCATTGTATTGGGTGTGGTGGAGACACAAGAGATTGTTTGTATTTGATTACAGGGTTGTTTGAGAGAGACCATCTTCATCCTACGCCTCCCACGGATTGATAAACCTTAGGTCATCTACTTGAGGGAAATATGCTACTATCCTACAAAACTCTGCGCTTGGAGGCCCAACACGACTCTACAGGAATAATGTTGTGTAGTAAACATCAATCATCACCAGCTTACTCCCCCTTTATGCAGCGATGTAACCCTTATTTTCCCACTTTATTCTCTACTTAAACATGGTGCTTTATGTAACATATTATTATCCAATGATGTGCTGCCATCCTATGATGTTTGAGTAGATTCTTTTTGTCCTACGGGTTAATTAGGGTATGATGTGATTTATATGAGTTACATGTTAATATGGTGATGTCCTATGGTGCCCTCCATGCCGCGCGCACATCTGGGAATTCCCGTTGTAGGGTGTTGCAATACATTCATGATTCGCTTATACTGGGTTGCGAGAGTTACGGAAGCTTAAACCCGAGTAAGGGGGTTGTTGCGTATGGGAGTAAAGGGGAGTTGTTACTTAATGATATGGTTGGTTTTACCTTAATAAGGTTTAGTAGTTGCAGACGCTTGCTAGAGTTCCAACCATAAGTGCATATGATCCAAGTACGGAAAGTGTGTTAGTTTACGCCTCTCCCTCATTCCATATAGCAAGTATCACGCCTTTCATATTAAATTGCCTATGGACAGTAATCTATTGTGTTACAAAAAGCTCTCTACTAAAACAAACTAACTTTTATTATCTCACAAAGTACTTCTAGTTTTATTCTCGCAAAGTACTTTATTACTTGTTTGTAGGTAAAGTGAACATTGGTGTGCATACAATTGTATCGGTAGTCGATAGAACTTGAGAGAACATTGATTCTACCTTTAGCTCCTCGTTGGGTCCGACACTCTTATTTTATTGAAAATGCTAGAAATGGTCCCCTATACTTGTGGGTTATCAAGTCCTTTTCTGGCTCCGTTGCTGAGGAGCAGCAACATAGGGTGAATATTCTCGTGTGTGCTTATTTAATTTATCACTAAGGAATTTTTATTTTGAATTCTAAGTTGTTTTATATCTTTAGTTATGGATATGGAACAGAAAACACAAAAAAAATTAGGTTTAGTTGTTACTCATGGAGATGGGGAACCTGCTAAAACCATCAATGATGGTTATGTTGAAAACATTAAATACTACTTTGATAATCATGACAAATCTCCATTCAACTTGATAATGGGAGACACTTTGTATCACCAGAAATACTTTAGGGATTATCACTTTTCTCAAAAAGAGAAACATTTATGGGATCAAATTAAAATGTTACGTTGGTATGCTTGCAATGTGTGCTTCAGATATGATTATACTTGTTGCTCCAAGATGAAGGCTCCACACCTTCCCTTTCAATGTGAATTTAATGACAATGAAACCTTGGCTTATTATGCTAATGGTGTATATGATTATTATGATGTGTAACAAATAGAAGAATTTGTTTCTTTTAAGTGTGCTTATGAAATTGAATCTTTGTTTATAAAGTATGAAATTTGTGATGATGCCATCTACAGATCTGGAGATATTGCTATACTTAAATCTTTCTATGAAAATTATAAATAAATTGTTGATATTGATAAATTTATTAAGAGAATGCCTGCTACCCTGGAGGAGATTAATATTTTGCAGGCTCCTATACAAGAAGAAATTGCTGAAACTGTGAGCTCATTAGATGAAAAAGATGAGAAGGAGAGCGAGGAACAAAAGGAGGAAGAGCAGATTGATCACCCGTGCCCACCTTCGAATGAGAGTAACTCTTTATCTCACACATTGTTTAATTCCCCTTTGTGCTTATCGAAGGATGAATCCTATGATTCCCTGGATTCATTTGAAATACCCCTTTTTGATGATCTTGATGTTTGCTATGCATGTGGCCATGAAGCCAGTATGGATTATTCTTATTGAAATGAACTTGCTATAGTTCCATATGTTAAGCATGAAATTGCTGCTATTGCACTCACACACGATAGTCCTATTACCTTTTTTAATTCTCCCAGCTACACTATAATGGAGAAGTTGGCATTTATTAAGGATTATACTGATGGGTTGTGTTTTACCATTGCACATGATGATTTTTATGGGTATAATATGCATGTGTTGTGTGCTCCTACTTGCAATTATTATGAGAGAGGAACCGAATCTTCACCTATCTATGTTCCTAACATGATAAAATTGCAAGAAACTACTTATGCTATGTATTGGTCTTTACTTTGTGTGAATGAATTGTTCTTTTATGACATGCCAATGCATAGGAAGAGAGTTAGACTTCGTTGTTACACGATATATATACTTTGTGCTCATTACTAAATTACGAATCATTGTTAATTAAAATTGGCTTAGATATACCTTGGGATCCCGGTAGATCAGTTACTTGAGCACAATATGCCTAGCTTAATGGCTTTAACGAAAGCGCTGCCTAGGAGACAACCCAGAACTTTTAGAGAGTTATTTTGTTCTCTTGTGTTCTTTTAAAATAATTAAAAACAAAAAAGGAATCTCTATTTCTGTGCCCCTCATTGCTTAGTCCTCCTCAGTTTTGCCCAAGCCTACTCTTTTTGCTCACTTTCCCCTCCACCGCGCGACCCGCCCTCACCAATGCCCAAACGGGGGTTTGCTGTTGGTTAAGGAAGTTGACTGTTAGTCGGTGCTGTTACTGACATGTCGGACACACTGTGCCAGGTAGCGTTCACACAATCGGCCGTTTGCGTGCCCGCATGCATGTGTAGACACATCGGAGTCACGTTAGTGCTTTCACACACGGGGAGTACGCACCGTGCAGTTCCCATACGAAGAGTCGTGTCGCTGGCGTGCCGCCCATCAGACATGTATAACCCCCATTCCTATCCCAATCCCCTCACCTCCCCTTGCTCCCCTGCTACTTGTGAGCTGCGTTGGGATTTACCGTGAAGAGGAGAGGAGATGCAGCACGGTAGAGATAAGTATGTCCCTCAGTGAGAACCAAGGTTATCGAACCAATAGGAGAACCAAGCAAACTCCTTTCAACAGCACCTACACACACAAAACCAAACACTTGCACGCAACACGGGCAAGAGGGTTATCAAGCCCCTTGAACTCGTTACTTGCAAGGATTAAATCTTGATAGAGATAGATCATATAAAAGCAAAGTAAAATAACAGTAAATAAATTGCAGCAAAGTACTTGTAGGGTTTTAGTATTTATGATTAAGTAGACCCCGGGGCCATAGTTTCCGCTAGAGACTCTTCCCTTGAACATAGCATATGGTGGGTAGACAAATTACTGTTGGGCAATTGACATAATAGCGCATAGTTAGGGCATGCTATTCATGGAAATGATCATGTATATAGGCATCACGTCCATAAACAAGTAGATTGAAACGATCATGCATCTACTACTATTACTCCGCCAATCGACGAAAACGATTCTGCATCCATGGTATTAAGTTCATGACAAACGGAGTAACACATTAAGCAAGATGACATGATGTAGAAAAAGTAAGACAAGCAATATGTTCAGACCCCGTCGTTTTATCCTTAATGGCAACAATACAAATATGTGTCTTGTCCCTTTCTGTCACTAGGATATAGAGCACCGCAAGATTGAACCCATTACAACGCACCACTCCCGCTGAACATAAATCAATCTAGTTGGCCAAACCAAACCGATAGATCAGAGAGAAATACGAAGCTATAACAATCATGCATAATAAAATTTAGAAAACACTCAATTACTTTCAATGAATAATCTGGTTATAAACCCACAATTCATCGGATCCCAACAAACACATGGCAAAAGAGGATTACATCGGATAGATCACCGCAAGAATCACGGTGTACATGGTATTGAAGATCAAAGAGATACAGAAAGTCATCTAGGTACCAGCTATGGACCCATAGGTCTGTGGTGGACTACTCACACATCTTCATGGAGGCAGCAATGTTGATGAAGAAGGCCTCCATGATTGATTCCCCCTCCGACAGTATCGGAAAAGATCTCTAGATGAGCTCCCGGCGGAACAGAGGCTTGCGGCGGCGGAGATAGTGTTTCGGGTAGCTCTCTGTTGGTTTCCCGATTTTATAGAACTTATGGAGGTGGAATTAGGTTAGACGGAGCCACGAGGGGCCCACAAGGTAACAGTGCGTGCCCTGTTGCCTTGTCGTCTCCTCGCTTCGCGTCTAGTCTCCTCCCGAAGCTTCCAGGGTCTCTTTTGTCCAGAAAAAAATCATCAAAAAGTTTTGTAGCATTTGGACTTCGTTTGGTACTAATTTCCTGGGAAACCAAAAACAAGCAGAAAACAACAGCTGACACTAGGCACTGGATTAATAGGTTAGTTCCCAAAAATGATATAAAATAACATATAATGGCATATAAAGTTTCCTAGTTTGATAATATTATAGCATGGAATAATCAAAAATTATCGATACGTTGGAGATGTATCAGCATCCCAAGCTTAATTCCTACTCGTCCTCGAGTAGGTAAATGATAAAAACAGAATTTTTGATGCAACATGCTACCCAACATCTAATCTCTTTTAGGTATGATCATTGAGAAATGATGAACTAATTGATATCAACATAATAATATCTATGAACATAAACAACATAATCATTACTTTTCAAAATATACGATCCTTAAAGAATGTTATTCCCTACTCATTTTATCATATCAAGCATGGCATGACTCCGCCTTCACCGCATAAGTATAAATCATGAGCACCCCGGTGTCAAACCAGACAACTGGATCATACTTCTAACGCGCTTCAGCATTTTCAACTCCACCCAATATATGAGCGTGAACCATGGATATAGCATATGGGTGGAATAGATTATTGTGGTAGAGATCAAAAGGAGTCAAAGTGGAAAGGAAGTGTCGCATCAACTAGGCGGATCAACGGGCTATGGAGATGCCCATCAATTGATATCAATGCGAGGAGTAGGGATTGCCATGCAATGGATGCACTAGAGATATAAGTGTATGAAAGATAAACAGAAGCTAAGTGGGTGTGCATCCAACTTGCTTGCTTATGAACACCTCGGGCATTTGAGGAAGCCTGTCATCGGAATATGCAAGCCAAGTTCTATAATGTAAAATTGCCACTAGCATATGAAAATGACAACTAAGGAGACTCTCTATATGAAGAACATGGTGCCACTTTGAGGCACAAGTGTGGTAAATGGATAGTAACATTGTTCCTTCTCTCTTTTCTCTCATTTTTTTCATGGTGAGCATTTCTCCCCTTTTTTGCCTCCCCCATTTCCTTTTTATTTATTTTTTGTGTGGGAATTATAGTCTCCATCACCCTTTCCTCACCGTAACAGTGCTCTAAAAATGATGATCATCACAATTTTATCTACTTACAACTCGATATTACAACTCAATGAAGAACAATATGACTCTATATGAATGCCACTGGCAGTCTATCAGGATGTGCAATTATCTAGCATAACATGTTGATAATGATGAATAGTGGCTTTGCCACGAATACTATGTTAGCTACATGATCATGCAAAGCAATATAATGATGAATGATATGTATCCAACGTATCTATAATTTTTGATTGTTACATGCTGTTATATTATCATTCTTGGATGTTTTATAAGCATTATATAGCAACTTTATATCATTTTTTGGGACTAACCTATGGACATAGTGCCTAGTGCCAGTTGTTGTTTTTAGCTTGTTTTTTACTTCGCAGAATATCAATACCAAACGGAGTCCAATTGCCACGAAACTTTTTGGAGATTTTTTTGGACCAGAAGACAACTTGGGAGCCAAGGAAGCACCTAGGGGAGACCCGTGGGGCCCACGATACACCAGGGCGCACTAGAGGCCCCCGGCGCGCCCTGATGTATCGTGGGGCCCACGGAGGTCTTTTCCACCGCCTCTCAGCTCTATAAATCCTCAGAAATTCCAGAAATCCTAGAGGAGTCAACGAAACACAATTCCAGCCAGCGCAAGTTCCAGAACCACGAGATCCAATCTAACACCATCACGGAGGAGTTCATCATCCTCATTGGTGCCTCTCCGATGATGCGTGAGTAGTCCACCATAGACCTATGGGTCCGTAGGCAGTAGCTAGATGGCTTTCTCTCTCTCTTTTGATTCTCAATACAATGGTCTCTTGGAGATCTATTTGATGTAATGACTTTTTGTGGTGTGTTTGTTGGGATCCGATGAAGTCTGAGTTCATGATCAGTTTCTATCCATGAATATTATTTGAGTCTTCTTTGATCTCTTATATGCATGATTATTTATAGCCTCGTATTTGTTCTTCGAATCTTTGGTTTAGTTAGGCCAATTAGATCAATTTTTCTTGCCATGCGAAGAGGTGCTTTGTGATGGGTTCGATCTTGCGATGTCCTCTCCCAGTGACACACACTATAGGAATCAGCTTCTTTGCCGCCTACCATAGAGGACGGCAAAGGTTCATACCACGGACGGCAAATGTCTTTGCCGTCAGCCAGCTGACGACCCCACTTTCGGCGCTGAAAGCAACGGTAAACAGCTTCTTTGCCGTCTGCAAAGAAGTAGCGGACAACAAAGCTCTTTACCATCGGGCTTGCCAGCCGGGCGGACGGCAAAGATCCTTGATGGCAAAGTGCATGTGTTAGCCCCGTTAGGTGGCTAACGGCAGACTTTGCCGTCCGCCAGCTGACGGCAAACTTTGCCGTCTGCCAGCTTACGTAAGCAGTCCTGCTGCTGCACGTCATTGCCGTTTGCCGTCTTTGCCGTCTGCCTGCTCCCTCTTTGCCGTCTGCCAGCTGACGGCAAAATGGCCAAATGGTTCAGACCTGGTGCTCCCAGGTTGCACAGGTTGCTTCCACGTGGCAGCTTTGCCGTCTGCCTGCTGACAGCAAATGCCTTCGTCGTCGGCTGGCAGACGGCAAAGTGCCTATATTACCCTTTTTAATTTGTTTTATGTTATTTCTCTGCATTTTCACAACACATATATGATATATATAGTTCAAGCAGTCACATAGGCCATCAAATGAACCAACACATATTAAAAGAACCAATGCCAGCTGTTCATCCATACATAGTTCAAGCAGTCACACAGTTCATCCATATATACATACATATATAGTTTCACATTGTTCATCAACACAAATCAAAACAAAAACTAAACACTAGCAGTCCACCAATGCCAGCTTCCATGAAGTGAATCGAATCTGCAAAATGGGAATAAGAAAGTTAGAAGAAGTAGTAGAAGAAGAAGAAGAAGAAGAAGACTTGAAGAAGAAGAAGAAGAACATCGGCGGAGGGGTTTGACCGGTCTTCTCGCACACAGACTGCACATTTGGTTTTGACGAGTCAGTCATATTAGTTAGTAATGAAACGAACATTTACGTGCATGATTTGGCTAATATGCAGAAGAAACTTACCACAAGGAGCTCGTACATGGCCCGGTGAGCCGCCTCATTCCATGCCATCTCCTCCTCCAACAACCTAGCCGTCTTCTCCTCTGCAGCCAGTTCCTTCTCCGCCGCCACCCGATCCCTCTCCTCCAGAAGCGCCTGGATTGTCGCTCTCTCTTTCTGAAGAGCAACCTGCAACACCACTACTCGTTAGCATTGTAATCATCGATGGCCGCACACACAATGTAATGGAGGAAAGATATCCGAGTCCTTATAACTAACCTCGATGGCGAGATTGACTGGCCATGGACGAGTACTTATCTCAGGACAGGAGCTCGTTTGGCGCGCCTTGATCTCCGAGAGGGTTCGAGGACAACGTATCAGTCCATCTCCAATGGCTATCGAGCCATGGGGCCTCCCGCCGTCAGATATCATCACCAGCTCTGGATCAAAAGGATGCTGGCTCAGGTTAAAGTCCTCCCCTTTCCTCGCCTTCCCCTCCTCGTTGTACCTCACGAGCTTTTGGTGGGAGGAGATGTTGGTGAACTTTTCTGGATGGTCCAGGTCAGACTCAGAGAATGCCTTGGCCTTCCTGTACGAGGCAGTATGGGCCATGGCATAGAGGTCGTACACCTCTGGCACCTCCGTGTTATTGTGTCGCGCCTATAAGAGAGGAACAAAGTTTTAGTAAAGGGCGCAAGCTAGCATGAAGAATGAATTGCATGAATCATGAAGCAAACCACATACCCAGTTCCGCCCGAACTAAAATAAGTTGGCACTGCCTTGATGGTGTGGCACACCAACCATTTGGGCACGCCAGTCCTTTTTATTATCGTGGATGGCTCGCCAGTGGTCTGTGCACCACTCATCCACCAACGCCTCCCAACAATCCATCTTATCTGCACACCATATTCGGGGCACCTAAGTTAGTAAAGAGAAATTTGAGCGCTACGCCTACGAATTAAATCAAGGAAACTAAGTACAAGGCCTTAAGAATAGGTAATTACCTTCATATACCGATGCTTCTTCAGAAACTTATCGCGGCACGACGACTTGTCCTTCTTAACACCACGTGTAGCGTAGTAGTCTCGAACAGCCTGCACCCGAGCCTCGTGTCATAAGTTCTGTAATAGGCGCTTGCACTCGGTTTCGATAACCTTTGCCGCGTCCTCCTCGTATCCCTCCTGACACGTGTAGAAGGTCTGCAATCAAACAAGACAAAAATGATTAGTACAATAACTAGCTATTGTTAATACTCCCTCCGATTCTTTTTTCTCTGCGCATAAGAGCATACGCGCATACCAAGGCAGGGGCTCGCTGCATGGTTTATGGACAGAAATGCCACTGCTCGCATGGACGGGATGAGCTAGCAGCTTTAAATGTCCCGCGGCTCACTGGCTCTCCACCCCACGTCCTCCTCTCTCTGCATGTTGCATGGCTCTCTCTCTCTCTCTTAGACGACCTGCATGCCGCTGGCCTATGAGAAGCTTGGGTAAATATAGCAATCTTCTCTCCAAAAGAGATGAGATCTTCCAGTTCCAGGGATTTTTGCTTCGATCAAAACTGTATAGCACGAACAATTCCAGTTCCCTCCTAAACCAACAGAACGCCAACAAATTCGTTTCCCTCCTAAACAAGCAGAGCGCCAGCAAATTCGTTTCCCTCCGAAACAAGCAGAGCGCCATGAAGTAGCCTCGAAAATTTGCTTCAAAAGTTTGCTTACTAGCCGCCAGCGCCATGGATTTGCAGTTCCCTCCAAAACCAAAAAAACATGTCTATAAATTGAGCTCCATAGAGAGACCAACCTGCACACCTGTCCTTAGTCCGTATGCACTCCTCTGCATCGCAACGAACATGCAATGGATCACCTCATCCTCAACTCTGCCATTAACCGGGAAGAGGTTGAAGAACACTATGACGGTAATGCTAAATACATGCATTACGTGTATGTGTTCGAGGAGAGCGATGACAGTATGAATCATTTTTTTCCTTTGATCTCATGCTGGTTTTATCATCTCTCCTTCATATGTTGTCCGCGTTTAACTTTCAGAACACGCCACCGCGTAGCATGTCCATGGCGCCAAACGCCGGGAGGACGTCGTCGCCCTCCTCTGCGGCCACCTGGACGCCGAGCGGGTGGATGATGCCGTCTGCGAGCACGCCATAGCACTCTTCTGCGACCACTTGGACGCCGAGCGGGTGGACAACGCCGTCCGCGAGCACGCCATCGCCCTATTGAATGCCACCCTCTATGGACACGTCGTCATGCAGGTGGGGACGCTGTCCGCAAGCGCGCAATCGCCCTGCAGGACGCCGCCCGCCATGGGCACGCCGTCGCGCGAGTGGACGGCGCCGTCCTTGAGCACTTTGTCGTCCTGCTGGACAGTGCCCTCTGCGGGAACATCGTAGTGCGGGTGGACACCGCCGTCCTCAAGCGTGCGTCGTCCGAGATGCCGGAGTCAGCAAGCATGCTGTCCCCCACAAACAGGCTGTCAAGCACAAGCTCGCAGTCTTCTACAGGTTGGCTATCTTCCCACAAGTAGCTAGGATCCATGAAGTTGAGATTGACACAGGGAGGAGAAAAAGATCGAGTAGAAGGCGGAGAGAAAGGAGGAGGATACGTGCGTGCTGGAACACTATACGAGGAAGAAAAGGAAGGCGAGCTATCTGGCTTAATTAATGCGAGAAAAGGAGACGAAGCGCAGGTGGAGGGGCATTCCTGGAAAAAACGGGCGAAAAATCACAACGCGCAAAGCATTTCGGATATTTTGGCAAAAAGTTATACGCAGACTAAACTGGATCGGAGGGAGTATTGGATTGTGTAAAGGAGAAATTACCCAAAAGGTGTTGATCACCATCTCGGCCCTCGTGTGGCACAAGACATCGTCAATCATCTTCTCCGGCGGGGCCTCGACAGCCTTGTAGTGATCCCAGCTGAATCCTAGTTGTGGAAGCTGACCCTCACCGGGCAACGTGACAAACCCCGGAAAGTTTTGCCGGCAAAGCACACCAAGGACGGTGTTGGGCCTGCGGACTCCATCTGTGTGATGCCAACCCCTGCAGCATGACAAGGCCAATGCATTAGATGTTTGAAGAAATATGAAGGCAAAAGGTACAAAAAGAGTAAATGCACTTACTTCTCCCCATCAGGCCTAATCACCGGCCTCTGCTCGCGGGTCGCCGGCAGGGGCGGGAGCCGTGTACTACCAGGCTGGTACACGGTGACCCCTCAACCACCTCACCCTCACTATCAGTAAACTAATCCCCGCCACCAGCAGCATGGCCACTTGGCCCCTCAGACGGATCCGGCCAGGTACCCCATTCGGAAGTCTGCTGCGACGTAGCCCCATCTGGAGTCTCGTGGCCCGAAGCATCTGGGACCGGAGTCTCGTGGGCCGAAGCATCCGGGACCGGAGTCTCGTGGGCCGAAGGGCCGTCGACCTGAGGCTCATGGTCCGGAGTCCCTGTAGCCTCCACCTCAGACGGGTCCACCCTAGCATTCCTGTGCTCGGGTGAATGAGCTGGGGGTGGCGGCGAGGAAGGTGTCGTGGTTTTAGCACGGCAGATGCCCTAGTGAAAGGACTTAGGGGTGAGGCCATCGCTAAGGTGACTAACTCGAAGGGGTTGGTTGGGACGAAAGACACGAGTTTACCCAGGTTCGGCCCATCACGAAGGAGGAAAAAGCCTACGTCCTGCTTTGTGTTGTATTGATTGGGTATCGATTACAAGGGAGTGGAATTCGCTTGACCTACCTCTCGATCAATTGTTTCGTATCCTAAGCCGCCGCAGGACTCGCCTTTATATACACAGGTCGAGGCCCTAGGCTTACAAGAGTCCGGACCGGGTTATACTTCGTAGCCGATCTTGCCTCTAAGTCGCCTTGCCTTGCCCGACAAGCCACCTCCAGATGGCTCACGCCTCCGGGTCACACACCGTCATCCGGCTCTGAGCCTCCGTCCGGCCCGCCTGGTAAGTCACCTCCAAGCTTGTCTTGATATTCAGGCCCGCTTAAGGCCTTATTGCTAAGTCGCCAACCTCCTAACCAAGCCCCTCCTGGGCGGGTTATACCGGGGGGTTATATCCCCAACATTAGGCCCCAGATTTATTTGAACTTGTTCATGTCAATCTTCAAGTCTTCTGGTTGGCGAGTCTCGTGTTCCTTTAATCATTTAATCTAAAATAAATTCTCATGACCCGCCATATAAAATGGATGACGTCATCTCTAGTAAATCCAGAAAATCTTCATGACATCACAACGGACCTTCCCATTAACTAGTCATTCCGAAAATTGAGGCGCTTCTTCAGTTAGTCATTATCTTGTCTCCTCGATTCTTGCACCTGACTGTTGCTATTCCACCTCTTCCCTTCTTTATAAATAGGCACGGGGGGGCTATTCATTTTCCCCCATTACTCTTCCCTCTTCTTCTTCTTCCGAAACCTCGTGCGACCGAAGCTCTGCCGCCCCAGCCGGACCACGCCGTCCACCTCGCCAAGGCCGCTGCATCAACCTGTTGCGACCAGAGCTCGTCAGCACGCGCCCGCGCCCCTTGCGTCTCCTCAGGTTCCACTCTTCGGCTTCCTCAGATCCGCATTAGGTCACTAGAGTTCTTAGAGTTCGTCGCCGTTCATCGGAGTTCATCCCTCGCTTGAAGGGAAATCACCTTTGACTTTGGAAATGCTAGCAAAATCGCGCGGTGCTTAGTTCAGCATTTGTTTTGTACTCTGGGTAGATCGCTTCTTGCCCAGAATCTGCACATTACCTACTAGTTCTTCCATTACTGTCTTTTAGGGTTAGTAATTACTCCCTTTTATCTTCGTCTGTAGATCCATAATTGTAGTTGTAACTGGTGAAACATGTTTGTCCACACTTTGTAGTATTTTCAGTATTCACTGTGTTATTGACCCGCCACCATGCTGCCGGCTCACCATGGAAAAGTATAACCCGCCATACTTTAATGCACCTCATTCCTGTAGTCAAAAGCAGCTCATAATTTATCGACGAACGGCCAAGTAGCTTTGTCGTCTTACAATCACAACTGGCGTGTTATATAACACTCCTAACCCGCCATAACCTTTATCGCTTTCCACAGCTTTTAACCCGGTCAGTCATGACTAAGACTCCCTCATCTTGCGATTGGGTAGCCTCCGGAGTTACCGAGCTCATGCTTAATGAATATGTAACCATGGGGGTTTTACCGGACAAACAAGTCATCCATTGGCGGGTTCTTGGCCCCGAAACTACTCCCGAACCCAATGAGGGGGAAGTTGTTATTTTTACGGATCATCTTCTTCGTGGGTTCTCACCGCCCGGGTCAAGATTCTTCCGGGACGCCTTGCATTTCTATAAACTTCACCCTCAAGACATTGGACCCAATTCTGTCACCGACCAGTGCCAATTTCAAGTATTCTGTGAAGCGTATCTGCAGGAAGAGCCCACTGTTGATCTTTTTAGAGATTTCTTTTACATCAACTGCCAGACTGAGATAGCAGATGGGCCAAGCCTTGAACTTGGGGGCGTTTCCATCCAGAGACGGAGAGATGTAACCTTTCCCTCAGTTGTTCTACCCAGCCATCCCAAAGATTGGAACCGCACTTGGTTCTACTGCAGAGACACCACTCCGGCTGAAGAGAATCCCTTGCCGGGTTATCGCCCCTACCGGCTCTGCACGACTACTGAGCTTCCAGACCGGTTAACTGCCACAGAGCGCGTCCAATATGCTCACACATTCTCAAGGATCGGGGCTTTGATAGCCAATGGGTTAACCGGAGTTGATCTGACCCGTTGCTGGGTTTCCTGGAGGATTTTGCCGCTAAGCCGGCGCGGCGGCTTAATGTGTCAATATACTGGCAATGTGGATGATCCTCAGCGCTATAATCAGACGCCTTTGATGGATAAAGAAGTCAATTTAATCGTCAAATCACTGCTTGGAGAGTCTCAAGAAACTTGCAGTAAAACGGGATTGAGCCCTTTCTACGTTCTTAACCCGGCTCCCACAGTAAGACCCTTTAATGTTCACCTTTTCCTTTTAGATTTTGTACTTCAAATATCTTTTAATCTTTCTGCAAATGCATTTATGTATGTAGGCCGACTCTCCCTTCTGGAAGAAAAGAATACCTGCAACCTCTACATCAAAGAAGAAGGTCAAGGCGGCTAAACCACGTGGCCGTCCAAAGAAGCAAACAGCCCAAGAACTGCTCGAGCTGGATGATTCGGAGGTAGAACTTGATTCCCTTGGCCTTCTTTTCATGCAACTTATTGATGCTGACTCCTCTCAGGGTGAAGCGGAGACAAGTCAAGCCGGTGCAGCAGAGGTAACTATCATCTCCTCCGACTCAGAACCTTTGCCAAGAGAGAAAATACGGCGGGTCATCCGGAAAGTAAAGTTTTCACACCCCCTTGCTCACTTGGATCCCAACTTTCTTTTGAACAAGCAGCAACATGACTCTAGGCGTCAGACCCGGAGTGGCGGCTCTGAGGATCTAGTAGCTGGCTTATCCAACACACCAGCTCCTCGGAACGCCGCAATGAGGTATTTCATAGCTCTATTTTTATTCCTTCCTTGCGTTAGCCTCGTGCAGCGACCTGCTTATACTGTCCAACTTTGATTATCAGGAAACACCTCCATCATCCAGCGACTCAACCGGCACACAGCTGCCCGCCTTTGTTGTCAACCCTGGGTAAGGATTTTTCCTTTGCCGGTATCTAATTTTTTTTCTTTCATATGTTCATAAAACTTGTCCATTCTGTCACAGGGCCAAGGCAAAGGTGGGCAAGAAACAGAAGGTGGGCGACTCTTCCAAAACCTTCAAGGTCTCTGATCCAGAAAAAGAAACGCTGAAACCCTCTGAAGCCCCAATACAAAGCTCTAAAGACCCTATTTCTCATCAAGACAACCCTCCTCCGCAGACTGAGGAAGTCTTTTCTGAGGCCATGGACGCTGATGCTGACACGGCCAACATTGGTGACCCGCCAAGTCCAATTCCTCTCCATTCAATTGAAGAAAACCCTTCTGAGAAAAATGATGCTGACGTGGTCATCACCGGGGCGGGTTATAAACCACCAGGAGCCTCAACTGTATTGGCTAAGCATAAAGAAGAGCCACCTTTGCTAGAGAAAGGCAAGGCTAAACTGGATCTGCCGGATTATGCAGATTTCAGCGCCAGTGAACTGCACGCCGGTTACCTAAACCGCCTTCATACAAGTCATGATATGGAGATCGGCTTAGTAAACATGATGAAGCAGAAAAATGAGGTATGAACTATAACCCATTTCCTTTTTACAGATATATACTCATGTAGCCCCCAAGGGCCGGCTTATCCTGAAAGAATGAGCCGGGGCTTCCAAACAATCAACTTTAAAAAGAATCTGTATGTAGCCCCTAAGGGTCGGCTTATCCTGAAAGGATGAGCCGGGTCTTCCAATAATTACTTAGGAAAAAAATTCGCATGTATCCCCCAAGGGCCGGCTTATCCTGAAAGGATGAGCTGGGTCTTTGCTATACTTTGAACTGACCTACATTAGCCCCCAAGTGCCAAGTGTATTGCTTGCAATGTACTTGGGACTTGATTAATCAAACCAGAACAAACCTGTGCATTAATGATTTCCAAACCAACTCCCAAACTTTATGTAGGAGGCATTAAGCTTGAAGGAGTCACGTCTTGGCGATTTAAGCAAGAGTGTGGTGGCTCTGGAAACCAAGAGCAGTGAGGCCGACGCAAAGCTAAAATCTGCCTTAGAAGATTTGGAAAAGTTGAAATCTGATTTTACTACCGAATGTGTCATGCTTGAGTCGGAGAAGACTGCCCTGCAGAAGCGCGCCGAAGACACTGAAAAGCAGCTAAAGCCGGTTCCTGAGGAGCTTGCCGGCTTAAAACAGCAAATATCTCGGATGACAGCCGCCATCTTCGGTAAGTGCACAAAGTTATTCCTCCCTGGAGCACTTCATCAATTAGAGTAGTCAAAAAATGCTAAACTGAGCTTATACTCTCAATTGTCTGACAGGCGCCAGGAGTGCCAACTTTGGCCAAAATATTTTGCTGAAACTGAAAGCCGTCTACTCATTGACTAAGCAATTATATGCTGGGAGCCTGTGGACGCTTGTAGCTGTATCCTCGGGAAAGAAGCCGCCAACACCCATCAAGACAGTGCTGGATCATCTATCATCCGTGCCCTCTCAAATTGGAGAACTGAAGTTGTCAGCCGCCCGCGCAGGAGCCATTTCTGCCTTAAGTCGGGCGAAGGCGTGGCAATCAGATCTAGACCCGGCTGAGATGGCTGACGGGTATCCAGAGTATAACGACGATGGAACTGTCTTCAGCGAGTCAGACTTCTCCAGATGTGTCAAAGAGATGAGGCCGCTGGCATGCCAACTTGCACAAGGGCTAGATTTAAACAAGTATCAGCCGGCTTATGACAACAGCAACACTCGTATCAAGGCGCCCTCGCATGCAGTTGTCGACTTGACTCCTCAAAGTCGAAAGCATATGTTTGCCCCTGACCTTGATCCATCCATAATTCTTAACGATGAAGCTACCTTTGAGGCGTTAACCGGCATCGACTAGACTTCGGATGATCTCCAGATAGCAGACGACGACGAGCCGGCAGAGGATGACCCGGAGCCTTCCACCTCCAAGCGCCAGGGTGACATTGATCCTGTTGATCGTAACCCGGATGGCACTGAGACCGCCTTAGAGTGATGTAACTCTAAAAAACACTTAGCCAGCAATTTGAAGGGCCCGGCTATGGCCTTGTAATAGTGTAGTTTCAAAACAGCTTGTGATTTTGCCATGCCTTCGTGCATGTTTTTGCCAACTTATATCCTGGCGGCTTAACCGCTGCAATCTTTATCAAAACATGTGTATGCTTGATGTGATGATATCTCTTAATTCTCTAGGAAATTTTGATCAACTCCTTGGCTGGCGACTTACCGCCATAATCCGGGGCGAGTTAATAACTCAATCCCTCATAGTCTTGAAAATATGGAAACAAACCCGCTGGTGGGTCATGACAGCTACAAGCTTGATCAATGAATAACACTAAGCCGGATCAGTTGTCATCCAAAGACTTAGAAACCTCCTCAAAAATTCCCTGCAAGACAATAAGCAGAAAATGTATACATGTATATCTTCAATTTTTGTAAGGCGGCTGTGAAGGCACAACCAGAAGAGATCAACTCTTGCTTGTATTTTTGAGGAAAAAACCCAAGATTTTTTCTTCAAAGAAGCTAGGCATGAACGCCTACAATCCCGTAAACCGGCTCTCACGTGACATAAATCTGTCGTTTTAACCTTAACCAGTTCAGGGTATTAAAAAGATTGACTGTTAAGAGTATGAACAGGCCACATAGCGGAGAAACAACAGCGAACAGGTGAGTTTATCCTAGCTCTCTGTAAGTCGGCTCTCTCGTGACATAAGCCGCCGTTTTAACTTTGACAAGTTTAGGGTGTTATTAAAAGATTGACTGTCAAGCGTACGGCGGGTCACCTGGTGGAGTAGTAAGTTGCAGACAGGCAGGTTTAACTCAAATATGGCATATAAGTCGGTCAAGAGGGTATGAAAGCTAAACTCATTGAGTTGGAAGCCCCCAAGTGACTGAACAATTAACTCTTGTACAGAGATCATTGGATGAAAACGACAGAGGCCCCAAATTACAGGGGTGTCGGCTTTATTATATTAATTGAAAAAGGGTACATACAATGACAGAGGTATGTACATTGGTGAGAGCCAATGACTCAAGTGTAATAAGGCCGAAGATGAGCAATGTTCCACGGCCTGCTAGTCTCCTCCCCAGAAGTACGTGACTTGTCGCTCCCTCGTATATCAATGAGATAATATGAACCATTGTTAAGATTCTTGCTAACCACAAAAGGTCCTTCCCAAGGGGGTGATAACTTATGCATATCTTTCTGATCTTGAATCAAACGGCGCACTAAGTCGCCTTCTTGGAACGTCCGAGTTTTTACTCTGCGGCTATGATAGCGACGCAGATCTTGTTGGTAAATTGCCGACCGTGCTGTTGCAAGATCCCGCTCTTCATCCAAGGCGTCCAGCGTGTCTTGACGCGCCGTCTCATTATCAGTTTCAACATAAGCCGCCACCCTGGGCGAGTCATGATGAATATCACTGGGGAGAACTGCTTCTGCGCCATAAACCATGAAGAAAGGCGTGTAGCCTGTTGATCTGTTGGGGGTGGTTCTGATGCTCCAAAGAACTGAAGGCAGCTCCTCCACCCAACAACCAGACGTTCGTTCCAAAGGAACCATAATCCGGGGTTTGATCCCTCTCAAGATTTCCTGGTTAGCACGTTCTGCCTGACCATTAGACTGCGGATGGGCCACCAAGGAGACATCAAGGAGGATGTGTTCACTCTGACAAAACTCCTTCATAGCCCCTTTTGACAGATTTGTGCCATTATCAGTGATGATACTGTGGGGGTAACCAAAGCGGAAGATTAGCTTTTTGATGAACTGAACTGCTGTTGCCGTGTCACATTTGCTAACCGGCTCCGCCTCAATCCACTTAGTAAACTTATCAACCGCCACCAAAAGGTGGGTCTTCTTATCCTTAGACCTTTTAAATGGTCCAACCATATCAAACCCCCAGACCGCAAATGGCCAGGTGATTGGAATCATCCGCAACTCTTGAGCCGGCACATGGGCTCGTCGTCTGAATTTCTGACACCCATCACATTTACTAACTATGTCCTCCGCGTCTGCATGAGCTATCAACCAGTAGAACCCATGCCGAAAAGCCTTGGCCACCAAAGATTTTGAGCCAGCGTGATGACCATAGTCGCTTGCATGTATCTCTTTTAAGATTTCGTGGGCCTCCTCAGGAGAAACACAACGTTGAAAAACACCAGTCACACTGCATTCATGTAACTCGCCATTGACAATGGTCATGGACTTAGACCGCCTCGTGATTTGCCGTGCCAAGGTCTCATCCTCAGGTAACTCGCCACGAGTCAGATACGCCAGATAAGGTAGCGTCCAATCAGAAATAGCGCGAAGAGCCGCCACCAACTGTCCTTCCGGGTCAGGTATAGCAAGATCCTCCTCAGAAGGTAATTTGACTGACGGATTATGCAACACATCAAGAAACACATTAGGCGGCACCAGCTTACGCTAAGACCCCAACCGGGACAGTGCATCGGCCGCCTCGTTCTTCCGTCGATCAATGTGATCCACCTGATAACCCTTAAAATGGCCAGCAATGATATCAATCACCTGGCGATAAGTCGCCATACGAGGGTCTTTAGAATCCCACGTGCCTGAAACTTGCTGAGCCACCAGGTCTGAGTCGCCCAGACATCTGACCCGGCTCAAATTCATCTCCTTAGCCATACGGAGCCCATGAAGCAAGGCTTCATATTCAGCTGCATTGTTGGTACAAGGAAACATTAACCTTAAAACATAGCAAAATTTATCACCTCGTGGGGAAGTTAAAACAACTCCAGCCCCTGAACCTTCCAACTGTCTGGATCCATCAAAGTGAATTGTCCAATACGTATTGTCCGGATTCTCCTCAGGTGCTTGACACTCTGTCCAGTCATTGATAAAGTCCACCAGGGCTTGAGACTTGACAGCTGTTCAAGGCATATACCTCAAATTAAGAGGTCCATGCTCAATTGCCCACTTAGCAATCCTGCCGGTGGCCTCTCTATTTTGAATGATATCTCCCAAAGGAGCGGAGCTAACCACCGTGATTGGATGTCCAAGGAAATAATGTTTCAGCTTGCGATTCACCATGAACACTCCAAACACCAGCTTTTGCCAATGCGGGTATCTTTGCTTGGACTCTGTCAAAACCTCACTAACGTAATAAACCGGCCGCTGGACTGGGTACTCTTTCCCTGTCTCCTTGCGCTCCACAACAACTGTCGCGCTGACGGCCTTGTTATTAGCCGCCACGTACAGGAGCAATGGCTCTCTTTCCACGGGAGCAGCCAAGACAGGCGGCTCAGCTAACTATTTTTTAAGCGCCTCAAACGCATTATTGGCAGCATCACTCCAGATAAAATTATCTGTCTTCTTCATCATCTGATATAAAGGGACGACCTTCTCTCCCAGGCGGCTTATAAATCGGCTTAAGGCGGCAATACGACCCGCCAAGCGCTGAACATCATTGATACACGCCGGTTTAGATAGTGAGGTGATGGACTTTATTTTATCCGGGTTAGCTTCAATGCCCCGCTCTGAGACCAAAAATCCCAGGAGCTTGCCTGCAGGCACACCAAAAACACACTTAGCCGGATTAAGCATCATCTTGTAGACCCGGAGGTTATCAAAAGTTTCCTTCAAATCATCAAGCAGAGTCTCCTTCTTCCTTGACTTGACCACAATATCGTCCACATAAGCATGAACGTTGCGCCTGATTTGACCATGAAGACAATTCTGTACACAGCGCTGGTAAGTCGCTTGAGCACTTCTGAGTCCAAAAGGCATGGACACGTAACAGAAAGCTCCAAAAGGTGTTATGAAAGATGTCTTCTCCTGGTCCTTAACTACCATCTTGATCTGATGATAACCCGAATAAGCATCCAGGAAACATAAGCTCTCGCAACCCGCCGTCGCGTCAATGATCTGGCCGATACGGGGGAGAGCGAATGCATCAACCGGACAAGCCTTGTTAAGGTCTGTGTAGTCCACACACATACGCCACGTGTCGTTCTTCTTAAGGACGAGCACAGGGTTAGCCAACCACTCTAGGTGAAAAACCTCCACGATAAACCCAGCTGCTAAGAGCCGGGCTACCTCTTCTCTGATAGCTTTACGTCGCTCCTCATTGAAACGCCTGAGTAACTGTTTGACCGGCTTAAATTTAGGATCCACATTAAGATGGTGCTCAGCGAATTCTCTCGGTACACCCGGCATGTCAGAAGGTTTCCATGCAAAGATGTCCCAATTCTCACGGATGAATTCGATGAGCGCGCTTTCCTATTTGGGGTCCAAATTAGACCTTATAGTGAACTGTTGTGATGAGTCGCCAGGGACAAAGTCCACCAACTTGGTATCCTCTGCCACAAATTTCAAGGGCGGGTCAGACTCTATGCTGGGCTTTTTCAACGGGGTCATATCCGCCGGGTCAACATTATCTTTATAAAACTTGAGCTCCGCGTCAGCACAGCTTGACTCCGCATACGCAGCTTCACCTTCCACACACTCAAGAGCAATTTTTCGATCACCATGCACCGTGATCGTCCCCTTCAGCCCTGGCATCTTAAGCTGCAAGTAAACATAACAGGGCCGAGCCATGAACTTGGCCTAAGCCGGCCATCCAAACAGAGCATGATATGGGCTCTTGATCTTGACCATTTCAAACCACAAGGCCTCTACCCTGTAATTTTACTCATCACCAAAAGCCACCTCGAGGGCAATTTTCCCTACTGGATAAGCCGACTTGCCTAGCACTATGCCGTGAAACACTGTGGATGACGGCTTGAGATCTTTGTCAGTCAGATTCATCCGGCGAAAGGTGTCGTAGTACAAGATGTTGATGCTGCGACCACCGTCCATCAGCACCTTGGTGAATTTGTAGCCTCCTACCTGAGGGGCACCACAAGGGCCAAGTGTCCCGGGTTATCAACTCATGGCGGGTGATCCGCCCTGCTCCATGATATCGTGTGCTCAGACCACTTAAAATACTGTGGAATAGCCGGTGTTGCTGCGTGAACCACCCTCTTGCTCACCTTTTGATCACGTTTGTCAAGACTTGTAGTGAAGACGTGATATTGGCCTCCATTAAGCTGCTTCGGATTACTCTGATATCCTGACTGGTTGTTTTGCCATTGACCACCATTACCAGATTGTTGATTGTGGCCAATCTGGTTACCTTGACCTTGATAACCCGAGTTCGAGCCGCCTGCACCGAAACATGACCCGTGAGAACCGGACCCTGACCCGCCAGGCGGTCCATTGCCGTTACCATGATGCTGGTTAAGGATGTAATTTCGGAACTCCCGTGTGATATAACAATCCTTACAAGCATGAGTGGAGGGCTTGTTGGGAAGACTGTGCTTTGAGCAGGGGTCGTTAAGCATTGCTTCCATGTTGAAAGGCTTACCCTTGCCAAAAGGCGGTTTACCGTTGCCCTTGGCGCGGTTGTTCCCAGTGTTGGTGTTGGCCACCAGATCTGACCCGCCGTCAGGGTGCTTCCATTTCCCGCCATTACCTGGGTTGTTATTTCCTGCCACGTTCTGTTGTTGACCCTTACCGTTGCCATTCTTTTTACCCTTAGCAGACTTCTCATCATCGGAACCAGGATCTTTTGTGCTGTCAGAATCCGCATATTTAGTGAGAGCCGCCATGAGCTCACCCATGTCCTGGCAAGAATGCTTGAGCCGTCCAAGCTTCTGCTTAAGGGGCACGAAGTGACAATTCTTCTCCAGAATCAAAACTGCCTGAGTCGCCGTGATATTATTAGATGAGTGGATAATGGCTGAGACCCGTCGGACCCAATGATGGGCCAACTCATCATCGCGATCCACACAATGATCTAAATCAATGATCGTCATAGGCTGCTTGCATGTCCCTTGAATTTTTTTGATAAATCGTGCTTTCAACTTGGCCCAGGAGTTAATGGAATTAGGGGGCAGACCCTTTAACCATGTATGAGCCGGCCCTTCCAACATCATGATAAAGTACTTCGCATAGACTACATCACTGACATCCAACATCTCCATGGCTAGCTCATAACTTTTAATCCAGGCTTCTAGGGGTAAATCTGCTGTGTAATTAGGCACTTTACGCGGACCCTTAAAATCCTTTGGCAGGCGCTCATTCCGGAGAGCCGGTATTAAACACAACACTCCCACAGCCCTGTAGGTGGCTCCGGCTCCTACCGAAGTTGAGGGGGTCACCGGAGGCGGCTCTTGGTAAGCCGCCGCGGCTGCCGCCTCACGCTGAGCTCTGGCATTATCCACAATCGCCTAAGCATTGACAACGGGTGGGCCATCATAGGGCTGGTTCCGACGTCGCTCGCTGCTGGAGACCGCCGGCGACTCCATGCGTCGGCTATAACTGCGGCTTGGAAGGGGGGTTGAGTGCACACGGCTTCGGCTGTATGTATACTTCTCCTGTTGCGCCACCGCTGTTTGCAATAACTCAATGGAATTTCACGTCTCCTCGGTGAAGGGCGTCCCGTCGGCGAGAGGGAGCGCATTGAGCCTGGTAGCCGCCACTATCATGTTCTCCACCGGGTTAGAATAATGAATGGGTGGTGTCAAAAAATGCTGTGGCGGGGTCTGATTCCTGCGAGGCGGGTCTGGCTGCCGAAACTGAATCGCCGCCCTATTCCCGGGTCCGCAGTTCGGGTTATGGCCAGCGGCGGATTCGGTCCTGCTCCCGGGATGTTGAAGAGATTCCTGGGCTCATACTGCGCAGGCAGGTGAGTTTGATACCTCATACAAAGAACTGCCTCTGCGGCTTGTTAATCCAGATTTAGGCGAAAAGCTTCCGCCTTCAGATGCTCCGACTCAGCATCCATCTGAATCTGCATTGCATTGATATCCTCCTGGGCCCTGGTCATCTGCTCTTTCAGCCTCGCGATCTCTGCATTGCGGCCTGCTTGATTCTCAGCCGTGACCTCGGTTCCCATTAGAGCCGTCAGATCATTCATCAAACCCAGCAAAACTTGAGTCGGCGGCCTGGCTGATCCGGATCCTGACGCGCCGGCAGCTGCCGCCGCTCCAGCCATCGTGCTGTTGACAGCCGGCGTCGTGCCTGCCATGAAGATGGCGGCTTGGCTTGGCGGCTCGTAGGGCTCCGGAATACTGTCACCATCGGAATAGCCCCCAAGCCCGCCGTCATGAAGTTGGTAAATTGATTTTGTCTCTCTGCTCAAGGATCCATCCTCCGAGCAGACGAGGGTTTCTCCTCCCAACGCGGAATCCTCCGCGAGTTCCGCGCCTTGGGTGAAGCCGACGAAGACGCGCTTCCGGCCGGGTTGAATCCGGGCGAGTTGCGCATGTCGGGCCGACTCGACGAGGTTGGTGCAGATGTCCGGCACGGGCTTAGATCCGCCTATCTTCCCGATGAAAACATGAATTCCGCCGAAGGGGACCCGGTACCCGTACTCAATTGAGTCGGCCTCGGGGCCCCAGCCAGCATCGTCGATGTAGAGCTTGCCGCGACGACTCTTAGTCATCCTGCCAACGGCGTATCCCTCGATCACTGGGAGTGAGCCCTTCGAGAACTCCAAACCACCGTGCATCTGCCCCACGGTGGGCGCCAACTGTCGTGGTTTTATCATGGCAGATGCCCTAGTGAAAGGACTTAGGGGTGAGGCCATCGCTACGGTGACTAACTCGAAGGGGTTGGTTGGGACGAAAGACACGATTTTACCCAGGTTCGGCCCCTCACGAAGGAGGTAAAAGCCTATGTCCCGCTTTGTGTTGTATTGATTGGGTATCGATTACAAGGGAGTGGAATTCGCTTGACCTAGCTCTCGATCAATTGTTTCGTATCCTAAGCCGCCGCAGGACTTGCCTTTACATACACAGGTCGAGGCCCTGGGCTTACAAGAGTCTGGACCGGGTTATACTTCGTAGCCGATCTTGCCTCTAAGTCGCCTTGCCTTGCCCGGCAAGCCACCTCCAGACGGCTCATGCCTCTGGGTCACACACCGTCGTCCGGCTCTGAGCCTCCGTCCGGCCCGCCTAGTAAGTCACCTCCAAGATTGTCTTGATCTTCAGGCCCGCTTAAGGCCTTATTGCTAAGTCGCCAACCTCCTAACCCGGCCCCTCCTGGGCGGGTTATACCGCAGGGTTATATCCCCAACAGAAGGCGTATCAGTCTGCCTACCTCTCCCGCGGCCACGTCCTATACCTCTCTTCTTCCCTCCCCGACCTCCTCTCCTGGTGGACAACGTCACCAACGAAGAAGCGCCCGCCGGTGTCCCCATACTATCTATCAACGCTCTCCGGAGAGATTGGGCTGGAATGGAAGTACCCCTCCCGCGGAACGCCGCCCGCTCTGGACCTGCGCCCACCATCTTTGAACACCTGCCATGACAAAGAGTAAACGAAAGTAGTACAGCATAAAAAAATTAATACCTGACATGAATAATAATATTTACATAATTAAAGTTGGGATGCATGTGAACTAATAATAGTCTGGATCGTTGTCATCAATAAATGCATCATCATCATCAAGGTAGTCAGAATCCCGACTCGACTACAAGAATCCTATGACTTCACGACCTTACGAAAGTATGTCGATCCCAGCCCCACTATGAATCCGGATCAGGTAGAATCCATGTTGAGTCGTGATCCAAATCATAGAATCCTGTACAAAATTGCAGAATCCCGACTATGCTATGGACTATGTCCGATTCTACTAATTTTTCTAAGTTGTTTGTTTAGTTGTAGCAGAATAGTATGCCATCATCCAAACCCTTATTCACATGCCTCATGGCCCTTTCTTCCCCTCCCAAGCCCAAATGCTCAACCGTCGACATATTTGATCTGGCTCTCAGAAACCCTAGATCAAAACTAAGAATGAGGCATGTCGACAGATGTAATTTACGTGAGAAAGAGGATGCATCAAGATTGATAGGAGAAGGAGAGCAAGACCCTTCAAGGTTTAGCACTACGGGTTAGCTATACAAGTGATCGACTATTCACAAACTCCAATAAACTCCTAAGTAAATTTTGTGCATTGAAGATTTAAATGTGCCATATATTTCCCTTTCATACGTGTTCCCTACATGCAAGCTAGATAGTAGTTTGTCCATAAAAAGAAGTGGAATACATCTAGCATTGACCGCGTACGGTTTTTTCTCTATATTTAGTGTTAAAACTCTATAGAACCCATATAAATTTCCAGCATGGATACAAAATATCTTATTTGAGTAAATCTTGTAGAATCCACAATTCAACGACTCGATACTGCGACTCGATTCTGTCTAAGGAAAATCAATCCGACTCCGAATCCCGACTCTGACTACCTTGATCATCATCACTATCACGCGTGTCGTCATGAATGTCGTGCTCATCGGGTTTAGCGGCATCAACATGTGGAAGGCCTTTCTGCAATCGGTCAAGCATTGACAGGTCATCTGTAGTAGTAACCTCTTCTTCTTCCGACTCTTCTTGTTCTGGCTCAGGGGTGAAGTCGGATTCACTGTCAATGTCTACTTCCATGTTCTGGGGTAAAGTAGAGTGGTTCTTGAAACGTTTTTTCGAAAGACGTGTTTCTCGGAAGAATTCTCCTTCATATGTGTCTGGGTTAATGTGAGGTTCATAATCCTCTTCATTGGGGGGATTTGGTCTAGCATGTGGCGGAACTTCATAAACGACATCCCAACCATTCAGATTCTTATTAGTTTGGCAGGCCCACAGTAGATAGAAAACTTGGGTCGCCTGTTGAGCCGTAATATAAACATCGGGAACAACTAAATGGGTGCTTTGTTTGATTTCGACTAGCCCTATATGTTCATGAGTCCTTCTAGTCTCCTTCGGCTGGAACCAATAACATTTGAAGACTACGACGTTCGGTGGGTTTTCACCATAGAATAGAAGTTCATAAATTGCTTCAACTCTTCCATAATACTCGGTACCTCCTTCGTCGATAGCAGAGACACCACAATTTGTAGTTTTTCGGTCGGCCATAGATTGCTCTTTGCCAAAGGTACGAAAGCGATACACGTTGATGGTGTATTTCTCAAATGAACGGACCTTATAGTCAAAACCATTAGTGGCTTGTCTGAATTCTGCGTCCATAGACTCTGAATTAGCCTACAAGTTTAATACAAAATGATAGTTGCATTAGCCGCAAATTAGACCAAGAAATGAAATGGTCTATTAATGGTAATTACCGTTTGTTTGAACCAAGAGATGAAACCGGGATAGCCACCACCATGCTTTGCCAGAAGCTCATACTCTTCAATGGAATCTTTTTGGATCACCGCTCCATCCGAGAATTTGGCGACGTATCGACAGTATCAAATATCCGGGAATAAGAGCAGTTCAAAGGAATTATAAGTTGCGAAACAATGTACCGAGAACTTACTCGATATACGGCAGCACTTCTGTTAGGTTGTGGAAGATATACAACAAAATGGTCCGCCATTCTTCGACATCCAACACTATTGGTTTCCAAGTACCGGCTGGTGCGAGCTTCCCTTTGAGTAGGCTGAGGTTGGATCCACCTTTTCTAGGGTCGTCCGCATTGTACCGAGGCTTCGGATTATGCAAATGATGATTCTTGGCTTCGTAGTGTGCTGTCACGAAGTTTGCCGCCTCCTCAGTAATGAATGCCTCGGCCATCGATGCTTCAATTCTATGTTTATTTTTACATTTTGCTCGAAGCGTCTGCTTCATCCTCTAAGTTACATAGCACCAACGATTTTGCACGGGCCCCCCAATCTTGCCTCGATCGGAAGATGTAAAATCAAATGCTGCATTGGATTAAAGAAGCTCGGTGGAAAGATCGTCTGTAACTTGGAGAGCAACTCCGGTGCCAACTTTTCCATGTCATCTAGCACGCCAGGCGATATTTCTTTCGCACAAACAACACGGAAGAAATAGCTCAGCTCTGCCAGTACTAGCCATTCAGCCTCAGGGATAAACCCACACAACATCACTGGCATAACCCGCTCAAGCCATATGTGCCAATCATGACTCTTAAGACCAAATATTTTCAATTTTTCAAGACTCGCTCCCCTCTTTAGATTCGCTGCATACCCATCAGGGAACATCACGAGAATTTTCACCCACAAGAGAATTTCCCTCATAGCTCCCCTTGCAAGATTGAACCAGGCCTTTGGCTTTAACCACTTCTTCTTTCCTTTCGGTTGTCGCATGTTCTGTGATGGCCTATCACATAGAGTCTGCTGATCGACTCTATCCTTAGGATTATCCTTTGACTTCCCCTCTATGCCGAACAATGTACCAAAAAGGGCCTCTCCGATATTCTTTTTAGTGTGCATCACGTCGATGTTGTGTGGAAGAAGGAGGTCTTTGAAGTAAGGCAGGTCCCACAAGCATGTCTTGTGAGTCCAGGCGTGTTCCGAATTATACCCCTTGAAATATCCTGGATGGTCTGGATCAGGCTCGAGAGCGTTTAACTGATCCAGGATCTGTTGGCCTGTCAATGCAGGTGGTGCAGAGTTTTTGACAACTGTACCTTTGATGAAGTTCTTCTTGTCTTTTCTGAACTGATGGCGAGGATCCAAGAACTGTCTAAGCAAGTCAAAGCAACAATACTTCCGACCCGCCTGTAGAAAATGAAACTGAAGAGCTACCTTGCATGTGGGGCACGGGAACCTTCCATGCGTACTCCAGCCAGCGAATAGCGCATACGCCGGCAAGTCATGCACCGAGTACATGTACCAGACATGCCTTTTGAAGTTTTCTCTTCTAGCGGCGTCGTATGTCTTGAACCCATTATCCCAAGCTTCTTGCAATTCATCCTTAAGCGGATGCATGTACACATTCATATTCTTCCCCGGATAGTTGGGCCCTGGAATTATGAACGTTAGGAAAATGTTCTTTCTTTGCATAATCTGTCCGGGGGGGAGACTGAGTGGAATGACAAATACATGCCAACAACTGTATTAGGTTGCTGTCATACCAAACGGATTGAACACATCCGTGGTGACGCAGACTCGAGGATGCCTTGGATCTGCCGCTTTATCCTCATGTAATGCATCGAAGTGCTTCCACGCAAAAGCATCTGATGTGTGTACCAACATCTGATTCCCATTTGCATCTAGTTCGGTTCTTTTGCCCAATTTGTGCCACGTCATCTGTCTAGCCGTCTCATCGACCATGAAAAGATGTTGAAGTCTTGGTATGATTGGCATGTACCGAAGAACATTAACTGGGATTTTGGTCTGCCTCTTCTCACCCATACCGCTGTCACCACAACATACCTGGAAGACTTGCAAATGGGACAATAGTTCAACCCCGCATACTCAAGCCTAAATAAGGCACATTCGTTCTCACAGGCGTCTATCTTCTCATGGGGCATCTTAAGTACACGACGGATTTTGTCCGATTGGTACAGGTTTGCAGGCATGACATGGCCTTTGGGTAGAAAGCGTCCAAATAGTGTCATCATCGTGTCGTAGCATTCTCTGCCCAAGTTGAATTGAGCCTTCATAGCCATTACTTGCGCGATGGCATCCAACTGACAAAGCTCAGTGTGCTCGTAGAGAGGACGTTTTGAAGACTCCAACATTTCATAGAAGGCCTTTGCAGATTCCTCCATCTCATCGTCCGAATCCCGACCATCATCAAAGTCTTGCACCATGTCTTCGATCCCGGTACCATGCTCGTTGGTGCGATGACAAACCACCTCAGCTCTGGTACGTTGGGCAAAAGTCACGATGAAATGTCCACACCGTATAATCAGGCGTAAAACCCCACTTCTACAAGTGTTTACCCATTTCACCCTCTGTCCTCTGTGAATAGTTGTCACACCTAATACAAGGGCACCGGTTTTTTCTCTGTCCATTTGCAAATGCGGCTTTCACAAACCCCTTGCTTTTTGTTAACCATTCATTGGTCATGTCTTCCTGACTAGTGTGACCAGTGTGCATCTACGCACGATCACTCATCTTGCCTAGCTACTAATTAAACACACAAGAAATATATATATTCATCAGTTAATCAAGTTTGCCAATTTATTACGTCCATGCAACCTACACGCTAATAGGTAAAGATGGGTCCTAATCCCATCCGAGTACGTGTAGATCGGGTTCGTTTCCCATGCTCTACTCCGGATCCGACGCAAAATTTTGGCAGCACCTCCCCGCTGTCCTCCTGATACACGTCTCAGCAACAAGCCGAGAGAATGTGTACACGGAGAACAACGGGGTGGCGCTGACGAAATTTTGCCTCAGACCGAAGTAGAGCACGGGAAACGAAACCCAATCTACACGTACTCGGGCTGTCCATGGATAACATGGACAATTCGAAAGGATGACGGTTATAAATATGCACAGACATGCATATTTATAGATGCCACCCTTTCGAACAGGAGACGCCTAGGTAACAAACTTGACATGAAAATAAAATGAAGTGATGACGGTTATTGATACGTCTCCATCGTATCTACTTTTCCAAACTCTGTTGCCCGTGTTTTGGACTCTAATTTGCATGATTTGAATGGAACTAACCCGGACTGACGCTGTTTTCAGCAGAATTGCCTTGGTGTTATTTTTGTGCAGAAATAAAAGTTCTCGGATTGACCTGAAAATTTACGGAGAATATTTTTGGAATTAATAAAAAATATTGGCAAAAGAATCAAGCCAGGGGGGTCCACCTGTTGGCCACAAGCCAGGAGGGCGCCCCCCCCCTAGGGCGTGCCCCTGTGGCTTGTGGGCCCCCCGTGGCTCCTTCGACCTCGATTCCAACTCTATATATTCACATCCGTGGAGAAAAAAGTCAAGGAGAAGAGTTCAGCGCGTTTTACGATACGGAGCCACCGCCACCTCCTGTTCTTCCTCGGGAGGGCAGATCTGGGGTCCGTTTTGGGCTCCGGAGAGGGGAAATCGACGCCGTCGTCATCACCAACCATCCTTCATAACTAATTTCATGATGCTCTCCGCCGTTCGTGAGTAATCTCATCGTAGGCTTGCTGGACGGTGATGGGTTGGATGAGATTTACCATGTAATCGAGTTAGTTTTGCTAGGGTTTGATCCCTAGTATCCATTATGTTCTAAGATTGATGTTGCTATGACTTTGCTATGCTTAATGCTTGTCACTAGGGCCCGAGTGCCATGATTTCAGATCTGAACCTATTATGTTTTCATGAATATATATGTGTTCTTGATCCTATCTTGCAAGTTGTAGACACCTATTACGAGTTATGATCCGCATCCCCCAGGGTGAAAATAACTGGGATTCTTTCCGGTGATTACCATAGTTTGAGGAGTTCATGTATTCACTAAGTGCTAATGCTTTGGTCCGGTTCTCTATTAAAAGGAGGCCTTAATATCCCTTAGTTTCCATTAGGACCCCGCTGCCACGGGAGGGTAGGACAAAAGATTTCATGCAAGTTCTTTTCCATAAGCACGTATGACTATATATGGAATACATGCCTACATTACATTGATGAATTGGAGCTAGTTCTGTGTCACCCTATGTTATAACCGTTGCATGATGAATGCCATCCGACATAATTATCCATCACTGATCCATTGCCTACGAGCTTTTCACATATTGATCTTTGCTAAGTTACTTTTCCGTTTCTACTGTTACAATCACTACAAAACTGCTACTGTCACTTTGCCATTGTTACCGTTACTTCCATACTGCTTTGCTACTGAATACTTTGCTGCAGATACTAAGTCCTTCAGGTGTGGTTGAATTGACAACTCAGCTGCTAATACTCGAGAATATTCTTTGGCTCCCCTTGTGTCGAATCAATAAATTTGGGTTGAATACTCTACCCTCGAAAACTCTTGCGATCCCCTATACTTGTGGGTTATCAAGACCTTTTTCTGGCGCCGTTGCCGGGGAGCATAGCTCTATTCTCTGAGTCACTTGGGATTTATATCTGTTGATCACTATGAAGAATCTGAAAGACCCAAAAACCAAGATCTATCCCTCTACCACGAGGGGAGGTAAGGAACTGCCATCTAGCTCTGCACTTGATTCACCTTCTATTATGAGTAAACTTGCGACACCACCACCTGCTTTTGATTCTGATATGTCGCAAGTAGCTGATGATTCCACTTCTGTTATGCATGATGCTTATGATGATACTTTGCTTGATACTACTGTTCCACTGGGTGAATTTCTTGATGAACAAATTGCTAGAGTTAATGTTGAAACTGAAGATATTTCTGAAACTGATGAAATTGTTGAAACTGAACACTATGAGACACCTGCTAGACCTAGCTCTCCTAGATATGAATTGCCTAATATACCTAAGGGTTATGTTATGGAAGGAGAGGTAGCTAGGGACTTTCTTGCTTGTAAGGATAGAGATGATCTTAAGAAATTGCTATGCAAATGGAAGGAAAAATCTTTGAATGCTAGAATGCAATATGATCCTAAGTTTGCTACTTCACCTATGTTTGTTACTAAAATGGATTATGAATTCTCTGTCGATCCTGAGTTAATTACTTTGGTTGAATCTGATCCTTTCCATGGTTATGAATCTGAAACTGTTGTGGCACATCTTACTAAATTGAATGATATAGCCACCCTATTCACTCATGAGGAAAAAAATCGTTATTACTATATTCTTAAGTTGTTTCCTTTCTCATTAAAGGGTGATGCTAAGATATGGTTTAATTCTCTTGCTCCTGGTTGTGTGCGTAGTCCCCAGGATATGATATATTACTTCTCTGAAAAGTATTTTCCTGCCCATAAGAAACAAGCTGCCTTGCAGGAAATATTTAACTTTGTGCAAATTGAAGAAGAGAGTCTCCCACAAGCTTGGGGGAGGCTTCTCCAATTACTTAATGCTTTGCCTGATCATCCTCTCAAGAAAAACGAAATACTTGATATCTTTTATAATGGACTAACCGATGCTTCTAGGGACCACCTAGATAGTTGTGCTGGTTGTGTTTTCAGGGAACGAACTTTTGAACAAGCTGAACTACTATTGAGTAATATATTGAGCAATGATAATGATTGGACTATTCCCGAACCACCTCCAAAGCCAACTCCGAAGAAAAGAGGTATTCTATTTCTCAGTCCTGAAGATATGCAAGAGGCAAAGAAATCTATGAAAGAAAAAGGTATTAAAGCTGAAGATGTTAAGAATCTACCACCTATTGAAGAAATACATGGTCTTGATAACCTGACACAGGTAGTAGAGGTAAATTCCCTCCGTAGATTTGATGAAGGTGATATTCCTTATAATAAGTCTGCTAGCCAATGCTTGGATGAGTTTGATAACTTTATTGTTAAGCAAGAAAATTTCAATGCTTATGTTAGTAGACAATTGAAACATAATGCTTACATGCTTGATCGCTTAGGTGATTATATGAGTAGAACTGTTAATGATCTTAAGCTTATTAGTAAACATGCTTCCATGGTAACTACTCAAGTAGAACAAGTACTTAAGGCACAAAATGATTTGCTTAATGAGATGATTGGTAAGAACAATGATCATTCTGTTAGAGTTGTGACTAGAGGTGGTAAAATGACTCAGGAACCTTTGTATCCTGAGGGCCATCCTAAGAGAATTGAGCAAGATTCTCAGAGAATTAATACTGATGCACCTAGTCATCCCAGTAATAAAAGGAAAAAGAATGACGATAGGGCTTTGCATGCTAGTGAACCTGTTATAGATACGCATGAAAACCCGAATGATATTTCTATTTCAGATGCTGAGACACAATCTGGTAATGAACATGAGCTTAGTGATAATATTAATGATGATGTTCATGTTGATGCTCAACCTATTAATGATAATGATGTGGAGATTGAACCTGCTGTTGATCTTGATAACCCACAACCTAAGAACAAAAGGTATGACAAAAGAGGCTTTGTTGCTAGGAAACATGGTAAAGAAAGAGAACCTTGGGTTCAGAAACCCATGCCTTTTCCTCCTAAGCCATCCAAGAAAAAGGATGATGAGGATTTTGAGCGCTTTGTTGAAATGCTTAGACCTGTCTTTTTGCGTATGCGCTTGACCGATATTCTGAAAATGTCTCATTATGCTAAGTATATGAAAGATATTGTGACAAATAAAAGAAAGATACCGGAAGCTGAGATTTCCACCATGCTTCCTAATTATACCTTTAAGGGTGGAATACCAAAGAAACTAGGAGATCCCGGAGTACCTACTATACCATGCTCTATTAAAGGAAACTATGTTAAAACTTCTTTATGTGACCTTGGAGCTGGTGTTAGTGTTATGCCTTTCTCTTTGTATCGTAGACTTGATTTGAATAAGTTGACACCTACTGAAATCTCTTTGCAAATGGCTGATAAATCAATTGCTTTACCCATCGGTATTTGTGAGGATGTGCATGTTGTAGTTGCAAATGTCACTATCCTAACGGACTTTGTTATTCTTGATATTCCCGAGGACGACAGTATGTCGATCATCCTTGGTAGACCTTTTTTGAATACTGCAGGGGCTGTTATTGATTGCAACAAGGGCAATGTCACTTTTCATGTTAATGGTAATGAGCATACGGTACACTTTCCAAAGAAACAACCTCAAGTTCATAGTATCAACTCCATTGAAAAAAATTCAACGATTATTATTGGAGACTTTGAATTCCCTCTCCTTACTGCCAAAAAGAAATATGATATACTTATTGTTGGGGACATGCATATCCCCATTGAGGTAACCTAGTGTTATTCGAAAATTCTCCGGTTCCGTGTCATTCGAAAAAAGTTTGTCAATAAGACTTGATCAACCTTATTGACAGATTCTTTTTGATAAGCATGAGATGGATGAATTTAGAAAGCACAACCTTCTGTGCCCAACTTTTACTTTCTGTTATTTAGATTAAATAAAGTAGAAATGTTATTATTCTTCTATTTTCTGATTTATCCGTGCAATAAAAAAGTGACCTAAAAATAAAGTTCTCAGAATTCCCTGAAAATTTAGTATGATTTTTTCTGGAATATTTAAGAATTTTTGGCACTGAGAACACATCAGGGGGCTGCACCAGTGGGCCACAAGCCTGCAGGGCGCGCCCACCCCCCCTGGGCGCGCCCTGGTGGCTTGTGGGGCCCACGTAGGCCCCCCTCACTTATTCCAGCACCCATCCACTTCGTCTTCCTCTAGAAAAAATCCAACCATTGCTCAAACACGTGTCCTAGCTCATCTTGCTGCCATTTTCGATCTCCTTGTTCAAAGCTCCATTTGCAAAACTGGTTTGGGGGATTGATCTTCGGTATGTGACTCCTCCAATGGTCCAATTAGTTTTTGTTTTAGTGCTTTACATATTGCAAATTTTTGCTGCTGTGGTGACCTTGTTCTTGAGCTTACATGTCAAATTTGTATGGTCCCAAGTAGTTTTGATGCATGATATAGTCCCTAGGCACTTGTGGGAGTAGTTGCTATAAGTTTTGTTGAGTTTTGTTCACCTTTATTTTGAGTCACTAAAAATTTCAGAAATTTTTCAGAGAAAGAAATGATGAGGAGATTTTTAAGAGGATCTTCAAGCCGGGGTTCTAAAGAAAATGAAAATGAGAAGCCCAGATACAATACTCCCTGCACCGCGGAGGTTCGGCCATGTGAATGGCCAAGTGATGCATTCTTGAGGGCGGCTGGAATTTATGAAGATTTCTATTATTTGGCAGAGAATGCAGGCATCACCGACTTCCTCAACGATAAGTGTGACCAGCACCTCCTACTCACTAATATCTTCATGCAAAACTTTCACTTTTATCCTAGGAAGGATCCTCCCATGGTAGAGTTTTACTTGTATGATGTGCCTAAGAAGATGTCACTTTACGATTTTTGCAAAATTTGCAAAATACCTTATGAGGGCAGCATCAGTGAACCACGTCCTAGAGACATGGAGGAATTTATTGCCGCAACCACTGTGGGGGAAGAGAGAGGGGTGTCAAAGGCAAGAGCAGCTAGTTTACATTTTTCCTGTTCTATGCTATTATTCATTATTTGCGGGGAGATGTTTAGTTGGTCGTGGGGAGAGTGGAAGCCTTAGTGCTCCCGACCTCGCCATTCTGCGCCACCCTTTACTTGCTGATAGAACTTTTAGTCTGGGCTCTATGGTGGCCCAACGGTTGAACTTAAACCGTTCGAAGGGCCCCATATTCGGAGGTATCTATGCATCTCGTCTAGCCAAACACTTTAAGATACCCATTAGGCTTGACGAGGAAGAGGAAATGCTGCTACCTACAAGATATTTAGACTATGACAGTATGGTAGCGCATGATTTTATTAGGAAGGATAATGATAGGAGGCTGCTTTACAACTTAGTATTTAGTCAGGGTACTTGTGAGATTATTGCTCTGCCTGCTTCTTCTTTGTTCGATATCCATTCAGGCAGGTACACTATTATGCCCGAGGACATCTACAGATATTGGGGTCTGTCACAACCCCCAGCACCTGAGCCGGCACCAGCCCTTGATCCGTATCAGGATCCGGTTTTTCAGTGGGAGCCACAGGAGCTCGCCAACCAGTGGAACCCTCAGGACCCTCCGGAGTATCTAGGAGATGGTTATTTCCAGCCATGGCCCTAGACCAACTTAGGCCAAAAGCCTAAGCTTGGGGGAGTACGTATTTCTTACCAACATTACATTCATGTTCACACACTCATTTCAGTTGTCGGTGTTCATACTTTTTCATTGTATCATCCATGGCATTTTATTTCTTCTTTTCGCTTTCTTCTTGTGTGTTTAATTAACCTTGAGAAAAATCCAAAAAAATTAGTTCTAGCTTTACCTTTTTAGTTTGTTTAGTTGTATCATTAAAAGAAAACCCAAAAAGATTTCTCATTCTTCTTTTGCTTGTTGGGAGCTTTCCCGTGTAGATAGTTTTTCCCGTTCTTATTTTAAAATTTCTTTTCTTTGGGCCGTAAGGAGAAGACCACAATGAAAATGTTGAGTGGCTCTCATATGCATTATTGTTTATCTTACAGAGAGCCCATATTACCTTTCCTTCTCCTTTGAGTTATTGTTTGCATATTCCAGCTTAGTCCAATGCCCGTGCACTCTCTTTATTATTCACACCGTTTGGTCGTGCAAGTGAAAGGCAATAATGACGATATATGATGAAGTGATTGAGATGGAGAAAAGATGGTACGAACTCGACCTATTTTGCTTTTGTAAATATGGTTAGCTCATCGTTCTGGATTCAGCTCATTATGGATGAAACATGTTTGCAATGACAATTAGAGATTATAGTTACTCATGCCATGCTTAAATAGCTAAGAGTGTATAATGGTTTGTCTTGAGTGCCAACATGCATTTTAAAATGGTTGTGATGTAGTATTATAGAATGGTATCCTCCTCTGAATGATTCAAGTGGCTTGACTTGGCACATGTTCACGCATGTAGTTGAAACAAAATCAACATAGCCTTCACGATATTTATGTTCATGGTAATTTATATCCTACTCATGCTTGCATTCAATGTTGGTTAATCTCAATGCATGTTTATTACTGTTGTCGCTCTCTAGTTGGTCGCTTCCCAGTCTCTTGCTAGCCTTCACCTGTACTAAGCGGGAATACTGCTTGTGCATCCATTTCCATAAACCCAAATTTGTTCCATATGAGTCCACCATACTTACCTATATGTGGTATTTACCTGCCGTTCCAAGTAAATTTGCATGTGCTAAACTCTAAACGTTCAAATAATACTCTGTTTTGTATGCCCGAATCGCTCATGTAGTCACTAGGGGCTGTCAGTATCTTCCATGCTAGGTGGGTTATTCTCACGATACGTGTTGATTCACTATCATTCACGAGAAAGTGGCTGGTATTCGGGATGCCCAGTTCCATGCTCAAAAATCAAATCAAAATATAATGAAACAAAACTCCCCCGGGATTGTTGTTTGTATGGACGGTACCCGTGGATTCGGCTCGCCGTGGAGTGTGATTGATTGGTGGAGGGGGAGTAAAAACTTTACTATTCTGTTTGGGAACCACCTATAATGTATCTACCATGGAAGATACCGAGATCTCTTAGTTGTCATGTTGACAATGAAAGCATATCGCTCAAAATTATATTCATCTCTGTTTTAAAAGCTCGAGCTCTCGCACCTCTGCAAATCCATGCTTCCCTCTGCGAAGGGCCTATCTATTTACTTTACTGTTGAGTCATCCTCCTCTTATAAAAAGCACCAGTTAGAGAGCACCACGGTCATTTGTATGCTTTGTTATTAATTGATATTGAGTATGATTGTGACTGGATCTCTTTCACCATGAATTACAATGTCTAGTCAGTCCTTGTTCTTCAGAGGTGCTCTGCATTTATGTTTTGCGGTCTCAGAAAGGGCTAGCGAGATACCATTATATGATATTGTATCATGATTGTTTTGATAAAATTGTTGTCATCCGAGATTTATTATTATTGCTCGCTAGTTGGTTATGTTATTGACATGAGTAAATGTGAGACCTAAATGTTATTGTGAATGTGGTTAGTCTATAATCTTTGCTGAAAATCTGAACATCAGTTAGACATATTTACAACGACAAGATCAAACAGAGTTTGTAAAAGTTTTTCTTTACCACTTTCAGTTTGTCAACTGAATTGCTTGAGGACAAGCAATGGGTTAAGCTTGGGGGAGTTGATACGTCTCCATCATATCTATTTTTTCAAACTCTTTTGCCCTTGTTTTGGACTCTAATTTGCATGATTTGAATGGAACTAACCCGGACTGACGCTGTTTTCAGCAGAATTGCCTTGGTGTTATTTTTGTGCAGAAATAAAAGTTCTCGGATTGACCTGAAAATTTACGGAGAATATTTTTGGAATTAATAAAAAATATTGGCGAAAGAATCAAGCCAGGGGGGTCCACCTATTGGCCACAAGCCAGGAAGGCGCCCCCCCCTAGGGCGCGCCCTGGTGGCTTGTGGGCCCCCCGTGGCTCCTCCGACCTCAATTCCAACTCTATATATTCACATCCGTGGAGAAAAAAATCAAGGAGAAGTGTTCATCGCGTTTTACGATACGAAGCCGCCGCCACCTCCTGTTCTTCCTCGGGAGGGCAGATCTGGGGTCCGTTTTGGGCTCCGGAGAGGGGAAATCGACGCCGTCGTCATCACCAACCATCCTTCATCACCAATTTCATGATGCTCTTCGCTGTTCGTGAGTAATCTCATCGTAGGCTTGCTGGACGGTGATGGGTTGGATGAGATTTACCATGTAATCGAGTTAGTTTTGTTAGGGTTTGATCCCTAGTATCCATTATGTTCTGAGATGGATGTTGCTATGACTTTGCTATGCTTAATGCTTATCACTAGGGCCCAAGTGCCATGATTTCAGATCTGAACCTATTATGTTTTCATGAATATATATGTGTTCTTGATCCTATCTTGCAAGTTGTAGACACCTATTACGAGTTATGATCCGCATCCCCCAGGGTGACAATAACTGGGATTCTTTCCGGTGATTACCGTAGTTTGAGGAGTTCATGTATTCACTAAGTGCTAATGCTTTGGTCCGGTTCTCTATTAAAAGGAGGCCTTAATATCCCTTAGTTTCCATTAGGACCCCGCTGCCACGGGAGGGTAGGACAAAAGATGTCATGCAAGTTCTTTTCCATAAGCACGTATGACTATATATGGAATACATGCCTACATTACATTGATGAATTGGAGCTAGTTCTGTGTCACCCTATGTTATAACCGTTGCATGATGAATGCCATCCGACATAATTATCCATCACTGATCCATTGCCTATGAGCTTTTCACATATTGATCTTTGCTAAGTTACTTTTCCGTTGCTACTGTTACAATCACTACAAAACTGCTACTGTCACTTTGTCATTGTTACCGTTACTTCCATACTGCTTTGCTACTGAATACCTTGCTCCAGATACTAAGTCTTTCAGGTGTGGTTGAATTGACAACTCAGCTGCTAATACTCGAGAATATTCTTTGGCTCCCCTTGTGTCGAATCAATAAATTTGGGTTGAATACTCTACCCTCGAAAACTGTTGCGATCCCCTATACTTGTGGGTTATCAGTTATATATTTTGTTCTCCTCTTTTTCTTCTACTTCTCCTCTTCTTCTATTTTTCCTCTTCTTCTCCTCTTCTCCTGCTCCTCTTCTTCCTCTTCTTCTTCGTCTTCTTCTTCTTCTTCTTCTTCTTCTTCTTCTTCTTCTCTTCTTCTTTTCTTCTCCTCCTCTGATACGTCTCCAACGTATCTATAATTTTTGCTTGTTCCATGTTGTTATATTATCATTCTTGGATGTTTTACAGTCACTTTATAGCCACTATATCCTTTTTTGGGATTAACCTATTGACATAGTGCCAAAGTGCCAGTTCCTATTTTTTGCTTGTTTTTTTACTTCGCAGAATACCAATACCAAACGGAGTCCAATCGCGACGAAACTTTTTGGAGATTTTTTTTGGACCAGAAGACACCCAGTGGGCCAAAGAAGTGCCAGAGAGGTGGGCTGTGGAGACCACAACTAACCAGGGCGTGCCAGAGGCCCCCGGCGCGCCCTGATGGGTTGTGCCCTCCACGGGGCCCCTCTCCACCGCCTCTGATGCCTATAAATTCCCAAATATTCCAGAAACCCTAGGGGACTCGACGAAAAACACATCCAGCCGCCACAAGTTCTAGAACCGCGAGATCCAATCTAACAGCATCACGGAGGGGTTCATCATCCTCATTGGTGCCTCTTCGATGATGCGTGAGTAGTCCACCATAGACCAATGGGTCCGTAGGCAGTAGCTAGATGGCTTCCTCCCTCTCTCTTTTGATTCTAAATACAATGGTCTCTTGGAGATCTATTTGATGTAAACTTTTGCGGTGTGTTTGTTGGGATCCGATGAATTTTGAGTTCATGATCAGTTTCTATCCATGAATATTATTTGAGTCGTCTTTGATCTCTTATATGCATGATTACTTATAGCCACATATTTCTTCTTCGAATCTTTGGTTTAGTTAGGACAACTAGATCGATTTTTCTTGCCATGGGAATAGGTGCTTTGTGATGGGTTCGATCTTGCGGTGTCCTTTCCCAGTGACAGAAGGGGCAGCAAGGCACGCATGTATCGTTTGCCATTAAGAATAACAAGATGGGGTCTATTCCTGCATGAATAGATCTTGTCTACATCATGTCATCGTTCTTATTGCATAACTCCGTTTTTCCATGAACTTAATACACTAGATGCATCCTAGATAGCGGTCGATGTGTGGAGTAATAGTGGTAGATGCAGGCAGGAGTCAGTCTACTTATCTTGGACGTGATGCCTATATAATGATCATCGCCTTGGATATCGTCATGACTATTTGATCTTCTATCAATTCCCCAACAGTAATTTGTTCATCCACCGTTGCTATACTCATGAGAGAAGCCACTAGTGAAACCTACGGCCCTCGGGTCTACTTTTCCAACATATTGCTTTCCGATCTATCTTTTTGCCACTTTTGTTTTCAGATCTATTATTCCAAAAAAAACCAAAAATATATTGCTACACTTTTTATTTGCCTTTTTATTTTGTGTTCTTGAGAGATCTATCTCTCCAATCTATCATATCCCAATCTATCTTTTTACCGTAGAGAGATTGACAACCTCTCTTTCACGTCGGGTTGCAAGTATTTGTTCTTTCTGTGCAGGTGCTGCTTATTAGGTGGTGGTGATCCTCCTACTGGTTCGATACCTTGGTTTCATAACTGAGGGAAATACTTACCGTCCCTGTGCTGCATCATCCCTTCCTCTTTGGGAAAATACCGACGCAGTCTCAAGCCAGGTCAAAGGAATTTCTGGCGTCGTTGCCGTCGAGGAGACACCATCATCATCTACCAGGTTCCTAATCACAAATCTCATCTCCTTGCAATTACATTATTTACCATTTGCCTCTCGTTTTCCTCTCCCCCACTTAACCAATTTGCCGTTTTATTCGCCCTCTTTTATCGTTTGCCTTTTTCTCGTCAGATCTCTTGCTTGCTTGCAATCTTGTTTGCGTAGTCACGATGACTCAAGAAAACACCAAGTTATGTGATTTTTTCAATACTAATAACAATGATTTTATTAGTACTCCGATTGCTCCTCCCGCCACTAGTGCGGAGTCTTGTGATATTAATGTCGCTTTGTTGAATCTTGTCATGAAAGATCAATTTGCCGGTACTCCTAATGAGGATTCCGCGTCCCATCTAAACACATTCATAGAATTGTGTGATATGCAAAAGAAAAAATATGTGGAAAATGATATAGTGAAGTTGAAATTATTTCTTTTTTCCTTGTGGGATCGTGCAAAAATTTGGTTTTCCTCTTTGCCTCGCAATAGTATAGATTCTTGGAATAAGAGCAAGGATGCTTTTATCACTAAGTATTTTCCACCCACGAAAATTATTTCCCTTAGGACACAAATCATGAATTCTAAGCAACTTGAGCATGAACATGTTGCACAATCTTGGGAAAGAATGAAATTGATGCTAAGAAATTGTCCTACTCATGGTTTAAATCTTTGGATGATCATACAAATTTTTTATGCGGGATTGAATTTTGTCTCTAGAAAACTTTTAGATTCCGCCGCGGGTGGTACTTTTATGGAAATTACTTTCGGTGAAGCTACTAAATTACTAGACAATATTATGGCAAATTATTCGCAATGGCATACCGAAAGAGCATCTACTAGTAAAAAAGTTAATTCGGTTGAAGAAATTAGTACTTTGAGTGATAAGGTTGATGCTTTGATGAAGTTGGTTTCTAGTAAAAATGCTCCTATTGATCTTAATGATGTGCCTTTGTCTACTTTGATTGAGCAAAATAGTGATTCCGTAGATGTGAACTTTGTCTCGCGAAACAGTTTCAATAACAATGCTTATAGAGGTAATTTTAATCCAAGGCCTTTTCCTGGAAATTCCTCTAATAATTATGGTAATTCCTATGGTAATCCTTCTTACAATAATAATAGGAACACCTCTAATCTTGAGAGTAATACAAATAATTTATGAATGCGCAAAAGGCTTTCAATACTACGATAGAAGAAAAGTTGAATAAGATTGATGATATGTCTAGAAGCATTGATAGAATTTCTCATGATGTGGAACATCTCAAGTTGAAAGCTTTTGTGCCTAATATTGATGAATCAATTAAAGCTTTATATGTCTCTATGGATGAAAGTAAGAAAAGAACCGCTATGCTTAGAGCTAAAAGAGAATTCTTAGAAAAATCATTTTCTAGTGATTGCCTTCATAAAAAAGATGAAGATCTTAAAGTGATTGGTGTTTCTTCTATTGATTCCTTGTTTAGTAATATTAAAATTGTTGATAAAGGGACTGAAGTAGAGTCAACTTTAGCTAGAAGGCGTCCCAATAATTTGGAGGGTGAAAATCTTGATGAAAAATTTGATGAAAGTGGGTTTAACTAGTGATGTGCCCACTATTTTGAATTGTAAAGACTTTAATTATGATAGTTTCTCTTTGATTGAATGTATTTCTTTTCTGCAATCCATGTTAAATTCACCCCATGTTTCGAACAAAATAAAGCTTTCACTAAACATATCGTTGATGCCATGATGAAATCTTTTGAAGAAAAGTTGGAGTTGGAGATTTCTATTCCTAGAAAATTACATGATGAGTGGGAACCTACTATTAAAGTCAAGATTAAAATTATGAGTGATTTGCTTTATGTGATTTGGGTGCTAGGGTTTCCATGATTCCGAAATCTTTATGTGATGTGCTTGGTCTCACCAATATTGAAGAATGTTCTCTTAATTTGCACTTGGCGGATTCTACTATTAAAAAGCCTTTGGGAAGAATTAATGATGTTCGTATTCTTGCAAATAGGGACTATGTGCCCATAGATTTGATTGTTCTTGATATTGATTGCAATCCGTCTTGTCCCATTATACTTGGTAGACCGTTTTTACGTACTATAGGTCCCGTGATTGATATGAAACAAGGCAATATTCGATTTCAATTTCCACTAAGAAAGGGTATGGAACACTTCCCTAGAACAAGAATTAAGCCACCATATGAATCAATCATGAGAGCATCCTATGGATCCAAAACAAAAGATGATAATACTTGAATCTATGTGTTATGCCTAGCTAGGGGCGTAAAACGATAGCGCTTGTTGGGAGGCAACCCAATGAATAAATACAATTTTTTCTTTTTCCTTTCTGTTTTTCAGTGTTGACACAATTATGCCTCTGTTATAATTGTGTTTTTATGTTTTATTTAGTGTTTGTGCCAAGTAGAGCCTTTAGGATGATTCATAAGATGAGTAGAAACAATGCTGAATCTGAAACAGAAACTTTGCATCAAGTGTTCGAATTTTTATTTTTTACTGGAACGTGATATTGAGTTGAAATTTTAACACAGTGTTACTATACAAATTCTTTACGTTTTCCTAATTTTTCAGAATTTTTAGAGTTACAGAAGTATGGTTAGAGTACAGCTTATTACAGACTGTTCTGTTTAAGACAGATTCTGTTTTCGTTGCATTGTGTGCTTGTTTTGATGAATCTATGGGTTATATTGAAGGGTATGAGCCATGGTAAAGTTAAAATACAGTAGGTATAATGCAATAATAAAATATGAATGGGTTTGCAACAGCACCTAAAGTTATGATTTGCTTTATTATACTAACGGATCTCATTAAGATTTTGTTGAGTTTTGTGTGATTGAAGTTTTCAAGTTTTGCGTGAGATCACGATGGATGAAGGAATAAGGAGTGAAAACAGCCTAAGCTTGGGGATGATACAGCACCCCCAAGATATATCAAAAGAGAAACAAGCAACTAAGCTTGGGGATGCCACTCGCCTCTTTCTTCTAACGACCATCGGTATTTTACTTGGAGCTATATTTTTATTCGTCACATATCATGAGTTTTGCTTGGAGCGTCTTGTATTATATGAGTCTTCGCTTGATTTTCTTTTTAGTTTGTCATAAGTATCCTTGCTGGACACACCTATTTTAGAGAGCCAAAATTATGCTATGATTTGTTAGAATTGCTCTATATGCTTCAGTTAAATTTTTTGAGCTATGGAATTCCTCTAATGCTTCACTTATATATTTTTGAGCACAGTGTGCTTTAAATTTTTGAAGAAATACTCTCATGATTCACTTAGATTAATTTGAGAGTTAGTAAACTTTGAAGAAATTCTCTCATGCTTCACTTATATTATTTTGAGAGATGAAAATTTTATGTTCATGTTCTTCACTTAAATTTATTTGAGATTGTCAAAAGCAATGGCAATATATGATGAGTTTTGCTTGGAGCGTCTTGTATCATTTGAGTCTTTGCTTGCTTTGCTTGTTATTTTGTCATTTGTATCCTTAATGGACACACCTATTTGAGACAGCCAAAATTATGCTATGATTTGTTAGAATTGCTCTATATGCTTCACTTAAACTTTTTGAGCAATAGAATTGCTCTAGTGCTTCACTTATATATTTTTGAGCACGATGTGCTTGGAAATTTTTGTAGAAATACTCTCATGCTTCACTTAGATTAATTTGAGAGTTAGTAAATTTTGAAGAAATCCTCTCATGCTTCATTTATACTATTTTGAGAGATGAAATCTTTGTGCTCATATGCTTCACTTAAATTTGTTTGAGCTAGTCAAAAGCAATGGCAATATATGAAACTAGTCCCAAAGTGATAGATATCCAACGAGGATATAATAAAAACTTTCATGAAGATCATTGGGCAAATTAAACTTGATTCCTTGTAATAGTTTTTGAAACATGATGATAGTAATATGTGAGTCATGTTAGTGAGCAATTATGCTTTAGTAGGAATATTGGTATTAAGGTTTGTGATTCCCTATGCATGCACGAAAGTCAATAGTTATGCAATGAAATTACATCCTACTTATGGTGCATTATTCGGTGTTAGTTATGCTCAATGCTCACTTATGTGAATTTTTGTTTCTTGGTTGGTTTCTTCTCAATCTATTTGCTAGCCTCCACTTGTACTAAGTAGAAATACTACTTGTGCATCCAAAATCCTTAAACCAAGTTTTGCCTTATGAGTCCACCATACCTACCTATATGTGGTATTTCCATGCCGTTCTAAGCAAATTTGTATGTGCCATCTCTAAACTTTCAAAATAAATTTCCTTTTTGTGTGCTCGTACCGCTCATGAAACGGTAGGGGGTGTCCAATATTTTTCCATGCTAGATGTGTTATTCTCAAGATGAGTGTTTATTCACTTGTCATTGCACGAGAGTACGGCCGTAATAGGGATGCCCATTCCCGAAATGAAAAAAAAACGAAAAAAATTACTTTATGTTGTCAAATAATAAATTCCTTCGAAAGTGTTGGTATGGAAGGCAACAGTGGATACGGCCAGCCATGGAATGTGAAAGAATGGTGGACAAAGGAATAAACTTTATTTTCTGTTTGGGAACCGCCTATGATATATCTAGCATGGAAAGTATTGTGAACTACTTTGTCATTTTCGTTGACAGGAAAGGCATGCCGCTCAAAATATTTTTCTCTCTCAATTTAAACCTTGAGCTCTGGCACCTCTACAAATCCCAACTTCCCTCTGCGAAGGGCCTATCTATTTACATTATGCAATTTTTATTATTACTTTGTGTCTCCATCTTCTCTTATAAAGCACCAACTAGGGGGCACTATGATCGTACTTGAGCATTGGGTATATCTAATATTTGAGTGTGTTTCATGAATGGATCAATGATTGAGCATGATGGGCTAGGGATAACTTTCTTTAGTGTTGATATTTTGAAAGACATGGTTGCTTGTTGGCATGCTTGAGTATTGAAGTCATTATGTCAAAACTAGACTATTGCTTTGAATCATATAAAATTCCAAATGTCCATGCTACAAAGAAAATAACATGAGATGAACATGTTAGGAAGCATTCCACATCAAAAATTCTGTTTTTATCATTTACCTACTCGAGGACGAGTAGGAATTAAGCTTGGGATGCTGACGTCTCCAACGTATTTATAATTTTTGCTTGTTCCATGTTGTTATATTATCATTCCTGGATGTTTTACAATCACTTTATTGCCACTTAATATCATTTTTTGGGACTAACCTATTGACATAGTGCCAAAGTGCCAGTTGCTGTTTTTGCTTTTTTTTACTTCGCAGAATATCAATACAAAAAGGATCCAATCGCGACGAAACATTTTGGAGATTTTTTTGGACCAGAAGACACCCAGTGGGCCAAAGAAGTGCCAGAGAGGTGGGCTGTGGAGACCACAACCCACCAGGGCGCGCCAGAGGCCCCCGGCGCGCCCTGATGGGTTGTGCCCTGCACGGGGCCCCTCTCCACCGCCTCTGATGCCTATAAATTGCCAAATATTCCAGAAACCCTAGGGGAGTCAATGAAAAACACATCCAGCCGCCGCATGTTCCAGAACCGCGAGATCCAATCTAACACCATCACGGAGGGGTTCATCATCCTCATTGGTGCGTCTCCGATGATGCGTGAGTAGTCCACCATAGACCTACGGGTCTGTAGGCAGTAGCTAGATGGCTTCCTCTCTCTCTCTTTTGATTCTAAATACAATGGTCTCTTGGAGATCTATTTGATGTAAACTTTTGCGGTGTGTTTGTTGGGATCCGATGAATTTTGAGTTCATGATCAGTTTCTATCCATGAATATTATTTGAGTCTTCTTCGATCTCTTATATGCATGATTACTTATAGCCTCGTATTTCTTCTTCGAATCTTTGGTTTAGTTAGGCCAACTAGATCGATTTTTCTTGCCATGGGAAGAGGTGCTTTGTGATGGGTTCGATCTTGCGGTGTCCTTTCCCAGTGATAGAAGGGGCAGCAAGGCAGGCATGTATCGTTGCCATTAAGGATAACAAGATGGGGCATATTCCTACATGAATAGATCTTGTCTACATCATGTCATCGTTCTTATTGCATTACTCCGTTTTTCCATGAACTTAATACAGTAGATGCATGCTGGATAGTGGTCAATGTGTGGAGTAATAGTGGTAGATGCAGGCAAGAGTCGGTCAACATATCTTGGACGTGATGCTTATATAATGATCATCGCCTTGGATATCGTCATGATTATTTGATCTTCTATCAATTGCCCAACAGTAATTTGTTCACCCACCGTGTGTTATACTCATGAGAGAAGCCACTAGTGAAACCTACGGCCCCCGGGTCTACTTTTCCAACATATTGCTTTCCAATCTATCTTTTTGCCGCTTTTATTTTCAGATCTATTATTACAAAAAAAATATTGCTACACTTTTTATTTGCCCTTTTTATTTTGTGTTCTTGAGAGATCTATCTCTCCAATCTATCATATCCTAATCTATCTTTTTACCGTGGAGAGATTGACAACCTCTCTTTCGCGTCGGGTTGCAAGTATTTGTTCTTTGTGTGCAAGTGCTCCTTATTAGGTGGTCGTGATCCTCCTACTGGTTCGATACCTTGGTTTCATAACTGAGTGAAATACTTACCGTCGCTGTGCTGCATCATCCCTTCCTCTTTGGGGAAATACCGACGCAGTCTCAAGCCACGTCATCCTTCTCCTACTCCTCCTCCTCCTCCTCCTCCTCTTCTTCTTGTTCTTCTTCTTCTTCTTCTTCTTTTTCTTCTTCTTCTTCTTCTTCTTCTTCTTCCTTCTTTTCCATTTTCCACTTCTTCTTCTCCTCTTCTCCTCTTTTTCTTCTTCTTCTTCTTCTTCTTCTTCTTCTTCTTTCTTCTCTTCTTCTTCTTCTTCTTCTTCTTCTTCTTCTTCCTCTTCTTCCTCTTCTTCTTCTCCTCTTCTCCTCTTTTTCATCATCTTCTTCTTCTTCTTTTCTTCTTTTCCTTTTTTTCCTTCTTCTTTTCTTCTTCTTTTTCTTCTACTTTTCTTCTTTTCTTCTTTTCTTCTTTTCCTTCTAATTTTCTTCTTCTTCTTTTCCTTTTCCCTTTTTCCTAACCTAATTAACTAACCTAACTAATAGATGATTGAGTGTGTTTCATTTTCTAGCTAATTACTAATCTAATTAGATGAAAAAAACAGAAAAAAAAAGCTACTCACCGGCGCCCCGGGCGGTGGGGGGGCCAAGCGGGGCCGGGGCGGCGGAGGCGGCCGGGCGGTGCCGGGGCGGTGGGGGCGGGCGCAGGGGCTGGGGGCAGGGCGGGCGCAGGGGGTGGGGCGGGCGCAGGGGCCGGCGGCGGGTGTTGCTGGCGGCGATGCTGGGCGGCGTCGGGAGGGGTGGCCAAAGGGAGGAGGCCGGCGCGAGGAGGGAGGAGGTACGGTGGTGGGGGAAGGGGATCGAGGGAGGTGTGCGGTGTGGGTGGAGAGAGATAGGCACCCTCTTTGCCGTCCGCTAGAAGACGGCAAAGAGTGTTCCAGCAGACGGCAAAGATATAGCGGACGGCATACAGTCCGTCTGTTTGCCCTAACCAGGTCCACCCTCTTTGCCGTCTGTCGTTGGTCTCTTTGCCATCTGCCAGCAGACGGCAAAGAATGCACTGATGGCAAATAATATCTTTGCCAATTTGCCATCAGTGCCTTCTTTGTCGTCTGTTTTTTGGAAGCTGACGGCAAAGACCTTCTTTGTCGTCAGCTCGCAGACGGCAAAGAACTGACTGACGGCAAATTCTTTGATTCCACTAGTGAGAAGGGGCAGCGAGGCACGCATGTATCGTTTCTATTAAGGATAACAAGATGGGGTCTATTCCTACATGAATAGATCTTGTCTACATCATGTCATCGTTCTAATTGCATTACTCCGTTTCTCCATGAACTTAATACACTAGATACATGCTAGATAGCGGTCGATGTGTGGAGTAATAGTAGTAGATGCAGAATCGTTTCGGTCTACTAATCTTGGACGTGATGCCTATATATTGATCATTGCCTTGGATATCGTCATGATTATTTGATCTTCTATCAATTGCCCAACAGTAATTTGTTTACCCACCGTGTGCTATTTTCTTGAGAGAAGCCACTAGTGAAATCTACGGCCCCTGGGTCTATTCTTTTAACATATTTCTTTCCGATCTATCTTTTCCCGCATTTGTTTTCAGATCTATTATTCCAAAAACCCAAAAATACCTTGATGCACTTTTTATTTACGTCTTTTATTTTGTGTTCTTGTGCGATCTATTTATCCAATCTAATACAAACAAATCTATCTTTTTACCGTGGAGAGATTGACAACCTCTCTTACGCGTCGGGTTGCAAGTATTTGTTCCTTGTGTGCAGGTACCGTTTACATAGTGTTGCCTTGTTCTCCTACTTGTTCGATAACCTTGGTTTCATAAATGTGGCAAATACTTGCCGTAGCCGTGCTGCATCATCCCTTCCTCTTTGGGGAAATACCGACGCAGTCTCAAGCCACGTCAAAGAAATTTCTGGCACCGTTGCCGGGGAGACATCATCAACATCTATCAGGTTCCTAATCACAAATCTCATCTCCTTGCAATTTACATTATTTGCCATTTGCCTCTCAGTTTCATCTCCCCCACCTCACCAAATTTGCCATTTTATTTGCTCTCTTTTTCGTTTGCCTTTTTCTCGTCAGATCTCTTGTCTGCTTACCTTCCTGCTATGACTAGCATCACTACCCCCCCTTTGTCACCAGATTTTGAAGTTCTATACTTCAAACAAAAACAAGGGGAAAATCTGAAAGATGCTTGGTATAGGTTAATGGAATCTTATCGCATTTGCAATCTAAAGGGGGATGCAAAGATTTTACTTTGAAATTTTTACATAGGATTAGCTTCCCATCATAGACAACTCTTGGATTTTGCCGCTAAAGGGAACTTTATTGAGCTTGATGCCAATACCGCTTACAAAATTTTGGAAGGGATATTGGGGGTTCCTCCACCAAAAAATGGATTTTCTTCTACACAAGAAGGGTTTCAAATTTTAGACAAATTGGTTGATTTACATAAACATTTGGTCGAGTTGCAAAAATATAATGAACCTCTTAAACATATTAGTGGAAACCTCAATCGCATGAATACTTTGATTACTCTTTGCAATAAGCGTTTGGATATTTTAGATCTCAAGATGGTCTGTTTTCCTGAAAATTTGGGGAAGCGTAAAGAGCCTCCCAGGTTTGAGAAAGCCCTCACAAAGGTGGCAAAAACTAAAGATGACGACACTTGAATATATGCATTATGCCTAGCTAGGGGCATAAAACGATAGCGCTTGTTGGGAGGCAACCCAATGAATAAAATTTATTTTTACCTTTTTCTTTCTGTTCTTGAGTGTTGACACAATTATGCTACTATTATGATTGTGTTTTAATGTTTTAATTAGTGTTTGTGCCAGGTAAAGCCTTTGGGATCATGTTAGGTGAGAGTTGATTTGATCTTGTTGAAAAACATAAACTTTTGCGTCCAGTAGAAGAATTTTCAAAAATCATAGTATCGACAAAAAATTCTGAATGTTTTACACAAGATTGATATACAAATTGCCGACGCTGTCCTAATTTTTCAGAATTTTTAGAGTTACAGAAGTATGGTTAGAGTACAAATTACTACAGATTGTTCTGTTTTTGACAGATTCTGTTTTCGTTGCATTGTGTGCTTATTTTGATGAATCTATGGTTTGTATTGGAGGGTATAAGAGCATCTCTAGCAGACCCCGTATATCGCCGACCCGAAAAACTCATTTACAGTTCGCGGAAAAACGGTTTTGCGGGCGGGCGCGGACGGGGGCAGAGTCAGACCCCGCAAAACGGACCCGTAAAAAGGGATATTCTGCGAATATCCCTTTTTACGGGTCTGTTTTGCGGGGTCTGCTAGGCCGGCGCCCGCACCGGCCCCGCATATCAGATGCGGTTTTATCTGAATTTGACCCATATGCTACAAGAAAAAATGTCAATATTACAATACAACAATCATTCAAATTGCAGTAATTATTCAAATCACCGAAGCAAACTAAATAATTCAATACAAAACGTGTCCCGAAAACAAAATCACACATGAATTAAATGAAAATGAATGAAAAAAAGAAATGTGTTATTGCCCAGCCCTTTGCTAATGGTGCTCAATGAGATCCTCCTGAAGCTGAAAGTGGGTGTTTGCATTTTCAATCTCCATGTAGGTCTAAAGAAAAGCTCTAATGCGGTTAGGGTCTCTTGCTGGTTTGACATGGCTACCCACATTGTCGTAGAAGAACTCCAAGTTCATGATAGTGTAGTTGCAAGCTGGAGCATCACCACTAGCAAGCCTAGCAAACAAATGAGACCGTTGCAACACATTGATATCATTGAGAGTACCCGGCATACCAAAAAAGCAATGCCAAATCCATAAATCCTCGGATGCTACGGCCCGTAGCACAATTATTGCATCACGAGACTTGCCACAATACATTCCCTGCCATGCCTTCGGGCAGTTTTTCCAAGTCCAATGCATACAATCAATGCTTCCTAGCATGCTAGGCCAACCTCTTCTATCATTAGATGCCATCAATTTTTTTGTGTCTTCCTCGTTGGGTGCCCGAAGATATTCAGGACCAAAGACACGGATGATCACTTTGGCAAACCTATGCACCGACTCAATTGTAGTATCTTCACCAATGCGAAGGTACTCATCGGCATAGTCAGCCGGAATGCCGTATGCAATTACCCGCATAGCTGCCGAGATTTTTTGACATGCACTAAATCCTTTCAAGCCCGCGGCATTTCTTCTTTGAGTAAATTACCGACAATTGGCCTCGCAAGCTTGAACTATTTTTACAAAGAGGGATCGGCGCATTCGATACCTTCTCCGGAAGAGGTGCGGTGGATATGTTGGATTGTCGGCGAAGTAGTCTTGCTTCAACATCTCGTTCCCGATATGGCGATTTCGAGGAATGCAAAGACGGCCGATGGTCGATCCTCGCCGTCTCTTTCGGTTCTCATCTTCGTACTCCTTCACGGCAAGGGCCATCACTAACGACTGCTGCCGATAGTTGACAAGAAGCATCTCAACATCTGAGTCATCCGAATCGGACGAATCCTCGAGCAAAAACTTCTCGCACGGGCTCAATTCCATCTAAATTCACAAAGTACGCACGCCGCGTTAACCATCTATGCATACCGCTCGGCACATGCTCAAGTACAAGTACTCACCGGTGGCTCGGGGCGGTCGCTCTGCGGCCGTGGATCCCGGGGCGGCGATGGCGACTAGGGGAGGTTCGGGGCGGTGGATCCCGGGGCGGCGACGGCGGCTTGGATCGGCGGATCCGGGGAGCCGGTGAAGCGGCTAGGTGGAAGAGGGGAGGGGCGCCTCCGCGGCAAGTTTTCCGGCCGCAGATTCAGCAGGAATCGCCGACGGTGGATGGGAGCAACCAATGCCGGGCGACGGCGGAAGGGGATGGGGAAAGGGCGCGGGCTGAAATGTCCCTCCCGCCAACCGCTTTCCTAGGATACAGGGCACCGATAATGTTGAAGACGAAAGAGGGGATGCCTTCCAGGGCATCCCCAAGCTTAGGCGCTTGAGTCTTCCTTCGATATTACCTTGGGGGTGCCTTGGGCATCCCCAAGCTTGGGTTCTTGTCAATCCTTATTCTCCTCATATCGGTGTCTCACCCAAAATTTGAAAACTTCAATCACACAAAACTTAACGGAACGTCATGAGAAGGGTTAGTGTAATAAAGATAAATCATTCACTTCGGTACTGTCAAGACAAGATTCATAATTGTTACCACATGATACCTACTGTATTCTATCATTCCCATAATTTATACCACTAAATATAAGCCATGGAAATACTAAAACAAGCAAACTATGCATGCAAAACAGAATCTGTCAAAAACAGAACAGTCAGTGAAGATCTGTAGTGTAACCATACTTCCCTGTCTCTAAAAATTCTCAAAAATTAGTACAACCTGAAGAATTTGTATGTGAATACTGTGTAAAAATTTCGGATCATAATCACACTCCAGTAAAAATTAAAAATTCCTGTACTGGAGTCAAAAGTTTCTGTTTTGGTTCAGCATCAATTCTACTCATCTTGTGAGTCATCCCAAAGGCTTTACTTGGCACTTTATTGAAATAAAAGACACAAAACATGATTACTACAGTAGCTTAATCATGTGAATGCACAGAAATATAAAGGAAAAGTGTTGGGTTGTCTCCCAACAAGCACTTTTCTTTAAAGCCTTTTAGCTAGGCATGATGATTTCAATGATGCTCATGTAAAAAGTAGTAATTGGAACATGCAAGAGAGCATCATGAATCACATGACAAGCACTTTTAAGTCTAACCCACTTCCTATGCATAGGGATTTTGTGAGCAAACAATTTATGGGAGCAAGAATCAACTAGCATAGGAAGGCAAAATAAGCATAACTTTGAAACTTTGAACACATAGAGAGGAAACTTGATATTTTTGCAATTCCTACAAGCATATGTTCCTCCCTCATAATAATTTTCAGTAGCATCATGAAGGAATTTAACAATATAACTGTCACATAAAGCATTCTTTTCATGATATACAAGCATAGAAAATTCATTACTCTCCACATAATCATATTCCTTTTCATCCATGGTAGTGGGAGCAAACTCAACAAAATAACTATCATGGGATACATGATTGACATAACCACATTCAATATTGAAATCATGATGACAAGTTTCATGGTTATTATCACTTTTTATAGCATACATGTCATCATCATAATCATCATAGATAGGAGGCATGCCATCATCATAATAAATTTGCTCATCAAAACTTGGGGGACTAAAAATATCATTTTCATCAAACATGGCATCCCCAAGCTTGTGGCTTTGCATATCATTAGCATCATGGATATTCAGAGAATTCATACTAGCAACATTGCAATCATGCTCATCATTCAAGGAGTTCTCATTAAGTATTTTCATAATTTCTTCCTCTACCAATTGAGCAAGATTTTCTGAATCCTTATTTTCACGAAAGACATTATAAAGACGATACAAATGATGCCACCTAAACTCCATTTTTTTGTAGTTTTCTTTTATGAAACCAAACTAGTGAAAAACAAGAACCTAAAAGATTTGATTGCAAGATCTAAAGATATACCTTCAAACACTCACCTCCCCGGCAACGGAGCCAGAAAAGAGCTTGATGTCTACTACGCAACTTTGACTCTTGTTGGGCCTCCAAGCGCAGAGTTTTGTAGGACAGTAGCAATTTTCCCTCAAGTGGATGACCTAAGGTTTATCAATCCGTGGGAGGTGTAGGATGAAGATGGTCTCTCTCAAGAAACCCTGCAATCAAATACAAGAAATCTCTTGTGTCCCCAACACACACAATACAATAGTAAATTGTATAGGTGCACTAGTTCGGCGAAGAGATGGTGATACAAGTGCAATATGGATGGTAGATATAGTTTTTTTTAATCTGAAAATATAAAAATAGCAAGGTAACAACTGACAAAAGTGAGCACAAACGGTATTGCAATGCTTGAAACCAAGGCCTAGGGTCCGTACTTTCGCTAGTGCAATCTCTCAACAATGCTAATATAATTGGATCACATAACCATCCCTTAACGTGCAACGAAAAATCACTCCAAAATTCTTATCTAGCAGAGAACATAAGAAGAAATTGTTTGTAGGGTACGAAACCACCTTAAAGTTATCCTTTCCGATCGATCTATCCAAGAGTGCGTACTAAAATAACACCATATGATACGCACCAACCAACTCTAATGTCACCTAGATACTCCAATGTCACCACAAGTATCCATGAGTTAATTATACGATACGCATCAAACAATTTCAGATTCATAATACTCAATCCAATACAAAGAACCAGAAAGAGTGCCTCAAGATTTCTATCGGAGAACGTAGGACAAGAACGTGCATCAACCCCTATGCATAGATTACCCCAATGTCACCGCGGGAATCCGCAAGTTGAGTACCAAAACATATATCAAGTGAATCAATAGAACACCCCATTGTCACCACGGGTATCCACATGCAAGACATATATCAAATGTTCTCACATCCAATATTCAATCCAACATAACGATATCTCAAAGGCAAAGATTCAATTCATCACAACAAGATAGTAAGAGAAACACACCATATGATCCAACTATATTAACAAAGCTAGTGATACATCAAGATCATGACATCTCAAGAACACGAGAGAGAGAGATTGAACACATAGCTACTGGTACATACCCTCAGCCCCGAGGGTGCACTACTCCCTCCTCGTCATGGCCTCCGCCGAGATGATGAAGATGGCCATCGGAGATGGATTCCCCTCTCCGGCAGGGTACTGGAACGTCTCCAGATTGGTTTTTCGTCGATACAGAGAGTTGCGCCGGTAGAGCGGAGAGTCTAGGGTTATTTTTGGGGGTTTCCGAATATTTGGGAATTTATAGGCATCGGGGGCGGTGGAAAGGGGCCCCGAGGAGGGCACAACCCATCAGGGCGCGCCGGGGCCCCCATGGCGCGCCCTGGTGGGTTGTGGTCTCCACGTACCACCTCTCCGGCACTTCTTTGGCCCACTGGGTGTCTTCTGGTCCAGAAAAAATCTCCAAAAAGTTTCGTTGCGATTGGACTCCGTTTGGTATTGATTTTCTGCGAAGTAAAAGCAAGCAAAAACAACAACTGGCACTTTGGTACTATGTCAATAGGTTAGTCCCAAAAAATGATATAAAGTTGCTATAAAATGATTGTAAAACATCCAAGAATGATAATATAACAGCATCGAACAAGCATAGATACGTTGGAGACGTATCAGCATCCCCAAGCTTAATTCCTAGTCGTCCTCAAGTAGGTAAATGATAAAAACAGAATTTTTGATGTGGAATGCTGCCTAACATGTTCATCTCATATATTTTTTTGTATAGCATGGACATTTGGACTTGTAATGATTCAAAGCAATAGTCTAGTTTTAACATAATGACTTCAATACTCAAGCATGTCAACAAGCAACCATGTCTTTTAAAATATCAACACTAAAGAAAGTTATCCCTAGCCCATCATGCTCAATCATTGATCCAATAATGAAACACACTCAAATATTAGCTATACCCAATGCTCAAGTACGATCATAGTGCCCCCTAGTTGGTGCTTTATAGGAGAAGATGGAGACTCAAAGTAAAAATAAAAAATGCATAAAGTAAATAGGTAGGCCCTTCGCAGAGGGAAGTAGGGATTTGTAGAGGTGCTAGAGCTCAAGGTTTTAAATTGAGAGAGGAAATATTTTGGGTGGCATGCTTTTCCTGTCAACGAAAACGACAAAGTAGTTCACAATACTTTCCATGCTAGATATATCATAGGCGGTTCCCAAACAGAAAATAAAGTTTATTCCTTTTTCCACCAAACTTTCACATTCCATGGCGGGCCGTATCCACGGTTGCCTTCCATACCAACACTTTCCAAGGAATTTATTATTTGACAACATAAAGTAAATATTTTTTATTTCTCATTTCGGGAATGGGCATCCCTATTACCGCCACACTCTCGTGCAATGACAAGTGAATAAACACTCATCTTGACAATAACACATCTAGCATGGAAAAATATTGGACACTCCCCGCCGTTTCATGAGCGGTATGAGCACACAAAAGAGAAAATTTATTTTGAAAATTTAGAGATGGCACATACAAATTTGCTTGGAACGGCATGGAAATACCGCATATAGGTAGGTATAGTGGACTCATAAGGCAAAACTTGGTTTAAGGATTTTGGATGCACAAGTAGTATTTCTACTTAGTACAAATGGAGGCTAGCAAAAGATTGAGAAGCAACCAAACCAAGAAACGAAAATTCACATAAGCGAGCATTGAGCATAACTAACACCGAATAATGCACCATAAGTAGGATTTAATTTCATTGCATACCTATTGACTTTCGTACTATCATAGGGAATCACAAACCTTAACACCAATATTCCTACTAAAACATAATTACTCACTAACATGACTCACATATTACTATCATCATGTTTCAAAACTATTACAAGGAATCATGTTTAATTTGTCCAATGATCTTCATGAAATTTTTTATTATATCCTCCTTGGATATCTATCACTTTGGGACTAGTTTCATATATTGCCATTGCCCCCTTTTTTTGACAAGCTCAAACAAATCTAAGTGAAGCACATGAACATAAAGATTTCATCTCTCAAAAAGGTATAAGTGAAGCATGACAGGATTTCTTCAAAATTTACTAACTCTCAAATTAATCTGAGTGAAGCATGAGAGTATTTCTACAGGAATTTCCAAGCACACCGTACTCAAAAAGATATAAGTGAAGCACTAGAGAAAATGACAGGCTACTCTCAAAAGATATAAGTGAAGATCAATGAGTAGTCAAACAATTAAGTAGCTATGTGAGGACTCTCTCTCTCTCTCTCAATAAAGATTTTCAGATCTAAGTATTTTATTCAAACAGCAAACTAAAAAAAAATAGAACTCCAAGAATAGCACGCATCATGTGAACGAATAAAAATTTAGGCTCAACATAGGCTAATCGATAGTTGACGAAGAGAGGTGGGATGCGTAGCATCCCCAAGCTTAGATGCTTGAGACTTCTTGAAATATTTACTTGGGGTGCCTTGGGCATCCCCAAGCTTGAGATTTTGTATCTCATTCAATCCTCTCATATCCCGGTTTCACCTATTCTCAAAAACTACATCCACAAAAAACTTGAAAAGAACTCGTGAGATAGGTTAGTACACATAAGAATAAATCCATACCTCTTGTACTGCCAAGACAAGTTGCACAATAATTTTCAAACATTATCTACTGTTTACTATCATTTCCACAATTTATATCTGTCAATATAGGCTATGGAAACTATAGGATAAGTAGATAACAAAACTATGACAGCAATCTGTCAAAACAGAACAGTCTGTAGCAATCTATTAAACCAGTGTACTTCTGTAAATCAAAAAATTATGAAAATTTAGGAAATCCTAAAGAATTTATATGACAACACTGTGTAAAGAATTCAGAAACTTTCCACGTTCCAGTAAAATATGAAAATTCAAACACTACAGCAAAAGTTTCTGTTTTTACACAGCACACAATAAAACATGCAATGCAGGCATCCTAAGACAATTCTTGGAACTTTTTATTGAAAAACAAGATTATAAATAACACATAACAAAGAACAACAAAATAAAATGATACTCCAAGCAAAACTCATATTATGTGACGAATAAAAATATAGCTCTAAGTAAGATATACCAATAATGTTGAAGACGAAAGAGGGGATGCCTTCCGGGGCATCCCCAAGCTTAGGCGCTTGAGTCTTCCTTGGATATTACCTTGGGGGTGCCTTGGGCATCCCCAATCTTAGGTTCTTTTCACTCCTTATTCTCCTCATATCGGTGTCTCACCCAAAACTTGAAAACTTCAATCACACAAAACTTAACGGAACTTCATGAGAAGGGTTAGTGTAATAAAGATAAATCATTCACTTAGGTACTGTCAAGACAAGATTCATAATTGTTCCCACATGATACCTACTGTATTATATCATTCCCATAATTTATACCACTAAATATAAGCTATGGAAATACTAAAACAAGCAAACTATGCATGCAAAACAGAATCTGTCAAAAACAGAATAGTCTGTGAAGATCTGTAGTGTAACCATACTTCCCTGTATCTACAAATTCTGAAAAATTAGTACAACCTGAAGAATTTGTAGGTGAATACTGTGTATAAATTTCAGATCATTATCACACTCCAGTAAAAATTAAAAATTCCTGTACTGGAGTCAAAAGTTTCTGTTTTGGTTCAGCATCAATTCTACTCATCTTGTGAGTCATCCCAAAGGCTTTACTTGGCACTTTATTGAAATAAAAGACACAAAACATGATTAATACAGTAGCTTAATCATGTTAATGCACAGAAACAGAAAGGAAAAGTGTTGGGTTGTCTCCCAACAAGCGCTTTTCTTTAAAGCCTTTTAGCTAGGCATGATGATTTCAATGATGCTCACGTAAAAAGTAGTAATTGGAACATGCAAGAGAGCATCATGAATCACATGACAAGCACTTTTAAGTCTAACCCACTTCCTATGCATAGGGATTTTGTGAGCAAACAATTTATGGGAGCAAGAATCAACTAGCATAGGAAGGCAAAATAAGCATAACTTTGAAACTTTGAACACATAGAGAGGAAACTTGATATTTTTGCAATTCCTACAAGCATATGTTCCTCCCTCATAATAATTTTCAGTAGCATCATGAAGGAATTCAACAATATAACTGTCACATAAAGCATTCTTTTCATGATATACAAGCATAGAAAATTCATTACTCTCCACATAATCATATTCCTTTTCATCCATGGTAGTGGGAGCAAACTCAACAAAATAACTATCATGGGATACATGATTGACATAACCACATTCAATATTGAAATCATGATGACAAGTTTCATGGTTATTATCACTTTTTATAGCATACATGTCATCATCATAATCATCATAGATAGGAGGCATGCCATCATCATAATAAATTTGCTCATCAAAACTTCGCGGACTAAAAATATCATTTTCATCAAACATAGCATCCCCAAGCTTGTGGCTTTGCATATCATTAGCATCATGGATATTCAGAGAATTCATACTAGAAACATTGCAATCATGCTCATCATTCAAGGAGTTCTCATTAAGTATTTTTATAATTTCTTCCTCTACCTATTGAGCACAATTTTCTGAATCCTTATTTTCACGAAAGACATTATAAAGACGATACAAATGATGCAACCTAAACTCCATTTTTTTTGTAGTTTTCTTTTATGAAACCAAACTAGTGAAAAACAAAAAACTAAAAGATTTGATTGCAAGATCAAAAGATATACCTTCAAACACTCACCTCCCCGGCAACGGAGCCAGAAAAGAGCTTGATGTCTACTATGCAACTTTGACTCTTGTTGGGCCTCCAAGCGCAGAGTTTTGTAGGACAGTAGCAATTTTCCCTCTAGTGGATGACCTAAGGTTTATCAATCCATGGGAGGTGTAGGATGAAGATGGTCTCTCTCAAGCAACCCAGCAATCAAATACAAGAAATCTCTTGTGTCCCCAACACACCCAATACAATGGTTAATTGTATAGGTGCACTAGTTCGGCGAAGAGATGGTGATACAAGTGCAATATGGATGGTAGATATAATTTTTTGTAATCTGAAAATATAAAAACAGCAAGGTAACAAGTGACAAAAGTGAGCACAAACGGTATTGCAATGCTTGAAAACAAGGCCTAGGGTTCGTACTTTCGCTAGTGCAATCTCTCAACAATGCTAATATAATTGGATCACATAACCATCCCTCAATGTGCAACGAAGACTCACTCCAAAGTTCTTATCTAGCGGAGAACATAAGAAGAAATTGTTTGTAGGGTACGAAACGACCTTAAAGTTATCCTTTCCGATCGATCTATCCAAGAGTGCGTACTAAAATAACACCATATGATCCGCATCAACCAACTCTAATGTCACCTAGATACTCCAATGTCATCACAAGTATCCATGAGTTAATTATACGATACGCATCAAACAATTTCAGATTCATAATACTCAATCCAACACAAAGAACCTCAAAGAGGGCCCCAAGATTTCTATCGGAGAACGTAGGACAAGAACGTGCATCAACCCCTATGCATAGATTACCCCAATGTCACCGCGGGAATCCGCAAGTTGAGTACCAAAACATATATCAAGTGAATCAATAGAACACCCCAGTGTCACCACGGGTATCCACATGCAAGACATATATCAAGTGTTCTCACATCCAATATTCAATCCAACATAACGATATCTCAAAGGGAATGATTCAATTCATCACAACAAGATAGTAAGGGAAACACACCATATGATCCAACTATATTAACAAAGCTCGTGATACATCAAGATCATGACATCTCAAGAACACGAGAGAGAGAGAGATTGAACACATAGCTACTGGTACATACCCTCAGCCCCGAGGGTGGACTACTCCCTCCTCGTCATGGCCTCTGCCGGGATGATGAAGATGGCCACCGGAGATGGATTCCCCTCTCCGGCAGGGTACTGGAACGTCTCCAGATTGGTTTTTCGTCGATACAGAGAGTTGCGGTGGTGGAGCGGAGAGTCTAGTGTTATTTTTGGGGGTTTCTGAATATTTGGGAATTTATAGGCATCGGAGGCGGTGGAGAGGGGCCCCGAGGAGGGCACAACCCATCAGGGCGCGTTGGGGCCCCCCTGGCGCGCCCTGGTGGGTTGTGGTCTCCACGGCCCACCTCTCCGGCACTTCTTTGGCCCACTGGGTGTCTTCTCGTCCAGAAAAAATCTCCAAAAAGTTTCGTCGTGATTGGACTCCGTTTGGTATTGATTTTCTGCGAAGTAAAAAACAAGCAAAAACAGCAACTGGCCCTTTGGCACTATGTCAATAGGTTAGTCCCAAAAAATGATATAAAGTTGCTATAAAATGATTGTAAAACATCCAAGAATGATAATATAACAACATGGAACAAGCAAAAATTATAGATACGTTGGAGACGTATCAGAATGCAGTAGATATAATGCAATAATAAAATATGAATGGGTTTGCAACAGTACTTAGAGTGGTGATTTGCTTTATTATACTAATGGATCTCACGAAGGTTTTCTTAAGTTTTGTGTGATTGAAGTTTTCAAGTTTTGGGTGAGATCACGATGTTTGAAGGAATAAGGAGTGAAAAGAGCCTAAGCTTGGGGATGCTATGGCACCCCAAGATAATATCCAAGGAGAAACAAGCAACTAAGCTTGGGGATGCCCCGAGTGGCATCCCCTCTTTCTTCTAACGACCATCGGTATTTTACTTGGAGATATATTTTTATTCGTCACATCTCATGAGTTTTACTTGGAGCGTCTTGTATTATATGAGTCTTTGCTTGATTTGCTTTTTAGTTTGTCACAAGTATCCTTGCTGGACACACCTATTTGAGAGAGCCAAAATTATGCTATGATTTGTTAGAATTGCTCTATATGCTTCAGTTCAATTTTTTGAGCTATGGAATTCCTCTAATGCTTCACTTATATCTTTTTGAGCACGGTGTGCTTTAAATTTTTGAAGAAATACTCTCATGCCTCACTTAGATTAATTTGAGAGTTAGTAAACTTTGAAGAAATTCTCTCATGCTTCACTTATATTATTTTGAGAGATGAAAATTTTATGTTCATGTTCTTCACTTAAATTTATTTGAGCTTGTCAAAAGCAATGGCAATATATGAAACTAGTCCCAAAGTGATAGATATTCAAGAGGGATATAATAAAAACTTTCATGAAGATCATTGGACAAATTAAACTTGATTCCTTGTAATAGTTTTGAGACATGATGATAGTAATATGTGAGTGATGTTGGTGAGTAATTATGCTTTAGTAAGAATATTGGTGTTAAGGTTTGTGATTCCCTATGCAAGCACGAAAGTCAATAGTTATGCAATGAAATTACGTCCTACTTGTGGTGCACTATTCGGTGTTAGTTGTGCTTAATGCCCGTTTATGTGAATTTTCGTTTCTTGGTTGGTTGCTTCTCAATCTATTTGCTAGCCTCCACTTGTACTAAGTAGAAATACTACTTGTGCATCCAAAATCCTTAAACCCAGTTTTGCCATATGAGTCCACCATACATACCTATATGCGGTATTTCCATGTCGTTCCAAGCAAATTTGTATATGCCATCTCTAATTTTCAAAATGAAATTCCTTTTTGTGTGCTCATACCGCTCATGAAACGGCAGGGGGTGGCCAATATTTTTTCATGCTAGATGTGTTATTCTCAAGATGAGTGTTTACTCACTTGTCATTGCACGAGAGTACGGCGGTAATAGGGATGCCCATTCCCGAAATGAAAAAGAAATTTACTTTATGTTGTCAAATAATAAATTCCTTGGAAAGTGTTGGTATGGAAGGCAACCGTGGATACAGCTAGCCATGGATTGTGAAAGAATGATGGAAAAAGGAATAAACTTTACTTTAGTTTGGGAACCGCCTATGATGTATCTAGCATGGAAAGTATTGAGAACTACTCGGTCGTTTTTGTTGACAGGAAAGGCATGCCACCCAAAATATTTTTCTCTCTCAATTTAAGCTTTGAGCTCTCGCACCTCTACAGATCCCTACTTCCCTCTGCGAAGGGCCTATCTATTTACTTTATGCAATTTTTATTTTCAATTTGAGTCTCCATCTTCTCTTATAAAGCACCAACTAGGGGCACTATGATCATACTTGTGCATTGGGTGTAGCTAATATTCAAGTGTGTTTCATGAATGGATCAATGATTGAGCATGATGGGCTAGGGATAACTTTCTTTAGTGTTGATATTTTGAAAGACATGGTTGCTTGTTGGTATGCTTGAGTATTAAAGTCTTCATGTCAAAACTAGACTATTGCTTCAAACCATCTAAAAAGTCCAAATATCCATGCTACCAAAGAAAATAATATGTGATGAACATGTTAGGCAGCATTCCACATCAAAAATTCTGTTTTTATCATTTACCTACTCAAGGACGAGCAGGAATTAAGCTTGGGGATGCTGATACGTCTCCAACGTATCTATAATTTTTGATTGTTCCATTCTGTTATATTATCATTCTTGGATGTTTTATAATCATTTTATAGCAACTTTATATTATTTTTTGGGGCTAACCTATTGACATAGTGCCTGGTGCCAGTTGCTGTTTTTTGCTTGTTTTTTACTTCGCAGAATATCAGTACCAAATGGAGTCCAATTGCCACGAAACTTTTTGGAGATTTTTTTTGGACCAGAAGACAACTTGGGAGCCAAGGAAGCACCTAGGGGAGGCCCGTGGGGCCCACGATACACCAGGGCACGCCAGAGGCCCCCAGCGCGCCCTGATGTATCATGGGGCCCAGAGAGGTCTTTTCCACCGCCTCTCAGCTCTATAAATCCTCAGAAATTCCAGAAACCCTAGAGGAGTCGATGAAACACAATTCCAGCCGCCGCAAGTTCCAGAACCATGAGATCCAATCTAACACCATCAGGAAGGGGTTCATCATCCTCATCGGTGCCTCTCTGATGATGCGTGAGTAGTCCACCATAGACCTACGGGTCCGTAGGCAGTAGCTAGATGGCATTCTCTCTCTCTTTTGATTCTCAATACAATGGTCTCTTGGAGATCTATTTGATGTACTGAATTTTTGCGGTGTGTTTGTTGGGATCCGATGAAGTCTGAGTTCATGATCGGTTTCTATCCATGAATATTATTTGAGTCTTCTTTGATCTCTTATATGCATGATTATTTATAGCCTCGTATTTCTTCTTCGAATCTTTGGTTTAGGTAGGCCAACTATATCGATTTTTCTTGCCATGGGTAGAGGTGCTTTGTGATGGGTTCGATCTTGCGGTGTCCTCTCCCAGTGACAGAAGGGGCAGCGAGGCACGCATGTATCATTGCTATTAAGTATAACAAGATGGGGTCTATTCCTACATGAATAGATCTTGTCAACATCATGTCATCATTCTTATTGCATTAATCCATTTCTCCATGAATTTAATACACTATATGCATGCTGGATAGCGGTCGATGTGTGGAGTAATAGTAGTAGATGCAGAATTGTTTCGGTCTACTAATCTTGGACGTGATGCCTATATATTGATCATTGCCTTGGATATCGTCATGATTATTTGATCTTCTATCAATTGCCCAACAGTAATTTGTTTACCCACCATGTGCTATTTTCTTGAGAGAAGCCACTACTGAAATCTATGGCCCCCGGGTCTATTCTTTTAACATATTGCTTTCCGATCTATCTTTTTCCGCATTTGTTTTCAGATCTACTATTCCAAAAACCCAAAAATACCTTGCTGAACTTTTTATTTGCATCTTTTATTTTGTGTTCTTGTGCGACCTATTTATCCATCTAATACAAACCAATCTATCTTTTTACCGTGGAGAGATTGACAACCTCTCTTGCACGTCGGGTTGCAAGTATTTGTTCTTTGTGTGCAAGTACCGTTTCAATAGTGTTGCTTGGTTCTCCTACTGGTTCGATAACCTTGGTTTCATAACTAAGGGAAATACTTACCGTAGCTGTGCTGCATCATCCCTTCCTCTTTGGGGAAATACCGATGCGGTCTCAAGCCACGTCAATGAACACACAAGTCATGTGACGGAACGGTGGAAGTTGCATGGCGATATATCTCGGAATGGTTATGGAAATGCCATAATAGGTAGGTATGGTGGATGTTTTGAGGAAGATATAAGGAGGCTTATGTGTGATAGAGCGTATCATATCACGGTGTTTGGATGCACCGTCGAAGATTGCACCGACTCTCGAGGTGAGAATGGGCAATGCACGGTACCGAAGAGGCTAGCAAATTACGGAAAGGTGAGAGTGTGTATATCCATGGATTCATATTACCATAAAGAACTCATATACATATTGTATAGCCTTATTAGCTCTCTTGTAGCAAAGTACTACCACATGCCCCTAGGGAGGAGGTTGGTAGGAGTTAACCATCGCGCGCCCCCGATTCGAACAACACGATAGGATTCATTTCAAACATAAAAGATGCCCACACATCATCACCATGCCATAACCAATACTTAGATGAATAACAAATAACAATCTTTAATACCGATATTTCTACTAACCAATGATCATGTACTCATGCCCTTTCATATTACTACATCAATATAATTAACCCATGTTTCTTCTTCTGTGAGCTATATGAAAGTTTTTATTATATCCTCCTTGAATACCTATCCTTTTTGGACTAGTCTTATAACACGTGCCCATACCGTTCCTATTTATTAGACTCTCAAAAGATTTAAGTGAACCATGAGACTTCAGTTATTTCTACTAAATCTGAATACCGTCATGCTCTAAAAGAAATAAGTGAAGCACTAGATCAACTGCCTAGCTCAAAAGATATAAGTGAAGCATATAGAGTATTCTAAAAAATTATGATGACCATGTGTCTCTATAAAATATGTGTGTGCAGCAAACAATGATTGTGTCAAACTAAAATAAAATCAAACTATAATACATGACGCTCCAAGCAAAACACATATCATGTGATGAATAAAAATATAGCTCCAAGTGATATACCGATAGATTGGAGACGAAAGAGGGAATGCCTTCTAGGGCATCACCAAGCTTAGATGCTTGGGTCTTCCATGAATATTACCTTGGGGTGCCTTGGGCATCCCCAAGCTTAGGGTCTTGCCTCTCCTTATTCCTTCATCCATCGTTGTCTCACTCAAAACTTAAAAACTTCAGCACACAAAACTCAACAAAACCTCGTGATATCTGTTAGTATAATAGACATATAAAATACTTTAGGTACTGTTATAAATTGATTCATATTTTATTATTGCATAATAGGTATTGTATTCTAACTTCTCCATGTCTTATACCCCCATATGCAATCCATAGCATCATCAAAACAAGCAAACTATGCAAGTAAAAAACAGAATTTGTCTAGAACAGAACAACCTGTAATGATCTATACTAAAACCATTCTTCTGTAACTCCGAAAATTCTGAAAATTATTAAAACATGGGAAATTTTTATACCAATAATGTCTAGAAAATTCAGATCAAAAATATGTTCCAGTAAAATCAGAGAAATTCTGCATCAGGCGTAGAAGTTTATGTTTTTGCACAGCATCAATTCTACTATCTTCCAAATCATCCCAAAGGCTTTACTTGGCACAAACACTAAATAAACATAAAAGACAATAATTATAGTAGCAATAATCATGTCAACACACTATAATAGAAAGTAAAACAAAAATTTAAAGATAACAATTGGGTTGCCTCCCAACAAGCGCTATAGTTTTGTGCCCCTAGATAGGCATAATGCAAAGTATCAAGTGTTGTAATCCTTGACATCCAACTCCTCAATTATGCAACCATGCTTCCTAGGAGCTTTAGCACATAAGTTATTAATGACCACCCTCCTATGGACAAAGAGAGGAGGCTTGATGATAGGTTCCTTTATTACATCTGAAATTGGGGTGCACACTAATCATTTTAAGATCTTTGTTCCTTTTACTAGGTGTGACACTTGTATTCTTAGGAACATACATAAACTTGGGAGTCTTATTGAGGGGAGCCTTATCAATAGCTTTAGTGGAAGCAAAAGCGGAGCCCATTTAATTAAGGATTTCCTCCAACTTATCAATTCTGGATGGACTCTGTCCTAGTCGTTCACTAATCTTTCGATCGCTATCTTTTAGCATCTTTCAAATAGTTCCTAATTTTGAACCAAATTGAGTAATTTGATTATGGACCTTCTTGACTAGATTTTCAATGTGCTCAATGGTAGGCATTTTATTCTCTATAGCATCTAGCCTACACATAACATCTTCCAATGTCAATATGGTTCCATTAGCAATAATTGGGGGTGATCCTACTAGATTTTCCATGGCATTGAAAGCGTCCAAAGTGTGACTCGTTAAGAAATACCACCGGTAATAGTGTCAAGTATAAATCTATACCAAGTTGTAACACCATCATAAAAATTACGAAGCAAAATAGTGGTGGATTGCTTACGAGTTGATCTGTTTTGAGCATGGCAAATCCTATACCAACCATCTTTTAAATTTTCTCCTCCCCTTTGTTTAAAATTATGCACTTAATTCTTGGAAGCACACAGAGTAAGAGAAGAACTAATCATAACGACAAGCAAGCAAACTAAGAAGAAAACAAGTATACTAGGTAACTAAGCAAGCAGCAAATCAAAATATTTTTTTATTTTTTATTTTTATGTAAAGCAAATATAAAGTAGAAAATGTGAATGATAATTTGTGTGAAGGGACCTGACGAGAGTTTGATGATGTCTCCCCGGCAACGGTGCCAGAAATTCTTCCTGCTACTTGTGAGCTGCGTTGGGATTTTCCCTGAAAAGGAGAGGAGAGGAGATGTAACCAAACACTTGCACCCAACGCGGGGAAGAGGGTTGTCGAGCAAAACAAAATAACAATAAATAAATTGCAGCAAACTACCTGTAGGGTTTTAGTATTTATGATTAAGTAGACCCGGTGGCATAGTTTTTGCTAGAAGCCTCTCTCTTGAACATACCGTATGGTGGGTAGACAGATTGTTGTTGGGCAATTGACAGAATAGCGCATAGTTATGACATGTTATTTACGGTAATGATCATGTATATAGGCATTACGTCCATAAAAAAGTAGACCGAAATGATCCTGCATCTACTATTGTTACTCCACCAATCGACCAAAACGATTATGCATTTATGGTATTAAGTTCATGATAAACAGAGTAACGCATTAAGCAAGATGACATGAAGTAGACAAACTAAGACAAGCAATATGTTCAGACCCCGTCGTTTTATCATTAATGGCAACGATACAATAGGTGTCTTGTCCCTTTCTGTCACTAGGATATAGAGCACCGCAAGATTGAACCCATTACAAAGCACCACTCCCGGTGAAGATAAATCAATCTAGTTGGCCAAACCAAACCGATAGATCGGAGAGAAATACGAATCTATAACAATCATGCATAACAGTATTAAGAAAAGACTCACTTACTTTCAATGAATAATCTGATCATAAACTCAGAATTCATCGGATCCCAACAAACACACAGCAAAAGAGGATTACATCGGATAGATCACTGCGAGAGTCGTGGTGAACATGGTATTGAAGATCAAAGAGAGAGAGAGAGAGAGAGAGAGGGAGGGAGAGAGAGAGAAAGCCATCTAGGTAATAGCTATGGGCCTGTAGGTCTGTGGTGGACTACTCATACATCTTCATGGAGGCAGCAAGGTTGATGAAGAAGGCCTCCGTGATTGATTCTCCTTCGGCAGAGTACCGGAAAAGGTCTCGAGATGGGCTCCCGGCGGAACAGGGAATTGCGGCGGCGGAAAAAGTGTTTCAGGTGGCTCTCTATTGGTTTCCCGATTTTGGAGAATTTATGGACGTGGAATTAGGTCAGACGGAGCCAAGAGGGGCCCACAAGGGAACAAGGCGCACCTAGAATTTATGGAGGTGGAATTAGGTCAAACGGAGCCACGAGGGGCCCACAAGGTAACAAGGTGGCCTACCCCCCTGGGCGTGCCCTGATCCCTTTCCATCTCCTCGCTTCGCATCTGGTCTCCTCCCGAAGCTTCCAGGGCCTCTTTTGTCTAGAAAAAATCGTCAAAAGGTTTTGTAGCATTTGGACTTCGTTTGGTACTGATTTCCTGGAAAACCATAAACACGCAGAAAACAACAATTAGCACTACGCACTATGTTAATAGGTTAGTTCTCCAAAATGATACAAAATAGCATATAATTGTATAAAGTAACCTAGATTGGTAATATAATAGCATAGAATAATAAAAAATTATGGATATGTTGGAGACGTATCATACCCTCACATCCTTCTACGTCGTGCTCCTCCACCAAACCCTAGCCACCTCCCCTTCCGGAGCCACTAGAATGGCCAGCCACGATGGTGGGGCGGGAAGCAACGGTCGGGAATGACATCGCGCGTTGTTCTTCCCCGTCCTGCCGTGCACCCTCTGGGTCGACGAAGCATTGCTTCTCGCCCGCTGCGACATCATGGTGCCGCCCGACACACGCCTGCCAGCCGGATGGCACCTGAGAGTCGGGGGGCTCGCGGTGGAGCATGTCCCCACCATCGGACGTCGGCCATGTCGCGTGCAATACGCACGTTTCGGCAAAGTCTGCCACTGGAGGAGCGCTCCAACCCACGCTATGCGCCTAGTAGTAGCCGGTGGCCGGAGATCTTGGCCGAGGAGAACGCCGCCCGCGTCCAGCACTACGAACGCCGGTGGCCAGTGATACGTCTTTGACGTATCTATAATTTTTTATTGTTTCATGCAATTATATTATCAATCGTGGATACTTTATATGCAACCATATGCTATTTTATATCATTTTTTGGGACTAACCTATTAACCCAGTGCCCAGTGCCAGTTCCTGTTTTTTTGCCTGTTTTTAGACTTTTCAGAAAATCAATATCAAACGGAGTCCAAATTGGATAAAATTTACGGGAGTTACTTTTGGCCCAGAAGAGACCCAAGAAGCTTCGGGAGGAGGCCAGAAGACCCACGAGGTGGCCACGAGCCGCCAGGGCATGCCCTTGGGGGTAGGGCGCTCCCCTTGGCTCGTGGGCCCCTTGTGGCACCTCCTGACCTAATTCCACATCTATATATCCTCAGTTACCCCAGTATATTAGAGACACCCAAAACACTTTTTCCATCGCCACAAGCCTCTGTTCCTCCGCGATCCCATCTGGAGACCTTTTCTAGTACTCTGCCGGAGGGGGAATCCATCACGGGCCGTCTACATCAACTTTGCCGCCTCCATGATGATGTGTGAGTAGTTCACCACAGACCTACGGGTCCATCGCTAGTAGGTAGATGGCTTCTTCTCTCTCTCTCTCTCTCTCTTTGATCTTCAATGCCATGTTCTTCGTGATTCTCGCGATGATCTATCTGATGTAATCTTCTTTTCCGGTGCGTTTGCTGGAATCCGATGAATTGTGGTTTTATGATCAGATTATTCATTGAAAGTAATTGAGTCTGTGCTAAACTTCATTATGCATGATTGTTATAGCTTTGTAATTTTCTCTGATCTATTCGTTTCGTTTGGCCAACTAGATTGATTTATCTTCAGTGGGAGGAGTGCATTGTAGTGGGTTCAATCTTGTGGTGCTCTATATCCCAGTGACAAAAGGGGACAAGACATGTATTGTATTGTTTCTACTAAGGATAAAACGACGGGGTCTGAACATATTGCTTGTCTTACTTTGTCTACATCATGTCATCTTGCTTAATGTGTTACTCTGTTTGTTATGAACTTAATACCTAGAGAGGCAAGCATAGAAGCGCTCTCGAAGTGGAGTAATAGTAGTAGATGCAGAATCATTTTGGTCTACTTGTCACTGACGTGACTATATACATGATCATTTCCATGAATAACATTATAACTATGCGCTTTTCTATCAATTGCCCAACGGTAATTTGTCTACCCACGGTATGCTATTTGTTCGAGAGAGAAACCTCTAGTGAAAACTATGGCCCCCAGGTCTATTCGGATCATATTACTAAAACCCTAAAAACTTTGCTGCAATTTATTTACTTTTATTTATTTTTACTTTTTATTTATTTATCTATCACTATCAGAAGTAATCCTTGTAATTAACGAGTGCAAGGGGCTAGCCAACCGTCTTGCCCGCATTGGGTGCAAGTGTTTGGTTTTGTGTGTGTAGGTATTATTGACGTAATGTTGTCGTGATTCTCCTACTGGTTCGATAACCTTGGTTGTCACTAAGGGAAATACTTATCGCTACTATATTGCTTCACCCTTCTTCGGGGAAAAACCCAACGCGGCTCACAAGTAGGAGAAAGAATTTCTGGCGCCGTTGCCGGGGAGACATCATCAACTTCACACGAGGTCCCTTCACATGAACTATCACTCACTTGTTCTACTTTTTTAATTGTATATTTATATTTATATTTATATTTGTTTCTATAAAAGCACAAAAATATTTCTATTTGCTTGTTTACTTGTTTTGCTTGAGTTGCTATCATGTCTGATTTTGTGATTGCTAAGGGTGACAATAAGGATAATGAGCCTAATAAAAGAACTTCCCGTTAAGCTAGACACTAAAACTTTTGTAACGGGAAGTGGGAATATTATTGGAAAAAGTGTTATTCAAGAGTTCTTCACTTGTATGGGAGTTTTGGTAAACAATATGAGCCTATTCTTAAAAGAACCAATAGTTATGCTCAAGCCATCTTCGCTCTTATTATTAAACTTGAAAGAAGATTTATTTGTACTCATCCCACTTTGCAAAGATTGTTCTTTGAATTACCTGTCATAAATGATCCTAGAGCTAAGAAAATAGCCACAATTGTCCTAATGAATGAATTTGATTATATAGTTTGTGAAGCTAAAGAGATTTTTGATCATTATGATATGCACTATGAGTACCCTATATTAGATGAAATTCTTTATGATAGAGATTTTATACGAAGGTACATGTCTAGGGATCATCATGCTTTTGAGAAAAATGCTAGAAAGGAAGTTCCAAAACTTGATTTAATCCAACACCTATTCAATAATACCAATCAACAATATTCTTGGATTGTCAAAGGCAACAAATATGGGTATGATGAAGATTATTTTGATAATGCTAAGGTCATTATATAAGATGAATTTACGATTGTCTATGAAAGGTCTCTTGATGACCAAACTTCTCAAAAATCAAATTTGGAGAAGATAAAATTTATGAAAGATAGCCCATTCCATTACTTGAGTTCTCCTAATAGAAAGTCTATTGTTGAAAGAAGGGAATTAGTAAGAAGTGCTTATGAGGATATTATGTATAAGAATGTTATGGAGAACATGAAGGATGATAAGGAGGACAATACTGGAAACAATGCATTATGAATAGCTAGGGGCATAAAAATAACGCTTGTTGGGAGGCAACCCAATAGTTATCTTAAATTTTTTGCTTTTACTTCCTATTATTTTTATTTCACACAATTTTTGCTACTGTAATGGTTGTCTTTTTATGTTTTAATTAGTGTTTGTGCCAAGTAAAGCCTTTGGGATTATTTCGATGATGGTCGAAACAATTCTATGCAAAAACAGAAACTTTTACGCCCAATGAAAAATTTCTCTAATTCTACTGGAGCTTCTTTTCGATCTGAATTTTATACATATTATTTCTATACAAATTTCCCAGGTTTTTCTAATTTTTCTGAATTTTTGGAGTTACAAAAGTATGGTTTCAGTACAAATCACTACAGATTATTCTGTTTTAGACAGATTCTGTTTTTGCTTGCATAGTTTGCTTGTTTTGATGATGCTATGGATTATATTGGGGGGTATAAGTCATGGAGAAATTAGACTGCTGTACCAATTATGCAATAATGAAATATGAATCAATTTACAATAGTACTTAAAGTATTTGAATTTATCTTTTGCTTAAACATCAAATTGTACCTAAAGTATTTGAATTTACCCTCGTCTAGGCAATTGTGTCAAAAAGCTGCCAAGACTTCCTCATCGCAGCAATCTGGTATTTTGTTCTTAACGAAGAGGAATCTCATCCCGAATTGTCGAACTATCTCCCTAGGTTGCTTGTTAACGTATATTAGATCCCAGACATTGGTTGGTCCCGAATTACTTGGGCAGTACTCGATGTGGCGGTAGGTGGGATTAAAAATTTGACCCCCGCTTGATGTAGGCTTGGTGTTCTGAGGTGCTCCTCTCGAGATCTTTGGGCAGAGGCAACCTCGGACGAACTGACTTTTGGGTCCGAGCTCCACGCTCCTTTTTATTGGCCGAGCTCTCCGTCCTCTATCAAGGGGCATGCCGGTCCTTATTTTACATGCGCTTGAAGATCCTCGATCGGGTTCGGAGAGAAGGCAGGAGGCTCGATCACGGGCTCATGGTAAATGGGCCTCGATTCTTGAGGGAGGAAGGGCGATCCGACGTGCCTTTGTTCTTCGACTGACCGAAAGCTTTGGGTTTCCGGCGTAAGAGATACGCCGGATTGGGTTTGATTGTTGATCGATACCTCCATTGTTCCCTTCTGAACAAGCAGCATGGCCTGTATGGGCCACCAATGTCGGTGCTAAAACCGGCGGATCTTAGGTAGGGGGTCCCGAGCTGGTGATCTAGGAACGATGGTGAATAGGAAAAAAAAAGGCATACTATTTTACCCAGGTTCGGGCTCTCTTGAAGAGGAACCCTACGTCTTGCTTTGATTATATTGATTGGATGCGGCACAAAATACAGGGTGATCTACCTCGAGATCGGATGATTGTGTTCTAAACCCTACGGCTGGTATTCGTGCCTAAAGACTAAATCCCTCGGCTTATATATGCACCTGGGGTACCTAGGTTACACGGATGGTCGGTTGCCATCTAGGGATAAACATGCCTACTACTAAAACACTCTTTGATGTGCACGCCAAGTCTATGGAAGTTTCCATCTTGCTTCACTCTTAGGGCCATAGATTTGGTAGTCCTTCCTTTAGTGGTCGACAGGTCATCAGCCCGGCCCATGGACGACAGGGCGTCAGGGTTAACACCCTTTAATCCAGGACACCGTCAATGAGACCAGATGAAACATCTTGGAGGGACCGGTGGGTGATGACCTAAGTACTTTCCACACTTCAATGAGACTGGTCAATTTCACTCGGTAATTCCAAAATGGAATTGATAAGAGACAGAAGGTTGGCAACTGGACTTCGGTGGCACCGATCGACTAACTTGGATATTCCGAAACGAAGTCGATGTGTAACAGAAGGTTGGCATGGTCACTTCGGTAAGACCAAAGGGTCATCTCGGTACGACCCATTTTTTTAGTGTTTAGGGAGAGGCTCTGTCAAGTTTTATCTCGGTGGGTCCGTATGGAAGTGTTTCGTTTGGTCCGAGATAGGCTTTATGGTTTTGGACAAATAGGAATTGGAGGGTGTGGTTGAGGGTTTTGGAGCAATATCTTCAAGCACGTGAGCAAATGACTCATGATCAAAACCTCATCCCCCTTTAATAGTATTTGCTTTTCTATGGACTCAATGTAATCTTGGATCACATAACCAAAAATGTAGAGTCTTGAAGCTTTACCAATCCATGTTTCTTAGTAGCTTGAGGGGTCCACATCTCCATCCATTCACTTGCCTAAGTTGACTTTTCCTAAAATAAACTTGAGGAAACCATTAGTCCAACAATATGTATGTTGACATGAATTAGCAAAATCACCAAGGGAGCAAGTGTGCTTTCAGACAGCTAATGCCGCACGAAAGATGGGAAGGGCAAACGCAAGGGCAAGGGCATGTGTGGATGAACTTCTCTCGTCATCGCTTCGTTCGTAGTTAGTAGAGAATGTCTATTTTTCATAGTCCGATGACATGTGTTTAGCTACGTATGTAGGTTGCATGAGAACAATATGGATTTGAGGATTCGGTTTGATGTATCCGATTGTGGAGGATAAAATTAATGTCCTCTCACTGTCCTTAAGGGACGGGATTTGCTACTTAAGGTTGTAGATGCTCTAAATGCGGTGGCTGAAGCGAGATAAGTGGATGAGTTCCATGGTGTAGCGCCACACGTGGCACCATAAAAAATGTCCGCCTCCCTGCAATGATTTGTCCATCTAGTGTCTCATACTTTCAGTAGACTTATTTTCTCAATCGACTTTAGAAAATAAAATCTTGCAAGTCTAGAAAGGTCCGCAATGTAACTATTTGTTATCAAATTTCAAAAATGTGGAATCATGTACTATTCTCAATCAAATCGACGGTCGTCAACGTCCATTGTGCGTTTAGAAGTTCACATACGATTCGGAATTAACAAAACCACGAAAATAGCGGTCAATGTCATATTTTGGGGAGCGGGCAATGTTTGAAACAACATCATTTATATAACTGGCATAAGTAAAAAAGAAATACTCGATAATGCTGACAAGACAAAATCATTGTGACATTTAGGCAAGTGAAAAATACACCATACCATTTTTAGGCTCCAAAGTGAAAACGAGTCAGCCCATTCACATATAATGTTGAGTAAATTTGATATATGCCACTACAAAGGTTTTTAGTTTTGAAATTTGATTTAGAAACATTCCACTACAAAGTCCACATGCTTTGAAATATGCCATTGCATACCCTTTTGAAGGAGTAGACATCATAATACATGTGTATACCTCTTCATAATTTGTACGGGGACATAATGAGTACCCCTTAGTCAACTAAACGACACCGCGGATTCATTCAGATCAAAAAAGAAAGAACAACCCCGGAAAATACACTTTGATTTATGGTTGTATATGCATCCTATATGGAGAACTTTTTTAATAATTAAATAAAAAATCAAAATAGTTCAGAAGTATTTTTAGATTAAACTTGACTTTGTTTTTCACTAGTATATAGTTTTTCACGAAAAAAACAACATTGACTTTGGGCAAAAAAGACAAAAATTATTTGCTATTATAGGTCACTATTGACACTATTTTGACCAAAAATTTGTCTTTTTTAAAAAGAAGTCAAAGTATAATTTTCTTTTTGTGGAATTTTTCTCAAAAGTACAATAAAAGGTCAATTTTATTTCAAAAATATTTACAGAATTTTCTAACTTTCTGTTGAATTGCTAAAAAAATCCAGATAAAGTGTATATACACCCGTCCGAACAGGTCCGTCCTTTTCCTCGCGTCTTTCTCTGTCTTCTGGCCCTATTCGCCGCACCTGGCCTCCTCCGGTTCCGATCTCCGCAGCCGCGTCCAGCTCTCCTGACCAACGCCCCTGCTCGTATCCTCTCTGTAAACCTAGACAAGACACATGGAGGTAACAAGTGGTGTGGTATTAAATTTAAGTGGTGTGGTATCAACCCATCGTTTGATTCCCGCAACTGCACGTGCGGAACATGGAGGAATCCAGCCCCATCCCCCCTTCCTTGTGAGTTTACTAATCCTTTTGGGTGTTTCAATTTCTTGAAAAAAAATCATGGGCCGGTTTTCTCAGAGAACTTGTACCCAGCTGGCAATCGATTCACGTTCTCTGAACCGGTGGTTGTGATTTGTGTACTGTTAACTTTGCCCAGAATTAGGGGAATTTAGTATGTGAACTGATGTCATCTGGCCAAGTGGTGTGGTATTTAATTCAAGTTGTCAGTTAAGGCTTGCTTGTACAGTTTAAATGCATTCCAGTATAGTCATCCAGTTGCAAATATGTCATTATATTTTGTTCAAGTGTATTATAAGATAGCATTGCAATTGGGGAGAGGATTTGTGGCACGCAAGTGCGGGGCATCGTATGTCTCTGGCGTCCGCTTCTTATTTTGGCTTCCCATTTTCCACGTTTTATATATTTTAAACGAAAATTTCAAATTAAGTTATGTTTTCATATTCATGTTTCTTGTGACCAAGGTTTTCAAATAAGATCCATTTTAAATATCTTTTGACGACTTTTAAAAATGTATATGAAGTTTCAATGTTGAAACTTAGTACAAGTGACCGATAAAAATCAATTAATTTATATCTATGGCAGACAAAAAAAATTGCTTGAAATTATATCTCTGAAACTGGTTAAAACTTGACAGTTTTAAATGGCACACGAGGCAAAACGAACGGGCGGCGGGACTTAGGCTGGTTGTAATGGGGAGTATCATATACTAGTATCATGTATATGATACTAGTGTATGATACTATATCCGTAATGCATAGTATTATATGTTAGTATCATATGATAGGTCATTTATTGCCATGCATGACACATAGTAGCACAACATTTAATATGATACTCAACCCTCTCTTTCTTCATTTAATTCTATGCCACCTCATCAAAATTGTCAGTTGACATGCACGATACTACCTATGATACTCCCATTACGACCAGCCTTAATAGGTAAATCCCCCCGCACTCACATTTCCTTGCGCATTTTCGACTCCAATTGACATATACATCATCATCTACTCCTGTATGTCATCATTGTCATGGGTAGTTCACGTTTTGCATGTAATCCCCCCACACAATTCAAGCTGACATGTGAGCGAGCGGTAAATGGTGAGTGTGCGGCATACTCCACAGCCGCTCGGGAGCAAGAGCATTTAAAGCCGGACATAGCAAATATGACCCCCCTAAGAGCAACTCCAACTGCGCGATCCAAACGGACGCGTGTTTTGTCCGCGTTTTGTCCGTTTGGGTCGGCGTATCCATCCCCTTTTGCAAATAGGTCGGCCGTGCGCCCAACGCGCCGACCCATTTTGCGTCCATGCGGCCAGCTTGCGGCTCATTTTCTGATCGTTTTAATAAATGTTCAATACAAAACATTGCATAGTTCGAGAGTTACAAAAAATATCTGCTATTTTAACATTAAATTGTCTTAAATACATTTAAAAGAAAAGGTTGCCGATACATCTACTGGTTGCCGACATGAATCCACATATGCTCAACCAGATCATTTTGCAGCTGCATGTGAGTATCTCAATCACACATGTTATGATGAAACTCGACGAACTCTGCAAACGTTGCCCCTCCTCCATGCTCAGTCATAACATTTTCACTTTGAAAATCAAACCCTTGATCACAGAGACATTCTGGGCGCTCATCCTCCACGATCATGTTGTGCATGATCACACAAGCTGTCATCGCCTCCCATAAATTTTTTGGTGCTCCAAGTTCTAGCAGGATACCGAACGATGCCCCATCGAGATTGAAGAACGCCAAATGCACGTTCTACATCTTTTCTAACACTCTCTTGCTCCTGGGCAAACCTCTTTCTCTTCTTTCCTACAGGATTGGAGATTGTCTTCACAAGAGTAGACCAATATGGATAGATACCGTCAGCTAGACAGTATCCATTGGTGTACTGGTGGCCATTGATCTCAACATTGACGTCTGGGCAATTGCCTTCTGCCATCCTAGCAAACACCAGAGATCGCTGGAGCACATTGATATCGTTGTGAGATCCGGCCATGCCGAAGAAAGCGTGCCAAATCCAGAGATCTTGGGAAGCCACAGCCTCAAGTATGAAAGTGCAAGCTCGGACATGGCCCTTATACTGCCCTTGCCAAGCAGAAGGGCAGTTTTTCCACTTCTAGTGCATACAATCTATGCTACCAAGCATCCCTGGGAACCCCCTACTGGCATTCATCGACAGCAAATGTGTTGTATCTGCAGTTGTTGGCTCTCTCAAGTACTCCGGACCAAACACAGCTATGACAGCCCTGTAGAATCTATACATGGACTCAAGGCATGTGGACTCACTCATCCGGACATACTCATCAATGAGATCGCCGGGCACTCCATATACAAGCATCCGAATGGCAGCGGTGCATTTCTGATAAGAGGAGAAGCCAATCTTTTCAAGGGCATCTGTCTTGCACTCGAAATAGTTATCGTACTCAACCACCCCCTCTCAAATATGTTTGAAAACATGTCTAGCCATCCGAAAACGGCGACGGAACAAGTGATGTTTGAAGAGAGGATTTGGGGTCTTGAAGTAGTCTTTCCAGAGTAGGAAATGGCCACTCTCCCGATTGCGATTCAGTGTCGGCGTGTGCCCCGGCATGGAGCCCTTAAACTGTGGCCGCTCCATATTTACATGGTCATTGACGACCAACGCAGCCGCCACCATCTCCTCATCATCAGATGAAGAATCATCCGACTCCAAAAGAACATTGTAGAAAAAATACTCATCATCGGAGTCCATTTGTACCTTGGGCAAAGCGTTGAACACCTTGCGGGCGTTGTGGAAACCTCCGGCCGGAGAGGAGCCTCAGGCCCCACCTAGAGGAAGTGGCGGAGCTGGGCGGCGGCAGCGGTAGAGGAGGCTGCCGGGAGGGTGAGTCCGCGGGCTGATGGCCGGCAGCGACGGTGGAAGTGGGCGGCGGGGGTGGGAGGCGGGGGTGGGAGGTGGGGGCGGGCGGGTGATTTGGAGGCGAATGAGGAAGAGGAGACTGGCGTACGAGCCACCGACTGGCGGGCCAGGAAGAAGAGAAGGCGGGCGATGCGGGCGTTTGCTTCGTGTCCGCGCCGACGCAAATGCCGCCCAAATTTGGGCCTGGAATGGGTCGCGGGCGGACGAAAAACGGGTGCGCATCCGTTTGGGTCGGCGCGTTGGGCCGACTTTTGTGTCCGTCGCGACCCAAACGGACACGGGCGGACGAAATGGGTCGCCCGGTTGGAGTTGCTCTAAACGCCCGCGGACGTGCCCGGTCAGTGACCGGACGTGTCCCCTATTTGTCCGTCCGCGCAGCCACACTCCTCATTTGTCTTCCTCATATGTCCGGTCACTTGCACGTGATTGGTGGAGAGGAAGAGAGAGAAAGAAAAGAATGAATAAAGAAAAATAAAAGGTGGTTCGGGGTGGGGTCACATCCTACGCGGCGGACTGACCGCCCGGGCACATCCGCGAGCCCTCATATCCTCCCCATATTTGAGATGGATATGAGGGTTCGCAGGCAGCCGAGGCGTATAGGGATGATATGAGGGGTCCGGTTGGATCACTTTTTTCCTTCTCTCTTCTGTCCAGTCACTGAACGGGCACGTCTACAGACGTATGAGGGGTCATTTGAGGCGTCCGGTTGTAGATGCTCTAAGAGTAAGAAAATCTACATCCGTACATGGCTAATTCAACTTCTTAAATGTTCGTGGATGTGCTCGGGCATGTCTGTGGGCATTGATTGGTCACGTCTTATATTTTTATTCTCACATCCGAACACTTCAAATAACATACCTTAAATTCATACAAACTCATGCAACTATGTAAATGATGCATACACATCATCTGGCTACTACATACAATATGCCATGGCACTATCAAAATTTGGCATGTTTGGCTATGGTGGAGAGGGTCATCCCTGGTTGCCCTTGTCGTTCCCGGCGTCATTGCCGTCCTTCTCGCGAAAGTACCGGTCGAAGACGCGGTACGGATTGAGCCGGATCTGCTCATTGCCGAAGTTGTCCTCATCGCCGATGTCCTCCTTCTCCTCCTTTGGTGGCAGTCCGGCCATTTCACGGACCGCCTGATTCTACTCTCGGGCGTGGGTGCGAGTGTTCCTCTGCTGCCGCTTCTTCACAATGCGGGCGTGGATGGCTTCCTCCTCTGCAGCCGCCCGCGCCGCCGCATCAGCCGCCTCCGACGTCGCCATGTCGGCAGCGAGTCGCGCCTCGACGGTCGTTATCCTCCCCTTCCCACCGCGGGCACACCGGTCTCGGTGAGACTCATACTTCGTATGACCGGTGATGGGGAAGAAGAGATTTCCAGGCTGCCGGGACCGCGATGATCCAGCACTAGAGGACCCGAGCGCCCGTTGAGCCGACGCTATGGAATTGCGCTGGACAGATCCTGCCGTCAGTCGGGCGCTGTCCTCCCTGGAGCGGCGGAGTGCAATGCGGACAGCAATTGCCTCCTCCAACCCGCACGGGATGACACCCCAGTCGACGGATCCGAGCTGATCGAAGTCAGATCCGCTGCTCGCCATGTCGGAGAAGGCCGGAAAACGTCGTAGGTGAGTTCGGGTGACGGAGGGGGGGTCAAGGGAAGTGGCTAGGCTTGGGGCCGACGAGCGGATGGAAAGAAATATATGTGGGGTCAGGTGTGCCAGCGTGGGTCTGGTTCGACGTGGCGGACGTGCCCGAACGCCTTCATATACGTCCATATTTGGACTGGATATTAGAGATGCATTTGAGACGTGTTTGAATCGCCTGACTGTAGATGCTCTAACAGGTAGGTCTGCAGAAGTGAAGGAGTTGGCGGCTGGGAGCAGTGGTAGCAGAGCCCTAAGCTGGCTGCTTTGAGTTAACTTGGCCCAAGGGGCAACTTTGTCCGTGTACAGAATACAAATGAAATACATACATGTTATGATGTCTAATAATCCTTCAAAAGGGTATGAAATGATATATTTCAAAGGTTGTGAACTAGCGAACCAACCTGCGGTTGGATGGTTAGAGGGACTGTGGTATCCCCAGCTCACCAGGGTTCAAATCCTGGTGCTCGCATTTATTCCTGGAATTATTTCAGGATTTCCGGCGATGCGCATTCAGTGAGAGGAGACGTTCCCGTCGACGACGAGGTGCCTACGGTGACTTCGTAAATTTCAAGATGATATGCCGGCTCAGTCTCTCGGAGGTGCTCATAGGGGTAGGGTGTGCGTGTGTGCGTTCATAGGGGTGAGTGTATGCGCGTGTATATGAACGCTTGCGTCTGTACTGTGTTCAAAAAAAAGGTTGTGAACTTTGCAATGGCATGTTTCTAAATCAAAGAATAGTAATGGCATTTTTTCAAACTAGAAACTTTGCAGTGGCATATATCAAATTCACCCTATAATGTTTGGCCAAAAACACGACATGCAAACGTACTTGTACTAGAACTTGTTTGTAAGCTTTTGAGATTTAATAATCCATCGCTTTGTACATCTTGGAAAATGGATAAAATATCGCGTTAGTTAGATAAGTATACAAGGTATGACAGTGCAAATCCAATGACACTAGATATCTCCATTTTCTTGGACAAAGACATCACATAAGCTACATCAACATACGCCATTCTATCATAAACAAAGAAGTGTCCGAACAAAGAATGTGTCTAGTCACAGCCGAGACCTAATCAAGCCTCAATCCAAACGCACCCAGTAATTACGTGAACCGTTTAGCTGATGGGAGGACGCAACAAGTTCCCCTCCTCTTCGGCTCTTCCTCTCAACAACCGTTTAGCCCCGGTGATCTGCGCGATGTGAGTCAAAGACTTGCCTAGATGCGAGGAACCTCCAGCTGATTCTAGGTTTCTACGTTGAGTGGCTGTGAATGCAAGCCTGCGTTGCGTATGTGTACAAAAGAGAGGTCTCTGACTTTGACTTACCACAAGGTCATCCCTTTTACCGTACGCCAAGAGGGAGAATCTTATACGTATTACAGAAAAGTCTGTCTTATTGCACTGGGCAAGATTGCCAAAAGTAATAAACACAACACACATACACATACACAAGTGGCACCATGCACCGAAGCAACCGAACAAGATGCATGCATGACTGACTCGTACTCCACATAGATATAGCGAGGCACGTACGTACGTGCTGACGTACGGTAACGGTCGTTACTGCCGTAGGTTGATCCGTCTGTCGCCGATGGCCGGCCGGTGCAGGTTTTAACTTTTAAACAGCGTCCTGACCGGACGTGGCCTTGGTGACGCCGGTGAACTCAACCTTGGTGCCGAGCAGGTCGACGCCGACGTCGGCGGTGAAGGTGTCGTACCGGAGGAACAGCTCCACCACCAGGAGCCTGCCGACGAGCACGACCAGGTTCTTGCCGGGGCACTGCTTGTTGTCCACGCTGGGGCTCTCGGTCTCCCGCCCGTTGGACCAGTACACGTACTGCAGCAGCTTGCTCCCCTCCTTCCCGACGAACCGGTCGCCGACGAACTCCCTCGCCGTGGGGCCGAACACGCGGGGGTCCTTGGTGGCGCACGGCTGGTACCCGAACAGCATCTCCCCCTTCTTCACGGCGAACACCGCGTCGTGGCTCTCGATGTTCATGTCCGCCTTGGCGCGCCCGTACTGGAACTTGACGGGCGGGTCCAGCCGCAGCGCCTCCCACACCGCCGACTTGGTCAGCTCCATCTTCTCCAGCGCCTCTATCGTCACCTTGCCGCCGGCGTCCGCCACGGCGCCGCGTATCTCGGCGACGAGCTTCTCGTGGAACTTCTCTCCGGCCCCCGCGATGCGCGCGAGGATCCCCGGGAGCAGCACCTTGAGGCCGCCGTAGCTGTTGAACACGGTGGCGAACAGCAGGTTGTGGCACGCCTCGTCCCGCTTCAGCCCGAGGCCCTCGGCGGTGTCGAGCGCCTTGGTCGCGGCGGCGGAGAAGTACTTGTACAGCGCCTTGTAGTCGCCGCTGACGAGGATGGGCGGGAGGTGCACGGTGTGGAGGAGCGGCTCCTCGAGGATCATGGGGAGGCCGAGCGTGACGAGCGGGTGGAGCTGGAATATGAGCCACTTGGCGGCCTTGGTCGGGCCGGTGGTACCGAGGTCTGACGCGGAGGGGAGCACGCCGAAGTAGGCGTCGCCGATGAACTCGAAGGAGGTGGCGTCGTTGAGCGTGTTGAAGTTGGACTTGCCGCCGAGCACGAGCTGCGACTCGACGGTGGCGAGGAGGGAGGAGAAGTGGGAGCGGAAGGCCGGGATGAAGGCGTCCTTGCGGGAGGCGAGGAGGGAGAAGAGCAGCTGCTTGACCTTGGTGTGGGTGGGCTCGGAGGGGTCGAGGTAGGAGCAGACGCGGAAGCCGCCGGTGAGGGAGGTGGAGGGCATGTAGGTGCCGGTGAAGAGGTTCTTCTTCTCCACCTTGGTGACGTCGAAGAGCACGGGGAAGCTCTTGGCGTCGAGCACGGCGACCACCCGCGGGTCGCGCGCCATGAAGGGGCCCGGCGGCACGTTGATGCGGACGACGGTGGAGCCGTACTTCTCGACGCGGGACTCGAAGTACTTGTCCTGGCCCTGGAAGTAGTAGAAGTCGAGGCGGTCGCGGATGGCCGACACGAACGGCATGCCGTAGCTGCCCGGCACCTCCCGCGGCACCAGGGAGCCCTCGTCGCCACTCGCCATGCCGCTCCGCTCTGCTGTGCTGCGAGCTCGGTTGGTTTGGGTTGGAACTTTGGATCTCGCGCTCTCGATGCAGACAAGATTGGAGCGAAGAGAGAGGCTTTGTCTGTGTGTGTGTTGCGACTTGCGAATGCGGCTCTTTGGGCGTACAAATAGCCCGCGGAGATCGATCGAGCCACCATGCAGCGTGCATGGCTGGCAGTGGGGCCAGGACCGGACCGCATGTGCGCGTGTTGCGCGTGCCGTGCAATGCGACCCACACGGATAGGTTATTACGGGATTAACGGAGGTGCTTAGATGGGACAGCTTGATTAGATAAAAATTAGGGTGGGGGGCCCACCACCACTGAATTTTATTTTAGGGTGAGGGGCCCACCACCACTGAATTTTATTTTAGGGTGAGCGGCCCACCCCCACAGCTTGATTAACGGAGCGTGTTCAAGTTGGATAAAAATAACGGAGGTGCTTACTTCGGTTGTTGTTGTGAACTCCTTTGGATGCTGCGTTGACGGGCTTTATATTAATTTAAAACCGAATGCTTCTTGCGGCTTCATTCTAAAAACCCTCACTAAAATTCAGGGGAAAATAAGTTTTTATTTATTTATGGAAAGGCCTTAATGGCTAGCTTTATTAAATTCAAATAATGCTTACATCGTCTGCTAAAAATTTAGCAATAAAAACCGGAGGTGCATCCACCCATAAGGAAGGGGTGTTTGCACGGCCCCATTCAGCTAGCTCATGAGCAACTACATTTGATTCTCTATTACAATGCTCGATAGTAACCTTTCCGAACTCTAGTAGTAACTCTCTACAATCATCTAAAACTGGAGCCGCCATCATAGAATGTCCCTCATTTAAACGTATAGCATCAACCACAATAGAGTTGTCCATCCTCACCAAGACATTGTGACATCCCATGCTTCGAAGTAATTTTAAACCTTCAAGTAATGCTGCTGCTTCCGCAGAGACAACATCTGCCACATGCTCAAGTTGAGAAGTTGACGCAGCAATGAAATTACCTCTGTGGTCTCGAACTATCGCCCCACATGACCCTGAATGCAGATCCTCAAAGAAAGAAGCATCAACGTTTAGAACTTGTTGCGCTGCCAAAGTGATGGGCCATGTGTTACGTCTAGGTTGAGTAGTTGGTTTCCCCGCCGCTCGTGTGAACTTTAGAGCCAATGCATGGATGGCCAATGCCGAACGCAGCGGTGTCTGTATTTGCTCCCCTCGAACATGTTGTCTACGCTGCCACCAAACGAACCAGCTCGCCGTAGCTATCAGCTCTGGAAGCTTAATCGAGTCCTGATAACTGTGTAGAAGCGTCACACATGAGAAATTCCAGCACACCAGAACCTGAGCAATCAACAAGCAATGCATCATGTATGATTTTCTCAACCCCAAGCGCAGCCCAGACTGCCTTTGCTCTTGTGCAATTAAACAAAGCATGTTTGATATCTTCTGCTCCCACTTTGCAAATTGGGCATTGAGAAATATTGCCAACGTGACGGTTTGCAAGCACACAAAAACAGGGAATAGCATTATGTAGACATCTCCATAGGAAGATCTTTATTTTTCCCGGCAGTTTTAGACTCCAAATCTTTTTCCATATCGGATGTGGCCGGGAGCCACCATGGCGACTCAAGCTAGTATTATCCTTGTATGTATCCTCCCATTCTTTATAGTAGGCCGAACGTACCGAGAAAATCCCGCTTTTTGTGAGATGACATGCAACGTAATCCTCTGTTGTCTGATGATATAGCGGAATCTGCAAGATACGCTCCGCATCAATGTGCCAAAAGTTATCCCGGATTAGCTGTTCATCCCACTCACCCATAACAGGGTCTATACGATCATTCACTCTTGACAATACCTGATTACCCCTTATTGTCACCACTTTCCTTGATGCACTACTTGGAATCCAACAATCCATCCAAATATCTATTTTTGCACCATCTCCTACTCTCCATATGCAGCCCTTTTTGAAGGTTTGGATCCCTGCCCATATACTCCGCCATACATACGACGACCCTTTTTTTAGTTCACAATTAAGAATATACCCATTGGGGTAATATCTAGATCTCAACACTCTGGCACACAATGATTCATTGTTCTCAATCAACCTCCAGCACTGTTTTGCCAGCATTGCCAAATTGAAACTGTGAATGTCACGAAAACTCATACCTCCTTGCTCCTTTGGCACACACATTTTCCACCATGCAAACCAATGCATCCTACGTTGGTCATCCTCGTCACCCCACCAATACTGCGACATTGCATCAGTGATCCCCTTTCAAAAAAATTCAGGGGAAAAGAAGTTTAGTTGTGCATAGATCCGTAAACCAACCCCCTATTAGTCTGTTAGTTTACTATTTTCGTGCCGTGCACCAAGCGAAAAGTCCGGCACGAAGAAATATTTGACGGGGCGATCGACGGGATCAATTGCCATTGTGGCACGCACTGCACCCGCATTTGCTGCGACTCCCTAGATTGACTACAGTGGAACTAAGAGCATCTACAGCCGAACATAGCAAATATAACCCCTAAACATCCGCGGACGTGTCCGGTCAGTGATCGGGCGTGTCTCTATTTGTACGTCTGCGTAGCCACATTTCTCATTTTCTTCCTCATATGTCCGGTCACTTTCACGTGATTGGTGAAGAGGAATAGAGAGAAAGAAAAGAATGAATAAAGAAAAAGAAAAGATGGTTTGGGGTGGGGTCACGTCCTACGTGGCGGAATGACCGGACGCGCCCGGGCGCGTCCGCGAACCCTCATATCCTCCCTATATTTGAGATGGATATGAGGGTTCGCGGACAGACCGGACGCATAGGGATGATATGAGGGGTCCGGTTGGGTCACCTTTTTTGTTCTCTCTCCTATACGGTCACTGACCGGGCGCGTCCGAGAGCGTATGAGGGGTCATTTGAGGCGTCCGGTTGTAGATCATCTTCAACAGACGCGCGCTAAAAAAATTATACAGCGCGGAAATAGCGTTTTTTAACGCGCGTGAGGGCGTTTGCTCCAACAGACGCTGCAAAATATGGCGTGCCACGGTAGCTCCAGCAGACGCGTTAAATTTATAGCGTGCGCCTAGCACAAACAATATATCTCACTTAAAATAGAACAAAAAGATCAAACACACAAAAAATAAATCAACAATAAATAGATTTTAATTCATAGCATAGTTCAAGCCCAACATCACATGTAGTCCATACCATACAAATGAGAACGATAGTACGATGCAAATATAGTAGACAAAAAACGCGTCGACGACAAACTAGACTACTCCTCCTCGCTCTCATCGAGGATCATTGTCACCCCAGGTCGACGCCTGCCCCAGGTCGCACTCAGTCAATGCCTTCCGCTCACGCATGTCCGCCTGATCCGCGGCTCGCCCCGCCCTCTTCTGCGCCCAGAACGCGTTTTCGTCCATGACATTCTGCGGGAAGCGCTCGCGCCACGCCGCCATGACCTGCTCATCCGCCTCGACGATGAGGAGGCGACGCTCCCGCCTCTGCTGGATGCGGTGGTCCTCTGCGGTGGAGGCGCGCAGGCATGCGCCTCCTCGCGCGTCCGGACGTCCGAGAAGTTCATCTAAGACCGTGGCCTCCTGAGGCGCCACGCCGGCGCATCGTACGCGCGGGCGGCCGCTTGGAAGGTCTCGAACGTCCCGAGCCCGAGGCGTATAATACTGGAGCGTATCTCCGCGTAATACACGCCGGAGGGGCAGGCGCGGACGCCGCGGAAGCCGAAGCTGCTCCAGGTGCGCGACGGCATGACGGCGGCGGGGGCGAGAAAGAGGCGACGGAGGCGAGGAAGAAGGGCGCGGCGGCGGCAGGGCACCGACAGAGGCGAGAAGAGAGGCGACGGAGACGGTGCTTGGCGGGCGCGCGCGCGCGGGTTTTATAGGGCACGCTGGATGCCGCGCGCCAAAACTGCCTCGTGTGTTGCCGCTTTTCGCGCGCGCAGTTTTTTTAGCGCGCCAAACTTTCCCGCGCTTGCTGGAGCGCGCCAACCGGGCGCGCGCGCCAAATCTAGCGCGTATGTTGAAGATGCTCTTACTAGTAACATACTTCCTCCGTTTCTAAATATAAGTCTTTTTAAATATTCCACTATTGAACTACATACGGATGTATATAGACATATTTTTAGAGTTTAAATTCACTCATTTTGATCCGTATGTAGTCCCCTATTAAAATGTCTAAAAAGACTTATATTTAGGAACGGAGGGAGTAGGATCCAACTCAACAAATTTGCTTATGTGTCAATAATTTAATAACTATGGGTAACATAGTTGGTTATTACTATGGGTAACATCACACATACCAAGACAAGATGAATCTACGACCTAATAAAGGAAGTATTGCATGACACCACACATATCTTACTCCTCACTATAGAGTTAATAACATAGACTAATAATAAATGCATGTTACTAGTCTAAGTTACTCTCACTATGCGTAGTCTTACGGAGGAAATTCTATGATTAGGTGATACACAACGAGCAGGTGTTGTACACCGAGAATATTATAAAAGTATTAATTAGGGTTAACTAGAACTGTCATTACTCCCTCCTTTCCGGTTTATAGGGCTTATCTTAAAATTTTCAGATTTTCATTATATAAGGCTCATGTTGAGTCCAATTAAGTTAAAGAGCTTTGAGTGCCATACCACATTTAATGAAAGGGGGGAATTATTGGTCATGCATGCATCTTTTTCTACATGCACCATGCAAATCTAATGAGAGAGAGAGTGTGTGTTATACGGCCCTTTCCAGTGCATCGGTGCTCAGGATGCCACATAGGTAAAAAGATGATGTGGCAAAGCAATTAAAGAGGAGAGAGAGCATTATGGTGACCCCCAGGAAGAACCGGTTCTAAGCACGTGAACCTATGTAAAATGACTACCAACCAATGCATGAAGAAGTTTAACTATTAAACAATTTCATGAGGAAAGCTTAGCAACAAAAGCTAAGAGCATCTCTAGCAGACCCCGTAAAAAGCCCCGACCCGCAAAATAACCGCCAAAATGCGGGTCGGCGTGGAAAATCCCGCCCGAACAGACCCCGCAAACGCGGCTGGCCCGTAAATATTTTTGAGGGGCGCGGCAAAATATCGGCCCCAACCCGCGAATACGCAGGTTTCCGCCTCGCCCCTACGGTGCCCCGTATCCCAGGAAAGCGGTTGGCGGGAGGGACATTTCAGCCCGCACCCTTTCCCCACCTCCTTCCGCCGCCGCCCGCCAGTGGTTCCGCCCGTCCGCCGCCGGCGATTCCGGCCAAATCCGCGGGCGGAATCGCGCCTCGAGGGCGCCCCCACCCTCCGCCACCGATACGCTGCACCCCCCCCCCCCCGCGGATCCGGCGAGACGAGCCGCCCCTGGTCGCCGTCGCCGCCGGGGATCGACCGCCCTCGAGCCGCCCCTAGTCGCCGCCCGGGATTGCCCTGCCCACGAGCCGCCGGTGAGTGTTTGCTTGTGCTTTGTGCCGAGCGCTATGCATAGTTGGTTGACGCGGCGTGCGATTTCTGTTCATGTAGATGGAATTGAGCCCGTGCGAGAAGTTTTTGCTCGACGATTCGTCCGATTCGGACGACTCGGATGTTGAGACGCTGCTTGCAAACTATCGGTAGCAGACGTTGGTGATGGCCCTTGCCGTGAAGGAGCACGAAGACGAGAACCGAAAGAGGCGGCGAGGATCGATCGTCGGCCGTCTTTGCATTCCTCGAAATTGCCATCTCGGGAACGAGATGTTGATGCAAGACTACTTCGCGGAGAATCCAACACATCCACCGCACCTCTTCCGGAGAAGGTACCGAATGCGCAGGTCTCTCTTTCTGAAAATTGTTCAAGCTTGTGAGGCAAATTGTCGGTATTTTACTCAAAGAAGAAATGCCGCGGGCTTGAAGGGATTTAGTGCATATCAAAAAATCTCGGCAGCTATGCGGGTGATTGCATATGGCGTTCCGGCTGACTTTGCCGATGAGTACCTGATACGTCTCCAACGTATCTATAATTTTTTATTGTTCCATGCTATTATATTATCTGTTTTGGATGTTTTGTATGCATTAATATGCTATTTTATATTATTTATGGGACTAACCTATTAATCTAGAGCCTAGTGCCAGTTTCTGTTTTTTTCTTGTTTTTGAGTATTGTAGATAAGGAATATTAAATGAAGTCCAAACGGAATAAAATCTTCGCGATGATTTTTCTTGGACCAGAAGAAACCTACCAGACTTGGAGATGAAGGAAGGAGACCTGCCGGGAGGCGACAAGCCTGCAGGGCGCACCCTCCTGGCTTGTGGCCCCCCTGCAGGCCCTCCAACCCTAATCTTCGTCCTATAAATTCCCAAATATTCCCCCAATACCGAAAGGAGCCACGAAAATACTTTTCCGCCGCCGGAAGCCTCTGCTCCCGTGAGATCCCATCTTGGAGCCTTTTCCGGTAATCTGCCGGAGGGGGATTCGATCACGGAGGGCATCTACATCAACTCCATTGCCCCTCCGATGATGCGTGAGTAGTTCACCACAGACCTTCGGGTCAATAGCTACTAGCTAGATGGCTTCTTCTCTCTCTTTGTTCTTCAATACCATGTTCTTCATGATCTTCATGGAGATCTATCCGATGTAATACTCTTTTGCGGTGTGTTTGTCGAGATCCGATGAATTGTGGGTTTATGATCAGATTATCTATGAATATTATTTGAATCTTCTCTGAATTCTTATATGCATGATTTCGTATCCTTGCAAGTCTCTTCGAGTTATTGGTTTCGTTTGGCCAACTAGATTGGTAATTCTTGCAATGGGAGAAGTGCTTAGTTTTGGGTTCAATCTTGCGGTGTCCTCACCCAGTGACAAAGTAGTGGTAGCGAGGCACGTATTTGTATTGTTGCCATCAAGGATAAAAAGATGGGGTTTTCATCATATTGCTTGAGTTTATCCCTCTACATCATGTCATCTTACCTAATGCGTTACTCTGTTCTTCATGAACTTAATACTCTAGATGCAGGCAGGTGTCGGTCGATGTGTGGAGTAATAGTAGTAGATGTAGAATCGTTTCGGTCTACTTGACACGGACGTGATGCCTATATGCATAATCATTGCCTTGGATATCGTCATAACTATGCACTTTTCTATTAATTGCTCGACAGTAATTTGTTCACCCACCGTATTATTTTCCTTCATGAGAGAAGCCTCTAGTGAAACCTATGGCCCCCGGGTCTATTCTCCATATTATATTTTCAGATCTATAAACCAAAAATACCAAAAATACTTTGCTGCAATCTTTTTACTTTTGTTTTACTTTTCGTTTTAGCAATCTTTTATATCTATCTCTATCAGATCTCATCCTTGCAAATAACCGTGAAGGGATTGACAACCCCTTTTAGCGTTGGGTGCAAGAGTTTGATTGTTTGTGTAGGTGCGAAGATTGGGGACTTGCTTGTATCTCCTACTGGATTGATACCTTGGTTCTCAACATATGAGGGAAATACTTATCTACTTTGCTGCATCACCCTTTCCTCTTCAAGGGAAAACCAACGCAAGCTCAAGAAGTAGCAAGAAGGATTTCTGGCGCCGTTGCCGGGGAGATCTACATCAAGCCTACCAAGTACCCATCACAAACTCATCTCTTGTATTTACATTATTTGTCATTTGCCTCTCGTTTTCCTCTCCCCCACTTCTAAAACGATTTTCAGAAAAAACCAAAAAGATTTGCCTTTTTATTCACCCTTCTTCCGTTCGTCTTTTCGTTTGCTTTTTGTTTGCTTGTGTGCTAGATTGCTTGCTTTGTCACGATGACTCAAGAGAATACCAAGTTGTGTGACTTCTCCAATACTAATAATAATGATTTTATTAGTACTCCGATTGCTCCCGTCACTAGTGCGGAATCTTATGAAATTAATGCCGCTTTGCTTAATCTTGTTATGAAAGAACAATTTTCCGGCCTTCCTAGTGAAGATGCCGCATCCCATCTAAATACTTTCATTGAGTTGTGTGATATGCAAAATAAGAAAGATGTGGATAATGATATTGTTAAATTGAAGCTATTTCCGTTCTCACTACGAGATCGTGCTAAAACTTGGTTTTCATCTTTGCCTAAAAATAGTATTGATTCATGGAATAAGTGAAAAGATGCTTTTATTTCCAAGTACTTTTCGCCCGCTAAGATCATCTCCCTTAGGAACGATATAATGAATTTTAAGCAACTTGATCATGAGCATGTTGCACAATCTTGGGAGAGGATGAAACTAATGATTAGAAATTGCCCCGCGCATGGTTTGAGTTTATGGATGATTATACAAAAAATTTATGCGGGATTGAATTTTGCTTCTAGAAATCTTTTAGATTCCGCCGCGGGTGGTACTTTTATGGAAATCACATTAGGAGAAGCTACTAAACTCCTAGATAATATTATGGCAAATTACTCTCAATGGCATACCGAAAGATCTCCTACTAGTAAAAAAGTGCATGCTATTGAAGAAATAAATACTTTGAGTGAAAAGATGGATGATTTAATGAAATTGTTTGCTAGTAAGAGTGCTCCTATTGATCCTAATGATATGACTTTGTCTTCTTTGAATGGAAATAATAATGAATCTATGGATGTGAATTTTGTTGGTAGGAACAATTTTGGTAATAACGCGTATAGAGGTAATTTCAATCCTAGGCCATTTCCTAGTAATTCCTCTAATAATTATGGTAATTCCTACAACAATTCTTATGGAAATTATAATAAGATGCCCTCTGATCTTGAGAATAATATTAAAGAATTTATTAGTTCGCAAAAGGGTTTCAATGCTATGATTGAAGAAAAATTGCTCAAGATTGATGATTTGGCTAGGAACGTTGATAGAATTTCACTTGAGATTGATTCTTTGAAAATTAGATCTACTCCACCCAAGCTTGATATTAATGAGTCTTTAAAAGCCATGAGAATTTCTATTGATGAGTGTAAGGAAAGAACCGCTAGAATGCGTGCTAAGCGTGAATGGCTTGAAAAAGTGTGTTCTCGTAATAATATTGATGAAGATCTTAAAGTGATTGATGTGACTCCTATTGAATATTTGTTTTATAATATAAATCTTGATAAAGATGGGACTGGAGATAAGTCAACTTTAGTTAAAAGGCATCCCTGTGATTCGGAGTTTATAGATCTTAATGCTAAGATTGATAAAAGTGGGATTGAAGAGGTCAAAACTTTAAATAGCAATGAACCCAGTCTTTTGGATTTCAAGGACTTTAATTATGATAGTTGTTCTTTGATTGATTGTATTTCCTTGTTGCAATCCATGTTGAATTCTCCGCATGCTTATAATCAAAATAAAGCTTTTACTAAACATATCATGGATGCTATTATGAAATCTTTTGAAGAAAAACTTGAGTTGGAAGTTTCTATACCTAGGAAGCTTTATGATGAGTGGGAACCGACTATTAAGATTAAAATTAAAGATTATGAGTGCCATGCTTTGTGTGATTTGGGTGCTAGCGTTTCCACGATTTTGAAAACTTTATGTGATGTGCTAGGTTTCCATGAATTTGATAATTGCTCTTTAAATTTGCATCTAGCGGATTCCACCATTAAGAAACCTATGGGAAGGATTAATGATGTTCTTATTGTTGCAAATAGGAATTATGTGCCCGTAGATTTCATTGTTCTTGATATAGATTGCAATCCTACATGTCCTATTATTCTTGGTAGACCTTTCCTTAGAACGATCGGTGCAATTATTGATATGAAAGAAGGAAACATTAGATTCCAATTTCCATTAAGGAAAGGCATGGAACACTTTCCTAGAAAGAAAATAAAATTACCTTATTAATATATTATGAGAGCTACTTATGGATTGCATACCAAAGATGACAATACCTAGATCTATTGCGTTATGCCTAGCTAGGGGCGTTAAACAATAGCGCTTGTTGGGAGGCAACCCAATTTTATTTTTATGCTTTTGTTTTTGCTTCTGTTTTTGAGTGCTTTACACATTATTACCTCTGTAGTAATTGTGTTTTCTTGTTTTAATTAGTGTTTGAGACAAGTAAGACCTTTGGGATGGTCTACGGTGATTGTGATTTGATTTTGCTGAAAAACAGAAACTTTTGCGCTCAGTCCAGGAATTTTATAAATTCACCAGAGCGTAGAATGAGTCTAAAATTTTTACACAAGATTTATATACAAATTTCCCTGATTTTCCTAATTTTCAGAATTTTTGGAGTTACAAAAGTATTCGAAGTCTATAGATTGCTACAGACTGTTCTGTTTTAGACAGATTCTGTTTTCTTTGTGTTGTTTGCTTATTTTGATGTATCTATGGGTTGTATCGGGGGGGTATGAACCATGGAGAAGTTGGAATACAGTAGATATTACACCAATATAAATAAAGAATGAGTTCACAACAGTACCAAAAGTGGTGATTTATTTTTGTTATACTAACGGATCTCACGAGTTTTATGTTGAGTTTTGTGTTGTGAAGTTTTCAAGTTTTGGGTAAAGATTTGATGGACTATGGAATAAGGAGTGGCAAGAGCCTAAGCTTGGGGATGCCCAAGGCACCCCAAGCCATATTCAAGGATACCAAAGTGCCTAAGCTTGGGTATGCCCCGGAAGGCATCCCCTCTTTCGTCTTCAATCCATTGGTAAATTTACTTGAGGCTATATTTTTATTCACCACATGATATGTGTTTTGCTTGGAGCGTCTTGTATGATATGAGTATTTGCTTTTTAGTTTGCCACAATCATCCTTGCTGTACACATCTTTTGAGGGGGACACGCATTAATCGTGAATTTATTAGAATACTCTATGTGCTTCATTTATATCTATTGAGCTAGGCAATGTTGCTCTAGTGCTTCACTTATATCTTTTTAGAGCACGGTGGTGTTTTATTTTATAGAAATAATTGAACTCTCGTACCTCACTTATATTATTTTTAGAGTCTTTAAACATCATGGTAATTGGTTTAGGTTATGAATTTAATCCTAATATAATGGGCATCCAAGAGGGATATAATAACAACTTACATATAAAGTGCGTTGAATACTATGAGAAGTTTGATTCCTTGCATATAGTTTTGAGATATAAAGATGGTGATATGAGAGTCATGCTAGTGAGTAATTGTGGAATGGTAGAAATACTTGTGTTAAAGTTTGTGATTCCCGTAGCATGCACGTATGGTGAACCGTTATGTAACGAAGTCGGAACATGATTTATTTAATGATTGTCATCCTTTGTGTGAGGGTCGGGAGCGCGCGATGGTTAACTCCTACCAACCTCTCCCCTAGGAACATGCGTCTAATACTTTGCTTCGATAACTAATAGACTTTTGCAATAAGTATGTGAGTTCTTTATGACTAATGTTGAGTCCATGGATTATACGCACTCTCACCCTTCCACCTTTGCTAGCCTCTCTAGTACCGCGCAACTTTCGCCGATGCATCAAACCCACCTTCCTCAAAACAGCCACCATATACCTTCCTCAAGACAGCCACCATACCTACCTATTATGGCATTTCCATAGCCATTCCGAGATATATTTCCATGCAACTCCCACCGTTCCGTTTTTCATGACACGCACCATCACTTTCATATTGCTTTGCATGATCGTAAGATAGCTAGCATGACGTTTTCATGTCTTGTCCGTTTTTTGATGTCATTTGCTAGGCTAGATCGTTGCACATCCCGGTACACCGCCGGAAGCATTCATATAGAGTCATATTTTGTTCTAGGTATCGAGTTGTAATTCTTGAGTTGTAAGTAAATAAAAGTGTGATGATCTTCATTATTAGAGCATTGTCCCGTGAGAGAAAAGGATGATGGAAGCTATGATTCCCTCACAAGTTGGGATGAGTCTCCGGACTTTACAAATAATAAAAGAGGCCAATGAAGCCCAAATAAAAAAAAGAGGCCAAAGACGAGCCGCCCCTGGTCGCCGTTGCCGCCGGGGATCGACCGCCCTCGAGCCGCCCCTAGTCGCCGCCTGGGATCGCCCTGCCCACGAGCCGCCGGTGAGTGTTTGCTTGTGCTTTGTGCCGAGCGCTATGCATAGTTGGTTGACGCGGCGTGCGATTTCTGTTCATGTAGATGGAATTGAGCCCGTGCGAAAAGTTTTTGCTCGACGATTCGTCCGATTCGGACGACTCGGATGTTGAGACGCTGCTTGCAAACTATCGGCAGCAGACGTTGGTGATGGCCCTTGCCGTGAAGGAGCACGAAGACGAGAACCGAAAGAGGCGGCGAGGATCGATCGTCGGCCGTCTTTGCATTCCTCGAAATTGCCATCTCGGGAATGAGATGTTGATGCAAGACTACTTCACGGAGAATCCAACATATCCACCGCACCTCTTCCGGAGAAGGTACCGGATGCGCCGATCTCTCTTTCTGAAAATTGTTCAAGCTTGTGAGGCAAATTGTTGGTATTTTACTCAAAGAAGAAATGCCGCGGGCTTGAAGGGATTTAGTGCATATCAAAAAATCTCGGCAGCTATGCGGGTGATTGCATATGGCGTTCCGGCTGACTATGCCGATGAGTACCTGATACGTCTCCAACGTATCTATAATTTTTTATTGTTCCATGCTATTATATTATCTGTTTTGGATGTTTTATATGCATTAATATGCTATTTTATATTATTTTTGGGACTAACCTATTAATCTAGAGCCTAGTGCCAGTTTCTGTTTTTTCCTTGTTTTTGAGTATTGCAGATAAGAATATTAAACAGAGTCCAAACGGAATAAAATCTTCGCGATGATTTTTCTTGGACCAGAAGAAACCTACCAGACTTGGAGATGAAGGAAGGAGACCTGCCGGGAGGCGACAAGCCTGCAGGGCGCGCCCTAGGGGGGCGCCCTCCTGGCTTGTGGCCCCCCTGCAGGCCCTCCAACCCTAATCTTCGTCCTATAAATTTCCAAATATTCCCCCAATACCGAAAGGAGCCACGAAAATACTTTTCCACCGCCGGAAGCCTCTGTTCCTGTGAGATCCCATCTTGGAGCCTTTTCCGGTAATCTGCCGGAGGGGGCTTCGATCACGGAGGGCATCTACATCAACTCCATTGCCCCTCCGATGATGCGTGAGTAGTTCACCACAGACCTTCGGGTCCATAGCTAGTAGCTAGATGGCTTCTTCTCTCTCTTTGTTCTTCAATACCATGTTCTTCATGATCTTCATGGAGATCTATCCGATGTAATACTCTTTTGCGGTGTGTTTGTCGAGATCCGATGAATTGTGGGTTTATGATCAGATTATCTATGAATATTATTTGAATCTTCTCTGAATTCGTATATGCATGATTTCGTATCTTTGCAAGTCTCTTCGAGTTATTGGTTTGGTTTGGCCAACTAGATTGGTAATTCTTAGAATGGGAGAAGTGCTTAGTTTTGGGTTCAATCTTGCGGTGTCCTCACCCAGTGACAAAGTAGGGGTAGCGAGGCACGTATTTGTATTGTTGCCATCAAGGATAAAAAGATGGGGTTTTCATCATATTGCTTGAGTTTATCCCTCTACATCATGTCATCTTACCTAATGTGTTACTCTGTTCTTCATGAACTTAATACTCTAGATGCAGGCAGGAGTCGGTCGATGTGTGGAGTAATAGTAGTAGATGCAGAATCGTTTCGGTCTACTTGACACGGACGTGATGCCTATATGCATAATCATTGCCTTGGATATCGTCATAACTATGCGCTTTTCTATCAATTGCTCGACAGTAATTTGTTCACCCACCGTATTATTTTCCTTCATGAGAGAAGCCTCTAGTGAAACCTATGGCCCCCGGGTCTATTCTCCATATTATATTTTCAGATCTATAAACCAAAAATACCAAAAATACTATGTTGCAATCTTTTTACTTTTGTTTTACTTTTTGTTTTAGCAATCTTTTATATCTATCTCTATCAGATCTCATCCTTGCAAATAACCGTGAAGGGATTGACAACCCCTTTTAGCGTTGGGTGCAAGAGTTTGATTGTTTGTGTAGGTGCGAAGATTGGGGACTTGCTGGTATCTCCTACTGGATTGATACCTTGGTTCTCAATAACTGAGGGAAATACTTATCTACTTTGCTGCATCACCCTTTCCTCTTCAAGGGAAAACCAACGCAAGCTCAAGAAGTAGCAGTACCTTCGCATTGGTGAAGATACCACAATTGAGTCTGTGCGTAGGTTTGCCAAAGTGATCATCCGTGTCTTTGGTCCTGAATATCTTCGGGCACCCAACGAGGATGACACAATTGTGCTAGAGGCCGTAGCATCCGAGGATTTATGGATTTGGGCACCCAACGAGGATATCTTCGGGCAAGTCTCGTGATGCAACAATTGTGCTAGAGGCCGTAGCATCCGAGGATTTATGGATTTGGCATTGCTTTTTTGGTATGCCGGGCACTCTCAATGATATCAATGTGTTGCAACGGTCTCATTTGTTTGCTAGGCTTGCTAGTGGTGATGCTCCTTCTTGCAACTACACTATCAATGGGCATGAATACACAAAAGGGTACTATCTTGCAGATGGTATATACCCTTCTTGGTGCACATTTGTCAAGAGCCTCAAAGAACCCAAAAATAGAAAAGCATGTGAATTCGCAAGGGTGCAAGAGGCAGCCCGAAAAGACATTGAAAGAGCATTTGGGGTTTTGCAATCTAGGTTTGCCATTGTTCATGGTCCTGCTCGTTTTTGGGACAAGCGGACCTTGAAAAACATCATGACATGTTGTGTTATCCTTCACAATATGATTCTCGAAGATGAGAGAGACATGAACTTGGAGTTCTTCTACGACAATGTGGGTAGCCGTGTCAAACCAGCTAGAGACCCTAACCGCATTAGAGCTTTTCTTCAGACATACAAGGAGATTGAAAATGCAAACACCCACTTTCAGCTTCAGGAGGATCTCATTGAGCACCATTGGCAAAGGGCTGGACAGTAACAAAACTCATTTTTCTATTCATTTTTATTTAATTCATGTGTTATTTGTATTCGGGACAAGTTTTATATTGCATTATTTAGTTTGCTTCGGTGATTTGAATAATTATTTGTAATGTGGATGATTGTTGTATTGTGCTGGTAAAACTCATTTTTTTGAATAATTATTTTGTAGTGTGGATGATTGTTGTATTTTTGTGGTGTGGTATTGATATTTGTGGACTGGCGGCAGCGGCGCCAAACCAGACCCCGCAAAGCTGACCCGTAAAAGAGCATATTCCGCGAATATCCTTTTATACGGGTCCGTTTTGCGGGGTCTGCCTCTGCGTCCGTCCGCGCCGGCCCGCAAAGCCATTTTTCCGCGAACTGCAAACACGTTTTGCGGGTCAGCGTTATACGGGGTCTGCTAGAGATGCTCTAAGCACCTATGCATTGGGGAGACACCCCCTCTAAGAACCAGTCCATTGGAACCAGCCTACTTATTGCCTCGGGAGTTTAATAAGTGAGAAACATTTCATTGGGCAATTTTGTATCCATAAAACTCGTGTCATCCACTTACAGTCTACCTTGGTTGATGAGATTTCATATTTGAGCCCTATAAACCGGAAAGGAGGGAGTACATGGTTAGTAGAACACCCATTGAAGGGTCGTGTATATGTCCACTCTCTATGTCTTTTTAATGCGCCCACCATGTGTTCGTAAACGGCCATAATAAAGATGCTAACCATCTACTCGTGTTTCAACACACATTCACCGTAGTGTTTGAGTAAGAGCTTGCTGATGCCCAACTATGTAGGTCTTTACAATGATACAATATCAAAACATGGTTGAGACCTCAAGAATGTAGAAAGTAGAAAAAATAGATGAGAAAGAAGGAAAACAAAGAAAGCCGACATAGCCAACAACTTGCAACTGACCCACAGTAATGTCGTCCACCTTCCTTCTCCACACACAAGCTATGAGAAAGGTTCTCCAAACACAAGTGTTCAAGAAGGTAACCACGCTCAAAACACCGTTGCCGCATGGTCCAACCATCGTAGATGAGAACTTGGATTTTTACCCTGAAGAGCATGTGAACAGACTCCAAAGAATTGCCTTCAACAAGGACATTTACCCTGAAGAGCATGTGAACAGACTCCAAAGAATTGCCTTCAACAAGGACATCACACGTAAAACACCACCCCTTTCAATGCAACCATCGAGTTGGACCTAGGGCTTTCACCCCCGGAACTCGAGACCTTGTGCTCCAAGAACACCACCAAACCGAATACACCGTCTATTGTCGCCACCATTTATCGAAGGAGATGACGCTGCATGGCAGGGAACCCACATACTATGGTCACGGAGAATTAAAATTCAAACAGTTACATGGCACTAGTAGAACGCCCGTGCGTTGCCACGGGCTTTTAATTTATTTTTTAGTTGCACCTTATTAATGGTCCGTGTGTTGCTACGGGGAAAAAATATCTTACCGAAACTAAAGCGTGGCATGAAATACTTGTCATCGTATTTTGTGCATGTACAGTTCATACATGTATCTATGCATCATTGACGTATCCACCTTATTGACCTCATCTCTCGTGAGCATCCCATCATCATCGTTCTTGTCAAGCCTGTTAATTTTACTGCCGCCACAAGGTCTGGACAACACATAACCGACAAGCACATCTTTCGCCTACGAGACCATTCCTCTCTATTATCTCCGACCTTGTTAGCCAGAGCACACTTAATCAACATAGCACAACCTTAGACGTGGAGCAGCCATTGGACATGGAGGAGAGCGATCCAGTGCACCACTTCCAAAAATCAAGGGACTTGAGCCATGGCCCTGTTGAGCCTCCTGTAAGCACACACCAATTCACATAACAAAAAAAGTAAGAATTCACACTGTAAGAAGCAACAGTGCTAAGCAATGAACTCACTTCCTCGTGAACTGGAGTGAGGCTACCATATTCAACACCTCTTAGAATAAGTGATGATCCAAAGTTCCAAACATGTCAACATTGTTAGACTGTCAGGCCATCCAAGTTCACGAGCTTCAGAATCCCCTTTGACTTTGAGTCGCATCTGCAATTGTTGGAAGCCATGATAAAAGCAGTGACATTCCATCAAACATGCCAGTGGAAAATCATTTTTGGCTGGTACCAGGATATAAATCGCTTGGGCTCATCGAAGATAATAGCAAAGGAGTTAGGCCACCGAAACTCTCTATCATCTTCTCGCAGAGTCGCAAACCACCAAAGTTGCCCATGACAAATAGGGGACGAAGCATAGGAGCAGAGAAATTACGGAGGCGAGCGATATACACGGGAGCCACAATGGCGGCCGAGGCGAGGTTGATGCGATTGGGACAACTCGTTGATCACGTCATGATCCTTAACGACCATCCTACCCTCAGATGTCTGCTCGTGAATGAGCATTACCTTGTTCTTAAACCTATCGTAATTCACCTTCATCTCGAGGTTGAGAGTGTGGACAGGATCACCGTGATGACACACATGTCATTCTCTCCGCCTTTATCAGGCAAGCAAACCTGGTCCTCAAGTAAGTTATTTGCACGGACAGCAACGATGGAGAAGTCCCATTTACATGATGCACATTGTCCTTATATCTTAGAAGTCCATCCTACCCATTGGTCGAAATTGATCCTATTCCAGAACTTAGGTTGGATGATGGTCTCCAACACACCCATCTCAAGTTCATCAATGTCACAACCATAACTCATCAGTCATCCCACCCGCGTACGCCCCACCAATATACGCTTCCGAGCTCGCTTTGTCTCTTATCCAACAAAAAAATCAGTCTGAATGCATGGATAAAACTCTTGCCTTTATGAAAGAAACAGAAAAATGTTGAAGTATCTGAAACAAAATTATGGACGATAAATAGTAATCGATGTTTATCAGTTGCACTTAGTTCGCTGACAAAAAATGAAATTTATCATTCTTTATCTTCTCCTATAAATATAACTTAAACATGTAATAGTGGGGAGAACTGAAAGGGTATGAAGAATCTCCTTCTTTATAAGTGTATACCATTATATAAAGCAACACCATGCCAGTCACTTCTATTTTTGGCCATCACATCAATATGCAACGCATTAGAAGCATGTTGTCACATGTTCATCTTTTTCCTTCTACACCTTCCTCCCCTCCCGCGATGGTTCCCCCTCCTTCCCCGTGGCCTACCCAGGCCTAACCGCCCTCCCCTCGACATCCCCACCGCTGTGTTGGCCGCCCCCCGTTAAGTTTCGAACTCGCTCCCGCCGGATCCCACTCGTACACGGCTCAGCATCGCCATCCCCACCTTCGGCCTCGTGCAAAGCAAAAAGTGACTGACGCAACAAAAAAATAAGGCACGTGAGATTTCGCAAAACCTAACGATACTTTCGGATACATACTTCGCATCACAAATTTATGATCATACATCAATCATGTTTCAACAACTTGATCAAACAATCAATGAACAAATATTTGATATCACAATGATGTAATTTCTCCTTCACCTCAAGGTCCACATGAAGCACAATCCCTTCTATCATTTTCTTTACAAATCAATTACATCCAATGTTCCTACAGAAAGTGGAAGTGATTGTACAATTTTATGAGTTACTCATGCCTAATGGATTGTCCTCTTTGTCACCAGACTACTCCACCAAACATTGAGCTTCACAATAATCACAATGGTCATCCTAAATGAGTTTACCATCTTCCTCGACAACAATTGTGTGGAGCTGCCAAAGTTGTGAACTTTAAAAAATACAATGAATGCGGGCATTGATGGAAATGGAACATTTGCAACATGATCACGATATAGCCTTGGGGCGCAACTTCGCTTTCATCATATGCCAACTCCCTTGGTGTCTCCCTCCTTTCTCTCAGCTTCATCACCTCCCTCCCTCCCTCCTTCCTCATCCCCCATCATTCTCCTTCGCTCGTTGCATCCTCTCCCTTGGTGTCTATCATTCATATCCCTCGGCTCGCTACCATCATTTCCACTCCTTCTCCAGCTCGATAAGTGTCTCAGCAACACCTTCCATAATCTGTGTTGCTGCTTACTGTTGAACAAGAAAAAACCCATCATCTGGTAGAGCACCTTCGTGACGAGTGAGCAACTACAACAATTGGGAGTCACATTTTCCCTATTGAAAGATATTTTGTGTTAAGGTCAAGCAAAATAGCACAAAAACATACACATAAACTTGATAAGTTCAAAGACGAAAACACATTGGTTTACAACATTATTTGAAGTTCACCATCGTATGGAAATCTTCCTTAACCTTAGCAAGTCTATGGAAACTTGACCGTGGATGCATTCCTCAAAATCAAACATGTTCCAGCATGACCATCAACATCCCTCGATTAACAACTTAGCTACACAAAATGAGTATATGATAAAAGAAGTTAGCAAATGTTCTATCATTTGATTCGAAAATATAACAAGCAAATTTTCCTTGAAAGTAGGTTTACCCTCCTTGGAAAAAATACAGTGCAAACAACTCCATGTGTAAAAATATGTTCTCAATCAAACCAATCAGGCTTCTATTAATATGCATGATACCAAATTCAAAACTGGAACTAAAAACTGACTTCGATATACGCAAGTGCAAAGTTGAAACTTAGTACGTGGCTTGCATTGGTGAAAGAAAGTTTACCTCTCATATGCGCAGACTCATGGGAAACAAATACCCCATAATTTTGCATGACATAATAATGTGAGCATTAAAAACATTGAACACAGTCAAAAAGTGAGTCAAAGTTAATTCACTAAACTCCTCCATTTCACCAAATCATCTAGCACGTCAGAAGACCAAGTAGAAGGGCATTTCTAGGAGGGTTTTTTTGTTGTTACCTTTCCTAGTCAAACTATATCGCAACTAAGAAACACAAAAGGCTCAGAACTAAAGAAAAAAACGAGGACTTAACTAATTTGTCGCAATGGTATGGGAACTACAAGCATCTTTCTAAGCAGACGCACGGCCAAAACAAAAATATTTAGTCAGGAAATGAAAGTAAGATTTCAATTGTCACATATCATAAAGCACAGAACTGCGTGTGGATGCATTATAATGTTTCTTGGACGTACTCTATCCATGCTAGTTGGCTGATAAATGTACATAAACCTTTTGTCCTGTGAAAGCCATTTTGTAACTACTCCAACTAAAAGGGAAAAAGACAAGATTTGAAGAATTCACCAATAGAAGATCTTATTGATCTTTCTTATTCCCTTGTGATCATAAACACATGTAGATCAACTACATACAATACGCATGTTTTTAATTTAATGTGGAGGCCGAGGCACACACCTACACACAATCAATAGGACCGATGGTCCTCCTAGATTATTGCCACAATTTCAGTGAGCTCCTTTAGATGGCTGAAGAAAACAACATGAATGGGAAGGGAGGTCCATTTAATACAAATGAAGTAGCACACATCATCACAAGTACAATCTGCAACAACAATAAGAAAAATATTTGATGATGTCTAACTATAAGCATGAGCATCCTAACTAAATAAGAAAAATTGTCCAACAACAATAACCAAATAAGGGATGGCATTAATCGGATTAAGGTCTACTGTGCTGCCAACAGTAACTTTGTGCTAATTAAGGACAGTAAAACTGCACCTAATCCCTGCCCTCTCAGCGATTAGCGTTTTCAGCCGTCCGTTTTCACGATCTGGAAATTTCTGGCCGTCGGATTTCTTGTTTAAATGGATCTGATCTGCAGTCTGTTTAATCTAGCCCAGCTATCCTGTAGTCTGCTGCTCCAGGGGTCGAAACCCAGGCCTCTGGTGCATTGGGCCTTCCGCCAGCCATTCGAAGAAAGCCCACTTCTGTAATCGGGAGGCCTACGAGCGACCGCGTGACCATCCACTCGCCAACCCTAATCCAATCCCGATCAAGTCTGAGTTGAGCGAGACGAATCGAGCCGCAGAGTCCAATCCCGATCGATGCAGAGGGAAGCGAAACGAATCGAGCCGCAGAGAGGAGCACCGGTGCGGCCGGTTCCATTCCATCCAGTGAAGACGGCCGGTGTGCGTCGCTTCATTGTCCCGTTTATATAATTTGCATCCATCCAGTGAGGAGCGGAGCCGAGGCGACGCCAACGGGGAACCGGCGGTCGAGGGGATCCGGCGCTCGAGCGGCCGCCTCCAGGTTAGTTCGGTCATCCTCCCCCCTCATCTGTCAGGCCGTGAAAATTTCTAACCGTGCTGGCGCGGCGGCAACGAGCCGAAGACGCCTCCGCTGAGGTTGCGGCGATGGAACCCGCGCCATGGTCGCCTCTACACTGGAGGTGTCCAGCGCGTGCGGCGGGCGAGGCCACCTCAACCGGCGACACCGCGTCCGCCGATGCAGCGTCACTTGCAGGCGCACAAGGAGAAGCCCCTCCAGGAGACAGGAGTGTCAGATCTTCCCTTGATCTAATTTCGGTGGCCTGTTGTCAACGTTCTGGCCTAAGGGTAGATTTTCGCCATTACATGGTTGATGTTCATATTGTTGGCTTCTGCCTCCGTTCATTGTTGAGTTCAGAAATATGGCTTTTGTTCGAACGTTCCTCTGATTGTATGTCTTTCATGCAGGAATTGCAGAGGCCAACCACTACTTCCTTCGATTGCACCATAACTGTACGAGATTCATCCATGGCTCCGGGATAGATTATCATCTCTCATAGAGATTCATTGTGTGCCCCTTCCTTTCATGTATGCATCGAGTACATCTATGCCCTTCTCTCCATATTTTGTTTTTTCTGCCCAATATATTACAGCTTATATATATAATACTAAACGAGAAACTGTGTTGGTCGGTACACCAATCCTTTCCAACAACAAAACCAGGGAAAAGACTTGCAGGGCTGCAAAGCGTGCACATGTATTTCGGTTGGATTCCAATGCTGGCCATTTTACAATGGATTCATGGCATGTAGGTGCATATGGAATGAAAAAATGGTACCATAATATATGCGTTCAAATCATATATCTCTTCTCAATCTGTTAACAATCTGCTTCATGATTATTTTTCCAAGAGACATCACTGAACTCAAACGCTCATTATCTCTGCTGACATGAAGTGAAACCTTTCAAGAACACGGTAGAAGTGGAAATGAAACAAATAGCAGGAATTATTTCTTCACAAAAGTCTGTATTAATGGCAGCCATACTTTTCAAAAACGTTGTTGCATGTGTTAAGCTACAAAAAAAAGGAAATATATGTCTTGCTTGTTGGATTACCCGTTAACATGATGTATCAGGGGTTACTTTTCACAATCAGCGTTGTTGCCTTCCTCAGTCTTATGGATTTGAGAAATCATTATCAGATAATTTGATGCCATCAACTCCAATTGTGATGCCTTGATTAAATTTAATGCTTTTCATTAAGTTTATTAAGTTTCATCCTAAAACAACCCTAAATATTATTAATCAAAGTTAATCGATCAAGAGTTACAGTCTATATGCCATGCTTATTTCTTTACTGCTCATTCTCCATCAACCGGCTATGCAGAAATGGTCTGATGGTCCCAAACCCTAGGAAATAAACTCCAGTGCAATGTTTTGGAATGAGGTTACAAAGCTGTCTCCTAGCTAATTGAGAATTTTGCAGACTACCCAAGATTTATACAAAGCAATGATACTTCAATATGTATATCCTTTGTACCCTAATTTCATTCTCTTAAACTATGACGTCCCTGCACCCATCTGCCGCCGCCTCGTGTAAAATTGAACATTCTGTCTGACGCCTCTACATCTCTACCTTGAAAATGTGTGAGATTTTATGAAAAAATATATTTTCATGATGTAAATTCCTATCATTCTACTGATAAAGTTGACGGGTGCGGCAACGCGCGCCATCAATGATCTAGTGTGAAATATATCAAGGTTCTTCCAGAGGAATATTTTGCAATTGTCAAGGATAGGTAGAAGTTACAATAAAAGTTTATTGTACCATACAACAAGAATACATATCAGGCAAAATTCACAGCACTCAAAGGCACATTTTAACCAGCCAAATATTCTTCTTGTCCATCTACAAGAGTACGGCTGTAGTGTAAAAAGTAGAAACATGTCACCATGCATCTATCCAAACAAATATGTGGTACCCATCGACTACAATTAAGATTAAAAAATGAGAATTGTCTTAGTCGTCTCATACCTGAAGCTACCAAACCATCAATGCCATAACAATATGTGTGCGTCTTTGTGGCGACAAAAACCTGCAATTCCTCACGAATACATTGATCGTACAATAGTCAAGAGATTCATGTTACTGTGGTAGAAGAAAAAACGGTGAAGTGCATCATATCCACAAAACAATTCAGACAAGGGTTGCCTCCAGGACACTACATCGTTGGTGGCATTGTCGTTGACAATGCTCGTGCATGAAAATTCAGATATGACATATATGATCCATTAGTGATATCCACTAATCATATCAGCTCATCGTGAAGAATCCTCCATAAATATAAAAGATCGGGTTTCATTGCTTATCATTGCATCGTCTTGAAAGAAGTGTATATGATCTGTCAGAACAACCTTCAATCAAATGGGGAATAGTGTAAGGTAGAAATAACCAACTAATTATTATTGATAAGTTTGCAAAATGTATTCTGAGTTAACCAATCAAATTTAAGTGAGAACCTTTTCTCTATTATGCCTAAAACATACAGGAGAATGTAATTTATAATTTTATGCTCTAGGAAATCACAACACTATCCAAGAGATGCACAAATAAATACTAACAAAATAAATGATTAACTATTTAGTCGTTATGTTCTACCTATTCTTAACAACCAAGAGATGTACCAAGCCAAGAAATGCATATCAGATGAATAAGCGTTCCTAGAGATCGAAATACCCTTACAATCTGACATCAAATCAAAGGATGCAAAGAACGTGCTCTGTCTACAAGTATATCTGGACCTTAATGGTTTAGTTCTAGGTCCAACAAGTAATATATTTTCAGGTACCCCCAAGTGGCATTTAGATAGCAAGATTTCTCGAATAATATTAATTTTTGAAACCAGAAAAACTCAGTAATCATGATGGTTAACACCAGTTCAAGAAAACAAGAGAAGGGCAGTTCTCGGATGATTGGATATGTTGTGATCAGTCAATATAATTTGAGAAAACTTCAGACCATTACCTTCAGAGTTCAGACTGACAAGCATCTTTAGATGTCCACCTCTAGTTAAGCTGGCAAGGCATCATCTTCTCTCACCTATAGCACTCTCCAACACAAAATAGAGTAAGCAGTAGCAGCACGAGCACTACACAGGAGAAGAGTAAGCAGTAGCAGCACAAGCACATAGGGGGCCAGCCAGGAACAACAACATTAGTACGGGCCGACCACGAGCAGAAGCAACATGCACCGGCAAGAAGCAGCAGCGGCGGCATGACATAGCGACGGCAGTGCATGAGCACACGGGCCCGACGGCGGGGTAATTGCAACACCTGCAACATGACGGGGCGACGGCGTCTAGCTGGTAACCCTAACCCTAGCTCGCCGGCCCGGGCAAATTGGAAGAGAGAGAGAGAGGAAGTGTCCCGACAGCGACCTGGAGGCCCGCAATGAACGCGACGGCAGCTCCTCTTTGAACTCGACGGTGACCTGTAGGAACTCGACGGCTGCTCCACCTTCTACCTCTACGGCGGCTCCTCTAGCCCCTCGCCGCCGCCAAGGAGATCCGCGATGGCTGCGCGCTAGTGGTTTCCGTCGTCGTTCCAATCGATCGGCGGCGGCGTAAGGACCCATGATGGCGGCTGGGGCTAGGTCATGTCGTTGCTTCGATGTGATCGAGGGATGCCTCGCTATAGGATTGCTGGGTTTTTTTGCGTGCGGGGTGGGTCGATGATGCGATCAAGGGCTGCCTCGCTAGTTGCCATCCAGCTCGGTGTTGTCGTCCAGCTGCGACATGGGTGGATGAGCCGGAGGGAGGGGGCTCCGGTCCGGCCCGCGGCAGGCGGGTGGATGGACGGGTTTGCCCCTTTCGGTGGCCGCGTCAGTGCAACGGCGCTGGCCTGCCGCCGGTACTCTCAGAAGGCCAGGAACACGCACGTCGCGAGCATGCCGACCGCGACCATGATGGCCATGACCTTCACCATACCGCCCATTCCCGCACTCCTCCTGATGCCTTCCCGCCGGGGCCAAGATGGCCCAAAGGCCACCGCGCTCCCATCTGCTCTCCCTCCTATCTTCCATGGCCGGTACAAAGGACGGGTTGGGATGAACGAGAGGCAACTCTCGAGATCTAGATCGGGTGTGATCTGCTTTGGAAGAGAAATCTGAATTGGGAATGATTGGAAAGGATTGAGGGAAGGAGATCGGGAATGGAATGGAAACAAGATCGGGTGTGATCGGATTTGGAAGAAAAAACTGAATTGGGAGGGATTGGAAAGGATTGGGGGAAGGAGATCCGGACTGGAATGGAAACATTGAGAGAAAATCGGTGGGGTAGGGGAAAAAATCTGTGGGCAGGTTTAACCAGACGAAGGCGTGGGTCGGGAGACGAAAAAAACGGACAAAAAAAACCGGACGAAGGTGGGAGGGATGACGAAAAAAACCGAGAAAGGAGCTACCAAGTGCCCCTTTAGGAGTAGAGATTCATGCCCGGTGGCAGCTGCTCGTGTGCATACCCTTGTGTGCATATCATCACGCGGTCAGATCTGTGTGTGCAAGCACATGACTATTACAGAATTGGGAACAACGGTATGTAGCACACACGTCCCAGGGCATGCAGATCTCTGGTTGTCAGATTGCGTCGTGATTCGTAAAGTGGATTGGTCCGCTGCAAGTTTTTAGAGCTTAATTGATGTAAAGGAGGTCCACACATGCAACTTTTGGGACAGAGTGCAAGCCCCACTCATGCCACGACACATGATTTTTTCACTTCTAAATCTGAATCTATTATATATTTTGAACCAAAAGTCCAATTTATATTGCATTGCATATTTGTGTTTCTTGTGGCGAGTGCTTTGAAACATGTCCACTTTAAAATACATTTTGACAAGTTTTTGAAACTTCACCAAGTCTCAACTACTAAAACTTGATAAGAAAGAATGATAAATTCACCAAATTTTATAAACTTAATCTTAAGGCCTAAACCATAAACCCTAAGCTCCAACCAATAACCCCTAACCTCTAAGCCCTAAACCCTAAAAGCGAACGAAACTTGGTAAAACTTGCTGAAACTTAGTAAGTACTTAATATCACGACCGCGAAGAGTAATATTTAAAAGTTGGCAAATATGTATAGAAGAAAGATCTTGTCAAAAAGTACTAGTTACAACAAACACAAATATACAATCGAAACTTAATATGGACTTTTGATTTAAAAGATATATTAGATTCAAATTTGGAGATAAAATGAAAAACGGTGGGGGATGGAATAGGTGGCGCATGCGACTCTACCAAAAATAATCATGAATGACCCACCCAACACTAATCAAGGGCTTAAACCACAACGACTTCACCAATCCTAAAGCAAATGTGTTGCCTCATTCATGCGTGCCCCCGCGAATTTTTGAAAAAATGCAAAAAGCGAATGTCGATGGGAGCTATTTGGCACACACGTGCTCCATAAACCATGTGACAGAGGCCGACATTGACAACGGCGCGAAGACACGACTACAACTCCATGGTTGCCACAAGCCGTGGTTGAACCATCCCGACCACCCTTACATGTCTTCGTGTCGCCATCGTCGCTTCAGCGCTGCCACCATCGACTAGCCCTCGAGCCGCCGATGCCAAATCTGGGCATTGGAAACCCATCACCCCGCGCGGACTCATGAGCCAGCCCTTGCTGCCCACGGGGCACGATAGCACGATGACCACCTAAGGCACTCGGGACCACTACCCCGACGGGCTCCGTTAGATGGGTCGCGCCACACGATAAGAGAGCTCTCGTGCTCTGCATGAGCAGTCAACAACCGGCCCGCCATCGTCCTCCAGTAACAGCGCGGGAAGGAGGGGGAGGGACAAGAGAGGAGGGGGTAGGGTTTGCGCTTTAGGTGTAAACCTCCTAATCATCAATCCTTAGAGTCATCGCTTCTTTCTCAGTTTGTACATCTCGGTTACATTAGACATATTATTCTAGGGAAATGTTATCTAGCGATCATTGGCGGGGAGCATTTTCACAAAGAACATTCCAAACTGGCAATGCCATACCAACTAATGGTTCCATGGCAACTTTGTATGATTTGCCATGATGGAAGATGGAAGTTTCCATGTAGCGCAAAAAGGCGGAAAAGTTGCCACATATATGTAGAGAAATTGTCATCCATTTGATCTTGGTCCAACGGCTTTGAGGGTGTTCATTAGGAGATCTGAAAATTTGACGTTCGTTGGGCATTGAGGTCCTTGTTCGTTAGGCTAGTCGTGGTGGTAGTAACATAACACACCTCAAGGCAAGTTTGCTTATGTGACAAAGAGTTAATCAGAAGAGAGATGTTTGTGATAACATAATATGTTACAGTAACATAACGTGCCCGAAAGCAAAATAAATCTATAGCCTCCAAATCTGGCACCCTATATAATGTCCACGGGCACACCCGGGCACGTCCGCGGACAGTGTCCGAGCAATCCTTAAATTCCCTCGTCCACTGCGTGTATCTCATATCTCGTATCCTATATCCATACTAAAGCATGCAACATGAATAAACTACGTAGCTCATCAAACGGACATAGAAATGCACATTCCAATCACTAATGCATCTCGAAAACATCACCACAGTTCACATAATCCAGATACACGACAGACAAGTTTAAACTAGATTACTAAATACTTGAAATTAAAGAAGAAGACGGCAGAGCTTCACCACTTCGGGCCATTGCGCTTCCGATCGCCCGCGCTACTGTAGGCGTCCGGAAAGGCGGCTGTGATAGATGGTGGTTCATCGGAACCGTCAGAATCGTTGTCGGAGGAGGAAGAGCAGATGACGATATAGCCATTTAACTGTCGGACGAACGGGTCCTGTCTCCGCTTGAGCTTGACCACCCTTGTCGGCGTTCTGGGATCGGGGGTACCTAGACCTGCCTGCCTACGGCCCAGCGCGTGGCCCACCTCGACGGCCTGGTACGGCCTGGCAGCAAACTCCCCAAGACAAGGCCCTCGTGAGGGCCCCAGCCTCGCGAGGGGAACGGCGCCAAGACCTCCAAGGGAGCGGCCTCCTCAGGCTGGCTCCCGAGGAGTGCAGACATCCGACCTCAGGAGGGTGGGATGACGTAAGCCATGACGATCAGGGCAGGCGGGTGCCAGCGGGTGCAGCATAGACAGTTTCCTCTTTTGTGCTAAGGGGGCAAGGACGAACGCGGGTTCCCAAGGAATCCCCCAAAGGTTTCCACTTCAGTGCAACAACACCAAGACCACGAGCTCGGCAGGACGGATGTCATCGCCGAGCCCACCTCTGCATCACGCCAGGAGCTTTGCAGGCGAAGACCACCTTTAGTCAGGATAAGCTGTACCCCCTATCCCCTTTCAAATTTGGCCGTTGTGGGATCCCTTCCCTCCAGTGCGATATGGGAAGAGGACCAAGGCCCGCTATAAATAGGGACTAGCCACCACCATAGAAGGGGATCGGATCCTCCCACACAAAAAAGCCCTCGCGAGGTCGCTCAACCACTGTACTGGTTCATCCACAAACCTCCTCGTGAGGCCAATCCACCAAAGCAGGAGTACGGTTTTACACCGCAAGGTGGCCCGAACCTGGGTAAATCCCTCGTGTCCATCCTCTCGCGCTCTCATGCATCTTCGACAGGGTCTGGCTGTGGGGCGGCAGGCTTGAGGCTTGAGCTGGTTGGGACCTTCGCACACGCCCCAGAGTTCGAACCTTCTTGGGTCCGCGGAGCCCTGATTCCGACATTTGGCGCGCCAGGTAGGGGCGTGTCGGAATCCTTCCCAATCCCACTCCGTCTCCGCTCCGTCGCTCCCATGGCAGGCGCCCGCCGAGTTCGCGCCGAGCGCCGAGCTGCCCGCGTCGCCCGGACGGCGCTCGTGGGCCGCGGTCTCCCACGCCGTTCCGCCCCTCCTGCGGCTAGCGTTGCCACCAACCCGGCTGCGCACGGGCAGCAAGACCTGTCGCCGCTGCGCACCGTGCGGCGCGACGGCCACGCCGCTACTTCGACCCTCGCCCTCGCCGCGGCGTCATCCTCTCGCATTCACCGAAGGTCAGAGAACACGCGAACTGCGTTGCGCGTGGCGCGCGAGCTACTGCGTTACCACCCCGCCAAAAATCGCTATAGTGACTGGCTGGTACGCGTAGTCGAGCCTGTCAACGCCGCCGGCGGGGTTCTGGCACTCTCCTCCGAAGCGGGCTCGGGGGCTTCCGCCTAGAGAGCTTCAGACCTGACGGGAGCGAGGAGAGAGGCGCTCGGGCACCGCTTGGAGACGCGTTTCGGTACGCGCCCCCGCGAACAAAGAGCACGGCGTGAGGCGTCAGGCTCGAGAAGGTTCGTCACCGACATAGAAGAGGAGCTTCGCGAGCTGCGGGCGATGCGCGGCAGGCAATGCCCTGCACCGCCCGATGCCTGCCCCTGACGTGGTCGGTGGGCCAAACGTCTGCAAAGACACCCCGTGGAGCGGTCACATCCTCGTGGGCGGCCTCCGCCGGGCCTGGCCAGAGCGGCCTCGCGGGGAGAGCTGGCGCGGTTGGCCTCTTGAGGTTGCCTGGCGTGAGCAACCTCGCGGGGCACTCATGTCGTCAGGTCAGGTGCTGCCTGCCTGGAGACGGAGGGTGGAACACATGCCCATGTCTCCAGGCTGGGCGTTGCCTGCCTGGCGACAGAAGACGGAGCACTCATCCACGTCATCAGGTTAGGCGCTGCCTGCCTCGAGACGGAGGGTGGAACACACGCCCATGTCTCCAGGCTGGGCGTTGCCTGCCTGGCGACAGAAGCCAGAGCACTCGTCCATGTCATCAGGTCAGGCGCTGCGTGCCTGGAGACGGAGGGTCGAACACACGCCCATGTCTCCAGGCTGGGCGTTGCCTGCCTGGGGACAGAAGCTGGAGCACTCGTCCACGTCACCGGGCCAGGCACTGCCTGCTTGGAGATGGAGGGACGAGTGCCCGCGTGAGGCACCCGGGCACCCCGGCGAGGCGCGCCGGGAGCCGACCTCGCGCATAGCGAGAGGGTCCGGCACCGGGCCCTGTCCGCACCGCATGGAGTTACGGCGCTACCACGGCGACGGCGCCCGCCTCCAGGCCCTCAGGAGCCGAAGGCTTTGAGGCACGGGATCCGTGCCCCAGAGGCCTGGAACGCCCCCCCCCCCCCCAGGCTCCAACCGTGACACTCTCACGTAATAATGAGTGGGTTGTATATGCCCGGGGTCCCCCGAGGACGCGGAGGGTCCCCCACCCACGCCCAAGTGGAAGCCCCATGTTCCGCGTTGGCGGACGACACGGTCCTCCAATGACTATGCCCACGCCTAGTGGAAGCCCTATGCTCCGCGTTGGGGGAAGCCGAAGACTAGCTGTTAGGTGCCGGACGCGGCTGTTCTTTGCTCTCTTTTGTAACCGAATTTTCCATTTTCTGGAATAAAATTTGGAGTTTTCGCGTTTTTATTCGAAAAGAAGGGTGGGGAATTTTTCTCCTTGAAGTGTTTCTTGTCTTGGGCCTCGTTTCTCCTTGCCAGCTCTCTCTCTCGCGCGCGCGCCCCGCGAGCGGGGGCTGGGGCACGGTGTATGCGTTGAGATAGCCCTAGCGGCGTTGAGGGCCTTCCCCGAGGCCCAGATCACAACAGCCGCAGGCCCATCCGCGCGCATGCCTCGCCAAGGATTTGGCGTCTGAACCCTCGCGCGACGCTCTCAAGCGAGCCAGCAGCCACGCGTGGCCCGAGGCCCTCGTCGAAACGTCCGCCTCCAGACCTTGGCCGGGCACCGTGACTCGGTATAATGGTAATGACTCACCCCTCCTCAGGGGTCGCGACCCACGGCAAGCAAAGGAAAGGCGACACAAGGAAGTACAACGTTACTTAGCACATCATAAAGGAGTTTCTTTCAAAATACTCTCACTCCTCCGCGGGGGCATGTTCAAAATCTTGACAGGAAAAACAGGAAAAAGGACGACCTAGGGGGATGTGTTGTCACCATCGCCGTTGTCGGAATCAGGGCTCCGCCGACCCAATGAGGTTCGAACACTGGGGTGCGCTCGTTCTCCAATCCCGCTCAACCTCACAGCTTCTCAGTGATTCTTCGGCAGTTCTCTCGAGGGAAAACAAACGGAGGCACGCGGTTTTTACCCAGGTTCAGGACACCTTGCGGTGTAAAACCCTACTCCTGCTTTGTGGTGGATTGGCCTCACGAGGGGGCTGAGGATGAACTAGTACAGTGGTTGGGAGGCTTCAAGAGGGCTCCTAGCAGTGATGAACTGGTGTCCCCCCCTCCAAGGTGGGAGCTCGTCCCCCTTTATATGGGCCACGGTCCTCTTCCCTTATCGCATAGGCGGGAAGGGATCCCACAACGGCCAAATTTGAAAGGGGACAAGAAGTACATCCTATCCTGACTAAAGGTGGTCTTCGCGTGCAAAGCTTCCGGGTGTGACGCAGCGGTGGGCTCGGCGATGACACCCGTCCTGCCGAGCTTGTGGTCCTGGTCCTCTTGCACTAGGAAGGAAACCTTTGGGGGGTTCCTTGGGAACCCGCGTACGTCCTTGCCTTCTTATCACGAAAGAGGAATTGTCCTCCTTGTGAGCCCGCCTGGCTCTCCCGTCAGAACCCACGTCACCTCGGCCTCGGGAGGCCGGGTACTTGCATAGGAATCTCCGCTCCTCGGGAGGCAGCCTGGGGGAATGCCACTCCTCCGGAGGTCTTGCGTTGTCCTCCTCGTGAGGCGGGGGCTCTTGCGAGGGCCTTGACTTGGGGGGCTTGCTGCTGGGCCGTACCAGGCCACCGTGGTGGGCCACGCGCTGGGCCGCAGGCAGGCAGGTATGGGTACCCCCGGTCCCAGAACGCCGACAGTAGCCCCCGGGCCCGAGGCGCGCTCGGACTGGCTTCGGGGTGAAGCCAGAGAAGGGAGGCTGAAGCGCCGTGTGTCCCAACCGCCTGCGGGCCAGGCCCAACGCGTGGTGCACAACAAGACGCGGATGCCTCCACTTCCCCACGTCGCCTTGGCAACCGCCCTTGCTGACAAAAAGTTTGTCGCGCGCGGCGGAACCATCATTGCCCCTCCGCGCGCCTGCCTTTGGCTACTCCTTCCTCTGTGGCTTGCACCTTCTCCGCCGGGTCTTACGTCTGCTCCCATCTGCCTCTCTGCCATAGCTCCCAAGAAGAAAAGGGGCAGGACTTCGATGTCGTCAGGGCCCCGGCCGATGCCAGAGCCCGCGCTGGGCCGGTCCACCGTGCTCAATCTTGAGGGGTTGGATAAGGTCCGGCGAGCAATTGCTGCCGACACCAATGAGTGGGGGCGACCACGATCTGGCCCGCCTCTCGGTCTTCAGTTGATCTGAGGGCCACCGACATCCCCCTTCACCTCCATGCCCTCTTCTCCGGCTTGCTGCCGCCGTTTTCAGATTTCTTCAATGTCGTGCTCTCGCACTACTAGATCCACGCCTTGCATCTCGACCATGGGTCTGTCGTCCTCCTCTATGCCTTCGCGTTCTTGTGCGAGGCCTTCATGGGTATCTCCCCGTCTGTGGCCCTGCTCCACCATTTCCTCTCCCTTCAAATGGTCGCCAACGGACAATTCTCGGGATGTGTGTCGCTCCGAGTGGTGGATACGGCGGCGGACGCGATCCTCGACGTTGAGCTTAGTCCGGACGCGGAGGGCTTCCGGAGGCAGTGGGTGTTCGTTGACGCCACTGTGCGCAACCCCCTGCTCCAAGTCCCGACGGCCCCGGCGGAGCCGAGCCCGGGTTGGGAGCACTCGAAGCTTGTCGGCCCGAGGCTCGCGCAGGTCGCTGCCAGGTTGAGCAGCCTGAAGAAGGCGGGTGTGACGATGGCGATGGTGGTGAGGGAGTCCGTCCGCCGACGAATCGCTCCCCTCCAGCGCCATTCCCATCCCATGTGGACCTTCACCGGCCTCGACGACGTCATGAGGCTCCAGGTGTCTTCTCTTTCCTCCGGCGTGCTGCGCGAGGCGCTCCGCCTTCTGACCAGAGGGAAGTCTCCCGAGCTTCCTGTGGAGGGACTCCCCTTGTATCGCTACCAGAATGGGAGAGCCTTCGCCCTGAAGATGCCACGCTTCGGCGAGTGGTGGCTGCTTCCAGAGGGTCCCGCCGTACCTCGCGACGATTCCCTCTTGGTGGCTCCATGCCCCAGAGATCCTGAGGTTGGTGCCCTCCAAGCAGTCGCGGAAGAGCGTCCCGAGCCGCACGTTCATCAGGCGCCCACCTCCGCTCTTCCAAGCTGCGAAGGGGTCGCCTTGCCAGGAGGCGCTGCAGACGCCCCTGCCACGGGGTGTCACCCGCCAGGTGTCGACGGTTCATCCCCGGGTCCTCACACGCACCGGCAGAGGAGAGAATCCGGGGGCCGCAATGGCCCGGTTCCGTGGCCTTGGAGGAAGAGGAAGTGGGTCGCCGTGGATGAGTAAGTGCATGCCCTTCCTTGTTTCCCACACGATGCGCATCTCTGAATCCTTGCTCTTCAGGCCCCTTCCTGTCGAAGTGATGGGCGCGCCCCCGCCACCGCCACCCGAGGCCGCTGGGCCGGGAGCGGACCAGTACCTCACGAGGTGCGTGACGGTGCACGAGGAGACACCCATATCCCGGCCCCAGCCGTCCCCAGGGGACCTCTGGTCCGGGCTTCCTGCATCTTTCTTCAGGCGAGGCCCCCAGCTAGCAGGGGCAGGACTGAGGCCTCCTATGGCAGTCTTTTCCCGCGTCAGGGCGCCCGGTGCATCGGCGCCTTCCTCGAGTGGTGGGGTGACTTCCCATGAGGCCTAGCCCCGGACTGGGGGCCGGACCGTGGAATCTCAGCCCCCGAGCCCTCACCGGAGGCAGCTAGGCCTTCGCGCGCCCTTCCTGCCGCCCAGAGCCCGGGTCGAGCGCTGGAGCTTGCTTGCGGTCGCGGCGCCGTTCGGCATGGTCTCCTTCGAGACGCGGTGAGCGCGCTGGGCCGCCTCGGGACAGAGCTTGACGACGTCGACTCATACCTCGAGGCGGAGCATCAGTGCCTGGCGCATGAATGGCGTCGGCTTGAGGTCGCCATCAACTTCGGTCATCTGCAACGCGAGCGCGCTCGCGTGGAAGCCGAGGAGTCCCTTGCCGTGGCAAGGGATGCCCGCGATCGCGCCTTTGAAGAGGCCCAGGCCGCGGACTGCCGGCACGAGGCTACAATGAAGCTCGAGGAAGAGCTTCGGGCTTCCAATGCCACCCTTGAGCGGCAAGTTCAGGCCCGCAAGGCCGCGTTAGCCGCCTCGGCGGGCGGGCCGTTCACGGGCAAAGCGGGGATCCGCACCCTTGAAGACACGCTGACGCTGGAGGCGATGGAGCAGTGCCTAGAGCACGAGCGGCTAGAGCTGATGGAGCGTCAGGTGGCTGCCGCCGAGGACTCTCTCGCCGCTCGTGAGGCGAGGGTCAGTGAAGAGGCCAACGAGGAGGTGGTGCGGACCCGCATAACTCTTGCCCAGGACTACCGCGAGAAGCTGAAGCTTCAGGAGTCTCGTTTCTGCTAGCGGCGTGGCGAGCTGAAAGCTGAGGCAGACGGCCTCAGGAAAAGGTTAACAGCGGCGGAGCGACGCGAGAAGGCTGCAACTGACGCCCAGATCACTTCCAAGGCCGAGCTGTCTTTCCTCTATACGCAGGTGGAGGACGTCGCTTCTCGCGCGGAGAAGGCCTCGGAAGAGGAGAACCGAGCCCGGGGGCTGCAGCACACGCGCTCCAAGATGTTCCAGGCTCTTGAGGGGAGGGCCAATTGGGCCCTAAGCAGCATCTGCGGCGAGAGCGTCTCAAGCCCGCTCGTTGCTGACGACGCCGGCTACCTTTGCTTCTTCACCGGGATCGTGGAGCACCTTGAGGGTGGTGCGGAGAAGGTCCACCAGCTCGCGGAGGAGAAGAGCCGCGACCTCCTTACGCGGGCGTCTTCACGCGTCTTCAGCCACCTTCTTCGCTTTGACCCCAACTTCGACTTTGAATCCCTGACAGCCCCCGTGCCCGAGGTGATCCGGTGTGCCCTAAAGGACTGGGTGCAGGATCATGTGGACGGCTTGATCGCGGAATTCACCCCTGCTGAAGGCGAGGACCAACCCGCTATCGGGGAGCGCGAGTCTGACGGCTGTGAAAGCGACAGCGACAGCGATAGTGGCGATGGCGCATCTCCTTAGGCTGTCCTTCCCTGTTCTCTTGTAAAGATTTTGAACATGACCCCGCGGGGATGTGAATGTACCTTGGAAGAAACTCCCTTATGAGGTATTAAGTAACATTGCACTCCCTTGCGCCGCGTTCCCTTGCTCATCGTGCGCTAGCGGGCCCTGAGGAGGGGCGGGTCATTACCGACACGCTGGACCGCGGTCGTCCGACCAAGCCAGGGGGCGGATGATCGACGAAGCCCCCGGGCCACGTGCGCCTGCTGGCTCACTCGAGAGAGTCGCACGAGGACTCGACGCCAAAGACTTGGCGAGGTGTGGGTGTGGGCAGGCCCGCAGTCGTCGTGTCTCGGGCCCTCGGGCGGGGGGGCCTCAATGTCGCCCTTAGTGTCGCTGGGCCGGCTGATAACCCACAAGTATAGGGGATCGCAACAGTTTTCGAGGGTAGAGTATTCAACCCAAATTTATCAATTCGACACAAGGGGAGCCAAAGAATATTCTCGAGTATTAGCAGCTGAGTTGTCAATTCAACCACACCTGAAAGACTTAATATCTGCAGCAAAGTATTCAGTAGCAAAGTAATATGGAAGTAACGGCAACGATGGCAAAAGTGACAGTAGCAGTTTTGTAGTGATTGTAACAGTAGCAACGGAAAAGTAACTTAGCAAAGATCAATATGGAAAATCTCGTAGGCAACGGATCAGTGATGGATAATTATGTTGGATGGCATTCATCATGCAACAGTTATAACATAGGGTGATACAGAACTAGCTCCAATTCATCAATGTAATGTAGGCATGTATTCCATATATAGTCATACGTGCTTATGGAAAAGAACTTGCATGACATCTTTTGTCCTACCCTCCCGTGGCAGCGGGGTCCTAATGGAAACTAAGGGATATTAAGGCCTCCTTTTAATAGAGAACCGGACCAAAGCATTAGCACTTAGTGAATACATGAACTCCTCAAACTACGGTAATCACCGGAAACAATCCCAGTTATTGTCACCCTGGGGGATGCGGATCATAACTCGTAATAGGTGTCTAAAACTTGCAAGATAGGATCAAGAACACATATATATATTCATGAAAACATAATAGGTTCAGATCTGAAATCATGGCACTCGGGCCCTAGTGACAAGCATTAAGCATAGCAAAGTCATAGCAACATCAATCTCAGAACATAGTGGATACTAGGGATCAAACCCTAACCAAACTAACTCGATTACATGGTAAATCTCATCCAACCCATCACCGTCCAGCAAGCCTACGATGGAATTACTCACGAACGGCGGAGAGCATCATGAAATTGGTGATGAAGGATGGTTGGTGATGACGACGGCGTCGATTTCCCCTCTCCGGAGCCCAAATCAGGCTCCATATCTGCCCTCCCGAGGAAGAACAGGAGGTGGCGGCGGCTCCGTATCGTAAAACGCGATGAACTCTTCTCTCTGATTTTTTTCTCCCCGAATAGGAATATATAGAAGTGGAAACGAGGTCGGAGGAGCAACAGGGGGCCCACAAGCCACAGGGGCGCGCCCTAAGGTGGTGGGCCCCCTGCAGTTGATTCTTTCGTCAATATTTTTTATTAATTCCAAAAATATTCTTCGTAAATTTTCAGGTCAATCCGAGAACTTTTATTTCTGCACAAAATAACACCAAGGCAATTTTGCTGAAAACAGCGTCAGTCCGGGTTAGTTTCATTCAAATCATGCAAATTAGAGTCCAAAACAAGGGCAAAAGAGTTTGGAAAAGTAGATACGACGGAGACGTATCACCGGCTCAAGCGTGCACATCATGTCCAGCCCCGCTCGCGGGGTGCACGAGAGGGAGAGAGTTGGCATCTGCCACCCTCTTAAAAACGAAACTCAAGACGCAAACACTGCACGGAAAAAGTTCCCTCCCCTTTTTTCAAATAAGATGCAAAAACTTCAACTTCATTCGAAAAGGTGGCAAGTTCGGTTACAAAAAAAGAGTGAAGAACAGCCGCGTCCGGCACCCAAGCTAGTCTCCCCCAGCGCAGAGCATGGGGCCTCCACTGGGCGTGGGCATAGTCGTTGAAAGACAAGGTCGTCCGCCAGCGCGGAGCATGGGGCTTCCACTTGGGCGTGGGTGGGAGCCCCTCCGCGGCCTCGTGCGGCGCTCCTCGGGGGGGCTCCGGGCGTGTACAGCCCACTCATTCTTACATGAGAGTGTCACGGTTGGAGATAGTTGGGCGGGCACCCCAGGCGCAAGGCCCTGGAGTTCCTGACCGGGTTCTTGAGTCACCCCGCGCATTTTGGCGCGGTTGCGCGCTCCTACGGCCCAAACATGAGTGCATTGCTCCCCGCTCGACCGCGGAATTGCGCTCCCGCGGCCCAAACATGAGCGCAACACACCCCGCGCGACCGTAGGAGTATTGTGTCAGTGCAGTCGCCTCGGGAGGCGCCGCGGCACCGGCCGAGCCACGCCCCCGAGGTCTCCCGAGCCCCCAGGCTTACCAGGCCTCGGCAGCCCCCTGGGTACGGCGCCGGCGCTCCCCAAGCCGCGGGGCGTGCGAGGCCCCGCAGAGCTCGACTCTGCCAGTGTAGCGTCCTCACGGTGCCGGCCGTGGGTGGCCCGCGCTGCTCAAGTCTTGCCGATCTTCTGGACGATGAGCCCCTGCGGCCCCATCGCCCGGTGCCGTGTTCCCTACTCACGGGGGCGCCCGTTGTGGCGCGCCCCCATGCGACCCCGGGCGCCCCCTCCGTCATGCCGACCGGACCAGATGCTCCCATAGTGGAAGCTCCCGGGGCTGGCTTGATGTGGGGCGCCGGTGTGCCCTCCTACGCCAGGAGGGCGCCGGTGCCAGTGGCGGGTGCGAGACCCACGGCGCTGGCGTTCGTCGCGGCACCGCCTGGAGCGTGGGCCGCAGCGTGAGGGCATGGGCTCCCTCCTGGTGCCTCACTGGATGCCCCGAGGCTGACCTCCTCGGGCAACAGCGTGACGCTGTCCTGAGCACGCATCCCACGGGCGCGCCTGCGCCGAGCTTCCGCCCGAAGTTGGATGCCTCCTGTGCCGCCATGAGGTTGGTCGCGCCTGTCTTAGCGAGGGTGGCCGCCGCGGTCATCCCCCGCGCGCCCGCCATGATCTCCTCCATGCGCGGCGACGCGAGCTGCCCGGCCCCTGCGCCGGTTGGTGCGCTCGCATCGAGGGGGCGCGAGCGTGTGGTGGTCCTCCATGTTGTGGGCTCGCGCGCCATGGCGGGCGCAGGACATTCCGTCATTTCCCTCGGGCACGCCGCTGCTGGGGCTGGGCGGCGGTCCGAAATTGGCCACCGGAACCCTGAGGAAGAGAAGTATAGTGCAAGGTGGGCCCTGCTCGGGCTCCTCGAGTTGGGGCCGTGCGCGTTGACGCGCGGCGGCGGAGGTGGCTCGCTGGCCGAGCCTTCTGCTCCTTGCGCCAGGGGCCGTAGAGGAAGGTAAGGTTCTGATACGTTCATTTTGCATCATGATTTCCTACTGTTATTTACTTTGTTTTGTTGAATAATAATGCTTTGGGGAGTGATTCTAATGCCTTTTCTCTCATAATATGCAAGGTTTACACAAAGAGGGAGAATACCGGCAGCTGGAATTCTGGACCCAAGAAAAGCACGTCAGAGATACCTATTCTGCACAACTCCAATAAAGATGAAACTTTACGGAGATTATTTTTGGAATTAATGAAAAATACTGGAGCAAAAATCTACCGGAGGGGGGGCACCTGGTGAGGAACACCCACCAGGGCGCGCCAGGCACCCCCTGGCGCGGCCTGGTGGGTGGTGCTCACCCTGGCCCATCTCCGGAGCCCATCTTCTGGTATAAATTCCCAAAAAACCTAAAAAAATTAGGAGGAGGACTTTCGGTACGAAGCACCGCCGCCTCGAGGCGGAACTTGGGCAGGAGCACTTTTGCCCTCCGGCAGAGCGATTCCGTCGGGGGAACTTCCCTCCCGGAGGGGGAAATCGAAGCTATCGTCATCACCAACACCCCTCTCATCTTTGGGAGGCCAATCTTCATCAACATCTTCAACAGCACCGTCTCCTCTCAAACCCTAGTTCATATCTTGTGTTCAATCTTTGTACCGGAACCTCAGATTGGTACCTGTGGGTGACTAGTAGTGTTGATTACCTTGTGTTCTGATTACTATATGGTTTATTTGGTGGAAGATTATATGTTCAGATCCATTATGCTATTCATTACTCCTCTGATCTTGAGCATGATTATTATTTGTGAGTAGTTACCCTTGTTCTTGAGGTCACGGGAGAAGTCATGTTGCGAGTAATCATGTGAATTTGATATGTGTTCGATATGTTGATGATATGTATGTTGTGATTCCCTTAGTGGTGTCATGTGAACGTCGACTACATGACACTTCACCATTCATGGGCCTAAGGGAATGCATTGTGGAGTAGTTATTAGATGATGGGTTGCTAGAGTGACAGAAGCTTAAACCCTAGTTTATGCGCTACTTCGTAAGGGGCTGATTTCGATCCACATGTTTAATGCTATGGTTAGACTTTGTCTTAATACTTTTCTCGTAGTTGCGGATGCTTGCGAGGGGGTTAATCATAAGTAGGTTGTTAGTTCAAGTAAGAACAGCACCTTAGCACCGGTCCACCCACATAACAAATTATCAAAGTAGCGAACACGAATCAAGGCAACATGATAAAAGTGACTAGACGAAATTCCCGTGTACCCTCAAGAACACTTTGCCTATTACTAGTGATTGTTCTGGCCTGTCCTTTGCCTCAAAAGGATTGGGCTACCTTGCTGCACCTTGTTTACCGTTATCGTTACTTGCTCGTTACAAATTACCTTGCTATCAAACTATCTATTACCTACAATTTCAGTGCCTGCAGAAATTACCTTGCTGAAAACCGCTTGTCATTTCCTTCTGCTCCTCGTTGGGTTCGACACTCTTACTTGTCGAAAGGACTACTATTGATCCCTTATACTTGTGGGTCATCAGGTTCCAGGGCCCTCCTTGCTACGGTAACCAGCTCGGCGATGTGGTCGGCCCAGGCGTCGTAACCCCCTTCCATCGGGCGATGGCGAAGGAGCTCGCTTGCCATGAGAAATGCATCCTGCGCGTTTAGGTCCCCCACGTGGACAGGGGCCGCGGGAGGCGCGGTGGAGCGACCGCTCGGGCGCTGCTGTGGGCGCGAGGGGCCTTGCTGCGCGCGAGTGGTACGAGCGGCAGTGGTGACGGCGACGACGCTGGTGGACTGATAATGGCCATCGAGCATGGAGCCCCCGGGGCGTGCACATCCGGAGCTGGTCATGGCGTCAGTGAAGCGGGAGCGGGAGGTGGCCAACCGTCGGCGAAGCAGGAGTGGGAGGTGGCCGACCGCCGGCGAAGCAGGAGTGGGAGGTGGCCGACCGCCGGCGAAGCAGGAGTCGACGGAACTGAAGGACGTCGGCGCACCCCTACCTGGCGCGCCAAATGTCGGAATCAAGGCTCCACGGACCCAATGAGGTTCGAACACTGGGGTGCGCTCGTTCTCCAATCCCGCTCAACCTCATAGCTTCTCAGTGATTCTCCGGCAGTTCTCTCGAGGGAAAACAAACGGAGGCACGCGGTTTTTACCCAGGTTCAGGCCACCTTGTGGTGTAAAACCCTACTCCTGCTTTGTGGTGGATTGGCCTCACGAGGGGGCTGAGGATGAACTAGTACAGTGGTTGGGAGGCTTCACGAGGGCTCCTGGCAGTGATGAATTGGTGTCCCCCCGTCCAAGGTGGGAGCTCGTCCCCCTTTATATGGGCCACGGTCCTCTTCCCTTATCGCATAGGCGGGAAGGGATCCCACGACGGCCAAATTTGAAAGGGGACAAGAAGTACATCCTATCATGACTAAAGGTGGTCTTCGCCTGCAAAGCTTCCGGGTGTGACGCAGCGGTGGGCTCGGCGATGACACCCATCCTGCCGAGCTCGTGGTCCTGGTCCTCTGGCACTAGGAAGGAAACCTTTGGGGGGTTCCTTGGGAACCCGCGTACGTCCTTGCCTTCTTATCACGAAAGAGGAAATTGTCCTCCTTCTGCGCCCGCCTGGCTCTGCCGTCAGAACCCACGTCAGCCCGGCCTCGGGAGGCCGGGTACTTGCATAGGAATCTCTGCTCCTCGGGAGGCAGCCTGGGGGGTGCCACTCCTCCGGAGGTCTTGGGTTGTCCTCCTCGCGAGGCGAGGGCTCTCGCAAGGGCCTTGACTTGGGGGGCTTGCTGCTGGGCCGTACCGGACCGCCATGGTGGGCCACGCGTTGGGCCGCAGGCAGGCAGGTGTGGGTACCCCCGGTCCCAGAACGCCGATAGCCGCTGTCGCTGCCACCATGGTCGGACTCATGCCCTTCGATCAAAAGCCGGTCCTCGCCCTCAGCCGGGGAAAACTCCGCGATCAGGTCGTCCACGTGATCCTCCATCCAGTCCCCAAAAGCGCCTTGACTCACCTCGGGCACGGGGGCTGTCACGGAGTCGAAGTCGAAGTTGGGGTCGAGGCGGAGGAGGTGGCTGAAGACGCACGAGGACGCTCTCGCGAGGAGGTCACGACTCTTCTCTTCCGCGAGCTGGCGGGCCTTCTCTGCTCCCCCTTCAAGGCGCTCCACGATCATGGTGAAGAAGTCAAGGTAGCCGGCGTCGTCAGGAACGAGCGGACTGGAGACGCTCTCGTTGCAGATACTGCTCAGGGCTCGGTGGGCCCTCCTCTCGAGGGCCTGGAACATCTGGGAGCGCGTGTGCTGCAGCCCCCGGGCGCGATTCGCCTCGTCCGAGGCCTTCTCCACGAGGGAAGTGGCGCCATCCACTTGCGTATAAAGGAAGGCCAGCTCAGCTTCAGTGGTCGTTCGGGCGTTCACCGCAGCTCTTTCACGCTGCTCCGCCGCGGCTAACTTCTTCCTGAGGCTATCAGCCTCACCTTTCAGGTCGTCGCGTGATGACCCACAAGTATAGGGGATCTATCATAGTCCTTTCGATAAGTAAGAGTGCTGAACCCAACGAGGAGCAGAAGGAAATGACAAGCGGTTTTCAGTAAGGTATTCTCTGCAAGCACTGAGATTATCGGTAACAGATAGTTTTGTGATAAGATAATTCGTAACGGATAGCAAGTAACAAATGTAGCAAAGGTGCAGCAAGGTGGCCCAATCCTTTTATAGCAAAGGACAAGCCTGGACAAACTCTTATATAAAGCAAAGCGCTCCCGAGGACACATGGGAATTTCTGTCAAGCTAGTTTTCATCATGCTCGTATGATTCGCGTTCGTTACTTTGATAATTTGATATGTGGGTGGACCGGTGCTTGGGTGCTGCCCTTACTTGGACAAGCCTCCCACTTATGATTAACCTCTCTCGCAAGCATCCACAACTACGAAAGAAGAATTAAGATAAATCTAACCATAGCATGAAACATATGGATCCAAATCATCCCCTTACGAAGCAACGCATAAACTAGGGTTTAAGCTTCTGTCAATCTAGCAACCCATCATCTACTTATTACTTCCCAATGCCTTCCCCTAGGCCCAAATAATGGTGAAGTGTCATGTAGTCGACGTTCCCATAACACCACTAGAGGAAAGACAACATACATCTCATCAAAATATCGAACGAATACCAAATTCACATGATTACTTATAACAAGACTTATCCCATGTCCTCAGGAACAAACGTAACTACTCACAAAGCATATTCATGTTCATAATCAGAGGAGTATTAATTATCATTAAGGATCTGAACATATGATCTTCCACCAAGTAAACCAACTAGCATCAACTACAAGGAGTAATCAACACTACTAGCAACCCACAGGTACCAATCTGAGGTTTTGAGACAAAGATTGGATACAAAAGATGAACTAGGGTTTGGAGAGGAGATGGTGCTGGTGAAAATGTTGATGGAGATTGACCCCCTCTCAATGAGAGGATCGTTGGTGATGACGATGGCTTCGATTTCCCCCTCCGGGAGGGAAGTTTCCCCGGCAGAACAGCTCCGCCGGAGCCATAGATTGGTTCTGCCCAAGTTCCGCCTCGAGACGGTGGCGCTTCATCCCGAAAGCTCTCTTCTGATTTTTTTTCCAGGTCAAAACCCTCCATATAGCAGAAGATGGGCACCGGAGGCCAGCCAGGGGGCCCACAAGCCACTAGGGCGCGCCCTGGGGGGTAGGGCGCGCCCTCCAGGCTTGTGGCTGCCTGGTGGGTCCCCTCTGGTATTTTCTTCACCCAGTATTTTTTATATATTCCAAAATAATTCTCCGTAGATTTTCATGACTTTTGGAGTTGTGCAGAATAGGTATCTCAGATTTGCTCCTTTTCCAGTCCAGAATTCCAGCTGCCGGCATTCTCCCTCTTCATGTAAACCTTGTAAAATAAGAGAGAAAAGGCATAAGTATTGTACCAAAATGTGTAATAATAGCCCATAATGCAATAAATATCAATATAAAAGCATGATGCAAAATGGACGTATCATCGCGACGCTTGCAGAAACAGGACTCCTGAAGCTTCGTCTTCCCGCGATAGTCCGTGGAGAGGGCCCGATGAACTTCCACCACCTTCTCGTCGATCTCTTCCTGGATCTTCGCCTCCCGAGAGGCGAGTGAGTCCTCGGCGACAGCCACTTGGCGCTCCATCACCTCCAGCCACTCGCGCTCCAGGCTCTGTTCCAGTGCTTCCGGCGTCAGTGTGTCCTCAAGTGTGCGGAGCTTCGCTTCGCCCGTGGACGGCCGGCCCGCCAAGGTGGCGAGCGCTGCCTTGCGTGCTTGGACTTGCCGCTCAAGGGCGGCATTGGAAGCTTGAAGCTCTTCACCGCGCTTCTCCGCAGCCTCACGCCGACAGTCCGCGGCCCGGGCTTCCTCAAGGGCACGGTCACGGGCCTCCCTCACCGCGGCAGGGGATTCTTCGGCCTTCATACGAGCGTGCTCGCGTTGCCGACGACCAAGGTTGATGGCGGTCCCGAGTCGGAGCCATTCGCACGCCAGGCGCAAGCATTTCGCCTCAAGGCATGCGTCGACATTGTTAAGCTCGGCCCCAAGACGGCCTAGCGCGCTCTCTGCGTTTTGAAGGAGGCCGCGCCAGGCGGCGCTGCGACTGCAAGCGAGGTCCAACGCTCGGCCGGGGATTTCCTCCGCCCCCTGGTCAGCAGGGAAGGCACGTGAAGGGACACCCGTCTCTAGCGAAGATCCGGAGGCCGAGGACCCACTGTTCGGCCCCTCGGCCCGGGGCAGGGCCTCATGGGGACTCGCCCCCCTCCCCCCCCCCCCCCCCCCGCTCGGAGAAGGCGCCAACGCCTCGGGCATCCAGCTACCAGGAAGAATCGTCAGGGGAAGCCTCAGCCCTGCCCCCGCAAGTGGGAGGCCACGCCCGAGGAGGAACGCCGGAAACTCGGGCCCGAGGCCCCCCAGGGGCGGATTGGGCCCCGTAGGCACCTCCCCGCGCGAGGTCGTGCGGCTTTCGGAACACGGGGCCGCCACAGGCCCAGCATTCACGGGAGGCGGTGGAGTTGCGCCCTTTCCTTCGTCAAGAGGAGACCTGAAGAACAAAGACTCAGAAGTGCGCGTCATGCGGAAACCGAGGGAAGTCGAGCGCTTAATCATACAGGGCGATCCACTTCCTCTTCCTCAAGGTACCCGGGGGCGGGACGTTGCGGCCCCTGGACTTCCTCTTCCCCCGGTGCATGCAGGAGCCAGGAGACGGCTCGCTGTGTTGGGGAACGTTGCATGGGAAACAAAAAATTTCCTACGCACACGCAAGATCTATCCATGGTGATGAGCATCTACGAGAGGGAGAGTGGATCTACATACCCTTGTAGATCGCTAAGCGGGAAGCGTTAAGAAACGCGGTTGATGTAGTCGAACGTCTTCGCGATCCAAATCGTCAAGCGTCCCGCGACCCAATCACGATCCGTCCCGATCTAGCGCCGAACGGACGGCACCTCCGCGTTCAGCACACGTACAACTCGATGACGATCTCCGCCTTCTTGATCCAGCAAGAGGGAGCGGAGAGGTAGATGAGTTCTCCGGCAGCGCGGCGGCGCGGTAGCGGTGGTGGTGGAACTATTCCAGCAGGGCTTCGCCTAAACACTGCTGAAACCTAGAGGACTTGATCTATTGGGGAGAGAGGGCTGCACCGTGGCTTAGGGTTTTCTGGTGCGGCTACCCTCTCTCCCCTCTAGTATATATAGGAGGGAGGGGAGGGGCTGGCCGGCCTAGGGCTCCTCCTAGGAGTCGGCCGCAAGGAGGAGGAGGTGGAGGAGTCCACCTCCAATCCTACTCCTAGTAGGATTCCTTCCCTTCCCCACTTGGACTTTCCTTTCCCACAATTCCAGCCGCATAGGCCCACTTAGGCTGGCCGTCCAGCCCACCAGGGGATGGTGCGCCACCGTAAGGCCCATGTGGCCCTCTTGGGGTGTTGTGGATCCACTTGGTGGACCCTCAGAACCCATTCGTCACACCCGGTACACTGCCGGAAATGCCCGAAACCTTTCCGGAGTTCAAACACCACTTTCCTATATATCAATCTTTACCTCCGGACCATTCCGGAGCTCCTCGTGACGTCCGGGATCTCATCCGGGACTCCGAACAACCTTCGGTCACCAACATACATAACTCAACTATACCGAAACGTCACTGAACCTTAAGTGTGCAGACCCTGCGGGTTCGAGAACTATGTAGACATGACCGAGACACCTCTACGGTCAATAACCAATAGCGGGACCTGGATACCCATATTGGTTCCTACATATTCTATGAAGATCTTCATCGGTTGAACCTCTATGTCAAGGATTCAGTTAATCCCGTATGTTGTTCCCTTTGTTCTTCGGTATGTTACTTGCCCGAGATTCGATCATTGGTATCTCTATACCTAGTTCAATCTCGTTACCGGCAAGTCTCTTTACTCGTTCCGTAATATAAGATCCCGTGGCTAACACTTTAGTCACATTGCTTACAAGGCTTATTGTGATGTTGTATTACCGAGTGGGCCCTGAGATACCTCTCCGTCACACGGAGTAACAAATCCCAGTATCGATCCATGCCAGCTCAACAGACACCTTCGGAGATACTTGTAGAGTATCTTTATAGTCACCCAGTTACGTTGTGACGTTTGATACACACAAGGTATTCCTCCGGTGTCAGTGAGTTGCATGATCTCATGGTCATAGGAACAGATACTTGACATGCAGAAAACAATAGCAATAAACTGACACGATCATATGCTACGTTCATAGTTTGGGTCTTGTCCATCACACCATTCTCCTAATGATGTGATCCCGTTATCAAATGACATCTCATGTCTATGGCTAGGAAACCTTCACCATCTTTGATCAATGAGCCAGTTTAACTATAGGCTTACTAGGGACACATTGTTTGTCTATGTACCCACACATGTAATTGAGTTTCCAATCAATACAATTATAGCATGGATAATAAACGATTATCATGAACAAGGAAATATGATAATAACTAATTTATTATTGCCTCTAGGGCATATTTCCAACAGTCTCCCACTTGCACTAGAGTCAATAATCTAGTTCACATCATCATGTGATTTACATTGTTATGAATCTAACACCCAATGAGTTATGGGGTTCGATCATGTTTTGTATGTGAGAGAGGTTTTAGTCAATGGTCTGCAACATTCAGATCCGTGTGTTCTTTGCAAATCTATATGTCATACTGCAGATGCTACCATGCTCCACTTGGAGGTATTCCAAATGACTGCTCCACTATACGTATCCGGACTGCTACTCAGAGTCGTCCGGACAGGTGTCAAAGCTTGCATCGACGTAAGCTTTGACACCTGTCCGGACGACTCTGAGTAGACATTTTATCTTCTTGTCACGATGATCTCAAACTTCACTCTGATTTTGTTTGAACTTTTCAAACGTTTCAGACTTGTGTTTCATTAAGTAAATATCCCCATATCTACTCAAATCATCAGTGAAGGTAGGAAAATAATGATATCCACCGCACGCTACAACACTCATTGGACTGAATACATCAACATGTATTATTTCCAATAAGTTACTTGCCCGCTCCATCATACCAGAAAACGGGGTCTTAGTCATCTTACCCATGAGGTATGGTCCGCATGTCTCAACCGATTCGAAATCGAATGAGTCCAAAGATCCATCAGCATGGAGTTTCTTCATGCGTTTTACACCAATATGACATTTAGCGGCAGTGCCACAAGTATGTGGTACTATCATTATTAACTTTGTATCTTTTGGCATTAATATTATGAACATGTGTATCACTACGATCAAGATTCAATAAACCATTCTCATTGGGTGCATGACCATTGAAGGTATTATTCATGTAAACAGAATAACCATTATTCTCTAACTTAAATGAATAACCGTATTGCAACAAACATGATCTAATCACGTTCATGCTCAACGCAAACACCAAATAACATTTCTTTTGGTTCATCACTAATCCCGAAGGTAGAGAGAGCGTGCGATGGTGATCACATCAACCTTGGAAACACTTCCAACACTCATCGTCACCTCACCCTTAGCTAGCCTCCGTTTATTCCGTAGCTTTTATTTCGAGTTACTAACATTTAGCAACCGAACCGGTATCCAATACCCAGGTGCTACTTGGAGCACTAGTAAGGTACACATCAATAACACGTATATCAAATATACTTCTGTCGACGTTGCCAGCCTTCTTATCTACCAAGTATCTAGGGTTGTTCCGCTTCAGCGACCGTTCTCCTCATAATAGAAGCACTTAGTCTCGGGTTTGGGTTCAACCTTGGGTTTCTTCACTGGAGCAGCAACTGACTTGCCATCCATGAAGTTTCCCTCCTTGCCCTTGCCCTTCTCGAAACTAGTGGTTTTACTAACCATCAACACTTGATGCTCCTTCTTGATTTCTATCTTCGCGGTGTCAAACATCGCGAATAGCTCAGGGATCATTATTTCCATCCCTGGCATTTTATAGTTCATCACGAAGCTCTAGTAGCTTAGTGACAGTGACTTGGAGAACTATATCAATCACTATATTATCTGGAAGATCAACTCCCACTCGATTCAAGCGATTGTAGCACCCAGACAATCTGAGCACATGCTCACCGATTGAGCTATTCTCCTTCATCTTGCAGGCAAAAAATCTTGTTGGAGGTCTCATACCTCTCAACAGGGGCATGAGCCTGAGATCCCAATTTTAGCTCTTAGAACATCTCATATGTTCCGTGACGTTCAAAATGTTTTGGAGCCTCAATTCTAAGCCGTAATGCATGACGCACTGAACTATCAAGTAGTCATCAGAACGTGCCTGTCAGATGTTCACAACATCTACAGACGACGCTTGAGGGGGTGGCGCACCGAGCGGTGCATTAAGGACATAAGCCTTCTGTGCAGCAATGAGGACAATCCTCAGATCATGGACCCAGTCCGCATTATTGCTACCATCATCTTTCAACTCTATTTCTCTAGGAACGTATAAAAATTCAAGGGAGCTACAGCGCGAGCTAGTAATCTACAACATAATTTTGCAAAGACATTTTGACTATGTTCATGATAATGAGTTTAGTTAATCATATCACTTAAAAAACTCCCACTCAAATTGACATCCCTCTGGTCATTCGAGTGTCACATGATCCAAATTCACCAACCCAAGTCCGATCATCGCGTGAGATGAGGTGGTTTCAATGGTGAACATCTCCATGTTGATCATATCTACTATATGACTCATGTTCGACCTTTCGGTCTCTTGTGTTCCGAGGCCATGTCTGTACATGCTAGGCTCGTCAAGTTTAACCCGAGTGTTCCACACGTGCAACACTGGCTTGCACCCGTTGTATGCGAACATAGAGTCTATCACACCCGATCATCACGTGGTGTCTCGAAACGACGAACTTTCGCAACGGTGCACACTCGGGGAGAACACAATTTTCTCTTGAAATTTAAGTGAGGGATCACCTTATAATGCTACTGTCGTCCTAAGCAAAATAAGATGCATAAAAGTATTAACATCACATGCAAATCATAAGTGACATGATATGGCCATGAACTTGTGCTTTTGATCTCCATCTCCAAAGCACCGGCATGATCTCCATCGTCACCGGCATGACACCATGACCTCCATCATCTTGATCTCCATCAATGTGTCGCCATGAAGTTGTCGCGCCAATTGTTGCTTCTACGAGTATTGCTAACTCATAGCGATAAAGTAAAGCAAAAAACGGCGAAAATAATTAAAGACAACCCTATGGCTCCTGCCGGTTGCCGTACTCATCGACATGCAAGTCGTGATATTCTATACAATACATGATCATCTCATACATCACATATATCTCATCATGTAATTGGCCATATCACATCACAACATACCCTGCAAAAACAAGTTAGACGTCCTCTAATTGTTGTTACATGTTTTACGTGGCTGCTACGGGTATCTAGCAAGAACAATTCTTACATACGCAAAAACCACAACAGTCATACGCAAATTGCTATTCAACCTTCTCAAGGACCGCCTTTGTCGAATCCGATCCAACTAAAGTGGGAGAAACAGACACCCGCCAGCCATCTTTATGCAACGAAGTTACATGTCATTTGATGGAACCGGTCTCTCGTAAGCGTACGAGTAATGTTGGTCTGGGCCGCTTCATCCCACAATACCGCCGAATCAAGAAAAGACCAAGGGAGGAAGCAATCTGAATATCAACGCCCACAAACTCCTTTGTGTTCTACTCGTGATCTCATCTACACATAGACCTAGCTCATGATGCCACTGTTGGGGAACGTTGCATGGGAAACAAAAAATTTCCTACGCACACGCAAGATCTATCCATGGTGATGAGCATCTACGAGAGGGAGAGTGGATCTACATACCCTTGTAGATCGCTAAGCGGGAAGCGTTAAGAAACAAGGTTGATGTAGTCGAACGTCTTCGCGATCCAAATCGCCGAGCGTCCCGCGATCCAATCACGATCCGTCCCGATCTAGCGCCGAACGGACGGCACCTCCGCGTTCAGCACACGTACAGCTCGATGACGATCTCCGCCTTCTTGATCCAGCAAGAGGGAGCGGAGAGGTAGATGAGTTCTCCGGCAGCGCGACGGCGCGGCAGCGGTGGTGGTGGAACTATTCCAGCAGGGCTTCGCCTAAGCACTGCTGAAAACTAGAGGACTTGATCTATTGGGGAGAGAGGGCTGCACCGTGGCTTAGAGTTTTCTGGTGCGGCTGCCCTCTCTCCCCTCTAGTATATATAGGAGGGAGGGGAGGGGTTGGCCGGCCTAGGGATCCTCCTAGGGGTTGGCCGCAAGGAGGAGGAGGTGGAGGAGTCCACCTCCAATCCTACTCCTAGTAGGATTCCTTCCCTTCCCCACTTGGACTTTCCTTTCCCACAATTCCAGCCGCATAGGCCCGCTTAGGCTGGACGCCCAGCCCACTAGGGGCTGGTGCGCCACCCTAAGGCCCATGTGGCCCTCTTGGGGTGTGGTGGGTCCACTTGGTGGACCCCCGAAACCCATTCGTCACTCCCGGTACACTGCCGGAAATGCCCGAAACCTTTCCGGAGTTCAAACACCACTTTCCTATATATCAATCTTTACCTCCGGACCATTCCGAAGCTCCTCATGACGTCCGGGATATCATCCGGGACTCCGAACAACCTTCGGTCACCAACATACATAACTCAACTATACCGAAACGTCACTGAACCTTAAGTGTGCAGACCCTGCGGGTTCGAGAACTATGTAGACATGACCGAGACACCTCTACGGTCAATAACCAATAGCGGGACCTGGATGCCCATATTGGTTCCTACATATTCTACGAAGATCTTCATCGGTTGAACCTCTATGTCAAGGATTCAGTTAATCCCGTATGTTGTTCCCTTTGTTCTTCGGTATATTACTTGCCCGAGATTCGATCGTTGGTATCTCTATACCTAGTTCAATCTCGTTACCGGCAAGTCTCTTTACTCGTTCCGTAATACAAGATCCCATGGCTAACACTTTAGTCACATTGCTTGCAAGGCTTATTGTGATGTTGTATTACCGAGTGGGCCCTGAGATACCTCTCCGTCACACGGAGTAACAAATCCCAGTCTCGATCCATGCCAGCTCAACAGACACCTTCGGAGATACTTGTAGAGCATCTTTATAGTCACCCAGTTACGTTATGACATTTTATACACACAAGGTATTCCTCCGGTGTCAGTGAGTTGCATGATCTCATGGTCATAGGAACAGATACTTGACATGCAGAAAACAATAGCAATAAACTGACACGATCATATGCTACGTTCATAGTTTGGGTCTTGTCCAACACATCATTCTCCTAATGATGTGATCCTGTTATCAAATGACATCTCATGTCTATGGCTAGGAAACCTTCACCATCTTTGATCAACGAGCCAGTTTAACTAGAGGCTTACTAGGGACACATTGTTTGTCTATGTACCCACACATGTAATTGAGTTTCCAATCAATACAATTATAGCATGGATAATAAACGATTATCATGAACAAGGAAATATGATAATAACTAATTTATTATTGCCTCTAGGGCATATTTCCAACACGCTGACGTCTGGCGCATAGCACTCTGCGGCGGGAGCGGCGATCGTACCTCCGGGCGGGGCATCACCTGCGCCGCTCAGAGGGGCGGGTGCGGACGCTTGAGGGGCGAGCAGCCCAGAGCGCTCCTCCATCGCGCGAGGGGCGCTGACCTCAGGGCCTCCGGAGGTTGGGGCCGTCATGGGGAGGGCGTCGCGAGGGTCCGCCTGGACCTCGGGAAGTAGCCCCCACCTGTCAAAGCGTGGCATCCTCTGGACGAAGGCCCTCCTGTTCGGGTGATTGTACAAGGGGAGCCCTCCGGGAGGGAGTTCGGCGGGTTCCCCGCCGGTCAGGAGGCAGAGCACCTCGCGCAGCGAGCTGGAAGGAAGGGGAGGCACCTGAAGCCTCATGACATCGTCGGGACCGGCAAAGGCCCACATGGGACGAGAGTGGCGTTGAAGGGGAGCGATTCGCCGACGAATGAACTCCCTCACCACCATCGCATCGTCACACCCGCCTCCTTCAAGATGGCCAACCTGGCAGTAACCCGCGCGAGCCGCGGGTCAACAAGCTTCGCGTGCCCCCAACCGACTGTATGCGGTGGCGTCGACGTACACCCATTGCCTCCGGAAGCCCTTCGCGTCCGGATGAAGCTTGGCATCAAGGGCCTCCCCCGCCGACATGTCCCCCACTCAAAACGACGCGCACCCCGAGCCCTGCCCGTTGTCGACCATCTGGAGGGAGAAGAAGTGGTGAAGCAGAGCCACAGATGGGGAGATGCTCACGAAGGCCTCGCACAGGAACGCGAAGGTAGAAAGAAGGACGATGGAACCAGGGTCGAGGTGTAATGCATGGACCTGGTAATGCGTGAGCACGGCATTGAAGAAGTCCGAAAACGACGGCAGCAAGCCAGAGAAGATGGCATGGAGATGAAGGGGAATGTCGGTGGCTTCCAGATCCGCCGGCAGCCGAGAAGCGAGTCGGATCTTCGTCGCCCCCCACTCGTTGGTATTGGCGGCGGCAGCTCGCCGGATGACGTGGCTTGAGACTGCGTCGGTATTTCCCCAAAGAGGAAGGGATGATGCAGCACAGCGACAGTAAGTATTTCCCTCAGTTATGAAACCAAGGTTATCGAACCAGTAGGAGTATCACCACCACCCAATAAGCAGCACATGCACACAAACAACAATGCTTGCAACCCGACGCGAAAGAGAGGTTGTCAATCTCTCTACGGTAAAAAGATAGATTAGGTAGTGATAGATAGGAGAGATAGATCTCTCAAGAACACAAAATAAAAAGAGCAAATATGCAGCAATATGTTTTTGGGTTTTTGGTTTTGTAGATCTAAAAATAAAGATTGCAAAAAGGTGGATCGGAAAGCAATATGTTGGAAAAGTAGACCCGGGGGCCGTAGGGTTCACTAGTGGCTTCTCTCATGAGTATAGCGCACGGTGGGTGAACAAATTACTGTTGGGAAATTGATAGAAAATCGAATAGTCATGACGATATCCAAGGCGATGATCATTATATAGGCATCACGTCCAAGATAAGTAGACCGACTCCTGCCTGCATCTACCACTATTACTCCACACATCAACCGCTATCCAGCATGCATCTAGTGTATTAAGTTCATGGAAAAACAGAGTAATGCAATAAGAATGATGACATGATGTAGACAAGATCTATTCATGTAGGAATAGACCCCATCTTGTTATCCTTAATAGCAACGATACATGCGTGTCTTGCTGCCCCTTCTATCACTAGGAAAGAACACCGCAAGATTGAACCCATCACAAAGCACCTCTTCCCATGGCAAGAAAAATCGATCTAGTCGGCCTAACTAAACTAAAGATTCGGAGAAGAAATATGAGGCTATAAGTAATCATGCATATAAGAGATCAAAGAAGACTCAAATAATATTCATGGATAGAAACTGATCATGAACTCAAAATTCATCGGATCCCAACAAACACACCGCAAAAGTTTACATCAAATAGATCTCCAAGAGACCATTGTATTGACAATCATAAGAGAGAGAGAGAGATAGGAAGCCATCTAGCTACTGCCTACGGACCCATAGGTCTATGGTGGACTACTCACGCATCATCGGAGAGGCACCTATGAGGAAGATGAACCCCTCTGTGATGGTATTTAGATTGGATCTCGAGGTTCCGGAACTTGCGGCGGCTGGAATTATGTTTCGTCGACTCCCCTAGGGTTTTTGGAATATTTGGAAATTTATAGGCATCAGAGGCGGTGGAGAAGGGCCCCGAGGAGGGCACAACCCATCAGGGCGCGCCGGGGCCCCCCTGGCGCGCCCTGGTGGGTTGTGGTCTCCTCGGCCCACTCCCCTGGCACTTCTTTGGCCCACTGGGTGTCTTCTGGTCCAGAAAAAATCTCCAAAAAGTTTCGTCGCGATTGGACTCCGTTTGGTATTGATTTTTCTGCGAAGTAAAAAACAAGCAAAAACAACAACTGGCACTTTGGCACTATGTCAATAGGTTAGTCCCAAAAAATGATATAAAGTTGTTATAAAATGATTGTAAAACATCCAAGAATGATAATATAACAGCATGGAACAAGCAAAAATTATAGATACGTTGGAGACGTATCAGCATCCCGAAGCTTAATTCCTACTCGTCCTCGAGTAGGTAAATGATAAAAACAGAATTTTTGATGTGGAATGCTGCCTAACATGTTCATCACATTCTTTTCTTTTGTATAGCATGGACATTTGGACTTGTAAATGATTCAAAGCAATAGTCTAGTTTTAACATAATGACTTCAATACTCAAGCATGTCAACAAGCAACCATGTCTTTCAAAATATCAACACTAAAGAAAGTTATCCCAAGCCCATCATGCTCAATCATTGATCCATTCATGAAACACACTCAAATATTAGCTATGCCCAATGCTCAAGTACGATCATAGTGCCCCCTAGTTGGTGCTTAATAAGAGAAGATGGAGACACAAAGTAAAAAATAAAAATTGCATAAAGTAAATAGATAGGCCCTTCGCAGAGGGAAGTAGGGATTTGTAGAGGTGCCAGAGCTCAAGGTTTAAATTGAGAGAGAGAAAATATTTTGGGTGGCATGCTTTTCCTGTCAACGAAAACGACAAAGTAGCTCACAATACTTTTCATGCTAGATATATCATAGGGGGTTCCCAAACAGAAAATAAAGTTTATTCCTTTTTCCACCAAACTTTCACTTTCCATGGCGGGCCGTATCCACGGTTGCCTTCCATACCAACACTTTCCAAGAAATTTATTATTTGACAACATAAAGTAAATATTTTTTTTCTTTTTCATTTCGAGAATGGGCATCCCTATTACCGTCGCACTCTCGTGCAATGACAAGTGAATAAACACTCATCTTGATAATAACACATCTAGCATGGAAAAATATTGGACACTCCCCACCATTTCATGAGCGGTACGGGCACACAAAAGAGAAAAATTATTTTGAAAATTTAGAGATGGAACATACAAATTTTCTTGGAAAGGCATGGAAATACCGCATATAGGTAGGTATAGTGGACTCATAAGGCAAAATTTGGTTCAAGGATTTTGTATGCACAAGTAGTATTTCTACTTAGTACAAATGGAGGCTAGCAAATAGATTGGGAAGCAACCAAACCAAGAAACGAAAATTCACATAAGCGAGCATTGAGCATAACTAACACCGAATAATGCACCATAAGTAGGATGTAACTTCATTGCATAACTATTGACTTTCGTGCATGCATAGGGAATCACAAACCTTAACACTAATATTCCTACTAAGCATAATTACTCACTAACATGACTCACATATTACTATCATCATGTTTCAAAACTATTACAAGGAATCAAGTTTAATTTTCCCAATGATCTTCATGAAAGTTTTTATTATATCCTCCTTGGATATCTATCACTTTGGGACTAGTTTCATATATTGCCATTGCTTTTTGGCAAGCTCAAACAAATTTAAGTGAAGCACATGAGCATAAAGATTTCATCTCTCAAAAAGGTATAAGTGAAGCATGAGAGGATTTCTTCAAATTTTTCTAGCTCTCAAACTAATCTAAGTGAAGCATGAGAGTATTTCTACAAAAAAATTCCAGGCACACCGTGCTCAAAAAGATATAAGTGAAGCACTAGAGCAATTCTATAGCTCAAAAAGTTTAAGTGAAGCACATAGAGCAATTCTAACAAATCATAGCATGATTTTGGCTTTCTCAAATAGGTGTGTCCAGCAAGGATACAAGGGAAAAACTAACAAGCAAAGCAAGCAAAGATACAAGACGCTCCAAGCAAAACTCATGATATGTGACGAATAAAAATATAGCTCCAAGTAAAATACCGATGGTCGTTAGAAGAAAGAGGGGATGCCACTCGGGGGCATCCCCAAGCTTAGTTGCTTGTTTCTCTTTGGATATATCTTAGGGGTGCGGTAGCATCCCCAAGCTTAGGCTTTTATCACTCCTTATTCCTTCATCCATCGTGATCTCACCCAAAAACTTGAAAACTTCAATCACACAAAACTCAACAAAATCTTCGTGAGATCCATTAGTATAATAAAGCAAATCACTACTTTAGGTGCTGTTGCAAACCCATTCATATTTTATTATTGCATTATACCTACTGTATTTTAACTTTACCATGGCTCATACCCTTCAATATAACCCATAGATTCATCAAAACAAGCACACAATGCAACGAAAACAGAATCTGTCTTAAACAGAACAGTCTGTAGTAATCTGTACTCTAACCATACTTCTGTAACTCTAACAATTCTGAAAAATTAGGACAACGTAAGGAATTTGTATATCAACACTATGTTAAAATTTCAGCTCAAGATCACGTTCCAGAAAAAAAATGAAAATTCAAATACTGGACGCAAAGTTTCTGTTTCAGATTCAGCATCGCTTCTACTCATCCTATGAATCATCCTAAAGGCTTTACTTGGCACAAACACTAAATAACCATAAAAACACAATCATAACAGAGGCATAATTTTTTCAACACTCAAAAACAGAAAGCAAAAAGCAAAAAATTTATTTATTCATTGGGTTGCCTCCCAACAAGCACTATCGTTTTACGCCCCTAGCTAGGCATAACGCATAGATTCAAGTATTTTCATCTTTGGTTTTGGATCCATAGGATGCCCTCATGATTGATTCATATGGTGGCTTAATTCTTGTCCTAGGTAAATGTTCCATGCCCTTTCTCAAGGGAAATTGAAAACGAATATTGCCTTCTTTCATATCAATCACGGCACCTATAGTGCGTAAAAACGGTCTACCAAGTATAATGGAACAAGACGGATTGCAATCAATATCAAGCACAATAAAATCAATAGGCACATAGTTCCTATTTGCAAGAATAATAACATCATTAATTCTTCCCAAAGGCTTTTTAATAGTAGAATCTGCTAAGTGCAATTTAAGAGAACATTCTTCAATATTGGTAAGACCAAGCACATCACATAGAGATTTCGGAATCGTGGAAACACTAGCACCCAAATCACACAAAGCAAAGCACTCATAATTTTTAATATTGACCTTAATGGTAGGTCCCCACTCATCATGTAATTTTCTAGGAATAGAAATCTCCAACTCCAAGTTTTCTTCAAAAGATTTCATCATGGCATCAACGATATGTTTAGTAAAAGCTTTATTTTGCTCATAAGCATGGGGTGAATTCAACATGGATTGCAGAAAAGAAATACATTCAATCAAAGAGCAATTATCATAATTAAAGTCTTTGCAATCCAAAATAGTGGGCACATTACTAGTTAAAGTTTTGACCTCTTCAAACCCACTTTTATCAAAAATTTCATCAAGATTTTCACCCTCCAAATTATTGGGACGCCTTATAGCTAAAGTTGACTCTACTTCAGTCCCTTCATTATCAATTTTAACATTACTAAACAAGGAATCAATAGAAGAAACACCAATCACTTTAAGATCTTCATCTTTTTTATGGAGGCAATCACTAGAAAACGATTTTTCTAAGATTTCTCTTTTAGCTCTAAGCATAGCGGTTCTTTTCTTACTTTCATCCATAGAGACATATAAAGCTTTAATAGATTCATCAATATTAGGCACAAAAGCTTTCAACTTGAGATTTTCAACATCATGAGAAATTCTATCAATGCTTCTAGACATATCATCAATCTTATTCAACTTTTCCTCTATCGTAGTATTGAAAGCCTTTTGCGCATTAATAAATTCTTTAATATTACTATCAAGATCAGAGATGTTCCTATTATTATCGTAAGAAGAATTACCATAGGAATTACCATAATTATTAGAGGAATTTCCAGGAAAAGGCCTAGGATTAAAATTACCTCTATAGGCATTGTTATTGAAATTGTTTCGCGAGACAAAATTCAAATCTATGGAATCACTATTTTGCTCAATCAAGGTAGACAAAGGCACATCATGAAGATCAATAGGAGCATTTTTACTAGCAACCAATTTCATCAAAGCATCAACTTTATCACTCAAAGTGCTAATTTCCTCTACCGAATTAATTTTTTTACTAGTAGGTGCTCTTTCGGTATGCCATTGAGAATAATTAGCCATGATATTATCTAGCAATTTAGTAGCCTCACCCAAAGTAATCTCCATAAAAGTACCACTCGCGGTGGAATCTAAAAGGTTTCTAGAGACAAAATTCAATCCCGCATAAAAAAATTGTATGATCATCCAAAGATTTAAACCATGAGTAGGACAATTTCTTAGCATCAACTTCATTCTTTCCCAAGATTGTGCAACATGTTCATGCTCAAGTTGCTTAAAATTCATGATTTGCGTCCTAAGGGAAATAATTTTCACGGGCGGAAAATACTTGGTGATAAAAGCATCCTTGCACTTATTCCAAGAATCGATACTATTGCGAGGCAAAGAGGAAAACCAAATTTTTGCACAATCCCTCAAGGAGAAAGGAAATAGTTTCAACTTAACAATATCATTGTCCACATCTTTTTACTTTTGCATATCACACAATTCTACGAACATGTTTATATGGGACGCATCATCCTCATTAGGATTACCGGCAAATTGATCTTTCATCACAAGATTCAACAAAGCGGCATTAATATCACAAGACTCCGCACTAGTGGCGGGAGGAGCAATCGGAGTACTAATAAAATCATTGTTATTAGTATTGGAAAAATCACATAACTTGGTGTTCTCTTGAGTCATTGTGACTACGCAAACAAGATTGCAAGCAAGGAAGAGATCCGGAAAGAAAAAGGGCGAACGAAAAAGAGGGCGAATAAAACGGCAAATTGGTGAAGTGGGGGAGAGGAAAACGAGAGGCAAATGAAAAATAATGTAATTGCAAGGAGATGAGATTTGTGATTAGGAACCTGGTAGATGATGATGGAGTCCCCTCGGCGCCTACGATAGGCACGTAGAAGAGATCGCTTCCTCCCCGGCAACGGCGCCAGAAATTCCTTTGACATGGCTTGAGACTGCGTCGGTATTTCCCCAGAGAGGAAGGGATGATGCAGCACAGCGACGGTAAGTATTTCCCTCAGTTATGAAACCAAGGTCATCGAACCAGTAGGAGGATCACCACCACCCAATAAGCAGCACCTGCACACAAACAACAAATACTTGCAACCCGATGCGAAAGAGAGGTTGTCAATCTCTCTACGGTAAAAAGATAGATTAGGTAGTGATAGATAGGAGAGATGGATCTCTCAAGAACACAAAATAAAAAGAGCAAATATGCAGCAATATGTTTTTGGGTTTTTGGTTTTGTAGATCTGAAAACAAAGATTGCAAAAAAGTAGATCGGAAAGCAATATGTTGGAAAAGTAGACCCGGGGGCCGTAGGGTTCACTAGTGGCTTCTCTCATGAGTATAGCGCACGATGGGTGAACAAATTACTGTTGGGCAATTGATAGAAAATCGAATAGTCATGACGATATCCAAGGCGATGATCATTATATAGGCATCACGTCCAAGATAAGTAGACCGACTCCTGCCTGCATCTACCACTATTACTCCACACATCGACCGCTATCCAGCATGCATCTAGTGTATTAAGTTCATGGAAAAACGGAGTAATGCAATAAGAACGATGACATGATGTAGACAAGATCTATTCATGTAGGAATAGACCCCATCTTGTTATCCTTAATAGCAACGATACATGCGTGTCTTGTTGCCCCTTTTGTCACTCGGAAAGAACACCGCAAGATCGAACCCATCACAAAGCACCTCTTCCCATGGCAAGAAAAATCGATCTAGTCGGCCTAACTAAACCGAAGATTCGGAGAAGAAATACGAGGCTATAAGTAATCATGCATATAAGAGATCAAAGAAGACTCAAATAATATTCATGGATAGAAACCGATCATGAACTCAAAATTCATCGGATCCCAACTAACACACAGCAAAAGTTTACATCAAATAGATCTCCAAGAGACCATTGTATTGAGAATCATAAGAGAGAGAGAGAGAGAGGGGAAGCCATCTAGCTACTGCCTACGGACCCGTAGGTCTATGGTGGACTACGCACGCATCATCGGAGAGGCACCTATGAGGAAGATGAACCCCTCCGTGATGGTGTTTAGATTGGATCTCGAGGTTCTGGAACTTGCGGCGGCTGGAATTGTGTTTCGTCGACTCCCCTAGGGTTTTTGGAATATTTGGAAATTTATAGGCATCAGAGGCGGTGGAGAGGGGCCCCGAGGAGGGCACAACCCATCAGGGTGCGCCGGGGGCCCCTGGCGCGCCCTGGTGGGTTGTGGTCTCCTCAGCCCACTCCCCCGGCACTTCTTTGGCCCACTGGGTGTCTTCTGGTGCAGAAAAAATCTCCAAAAAGTTTCGTCGCGATTGGACTCCGTTTGGTATTTATTTTCTGCGAAGTAAAAAACAAGCAAAAACAGCAACTGGCACTTTGGCACTATGTCAATAGGTTAGTCCCAAAAAATGATATAAAGTTGTTATAAAATGATTGTAAAACGTCCAAGAATGATAATATAACAGCATGGAGCAAGAAAAAATTATAGATACATTGGAGACGTATCACCGGACCTTGTCCAGCCCCTCGAGGTTAACCACGGAGGACCGGCCCAGCGCGGGCTCTGGCCCTAGCCGGGGCTCCGGCGTCATCAAGGCCCTCCCCCTCTTCTTCTTGGGAGCCATGGCGGAGGCACAAATTGGAGCAAGCGCGAGATCTGGCGAGAAAGGCGCGAGCTTACAGAGGAAGAGGGGGCGGAAGGCAGGCGCGAGGGGGAAGAGCAATGATGGCCCCGTTACGCGCATCAGATTTTTGTCAGCACGGGCGGTTGCCGAGGCGACGTGGGGAAGTGGAAGCATCCGCGTACTATCGTGCGCCACGCGTCGAGCCTGGCCCGCAGGCGATTGGGGCCCGCGGCGTTTCGGCCGTCCTTCCTTGGCTTCGCCCCGAAGCCACCCCAAGCGTGCCTTGGGCCCGGGGGCTACTGTCGGCGTTCTGGGATCGGGGGTACCCAGACCTGCCTGCCTGCGGCCCAGCGCATGGCCCACCTCGACGGCCTGGCAGCAAACTCCCCAAGACAAGGCCCTTGTGAGGGCCCCAGCCTCGCGAGGGGAACAACGCCAAGACCTCCAAGGGAGCGGCCTCCTCAGGCTGCCTCCCTAGGAGTGCAGACATCCGACCTCAGGAGGGTGGGATGACGTAAGCCATGACGATCAGGGCAGGCGGGCGCCAGCGGGCGCAGCAGAGACAGTTTCCTCTTTTGTGCTAAGGGGGCAAGGACGAACGCGGGTTCCCAAGGAATCCCCCAAAGGTTTCCACTTCGGTGCAACAAGACCAAGACCACGAGCTCAGCAGGACGGATGTCATCGCCGAGCCCACCTCTGCGTCACGCCAGGAGCTTTGCAGGCGAAGACCACCTTTAGTCAGGATGAGCTGTACCCCCTGTCCCCTTTCAAATTTGGCCGTTGTGGGATCCTTTCCCGCCAGTGCGATAAGGGAAGAGGACCAAGGCCCGCTATAAATAGGGACTAGCCACCCCCGTAGAAGGGGATCGGATCCTCCCACACAAAAGAGCCCTCGCGAGGTCGCTCAACCATTGTACTAGTTCATCCACAAACCTCCTCGTGAGGCCAATCCACCAAAGCAGGAGTAGGGTTTTACACCGCAAGGTGGCCCGAACCTGGGCAAATCCCTCGTGTCCATCCTCTCGCGCTCTCTCGCATCTTCGACGGGGTCTGGCTGTGGGGCGGTAGGCTTGAGGCTTGAGCTGGTTGGGACCTTCGCACACGCCCTAGAGTTCGAACCTTCTTGGGTCCGCGGAGCCCTGATTCCGACAACCCTCGCCGCCTTCGCCCCTGCCTCCACCACCTCTCGGAACCTTCTTGCTTAATGCCAAGCCGATGCGACTTGGCGTTCTACCTTCGGAGCCGACGAGCGTACGTCTCCACTGTCGTTAGTGACCGACGGTAGACCCACGCGAGGAGCCGCTGCTCCTCGTCGGGCTGCACTACCACCTCCCTCTCCCTTGCCCGCTGCCTCTCGCAGCGGGCGGCGGGCACATTCGATTCCGGCGTGCGCGTTCGCATCGCCGGCGGAGCGGTCATTAGAACCCACTGTTCCCCTTGCAGAGCAACGACCGACGCGGGAGGTGGTCTACGAAGGGACGACGCTAATTGAGTTGCCTGCGTGGAGCTACGCGTAGGGCGGGAGGGGGCAGCTCCGGCGTTGGCAGGTGAGCGGCAACGGAGCAGATCCAGAAGTGTCCCGATGTGTCCACCCGTGACCGTTGCATCGCGATGCGAAGGGCCAACTCGTCCTTGCCGCCGGCCGCCTTATGGAGGAAAGCGTCTCTGTCATCGACGGAGCCGTCGGAGCGGCTGCCGGAGCTTGACATGGTGAACGGAGATAGGATTGGATCGAATCGAACAAAGAGAGGAGAAGAGACGGAGCGGAGCGAAGTGAAGTGAAGTGTAGGGTTTGCTCTGGGTTGGGGGTTTTGTGGAAATGGACTGGGGTCAGTGATGGGCCGGGCTTATATGGCATATGCGCATGGGCGAAAATGTTAAATTTTGGGTATATTTTAACTAAAAAAGGTAAAACTATGTGCATGTACGGTCGTACGGAGCTCCACTTCCACGACACGGATACACTACACTAGTCTACGGCCGGCCGCGGCGGATTCCTTTGTATTCCCCAATGTCCGACAGCCCGCTTATCAGACTTCCAGGAGCCCAAAGGCACATTGCTCCCCCTTTGCCTATCTCCAGTTGCGCCGCTTGCCGAGGTGGCAAAGAGGGTGCTTCAGCTAGAAGTGAAGAGTGCTTCCGTGGAGCCCAGACAGATGCCAGATTGCCAGGATGGATTGAGATATAAGAACCGGACAGGTCATCGGTTGTACAAGTTGGCGACGCACCGACGGTTGACTTCATGGGACCCGAGCGGCGGCGTCCTCGTGTGTTCTACTTTCCCTCAATGTTGGCGGCGGACGCGGACGCGCTGGCCGCCGACACGTCGATCTCCGTGCAGTCGACTTCTTTCTGTGCCGGTATGGCGCGGCTACTCGTGCGTTGACGGTGGATGGCGCGGTCGCAGGCGCGGGACGACCCGGCGTCATCCACAACAACGACGATGCCCGTGCCACCGTGCTCTCCCCGTGCCGGCCTGGCGCAACTCGCCGCTCCTTCGCAAAACACCACAAGTTTGTCTTCGGTTTGTATAACCGGACCGTCATGCGGACCGATACAGTCCTGTGTTAGACGGCCCCGCGGTCCGGACTGCGGTCAAGTTGGGGGTCGGGAGATGCCCTAGAGTCTAATTTCCGGCAACTTGCCTGTACCTGACCACGCAAAAATAATTTAGCTTATCTTCGTCTTTTTAGCCTGCAAAAAATAGTACTACAAGTGGGAGCGGGCTGCTATGAGGACTGCATTGATTTGTAACGTTGTGAGAATTATTATTCTGTTTGGGCGACGATACAGAATAGTACAGACTAGATTAGGCACGCCTAACTGTTCTGAAATTTATGGTAAGAGCCGATCTCATGATTGCAGGAAAATGTGCTCCCATCTGTCATTGTCCTCAGCAATGAGATCCACCCTTCTGTAATCGTCCTCGTGTCATCATCGTAAGACACTAAGGGCCTCTTTGATTCGCAGGATTCTCAAAATGCAGAAATAGGACAAACGTAGGAATAGAGTGTCATGTCCTTTTTTACCCTACAGGATTTGAAAGTGAGTTTGATAGCACAGGAAAAACAAAGGAATTCTACAAAGAGGTTTGAGTGGATGGAAATTTTTCTCCAAAATGTAGTACAAATGAATCCTATGGAAAAATTCCAAAGGATTTCAATCCTACGAATCAAACGTTCATCGTAGAAAAAAAATCCTAAGGATTCAAATCCTCCAAAAATCCAATGAAATTTCTTTGTATCAAAGGAGCCCTAAGACGCCTCTGCCATCAACGAGGTAAACGGATGCAGTGCTGGACATACGGTACATCAGTAGTTGCATGGCTAGTCCACAGTCTATATGTAATTACCATGTTCATAGGGTATAAGTTACATTTGACAATCACTCCTCTAGCGGTATGCTATGAGTGGCATGTGGGTTGTGGCCTCCTTCGACAACGCAGCATGCATGTACGTTGTACCGCTAGCTCGACGTGGACTTGAGCGCGGCGCCCTTGATGCATGCATGGCCCTTGATCGTTGCAACGTACCCTGAGCGACATGGACTTGAGCGTGACATTATTTGCTGGTTGGATCTTACTATAAACGCAGCCATATACTCCCTCCGTCCCAAAATAACTGTCTCAACTTTGTACTAGCTCTAATACAAAGTTATACTAAGCTTAAGACACTTATTTTGGGACGGAGGGAGTATAATATAATTAGGGGCTGTGTTCATCAATGATCGATGCAGATGCCGGTCCCACTCCTCGAAGAGAGACGGAGGCTACCGTGACATGCACGTTTTACGTTTTCCATTTCGCTTGGGCGGCGCGTGTCGACCAGCGGCCGGGCTGATAAGGAAAACGTGCACCAACTTGTATGTAAATCTGGTTTCGGGCATCGGCCGATCGCTTTCGCGCCTCAACCACGGGACCACGACCGAAGCCAACCTTGTTGTTTGTTGGCCGCATCCCATCGATACATCGGCATGGCGATAGCGCGCGCCATCGTGTGCCAGTGCCACGACGACGGGGAGAGGGATGGCGCCGGAGGCCGGACACGGACAGACGAAGGACGGCCAGCGGCCGCGTCGTCGCACGCAAGGCCAATTATAGATGCCCTCATTTTTGGCCGGATCGATATGTGTTGCCATGGTCCACGATCGGCTACAGTGAACCATGTAGTAAGTTGGGAAAGAACGGGCTGCTGTTCACATTGCCTCGTCCTTCTCATATTCAGATATATATAGAAGTACAGAGATACAATCACGTTACAAAACAGTTTCCATGTACAGGAGATATCATGTCATATATACGTGGCTTGGCGTGAACGCCAAGATGAGCAGCAGCGGACGTGGCTGATGTGGAAGAATCGGAACGGCCGGATACGGCCGTCCGGTCAGGCTCTAACACGCCCCCGCAGTCTGAACCCGGGAGAGCAGCAACGTGAAGACTGGTCCGAAAGTCATGAAATAATGCCGTCGGTAGTCCTTTGGTGAAAATGTCCGCAAATTGAGAAGACGAAGGGACGTGAAGAACACGAACGGCACCCAGAGCAACCTTCTCGCGAACAAAGTGAATGTCCAGCTCGATATGTTTCGTGCGACGATGTTGAACCGGGTTAGCAGAAAGATAAACTGCACTGACGTTATCGCAATAGACAATGGTGGCACTATCAATAAGTCGATGAAGTTCATGTAGTAATTGGCGGACCCAACAAGATTCAGCCACTGCCGTTGCAACAGCTCTGTACTCTGCCTCGGCGCTGGAGCGTGACACCGTTGTTTGGCGTCGTGAGGACCAAGAGATAAGGTTATCACCGAGGAACATGCAAAAACCCGACGTCGAACGTCCGGTGTCCGGGCATCCAGCCCAATCGGCATCGGAGTAGGCAGTGAGAGAATGAGAGGAAGAAGAGTATATGAAAAGACCATGATGGAGAGTACCTTTAAGGTATCGAAGAATGCGTTTAATTAGATGAAAGTGAGGCTCTTTAGGATCATGCATATGAAGGCAAACTTGTTGAACAGCATAAGCTATTTCGGGACGAGTGAGAGTGGCGTACTGGAGAGCTCCGGCGAGACTCTGGTAGAGAGAGGGGTCGGTGACGGGAGTGCCGACCGAACCGGATAATTTTGCCTTGGTATCGATAGGAGTTTGGACGGGATGACAGTCGCGCATACCTGCACGAGAGAGAATATCAAGAATATATTGGCGTTGAGATAGATGGAGACCAGAGGCTGTGTGAGTTACGGAAATACCGAGGAAGTGGTGGAGGGTGCCGAGATCCTTCATGGAAAATTCTGTGCTAAGGGACTGGATGATAGTTCGTAAAAGTGTGGGACTAGAAGCGGTGAGAATGATGTCGTCGACATAAAGAAGCAGATAAGCTAGGTTATTGTTTCGGTGAAGGATAAATAAAGAGGCATCGGACTTGGATTCGGTAAATCCCAGTGTGCGAGCAAAGGTTGCGAAACGCTGAAACCATGCACGTGGTGCCTGTTTAAGGCCATAGAGGGATTTGAGAAGACGACAGACATGAGTGGGATGTTTTGAGGATCCACAAAGCCGGATGGTTGTTGGCTGTAGACTACTTCATTAAGATGACCATGAAGAAAGGCGTTTTTAACGTCTAGTTGATGGATCGGCCAGGAGTGGGATGTGGCTAAAGAAAGAACAATACGAATTGTCGCAGGTTTGACGACGAGGCTAAAAGTCTCGTCAAAATCAACACCATGTTGTTGAGAGAACCCTCGAACAACCCACCGAGCTTTATGGCGAGAGAGAGAACCATCAGGATTGTATTTGTGGCGAAAGACCCATTTTCCACTAACGATGTTAGCACCTAAAGGGGGAGGAACTAATGGCAGCAGATATGTGCATATTGATCCAAAAGTCCGAACTGATGGAGGGAGGCGGGCAATATATTTCAACACTCCCCCTCACGTCTAGTCTATTTTAGTCCTTAGACGTGGGATTGATGTAGGCCGCAGAATCGTTTATTTTTAATACTACGTTGGCAGGGTCTTGAACTCAAGATCTCTTGGCTCTGATACCATGTAAGTTGGGAAAGAACGGGCTGCTGTTCACATTGCCTCGTCCGTCTCATATTCAGATATATATAGAAGTACAGAGATACAATCAGGTTACAAAACAGTTTCCATGTACAGGAGATATCATGCCATATATACGAGGCTTGGCGTGAACGTCAAAGATGAGCAGCAGCGGAGGTGGCTGATGTGGAAGAATCGGAACGGCCGGATCGTCCGGTCAGGCTCTAACACATGTTACTACTACATTTCATGAATAAACCATGTTGCCTGGACGCCTAGCTAGGGTGCACGTCAGCGCGTAGCGTACGACTGTTCTCGGGACCGTAGATTTCGTTTGTTTCACCAGAAAAACATACACATTTTCCACATTTGCACTTGCACGGGACGGGACAGGCTAGCTAGCATGGGCCGGCCGGAAAAGCAATTTCGATTGCACGGGCACATTTTCCTTGAATTTCTGTGGAGTAGATGGGTCGTCGTACGCTTCCGGTGGCGAGTATTACGAAGCGAGCGCGCATGCGCGTGCGCGTGTGTGCTGGTTCTGCGTGGAAATAACAGTGTGTATGCGTGGCCGGCTTTCTCCCGGCCGAGTAAGGAATTTGACCCCGTCGTAACTGTTATCTGGATCGCGAAAAGTACGTCAAGCGACCGCATCTTACCGGGGGACCGGGTTTTCAGTTTTCCCTTCACCCACCTCTACCGTTGGTGGAAGAATATTGGTCAGCGAGTTCTGGATAATCATCTCTCCGTCTGCACGTCAACTTGATCGAATCAGTGGCTCGTCAACATGACGTCTGGGAGCATCTACACAGCCGCCCAACTTGGCAAATCTGTCCCTTAAACGTCCCATAAACGTGCGCGGATGCATCGGTGTTTAGGCGTATCCGTTTTGACTCCCTATTTATTTGTTTACGTAGTCATGTCCTTTTTTTTTATATATGTCCGGACACATGTATGTGATTGATAAAGAAGAAGAAAAAAAAGCTTTATAATGGGCCAAATCCTATATGTCGGACATGGTACTTCTAACCGGACACAACCACGCACTCCTCATACCCATCTCATATATAAGGGCAATATGAGGAGTGTCGGACAGTCCGGACATTTAAGAAGGCTTTAAGGGGTCCGTTTAGGTCAACTTTTTCCTCTCTCTTTTGTCCAGTGAGGTGTCAGAAACATACGTGAGGTGTCATCACATATAGAACCATAAGCACCGGCACTCAGGACATATTTTTATAGAAGAACTCTAGTCGTGAGGTGTCAGAAATTCACTCCGACGGGATTCGAAATGGGCAAGGTGTCGTGACCCTTGCACTAGCCTACAACCTAGTTCTCGATAAGTTCCATAAATTCCGTTTACAAATGGAAAATGATATGGTTCAGCCGGCGGATTATCATGCTCGCATCCGTCGCCTTGGTTGTATGCCACGCATCTCACGTGACAAGGTGGACCTAGCTCCCATGATTTCTCCTTTTTGCAACAAGGTTTCCGCTGCAAGAAAAAACTGTAACATGACCTCTGTTACAAAAATAATTAAAATGCAGCAAGGCCTCTGTTGCAGGAATCAGGAAAAAAAACTATAACAAGACCGCCATTACAAAAAGAATTGCAACATGACCTCCGTTGCAAAAAAAACCGTAACATATCCTCTGTTGCAGAAAAAATATGCAACTTGACCTATGATTTATAAAAAAATCTATAACATGACCCATATTGCAGAAAATTACTGCAACACAACCGTTGTTACAATGATAGTGGGTGGTGCTAGGTCGCTCACTCGGTCCGATCCAACGTCTTGCGATGCGACGGATTTTTTAAAAAAGATCCGTCCAGCGCATAGCAGCGCCCTTTACAGATTGCTTGGAACCAACAAAAAATGGAAAAGAACGGAACAAGAAAGAAGAGACCAAGAAATCGTACGTTTTTTTTTTTTCCTTTGATCGATAGCTAGACGAAATTGTACATCTAAATTTTACGGCTAAACTAACAGCGATGGAATGGAAGTCAGGAGGAGCGTGCCATTGCCATGCCATGTGTAATGGCGGCGTGTTTCAGTTCAGTTCAGTGAAGCGAGCTACTGTTCCCGAGCAGGCTATTGGAGGAAGGGGAGCTCCTGTCGCTGAACCACCTCTCCTGCACGGACACAGGGGAGGAGCCCACCGCGCCCTTCTCCGTTTCCCGCGCTGCCACCGCCATCGCCGGGGCAGACGTCGACAATGCCTCGCCCCTGCCTTTCTCCGGCCCCAACGACTTGTCGGTGCCGCGCGACGGCGCCGACGAGCAGAGCGACGACGTGGTCGACATGAACGCGGCGTCGTCCGTCGACGGCGCCCACCCGCTGACCTGTATCTGCTCCAGCTCGTCGGCGACCTCGGCCATGGATGGCCTGATCTCGCTGTGGAACGCCAGGCACCGGAACGCCAGCTCCGCCACCTTGTGGATGGACGTGAGTGTCCAGGCGTCCCGGTGCGGGTCCAGGAAGGGGTCGACGATGTCGTCCACGCAGCCCCTGCCGATCTTCTCCACGGCGAGCTGCGCCAGGTTGACCTCGCTGGGGCCCCGGCTGAAGTCGACGGCCTTCATGGCCGTGATGATCTCCACCAGCACCACGCCGAAGCTGTACACGTCGCTCTTGTCGGAGAGGTGGAAGTTCTGGTGGTACTGCGGGTCCACGTACCCCGGGGTGCCCTGCGGCGCCGTGGAGATGTGCGACGAGTCGACGGAGGTCATGCCCATCCGCGACAGCCCGAAGTCGGCCACCTTGGAGTTGTACTCGTGGTCGAGCAGGATGTTGCTGGACTTGATGTCGCGGTGGTAGATGGGCGGGTGCACCTCCGAGTGCAGGTACGCGATGGCCTTGGCGGTCTCGGCGGCCATGCGGAGGCGCACCGTCCACGGCACGGCGGGCCGGCCGCGCTCCCGCTGCAGGTGCTGCGCCAGCGTGCCGTTGGGCATGAACTCGTAGACCAGGATCTGCTGGCCCTGCTCGATGCAGCACCCCAGGAGGCGGACCAGGTGGCGGTGGCTCACCGAGGACACCAGCTTCACCTCGTTCATCACGGAGTCCAGGCCGCCGTCGGCGTTGTCGCGGTGCTTGATCCGCTTCACCGCGACGAGGCGGTTGTCGTTGAGGCGGCCCGCGTACACCGTGCCGTAGGCGCCCGTGCCGAGCCGATGGTCCTCGGAGAAGCCGCTGGTGGCGCGCTCGATCTCGCGGTACGAGTAGAGTGGCACCGTGCACTCCGCCTCGAACAGGAGCCGCTTCGTGCTCTGCTGCGACCGAATGGACGCGGAACGGCGCTTCAGCACGTGGCACACCACGCAGCTGATGCCCATTACCATGGCTCCAAAAATTATTCCTGCAGCACGTGCAGATATGTCATCAAAAACCGATAAACTTGACAGGATCAACACAAGGAGTACAAAATAGAGGGCTGCAGTTTTACAGAAAAGATTGCATGGATAAAAAAATCCGAAAAAAACAAATGATTCTAGAGCGAATGTCCGAATTATTATGAAAATGCATAAGAACGAATTCTTGCGAATTTAACAAAGTTCCCACAATAAAAATGCTTCTATACTGAATTTTCTTTTCTTTTGAGAGTTTTGTACAGATTTTTTTCCTTCTTTATAAATTTCTACAAGGAATTAGAAAATATATATCCGCATGAATCTTCGTCTAAAATCAAGAAAATAGAACATAGCTATACAATACTTAGGGTAAATCTAGATGTGGTTTAGCAAAACCGTTTATTTTATTATGAAAGAATCAAAGAATGATCTAGGTGTTTTTTAATCACCAATGGAGTATTAGGCTATGCTAAAAGCCCATAAATAAACGAACAGCCCAACGTTGCTACAGTATGCATTCATGATGCTCGAAGACTATATCTCACTTATAGCTAGTATAGCGTCGGTCTCAAACCCACCCACCCACCCCCTGTTTAGCTCCTTACCGGCCCAATCCTTGTGTGTATTTTTCTTTCGGTGGGTTTCGATCGAGATGTTTGTTGTTTTGTTCGGTCACTGTACTGGTTTTTGGCTTGGTTTTTTAACGGTTTTCCTTATTTTGTTTTCTCTTTCGTTTTCTTTGTTTCTTCACTCATTTTCTCCTGATTTTCTATTTTCTTTGCTTTTATCACCTGGTTTCTTCGTTTCTCTCATGGTTTTAGCTGTTTTTTTATTTCCCTTTTCTTTACCTTTTCATCAGTTTTTCTTGTTTCTTTCTTCGTTTTCATTGATTTTTTTTCTATTTTCCTTCGCTCTTTTTTGTTTCTTTATTCAGGTTTCGTTGGGTTTTTTAATACATGTCTATTTTTTAGTACACAATATATATTTTAGTGTAAACGTGAAACATTTTTTGATACACGTTGCACATTTTTTAAATAACAATGTGCATTTTTCTTTTAATATATGGTTTTGAACACTATTTCGAATACATGTTCAACCTTTTCAAATACACAACGTTTTTTAATTGCAATAATTTGTTTTCTAAAACTACGCAAACATTTTAACATTGTATAACCATTTTTTATAAGTTAATGTACTTTTTTAATGTCAATAAACATTTGGTTAACCTACGCAAACATTTTCTTACATTCTATAGACATTTTTTGTGTACACATTGAACAGTTTTTCAAATATATAATTAACATTTTTTTAAACATGTATTTTTATGTCAAATTTTATGGTACACATTCTATATTTTATATATACACCAGGAAGTTTTTTTATATACACGTTTAATGAATTTCAAATACATGATTAATATTTTCTTTAAACACGTGTGTTTTGATGTCTATGTTTTTGCATACATATTGTACAGTTTTTGTATATATCTGGAACAATTGTTATATACATGTTTAACATTTTTTCGAATTCATGATTTTTTTTCTTCATATATATATTTTGACATATACTTGTTTTCATACACATCATACAAAATTCTTATACATTAAAAATATTTTATATACATGTTTAACATTTTTCAAATGCGTAATTAATATTTTTCAAATTTGTATCTAAATTGATTTTTATACTAGATATATTTAAAATATTTCGAAATATAACCAAAAATACAAAAAATAAAGAAAAATAAAAAGGGTTAAAAAGAGCACTTGAACGGATGTTGCCCGCACTGGACCGGCCCATTCTAGCGGCTGCTTGACTGGAGACGTGCTATTGTCCTCGCTTCTAGCGAGACATAGTCGCGCCCTACATGATGGTCTCATATAGTGTTTATGGGCCGGAGAGACTAATGAGCCCACATAAACGGAAAGACGGTCCAAAAAACATGTCATACTTGCAAGAGCGGATCAAAAAATAAAAGAGTGGGTTGGAACATGCACAAAATATGCGAGTGGGTCACATTTGTTTTGCAATTTGCACGATGGTAGCCACCGGCACAACTTCTCTTTTTAGTAACCACGATAGGGCTTTTTTCTTATTGTCTTGATCGGTGCTAAAATTTCAACACCGGTGAAACATTTATGATGATGTTATTGTGGTAGTGCCAGAAAGCAACGCTAAAATATAAACAATGAGGCTTTTGGACGAGTATATAGAGTAACTTTTGTATCCGCATATGAGATGCATGAGCAAATTACCTGCCATGAGGAGGCCAACGAGGACGCTCTTTCCACAATCTCCTGATAGATATTTCGAGGGATTGCACTTGGGGTTGGAAACTGTAACATTGAACACACAAGTGTAAGATTTCAAAAGTTATGTTGACTATCAATAGATACTTGCTGGTCAACAAAGATTAATATTTTGCAAAGATTTTTTTGACCAATTTCACTGTTCGTATCCCACCAAATTCCTATTGCATGTGAGAATCGCCTGAGAAAATTTAGTGATGCATGATTTTTACAGTATGAAATGCAAGATGATTCTTTTCATTGAAAAGAAAAAAAAATGGCCAACGCCAGGCATCAGACGGGTAATATTTCACCCCGGTCGATCTCCGCCACCATCCTACTTTAAGTGGCAAAATCTAGGACAAAGCATACACATTGGCAACATTTACCCCCACACTCCCATAAAAAAATCACTCGAGAATATTGCAGCATTTCAAACACGCGCACACAACAAAAAATCTATGTAAGCAACAAATTTCCATTCGTTGATACAAAAACTCTGAAAACGTGCTACCATACATGCAATATACAAAATGAACATAAGCAACATATGTGAACACAGACAACAATAAAAGAACACATTTCCAACATCAGAACAACGTGTTCCTTATTCAAGATGAAGTCGTGTACGCAACAACAACATATGTGCTTGCAATGTGTCAAAACAATATAGGCAACAACAAACAACAACAACAAAGCCTTTAGTCCCAAACAAGTTGGGGTAGGCTAGAGGTGAAACCCATAAGATCTCGCGACCAACTCATGATTCTGGCACATGGATAGCAAGCTTCCACGCACCCCTGTCCATGGCTAGTTCTTTGGTGATGCTCCAATCCTTCAGGTCTCTCTTTACGGACTCTTCCCATGTCAAGTTCGGTCTACCCCGGCCTCTTTTGACATTATCAGCACGCTTTAGCCGTCCGCTATGTACTGGGGCTTCTGGAGGCCTGCGCTGAATATGTCCAAACCATCTCAGACGATGTTGGACAAGCTTCTCTTCAATTGGCGCTACCCCAACTCTATCTCGTATATCATCATTCCGGATTCGGTCCTTCCTTGTGTGGCCACACATCCATCTCAACATGCGCATCTCCGCCACACCTAACTGTTGCACATGTCGCCTTTTAGTCGGCCAACACTCAGCGCCATACAACATTGCGGGTCGAACCGCCGTCCTATAGAACTTGCCTTTTAGCTTTTGTGGCACCCTCTTGTCACAGAGAATGCTAGAAGCTTGGCGCCACTTCATCCATCCGGCTTTAATTCGATGGTTCACATCTTCATCGATATCCCCATCCTTCTGCAACATTGACCCCAAATATCGAAAGGTGTCCTTCTGCGGCTCAAAACAATATAGGCAACATGATAAAATCTCTCATTCACTAACCTCTCACCATTAACAATGGAAACACCATCATTTGTAGATCCAAGATCGCCGAAGCCACAAAGCTAAATCACGCAACCCAGTACCCACCCGCCATACACACAGTCAAGGTATGGTTATCCATGAAGTGTTGGGTGGCACTCGAGTGGAGGAAAATCTAGAAGGAGATGCGTTGTCGGTGATAGAGGCGTTCAAAGGAGATAACGACGCCAAACTGGAAGAGAGGAAAAGGAGATCTAGATTCTAGATTGAGAAAGAAAGAGGAGCACGTGATGGGAGAGAAGGAACTGGAAGAGGAGTACCACTCCAGAGAGTACACTCGGGAAAAAAAAGACACTACACCCAGATAGAGCCGACAGAAGGTCAATTTGATCGATCATTTCCTAAAAAAAATAACATAGGAAGTCGGCCGAGAAACAAGTGCAGTCCGCACGTATTGGCGGTGCAATAAAATGCAACGAAAAGATGCACTATCTAAACACGCGAAAGTGATGATTCTCACTGCCGCCAACAACCGCTCCACCCTCCATGCAGAGGCCGGGGTTATCCTCCTTTTGAACCAGCGCACCATGAGGTCCCCGTGCCATTTGCGATGCCTAACCCTTCGTTGCCAGCGGGTCGGGAGAAACGTGAGGGAATTCAGCAATGTGTGTTTTTATTGACGGTGTGAAACGTAATGACTAGCAAGAAAGGCGGCGGAGCCACCTTATCCATGAGATATTTTTTTTGTCAGAGAAGTCGGTTGGCAGAGCCGTTCGCGGTTTCACTGAACATGTGGGGATATGATCAATTCTTGCCCGTCTTCAAGGCGCCAATGGTCCACAATTCTAGGTACGCAGCCGACGCCGCGGATTAGATGCGTGGTCAACGAGAGCGAAGGAGCAGAGTAATGGCTAGTCTGTCTAGCTCCCACAACTTGACTCGCTAATTGGAGAAGGAAAATAAAGAAATAAAGAAATACTTGTTGGTGCTGCCAGTATTACTGACCTTCCCGGCAACCGGTGCCGTCGACGAAGCCGTCGCCCTGGAGTCCCTCCGGGCACTCGCACCGGAACGCCTCCTGCCGCGTCGTTGGCGCGATGAACTGAGTGCAGTTGGCGCCGGGGGAGCAGCGGCACTCCCCATGCACCCACCAGTCCAGCTCCAGCGCGCCGAGCAGCAGCGACGGCCCCTGCGCGTCCGAATAGCTCACCGCCGACACCAGCCCGGTGCAGTTTGATCTGAGCACCTCGCTTCTGTTCAGAAAATGGTGGCCGCCGGTGGTATTGGAAGGGGGCAGGATGCAGCGGATGGACTCGTTGGCGGTGCAGTGGGACGAGGTTCTGTTGATGTACTCGCTGCTGCAGTTTTGGATGTCGGCAGCCTCGGAGCTGCTGCATGAGCTGACGACGAGCGCGTTCCGGGAGGCGGGCGCGTAGTTGTCCGAGAAGAGCGCCGCGACGGACGCATTGAACGAGCGAGAGCAGTTGGGATGCAGGTCGAGGATGAGCGCGCGCGGCGTGACGTTGCGCACCAGCAGGCCCAGCTCGCGCGCGCCGCCGAGGAACGCGAGGCCGGTGCCGGCGTCGCAGCCGAGGCGTATCATGCAGCCGCTGGAGAAGCCGAACGGGTACGGCAGCGTCATGGCCCCGCAGCTCCGCACGCAGCTCCCGTTGTCCCCGCCGGCCGCGGCCGCCGCGTGCAGCAACACGGCCGCCGCCAGCAGCAGCAGCGCCGCGCCCCGCATTGCCGTAGCTGGCTACCTTAGCTTCGCTTGCCTCCGAGCTCCGAGCACGCCGTCCCTCCCATCATAGATTTGTTCCTAGCTAGTCAAGCAAGCTTGCTGCTCTGTGCTCTGCGGCGCAGGAAAGGAAAGCAAAGCGAAGCAAGCTTGCTGGAGTCTGGCGAAGGGGGTGGTGACCGCTCGATGGCGTCTGTGGTGGTGTGCGCGCTTGCGTCCCCGCCGCGTCGGCTGACATTTTTGCTCGTTCATTGCAGTGGAATTTCCGCATTAAAAGCCGAGACCAACGACCAACCTACTCCTCCTCCTGCCCCATCCCGCACTGCACACACAAACACACTGGCACGCAGCTCATCACTACCCCGTCTAGCTAGCTAGGCCCCAGCTGAGAATCCATCCAAGTAATCACTCCAGCAGTTCATCCTCTCGTCTCGCCGTCATGGGAATGCGGGGCCGTACGTCGTCGTCGTCGTCTGCCCGCACCTCACGGCCACCCGTTCCCACGGCCACAGTCACGGCCAGCTTATTACTCTACATTCTACTCCATAGACGATCCCTCCACCGTGGACCGGAGACCTCGGCCTCGGGCGGCCGCCACCTAGAGCCCGCCCGTCCCACCCTCTCCACACGCTGCGCCCACTTGCCGTGCGCCGCATGCCAACGCACGTTACACGGACTAGAAAAATCCCGGGCCAAACGACGACCCGAGGTCAGGCCACGCAACTGGTCGTTTTCTTTTCCGGGAAAGCGTGTAGTGGAACTACGCACGTATGCTCGTGGCCTTAGATTAAGAAGAGAAGAGGAGGCATGATCTAGTAACAAGGTTTTCAGGATTAGAAGAAGCTAGTTTAGTACTACTAGTACTAGTGACCCCAGGGGCGGCTAGATGCACCTAACGTGGATTGAACCAATCACGTAAGATGGTGGAGACACCTAACCACGCAACTATCTGCCTAATAACACGATTTAATATGTTCCTAGGGAACTAATTAATTGAGGTCAACCTACTCTACGGTACTGATGAGCAGCTAATGGATGGGATGTGCAGTGTTCAACCAAGCCGATGCTGCTGGTATTACAAGCCACGCTACTCCTTAGTTGATTTGACTGGTACATATAAGTACTATATATCATATTTTTCAGCTGCCGAAAAAGAGAAAAATTGAGGAAAAGAAACAAATGTACACTGCCGACATGCTTGAATGCCTTTTCAACCATACCTGGATAACCTGTCGCTGATGATAGTATTAGCTATCCCAAGAAGCAGCCTTGGATCCTGATTAGCGGCGGCTGCTTCCACTTTCCACGCCCGCCAAAGTTCCGAGTTCCGCTCGTCGCCGTAGTCAACCGCCACGGCTTGCATCCGCCAAATCAGCGCGAAAAAAGGAGATCAGATCAGATAGGAGGGGCCACGCACACAAAAGTTCCATCAAAATCAGCAGCTCGCGTTGAAAGTAACAGAGAAGGATACAATTAATCCCGGCGTCTTGCGGAGGGTTACAGCGGAAAAGGAAAACAGTGACATTTTCTACTACCAATTTGCTCCTGCGAAGCCTCTGATATATGACAGTTGCTTGACTCCCTCCAGTGGGCAAGTTGGATGCAGTTATTCGTCGTCGTCGCTTTCAACACTACACAGGCAAGAATCGGAAACGCCGGAATGCTGCTTCTCTTCTCTGGTATACAACTGGCGTCATTAATCTGACAATGATTCATGTGGTTTTACAAAAAAAAAAAAAAAAAAAAAAAAAAAAAAGGCAAAACTGTACGCGATATCATATAACAGTTTACTACTTCAATATTTCTTCAAGAAGAAATTGCAACCTCAGTCAGATTTTAGCAGGAAATATACATCACGATGATTCTGAACATGAATCTCCTCTCGTTACATGTATCAAAAGGTATGGTGTGTGGACCTCAGATTTCCAGTATGGTTCTTATCTGCTCAGGCGAATGCTTGACCAGCGATCTTGGGTCAGGATAACAGTTCTTTGGATCCATCACCGCCTTGTAGATGAGCTCGTAAGCTTCTGCTAGAGCTCTCGCCAAACCGTAGCATGCGTCTGAGCGTAACCTTGGAACCTGCAGCTGCTCGAATTCCGGCAAGGAACCTTCTGTTCCAGTCACGAGACCATAGAATGCCTTCAAGCACTCCAGAAGCATTTGTGGTGATGTCTCCACGACATCTGCCAGAGGACTTGCATCATCCTTGCCGTCAGTGGAGCTGTAGTTCTTTATGTATGGCATCTTACTTGACAATCCACATTTACTGAGAATGCTGTCAGCTTCTTTATCTACTAGGGCACGGGTGTGTGTTTCGATCATAGAGCGAAGCTTGTTAACATAGCTTGTAGCAACCTCCTGATCCATCAATGGTTCCTCAATAGCTGATAAGCAGTTGATGAGGTAGACTTTGGACGAAGATTCACCACTCTGTACATCGCATGGCATCATGTAAGGAAAAATATTGAAATTACTTGGATGTAAGCAAATGTCTACAAGTTGATTTGCACAGCTAAAGCGAACTAAGTCTACCCAGTCAAAGGCTTAAAACAAAAAGGTTTCTGATCCGACCATAAAAAAATACAGTTTATTTAATCTGATCAGTACCCAAAAGGTTATGAACTAAAATTGAACACAAAGGCAATCATGAAATCCACAACACCGGCTGTTTCTCATAAAGCCAGTTATATTTTTATTCTGGGACCATAAAGCGAGTATTAAGGAATGCAAATTGGAATTGCATGCCTATCAGTATATGTAGGATCAGTTAATCAATTACTAAATCATAAGTGTTTCCCATGTCGAATAGTGCTAGCCGCAAAATTATTGGAAGTGCTTGATCTTATCCATCTCTGCCATGCTAGTTGTCTCCTCTTTTCTCTCTACAGTTTGCACTAAGAAAGGTGCCAGTTTCACTGTTGCAGCTACAGGGAACTTTTTGAAATTTCTTGACTTGTACCATATGTATTTTACTAGTCAACTAACTGTATGGTGTGTGGCGGTGACTGGCAAATGGCAATAGAAAGAAAAAAGGCTGTCTATTTTACTAGTTCATTTCATGACCAGAACATAAGTACAAAGGTTGCTCCACAATAGTCACAGGTCCAAGGGATTCACATCACGATGCACATGGTAAACAAAAAGAATTATGCTACTAACCAGGACCGATGTAGATGATTTCTTTGATAGAATAGCATCAACTGAGATTGAATCTCTCTTACTTCCGATAGGTTCAGAACTAGTTCTACCACGCCGTGCAAGTGCACCTTTTGACTTTTGTGCCTCTGCGGCTTGCTCACACATCTGAAGAGTAGTAGGTCAGGAAGTCAGGATTAGCACTAACAGTACCACATGTAAATGAGGACTCCCTATAAACCACAATGCAGATAACATCACATTCTGTTGTAATAAGAATAAAGGTATAACAAAACTACTTGTAAAAGAGAAGAACAGCGAATATGAAACACCTTTCGCACCGATAGCACATGTCATCTGTAGTAACTGGCTCCACTAGAACATACTAATATATTAGTTTCTATAAATCACAGGTACTGATGCAAAATGAGTAAAACGTGTACACTTGTTACTTCATATTAGGTGCAGTCTGGCGTTACTTTATACTATATGATTACCCAAAAAACATCCACAAGGAACAGCACCAAAAAATTCTAGAATGAAATGAAATATTTTGGAAGTGACACTAAAACACATAATTACTTTGGAGATATTAAGCAATTGTGTAATACTGATAGCTTGCTTGAACTGAAGATAACTTCATGGTGAATACAGACACTGAAATACTGCTAGTTTCAAGATCGTCCCATAACATCACAGTAGACATAGAGGATAGGAAGATAAATCCTATTATTACAAAAAAAAATACAGAGTGCTCAGTGGATACTGGATAGGATAACAATTCAAAATTGCACCAAGGATAAAAATTAGTCAGATCGAGCAATAAAATTCTCAGCTTGCCGGACATGCTTTTTAGACATCTGTAAAAGCTAAAGTACATTGAATGCAGAAAGCTCACCTGAATTATAGGATCCAGTATTGCAGAAATGACTGGATCAAAGTTTAACCCTTTTCCAGAGGCAGAAACCATCATGCTATTGTAGGTACTTATGAGCTCAAGCAACAGAGAAACTCCCTCCCTCACTGCTGGTGGGGGAGAGAGGTCAACCGCAACAAGTGGGGGATATCGCAATAACTTTTCTCCACGGCTCTTCAGGATGTTGAAGAATGTCCGCTGTGTTGCATCTCTAAGTGACCATATTGTATTGCACAATGCTGTGTCTACACCCAGTAGTTCTGATATCTAGAATAGAAAAGGACCATGTGTGAACTGAATAAATCTTAGCTTTACTAAATAGCCAGAACTAGGATTTCAGACTCACCGTGTAACCATAAAACTCCAGGGTATTACTAAGTTTGTAAGAAACTATCAGACTTGGTTGTGACTGCAGAACTTGCTCAACTCGAACTTTAAACGGTCGGCATGCCCCTTCAAATATTCTATCGAGAACAAAAGTGAAATCAGATTCTCCTTTGGATGAATCACCTTCTCTTACAGAATGACGATGATTAGCTGGACCACTGTCACTTATTGCATCCGGATCAAGCAGCGCAGCTATAAGCTCTCTTTCAGATGCAAGTGCCTTCAAACATTAAAACCAGAAGTTTAGAAAGGCTAAAGGAATATCTTTAAGTTGCAGATGAGTGATGCATACGTGTGCATGTTATTTGGAAGGGATTTTATTTAATAAACATTAATTAGCTCATTGCATACTGACTATTAACAAGGATAGACCAAGGAATCACCTGATGTAGCCATCCCAGCATATCGCCTACATAACGAAGAGGATCATGAGCATGCACTTCTATTGGTCTTGGGAGCCCTCCGGGTCCACCTCTAGTAAGAGCACTTATAAACCGCCTGAATAAGGCATGATGCCTCATATTGGCAACCTATGGATGTGGATAACTAAACTATCAGACACTATTTAAATTAACTGCAACTTTACTATGTATAGAAGGTAAACTCAGGTATCATAACTATTTACAAGGCATGGCTTACCTCTTCTGCGCAGTACTTGAACAGAACAGGCCTTTCCTTCAGGCACCGAACAGCCTTCTTCAAAAGTTCACTTACTTCAGGATTATCAGTATCACCTAGTTTTTTACACTCAACTTGAACCCACCTGATGACAGGGAAATTTGAATTATGACACTTGAACATCAAATGTCAACTGATCATGTTATATAGAACACAGCACAATAGCAAATTTGAGCAAGGTATTCGGCAACAGTTCATTCAACGGTACTTATCATAAGAACTTATTTTTCAGATTGCCTAGTGAATGAAGTCAAGTATAGATGAATGTTGAACACTAGCTTTGGAACAGTAGGTAAGGACAAATTAGAGCACAAAACAAGAACTACAAAGTTAAAAAAAAAAAGCCAAAGGAAATGTTAGGGTACCATAATATGGAGTAAAAAACAAAGATATCCAGTGTAAGGAAAAGGAACAGCAAAAGATTAGATGACTATAGAAAGATGGCCAGTACCTGCATAATCTTTCATAAGCTCCTTCTTGGTACACGGACATCATATCCATAAGTTCCAAACCAGCACGCTGAATAAATAAAAAATAGGGCATTAACACAAATATTCTATGGAATCAGCTATTAGAAGCAGGTTCCCAGTGTCAAAGTGTCTAGTCCTTTGTGGACTGTAGGGTCGTATCCTTACGGGCCCATTCGGTTTGCAGGGTTTTTTTAGGATTCCAATAGGATTTTTTACTAAATATGGCATTTGATTCATAGGAACAGAGGAACTAAGATTCCTAAGGATTGTGTCCATATTGGCCTAATTCCTGAGGATTCTTAGCATTATGTGAGACCTCATGGAAAATTCCTAAAGATCGGAGTGGACAGGGCATCCTGATACTTTCCTTTTCCTATTGCTTTGATCTGGAAATCTCGTAAACCAAATGAGCCCTACATCATTTGAGCAGACCATGTACATGCCAGTAAATGGATTAATAGAACTCCATACTTCCGAAAATGCAAAGCTAAAAAAATCAAATTAAATTTCCTATTAACTGCTTTCACCGGAGGAAGAGCCTATTTATGACAGACAGCTGAAAACCCTTCTTCTAATTGGGTTGAAAGACTGGCAAGAGAAAATGTTGATGTTGTTGTGATCCAGAAGAATAAGGCAAGAAAAAATCTCGAGGACAAAGTGAAAGTACCTGGTGGTGTGTTCGCAGCAGAACCTTGCAGTTCGAATGAATTTCTTGGACATGCAATAATGCCTTAAAGAATTTCTCATCTATATCTTCTTCCCGGAGTGCATGTATCTATTAAACATAAGGTTCTGTGAATAAACAATTCCAGATTGTCGTGCCACTAAATGGGCAAGACATCACACCGTAGCAACCAAAGAATCATTGGAACAACTGATTTGATTAAAGTAGGGAGGAGTACCTCTTCATTTGAAAGTTGGTAATCCCGTAGGAAACATGATACAATTTCTTGGCGCTGAGTGATAACCTCAAGTTCTTGTTGCAACCTCTCGGTTGTACTGATGATATCCCCTGTACTTGCACTACAACTGCTCAATGCTTCCTCAATCCTAACACAATGGCATCAAATAGCATTCAAGTTAAACCGGCTGCTCGTGGTAGAAAACTTTTGCATCTACAGCTTACCATTATCTATATGTACTCAAATGTCTTAGTTAGGACCAATTACTAACTGCAGGTTCTACATCTAAACTCGCAAAGATTAAGTGAAAACCTGTGTTCATACAATGTGACGATTCCCCTAAATCTACAGGTTTGAGCTGAACCAAGTGCAAAAAATATCAGAAAATAAGCTAAGGTTCCATTTCCAGGCAGGCGGAGCAGAAGAACAAAATGCCAGAATGGACTCACTTCTTCCAGGAATCGTCCAGCGCATGTACTTCCCCCTCGACGCGATCCAACGCCTGCACGCGAACAGAAGAAAGAAACCAAGCAGTCACATACCAAACGACCAACGGACGATGTGGGGAGGAGAGGTGGGCAGCAATGCGGCAACGGCGCGCACCTTCTGTGCGGGGAGGGAGGCGTCGAGGAAGTGGCGGTTGATGGCGAGCGCGCGCTGCTCGACGGAGGACTTGAGGTTGCGTCGCGCCTGCGGGGTGTTGTGCTCGTAGAAGGTGGAGAGCGCGCCCAGCGAGGCCAGCAGATCTGGGCTGTCCGTCCGCGTCTCGAGCACCTTCTTCAGCTTCCGGGACACCCCCGGCGCCAGCGCCGCCGCCATCCTGCCCCGCTTGGCCGCCGCCCCGCCGCTGCGCGCAACGCCACCGAGTTCGCGATCTCGGACGTGATCTTCCCCCTCCTCCGTTCCCTTCGTCTGAAGAGTTTGGTGATGACCGTCTGGGATCTGTGGGATTTTTTTTTTTTTCTGAGAGTCTAGGGGAAGTTTTCTTTGAGAGTCTAGGGGAAGTGAGGCTTCGCCGTGCCGCCGTGTGTCAGTGTTTGGGTTCAGGGTCAGGCTCACTTAAAGCCCACGAGAAGCCCGGCAAGTAGGTTTGGGCATTGCTAACAAAAATATAGATGGGCCACATTTCTCTGTTACCACAGTTTCCCTCAACCTGTCAGCAAAACTTGGTTACCTCAAAAATGAAAAAGCAAAACTTGGTTTGCATTTAAAAAAAATGTCAGCAAAACTTGGTGTGACGTGGCAGGAGCGCTTTTGTATTTTTCCAACTGCGTGCATAGGTAAAAAAACTCCGCGCATCAACATTTTTAAGCAACACAGCACCAGCTAGTTTTATACTATCAGAAGAGAAAAAACGGACACATGTTTCAATTTCAAAAACACAGCTCGAGCCAAGAGAAAAAGGCAAGAGCTGACAATCAGTCGCAGTCTCTACAAAGGTTTACAAGATGAACTTCGTATTCCGGACAACCATATGACTCCGAATGCATGGTCATCCCAAAGTAAAAGCACCGATGATTCGGGACTCCAGCCTACATACACGCCTCCCTCTCCGACGTTATCACGACTCACGAGTCCATGTCCACGGGCTCATCTGCCGGGGCCGCATAGGATAGCTCCTTGCCCATCACCACCGCCGTCATCATCAGCTTACCGGCGTCCGGAAAAGCGTCGTGCTGCATCAGCACCTCCTCCACCGAGAAGCACTTGGCCTCCAGGCCTCTCGCGTGCACGTCCTCTTTCCTCACCGGCAGCACCTCCTCGAACGTGCCGTCGAACACCACCGCGTCCGGGCTGTAGCACAGCCTCGAAGCGTTGAAGAGGACCGTTCCTTGGAGGGATTCTTGGATGACTTCGTCGCTCCAGCCCTCTGAAACTGATGCCTGAGAGAGCTCGACCCAGTCGTCCTGGTCGGCCGCATTCGTCCAGCATGCCTCTAGGAGGCCCTTGTTGGAGCTTCGGAACGAGGAGCCTGTCCAGGCGAATACTTCAAAGGCTTTGAGAGAGAGCTCGCGGCCTCTCTTCATGCACATCTCAATCAGTTCTGTTGGAGGGAGTAGCCTGCTTGTGTACTTGCCCTGTGCATATTCTGGATCATGCTGAACAATCTCTTCCTGTGAAGAGAAGGTAAAAAAATATTTCGTCAGCTATGCATTCTGACTTCCCATGGAAATGATAAGGGGTCCACCTAGATCCCATCAAGCAAGTTATCCTAAATATGGAATTCTTCAAGACATGAGGGACAGAGAGGTAGATCCATCTCTGGGTAGAATTTGGGTTACTAGCCCTGCCAACAACGGAATTGCATGTAAAGGCGAGACCATGCAAGAACATAGCTGGTTAACACTGAAGTCCGGAGGAAGATAATTAATTAAAAAATACAGAAGTACAACATCATCTTTTCTGTTCAAGGCAATTCACCTGAAGTTTTAGAATCCGGATATCAGCATCTATCTGTGCAACCTTCACTTCATAATCAACATCCTTACCTACATGTTAAGAACTGCAATATGTCAGGGGTCCACTTACCACAAAAAACAAAACATATCCTCTAGGAAATCAGTCATTTCCTGTGCTGCAGAAAGTCCAGCAGAATCATGAATTAATCTTTTACCATGTATAATAAAATGTTAAGCGGAACGCCACATAAGACTATGCAACAGCTACAAGTCCTAAGCATGTGAAAATTTCAATGACAGAGAGAATCATAGAATTCATCGCATTTGCTTAGCACTTAATAAACTACTGTTGTCCATCTTAAAAATGATACTGGAGGCCAGTTTTACATAAACCTATATAATATGTCGTTACATCAAACATGACATAGCTGGAGGTCTAGAAGGAAAGTATAACAGAAGAAATAGTTAACCTGCTGTTGCAGCAATTTTAGAGAGATAGAGAAGACGTCTTCTTTCAACAAAGTACAGCGACTTTCTAGTGCTTGTTAGGTCAGCATCTTCTCCAGGACTTGAAAGCAGAGCACAGGTATGAAGAGTCTCTGAAGCAGTTGAGAACTGATTTAAGCATATCTCGTGAAGCCACAAAAGATCGCTACGGTCTTTCAGAAAATTAGCTAGCTCTTCCTGGAATTCTTCTCCCAGCCTTAACAACTTAGCGTAATGCCGGCTGTTGATTAGCTGTTTAAAAACGTAGAAACTGAATCCCCCATGAGGTCCTACACTATCATGCTGCAACACAAGATCAACATAAGAGCCGTGTTCCATAACACGTTTTTGGTTGAAAGTGAATAATTATATGCTAGGTCACTGAAAAAATATACAACAAGGCATAAAGATGATCCAAGACAAATTGGGGATATGATCATGCGATTTACCATAAGATTGCGGAGGAGAACCGTATCACTGATATCATAGCAAATCTGCCACAACGTTTGGTACCCTTCATGCCGTTTAGCTGTTGCCAAAATAGGAGAAGTGACCTCTCTAAATATGGATTCTTTCAGATCAGGATTGTCATTGCCTTCTCTTGACTCCTGGTAGATACGGGCATGTATTAGGTAATACCATATTAAAATCAAGTAAAACTGTAGAGACAACGTTGACAGTGTTCATAAAATGATACTCCCTCCATCCGGAATTACTTGTCGCTCAAATTGATGTATCTAGAGGTATTTCAGTGCTAGATACATCCATTTGAGCAATAAGTAATTCCAGACGGAGCGAGTACATGTTAAGTATGAACGCATTATGTCAAGAAACTGTCAACAGCAGATGGGCAATCCGGAAAAATGTTGAGTTAATTAAATTACTAATTGTGCAAATAGGGCTTTGCCATGGTTCTTTTTTATTTGGAATGTCATTCTAGCTGAAACTGCCCTTTGTTACTTGATGTCAAGCTATCAGCCACTATGTTAATACTCCCTCCGTTTTTATTTACTTTGCATATTAGAGTTGACTGAAGTCAAACTTTGTAAAGGTTGACTAAATTTATAGAAAGAAATATAAATAGTTACCATAACAATTTTATATGATGTGAAAGTACATTCAATAAAGAATCTAATTGTATTAATTCGTTATTGTATATGTTAATATTTTTGTCTATAAACTTTGTCAAAGTTTACAAACTTTGACTTTGACCAAAGCTAATACGCGGAGTAAATAAAAACGGAGGGAGTACATACAAACTTACGTTCATGTCAGGTGACCAAAACATACACGTGTTATGATCAGAGATTACTAGTCAATGCATGTATAGTCCATATTCACTTCAATGAAAATGCCACTAGGAAAAATCAACAGAAGAGCCAACCAAGCAGCAAACATACAAGTCCATATTCACTTCAACTACTATTGCATACATACAAGTATAACACAAGTTTGACCTAACCACACCATTTTCTGAGGGAATAAAGGTTAAACTGAATTCTAAGATAGAACAACAAGATAAGAGTCCAAGGAAATAAAGAGACATCATGAACTTGCAAATTATAAATGCGCAAGAAAAACATTAAGAAATAGTGGCGTAGAATTAAACCAAACCTCATATTTTGCTTCTATAATTTGCTTTGCAAGGTCATAAAGGGATCCAAGAAGCTCATCTCTTCGTTCACAGTATTCTTGGGCTAGCACACCATGGTCCTCCCCACGTTCAAATTTGGCAGTTAATAGACCAATATATCCCTCCAGTAGCATATCTGTGAGTCCTTCCAGCTGAGACCATAGATTAGATTTCATTGGCATGCCTGCAGATCCTGATTCTCTCAAAAGCTCCATCACAGATGATGCCAGACTCCAGATTCCAGTCCGCACTATAGGCTGACTGTTCCATGTTGTCAGTCCTTCAGGAGAAGGATACCAGTCCCTGTACTCCGCTCTGTAGTGCAATGCTGCCTGAACTAAGGTCACACAAGCATTTGATAACTCAAGTGCACGTTGCATCTGAACCGATGGGTGTTCTTCTCCGGTTATAATATACCGAAGTTGATGCGACAAACAATAAAATAGATCCTCTATATCAGAAACTCTACTGTAGAAAACTTCAGCATTGTCACGATCCATTAAAAGAACAGTGTTCCGTCGAGCCTTCTCACCGACCAGCTGAATGAGATTCCACAGTGCACCAGCAGTTTGGGTTTTAGACTGAGGTGATAAACGTGTGCTTGAACTCTGCTGGCTAAGCGCATTTTGTAATTCTCTCAGATGGATCATTCCAGAGAGTTTTTCTCCATGTTCCATGACACTTAGCATTGCAGCTCCTATGGAATAAAAGCATAATGAAAATTATTCGGTCAGAAAATGAACTCGTGGAACAGTATCAGTTACCCATATGTCTACAAATCGATATTGTAGTCTCTAGGTCCTATCACAGTGTTACAATTACAAATTTAATGATTTCAAGAGAAGGGGGAGGGGTGTACAACTGTTCAAAGCCAAATGTCTAATGATGAACAGATACTATAACGTACACAAGATACCATGATAGAAAGATTGCATCAGTTATGACAACAATATGTAATATGCTCCCTCCATTCCTAAATATAAGTCCTTTTAGAGATTTCAATATGAACTACATACAGAGCAAAATGGGTGAATCTACACTCTAAAATATGTCTATATACATCCGTATGTAGTCCGTATTGAAATCTCTAAAACGACTTATAGTTAGGAACGGAGGGAGTAGATAGCAAACAGGCAAGAACAATTAGTAACATAACCAATGGGTCTGTTTGATTATTTGTAACAGGGATAATACGGGTCCAAAATAAAGAAGATAATAATGTCAAGAGAAGATCCATACTTTGTTTTGAAGAGAGTTCTTCATGGCACTTGGACAAGACAAGAAATTGAAGGAATTTCTCATGTTTTTGACGTTTCTCAGCAAGGGATGAAACAATTGTTGAAGCAAGAAATTCAGCTTCTCTAGTTGTTGTCCAGTGCTTAGATAATGTGTTTACAATAGATTTGCTTACTCGAACAAATACGTTCATCTCACCCTCTTTCTCAAATGCCCCTGCTACTCTAAGCTTTTGAAGTGCCTCATGAACAGCACCAGACAAAATAAAATCATGAAAGAGCCGATTAAGTAACATCTCAGCCTCTTCATCAACCACAGCCTGCTGAGCTACGCCAGTTAATGCTGGTCTTTGCCTGTCTCCAGCACTCCAAGCCTCAGAGCTAACTCTTCTGGGAACAATACTGGCACTGAATGCCTGACTTCTCCTTTTCTCTTCAGCGACCGCTTCATTACAGCTACCTTTTCGTGATAAGCTGCGTTCTGGAGGCTCAACCCCACCAACTAATACAGCCTTTTCAGGTATTGCCCAGATTCCTGCCTTTTCTGTCAGAACAACCCAAGCTCCTTCATCCCTGTCCTCAGCAGATGGGATAATGGAAGCATCAAAAACCTTTCCAGCATCCCAAGGAAGATCAAATTGATAGAGTCGGGTAGAGCCCCTCCAATAGATGGCCACCGTTGCTTTTCCATCACCTGATAAGATGATCACTGAGCCAGAAGGCTTGCCGCCAGTTTTTAGCCTCATGGAGAACAAAAATTCTTCATCCTCTACTCGAGCTTTAGGGATTATCACCTGAGCAGGAGCTTTTTTCTCCAAAAACCTTTCACATTTAACCACATTGTTTTCGGATGGAAACTTTTGGTTGGATTTGTACAGCATTGTCAGAAGTGAATACTGAGTGTAGTTTGACCCACTCACCCGATCTTTGCAGAAGGTAGCAACAAGAATATTAAATTCCTTCCCGCGCTCATCTATCTGCATGTCCAAAAGCCAAATGTTCTTTTGACCAGCTATGTCCTTTTTTATGCCCAACTCCCCATCACTACCAACAATTTCCTGAGACCCTAATATTTTTACATTGATGCCATGCAAGAGTGAGACGCCCCAACATTGTATCCCATGGCTAGTCAACAAAAAGAACTTCCGTTCAGCAGCCTCGGATGACTCATTGCTTGGTAGCCAAACCAAGGATCTTCCACCATTATTTTTCTGAGAATGATCAGAACCATTATCTCCTAATGTATCACGATGGACTTCTCTTCGTTGAATTCCCAGTGGTGAACACTGAAACAACCATAAAGCACCTGTTGGCTCAGAAGCAATTGCAATACATTCATGGGCAACTCCTGGAACGGAAGCTGCAATTAGCGAGTTAAACCTGTAACATCCAGATATGGCATCACTTGCAGATGTGTCACTGTGGCCAAATAAACTAAGAACTGGGCCCTTGCTACTACTTTCATCATAGATATCAGGCCAATACGCAATAGCTTGTGTTCTTCTGTTGCAGAGTATGACACCAGTCGGACTTCTTCGGTGCAACATATCTCCACTGCTCCTTGTTGATGGACCACTACTATGCCATCTCATGATGCAAACCGTCCACTGGTTACCAGAGAGGGGTTTTCCATCTTTGTCTCCCACAAGCGAAGACGGGATCTCTAGTGCAAGGCAATCTTTTGCAACAGCAGCCAAGTAGCTCCAGACAAAAAGCTCATTTCCACATATCATCCATGCAAGGGATGTTTCTTTGTCAATGCCGCCTACAAGCATGCTCTTGCCTACAAGGGATACATAAACGGCATCTACGGTTCAGGATGGTAGAAGCAAACTAGCAAAAGAAAAACCGCGCAAGCACCCAAGAGAAACCAGTTACCGGCGAAATTCCTCTGCAGAAGGTTGGCTTGTGCATTCCTCACGACTTGGGGAAACTCTGCTACGCGCACTGGTTGGATCTGGTCAGAATCGCCAACCCTGTCTGTTTGCTTTGAAGTCGAAATCCTGGAAATTCGCAGAGAAATACTAGAATTTAGAAACATCAGCACTCGGCGAACTGTGTCAAACTATAAGCGCGCTAGCCTATTACGGCGAGGATGGCAAAGGGGTTCCTGCGCATCGCTTGCTTCCGGGTGCCTCAACTGCATACAACCATACGGCGAAATGCGGCGATTCTGGTGAAATCGAAGACAGGTGAGACGGAAGAGTCACCTGGCGAGGAGGGAGGAGGCGGTCCATGGGGCCGGGGTGCCAGTAGCGGGGCGGTCGGAGAGGGCGAATCCACCGGGCGAAGGGGAGTGGACGGGAGCGGGAGGAGGAGGTGAAGGGGTTGCCTCCTCCTTCTCCCTGCGGTGGAGGTGGGGTTTCCGGATCGCCGGCGAGAACATCTTTGGCGGCGGGCGAGCTGAGCTGCAGCCACCTGAAGCTCTCCGACTAGCCGGCCTTTTTTCGGCGCTCCCTCCGGTGGGCTAGGGTTTTACTAGTGTTTTGAGTTTCTTCTTTTCTCTCTTCTTTGCGTTTTGCCCCTCCTACTATTAAGAGACCGAAATACGGAGACGTTAGCTGGAGTTCAGGGTCTCTTTGTAATACACGGTTTTAGAAACAGAGGAATGGAAAAAAATACTCCCTCGGTATGATTCTCGCGACTATCCCAGCGATCCGAATGCACTATTTAAATTTGAATTTAGTTTATCTGTTATTTTTTATCTATAAACATGCAATATAAATAATCGTAATTTCAATTTTGGAGTTGCTTGTGTTGGTCTAGAGGGAACCAGGGTACCACGGCCCGTTGCCTGTGGCCCAGGAAGCGACACCTGGCGAAGGGCCCAGGAGATGGCCCACTCAGGATCTCCACAAGCGAAGCACCTCGCGAGGGTCAGACCTCGCGAGGCCCCTCTCCGTGAGGCGAGGCTCTTCAAGACATCCATCTTCAGCTGCACGCGGCCTCGCGAGGCGACTTCCCGCGAGGCCCTCCGCGTGGAGGGGTCATGCGACGCTGGTCGCGCGGCTGCGTGCCCGCCATGTGGGTGACACGCCCGCACAGACAAGGACGACGGAGGTCGTGCCAGCAGGCGCGGATAGGGAGGATTTCCTCTTTGGTGATTAAAGTGTAGCGCCCGCTGCCTCCCCCAAAGTAGGTTCTCAAAGCTTGCCATTCCGATGAAAGGCGACTACAATGACGTGGCTCGCCGGGACGAAGGTCATCACTGAGCCCACCGCGTCATGGACGGCACCTTTGCCGGCAAAGATCACCTTTTGTCAGGATAAGACTGAGCGCATGTTCCCCTTTGAACCACCGCCATGTGGCTGCCCTTTCCCGTCGATATTTTCGAGGAAGAGGACCAAGGCAACTACAAGAGGGGCAGTGTTGCTACCTTAGAGGGGGGTCGATCTCTTTCTCTCTAGAGGTTGGACAGTTAGCCATTTTGAAAGCACATTTGCTCCCTTGGTGTTTTTGGTAATTAATAACAACATATATATCATTGAACTAATATTTCCACTAAGCATATTTCAGGAAAGTTCAATGATGGGTTGGCAAAAGGATTGTGGAGAAACCCCTAGATGTAAGGAAATGAATTGGCAAAGCTTCAAGCAAGAGGACTCTACATTTTACTTTGTGAGAAATCACTTTGAGTCCATAGGAAAGCCAATACTATTAAAAGGGGGTAAGGTACTGTTGGTGAACAAGATGCTCCACGTGCACAAGTGATAGTCACCAAAAATACCCACAAACTCTTCCACAAAAGTCTGTCCAAGCCTATCTTGAAAATCGATGATACCAACAATTTCCACTCGGTCCCACCGATTCCCACCTCAGACAGACCCATGCCAAACCCTAGCACATCAGTGCAAACGATTCTGATTCGGTGCCACCGAGTTCAGCTTGCCAACTTTCTGTTGCCTTGATTCTTAAAATCGGAAATTCCAAGTTTTTGGATTGGCGTCACCGAGTTTTGGAAACTGACCGTTGGTCACTAAATCGGTACCACCAAGATTTATGTATCGGTCTCACCGAGATTCAAAAGTTGCTACCTTTGGAGCAACTCGGTACCACCGAATTTTACACTTCGGTGTCACCGAGTTGGTCACTTTAGGTGTAACGGTTGGATTTTTGGGGATGCCTATATATACCCCTTCACCACCACCCACTCGAAAGAGAAGCACTCAGAACTATTCCATACTTGCCCCATCCAATTTTCTGAGAGAGAGCCACCTACTCATGTGTTGAGATCAAGCCATTCCACTCCATCCATATGAATCTTGATCTCTAGCCTCCCCAAGTTGCTTTCCACCAAATCAATCTCTTCCACCATAGCCAAATCTGTGAGAGAGTGATTGTGTGTTGAGGAGTCTATCATCTTGAAGCACAAGAGCAAGGAGTTCATCGACATTGCCGAGCCTATTACCTTTTGGAGGGTGGTGCCTCCTAGATTGGTTAGGTGTCGCTTGGGAGCCTCCTACTTCGTGTTGTGGAGTTGAACCAAGAAGTTTGTACGGGCAAGGAGATCGCCTATGTAACAGCCCAAGTGTAATTCTTGCCTTAGTTGTAATCATTCTCATGTGGACCTTCATGTTTTGCCATTGTGTTTGTTTATCAACCTTGCCTCATGGTCATTTCATGCATCATGCCATCATGCTCATCATACCAAGTGCATATTAATTATTGCCATGCTTGTGGTTGTGTTTGTTGTGATGTGAGGTGGTGTTGATGGGAGTGTATGTGATGTGGAGTGAGTGCATGTGTTTCTTTGTTTGGAGTGCTACTCCCTCCCATCTAATAAACTATCCCCTCTTCTTTCTTATTCAAAATATGCCCATGATAATAATTTACTTTCTGTTTTCACGTATTAAAAATGTTGCTCATTTTCTAAATATTCAGTTGAGTTTTGTGTGTAGTCTCAAGCATGTTCCACTGGTTTTGAATTTTTTTAACAATTGCAAACAGATTCCAATTCTAAATATATGTTATTGTTTTATTTGTTCAAAAAATGCCAACTCCATTTTTATTAACTAGGCTACAATTTTCTGTTTCCAAAACATATTTTTCTTCCTCCCCAATTATTTTTTTAAACCTGCATGGTTTTATTCTTAGTTTGCTGATTTAATTAATAGGGAAGGCCTGTGTGTTTTGTTTTCGCTGAGAGAGAGTGGCCGGCCCATCTGGGCCTCCTCCTCCTTCCTTCCTTCCCGCGGCCCAGCTAGCCCGTGCGCTGGTTCCCTCCAGCGTGGCGCGCGTCGGGCCCGCGCGTCAGCCTCTCTCTCCCTCCTTTCTTCCTCCTCCTTTCCAGCTCCCTCTCAGAGCGAGAGCGAGCAGGGCCCCGCCGTGGCCGAGGTGGCGAGGCTAGGGCGTGCCTCCAGGGCTATAAAGCCTCGGCGTCCGCGCCCCTCTAGCTAGGGTTCCCCCCTGTCTCTCCGCGCCGCCGCCACCTCCATCTCCTTCCTCCTCTCCCTTCTCCTTTTTCTTCTTCGTCAGGTAAGTTCAGAGAGGAGAGAATTCAGGATTCAGAGTCAGAGCAGAGAGCCGCCGTCGATTCCGTCGTCTCCTTCGTCGCCGGCAGCCTCTCCGTGGCGTCCGAGATGCCCGAAGGGTTGCTGATGCCGTCGTCGTTCCGTTCCCGGCGCTAGGGAGGTCCGAGCCCCTCCGTGGCGTCGGCTCCTTCCTCGCCATCGTCGGTGCGAGGGAGCTCCGCTGCGTCAGGCTTCCCCGACCCTCTTCCTCGCCTCACCGCGTCCTCGAGCAGCCCGCAGTGAGCATCGGCTCCTCCTTCCCCCTCTCTTTATCGTGCGTAGTCGCCTAGTCGTGCCCTGGTCGTCGTTTCGCCGTCGCCTCTTTCTCTGGTTCGGGAAGAAGGAAAAACCGCGCCCTTTGTCTGCATTTCACGAGCAAGGCCCCTCTCTGTTCAGACGCGCGCGTGTGGCGCAGTGGTCGACCGATCGCTGTATACACAGGAGGTCTAGGGTTCGATCCCCCCCCGAGCCCTTTTATTTTTTTCCCTGTTCTGTGCGTGTGTGTGTTTGTCTCTGTGGCCCTGCGTGTGTGGATCCGGTGTGAGTGCGTGGATCCCGTGTGGCCCTGCGTGTGTGCGCTGTGTGTGTGTGTGTGTTGTGTGAGTGTGTGTGACAGGTGGACCCTGTGGGGCCACCCTGTCAGCCACTCAAGGGGCCCTGGTGTCTATGCCAGTGGGTCCCCTCCCTTTTATTTATTTATCTTTTTGTGTTGTATTCTCTGGTTGTTTTTTATCTGTTTTGGGGCTGTTGCCATTTCAGGCCACTGCCATTTTTGTCCATGTCCAAATAGGGTAGGAGATAACTTATAAGTGCATGTGTGTATTTTCGATTCAGGTTTTGGGCATTTTACAAATGCAAACATATGAGTATGATACATGGTTTTGGGGTAGAATCACCCAAGGAATCCATTGGTGTAATCAGATTTCACTTATGAGCAAGTTCATAAAACTGCTATTTTGTGTTGTGATGCCATTTTGTCATTTTAGTTATAATTAATCCAAGCATGCTATGATAATTGTGTCAACATGAAAGTGGTAGCCTTTGATGATTAGAATGCCATGGTATTTACTTTTGTCATGTTAGTCTTGCATACAGGTGAGAATCATGCTCTAAAGTGACTACTAAAAGTTGCTGTTTTCAAACATGTCAAATATTTCTAAGTCTGAGAATCTGTTAATATTTTTATGCCATGAAGAGTGGATGCTACAAAGTGATCTGTTGTGTTATAGCTCATGCTCAGTGCTAGTGTTTTGTTGTAGAGGTTGCTCTCTACTATCCTGTTATTTTTCATGCCATGAAAGTTGCTGTAGCATATATAAACCATGCTGTCAATATGCCATCTGGTTAACTCAGATTCCAGAAAAACTGGAATTTTCTCTAAGTCCTAAACATCTGGTTCAACATGCCCTCTTGTGATCTTCAGTGCTATTGATCTATGCTTCCTTTCAAGTTTGTGTAGATATATTAATTGTTAAGCATGCTGTATAGTTTCTGTACATGCCTTGGTTTTGATTTAAGACCTGCTGTAGCTCTGGCTATGTGTGTGACAAGATGCCATGTTGCTGTTTTTGGACAGAATGTGTGTTTGATTGTTTTGTGACTTGTGGGAGCTATACTCCATTGTTTTGCTTGATCTTTAGCTCTATTCTTGTTAGATTTTCATTACCTATCCAGTGGCATCCTTGGAACACCAAGGTATAGCCCAGAGATTGCCTCATCTTGTGTTTTGTCTCCGTTAACGTTCGTACCTTGCCGTGAGCGTACCGTGAGCTACGTTACTCCGTTTGCAACGTTCTACATATGCATTTGCATCGTTTTTGCATGAAGCATCCATATTTGCCATGATCATGCATGTCCAAATAAGTAATATTGAGGTTCTGTCCAGAATACTAAATAACTTAATCAATGCATGTGAAACATGACTAGCATAGGATTGCCATGCTATATTCCTTAATATGACCATGCATCATCTTGTTTGTGCATTGCACCTTGCTGTTTGTTTATTTGGTGATGTTCTCTTTGGGTAGACGCGAGTGTTGAGCCTGAGTACGAGGATTCCGGAGAGTACAACTACGAGGAACCAGCTCTTTGTCCCTCTGAAGATCCAACAGGCAAGATGATCATACCCGGATCCCGACACTATTTTTGCCTTGCTAGATGTCTCGTTTTTACCGTTATGTTACGTTACCTACCACTTAAACTGTCAGCCTCCTGATTTGCCATGAAAGCCTCTAACCCTTCCACTACCTAGCAAAACATTGATTGGCTATGTTACCGCTGCTCAGCCCTTATCTTATAGCGTTGCTAGTTGCAGGTGCAAGCTTCCATGTGTCAACATGGATTTTGTTATATCACCCTATTTACTGTTATTTAAATTAATGCACATATATATCTGGCAACGGTGGAAGGCTTGGCCTTTTGCTCAGTGTTTTGTTCCGCTTTTGCCGCTCTAGTTCCGAGTTCCGGTGTTATATTCCATATTTTGCGCTCCTAACATGCTCGGGGTTGTTATGGGGACCCCCTTGATCATTCGTTTTAGATTAAAACTTGTCTGGCAAGACCCAACATTGGTACTACATTTGCTAACAACTTAATAAAATTGCATAGGGCATAGCTACCCCGAGGATAAATTAATCAACAACCCGGGCCAGTGCTCCTCATGAGTGTTGGTCCAACCCAGAGCAGCTTATTAACGCCACCCGGGGCAACTCGGTGTTTGGCGTGGTAACCATAGCTCATCCGTCGTGTCCTGAGAACGAGATACGCGGCTCTTATCGGGTTCGTCGACACGTCGGGCGGTCTTGCTGGACTTGTTTTACCTTTATCGAATGTCTTGCGCGTGGAATTCCGGTTTTTCTTCGGGCTATCTCGAGGTTGCGGTTTTCCAGTGGAATGACCTAGGACGATCACGGGATTCGTGGTCGAGGTTATTCTCGCGGAGTGTGGTTAGTTTGTGATGGATGAGTTGGAGCACCCCTGCAGGGTTTAATCTTTCGGAGAGCCGTGCCCGCGGTTATGTGGCAACTTGGAAATTTGTTTAACACCCGGTAATAGTTAACTTGAAGTAAACTCCAATAAAATACACCAACTGTGTGCGTAACCGTGATCGTCTCTGCTCGTGAACATGATCCGAGAGAGAACACGGTGGGGTTATGATTGACGTAAGTAGGTGTTCAGGATCACTTAGTGATCATGCTAATTCACGATCGTCTTACGTATGCCACCATATTTACATTCATGTTCTCGTAAGTTAGCCACCCAAACATATGCTTAGCGCTTGCTGCAGCCTCACCACTTAACCAATTCCTTACCCAATGGCTTACATAGTTTCGGTACCCGGGTTATGAGATTGCTGAGTCCATGTGGCTCACAGATTACAACAATACAGGTACAGGTGTTGATGAGAACGTGCCAATGATGTGACTCAGCTCCAGTGGGAGTACGACGAGGAGAGTAGACGTATGTATGTTACGTATCCAGACGAGTAGGGAGCTTCATGGTGGTGATCTTGGGATAGCAAGGCAGTTTTCATTGCTTCTTTTATCGTTTGTTTTTTTTTCGTCCGTAGCCGGACCCTGTCTTCTGGATGATGTATTGAATTATTGTGTGGACTTGTAATTTAGCTTGTGGCGAGTGTAAGCCAACTCATATACTCATCTCTTCCTACATGTATTGCAATGTTTACTGTGCTTGCGAACGACGAGATGCGCTTCTATCCCCGTCGAGGCCACAAGCCTTAATAGGGATAGGACCGCATCTTGGGCGTGACAAGTTGGTATCAGAGCCATACCGACCATAGGAGCCCCTTGCTTGATCGAACTTGGCCGAATCGAGTCTAGTGAAAAACTATTTTGAGTCTAGTTATATCGGAGAGTAGGATTCTTTTACTCCTCTTCTATACTCTGGTGAGGTATTCGACTTAGGAATTTTATTCTACTCCTCTTCTCGCTCAAAATTTTTTTTAGGATCACGCGGGTATTTTGGAAACTATATGATGCCGATGTGACGGAGTTCTGTCTTGGTGCCTCCTGTCTGACTTGATTTCTTCCGGGGAGTTGAGCTCCAGGGGATTCTTGACACATCGTTATCATTCAGTTTCCTTAGTATCTCAGGACGGAGGATGTTCGAAATTGCTTCAATACTAGTAGTGGCGAGAGGAGTCCGGCATCCCCAGTACTGGTGGAGAGAGTTCGGATGTACTGCCATACTTAGTATCGTTGTGATTACGAGTGTCTGTGGTAGACGAGTTTGCGGAGTTTTCTTGAATTATGGTGTGGAAGGTTGCGGGTGCAGTTGTAGCTGATTACCTTGGGTACGTTCCTGGACCCGCAACCCGAATCGCATAAACAAGAAAGACTTCGGAAATTCTTAGGTGGGAATTCCAGTAGTTCTTAGGTTCATCTTCCGACAGATGTATAATGGTTGTACATTTGTTCCGAGCAACCTTAGCTCAATACTTGTTGTGTTAATTTCAAGTGGCTTCATGTTCTAATGATGTTTTCAAGATCCTGCAGAAAGCGTTCTTACTATTTGCAGTTTGAATGCAATTGATGATATTCCGTTGCAATTTCCTTCAAGTCGTTGATTCAGCTTATTTCAATCATCTTTATCAATGGTGTGCTGATATTCTGTCCATCTTTAGGATGGCGCCAGCAACTCGTGGGAACCAAGGTCGTGATGGAGAGCCGTCTGATCCTCCACCACCCCCACCTCCACCTCCACCTCCGGAGGCTTGGCAAGCAGTGATGGCCGCAACCAATGCGAACACTCAGATGTTGCTCAGGTTGCTGCAGGAAAGAGAGCAGGGACAGCAAGGTTATCAAGGGAATTTTCAGAATCAGCCTCAGTTCGCAACTCTGAACCAGTTCCTTGCAAATCAGCCCAAGTCCTTCACCTGTTGTGAGCAGCCTTTCGATGCGGATGATTGGCTCCGTGACATGTACAAGCATTTTGAGTGCAGCAATGTCAGGCCTGCAGACTATGTCAAGTTTGCGACTTTCCAGCTCAAGGGTCAGGCAGCAGATTGGTGGCAGCAGTACAAGGATTCCAGAGGTGATCGTGTTATCAGCTGGGATGATTTCTGTCGTGACTTCAGAGCTCATCACATGCCGACGAGCTTTGTCGAGGAGATGCGTGAGAAGTTCAGGAATTTGAAGCAGGGGAGCAAGTCTGTCTATCAGTATAACATCGACTTCCAGAATCTGGCCCGCTATGCTAAGCAAGATGTTCCCAATGATAAGGCAATGATTTACCAGTTCAGAGGTGGTCTCAGGGATGATCTGCAGCCGGGTCTAGTCCTGCAAGAGCCTCCCGAGTTTGATCAGTTCTACAACATGGCTCTAAAGGTCGAGGCATCTCAGCTCAGGTTGGAGAATTCCAGGAAGCGATTCAGAGACACCAACTCTTCTTCTTCTAGCTCTCAGATTGTTCCTAAGCACCAGAAGTATTGGGTTCCTCCTCCTCCTCCGTTTCGTCCCCCTCAGCAGCAGAGACAGCACGGTGGTCGTGGTCCTTCCCACCCACCCAACTCAGGTTTTCAGCAGAGGCCTCAGGCTCCCAAGTCAGCAAATGCTCCTCCTCCAGGCAACTTCCGCCCGCTCTCAGAGGTTACTTGTCACAAGTGTGGTCAGAAGGGCCACTACTCCAACAAGTGCATCAACCAGCGGCGTCTTCCGCCTCCTCCTCCTATCAGACCCCCAGGCAGTGCTATGGTGAAGCACAATCCCAAGCATGCAAGAGTGAACATGGTGAATGCAGCTGAAGCAGAGGATTCTTCTCAAGTGATTATGGGTAACCTCTTGGTTAATTCTATTCCTGCAAAAGTTTTGTTTGACACGGGGGCATCGCATTGCTTCATTTCAAAACCTTTTGTTAACATGCATGAGTTCCCTACTGACATTCTGCAAAGTCCTTTCCGTGTGGTCTCTCCGGGTATGCGAATGAGTTCTCATATGGTTGTTCCGGATGTTTCTATCAAGATGGGCAATTATTCTTTTCTGGCCTCTCCTATTGTGCTCGGCAATTCCGATATTGATCTTATTCTTGGCATGGATTTTCTGGCGATGAACAAGAGCGTCTGGGTCTGATCAGACCAAGCTCTTCTCCTTGGGGTTGTGGTGTTCTGTTTGTCAAGAAGAAGGATGGCACGGACCGACTATGTGTCGATTACTGTCCATTGAATAAGAAGACAATCAGGAACAAGTATCCGCTTCCCAACATCAATGAATTGTTTGAGCAATTGAAAGGTGCCAAGGTTTTCTCGAAGTTAGATCTCCGTATGGGCTATCATCAAATCCGCATTCGTGAAGAAGATATTCCAAAGACAGCTTTCAGGACGAGTTTTGGCTCCTATGAGTACACCGTCATGTCTTTTGGTCTAGCAAATGCGCCTCCGACCTTCTCCAGAATGATGAACTATATATTCTCTCCTTTCAAGAATGAGTTCGTCTTGGTCTATTTGGATGATATTCTCGTGTTCTCGGAGACTGAAGAAGAGCATGCAGAGCATCTCAGGCTTGTGCTTGACAAGCTTAGGGAACATCGGTTTTATGCTAAGTTCTCGAAGTGCGAGTTTTGGCTCAATGAAGTGGTGTACCTCGGGCATGTCATCTCTGCCGAGGGCATTAAAGTGCACCCCGAGAAAGTTGAAGCAATTGTGAACTGGGAGCCTCCTCAGAATGTCAAGCAGCTTCGTAGCTTCCTCGGCCTTGCAAGCTATTGCAGAAGATTTGTCGAGAATTTCTCTCAAATTGCTAAGCCTCTGTCCAACCTCCTTCAGAAGAATGTCAAGTTTCTGTGGTCTCCTGAGTGTGACGTGGCGTTCAATACACTCAAACAGAAGCTGACTTCGGCTCCAGTTCTTGTTCCTCCCGAGCAGTCCAAGCCCTTCCAAGTATTTTGTGATGCTTCTCTCCAAGGCCTCGGTGGCGTTCTCATGCAAGATAAGAAAGTTGTGGCTTATACCTCGAGGCAGTTGAAGCCTGCTGAGAAGAACTACCCCACTCATGATCTTGAGCTGGCGGCAGTAGTGCATGCTCTGATGACGTGGAGACATCTGTTGTTGGGAAGACCAGTTGAGGTGTTCACCGACCACAAAAGCTTGAAGTATATCTTCACCCAACCCAACCTCAATCTTCGGCAGTCTCGTTGGGTGGAGATGATCGAGGACTTCAATCCGAGTATTGAATATACTCCTGGGAAAGCTAATGTCATTGCAGACGCGCTGAGCAGAAAAGCGTACTGCAACAGTCTTATCCTCAAGCCTCTTCAACCCGAGCTTTGTGAAGCATTCCGCAAGCTCAATCTCCAAATGATTCCTCAAGGTTTCCTTGCCAATCTTCAAGTCTCTCCGACTCTAGAAGATCAGGTTCACCAAGCTCAGCTTCTTGATGCTATGGTGAAGAAAGTGAAGAAAGGTGTGGCCAAGAGCATTCCCAAGTATAAGTGTTTCCGTGTTGATGACAAAGACACCCTGTTCTTCGAGGACCGTCTGGTGGTTCCGAAAGGTGATCTCAGGAAAGTTATCATGGATGAAGCACATAATTCCCTCCTCTCGATTCATCCAGGCAGTTCCAAAATGTATCAAGACCTCAAGCAAACCTTCTGGTGGACTCGCATGAAGCGCGAGATTGCTCAGTTCGTGAACGAGTGTGATGTTTGTCGCAGAGTGAAGGCGGAACATCAACGTCCAGCAGGCCTCCTTCAGCCTTTGCCTATCCCAGAGTGGAAATTCGATCATGTTGAAATGGATTTCGTCACTGGGTTTCCTAAGTCCAAGAGAGGGAATGATGCCATCTTTGTGGTCATCGACAAGCTCACCAAAGTTGCCCACTTCCTTCCGGTCAAAGAATCTATCTCGGCAGCTCAGCTAGCAGAGTTGTATACGTCAAGGATAGTTTCTTTGCACGGTGTTCCTAACCTCATATCCTCAGATCGTGGAAGCATCTTCACTTCCAAGTTTTGGGATTCCTTCCAGACTGCAATGGGGACTAATCTCCGTTTCAGCACAGCTTTCCATCCTCAGACTAGTGGTCAAGTTGAGAGAGTCAATCAAATCCTCGAAGATATGCTCAGAGCTTGTGTGATTTCTTTTGGCATGAAGTGGGAAGATTGCCTCCCGTTTGCTGAGTTCTCATACAACAATAGCTTCCAAGCGAGTTCCGGCAAAGCTCCTTTCGAGATTCTCTATGGCAGAAAGTGCCGTACCCTGCTCAATTGGTCTGAAACCGGTGAGCGTCAAATCCTTGGTAATGACATGATCACTGAAGCAGAAGAAATGTGCCGTGTCATTCGTGCAAATCTCAAAGCAGCTCAGTCCCGCCAGAAGAGTTATTATGATAGCAAGCATCGTGACATGACCTTTCAGATCGATGATTTTGTCTATCTCAGAGTGTCTCCCATGAAGGGCACTCAACGCTTTGGCATCAAAGGAAAGCTCGCTCCACGCTTTGTGGGTCCTTTCAAGATTGTGGGCAAGAGGGGTGACCTTGCCTACCGACTCGAGCTTCCTCCCAATTTCTCCAATGTCCATGATGTGTTTCACGTCTCTCAGCTCCGGAAGTGCTTCAAGACTCCCGAGCGCACCGTTGATCTCCAAGAAATTGATCTCCAAGAAGACCTATCCTATCATGAGCATCCAGTTGCTATCCTTGAAGAAACTGAGCGTAAGACTCGCAACAAGTCAATCAAGTTTCTAAAGGTGAAGTGGTCACATCACTCCGACAAAGAAGCCACTTGGGAACGAGAGGACCATCTCCGTTCCGAATTCCCCGAATTCTTCCGTTCCTAGATCTCGGGTCGAGATCCTCTTGTAGTGTGGGAGAGTTGTAACAGCCCAAGTGTAATTCTTGCCTTAGTTGTAATCATTCTCATGTGGACCTTCATGTTTTGCCATTGTGTTTGTTTATCAACCTTGCCTCATGGTCATTTCATGCATCATGCCATCATGCTCATCATACCAAGTGCATATTAATTATTGCCATGCTTGTGGTTGTGTTTGTTGTGATGTGAGGTGGTGTTGATGGGAGTGTATGTGATGTGGAGTGAGTGCATGTGTTTCTTTGTTTGGAGTGCTACTCCCTCCCATCTAATAAACTATCCCCTCTTCTTTCTTATTCAAAATATGCCCATGATAATAATTTACTTTCTGTTTTCACGTATTAAAAATGTTGCTCATTTTCTAAATATTCAGTTGAGTTTTGTGTGTAGTCTCAAGCATGTTCCACTGGTTTTGAATTTTTTTAACAATTGCAAACAGATTCCAATTCTAAATATATGTTATTGTTTTATTTGTTCAAAAAATGCCAACTCCATTTTTATTAACTAGGCTACAATTTTCTGTTTCCAAAACATATTTTTCTTCCTCCCCAATTATTTTTTTAAACCTGCATGGTTTTATTCTTAGTTTGCTGATTTAATTAATAGGGAAGGCCTGTGTGTTTTGTTTTCGCTGAGAGAGAGTGGCCGGCCCATCTGGGCCTCCTCCTCCTTCCTTCCTTCCCGCGGCCCAGCTAGCCCGTGCGCTGGTTCCCTCCAGCGTGGCGCGCGTCGGGCCCGCGCGTCAGCCTCTCTCTCCCTCCTTTCTTCCTCCTCCTTTCCAGCTCCCTCTCAGAGCGAGAGCGAGCAGGGCCCCGCCGTGGCCGAGGTGGCGAGGCTAGGGCGTGCCTCCAGGGCTATAAAGCCTCGGCGTCCGCGCCCCTCTAGCTAGGGTTCCCCCCTGTCTCTCCGCGCCGCCGCCACCTCCATCTCCTTCCTCCTCTCCCTTCTCCTTTTTCTTCTTCGTCAGGTAAGTTCAGAGAGGAGAGAATTCAGGATTCAGAGTCAGAGCAGAGAGCCGCCGTCGATTCCGTCGTCTCCTTCGTCGCCGGCAGCCTCTCCGTGGCGTCCGAGATGCCCGAAGGGTTGCTGATGCCGTCGTCGTTCCGTTCCCGGCGCTAGGGAGGTCCGAGCCCCTCCGTGGCGTCGGCTCCTTCCTCGCCATCGTCGGTGCGAGGGAGCTCCGCTGCGTCAGGCTTCCCCGACCCTCTTCCTCGCCTCACCGCGTCCTCGAGCAGCCCGCAGTGAGCATCGGCTCCTCCTTCCCCCTCTCTTTATCGTGCGTAGTCGCCTAGTCGTGCCCTGGTCGTCGTTTCGCCGTCGCCTCTTTCTCTGGTTCGGGAAGAAGGAAAAACCGCGCCCTTTGTCTGCATTTAACGAGCAAGGCCCCTCTCTGTTCAGACGCGCGCGCGTGGCGCAGTGGTCGACCGATCGCTGTATACACAGGAGGTCTCGGGTTCGATCCCCCCCCGAGCCCTTTTATTTTTTTCCCTGTTCTGTGCGTGTGTGTGTGTTTGTCTCTGTGGCCCTGCGTGTGTGGATCCGGTGTGAGTGCGTGGATCCCGTGTGGCCCTGCGTGTGTGCGCTGTGTGTGTGTGTGTGTTGTGTGAGTGTGTGTGACAGGTGGACCCTGTGGGGCCACCCTGTCAGCCACTCAAGGGGCCCTGGTGTCTATGCCAGTGGGTCCCCTCCCTTTTATTTATTTATCTTTTTGTGTTGTATTCTCTGGTTGTTTTTTATCTGTTTTGGGGCTGTTGCCATTTCAGGCCACTGCCATTTTTGTCCATGTCCAAATAGGGTAGGAGATAACTTATAAGTGCATGTGTGTATTTTCGATTCAGGTTTTGGGCATTTTACAAATGCAAACATATGAGTATGATACATGGTTTTGGGGTAGAATCACCCAAGGAATCCATTGGTGTAATCAGATTTCACTTATGAGCAAGTTCATAAAACTGCTATTTTGTGTTGTGATGCCATTTTGTCATTTTAGTTATAATTAATCCAAGCATGCTATGATAATTGTGTCAACATGAAAGTGGTAGCCTTTGATGATTAGAATGCCATGGTATTTACTTTTGTCATGTTAGTCTTGCATACAGGTGAGAATCATGCTCTAAAGTGACTACTAAAAGTTGCTGTTTTCAAACATGTCAAATATTTCTAAGTCTGAGAATCTGTTAATATTTTTATGCCATGAAGAGTGGATGCTACAAAGTGATCTGTTGTGTTATAGCTCATGCTCAGTGCTAGTGTTTTGTTGTAGAGGTTGCTCTCTACTATCCTGTTATTTTTCATGCCATGAAAGTTGCTGTAGCATATATAAACCATGCTGTCAATATGCCATCTGGTTAACTCAGATTCCAGAAAAACTGGAATTTTCTCTAAGTCCTAAACATCTGGTTCAACATGCCCTCTTGTGATCTTCAGTGCTATTGATCTATGCTTCCTTTCAAGTTTGTGTAGATATATTAATTGTTAAGCATGCTGTATAGTTTCTGTACATGCCTTGGTTTTGATTTAAGACCTGCTGTAGCTCTGGCTATGTGTGTGACAAGATGCCATGTTGCTGTTTTTGGACAGAATGTGTGTTTGATTGTTTTGTGACTTGTGGGAGCTATACTCCATTGTTTTGCTTGATCTTTAGCTCTATTCTTGTTAGATTTTCATTACCTATCCAGTGGCATCCTTGGAACACCAAGGTATAGCCCAGAGATTGCCTCATCTTGTGTTTTGTCTCCGTTAACGTTCGTACCTTGCCGTGAGCGTACCGTGAGCTACGTTACTCCGTTTGCAACGTTCTACATATGCATTTGCATCGTTTTTGCATGAAGCATCCATATTTGCCATGATCATGCATGTCCAAATAAGTAATATTGAGGTTCTGTCCAGAATACTAAATAACTTAATCAATGCATGTGAAACATGACTAGCATAGGATTGCCATGCTATATTCCTTAATATGACCATGCATCATCTTGTTTGTGCATTGCACCTTGCTGTTTGTTTATTTGGTGATGTTCTCTTTGGGTAGACGCGAGTGTTGAGCCTGAGTACGAGGATTCCGGAGAGTACAACTACGAGGAACCAGCTCTTTGTCCCTCTGAAGATCCAACAGGCAAGATGATCATACCCGGATCCCGACACTATTTTTGCCTTGCTAGATGTCTCGTTTTTACCGTTATGTTACGTTACCTACCACTTAAACTGTCAGCCTCCTGATTTGCCATGAAAGCCTCTAACCCTTCCACTACCTAGCAAAACATTGATTGGCTATGTTACCGCTGCTCAGCCCTTATCTTATAGCGTTGCTAGTTGCAGGTGCAAGCTTCCATGTGTCAACATGGATTTTGTTATATCACCCTATTTACTGTTATTTAAATTAATGCACATATATATCTGGCAACGGTGGAAGGCTTGGCCTTTTGCTCAGTGTTTTGTTCCGCTTTTGCCGCTCTAGTTCCGAGTTCCGGTGTTATATTCCATATTTTGCGCTCCTAACATGCTCGGGGTTGTTATGGGGACCCCCTTGATCATTCGTTTTAGATTAAAACTTGTCTGGCAAGACCCAACATTGGTACTACATTTGCTAACAACTTAATAAAATTGCATAGGGCATAGCTACCCCGAGGATAAATTAATCAACAACCCGGGCCAGTGCTCCTCATGAGTGTTGGTCCAACCCAGAGCAGCTTATTAACGCCACCCGGGGCAACTCGGTGTTTGGCGTGGTAACCATAGCTCATCCGTCGTGTCCTGAGAACGAGATACGCGGCTCTTATCGGGTTCGTCGACACGTCGGGCGGTCTTGCTGGACTTGTTTTACCTTTATCGAATGTCTTGCGCGTGGAATTCCGGTTTTTCTTCGGGCTATCTCGAGGTTGCGGTTTTCCAGTGGAATGACCTAGGACGATCACGGGATTCGTGGTCGAGGTTATTCTCGCGGAGTGTGGTTAGTTTGTGATGGATGAGTTGGAGCACCCCTGCAGGGTTTAATCTTTCGGAGAGCCGTGCCCGCGGTTATGTGGCAACTTGGAAATTTGTTTAACACCCGGTAATAGTTAACTTGAAGTAAACTCCAATAAAATACACCAACTGTGTGCGTAACCGTGATCGTCTCTGCTCGTGAACATGATCCGAGAGAGAACACGGTGGGGTTATGATTGACGTAAGTAGGTGTTCAGGATCACTTAGTGATCATGCTAATTCACGATCGTCTTACGTATGCCACCATATTTACATTCATGTTCTCGTAAGTTAGCCACCCAAACATATGCTTAGCGCTTGCTGCAGCCTCACCACTTAACCAATTCCTTACCCAATGGCTTACATAGTTTCGGTACCCGGGTTATGAGATTGCTGAGTCCCTGTGGCTCACAGATTACAACAATACAGGTACAGGTGTTGATGAGAACGTGCCAATGATGTGACTCAGCTCCAGTGGGAGTACGACGAGGAGAGTAGACGTATGTATGTTACGTATCCAGACGAGTAGGGAGCTTCATGGTGGTGATCTTGGGATAGCAAGGCAGTTTTCATTGCTTCTTTTATCGTTTGTTTTTTTTTCGTCCGTAGCCGGACCCTGTCTTCTGGATGATGTATTGAATTATTGTGTGGACTTGTAATTTAGCTTGTGGCGAGTGTAAGCCAACTCATATACTCATCTCTTCCTACATGTATTGCAATGTTTACTGTGCTTGCGAACGACGAGATGCGCTTCTATCCCCGTCGAGGCCACAAGCCTTAATAGGGATAGGACCGCATCTTGGGCGTGACAGCCTACTTCGTGAAGATCTACCCATAGTGAGGCTAGTCCTTCGTGGACGGAAGCCGTTATGGAATAGTTAAGGTTGCTACTTCGTGGACCCTTATGGGTGGAGCCCTCTGTGGACTCTCGCGACCGTTACCCTTCGTGGGTTGAAGACTCCATAAACGTGGACGTACGATAGCACCACCTATCGGAACCACGGGAAAAATCTTCGTGTCTCCAAATTGCGTTTGATCTTCCTTCCTACCCTCTACTACATATGCTTGTTGTTACTTTTCGCTGCTATACTATTAGACATGCATGTGTAGGGTGTACTTGAATTGCTATAATTGCTAAAATCTGCCAACACTTCAAATTGGGAAAAGGTAGAATTTTTATTTGCTCAAGTAGTCTAATCACCCCCCCTCTAGACATACTTTCGATCCTACAAGTGGTATCAGAGCTTTGGTCTCCATTGCATTGGTCTCACAACCTAGGAGAGTATGGCGTCTAGTGAGGGAAATTATCACCGTAGAGGTCCGTACTTTGATGGCACAAATTTTGCTAGTTGGAAGCACAAAATGAAAATGCATATTCTTGGTCATAACCCCGCCGTTTGGGTTGTTGTTCGTGTTGGCTTGCAAGGTGAATTCTTTGGTGATAGAAAGGAACCGAATCGTGAAGCGACCGCGGATGAATTGAAGATGTTACAATACAATGCTCAAGCATGTGACATTCTCTTCAACTGCCTATGCCCCGAAGAATTCAACAAAATCAGCCGTCTTGAGAATGCCAAGGAAATTTGGGATACTTTGGTTGATATGCATGAAGGTACCGAATCCGTGAGAGAATCCAAGTTGGACGTTCTTCAAAGTCAGCTTGACAAGTTCAAGATGAAGGATGGTGAAGGAGCCGCTGAGATGTACTCTAGGCTAGCTCTCATCACAAATGAGACTGCCGGCTTAGGAAGCGAAGAAATGACCGACAAATTCATCATCAAGAAGATACTTCAAGCTTTGGATGAGAGATACGACACCGTGTGCACATTGATCCAAATGATGCCCAGCTACAAAGATCTCAAGCCTACGGAAGTCATTGTAAGGATTGTTGCTCATGAGATGACACTCAAGGACAAAGAAGAGCTTCACAACAAGTCTAGCGGTGCTTACAAAGCCACAAGTGATGCTCCCGCAACTTCAAGCGACAACCTTGTCACCAATGAAGAGATAAGCCTCATGGTCAAGAAATTCAACAAGTTCTACAAGAATAGAGGCAAAGAACGAAGCTCCAACTCAAGATATGAAGAGAAGCGTTCGTCAAGTCGTGACCAAAACTGCTACAATTGTGGGAAGCCCGGACACTACTCCAATGAGTGCACGGCTCCCTACAAACGAACAGAAGAGTCACCTAGAAGACGAAGCTCAAGAAATGAATCACCTCAAAGAGAGAGAAGGAGTAGAGATGATCGTTATGAACGAAGACCCTCAAGGAGAAGTAGGGACTCGGAGAAGAAGGACAAGTACACCAAGAGCTACTCAAGAAGAAGACATCAAGCTCATGTTGATGAATGGGTTTCCGGCTCCGAATCCGACAACCACTCCGAGAGAAGCTATCACTCCAACTCCGACTATAGTCAAGATGAAGGTATTGCTGGAATTGCACTAGTGACTACCAACTCCTATGATCTATTTGATTCACCAAATGAAGGGAGTGGAAGTTGCTTCATGGCTAAAGGCCCCAAGGTATCACACCCAGAGTATCTTTATTTCAATAGTGATGAAGATGATTTACTTGGTGATGATGACTTGCTCTTTGATAAAACTAGTGATGTTAGTCAAAATGAACTTGATAATTTTCATGCTAGTCAAGATAAGTCGGTTGATGATGATAAGATGAAAATAGAACAACTAACTAAAGAATTAAACACTCTTAAGTTAGCCCATGAATCTACTCTGACATCATCCTCAATACAGACTCACACGCGCAAGCCAAGGCACAACACCGCTGATGAAAGAGTCCACCATCCAACGTTGTAAGACCAACATTTGCTTAGGACATAGAAGGAGGACTATGAGGGGGCGTGGGATCACTAGAAGAGGCGTCTAGAGGGGGGTGAATAAACTACTTGACAAGTAAAAAACCTAACCTTTTCCCAAGTTAAATGGTTGGCAGATTTTAGCTATTCTAATAAGTCTAATGCACCATACACATGCTAGTCAACAAGTATGGCAGCGAAAAGTAAAGACAAGCATATGTGAGAGAGTAGAGGTAGGAAGATCAAATGCAATTGGAGACACAAAGATTTTTCCCGTGGTTCCAAAAGGTGGTGCTATCGTACATCCACGCTGATGGAGACTTCAACCCATGGAGGGTAGCGGTCGCGAGAGTCCACGGAGGGCTCCACCATTAGGGTCCACGAAGTAGCAACCTCGTCTATTCCATCACGGCTTCCGTCCATGAAGGACTAGCCTCACTATGGGTAGATCTTCATGAAGTAGGCGATCTCCTTGCCCATACAAACTTCTTGGTTCAACTCCACGATCACGAAGAAGGAGGCTCCCAAGCGACACCTAACCAATCCAGGAGGCACCACCCTCCAAAAGGTAATAGATGTGGTAGTATGATGAACTCCTTGCTCTTGTGCTTCAAAAGATAGTCTCCTCAACACTCAATCACTCTCTCACAGGTTTCACATGGGTAGAAGAGATTGATTGGATGGAAAGCAACTTGGGGAGGCTAGAAATTAAGATTCATATGGTTGGAGTGGAATTTCTTGATCTCAACACATGAGTAGGTGGCTCTCTCTCACAAAAATGAATGGGGCAAGTGTAGATCTGTTCTGAGTGCTTCTCTTGCGAGTGATAGGTGGTGGATGGGTATATATAGGCATCTCCAAAAATCCAACCGTTACAACATTATTGCCCAACTCGGTGAAACCGACGTGAAAACTCGGTTGCACCAACTAGTGCAAAATGTGGCAACTTTAGGCTTTTCGGTGGTACCGATATACACAACTCGGTCCTACCGATTTTGGTCTCACCAGGGCAGTTCCTCATCTCGGTGACACCAATTCACCAAACTCGGAAATTCCGAGTTTAGGAATTAGCTAACCAGAGAGTTGGTCACTGATTCTCGATCGTACCGAAACTAGTATTGGTTGTACCGAGTTGCTAGGGTTTTGGCTAGGTTCTGTCTCAAGGGACAATCGGTATGGCCGAGTGGGAAAACTTGGTGGCACCGATTTTGAACTTTAGGTTTTGGACAGAGTATTTTGTGGGAGAATGGATGAGTATTTTTGGTGGCTAATCTCTAAGCACTTGAGCAACCAGATCATCATAATTCCTCATCCCCTTTTAATAGTATTGGCTTTCCTATGGACTCAGTTGTGATTTCTCACATAAAGTAAAATGTAGAGTCTTCAAGCTTGAATCATGGCTAATCCTATTCCTTCCCTTCTTCTTCTTCTTGGGAATTCTCCTCACAATCCTTAGCCAATCCTCTCTGTGGACTTCATATGAAATAAGCTAGGTAAAACTATTAGTCCAAGAGACAATGTATGTTGTCATGAATTATCAAAACCACCACGGGAGCATATGTGCTTTCAATCTCCCCCTTTTTGGTAATTGATGACAACATACAATCAAAGCTTCAAATTAAGATATGCAAGGATATAATGAAGACTTTGAGAGACACATGACTAAGATAAGCTCCCCCTAAATGTGTGCAATCCTTTTAAGGGATAGTTGCTTTGGAATGCATGGACACGCACATAGTAGAAGGGATATGAAGAGTCATACGTATCTTGGCTATATGCATCAAATATATGTGAATGAAGTGTTTCCATGTTCAAGACTTCACTCTTGCAAATAATATGTGCAAGAAGCAAGAGATCATCTTGATCAAGGATATGATGCATATACTTACCTTGAAGTTCTTGAGCATTCTAGTAGTAGAAACACACTTGAGAAAACAATGTTAGGAAATACAAGAGTATTCTACAAATCCAAATGCAATAGAACTCAACAATACCAAGATGTGGAAGACATATGAAAATTAGCATTTGATGATTGATATGTCTCCCCCAGTAGAATATGTAGAACTTTCTCCCCTAAGTATGGATTCGTGGTACTTCCTCTCCCCCTGAATCTTAGCATGTAGATGTTGGGAGTAGGTAGGGTGAGACAAGTCTAACATAAATTTGGTCTGTTCTCTCCCCCTTTGGATAATCATAAGCTTAGATATTCTCCCTATATATATTCTCCCCCTTGATATTCTCCCCCTTTGCCAGCAAGTATAAGCTTTGATATTTATCTCCCTTTGGCATAATTTTCAAAAAGGGTGACACAAAGGGTCAGAGGAAAGGGATCGTTAAGAGGGAAGGGTCATAGAAAATAGGGATCCTCGAGAGTAAGGGTCATTGAGAACAATTGAGACTAAGGGATCCTTGAGTACCTTTTCTCCCCTTTTTATTATCTGAAAAGCTTCTTAAGATTTTTTTCCCTTTGACATAGGGATCCTTGAAGAAAATTGAGATTTTGCTAATTTTGACAAAGAACGCAAAAGATAGCAAAATCGGTGGCTCCGAGGCAAGATGAGTCGGTGGAACCGATATGTGGTTGTGCGGTCTATCTGCATGATCGGTGACACTGAGTTATCTGGATCGGAGGGTCCGAAATGCAAGACAAAAACTTGGCAAAGTTTGTCAAAAGTGATTTTTCAGAAAGTCTCAATAGAATAAAATGATTTGCTGTGAATTTTCAAAGTGATTTGCAAGGATTTTTTCAGAAAGTTTTGCAAGGAATATTCAACTAGATGGAAATTGAGTGGTTCCAAGAAAGCATGCAACTATAAGATGAACCAGGCAAGATACTTCATCTAGATGATGGGCGGTGACTAGGTCACCTATATTTGAGTATATTGACTTAAGGAGCCAAGCAAGAATACTTGATCATAGGTCATACTCTATGTTAAGCTCAAAATGGGGTTACCATTTTTCGATTAAGCATTTTAATGTTTTCATATCACTTGAGTTGCTTTAGCTCATGACTTGGACTAAAGCTTCTTCAGGGATATGATCACATACCTTTGAGTGATGTTGATGACGTAGCATGTAGGAGAACTTGTTGTGGATGCTCATTGTTGATGAAGATCATCTTGAGTTGAGAGCTATCCTTGGTCGTTTTGGTTCTCTTTTCACCTACATGGGTTAGTCATGCAAGGAAGAACAAGATATATCCAAATGGCAAGAATGAAATTTGTTTATCAAGTGGTTGTCAAGGATATGGTTTGGATTGTCTTCTTCCTTCCATCATCAAAGAAGAGTTGTGGATACTTGGCCATGACAAGATTGCTTGTGATGTGAGTTGATGGCAATCTTGTGGAGTGTAGTTCTTCCAAGTACCTACAAAAGGTTAGATGCAATACAAGGGAGCATAGATTTCCAAGATATAAGATTTTATGTCAAAGGTATCAAGGAATAGTCATGTAAGCTCATGCCCTTGCATGCATCCGAGTGAGTCTAGCTCAAGTTTGAAGCATCAATGATGTTCAACTCACTCCTCAAGTGACAAAACACTTTCTCATCAAGTGGCTTAGTAAAGATATCGGCCAATTGCTTGTTGGTGTGAACATGTTTGAGATTAATGTCCCCTTTGGCAACATGATCACGAATGAAATGATGACGAACTTGAATATGTGTAGTTCGAGAATGTTGCACGGGATTATGAGCAATCTTAATAGTACTCTCATTGTCACAGAACAATGGAACACGTCTCACATAGATTCCATAATACTTAAGAGTTTGAGTCATCCATAGTAATTGCACACAACATGATCCGGCGGTAATGTATTCCGCTTTGGCGGTAAATAGAGATACCAAGTTTTGTTTCTTGGATGACCAAGACACAAGAGATCTACCAAGAAATTGACATGTACCCGAGGTGGATTTTCTATCAACCTTATCTCTGGCATAGTCCGAGTCGGAATAGCCAACAAGGTTAAAAGAAGATCCCTTGGGATACCAAATGCCAAAGTTTGGTGTATGTATCAAGTATCTCACAATTCTTTTCATGGCCTTAAGATGACACTCTTTAGGAGCGGCTTGATATCGAGCGCACATGCACACACTAAGCATAATATCGGGGCGGGAGGCACATAGATATAGCAATGAACCGATCATTGATCAATAAACCTTTTGATCAACCGGTTTGTCCTCCTTGGTGAGGTCAACATGTCCACTAGTAGGCATAGGAGTTTTCATACCTTTACACTCTTGCATGTTGAACTTCTTGATCAAGTCCTTGGTATACTTGGTTTGAGAGATGAAGGTTCCTTCTCTTGTTTGCTTGATTTGCAAACCAAGGAAAAAATTTAGCTCACACATCATGGACATCTCGTACTTCTCGGACATCAACCTTCCAAATTTCTCACTAAATTGTGGGTCAGTAGATCCAAAGATAATATCATCCACATAAATTTGGCACACAAATAATTCACCATTAACTCTCTTGGTGAATAAGGTTGCGTCAATTTTACCAATAAACCTTTTTTGATAAGAAACTTTGTTAAGTATTTGTACCAAGCTCATGGAGTTTGCTTAAGACCATAGAGAGCTTTACGAAGCTTGTAAACATGGTTAGATTTCTTAGGGTTTACAAAACCAGGGGGTTGTTTAACATAGACTTCTTCCTCAATCTCATCATTTAAAAATGCACTTTTAATATCCATTTGATAAACAGTGATATCATGGTGATTAGCATAAGCAAGAAGTATACGTATAGCTTCAAGTCTAGCAACGGGGGCATAGGTATCACCGTAGTCCATACCTTCGACTTGGGTGTAGCCTTGAGCCACGAGATGCGCCTTGTTGCGTACGACTTGACCGTCTTTGTCTTGTTTGTTCCGAAACACCCACTTGGTTCCGATGATGTTTTTCTCGTCCTTGGGCTTCTCCACTAGTGTCCATACTTCGTTCCTCTCGAAGTTGTGTAGCTCCTCGTGCATATCATTCACCCAATCCGGGTCCTGAAGAGCTTCTTCTACCTTAAAGGGCTCAATACTAGAGATAAATGAGTAGTGCTCACAAAAATTAGCCAATCGAGTTTTAGAGCGAGTTATTCTCCCAGTTTGTATGTCACCGAATATTTGCTCTAAGGGATGATTTTTGTTCACTCTTGCTCGAACTCGAGGTAGCTTTTGCTTGTTGGATGGTGGTGCTTCCTCATCATCACCTTCTTCTTCATTGTTATTGAAGGTGTCGTTGCCTTGAGGTGGTGGTGAAGGAGGTTGAGGTGGATCTTCATGATGTACTTCTTCGTCCTCTTCATCTTGTCATGTACCGCTCGTGGATGCCTCCATGTCGTTTTGTGGTTCGCCTTGACGCGAAGTTGGAGCTTCCACTTGTGTCGATGAAGTACTTTCCTTCACCTCCATGAGACGAATCTTGCCGATGGACAAGTCTTGGATGGCTCTCGAAGGTTCCTTATCTCCTACATCATTTGGCAATTGTTTGACTTGCGAACCATTAGATTCATCAAACTTCACATCTATCGTCTCTTCAACTTTTCGAGTGAAGTTGTTGTAGACACGGTAAGTGTGAGAGTTTGATAACCGAGTAGGAAACCTTCATGAGATTTAGGAGCAAATTTAGAACGACGATGCTTATCAAGAATGTAACACTTGGAGCCGAATACTCGAAAGTATCCAAGGGGCTTGTTATCGGTGAGTAGCTCGTATGCTGTTTTACCGAGAAGCTTGTGAAGGTAGAGTCGGTTCGTAGCATGACAAGATGTTTCCACCTGCAACTTATCATCAAGAAAGAATACCCACGTAAATCTGGAAAAATCATCAACTATAACTAGACCAAAGGAATTTCCATCGAGGCTCTTGTAAGCATTGGGACCAAAGAGATCCATATGAAGCAACTCGAGTGGTCTCCTAGTAGTCATAACATTCTTTACGGGATGAATTCCACCTACTTGCTTTCCAGCTAGACAAGCACTACAAAGTCCATCTTTGTCAAAGATAACATCTTTAACACCAAGTATATGATCACCTTTGATGAGCTTGTCTAGATTACGCATACCAACATGTCCTGGTCTTCTACGCCAAAGCCAACCTTTAGAAGATTTTGCAATAAGACAAGTGCGAGGTTTGGATCTCTTAGAGAAATCAACAATATATAGGTCACCTCTACGGAAACCGGTAAAGACCATGCTATGATTGTCTTGACGAAACACTTGGCAATCTACTTTGGTAAATAGCACATTAAAACCAAAATCGGCAAGTCTAGATACAGAAAGAAGATTGTAGCCAAGGGATTCAACAAGCATGACATTTTGAATGGAGCTATCATGAGATATGGCCACCTTAACAAGACCGAGTACCTTACCCTTGGAGTTGTATCCAAAAGTCACATACCTTCACGATCCATGGTTTGGTGTGATCTCTTGAAACATGTCTCTATCTCCGGTCATATGATCGGTGCATCCACTGTCGAGAATCCATTTTTTTCCTCCGGACATGTAATTCTTGAAGTTTGCTATGAGACTTAGATTCTTCATACTCTTCTCATACTCGATGTCGAACAACTCATCTTCATCATAGTAGCCATGTTCCACATTATCATCATCAAGTGGGAAATCCTCGTCATAAGAAACAAGAGATTCGTTAGAGTTGTGATCATGACAATGTTCAAGATTATGAATGTGAATGGCTTCAACAATGATGTTGTTGATAGTTATGACATCTCCTTTAGCACGCATGAGGTCTCTAATCTCAAATAGATAATTATCAAACTTAGGATCACTAGGCATCATTTTGTGAAAAGCAATGGATTTATGAAGAATTTCATCAGGATTACTCAATGAATAATTTGGATATCATTTCTCCAAATCATTCCACAAGGTATAAGCACATTCAAAATTCTTCATTTGATCAAACACAATTCTAGGCAATCCTCTAGATAAGATTAACGGTTCTAAGATTACGAAGCATATCAATTTCCTCTTCGTGTGTGGGATGTAAAGGATCAATGGGAGGTACATAGGGGTTCTTAACATACTTGCTCAAATGGAATTCATTGAATAACTCAAGCATCTCATATTTCCATTGATTATGGTACTCCCCATCGAGAACGGGCACTCTACAACTAAGACTCCCCAAACTAGACACATCCATCTTCCTCCAACAGTGATGAAACCGAAGCTATGGAGACCAAAGCTCTGATACCAATTGTGGGATCACTAGAAGAGGCGTCTAGAGGGGGGTGAATAGACTACTTGACAAGTAAAAAACCTAACCTTTTCCCAAGTTAATTGGTTGGAAGATTTTAGCTATTCTAACAAGTCTAATGCACCCTACACATGCTAGTCAACAAGTATGGCAGCGGAAAGTAAAGAAAAGCATATGTGAGAGAGTAGAGGTAGGAAGATCAAACGCAATTGGAGACACGAAGATTTTTCCCGCGTTTCCGATAGGTGGTGCTATTGTACGTCCACGCTGATGGAGACTTCAACCCACGGAGGGTAGCGGTCGCGAGAGTCCACAGAGGGTTCCACCCGTTAGGGTCCATGAAGTAGCAACCTCGTCTATTCCATCACGACTTCCGTCCACGAAGGACTAGCCTCACTATGGGTAGATCTTCATGAAGTAGGCGATCTCCTTGCCCGTACAAACTTCTTGGTTCAACTCCACGATCACGAAAAAGGAGGCTCCCAAGCGACACCTAACCAATCTAGGAGGCACCACCCTCCAAAAGGTAATAGATGTGGTAGTATGATGAACTCCTTGCTCTTGTGCTTCAAAAGATAGTCTCCTCAACACTCAATCACTATCTCGCAGGTTTGGCATGGGTAGAAGAGATTGATTGGATGGAAAGCAACTTGGGGAGGCTAGAAATCAAGATTCATATGGTTGGAGTGGAATGTCTTGATCTCAACACATGAGTAGGTGGCTCTCTCTCACAAAAATGAATGGGGCAAGTGTAGATCTGTTCTAAGTGCTTCTCTTGCGAGTGATAGGTGGTGGAGGGGTATATATAGGCATCTCCAAAAATCCAACTGTTACCACATTATTTCCCAACTCGGTGAAACCGAAGTGAAAACTCGGTTGCACCGACTAGTGCAAAATATGGCAACTTTAGGCTTTTCGGTGGTACCGATATACACAACTCGGTCCTACCGATTTTGGTCTGACCAGGGCAGTTCCTCATCTCGGTGACACCGATTCACCAAACTCGGAAATTCCGAGTTTAGGAATTAGCTAACCAGAGAGTTGGTCATTGATTCTCGGTCGTACCGAAACCAGTATTGGTTGTATCGAATTGCTAGGGTTTTGGCTAGGTTCTGTCTCAAGGGAAAATCGGTATGGCCGAGTGGGAAAACTTGGTGGCACCGATTTTGAACTTTAGGTTTTGGACAGAGTATTGTATGGCAGAATGGATGAGTATTTTTGGTGGCTAATCTCTAAGCACTTGAGCAACCAGATCATCATAATTCCTCATCCCCTTTTAATAGTATTAGCTTTTCTATGGACTCAATTGTGATTTCTCACATAAAGTAAAATGTAGAGTCTTCAAGCTTGAATCATGGCCAATCCTATTCCTTCCCTTCTTCTTCTTGGGAACTCTCCTCACAATCCTTAGCCAATCCTCTCTATGGACTTCATCTGAAATAAGCTAGGTAAAACCATTACTCCAAGAGACAATGTATGTTGTCAAGAATTATCAAAACCACCAAGGGAGCATATGTGCTTTCAGGGGGCGAGCACCGACCGGAGGGGATCAAGGGGCTCACTAGCGCCAGAGACGAATCTCACAGCGATCGATGGCAGAGAGGGAGGCATGGCATGATCCACCTCCGGGCAAAAAACACCCTGCAACCAACGACCAAAAACCACCACCAACTAAGGGCGAGCCTCCGTTGCCTGAATGCGAGAATGACCAAAAAGGTGCCGACAAACATGAGCGAGTCAGTGTGACCAGGGGTGAGAGCAACATATTTGGTGGGGATGACATGGGGGAGGTCGGATCCAACCGAGGACGACCAAGAAGATCATGGAATACCAGGTTGAAGGGAGGTATGATCGGATCCAACGATGGGATGGTCGGATCCTGGCGTGGAGCCGTTGGATCCAGCGGACGGACCAAGGATCCGCCGAGGAGAACTCAACTACGGATTAGGACGTGGTAACCGAAAGGGTTGGAGGTGACGACGATATCATTAGAGACGGCGGTGACTCACCGGAAACAATCAAAAGCGGTGACGACTTCGACACCAAAGGTCCTGGTAACCATGACCTAAGTAGGAGCTCGAAAGGACCAAGATATCATGCTCAACTGGGGGTGCCTCTCCACCTCCATCCTTGGTGGCCGCAAGGCTTTGTCGACGATGACCTCGAGCGGCGGCGAGGAGTGGGGAATTAAAGGGGAAAGATGGCTAACGTCCAGGGTTTGGCATGGGTCGATGGAGGGGAGGGATCTAATATGTTGTTTTGACGATGGATTTTGCAATATTTAAAATTTCATTAATCCAGAGTTGGCTCTCTCTTGTGAGGAGAAATTGAGTCCCCATCTTCGAACAAGCGAAGAAGGCAACATTGCGCATTTAAAAAAATGTATTTGCACAATGAGGGTTTATCGGTCATCAAGTAGACACATCTCCACAAATTGTTTAAGGAGAAAGCTAGAGGGATCATCGTTCCATTGTAAGAAGTTTCAGCTACTTCTGGCACTGCCTCGTTAATTTCTTGCGGACAATGCTCAAAATCAACTTTCCAAATATCCTATTGCAAGTCCATGCATTGCGCAAAGATAGTAACTTCACCATTCCACCACATTTCATGCCCCGTTATTTCATACGAGTCCGACTCTGCCTGAATGGCATGACACCATAGCTGGGTTGCTAAAAACGAGGTTGTATTGTAGTGTTATCACTTTTGGACCAATAGTATTTTACCTTTGTGCTTATACAGAGTGTGTCTGGTTCAAAGGATAGGTTTGAATGGCCAGGAGTATCCTAACCAATTGGCTAAGGGTAGCCATTTTCTATTTACTTTGGTGGGTTGGAGGAGCCAATTTATTTGGTTATTAGGAGGATGATAGGTGGTTGGGGATAGCCATTTGAGTGTTTTTTAAGGGATGAGCTGTGAGTAGGGAGCGCAACAACATATTTGATTGAGGTGGGGAGATTTGTTGGAAATATGCCCAAGAGGCAATAATAAATTGGTTATTATAGTATTTCCATGTTCATGATAAACGTTTATTATCCATGCTAGAATTGTATTGACCGGAAACTCAGATGCATGCGTGGATACATAGACAACACCGTGTTCCTAGTGAGCCTCCACTAGAATAGCTCGTTGATCAAAGATGGTTATGGTTTCCTAACCATGGACATGAGTTGTCATTTGATAACGTGATCACATCATTAGGAGAATGATGTGATGGACAAGACCCAACCGTAAGCTTTGCAGTTTATCGTAACACTTAAGTTTATTGCTATTGCTTTCTTCATGTCAAGTATTGCTTCCTAAGACCATGAGATCATGCAACTCCTGGATACCGAAGGAATACCTTGTGTGCTATTGATACGTCTCCAACGTATCTATAATTTTTGATTGTTCCATGCTATTATGCTAGTCTAACTGGCTACACGTCCACACAACCCTTTCGACTAGGGACCATTTAGGACAGTCATCATACAATGCATAGTCTCACAAACAAGTCACGTACTTGTTAATATACATCATTGATAATGTCCAAGGACTATCTTTATTCATAAACACATAGGAAATATCATCATACATGATTGCCTCTAGGGCATATCTCCAACAATAAGTAATCATGTGAAGTTGGTATTCGTTTAATGTTTTGATGATATGTATGTTGTTACTTCTCTTAGTGGTGTCATGTGAACGTCGACTACATGACACTTCACCATGTTATGGGCCTAAGGGAAGTCATTGTGGAGTAACAAGTAGATTATGGGTTGCTATAGTGACAGAAGCTTAAACCTCAGTTTATGTGTTGCTTCATAAGGGGCTGATTTGGATCCACACGTTTCATGCTATGGTTAGATTTATCTTAGTTCTTCTTTCGTAGTTGCGGATGCTTGCGAGAGGGGGTAATCATAAGTGGGTTTCTTGTTCAAGTAAGAACAACACCTTAGCACCGGTCCACCCACATATCAAATTATCAAAGTAGCGAACGCGAATCAACTCAACATGATGAACATGACTAGACGGTAATTCCCATGTGTCCTCGGGAGCGCTTGCTTCATATAAGAATACTTTTCGGCATGTCCTTTGCTACAAAAAGGATCAGGCTACCTTGCTTCACCTTGGTTACTATTGTTACTTGTTACAAATTATCCTCTTGCAAAACTATCTACTACTGTTACTCACAGCACTTGCAGAGAATACCTTGCCGAAAACTGCTTATCATTTCCTTCTGCTCCTCGTTGGGTTCGACACTCTTACTTATCAAAAGGACTACAATTGATCCCCTATACATGTGGGTCATCAAGACTTTTTTCTGGCGCCGTTGTCGGAGAGTGAAGCGCCTTTTGTAAGTGGAAATTGGTAAGGAAACATTTTCAGTACGTGCTGAAATTTACTATTGCTTGTCACTATGAACGGTCACCCTTTGAGTGGCTTGTTCGGGGCATCTTCGCCTCGAACGGAAGTTGAAAAAGTTGTTCCTCAACCTACTAAACCTACTGAAAATATTTATTATGAGATTCCTTCGGGTATGTTAGAAAAACTACTAGCTAATCCTTATGAAGGTACGACTCATCTTGATTACCATTTGATTTTTTGTCGATGAGGTTTGTGGATTATTTCAGATTGCAGGTTTGCCGGGAGACAAAGTTAATAAGAAGGTTTCCCCTTTATCTTTGGAGGGAAAGGCATTGTTGTGGTATAGGATATTGGATGATATCATATCATGGGACTCGAATCGCTTGAAGCTGGAATTTCATCAGAAGTTTTATCCTATGCATCTAGTCCATCGTGATCAGAACTTTATTTATAATTGCTAGCCTCGTGAAGGAGAAAGTATCACTCAAGCTTGGGGGAGGCTTAAATCTATGATGCACACTTGCCCCAACCATGAGCTCTCAAGAGAAATGATTATACAAAATTTTTATACTCGGCTTTCTTATGATGATCAAGTATTACTCGATTCTTCTTCTACTGGTTCCTATATGACGAGAACTATTGAATTCAAATGGGATCTTCTGAAAAGAATTAAATGCAACTCTGAAGATTGGGAACTCGACAAAGGTAAAGAGCCAGGTATAAAGCTTAATTTTGATTGTGTTAAATCTTTTATGGGAACTAATACTTTCCGTGAGTTTAGCAATAAATATGGTCTTGACTTTGAGAGAGTAGCTACTTTCTGTGAATCGTTTGCTACTCATGTTGATCTCCCCAAGGATAAGTGGTTTAAATATCATCCACCCATTGAAAAACCATTAGAGGAACCTGTTAAAATTAAGAAGGAAGAAACAATTGTTAGCCACGTTGATCCAATTGTTCCTACTGCTTACATTGAGAAGCCACTTTTCCCTATTAGAATTAGGGAACATGCTAAAGCTACAACTGTGGTTAATGAAAGTCATGTTAGGACACCTAAACCTTCTGAACAAATAAATGTTGAGCCTAATGTTGCTATGGTTAAAGATCTCCTAGTGGATAATATTTAGGGTCAGATTATTTACTTTTGTGATGAAGCTGAGAATTGCAAAACCTGCTAGAAACAAGCATGATGAGCTAGATAAAACAAACCAGTTGTTGGCATGCGTGTTGTCTCTGTTAAAATTGGAGATCATTGTTATCATGGCTTGTGTGACATTGGCGCTAGTATTAGTGCTATACCTTTCACCTTATATCAAGAAATTATGCATGGGATTGTTAGGGACGTTGAAGTCTTGCATGGAAAAATTAAGTACCCAACTGATTTCTTAGTACTTGGTTCAGAACAAGATAACTTTTGTCCCATTATATTTGGTAGACCTTTCTTGAATACTGTTAATGCTGAAATTAATTGTGCTACTGAGAAGGTCAAAGTAAGCTTTGGTGATGTGTCTCATGAATTTAATTTCTCTAAGTTTGGTAGACAACCACACGAGAGAGAATTAGCTAGTAAATAGGAAATAATTGGTCTTGCTTCTATTGCCGTACCTCCTACTGATCCGTTAGAACAATACTTGTTAGACCATGGAAACGATATGCATTTGAATGAAAGAAAATAAATCGATGATATATTTCTTAGACAAACACCTATTCTTAAACACAACTTACCAGTTGATATTTTAGGGGACCCCCCTCCACCCAAGGGAGATCCTGTGTTTGAGCTAAAGACATTACCTGATACCTTGAAATATGCTTATCTTGATGAAAAGAAGATATATCCTGTTATTATCAGTGCTAACCTTTCAGAGCATGAATAGAAGAGATTACTTAAAACTCTAAAGAAGCACAGGGCTGCTATTGGATATACTCTTGATGATCTTAAGGGCATAAGCCCCACTCTATGTCAGCACAAGATTAATATGAAACCTGTTGCTAAGCCCATCGTTGATCATCAACGCCGTTTGAATCATAAGATGAAGGAGGTGGTAAGAACTGAAATATTAAAACTTCAGGAAGCAGGTATAATTTATCCTATTGCTGATACTAGATGGGTAAGTCATGTTCATCGTGTTCCTAAGAAAGGAGGCATAACAGTTGTCACTAATGATAAAAATGAACTTATTCCATAAAGAATCGTAACTGGTTATAGGATGGTAATTGATTTCAGGAAATTAAATAAAGCTACTAGGAAAGATCATTACCCCTTGCATTTTGTTGATCAAATGTTAGAAAGACTATCTAAGCACACACACTTTTGTTTTCTTGATGGATATTCTGGTTTCTCTCAAATACACGTGTCAAAAGAAGACCAAGAGAAAACCACCTTTACATGCCCTTTTGGAAATTATGCTTATAGACGAATGCCTTTTGGTCTATGCAATGCACCTGCTACTTTTCAAAGATGTATGGCTGCTATATTCTCTGACTTTTGTGAAAAGATTGTTGAGGTTTTCATGGATGATTTTTTCGTTTACGAGACTTCTTTTGATGATTGCTTGAGCAACCTGGATCGAGTTTTGTAGAGATGTGAAGCAACTAATCTTGTCTTGAATTGGGAGAAGTGCCACTTTATGGTAAATGAAGGTATAATACCCGGGCATAAAATTTCTGAATGAGGGATTGAAGTGGACAAAGCCAACGTTGATGCAATAGAGAAAATGCCATGTCGGAAAGATATCAAAGGTATAAGAAGTTTCCTTGGTCATGCTGGTTTTTATAGGCGTTTCATTAAAGATTTCTCAAAGATTTCTAGGCCACTAACCAATCTTCTTCAAAAAGATATTCCTTTTGTTTTTGATGATGATTGTGTAGAAGCCTTTGAAATACTTTAGAAAGCCTTGATTTTTGCACCTATTGTCCAACCATCTGATCGGAATCTACCATTTGAAATTATGTGTGATGCTAGTGATTATGCTGTTGGTGCTGTTCTAGGGCAAAGAGTAGACAAGAAATTGAATGTTATTCATTATGCTAGTAAGACCTTAGACACTGCTCAAAGAAATTATGCTACCATTGAGAATGAATTTTTAGCAGTTGTGTTTGCATGTGATAAATTTAGACCTTATATTGTCAACTCCAAAGTAACTACTCACACTGATCATGCTGCTATTAAATACCTTATGGAAAAGAAAGATGCTAAGCCTAGACTTATTAGGTGGGTGCTTTTACTTCAAGAATTCGACTTGCATATCATTGATAGGAAGGGATCTGAAAACCCTATAGCAGATAACTTGTCTAGGATGGAAAATGTTCTTGATGACCCACTGCCTATTGATGATAATTTTTGTGATGAGCAACTTGCTGTTATAAATACTTCACATAGTACTCCTTGGTATGTGGATTATGCTAATTACATTGTCGCTAAATATATACCACCTAGCTTCACCTATCAACAAAAGGAAAAATTCTTTTATGATTTACGACATTACTTTTGGGATGACCCACATCTTTATAAAGAAGGAGTAGATGGTGTTATTAGACATTGTGTACCTGAGCATGAACAGGGACAGTTCCTACGAAAGTGTCACTCCGAGGCTTATGGAGGACACCATGCTCGAGACAGAACTACACACAAGGTATTACAATCCTGTTTTTATTGGCCTACTCTTTTTAAAGATGCCCGTAGGTATGTCCTTTCTTGTGATGAATGTCAAAGAATTGGTAACATTGGTAGACGTCAGGAAATGCCTATGAATTGTTCACTTGCTATTGAACCATTTGATGTTTGGGGATTTGATTATATGGGGCCTTTTCCTTCCTCTAATGGGTATACTCATATTCTAGTTGTTGTTGATTACGTTACTAAGTGGGTAGAAGCTATTCCAACTAGTAGTGCTGATCATAACACTTCTATTAAGATGTTTAAAGATATCATTTTCCCAAGGTTTGTAGTCCCTGGATATTTAATGACTGATGGTGGTTCACATTTTATTCATGGTGCTTTCTGTAAACTTCTAGCTAAATATGATGTTAACCATAGAATTGCATCACCGTATCATCCTCAGTCTAGTGGCCAAGTTGAATTGAGCAATCGAGAAATAAAATTAATTTTGCAAAAGATTGTTAATAGATCTAGAAAGAATTGGTCTAAGAAACTTGACGATGCTCTATGGTCTTATAGAACTGCTTACAAAAATCCTATGGGGATGTCCCCTTATAAGATGGTCTATGGAAAAGCATGTCATTTACCTCTAGAGTTAGAACATAAATCTTATTGGGCAATTAAAGAAATTAATTATGACTTTAAACTTGCGGGGTGAAAAGAGGTTATTTGATATTAGTTCATTAGATGAATGGAGGACGCAAGCTTATGAAAATGCCAAGTTGTTTAAAGAAAAAGTTAAAAGATGGCATGACAAGAGAATTCAAAAGCGGGAATTCAATGTAGGGGACTTAGTTCTTTTGTACAATTCTCGTTTCAGATTTTTTTTGCAGGTAAGCTCCTCTCCAAATGGGAAGGCCCGTATGTTGTTGAGGAGGTTTATCGCTCCGGTGCTATAAAGATTAATAACTTCGAAGGCAAAAATCCGAGAGCGGTAAATGGGCAAAGAATTAAGCATTATATATCAGGTACGCCCGTTAATGTTGAAACTAATATTATTCAAGTGATAACACCGGAAGAGTACATAAGAGAGACCTTCCGGAAGACTCCAGAAACCTAAAAAGCGAGTAGGTACGTGATACGGTAAGTAAACCGACTCCAAAAATTCCAAAAAATATGTTCTGTTGGTTTTGATATTTTAGAAAAATTCCAAAAATGAAAAGGATTCAGGGGGACCCACGAGGGAGGCACAAGCCAACAGGGTGCGCCCACCCCCTTGGAGCACCCTGATGACTTGTGTTGGGCCCTCGTGTGCCTCCCAGACTCCGTTTTCTTCCCGAACACGTATTCTAACCTAGAAAAAATCATTATATATACTCCCGTATGTTTTGACCACCACATCGCAAGTTTCTCCTCTGTTCTTGTTTCGGGCTGTTTTTTTTACGGATTTAAGAGCAATATGTCATCGCAAGATTCAGAGGGAGAGAGCTATGTCTCAGATCTCGTTGCCAATCTCCAAGTCTATGGAGATGTGGATTCTTATGGTTGGACAATAGAAGAGGAGGAAGAGGCTGACCTGAAAAGAATTGAACCTTCAAGCGATGAGGAAGAAGAAGAAGTACCGTTGCCTGGACCCGAATACATGCATGTGGAATTCAAAAAGTCAAGTCTACCAAACAAGGTTACCCCCTCCAATACACGCTTTACCCTTTATCGTCGTACGCAGGTAGACACCACTGCTGCCTCCTCTAGCAAAGCTCCTCCTCTGATGGAAGGAGCAGTGATCGTCACCAACAAACTTCGCAAGGAAAATCTAGACCTTAAGCGAGAAGTTGGCAAGCTTAATGAGGAGATCCGTATCCTAATGGGCATTATCGCTAAGGGGATCACCTCATCACTACCATCACCCAAGAAGGACGCTTGAGTACATGGGTATGGGCACCACCCTTAGCTTGTTCCAGGCTTGGGGGAGGTGCCCCGGTATCGTATCACCATTTTTTACCATTACCATCTATCTTAGTTCGATCCTTAGCTATTTCGTGATTTAGGGGAATAAAATTTCAGATTTGCTTTGCTTAAAGTTTTTGCTTTGAGATCTATCTATCCTTGTAATCGAGTGTGAGAGTTATATAATAAAGATTAATTGAGTTTGTTTGCTTTACTTTCATGCGCCTATCATCATAGCATGCCAATAAAAGAAATAGAAAAGATCATATGCTTATTTCATGAGGAGTGATGACTTCACATAGAAATGGTATAAGTGATAAAAGATGTTGATAACAAACAAACATAGCCTTAGTAATTAACATAATGTATGCAAGATTATGATAGAGAAGAGGAGATTCACATATAAATACACTATCTTGGACACCTTCTATGATTGTGAGCCCCTATCAAATATTATATAATGATCGAATGTTGATATTGGACATGGAAGACAACATAATGATCATGATTGTTTACATTTGCATAGAAGTTATATTGTCATGGATCCTTTAACATGTGGTGCTTGCTTTAGATCTTTTGCTAGCCAAAATTTTCTGTACTAAGTAGAGATACTACTTGTGCATCAAATAATCCCTTGAACCTAGTTTCTTTCCATGAGAGTCCACCATACCTACCTATGGATTGAATAAGATCCTTCAAGGAAGTTGTCATCGGTGCACACATCAATACAAATTGATTCTAAGTATGTATGATCTTTTATTGTAAGGGAAAATAAGCTTTGTACGATCTTGTGATGGCGAAGAAATAAAAGCGACAAAGTGCATAATAAAGTTCGCTATCACAAGGGGCAATATAAAGTGACGTTCCTTTGCATTAAGAGTTTGCACAATCAAGTTGGCAAGCATCATGTGTTGAGGAAAGGTCCGGATATATATATATTCAGTTGGATGTAGGAAATCATGACCCATTATTGTTGACGCTATCCTTGAGATAAATGAGTTGGGTGGCAACTAATCAAGCACCCATCTTCCTATGTGTCCGACGGAAACATGAGCTCTAAAAAATATGCAATGAGTGTCAACAATCATAGAAGGCTAAATGATAGTTGAGTATGTGAACTTGCTAGAATAAAAGCTCTTACATAGACTCTTATCTTGAATATGATCAATTATGATTATCTCAATGACTAATAGCATCGTCTGTTGGTTGTCAATGAAGTTTATGCTTCATACTTCTTCAGTTGTGAATAGATCGTTACTTGTTTATGAGAAGCTATATGATGGAAAACCTTGCTGCTATGCTAATATTCACGATGCTCTCATGTCTGTATTCTATTTTTATCGACTTCTCTCTCTCAAATCATGTGGTCATTATTTTCGAGCTCGGCTTTCGCTTGAGGACAAGCGAGGTCTAAGCTTGGGGGAGTTGATACGTCCATTTTGCATCATGATTTCTTATTGATATTTATGTTATTCTTGTCCATTATTCCTTATTATCATACAATTCTTATGCCTTTTCCCTCTGAATATGCAAGGTACATCACAAAGAGGGCAAACTCTGGAAACTAGAATTCTGGACCGGGAAACCCAGAAAAAGGCAGAAAAATCACCAGACTCCAAATGACCTGAAACTTCACGGAGATTTTTTATGAAATATTTAAGAATTATTGGGCCAAAAATATACCATAGGGGGGTCACCTGCTGGCCACAAGCCAACAGGGCGCGCCCACCCCCTGGGCGCGCCCTGATGGCTTGTGGGGCCCCAGCAGGCCTCCCGACCCCCCTCTTCTCCTATATGGTGTGTTTTACCCTATAAATAATCATAAGCAACCTTTCGGGATGAAGCGCCACCATATCGAGGCGGAAACCTGGGCAGAGGCACTTTTGCACTCCGGCAGGCTGATTCTGCCAGGGAAACTTCTCTTTGGGAGGGGGAGATCGAAGCCATCGTCATCACCAACGCTTCCACCTTCGTGGGAGGACCAATCTTCATCAACATCTTCACCAACACCATCTCATCTCAAACCCTAGTTCATCTCTTGTATTCAATCTTTGTCCCAAAACCTCAGATTGGTACCTATGGGTTGCTAGTAGTGTTGATTACCTCTTGTAGTTTGATGCTTGTTGGTTTACTTGGTAAAAGATATTATGTTCAGATCCTTGATCTTCATTATTATACCTCTGATATTGAACATGTTGATGAGGTGTGAGTAGTTACTATTGTTCCTGAGGACATGGGAGAAGTCTTGTTATAAGTAATCATGTGAAGTTGGTATTCGTTCGATATTTTGATGATATGTATGTTGTTACTTCTCTTAGTGGTCTCATGTGAATGTCGACTATATGACACTTCACCATGTTATGGGCCTAAGGGAAGTCATTGTGGAGTAACAAGTAGATGGTGGGTTGCTAGAGTGACACATGCTTAAACCCCAGTTTATGCATTGCTTCATAAGGGGCTGATTTGGATCCACACGTTTCATGCTATGGTTAGATTTATCTTAATTCTTCTTTCGTAGTTGCGGATTCTTGCGAAAGGGGCTAATCATAAGTGGGTTGCTTGTTCAAGTAAGAACAAAACCTTAGCACCGGTCCACCCACATATCAAAAAATCAAAGTAGCGAACGCGAATCAACTCAACATGATGAACATGACTAGACAGTAACTCCCATGTTCCCTCGGGAGCGCTTGCTTCATATAAGAATACTTTCCGGCATGTCCTTTGCTACAAAAAGGATTGGGATACCTTGCTGCACCTTGGTTACTATTGTTACTTGTTACAAATTATCCTGTTGCAAAACTATCTACTACTGTTGCTCACAGCACTTGCAGAGAATACCATGCTGAAAACTGCTTATCATTTCCTTCTGTTGCTCGTTGGGTTCGACACTCTTACTTATCAAAAGGACTATGATTGATCCCTTATACTTTTAGGTCATCATACCCTAAGGAAACTATTTGGTATACCTTCTATGTCAGATCCAAAGGCAAGGTCTTTGTTGCTAAGAATGGATCCTTTCTAGAGAAGGAGTTTCTCTCAAAAGAATTGAGTGGGAGGAAGGTGGAACTTGATGAGGTTATTGAACCTTCACTTCAATTGGAGAGTGCCGCAACACAAAAAAATGTTCATGTGATGCCTACACCAGTTGAAGAGGAAGCTAATGATGATGATCATGAAGCTTCGGATCAAGTCACTACCGAACCTCGTAGGTCGACAAGGACACGTACTGCCCCGAGTGGTACGGTAATCCTGTCTTGGAAGTCATGTTGTTGGACAACGGTGAGCCTACAAACTATGAGGGAGTGATGATGGGCCCGGATTCCGACAAATGGCTAGAGGCTCTGAAATCCGAGATATGATCCATGTATGAAAGCCAAGTATGGACTTTGGTAGACTTGCCCATTGACCGGCATGCCATTAAGTACAAATGGATCTTTAAGAAGAAGACAGACGCTGATGATAATGTCGCTATCTATAAATCTCAACTTGTCGCAAAGGGGTTTCTAACAAGTTCAAGGAGTTGACTACGATGAGACTTTCTCACCCGTAGCGATGCTAAAGTCTGTTAGTATTATGTTAGCAATTGCTGCACTTTTTGATTATGAAATCTGGCAGATGGATGTCAAGACTACATTCCTTAACGGTTTCCTTAAGGAAAGGTTGTATGTGATACAAATGGAAGGTTTCGTCGATTCTAAGGATGCTAAAAGGTATGCAAGCTCCAGTGATCCTTATATGGACTGGTGCAAGCAGGAGTTGGAATATATGCTTTGATGCGGTGATCAAAGATTTTGGGTTTATAAAAAGTTTATGAAGAAACTTGTATTTACAAGAAACTGAGTGGGAGCTCTATAACATTTCTGATAAGTATATGTGGATGACATATTGTTGATTAGAAATGATGTAGAATTTTTGGAAAGCATAAAGGGTTGTTTGAAAGGAGTTTTCCAAAGGAAGACCTGGGTAAAGCTGCTTACATATTGAGCATCAAGCTCTATAGATATAGATCAAGACGCTTGATAAGACTTTCACAGAGCACACACCTTGACAAGATTTTGAAGGAGTTCAAACTGGATCAGTCAAAGAAGGAGTTCTTGCATGTATTGTATGGTGTGAAGTTGAGTAAGACTCAAAGCTCGACCACGTCAGAAGAAAGAGAAAGGATGAAGGTCGTCCCCTATGCCTCAGCCATAGGTTCTATTACATATGGCATGTTGTGTACCATACCTGATGTGTCCCTTGCCATGAGTCTGGCAAGGGGGTACACGAGTGATCCATGAGTGGATCACTGGACAACGGTCAAGATTATCCTTAGGTACCTACACAAGACTAAGGAATTGTTTCTCGGTTATGGAGGTGATAAAGAGTTCATCATAAAGGGTTATGTTGATGCAAGCTTTGACACCGATCTGGATGACTCCGAGTCACGAATCGGATACGTATAGTGGAGTAGTCATTTGGAATAGCTCCAAGTGGAGCATGGTAGCAACATCTACAGTATGACATATAGATTTGCAAAGTTACACATGGATCTGAATGTTGCAGACCCGTTGACTAAAATCTCTCTCACACGGAAAACATGATCAGACTCCATAATTCATTGGATGTTAATCACATGGTGATGTGAACTAGATTATTGACTCTAGTGCAAGTGGGAGACTGTTGAAAATATGCCCTAGAGGCAATAATAAATTGGTTATTATCATATTTCCTTATTCATGATAAACGTTTATTATCCATGTTAGAATTGTATTGACCGGAAACTCAGATACATGTGTGGATACATAGACAACACAATGTCCCTAGTGAGCCTCTACTAGACTAGCTCGTTGATCAAAGATGGTTATGGTTTCCTAACCATGGACATGAGTTGTCATTTGATAACGGGATCACATCATTAGGAGAACAATGTGATGGACAAGACCCAACCGTAAGCTTAGCATTTGATCGTATCACTTAAGTATTGCGATTGCTTTCTTCATGTCAAGTATCTGTTCCTAAGACCATGAGATCATGCAACTCCCGAATACCGGAGGAATACATTGTGTGCTATCAAACTTTATTTCATAAGTGGTGATCATAAAGGTGCTCTACAGGTATCTCCGAGGGTGTCTATTGGGTTGGCGTGAATCGAGACTGGGATTTGTCACTTCGTATGATGGAGGGGTATCTCTGGGCCCTCTCGGTAATCAACATCACTAGAAGCTTGCAAGCAATGTGGCTAATGAGTTAGTCACGGGATCTTGTATTATGGAACAAGTAAAGAGACTTGCCGATAACGAGATTGAACTAGGCATGGAGATACCGATGATCGAATCTCTGGCAAGTAACATACCGACAAACAAAGGGAACTGCATACGGGATTGACTGAATCCTTGACATCGTGGTTTAACCGATAAACATCTTCCTGGAATATGTAGGAACCAATATGGGCATCCATGTCCTCCTATTGGTTATTGGATGAAGAGGTGTCTCGGTCATGTCTACATGATTCTCGAACCCGTAGGGTACGCACGCTTAACGTTCGATGACACTAGAGTAGTATTAGGACATGTACGTTGGTGACCAAATGTTGTTTGGAGTATCAGATGAGATCCCGTACATCACGAGGAGCTCCGGAATGGTCCGGAGGTAAATATTTATATATGGGAAGTCATATTTTGGCTACCGGAAAAGTTTCGGGTTTTGCCGGTATTGTAGCGGGAAGCTTCCGGAGGATTCCGGAGGGGTCCGTAAGTCCATGGAGGGTTCCACTATGCCCCTTAGGCCAGCATGGGCTGTAGGGGGATGCACTAGCCTTATTGGGCCAGCCCCAAGGGCCCATGCGGCTAGGGGGTTAGAAACCTTCAGGGTCATGGCACCTCGGAGGTGCCTTGGGGAGGGAGGACTCCTCCCTCCTGGCCACCACCCCCTCCCTTGGAGGAGGGGTCGAGGCTGCGCCCTCTCCTCCCCGTCGCCCCTATATATAGTGGAGGAGAGGGAAGGCAGCCGCACCCAAGCCCTTGGCGCACCCTCCCTCTCTCCCTACCCCGTTTTCTCCTCAAATTGCTTCTACGGTAGCGCTTGGCGAAGCGCTGCCGGCATTGCTCCACCACCACCACCACACCGTCGTGCTGCCGGAGATCCCATCTACTACTCCGTCCTTGCTCGCTGGATCAAGGAGGCGGAAACGTCATCGAGCCGCATGTGTGCTGAACGCTAGATCGGATCAGATCGCGATTGGATCGTGAAGAGTACGACTACATCATCCGCGTTATAAACGCTCTGCTTAACGGTCTACAAGGGTACGTGGACACACTCCCCCTCTCATTTCTATGCATCTCCATAGATAGATCTTGGGTTTTGTAGGAATTCTTTTTGTTTTCCATGCAACGTTCCCCAACAAGATTACCCCTGTCATTTGCAACTTTTACCAAATAAAACTATCAATTATCATAAAATTGTTGTTTTTATATAAACAAATTTGACATGGGGCATACTCAATAGTGTGGTTGAAAAAAATGTAAGTATCTATGTGTACGACGACTTTACAATGAAGATAATCGTACATCGATAATTGACGCATCAATGTGTATTAAATAGGTCCAACAACTCATGGAGTGTGAACTACGTACTATGCGAGGAAAGACATCTAGAGAGTGCTCGACGCACGAAACGTTAAGTCTAAAACTCCCGACGATACGATCATCACAAGGTCCCTCACATTCCGACACCCAACCTCGCTTCCCATCCTTTTTAAGTTTTTTCAAGAGTACATGTGCATGTAAAGCTATTATAGCATGATGATCCTTGACATATTACCAGGGCTACCCTCGCGGGTGGTAAGTTGAAAGGTACATGAATAAAATATGGCTCATGGGTATACGAAGACTAGTCAAGAGAGGGCGTGTTCATGGCTCATAGTGAGCCACTCGTTATCATCCATACGAAGGCCTCCTATAACCTGGGCTTCTATCTTCGTCTTTGACTTTGTCGTTTGTTACTCTCTCTTTTTCTACTCACTGACCATGGTGATTTGTTTGAACTTTTGTTAACCAGTTTAGACTTGTGTTGACCTTGGTAATTTAGTTAGACTTTTGTTAACCAGCCTTGACTTGCATGATCATCTTTCATTTGTGTTGCCGTCCAAATTGATTCTGTGTAGGGCTTTTTTCGCAAATCTTTTCATTGATAGAATAAGTTGAAACGAGAACAAAGGGAGGGTACATCACATGACACAATCCATAAGATGTAAACATGGTGCCCGGAGCAAAAATAAAAGGGATGTTGGGCCCAAACAGAAACAACAACACAACGCTAAACTACCCTGGCCAAGAGAAACAACCCAAACAAAAACGATGTCCCAAGTCTTGAAATCTAGCACCGGGCATGACATGAGCAAGCAGGACGTGCCTTCATGAAGGGGAATGACGTCGTGACGTCGTCGTCATCCAATTTGAGGAACCGGACATGGGGTTTCCGTCGATGCTCAAAGAGGGGCACAAAGAGAGGTCGTGGTAGTGCCTCCAAGAAGAGGACGACACACACATGTGTTGCCGCTGCTAGCATCAACAAGCTGAGCATGTATTTCACCCCGGCATATGTCCAAACAATCCCAAAGCCGCTGGGACAGAATCCAAAGATGGGGAACATGTCACAATGCGAGTGCTGCCACTGTTGGAAGGGGAGCTACACCCGTCGATGAACACATGAGCATTGGATCTGTGGAGGAGGAACGAGGCAGGATGACAGTCAAGGTTGGAGAGGCGATGGTCGGGCGTAGAGAGCGAGCACACGAGATGCAACGACAACCAGCAACGTCGGCGAGCCAGGATCTGGAGAGACATTGATCTGGACTGATGAGACCGAAGGCGTAAAGGCCCCGACGAGCCAAGGAAGTCGAAAAGGGTACAAAGCACGGGGCCGGAGTCACCATGGAAGAGAACGCCAACGATCCATGGTAACTTCGGAATGCAGGACCGGAGCAACGACGACATGATCCACCATATGTAGCCCACCACACCCTCGAGATCAATAGATCCACACCACCACCAAGCATAATGAATGCATGCCCGCACGGGCCCAGATTAGGCCCGCCTGTAGCACGAGCGCGCAAAGCAGTTGTCTGCGCACCACAAAAACGTCCAGGGTGCACAACCACAACCAACGCACATGGGCCACAAGATGCGATGGCGCTCACCGGAGCCCTTCATCGCAACCCCCATGGCCAGGCCCACCGGTCGATCTCACATGCTCAGCAAGGATGGCCGCCGCCGACGAAAGCGCCAGAGAAGGGAGGCCCCGCCACTCGACGAGGAGAAGTGTCCTTCGCCGGAAGAAGGTGCCATCCCCGTAGACGAGCGTGCCCCGTGTCGTCGGGAGAGCGGCGCAGGGGGTGAGGTCGTGCGTTCTAAACAAATATTTTGGATGGTTATGATCTATGCACGACTAAGCAAGACCCGTCCATGTAATGTAGTGTGAACATTTACAATAATAGATATATACCATGTAAAAACATTTAAAAGAAGACTATAACGATGACGTAAACGCATTTTAAAGATGAATATAATAATATTGATTTAGTATCATGGATATTAATACTTCTTCGATTTGTAATAAGTGTTGTGGTTTTTGTTTAATTTTCTATAAGCTTGATCAAAGTTTATAAAATTCGACTTAAGACGTTGATACGCGGGCTTAAGATGTTGAGACACCTATGCAGACTGTAAATGAAAACACTGCGTGTACTAAAATGTCGACGGCGAGAGGATAGCCCAAGCCCAGCTGACACCCTGAGCTTCCTTCCCCTAATCCCCGCGAAGGAAAGCGAAATGTGAAAAATCGCGGAGCACACCCTCGTCCCCGTCGTCCGCCAGTGGCAACTGGCAACCAATTCGCTCTCCCCTTCCCCATTCTCGCTCCCCAGTCCGTCTCCGGACTCCGCACGACGCGCACCGGCGGTCCACCTCGTCGCCGTGTCTCGCGTTCGCGGCAGCTCGGCGCAACGGTGGCCGCCTCCGCCGGCTGCCTCTCTCCACCGGACAAGCACAGTAGCATACTAGCAGCAAGGTATTAAGCACTCTCTCGACTAGCTCGTAGCAATTTGCTACGCTGCCTGCTGATTGCGCCCGATTGCTAGGTCGGGCCATGTCGAGCGCGGTGGTGAACGGGCTGGCCGGCGCCGGCGGCGGCATCATCGCCCAGATCATCACATACCCCCTCCAGACCGTACCTACCTCTCTCCCCTCCCGCTACAACTAGTTCCACTACTCCCCTTCAATCAGCTCACTCCCTTCGTTTCCTGGTGATGTGTCGAGCAGGTGAACACCCGGCAGCAGACAGAGAGGTCAGCGAAGAAGAAGAAGGCCGGTAGCGGTGGCTCCGACGCTTCCACCCTCTTCCAGATGCTCCAGGTGATTCCTCTTAGGTACTATAATCGTTTTTTTACAGTTGCCAGGTGCCATTGTCCTAGTGGTTAATTGTGAGGGATTCAAGTGACTGCAGCTGGTCAAAACGGAAGGCTGGGGTGGGTTGTACAGCGGCCTCAAACCCTCACTTATTGGCACCGCTGCCTCGCAGGTAAACCACAATAGTTTCATAATTTTGATCTGTTTTTACTGTCTGTGTAACATTATTCTCGAACAATCATGGACCCATGGTGCTCTTTCGGTCTTTCCCAGTAAGTGACACCTGGAAAATTCCATCTACTCTGATTGACTTATGTATCATATTTGTGGGTTTTCATCTGCAGGGAATCTATTACTACTTCTATCAGCTTCTCAAGAACAAGGTGGAAGATGTGGCAGCTGCTCGTGGGAAAAAAGGCCTAGGGGATGGCACTGTTGGGATGTTTTCTTGGCTTGTTATTGCAGCTGTTGCTGGGTAAGTCAACCTACTTGCGACCAGTCACTTATTTTTCTTGAAATGAGAATGAAAAAGAAATCCTGGATGGGGCTGTTCAGTTATGTATTGGTGTTTGTGTAAGAGGGCATTCCAGCAGCATGGATGCAATCAAACAAAGGCCTTTGCAGAAGAGTTGTGCAGTTGCGCCTGTGGAAGCTTTGACTTTGACATGAACATCTAAATGTTCACTGACTGTTGAAACTTGAAATCATTTTGAACTAGATAGCAGATGATAATATGCAATTAATGCTAATGTATGGGCATCTATGAGCCTATAACTGTTGCCCTGATCCTGCCTGTGACTGACCAAAGCAATGGTTCACATTAAGCTGTAAGCTTGTAATTCTGTCCAGCCAAGGCTGTTTCTGTTCTGATGACTTATAATTTTACCATATCCCAAACTCAATCACCTTACACTCCTTCATAGTTGTTTAGTGGATCATATCCCCTTCACAATGAATGGTCAGTGGCAACTTCTAGATGAAATTTATCTTTAGTGTGTACACTTAGGTGATATGGGTTGGGTTGGTTGCAGGGACAAATATAACGGGAATAACCAACCAGAGATGAACATAACACGTAAACGGCTAAATAATAGGAATAGTCCATAAGGATATCAGGGTTCTATTTCCCCGCAGCCATCTAGTTTTATTACCTCTATTGTAGCGCTGCAGTCCTTTCATCCAGGTTGTATCTGTTTGGATTATGCATCTTTAAGTTATTCATGAATACCATGCCACGTGTTTCAGTTCTTGGCAGTTATCTCGGTTTATTTATTGGTAAAAACTGAAGCATTTCTATGAATAAAAAAAAACAAGTTGCATGAGATATTGAGATTGATCCTTAGGCATGCTCATGGAATTCCTTCTCTGCTTCAGGTCAATCAATGTTCTTCTTACAATTCCAATATGGGTTCTTGTCACACGTATGCAGGTAAACTTTATTAAACGAACTTCCTTTTAAAATTTGGCATGAGAACCACTGAATTTCATTGAACAAAAGAGTTACCAGAAGACTACAAGATTCGAAATAGTCTTAATGAGACCATATTGTAGTGAAGCAGCGTGACGGTTTCTGCTACATCCTTATACATGTGTACTGTGTTTGCTTTGCCTTTGGTGATGACAAGGAATCCACGAACGGGTCCCATTCCATTACCAAAGGACAATGGTTACTACTCCCTCTTTCTCATAATATAAGAGCATTTTTGACACTACACTAGTGTCAAAAACGCTCTTATAGTATGGGACGGAGGGGGTACTTATTAGGCCACGTCATCCTTTTGTGTATTTAGTTGGAAGTCCATATGGTCGTTACCAGGCATGTACTAGTAATGCAACCACTATTACAAAAAACTGTGCAAAGGTTTTGCACACTCTTAAGAATAATAATTATGATGCAACCACTAATAGTTTGCAATGTTGTCTATATGCTATTCCATAGAAAGTAATTCTTTATTTATATCTGGTCAGTAGATGATTTTCCGCCTACTTTTCAGACACATACGCAAGCAGAAAGGAAGGTGATAGAGTCCAAGAGGGAGCTTTTGCTTAAGGAAATATCCAGGGCCAATTCAATGGATGCTCATATTCTTAAGGATAGATTAGCTAAACTTGATTCTGAAAAACCTCGCCCATATGGCACACTTCAAGCGGTGAGCACTCTTTTTCTCAAGTTGTTGAATGTTCTTACCATTCTGATTCCTTAAATAGAAAATACTAAACATCGAAATTAAAATACCGTTTCTGAGGGGCCCCAGCCATATATCTTTTAAAAATGTAATTACTGATGATATTTCTGCTGGAATTGTTGAGTTTAAACTTTAAGTTACATTAAGCTTGTCTGTAGAGCCTACAAGCACCAGATAGGCCGATCACCTTATTTTTTGTAGGCTTGATTAGTGCACCCTATATGACAAATATCATCTGCTAAAACTTCCATCCGTATATTTGAACAGTAACGATGACTGGCATTAGAACACTGCAGTGTCCAGTCTTGCTAATTAACTTTCTACTTCTCAACTGAAGTTACAAGACATAATCATACTTACTACTATCAGTGTTAAACAGATCCGGGAGGTCTATCGTGAATCCGGCATAAGTGGATTCTGGAAAGGACTTATTCCGACACTAATTATGGTCAGTTATCTGTTTCAAGAACATCAGAACCAAAATTTAGTGGACATATATGTAATTCCATTGGTTGAACCATGTGAACCTTCAGGTATGCAATCCATCAATTCAGTTTATGATATATGAAACACTGTCAAAGCGTCTCCAGTCAAAGCGGTCTGGAAAGCGATTCCCCAAGAAGAACATCACTGCTATGGAGGTATGGGATGTTTATCTATAGCTCATGTCCCTATGTTCATGAATATATGTTATTCTGGACTGTTTAATCACTGGCTGTTGACTGTTATCATAATGTCTTCCCAGACGCTTTATTTTTCTGTTTCTAGAAACTTGCATGTGCCTGTGACTGTCTTCCTAGAAACTTTGTTTTCTATGTACTATTTATACCAAGTGCAGGTTTATATCTCTTTTATATATGAATAGTAATACTTGCTTGATGCTTCATATAATAAATATTCTTCATTGGCGATGCAATTATCTCAGATCACTTCTCTACAATTCTAGCACATTCTGTTACATGATTGTATTTCAACATACACACCGTGATTATTTGAGAAAGCTACATCATTTAGTGGCACAAAGGGCCAGGGCATTATAGATACTTTATTTAGGCATGCTTGCATGTTGTACAATGTCCAGTTTGTGAGGTGACTTCAGGGAGGAGGATCCTTGACTCCTTGTTATATCTTGCTCCATTTTGGTACAAATTAATTATTGCAGTTAGGCAATTAGTTATTTCTCTTTGTCTCGTTCGACATCCCAGATCTATATTTGTTTGTTTGTACTTCAAATCCAAAGCTAAACAATAATGCAAGCTTTTGGAAATATTCTCACATATATTTCTATATTTCATTCTCACTGTTTCCCCTTGGACAGGTATTCTTATTAGGTGCAATAGCAAAGCTGGGAGCTACTGTTGTGACCTACCCGCTGTTAGTGGTCAAGGTAAAAAATGTTTGGGAGACCAGTTTCAGTTTTCACTTCATCACCTGCAAACTTTATCACTAATGTGCTGCCCTACCCATACTTATCCGAAGCACATCTTTGAAAAATACTTTGTGGCAGAAAGATGCCCCTAATTAGAAATTTTTGGAAAAATCTGAAACATCTGGTATTTGTTAACTTATCCAAATGAGTCAATTGGATTATACCAAGTTGAACTGCAAAGCAGACTCTGATAAAAGAGGTTTATTTCCATTTTGTTAGTCTGTTTCTCAGTTCTAGCAAAGAAACTACTACTTGATCTCCTGCAGTGCAGTATTGAGAAAAATAGCCCCATCAGCAGGCTCACCATCTAGTACCTGACTCATAGCATCATGAATGTCTGGTTCTGTCATCTATGTGACCACACAACACCATTAATATTTCACTCAAAAAGAGTTGAATATGGATCTATTGTGGAATGTGGATGCAACTAGTTGCACCTTTAAAGTCAATCAGATATGCATGCAACTACGCAGCCTATTCCGGGTGGCTTGAAAAGGGGTTTACATTAACAGCAAAGAAGTTATGTTCTGTTCATTCTGTTTTGATCATTGTATTGTATCCCCTTGCAGTCTAGGTTGCAGGCAAAACAAGAAATTGGCAGGAACGCGGCGTCCAGATATACAGGTATCTGTACCAGTATTTAACCAGAACTAGTAAAAAGCGTCGGAGTTTTAATGGTTTTCTGAACCAGTGTGCTCTGATTGTGCACGATCTGTTGTATCCTCGTTTTATGTCTTGTGCATCTACTCAGCTCACTTCTGTTCAAAACTAGCGTGACATTGACTACCTGTGTTTACCAGGTACATTGGATGCAATATTGAAGATGATTCGCTACGAGGGATTGCACGGGTTTTACAGAGGGATGGGCACAAAGATTGTACAGAGTGTATTTGCCGCCTCGGTTCTTTTTATGGTGAAGGAGGAGCTGGTCAAATTTGTAGTTCTTTTAGTTGCCAGGAGTAGGACTCTGCTTCTTACTAGATCTAACAAACGATAGATCTTGTTTCGTAATCAGATTATTTTATTGTGTCCACACATAGTATTCCTTTTGAAAATGCACTTTCAGTTCTTTATTAGTCAGAAAATCTAAAGTATATCAGATTTGCCAAAGATGTTCTTTGTGGTGCCCATTCATTTTACTGCCTCAGGAAATCCATAGTGTAAGTCCCTCAGGAAATTCATTTTACTGCCTCAGGCATTGATTTATTTTGGTTTATTGAACCGGGGGGCATGAGCCGTCTGGCAGTGTGCGACGTTGATTGTCACTGTCTCAATGACGCTGTCGCTTGGTGCAATGGCAATTGACCACTGGCATCAAGAGCTGTCTGGTCAGTTAGTTCATCGAAAGCAGCTAGCTGAACCGAGTTTGTTCGCTGGTAATCGCTACTCCCTTCGGTCCATAATGAATGCCGTGGTTTTAGTTCGAATTGCGAACTAAAACTATGACACTTGTTTTTGGTTTATAATTGGCCCGCTTTGTTGCAACGGATCTTATTCATGTGCTAAGTGCTTGGAGATAGATTCCCACCCTCCCTCTGCATTGTCTTTGTCGAGAAACGCCCCCCCCCCCCCCTTTCACGCCCTCCCACCAACGCGCACATGGGAAAATATTGCTGGGACATGTGAACCCCGGCAAGAGACCGGATCTTATTCATGTGCTAAGCGCTTGGAGATGGATTCCTCCCTCTGCATTGTATTTGTGGAGAACCCCCCCCCCCCCCCCCCTCTTTCACGCCCTCCCACCAGCGCGCATGGGAAAGTATTGCTGGGGCATGTGAACCCCGGCGAGAGACCAACACCCCCCCCCCCCCCCCCCCCCAAATCCTGGCTCGCAGCGGCATGTCATCTCCGCGAGCTGCCCCTCTCGTAGCATCACCGGTCACCGCTTGTAGCGCACCGTGTCATCCTTCTCGCAATAGCACACCATCACACTCGCAACACCGGCAACTTCATGACAGTGCAACTTGGCTCACATCATCGTGTCCACTGACGGCACCGTCGCATGGCCCTCGCAACATCGCTTGTAGCAGTCCACATGCCCCCTCACGGCATGACGTCTCTTCGATCGTAGCCTTGGCCATCACCGCTTGCAACATCACCCCGCGTCGCCACCTAGCAGCAGCGACCGTCGCTGCGTGCAGAATCATCGGACAACAGACGTTGTCGTGGTTCTAAATCGGACAGTAAAAGGGGTGTATGAACGGAGCTTGATGTACTGAGATGCAAATGGGTGACACAAGATCGTATACATGTTCAGGCCCCTCGTGGTGGAGGTAAAAACTCTAGTCATGTCTCTTTGGGAGTTATTCTTGTATATGAGAATAAGATTACAATGGTTGCGAACCCTCGGCTCAAAGCCCCATGCAGGCTTATATAGATTCTGCCATGCTCCACGGTCCACTGGATGGTCATGTTGGAAATATGCCCTAGAGGCAATCACTGGTGCAGCGACGTGCTATACAAACGGTTTTTAACCCCTTCCCGCGACGTATGTTTAAATCGTCGCCTTGCCTGTTGGGCGATAAGGGGGTCCATCCCAAACGACACGAAAAAATCATCGACGATGGTGATAAACAAATGCAAACGTTTGACAAAACTAAGCGTATGGGATGTCCGCATCTATCACAAACGAGAGTCATTGGTTAACCGTTTGAGATATGTCATACGGCCCATCTTTCCTACTCGTGTGAGATCACATTAGCATCGCACGCGCCATTATGTGGTGCAAGGTTTACGATGCGCGCTACATCACAAACAGTTCATGATTGTAAAATCATGTAGGATAAGGAGTATATCACAAACACGTACATTTTCCGACCCGTTTACGATTTGTAACTAAGTAGATAATTTAACCGTCGTACAAGTGTCGGATAAGTTTAAGAAACGTCTGAATGACGTACTCGTGTCGGACAGAATAACTATCGCATGCGCAATTCTGTGGTGCAACGTTTAAGATGCGTACTACATCACAAACAGTTTATCATTTGGAATTGTGTGTGACAAAGATACTATCACCAACGTTGAATTCGGTTGCACCGTTTGCGATATTGTCTGAAATCACACACGGTTTGGAAACGGCAATTGTGTGCGTGGTCGCACACATTTTCTATCTGTGAAACGTGTCGGATCATGAGGTATTTCACAAACGTTGAGATTTACAAACCGTGTGCGGCGTAATGACCCACAGAGCATCTTTTTCCTATTTTAATTGCTACAATTTAAAATTGTACATAATTTGAATTTGAAAGTAGGGAATAACTTTTTACATATCCATCATATACATAGATAGATAGGTTCAACAACCAATGCATTATTCGATTCACAGGTACAAACGTTCAAGAATTACGTCAACAAAAGAATTACATAAGCACCAAATAAAGAATGATGAACGACGGTTGAATACTTGTATTAAAGACGGTAAAGAAAGAGGCAAAAGATATTCTGACTGCTGTAAAAGGTGAAGCGGAATGCCCGTAGTGTGTCCTCCTTAATGTCGAATGCACACACGACTCTAGTCCAACCCCTTGTGATGGCCGACCGCCCATCCTTCAATATCTTCATGAGGACTTTTAGATAGTCATTGTAATCTGGTAGAAATACATGTACATTTGTATGTCCAACAATCATGTAGTTTGAGAGGTGATCTTGAGTAAACTGCGTTGGGAACCACTGCAAAGGAAAAAGATACATACATTATCTAACAACTCATTATGGGCAGTAAAAATGCTACAAAGTTCTGAGTTCATATATTGTAGATCACTGTTGTCTTGGACAAACTATAAATAAATAGTTTAATTGCCACATTTTGACCCATTGTACTAACAATCCTTATTAGTTACCTCACACGATGCTAGTTTATGAATATCTCATTGCCCCATACGCAAAAAGGGTCTAAGCGCGGATCTTTACTAGTGAAATATGTACCTACAAGCAACAGGTAATATTAGAAGCTAAACTGCAATTGCATAATGATGTAGTACAATACTCTCTCCGTCCCACTATATAAGATCTAACTACATCCAATATACTAACATATTGGATGCATTAACATCTTATATTATGGGGCGGAGAGAGTATAACATGGGAAACAAATATAGCCATGGGAACCAAAAACCATTAAAATAGGCATATGCTCACTACCCAAATATAGTCATTCATAATAGTATTGTTGAAATTGCATAGAACAAAGCTTGTACTTAAACATCAAATTGTATAATTGAATATCATAGAGTGAAAAAAACAGGGGTGTACTACCCAGGCTTAACAGGAAACAAAATATGACCATTGAACTGGTATTGATCAAATTGTACTGCACATTGTGAATTACTAAATAAACAAGACATACTGCAAACAACCAAATATAGCAACTGAAACTGGAAAAATGCTTATCACAAACAACCAAAAACCTTTAAAGGAGGCATATGTTCACTACAACAGACTTAACAACAACCAAATAATCATTCATATCGGTATTGTTGAAATTGCATAGAACGTACCATGTGCTTAAACATCAAATTGTATGATTGAACATCACGTTGTTAGAAAACTGAAATAAACAGGGGCGTGTTAACTACACCAGCTTTAACAAGAACCAATTGTATGATTGAACAACCAAATCTAGCAATTGAAACTGGACATATGTTCACTACAAACAACCAAAAACAGCTAAACAATGTATATGCTCATTACAGATAACCAAACATAGGCATTCATGAAATTGAACTGAACAATTCATACCCCAGCATATCAAATTGCACTTTTGAACATTACATTTTGCATGACTGAAAAAGTTTAACATGGCATGGTTAAAACCTAGCATGGCAAAAGCTACAGGCACGATCATATGAAGTTTCCCCCCTTTAAGGAGGCACGGCAAAATAAATCATGGGTTTCCTTAATTGTCACATATGGGCTCATTCCCCTTGGAAGAGCCCGAACCGTGGGTGCACACCGTGCGCTCCTGATACGTCTCCAACGTATCTATAATTTTTTATTGTTCCATGCTGATATATTATCATTCTAGGATAATTTTTGGGTCTTTATTTACCAATTTATAATATTTTTGAGCACTAACCTATTGACCCAGTGCCCAGTGCCAGTTGCTGTTTTCTGCGTGTTTTTCACTTTTCAGGTTTACAGTACCAAACGAAGTCCAATTGCCACGAAACTTTTTGATGATTTTTTCTGGACCAAAAGAAGACCTGGAAGCTTCGGAAAGAGGCCGGGGGTGATGACCCACAAGTATAGGGGGTCAATCGTAGTCCTTTCGATAAGTAAGAGTGTCGAACCCAATGAGGAGCAGAAGGAAATGACAAGCTGTTTTCAGCAAGGTAATTTCTACAAGCACTGAAATTGTAGGTAACAGGTAGTTTGATAGCAAGATAATTGGTAACGAGCAAGTAACGGTAATGGTAAATAAAATGCAACAAGATAGCCCAATCCTTTTGTGGCAAAGGACATGCCAAAACAGTCTCTTATAATAAGCAAAGCGTTCTGGAGGGTACACGGGAATTTCATCTAGTCACTTTCATCATGTTGGTTTGATTTGCGTTCGCTACTTTGATAATTTGATATGTGGGTGGACCGGTGCTTGGGTGTTGTTCTTACTTGAACAAACCTCCCACTTATGATTAACCCCCTCACAAGCATCCGCAACTACGAGAAAAGTATTAAGATAAAATATAACCATAGCATTAAACATTTGGATCCAAATCAGCCCCTTACGAAATAGCGCATAAACTAGGGTTTATGCTTCTGTCACTCTAGCAACCCATCATCTAATAACTACTCCACAATGCATTCCCTTAGGCCCAAAGATGGTGAAGTGTCATGTAGTCGACGTTCACATGACACCACTAAGGGAATCACAACATACATATCATCAAAATATCGAACACATATCAAATTCACATGATTACTTGCAACATGACTTCTCCCGTGACCTCAAGATCAAAGGTAACTACTCACAAATGATATTCATGCTCAAGATCAGAGGGGTATTAAATGGCATAATGGATCTGAACATATAATCTTCCACCAAATAAACCATATAGTAATCAACTACGAGATGTAATCAACACTACTAGTCACCCACAGGTACCAATCTGAGGTTCCGGTACAAAGGTTGAACACAAGAGATGAACTAGGGTTTGAGAGGAGATCGTGTTGTTGAAGATGTTGATGAAGATTGGCCTCCCAAAGATGAGAGGGGTGTTGGTGAGGACGATGGCTTCGATTTCCCCCTTCGGGAGGGAAGTTCCCCCGGCGGAATCGCTCCGCCGGAGGGCAAAAGTGCTCCTGCCCAAGTTCCGCCTCGAGACGGCGGCGTTCCGTCCCGAAAGTCCTCTCTCTATTTTTTCTAGGTCAAAAGACCTTAAGTACCAGAAGATGGGCACCGGAGGTGGGCTGGGCTGGCCACAACCCACCAGGGCGCGCTTGGGGGGCCTGGCGCGCCCTGGTGTCTTGTGGTCACCAGGTGGCCCCCCTCTGGTAGTTATTTGCTCCAGTATTTTTTATATATTCCAAAATAATTCTCCGTGAAGTTTCAGATTATTTGGAGATGTGCAGAATAGGTGTCTCTGATATGCTTTTTCAGGTCCAGAATTCCAGCTGTCGGCATTCTCCCTCTTTGTGTAAACCTTGCATATTATGAGAGAAAAGGCATTAGAATTACTCCATAAAGCATTATTATGCATAAAAACATTATAAATAGCAGTAGGAAATCATGATGCAAAATGGACGTATCAACTCCCCCAAGCTTAGACCTCGCTTGTCCTCAAGCTAAAGCTGATATCGAAAAACATGTCCACATGTTTTGAGAGAGAGGTGTCGATAAAAACAAAATACGGGCATAGTAGCATTATGCTTATTATCATAGCAGCAACAAACTTTGTCATAGGAATTTTTCATATAACTTTTATTATATAACTTCATCATATAACTTCTCATGAACAAGTAACAATTCATCACAACATGGAAGTATAAAGCATAAACTTTATTGAAAACCAACAAACTATGTTCTCAGTCAACTTTGCAACTACTTCATCATATTTTCAGGAAGGGTCTCGTGTCGGAGCCTTTTGGCAAGTCCACATACTCAACCATCATTTAATATTCTATGATTGCTAACACTCACAGCATACCCATGAGCAAAAAGTTTCAACCGGACAGATAGAAAGATAGGGGCTTATAGTTTCGCCTCCCAACGTATTCACCTCATGGGTGATGTCAACAATAATAACTCATGCTCACTCATATCCAACTTGATATATGTGCCTAGATCTTTCCTCACCACCTGATGCTTGCAAAAAGAAAAAGTAAAAAGGAATAGGGAAGAATACTTTGACTCTTGCATAAAAGTAAATACATAGAAGTAAAAGATAGGCCATTTGCAGAGGGAAGTAGAGGTTGTCATGCGCTTTTTGGTTTATATGCCAAATCCCTTAATGCAAAAGAATGTCACGTTATATTGCCCCTTATGATCGCAACCTTTATTATGCAGTTTGTTGCTTTTATTACTTTGCCATCACAAGTTCGTACAACGTTCAATTTTCTCTTACACTAATTGATCAAACACATTTAGAAGCAATTTTTATTGCCTTAGTGCACCGATGACAACTTACTTGAAGGATCTTACTCAATCCATAGGTAGGTATGGTGGACTCTCAAAACATGAGTTTGGGTTTATGGTTTTTGGATGCACAAGTAGTATCTCTACTTAGTGCGGAATTTTTGACTAGCAAAGATATTGAGCAAGCACCACATGTTGAAGGATCTATGACAATATAACTTCTATGTGAATATGAACAAACAAAAATCATTGCGTTGTCTTCCTTGTCCAACGTCAACAATTTTGGCATATAATATTTAATGGGGGCTCACAATCATAAAAGATGTCCAAGATAGTGTATTTGCATGTGAATCTTCTCTTCCCTTATTAATTCTTTCATGAATTGCATCATTGACCAATGCTATGTTTGTCAATCTCCAATAAATTTTACCACTTATACTTTTCCTTGTGTGATGTCATTACTTACCATAAGATTAGCATATGATCCTTTTCATTTATTTCCTTTTTATTTTGATTGCAACAAGAAAGTAAAGAAGCAAAAGCTCAAACTAACTTTATTATATAACTAGTCATCAACCCGTGCGGCTGCACGGGCTAGCCATTTCGAAATACATAAATGTAAAGTATAGACATGAATATTTACATATTGAAGATATGAATAATTTAGAAAGGTTTGTTTAAACATAATAGTATTGAAAACTAATTGGAACAATTTTGTTATCATGGAAACTATTACTATAGGGCACATTGATTGCTTGAATTGCATATGCACATTGGTTATAATAGAGCATTTGTTTTAGATTTTTGGTGCCTTGGGAAGTAGATATATAATCCTACTCCCTCCGTTCCTAAATATAAGTCTTTTTAGAGATTTCACTACGGATTACATACGGATGTATATAGACATACTTTAGAGTATAGATTCACTCATTTGCTCCGTATGTAGTCCATAGTGAAATCTCTAGAAAAACTTATATTTAGGAACGGAGGGAGTAGTTCAATATTCAGAAGTAAAAAAGTCTAACTGTGAAGAATAGTAAAACTCATATTTTGATGTCACACACAAACATTATTTGAGAACAAATGTATAGACATATTAATACCGAATTAGACTATCACCGCTATTATGTGAACTCTTTAACTTTCTTGTGTGCGTCAAGGGTTTTAGCTTTAGTTGTCGGTGAATGTGAATAGTATGGTACATAATATATAACGTGAAAAGCATGAATCTGCAAGATGCAATACAGAGACAATAATGTTTTTTGCAGTTGTTGGATCATATAAATACTTCACTTGAACATTTTGAACTATTACAAAACACCAAGAATTACATGAGAACATTTGTTGACATCTGAGTTTTAACACACATATATATATAAATTATTATTATTATTTTGTGCTACACAAATAAAGACTTGTGCGTGGATATAAATAGAGCTTCGTATGCTTTCAACTCGCATTTTTTGTGTGTGGCATGTATTGTTTTGAAAGGTAATAAATCTCATCTACCCTTGCAGTTTACATGTCCAACATCAAAGAAATATCATTTATTTAATGTAATTCATTCATACTCACAACTGCAAGGGTAAATCTGAGTTCGAATATCATCTCCAACATAAGGAGTAATTTACAGTCGGCCAAATACGAAGCTGCTAATATTATATTTCCTTATATCTGTAAGACATGTGCCATCTAATAAATGAATAGAAAAATAATTGGATATGGAACACACTTTTTTTTGTGAGAATATGGAACGCACTTGATATCCTAAGGTGGATAATCTCACATGAAAATCACCTTGCTGACAATTACGCGATGATCCCACATGGAAAATAATAATTCTTCCTTTCATAAGCATATGAAGAAGTATATCTCATATGAGCAAAGTTCAACAGAAATATAATTAAGCAGAAAGAAAACATAGCCGGGACAGTGTTTGGCTGCCTGGAGCACATGGTTCTGGGCGAAATGTTAAAAATAGTTTTCTTGTGTGAAAAACTATTGTATTTCTTTACAATAAACATGTTCATATCTTCAACATGCATGCAAATTTTCATGAAAAAATAACAATGTTGTGACCAGGCAAACAAATTGTGCTTGAAATGTAGTTTTTTAAAAACATGGAGTTTTTTTCCCATATGACAACATATGCTTTTTTTCCTCGGAACATTTTCCATGTAGTTAAATACATTAACATGTTTGCTCGCAAAAAGTCTAAATTTCCGTATTTACTATATTTCTTCGAAATTACCATCCATGGGGAGCATCTGAGCTCCGGCTCCGAATCCGGAACATTGCTAAGAAAATAACTATATTATGCCAGCTAGATACTGATGAAAATTAAAAAAAAATATTATCAACTTATGATAACCTAGCAGTCGTCAACTAAAAGAGCACACAAATATCATATCAAAAATCCATTCCTATATCAGAACAAAATCTGAAAGGGCAACCTTTGGAACGAAAATGGAAATCAGTAACAATGCACTAAAATCACAAACTACCTTCTGGCATAAAACAACAACCAACACAGGAATAGGCAATGGTTATTAACTTACATAAGCTAATATACATATGTTCTAATGATCCTTGAAAAAGACTCCCTACATATTGATATTCAACTACACCCGAACTTATGTAAAATGCAAACTAAAAGTATTTTTTAGGAGTTGCTGGCAAATCTTAATTCCTGCTAATCAAGTTATTTAGACAATACTCAACATTAAAAACCAAGATCTTCGCTGAATCACATGAATAAATCTTTGGTCTAATTGTGAAATGAGGAATGTAGATTAAATCTGCATTTGGAGATCCCATCTGTAGTCCAATAAGAGTTGATGTCGATGATCGTAGACGTGCCAGTGTGGCTTTGTTCACCACTTCGGCTCCTCTCCTGATCCATGATTGGATTTCAAGCCGGTCCTAAGCATCTCAAGATTCGTTCGGAGTTCCAGGAATATAGGAGGCACCTGCTAATATAATAATCGCCACATAATGATTCGGACACACTTATACAGGTGTAGCTAAATATGCTAGACTTAGCATTAGTAACATAGCTTCGGCAGTGAGTGAGAGCACATATGCACATGTTTATGTAGATACTGAACATGAGAATCTTGTGAAGTGATTTGTCTTATGCTGTTAATTAAGATAGTGAGAATGTGATTATTTGCACAGCAATGTGTGAATGAACATCTCCAAAAACCTACAGAATGAGAAAATTAGAAAGTCTGAAGCCTACAAATATGAGTGCAGAATGACAAATTAAACCAACAAATGTGAGTACCATTCTCCCCGACAGACACAAATACAAATGGTGTTAGTGAACGCAGATGTTAACTTTGGCTTGAAAGGGAAGTGAAATCATCATAGACGGGATCAATTTTGGTAGAAAGGCCTTCGTCTTCAGGGAGAAACTGAATAAACATAAACAGAGAACATGCATGAGATTTATTGCAGAACAAAAGAAAGCGTGACATATCCCCGCCCAGCATGAGGAAAACCTGCTATGTGCAGCATGCGCATTCACGACAATAGGGGGCGGCCATCCATCACCATTATCCCCACCAATGAGTTCATGTACTCATTCACTATCCTCAGCTTGGCCAAGAAGATTGCCTGCAGCGGACGCCGCCAATGCATGGACGTCGAAGCCATGGGGAAGCAGATACGACATCTCCACCATGCACATGATTCAGTCGGATGCAGGAAAACCCCAACGTCACCTGCACCGTTGTCGGCGTTGTGGCCGAAGATGGCACAGGTCTCCGCAAGAGCGCTTCGCCCGCAGGTGAATCCGCGAGGAGACCCTCGTCCTCTCAAAAGAGACATCCGCGAGCGGTCAGAACTTTCTTTCCCTAACATCCTCACTGGAGGTTGGAAGGTGAGGCACATCATCAATGGAATTTGAAACCCTAGGTAGGTCGACAACACACAGGGATGTAGCACAGAGAGTTGTGGCCTGCTTGAAACAGGAACGTGTGTTTTTTCTGCAGCTCAGAAGTATTTTTAGTTGAAGATGCATGGGTGAGACAGCGGGGTAGGACTCCTTTTTATTTCATATCACGGTTGTAGATAGCTTTTTTTAGGTGGTGAAAGAGGCGTGGGTGGAACACTTGTGTAGGACTCCTTGGTTATTTCATCTGACGGTTCTGGATAGCTAATCTAAAGATTGGATGGATTGGGACAGGGGGGTACGACTCCTTGGTTATTTCATCTCACGGTTGTAGATAGCTTTTTTTTAGGCGATGAAAGAGGCGTGGGTGGAACAGTTGTATAGGACTCCTTGGTTATTTCATCTGACGGTCCTGGATAGCTAATCTAAGGATTGGATGGACAAATTTGCTTAGTTTCGAGGATTAACGTGGAGCCTCGTATGGTGCATCCAATTAGTAAATATAAGACTCTCACTCGATTACATAGATAGATAGATCACGAAACTAGCACTCGAAAATAGATTATACTAAACTTTTATTCAACTAGATCACGAAAGAGCTAAGGATCGAACTAAAATAGGTAAAGGTAAATAAAAGTGATAGTGATACGATACCGGGGCATCTCCCCCAAGCTTGGCTCAAGCCAAGGGGAGTGCCCATACCCGTGTACTCAAATCTTCTTTGGTGGTGGAGATGATGAAGGTGGTGGTGATGAAGTGTCACACTTTAGCCTCAATAGGTACTCCAATTTACGGATGACGCTCCGAAGGGTGATGATGTGCTCCTCTAGCAAAATATTTTCACGAGTGAGAAATTTATTCTGAACACGTTCGAAAGCCCTAAAAGCTTCAATTTCAGTGGGGGTGAGATGATTGTAATAAGGTCGAAGGATATCTTCTTCTTCCTCCTATTTTGTTGGCATGGATTGCCCTCCTTCTTGAGCTTGATCCCTCATAGCTTCCTTGCCCTTATCTTCATTGTTGGCTTCTTTTGGCTCCTCTCTCTTCAGCTCCATCTTCATCAACCAAGCATCTTCTTTTACGTTATTGGAGGAGGGCGAAGACATGATGCCTGGCTTGATTGATCTGATATGAAAACAACACGAAACAAGAACAGGGGATTTTTCTACGATGCGGTGGTCAAAACAATCGGGGGTAATATAAAGATTTTTTATCTTGGGAAGCAAGAATATGGGAGGAAAACAGAGTCGGGAAGGTGCCCGAGGGGGGCACAACCCACCAGGGCGCGCCAGGCAAGGCAAGCGCGCCTTGGTTGTTTATTTCTTATTTTCCTAATTTTTGTAATATTCCAAAACTAACAGAAAATATTTTTGCGGATTTTTCAGGATTCTGGAGTGTTCCGAAAGGTTTCTTTTATGTGTTCCTCCGGTGTCATGGTTTGGATAATATTGATTTCAACATTAATAGGCGTACCTGAGATATAGTGGTTAATTCTTTGCCCATTGACCACCTTCGGGTTAGTACCTTCGGCATTATTAATCTTGATAGCTCCAGAACGATAAACCTCTTCGATAACATATGATCCTTCCCATTTGGAAAGAAGCTTTCCTGCAAAAAATCTAAAACGAGAGTTGTACAAAAGAACATATTCTCCAACTTTGAATTCCCGCTTTTGGATTCTTTTGTCATGCCATCTTTTAACTTTTTCTTTGAATAGTTTGGCATTTTCATAAGCTTGGGTTCTCCATTCATTTATTGAGCTAATATCAAATAACCTCTTTTCACCGACAAGTTTGAAATCATAATTGAGTTCTTTAATTGCCCAAAATGCTTTATGTTCTAACTCTAGAGGCAAATGACAAGCTTTTCCATATACCATTTTGTATGGAGACATACCCATAGGATTTTTATAAGCTGTTCTATAGGCCCAAAGTGCATCATCTAGTTTCTTAGACCAATTCTTTCGGGACCTATTGACAGTTTTTTGTAATATTAATTTTATTTCTCTATTGCTAAGTTCAACTTGACCACTAGATTGAGGATGATAGGGTGATGCAATTCTATGGTTAACATCATATTTAGCAAGCATTTTACGGAAAGCACCATGAATAAAGTGTGAACCACCATCAGTCATTAAATATCTAGGGACTCCAAACCTCAGGAAGATAACTTCTTTAAGCATTTTAATGGAGGTGTTATGATCAGCACTACTAGTTGGAGTAGCTTCTACCCACTTAGTAACATAATCAACAGCAACCAAAATATGAGTATACCCATTAGAGGAAGGAAAAGGTCCCATATAGTCAAAACCCCAAACATCAAATGGTTCAACAACAAGTGAGTAATTCATAGGCATTTCCTGACGCTTACCGATATTGCCAATTCTTTGACATTCATCACAAGAAAAGACAAACTTACGGGCATCCTTGAAGAGAGTAGGCCAATAAAAACCAGATTGCAATACCTTGTGAGCAGTTCTACCTCCCGCATGATGTCCTCCATAGGCTTCGGAATGACATTTCCGTAGGATTTGTTCTTGTTCATGCTCAGGTACACAACGTCTAATAATACCATCTACCCCTTCTTTATAAAGATGTGGGGCATCCCAAAAGTAATGTCTTAAATCATAGAAGAATTTTTTCTTTTGTTGGTATGTGAAACTAGGTGGTATATATTTAGCAACAATGTAGTTAGCATAATCAGCATACCAAGGAGTGTTTTGAGAAACATTTATTCCAGCTAACTGTTCATCAGGAAAACTATCATCAATAGGTAGTGGGTCATCAAGAATATTTTCTAACCTACACAAGTATCAGCTACGGGATTCTCAGCTCCTTTCCTATCAGTGATATGTAAATAAAATTCTTGAAGCAAGAGAACCCACCTAATGAGTCTAGGTTTAGCATCTTTCTTTTCCATAAGATATTTTATAGCAGCATGATCAGTGTGAACAATAACTTTGGAATCAACAATGTAAGATCTAAATTTATCACAAGCAAACACAACTGCTAAAAAATCCTTTTCAGTAGTAGCATAATTTCTTTGGGCACTGTCTAGAGTTTTGCTAGCATAATGGATAACCTTTAATTTATTATCAACTCTTTGTCCTAGAACAGCACCAACAACATAATCACTAGCATCACACATAATTTCAAAAGGCAAATTCCAATCAGGTGGTTGAACAATAGGTGCGGAAGTTAAGGCTTTCTTGAGTGTTTCAAAGGCTTCTACACAATCATCATAAAAAACAAATGGAATATCCTTTTGTAAAAGATTAGTAAGAGGCCTAGAAATTTTAGAGAAGTCTTTAATAAACCTCCTATAGAAATCAGCATGACCAAGGAAACTCTGAATACCTTTAATATCTTTAGGACATGGCATTTTCTCAATTGCATCAACCTTAGCTTTATCCACCTCAATACCTCGCTCAGATATTTTATGCCCCAAGACAATACCTTCATTAACCATAAAGTGGCACTTCTCCCAATTCAAGACGAGATTAGTTTATTCACATCTCTGCAAAACTCGATCAAGGTTGCTTAAGCAATCATCAAAAGAAGTTCCGTAAACAGAAAAATCATCCATGAAAACCTCCACAATCTTTTCACAAAAATCGGAGAATATAGCAGTCATACATTTTTGAAGGTAGCAGGTGCATTGCATAAACCAAAAGGCATACGTCTATAAGCATAGGTTCCAAAAGGACAAGTAAAGGTGGTTTTCTCTTGATCAGATTGTGATACAGGTATTTGAGAGAAACCAGAATATCCATCCAGAAAACAAAAGTGTGTGTGCTTAGATAATCCTTCTAGCATTTGATCAATGAAAGGCAGAGGGTAATGATCTTTTCTAGTAGCTTTATTTAATTTTCTAAAATCAATTGCCATTCTATAGCCAGTGACAATTCTCTGTGGGATAAGTTCATTTTTATCATTAGGAACAACAGTAATACCTCCCTTCTTAGGGACACAATGAACGGGACTTACCCATCTACTATCAGCTATGGGATAGATTATACATGCTTTCAGAAGCTTTAGTATTTTAGTTCTTACCACTTCTTTCATCTTAGGATTCAGTCGTCGTTGGTGATCAACAACGAGTTTAGCATCAGGTTCCATATTGATCTTGTGCTGAGATAGAGTGGGACTAATGCCCTTAAGATCATCAAGAGTATATCTAATAGCAGCCCGGTGCTTCCTCAGAATTTTTAATAATCTTTCTTCTTCATATTCTGAAAGGTTAGCACTAATAATAACATGATATATCTTTTTCTCATCAAGATAAGCATACTTCAAAGTGTCAAGCAATTGTTTTAATTCAAACACAGGATCACCTTTAGGTGGAGGAGGACCTCCTAGAGTTTCAATAGGCAAATTGTGTTTTAGGAGAGGTTGTTGTTCAAAGAAAATTTTATCTATTTCATTTCTTTCATGCAAGTGCATATCATTTTCATGGTCTAGCAAATATTGTTCTAGTGGATCAGTAGGAGGAATGACAATAGAAGCAAGACCAATTATTTCATCCTTACTGGATAATTCTTTATTACGAGGCTGTCTACTAAACATGGAAAAATTAAACTCATGATACACATCACCAAAATTAACACTGCCAGTTTCTCTATTGCAATCTATCTTAGCATTAACAGTGTTCAAGAAAGGCCTGCCAAAGATAATGGGACAAAAGTCATCTTGTGGGTAACCAAGAACTAGAAAATCAGTAGGATATTTTATTTTCCCACACAAGACTTCAACATCTCTAACAATCCCAAGTGGTGTGATGGTGTCTCTATTAGCAAGTTTAATAGTAACATCAATGTCTTCTATTTCAGCGGGTGCTATGTCATTCATAATTTCTTGGTATAAGGTAAAAGGAATAGCACTCACACTAGCACCCATATCACATACACCATGATAGCAGTGATCTCCTATTTTAACTAAGACAATAGGCATGCCAACTACGGGTCCGTGTTTATCTTTTTCATCGGGTTTGGCAATTCTAGCAGCTTCATCACAGAAGTAAATAACATGCCCATCAATATTTTCTACCAAGAGATCTTTAACCATAGCAACACTAGGTTCTAATTTAATTTGTTCAGAGGGCTTAGGTGCTTTAATATTACTTTTGCGAATCACAGTTGATACCTTAGCATGTTCCTTTATCCTAACAGGGAAAGGAGGTTTTTCAATATAAGCGGTAGGCACAACTGGATCAACATTGTAAATGATAGTTTCATCTTTAGCTATGACCGGTTCTTTAATTTCTTCTTTAATAGGGGGATGATATTTAAACCACTTCTCCTTAGGGAGATCAACATGAGTAGCAAATGATTCACAGAAAGAGGCTACTATCTCAGAGTCAAGTCCATATTTAGTGCTAAACTTGTGAAAAGCATCGGTATTCATAAAAGATTTAACACAATCAAACTTAAGCTTAATACCTGACTCGTTACCTTCGTCGACTTCCCAATCTTCAGAGTTGCGTTTAATTCTTTCTAAGAGACCCCACTTGAATTCAATAGTCTTCTTCATAAAAGAACCAGTACAAGAAGTATCGAGCATGGATCGATCATTATGAGAAAGCCGAGCATAAAAGTTATGAATAATAATTTCTCTCGGGATATCATGATTGGGGCATGAATATAACATTGACTTAAGCCTCCCCCAAGATAGAGCGATGCTTTCTCCTTCACGAGGCCAAAAATTATATATATAATTCCGATCACGATGAACTAGATGCATAGGATAAAACTTTTGTTGGAATTCTAATTGCAATCGATTCCAATTCCATGATCCAATATCATCACATAGCCTATAATATGTCAATGCTTTTCCATTCAAGGATAAAGGGAAAACCTTCTTCTTAACTTTATCTCCGGATAAACCAGCAAGCTTAAATAATCCACAAATTTCATCCACATGTATTAGATGCATATCGGGATGTTCAGTTCCGTCTCCTGCATAAGGATTTGCTAGCAGTTGTTCTACCATACCCGAAGGAATTTCATAACCAATATTTTCAGTAGGTGCAGTAGGTTGAGGGGCAACTAATTGTGGTTCCGGTCGAGGTGAAGATACCCCGAACAAACCCCTCAAAGGATTGTTTTCCATAGTAGCAAGTGACAATAAATTTCAGCACGTAGTATAAGTTTTTCCTTACCGATTTCCACTTACCAAGAGCGCTTCACTCCCTGGCAATGGCGCCAGAAAAGAGTCTTGATGACCCACAAGTATAGGGGGTCAATCGTAGTCCTTTCGATAAGTAAGAGTGTCGAACCCAACGAGGAGCAGAAGGAAATGACAAGCGGTTTTCAGCAAGGTAATTTCTACAAGCACTGAAATTGTAGGTAACAGGTAGTTTGATAGCAAGATAATTGGTAACGAGCAAGTAACGGTAACGGTAAATAAAATGCAGCAATATAGCCCAATCCTTTTGTGGCAAAGGACAGGCCAAAATGGTCTCTTATAATAAGCAAAGCGTTCTTGAGGGTACACGGGAATTTCATCTAGTCACTTTCATCATGTTCGTTTGATTTACGTTCGCTACTTTGATAATTTGATATGTGGGTGGACCGGTGCTTGGGTGATGTTCTTACTTGAACAAACCTCCCACTTATGATTAACCCCCTCGCAAGCATCCACAACTACGAGAAAACTATTAAGATAAAATCTAACCGTAGCATTAAACATTTGGATCCAAATCAGCCCCTTACGAAATAGCGCATAAACTAAGGTATAAGCTTCTGTCACTCTAGCAACCCATCATCTAATAACTACTCCACAATGCATTCCCTTAGTCCCAAAGATGGTAAAGTGTCATGTAGTCGATGTTCACATGACACCACTAAGGGAATCACAACATACATATCATCAAAATACCGAACACATATCAAATTCACATGATTACTTGCAACATGACTTCTCCCGTGACCTCAAGAACAAAGGTAACTACTCACAAATGATATTCATGCTCAAGATCAGAGGGGTATTAAGTAGCATAATGGATCTGAACATATAAGCTTCCACCAAATAAACCATATAGTAATCAACTACAAGATGTAATCAACACTACTAGTCACCCACAGGTACCAATCTGAGGTTCCGGTACAAAGGTTGAACACAAGAGATGAACTAGGGTTTGAGAGGAGATCGTGTTGTTGAAGATGTTGATGAAGATTGGCCTCCCAAAGATGAGAGGGGTGTTGGTGATGACGATGGCTTCGATTTCCCCCTCCGGGAGGGAAGTTCCCTCGGCGGAATCGCTCCACCGAAGGGCAAAAGTGCTCCTGCCCAAGTTCCGCCTCGAGACGGCGGCGTTCCATCCCAAAATTCCTCCCTCTATTTTTTCTAGGTCAAAGACCTTAAGTACCAGAAGATGGGCACCGGAGGTGGGCTGGGCTGACCACAACCCACCAGGGCGCGCCTGGGGGGTCTGGTGCGCCCTAGTGTCTTGTGGTCACCAGGTGGCCCCCCTCCGGTAGTTATTTGCTCCAGTATTTTTTTTATATATTCCAAAATAATTCTCTGTGAAGTTTCAGCTTATTTGGAGATGTGCAGAATAGGTGTCTCTGATATGCTTTTTCAGGTCCAGAATTCCAGCTGCCGGCATTCTCCCTCTTTGTGTAAACTTTGCATATTATGAGAGAAAAGGCATTAGAATTACTCCATAAAGCATTATTATGCATAAAAACATTATAAATAACACTAGGAAATCATGATGCAAAATTGACGTATCGGGGGGCCGCACGAGGGCCGTACAAGCCAACAGGACGCGCCCCAGGGGGGTGCCCCGATGGCTTGTGCCTCCCTCGGGCGTCTCCCGACGCCCCTCTCTGATCTATAAATTCTCTTTCACCCTAAAAATAATAGAGGCAGTCCCGAAACCCTTTTTACGCCGCCGCAAGTCTTTGTTCCTCCGCGAGGCCATCTGGAGCTCCGTTCCGGTACGCTGCCGGAGGGGGGATCGATCATGGAGGGCCTCTACATCAACCTTGCTGCCCTCATGATGATGTGTGAGTAGTTCACCACAGACCTATGGGTCCATAGCTAGTACCTAGATGGCAATCTCTTTATCTCTTGAGCTTCAATACAATGATCATCGCATCTTCGCTTTGATCTATCCGATGTAATCCTATTGTGCGGTGTGTTTGTTGGGATCCGATGAATTGTGGGTTTATGTTCAGATTATTCATGAAAATTATTTGAGATACCTCTAATATATATTGTCTCTTAATTGCATGATCATTATAGCTTCGTAATGCTCTCCGATTTATTTATGTGCTTTGGCCAAGTAGATTGATATTTCATCGGTGGGAGTGGTGCATTGTGGTAGGTTCAACCTGACGAGTTTCTATATCCCAGTGACAAAGTAGGGGACAAGATGCGTCTTTGTGTTGTTGCTACTAAGGATAACATGATGGGGTTCATTCATATTGCTTGATTTTACTTTGTCTACATCATGTCATCGTTCTCCTTGCATTACCCCGTTTTACTTAATACTCTAGATGCATGCTGGATAGCGGTCGATGAGTGGAGTAATAGTAATAGGTGCAGGCAGGAGTTGGCCTATTTGTTTATGGACGTGATGCCTATATATACATGATCATTGCCATGAAAATCGCATAACTATCCGCTTTTCTATCAATTGCCCAACAGTAATTTGTTACCCACCGTATGCTGCCTACATGAGAGATGCCGCTAGGGAAAACTATGGCCCCCCGGGTCTATTCACTTATATATATTTACAATCGCTACTATTACCTTGCTGCCTTTATTTACTTTTTATTTTATTTTGCAATTTACAATTATCTACAATTATCTACACAACTCATTTGCTTGCAAATAACGAGATCAAGGGGATTGACAACCCTCTTGCCCGCGTTGGGTGCAAGTTGTTTGTTCATTTGTGTGCAGCCGCTGAAGACGGTTGAGGATTGATATTCCTATTGGTTTGATAAACCTTGGTTTCATAACTGAGGGAAAGTACTTACCCACTTTGTGCTGCGATAACCCGTTCCTCTTCATGAAAAACCCAACGCAGATCACGAGTATCAACTCCGTGTTGTCGCATCTTGGATCCTTCCCTTTGGAAGAGCACGGCTGTAGGGTGCTCTCCCTGGCATCGTGGATGGGCTATTTCCCCTTGGAAGAGACGGATAGGGCGCCCTTGTCATCGTTGTCGCCGTCATGAGGCCTGACTTGGCAGCTAACAATGTCGAGACACCGCCATGGAACGCGACCTTTAGAAATGACAAAAGGGTCTCGATGGCGATGAAGGAAAATTCCTGACAACGAGGCATAGTAGATCAGTGGCGGGGCCATGGAGGAGATCCACTAGGGTTGAACCAGAGGGGGTGGGTGTGCTCCACTTAACCTGTGGCATAGCCCGCGTCAAGCCGTCACTGTCGACGAGCTTGATGTCGTAGCCAAGGTTGTCAGAATCACGATTCTTTTGTATGATTCTACGACTTTACAATCCAAACTAACCCCTCTGATTCTACGATTTTAGTTCATAAAATCTACGATTCTATGATCCTGATAGTTAAGATTCTACGATTTGCGATCCTGCCATCGGAGCTTTGATTCGATTCAAAATCACGATTCTAACAACCTTGGTCATAGCTGGTTGCAATGCTCTGGAGTGGGGGTGGGGATGGGGATCTGTGGGAAAGGGGGTGTTTCACAGGCCGGCATAAGGGGGTGGACTCGAGTTGTGCGTGAATTTGACATGGAGGAGCACTACTGTCAAATGCACACACGACTCTAGTCCAACCCCTTGTGATGGATCTTCATGAGTACTTCCAGATAGTCATTGTAGTCTGGCCAAGGTTGACACTGGAGTCGGGGGTGGCGGCGGTGAGCTAGCTAGGGTTCGAGCGAGGGAGGAGTGGTGTGTGTGTGAGCGGAGGTTTTCCTCTTCTTCTTTTTTGACGTAATCTGAGCAAAGGTTTTGTGGTGCGGGGGGGAGGGGGGTAGGTGGTGTTTGAGGAAATGCCGCGGCTACTGAAAATTTTACTAGGGGGGAGTGCAATGCCGGGATACCGGGGCTACTGAAAATTTGGATTACAGGATTGAAGCGGCATGGCCCGGGAGCAACAAACATCGCACACTGCCCAAACATAATAAGTGTGAGCTATCAAATAGGAAAAACACGTGGAACCGCCATTTTTCAAATCGCTCAAGGCGGTAGATATTTTTGAGATTTCAAGGGAGGTCTCGTGGTGCCCAATCGTGTGACCGTGCTGATGTGACAGGGCACGACCGTGGTACACAGGTAGTCGGAGGGAATGGTGTCTGTTAAGTGTACAATCGCAAACGGTTGTTTCGGTCAAATCATCTTCTATTTACTCCTATAATAATAATATATAGGAGCATTTCGCCAAAAAAAATCGGGAAATGGGTTAGAACACAAACACACCTGCATGTGGAACAAAAATATTTATGCAAAGGGTGGTTTGATATGTTCAAATACCCAATGCGCAACTTTGATGTGGCACATGTCTCGTCTGCCGTCACTTCCTGCCGGCGGGAGGGAATCCTAGCTATGAATACATGCCCCCAACTAGGTCTCGCGACTCACCCTGCCGTTACACAAAAATGAAACCTACATGAATCCAGCATGGTCAAAGCACCCTCGTCTCACTTCTGGTCGAAGGTGGACGGTGGCACATGCGCCTCGCAACACGGACATCCCCGCCCCCACCGAGGTTCATGACGTACGCATTATAGTCCTCTCTCTCTCTCTCTCTTTCTTTCTTTCTTTCTCTCTCTCTCTCTCACACACACACTTCGAGTCGGTTGGAGGGCATCTCACCAAGACATTCTCTAACATGGACCAAAGAATCAACCTTGGTCAAACCTCTCTCGGTGTCGGTCGAAGTGATGACATCCACCAAGGCCCATGAATGGGCGTGACACCGATAACCACGTGGTGGAGTGTCCGATGACAGCTATCACCTGCATGTGGCACAAACATATGTACGGAAGTGTTGTGTTGCGTTTGAATTAATTAATATACCTGATACACAACTTTGATGTGGCACATGCTTTGGAACCAAAAAACTCCCCCGCCCCAAGAGCGAGGGTTCATGGCGCATATAGCTAGTCTATCGAGCGCCGATGGGAGCGATTCACGCGTACGTAGCCATGTGCTCATACTTTGGTAAGGAAACTCATTGACCTATAATATATACCATAACACAAACCAAGAACAATCCACCGGGGTAACCTCTCTCTCATTGTAAGTCAATGTGATGGACATCCACGCGGGCCCATGAATGGCCTTCCCATCAACAACCTCATGAAGGAGTTTCCGAAGACAACCACTGTCTAAGCGTGGATCAAACATATGTATGGAAATGTTGTGTGATGTTTAAATACCCAAAACACAAACTTTGATGTGGCACCTTCCTCGCTAATCGTAAAGTCCCCACACGGAGTGAGGTTCACGACACGTAGTATATATATGCCCCCCCGATTCGAGCTGGTGGGAGGCATTCATGTGTACACATGCGCTCAAATTATACCATGTAATCTCGCACCATGACCTATCGTAAACACAAACCAAAAAAGAATTCACGGTAATTAACCTCTCTCGTTGCGGTCAAAGTGATGGACCACACACGAGGTCACGGATGGGAGCGACGTTGATAACTGCGCGAGGGGGGCGATGTCCAAGGACAACCACCGCCTCCATGTTGTCCTAATATATGTATGGAGGTGTTGTGTGATGTTTTGAATACCCAATGAACACCTTTGATGTGGCACCTTCGCAAACCGGACCCCCCCCCACGGAGATTCACGACGTGTACACTTACTTGTAGCCGGTGGGAGAACGTGTACACATGCGCTCAAACATTCGTCTGTAATCTCACCATGATCTACACCAAAACACAGACCAAGACGAATCTACCTTTGATCAAACCCCCCTCGCCGCGCCATTCAAAATGATAGATCGCGTGGGGGCAGCGAATGGGTGTGTCGCTGGTAACTGCATGAGGGAGTGTACGAGGGCCACCACCGCATGCATGTGACACAAACATATGCATGAAAAAGGGCATGAGATGCTTTAAATACCCAATGCATGACTTTTGATGTGGCACGTGCCTCACAAACCGGACAACCCCACACGGTGGCTTACGACGCATAGTGTGCCGGACGCCCGGACCCCCCACTCCAACCCGTCCCACCACACCACCGCCACTTCGATGCATGCATGTCAAACTTTTTCTGTAGTGAACATGTGGCAATAGGAGTGTCGTGGTAAATTTTGGTTTTTTTAGAGAACATTAATACGTTTTTATACATTAAATTAATTCCTTAGGGATTTAATTTGTAGATTTCAAATTTGAACTATAAGCACACGTGGTTGTGCGCCAAAATGGATTAGAAAACCATTTTTTGTGTCTTGGGTGCATGTTTAGTCCCCATGCAAGGAAAGGCAATAAATTTCAAACATCTCAGCATCGTGGCTCGGCCGGAAACATTGAGAGTCTTGGTTCTCAAATTCCAGCAAATCACAAGCTAAGCTAGAATTCATGAAACATTGACATGATTTCATGATATGGAACAAATAGGCCGTGGTAAATAAATTGTCTAATTCGAGACAAGTTTTCATCTAAGCTTCTTGCAGACGGGGGCTTATTAATAGATGCAACACATAACTGTCACGTTAACATCGCAAACGGTTTATTAACCCAACCCATTGGCGTTACAACAAAAATGTACGTGTCGTAGCTTAATTTAAGTAATAATAAAGCGGTAGAATTAATCCTCAAAAAAGAAAAACAATACACGCCCCGCGATACATGCGAGCAGATCTGATTTGATGGGATGCATGCTAGTAGGCCGCCGTGCAGGCTGACCGGGAGGCGTGCGAGCAGGTGTGTGAATTGATGGGAGGCGTGTTCGCTGCGCAGTCTCACACGGAGATGTGTCGTCAGGTGTGTGAATCGACGGTATGCATGCCAGCAGTCCACTGCAAAGGCTCACCGATAGGCGAGCTGCCCCTTTAAACCGCCACCTGCCTCCCTCCCAACTGCTCTATTAACGGCGCCCGAGCCGCTGGTTTTAATAGGAGGCCGCACACCCCATTCTCGCTACACACACACACAATCCTCTCTCCCCACCTGCATCCTCTCCGCCATTCTCATTCGTCATCAGCAGCCTCCCCCAAGTGCACCTTGGGAGGGAGTGACCACGTCGGGGCCGGCGAAGCACCCAAGCACATCATGAAGCTGGGCAAAGAGATTGTCGTCGCCGCAGATGATATGCCGCATGGACAGCAGTGCGGCCTTGACGCCGTCGTCGCTGTCATTCTTCCCTAGCCGGAGCCGATGGTCCATAGCGACTCCGACGACCACTCCGGCGACTCCGACGACTCCGACGGAGAACCAGTTGGTCATCTATACCCATTTTTGGTAAATACATCGTAGCTAGGTTTTCTCTGGTTACAGATTATCTGTACAAATGCTTTTGCTAATAATCTGATCGACTAGGGTAAGTGATTGTGCTAATAATTCGTAGCCAGATCTTACAATCCATTTGAATGTCCTACATAGATGACTACCATTTTTTGACATGTACTAGTATTTACAATCCATTCGTAGCCACATCTTACAATCCATTCGTAGCCAGATCTCAATTTATGCATTTCTTTCATCAATATCACTTGAGAATTTAATTTAGGGTTCACGTTGTCACATGATATATTATGTTTCATAAACTCCACCTTGCTGAATTCACATTGTAAAATATATTGACGTCACATTTTTTTACTATATGTATAGGTGTTATCTGACGATGTCGACAACCAGGATGAAGATGCCCAGGAGAGGTTCAAGAGGCAAACCCTCAGGGAGGTTAAGGCTGGAAAGCATAACAGGCGTGTCTGGAAGAATGGGGGCTATGGATGCCCGTTGCACAACCATAGGGTTAACAACACGTATTCTAGTGTTCTGGCGCATGCAAGAGGACGAGCCGTTGGCTCCTTCAGGCGGAAGTATTCTCGCAGGATGGCGCACGCCGAGTTCCTGGAGAATCTTAATGATCAAGCACGAAGATGAGATGTTGGATTGAATCTGTCTAGTTTGTGTGTATTATATCTATGATGGACTATATATGTTTATCGGTTGACCTACATGTTGGCAAGACTATGTGTAATGAACTAATAGTGCAATGTAATTACAGTCTTAAACTGCAATAAGTCTGGTTTATTTGATTTTATGCGTATCTTAGACCAACCTATGATTGAACACAACACACATAGCTTATTAGCGTGAATCGTCTGTGTTACTTTCAGTTTTCCACATCGTTTTATAATAAAAACTGTTTGCCCACAACACGCACAACTTTGGGCTGAAGTTGGCAAAACAAATTGTACATGTACGATGCATATTAGGGTGAATGTTTAGCGTTGGTAATTTTCCCTCCAGAATGGAACTATGTGCGATGACTTTCATTGTGTTGCGTCACTTGTGTTCTGATTGGCCAGAAAGCATCCCCACGGATCACACGTCTGAACCGCAGGATGTACACAGATCGAACGGTTGTCTGTATCTCCATCACACTGGAGTGCTAGTTTTTTTGAGAGTGATATTTTTGATTTATCACACACTGTTGGGTCTAGTAAACCGTTGCCTCCGAAGCACATTATTCTGGGGTGATATTTATGCTTTATCACACACAGTTAGGTCTATGAACCGTTGCCTCGGAAGCACATTATTCTAGGACAGAAAACCCTCAGCACCCACACGTCACAAAACCCTCACTTGCCCCCTCCCTCTCCCCGTCCCAGTAGCATCTACACTCCTCCGGGACTCTGCATGTCACCGCTTATCCCCGTGGCAACCACTTAGCTCGACGCCTGTCACTGCCGTCGGTTGCCCCTAAACGCAACCGTATTTCGCCATTGCCGCTTGACGCGGCCTATCGATACTGACTTTCTTGACGTTCCTCGCCGTCAACCCAGCTCATCCGATTGGGGAATCTTCGGTATTGGTTTTTCCCCATGGAGAACCAGGTAACTAATCTACTTAAATATTTCCGCTCATCTCTTATCCCAGTCTGTCTGCCTCTTTTAATCACCCGGCCGAAATCGTCGTGGATTCATGTTCCTTCTAGCTCCGGGGGTTATCCTCCTTTTCGAAAAAATGTTCCTTCTAGATGATTTGAGGGTTTTCATTCATAGAGTGTACAGTGCAAGGACACATCAGGGATATGCGGCCTCGGCCACACAGCCGAGGAGCTCCATCTCACCGTACCAGACGACTTCATGAAGCGCACGGTATGTTCAACCTCACACTACCTGGGTTGGCATGGCCTATAAGTTTTCTGAACCTATACTATATATTGCTACATTTGGATAAAAGGTGCCACATGCAGCATATACGTCAAAGGTGATCTTCTTCTTCTTCTTCTTCTTCTTCTTCTTCTTCTTCTACTACTACAATATTAGGCAAATTAATGATGTATTGTTCTTTTGTTTACTCTCATATATATTTGCATGACATCATGGTTACATTATCTGTTTATTTATATTTTTTCCTTTCGTATCAACTGATGTGCTATTCTTTTAAGTACTCCCATATTAGCATGTTACCCTGTTCTTTAACAATCTTATCAATTCCTGCAATACATCCCTTGCTTTGCAACAACAACTATAGTGCTAAATCTTGGCCTTTACATAACTGAAGACTCCAGGGATGTCATATTGAGCACAAACCACGGATTTACAATCGTTGTTTCTGTAAAACTTGATGAAGGTTGTCACTCCTATTTTGAAGCGGGCCTTTGGGCAGAAATTTCTAAGTTTTATGTATTGAAAGCTGGTACTAAAATTACATTACACCTAAAAGAGCCTGGTCATACGATAAATGCTAACTTCCCCGACGACACCATCCATCTAGACTTTGTTGGAAGTAAGTGTGCTTTCTAGTATCCGCATGTTGACTTGCGTAGCAATATGAAAGTAATTGTGTAGTATTTCAGCAACCAATTGGGATTTCATTTTCTGAATCTGTTAAATCTGTTCCTACCGAGTAACTTCTAATTACCAATGCGCTACACTTCTGCCCTGATCTAACTACATAATCACTATCCTCCACTACTCTACTCATGTCAGAAAGTGCCGCCACCGATACTCCGGAGGTGGAGGACAATGTTGCCAACAAGCGGAGGCGGGCCGTGATACGTCTCTGTCGTATCTACTTTTCCTCACACTTTTGCCCTTGTTTTGGACTCTAATTTGCATGATTTGAATGAAACTAACCCGGACTGACGCTGTTTTCAGCAGAACTACCATGGTGTTGTTCTTTGTGCAGAAATAAAAGTTCTCGGAACTGGACGAAACTTTTTGGAGATTTATTTTAAAATAAATAAAAAATACTAGAGCTAAGAACCATCGGAGGGGGGCCCCTGGCTGGGCACGATACACCAGGGCGCGCCAGCCCCCCCATGCGCGCCCTGGTGGGTTGTGCCCACCTCGTGGCCCCACTGACCCTAATTCCGACGCTATAAAATCCTATTTTTGGAGAAAAAAATCAGAGAGAAAGTTTCATCGCATTTTACGATACGAAGCCGTTGTCACCTCCTGTTCTTCATCGGGAGGCCAGATCTGGAGCCCGTTTGGGGCTCCGGAGAGGGGAATCTTCGGTCTTCGTCATCATCAACCCTTCTCCATCGCCAATTCCATGATGCTCCCCATCGGGAGGGAGTAATTCCTTCGTAGGCTTGCTGGTCGGTGAGGAGTTGGATGAGATTCATCATGTAATCGAGTTAGTTTTGTTAGGGATTGATCCCTAGTATCCACTATGTTCTGAGATTGATGTTGCTATGACTTTGCTATGCTTAATGCTTGTCACTAGGGCCCGAGTGCCATGATTTCAGATCTGAACCGTTTATGCTATCACCATTATATCCATGTTCTTGATCCGATCTTGCTAGTCATATGCACCTATTACGTGTTCTGATCCGCAAACCCCGGAGTGACAATAGTCAGGATACTTTCTGGTGATGACCGTAGTTTGAGGAGTTCATGTATTCACCGTGTGTTAATGCTTTGTTCCGGTTCTCTATTAAAAGGAGGCCTTAATATCCCTTAGTTTCCTTATGGACCCCGCTGCCACGGGAGGGTAGGACAAAAGATGTCATGCAAGTTCTTTTCCATAAGCACGTATGACTATTTACGGAATGCATGCCTACATTACATTTATGAACTGGAGCTAGTTCTGTGTCGCCCTAGGTTATGACTGTTATATGATGAATATCATCCAATGAGTTCACCGATCCAGTGCCTACGAGTTTTCCACTTATTGTTTTTGCTAAGTTACTACTGCTGCTGCTACTGTTCCAACTGTTACAAAACTATTGCTGCTACTGCTACTGTTACCGTTACTGCTACTACTGCTATCAAGCTATCATATTACTGTGCTACTGATCACTTTGCTGCAGATATTTAATCTCTAGGTGTGGTTGAATTGACAACTCAACTGCTAATACTCTCAAATATTCTTTGGCTCCCCTTGTGTCAAATCTATAAATTTGGGTTGAATACTCTACCTCGAAAACTGTTGCGATCACTTATACTTGTGGGTTATCAAGACCTTTTTCTCGCGCCGTTGCCGGGGAGCATAGCTATATTTGTTGAGTCACTTGGGATTTATATCAATTGATCACTATGAAGAATCTGAAGGATCCAAGAACCAAGATTTTTCCCTCTAAGACGAGGGGAGGTAAGGAATTGCCATCGAGCTCTGCACTTGATTCACCTTCGGTTATGAGTAAGCTTGCAACACCACCACATGCTATTAATCCTGATATGTCGCAAGTTATTGATGATGCTACTTCTGCTATGAATGATGCTTATGATGCCATGCTTGATGATAATGTGCCACTAGGTGAATTTCTTGATTAACAAATTGCTAGAGCCAAAGAGAATGAAATTGCTGAAACTGATGAGATCGATGAAACTGATGATTATGAAACACCTATTAGTCCTAGTTCTCCTCCATTTGAAATGCCTAAGATACCTAAAGGTTACGTTATGGACGAGGAGGTAACTAGAGAAATTCTTTCTTGCAAGGATAGAAACGATCTTAAGAAATTGCTACGCAAGTATAAGGAAAAGACTTTGAATGCTAGAATGAAATGTGGTCCTAAGTTTTCTACTTCACCTATCTTTGTTACCGATAAGGATTATGAATTCTCTATCGACCCAGAGTTAATTACTTTGGTTGAATCTGATCCTTTCCATGGCTATGAAACTGAAACTGTAGTGGCACATCTTACTAAACTGAATGATATAGCCACCCTTTTTGCTAATGATGAGAAAATTCGCTACTATTACATTCTCAAGTTATTTTCGTTCTCATTAAAGGGTGATGCTAAGACATGGTACAATACTCTTACTCCTGGTTGTGTGCGTAGTCCCCATGATATGATTTACTATTTCTCTGAAAAATATTTTCCTGCTCATAAGAAACAAGCTGCCTTACAGGAAATATTTAACTTTGTGCAAAGTGAAGAAGAGAGTCTCCCACAAGCTTGGGGGAGGCTTCTCCAGTTGCTTAATGCTTTGCCTGATCACCCTCTCAAGAAAAATGAAATACTTGATATCTTCTATAATGGACTAACTGATGCTTCTAGGGACTTCCTAGATAGTTGTGCTGGTTGTGTTTTCAGGGAACGAACTGTTGAACAAGCTGAGGAATTATTGAATAACATATTGAAGAATTATGATGATTGGACTCTTCCTGAACCACCGCGCAAACCCGCTCCAAAGAAGAGGGGTATCTTATTTCTTAGTCCTGAAGATATGCAAGAGGCAAAGAAATCTATGAAGGAAAAATGTATTAAAGCCGAGGATGTTAAGAATTTACCACCTATTGAAGAATACATGGCCTTGACACATCACAACCTCCACAGGTGGTAGAGGTAAATTCTTTATTAAAGTTTGATGAAGGTGATATCCCTCACAATAAACATCCTAGTTAGTGCTTATATGAGTTTGACAACTATATTATGAAGCAAGATCATTTCAATGCACATGTCCTGAAACAATTGAAATACAATTCTGATATGATTGCTGGTTTGAGTGACTTGCTATTTAGAATCAGTAATGATGTTAGAGGTGTAGGAAAGCATGCCTCTATGGTTCAAACTCAGTTAGAATGCTAAGTCTCAAAAAGAATTGGTTGATGAAATGAATAATAATATGAATGATTTTGCTGCTAGAGTAGTAACTAGAGGAGGTAGAATGACCCAAGAACCACTTTATCCTGAAGGTCATCCTAAAAGAATTGAACAAGACTCCCAGAGAATTAATACTGATGCACCTAATCCTTCTAAAAATAAAAAGAAAAAGAAAAATGATAGGACTTAGCATAACTCTAGTGAACCTGGGATACAAAAACCTCCTGATAATAATGGTGTCTTTATTTCCGATGCTGAAACTCAGTCTGGTAATGAACATTCGCCTTGTAATAATGAAAATGATAATGATGTTGTTCATGAAGATGCTCAACCTAACAATGATAAAGAACCTGATAATGATGTTGAAATAGAGCCTGATGTTGATCTTGATAACCCACAACCTAAAAATAAACGTTATGATAAAAGAGACTTTGTGGCTAGAAAACATGGTAAAGAAAGAGAGCCATGGGTTCAGAAACCCATGCCCTTTCCACCTAAACCATCCAAGAAAAGGGATGATGAAGAATTTGAACGCTTTGCTGAAATGATTAGGCCAGTCTTTTTGCGTACCCGTTTAACTGATATCTTAAAGATTGCCCCTTATGCAAAATACATGAAAGAGATCATAACTAATAAAAGAAAGATACCTGAAGCTGAAATATCCACCATGCTTGCTAATTACTCTTTTAAGGATGGAGTACCTAAAAACTTGGAGATCCTGGAATAGCAACTATACCTTGCTCATTAAAAGAAACTATGTCAAAACTGCTTTGTGTGATTTGGGAGCCGGTGTTAGTGTTATGCATTTCTCCTTATATAAAAGACTTGATTTGAATAAACTCACACCTACTGAGATATCATTGCAAATGGCTGACAAATCAACTGCCATACCTATCGGTATTTGTGAGGATGTGCCCGTTGTTGTTGCAAATGTTACTATCTTAATGGACTTTGTTATTCTTGAGATGCCCGAGGACGACAACATGTCGATTATCCTCGGTAGACCCTTTTTGAATACTGCAGGGGTTGTTATTGATTGCAATAAAAGCAAAGTCACTTTTCATATCAATGGTAATGAGCACACGGTGCACTTTCTGAAGAAACAATTTCAAGTGAATGGTATAAATGTTATTCAGGAATCCCCGACCATCACTATTAGAAGTTTTCAATTACCTCTACCTACTGCCAAAAAGAAATATGATATACTTATTGTTGGGGATATGCATATCCCCATTGAGGTAACTTAGTGTTTTACGAAAGTTCTTCGATTTCATGCTAATCGGAAGTGGTTGTTAATAAGACTTGATCAACCTTATTAATGGATCATTTTTGAGAGGTATGAAGTTGATGAATCTACTAAGCACAACTCTCTGCTCCCACATTTTATTTTCTGTTTTAGTTAGTCAAATAAAATAAAATGCCATGATTATTCTGTTTTCTGTTTTCTTCGTGCAATAAAATTGACCCAAAAATAAAAGTTCTCGGAATGTCCTGAAAATTTGATATGATTTTTTCTGAATATTTCTGAATTTCTGGTGCAAACAATACTAGAGGGGGGGTGCACCTGGTGCCCACAAGACACCAGGGCGCGCCAGCACCCCCAGGCGCGCCCTGGTGGGTTGTGGCCCCCACGTGGGACCCATCACTTATTCCTTTAGCCCACATCATCCCCTACCTCCAAAAAAATCACCACAACCACCATTCTCGTGTTCTTGCTCTCAAACCCACGGATTTCGATCTCTTTGCTCGAAGCTCCGTTTCCGAAACTGTTTGGAGGGGTTGCTACTTGGTATGTGACTCCTCCATTGCTCCAATTAGTTTTTGATTTAGTGGGTTATTTTTAGAGTAATTAGCTACTCTTGGTGCTGTTGTAGATGAGCTTGCATGTTGAATTCTTAGAGTTCTAAGTAGTTTGAATGCTTAATATGGCCTCTATGCATGCTTAGGAGTAGTTCCTATCAATTTCACGAAGTTTTGTTGACAAAATTTTGTGTCTCAAAAATATTTCAGAAATTTGTTCACAAATAAAAATGCAATTCTTTAGGAGTTCTTCGAGGAGGAGATACTCGGAGACCTCATCAAGTGGAAGCTCGGTTCGACAATCTTAGGTTGATCCAAGTGAAAGCTTGATGCGAGATGCCGCCACCAAATCATGCTTGTGGTCATGCGACGAGTTCATGGAAGGTGCAGGTATTAAGGGGGAATTTGAACAATTTATCCACAATATAGAACTTGTTGCCTTCATCGCAGATAAGTGTCCTCAACATCTCGAACTCACGAAAACATTCACAAAGAAATTTAAATATTTTCCTCGTGAGTCTAGAGTTTCGTTTAACCTTTATGACCGTTCCTTCACCATGCCTTTACAATTGTTCAGTGAAACATGCAAACTTCCACCTTGGGGTTCCCTTGATGAACCAAAAAAATCTGAATACGAGTCATTCTTAGTTGATCTTTGCAATGGTGAAGATAGGGGAGTAACACAAGGGAGAATTAAAAGCATCCATTTTCCATCAATACAATATTTTGCACTCTTTAATGGCAAATGTATCGTAGGCAAACAAGATTGTAGCACACTGTGTGCTCCTGATTTGAGTCTCATACACACTGCCATAACTGGAAATAAATGTTATAATCTTGGTGCAATTGTTGCATGTAGACTGTCGCACAATGCTGCTAGTGGTAATTTTTATGGAGGAATTTATGCCTCCCGTGTAGCAGGGATACTAAATTTATCACCTTGGCCTAATGACCCCATCTTACCTATTCTGTATTTAGACTTTGAGGCTATGAAGCGTCATAAGTTCCTTACGGGCACGGCTACTAACTACACCTATAACTTGAGGTTTAATAAAAAAACGTTGTGCATGTCACTTTGCCTGCTCCTGCTCTCTTTGATTTTCACAGTAGGGGAAGATACTAATTTCTTGAGAGCGAGGCCCATGCGTACAATGCGGAGGTTGAAGCTACCAGGAGGGCCAAGGAGTTTGCACCAAGGGCCTCGGTGAGCTATCGCTCAGACTATTACCCATGCGGATGGTGATTACCAAGCTAGGCCAAAAGCCTAAGCTTGGGGGAGTACGCATTTCCACCGACATTACATTCATGTTCACACATTTCATTCTAGTTGTCGGTGTTCATACTTTTTCATTGTAATATCCATGCTAGATTTGTTTTCTCGCTTCCTTCTTGTGTGTTTGAAAAACTTTGAGAAAATCCAAAAATATTTCCTACTTCTTTTTAGTTTTTCTTTCCAGCTTAGTTTAATTGTAGTATCGAAAGAAAACCCAAAAAGATTTCTCGTTTCTTCTTTTTACTTGTTGGGAGCTTTCCCGTGTAAATAGTTTTTCTCGTTTTAGTTTTTTCCCCTTTAATTTGCTTTCTTTAAGAAAAACCAAAAACTCCAAAAATATTTCAGTGTGTTTCTCTGAAATTCTTTTCTTTTTGTTTGAGTCGTACCAAGAAGAAGACCACGATGAAAATGTTGAGTGGCTCTCAATTGCACTATTGTTATCTAACAAAGAGCCCATGTTACCTTGTCTTCTCCTCTTGAATAAAATGTTGCAGATTCTAGCTTAGTCCACGGCACTCTTGCACTATTATTATTTTCTTATCATTCGGTCGTGCAAGTGAAAGGCAATAATGACGATATTTGATGAATTGACTGTGGCAGAGAAAAGCGGGTATGAACTCAACTTGTGTTTGTTTTTGTAAATATGTTTAACCTAGTATCCTTGATTCAGCATATTATGATCAAACATGTTTGCAATGACCATTAGAGATTATAGTTATTCATGCCATGCTTAAGTAGCTAGGAGTGGATAATGATTTATCTTGGATGTCAACATGCATTAAAATGGTTGTGATGTGGTATGATGATATGGTATCCTCCTCTGAATGTTTCAAGTGGCTTGACTTGGCACATGTTCACGCATGTAGTTGAATCAAAACCAACATGGCCTTCATGATATTTATGTTCATGGTGTCCATATCCTACTCATGCTAGTAGTCAATGTTTATTATATGTAATGCATGTTCATGACCGTTTTCGCTCTCTAGCTGCCCGCTTCTCAATCTATTTGCTAGCCTTCGCCTGTACTAAGCGGGAATACTGCTTGTGCATCAAAATCCTTAAACCAAAGTTATTCCAGATGAGTCCACTATATCTACCTATATGCGGTATTACCCTGCCGTTCCAAAGTAAATTTGCATGTGCCACCTCTAAAAATTCAAATGAACGTCTGTTTTGTGTGCCTGGACCGCTCATGGAGCGACAGGGGTCGGTCAGTATCTTCCATGCTAAGCGGGTTATTCTCATGATGAGTGTTTATTCACTCGTCCTTACACGAGAGGGGCGGTAATAGGGATTCCCAGTCCCGAAATCAAAAATTACAAATAATTAAACAAAACTCCCCCAGGGATGTTGTTGGTTTGGACGGTACCCGTGGATGCGGCTAGCCGTGGAGTGTGATTGTTGGTGGAGGGGGAGTAAACCTTTACTTTTACCGCTTGAGAACCGCCACTAATTTGTTTAGCATGGAAGATATTGATAACTCTTGGTCTTAACGTTGACAGGAAGGGTGTACCTCCCAAAAACTATATCTATCTCTGTTTGAAAACTTGAGCTCTGGCACCTCTGCAAATCCCTGCTTCCCTCTGCGAACGGACAATCTATTTATTTTTTATGTTGAGTCATCACCTTCTCAAATAAGCGCCAGACCTGAGAGCACTATTGTCATCCTCATGCATTGTGTATAGTTGGTGTTGGGTGCAGCATGACTGGATCTTTTCTACCATGAATTACAATGTTTAGTCACTGCTTGAACTTTGGAGGTGCTCTACATTTATGTTTTGCGGTCTCAGAAAGGGCTAGCGAGATACCACTATTGTCATATTGTATCATGATTGTTTTGACAAAGTGTTGGCGCTTGAGATATCTTATTATTGCTCGCTAGTTTCTTATGTTATTGATATGAGTTAATATAATCTCTAATAGTTATTGTTGGATGGTTAGTCATAATCTTTGCTGAAAACCTGGGTGCTACTTAAGTATATATATGTAAACAAGAACAAAAGGGTTTGCAAAAGTTTTTCTTTATCACTTTCAGTTTGTCAACTGAATTGCTTGAGGACAAGCAATGGGTTAAGCTTGGGGGAGTTGATACGTCTCTGTCGTATCTACTTTTCCTCACACTTTCGCCCTTGTTTTGGACTCTAATTTGCATGATTTGAATGAAACTAACCCGAACTGACGCTGTTTTCAGCAGAACTACCATGGTGTTGTTTTTTGTGCAGAAATAAAAGTTCTCGGAACTGGACGAAACTTTTTGGAGATTTATTTTAGAATAAATAAAAAATATTGGAGCCAAGAACCATCGAAGGGGGGCCCCTGGCTGGGCACGATACACCAGGGCGCGCCAGCCCCCCCCCCCCCAGGTGCGCCCTGGTGGGTTGTGCCCACCTCGTGGCCCCACTGACCCTAATTCTGACGCTATAAAATCCTATTTTTGGAGAGAAAAATCAGAGAGAAAGTTTCATCGCGTTTTACGATACGGAGCCGCCGCCACCTCCTGTTCTTCATTGGGAGGCCAGATCTGGAGCCCGTTTGGGGCTCCAGAGAGGGGAATCTTCGGTCTTCGTCATCATCAACCCTTCTCCATCGCCAATTCCATGATTCTCCCCACCGGGAGTGAGTAATTCCTTCGTAGGCTTGCTGGTCGGTGAGGAGTTGGATGAGATTCATCATGTAATCGAGTTAGTTTTGTTAGGGCTTGATCCCTAGTATCCACTATGTTCTGAGATTGATGTTGCTATGACTTTGCTCTGCTTAATGCTTGTCACTAGGGCCCGAATGCCATGATTTCAGATCTGAACCGTTTATGGTATCACCATTATATCCATGTTCTTGATCCGATCTTGCTAGTCATATGCACCTATTACGTGTTCTGATCCGCAAACCCCGGAGTGACAATAGTCGGGATACTTTCCGGTGATGACCGTAGTTTGAGGAGTTCATGTATTCACCGTGTGTTAATGCTTTGGTCCGGTTCTCTATTAAAAGGAGGCCTTAATATACCTTAGTTTCCTTATGGACCCCGCTACCACGGGAGGGTAGGACAAAGATGTCATGCAAGTTCTTTTCCATCAGCACGTATGACTATTTACGGAATGCATGTCTACATTACATTTATGAACTGGAGCTAGTTCTGTGTCATCCTAGGTTATGACTGTTATATGATGAATATCATCCAACGAGTTCACCGATCCAGTGCCTACGAGTTTTCCACTTATTGTTTTTGCTAAGTTACTACTGCTGCTGCTACTGTTCCAACTGCTACAAAACTATTGCTGCTACTGCTACTGTTACCATTACTGCTACTACTGCTATCAAGCTATCATATTACTATGCTACTGATCATTTTGCTGCAGATATTTAATCTCCAGGTGTGGTTGAATTAACAACTCAACTGCTAATACTCTCAAATATTCTTTGGCTCTCCTTGTGTCGAATCTATAAATTTGGGTTGAATACTCTACCCTCGAAAACTGTTGCGACCCCCTATACTTGTGGATTATCAGGCTGAGCCAGAATCGCAAGCATTTCTGGCAGGCCTAGACTTCATTAGCAGCCTCCCTGATGATATGTTGACAGTCATCATCTCCCTCTTCCCAATCAATGATGGCGTGCGGACAACCGTCTTCTCCCGGCGGTGGCGCCCCCTGTGGCTGCACCCCTCTCGGCCTCATCAACGAGCACATGCTCTGCAATGGCTATCGCAAACGCTTGAATGCATTGTCCTAGATCCCCGGCACGCACTGTGGCCCAATCAGAGGCCTTACTATGGGCAGGTTCCGTTCCAACTGCAAGGACCGAGCCAAGCTTGACAAGTGGTTCTTATCGACCGCCCTAGATCAGCTCGAGGAGCTCACTTTTAATGCTGGACATATGCGCTCGCTGCCACCCTTCGCGCTGCACTTCGCGCCAACGCTGCGAATCGCCAGGTTCATGAACTGTCATTTCCCCAATATTAACGCCAAGCCCGCTCTGTTGCTACCTCGACTGAAGCACCTCGAGCTTATCGCCGTCTGCATCCCTAATGACAAAATGGAGCGCCTGCTCCGCGGCTGTACTGCGCTCGAGTACCTTCATCTTCAGGCGATCAATGGGTTGAGTAGCCTCCACATCGCCTCCATGAGTCTCCGGACAATTTGTGTGTATTGCTGGTGACGTAACAGGAGATCATACAAGGTGAATCACCAAATGGTCATTGAGGATGTGCCTTTACTTGAGAGATTACTTGTAGTTGATCAACAAGGTCCAACAAGAATCAGGGTAATTTATGCGCCGAAGTTGACAGTGTTTGGCTACTCGCCCGTCAACTTCTTTAAACTTGTTATTGGATCCATAACCGTCCAGGTAGAATAGTCGCCTTCTTCTCCTTCTTGAAATTAACATTTTTTCTCTATTCAAGATGTATGTTCGTCTGTCATCCAAAAAAATGGTTCTGACAAGCTCGACGACGTATCTATGCACGGTGAAGGTCTTGGCACTAGAATCCATCAGCCCCGATCTGGACCAAGTTGTCAGGTTGCTGAGACGCTTTCCGTGCCTGGAGAAGCTACATATGGAGGTGATGCTCCTTTCATGTTAAATGTTAACCACAAGGGAGTTCAATATTTGAAACCCTGCAAATCAAAAGAGGTCCCTTGTGTGTCCAAGCACTAATACATTCTCTTCTTTTGCAGATACGATTAGGCCCGGTAGTGGATAATGTGATACAATATAACAATCGCATCGAATGCCTTGATGTCCATCTCTCAGAAATTACTTTGAACTCCTATCAAGGGACCTTACCGGAGATTATATTCGCCAGGTTCTTTGTTGTGAGAGCAAGTGTGCTAAAGATAATGAGATTTCCCCTACATTTATTACGCAAAAAAGAATGGTTTGCTTATCAGCGCCGGCGACTAGGACAGAATGGAAAAGGCTTTGCAGAAGCACAATTTCATTTTGTAACTTCAGTTGACAGACTATTCGGAAGTCCTTATGTCAAGCCCATACATGACATGTCAGTGGCGGATCCCTTTGCAGAAATATTGAAGTTGCGAAATTAGTTGTAATATCAGTATGAACCTCTCATATGTTCATGTTCAGTTGATCAGCGCGGGCATCTAGAGCTACATGAAAGTTTCTGCGTAAGCTGAATTTCATTTCTAATATCGTTTCGAACCTTGTAATCTTCGAATTTGAGCCTTGTAATGCTGGAATTTGACCTTTGTAATATCTTTATCATTTGTGATACAATCGTTCAAATGTCATCATAGGAGACTCGTATTTTGGTAGTACTATTTTTTCCTCAATATGCAATGGACGATTAATATCTAGACCTTAATATGCAATTGATGATTAATATATGGACCTTAAGAAGCACAACCACGACCGAGGGTATCCTGCGCGGCTCCAATGGCGCTCCCAGCGGCTATCGACGACGAGCGCCAGTTCACCATGCATGCCGTAGTGGACACGGACAGAAGGTTCACGGAGCTCTCGGTGGTGTACACCAACCATTCGATCTGGGTGGAGAACTCCATCAACGATATGGACATGTTGCTTGACGCGGACAAATACAAAGTGGTCGGGTTCGACCTCGCGTTCCTCTGGGCGCTCTGCTCTCGCGTCCCTCCGCGTGCTCTGCTCTCACGCCCCTCCGCGCGCGCTCTGCGAGCGGTTGGGGCCGGCTCACGATCACGCTTGGGGCGCCATATGCATGTGGTTGCACCACGCGCGTCGCCCCATGCACTTACGTGCTCCACGACTGAATCACGCGCTGCAAAAACTGCCATCCAGACGTGCCGGTTTTCCAGGACGTCCGACCCCCATTTATACTTGTGGCCATTAACCATAGTATCTTCACGCTTTCGATCGTGCCCCCACAACACAATAAGCACACCCTCGACGACGCATACAGAGAGGATATCCAACGGCACAATGGAGTTTGGCGTGCATCATGTGGACACCCACATGAGGAAGACGGACCTCACAGTGGTGTACACCAACGACCCAGACATGGTGGAGGACTCCAGCAACACTATGGAGCGGTTGCTTGCTGCGGATGACAAGTACAAAGTGGTCGGCTTCAACCTCGCTTACACCGACGGTCGTGCCGGGCATGATCAGAAGGTTGTCGTCGCCCAGTTGTGCGTGCGCCATCACGTCCTCCTCTACCACTACTGCCTGGACATAGTGCCTTGCGAGCATTTCACTAGGTTTTTCAACAGCCCCGGCTGTAGGTTCGCTATGGTGGACACCACCAACGATCCAAAGGTGCTCAAGACTTCGGGATTGGCCTGCCAGAAGCTTGTCGACATCCACGACCACTACAAGGTTTGGGGCAACAAGAAGGACAAGGACTCCCATGTTGACCTGGTCGTGGCCATCATCGATCCCTACTACAGAGACATGAAGGCTGAGTGCGACAAGAATAAGCATGTCTGGCACAAGGCCTGGGTGAAGAGACTGGATGAACATCACCTCTAGACCGCGGCCAAGGAAGCGTACACATGCTACGAGATGTTCAGGTGGATCGTTGACATGAGGAAGTGCCTCCTACCTGTAGACGACGAGGGATTGAGCCACAAACAGAGCGGTGGTGGCAAGCGTCACATGAAGTAGATGATTTGATGATTGTTTCTCATACTCACTCTGTGCCGAAATATTTGTAGTATTAGTAGGCTAAGTTTATTATGCATGTAATAGTTTATTGAGGTGTGCGCCAATGTTATGTGTGTAGTCACTTATGTATTTGGATGCTTAATTAGGTTATGCAATCATGTTGTTATGTGTGTAATTGTTTATTGAGGTGTGCCAATGTTATGTGTGTAGTCACTTATGTATTTGGATGTTTAATTTGGTTATGCAATCATGTTCTTCTACACAAAGCATAGATGTTTGTGCGCATACTAAGCAAATCACACCGCCTATGGATTAAACTACCGACTCTGTCGGTGATGATTTCATCAATCGCTGACAGTTCTTTACAAGCAACCGTTTGTCCACAACACATCCGAGAGTGACATGTGCGTTGTACATCACACACATCTTGATCTGACGAACCGTTTGTGTTATTTTGTCTCATCGCAGACAGTTCATCCGGGCAACGTGTATGCCGTCTATCTCACACATCTTGATTTGGGAATCGTTTGTGTTATTTTATGTCATCGCAAATAGTTCATCCGGCTGACCTGTGTGCCGTCTATCGCACACATAATCATCTGGACAATCGTTTGTTTTGTTGGATCAGCGCAAACATTTTATCAGGGTTAACTGTATGCTGTACATCTCACACACTTGTATTTCTTTAACCGTTTGCGTTATTTTGTACCATCATAAATAGTTTATCTGGGTCAACTGTTTGCCACAGATCGCATACGCAACTTTTTTCTGAATCGTATTTTATGGATCCGCCATCGCACATAGTTTGCGTTATTGGCAACGTAGCTTGAACTATAGCATTTGCAATTCATGCATCACACACAATTTCGTCGAAGGGTCTCTGATTGATGTGTCGTCTTTGGACCATCCTGCAGTAGTGAATAATATTGTATTATTATATTTCCATATTCATAATTAAGAGTCTATATTCTACGCTATAACTTCCATTTTTATCCTAGAATACACGATTCAATGGAAAACTCATATGCACATGTGGAATGATAAACGTTGAAATAAAGATTCCTAGTCTTGCCTCTAAGATCGGCTCAAGTGTTGTTGGTGATCATGTTTTCAAGATCTTAGGATATCGTTAAGTGTAACGATAGTCCTAATACAACATTGAGAGTATGACGTTAGAAGAACGATCATATTGAATCGACCCAAACGTGTTTGTTATACTTTGAGATAACATCGTCTGAAATCAATTGTTATAACACAGAGTGTTAACATGTGTTTTATGTTCCTTAGACCATGAGAGTATCGTAGTCACTTCTTACAGTACGATGAGCTTTGCGGTTGCTCAAATGCCATCTATAACTAGGTCATCGTAACAACAACTTACAAGTTCATCGGAAAGTTTGACAAGGGACTAGATAGCTCGAGAGTGGAATTTGCTCCTACGAAGACGGGGAGATATTCTTAGGGCCCTCCCGGTGTGACGACATCCATCATCGTATGGCCATACATAGGTGAATATGTCACGGAGATGCCGGAACACATCAACGAGAAAGAAGAACAAGACCGGTAACGAGGATAATGATATTGTGAGCATGTGCATGACTCGAGAGGATACCGACACATCTCGGGTTTTGTAAAGTATCGCGAAGCAAAGGGAATATCACATGATAACCAAAGGTTCACTCGAATATCACTCGTGTACTCATAGGGATCAGTACGGACGTCCACGGTTCCACTATCAGTCATTGACCGTAAGGGTTTTTCGTTCATGTCTATGTGTTACCAAACCTACAGAGTCAAAAGCTTAAGGTAATCACGATCTGTTGAGTGTTAGTAGGATGAGTTTGTGAAATTGTTCCATAATATTTGAAATAGTTTCGAGAAGATCCGGAAGTGTTCCGGGGTCACCGGAAGGGTTTCATAGGCTATCGAGCAATACCGGGTATTACCGATAAATAATATATTGGTGGAAAATGTTTACGGAGATGTTAAATTAATAATAAAAGGATGTTATAATAGTTAGAAGGCTTTTCTATTTAATTTAATATAAACGGGTCTTAAATGGCGAAGTGGTGGAAGAGGAATTGGGCCACAAGGGCCCAATAGTGGAGACGCCCCCTCATCTCACGGAAGGGAGGGAGGGAAGCCGAATTGGATGGGGAATCCCCCTCCTTGGCCGACCAAAGGGGGAGGGAAACCTTCCCCCCTTTGTGGCGCCCCTCCCCTCTGCTCCCACCTATATATACTAGAGGATTTGGCCCCTTTTGAACACAACTTTTGAAGTCTCCTCTAGTCTTCTAGTTCTAGTTTTATTTCTAGTTGATCCTAGTTGGTCAATTAGAGCTAGACCTAGATCCGCTAATCCTCACAATTAGAAGACCAGTGTGGTTCTAATCTCCTCCCTCTAATTCTTCGGCGACGATCAGCTCTGGACGGCGAAGCACTACCGAATCGTGAAGACTCTACGATTGCAACCAAGTAGAGAGGTCGTGATTTTGGTCTTCAGTTTGAGGGACTATTCGTGGGCAGTTCGCGGGATAGTCCATCTACGGTTTGGTGACTTCACCATGATCTACACAGACTCTTCTTCTTCCGCTGCAACTCGGAGTTGGTAACGATCCGATGCCAACCGTTATTGTATCTTCATAGTGTTCCTGGTTGATCGTAGGGCATTTTTTGTTTGTTTTCTACTATGTTTTCCAAAAGCGGCATCATGAGTGGTTAAAGTACTTACATGTTACGATCTAGATCAAATGTGGATGTGAGGGTTTTATGTTCTTGCTATGCTTCGTTCGAGTGTAGCTTCGGTTCAGTTCATTGACGACATGATGTAGCTTTGCACAAAATTCTGACAATCGATCAACTCTAAATGTCGACGATCTACTAACAATTCTTTGGGCTTCATTATAGTCAAGAATAGCGAACTGCCGCAAACACGAGAGGGTGACGAAGATGGACGATAATCTAGGGGGTCAGCATCCTAGCCACGATCAACATGGAGCAAGACTATGATCATATATTGCCATGATGGTGCATTATAGATTCCCATCATGGTACAATGCTATCAGTCTACATCTAAGCACTTGAGTAAAGCATAATTGTATGTGGGCATCTACATTGTTATGGTCAATACACACATAACATTAAATGTATGTATCGATGCACATGCAAACAAAGCAATGCACATTGGTAGCATTCATGGACAATCTACCAATGCATGCTGCTTGGATAACTACAAAGCCTACAGCTTCAAAATGAGACAATCTATCAATCTACCAATGTTCATACACATGCACAATCTATAAATGAACACTTATACGATAATAGCATTGAATAATCGATACTTTCAATCAGGGGGCATCTTTGTCAATATGCATCAAAGCAATTGAGAATAGCGTAATTGTAAGTGTGTATCTGCATTACTATGGTCAATGCACAAGAAACATGAGGGATACGTACCAATGTACATGAGCATAGCATTGCACATTTTTAGCATCACGGGACAATCTACCAATGTGCACTGCTTGGATAACTGCAAAGCCTAACACCGCAAACTAGTTTGGTACTACTGTATCCATGTTCATACACACGCGCAATTTATACATGAACATTTCCATGATACTAGCATTGAACAGTACTTCCAATCACGATAGCGGCAACAACAGAATATATGTGACTAACATGCTCTCACGACGACCATCGGAAGGACGTGTCTGGCAGGTGCCACGTCGGCCTTAGAGGCGACAATCGTTGAACGTCGACAGTCAAAGACGACAAGCCATTTGGCCGCAGTACATGTACATGACGCGTCTAACGATTAGTCATTTTTGGAAAGAGCCACACAAGCAAATAAGTTTTTTGCGAGATCATGGATGCGCTTTAGTCGGACTGAGATCCAGTGCCTCGCCAGAGCCAGGTCACGGCGCGCCTCGCCCCCCAGTATCCATCGTCTAAATCAATCAGATGGCCAACTCCGTTTCACAGCTAAATGACACACGCACGCAGATAGACTGACAGAGAGACAACTTCGCGAGCTCTTTTGGCGGAGCAGGGGAAATTGCACGGGACAACTTTGCGGGCTCTCTCGGCACATCAAGGGAAATCTACGCGGGCTGGGTAACCGGCGCCGCTCTCCCGCCGCTGCCGCCGCCGTCGTGGGAGAGGGAGTAGACCGACCTCCGGCAGTGGCCAGTGAAGACAACGCCATCGGCAGCTTCCTCCGCCGCCCTTCTGGGCTCCTCCGCCTCGCCACCTCCGACAGGCTCCAACGGCTCCCTGTGCCCACTCCCTCCGCTCTTCTCGACCCCTCCTAGAATTGCCTCCATCTGTGCTGCTAGTAGCCACTAATATGGTGGCAGATTTGGTCCTGTAGCAGTGGCATTCAAGCTTGTAAGGGCATATTTCTACCTTAGTGGTTTTGGTAATTGATGGCAATGCATTTGCGGACTAAATTAAGCTTTTAGAGATTATCAGGTGGCACGAGATGGTTATTTTCCCCTCCAGTGGATAAATGAGAAGACGGTTATTTTCCGACGATTTAGTGTTGGTGGACTTGAGTCGTAGGAAAATCCGTACTATCAAGAGGGGGTCCGCATTTGGAAAGGTTGGGTGGAATCAACACGTACACATCTGCACCCCGTCCTTTCCCGGCAATATGGAGCTTCTGCCCTGAGCCCTTGGCTGCTTCTAAGCTGCCTGAGCGGTAGTACCGCTGGCCAGAGCGGTAGTATCGCTGGGTGGCCATGGCACCCGGCGCAGGGCACCAGACACTCTCTCATCTGGTGTCTGTCATCCCACGCCACCAAGAGCGGTAGTAGGGGCGGTAGTACCAAGCGGTACTACCGCTGCCCCCTACTGCTGCTGCTGTGGTGGCTCAGGCACCCGTCGCGGTGCACCAGACACCCTTGCGTCGGGTGTCTGATGACCCGCACCACTGGAGCGGTAGTAAGGGCGGTAGTAGCAAGCCGTAGTACCGCCGTGCTCCTACTACTGCTTGGATTTGCCCCTCCCACAGCGCGAGCGGTAGTACCGGTCCAACAGCACTACCGCCTCCCTGACTGAGTCAGCTATGGCTAGGGTGCTGGTCTTCCATGCGGGCGGAAGTACCGCTCCCCGGAGCAGTACTACCGCTGATGTGCGGCTGGTGGGCTGGTAACGGGCAGATTCCCTCCCCACTATATAAGAGGGTCTTCTTCCCCAAAGAGACTCACCTCTCATCCTCTCCAAAGCTCCATTGTTTCCCCCAAGCTCATTTTCGCCCGATCTCTCTCGCTAGCCAACGAAACTTGTTGAAACTCTAGGGGTTGGTTGAGAGGGCCCCGATCTACACTTCCACCAAGAGAAATTTGATTCCCCCCACTAATCCCTTGCGGATCTTGTTACTCTTGGGTGTTTGAGCACCCTAGACGGAAGAGGTCACCTCGAAGCCATATTCCATTGTGGTCAAGCTTTGTGGTGGTGTTGGGAGCCTCCAATTAAGTTGTAGAGATTTCCCCAACCTTGTTTGTAAAGATTCGGTTGCCGCCTTCAAGAGCACCGCTAGTGGAATCACGGCATCTCACATTGTGTGAGGGCGTGAGGAGAGTACGGTGGCCTTAGTGGCATCTTGGGGAGCATTGTGCCTCCACACCGCTCTAACGGAGATGTACTTCCCCTCAAAGGGAAGGAACTTCGGTAACACATCCTCGTCTCCATCAGTTCCACTTGTGGTTACTTCTTACCTTTACTTTGTGCAAGCAACTTATTTTGTATCCTTTGCTTGCTTGTGTTGTTATTGTTGTTAGATATAGCTTGCTCGCCTAGTTGCATATCTAGACAACCTATTTGTTGCTAAACCTAATTTGCTAAAGAAAAGTTAAAAACTGGTAGTTGCCTATTCACCCCCTCCTCTAGTCAACCATATCGATCCTTTCAAAGCTCCACTCCAACAGGTAGCTTTCTTTGTAATAGCATCTTTGCAATAGCTGATTTTTGTGATGTGTTGTGTGCAAATGAGTGATGCATTGATGTGCACTTTCCTATTTGACAGAATGTTACTGATTGGGGTGATGTGCTATGCAATTTGACAACATTTAAGTGTTTTGCATTTGCAATTGTTGTGCAATGGGCAAAATTAACAAGGGAATACCTCAAGTTGGTATGAGGTTTAGAAATGCAGATGAAGCTTGGGTGTTTTGGGTTGCATATGGTGGCCACGCAGGGTTTGATGTGAGGAAGAGAAACAAAAATGTAAGCAAATTTGATGGTGAAATGACATCATGCAAATTTGTTTGTTCCAATGAGGGTCTCCGGAAAAAAGGGATAACAATGGATGATGTGCCAAAGCGTATTAGAGCTGAAACAAGAACAAATTGCAAAGCTCGGATGACTATAACATTGGATCGAGTGGAATGAAATTATGAAGTCACAAATATTGTGCTAGAACACAATCATTACCTTCAATTGCCACAAACTTGTCACTTGATGGCATCACAAAGGAAGATTTCTGAAGTACAAGCTTTTGAAATAGAAGCCGTTGATGATTCGGGAATCATGCCAAAAGCTGCACATGAGCTTGCTTGTCGTCAAGTTGGTGGACCACTTAACCTCAGCTACACTTGTATTGACCAAAAGAATCATTTGCGGCAGAGAGAGTTGGTTTTTGGACAGGCCAGTAGTATGTTGAAGTACTTCCATGACAAAATCATTGAGAACCCATCTTCCCAATATGCTTTGCAGTTGGACTGTGAGGAGCGTATAACCAACATATTCTGGGTTGATGCTAAAATGGTTCTTGACTATGCACACTTTGGCGATGTTGTCACATTTGATACTATTTTTGGCACAAATAAAGAATATAGGTCATTTGGTGTTTTTCTTGGACTCGATCAGTTTAGAGAAACCACCATTTTTGGTGCTGCATTGCTATTTGATGAAACATGTGACTTATTTACATGCCTTTTTGAAACTTTTTTAGCTACACATAATGTGAGGCAACCTAGAACTATTTATACGGATCAAGATGCAGCAATGGGGAAAGCTATAGGGAAAGTCTTCACGAAATCATATCATGGATTGTGCACCTTTCATATAATGCAAAATGCTGTCAAGCATTTATCTCCATTGAAGGGTGAAGGAAAAGAGGAAGGGGAAGCGAAAGATGAATGGAAAGATAAAGAAAGTGGGAATGATGAAGATGGGGATGAGGAGTCCCGTATTCTCACTGATTTTAGTGAATGTATGTACGGCTATGAAGACAAAATAGAGTTTCAAGAAGCATTTGACAATATGAGGCATAAAGTGCATAAGCAAACTTGGTTAGACAGTATCTACAAGTTGAAAGAAAAATGGGTTGAATGTTACATGAGAGATGTGTTTAGTTTGGGAGTGAGAAGTACACAACTTAGTGAGAGCTTCAACAATTCAATGAAAAACCATTTGAAATTAGATTGTCATATTGTTAGGTTCTTGATGCATTTTGAGAGGACTGTGGAAGTTAAAAGAAGAAAGGAATTGCAATCTGAATTTGATGCAAGGAAGAAGTTGCCAAGAATTAAGATGCGCACACCTATGTTGGTGCTAGCAAGCAAAGAGTACACTCCAATTATTTTTGAAGCTTTCCAAAGTGAATATGAAATATCCATGGTTGCATGCACTAGAGCGTTAGATGGACATAACAAATTTGCAGCTGCTATTGGGAGTTTGCATGGTGATTTAAAATTCGAGGAGGAGCGCGTAGTGATTGGTGATTCTCTGAACCAAACAGCTTCATGTAGTTGTGGAATGTTTAATAGGATGGGAATATTGTGTGGACATGGTCTCAAAGTGCTTGATTTGGTGAATATAAAAGTATTCCCAACACATTACATATTAAAAAGATGAACTAGAGAAGCACGTAATGGAAGCATACAAGATAGACAAGGAAGGAACATGGTAGAAGATCCAAAGTTGGAAGGCCAACTCCGGTACAAGGATTTGTCTCACAAATTTCACACTTTGGCATATAAAATAGCCTACTCTCTGGAATGTTGTTTGATGTTAGAAAATGCAATTGATTGCATTGGTCCGCAACTAGAGGATAAACTCAATGCAACTACCAATGCGAAAAATAAGTCATGTAATGACGAAAAAATGTTGACCCAAATATGCAATAAACAAATGAGGTTTTTAGCGCTGCAAAGCTCAAGAAAAAAGAGGTTCAATCAAAAAAAATTAGGAGAAGGAAAATTGGCTTGATAAGTTACTCAAAGGGAAGCGCAAGCCAACTAAAGTTGTTGCATTCAGAAATCAAAGAGCAAAGGTATGTAGCAGATGTACATGATGTGTTTTTACCATTCATTCCTAAATTACTTGCTAGAAGTCTTATTACAGCAACAAAATAAACATGATGGTGCGGAGCCTCAAGTAGGAGTGGAGAAAGATGGGCGCGATAAAGGAGCAAATATGGAGTTTCAAGAATGCAACAAGATAATGAGTTACACGCAGCTCTTGACAGCTACCCGTTATGATGAAGATCTGTTCTACCATGTACAACATGTACAAGCTGGTTAGATAGTATTTTGGGCAGTGTCGGTATTTGGTACAGTGCCTTGACTATAGTCTTTTGTGGCCTAAGTGTACAAGTAAAAGGGCCAATTATGTGTGCTTCAATGATTACTAGCAAAACGGGTCGTGTTGCAACAGGAGAAAAAAATATAATCTTCAATGGTCATGATCACATTTTGCTGCACCACCGAGATACACTATCACTCTCATTTTCATGAAATCCTCAACAATTATCGAAAATCCTGAACATTTTTTAAACTCGTGAACATATTTGAAATCATGAATATTTTTCAAATTCGTGATCTTTTTACAGATTTTCAAACATTTTCTGAAATCATGAATATTTTTAAATTAATGAACATTTTATACTATTTGGAAATTTTTATTTTTTTGAAAAAATAAACATTTTTCTTGAATCGGAGAACATTTCTAGAATCAACGAACATTTTTTTGTAACTGGTGGAACAATTTTTGAAATTCACGAACACTTTTTTTTATTTAATGAACATTTTTTGAAATCCATGATCATTTTTTGAATCGGCAAACATTTTACGAATCAATCAACTATTTTGTAAGCACGAACAATTTTTGAATTTTTAGGATATTTTTCAATTCATGAACATTTTTGAATTGGTGAAATGTTGTTCAATTTATTAATATTTTTTCATATACGAACTTCAAAAAAATCATTACCATTTATGGATTTTCAAACATTTATTTTCAAAATTACGAACTTTTTTTGAATATGCAAACATTTTCTAAATATTGTGAACACTTTTTGAATCCACAAATATTTAGAGCTAATAAACATTTTACTTCAAAATTTTCATTTTTTAAATTTTTGGAACCTTTTTGAAGTCCCAAATTATTTAAAGTAAAAAAACGAAAACGAAAAAGGAAAACAAAAAATAAAAAACAGACAGTCCGAACATGGGCCAGTCCAAACAGACGCGCTGCATTTTCTTCCAACGGTTAGAGCGCAGTATAGGAGGTTCGTACTGCATGGGCCGGCCCAGACGAGATTCGTGCAAAACATTTTTTTTATCACTTATAGGTGGCATTGGCGGGTAATATTTTGCAACTTTAGGGGCAATTTATGGGATGAACCGTAAGAAGCAATAACCCCTTTATTATTATTTGGTATAGATATAAGAATGAATTTCTATGTTAAGTGCTTTGAAAATTAGTTTATTCATGCCTACAAAACACTCTCTGTTGTGTTCAACTTTGTGTTGTTGTTGTTTTCCTGAACCCTTTAACTGAATGTCCTGAATGTCCATGTATGCTAAACTGAATGGAACTGTTGTTCTTTGCCAAACTGAACTATATTGTGGTACCGTCTTTGTAATACTGAACTAACGTTCTGCTCTCTTTTGTGGAGAAATTGGACTCTGAATCATTGATGGGTTCGTGGGATTGATTTGGTTGTGAGCTGCTGCTGGCCGTGGAAATCATTGCTGGATGTGAGCTGCTGCTAAATCTGGGCAAACGCCGGGCCGGGCCGGGTTTTCGGGCCGGGCTTGTAAAAGCCTGACCTTCATTTCACAAGCATGAGCCCGGCTCGAAGCCCGAAGTACTCTCTGTTTTCAAGCTCGAGCCCGGCCCGAAATCAAGCCTGAAGCCCGAAAGCCCGGCCCGAACGCAGTTTTTCGGTGTACACACGTGCAAGCCCGGCCTGAAATACAAAAAAAAGAAGCCCGAGCCCGGCCCAAACTACCTTTCGGGCTGCAACACAAGGCCCGAGCCCGGCCCGAATGGCAAGCCTGACCCGGTCCAACCCGGGTTTTTCGGACCAGGCTGCCCATGCCCGGGTCTAGCTGCTGCTAGCCGTGGGATTAACTTGGACGATAGATGTAGGGGAGCAAGGCACGCCGTGACCTGGCCCTGGCAAGGCACGGGATCTCAGTCCGCTTAATTCATAAATAAGATAATTTAGGCGAATAAATACCTAAAAATATCGCGCGCAGGGTAGGAGACAACCTGGCACGCGTATATGCTCGCTAATCCTGCGACAGAACAGACATTCCCACGGACGCACAGGCGGAAGCAGCCGCCTTCCGTTTCGATCGGAAACGGGATCGTCCGTAGCACAGTTCTACTAGAACAGTTCTAGAACGTGGGTCCTCTCCTGCGGGGGGTCCAGGGATCTGCACTGACAGGAGGTGGGGTCCTCTCGGGCGGTGCATGTGCACCGGGCGTAGCCGCTCCGTGCTCTTGGCTTCCTCACCAAGCTCGTGAAGTTCAAATTCAAATGAAGTGATCGCTCTGTGAGGTGAGCTCATCCTCCTGCGGCACGGCACCCCCATTCCCCTTCCTCCCACGGCCTCACGGCTATATAACCAAGGCAAAGCAGAGAGCACCTAGCCGCCGTAGCCACACACACACACGCCACCACGCCATGCCGCCCACCATGCTCGCGCCGGTGCCCACGAGGCCGCGCTCCCACCCCTTCCGCCGCCGGAGGGACGCGGCGGCTCCGCTCCCAGCCCAGATCGCGGCGGCGATGGCGGGGAAGCGGCCCGCGGAGCCATCCACATCGGCCTCCTCCTCCTTCCGCAGCGAGGTCGTCTCCACCACCACCGCCACCTCCTCCGCCGCCCTCGCCACGGCGCAGCGCCCGGAGAAGAGGCCCCGGCGCCAGGACTCGGGCGAGGCGCGGCCCGCCGCCTCCGAGTGCTCGGAGGTCATCGGCGGCGCCTCGGCGCGCCCCACGGAGGTCGAGGCCTCCGAGTCGTCGTGCCTCGGCTCCGTCCTCCACCCCGACCTCGCCTGCCCTGAGCTGCTCGCCGACGACGCCGAGGCGACGGAGTACTCTTCGGCCTGCGACGAGCTCACGCAGTCCGACGCGGAGGAGGAGGTGCTCAGCGCTCCCAGCCCCTGCACCGACTACTCCCTCACCCCCCTGCTCGACACCTCCTCTTCATCCTCCGAGGACGACGACGACGACGATGACGACGCGCCCCCTTCCCACACCTTCTCCCTCTTCCTCGACTACGCCAAGCAGTTCGTCCCCTGCGTGCAGCGCAAGGCGCACGCCGTCGCCGACGCCGCCGCCATCCCAGAGGTGAGCGGGTTCCACGCAGTTCCTCTTAAAATCTGTTGGAAATTGGGTCTCTCTGCGAGAGTCAGTACGGTGTTTGATCTGATTTGGTGGCTTCGTTGGAACGGTTGTGTCAGTGGAAGCAGTTCGATGACTTGGAGGACGAGGAGAGCTACGAGCGGTTCCGGCAGCGCGAACGGCGGGGAGTGGTGGCGTGCGACTACACAGAGGTGTACGCCTCCATGGCAGGCAACTGTGGCCGCCACGTCGTGGAGCAGCGTTCTGTCATGGTGAACTGGATCATCGAGGTCAGTGTACTACAGCAGCACTGTACTCTGTACTCTGCATTCTACATGTATACCGCGACTCCACTTTAGCTCAATTCCAGTTTATGGTACAAGCTCGCCTTACAGATTTACAGTCATGAGTTGGTATTGTGCTGGTAATTTACTGTGAAGTCACATTGTACTGCAGATTCAGTGTTGGTTTAGTTCTCTGAATGATATTTGTTCTAAAAGCACTGTGGTTGTGTGGCTGATCTCTAGTGTGTGTACGTGTTCGGCGTGCTGAGGCAGCAGATCTAGCTATGCACTTTCTTAAATTTTGCAGGGGATAGTTGTCTGCTGTCGAAGATATTATTGTGCAACATTATGATTAGTAAATTGCTCACAGACATTTTTTGTTGTGCAGAGTGATCCTGTGTTATTATTTTTCGAAACTCTTGTAACAAAATGTTATTGTACAACATTCTGATTTGTAGATTGCTCACGACATTAATTTTGAGGAGGTGTTTGTTTTGACATTTTGACATTCAGTGTTTGAAAAAGGAAAAGATCTTCAGTTATGCTGCAAAGTTATCCAGTAAACCATTTGCTATTTGATTAGCTTGTGGTCTTCATGTCTAGGAAGCACATTGTAGCAATCAGGAATTCAGGATACCAGCATCATTTCTATGTAGATATGCAACTCCTAAGTGCATTGTCCGTATATGCCCCTTTTATGCCATTCCATTCAAATCTAAGGTTCTGTATGCACTTGATTTTTGCATTGAGACTTAAGAGAACTTCTGAGAATACTGTCGGCATGGTGTTTTCACCTGAAGATTTAGATACGCAATAGATGTTAAAATGATAATAAAATTATGAGATCCTTGTACATAATATGAGGATTTAACTGTTCTCAGATAAAGATTATCTGCAGCTTGCAGAATAATAACTATTTCCCATGAATTTTGCAGCATGGGCACGTGACAGACCTGCAGCCAGAGACATTGTTCCTGGGAATTGGACTGATGGACCGCTTCTTGACACGTGGATACATAAAGGGCACTAGGAATGTGCAATTGCTGGGCATTGCCTGCATCACCCTAGCCACGCGCATTGAAGAGAACCAGCCATACAATAGGTATTGAGCTCCCTTCTGCTACATGCTCATTCTGATTCAGTAAAATGTGTGCATGGTATTCTTATTCCCTCCTTTCAGTATGAGTACTACTGCAGGTTGACGACGTATGGTAGTAAGATAGGATTGTCTCAGTTGAACGTCTGTTCCCTGTTATGCGTTGCTAACTGAAACAATGCTTCAACTATCCCTTCTGAATTACAGTAATTATCTCTGGGAAAACCATTTGTTCCCTCATCTTTGTCTCTATTCAGGACAACGTAATCTCACTGTGTGTGTTATCTCTTTCAGCATCATGCAGAAGTCTTTCATGGTAGGGATGAACCTTTACAGCCGGAGCGAGGTCGTCGCCATGGAGTGGCTGGTTCAGGAGGTCCTCGACTTCCAATGCTTCGTCACGACAGTCCACAATTTCCTCTGGTACTACATGTTTCCTGCATTCTTGTCTTTGCCAAGCTGAGCAAACTGAACGATAAGCTAACACTAACAGTTCACTTTTTGTGGTTCCTAATTCTGCAGGTTCTATCTGAAGGCTGCAAAGGCAGACGACAAAGTCGAGGATCTGGCAAAGCACCTAGCCCTGCTCACACTTCTGGACCATAAGCACCTCTCCTACTGGCCCTCGACCGTGGCAGCCTCGGTGGTAGCCCTTGCCTGCCTTGCCACTGACAAGGAGTCCTCCTGCCATCTGGTAATGGAGGTAAATGATCTGACCTATGCATTTCTCTTATGCCTTCTGTCGTTCAGAACCACCGATCCTAACGGAGACTAGAAACGCCTGACCGCTTTGCTCCTCGCGTAATGCAGACTCACTCGAGGACGAAGGACGACGATCTGCCTGAATGTTTAATGGTTCGATCCCTCCCTCGCATTCTTTGTTCTTGGCACCATGAACTGAACTGTGCTCTTGACAGAGTGCAGAAACTTATGTACGTAACTGAATTTTTGTGGTGCCACGGCGACTGACATTCGTTCTGCTGTGCGATATCTTCATGCAGAGTCTCGAGTGGCTGATAAACTATGCTTCGTAGTACCCAGGGCTCCCAGGTTGAACATTCCATCTAATCTTCTGCTGATCAACAGTCAGCATAGCACAGCCATTTAGCAACAACAGGGGTGTACATGAGATTAGTTTGCACAGCGGGATAAAATAAATGAGGACACGGCAACATGTTTTATCGCTGTAAAGGGGGAGATCGTAGCTGCAGAATTTCGTACTGAGGTGGTAGCCACAGGGAGAACTGTTGTGGTCGTGTGTCTTTGCGTCGTCAGTTAGCTCTTCGCGGTCAATTAAGGTTGATGTTGTTGTATTCCTCGACTGCCTTTCCTTTTCTGGATGGATCAGTGATAATATTGTTTAAAATGGATCTACGGCTCAGTGAAAAGTGGTCTTGTTTAATGTCAGTGGTACATTTTTGCATTCTGAAGAGTGGGAACTGCTGTGATCCATGAGGAGATGTGCCTGACCTGAAGATCGCTGAGACAAAGAAAATGCCCTGTTTGCCTAATTATGCAAAAGCGAGTCAATCCTCATTCGGTTTCGGGACCAATATTTTTAAAGCGGTAAAGCGAAGCGAGGCGCTGGGGGGCGCCTCACTGCTTAATTGCTAAAGCGTAAAGCCATGTGACGCTTTAGACAGACTCTGAACCTGATGGACAGTAGAATAGAGTACCATTTAGTGAGACATACATACCTTGATTCTAACCAACCAGTGGACACATATGCATTAGTAGCCATTCTAATCTATCCACTAAGCAGGAGCTGTGCATAGCATAACACATAACAGAACAGGAAAGGCATGACAATCTGGTGCAGATCTGAGCATGAAAGAAAGAGCAAAGGGAGGGGAAGGGGGAGAAGAGAGAGCAGGAGCCACACATTGTGGTTGCGCAAAGAGGTGGGGAGGAGCTGCACCAAGAGAGAAGGAGGGGGAGGAGCTGTGGCCGGAGAGAAGGAGGGGGAGGAGCTATGACCGAAGAGGAGGAAAGCTGGTGCAGATCTGAGGAGGAAGCTGCTGCCAGAGGAGAGAGGAGAGAGCTGAAAGCTTGGAGATTTACACGCTCGGGTTTTGGTTCTCTCTCTCTTTCTTTCCCCTCCTGTAACTGTTTCACATGTGAGCCTAGTTTTCCCGCCCTTGTGTTCCCGCACAACCTTTTTTCCCCGCCAGATATCTCTGTTCCCTTGCCTGGTAAATCTAAGGCGTCCTCTGTGCACTAAAGCGCCAATAAGGACGCCTAAGCGGGCGCTTCAGACGCTTTAATGTCTAAGGCGGACGCCTTAGACACATGTCTAAAGCGAGCTGGACGCTTTGAGCCTGGAGGACGCTTCACACTTTAATGTCTATAAGGCGGACGCCTTAGACACATGTCTAAAGCGAGCTAGACGCTTGAAGCCTGTAGGGCGCTCTGACACTTAAGCAATGCTTAAGGGACGCTTCACAAATAGTGTTCGGAAAACTGAGCTGAATGGACATTCCAGGTCATTTCCACCACCTGATCCTGCGATGATGACCAATGGCCCCCATACAGTACACCACAAGACGTCATTGCGTCGCCGTGGCATCGGTCCGCCGCTATAAATTTCGGCGAGCAACCATGATACGGAGCATCCCAACATCATCCCCATGGACTCTACTCCACCACTACAAGCACCAAGTGGACCTATGACTAGAGCTCGAGTGTGTGCCATAGAAACAAAGGTGAACTCCCTCCTCTTTGAGATACCCATGGATATCAATGGAACTTGGATGCTACCTCAAAAGGAGACACTTTGTGTGCTTAGGTACCAAGAAGGAGAAAGGAAGCCCGAGGAACCCCAAGAAGAAGGGAGGGAAGCAAGAGGGACCCCAAGGACCTGCCAGCCCAGGACGGGCGGTACAACCTGCCGACCACTGGACAACAACCGGCCGAGCTTCTGTTTCCATACGGTGCAAGACCGGTACCGGCCCAGCTATTCCGGTTATTGCATCATGACCGGTACAACCAGCCCGGCGTCCGGTACAACCGGCCCCACCTCGACGCATGTCTCCAGGAAGCCCCCAGGCGGTACAACCGATGGTGCGACCGGTGCAACCGCCCCTCTTCTGCGCCCAGCGGTACAACCGGTTGTGCGACCGGTGCAACCGCCCCTCCCCAGCGCTGGAAACCCTAACTTACCCCTTGGACTATAAGTACTTGTCTCCTAGCTCCGAATTAGGGTTAGCTAATGCTTAGAGCTTGATAGAGTTGTTGAGCTTAGCTCCTTCCACTTTACCTCCTCTTGAGAGAGAAGATCCAAAGTGGATGACAAGACCCCTCCCGTAGGGAAGATCCTCCGGGATATCAAGCCCCTCCACGGAGTGGGAAGACTATCCTTTTACTTGTATCGTTCGTTGGATTTGAATCGGTGAACCGCTTGTGTTACTTTTGATCTAGTGGATGTGTAATCGGAGATCGTCTTGAGTGTTTCCTCTCGTGTTTTCCGCTCGTGTTCTTCATGCCCTCGAGAAATCCCCCTCCAATTCGTGAAAGATCGACGCACACGGGCGTGCCCCGTATCATCTTGGTATCATGAGCCACGTTGATCACGAATTTGGAGTCTCCCCCACCGTTTTCTAGCCTAATTTTGCTTTATTTTGTCCCAATTTGAAAATTCTCACCAAAAATAGCCATACCAAATTTTCTTCGATTTGTTGGATTTGAGGAGATTTTGTTGATTTGGATCCGTGGATTTCGTTGTGGACAAGTGGATCTAGTTGTTCCCCTCGTTTTACCCGAATTTTTTTCGTCCAACCCTCCAATTTTGGAGCTGCAAGTGTTGATTTTCCGCCCAAATCGCGATCTGAAAGTCGTTGTGTGCTCCGGTACAACCGGTCCGAATGCCGGTACAACCGCCACACCGGTACAACCGGTCTTCAAACCGGTACTATCGCTTCCACCATTGTTCTTCCGTAGTTTTCAACCACATTTCGTTTCCGCACCCATTTGCACTTGAGATTTTGAGTCGCGAGCTCACCACTTCCTAAGGTGTTTCGGCTAATTAGGAGTGGTTCTTCATCGACATCACTGCTCATCATCGCCCGGATTGTCGCCACCAACCTCTTCATTGTCACTACGTAAGCAAGGACGGTAACCGCGACGACACTCTTGACATATATCCTTGCCATTGCATTGTTACCCCGAGCCTATTTGCGTTACTTGCCTATCGAGACTAGCCATTGAGTATTGCCGGGCTACGCTACTTGTGCACGTTAGTGATACATAATCCGCATAGCTCAAATTGTGTGCATATATCATAGTATCATCTTGGTATCTTTTGTGTTCAAGTAGTACCCGCATACATAATTGCTATCTTGGTGTGCACGTCCCGCATTGTGACCATACATTCATCATCACAAAAAAAAGAGAAGCAAAGCTTTTAAGCAAGAGCAAAAGAGCAATAGCATCGCCAATTTTGCATATCATAATTGATCATCTTGGATCACTTGAGCGAGTGACACGTGCCTCATACATACATAGCAAGTCGGGAATAGGAAGATGACACATTTTGTTTCTTATAGGTTGTGCACAAGTTCGTATCACGCCCATTTGAGCAATCGTGCTAGCGTCTCTCTAGTGTTGTGCAACACGAGCATTTTCCGTGGTTTCCACATTTTGGCTCATCCTTGGTTGCACAACCCCACTTATCTATCCGTGTGTGTTTCCGTGTATACTCATTGCTATTGATCTACATTGTCTTACTTACGAATTTGCGAATCCCTTTTCAACATTATTGATTCTTTTCTTCGGATTGCTTGAATTTTGTGCCACCATCCTAACCAAGCTCTTCCATAAGCCTTTATTGTGTAGGTGTGAGAAAGACGATCTTCGGTACCAATTCTACTATTTCCTAAGTGCATTTTGATTCATTGATCCATTTTCAACTTTCGAAACGGTAATTGGTATTGTCTTCTTACTCTTCCACTTATATCTACTCGAGTGTTGTTATGGATAGGTCAAGCATCCACAACCCGGCATTTGAGGAGCAAGAGGACGACGAAACCACCTTCGTCACCAAGATGCAATTCTTCGGCGCGCAAAAGGTAATGCGCCAATCGCATGACGTCTTGAACAACCGCATCGAGGAACTCACCACCGACGTACGCGAATCCGAAGTGCGAACAAGGGACTACCTCGACACCAAGCTCTCAAGCCAAATGGAGGAAATTCGTGCCTTAATGGTCACGCGTGCTTCTTCTACATCTACATCCTCCGGACGGCGCTACTCAAGTCGTCACTCATTGGAGTACTCTTCCGGCGAGAGTCCACCTCGACCATGTCCTCATCATCGAGATGACCGCTCCGGTCCAAGTTCACACCAAGGCCGCCAACGTCAAGCTTTGGACAATCCCTTCCATGGCAATGGACTACAAGATCGACTTCGCGAGCGTGCTCGACGCCAACAACAAGAACAAGAAGCATTGGAACAAGAGCGACAACAACAACGCCGTGAAGAAGAACTACGTCAACGCGAACAACAAGCGTTCGAAGCCTAACGTGCACTCCGTGATGTTACTCGTGCTTTGGAGGAGCGCAACCGTCAAGCACGTCAAGAACAAGAGGAATTTCGTTGTGAACGACAAGAAGAAGTCAATCGCCAAGAGGAGAACCAAGAAAGGCGCAACCGAGTGCGCCCACCTCGTCGCCGTCCTCAAGCTCATCGTGACAAACCCGAGCATGAAGACGAGCAAGGCCAAGAACAACGTCAACACGCCCAAGACAATGAGGATCCACCTCCAAGACAAGGATTTCGGCATCACCACCACAACGATGAACAACGCTTCGGCAAGCTCAAGTTCACAATGCCAAAGTTTTTCGGAAGCAATGATCCCGAAGATTACCTATCATGGGCGCTCAAGGTTGACAAGATTTTTCGCCTCCACAACTATGATGAAGATAAGAAGATAGCCATGGCTTCACTCCAGTTCCAAGACTACGTTCTCATTTGGTGGGAACAAATGATTGAGCTAAGAAGAGAGAGAGGTGAACCTCCTATCAACACTTGGGCCCAAATGGAGGATCTCATGAGAGCTTGTTTTGTGCCTACACACTACAATCGGGATCTCTTCAAGAAGCTACAACAACTCAAGCAAGGCACCAAGTCGGTAGAAGAGTACTATCAAGAGATGGAAATTGCAATGATCCGAGCCAATGTCAAGGAAGATGACGAGCAAACGATGGTGCGCTTCTTGAATGGCCTCAACTACCAAGTCAAGAAAATCGCATACTTCCAACCATACTCCAACCTACTTGAGCTCGTACATCAAGCGACCAAGGCGGAACGCCAAGTGCAAGATGACAACAAGTACTCCAAGTTCTCCTCCAAGACCTACGGTTCAAGTGCTCAAGCTACTACGACAACAACGACACCGACTACAAAAACTACAACATCTACCGGTGACAAGTCAAGCTACAAGTACAAGACAACTTCGTCAAGCCGCCCTACTACAAGCAACTACAAATCGAGAGCCTCATCATCTACAACAACACCAGATGCTACCGCCAAGACAAGCTCCATCAAGTGTTTCATGTGCCAAGGCTGAGGCTACAAGACCTATGAGTGTCCAACAAAACGCACCACGATCCTTCAAGACGATGGCACCTATGATTCTATGAGTGACGGTGAGATGGAAGCATTGGAGCACGTGGCCATGCTTCGTCAAGTCAATGAATATGAAGATTCGCAAATCTTTTGCGACAACGATCGGAGCCCCGCTCTTGTTGTCTCCAAGGTTTTGATGCTTCAACAACAAGAAGACGAGGACCAACGTTGCCACATCTTCCACACCAAGGCGGGCATCCAAGGAAAATCCGTCAAGGTCATCATCGACGGCGGAAGTTGCCACAATTTGGCAAGTGAGGACCTTTGTTCCAAGCTACAATTGGTCAAGAAGAAGCACCCTCGCCCTTACAAGGTCCAATGGCTAAGTGGTTCCAGCACCCTCCAAGTTGAATACACCGTGGAAGTTTCCTTCAAGATAGGCGCTTATGAAAATACTTTGGCGTGTGATGTGGTTCCCATGTCCGTTTGCCACCTCCTACTTGGTAGACCTTGGCAATTCGACCGTGGCGTCATCCACAATGGTCGGACTAATCACTATAGCTTCAAGATGAAGGGCAAGCAATATGTGCTCCGACCAATGACTCCAAGTCAAGTCATCGCCGACAAACATGCTTCATCCCATCGTGGAGATAAAAGTGAGAGAGTGATCCACCTCAAAGAGAGTGAGTGCCACAAGCCAAAAATGAGCGACTCCACGATGCGGGACATGAGAGATATAGTTCTTTTAGCCACCAAACGAGATTTGAGGGATGTGAGTGAGAGCCCATCGACCGTTCTTCACTATGTACTTGTGTGCAAAGATGACATCATACGGACTAACCCTTCACAACATCTTCCTCTTGTGTTATCTAAATTGTTGCAAGAATTCCATGATGTTTTCCCCGATGAGCTACCTCCGGGACTACCACCAAAACGAGGAATCGAACATCGCATCGACCTCATCCCTGGAGCACTGCTTCCTAACAAAGTAACAAGGCACCCTACCGCGTCAACCCCGAAGAAACAAAGGAAATACAAAGGCAAGTCCAAAAACTCCTAGATAAAGGGCATGTACGTGAGAGTTTGAGTCCTTGTGCGGTTCCGGTGATACTAGTACCTAAGCAAGATGGTAGCATGCGCATGTGTTCCGATTGCCATCCTATCAACGCTATTACCATTCGTTATAGTCACCCCATTCCTCGCCTAGATGATATGCTAGATGAACTTAGTGGTGCCACTATATTTTCCAAGATTGACTTAAAAAGTGGTTATTACCAAATACGCATACAAGAGGGACGGCTTTCAAAACAAAGTTTGGTCTCTATGAATGGCTAGTGATGCCCATGGGCTTATCCGAGGCACCGGGTACTTTTATGCGTGTTATGCATTATGTTTTGCGACCCCTAATTGGATATTATGTTGTGGTCTATTTTGATGACATTCTTGTTTTTAGCAAGTCTCTTGAGGAGCATGCTACCCACGTTAGAGAAGTCTTGCAAATTCTTAGAAAAGAACAACTTTATGCAAACATGGAGAAATGCACTTTTGGTGTTGACAAGGTCGTTTTCCTAGGACTTGTGGTATCTTCTAAGGGTGTCTATGTTGATGAAACTAAAATTGACGCTATTAAAACTTGGCCTACACCCAGAAATTTGCAACAAGTGCGTAGTTTCCTAGGACTAGCCGGTTTCTATCGACGTTTTGTCAAGGACTTTAGCACTATTGCATCTCCTCTACATGCTTTGAGCAAGAAGAATGCACCATTTGTTTGGGGACCTTCCCAAGACACCGCATTCCATGAAATTAAGAATTTGCTTAATCATGCACCTTTGCTTGCTTTACCCAACTTTGATAAAACATTTGAAATGCATTGTGATGCTAGTGGTCATGGCATAGGTGGTGTGCTCACGCAAGAGAAGCGCCCAATTGCGTATTTTAGTAAGAAACTTTCCGGCGCTCAACTTAACTATCCCATCTATAATAAAGAATTGTATGCTTTGGTGCGAGTATTACATGTTTGGGAGCATTATTTATGACCCCATGAGTTTGTCATTCATACCGATCATGAAACTCTAAAGTACCTTAAGAATCAAACTAAGTTGAACAAACAGCATGCCAAATGGAGTGAGTTCATTGAGCCTTTCCATTATGTTATCAAATACATTAAGGGTAAAGAAAACGTTGTGGCGGATGCTCTTTCCCGCAAGTGCATGTTAGTTAATAAACTTGAACTGAATGTTATTGGTTTTGAGCATATCAAAGATTTGTATGAGCATGATGTTTCATTTGCTACACCATATGCTAAGTGCCGAGTGAAACCTTGTTGGGAGAACTACTACATGAAAGATGGCTACCTTATGCATGCTAATAAACTTTGTATACCCGAGTCTTCTCTTCGTTTATTACTTTTGCAAGAGGCTCACAGTGGAGGACTTATGGGTCACTTTGGACGCGACAAGACTTATGCCACCCTATCCAACAAGTACTTTTGGCCAAAGATGTTCCATGATGTTGCACGCTTCACAAACCGATGCTCTACATGTCGCAAAGCTAAGTCTAAAGCTCAATCCCATGGTCTTTACATGCCTCTTCCTATGCCTTTCCAACCTTGGGAAGACATTAGTATGGATTTTGTGCTTGGTTTGCCAAGGACTAAAAATGGCCATGATTCCGTTTTTGTCGTTGTGGATCGCTTTTCCAAGATGGCTCATTTTATTCCATGCCATAAGATCGACGATGCTTCACATGTTGCAAATCTCTTTTGTAGGGACATCTTACGACTACATGGCGTCCCCAAGACCATTGTCTCGAATCGCGACGTCAAGTTCCTAAGCTACTTTTGGAAGACTCTTTGCGCCAAGCTCGGAATCAAGCTTCTATTCTCTTCGGCATATCACCCACAAACCGATGGCCAAACGAAGGTGACGAACCGGACGCTATCTACTCTACTACGCGTGTTGATCAAGACGAACATCAAGGAATGGGAAGAGTGCCTTCCCATCGCCGAGTACGCCTACAATCGCGCGCAACACTCCACCACCAGCAAGTCTCCTTTCGAAGTGGTCTACGGCTTCAATCCGTTGTCCCCATTGGACATCCTTCCCTACCACTACAAGAGCGCGTCAACATGGACGCAAGTGCAAGGGAAAGTTACGTCAAGCGGATGCATGAAGATACAAGGCGCACGATCGAACGTCAAGTGGAACGCGTCACCAACAAGCGCAACCTCAACAAGCACCCCATGGTGTTCAAGACCGGTGATCTTGTACGGCTACACCTTCGCAAGGATCGCTTCCCCACCGAGCGCAAGTCGAAGCTACTTCCTCGAGGAGGCGGACCCTTCAAGGTGTTGGCACGCTACAACAACAATGCCTACAAGATCGACATTCCACGCGACAAGTACAATGTGAGCAACATCTTCAACGTCAATGACCTTTCCCCTTTCCATGGTGATGAAGATCTTGATCCGAGGACGGATCTTCCCCAAGGGGGGGGGGAGATGATGCGGAGCATCCCAACATCATCCCCATGGACTCTACTCCACCACTACAAGCACCAGGACCTATGACTAGAGCTCGAGTGTATGCCATAGAAACAAAGGTGAACTCCCTCCTCTTTGAGATACCCATGGATATCAATGGAACTTGGATGCTACCTCAAAAGGAGACACTTTGTGTGCTTAGGTACCAAGAAGGAGAAAGGAAGCCCGAGGAACCCCAAGAAGAAGGGAGGGAAGCAAGAGGGACCCCAAGGACCTGCCAGCCCAGGACGGGCGGTACAACCGGTCGACCACCGGACAACAACCGGCCGAGCTTCTGTTTCCATACGGTGCAAGACTGGTACCAGCCCGGTTGTTCCGGTTATTGCATCATGACGGGTACAACCGGCCCGACGTCCGGTACAACCGGCCCCGCCTCGACGCATGTCTCCAGGAAGCCCCCAGGCGGTACAACCAGTGGTGCGACCGGTGCAACCGCCCCTCTTCTGCGCCCAGCAGTACAACCGGTTGTGTGACCGGTGCAACCGCCCCTCCCCAGCGCTGGAAACCCTAACTGTGACACCCTGGGTTTTGGCTACAGTGATCGTTGAAATTAAGCACAATGATGACCATGATCAGTGCCTAATCATTTTGCTAAATAGAATATGATCAAGTTGAAAATCATATCTCATTTCAAATTCCACTTTAAAAGGGCATTGAATTTTATTGTGATAAAATAAGTTTGCAAACAGCAAGGGAAAAATGTTGCACACTTGTGATAAACCACAAAACAAATGGTGTAAAGGAAAACAACATCACCTTGATGTTGGTGTGGACCCCACCTTGCAAAACAGAGCCCAAATGCAATTTAAAAGCACTTTTAAATTCAAAATTGTTTCAAACAGTTTCCAAAAGTGCCCAAACTTTTTGTGGCCACACTTAATAATGCAAGGTATTATTTGGACCAAGTTACACATTTTTGCCATAGGAAATTATTGCTAAAAATATTTAAAACAGAAAATAAAAAGAAAGGAAAAAGGAAAAGCCCCCCTCCCTCTGCCCTGGGCCTTAGGCCACAGTGGCAGCCCCAGGCCGGCCCAGCAACCCCCTCGGTCGTCCCCGACCTCCTACAGGAGGTGGCGACCGAGGCGCGCCCGCGACCGGGCTCGTCCCCGCCGGACCAGCTCGCCGGCGATGGCCCGGTGGGTATAAGGCCGCCCCCACGCTCCCCCGTGCCCCTGCCTGCCCCCCTGTAGCCCTAGATCTCACCTGCTCCCTCTCTCTCGCTCTCTGCTCCTTCCTCGCCCGCATCCGAGCACCGCCGTCGACATGGCCGTCGGCTAGACGCGCTCTCCGAGCCTCCCGCGCCTTGCCGTCGCGCCAAGAAGCACCGCGGCGACCTCCTCGTCCTCCCCGTGCCCTGGATCGAACCCCGGGAGCTCCCACGCCGTCGCCATCGACCGTCTTCCACCTCGAACCCGATCACTCGCCGCCGTCGATCTGCTTCTCTCCGTCGTCCCTAGCTGCACCGGGCCTAACCTCCACCGCAAGTGAGCTCCCCTACGTCCTCCTCTTCCTCTCGTAGCTCGAGTAGGCCAGCGTAGCAAGCTCCCACCGTACCCGAGCTCTGCTCGCCACCACTGCCGATGTGCTCGTGCCGTGCGTGCGTTCGAGCACCCGTGCGTGTCACGGGCGTGCTCCAGAGCGACCGCAGCACCGATTCCGCGCGCTAGATAGCTCGATTTGGTGCTGGTTTGCTTGCTGCCATCGCCGCCCGAAAGCTCCTCCACCGCCGTCGACGTAGCCCACCCTCCACAGGCCACCGTAGCTCGTCCTGATGGCCGGAACGGAACGGCGGCAACGCCTACTTTCGAACGCAACTAAAACGGCGCGATTTGGCCCACCGTAGGCGAAACCCGAGCCCTGCCGGCGATTCGGGAGCTCGCCGGAGTTGTTCCGGCGACGTTCGCCGGCCGCCGCTGACCTGGCCAGGCCGGGGCCACTGCCAGAGTCACTGGCAGCTGGGTCCCGCAGGCCCAGTTGACCGGGTCAACTGCTGACTGGACTGGGTCCAGTCAATGACAGGTGGGGCCCGACCCCCTCCTGTGTATGACAAGTGGGCCCGTCGCGTCAGAAATTAGATTAGGGCTAATCTGTTTTTAATTAATCAGAAACAATCACTGACATGTGGGGTCCCTTAGATTAGATTAAATAAAACCCCTCTGTTATAATAATGAGAGTATGACAGGTGGGGCCCCCCTAATTAATCATACTTTAGAATTAATAAAACCCTGGTTAAATCACTGAGTCTATGACAGGTGGGGCCCACTGGTCAGTTTGACCAGTCAGCCCCACTGTTGACTGCTGATGTCATACTGATGTCATGATGACGCCATAAAGGCTTTTTCGAATTAATTTAAATCTGTTAATTTCAGAATATTAATAAAACTTTAAAAATTAATAATAAATAATCCGTAACTCGGATGAAAAAGTTTTATACATGAAAGTTGATTAGAAAAATCCCACGAATCCGAATACGCTGTCCGTTCATCTGTCACATGCTCCTAGCATGATGAACATGGACATTTAGCATTAGGATCATCTGTCCGATAGTAGCCCGAGACCCGGGAAATATCGTCAGATATTCTTCCGACCCGTCCGCGACGTGTAGTACTGCGTTAGTGCATGCCTAGCTCTGCATATTGCCATGTCATGCATCGTGTTGCATCTGTGCTTTATATTTATTGTTTCTTCCCCCCTCTTCTCTCCGGTAGACCCCGAGACTGACGGTGCTGCCGGGTACGACTACACCGTTGACGATCAGGCCTTTGCCGCAGAGCAGCAAGGCAAGCAACCCCCCCTTGAGCATTCCGATATCGCCCATTTCTTCCCTCTCCTTCTTGCATTAGATTTTGCTACTGTATCAGCTAGCTCCTATTTCTGATGCATAGCCTGTTTTTGATAAACTGCTACTATACCTGCAATCATATCAACTGCTTAGTATAGGTTGATCAATGAATCCCCAGTGACCCCTTAGTCCCAGTTGCCCCTGCTTCTTCATTGACGGCTCGACGACTCGAAGACTCGGTCAACCGACCGACGAGCCAGGCTCCTCACATCACCGCACACCCCTTAGTTGTACGACTCTGCAGCGCTACTATCGAGTACCGAGGGTGACACCTCGTGAAGTACCCATGATGCTAGCTCTGTAGTGCAGCTAGTCGGTCGTGGTTATCGAGGGTGATTCCTCCTTCACCACTCCCGACGATGTCTCTGTCGCGCAACCCCTCAAGTGTGGAACCCTCGAGGGTGATTCCTCTAAGTCCACCTTGACGGGTTTCATCGAGCGGGACCCTTTGAGGGTGATTCCTCAGGTTTCGTCTTGATGTTTTATACAGACAGTTACTATGACCTGGTTACAGAAACATGTTGGTGATGGGTCGGCCCTGAGGGGTACCCACGGTTTGATGATGATGAGGCATGGACGGGCAGGAGAGGCCCTTGCCACACATCCTCGAGACGGGGTGACGGGACCGCAATTCATGGGTCGCGCTTGCCCCGCATTAATAAAATGCTAATGGGTTGGGTATTTGATCTGAGTTGGGTCGTTGGCCTTTTTACGCACCAAACCATCGCGTGGGTGAAGTTATGGGTACTCAGCGTCGTTGTATCAGCCGAAGCTCTTCGGACGTCAGCAATGGAGCGGCGCGCGCCCGAGTGGCCTGGACGGTGCAGCTCCTGGACTAGAGTGTACTAGGGCTGACCTCGGCCGCGTACGCATCGTGCAGGAGCGCGTAGGGCAAGTGGGCCCACGACTCCTGTGTGATTAGGATTTAGACCGGCGGGCTGGCCTCTCTGTTGAGCCTAGGTGGGGCGACGACGTGCTGATATCCCGAGGCCGGGCATGAACCAGGAAAGTGTGTCCGGCCGGAGGTGATCAGGCGTGTTGGAAATGCGGTGCACCCCTGCAGGGATGAATTATCTATTCGAATAGCCGTGTCCACGGTAACAGGACGACTTGGAGTTGTACCTTGACCTTATACAACTATAACTGTGATTTAAAATGAAATGAATGTTGGCTCCGAGATTGCTTCCTCGTAGGGAGTCGAGGAAGAATCTCTGGGTGTGGTTACTTAATAAAATTGCTACAATAATATGACTATATATGAGATACCAGTCTACTCTCTTCTAATGCTGCAAGATGCTGAAGATGCTAGTCTTCGATAGGACTAGGCTTTTCCCCCTATTCTTGCTTTCTGCAGTCAGCCCAGATATGACCCCTTTACTTGATACCGATGCATACTTAGCATAGTTCTGATGTCAGTCTTGCGAGTACTTTGGATGAGTACTCACCGCTGCTTTGCATTCTCTTTCCCCCTCGATACGATTACCGCGATCAGACGATGGAGCCCAGGAGATGGAGTACGCCGGAGATGACTACTACACCACCGCTGGAGCCTACTACTACGTGGAGAGTGCCGATGCTCAGGAGTAGTTAGGAGGTTCCCAGGCAGGAGGCCTCGCCTCTTTCGATCCGTTATTATGTTTGTGCTAGCCTTCTTAAGGCAAAACTTGTCTAACTTATGTCTGTACTCAGATATTATTTGCTTCCGCTGACTCGTGCTTGTCGAGCTTTGTATTCGAGCCCTCGAGGCCCCTGGCTTGTAATATGAAGCTGTATGACTTTAATTTGTGTCTAGTGTTGTGTTGTGATATCGATCAGTGAGTCCCTAATCTTGGTCGTACGCATTGCGTGTTTGATTAGCGTACGGTCGAAATCGGGGGCGTCACAAGTTGGTATCAGAGCCGACTGCCTGTAGGTAGCCCCCTTCCAACTCCTTGGCCGAAGTTGAGTCTAGTACTTGAAAAACTTTTACTAACATAGTTGTGTGGCTTACGGGCCCACATCTCAATCGGGTGGTATTAGGATCTTTTATTCCTCATCTATACTCTGGGTTCTGATCTCTCTTCTCTTTCGGGTTAAAGATTTTATTAACTCTAACTCTAGGTTCTCGTAACCACTCCTCCCGAAGAGCCCCTCATTTCAGACGATGGCTCGATTCATCAGAAGACTTCAATGATACTCTCTGATGTTCTCCCGAGAACTTGTGCTCGTCGATTTTGCGATTTCCTTCCATCGCCAACCCCTGCGGATAACTCCTCATCATTATCGAGGATTCGTTCGTCCCCAGTTGTTCTTGTCTTTCACAAAATTCTTCGAAACGCTATCCGGTCTTCCAAAATCCTAACCAGCCTATTGCTCTTGACTTTTCTCACCTGCTTACATGGTGGTTAATTCCATATGTCAAGCAATATCCATTTAAAATCCTCTGTGATTTTCATTTGATATTATTGATTCAACCTGTGTGTGGATGCACGCAGTCATCAGTTGTTATCATATATTATCCGTCCGGCTCAGACGTCTTTCCAAACATGAGTTGGTTCCCGACAAATCAACCTTGATTGATTGCCCATCTAAGTCCTTTCATCTTACTTGTATTTGATCGGAACATCTGTTTCCGATACACCAATTTGGAAATGTTAACTCCTTTGGTTATTTAAGCATCAAATTACTGGATGTTCTATAATCTGATGCCTTGCATTCTTTCTCCCTCTGATAAGTTGTATCCTATGCTCTTGTCAGCCATGCTCTGTTGTCAAGCATGTGTTAATTACTCTTGAAGCTTGTGGTATATGTTCCTAAGATGCCCCGTTGGGTTGGACCTATGCCTTCCTTAATTCGTGTGAACCTGACAGTTTTCACGAGTCATACTCTCCTGGTGTTTTGCCAGTTAAACTTTCAAAACTACAACTTCATCAAAGGCGAGGTGTAAATGGAAGGTGATGCGTTGATGAAGTGGGAGTCGACCTTGAACCTTGTGTTCATGCCCATGGAAACGATGTTGATCTTATCATACAAGCTTCTCCTTTCATATAATCATTCATTGTATGATTTGATCTTGTATCTTTGATCTTGTCCTTTGCAATCGTGGTTCCTACCATGTTGTTCTACTTTGATTTCATTCTCAGACAAGTTAAAGTGCTTGTCTTCCACAGATCAATACGCTAGTCTAACCTCTATGTTGTTCTACCTCCGAGTATTATCCCTGGTATCTTGGTAAATATCACGGAGCTATATAACTTTTTATGAGCTCCTCATCAACTATGATATTTCATTGATTCCAGTTCCCTCGTGTCCAGAGTTGTTGGACAATCAAGGACACTGATATCTGAATCGAGTACGCATTGCGATTCGACAACTCTTAGTAATCTTCTTTGATTATGAAATGTACTTGATCATGTCATTCCAAGCTGTTAGATGCTGAAGCCTGGCTAAATGCCTTGAATGCATTAAATGAGTCACCTCTTGAAGGGATTGAAAAAATTCCAGTTGTTCGGGATTTCCAAGATGTTTTTCCGGAAGAACTTCCAGGGATCCCCCCTGCTAGAGCTGTCGAGTTTGTCATCGATTTGGTACCTGGTACCACTCCTATAGCCAAGCGTCCGTATAAGATGCCACCACATGAACTCCTTGAACTTAAGCAAGCAATTGACAATTCGCTTCGTCTGGGTTTCATTCGTCCAAGTTCCTCTGCTTGGGGAGCACCTTCTCTCTTTGTCAAGAAGAAAGATGGTACGAATCGGTTAGTTCAAGATTACCGTCCCATCAACCAAGCAACGATTCAAAACAAATATCCGCTTCCTCGGATCAACGATCTGTATGATCAACTTGCTGGTTCGTCAGTATTTTCTAAACTCGACTTAAGGTTGGGTTACCATCAGATCGGGTTCGTGAAGAGGATATTCCCAAGACTGCATTTGTTACTCGCTATGGTTCATACGAGTACACCGTCATGTCCTTCGGCTTAACCAATGCTCCAGCAACCTTCTCTCGGTTGATGAATTATATCTTCATGGACTACCTTGATAAATTCGTCGTGGTTTATCTGGATGATATCCTGGTTTACTCCAAGAATAAAGAAGAACATGCTGAACATCTTCGTCTTATACTGGAGAGGCTTCGAGAACATCAACTTTATGCAAAGTATTCAAAGTGTGAGTTCTGGATGGATGAAGTAACCTACCTTGGTCATGTGATCTCCAAGGATGGTATTGCGGTCAACCCTGAACGAGTTCAGGCTATTCTTGACTGGACTCCCCCGAAGAATGTCAAGCAAATCAGAAGTTTTCTCGGACTCGCCAGCTATTGCCGTCGATTCGTCGAGAACTTCTCCAAGATTGCAAAGCCCTTAACCAATTTACTTCACAAAGGTGTTAAATATGAGTGGACAGAAAAATGTCAGGAGAGCTTTCAGGCACTTAAGGACAAGCTGACGTCTGCTCCAGTGCTTGCTCCTCCGGATACTCGTAAGGACTTCGTCATTTATTGTGACGCTTCGCGTCAGGGGATGGGATGTGTCCTAATGCAAGAACGCAGAGTGGTTGCTTATGCATCTCGTCAATTGCGTCCTCATGAAGAGAACTACCCAGTTCATGACCTTGAACTTGCTGCAGTAATTCATGCACTGAAAGAGTGGCGGCAATACCTTGTTGGAAATCGTTGCGAGATCTACACCGATCACCAAAGTCTGAAGTACCTGTTTACCCAACCAGATCTGAACCTCCGTCAACAGAGATGGATGGAGCGCATAGCAGACTACAATGTGGGTATTTCTTATACCCCAGGCAAGGCTAATGTAATGGCTAATGCTTTGAGCCGCAAGTCATACTGCAACCACCTTCAGGTTCACAAGGTTCACCCCCTTCTTCAAAAGGAATTCCGCAAGCTGAACCTCCATATTGTTCCTCAGGGTTATCTCACTCCCCCTCCTGAAGGGTCCTACAAAATGAACCTCCACGTTGTTTCCCAGGGTTCTCTTAATACCCTGGTTGCTAAACCAGATCTTGTGGACATCATCAAGTGGATCCAGAAGTGTGACAATGAAGTCGAGAGGATTAAATTCGATCTCGCAGAAGGAAAGCCCTCATCCTTCACTATTGCTGAGGATGGCGCTTTGTATTTCAAAGGCCGCCTAGTGGTACCAAGTAAGGAGGAAAACAATGATTTGACTCAAGAGGTCATGAAGGAAGCACATGACACTCCGCTGTCTATTCATCCTGGTAGTACCAAGATGTACCAAGACATTCGTCAAAGATTCTGGTGGTCTAACATGAAGCAAGACATTGCTCGCTATGTTGCTGAATGTGATGTTTGCCATCGTATCAAAGCAGAACATCAAAGGCCTGCCGGAACTCTGCAACCTATTACGGTTCCTGAATGGAAATGGGACCATGTTGAAATGGACTTCATCACTGGTTTTCCCAGATCGCAGAAAGGTAATGATGCTATTCTTGTCATCATTGACCGACTGTCCAAAGTTGCACATTTTCTGGCTGTCAAGGAAACTATTGTAGGGTAACGCAGCAGAAAACAAAAATTTCCGACCTACGCACCAGCCCAGGACCACTATGGAGACTGCATACAAGGTTTGATCTTTTTCGTTACCGACTCGTAGCGCAGCGGAAGTAGAGTCGATGACGATCGGCGGTGCAGATCCCCGCAGCTAGGATTTACAACCTCCCAACCGCGAGGATGTACTCCCTCGCCTGCTCCCCGGACGGATCTCCGGGCAGCCCTTCGGGAGGCCTCGGGACGGTCCCTCGGATAGTCCCACCGGACGGATCCTCGGACAGCCCTTCGGGAGGACCTCAGAACAGTCCCTCGGATAGTCCCACCGGACGGATCCTCGGATAGCCCTTCGGGAGGACCTCAGAATCTCGGACGGTCACTTGGACAGCCCTCCGGGAGGCACTCTAGAACTAAGACCGAAACTACGATCTCTCTACAGAGTTGCACACATACGGTGTCATCTATCTGGCAGGGCTTTGCCGTCCAGAACTAGTTCCCACCGGAACCCAGACAGCCTTTTGGCTCTACGAAACTATTTCGCTGGGAGGGAGAGAGAAGCCAGATAACATCAGATGGCATGTGTATGTGAGAAAGAGTAAGTCTTTAGGCAGCCCACTCCACCCCTATTTATAGGCCAAGCCCAAGGGTGGCTTCTCCAAGAAGCCAAGTGGGAAAATACCAAAGGGCCCTCAAGGTGGCTTCTCCAAGAAGCCACCCAAAAAGCACTTTCACTATTCACGACGACATTTTTCAGCGTCCGTTCGAACCGAAAATATTTATGTGGGCTTAGAACAATTCCAGTACCCACTAAAATAATTTTCAACGCGATCCGAAACAATTCCGGTTTAGTGATTTTCATCTGCGAAAAGCATCTGAAGCGGTTCCGGCAGCTCCGGAACATTTCCGGTTTTCATCCCGGAAAATTCCAGAAAGTTTCCAGAACGATTCTGGCACCCTCCAAGAATTATCAGGCATGTGCCGAAACCAATTTGACTTTATGGTGTACTCCGAAACAACTTTTCGGTTTAGTGATTTTCATCTGTGAAAAGCAACTAAAGCGGTTCCGGTAGTCCGGAACATTTCCGGCTTTTGTCTCTGAAAAATCTCAGAAGTTACCGGAACAACTCTGGTACCTTCCAATAATTTCCAGGCATGTGCCGAAACCAATTTGACTTAATGGTACACTCCGAAACAACTTTTCGGTTTTACCGAAACTCTTCCGGTGTTCTCTCTCTCCGGAACTCTTCCGTTGTCTCCGAAACTTTTTCGGTGAATTTCTCTCAGACTCCCTGACTAGTATTCAACAGATAGATGACCCTTAAGCGTGTGACCCTATAGGTTCGGTGAAGTATAGACATGACCCGGAACCCCTTCCGATCAATGATCAACATCGGAGCCGTGGACACCCATATTGACCCCTATACCCACACGAATGAATATTCGAGTGAACCTCCAGTTGTCGTGTGCTATTCCTGTTGCTTCGCGATATGTTACAAATACCCGAGGTGAGACATGTTGGCATCCCCGTGGATCAACAACTTGTCCACTATGCCAGTTACCTCGTTACCGGTATTGTTCTCTTTTCTCGTTCCCGTGTTCCGGCATCCCCGTGATCAAATCACAAAGTGTCTGGCCAGACGATGATGGATACCGTAACACCGAGAGGGCCCAGAGATATCTCTCCATCGTTGGAGGAGCAAATCCCAATCTTGAGCTATCAAGTTACTTGACATACTTTTCCATGAACCCGTAAGCCGCCGTAATAGCCACCCATTTACGGATGACGTTTAACAAACCCCAAAGTTCATGAAGCAAGCATGAAGAAACTCGATACTCTCATGGTCTAAGGAATTATGCAAACGTAAACCATCTCTGTGTTATTAACCATTAACTTATGACGAATGAATCTCATAGCATAACATCAATTTGGGTCGATTCAACACAAATGTTCTTCTAACATTGTGCCCTCAAAATTGCCGGCATAGCCATGCCCATGATCAGGAAAACAGGATCATCATGCAATACTTGAGCCAGTCTTAGAGGCCAGACTAGGAATACATTTTACCGTTTATTATTCCACACGTGCATATGAGTCTTCCTCCGAGCCTCGTGGTTATTGCAGACTCGAGAACCATAGCAGTTATAGCATGGAACATAAACCTAATTATGAACAGGGAGATAATCAATAACATTTATTATTGCCTCTAGGGCATATCTCCTACAGACTCCCACTTGCACTAGAGTCAATAATCTAGTCAATGCTAATGCACTTTACACCTATGGCATACTGGTGTAAAATATGCTTCGCATGTGGTATAGCCTGATGTCCAACGGATCTGACGACTTCAGCTCCGTGTGTAACTTTGCATATCCTCGCGTTTTCACGCTTTCACAAAATTCATATTTTGTGTGGACTTGGCTTTGCATATGTGTGAATCATTGGTCGAAACCTGATTCCTCAGACTGAGCTATGGAGCAACTATCTGCAATAGTGTCCCATAGACCAAAGCCATCTTGGAACCATACTAAGTTCATGAATGAACTATATGATTCAACAACTTCTTTGTCGCTTCTTAAGCGTCAACATACTTAGCCTTTGTTATAGAATTCGCCACAGTATCTTGTTTGGAACAATTTCCAACTACCGTGCCACCATATTGTGTATTACACAAAACCCTTAACTTAAATCAAAAATCGCATGGAGCATTGATGAAGACTGTATCGATGTAATTACTTACAACGAGCACTTCATAATCTCTGCTTGCGAGAAAACATGTCATCACTACTACTCTAGTACTTTAATGACATCTTTCACTGTTGTCCTATGATTAGTACTTTGATCACTTTGGTATCCATACTCGCAACAACTTTGGAGTATCGGACATATCTGGTTGTTATTTACATACCATGGAATACATGATTAATCCAAACACGAAGGTGTGTGGAATCTCCATCATGTATTTTGCTCATCAGTGTTTTTGGGACACCAAGTCTTGCAAAAACTCTTTCCATGTGACTTCGGCAAGAATCACTCCTTGGCATTTTAAATGCTAAAAGGTTTTAGCATCTTGTCAATATGTATCTTTGCTCAGCCCCATTAGGTAAATCTATCTCCATAGATCATCATGCCTAATATTAAGGCTATTTAGCCCAATCACTTCATCGAAAAACCCTTTTCAAATGAAGTCCTAATTCGTGTCAAGAAATTTATTTCCAATTAACAATGTGTCAAGCACACAACATTTTTTAGAAATATTATTATGCTCCCACTTACTTTCTTGAATCACAAGCATCTTCGTTACCCATTTGATGAAGTCAAAAACCCTTTTTACCATTTCATCAAAACACGAAGATTCCAACTCCATTTTGCTCTCTTCTGTCCATCGCTGGAACTCTGAAGTTTGCATACTTACTAGCATCCTCTGGATCGACAAATTACTTTGGACTGTATCACATACAAGTCCTAGGTTTCATTTCCATCAGATGGAAATCCTTTTGTCATCCATGTTTCATATCTCATGATTGAAATATGTATTAATTGCTAGTTCAACCCGAACCGACTTTAAGCATCGCTACGGTGAAGCAACCTCATCGTAGTCAACTCCTTGAACTTGTTATTTCAACAAGTCGAGCTTTATGGATAAAACATTTTTATCCGTATCGGTATTTAGTTCCATAAATATTCGTTAGACTCTAAGCCTTCCGAAAGGTGTATCAAGAATTTAATCTTGAAACATTTATATGGAAACTATCTCGGATTGTATTGGCATTTAGCCAATTCCGGAGTCAGGGCCCATCAACGCTTCCTTGTGTATTGTAGGTATACTGTTGTCTAACAACAATATCTCGTTTGCGCACCTGATAGGTTTGCACGAGCTTTGCCTACGTGGTTCAGCTGCAAGTTCGACCGAAGGCCATACATTTTATTGTAGAGACTTCCGTATCAGTCGCAGTAGGAAACTCCGGAATCACTTCCAAGGTTTCTTTCCTTTGATCTGATGACGAAGATACTGGTTATCTCGTCGAGTTGCACTGTCCTCCCACTCACCTTTTGTAAGAACTATTCTCTTTAAAAGCATACCGTTTTGTGGCAAAATCCTTTGCCTCGGTACAGTGGTGGGGGAATACCCAATGACTTGGGATAACCTACAAAGTAGCACTTGTCTGATTTGGAATAGGTTTGTAACCTTTTACACAAGCCCCATATTCCAAATGTTAAGAAAAGATATAACATGGTTGGGTGTACCATACCATGACGTCATTTTAACAGACCTGATGGATCTCTTTTCAGTGTAAAAGCCGCAGTCTCTAAAGCATTACTCTTTAAAAGGGATAATGGCAAATCTATTTATGTCATCTTTGATCTTACCATGTCATAAATGGTTCGATTACATCTTCACGGACTTTCCACTTGCAGTGGTGTTCCGGGAGGTGCAAGTTATGAAACCCCTTTCACAACTCATCAGACATTCGCTAAACTTGTAACTCAAATATTCCTTTCTGCAATCGAATTGTAGAAACATAATTTTCTTGTTACAATAAATTCTACTTCATTTTTGAAAACCTTATGAATGAATTCAAAAGATCCAGACTTACGTCCCATCAAGTAAATATCCATATATCTACTTGAGTCATTTCTGAAGATAGATAAATCCACTACTTGCAACAACATTTATTGGACTACACACATCATAATGTATGATCACCAATATGTTCTTTGCTCGTTCCTTATGGCCTGTGAACGGTATTTCAGTCACTTCACTTTTCAGAGGAAAGTTGCAAGTGTCAGATGATTCAAAATCAAACGACTTCAAAATCCATCATAATGGAATTTTCCATGCGGGTTTCTCCAATGTGACCAAATGCAGTGCCACACTTGTGTGGTATTCTTTTAGTCTTGCGACTTTTAGCGTCAGTGTTATGGATGTATCATATTTCCATCAATATTCATAACATACATCCCATCTAGGATGGAAGCATGGCCCTTCATGTTATTCATAATACTGAACAACAATTGTTGTTTTTATGAACAACTCTTTTGCAACAAACATTGTGCAATGGGCTAGAGTGTATGAAACTCTAAAATGAATTATGAAAGTAAACCCAGAGGTAATGTATTATTATTAATATTCATAACATACGTCTCATTCATAATGAAAGTATGGCCCTTATGTTATCCATAACACCGAACATCAAAAGTTCTCTTATGAACAACCTTCTTGCAAGATACCTTATGCAAAGGGCTAGAGTGTGAAACTCTAAAATGAATTATGAAAGTAAATACATAGGGAATACACCTATGGAAGGCATAGTAACATTTACTATGTTCCCTGTGTGTATCTAAACCTCATTCCTGGCTAGTCTTTCAGGCCATAGTAGTTCTTACATCGAGTTGCAACAGAATGCAATCGAGCGGGTATCTTTGTGATTAACTCACAATACCCAAGAATTACTGATTAACATGTTTAACCATAATTCCCAAGAACTATATCTTTGACCAGCCTTCTATACATCAAAAACCTGTATGACATTCATACATGAGCTGGATATTCCAGTCTTCTTTCCTTTTGCCTTCATACTTCTAACAGTTTAACTTTTAGTATTTCTCCTACTCTCAGAAGAAGCATCCAACTTAAGAGTGGCGTTAGCCCCGGACTTCCTAGGCGTGAAAGTCTCACTAACACCCTTCGGACACTTCCTTTCTCTTTAAGTTGTTGTTTTATTCACCTTTCATCATATGACAGGCGTTCTCCTGGATCCCTCTCTTATCAGTCTAATGCATAGTAAACTCCTTTACTACTAGTTTGCAAACAAACATTGCTTTCGATATCTCATATCTATTAGCCTTTGTCTGTCTCTGAAAATGATTTTCAGATTCCATGAATATCACATAACTATCCAAACTTTCGAAGTTCGGGTCTCATGGAAGCAAACATATTGCACTTTGACTGAAAAGGAATTCTAGCTTTTGGATCGAAGGACGAGAGTCACATGATCCATAGCATTAGCGGGAGAATACCGAAAGCATGCGATAGGACAAAGTCCTTCTCGGCACTCTTGAAGACAATCCTCACATTACGTTACCAACCGTAAAGTTTAAACCAGATATTTAACAGCTATTCAATTTTAATTGGGAAGGTGGAAACGCGAGCCATCATTCTACAACTATTATGCAAACAACACTTAGACAGTGTTCATAATTAATTGCACTGAGAATTAAAAGAATTAATTCTACAGTGCGCTCCCACTCAAATCAATATCTCTCATAATTGATTGTGAGTGATACAAGACCCGCATTTAAATTGTTCGCCATTGGTGTAACACCACTGATGACGAAAATCTCAACCGGTAGGCCAACTTGCCAATCACATCTCTATGTGACTCTTGTTCATCTTTCGATGCGTGTGTTCCGAGCTCATGACGGTCATGCCTGAACGTCAAGACATCCAAGTGATCTCGCTGCGAGGTCTCAACTCACCCGCCTCACACTTCTCTAATCGTTCGTACCCGTGTGACACGGCGCACCCCGAAAAGATAGGTGCCGTGACGGTGCTACACTTGGGAGAACACTAACTACTTGATATTTTTGTGAGAGATCACCCTAATAAAAAGCGACTACTACGCAATCAAGAAGGGTGCATCAAGAGGGATAAACATCTCAGGCAATTCATAATAGCATGATATGGTATAGCCCCTTCTGACGGAGAAGTCAAGTATTTCTTCGTCTTCGGCATTCGCGTCGGTGTTCACCTTCGCGAAGATTGCCACCACCTTGTCGATGCACCAGATAATATTGCTATCTCTATAGCTTAATAAAATAAGTGCATTACATAAGGTTGACACGCAGGTCATTAAAGTGCAATCATATGGCTCCAGCCACCATGCCGAATCATGACACGCAGGTCATGTTAATTACATCATATAGTCATCTCATACCTAATCAAATTAATATGAGACTTGCTATACCACATCACATGCAAACCATCCTGCAAAACCAAGTTAGACGCCTCTAATCGGTTTATGCAAAATATTATTTTACGTGGCTTCTAAGGTTTCGTAACAAACCGAAGCTACCAACGTCCATCATCAAGTATGATAATTCAAGTTGCTAGATTAACTTTCCAGGGTGTATGAAACACGAGATAATAAAATCTCGAGCCCCATACTAAACTTCGTCATACGCGTGACCCCCGTCAAGATCACATCTGCATTGCCCTTTCGTCTGCGAAACATCCATCTTTCTCAACTATGGTGGAACCCAAAGAACTGTTAGCACTTCGTTGATCTGTCAATCAGCATACTCAGGAGCAGCATGAAAGGATCGCGGATTGCCAGAACTTTGTGAGATTCCACCATGCCGTCAAGATCAGGACTACGCAAATTCAGGGGAAGCAACAGGAACATCGGGTAACAGATTTCATCTGCTACCTGCACAAAAAAATTTCAGTAATAGAACTCATCTACTACCTAATTATATAGTGCAACACCCATACATCTCTATGTATTCTAGATCGCAACCTGCATCTATGCATAACCTGGCTCTGATACCACTGTAGGGTAACGCAGCAGAAAACAAAAATTTCCGACCTACGCACCAGCCCAGGACCACTATGGAGACTGCATACAAGGTTTGATCTTTTTCGTTACCGACTCGTAGCGCAGCGGAAGTAGAGTCGATGACGATCGGTGGTGCAGATCCCCGCAGCTAGGATTTACAACCTCCCAACCGCGAGGATGTACTCCCACGCCTGCTCCCCGGACGGATCTCCGAGCAGCCCTTCGGGAGGCCTCGGGACAGTCCCTCGGATAGTCCCACCGGACGGATCCTCGGACAGCCCTTCGGGAGGACCTCAGAACAGTCCCTCGGATAGTCCCACCGGACGGATCCTCGGACAGCCCTTCGGGAGGACCTCAGAATCTCGGACGGTCACTTGGACAGCCCTCCGGGAGGCACTCTAGAACTAAGACCGAAACTACGATCTCTCTATAGAGTTGCACACATACGGTGTCATCTATCCGACAGGGCTTCGCCGTCCAGAACTAGTTCCCACCGGAACCCAAACAGCCTTTCGGCTCTACGAAACTATTTCGCTGGGAGGGAGAGAGAAGCCAGATAACATCAGATGGCATGTGTATGTGAGAAAGAGTAAGTCTTTAGGCAGCCCACTCCACCCCTATTTATAGGCCAAGCCCAAGGGTGGCTTCTCCAAGAAGCCAAGTGGGAAAATACCAAAGGGCCCTCAAGGTGGCTTCTCCAAGAAGCCACCCAAAAAGCACTTTCACTATTCACGACGACATTTTTCAGCGTCCGTTCGAACCGAAAATATTTATGTGGGCTTAGAACATTACCAGCACCCACTAAAATAATTTTCAACGCGATCCGAAACAATTCCGGTTTAGTGATTTTCATCTGCGAAAAGCATCTGAAGCGGTTCCGGCAGCTCCGGAACATTTTCGGTTTTCATCCCGGAAAATTCCAGAAAGTTTCCAGAACGATTCTGGCACCCTCCAAGAATTATCAGGCATGTGCCGAAACCAATTTGACTTTATGGTGTACTCCGAAACAACTTTTCGGTTTAGTGATTTTCATCTGTGAAAAGCAACTAAAGCGGTTTCGGCAGTCCGGAACATTTCCGGTTTTTGTCTCTGAAAAATCTCAGAAGTTACCGGAACAATTCTGGTACCTTCCAATAATTTCCAGGCATGTGCCGAAACCAATTTGACTTAATGGTACACTCCGAAACAACTTTTCGGTTTTACCGGAACTCTTCCGGTGTTCTCTCTCTCCGGAACTCTTCCGTTGTCTCTGAAACTTTTTCGGTGAATTTCTCTCAGACTCCCTGTCTAGTATTCAACAGATAGATGACCCTTAAGCGTGTGACCCTATAGGTTCGGTGAAGTATAGACATGACCCGGAACCCCTTCCGATCAATGATCAACATCGGAGCCGTGGACACCCATATTGACCCCTATACCCACACGAATGAATATTCGAGTGAACCTCCAGTTGTCGTGTGCTATTCCTGTTGCTTCGCGATATGTTACAAATACCCGAGGTGAGACATGTTGGCATCCCCATGGATCAACAACTTGTCCACTATGCCAGTTACCTCGTTACCGATATTGTTCTCTTTTCTCGTTCCCGTGTTCCGGCATCCCCGTGATCAAATCACAAAGTGTCTGGCCAGACGATGATGGATACCGTAACACCGAGAGGGCCCAAAGATATCTCTCCATCGTCGGAGGAGCAAATCCCAATCTTGAGCTATCAAGTTACTTGACATACTTTTCCATGAACCCGTAAGCCGCCGTAATAGCCACCCATTTACGGATGACGTTTAACAAACCCCAAAGTTCATGAAGCAAGCATGAAGAAACTCGATACTCTCATGGTCTAAGGAATTATGCAAATGTAAACCATCTCTGTGTTATTAACCATTAACTTATGACGAATGAATCTCATATTATAACATCAATTCGGGTCGATTCAACACAAATGTTCTTCTAACATTGTGCCCTCAAAATTGTCGGCATAGCCATGCCCATGATCAGGAAAACAGGATCATCATGCAATACTTGAGCCAGTCTTAGAGGCCAAACTAGGAATACATTTACCGTTTATTATTCCACACGTGCATATGAGTCTTCCTCCGAGCCTCGTGGTTATTGCAGACTCGAGAACCATAGCAGTTATAGCATGGAACATAAACCTAATTATGAACAGGGAGATAATCAATAACATTTATTATTGCCTCTAGGGCATATCTCCTACAACTATTACTACTAGTCAGCTAGCAGATCTTTACATGTCCAGAGTTGTTTCACTCCACGGTATTCCATTGGTGATTAGTTCGGACCGTGGCAGCTTATTCACTTCAAGATTCTAGGCAAGTTTCCAGGAAGCTATGGGAACTCATTTGTCCTTCAGCACCGCTTTTCACCCTCAATCCCAGGGACAAGTTGAAAGAGTCAATCAGATTCTCGAAGACATGCTTCGAGCTTGTGTCATTTCTTTCGGCAAGAAATGGGAGGAATCTCTCCCGTATGCTGAGTTCTCCTACAACAATAGCTATCAAGCTAGTCTGAAGATGGCTCCCTTCGAAGTATTATATGGACGTAAGTGTCGGACTCCTCTGAATTGGTCAGAAACTGGGCAACGTACACTTATCGGTCCGGATATTATCCAACATGCCGAAGAACAAGTCCGCATTATTCATGCAAATCTGAAGGTTGCTCAGTCTCGTCAAAAGAGTCAGTATGACCGTCATCACAAAGATATGGTCTATCAACCTGGCGAAAAGGCTTATCTTCGAGTCACGCCAATGAGAGGTACACACCGTTTTGGGATCAAGGGCAAGCTGGCTCCTCGATATATTGGTCCTTTCACTATTCTCGAAAGGCGTGGTAAGGTGGCATATCAACTGGAACTACCGCCAAACCTTTCTCAGGTTCACGATGTCTTCCATGTGTCACAGCTTCGTCGCTGCTTCAAGGATCCTATCCGAGCAGTGGATCATGATATGCTTGAGCTGCAACAAGACCTCTCTTACAAAGAGCAACCGGTCCGCATTCTTGGTGAAACTGATCGTCGGACTCGTCAGAAGGTTACCAAGTTCTTCAAGATGCAGTGGGCAAATCATTCTGAAGATGAAGCCACTTGGGAACGCGAAGATCATCTTCGTGCAGAATACCCCGGGCTCTTTCCTTCTACTTCTTAATTCTCGGGACAAGAATTCTTTTTAGTAGGGGAGAATTGTGACACCCTGGGTTTTGGCTACAGTGATCGTTGAAATTAAGCACAGTGATGACCATGATCAGTGCCTAATCATTTTGCTAAATAGAATATGATCAAGTTGAAAATCATATCTCATTTCAAATTCCACTTTAAAAGGGCATTGAATTTTATTGTGATAAAATAAGTTTGCAAACAGCAAGGGAAAAATGTTGCACACTTGTGATAAACCACAAAACAAATGGTGCAAAGGAAAACAACATCACCTTGATGTTGGTGTGGACCCCACCTTGCAAAACAGAGCCCAAATGCAATTTAAAAGCACTTTTAAATTCAAGATTGTTTCAAACAGTTTTCAAAAGTGCCCAAACTTTTTGTGGCCACACTTAATAATGCAAGGTATTATTTGGACCAAGTTACACATTTTTGCCATAGGAAATTATTGCTAAAAATATTTAAAACAGAAAATAAAAAGAAAGGAAAAAGGAAAAAGGAAAAAAACCCTCGGTCGTCCCCGACCTCCTACAGGAGGTGGCGACCGAGGTGCGCCCGTGACCGGGCTCGTCCCCGCCGGACCAGCTCGCAGGCGATGGCCCGGTGGGTATAAGGCCGCCCCCACGCTCCCCCGTGCCCCTGCCTGCCCCCCCTGTAGCCCTAGATCTCACCTGCTCCCTCTCTCTCGCTCTCTGCTCCTTCCTTGCCCGCATCCGAGCGCCGCCGTCGCCATGGCCGTCGGCTAGACGCGCTCTCCGAGCCTCCCGCGCCTTGCCGTCGCGCCAAGAAGCACCGCGGCGACCTCCTCGTCCTCCCCGTGCCCTGGATCAAACCCCGGGAGCTCCCACGCCGTCGCCATCGACCGTCTTCCACCTCGGACCCGATCGCTCGCCGCCGTTGATCTGCTTCTCTCCGTCGCCCCTAGCTGCACCGGGCCTTCCCTCCACCGCAAGTGAGCTCCCCTACGTCCTCCTCTTCCGCTCGTAGCTCGAGTAGGCCAGCGTAGCAAGCTCCCACCATACCCGAGCTCTGCTCGCCGCCATTGTCGATGTGCTCGTGCCGTGCGTGCGTTTGAGCACCCGTGCGTGTCACGGGCGTGCTCCAGAGCGACCGCAGCACCGATTCCGCGCGCTAGATAGCTCGATTTGGTGCTTGTTTGCTTGCTGCCATCGCCGCCCGAAAGCTCCTCCGCCGCCGTCGATGTAGCCCCCCCTCCACAGGCCATCGTAGCTCGTCCTGATGGCCGGAACGGAATAGCAGCAACGCCTGCTTTCGAACGCAACTAAAACGGCGCGATTGGGCCCACCGTAGGCGAAACCCGAGCCCTGCCGGCGATTCGGGAGCTCGCCGGAGTTGTTCCGGCGACGTTCGCCGGTCGCCGCTGACCTGGCCAGGCCGGGGCCACTGCCAGAGTCACTGGCAGCTGGGTCCCGCGGGCCCAGTTGACCCGTTGACCGGGTCAACTGCTGACTGGACTGGGTCCAGTCAATGACAGGTGGGGCCCGTCCCCCTCCTGTGTATGACAAGTGGGCCCGCCGCGTCAGAAATTAGATTAGGGCTAATCTGTTTTTAATTAATCAGTAACAGTCACTCACATGTGGGGTCCCTTAGATTAGATTAAATAAAACCCCTCTATTATAATAATGAGAGTATGACAGGTGGGGCCCCTCCTAATTAATCATATTTTAGAATTAATAAAACCCTGGTTAAATCACTGAGTCTATGACAGGTGGGGCCCACTGGTCAGTTTGACCAGTCAGCCCCACTGTTGACTGCTGACGTCATACTGATGTCATGATGACGTCATAAAGGCTTTTTCAAATTAATTTAAATATGTTAATTTCAGAATATTAATAAAACTTTAAAAATTAATAATAAATAATCCGTAACTCGGATGAAAAAGTTTTTTATACATGAAAGTTGATCAGAAAAATCCCACGAATCCGAATACGCTGTCCGTTCATCTATCACATGCTCCTAGCATGATGAACATGGACATTTAGCATTAGGATCATCTGTCCGATAGTAGCCCGAGACCCGGGAAATATCATCAGATATTCTTCCGACCCGTCCGCGACGTGTAGTACTGCGTTAGTGCATGCCTAGCTCTGCATATTGCCATGTCATGCATCGTGTTGCATCTGTGCTTTATATTTATTGTTTCTTCCCCCCTCTTCTCTCCGGTAGACCCCGAGACTGACGGTGCTGCCGGGTACGACTACACCGTTGACGATCAGGCCTTTGCCGCAGAGCAGCAAGGCAAGCAACCCCCCCTTGAGCATTCCGATATCGCCCATTTCTTCCCTCTCCTTCTTGCATTAGATTTTGCTACTGTATCAGCTAGCTCCTATTTCTGATGCATAGCCTGTTTTTGATAAACTGCTACTATACCTGCAATCATATCAACTGCTTAGTATAGGTTGATCAATGAATCCCCAGTGACCCCTTAGTCCCAGTTGCCCCTGCTTCTTCATTGACGGCTCGACGACTCGAAGACTCGAAGACTCGGTCAACCGACCGACGAGCCAGGCCCCTCACATCACCGCACACCCCTTAGTTGTACGACTCTGCAGCGCTACTATCGAGTACCGAGGGTGACACCTCGTGAAGTACTCATGATGCTAGCTCTGTAGTGCAGCTAGTCGGTCGTGGTTATCGAGGGTGATTCCTCCTTCACCACTCCCGACGATGTCTCTGTCGCGCAACCCCTCAAGTGTGGAACCCTCGAGGGTGATTCCTCTAAGTCCACCTTGACGGTTTTCATCGAGCGGGACCCTTTGAGGGTGATTCCTCAGGTTCCGTCTTGATGTTTTATACAGACAGTTACTATGACCTGGTTACAGAAACATGTTGGTGATGGGTCGGCCCTGAGGGGTACCCACGGTTTGATGATGATGAGGCGTGGACGGGCAGGAGAGGCCCTTGCCACACATCCTCGAGACGGGGCGACGAGACCGCAATTCATGGGTCGCGCTTGCCCCGCATTAATAAAATGCTAATGGGTTGGGTATTTCATCTGAGTTGGGTCGTTAGCCTTTTTACGCACCAAACCATCGCGTGGGAGAAGTTATGGGTACTCAGCGTCGTTGTATCAGCCGAAGCTCTTCGGACGTCAGCAATGGAGCGGCGCGTGCCCGAGTGGCCTGGACGGTGCAGCTCTTGGACTAGAGTGTACTAGGGCTGACCTCGGCCGCCCACGACCCCTGTGTGATTAGGATTTAGACCGGTGGGCTGGCCTCTCTGTTGAGCCTAGGTGGGGCGATGACGTGCTGATATCCCGAGGCCGGGCATGACCCAGGAAAGTGTGTCCGGCCGAAGGTGATCAGGTGTGTTGGAAATGCGGTGCACCCCTGCAGGGATGAATTATCTATTCGAATAGCCGTGTCCACGGTAACAGGACGACTTGGAGTTGTACCTTGACCTTATACAACTATAACTGTGATTTAAAATGAAATGAATGTTGGCTCCGAGATTGCTTCCTCGCAGGGAGTCGAGGAAGAATCTCTGGGCATGGTTACTTAATAAAATTGCTACAATAATATGACTATATATGAGATACCAGTCTACTCTCTTCTAATGCTGCAAGATGCTGAAGATGCTAGTCTTCGATAGGACTAGGCTTTTCCCCCTATTCTTGCTTTCTGCAGTCAGCCCAGATATGACCCCTTTACTTGATACCGATGCATACTTAGCATAGTTCTGATGTCAGTCTTGTGAGTACTTTGGATGAGTACTCACCGCTGCTTTGCATTCTCTTTCCCCCTCGATACGATTACCGCGATCAGACGATGGAGCCCAGGAGATGGAGTACGCCGGAGATGACTACTACACCACCGCTGGAGCCTACTACTACGTGGAGAGTGCCGATGCTCAGGAGTAGTTAGGAGGTTCCCAGGCAGGAGGCCTCGCCTCTTTCGATCCGTTGTTATGTTTGTGCTAGCCTTCTTAAGGCAAAACTTGTCTAACTTATGTCTGTACTCAGATATTATTTGCTTCCGCTGACTCGTGCTTGTCGAGCTTTGTATTCGAGCCCTCGAGGCCCCTGGCTTGTAATATGAAGCTGTATGACTTTAATTTGTGTCTAGTGTTGTGTTGTGATATCGATCAGTGAGTCCCTAATCTTGGTCGTACGCATTGCGTGTTTGATTAGCGTACGGTCGAAATTGGGGGCGTCACACTAACTTACCCCTTGGACTATAAGTACTTGTCTCCTAGCTCCGAATTAGGGTTAGCTAATGCTTAGAGCTTGATAGAGTTAATGAGCTTAGCTCCTTCCACTTTACCTCCTCTTGAGAGAGAAGATCCAAAGTGGATGACAAGACCCCTCCCGTAGGGAAGATCCTCCGGGATATCAAGACCCCTCCACGGAGTGGGAAGACTATCCTTTTACTTGTATCGTTCGTTGGATTTGAATCGGTGAACCACTTGTGTTACTTTTGATCTAGTGGATGTGTAATCGGAGATCGTCTTGAGTGTTTCCTCTTGTGTTTTTCCCTCGTGTTGATACCGTGCCCTTGAAAAATCCCCCTCCAATTCGTGAAAGATCGACGCACACGGGCGTGCCCCGTATCAAACCATGGCACGGGTAATCATACCATTGGCCATAGTCACCAGTGTTGATACCGTGCGCCACCTCCACACGGCAGCAGAGAATCACCGCTACCAATCACCACACACTGTCTCCATCCCTCAACCTCCCAAATCAGGGCAACAAAGAGACAAGGAAGTGACAACTTCAGACAAACCTCCTACAAACTACGGGTCCTTTTGCTAATTTTTTTTGCTCAAAAACAAACTACGGGTCCCTCGAGCCAAGAACATCTTCAAAATGATGTCCCCAAGAGGATACACGGCACATGCGACGTCATCGTTTGCCCCGGGAAACTCAAACATAGGGTTTCCTTTGGAACTATGGGCCCCAGAAACAACAGATGAGGGAAAACCTTCAGCGAGATGAGAGTTATTCTCTCTATAAACGAAATATAGCTCTCACGAAGATTGTTTAATATACAGCGATTTTTAAATGTAGGATGAACTGTTTTTAGTATATGTTGATTTTTTTAATAATATACATGAAACTTTTTTAAAACACGAACTGAAAAAAAAGAGATAAAAACATCCAACAGGCAGTTTATGGAGAAGGAAATCAAGTGAGGTCGTCAGATTGGGCCTGCCCATTTTACACTCGCTTCAGGGTTCAGGCGTTCGCGCGTCGCGGGCGGCACCCTCGGCCGACGAGCCGCTTCAATGCCGGCGCCAGTGAGAGGCCGCGGCCGCTCTTCAATGGGGAGCGGCCGCTCTATAGCGGCATGAATGCGGGCAGCTCGCGCCGGGCAGGTGGCGTGCGCGGGAGGGAGGAGGGGGTTTTATGTGGGCCAGGACGGTCATAATCGGGAGAAGTAGCGGTCCAGACTCCTGCAAAGCTCCCCCACGTTTGTCTCTGGATTGCGGGAAAAATCGTGTCCGGACCGCTCCGCGGACCGATAGAGTACCGCGTTGGATGGCTTTCGCGGTCCGGACAGCATGATTCAGACGTATGCGGGAGGTTTGCGGGTCGGCGTTGGAGATGGCCTAACTAGGTTGGAGCCTTGTAAGTATGGATCATCGAGAAACAGATATTGGATCGGCTGCGAGCGAGAGGCTGTGCTTCTCCTCCAGAACCTAACTCCTCCCCCCACCTCTTGCTGATCCCCTCCTTCTCCCTCCCAGCGCATCCACCTCTAGATCGGTCTGTAACATCCCTCCAGCCAAGACCTGCTTCAAAATGATGCCCCCAAGAGGGTACACGACACATGTGATGTCATCGTTTGCCCATGAAAACTCGAACATAGGGTTTCCCTTGGAGCAATGGGGGCAAATAATAGAGGAGGAAAGACCTTCGGCTATGAGAGTTATTCCCGCTATAAGCGAGATATAGCTCTCGCGATTTTTTTAATATACGATGATTTTTTAAATGTAAGATGAACTGTTTTTAGTATACGTTGAATAGTTTTTAATAATATGCGTGAAACTTTTTTAAAACGAACTGAAAAAAAAGAGATAAAAACATCCAACGGGCAGTTTATGGAGAAGAAAAGAAAAAAACTCAAGTGAGCTCGCCAGATTGGGCCTGGCCATTTTACGCTCGCTTCAGGCGTCGACTGGGAGGTCTCGTTCAGAGGCTTCCTGTTCCGGTGCGCTTTGCCCTTCTCTGCGCCGGACCAAACCAGATGCCCCCGGGCTTAACCCTCCTCCGTCGCCGCCTCTCCACCCACGGCGACCCCAACCTCGCCACCCTCCTCGCCGTCCTCCGCTCGCCGGAGGCCTCGTCCACGCCGCTCCCGCACGCCCTCTCCCGCGCCTTCCCGTCCCCGTCGGACGCGTTCCCCCTCCACACGCTCCCCGACCTCCTCCCGCGCCTCCCCTCCCCGCTCCTCTCCCTCCGGTTCCTCCTCTGGCGCCTGCCCCCCTCCCCGCCGCTCCCCTCCCCGCACGCCCTCTCCTCGCTCGCCGCCTCGCTCCCCGACCTCCCCTCCGCCGTGCCCCTCCTCCTCTCCTCCCCGCACCCGCTGCCCCTCCCGCACTACGCCCTCCTCCTCGGCATCTCCACCCATGCCGGCCTCTTCCCCGTCTCCCTCGCCGTCCTCCGCCACATGCGGTCCTCCGGCCTCGCGCCCGACGTGGCCTGCTTCCACTCCGCCCTCCGCGCCGCACGCTGGCATGCTGATGTCTCCGCCGTTCTGGAAATCATGTCCAGGTCCGGCGTCGTCCCGACCGTTCCCCTGATCGTGACCGCGGTGCATAGGCTGGCGTACAGGGGCGACTTCGAAGGCGCCCGCTGTCTGATTGACAAAATGCCTGAGTTTGGATGCGCGGCCAGTGTGGTGGTTTACACCGCGATGCTCGATGGGATGCTCGCTTTTGGTCATGTGGATGCCGCAGTTGGGCTGCTGGAGGAGATGGAGGGTGGCAGGCTCGGTGCTGGGTGTGTGCCCAACGTGGTGTCATACACGTGTTTGGCGAAATGCCTGTGCCGAAAAGGGAGAATGGTGGAAGCTCTGAGCGTGCTGGATAGGATGGTGGCTAGAGGGGTGATGCCGAATCGTGTTTTTGTGCGGACGCTGATCGATGGGTTTTGCGCGGCCAGGGGGGCTGGCTTGCTTTCCAAGGCGTATGATGTGGTGGAGCGTTTGGTCGTTGACGGAACTTTGTCAAGCGGGCAGTGCTATAATGTTCTTCTGGTAGGCTTGTCTGTGGCTGGGATGACAAGGGAAGCTGAAGGCCTCGCGCAGAGGATGATGAAGACAGGGGTGCAACTGAGCCCTCTCGCAGGAAGTGCAATGGCTAGGGAGCTGTGTCAGAGGAAAATGTGGTTGCATGCTTGCTCTTGGTTGAGACTGATGGATGAAAATGGGGTGCTCTGTGATTCTGATGTCTATGCTGGCGTGTTGCTGGGGCTGTGTCAAGAGGGGCATGTCCTTGAGGCTTCGGCGTTGGTGAGGAAGGTCATGGATAGGGGAATACGCATTGACGCTTCTTGCGCTGATTGTTTGGTGCAGTTACTGAAGCAACATGGTGATGATGAGCTAGCATTACATGTATTAGGATTCAGGAGATCCCCTGAAGTGATGTCGCTTTGAGCATTGTGTGGTTCTGTGCTCAATTCTTGTAGAAGATGGTTTGAAGAAGAAGAGCAGTGCAGGGAAAAAACTACCATTCGTCGGAGGACCTGTTATTTTAACATTCTTGTGTTGCACGATCTGCTATTGTTCGCGGAAGAGAGACCCCCATGTTTGTCAAAGCTATCACAATAATTCTAGATATCTGCGGAGAGGGAAGAAAATTATAGCAATTAGAATACCTGCATCAGTTTTATGCGCATGTGCAATTCTTTAGTGCATTATCTGTATATGATATCTTTTGTGCATATCCATGCAAATGCAACCTTCTCTATAAACTTGCTTTTTTTCCAATGGAAATATGCACTCGGTTTTTGCATTGAGACAGAGAACTTCTGAGAATACTGTCACTGCTGTGTTCGCACCTGGAGATTTTGATATGCATTTATGCAATTAGGTTATTAAATGATAAATCGTTCTATTATACTACCCCCAAAAGGCTTTCTTGTTGGAGGCAAGATTTCTACTCGGATAAGAGCTCATATACAAGCAACTACAAAAGGATTATTGTCTTAACATTATTTGTTACACTTTGTTAGCATGGGCATGCGACGAAGCTGCAGATGAATGCAGTGTTTATGGGGATTGGACTAATGGCCACGCTTCTTGCCACATAGATGCTTAAAAGGGGCTCTAGGAATATGAAGTTACCGGGCGTTGCGTGCATCACCCTTGCCACCTGCATCGAAGAGAACCAAGCATACAATTGGTAATGATTTCCTTGTATGACATGTACATTCTCGTCCAGTATAATTGGTGCATGATATATTTTCTTGCCAGCTTCAGTTGAGTACTACTGCAAGCTGTTGATGCCTAGTGGTCAGATCGCCTCGTACGAAAGTACCCTTTTAAATGATGCACTGTTAATTGAAATAATTGTTCTGATTCTAGTAATTTCATTGTTCATTCATCGGATGGTTATAGCACAATGCTCTTAGATCCTATCTAAACTCTTCTATGATGCATAAGTATTTCTATTCTCTAGATCTCATTGCAGTATGACTTAATTGGGCATTTGATAAATCCTTAACAGGCGCCGATAGCCTGGCAATGGGATGCCTTGAATCTAATGTGAACTGTCATTGTTTGATCATGCAATGAATCCCCATACAAACATGTGATAAACTGATAATAGCTCATAGACAGTTACTTATTTCATTGGAGCCTTATAACTGCATGTGGGTACTAAAAAAACTTGCGATTTATCAACTAACGTTAAGAAATTTTTATGGCCTAAGCATTTTAGAAATTGACTTTCCTGAATCCTGATTGATTTATCTGCGACCAGATGAATCTCACCAACCGTTCAAGCAGAGCAGTTAGCATCTTTGATTTATATTTGGATACTTTATCTGTAATGTAGTGAATTAAGCATTGTAAGAGTAGTGCTGGTCTTCAGGCAATTCATAACAACTGGTGATTATTTTCCACTTGCATAGACCGAATAGACTGTTCTTTTTCCCAAGCAAACCCACTGCATCAACCTTTTGGTTACACATGGTTATAAACCATAGCCTTTTTATGTCGGGTCGTGTAAGGGTTTGTTAGCCTTAATTCAATTGGATCTTTCTTATTCTTGCTTAGTCTCAAACACTTCTAAAAAGTTAAAACTATGTTCATTATGTGGTACTCTGTTCTATTCAGAATCAGTCCAGCTCTTCTGAATGTGAGCTAATGTTTATTACAGGTAGTCCACTCACTTGCATTACACTGCAGTACTTTTGAAACGGAATTGCACTGCAGTATCACTGTTGAACTTCTGAGTTTGTTCTCTTTTATGTCAACATGTGTTCCCTGTTCTTTGTTTTGTGCAGGACAATATACTCTTACAGTCTTGTGCTATCTCCTTCAGCATCCTGCAAATACCTTTCAAAGTAGAGATCATTACTTCAAACTGGAGCGACTTGCTCCGAGCAAAGTTGTTGCTACGGACTGGCTGGTTCGTGAGGTTCCCAGCCCAGCCTTGCTCTCCCTTCTGGACCATAAACACCTCCGCCTCCTGGCCTCAACCGTGGTGGCAACCCTTGCTTGCCTTTCTAGAGATGGGCCTTGCCATTTGGTAACAGAGCTAATACCGGCCTCCTCCATCAAAGATGTACATTTGTCTTATCTCTGGTTCAGAATATTGGTAAGGCGTAATGATCCCAACAAGGCGGGGGAACAACGAACTGTTGCTCTTCCGTAACACATGAGGATGAAGAAAAATAATCCGCCTGCATGCTAATGCTTATATCTGTTCCTTTTTGTGTGTGTGTGACTTCGATCTCTTCCTCACTCCCTGATGTTATGAATTGGACTATTTGCATTATGTGTTCTGTTCATGCAGAGTCTCCAGTGGCTGGTGAACTTTGCTTCACAGTAATCGTCAGCCAGCAGTTCAGCCGATTCCCGGTAACACAGCATAGCAGTCGTTTAGCATATCTTTTGCACGCACCATTCATTTGCACGGCGGTGTAGACATACAAAGAGGCAAGGAACCAAGTTGCACGAAATTTTGGCACTGCACTGTCGACTTCAGGGACAACTGCCACTGCCAGTAGGCTGTCTTTGCATCTTGGTTTGCTATCGAGGAACAATTAATCTTAGATGTCGCTGTATTGCTCTAATTATATTTCTTCAGCCAATGGCCGTGTTGATAATTAGTGTCCGGCTGGTGTTTGTTATGATGACGAAAGATCCTCACATCAAATGAGTCTAGCTGTTGCCCCCATTATTGAGGATTGCGCACACCAATTAAAATGTCGGGTTAACCGAAAATCCTGAAGAGCATCAATGCTTGTTTCCCATTTCCCACCTCACTGTAAACACATGTGGATTATATATATATAAATTTCAGTAAGGTTTTAGTGATTAAAATTGTGCATCTTAAAGCGACTTGGTCCTAGGAGGAAGTAGAGACCAGATTTGGTCCTAGGAGGAAGCAGAGACCAGATTTGGTCCTAGGAGGGACTAGGCACACCGTCCGTCCATGCTTGAATTTCATGTTCTACTCCTCTCCGAACTGAGCTCCACGATGCATCCTTATCCCAGTGGGGCAACTGAAAGGCCGAGGCCATCGGCGTCACGTGCTTTCAAGCTCGAGCGGTGGGCCTGGCCGACTGCAACCGGCAGACGCCCGCCGCAGCCACTTTGGATTGTGGAAGGCCCTGCACTGCACTGTACACTATAAATGACAACAGAAAAAGAATGCGTGCCATTTGGAACATCCAACTCATCAACTGTATTTAGTACTTCGTTCATGCATGTGCCTCAGGCACTAGCAAATACGTATACTGTGCTGGCATACATCTCCCCTTCTTCCCAGTTGCGCTTGGCCCTTGCCCTCGTTTTCATTTGGGGAGCCGTCTCGTCTTTATGAGCTCCAGATTGGAGATGGATAAGGTTTGCACTTGCACGTCAGGGCAAACGGGGAAAGCGGCAACTGGTTACCGACCTAAACCTAAACCTAAACCTAAACCTGCGGCTGCAAGTTGATCGGGACGCAAGTTGATACGCAGAGACGCACGCAGTAAATCAACACATGTCCCATGTCCGTTGTCCCCCGAAAGGAAGGCGGCAGGAACTCACCCACGGTTGCGGAAAGTGAAGAATCAGAACTCTCCAAGAAGCGTCCACTCCGCCACCACCCTCTTCTCTTGTCCCTTGCTCGCTCACTGCGCCATTCCGTCACGTGTTACCTCGCCTCACCTCGGTTACTTCCCAAGGCATGTACTCCCTCCGGTCCTTTTTAGTCTGCATATAACTTTTGTCCGAAGTCAACGTACCTCTATTTTGACCAAACTTATAGGAAAAAGTATCAACATTCACAATGCCAAATCAATATTGTTAGATTCGTTATGAAATGTAGTTTCGTAGTATATATATTTAATATTGTAGATGTTGATATTTTTTAATATAAATTTGGTCAAACTTTGCAATGTTTGACTTGAGACAATTCTAATACGCGGAGTAAAAAGGACCGGAGGGAGTACTAGTACCCTTTTCATATTCCTCAGCAAGGAACAAAAGCAAGGCAAAAAGTTATACACACTGGTTGGGGAAGATGGAGATAGATGGAGACGGTGCGATGGGGACGAGCGACAAGTTGGGCAGCTGGCTGGCAGGTTGCGCCTAAATTAAACCGGCCCCCGGATGGAGATGGAGATGGAGATGGGTCATGGTTATCTTACCATAAACGCTGCCTGCGTGCGTGCGTCATTTGCAGTTTGATTAGTTTATGCCGTGGGGAAAGGGAGATGAGACTTGACACCGGTCTGTCCAATAAACAAGGTGTAATCGGCTGCACTTAGCTTTCTGGCCTGAACCATATGATATGATCCAGTTGTTATCCCGGCGAAAATAGAGTATAATCTTTTTAGGGTGACATGGAATACATTGACGTTCGTATTACGTGGGCAGAAAATGAGGATCATCTTTGATTCGCAGGATTCTAAAAATGCAGGAATAGGAAAAACGTAGGAATAGAGTGCCATGTCCTTTTCTACCCTACAGGATTTGGAAGTGTGTTTGATAGCACAGGAAAAACAAATGAATTCTACAAAGAGGTTTGAGTGGATGGAATTTTTCATCCAAAATGTAGTACAAATGAATCCTATGAAAAAATTTCAAAGGATTTTAATCCTACGAATCAAACGACCATCGTAGGAAAAAATCCTAAGGATCAAAATCCTCCAAAAATCCAATGAAATTCCTTTGTATCAAAGGAGCCCTGAAACTGTGGACTGCCTTTCTTCATAGGTTTTCAGTATCCAATATAGGTCTCCTAAAAATAATAATGTGATCTGCGTTTTGCTCGCTTTTATTTTTCCAGGGCTACTCACCGCCAACATTTAAAATTAGTAGGATTACGCGACTTCATCGATGGCTATAGTGTTGGAGAAAAAATATTGACAAAAATGTTTTCTTTTGAGCCACTAAGAGCATCTGCAGCCGGACCCCTCATATCCGTCTCAAACGCCCGGGCAGGCTGCCCGGTCACTGACCGGTCACAAAAAATTGACCCAGCCGGATCCCTCATACCCATCTCAAACGCCCGGACTGACCGGCACCCCTCATATCCATCTCAAATATGAGGACGATATGAGGGCTCGTGGACGCGCCCGGGCACGCCCGGTTAGTCCGCCACGTAGGACGTGACCCCACCCCGGACCACCTTATCTCTTTCTTTATTCATTTTTTCTTTCTCTCTCGTCTTTTCCACCAATCACGTGCAAGTAACCGGACATATGAGGAAAAATATGAGAAGTGTGGCTGCGCGGACGAAAACGTAGGGGCTCAAAACGGACATGCCCGGTCACTGACCGAGCGTGTCCGCGCGTTTGAGGGACCGGATTTGCAAGTTCCGGCTGTAGATGCTCTAATAAGACTGCTGCCTTTTTATTTCGAAGAATGTGGACCGGGCTTAAGTCTTAGAGCTGGACACGAGTGCTTGAATTTTTTCTGGATTTATTTCAAATTTTTCCAACGCTAATTTTTCAGCAGTATGACGTTTCCGTCATCTATGAGGTGTCAGTGATGACTTTATCAATGTTAAAATTTGTTGGCTCAACCTCTCAGTGGTGTTTATAGGGATATGGTGTGCATGTGCTCATAGGCGATAGTATGCACAATGTGTATGTGAACGTATGCGTTGATGTGTTTCTAAAAAATGAGATTAAACAACTACAAATATTGAATCTTTTTGGAAGGAGGCAGGCATGCTAAAAACATAAACACATGTGCAAACTATCTTTGTCCAGTTTGAAACTCATGGGAACCCTACCGAAAAACAGGGATCCATTCTTTATATATCCTCGAAAGCCATAGAGGTCACCTCAACGGTAATTCTCTAATCCTATGCAATCGTCTCGTTATTAACTCGGACAATTTGGACGTTATTAATACCATGAAGAATGGAGGACAATCTTCGGGTGCGGCGGCGGCGGTTTTCGATGATCGTTATTATTTTGCTTGTGATTTCCTATTTCTAGTTTTGAGCATTGTAATAGAGAAGCAAATAAGATTGTTCATGAACTAGCTAGGTTGGCTAGATTTAATCCGATTGTTGATTGGTTTGAGGAACCCTTAGATGAAATTGTAAATTTCCTTACAAATGATGTACTCCCTTCGTTCCCAAAAATAAGCCCTTTTAGATATACCCAATATACTACAAGACTAATCCTCCTAGAATTGGAGAGCCCACATTCAATTGAGGTCTCCAATGTCTCCAATTGACATTGGGTAACCCGATTTTGACCGGGTCAACAATTTCTCAAATCTCTCTTATTCAATTTTTATACTATATCTATAAATACACTATGTCCATTATTTTTAAGGCCTCACAATCAATTAAAGTCTTCAATTTATACTTGGGTCATCCAATTTTGACCAGGTCAACAATTTTTCAAGGAGCTATCTTATTTAATTCTTTTAATTCGTCTCTCTTAGCAAATTATTTTAATTCACCTCTGTTATTATATTCTTTTATTCCATATGCTCTAATTTTGAAGCTCTTTCATTCAATCAAGGTATGCAATTTTGGATTTGGTTCACGATTTGGCCGGTCCAACGATTTTCCAAATCAATCGACAGTAATCGATCTATAAAAACATATCAATCACGCACATCCTCTCACCACCTAAAAAAAGAAGTGCTAACATGTGATATTGTAGCACAAATATAGACATGCAGCCACCGACGAAATTTTCACACAAAAGTATTGATTGATTAGCAAATAACACTAAATCACACTGTTGGAGGCCCACCAAACACGCTGCATTATAAATGAAAAGAAAACACACTTCATCGTCTTCCCCTCTCGCCAAACCAAATACTCATTCAGTTTCAACATACAAGGTATATCTTTAACTTTAACCCAGTTCAGAGCCAAAAATATTGGCATCCACAATACTAACTAAATAAAAATAAAATTTATTTTATGATGAATCTAATGATATCGATTTGATATTATGTATATTGATATATTTCTCTACAAATTTGTGAAACTTAAAAGATTTGAATTTTCAAAAAATTACACCTTATATTTTGATTATATTTTGAAACAGATGTAGTAATCTCCTTTATGAAAACCCAACAACACCGACGGCGCAGCAAAGCGCGCCCAACCCTTCTAGTATAGACTATATACGGAGCAAAACGAGTAGATCCACACTCTAAAATACGTCTACACACATTTGTATGTAGTCCGTATTAAAATATCTAAAAAGCCTTATATTTAGAAAATGGAGGGAGTACTTGTTATTTCAAATGAATAAAGTGGTTCTATCTTTTAAAAAAGAATCTTTAATCCTGTCAAAATGGATCGATTTTGTATCTTTCCAAATGTTCCATGTAACGTAGATAAAACACACACCCCGTTTTGCCCTTGATGGTTTTTCAGCCCAAAGAGTAGCGCATCCCACCACAAAAAAAACGAGTAATAGACTTCGGGGTCCCATGCCCGAGGATAGACGTCCTCGGACCAGGGGATGCACCTTCTTGGAGAAAGGAAAATTATTGCACAAATGAGTAACAGTTTCGAGACATGCAAGCAAAGGTGATCGAAATGTTAGACAAGGATGCTCGAAGCCTCAATTTTTTAGTTTTAGTCATTTAAAACATTTATTTTACACAGTTAGGGCCTTTTTGATTTGCAGGATTTAAAAAAAAATACATAAACAGAAAAACCACAAGGATTGCAATGTCATGTCCTTTTGAATCCTATAGGAATTTGGTTTGCTTGATTGCATCGGAGAAAAAAAATAGAGGATTCTTTTCAAGAGATTTGAGTGGATATTAAAAATCTTGGGATGTAGTATAAAGGAATCCTTAAGAAAAAAAATCATGTAAAATGTAAGCCTACAAATCAAATTTTCAATGTAGGAGAAATTCCTAAGAATTCTAATTCTTCGGAATTACTCTAAAAAATTGTTGAATCAAAGAGGGACTTAAATAAAAAGATAGGAAGCAAGGAAAAACTACACCTTTGTTGTTTTGGTGTGTCTAGAACTCAGTCGATTGAGACTTGATTACAACATAGTTCTAGTATTACGCATGGCATGACTAGATGCTGCAATCGATGACGAAAAATGTTGCAAGCAATAACAACAACAACAAACACTACAAACGTTATGACTAAATGCTGCAACCAACAATGGCGGATGTTGCGACCGGGGGAGCGGCGTGCTACAATTGACAAGGGTAGACATTGTGTCTCGTGAGACGACATGCTATAACCAACAAGACGGATACTACAACCGGTAGGAAGATATGCTGCAAACGGTGTGACAAAATGTTGCGAGGTCTGTTGGACGACGCTCAGCCCAGCAAGAGTCTGCATGAAAAGATCTAACGGCTATGCAGTCGACTAAGATTAGTTAAATCTGAACTGACTGAGTATTATCAAGACGTCGCTTTTTTTACGATGCTAAAGAAACAGAGAGCTCTACAGTAGCACACGAACTAGCTAGGTTGGTGAGAAGATTTTTTTTCCTTTTGTTATTCGTGAGACGTTGTAACTGATCGTATAACATTCTACTCCCTCTGTTCATCAATATAAGACGTTTTAGAGACTTGATACAAGCCTCTAAAACGTCTTATATTTATAAACAGAGGTAGTAATAATTAAGAGAACTCTTGTTTTCCTCGGAACAAGAAAAAGGCACATGGTAGGGAGAAATATATAGCCTGACAGGTCGTAGTGGTTGCCGAAGACAGGAGGGAGGAAGCGCGAGAAAAACGTCAAGGTTTGACGCCACGCAGTCATGCATCGTGCTCTAATGGAATGTCCACACACCTTTCTTATCTTACTGTAATAAACTGGCCGGCGCCATGCCTTTACATTTTTAGATTAATAATAACGGGAGCGTACCAAGACAATTGCAGATGAGACAAAGAAGAAGAAGAAGGAAAAGAAAGAAAGAAAGAAAATCCGCCGCGACTCGTGAAGATCTTGAAAACAAAACAGAATCTATCTAGGTCCTGGCCATCCATTTCACACTTGTCCGGCACCAAAAATGTCCACACACAAACAAACAAACAAACAAACAGAGAGAAGCTCGACCAAACGGACGCTCTGGACTCGCAAGTGACGCCACGGCGCCACCGCAGCTAGCCAATGGAATTCCACGCAGCGCGACTCGGGTGCACCGCGCCCAGCGCTCTCGTGGCCACCGCGACGTGACGCGAGAACGTTCTCCGCCTCTTCCTTCCGCCCCACTCCGCCTGCGGATCACGAAACCCCTCCCCGTCGCCGTCCCCGTCGGCTTCCCCACCACTTTCCCGGTTGGATCTTCACCGCGCCCCACCCCACCCGGAGCAGGCACGTTTCGTTTTCTTGCCCGGTCCGCTCACCTTCCCCTTTCACTTACCTCCCTCCGCCGATGGCTGCTCCAGCTTCATCCACCCCACCGCGCTTATCATAATCGGGCTCGTATATTTAACCGCCCACCTGATGGAAAGCGGAAACGGACGGGACCGACGCCCGACGGACGGAGCGGGGGCCTAATTTCGGTTGGCATGATGATGATTACGGGAGACTGCTGTTGGGTTCCTGGTACGTGCCGATGTGTCACGTGCTTTCGGAGCTCGATCTCCAAAAGGAGAAGGAAGGGGCGGTTTGTGGGTACAGGACAAGATCATGTGCCGGCCGTCCGGCTGCCTAAATTGCGTGCCGGGCCCAGCTTAGCTAGATTGGCTGCGTGGCGTGCGGCTTTATGTTTGCAAGTTGCAAGCGAGCCAACTAACATGTGCACACAGTTTATATGGCATGTGCAAAACACTGCGTTCAGAGTATGGATATATTGTATAGTAAGTACCACCAGAAAGCAGTGGTAAGATTCGTGCCTGTTAATTGTTATATAGCCCAAAATTTGGCATGTTTCAAAGTGTTTTCTGGGAGGCAGCATGGTTCTGGAAAACAGGGTACTGGATTTTCGTGTACACTATGCGTGTTCTATCAATCGAACAACATCATTTTCTCCTCCGTCTCCCTCAAATGAAACCTTCGGAACTAGGAGGACGGCCTGATCTACCCCCTCTCCGATGAGATCACCCCCCCCCCCCCCACCCCCCACCCTTTTCCCTTCATTCGTTGCTTTGGTGACGGGAGGGCCGAGGATCCCGTGGAGGTAGAGTGAGGTTTTTAGTTTAATTGATCTCGAGTCGTCTATGGTGAGGTGATGGCGTCAACGTCGGCATGGAATAAGTCCTATTTGCCTCGTCCTTGTTGTGACGGCGACTGTAGGCATTGTTGGGAGGCATGTGAAGGGTTGCGTGTTTCTAGATCTGGTTCTCGAGGTTGGGTTTTCCCCTTTTGCAGGTTTCTCTTGGTGGTGTTGCCCGTGAAGGAATGAAGCGCTCTTAGTCCTCTCACTACAATTCCGATTAATGAAGGTTGGTCAACTTTGACCTCATAGGTGAGCGTGTAAGTGACGTGTCAGAGCCTAGCTAGATTGGTTGTGTGGCGTGTGGCTTTATTCTGCAAGTTGCAATCGAGCAAACTAACATGTGCACGAAGTATATGGCATGTGCAAAACACTGTGCTCGGAGAATGGATATATTGTATAGTACCACTCCAGAAAGCAGCAGGAAGATCGTGCCAGTCTGGCCACTTCTAATGCATATGTGCTCACATGAGGAGTTAAGTGCATTAAAAATATTAGCTACTAGTCTCTCCAATTGTATATGTGTTTAGCTTTTGTAGCTAAGAGCATCTGCAACCGAACTTGGCAAATCTATACGTCCACGGGCGCAACCGCGGACAACACCGGGCGGCCCCTCATATGGGTTGCCGCACATCCACACACTTCAAATGCGGAATCTCAAATTCATGCAATCCATACACGTCGATCATCCGATACAAATTGTCCAAATTCAATAGTTCGATACAAAGCAAAACACATTATAGTTCAATAATCCGGACATACTAAAATGAAAATCAATGTCCGAGCATGACGGATGGCTTGCTGGCAGGCCGGCCGGATCACTCGCCGGATGCCATCCATGCCTCCTGCTCCGAGGCCATCCTTGCGTCCTGCTCCGCCTGCATTACCTGCATCTGGGCCGCATGCTCCGCCTGCATCCATGTCGCATGCTCCGCTGTTGCCGCAGCCGTCGTCGCCGCCTCGTACTCCTACGGTGGTTGATCTCCTTCTTCTTCTCCGCAAGCCACTTCTTTGCATGCTCATACAAGAGGGTTTCGTCTGCCAACATGATCTTTGTGTCCTCCGCGCCCCATGCGAGTTGCAACCTCTCCTTCTCAAACTCAATCTTTCCAAAAGTCTTCGCCTTCTCGAGCTCCCATTTGATTGCCGCCTCTTGCTTCTCAAACTCAATCTTCTCCCTCTCAATTTCCAGCTTGTTCTCTGCACTCTTCCGGTCCCAATCCATTCTCTCCTTTTGCGCATCCAACATGAGCTTTTACCTCACCTCTTTCTTGTTCTCCCTCAAAGGAAAGATGCATGTCCATGTGGGCGTCATTTTTATAGCCGCGACGTCACGGGAGACCCCTGCCTTCTCCCACTTGTTTCCCATGACTTGCCGGGTATCCTCTGGCACGGTGGCTCTTCCGTTGTCCACGACAATATCTTCCTCTTTATCGTCCAACCCAATTGATTGGTGGGAGCTTGAGCCATCATTCATCTTCTTGCCGGCCTTGAGATCGGTGCTACTGATACGTCTCCAACGTATCGATAATTTATGAAGTATTCATACCATATTCACCTATGTTTACAATACTTTTATATGGTTTTGATGCACATTACATGATTTATTTAGAACTAACCCGGACTGGCGCTGTTTTCAGCTGAATTACTGTAGTGTTGTTTTTGTGTAGAAAATGAAAGTTCTCGGCATCGTCCGAAACTTTTAGGTGATTTTTTTCTGGAGGAAATAAGCCATATTGGAGAAGAACCACCGGAGGGGAGCCACACGTGGGGCACAAGCCATTAGGGCGCGCCCCTAGGCCGCGCCCTGATATGTGGTGGGCCCCACGTGGCTCCGTTGCTCGTGATTCCAACGCTGAAAAATCTTATAAATCCTAGAAACCCCAAAAATAAACAGAAACTCTCCATTCCGCCGCCGTAACTCTCTGTATTGACCAAAAACCAATCTGGAGACGTTCCAGTACCCTGCCAGAGAGGGGAAACCATCATCGGTGGCCATCTTCATCACCCCGACGGAGGCCATGACGAGGAGGGAGTAGTTCACCCTCGGGGCTGAGGGTATGTACCAGTAGCTATGTGTTCAACCTCTCTCTCTCTCTCTCTCTCTGCCTCTCTCTCTCTCTCTCTCTCGTGTTCTTGAGATGTCACGATCTTGATGTATCACGGGCTTTGTTAATATAGTCGAATCATATGATGTTATTCCCTTGCTACCTTGTGATGAATTGAATCTTTACCTATGATATCTCATTATGTTGAATTGAATATTTTGGTTTGAGAACACTTGATGTACGTCTTGCGTGGGATACCCGTAGTGACATTGGGGTATTCTATTGATTCACTTGATATATGTTGAGGCATCAGCTTGCGGATTCCGGTGACCTTGGGGATCTATGCATAGGGGTTGATTGCACGTTTTCATACCACATTCTCTGATAGAAATCTTGGGGTGCTCCTTGAAGTTCTTTGTGTTGGATTGAATATGATAGATCTGAAATTGTTTGATGCATGTCGCATAATTTACCCACGGATACTTGAGGTGACATTGGAGTATCTATGTGACATTAGGGTTGATTGATATGTATCATTGGTGTTGTTCTAGTACGAACTCTAGGGTTGTTTGTGACACTTATAGGAATAGCCCAAAAGATTGATCAGAAAGAATAACATTGAGGTGGTTCTACTACCTATACCAATTTTATCTTATTGTTCTCTGCTAGATAGGAACTTTGGAGTGATTCTTTGTTGCACGTTGAGGGATGATCGTATGATTCAACTATGTTAGCATTGTTGGGAGATTGCACTAGTGAAAGTATGAACCCTAGGCCTTATTTCCAAGCATTTATACAACGTTTTGCTCGCTGTTTTACACTTGTTACCTTGCTGTTTTTATATTTTCAGATTACAAAAACCTATATCTACCATCCATATTGCACTTGTATCACCATCTCTTCGCCAAACTAGTGCACCTATACAATTTACCATTGTATTGGGTGTGTTGGGGACACAAGAGATTTCTTGTATTTGATTGCAGGGTTGTTCGATAGAGACCATCTTCATCCTACACCTCCCACAGATTGATAAACCTTAGGTCATCCACTTGAGGGAAAATTGCTACTGTCCTACAAAACTCTGCGCTTGGAGGCCCAACAAAGTCTACAAGAATAAAGTTGCGTAGTAGACATCAAGCCGTTTTCTGGCACTGTTGCCGGGGAGGTGAGTGCTTGAAGGTATATCTTTAGATCTTGTAATTAAATCTTTTAGTTTCTTGTTTTTCACTAGTTTGGTTTTATAAAAGAAATCTACAAAAAAATGGATTTTAGGTTGCCTCAATTTCTTCGTCTTTTTAATGTCTTTCGTGAAAATGATGGTTCGGAAAATTGTGCTCAATTGGTAGATGAAGAATTTATGAAAATACTTAATGAGAATTCTTTGAATGATGAGCATGAAAGCAATATTGTTATTATGAATTCTCTGAATATCCATGATGCTCATGATGATTGCACTAGTCATGATAAAAATATTTTCTATAAGCATGTCAATTTTTGTGGAGTGAATAAAATTTGCAATGACATGCCATATAGGGATGATAGATTTTGTAAGAAGCGTAAAAATGATCAAACTAATTGGTGGCTTAAAGTGATAGATGAATGCGCCACAATATTATGCTCTCTTCATCCCATTACTTGTGAACTTTGCAATAGGGTTGGTCATCTTAATTTCCAATGCATGCTTTTTCATGACCGAACCGTTTCCAAATATTGTGATAGTTTGATCTCCCGTGAGCTCTATAATGAACTTTGCCTATTTTTGGGGTGTGAAGAATTAACACATAAAAATGATTGGTTTGATATATTCATTGTCACAAATGATAATGAAACTAATCTACAAGAATTCTATATGTTTTGCGTAGTGAATTGCAATGAGAATGCTTATATTGCCAACTATAGAAAGAATGAGAAACCGATAGAATATAAAATGAATACAAATGAAAGGGTAAAGGTCTCCCAATACCCTCCTATTGTTTATCGTAATGAATCAGGTTGCAAGGAGGAGTTTCCCATCGAACCAATCTCTTCAATAAGAAGCTCAGAAAAACTACTTAAACCCACACAAAATGTGGTAAAGAAGAAGAAGAAGAAGAGAAGGAAAGGTAAATGTAAAAATGTATCTCTCAAAAATAATGTTGCTCCTATCATTGTTGAGAATAAATACGAAAGTAGTGTGGATGATGATACATTTGATGATTATTTTGTTATGCCTACTACTTGTTGTGATGAGGATGATTGGGAAGATAATGATACTCCTTATAATATTGAAAACCTTTTTGGCACCAACTTGGAAGATTATGATGATAATAATTGTTACACTATTTGTGCTATTCATGCTATTGATGATTATACTAATGATATGCAAACCCATAAGCTTGGGGATGCTATGCTTGATGAGAATGACATATTTGAGAATATATATGACCCGTTTTCAGCAACAAACACTTTGCCCTTGGATCTGAGATAGAAGGTATACCCAACTGTTTCCTTAGGGTATCCTATGAAGATGCACCTTTCCGCTTTGGGTTCGAGCTTATCAGACATAAGCGTCGCATTCCCAAACTCTGAGAAATGACAGCTTAGGTTTCTGCCAAACCAAATTTCATACGGTGTCATCTCAACGGACTTAGATGGTGCCCTATTTTAAAGTGAATGTATTTGTCTCTAATGTATAACCCCAAAACGATAGTGGCAAAACGATAAGAGACATCATAGTACGCACCATATCCAATAGAGCACGACTACGACGTTCGGACACACCATCACACTATGGTGTTCCAGGTGGCGTGAGTTGTGAAACAATTTCCACATTGTCCTAAGTTGCATACCAAACTCGTAACTCAGATATTTACCTCCACGATCATATCGTAGACATTTTATCTTCTTGTCACGATGATCTCAAACTTCACTCTAAATTTGTTTGAACTTTTCAAATGTTTCAGACTTGTGTTTCATTAAGTAAATACCCCCATATCTACTCAAATCATCAGTGAAGGTAAGAAAATAGCGATATCCACCGCACGCTTCAACACTTATTGGACCGCATACATCAACATGTATTATTTCCAATAAGTCACTTGCCCGCTCCATCATACCGGAAAACGGGGTCTTAGTCATCTTGCCCATGAGGCATGGTCCGCATGTCTCAACCGATTCGAAATCGAGTGAGTCAAAAGATCCATCAGCATGGAGTTTCTTCATGCGCTTTACACCAATATGACCTTGGCGGCAGTGCCACAAGTATATGGTACTATCATTATTAACTTTGCATGTTTTGGCATCAATATTATGAACATGTGTATTACTACGATCGAGATTCAATAAACCATTCACATTGGGTGCATGACCATTGAAGGTATTATTCATGTAAACAGAATAACCATTATTCTCTAACATAAATGAATAACCGTATTGCAATAAACACGATCTAATCACGTTTATGATCAACGCAAACACCAAATAACATTTATTTAGGTTCATCACTAATCCCGAAGGTAGAGAGAACGTGCGATGGTGATCACATCAACCTTGGAAACACTTCCAACACACATCGTCACCTCGCCCTTAGCTAGTCTCTGTTTATTCCGTAGCTTTTATTTCGAGTTACCAACATTTAGCAACTGAACCGGTATCTCATACCCAGGTGCTACTAGGAGTACTAGCAAGGTACACATGAATAAAACGTATATCAAATATAATTCTGTTGACGTTGCCAGCCTACTTATCTACCAAGTATCTAGGGCAGTTCCGCTTCAGTGACCGTTCTCCTCATAATAGAAGCACTTAGTCTCGAGTTTGGGTTCAACCTTGGGTTTCTTCACTGGAGCAGCAACTGGCTTGCCATCCATGAAGTTTCCCTCCTTGCCCTTGCCCTTCTCGAAACTAGTGGTTTTACTAACCATCAACACTTGATGCTCCTTCTTGATTTCTACCTTCGCGGTGTCAAACATCGCGAATAGCTCGGGGATCATTATTTCCATCCCTGGCATTTCATAGTTCATCACGAAGCTCTAGTAGCTTTGTGGCAGTGACTTGGAGAACTATATCAATCACTATCTTATCTGGAAGATCAACTCCCACTCGATTCAAGCGATTGTAGCACCCACACAATCTGAGCACATGCTCACCGACTGAGCTATTCTCCTTCATCTTGCAGGCAAGGAATCTTGTTGGAGGTCTCATACCTCTCAACACGGGCACGAGCCTGAGATCCCAATTTCAGCTCTTAGAACATCTCATATGTTCCGTGACGTTCAAAATGTTTTGGATCCTCAATTCTAAGCCGTAATGCATGACGCACTGAACTATCAAGTAGTCATCAAAACGTGCCTGTCAGATGTTCACAATATCTACAGACGACGCTTGAGGGGGTGGCGCACCGAGCGGTGCATTAAGGACATAAGCCTTCTGTGCAACAATGAGGACAATCCTCAGATCACGGACCCAGTCCGCATTATTGCTACCATCATCTTTAAATTCTATTTTCTCTAGGAACGTATAAAAAACAGGGGAGCTACAGCGCGAGCTATTGATCTACAACATAATTTGCAAAGTCACTTTGACTATGTTCATGATAATGAGTTCAATTAATCATATTACTTAAGAACTTCCACTCAAATCAACATCCCTCAGGTTGTCTAAGTGCGACATGATCCAAATCCACCAACCCAAGTCCGATCATCACATGAGAGGAGGTGGTTTCAATGGTGAACATCTTCATGTTGATCATATCTACTATATGACTCATGTTCGACCTTTCGGTCTCTTGTGTTCCGAGGCCATGTCTGTACATGCTAGGCTCGTCAAGTTTAACCTGAGTGTTCCGCATGTGCAACACTGGCTTGCACCCATTGTATGTGAACGTAGAGTCTATCACACCCGATCATCACGTGGTGTCTCGAAACGACGAACTTTCGCAACGGTGCACACTCGGGGAGAACACAATTTTATCTTGAAATTTTAGTGAGGGATCACCTTATAATGCTACCGTCGTCCTAAGCAAAATAAGATGCATAAAATGATTAACATCACATGCAAATCATAAGTGACATGATATGGCCATGAACTTGTGCTTTTGATCTCCATCTCCAAAGCACCGGCATGATCTCCATCGTCACCGGCATGACACCATGATCTCCATCATCTTGATCTCCATCAATGTGTCGCCATGAGGTTGTCGCGCCAACTATTGCTTCTACAACTATTGCTAACTCATAGCGATAAAGTAAAGCAAAAATGACGAAAATAAATTAAAGACAACCCTATGGCTCCTGCCGGTTGCCGTACTCATCGACATGCAAGTCGTGATATTCTATAAAATACATGATCATCTCATACATCACATATATCTCATCATGTAATTGGCCATATCACATCACAACATACCCTGCAAAAACAAGTTAGACGTCCTCTAATTGTTGTTGCATGTTTTACGTGGCTGCTATGGGTATCTAGCAAGAACGATTCTTACCTACGCAAAACCACAACGGTGATACACAAATTGCTATTCAACCTTCTCAAGGACCGCCTTTGTCGAATCCGATCCAACTAAAGTGGGAGAGACAGACACCTGCCAGCCATCTTTATGCAACAAAGTCACATGTCAGTTGATGGAACCGGTCTCTCGTAAGCGTACGAGTAAGGTTGGTCCGGGCCGCTTCATCCCACAATACCGCCGAATCAAGAAAAGACCAAGGGAGGAAGCAATCTGAGCATCAACGCCCACAAACTCCTTTGTGTTCTACTCTTGATCTATTTTATGCATAGACCTAGCTCATGATGCCACTGTTGGGGAACGTTGCATGGGAAACAAAAAATTTCCTACGCACACGCAAGATCTATCCATGGTGATGGGCATCTACGAGAGGGAGAGTGGATCTACGTACCCTTGTAGATCGCTAAGCGGGAAGCGTTAAGAAACGCGGTTGATGTAGTCGAACGTCTTCGCGATCCAAATCGCAAGCCGTCCCGCGATCCAATCACGATCCGTCCCGATCTAGCGCCGAACGGACGACACCTCCGTGTTCAGCACACGTACAGCTCGATGACGATCTCCGCGTTCTTGATCCAGCAAGAGGGGGCGGAGAGGTGGATGAGTTCTCCGGCAACACGACGGCGTGGTGGCGGTGGTGGTGGTGCTATCCCGGCAGGGCTACGCCTAGCGCTACTGAAACCGCGAACGGAGGAGAAAACGATCTAGGGAGAGAGAGGGGCGCCAAGGGCTTCGTGTGTGCTCTTGGGCGCCCCCTCCCCTCTATATATAGGTGGAGGGGCGTGGAGATCAGCCCCTCCAAGCCCTAGGGCGCAGCCAAGGGGGAGGAGTTGGACTCCTAGTCCAATTCCCTCCCTTTCCATAAACAGGTGGACTTTCCACCTCTCCCAAGCCACATGGGCCTTGAGGGACTTGTGCGCCTGGCCCAATAAGGCCAGGGCGCCTCCCCTCAGAGCATGCAAACCCTTGGGACGTGGTGGCAACCTTGGTGGACTTCCGGACTCCTCCAGAAGTTTCCGGAACCTTCTAGAAGCTTCCCGGTACAATACCGAAAAAACCCGAAACTTTTCCGGTGACCAAAACAGGACTTCCTATATATCAATCTTTACCTCCGGACCATTACGGAGCTCCTCGTGATGTCCAAGATCTCATCCGAGACTCCGAACAACCTTCGGTCACCATCATACATAACTCTACTATACTGAAACGTCATCGAACCTTAAGTGTGCAGACCCTGCGGGTTCGAGAACTATGTAGACATGACCGAGACACCTCTACGGTCAATAACCAATAGCGGGACCTGGATGCCCATATTGGTTCCTACATATTCTACGAAGATCTTTATCGGTTGAACCTCTATGTCAAGGATTCAGTTAATCCCGTACGATGTTCCCTTTGTTCATCGGTATGTTACTTGCCCGAGATTTGATCGTCGGTATCTCCATACCTAGTTCAATCTCGTTACCGGCAAGTCTCTTTACTCGTTCCGTAATACAAGATCCCATGGATAACACTTTAGTCACTTTGCTTGCAAGGCTCATTATGACATTGTATTACCGAGTGGGCCCTGAGATACCTATCCGTCACACGGAGTACCAAATCCCAGTCTTGATCCATGCCAACTCAACAGACACCTTCGGAGATACCTGTAGAGCATGTTTATAGTCACCCAGTTACGTTGTGACGTTTGATACACACAAGGTATTCCTCCGGTGTCAGTGAGTTGCATGATCTCATGGTCATAGGAACAAATACTTGACATGCAGAAAACAATAGCAATAAACTGACACGATCATATGCTACGTTCACAGTTTGGGTCTTGTCCATCACATCATTCTCCTAATGATGTGATCACGTTATCAAATGACATCTCATGTCTATGGCTAGGAAACCTTAACCATGTTTGATCAACGAGCTAGTCTTATTAGAGGCATACTAGGGACACAGTGTTGTCTATGTACCCACACATGTATTTGAGTTTCCAATCAATACAATTATAGCATGGATAATAAACGATTATCATGAACAAGGAAATATGATAATAACTAATTTATTATTGCCTCTAGGGCATATTTCCAACAATAAAGAGTTGATTTATTTTTATATGCACTAACCTTTCTCATGAGTTCTTTTCAAGTTATGTGTGGATGAAGTTTTTGAGAATAGGTGAAGCAGTGATATAAGAGGATTGAACGAGATACAAAAGCTCAACCTTGGGGATGCCCAAGGCACCCCAAGTAAATATTTCAAGAAGTCTCAAGCATCTAAGCTTGGGTATGCTACGCATCCCACCTCTCTTCATCAAACAAATATCGGTTAGCCTTTGTTGAGCCTAAATTTTTATTCGTTCACATGATATATGCTATTCTTGGAGTGCTATTTTTTATTTTTATTTGCTGCTTGAATAAAATACTCAGATCTTAAAATCTTTATTTATATAGAGAGTCCTCACATAGCTACTTTATTGTTTGACTACTCATTGATATTCACTTATATCTTTTGAGAGTAGTTCGAAATTTACTCTTATGCTTCACTTATATCCTGAGAGTAAACGTTGAATGAATTGAATGTCATAAATGTGAAATTATATATGCTTCATATTCTTGTCCCATGGGGAGTAGTGATTTCACATACTAGGAGTATAAGCAGTAAAATTTATTGGAAGTTAGCAAACATAGCATTGGTCATTTAAACAATTCATGAAAGAATATTGAAGGAAGAGAGGTTTCACATATAAATACACTATCTTGGACATATTCTATGATTGTGAACCCTCATTATTTATTTTCAAACTTGATCAAGTAGTTGACGTTGGACAAGGAAGACAACATAATGGTTATGTTTGTTTATACTCACGTAGCAGTTATATTGTCATGGATCCTCTAACATGTGATGCTTGTTTAGAACCTTTTGCTAGCCAAAACTTCGTACTAAGTAGAAATACTACTTGTGCATCCAAATCCTTGAGCCAAGTTTCTTCCATGAGAGTCCACGATACCTACCTATATATGGTATTTCACTGCCATTCCAAGTAAATTTGCATGTGCCACCTCTAAACATTCAAATAAACATCCGTTTTGTGTGCTCGTACCGCTCATGAAGCGACGGGGCGGTCATTCTCTTCCATGCTAAGCGGGTTATTCTCAAAATAAGTGTTTATTCACTTGTCATTGCACGAGAGAGGTTGGTAAAAAGGATGCCCAGTCCTGCATAATACAAAAATAAATAAACAAGAACTCCCCCTAGAAAGTTGATTGTTTGGATGGTACCCGTGGATTCGGCTAGCCATGGAATGTGTTTGAATGGGAGGGGGAGTAAAATTTTAAATTCTGTTTGGGAACCGTCAATAATGTGATTAGCATGGAAGATGTTGAAAACTCTGTTGTGACGTTGACAGGAAAAGTATACCACTCAAAATTACACATTCATCTCTTCTTTAAAACAATGAGCTCTCGCACCTCTGCAAATCCCCGTTTCCCTCTGCGAAGGGCCTATCTTTTACTTTTCATGTTGAGTCAACTTCTTATTCCAATCTATTAATTCTTTATTTGGCAAGCATCATGTGGTGGGGAAAGATCCAGACACATATATCCAGTTGAGTATAGGTGATCATGATTCATTATTTGTTGACATTATCCCCTAGATAAATAAGTTGGGAGGCGAAACATTAAGCCCCTATCTTCATATGTGTTTGACTGAAATTTTTTATTCTAAAAATATGCTCTGAGTATCAACAATCATGGAAGACTAAATGATAGTTGAGTATGTGGAATTTGCTAAACCAAAGCTCTTACATAGACCCTTCCTGAAAATAAGATGAATTGTAATTATTTGTTGACTGAAAACATAGTTTGCTAGTTTTCAAGAGAGTTTATGGTCTATACTTTAACATGTGAATAAGTTGCTACTTGATTATGAGAAGCTCTATGAGAAAAAGTTGCTGGTTATGATGCTAGAAAAAGTGATTGGAATTATCATTGAACAAACTTATATACTATGCCATCATTCACACTTCATAAATTATTTTTTTATCATTTTACCTACTCGAGGATGAGTAGGAATTAAGCTTGGGGATGCTGATACGTCTCAAACGTATCGATAATTTATGAAGTATTCATGCCATATTCACCTATGTTTACAATACTTTTATATGGTTTTGATGCACTTTACATGATTTATTTAGAACTAACTCGAACTGATGTTGTTTTCAGGTGAATTACCGTGGTGTTGTTTTTGTGCAGAAAATAAAAGTTCTAGGAATCGCTCGAAACTTTTTGGTGATTTTTTCTGGAGGAAATAATCCATATTGGAGCAAAGAACCACCGGAGGGGAGCCACACGTGGGTCACAAGCCATCAGGGCGCAGCCCCCTAGGCCGCGCCCAGATATGTGGTGGACCCCACGTGGCTCCGTTGCGCGTGATTCCAACGCTAAAAAATCCTATAAATCCCAGAAACCCCAGAAATAAATAGAGACTCTCTGTTCTGCCGCCGCAACTCTATGTATCGACAAAAAAACGATCTGGAGACGTTCCAGTACCCTGCCGGAGAGGGGAAACCATCACCGGTGGCCATCTTCATCACCCCGGCGGAGGCCATGACGAGGAGGGAGTAGTTCACCCTCGGGGCTGAGGGTATGTACCAGTAGCTATCTGTTCAATCTCTCTCTCTCTCTCTCTCTCTCTCTCTCGTGTTCTTGAGATGTCACGATCTTGATGTATCACGGGCTTTGTTAATATAGTCGGATCATATGATGTTATTCCCTTGCTACCTTGTTGTGATGAATTGAATCTTTACCTATGAGATCTCGTTATGTTGGATTGAATATTTTGGTTTGAGAACACTTGATGTACGTCTTGCGTGGGATACCCGTAGTGACATTGGGGTATTCTATTGATTCACTTGATATATGTTGAGGCATCAACTTGCGGATTCCGGTGACCTTGGGGATCTATGCATAGGGGTTGATTGCACGTCTTCATACCACGTTCTCCGATAGAAATCTTGGGGTGGTCCTTGAAGTTCTTTGTGTTGGATTGAATATGATAGATCTGAAATTGTTTGATGCATGTCGCATAATTTACCCACGGATACTTGAGGTGACATTGGAGTATCTAGGTGACATTAGGGTTGATTGATATGTATCATTGGTGTTGTTTTAGTATGAACTCTAGGGCTGTTTGTGACACTTATAGGAATAGCCCAAAAGATTGATCAGAAAGAATAACTTTGAGGTGGTTCTACTACCTACACCAATTTCATCTTATTGTTCTCCGCTAGATGGGAACTTTGGAGTGATTCTTTGTTGCACGTTGAGGGATGATCATATGATTCAACTATGTTAGCATTGTTGGGAGATTGCACTAGTGAAAGTATGAACCCTAGGCCTTATTTCCAAGCATTTATACAACATTTTGCTCGCTATTTTACACTTGTTACCTTGCTGTTTTTATATTTTCAGATTACAAAAAGCTATATCTACCATCCATATTGCACTTGTATCACCATCTCCTCGCCGAACTAGTGCACCTATGAGGGATCACTAGAAGAGTGTCTAGAGGGGGGGGGGTGAATAGACTACTAGCAGGAATTTAAAACCTAACCTTTTCCCAAGTTAATTGGTTGGTAGATTTTAACAATTATAGCAAGTCTAGCACACCCTACATATGCATGTCAACAAGTATAGTAGCAGAAAGAAAAGACATTGCACATGAAGTAAAGAGTTGAGATAGGAAGATCAAACGCATGAGGGACACGAAGATTTTTCCCGTGGTTCCGATAGGTGGTGCTATCGTACATCCACATTTATGGAGTCTTCAACCCACGGAGGGTAACGGTCGCGAGAGTCCACGGAGGGCTCCACCCATAAGGGTACACGAAGTAGCAACCTTGACTATTCCATAACGGCTTCCGTCCACGAAGGATTAGACTCACTATGGGTAGATCTTCATGAAGTAGGCGATCTCCTTGCCCTTACAAACTTCTTGGTTCAACTCCACAACACGAAGTAGGAGGCTCCCAAGCGACACATAACCAATCTAGGAGGCACCACCCTCCAAAAGGTAATAGGCTCGGCAATGTCGATGAACTCCTTGCTCTTGTTCTTCAAGATGATAGACTCCTCAACACACAATCACTCTATCACAGATTTGGCTATGGTGGAAGAGATTGATTTGGTGGAAAGCAACTTGGGGAGGCTAGAGATCAAGATTCATATGGATGGAGTGGAATGTCTTGATCTCAACACATGAGTAGGTGGCTCTCTCTCAGAAAATAGGATGGGGGCAAGTATGGAATAGTTCTGAGTGCTTCTCTTTCGAGTGGGTGGGGGAGAAGGGGTATATATAGGCATCTCCAAAAATCCAACCGTTACACCTAAAGTGACCAACTTGGTGACACCGATGTGTGAATCTCGGTGGTACCGAAGTGACCAAAAGGTGACAACTTTTGAATCTCGGTGAGACCGATATATAAAACTTGGTGGTACTGATTAGGTCACCAACGGTCAGATTGCGCAATCTTGGTGACGCCGATTCTCACATCTCGGTGGTACCGATTCTCGACCATGGCTTACCAGAGAGATGGTCCAGAAATTCGGTGGCACCGATCCACAATTCTCGGTGGTAACGATTCCTGTGAATGGCTATCCAGGGAGTTGGTCCAGAAACTCGGTGGCGCCGATCCACAATTCTCGGTGGTACCGATTCCTGTGAATGGCTATCCAGAGAGTTGGTCCAGAAACTCGGTGAGACCGACTGGCAAATCTCGGTGGTACCGAAGACTGAAAATAGCTAAACAGAGAGTTGGCAACCTAAACTCGGTGGCACCGATGCAGAATCGGTTGCACCGACTGGCTAGGGTTTGGCATGGGTCTGTATGAGTTTGGGAATCGGTGGCACCGAGTGGAAAGTGTTGGTTGCACCGATTTTGGATATTTGACTTTGGACAGATTTTTGTGGAAGAGCTTGTGGGTGTTTTTGGTGACTATCACTTGTGCACGTATGAGCATTTTGTTCACCGACAGTACCTTACCCCCTTTTAATAGTATTGGCTTTCCTATGGACTCAAAGTGATTTCTCACAAAGTAAAATGTAGAGTCCTCTAGCTTGAAGCTTTGCCAATCCATTTCCTTGCAACTTGGGGTATCTCCACAATCCTTTTGCCAACCCTTCTTCCTCTATGGACTTTTATCTGAAATACACTAGGTAAAAGTATTAGTCCAAGAGACAATGTATGTTGTCATGAATTATCAAAACCACCAAGGGGGCATGTTGTGCTTTCAATCTCCCCCTTTTTGGTAATTGATGACAACATACAATCAAAGCTTCAAATAAAGATATGCATGGATATAATGAAGACTTTGAGAGACACATGACTTAAACTTGCTCCCCCTAAATGTGTGCAATCCCTTTAAAGGGTAGTTGCTTTGGAATGCATGGACACACATATAGTAGAAGGGATAGAATGAGTCATGTGTATCTTGGCTATATGCATCAAATATATGTGAATGAGGTGTATCCCTGTTCAAGACTTCACCCTTGCAAACAATATGTGCAAGAAGAAAGAGATCATCTTGATCAAAGATATGATGCATATACTTACCTTGAGTTCTTGAGCATTCTTGTAGTAGAAACACACTTGAGAAAACAATGTTAGGAAACACAAGAGTATTCTACTAAACAAAAGCAATAGAGCTCAATAGTACCAAGATATGGAGAACGTATAGAAGATAGTAATCCTTAAGATTGATATGTCTCCAAGATCATTTAGAGCTTTCTCCCCTTAGATATGAAAGTAGTAGATTATCCTCTCCCCCTGAATCTTAGCATGTAGATATTGGTATTGGATAGGGTGAGAAAATTCTAAGATGAGTAGTCAAATGAAATAAACGCAGTTTTCTCCAAACTTATTTTTCTCCCCCTGCATTGGTATTCTCCCCTTGTCCATATAAGTATAAACTTTGATATTCTCCTCTCCCCCTTGATTATATCTCCCCCTTTGCATAAGCATGTATCTCCCCCTTTTAGCTTTGAAGCTTTGGTATTTCTCCCCCTTTGGCATTAATTTCCAAAAAGGTCATACACAGGGTCAGAAACATGGATCGTTGATTAAGAAGGGATCCTTGAGAACAAGAGTCATAGAACGTAGGGTTCATAGAAGTGAAAATTTAGGGAATCATTGAAAGTAATTTCTCTCCCTTTGGCTGATCTGAGAACTGGTAAGACTTCTCCTCCTTTGAGTTAGGGATCCTTGAATAAAGAATATCTCCCCCTAATTTTTTTTAAATGAAGGGATCATCGAAGAATTGAAAAATATCACAATGAGATAACTAAGGAAACAAAGATTCACTAATATGAATACATACTGGAGAAGATATCAAATCGGTAGCTTCGAGACAAACAAGTCGGTAGTACCGAGATGTTGTTTTGCAGCTCATCTGCTAATTCGGTAGAATTGAGTTATTTGTATCGGCGACTCCGAGGCTAAAACAGAAACTTGGCAAGGTTGAGAAAATCGCAAATAAGTTCAGAAAGCTTGTAACAAAGTGTCAAAAAGAGATTTTCAAGAAAATGCAAAATACTTTATATACAGATATCAACTAGAGAAGATTTGAGTGGTTCCAAGAAATCTTGTAAATAGAGAATGAACCAAACAAGATACTTAATTAGATGATGGGCGGTGACTAGGTCACCTATATTACAGTATATTGACTTAGGAGTCAAGCAAGAATACTTGATCATAGGTCATACTCATCGTTAAGCTCAAAATGGGGTTACCATTTTTCGATTAAGCATTTTAATGTTTTCATATCACTTGAGTTGCTTTAGCTCATGACTTGGAGTAAAGCCTTTTCAAGGATATGATTACATACCTTTGAGTGATGTTGATGACATGGCTTGTAGGTGAACTTGTTGAGGATGCTCGAGGTTGATGAAGATCATCTTGAGTTGGGAGCAATCCTTCTCGTTTTAGTACACTTGTCACCTACATAGGTTAGTCAAGCAAGGAAGAACATGATATTACACGATACCAATTGTGAAGTTCAAATATGTGTCAAGGATATGGTTTGTTGTCTTCTTCCTTCCATCATCAAGAGAGCTTGTGGATACTTGGTCATGACAAGATTGCTTATAATTGGAGTTGATGGCAATCTTATGGAATGAAGTTCTGCCAAGTACCTTTGCACTGTTGCATGTTGAACTTCTTGATCAAGTCCTTGGTATACTTAGTTTGAGAGATGAAGGTTCCTTCTCTAGTTTGCTTGATTTGCAAACCGAGAAAGAATTTCAGCTCACACATCATGGACATCTCATACTTCTCGGACATCAACCTTCCAAATCTTTCACTAAATTGTGGGTTAGTAGATCCAAAGATAATATCATCCACATAGATTTGGCACACAAATAATTCACCATTAACTCTCTTAGTAAATAAGGTTGCGTCAATTTTACCAATTTCAAAGCCTTTTTCAATAAGAAACTTCGTTAAGCATTTGTACCAAGCACGTGGGGCTTTCTTAAGACCATATAGAGCTTTACGAAGCTTGTAAACATGATTAGGTTTCTTGGGATTCACAAAACCAGGTGGTTGCTTAACATAAACCTCTTCTTCAATCTCACCATTTAAAAAGGCACTTTTAATGTCCATTTGATAAAGCGTGATATCATGGTGATTAGCATAAGCAAGAAGAATGCGAATAGCTTCAAGTCTAGCGACGGGGGCATAGGTCTCACCGTAGTCCATACCTTCGACTTGCGTATATCCGTGGGCTACGAGACGTGCCTTGTTGCGTACGACTTGACCGTCTTCATCTTGCTTGTTCTGAAACACCCATTTTGTTTCGATGATGTTGTGCTCGTCCTCGGGCTTCTCCACGAGTGTCCACACTTCGTTCCTCTCGAAGTTCTGAAGCTCTTCATGCATCGCGTTCACCCAATCCGGGTCTTCAAGAACTTGTTCTACCTTCAAGGGTTCAATGCTAGAGATGAAAGAATAATGCTCACAAAAGTTTGCTAGGCGAGTTTTAGAGCGAGTGATTCTCCCGGTTTGTATGTCACCAAAGATTTGGTTTAGGGGATGGTTCTTGGTCACTCTTGCTCGAACTCGGGGTAGCTTAGGCTTGTTGGATGGTGGAGCTTCTTCATCATCATCATCTACTTCATCTTCGCTGTTGTTGAAGGTGTCGTTCCCTTGAGGTGGTGGTGAAGGAGGTTGTGGTGGATCTTCATGATGTACTTCCTCCTTTTCATCATCTCGTCGTGTACCGCTTGTGGATGCCTCCATGTCATGTTGAGGTTCACCTTGACGTGAAGTAGGGGCTTCCACTTGATTTGATGAGGTACTTTCCTTCACCTCCATGGGACGAATCTTGCCGATGGACAAGTCTTGGATAGCTTCTGAAGGGACCTTATCACCTACATCATTTGGCAATTGTTTGACTTGCGAACCATTAGATTCATCAAACTTCACATCTACCGTCTCTTCAACTTTTCGAGTGAAGTTGTTGTAGACACGGTAAGTGTGAGAGTTCGATCCGTAACCAAGTAGGAATCCTTCATGAGATTTAGGAGCAAATTTAGTACGACGATGCTTATCAAGAATGTAGCACTTTGAGCCGAATACCCGAAAGTATCCAACTTGGGGCTTGTTACCGGTGAGTAGCTCGTATGCCGTTTTACCAAGAAGCTTGTGCAAGTAAAGTCGGTTTGTGGCATGACATGTTGTTTCCATGGCTTCTGCCCAAAAGTCTCTTGACGTCTTGTATTCGTTAAGCATCGTTCTAGCCATCTCAATAAGAGTTCGGTTCTTACTCTCAACAACTCCATTTTGTTGAGGCGTGTACGTAGCCGAGAACGCATGTGAAACACCTTCTTCGTCAAGAAAGGTATCCACATGGGTGTTCTTGAACTCCGATCCGTTATCGCTCTGAACCTTCTTGATCTTCACTTCAAACTGATTTTGCGCTTTGCGAACGAAGTTCTTGAAGATCTTTTGTACCTGCGACTTATCATCAAGAAAGAATACCCACGTAAATCTGGAAAAATCATCAACTATAACTAGACCATAGGAATTTCCACCGAGACTCTTGTAAGCATTGGGACCAAAAAGATCCACGTGAAGTAACTCGAGTGGTCTCCTAGTAGTCATGATATTCTTAACGGGATGACTTCCGCCTACTTGCTTTCTAGCTTGACAAGCACTACAAAGTCTATCTTTGTCAAAGACAACATCTTTAACACCAAGTATATGATCACCTTTGATAAGCTTGTCTAGATTACGCATGCCAACATGTCCTAGTCTTCTATGCCAAAGCCAACCTTTAGAAGATTTTGCAATTAGACAAGTACGAGGTTTGGATCTTTTAGTGAAATCGACAATGTATAGATCACCTCTACGGAAACCGGTAAAGACCATTTTATGATTATCTTGACGAAACACTTGGCAATCTACTTTCGTGAATAGCACATTAAAACCAAAGTCGACAAGTCTAGATACGGAAAGAAGATTGTAGCCAAGGGATTCAACAAGCATGACATTTTGAATAGAGCTATCATGGGATATGGCCACCTTACCAAGACCAAGTACCTTACCCTTGGAGTTGTCTCCAAACGTTACGTACCTTCGCAGTCCATGGTTTGGTGTGATCTCTTAAAACATGTCTCTATCCACGTTTATGGAGTCTTCAACCCACGGAGGGTAACGGTCGCGAGAGTCCACGGAGGGCTCCACCCATAAGGGTCCACGAAGTAGCAACCTTGACTATTCCATAACGGCTTCCGTCCACGAAGGACTAGCCTCACTATGGGTAGATCTTCACGAAGTAGGCGATCTCCTTGCCCTTACAAACTTCTTGGTTCAAATCCACAACACGAAGTAGGAGGCTCCCAAGCGACACCTAACCAATCTAGGAGGCACCACCCTCCAAAAGGTAATAGGCTCGGCAATGTCGATGAACTCCTTGCTCTTGTGCTTCAAGATGATAGACTCCTCAACACACAATCACTCTCTCATAGATTTGGCTATGGTGGAAGAGATTGATTTGGTGGAAAGCAACTTGGGGAGGCTAGAGATCAAGATTCATATGGATGGAGTGGAATGGCTTGATCTCAACACATGAGTAGGTGGCTCTCTCTCAGAAAATAGGATGGGGCAAGTATGGAATAGTTCTGAGTGCTTCTCTTTCGAGTGGGTGGTGGAGAAGGGGTATATATAGGCATCTCCAAAAATCCAACCGTTACACCAAAAGTGACCAACTCGGTGACACCGATGTGTGAATCTCGGTGGTACCAAAGTGACCAAAAGGTGACAACTTTTGAATCTCGGTGAGACCGATATATAAAACTCGGTGGTACCGATTAGGTGACCAACGGTCAGATTGCGCAATCTCGGTGACGCCGATTCTCACATCTCGGTGGTACGGATTCTCGACCATGGCTTACCAGAGAGTTGGTCCAGAAACTCGGTGGCGCCGATCCACAATTCTCGGTGGTACCGATTCCTGTGAATGGCTATCCAGAGAGTTGGTCTAGAAACTCGGTGGCGCCGATCCACAATTCTCGATGGTACCGATTCCTGTGAATGGCTATCCAGAGAGTTGGTCCAGAAACTCGGTGAGACCGACTGGCAAATCTCGGTGGTACCGAAGACTGAAAATAGCTAAACAGAGAGTTGGCAACCTAAACTCGGTGGCACCAATGCAGAATCGGTTGCACCGACTGGCTAGGGTTTGGCATGGGTCTGTCTGAGTTTGGGAATCGGTGGCACCGAGTGGAAAGTGTTGGTTGCACCGATTTTGGATATTTGACTTTGGACAGACTTTTGTGGAAGAGCTTGTGGGTGTTTTTGGTGACTATCACTTGTGCACGTATGAGCATTTTGTTCACCAATAGTACCTTACCCCCTTTTTATAGTATTGGCTTTCCTATGGACTCAAAGTGAGTTCTCACAAAGTAAAATGTAGAGTCCTCTAGCTTGAAGCTTTGCCAATCCATTTCCTTGCAACTTGGGGTATCTCCACAATCCTTTTGCCAACCCTTCTTCCTTTGTGGACTTTTATCTGAAATACACTAGGTAAAAGTATTAGTCCAAGAGACAATGTATGTTGTCATGAATTATCAAAACCACCAAGGGAGCATGTTGTGCTTTCAACCTATAAAATCTACCATTGTATTGGGTGTGTTGGGGACACAAGAGATTTCTTGTATTTTATTGCAGGGTTGTTCGAGAGAGACCATCTTCATCCTACACCTCCCACGGATTGATAAACCTTAGGTCATCCACTTGAGGGAAAATTGCTATTGTCCTACAAAACTCTGCGCTTGGAGGCCCAACAAAGTCTACAAGAATAAAGTTGCGTAGTAGACATCAGCTACTTGTGAGCTGCGTTGGGATTTTTCCCGAAGAGGAGGGGAGATGCAGTACAGTAGAGATAAGTATTTCCCTCGGTGAGAACCAAGGTTATCGAACCAATAGGAGAACCAAGCAAATTCCCTTTGACATCACCTACACACATAAAACCAAACACTTGCACCCAACGCGAGCAAGATGTTTTTCAAGCCCCTTGAACTCGTCACTTGCAAGGATTAAATCTTGATAGAATGGATAATATGAAAGCAAAATAAAATAAAAGTAAAGGATATGCAGCAAAGTAATTGATAGTTTTTTGATTTTATGTTTAAGTTGACCCGGGGGCTATAGTGGTCGCTAGAGGCTTCTCTCTCGAAAGTAGCATACAATGGGTAGGCAAATCACTGTTGGGCAATTGATATAATTGCGCATAGTTATGACATGTTGGGAAATTGATAGAAAAGCGATAGTTATGCAATATTTATTCACGACAATGATCATGTATATAGGCATCACGTCCATAAACTAGTAGACCGAAACGATTCTGCATCCACTACTATTACGTCACCAATCGACCGCTATCCAGCATGCATCTATGGTATTAAGTTCATGAAAAACGAAGTAATGCTTGGAGCAAGATGACATGATGTAGACAAAGTAAGACAAGAAATATGTTCAGACCCCATCGTTTAATCCTTAATGGAAACAATAAAATATGTGTCTTGACCCCCTTCTGTAACGAGGATAGAACACCACAAGATTGAACCCATTACAATGCACCACTCCCATTGAAGATAATCAATCTAGTTGGTCAAACCAAACTCATAGATCAGAGAGAAATATGAAGCTATAAGATCATGCATATCTAAATTCACAGGAGACGCAATAACTTTTCATGAGTAATCTGATCATAAACCCACAATTCATCAGATCCCAACAAACACACTGCAAAAGAAGATTACATTGAATAGATCACCGCGAAGATCGCGGTGAACTTTGTATTGAAGATCAAAGAGAGAGAAGAAGCCATCTAGGTACTAGCTATGGACTCGTAGGTCTGTGGTGGACTACTCACGCATCATCATGGAGGCAGCAAGGTTGATGTAGATGGCCTCCGTGATCGATTCCCCCTCCGGCAGATCACCAGAAAAGGTCTCCAGATGGCCTCCCATCGGAACAGAGGCTTGCGGCGGCGGAAAAAGTGTTTCGGGTGGCTCTTCATTGCTTTCCCAGTATTTGAGAATTTATAGAAGTGGAATTACGTCAAACGGAGGCAGGGGCACAAGGCACCTGAGCGCGCCTACCCCCTGGACGCACCCTGGACCCTGGTGCCTTGTTGTCTCCTCGTGCTGCTTCCTGATTCCTCCCGAAGCTTCCTGGGTCTCTTTTGTCCAGAAAAAAATCGTCAAAAAGTTTCGTAGCGTTTGGTCTTCGTTTGGTACAGATTTCCTGGAAAACAAAAACACACAGAAAACAACAACTGGCACTTGGAACTGGGTTAATAGGTTAGTTCCCAAAAATGATATAAAATAGTATATAATTGCATATCAAGCATCCAAGATTGATAATATAATAGAATGGAATAATCCAGAATTATCGATACCTTGGAGACGTATCAGCATCCCCAAGCTTAATTCATGCTCGTCCTCGAGTAGGTAAATGATAAAAACTGAATTTTTCATGCGACATGCTACCCAACATGTAATCTCTTTTAGGTATGATCATTGAGAAACAATGAACTAATTAATATCAACATAATAATATCCACTAACATAAACAGCATAATCATTATTTTTCAAAATATACGATCCTTAAAAAATGTCATTCCCTACTCATTTTATCATATCAAGCATGGCATGACTCCGTCTTCACTGCATAAGTATAAATCATGAGCAACCCGGTATCAAACCAGGTAACTGGGTCGTACTTCTAACGCGCTTCAGCATTTTCAACTCCACTCAATACATGAGCGAGAACCATGGATATAACATATGGGTGGAATAGTGTATGGTGGTAAAGATCAAAAGGAGTCAAAGTGAAAGAAAGTCTCGCATCAACTAGACGGATCAACGGGCTATGGAGATGCACATCGATCAATATCAATGCGAGGAGTAGGGATTACCATTCAACAACTGCACTAGAGCTATAAGTGTACGAAAGCTCAACGGAAGCTAAGTGAGTGTGCATCCAACTTGCTTGCTCATGAAGACCTTGGGCATTTGAGGAAGCCCGCTATCGGAATATACAAACTAAGTTCTATAATGTAAATTCGCACTAGCATATGAAAATGACAACTCGGGAGACTCTCTATATGAAGAACATGGTGCCACTTTGGGGCACAAGTGCGGATGGTAACACTGCCCCTTCTCTCTTTTCTCTCATTTTTTTATGGTGGACTTTTTTCTTTTTTTTGCCTCCCTCATTTCTTTTTTTTCTTTTTTGTCCGGAGTCTCATCCCAACTTGTGGGGGAATCATAGTCTCCATCATCCTTTCCTCACTGTGATAGTGCTCTAATAATGATGATCATCACACTTTTATTTACTTACAACTCAATATTACAACTCAACATAGAACAATATGACTCTATATGAACGTCGCTGGTAGTGTACCAGGATGTGCAATGATCTAGCCTAACATGTAGATAATGCTGAATGGTGGCTTTGCCACAAATACTATGTCAACTATGTGATCATGCAAAGCAATATGATGATGAACACACAAGTCAAGTGATGGAACAGTGGAAGTTGCATGGCAATATATCTTGAAATGGCTATGGAAATGCCATAATAGGTAGGTATGGTGGCTGTTTTGAGGAAGATATAAGGAGGCTTATGTGTGATAGAGTGTATCATATAACGGGGTTTGGATGAACCGACGAAGGTTGCACCGACACTCAAGATGAGAATGAGCAATGCACGGTACCGAAGATGCTCGGAAAGGTGAGAGTGCGTATATCCACAGATTCACATTAGTCATAAAGAACTCATATACTTATTGTAAAGCCTTATTAGCTCTCTCGAAGCAAAGTACTACCGCATGCCCCTAGGGAGGAGGTTGGTAGGACTTAACCATCGCGCGCCCCCGATTAAAACAATATGATAGGATTTCATTTCAGACATAAAAATGCTCACTCATCATCACCATGCCATAGTCAGTACTTAGATGAATAACAAATAACAAGCTTTAAATACCGATATTTCTACTAACCAATGATCATGTACTCATGCCCTTTCGTATTACTACATCAATATAATTAACCCATGTTTCTTCTTTAGTGAGCTACATGATAATTTTTATCATACCCCGCTTGAATACCTATCCTTTTTGGACTAGTCTTATAACACGTGTCCATTACCGTTACTATTTCTTATTATACTCTCAAAAAGATTTAAGTGAAGCATGAGAGTTCAGCCGAGGAACGGCGCCCACAACCCTAGTGGACTTGGGGTGATCGTTGGCATCGAAGGCGACGGGGGACTCAGACCACTTGAGGCGGACGGCGGGCTCGGGCGCCAGCAGGGCTGCGCTCACCTCACGCGAGAAACGCTTGAGGTGGTGGCTGGACAGCGGGGCCTGGGCCCCGCCGAGGATGCAGGCCACCCTGCGGGGCTCTTCGAAGCCCCTACTAGTGACAACGGCCTTGGTTGGAGCCTCGCGGCCACCGTGCCCAACCGTGGCGACGCCGCGAGGGGCGTGATGGAGGATTCAGGGGTGGCAGCCGACGCCGTCTGGCGTGGACGAACCGCGGGTCAACTCCGAGGTGCATGCCGTGCGGCGCCATCCGGTTGTGCGGCGGCCCTGAGGCAGGGGAGGAGCGATGCATCCGGGTCGCTCGACGCGTGGCGATGAAGCAGACGAGGAGTTAGGAGGCACCTGGCCACCGCTCGCGGCGGAGATAAGCTCGGTGGCGCGCTCGAGCCAGGCGTCGCGGTCGTCCCTGGTGGGGCGACGGCGCAACAGCCCATGCACCATGAGCAGCACGACGCGCGGAGCAGGAGGGCTGCGACCTGCGAGCGAGGCGGTGGTGGTGGAGCGGTCGGGCGCCTATTTTTCCATCGACGGGTGGACGGAGGAGACCACCTGTTCCCCAACAGGCTCGGTGGCGACATGAGGGCGCTGCCCCGGGACACCTGGGTGGCGAGCGCCGCATGGACCCTGGCGGCAGCTCGGAGCGCGGCGCGCTCACGACGAGTGGCGGCGTCGTCCATGTAGATGCCGACGTCGAGGTCGAAGGCGTGAAGACAGCAAGCCCCCCTACCTGGCGCGCCAAATGTCGGAGTGTGGGATCTGCGTCCAAGAACTCCTCCAAGAACTAGGGTTCGAACACTGGGGCTTGGCTTGGCAACCTGCAACACGACGGCAAACACGGCAAGATCGAGGACGAGCTCACGCCCTCTCGCCGGAAACAACGGTGACATGCGAGCTACCCAGGTTCGGGACACCGTGCGGTGTAATACCCTACTCCTGCTTGCATTGAATTGCTCTGTAATGGAGAACTTGTGGCTAGAGTACACGAGGTGTTGGGGAGAGAATGGCTCAATCCCCTTACATGGAAGCGGCCCTGTGATACGTGTGATCTGCGTTGGGTTTTCCGTGAAGAGGAACGGGTAATTGTAGCACAAAGCGGGTAAGTATTCCCCTCAGTTATGAAACCAAGGTTTATCGAACCAATAGGAATATCAATCCTCAACCGTCTTCGGTGGTTGCAAACAAATGAACAAACAACTTGCACCCAACGCGGGCAAGAGGGTTGTCAATCCCCTTGATCTCGTTATTTGCAAGCAAATGAGTTGCGTAGATAATTGTTGATAAATATAAATTGCAAAATAAGTAAAAAATAAATAAAGGCAGCAAGGTAAATATAGCGTTTGCGAATATATAAGTGAATAGACCCGGGGGCCATAGTGTTCTCTAGTGGCATCTCTCATGTAGGCAGCATACGGTGGGTAAACAAATTAGTGTTGGGCAATTGATAGAAAAGCGGATAGTTATGCGATGTTCACGGCAATGATCATGTATATATAGGCATCACGTCCGTAAGCAAATAGGCCAACTCCTGCCTGCACCTATTACTATTACTCCACTCATCGACCGCTATCCAACATGCATCTAGAGTATTAAGTAAAATAGAGTAATGCTTGGAGAACGATGACATGATGTACACAAAGTAAACTCAAACAATATGAATGAACACCATCGTTTTATCCTTAGTAGAAACAACACAAAGACGCATCTTGTCCCCTACTTTGTCACTGGGATATAGAAACTCGCCAGGTTGAACCTACCACAACGCACCACTCCCACTGATGAAATATCAATCTACTTGGCCAAAGCATATCAATAGATCAGAGAGCATTACGAAGCTATAATGATCATGCACATAAGATATAATATAATTCAGAAGCATCTCGAATACTTTTCATGAATAATCTGAACATAAATCCACAATTCATCGGATCCCAACAAACACACCACACAATAGGATTACATCGGATAGATCAAAGCGAAGATGCGATGATCATTGTATTGAAGATCATAAGAGAGAGAGATTGCCATCTAGGTACTAGCTATGGACCCATAGGCCTGTGGTGAACTACTCACACATGATCATGAGGACAGTGAGGTTGATGAAGAGGCCCTCCATGATCGATCCCCCCTCTGGCAGGGTGCCGGAACGGAGCTCTAGATGGCCTCGCGATGGAACAGAGACTTGCGGCGACGGAAAAAGGGTTTTGGGACTTCCTCCAGGGTTTTAGGATATTAGAGAATTTATAGGCCGAAGATGGACGTCGGGAAGTGCCCGAGGGGGCCACCACATATCAGGGCGCGCCCCCCAGGGCACGCCCTGATGTGTGGTGGGGCCCTCGTGTGTCTCCCGGCTCCCTTCCTAAGCTTCTAGGTCTTCATATAGTCCAGAAAAAATCATCAAAAAGTTTCGTGGCAATTGGAGTTCGTTTGGTACAGTAAACCTGCAAAGGCAAAAACACGCAGAAAATAGCAACTGGCACTGGGCACTGGGTCAATAGGTCAGTGCTCAAAAATATTATAAATTGGTAAATAATGACCCAACAAGTATCGTAGAATGATAATATATCAGAATGGAACAATAAAAAATTATAGATACGTTGGAGACGTATCAAGCATCCCCAAGCTTAATTCCTGCTCGTCCTCGAGTAGGTAAATGATAAAAACAAATTTTTTGATGTGACATGATATCCACTATGTAATCTTATTCAAGTATGCTCATTGAGAAAAGTTGAATCAACAAATATCAACATAACAATATTCAAAGTGTAAGAAACAAAATTGTTATTCCTTAAAAGTATACGATTCTCAAGAAATGTTTACCCCCCCATTCATCTTATTGTATTAGCAAGGCATGGCTCCATCTCACCACATTAATACAAATGTTAAGCACCACGGTGTCCAAGTCAGGCAATTGGTTCGTACTTTTTCAATATGCATCAACTTTTTATTCTTCATGCAATACATGAGCGTGAGCCATTGGACATAGCATTTAGGTGAAATAGAGTATGGTGGTAGATATCAAAGGGGTAGGAAGTGGAGAAGATAGTCTCACATAAACTAGGCGTACCAACGTTCTATGGAGATGCCCATCGGTAGATGTCAATGCAAGGAGTAGGGATTGCCATGCGAATGATGCACTAGAGCTATAAGTGTATGAAAGCTCAAATGAAGCTAAGTGGGGTGTGCATCCAACTTGCTTGCTCATGAAGACCTCGGGCATTTGAGGAAGCCCGTCGTAGGAATATACAAGCCAAGTTGGAAATAATGAATAGGTAATGCCCACTAGCATATGAAAGTGATATATCATGAGACTCTCTACATGAGGAACATGGTGCCACTTTGAGGCATAAGTGTGGTAAAGGATAGTAGCAAAGTCCCTTCTCTCATTTTCTCTCATCATTTTTTTGAATGTATGGTGGGCTCATTTGGCCTCCCCCATCTTTATTTTCGTCAGGAGTCTCATCTCGACTTATGGGAGAATCATCGTCTCCATCATTCTTTCCTCACCGGGACAATGCTCTAACAATGATGTTCATCACACTTTTATTTACTTACAACTCAACATGGAGAACTGATATGAAGATATGACTCTGTATGAATGCCTCTGGCAGTGTACCAGGATGTGCAATGATCTAGCGTGACATGTATCAAAAACATTATGAAGGTGGCTTTGCCACAAATACTATGTCAGCTCTATATGATCATGCAAAGCAATATGACGATGAACGAACTAGTCATGTGAAGTGACGATGGAATTTGCATGGCAATATATCTCGGAATGGCTATGGAAATGCCATGATAGGTAGGTATGGTGGCTGTTTTGAGGAAGATATAATAAGGCTTATGTGCAACAGAGCGTATCATGTCACGGGATTTGGATGCACCGGCGAAAGTTGCACCAATCCTCGAGGTGAGAACGGGCTTCCGACCCGAAACAAAGAGGCTAGCAAATTATGAAAAGGTGAGATTGCGTATGTCCATGGTTTCACATTAGTCATAAAGAACTCATATACTTATTGCAAAGCTTTATTAGTTTATCATTAATCAAAGTACTAATCGCATGCCCTGAGGGAGGAGGTTGGTAGGAGTTAACCATCACGCGCTTCCGACCCGAAACAACACTAGGATTTCAACGAGGAATAGAAATGCTCACACATCATCGCCATGCCTCTTTAATTTTTAGAGGAACAAAAAGGTCAACCCCTCTTAATATCGACACTTCTACGGTTTAACAATTATGAACTCACACCTATTTCATATTACTACATCAATATCATCAACCCACAATTTCTTTATATGTGCTACATGATGGTTTTGATTATCACTCTTTGAATACCTAACATTTTTGGACTAGTCTGTATGACCCATGCAAATTACCGTCACTATTTATTAACTCTCAAACAAATATAAGTAAAGAACAAGAGTGAAATCATTTCTTTAAATTCTACACACCACCGTGCTCAAAAAGATATAAGTGAAGTACTAGAGCAACTGCTAAGCTCAAAAGATATAAGTGAAGCACATAGAGTATTCTAACAAATTATGATGAAGGTGTGTCTCTCTTAAATAGGTTTGTCCAGCAAACAATGATTGTGGCAAACTAAAAGTAAAAGCACACAAAAGCAAACGACGCTCCAAGCAAAACTCATATCATGTGACAAATAAATATATAGCTTCAAGTGACATACCGATGGATTTGAGACGAAAGAGGGGATGCCTTCCGGGGCACCCCCAAGCTTAGACGCTTGAGTCTCCTTTAAAATATTACCTTGGGGTGCCTTGGGAATCCCCAATCTTAGACTCTTGCTACTCCTTATTCCTTTGTCCATCAAGATAACACCAAAAACTTGAAAACTTCAATCACACAAAACTCAACAAAACCTCGTGAGATCCGTTAGTATAAGAAACATATTGCATACTTTAAGTACTGTTGTAAATTGATTAAAATTTCATAAATTCATAATAGGTACTGTATTCTAACTTCTCCATGGCTTATACCTCCGATACAATCCATAGTTTAATAAAAAAAGCAACTATGCAAGCAAAAACAGAATCTGTCTAAAACAGAACAGTCTGTAGCAATATGTAGACACCCTATACTTATGTAACTCTAAAAATTCTGAAAACTTAGTAAAACCTCTAAAATTTGTATAGCAACACTGTGTAAAAATTTCAGATCATTATCACGCTCCAGAAAAAAATGGAAATTCTTGTACTGGAGTCAAAAGTTTCTGTTTTGTTTCAGCATCGATTCTACTCATCTTGTGAGTCATCTCAAAAGCTTTACTTGGCACAAACACTAATTTAAACACAAAAACATAATAGTTACAGAGGAAATAATCATGATATTAAAAATAAAAAGAAATTTCTAAGCAAAAATTTAAATATAACTATTGGGTTGCCTCCCAACAAGCGCTATTGTTTTATGCCCCTAGCTAGGCATAATGCATAGTTTCAAGTATTGTCATCTTTGACACTCCACCCATAAGTAGTTCTCATAATTGATTCATAAGGTGGTTTAATTCTATTTCTAGGGAAGTGTTCCATCCCTTTCTTCAATGGGAATTGGAATCTTATATTGCCCTCTTTCATGTCAATGATTGCACCTATAGTTCGTAAGAATGGTCTTCCATGTATTATGGGACAGGAAGGATTGCAATCAATATCAAGCACAATAAAATATACAGGCACATAATTTTTATTTGCAATAATAATCACAACATTAATTCTACCTAAAGGTTTCTTGATGGTAGAATCCGCAAGATGCAAGTTGAGGGAACAATCTTCAATATTAGTGAGACCGAGTACATCACAAAGAGTTTTAGGAATAGTTGAAACACTAGCACCAAGGTCACACAAAGCATTGCATTCATATTTATTGATATTTACTTTGATAGTAGGTTCCCACTCATCATGCAATTTTCTAGGAATAGAAACTTCAAGCTCAAGTTTTTCATCATAAGCTCTTATCATAGCTTCTACTATATGTTCGGTAAAAGCTTTGTTTTGTTCATAAGCATTGGGTGATCTAATAACGGATTGCAACAAGGAAATACATTCTGATAAAGAGCAATTATCATGATTAAAGTCCTTGTAATCCAAGTTAGTGGGTGCATCACTAGTTAAAGTTTTGACCTCTCCAAACCCACATTTTCCAGTTTTAGCATCAAAATCATCACCCTCCAAGCAAACGGGACGCTCCTCTACTAAAGTTGACTCATCTACAGTCCCTTTATCATTTATATTCAGAGAAGTAAATAAAGATTCAATAGGAGAAACACCAATCATTTTAAGATCTTCATCATGATTCCGGTAAAAACCGGGTGGAAGAGCTTTTTCTAAGAATTCCCGCTTGGCTCTCAACTTAGCGGTCCACTCCTTAATTTCATTAATAGATATTTGGATAGATTTAATAGCATCATTGAAATCATGATTTGGTGGCAAAGCTTTATTTTTAAGAGTTTCCACATCAAGAGCAATCCTATCCATGTTTTTAGCTAAAGTGTCAACTACATGCAATTTTTCTTCTACCATAGTGTTGAAAACCTTTTGAGAATTAATAAATTCTTTAATTGCGTTATCAAGATCAGAGGGTATCCTATTAGAATTTGTAGAACAATTGCCATAAGAAATACCATAAGAGTTTCCATAGTTGTTAGAGGAATTACCGGGATATGGCCTAGAATTGAAATTTCCTCTATAAGCATTGTTATTGAAATTATTTCACGAGACAAAGTTCACATTAATAGCATCATTATTTTGCTCAATCAAAGTATACAAGGGAACATCATTGGGATCAACATGAGCATTTTTACTAGAAACCATATTCATAAGAGCATCCACTTTTTCACTCAAAGTAGCGATTTCTTCAACAAATTTTACTTTCTTACCAGTTGGAGCCCTTTCGGTGTGCCATTGATAATAATTTGTCATGATGTTGTCCAGAAGTTTTGTGGCCTCTCCTAAGGTCACATCCATAAAGGTACCACCTCCAGCAGAGTCTAGAAGATTTCTAGACACAAAGTTTAGTCCAACATAGAAGTTTTGGATAATCATCCACATATTTAAACCGTGAGTTGGACAATTCCTTATCATTAATTTTATTCTCTCCCAAGCTTGTGCAACATCCTCTTGATCTTGATGTTTCAAATTCATTATTTGATTTCCAAGGGAGATGATCTTAGCAGGGGGAAAATACTTGGCAATAAAAGCATCTTTACACTTATCCCATGTTCCAATACTATTACGAGGTAAAGATGAAAACCAAGCTTTAGCTTTATCTCTTAGTGAAAAAGGAAATAATTTTAATTTCACAATACCATTATCCATGTCCTTTTTCTTTTGCATGTCACATAATTCAACAAAGGTATTAAGATGTGACGGAGGATCCTCATTAGGACTTCCCGAAAATTGATCTTTCATGACAAGATTTAGCAATGCAGCATTAATATCAAAAGCCTCCGCCCTAGTGGAGGGTGGTATAGCTGTACTAATAAAATCATTATTATTAGTATTTGAGAAGTCACACAACTTAGTAGTATCTTGAGACATGGTGACCGAGCAAGCAAAGTAACAAGCAAAACAAGCAAACTAGCAGGCGAAGAAGTAAACTAGTAACAAGCAAAGGTAAATATTTTTGTAATTTTGATTTTTATGTGACAAGCTAAATATAACAGAAAAAAAAAGAAGAACAAGTGAATGAAAATTCGTGTGAAGTTACTTGGTAGTTGATGATGATATTCCCTGGCAACGGCGCCAGAAATCCTTCCTGATATGTGTGATCTGCATTGGGTTTTCCGTGAAGAGGAACGGGTAATTGCAGCACAAAGCGGATAAGTATTTCCCTCAGTTATGAAACCAAGGTTTATCAAACCAATAGGAATATCAATCCTCAACCATCTTCAGCGGATGCACATAAATGAACAAACAACTTGCACCCAACGCGGGCAAGAGGGTTGTCAATCCCCTTGATCTCGTTATTTGCAAGCAAATGAGTTGTGTAGATAATTGTTGTTAAATATAAATTGCAAAATAAATGAAAAGTAAATAAAGGCAGCAAGGTAAATATAGCGTTTGCGAATATATAAGTGAATAGACCCGGGGGCCATAGTGTTCTCTAGTGGCATCTCTCATGTCGGCAGCATACGGTGGGTAAACAAATTACTGTTGGGCAATTGATAGAAAAGCGGATAGTTATGCGATGTTCACGGCAATGATCATGTATATATATGCATCACGTCCATAAGCAAATAGGTCGACTCCTGCCTGCACCTATTACTATTACTCCACTCATCGACCGCTATCCAGCATGCATCTAGAGTATTAAGTAAAACAGAGTAAAGCTTGGAGGACGATGACATGATGTAGACAAAGTAAACTCAACTAGTATGAATGAACCCCATCGTTTTATCCTTAGTAGCAACAACACAAAGACGCATCTTGTCCCCTACTTTGTCACTGGGATATAGAAACTCGCCAGGTTGAACCTACCACAACGCACCACTCCCACCGATGAAATATCAATCTACTTGGCCAAAGCATATCAATATATCGGAGAGCATTACGAAGCTATAATGATCATGCACATAAGAGATAATATAATTCAGAGGCATCTCAAATACTTTTCATGAATAATCTGAACATAAACCCACAATTCATCGGATCCCAACAAACACACCACACAATAGGATTACATCGGATAGATCAAAGAGAAGATGTGATGATCATTGTATTGATGATCATAAGAGAGAGAGATTGCCATCTAGGTACTAGCTATGGACCTGTAGGTCTGTGGTAAGCTACTCACACATCATCATGAGGGCAGCGAGGTTGATGAAGAGGCCCTCCGTGATCGATCCCCCCTCCGACAGGGTGCCGGAACGGAGCTCCAGATGGCCTCGCGACGGAACAAAGACTTGAGGCAGTGGAAAAAGGGTTTCGGGACTGCCTCCAGGGTTTTCAGAATATTAGAGAATTTATTGGCCGAAGAGGGACATCGGGAGGTGCCTGAGGGGGCCACCACATATCAGGGCGCCCCCCAGGGCGCGCCCTGATGTGTGGTGGGGCCCTTGTGCGCCTCCCGGCTTCCTTCCGAAGCTTCTAGGTCTTCATATAGTCCAGAAAAAATCATCAAAAAGTTTCGTGGCAATTGGACTTCATTTGGTATAGTAAACCTGCAAAGGCAAAAACACGCAGGAAACAGCAACTGGCACTGGGCACTGGGTCAATAGGTTAGTGCTCAAAAATATTATAAATTGGTAAATAATGACCCAAAAAGCATCCTAGAATGATAATATATCAGCATGGAACAATACATAATTATAGATACGCTGGAGACATATCACCCTGCCCCCCTTATAGTGCATCGGTCATCTTCCCCCAAAATATGAGCGTGAAAGGATGGCCACAGGGCGGCAATCCGAAGGGGGACAGGAGCCTAGGCTTATCCTTACTAAAGGACGTCTTCGCCTAATAAAGTAGTCTTCGTGACGCGCTTGTGGGCTCGGTGATGACCTCCGTCCTCCCCCGTCGATCTGTCCTGATATTCTTTCACCAAAATGGCAAACTTTGGAAACCTGCTTTGGGGGAGGCAGCGGACGCTGCACTTTAATCACCAAAGAGAAAATCCTCCCTGTCCGTGCCTGCTGGCAGGGATTCTGTTGTCCTCCTCTGCGCGGGCCCGTCACCCACGTGACGGGCGCGGAGCCCTGCGGCCAGTGTCGTACGTCGAGCCTCGCGGTGAGGCCTTGCAAGGGGAGCCTCGCGAGGTGATTTGGCGCTAGATGGCCCAGGCTAGGCCTAGCTAGGCGGTGAGGGGCCTTGCGAGGCTAGCCCCCTCGTGAGGCAGTTTCCTTCGGGGCGGCCGAGGCCGAGCCATCCGCTGCGGGCCGGCCCAACTGTCGCCTCCTGGGCCGGAGGCAGACGGGCCGTGGTACCCTGGTTCCCACTGGGCCGACAGGTACTGTATACTATAATTTCCATAATTTATATCCACCAATATAAGCTATGGAAACACTAGGATAAATAGAAAACAAAACTATGACAACAATCTGTCTAAACAGGACAATCTGTTGAAATAAATTCAAAAACTGTACCTATGTAACTCAAAAAATTCTGAACATTTAGGACATTATAAATAATTTGTATGAAAACACTGTGTAAAAATTTCAGAAACTTTCCACATTCCAGTAAAATATGAAATTTCAAAGACTACGGCAAAAGTTTCTGTTTTTACACAGCACACATCAAACATGCAATTGAGGCGTCTTAAGGCAATTCTTGGAACCTTTTATTGGAAAATATGATTATAAATAACATCTAACATAGGACAACAACAAAAAAAATGACGCTCCAAGCAAAACACATATTATGCGACGAATAAAATATAGCTCCAAGTAAGGTATACCGATAGTCTTGAAGACGAAAGAGGGGCCGCCTTCCGGGGCATCCCCAAGCTTAGACGATTGAGTCTTCCTTGAATATTACCTTGGGGTGCCTTAGGCATCCTCAAGCTTAGGGCCTTGTCACTTGTCGTGGTTTTGTCACGGCAGATGTCCTAGTGCAAGGACTTGGGGGTGAATCCATCGCGACGGCGGTTAACTCGAAGGGGTAGATCGGGACGAAAGACACAGATTTACCCAGGTTCGGCCCCTCTCGAAGGAGGTAATAGCCTATGTCCTGCTTTGAGTTGTATTAATTGGATATCGATTACAAGGGAGCGGATTCGCTTGACCTAGTACTCGATCAAAGGTTTCGTGTCCTTAGCCGCCCAGGGAACCCGCCTTTATATACACAGGTCGAGGCCCTAGGCTTACAAGAGTCCGGGCCGGGTTACATCTAGTAACCGACCTTATCTCTAACTATCCTTGCCTTGTCTGGCAAACCATCTCCCGGCGGCTTACGCCTCTGGGTCACACGTAGCCTTTCGGCTCTGGGCCTCCGCCAGACCCGTCTGGCGAGTCACTTCCAGGCCTTGTCTTGATCTTCCAGCCTGCTTAGGCCTCACTGCTAAACCGCCAACTTCATGACCCGGCCCCTCCTAGGCGGGTCTCACCACGGGGTTATATCCCCAACATTAGGCCTCAGATTGATTTGAACTTGTTCATGTCAATCTTCAAGTCTTCTAGTTGGCGAGTCTTGCATTCTTCATAATCACCTGACGTGCAATAAATCTTCATGACCCGCCATGTGAAAACGGATGACGTCATCTCTTGATAAATCCGAAAGATCTTAATGACATCACAACGGATCTTTGCATTAACTAGTCAACCCGAGAATCGAGGCGTTTTCTTGGTCAATCATCATTTTGTCTCCTCGATTCCCGCGCCGGACTGTTGCTGTTCCATCCCCCTCATAAAGAGGCGTGTGGGGGTCCTTATCCTTTTCACTTTTCCCTCGCCGCCGCCTCTCTCGTCTTCTTCCTCCGGATGCCCGTGCCACCGAAACTCTACCGCGCCGTACGGACCACGCCGTCATCAACCAGGCCGCTGCATCACCCTGAACGTGTCCAGAGCTCGCCGGCGCTCGCCAGCATCTCCCGCATCTTTCGGGTTCTTTTCATTTCTTCTCTTAGATCTGCATTAGCTCGTCGGTGTTCTTCCAAGTTCGTCGATGTTCATCGGTTAGTTCATAATCGATTGGAAAGAAAGTACCTTTTGGGCTCTGGAGCGATGGTTAGATCGCGCGGCGCTTCTCTTAGCATGTATTCTATACCCAGTGTAGATCATCCCTTCACAGGAACTCATGTACAAATTGTTTGTTCTTCCACGGACGTTTTTAGGTTTAGAAAATACTTCCCTTTTATTTCCTTCTGTAGATCTTAAAATGGTAGTTGTAGTCGTGGGAACCTGTTTGTCCACACTTAGCAATATTTTCAACACTTAATGTCTATTTGACCCGCCATCATGCTGCCAGCTCCCCTTGTATTGCTGTAATCTGCCTCATTCCTGTAGTTTGGCGGTGGCTCATAACTTAGTAATGACCCGCCGAGTAGCGTTTGTCATTTAGAGTCATAACTATTTTGGTCATACAGCGTTCTTAACCCGCTATGTCTCCATGCCTTTCCACAGCGTTTAACCCGCCGTCATGGCTAAGGCCCCTGCTTCTTGCGTCTGGGTAGGCTGTGGGGTTACCGAGGAAATACTCAACGATTTTGTAGTCATGGGAGTTTTACCGGCTCAGGACGTTATCCATTGGCGGGTTCCCGGCAACGAAGTCACTCCCGAACCCAAGGATGGGGAAGTTATTGTCTTCACAGATCATCTTCTCTGTGGCTTCTCACCGCCCGGCTCAAAGTTTTTCCGAGACGCCCTGCATTTCTACAAGCTGCATCCTCAAGACATTGGCCCCAACTCTGTCACCAATTTGTGCCAGTTCCAAATTCTCCGTGAGGCCTACCTGCAAGAAGAGCCGTCCGTTGACCTCTTCAGGGACTATTTCTATATCAACCGCCAAACGGAGATCGCAGATGGGCCAAGCCTTGAGCTTGGGGGTGTTTCCATTCAAAGACGGAGGGATGTATTCTTTCCTTCGGTGATTCTGCCTAGTCATCCCAAGGACTGGAATCAGACCTGGTTTTATTGCAAGGATACTTCCCCCGAAGGAGAAAATCCACTGCCTTGTTACCGTCCTTACCGGCTCAGCACGGACACCGAGCTCCCAGACCGGATGTCTGCCATAGAGCGCGCCCAATATGGCCCAACTTTTTCAAAGATAAGGGCCATGTTAGCCAACGGGTTAACTGGCGTTGATCTAACCCGCTGCTGGATTTCTTGGAGAATTATGCCGCTGAGCCGCCGCAACGCCTTAATGTGCCAATATACTGGTGAGGTGGATGACCCTGAGCGCTTCAATCAAACACCCTTGACGGATCAAGACCTTAATGCAATCGTCAAATCCTTGATGGGTGAGCCGCAAGAAGCTTGCAACAAGACGGGGTTACGCCCTTTCTACGCTCGTAACCCGGCTTCTGCGGTAAACTTATATTCCAATCTTCACCCCTTTCCTTTAGACGCCGCACCTGACTTTATTTAACCTTTCCACCAATGTATGTTTATATGCAGGCCAGCTCTTCCTTCTGGAACAAAAGACTAACCTCCACCTCCAAGAAGAAAAGCAAGGCCACCAAAACCCGAGCTCCGGCTCGTAAGAAGAAACAAACAACTGAGGAGCTGTTTGGGCTGGATGACTCAGAGGTAGAACTTGATTCCCTTGGCCTTCTTTTCATGCAACTTATTGATGCTGACTCCTATCAGGCCGATGCAGAGGCAAGTGAAGCCGATGCTGCAGAGGTAACTATCATCTCCTCCGACTCAGAACCTCTACCGACAGAGAAAATCCGGCGGGTCATCCGGAAAGTAAAGTTTTCACATCCTCTTGCTCACTTGGATCCCGACTTTATTTTGAAGAAGCAACAACATTACGCTAGAAGTCAGACCCGGAGCGGCGGCTCTGAAGACCTGGTGGCCGGCTTACCTGACACTCCATCTCGTCGAAAACGTCGCAACGAGGTACTTTAATACTTATATTTGCACTTCTACATATTAGTCTTGTGCTGTCACTTGCTCATACTGCTTATTTTAATTGTATCAGGAATCACCTCCTTCGTCTGGCGACTCGACCGCCTCCAAACTACCTCCCCTTGTTATTAACCTGGGGTAAACTTCTTTGCACCTTCTTTCTGCTTATTACCATTCTGTCCTTGCATATAACTAACAATGAAGTCCTTGTTCGCAGGGCCCAGGCTAAGAAGAGGAAACTGAACGAGTCATCTTCCCGTCCGGATGTCTCAGAGCCGGAGGGTTCGAGACTTGGTACTTCTGAGACTCTAGTGGAGCTCTCCAAGGCTGACCAAGGCACACACGATGACACTCCTCAGCTTACTGAGCCGGCGGATGCTGATATTATACTTCCTGAGGCCCATCTGGAGACGGATCCTAAGCCGCCCAGCCCCCTGCCGACAACTCAAAACGTGACGGCTCAAGTAGAAGAGGTCACTATCACCGGCTCTGCCTATGCTGCTCCGGCCCCCTCCAACGTGCTAGTCAAGCACATCAGCAAGGATGAGGTGCCTTCACCTGAGAAGGAGAAGGTTAGGCTTGATCTGCCCAACTTGGAGAAACTGACTGCTGATGAATTGCATTCGGGTTATCTGAGCCGCCTTGCCGCGAGCCGAGACATGGAGGCCAAATTAATTGATATGATGAAGAGGAAATATGAGGTACTGCACTTTTCTATTCTCTGTATACCCTTATGTAGCCCCCAAGGGCCGGCTTATATTCTCGAAGATAAGCCGGGTCTTTAGTAATTTGTAGATTGTGATAGACCAACGTGTAGCTCCGAAGGGCCGGGTCATTATGCCAAGAATGAGCCGGCACTTATTGTCTTGATAAATGCAAAAATGCCAAGTGTAGCCCCCAAGTGCCGGGTCATTATGCCAATAATGAGCCGGAACTTTATAGACCTGATCTTAGACTTGTAGAGCAATGTGTAGCCCCCAAGGGCCGGGTTATCTTCATGAAGATGATCCGGGTCTTATTTGTATTGTAGAAATTTGAAAGAACTGATACACATTAGCCCCCAAGTGTCAAGTATATTGCTTGCAATCTGCTTGGGACTTGTAACAATCCTCTGTAGTACCTCTAAACACTACCATGAGCCGGACTGGCGGCTTAAAATTGATAATCTTGATGTTTGATAATTTTTCATGTGTAGGAATCTTTACATGCGGCCGAGTCTAGCTTGACCGACATCAGGAAAAGCCTAGCACTGCAGCAAGATGCCCGGGCTGAAGCTGACACCAAGTGGCGGCTCTCTGCGGCGGAACTGGAAAAGATCAAGACTGAACTTGAGGCGTATAAAAAATCTGCTGAAGCCAGCCAAGCCGCCCTGACCAAACGTGCAGAAGATGCCGAGGGCCGTCTTAAACCTGTTACTGAAGAGCTGACCAGCCTGAAGCGCCATATAACTCGGATGACCGAAGCTGTCTTTGGTAAGCATTGCTGACTATATTATGACCATGTTCCAAATATTCTTATAGAGACTCGCCCGGCGACTTACAAACTTGATCTGTTTTGCAGGCAAATGAACTCGCCAGCTTCCAGATGATAGCTTGTTGAAGCTGAAGGCTTTATATGCCTTCACTGAACAGCTGTACGCTGGAAGCCTCTTCACCACCAGGGTTGTGTTTGGCGACAAGGGGGTGCCAAAACTGATGAAGGATGTGCTGAATTGCCTCTCCACCGTCCCCAAGCACTTTGAAGAGATGAAGAAATCAGCCGCCCGCAAGGGTGTAGTATCTGCTTTAAGCCGGGCGTTGGCATATGCACCGGAACTCAACCCGGACGAAATGACGGGAGGCTTTCCGCAGCTCAAGGACGACGGGTCAGAATTCACTCAAGATGATTACACCCGTTGTTTCAGAGCGTCTCGAGTGTTGGCCAGCCGGTTAGCCGCAGGAGCCAATCTGACGACGTACCAGGCGACTTACGACGACAGCAACACGCGAGTCTGGGCGCCTACCTTTGAACCGAAGGATCTGACCCCTCAACGGCGTAAGCACATTTTTGCCCCTGACGTTGATCCGTCTCCAATCTTGCATGATGAAGCTGAATTTGAAGCTTTACTCAACTGCAACTGGGATGTGGACAACCTTCAGATCTAGGAGAGCAAAGACCCGACGCAGGATGACCCGTCGACGAGCTAGGCGAAGAGTCGGTCCCCAATGACGTTAACCCGGGCAAAGCTGAGCCGCCGGGTTATGACTTGTGAAAAAACTTGAGTCCCACATTTTGGGTCCTCCGAGGCCTTGTAATAGCCGTAGGAAAAACTTGATTGCCTGTGTTGTTCCTTCGTGCACTTTTGTTTAGTTTCTTCAACTCATATGCCGGCGGTTCAAAACTTTTCCAGTATGAATGTCTTGACATGATTAGATGCATCAGTATGAATTCATCGATTCCCACTGGCAGGCTATACTCCATGAGCAATGCTAAGCCGAGATTACCCAGAAACTTAGAATCTTATCATGAAAAACGCCTGCAAAAACAAACAGTAGAATATATACTTGTACATCTCCTGCTTTGTAAGCCAGCTTTAAAGGCACAGCGAGAAGAGATAACTCTTATTTTTGCTTTTTTAAGAAAAAAATGTTTTGCTTCAAAGAAGCTAGGCATGAAAACCTGAAACCTCGTAAGCCGACTCTCACGTGACATAAATCCGTTGTTTAAACCTTAACAAGTTCAGGGTCTTTAAAAAAGATTGACTTTGCTAAGAGTATGAATGGGCCACATAGCAGAGAGACTACAACAGAACAGGCGAGTTTATCCTAGCTCACTGTAAGCCGGCTCTCTCGTGACAAAAGCCGTCGTTTTAACTCTGAACAGTTTAGGGTATTAAAAAGATTGACTGTCAGGCGTACGGCGGGTCACATGGTGGAGTAGCAAGTTGCAAACAGGCAGGTTTAACTCGAATATGGCATATAAAGCCGGTCAAGAGGGTATGAAAGCTAAACCCAGTGGGTTGGAAGCCCCCAAGTGACCTTATGAAGAATCAACTCTTTGCACGAAACTTGGTGCAGGAAAAATGGCAGAGGCCCCGAATTATAGGGATGCCGGCTTTATTATATTATAAAAAGTGGTATATACAATGACAGAAGTATGTACATTGACGAGAGCCGGTGGCTCAAGTGTAGTATGGCCGAAGATGAGCAATGTTCCATGGCCTGGCAGTTTCCTCCCCAGAAGTGCGTGACTTGTCTCTCTCCCGTATGTTAATGAGATAATAGGAACCATTGTTGAGATTTCTGCTGATTACAAAAGGTCCTTCCCAGGGAGGTGACAACTTTGCATATCTGACTGGTCTTGAATCAGCCGGAGCACTAAGTCGCCTTCTTGGAACGTCCGGGTCTTAACTCTGCGGCTATGATGGCGACACAGATCTTGCTGGTAAATCGCCGATCATGCTGTCGCGAGATCCCGTTCTTCATCCAAGGCATCCAAAGCATCCTGACGCGCTGTCTCATTATCAGTTTCAACGTAAGCCGCCACCCTGGGCGAGTCATGACGGATATCACTGGGGAGAACAGCTTCTGCACCATAGACCATGAAGAAAGGCGTGTAGCCTGTTGACCTGTTGGGGGTGATTCTGATGCTCCAAAGAACTGAAGGTAACTCCTCCACCCAACAACCCGGCGTTCGCTCCAAAGGAACCATAAGTCGGGGTTTTATCCCTCTCAAAATTTCCTGGTTAGCATGCTCTGCTTGGCCATTAGACCGTGGGTGAGCCACGGAGGAAACATCAAGGCGGATGTGTTCGCTGTCACAAAACTTTTTCATAGCCCCCTTGGACAGATTTGTACCAATGTCAGTAATGATACTATGAGGATAACCAAAACGAAAAATCAGCTTTTTGACGAACTGAACTGCCGTTGCTGCGTCACACTTACTGGCCGGCTCTGCCTCAACCCACTTAGTAAACTTGTCAACCGCCACCAAGAGGTGGGTCTTCTTGTCTTTAGACCTCTTAAATGGTCCAACCATATCAAGCCCCCAGACCGCAAACGGCCAGGTGATTGGAATCATCCGTAACTCTTGAGCCGGCACATGAGCACGTCTTCCAAATTTCTGACACCCATCACATTTACTAACCAAGTCTTCTGCATCTGCATGAACTATTAACCGGTAAAACCCGTGCCGGAAAACCTTTGCCACCAAAGATTTTGACCCGGCGTGATGAACACAATCGCCGGCGTGTATCTCTTGTAAGATTTCATGGCACTCGTCAGGAGAAACACATCGCTGAAAAACGCCAGTCACGCTGCACCTGTGCAACTCGCCATTGACAATAGTCATAGACTTAGACCGCCTCATAATCTGTCGCGCCAGGGTCTCGTCTTGGGGTAACCCGCCGCGAGTCAGATACGCTAGATAAGGCAGCGTCCAATCAGGGATTGCGCGGAGAGCCGCCACCAATTGTCCTTCCGGGTCAGGTATAGCAAGATCCTCTTCCGACGGTAATTTAACCGACGGGTGATGCAGTACATCCAGAAATACATTAGGTGGCACCGGCTTACGCTGAGACCCCAGTCTTGATAATGCATCAGCCACCTCATTCTTCCGACGATCAATATGATCCACCTGATAGCCCTTAAAGTGACCAGCAATAACATCAACCGCCTGGCGATAAGCCGCCATGCGAGGGTCCTTAGAATCCCACGTGCCTGATACTTGTTGGGCCACCAGGTTTGGGTCGTCGAGGCATCTGACCCGGCTCAAATTCATTTCCTTGGCCACACGGAGCCCATGAAGCAAGGCTTCATACTCAGCTGCATTGTTAGTACAAGGAAACATTAGCCTCAAAACATAACAAAACTTGTCACCTCGTGGGGAAGTTAAAACAACTCCAGCCCCCGAGCCTTCCAATTGTCTGGATCCATCAAAATGAATCATCCAATACGTGTTGTCCAGCTTCTCCTCGGGTGCTTGACATTCTGTCCAGTCATTGATAAAATCCACCAGGGCTTGAGATTTAACAGCCGTCCGAGGTACATACCTCAGATTAAGAGTCCCAAGCTCAATTGCCCACTTAGCAATCCTGCCGGTGGCTTCTCTATTTTGAATGATATCTCCCAAAGGGGCAGAGCTGACCACCGTAATTGGATGCCCAAGGAAATAATGCTTCAGCTTGCGATTTGCCATGAACACTCCAAACACCAGTTTTTGCCAATGCGGGTATCTTTGCTTGGTTTCTGTCAAAACCTCGCTGACATAGTAAACTGGCCGTTGGACTGGATATTCCTTGCCCGTCTCCTTGTGCTCCACAACGACTGCAGCACTGACGGCTTTATTATTAGCCACCACGTACAGGAGCAAAGGCTCTTTTTCCACCGGAGCAGCCAAGACGGGCGGCTCAGCCAACTGCTTTTTGAGCGCCTCAAAAACATCATTGGCAGCATCGCTCCAGACAAAGTCATCTGTCTTCCTCTTCAGCTGATACAAAGGAATAGCTTTCTCACCCAGGCGGCTTATGAACCGGCTTAAAGCGGCAATACGACCCGCCAAGCGCTGGTGTCGGCGTACGACACCTATGGGATCATGTGGATCCCTTTACGGTTCGGCAGGGAAAAGGCTTGCACAAAGAGCAGATCTAACGAACAACGCGAGGGATTTTTACCCAGGTTCGGGCCGCTGAGAAGCGTAAAACCCTACTCCTGCTTTAGTTGTATTGGATGTGTTTATGCTCTGGCTCCAGGAGCGCTATGTGGTGAACAGTACACAGCTGCTATGCATGCAACTGGGCCAGAAGGTCCTCCCCTCTGTAGCTACGCCTTGGGCCTCCTTTTATACGTTCGAAGGGGTCACCAACAGTGGCGTACAGAACATACATGAGGTGTAGAGTTGCTACAGTGTTATCATACCTAATACTGACGGCTTAGGACAAACGCATTAAATGCTCCGTTGAGGTGTCCCTTAGCTTCTTGGGGACGGAAAAAGGGGCCGTCCCATCTGCACCGCTTAAGCCCATCCGCCGCTAGCGCCTGACACGTACCCAGAGGACAACAGCTAAAAGACAAGCTGGCCGCTGCACTGGAGCGGTGACAGTGTGGCGAGGTCTTGCCGGGCGCGAGTCTTGCCGGGGCCGCGAGCCATCCCGGCAAGATCTTGCCGGGGCCCCAGCCTTCGGTCTTCTGTCTTCTGATTATTGGCTTGAATGCTCTCTTGACAACTTTGTGCTGCATTCAGCTGTCCCCCGGCAGGCCTTGCCGCTGGTGTGGCTACTACCGCCCATGCACAAGTATGGGGTACTAAGGGACCCAAACTTTAGTACACCGACAGGAGCCCCTGGGCTTAGGCCATACACGGGTGCGAGGCGTTGTTGGGCTAGGCCCAAACAGTGCACGGGCACGTGTGGCAGGAGTTAACCACTGTAATCATTCCGCTTACTGCGCCCCCCCCCCACTACGCGCGTTGAATGCGGGACGTGGGATACGTGCGCGGAGCGGCCGTAACTGCAGAGCGCTCGCAAAAGCGTCTTCATACCGACTAGTAAAGAGGCAGCACCGCGCCTTCTCCATAAAAAGGAAACCGCAGAGGCGCTGCTCATTTACCTCCTGTCTTTTCCAATCTGGGAACCACCGCCGTCTCCTTCCTCAAGCCCGAAACAGAGCCTCTCCCACTCATCCGCCGCCTCCACACCTTTGCCGTCCTCGGCCTTCGCTTCCATAGCCGCCATGCCGCCCAAGGCGAGCAAGGGCAAGGGGGTGAAAGCCGCCATCCCGGAGAGCGAACTGGTGAAGATGCGGAAGAAGCACGCCGTCTTCGCTTCGGCTCTCGATGCGAGCGCCCTGAAGGACCGATACCTGTGCATGTGGGCGAGGGAGACGAAGGCTCATCCTGCTACTCGTGTGAGTCCAGGTTTCTTCAAGGGTGGCCCAGATAAATTCCCTTTCTTTGTCGACTATTTTTACTGCGGGCTCTGTCCCCCTTTCTCTGATTTCTTCAACGACATCATGTACACATACGGCTTCCAACTCTTGGATTTTACGCCGAATGCCGTGACATGCATGTCAGTCTTTGCACATCTTTGCGAAAACTTTGCCGGAGTAGTCCCCAACACAGCCCTCTTCCGCCACTTCTTTGTTCCCCGTATCCAAGCGGGAGAGGCCCTTTCTGGTTCCATCACCTGGATTCCAAGGACATGGAACAAGGAGGTATATCCAGACGGGGTCTACCGCGAGAAGTGGGAGGAATGGCGGGCCAAGTGGTGCTGGATTCAGGAGACAGATCCCCAGCCCTTCTACGCGCCTCAACAAACAAAGATGGTGCGTGGTAAGGATTGGAGCGACCTCGATCCTCAAGATGAGAAGCTCACAATCGCAATTACCAGGATCCATCGCCTCAAAGCTGCCGGGCTCACAATAGAGATGATTGGTGCTGATTTCCTTTGCCGGCGCATCGCCCCTCTGATGAACAAAGGGAGACCAGCCTAGGAGTTCCGGAACGCGGCAGATATCATGAGGCTGCGCCCTGGGCTGAACAACAACTTGACGGTCATGCAGCACATAGCCCTCTGCCACAAGCTGTTCAGGACTGACGCCAGGTTCAAGTTGCCGGCTAGCGTGATCCCTTTGTGCAACAACTCTGCTCCGGCCTCAATTATCGCCATGATGCCGGCGTGTAATGCTCACAGCCTTGACGGAACTTGGGAAGAGCCATCTACAGAGCAGGCACAGGAATTCTTTGACAATCTATCGGAGAAGGCCATCCGGGAAGAAGCAATCCTCATCCGCCCCACCCTTGAGGAAGAGGTGGCGTACATCGCCAGCAGGGCAGAAGAGGCGGATCTTGCCGCGGAGGCCGGCAGCGCTGGCTTCACGGAAGAGGAAGCCAATGAAGAGGAAGTGATGTCTGAGGAAAAACTTGCCGGGCAGGGCGAGGTTGCCGGAGAGCAGAGTGGCACATCTGCCGGGGGCCCTTCTGCCGGAGGTACAGCCGAGGAGGAGCTGCACGAGGAGCCCCCAGCTCCCGAGAAGAAGACGAAGCGAGTTCTTCGGAAAGCCACCTCTGGTGCCTCAACCCAGCAACCTTCTTCTTCTGCCACAGCCAAGCGACCCAGGACCACTCCCTCACCTCCTCGCACGAGCATCGTGGTGGAAGTCGACTTCGACCTCTCTGCCTTCAGCTCGGAAGAAGAAGAGTAAGGGTCCTGTCACATCTTTTATCTTCTGAATTTCCGGTTTTGCTTAACTAATTTGTCTTTCTTTGGCTTGTTTCCGCAGAGATGACGCTGAAACATTGGCGCAGAGGATGGCGAAGAAGGCGAAGACTTCAACGGGCGATGAGCCGCCGGCAAGCACCTCAGGTGCGCCAGAGCTGATTAACATCAGTCCGGAGTCAAGTCCTCAACGCAGCCCCCGACGCAGCCCCCAGCGTGAGTTCACTACTCACTTTCCGCTGGCAAGTGTCGGGGTGTGTATCTTTACTGCTGACATCACCGGGCTTGTAGGAGAGAGACGGCAACAAGGAGAGCCATTGGAGGCCGCCCCTGATGCGCCGCCTCCGTCAACTACGCCGCCCAGAGATGGATCTTTGGCAAGGGTTTCCTCTAGCGAGCTTTATCGCAACGAAGAGGAACCGGCAAGCGCGGGCTCTGGTGGTCCTACTTCGGCAACTGGTGTTGCCGGGAAAGGAGAAGCCACCTCTCAACAGCTTGACACAGGCAAACCGTTTGCCTCAGAACACTTCTTATTCTGTCTTTCTTTTTTTTTGTCTTCTTGAACTTCCTCTTCAGCCGTATTTTGCTTGTTTTCTTGGCCTTCAGATCTTCCCTCGACAGAACACATGGATGTTGATGCCGTTATCGAGGAGACCGCCAGGGATGCTGCCGCCGAGGCCGACAGAGTTGCCGCTGACGAGGCCACCAAGAATGCTGCCGCCGAAGCCGCCGAGGCCGCCAAGGCCACACAGGAAGAGGCCACCAAGGAGTCTGCTGAGAGGGCCGGCAAGGAGACCGGTGACCATACTGACGGCATTCCTGCCGCAGGAGCGCCAGGCGCTACGCCGGCCACGGAGCCCCCAGTTGCCGGTGAAGCGGCTGTTGAAGATCAGCCGTCAACATCCGAAGCCCCCTCTTCAAGCAAGTACCTCAAAGTTGGCGACAACCTGTTCGTTAGCATACCAGGAACGACAAGCATTGGAGTGCCAGCTGAAGGGGAAATCTTTGACGAAGACGTCATCACCGCTGCTGGGCTCAAGATTGTCGACGAGCCACACACCAGCAGCAACAAATCTGAAGAAGAAAAGCTCCTTCAGGCCATGAGCAGCAACTTCCAGAAGCTCCAAGCGCTTCACCGCGCCCGGAAAGAGAAGCTGGACTCCAGGGCAGCAGTTGTCGAAGCAGCGGAGGTAGATCTCCAGAAGCGTGTCGAGGAAACACAAGCATGGTATGCTGAAGCCTTTCAGGAGCTGAGGACGAGCCAAGAGCAGCTGAGCCAAAGCTGGAACGAGCTCCTCATGAAGCAGTCCGATGTTGAGAAGGCACAAGAAGAGGCCAAACAACAGGCTGCTGCAGAGGAAGCCCGCCTGACAGAGCACCGTGTCAGGCTTGATGCCTATGAAGAGGACCTTACTGCTCGCGAGAAGGTGCTTGCCGACAAGCTTCACGGCAAGGATGAGGAAATTGAGAAGCTTGTCGCGCAGCGGACCCAGGAGCTGGAGCAGAAACACAAGGAAACCCTCGAGGCTCTGACCACAGACCACGCCGGCAAGCTGAAGGAAGCCGTCAACACTGCCGAAGCTACAGAGGCCGCCAAAAACTTGCTGGAGGAGAAGGTGAAGAGGCTGGAGGCGGATCTTGAGGATCATGGCAAGGAGCTCTTGACACTCAAAACCGAAAGAGAGAAGACTCTCCACAGCTTGATGGAGATGCAAATTGCCATATCCGACAAGACCAAGCAGCTCTCTTCAGCCAACGAATCCATTGCCGACCTGAAGCTGAAGCTGGCCACGCTGAATGAGACTCTTGAGGGCAGCAGGGCTCGTGGGAAGGTCTTGATCAAAGATCTCTAGAATGAGAAGGACCTGCTCAAGAGCGCCGCCGTCACCCATAACGACTATGTGGCAGGTGTGCAGATCTGGACTGAGCGCCTCATCGACGTCGCGGAGAATCTTGCGGCACAACTGTCCACCATGGGCCTGCAAGGCTTCAACTATTCTTCCGATGATAGGGTGTCTACGAGCGCCAAGTTGACCATGTTCTTCGAGGGTATGATTGACGCCCTGAAGCAGCTCCAGTCTGACCGAGCAACCGGTCTGGCCAACGAATCCCGCAAACTCTGCCGGGCCGTCCTCCTCAAGGTGCTCACCAAGGTGGTGTACAAGAACCCCGGCATCAACCTCACCAACGTCCTTGACCGCTTGCCGAAGGATGTGGACCTCAAGGCGCTCGAAGAGCTTGTCGCGCCCATCGTCGACAAGGTGAACCAAGTCAAGAGGGTCGAAGGCCAGCGCAGAGACTAGCTGCTTCATTTCTTGTCGCCGCCACCATTCCATGCCAAAGACAATTTTGTCTTATGTTAGAATTGCGGCAGCTATTATTGTAATATAACTTGCTATGCTTTGGATGAATGTATGCTATTTCCCTTGTCTGATCTCTTTCTGTATGGAAAAAACCCTACACTTATTGGGAACTTGCCGGCGCGCGCACCCTTGCCGCGAGCGCTAGGTGCGGGACTTTAGCAGCCTGCTGGAGGTGCCGCTACCGGCAAGAAACCTTGACGTTTTTAGTGCAGCCACTTAAGCTGTTGAGCGGACTCGAAACAGAGTAAGGGCGCAACCGATCATGACAAGGTTCCTTCGCGTGCAGGTTTCCCATACATAGGCCGAAATCGTTCAAGGAGAATAACCTTACAAAACAAAAAATTGTTTAAAGTTTCTGCAACTTAGCTTTTCGTTGCTGTACTCCTTCCGGCAAGACGTCAACCTTGAACGTCGCCTTTCGGTATCCATACCATCATTCCTCCCCCAACAAACTTGCACGCGAAGGAACCTTCTGTCCTTTGAGAAAAAGAAAGAAGAGAAAATAGAGATATGGAACCTTGGCGGTTCGTTAGTGCTTACCGGAAGCAGGTGTAATACAATGTCTCAGATAAGCATGCATATAGATTAACATGAAAATCGACAAGAATTGTAAAACACTTAATCTTATTCAACTATGCATAGGGTCTGCGCCTGGCTTTGTACAAACGATTACATGCCTTGGCGGCAAGACTCGTACAAAAGGGGGTTGCCGAGAGACCCGGCAACCGCGCCTTATGGTTAGAACTTACGAAGATGTTCGATATTCCAGGAGTTGCTCACCGGAACGCCATCTTCGGTCTCCAGGCGGACTGCGCCAGGCCTGGTGACTCGTACTACCCGATAAGGGCCTTCCCACTTCGGCGTCAACTTGTTGGAATTCTTGGCCGACTGAACGCGCCGAAGAACAAGGTCACCTTCCTCAAGACTTCGGGCATGAACCTTGCGGCTATGGTAGCGGCGCAAGGCTTGCTGGTAGCGTGCAGCTCGCACAGCAGCCTGAAGACGATCTTCCTCAAGGAGCGTAACGTCATCTTGCCGCAACTGCTCTTGCTCAAGCTCGTCATAAGCGAGCACTCGAGGTGACCCGTATGTGAGTTCCATGGGGAGAACTGCTTCTGCCCCGTATACTAGGGAGAAGGGTGTCTGGCCGGTGGCTCGATTTGATGTCGTTCTGATTGACCAAAGAACCACCGGCAACTCATCAATCCAGCGTCTTCCGCACTTGCGCAGCTTGTCGAAAGTTCTTGTCTTGAGACTCCGCAACACTTCAGCATTTGCCCTTTCCGCCTGGCCGTTGCTCCTTGGATGAGCAACCGAAGCAAAACAGATCTTGCCGCCAAGGTCTTGGACGTACTGCATGAAGGTGTGGCTCGTGAACTGTGTGCCGTTGTCAGTGATGATCCTATTAGGCACACCAAAACGGCAAACTAGTCCTTTGAAGAACTTGACGGCTGATTGTGCTGTCACCTTTCTCACTGCTTCCACTTCCGGCCACTTCGTGAACTTGTCGATTGCGACGTACAAGTACTCGAAGCCCCCGGTAGCGCGGGGAAAAGGGCCCAATATGTCGAGCCCCCAGACTGAAAACGGCCAGGAGAGAGGGATTGTCTGAAGAGCTTGAGCTAGTTGATGCAATTTCTTTGAATGGAACTGGCACGCTTCACACTTGGTTACTAGTGCAGTCGCATCCTGGAGAGCAGTGGGCGAAAAGAAACCTTGCCGGAATGCCTTACCAACAAGAGCTCTTGATCCTATGTGGGAACCACATATGCCTCCATGAATCTCTGCCAACAGCTCTAGTCCATCCTCCCGAGGAATGCACTTCAATTTCACACCGTTCGGTCTCTTTCTGTACATGACATTGTCCACAAACTGAAACATATTAGACCGACGGGCTACTTTCTCCGCTTCTTCCTGTTCTTCGGGGAGTTCTCCTGTCTGAAGGAAAAGGACGATGTGATGTGCACATGCTGGAGCCTGGGGCTCAACAACAAGGACTAAAGGCATGTCTTCTGCCGTGGGAGCGTTTGTCTCTACGGCAAAGGCTCGAGGCCCTGCCGGAGCCTGTCGCTCCCCGGCAAGCTCGGCGGGAGCGTTTGTCTCTACGGCAAGGGCTTGAGGCCCTGCCGGAGCCTGTCGCTCACCGGCAAGCTTGGCGTCGTTCCCGGCAACTTCTTTGCCGGCGGCCTTTGGGAGGTCCGCCGGAAAATACTTGCCGGAACTCGACTTCCTCCTTTTCTTTTGTCCCATCGATGGTGTTACGGATGGTTGAGGCAATCGGAGCACAAAAGTTCCTGGTTCCACAGGTAACTTAAGGGCAGCGCGCTTTGACAAGTCATCAGCAATGCTATTTTCCGCACGAGGAACATGCTCCATTTGCAGACCGTCAAAATGCTCTTCCAATTTCCTCACTTCATCGACATAAGCTTCCATTAATGGACTTTGATAATCTTTGTTCACCTGCTTGACGACAAGCTGCGAATCACCTCTGACGATGAGCTTTCTAATTCCAAGGTCTGCCGCGATCCTGAGACCGGCAAGTAGCCCTTCATACTCTGCAGTGTTATTTGTTGATCTCTCCCGGGGAAAGTGCATATGAATCACGTATTTGAGGTGCTCTCCGGTGGGTGCGACAAGCAGCACGCCGGCACCGACGCCTTGCGGCGAGAAAGCCCCATCAAAATACATAATCCACTCTTGATTTGTTTCCTTGCCGGGGAGAGTCATCTCCGGAATCTCTTCGTCTGGCGTTGGGGTCCATTCTGCAATGAACTCCGCCAATGCTCTGCTCTGAATGGTTGAAGTACTTTCAAACTTGAGACCAAAACTTGACAGTTCCAAAGCCCACTCCACAATCCTGCCGGTTGCATCCGGGTTTCGCAAAATCCGCTGCAACGGAAAGCGAGTGACGACGGTGATCTCATGTGCCTGAAAGTAATGGCGCAGCTTCCTCGAGGCCATAAGGAGGCCGAAGAGCAACTTCTGCACGCCAGAATATCTTGACCTAGCCCCCTGCAAAAGGGAGCTGACAAAATAAACTGGGCGCTGCACCATCTTCTTCTTCTATGTTGCTTCATTTGACTGCGCAGATCCTGCCTTGTCGGCACCAGACTCTGCCGGGGAAGATTCCAGCTCGTCACTTGGCGGTCTTGCCGCTGCCGCTGCTTCTTCGTCAACTTCTCTCTCTGCCACTAACGCAGCACTCACCACTTGATTCGTTGCCGCTAGATATAGCAGCAACGACTCTTGTGGTTTTGGCGCGACTAATACTGGCGGAGAGGAGAGGTACCTCTTCAAATCCTGCAGTGCTGCCTCCGCTTCCGGAGTCCACTTCATGGGACCTGCCTTTTTCAAGATTTTGAAAAAGGGCAGGGCGCGCTCAGCAGACTTGGAGATGAACCTACTCAGAGCAGCAACGCAGCCAGCAAGACGACGTACATCTTTGACACGTCTCGGCGCCTCAATCTGCTCAATTGCCTTGATCTTGTCGGGATTTGCTTCGATTCCACGTTGAGATACAAAGAACCCGAGAAGCTTGCCGGACGGAACGCCAAACACACACTTCTCAGGATTGAGCTTCAAATTGATTTTGCGCAGATTTGCAAATGTCTCTTCTAAATCTTGTATGAGCGTCGCCTTGTCCTTGGTTTTGACCACTATGTCATCCATATAAGCTTCCATATTTCTATGTAGCTGGGGCTCAAAACCAATCTGGACCGCTCTTGCAAATGTTGAACCAGCACTTTTCAACCCGAAAGGCATACGTAAAAAGCAATACGTACCACATGGGGTGATAAATGCGGTTTTGTCTTCGTCTTCCTTTGCCATGAAGATCTGATGATATCCTGAATAGGCGTCAAGAAATGAAAGCAAATAGCAGCCGGCAGTGGAGTCCACAATCTGGTCGATGCGCGGCAAGGGAAAAGGATCTTTTGGACAGGCTTTATTGATATCTGTATAATCAATACACAGCCTCCATTTTCCATTCGCCTTGCGCACTACAACTGGATTGGCCAACCATGTTGGATGGAGCACTCCTCTAACCAAACCTGCCGCTTCCAATTTCTTGATTTCCTTAGCAATAAATTGTTGCCGCTCCAAAGCCTGCTTCCTAACCTTCTGCTTGACGGGCCGTGCATGAGGACAGACAGCAAGATGGTGCTCAATTACTTCCCTGGGAACACCGGGGATATCAGATGGTTGCCACGCAAACACATCGATATTCACCCGCAGGAAAGCAACGAGCGCGCTTTCCTATTTGTCATCGAGGGTGGAACTTATGGTGAAAGTTCCTCCCGTACCATCCTCCTTGGCGGGCACCTTCTTAGTTTCTGGTGGAGCTGCCTTGGATTTCTTGCTCTTGCCGGTGGAGCTCTCTGGCACATCCTCAACAGGAGCGCAGCACTCCGAGGAGGTGCGCTTGCCGGAGTGTGTGCGAGAGGTCTTGCCGGTCTTCTTCCCCCCGGGAGCTTCAGCGGCAGGAGCAAGTGCTTTGGTGGCAGATGCTGCAACTGCCTCCCGGTAGAGTTGATCGGTGCAGACAAGCACATCCTTCTTGTCAGAGTTGATAGTGATGACGCTCATCGGCCCGGGCATCTTCAATGTATTATAGGCGTAATGCGATGCCGCCATGAACTTGGCCAACGCCGGACGGCCAAGGATCCCATTATATGGCAATGGAATCTTGGCGACGTCGAAGACAATCTTCTCTGTCCTGAAGTTCAGGTCACTACCAAATGTTACCAGTAGTGTGATCTTACCCTTGGGCTAGCTCCTTCCTGGATTGACCCCCTGAAACGTGGCCGTTTCCTCGAGATCTTCATCAGGAATTTGCAACCTCTTGATCACATCAGGTGAGATCAGGTTCAAACCGGCCCCACCGTCAACTAACATTTTTGTCACCTTGAGCTTGCGAATCGTTGGTGAAACCAACAATGGCAGACACCCAACCGCAGTTGTGTGATCAGGGTGATCCTCAGCGTAAAAAATGATAGGCGTGTTGCACCACTTCAATGGTTTCCGGGCACCGACAGATGGCTCTGTTGCATTAACCTCGCGCGCCCACTGTTTAAATCGGCGGTGAGAAGAATGCAACGAGGCGCCCCCGTCAATGCACATGACTTCTGTAGCTTTCTGAAACTCTTGCTCGCTGGACTCGTCGTCCTCATCATTATCATCATCACCCCCCTCGTCCTTGTCGCGGCCTCGAGCGGGCCTCTCCTTCTGTTGCTTGGCCTTGCCGCGGCGACCTCCTCGGCCACCGCGTTTCTTGTCGGACCCCTCCGCACCATCCTGGGCCTTCTCCTTGTCCCGCCTCTTATACTCAGCTTTCTGCTTTTCGACAAGCTACTCAACTTGCCGGCAGTTTTGGAGATCATGGCCCTTGGTGCGATGGATCTTGCAATATTGCTTGTCGGAGCCCTCCGGCTTGTCGGCAGCCGCCAAGGCCTGACAGGAGGCGCACCCGGCAACCTCCTTGCCGGGGCCGTCAACTTTGGCCTTCTTGGCGGTGTCGGGATTGCCGGATCCCTCGACGGCAAGCACGGCCTTGCCCTTGCGCTTCCTATTACGCCGCCGGCCTTTCTTTGCCGGGGCGGCGGCGTCTTCGTCTTCAGAGTCGACTCCTGCGCCAGCATCCTCGCCGGGGAATCTCCTCCCTTCCTCAGCTCGAGCACACTTATCAGCCAGAGCGTAGAGCTCGGCGACATCCCTGACTTTGTTCATCGCCAGCTCTTCGCGCATCCTGCAGTTGCGCACGTTCTGATGGAACGCGCTGACAACAGTGGCAGGATGAACGTCTGGGATGTTGTGATGTACACGGCTGAATCTCTGTATGTACTTGCGCAAAGTTTCACCCTCTTTCTGGGGGATGAGATGCAAATCACTTTCCTGGCCAGGAGCTTGATGGCCTCCGGTAAAGGCGCCAACAAACTCATGACACAGATCTGCCCAGGAAGAAATGGAACCTTCCGGCAGATGCATCAACCACGACCTAACGTTGGGCTTAAGCACCAACGGGAAGTAGTTGGCGAGTATCTTGTCGTCGCGAGCCCCGGCAGCCTGCACCGCAATGGTGTAGATGCTCAAGAACTCTGACGGGTGAGTCTTGCCGTCGTACTTCTCCGGGACCTCTGGTTTGAACGTGCGGGAATTGGGCCACTGGACTCGCCGCAGCTCACGGGTAAAAGCTGGACAACCCACCTCATAAGGTAGTTCGCTAGGATACCCTGGCGCAGGCTTGTCTATAGTGGGTCCTGCGCGCTTATCGGATTGATGGCGCGCTTCCCGACGCCGCTCGATGGTAGTCCGAGCGTCTTCTTTGCTTCGTTCCCGAAGAACTTGACGTTGATCACGGCGGGTTCGCGGATCAGACGACGCCGTTGAATCGTCATCACAGGCGTCGATCCGTCGAGTTGGCGACTGCTGATGCCGCCGTGGAGGAGAGTGCACTGTGGTTGTACCGCCTCCAGTCTTTTCGCCATGGGCGCGCGCCGGCTCGATGGACTGCCGCCGCGAAGGCTCCGCCTGCTGCGGCCTATCATCATTAGCGAGGCCGACGAGGCTCTGAATGGCGGCTCTCCACTCTTCGAGCTTGTCCGCAGCAAGAGGAAAATTTAGGAGCAGTTGTGCTCGTGCCAGTGCTTCTGCTGGTGTAGGCGGCGGCGACAGGTGCGAGGAACGTGAGGTGCTCTGACTCCTAACCGTGTTAGAAGGAGCTCCAACACGGTCCCGCGACCGCGCCGCTTCCACCAGCATGCTAGCGTGCATGCTGGTCCCGCGCATCTCGAGAGTGATGCTTAGGAGACTTTCCGTGGGGACGCTTGGAACCTCCATCGTCACAGCAATGTTCATCGCGCGCGACCTGAGAAGGCCGCGGCGCATGCGCCGGCGTGGGTGTCTTAGAAGGCGCCCTTCCGTCCCTGGAGTTCGCTACACCGCCTGTTGGCAGCACAGCTCCGTCCTTAGATCTAGCGGCGCGAACGACGCCGCTCGCCTGGCTATGATCACCAGAACGTCGTGGAGGCTCAAGACCTCCGCCTCCTCCGCCCGCGTCCACACCATCGCCCGTCTGTGTAGCTACAGGCGCAGCGGACGTGGACGGACCAACCACCGTAAAACCCTTCTTCTTGGGAGCCATGGCGATGAAGATGATGAAGAAACTGGCGCGCTGATCGCTAGATCAGGTTCACGCAGCCTTTTCCCCTACCTGGCGCGCCAAAGATGTCGGCGTACGACACCTATGGGATCGTGTGGATCCCTTTACGGTTCGGCAGGGAAAAGGCTTGCACAAAGAGCGGATCTAACGAACAACGCGAGGGGATTTTTACCTAGGTTCGTGCCGCTGAGAAGCGTAAAACCCTACTCCTGCTTTAGTTGTATTGGATGTGTTTATGCTCTGGCTCCAGGAGCGCTATGTGATGAACAGTACACAGCTGCTACGCATGCAACTGGGCCAGAAGGTCCTCCCCTCTGTAGCTATGCCTTGGGCCTCCTTTTATACGTTCGAAGGGGTCACCAACAGTGGCGTACATAACATACATGAGGTGTAAAGTTGCTACAGTGTTATCATACCTAATACTGACGGCTTAGGACAAACGCATTAAATGCTCCGTTGAGGTGTCCCTTAGCTTCTTGGGGACGGAAAAAGGGGCCGTCCCATCAGCACCGCTTAAGCCCATCCGCCGCTAGCGCCTGACATGTACCAAGGAGGAAAACAGCTAAAAGACAAGCTGGCCGCTGCACTGGAGCGGTGATAGGGTGGCGAGGTCTTGCCGGGCGCGAGTCTTGCCGGGGCCGCGAGCCATCCCGGCAAGATCTTGTCGGGACCCCAGCCTTCGGTCTTCTGTCTTCTGATTATTGGCTTGAATGCTCTCTTGATAACTTTGTGCTGCATTCAGCTGTCCCCCGGCAGGCCTTGCGGCTGGTGTGGCTACTACCGCCCGTGCACAAGTATGGGGTACTAAGGGACCCAAACTTTAGTACACCGACAGCTGGACATCATTAATGCACGCCGGCTTAGACAAATAGGTGATGGCTTTTATCTTATCTGGGTTAGCCTCAATACCCCGCTCGGAGACCAAGAATCCCAGTAGCTTGCCTACAGGCACACCAAACACACACTTGGCCGAGTTAAGCATCATCTTGTAAACCCGCAAGTTATCAAAAGTTTCCTTCAAATCATCTAGCAGAGTCTCCTTCCTTGACTTGACCACAATATCATCCACATAAGCATGAACATTGCATCTGATTTGACTATGAAGACAGTTCTGCACGCAGCGCTGATAAGTCGCCTGGGCGCTTTTGAGCCCGAAAGGCATAGACACATAGCAGAAAGCTCCAAAAGGCATGATGAAGGATGTCTTCTCTTGGTATTTGACTGCCATCTTGATCTGATGATAACCCGAATATGCATCCAGGAAACATAAACTCTCACAACCCGCCGTTGCATCAATGATCTGGTCGATACGGGGGAGAGCAAATGGATCAACCGGACACGCCTTGTTGAGATCGGTGTAATCTACACACATGCGCCACGTGCCGTTCTTCTTAAGTACAAGCACGGGGTTAGCTAACCACTCTGGGTGAAAAACCTCCACGATAAAACCAGCGGCCAAGAGCCAGGCCACCTCTTCCCCAATAGCTTTACGCCGCTCTTCATTGAAACGACAGAGGAATTGTTTGACCGGCTTAAACTTAGGATCCACATTAAGGTGGTGCTCAGCGAATTCTCTCGGTATACCCGGCATGTCAGAAGGCTTCCATGCAAAGATATCCCGATTCTCACGGATGAATTCGATGAGCGCGCTTTCCTATTTGGGATCCATATTGGCCCCAATAGTGAACTGCTGAGATGAGTCGCCAGGAATAAAGTCCACTAACTTGGTATCTTCTGCCACAAACTTCAGGGGCGGCTCAGATTCAGTGCTGGGCTTCTTCAACGGGGTCATATCTGCCGGGTCAACATTATCTTTATAAAATTTGAGCTCCGCCTCAGCACAACTTGACTCTGCATATGCAGCATCGCCTTCCTCGCGCTCAAGAGCAATCTTCCGATCACTATGCACTGTAATCGTTCCCTTCAATCCAGGCATCTTGAGCTGCAAGTAAACATAACAAGGCCTAGCCATGAACTTGGCATAAGCCGGCCGTCCAAACAGAGCATGATACGGGCTTTTGATCTTAACCACCTCGAACCACAAGGTCTCCACCCTGTAGTTGAACTCATCACCGAAGGCTACCTCAAGGGCAATTTTTCCTATTGGGTAAGCTGATTTGCCGGGCACCACACCATGAAAAACTGCATCTGAGGATTGCTGATCCAGATTGAGACAAAAAGCTTCCGCCCTAAGGCGCTCCGACTCAGCATCCATCTGAGCCTTCAACGCATTGATTTCCTCCTGGGCCCTGGTCATCTGGTCCTTCAACCTCGCGATCTCCGCATTACGGTTTGCTTGGTTTTCCGCTGTGACCTCGGTTCCCATCAGAGTCATAAGTTCGTTCATCAGATCCAGCAAAACTTGAGCCGGGGGCCTAGCTGACCCGGCCCCCGCCGCGCCGGCCGCCGCCGTCCTAGCCGCCGTGCTGCCAGGAGCCGGTGCCGATCCAGCCATGAAGACGGCGGCTTGGCTCGGCGGCTCATAGGGCTCCGGGTCATGGTAACCCTCAAAGTAGACCCCAAGCCCGCCTTTGTGAAGTTGGTAGATTGATTTTGCCTCGCCGCTCGAAGATCCATCCTCTGAGCAGACGAGGGTTTCCTCTCGCAACATAGACCCTTCCTCAAGCTCCGCGCCTTGGGTGAAGCCGACGAAGATATGCTTCCGGCCCGGGTTGATCCAGGCGGGTTGCGCGCGTCGGGCCGGCTCGACGAGGTCGGTGCAGATGTCCGGCCCGGGCTTTAGATCCGCCGATCTTGCCAATGAAGACGTGAATTCCGCCGAAGGGGACCCAGTACTCGTACTCGATTGAGTCAGCCTCGGGGCCCCAGCCAGTGTCGTCGATGTAGAGTTTGCCGCGGCGACTCTTGGTCATCCTGCCAACGGCGTATCCCTCGATCCCTGGGAGAGAGCCCTTCGAGTACTCCAAACCACCGAGCATTGGCCCCACGATGGGCACCAACTGTCGTGGTTTTGTCACGGCAGATGTCCTAGTGAGATCCGTTATTATAATTGGCAAATCATAAACTTTAGGTACTGTTAAAAATTTATTCATATTTAATTATTGCATAAGGTATTGTATTATAACTTCTCCATGGCTTATACCCCCGATACAATCCATAGCATCATCAAAACAAGCAAACTATGCAAGCAAAAACATAATCTGTCTAAAACAGAACAGTCTGTAAAGATCCGTAGAAAAACTATACTTCTGTAGCTCCAAAAATTCCGAAACATTAGGACAACCTGGGGAATTTGTATACAAATATTGTGTAAAAAATCAGATCAAAAATACGTTCCAGTAAAATCAGAGAAATTCTGCACTGAACGCAAAAGTTTTTGTTTTTGCACAGGATCAAATCTACTATCATCCAAATCATCCCAAAGGCTTTACTTGGCACATTATTGAAATAAAAGACACAAAACATTATTGCTACAGTAGCTTAATTATGTGAACACACAAAAACAGAAAGGATAAGTGTTGGGTTGTCTCCCAAAAGGCGCTTTTCTTTAAAGCCTTTTAGCTAGGCATGATGATTTTAATGATTTTCACGTAAGAATAGTAGATGAAACATGCAAAAAGCATCATGAATATTATGACAAACACATTATTTTTATGGTACAGTGGTATATGTAAGGGAATAATTATTTTATGAGAAGCTTCCATGAAAAATTCTACAATGTTTCCGTGAGCATGAACATAAGTGTTCAAGGTCGACCCTCACTTCTCCAATGCATAACTTTCCAATCGCTTCTCTTATAAGAGGCAAGTATTTTTTATTTTATTTTAATTTTTCAATTTTTTTGTTTTTTTCACCCACAACTAAATAAATAAAACAAGAAACCAGAAACAAAAAGGGAAACAACATATACTTAGTGATTGAAGCAAACAAGCATACACGAAAATATTAACCTCACGTTGTTGCTCCTCGGGAACGGCGCCAGAAAAGAGCTTGATAATCCCCAATTGCAAGGAATCATCGTAGCACTTTCCAAAGATGGAAGTGGCAAGTATGGAGTGTCGAACCCACAAGGAGCTAAAGGTAAGATCAATATTCTCTAAAGTCCCATCTGCCACTGATACGACTCTACGTACACCAAGTGTTTGCTTCTATCATGAAACGAGAAATAAAACTGCGTTGTGGGTATAAAGAAGATAATTTTGCATGATGTTGGAGAACCAAAATATGAAAATAGTTTCTGCCTAAATAAAGCTAGAATATAATACAATATATTACAAATAGCGAGTGTGGAATAATGATGTATGGCGTGCGGAATCATCCTAGGCAATTGATAACAAGATCAGTAATCATTATTGCAATGTTATATGAGGGAGAGGCATGAGCTAACATACTTTCCATACTTGGATCATATGAACTTATGATTGGACCTCTAGCAAGAATCCGAAACTAATAGAGATCATTAAGGTAAAACCAACCATAGCATTAACACTTCAAGTCCCCTTTACTCCCATACGTAAACAACCCCCTTATTCGGGTGTAAGCTTCTATCACTCTAACCGCCCACTATAAGAGAATCATAAACATATTGCAACACCCTACAACGGGAATCCCCCACGTGTGCGCGACAAGGAAGGCACCATAGGACAACACCAATATAAAACATACAACTCAAACCAATCAAGATCATCAATCGACCCAAATGACAAAAGAAATCTACTCAATCATCATAAGATGGCAACACATAATTGGATAATAATATGTGGCACAAAAGACCATGTTCAAGTGGGGGATTATAGCGGGGTGCGGGAGAGTGGACCGCTGTAGATAGATGAGGGAAGGTGATGGAGACGATGATGTTGATGAAGACAATCACCGCGGCGATGGTTCCCCCGGCGACACTCCGACACCACCGGAAGAGAGGGGGAGAGAGTCTCCCCCCTTAGGCTTCCTCCTCCATGGCCTATCCCTAGATGGGGAGAGGTTCTCCCTAAGGGAGTCCGGGACTAAGGGGTCCTCGGGCCGCTGACCTATCTCTACGGGCCGGACTCATGGGCCACTTCGAGCAGCCGATGACATATGCAAGGAAGATTCCACAAGACTTGGTGATCAAGACAAGGACTCTTCTCCACCGACGTAGCCGACTAGGACTCTTGTTATCCTAGGCCTCTGGTGTGTTATATAAACCGAGGCCAGGCTAGACATGATACAAGTCAACTCATCTAGGGTTTAGCTCATTTGATCTCGAGATAGATCAGCTCTATAATCATCATACTCATCAATACAATCAAGTAGGACGTAGGGTTTTACCTCCTCACGAGGGCCCGAACCTGGGTAAACATCGTATCCTTCGTCCCCTGTTAACCATCGATCCTAGATTCATAGTTCGGGACCCCCTACCCGAGATCCGCCGGTTTTGACACTGACATTGGTGCTTTCATTGAGAGTTCCGTTGTGCGATCGCTAGAAGGATCGATGGCTCGTCTGCAGATTGGCAACAGTTTTTTCTGGACAGCGAATTTATGTTCATCGTCCCCGTTTCCTCGAGCGTCGCTTTGACGATTGCTTCAGTGGAATTGTGCAGAATTGTATCTACAACAACCCTGCAAAATTTCGTTGTGTTTCGATGAAGGAATCTCCGGCGATCTCCAATATATCGGAGCCCCGTCAAATCTGGATGGGAATCTGGATGAGTTTAGGGCGAGGTGTCCAGTATCTAGCTCAGACATTCGTTGGAAAATCCCAACGTTTATCGGCTGCGGAGTTCCTATGCTAATCACCCCTCAAGATTTCAGCTCGATCCGACCGTTCAAACTCCGGGAAACGTCTGATGAGTACAACGAATTTTGGATCTATTTTCCGCGCGAAAACGAATCCGACCTGAGTTCATCTTTTTCCTGAACGGGTTGTTGGACGTCCTTTTTGAAGGAAAATTTCTCATCATCTCGGTCAGCCGACTGTCGGTGTCAAATCCGACATATCTCTTAGTAGGGGTCCTAAGCTAGGCGTCTTGGAACGATGGTAACATGGACACATGATTTTACCCAGGTTCGGGCTCTCTCGAGGAGATAATACCCTACGTCCTGCTTTTGATTGTATTCATATGGGGGATAGTACATAGTACAGGTATCTACCACGAGATTGTTGTAATGAATATGAGATTGTCTATTGACTAGCCTGGCCTCGGTTTATATAATGCACCATAGGCCTAGGGTTTAGAGGAGTCCTTGTCTTGCGCGCCAAGTCTTGTGTAATCTCCCTTGTATGCATCATGGGCTGCCCGAGGTGGCCCATTAGTGAATCACCCTTGGGGTCCTCGGCCCGACCCACTGGTCGGGAGACGACGTGGTGAGTACCCCCTAGTCCAGGACACTGTTAGTAGCCCCCTGAACCGGTCTTCAAGTTGGGGACGCTCCTCGGTTCTTCAAAACAGTTCTTTGTCTTCGGTCGTCGGTCTTGAAAACTGGTTCAACAAATCTTCCCATGTCCGATCTTGAGGATCGCCGAGCTGAATCTGAAGAGTTCACACGTCGGGCATCCGAGGAGCCCTTTAAGTTTTTGGCCTTTATAGATGCCTTGTTATTTTCTACGCACACTTCGGGTCTCAAGTGTTTCCCGTGCGGCGGTGTCCTCTTGCGTCCGAGCTCCAACGCCGAACTGCATCTGAGGTGTCTTTTTTGCATCCGAGATCCAACGTCGGACTGTGTCCGAGCTCCAACGCCGGACTGTATCCGAGGTATCTTTTTGCAGCCGAGCTCCAACGCTGGTATGCATCCGAGGTGTCATAGATTACCTTGGTCTTGAAAAGTTGAAGGAGTTCATCCGAGCTTAATGCTGGAAATGCCCTTTATGGAGCCAGCCACTTGCATCCAAGCTTTATGCCGAACTGCTTCCAAGGTGGTGCACCACCTCGGTCTCGGGCTGTTTTTTTGCGGGATTTATTTCCGATCGCTGCAATTTATTTACTACCGAGATTTATAGCCAGTAGCCCTTAAGGTGTGTGTCGGTCTATAACCCGAGATGCGCCTGAAGGAAAAATAATAATAATCAAAATAAAACCGCTGATCCCAGTAGCCCCTGAGACTTAGGTCGATTAGCAAAATCGGCCTGAGGATCAAGTTCTTGCTCGGCGGCATACGTTAGGGATGGAAACGCGGTACGCATTAGTTTCCGAGACTCGGGTTGGGTGCGGCTGACCAACCTGAGGATCGAATCTCCTCGGAAACCATATTGCACTTTGGATTACTACATCGAATAGGCAATGTAGTAACCCCCGAGCCTTAATGTAGGCACGGGTGGTCGAATTAAGGATCGATATTTGTTTGACACAAACTTTGTTACGTTTGACACAATTTATGTGTAATGATTCTATGTATCCAAGTACTTTACATCATTAGTGCTCGGATCCGCATTGTACAAGACTTTGTTGACCGACCATCGGCTTCAACCTCCTCGGCCAGTAGCCGAGGAGTGTTTGTCCTACTTTATAAAGCCTTTATAAGGGCAAAGATTTACGGCAAACAAGGCAATCCGGCCATACGGTTTTATAAACAAAGGTACGCAGAGAGATATGTTATATTACTATTTAACGTAAGAAACATCTTCTGGAAAAAATAGTTCCTTTATAAGTTCCTTTTCCCAGGTTATCATGTTGACCATGATCGTGAAACCTCACCTCCGATCAATGTGGGAGGACAATAGCGAGGATTTAGTTTGGGAAATGTTCTCGAAATTTTCACTTCCGTCGTTGCCGACCAATTATATTCTTAAGATGACTAGCTTTCGGCTTCACCCAGTCTGAGGTACTAACCCGGATGACTCGGAAGTAACAATCACAGAGGTGCTCCCTTTACCTCCTAGCCGAACAATCGGGAACGTAGGGGGTAAGCACAGGAGTAGGCAACCCGGCTTGGTCAAAATCTTAAGACAAATTGATGCATATTTATGGCTTTATAACGATGACTACGGAAGGCAGCACTCGCATATTGAATACAAATGCTTGTTATGCTATATGCTATTTTGACTCCTTTATGACCGTTTATCATTTGAGAATGGCCCATCATCGGCTTCTACCCCTTTGTAGATGCTACGTGGGGTGTTTCCGCAGTAACAAGACAACCCTTAGCCGACGTCTCGGTGCCCGGAGGCAGTTGTGTTAGCAGAAACGAGGCCATCAGATATCTAGGCTTTATAACTTTCACTTAGTCATCGGAGCTTAAAGTTTGGGAGACCAATTACTAGCCCCCGGTTAGTGTTCGGCGTCAGCCGAGGTCAAGCCATTAACACTTCGGCCAATTTTATGAAAGGCCCACGGGGTAACCTCTATTGGTCTATAGTTTGACAGAGTCATCGGATTGCTGACCAGTTTGCGCTCATTGTGATAGTCAGTTTTCGGCTTTCTCCACTGAGGTACTTGACCAGTTAAATTGGAAGTACAATCGCAGTGGTTCTCCCTTTGCACACCTAGCCGAACAAAGCGGAATGTAGGAGGCAATCACAGGAGCAGGGCAACCCAACTATTGACCGAAGACACAATTCGAAATTGATGCATATAAAGCAATATCCGAGAACGTTTTGCCGAGGACTGCTCGAAGTACCTTGGCTTTTGGTGGGTTCATCTATAGTCGGAGTCCCCCATTGATATTGTTGATACTTTAAAGGCATCGGGCGTTGTACTACGAGAGCTATGCTGGAGACACACGATATCCTCCGAGACTCAGGGTTGGGTGCGGCCGACCAACCTGAAGATCAAATCTCCTCGGGGAACTAGTCCAGATGTCATGTGCGCTTCACCAACGCCGAGGTGTAAGTCGGCAGGAAAGATACCGAGTTGTGGGTCGGAAAAGATCTCCCGAGCTAAATTATTATGCAGGCCACCTCGGTCATGAGGATGTCCCGCCTCCTAAAAGAAAAACATACAAATAGCTTAAAAGTGACATAAGCTCGAAAAGCCAAAAAACTTATGTAAAAACTTCGACGTCCGAACTAAATCATGTTTTTTGGTGCCAATCCAAAATTGGTCTTAAAATTAATATGTGCTTCGGTCGTGCTTTAACATGATACATTTGATCTCCAGACTCCAAGCGGGTCAGCCTTTGGCTTCAACCTCCATATCCCGAAGGCGGGGTGTTTCTCCTAGGCCTGTTTAGCGAGCTAAACTCGAGCGGCTTTAGAAAGAAACCAGGCTATCCGGATATTGACCACACACTAGTGTCAGAAAAAGGAGTAGTAGAAAAAGACTTTACAATGACCAAGAAGAAAACACATTTATTATAAAACGGCTCATAAAATTAAAGAGCCCCCGGTTAAATCGGGTAAAGACATTTTTAACAAACAAAGTTTTTAACAAACATTTTTTTGTTTAACAAGAAATATAATGTTTGGTTGAACCGAATAGAAAGTAAGATTTCAAAGAGAGCTGAGCACGAAAACGACTTAGCTGGTTAATGTGCTCGGCGTTGATGATGCAGTCCGGACTTGTCGCAGGAGGCAGGAGCCCATTGATCTCTGAAAAATCCGATATGGTGTGTTGTCCTCGGCTTGGCCGAGGTATCAGCAACCAAGCCGTTCCGAGGTGGCCGAGCGAGGAGCTCGGCTTGACGAAGTGATGACACAACTATTGCCGACGTGGCCGGCGCAGCCCCCAGTCTAGCCAAGGGGACGCAACAACTCGGTAAGGTGATGTCGAAGCCCCAAGAGGAGGTTGATAAAGTGATGCTGAAGCCCCCGATCCAGCCGAGGTGAGGTCGGCAGTGCGACGCCAATGAAGTGACGGCGCGGGTATGCCGACACTGGGCGACGCGGCAAGATGACGACACAATTCAAACGACGAAGGCAGGACGACGATGTCGGCACACCGAGGTGACAGCGCGGTCCTGTCTAGATCGATTGCCTGCACGCATAAAATAGTGCATGCCATAGATAATAAAAAATAATGATAATATATACATTTAAAAAGTAATTCTTCTACTTAATTAATTTAAGTGAAGTAAATAATTAAAGGAATTTGGCCCGAGCGCCGAGGTCAGTCTAGTGGAGTGACAGCACGGGATGCCGGTATAGAGAGGCGTGCCGAGGCAACGCTACAACTTTGATCGACACAGGTGTGTGACGTAGTCGAGGTCAATTTATCTGCACACATAAAATTGTGCAAGATAATAATAATAATAATTAAAAAAATTGCATAATTAATTTACGCAAAGTAAATAATTCGAGGAATATAGCCTGGGTGCCGTGGTAGCCTCGTTAAAGTGGCGGCGTGGAGATGTCGACGCAGGTCAAAAATCCATGGGACGACGGTCGACCTGACACGACAGTGTCATGACCGAGGTGGTCATGGCACTCGAAGCAGCGCGTAAGCGACGTTGGCACCAGACGGTAGCGGCATGATCAGGTCGTGCACCATATTGATCAATCTATAAAAAATATATAGATTGCCGAGGCAATAAATTCTAAAAGTAAACAGTACGTGCAACATTAGTACTATGGAAAATATCACCTTGGAGTAGTATTTTGCCTTCTATGGAGATCAATCAGGCAAAGAAGATCAATCAGGCCTCGTATAACGTGATGATTGATTAGTAGCAGAAAAAAGGTGGAGTCCTTCACGTGAAACTCCAGGTTTGTACTCCTAATAGTCCCATGCGTTTTGGGTGCTCCACGTGCCCCAGCGCCGCTCTGCTTTTTCATGGGAAGATTTGACCTCCACCACTGTGCATGCGCCGTTTTGAGGAGGGCCTCACGGTCGCTTGGGACCCGGGATCAAGGAGGCCGGCGCTCAGCCGATGAAGATGCTTTTGACCAAGGTTGGCCGATCTCTTGACTCTTAGCGATTGCCTGACGCAGAGATTCTGTGATCCGATTTATGGTCGAAACCAATCCTGGACGAGCCTCGCAAAATAAAATTGTGATCCGACAACAATAATTCTTATCGGTGTGGAACAGATCTAATTGAAAAAATAGCACCTGATCGACTCATCGATCCGTGACGATCGCCCAGCAGGCTCTCAATGAAAGCACCAATGTCGGTGTCAAATCCGACATATCTCGTAGTAGGGGTCCTAAGCTAGGCGTCTTGGAACGATGGTAACATGGACACAGGATTTTACCCATGTTCGGGCTCTCTCGAGGAGATAATACCCTACGTCCTACTTTTGATTGTATTCATATGGGGGATAGTACATAGTACATGTATCTACCACGAGATTGTTGTGATGAATATGAGATTGTCTATTGACTAGCCTGGCCTCAGTTTATATAATGCACCGTAGGCCTAGGGTTTAGAGGAGTCCTTGTCTTGCGCGCCAAGTCTTGTGGAATCTCCCTTGTATGCATCATGGCTGCCCGAAGTGGCCCATTAGTGAATCACCCTGGGGGCCCTCGGCCCGACCCACTGGTCGGGAGACAACGTGGTGAGTACCCCCTAGTCCAGGACACCGTCACCAACCAAGAGTTCGGCATCGCGAGGGCCGAATAATCATCAAGAGAACCTCGTCATCCGCGGGTGGTACGGGTCGGGCGCTGTGTTGCTTCATCAAGCCAGCATTGACCGCGTCACAAATTCCGACCTGCGTCGGCATCGCCGCGCCGTCGCTTTTTCAAGCCGACGTCCACCACGCCGACCTGCTTTGACATGTCGGCTGGCATGGGGGCTCTAGCGTCACCTTACCGACCAGCTCCGTCACCTCGGCTAGACCGGGGGCTTCACCATCTCCTCATCAACCTGCTCCGAGGACTTCGGCATCACCGGCCGACCAACTTCGTCATGTTAGCTGGACTGGAGGCTTCGCCACGCCACATCGACCATGCTGCATCGCTACTTCATCAAGCCGAGCTCTTCGCTCGTTCATCTCGAGATCGGCTTGGGGGATGGGAACTTAGCCCATTACAAGCTTGACGCAGGTCATCAACACCGAGCACATTAGCCAGCTAAGTCGCTTTCATGCTCAAAGTTTTCCAGTTTTTATTTTCGTGCGTTTCAACCAAGCATTATATTTGTGTTAAACAAAAAAGTTGTTTGTTAAAAACTTAGCTTGTTATAAGCACCGTTTGTTAAAAACACTTTCTTTACCCAATTTAACCGGGGGCTCTTAAATTTATATGAGCCGTTTTATAATAAATGGTTTCTTCTTGATCGTTGCAAAGCCTTTTTCTACTACTCCTTTTTCCGACGCGAGTGTTTGGTAAATAGTCGGGTAGCCTGGTTTCTCTCTAAAGCCGCTCGAGTTTAGTTCGCTAAACTGGCCTGAGAAGCACTCCGCCTTCGGGATAGGAGGTTGAAGCCGAAGGCTGACCCGCTTGAAGTCTGGAGATTGGATGTATCATGTTAAAGCACGACCGAAGCACATATTACTTTTCAGACCAATTTTTGGATTGGCACCAAGAAACTTGATTTAGTTCGGACGTAAAGTTTTTTGGTTTTTCGAGCTTATGGCACCTTTAACCTATTTTTATGTTTTTCTTTCAGGAGGCAGGACATCCTCTTGTTCGAGGTGTTTTGCGTGATGGTTCTGCTCGGAAAATCTTTTCTGACCGACAGTTCGGCATCTTCCCTATCGAGCTACACCTCGGCGTTGTCAAAACAAACTCAATAGATGAACTAGTTCCCGAGGAGATACGATCCTAGGGTCGGCCATGTTGCCCAACCCAAGTCTTGGGGGCTACTGCATTGATTGATTCAATGCAGTAAATTTCAAAGTGCAATACAGTTTCTGAGGAGATTACAATCCCCAGGTTGGTCGGCCGCACCCAACCTGAGTCTCGAGGGCTATCGCACAACGCATTTTAAATCTTAAAGTATGCTACCGAGCAAGGAATTGATCCTCAAGCCGATTTAGCGAATCGACCTGAGTCTCAGGGGCTACTGGGATTAGTGGTTTTGTTTTATCCTTCACGTGCATCCCGGGTTTTAGACCGACACACACCTTGAGGGCTACTGGCTATATATCTCGGCAGAGAATAAATTGCACCAATAAAAAATATCCACAAAAAATCATCCCACGGTCAGGCTGGTGCACCACCTCGGAAGTAGTCCGGCATAAAGCTTGGATGCGAATGGCTGGCTCCATAAAAGATTATTTCTGGCATTAAGCTCGGATAAACTCCTTCAACTTTTTCAAGACCGAGGTAATCTATGACACCTTGGATGCAGTTCGGCGTTGGATCTCGGCTGCAAAAAGACACCTTGGATGCAGTTCGGCGTTGGATCTCGGCTGCAAAAAGACACCTCGGATGCAGTTCGGCGTTGGAGTTCGGATGCAAGAGGACACCGCCACATGGGAAACACTTCAAACCCGAGTTGTGGCGTAAAAATAATGAGGCATTAATAAAGGCCGATAACTTAAAGGGGCTCCTCGGATGCCCGACTTGTGAACTCTTCGGATTCACCTCGGCGATCCTAAAGATCAGTGATGGGAAGATTTATTGAACCAGTTTTCAAGACCGACGGCCGAAGACGAAGAACTGTTCGGAAGAACTGAGGAGCGTCCCTAACTTGAAGACCGGTTCAGGGGGCTACTGAGGAAGTCCGGGACTAAGGGGTCCTCGGGCCGCCGACCTATCTCTACGGGACGGACTCATGGCTACTTCGGGCAGCCGATGACATATGCAAGGAAGATTCCACAAGACTTGGTGATCAAGACAAGGACTCTTCTCCACCGACGTAGCTGACTAGGACTCTTATTATCCTAGGCCTCCGGTGTGTTATATAAACGGAGGCCAGGCTAGACATGATACAAGTCAACTCATCTAGGGGTTAGCTCATTTGATCTCAAGGTAGATCAGCTCTGTAATCATCATACTCATCAATACAATCAAGCAGGACGTAGAGTTTTATCTCCTCACGAGGGCCTGAACCTGGGTAAACACCGTCTCCTTCGTCCCCTGTTAACCATCGATCCTAGATTCATAGTTCGGGACCCCCTACCCGAGATCCACTGGTTTTGACACCGACACTCCCCTCTGGTCCTTGCCCTCCATGGCTCCCGGAGGCGCAAGAGCCCCTCCGAGATTGGATCTCTCTCTGTTTTCTCTCCAGATTGGTTTTTCTTCGATACAGAGAGTTGCGGCGGCGGAGCGGAGAATCTAGGTTAATTTCTGATGGTTTCTCTATTTATTTGATTTTTGGCGTTGGAATCACGCAAAACGGAGCTACGGGGTGGGCCCAAGCCATTAGGGTCCTTTGACCCCCCCCCTGGGCGCGCCCTGATGGCTTGGCAGCGCCTGGTGGCCCCCTTCGGCGGTTCTTCGCTCCAATATCGGTCATATGTTCCAGCAAAAATAAAAAAAAGTTTCCGACGATTTCGAGAACGTTCATTTTCTGCACAAAAAACAACACCATGGTAATTCTGCTGAAAACAACGTCAGTCCGGGTTAGTACTAATTAAATCATATAAAGTGCATCAAAACCATATAGAAGTATTGTAAACATAGGTAAATAAGGCATGAATACTTCATAAATTATCGATACGTGATACGTCTCCATCGTATCTACTTTTCCAAACTCTTTTGCCCTTGTTTTGGACTCTAATTTGCATGATTTGAATGGAACTAACCCGGACTGACGTTGTTTTCAGCAGAATTGCCTTGGTGTTATTTTTGTGCAGAAATAAAAGTTCTCTGATTGACCTGAAAATTTACGGAGAATATTTTTGGAATTAATAAAAAATACTGGCGAAAGAATCAACCGGAGGGGGGCCACCCATTGGTCACAAGCCAGGGGGCGCCCCCCCCAGGGCGCGCCCCCCTGTCTTGTGGGCCCCTTGAAGCTCCTCCAAACTCAATTCCAACTCTATATATTCACATCCGTGGAGAAAAAATCAAGGAGAAGAGTTCATCGCGTTTCACGATACGGAGCCGCCGCCACCTCCTGTTCTTCCTCGGGAGGGCAGATCTGGGGTCCGTTTTGGGCTCCGGAGAGGGGAAATCGACGCCGTCGTCATCACCAACCATCCTTCATCACCAATTCCATGATGCTCTCCGCCGTTCGTGAGTAATCCCATCATAGGCTTGCTGGACGGTGATGGGTTGGATGAGATTTACCATGTAATCGAGTTAGTTTTGTTAGGGTTTGATCCCTAGTATCCACTATGTTCTGAGATTGATGTTGCTATGACTTTGCTATGCTTAATGCTTGTCACTAGGGCCCGAGTGCCATGATTTCAGATCTGAACCTATTATGTTTTCATGAATATATATGTGTTCTTGATCCTATCTTGCAAGTTGTAGACACCTATTACGAGTTATGATCCGCATCCCCCAGGGTGACAATAACTGGGATTCTTTCCGGTGATTACCGTAGTTTGAGGAGTTCATGTATTCACTAAGTGCTAATGCTTTGGTCCGGTTCTCTATTAAAAGGAGGCCTTAATATCCCTTAGTTTCCATTAGGACCCCGCTATCACGGGAGGGTAGGACAAAATATGTCATGCAAGTTCTTTTCCATAAGCACGTATGACTATATATGGAATACATGCCTACATTACATTGATGAATTGGAGCTAGTTCTATGTCACCCTATGTTATAACCGTTGCATGATGAATGCCATCCGACATAATTATCCATCACTGATCCGTTGCCTACGAGTTTTTCATACATTGATCTTTGCTAAGTTACTTTTCCGTTGCTACTGTTACAATCACTACAAAACTGCTACTGTCACGTTTGCCATCGTTACCGTTACTTCCATACTACTTTGCTACTAAATACTTTGCTGCAGATATTAAGTCTTTCAGGTGTGGTTGAATTGACAACTCAGCTGCTAATACTCGAGAATATTATTTGGCTCCCCTTGTGTCGAATCAATAAATTTGGGTTGAATACTCTACCCTCGAAAACTGTTGCGATCCCCTATACTTGTGGGTTATCAATACGTTGGAGATGTATCACGCCCATCCCCCGCGGCTCTGTTTGTCCTGCGTCCTCTGAGTAGCGGAGGGCATGCCTCGTCTTCTTAGGCCGGCAACGATGTTGTTGCTGGCATCCTGATGCCTGGCATACTCCCGGTGGTGGATCCTCGTCCTGGCCATGCCTCATCCTCTCGGGCCGGCCATGGTGTGATGGTGACAGTTTTGGGCCTTCCCTGGCCAGATGTTGACGTGGTGGTTGGCGTTGGTGGAGCGTCCAATGACGCCCGTTGTCATCTTCCTTGGTGATGGGTCCAACTCTTCTTCCAGCGGTGGCGGTCCTGGCCTGCGACGGTGTTGGAGTTTCTGTCATGACCTCTTCTCTGTGCCCCTATTCGAGTACCGGAGGAAACCCTAGGCTTGGTTCACCAGATCAGATGGTGGTGGCGTCTCAGCGGTGTACCCTTCTCGAAGACGCTGTCTTGGTTGCTCGTGGTGTGTTTAGTGTTGGATTTGAATACTTTGAATACTATGATGGTTTCGGCTGCTCCTCATGGCGTGGCATCTGGGGAGCAACGTACATCGACGACACTTCCTCCATGGCTTATCCCTCCAGTTTGGCCAAATCCTGCAACCCACTCACTACTAGGAAAAGGGCTATAGATGATATGGCTACTAATGGCGCACCAGACATGTGGTGCGCCACTACTATATAGTAATGGCGCACCATGAGTTGGTGCGCCATTAGTGTGGTAGACACTAATGGCGCACCAGACCCACAGTGCGCCATTAGTGACAAATGTTTTTTTTCATTTTTCCAAAAATACTAATGGCGCACCAGGGAAGAGTGCGCCATTACTAGTTTAACTAGTAATGGCGCACCTCCAACACAGTGCGCCACTACTATTTTTTGTTTTTTTGCAAAACTACTAATGGCGCACCTCAAGCTGGTGCGCCATTAGTAACTAGGGTTAATAATGGCGCATATATGGGTGGTGCGCCATTAGTAACCTGGGACCAGCTAGATATTTTGGACAGCCACACCTACACACTCACTTTCCCCACTTCATTCTCTCCACCTCCTCCTCCAAGATTGTGTCGGCTGCCTCCTCCTCCTCACCTCATTTGCACCATAGATTCATCAAAATTAGGTGGTTAAATTACCTTTTTTTGATAGGTAAGTAAGGGGAAAGCTATCTTTATGTTGTAGATCTACTTTTTTTCTCTCCCTCGCTCCAACAACGTGCACATGCACTTTTTATGGCCTTACTAGATCTATGTATGTTTGTGGTGTTGCATATGTTTGTGGTGTTGCATATATGTTTGTGTTTGCAGGTACCGGTATTTGAAATGCGATAGTTGCCAATATTTTGCCGGAATGTTGATTCATTTCCGTTTCGGCGAGAATTTTGGCACTATGCATTCTTTTTGGTCCTATTTTTAGGGAAAGTCATGCCAAATTTTTTCTTGGTTCTAAAATATCGTTTTGCTCTACCCCGCAGGCGACCATGGTCCGCACGATGACCGAAGGCATCGTGAATAGGTTTTTGAGCTCCGCGAAGGCCGAGATGCTTCAAAAGAACGAGACGGAGATAAGATGTCCGTGTCGAAGATGCAAGCTGAAGAGCCTTATTGCGGACCCGGATTCCGGGCAGGTGCGGGACCACCTGCTCTTGCGTGGTTTCATGGATGGCTATCGGTGGCAAGGTGATGAAGATGACTATGAAGTCGTCCATGGGGGCCGGGCAAGAAATGAGGAAGGGCAGCAAGACAACCACCGCGGCGAGGGCGGTCGAGAAGACGAAGAATCTCCAGGACATGATCACGACGGTGATGCTGTACATAGTCATCATGTAGAAGATGCCGGACATGATGATGAGGAAGATCAAGACGAAGGGCATGATCATGAAGATGAAGATGCCGGAGCAGACGACGATGGAGGCTGGGTGCAGGACCCTCATATTCAAGAGCTGCTTCTCAAGCAGACGGATAACGCAAGAGCTGCCGCCCGAGAGAAAGCCAAGCTGGATCAACTGGAGATAGACGCGGTTACTCCATTGTATGAAGGATGCAGGCCCGAGGATACCCACCTGAAAGTAACGCTCATGGCTCTGGAGATGAAGGTAAAACACAAAATGACCGATGCATGCTTCGACGAGAACATGTCATTCTGGCACGAACGTCTTCCCAAGGGGAACAAGTGCCCGACCAGTTTCGAGGAGGCGAAGAAAATCGTGTGTCCTCTGGATTTACCGCACGTGAAATACCATGTGTGCATGAACAATTGCATCATTTATCGGGACGAGCACGCGGAGTCTACCATATGTCCGGTGTGCGGCGTCACTCGATACAAGAAGAGGAAGAAAGCTCCTCGAAAAGTGGTGTGGTACTTTCCGATCACTCCTCGTCTGCAGCGGTATTTCGCGGACCCTAAGGTAGCAAAGCTCCTGCATTGGCATGCGGATAGGGAGGAGAAGAAGCGAGAAGATGACGGAAATGATCCGGAGATAAATAAAAAAGACAAGATGCTGAGTCACCCTAAGGATGCGATCCAGTGGCAAGCGTTGAACTTCGAAGACCCAGAATTTGGGAACGATCCAAGGAACATCGTGCTGGGCGCGAGCACCGATGGAGTCAATCCGTTTGGCAGCCAGAGAAGCACACATAGCACCTGGCCTGTGTTTGTGTGGATGTACAACCTTCCCCCCTGGTTGTGCATGAAGAGGAAGTACATTCACATGAGTATGCTAATTGAAGGGCCGAAACAACCAGGGAACGACTTCAATCTGTATCTGGGGCTGCTGAAAGAGGAGCTAGACACGCTGTGGAAAACGCCAGCCAATACGTGGGACGCCGCAGAGAAAGAACATTTCCCTATGAGAGCCGCACTGCTCACGACGGTGCACGACTATCTCGGTTACGGATATCTCGCGGGGCAGGTGGTCCACGGATTTTCTGGATGCGTCAGGTGCATGGATGACACAACGTATCGCCAGCTAGATAGAGATCCTGGGTCTTCGAAAACCGTGTTCATGGGACATCGAAGGTGGCTTCGCGACGATGACCCGTGGAGAAAACGCAAGGATCTGTTCGATGGTGAAACCGAACCCCGAAGACGCCCGCGTACGAGGAGCGGCGAGGAAATAGACGAGCTGTTGAAAAATTGGAAAGATTGCCCACTGCCGGGAAAGAAGCAAAAGGCGCCAGAGCCGGGAAAGAAGCGAAAGGCGCCAGAGCCGCTGCTGAAGGTATGGAAAACGAGGTCTGTTTTCTGGGACTTGCCGTACTAGAAGATCCACCGTGTGCCTCACAGCCTTGATGTCATGCATATCACGAAGAACGTGTGCGAGAGTCTGCTTGGTACCCTGCTCAACATGCCAGAGAGGACCAAAGATGGGCCGAAAGCAAGGGCAGACTTGAAATCAATGGGCATCAGGGAGGAGCTTCACGCTAATGATGATGATGATGAGGCGAAGCAGGACACAGAAAGTCGTCGCAAAGGCAAAAAGGCCAAGAAGACCGGAAATGACTACCCTCCCGCGTGCTTCACTCTAAGTCAGGAGGAGATCGAGCAGTTTTTCACCTGCCTCGTAGGAGTAAAACTTCCTTACGGTTACGCGGGGAAGATAAGCAGATACCTAGACCCAGTGAAGCAGAAGTTCAGCGGGATGAAGTCTCACGACTGTCACGTGCTGATGACGCAGATACTTCCAGTTGCAATCCGTGGGATCATGGACGCGCACGTCCGTGAAACGCTATTTGGCCTATGCAACTTTTTCGACGTCATCTCTCGGAAGTCGGTTGGCGTGAGGCAACTCAGAAGGCTACAGGAAGAGATCGTGGTGATACTATGCGAGCTTGAGATGTACTTTCCGCCCGCATTCTTCGACGTTATGGTGCATCTGCTGGTCCATATCGTGGAGGATATCATCCAACTCGGGCCGACGTTCCTGCATAGCATGATGCCGTTCGAAAGGATGAATGGTGTCATCAAAGGATACGTTCGCAACATGTCACGTCCAGAGGGAAGCATAGCCAGGGGCTTTCTGACCGAAGAGTGCATCTCCTACTGCACGAATTATCTAGGCATCGAGAACCCCGTTGGTCTGCCCGTCAATAGGCACCTCGGCAGGCTCGCTGGATGGGGTCACCGTGAGGGTCGGCGCGAAATGCATGTCGACTTCGAGGGTCGACTCGCCGACTTTGAAAGAGCAAACCTAGTCGCGCTACAACACATAGACGTGGTCGATCCTTGGGTGGTAGAGCACAAAACCTTTATTGAGAAGACGTACAATGACCGAGGCCAACAGAGGACGGACGGAGATATAATCAAAGAGCACAACTCATGTTTCACGCGTTGGTTCAAGCAGAAGCTTCTGTCGTACCCTTTACATGAGGATTCTTCCGCGGAAGAACAACTCATATTCGCCTTGTCACAGGGCGCCGAGCACAACCTGATGACCTATGAGGCATATGATATCAACGGCTACACATTCTACACCGAGGACAAGGACATGAAGAGCGATGGTTATCAGAACTCCGGGGTAACAATGGAATCCTACACCGGTAACGACAAGGACAGATACTACGGAAGGATCGAGGAGATCTGGGAGCTGAGCTACGCTGGAGAGAAGGTCCCGATGTTCCGTGTCAGATGGGCCAAGAGCGTCCTAAAAGAAGACCGGTATTTCACCACCATGGTTATACCCGAAGCCAAATCCAAGACCGCGGGCGCAAACGTCACCGCGAAAAATGAGCCATGGGTACTGGCTTCCCAAGTGGACCAATGCTTCTTCATTACCGACCCGTCAAAGCCCAGTCGTGTTGTCGTGAGGAGAGGCAAAAGGAAGATCATCGGAATGGATGGAGTCGCCAATGATCAAGACTTCGACAAGTACGGCGACCCGAAGATGGAACATGACGACGACGATGAAGTAGCAGCATACACCACAAGAAGAAGCAGGACCACCCTACCTAAAGGACGCCCGTTCCACAGAAGAACTCCATTTGCGAAAAAGAAGGGCAAGAAGATTGTGAACAGATAGCTAGCTAAGATCGATTGTATTTAAATCGTAGTCTTCATTTCTCGATTGTATTTCATGGGCACTTTTTGAACTCATGAATATTTTTAAATTTCATGGGCACTTTTTGAATTCATGAATATTTTTTCAAATTTGATGATATTTTTTCATATTCAATATGAAAAAATATTGAATATTCATGAGGACACTCGATCTCGATCCCCCTCCATCTCGATCGCTATCCCCCTCCATCTCGATCTCGATCCCCCCCGCACCCTCCCCCGCTAGCTCCCCCATTTGATGATATTTTCAAATAACAAACTTGATGATATTTTTTCATATTAATAAAAAAATTATTACTGTTTTTATAAAAAATTATTACTATTTTATAAAAAAATATTAAAAAATAGCAACAAAAAATAATAATAAAAAAACATACTAATGGCGCACCGCTCGGGTAGTGCGCCATTGCTATCTAAAAAAAAAGTTTTCTAATGGCGCACTTCTAAGGGGTGCGCCATTGCTATAAAAAAAAGATTTCTAATGGCGCACCGCTCGGGGGTGCGCCATTAGTAAGCTTCCCCTAGCTCTAACTCGCCCGACCCCTTCGTCCCTCCCTCTCGCCAGATCCACTTCCCCCCCCCCCGCGCGCTGCCCCGACCCACGACGCCGCCGCCCCTACGTGCGCCGCCGCCCCCGCGCCCCCCACCACTGCAGCTCCGCCATCGCCGACGCCTCCGCGACCTCGCCGTCGCCGACAGCCTCCCCGCGTCGGCCCCTGCCCTGCGCCGCCTCTACCTCAGTCCGGGCACGGGGTGTAGGACGACGACCGCCGCCGACCCGCGAAGCACGTGGCCGTCGGCCTCCCCACGACCAACCGAGGCGCCCAGGAGGACCGCCGCCGTCTTCTTCTTCGACTACGAGGACCCGGACGAGCTCGGACGCCCTCGAGCCATCCCTTCGACGCCGCCGCCGCCGCCGACCCCGACCCCGACCCCGACCCCTCCGGCGACCGGCCGCGCCCGCCCAGGTACCTCTCCTCCTTCCTCCTTCCTCTGCCCTCCTCCTCTGCTCCCTTGAGTAGAAATACCTGGGCCATCTTTATGATCTGGTGGAACTTGGACAGTCTAGCCAACAAACACATGCCACTTTGCCCTTCACCTCGACTACATCCTCACGAGTGATGTATCTGAAAAAAATCTCCATACAAACTAAACTGCAATTTAGAACTGTGATGTAATAACTTCATTGCGTTTAGGTTTCCGGGCGCAGTCGGTGGGAATTTGGGTTTTGGGTGTCTGTACGGTTCACTTGTTTGTTATCTCTGTGGAGTACGTCGACCAGTTCCAGGCGCAGGGTGTGTGTTGTTTTCTGAGCCTCTTGCATGTTTCTGTTTGGGTGCTACAGTGTAATATTTCGTGCTTTCCTAAAGTATTTTGTGCTGCTTTTATCTGTTGAGTAATTTAGAAGACCGATAGAGCATTTAGTGCGGGTTCTTGCTTTTGTCATAGAAATTAGACAGTTGGATTTGCATGTGCAACTATGCTTGCTTAGAGCGGCCATTGATAGGTTACCCTATTCCGGTGGTATGTGTTGTTCTTAGTTATGCTACAAAATGTGTTCTGTGTTGTTTGGAATTGTTAGCCAAATCATTGTACACACAGTATTTTTAGGGTTAAAATGTGATGTTGTGGGTCTGTGACCTAGTAATTCGACCGAAATCCTGTTTGTACAATTTATTTTGGGAGGTTGAGTGATACGTATATGATGGTGCTTGCCACATTTCATTACTCTAAAGGGTTGAACTAGGGTCCTTACGTTATGTTCTATTCCATGCAGCAAAGGCAATTTTCATCTAAGTTGAGCTGATTTTGATTTCCGTATGTTATGGGGGGACAACAGATATTGCTATATGTTCATTCTTGAGGGTACATACTTGCTAAACTATTGATGATTTTTTGTTGGGTGACCTATTAGATCTGGAATGGAAGCTCACATAAGTTGAGCTGATTTTTGTCCATATGAAAGCAGAGGACCATATGGTCTGTGGCCTTTTCATCCATATGAAAGTAGAGGCACATTGTGGTGCTAGTTTGCTGGGTTTTGTCTCCGACCATCGTGTCGTGATGATTTTGCAGGTACCCCGAGAGGCCCTTGAGTTTGCCGGAATGTCGATTAACTTCCGTTCCGGCAAATTCGGGTACTCCATATGTCCTATTTTCAGCAAAGGTCATGCTGAAATTTTCCGTGAATTTTAGCATGACTTTGCTAAAAATCGGACATATGGGGTACTTGCTACTAATGCATGGGCCGGGGTATCTTAGTACTTAATTAAGTAGCTTTTAGGGTGCCTCGGTGTCGATAAGAACCTAAATGATGAAAGCTTAGGCTTTTAGGGTGCCTCGGTGTCGACAAACCCTAAATGATAAAAGCTTAGCTTTTAGGATGCCTCGGTGTCGACAAACCCTAAATGATGAGACCATGATCTTGTTCCTTGACAATAACCAACTTTCTGACCAAACTTTTTTCCTATTTAGAGCGAAACATGGCCCACAACGATGAGGTCGGTGGTTCGGGCGGCAAGCAATTCTGGGAGCTGTCCCAGGAGATGGAGGAACAACCTCACCGCTATGAGGACGCCGCGGAAGACACCGATCCTGACTACACAACCCCTAGTGGCGTCGGGGATGACACCACTGATGGTGCCGCCGAGGATGCCACCACTGATGGTGCCGCCGAGGATGCCACCACTGATGATGGCAGCGCACGCACAGATGGCAGCCAACCGAAGAGGCAACGGAAGGACCGGCGCCCGAACGTGCTCCGCACCGTCAAGGAGGAATTTACTCAAGTGGACTCCGACGGGCATCCAACGGAGCCCAAACAAATAGTCAAGGGGTACTTGGTTCAGCTCGGGTGCATTCTCCGGAGCACCGTCTCGATCAACACCGAGAACCTAAGGCATAAGGACCGAGGGAATTTGCGCAACCTCCTCTTCACGAAGCTGCACGAACGATACAAGTTCCCCGCTGAATTTGAAAACACACGCCTCTCAGGGAATAAAGTGAACAGTGCCGCCCTCACGAGGATGAGCACGGCCCTGTCTACTTGGAGAAGCGCGGTGAAAAGAATGATTGAGAAAGGTGATAGTTATGAGAAGATCAAGGCGAAAAATCCTTCGATCAGCGAAGATGACTACAAGGAGTTCAAGATCAAGTGCGAGAGCAGCGCAACCTCCGAATCAAGTCAGTGGGGGAAAGAAATGCGGGAGTTGAACTTAGGGGAACACAAACTCGGTCCCGGCGGTTACAGAGTGGCGGAGCCTATATGGGACAAGGAGGACGCGGAGCGTGCCGAGCAAGGCCTACCGCCCCGCTTCGAGAAATACCGTGACAAGCAGACCAGGAACTATGTCAGGGCCCGGTACAAGGAGGACCCGGTAACAAAGGAGCTTACCACGGATCCGAAGACCAGGGCGCTTGAGCTTGTTCTGGCGCAGGAGACTGAAAGCAGTAGCGCGGGGTCGTCTCAGAGCATCCCTTGGGACAGCACTCTAAATAGGGCGTTGAACGTAATGAAAAACAAGGATAAGCTCAGTAAGCCGTCGTCAGCTGGTCGTGTGGCCGGCAAAGGCTTGTCCACAAAATGGTCGTCATACTATAACGCTGGTGGGCGAAAGGAGAGAAAGACCAGCTCGGAAAGCCAGTCGCGCGAGGTTCAAGAACTCAAGGCACAAGTGGCGCGGATTCCGGAGATTGTCCAAGAGCAAGTGCAACAACAACTGGGATCGACGCTCACCGGCATTATGCCTACCTTGATTCATGGGCTGACGACGTGGATTGCGAGCGGCCAACAGGGGCCGCCCCCGATTCCCAGCTTCACGGCCAGCAACTCGCACAACGCGCAGGCGGCGCCATTGGTGTCTCCGGCGGAGCCAGTATTGGTGTCTCCGACGCCGGCACGGGCATTGGAGCTTAATGCACCCGGGTGTACGCCGCCCGGCACCTCGGCAGCAAGCGGCCCCTCCGTCAATTGCACGCCCGCCGTTGGCGGTGCCTCGACATTAGCCGAGCTCGACGCCATCACGGTAACTAATTAAGCCTCTCGGCCGATGACTTCATCTCCTTGCCTTTGACTGGGCATCCCTGACGCCCTACATGTTTTCGCAGGGCGTCGCCGACGTTCCATGCACTCTTCTGCACTTCGTGGACGGCGAGCTGATCGATGTCGCCAAGGCCAGAATCGTTCAACCGGGCAGCCGCGTGTTCCACGGTAATCCGATGCCACCCACCGTGTATAGGGTTCAACTGGTTCGGGTGCTGCGGGGCTGCGACGACTTGTTACCTCCGTTTCGACCCGCTGGGGCCGACGAAGACGATGTGATGACCCTCAGCGCCTGCTTAAGCTGGCCCCTGCTTTGGCCGAAGAGCCAGATTCGTTTGGGGGCGGGGGACACCACCCCACAGACAACACCGCCAGTCGTGCCGGCGCCAAGCCATGGCAAGACCGCCGCAACGCTACCGGACATGCCGGACATGCATATGGCACAGGATCCGGGCATGCATATGGCACAGGATCCGGACGACGACGACGACGATGACGGTACATTTACCAAAGTCGATAAGTACTTCAACGAACATGGGTGCGATGATGAATTCTTGGGGCCTCCTTCTCAAGAACCCAACCCTGCAAAAGACGATCGCGATCTAGCTGGTACCGCGGAGAAACCCAATTGCAATAGGCGTCGTCTGGCGTTCAGTTCTCAGGAGACGCCTCCAGCTGCCGCCTTCACCGAGCCTCAAATAGCCGAGGTGCGAAATATTATCAGCCCCAGCACACTCAAGAAGGCGGTCTCTCAGCAGAACTCGATCCCATTACAGCAGAAGAAGAAGGGACGGAAAAGAAAGATTAAGGGTGCGAGCCAGCCGGCACCGAGTACGATCCGTGCTCAGGACGGGCCACCTTCACCTAAGGATATCTCGAGGAGGGTGCATGTGGCGGGTAGGCCGATGCTACCGACTAATATGCTCAATGCTGCAACCGGTGCTATGCGGAGTCTGCATGACAGTGTTCTTTCTTTGGAGAAGCGGCGTCTCCGAGAGAATGACGTGGCATACCCGGTTTTCGTGGCCAAGGTGCCAGAGGGCAAGGGCTTTGTGGATAGCGCCATCGGGGGTATGATCGTCCTGCGGTTTGATGACATCTTCGCTATGTTTAACCTTCATCCGCTGCACTACACCTTCGTTCGGCTATTTTCGCTGAGTATGGAGATGCGGATCATTAGAGACAAGACCCCGGACATCGTGATAGTCGACCCCTTCTACATGCGTGCCAAGATCTTGGGCAGCGCTGGGGACCGGCAAGTCGCGAGTTCTTACCTCGAAGGCGTCATTCTGGCAAACCCAGATAAGGATAACTTCCTCGTGCCTTACTTTCCCGAGTAAGTCGTCCCCTCAACCGCCCCGTAACATATGATTTCTTAGATTTCGATCGTTTTTTTTAACATTCCGTGTTTTGTGCAGTGACACACATTGCACACTCATCCTCTTAAGCCTGAAATATTCCATGGCCACGTATTTCGACTCGGACCGTCAGTCGAAGAAAGACTACACAAATGTCAAGAAAGTTCTTGATGATGTTCTCCCCGGCTACGCCAAATCTGGAGGCACCTTCACCAGGCCAGTTCGTAAGTACGGCAAGCACGTGTTCGCCCACAATACGACGTTCCCCTGCGTCAAGCAGCCGCCTGGCGGTCAGAAGGATGCCTACTACGCCCTCCATCACATGCGGGCGATTGTACGGGACCATAATCACCTTCTGCTACCAAATAATCTCAAAGCTTGGGCCGCAAGCTTGTCGGCAATCCAGGACACGGACATCAGACAAGAATTCTTTCGCATCCAGTCGGAGTTTGCGGAAATCATCCATCAAGATGTCCTTCGTACCTCGGGGCAGTTCTACCTCAGAAATCAACCGTCCAACAGTGAGATAGACACAACGCTACAAATGCAGGCTGACAACGCCCGCGATTTCATGACCATCACGATAGACGGCGGCTTCATCCACGCTCCGGTCCCTTGAGTCGAGTCGAAAGTAGTGATGCTATGTCTAGTTTTGAAACATCGATTGGCTCATGTTGTAATTAAACTTTGATGAACTTGTATGTCTCTTTGGTTTGGACAGTCGTTCAACTTAGAGGTAATCGATGCTATTAATGTCTTGCTTTTCTCTTCCGATCCTTTTGTTGCATATTTATATATTGCTTATGTATTGTCTGTGAATTGGTACTAACGTTTTGTTTGGCTAGTGCATAGAGATGCCGTCGTATGTCGTGTACAAGGGTAGGGTTCCCGGAGTCTACGACGACTGGGAGGAGTGTCGGACACAGGTTCACCGTTTCAGCGGTAACAGTTACAAAGGGTACACCACTAGGGCGGAGGCGGAATCTAGATACGCGCGCTATCTAGCGGGAGAGAGGAGGGAGCGTTGGAGGAACCGGATGAAGACCAGTTTCATCGCGATTATGCTCATCGTGATGACCGTAGCTCTCTTCTATGTGATGGTAGTTTAGATGATCGATATCGACTTGTAATGTGAAGACAAACTCGCTACTCGCGGTTTCGAGACTTGTAATGTTCTAACTTTGTTCGGTATTTTAAATTCGGAGACTAATATGATGAATTGTATTCGGACACTAATCTTCTATTGTATTCGATGAATCTGTTGTTGCTGTGTGGTGCTAGCTATATTCTGTCAAATAATATATTTTGTAACCTGTGAAAATATCAGAAACGAAAAAAATAATAATCCCTAATATTCATACTAGTGGCGCACCACCACATAGTGCGCCATTAGTAAGCCAGAGCACACTAATGGCGCATCATCCACCAGTGCGCCATTAGTATGCCAAAGCACATGGGTAAATATGGCCCCTGGGAGGCATACTAATGGCGCACCGTGGGCTATACTAATGGCGCACTGCATGGTGCGCCATTAGTATACCAGATACTAATGGCGCACCAGTGGTGCGCCATTAGTAAAAAATTCTAATGGCGTGGTGCTAGTGGCGCACCTGTAGTGCGCCATTAGTAGCGAAAACAGGTGTGCCACTAGCAGCCCTTTTCCTAGTAGTGACTTGTCGATCCTCTAGGTGCTTTGGTAGGAGGTGCGTTGATCTGGTATGTCCTGGAGTCGTGGTCGTGCGAAGATGATGTCGGGCGTTGGTCATGATGCGGTCTAGATACCATGTTTCTCGTTTCTTTGCCTTGCTGGCTGGAGTTCGAGCTAGAAGAGTTTTATGCTGTGTTGTATCTCTCTATGCTATTCTCTTGTGTGATGCTCCTCACTTCCCCGATGTATGTCAATGTTGTTTCTCTCATACCTATCGATAACATGATACACAAACTTAGTGTATTCGCGATAAAAAGTTTGGATATAAAGCCTCCTGCGCGCTCTACTACTTTGTAGATGCGTTGGGATTTTCCCCGAAGAGGAAGGAATGAGCCAGTAAAGTAGCAATAAGTATTTCCCTCGGTGAGAACCAAGGTTTATCGAACCAATAGGAGTATCGCGCAAATAACCGTCAACAGTACCTACACACACAAGAGCAAATACTTGCACCCAATACGGGCAAGAGGGTTGTCAATTCCCTTGTACTCGTTAATTGCAAGGATAAAATCTTATGGTGGTAGATAGATAAATTACAATGTAAAATAAAGATAAATAAATTGCAGCAAGGTAAATAGGGTTTTAGTAAATATATTGAATAGACTCGGGGGCCATAGTTTTCACTAGAGGCGTCTCTCTCATGAACATAGCATACAGTGGCAGCAACTGTTAGAAAAGCACACAGTTATTGACGTTATTCATGGCATGATCATGTATATATGCATTATGTACGTGACAAGTAGACTGACTCCTGCCTGCATCTACTACTATTACTTCACCAATCGACCGCCATCCAGCATGCATCTATGGCATTTAGTTCATAACAAACGGAGTAACGTCGTAAGCAAGATGACATAATGTAGACAGAGTAAAAACAACTAATATGTTCAGACCCTGACGTTTTATCCATAGTGGCAACAATACAAATACGTTCCTTGCTACCCCTTCTGTCCTAAGATGAGGACACCGCAAGATTGAACCCACTACTATGTACCACTCCCTCTGATGATCTAGTCATCTACTTGGCCAAAGCAAACTCATAGATCGGAAAGCATACATAGTAATAACAATCACACATAATAAACTTCAGAATTGACTCAATTACTTTCAATGAACAATCTGGTCATAAAACCACAATTCATCGGGTCCTAACAACACACCGCAAAAGAGGATTACATCGAATCGATCTTCAAAGAGAACATTGTATTGAAGATCAAAGAGAAAGAGAGATCGTCTAGCTAATCACTATGGACCCGTAGGTCTGTGGTGGAGTACTCACGCATCATCATGAAGGCAACAAGGTTGATGAAGATAGCCTCCGTGATCGACTTCCCTTCGGCAAAGTACCGATGAATGCCTTCAGATGGGATCAAGGAAGAATAGAGGTTTGCGGCGGCGAAAAAATTGTTTCGGGTCTCCTTCTGGTTGTTTTGGAATTTTAGGTAATTTATAGAAGTGGAGAGGACCCACAAGCTCACACGACACCCCCCCGAGGGGGGGGGGGCACCGCCTGAGCTTGTGGCCCTCTTGTCTGACGTCTGATCTCCTTCCGATGCTTCTAGGGTCCCTTTTGGTCTAGAAAAAATTTCCGTTTGAACTTCCATTGGTATTGGTTTCCTACGAAACAAGAAAATAGAAAAAAACATGAACTATCACTTGACACTAGATTAATATGTTAGTTCCCAAAACTGATATAAAATGGCATCTAAAGCATACAAAATTATAAATAGGTTGGAGGCGTATCACCCTCTCTCGTACTTGGCTCACTTTCGTATGTATGTGCGTCCTCATATTTTCCTTTTTGAGATTGAGAAATGTATGGAGTGGGGTGTTTTGGTGAGCGGGCTCTATGGAAACATTTATTTTTGAAAAAAATCAAAATTCAAATTTTTTGGTTTCATCTGCAAAATAATATGCCAGTATAAAGAGGGTGACATGTATGTGTGTAAATTTCGAAATACCTTAAAATGCGATATGTACAAAAAAAAAAGATAAATTCATGGACTTTGAGGATGAACATTATCATGTGCTTGAAAGCCCTAGATTTGTTTTATTTTTATACAGACCTCATTTCAATGTATTCTGTCCTCGAAATTTACGCACATGTACATTACTCCTTCATGTACATTTGTCTATTTCAGATTTTTTTGAAATGTAGACATATAAATTTTGAATTTTACAAATGAAGGCCTCCATGGAGCTCGTCCACCAAAAGCAATTTTCGAAATGTATGCAGCTTCATCTAAAAAACTAATTGCTGACACATTTTCACGCTAAAAATATCCAAGGGACGCCGAATCGCGGGCGCCAAAATGCCATGCACCATTGGCGCAAGATGATCGGCCGCAGACGAAGGGCGCAGCGCACAGCGGACGCACGGGAGAAATGAGATCCAACTGAAATCACTCAACCCAGCTGAAATCGCTCACCCTCCGGTGCCTCCACCCGAACTCCACTCGCTTCCACTCACCCGCCACCCGTCGGCGTCCGTCTCCATATATACCACCACGGGGCGGAGCACTCCGCCTCTATCATTAGTCAGTCGCCCCCGGAGCTCACCTCACTCACCCACCTCAACTCCAACTCGCCACCCGTCGTCTCCCATGGCTCTGGTCCGGCAGCGCCGCCAGCTACCCCACCTCACCCTCCCGCTCGACCACTTCGCCCAGCGCGCGCCGCCGCAGCCGCTGCCTGCCGTCGCCGCGCCGTGCGAGGGCCTCCCCCGCCTCTCCGACTACGAGAGGATCTCCCAGCTCGGCCAGGGCAACGGCGGCACCGTCTTCAGGGCGCGCCACCGCCGCACCGCGCAGCACTTCGCGCTCAAGCTCTTCGCCGCGGGGGACGGGGACCCCTCCGCGGCCCGCGAGGCCGAGATCCTCATGCTCGCCTCGGGCGCGCCGCACGTCGTGCGCCTCCACGCCGTCATCCCGTCGCCCGCGGCGGCGCAGCCGGCGGCCCTGGCGCTGGAGCTCGTGTCCGGGGGCTCCCTCGCGGGCCTCCTCCGCGCGCTCGGCCGGTCCATGGGGGAGCGCCCCATCGCCGCCGTGGCGCGGCAGGCGCTGCTGGGGCTGGAGGCCCTGCACGCGCTCCGCGTCGTGCACCGCGACCTCAAGCCCGCGAACCTGCTCGTCGGCTCCGGCGGCGAGGTGAAGATCGCCGACTTCGGAGCCGGCAAGGTCTTGCGGCGGCGGCTGGACCCCTGCGCGTCCTACGTGGGCACGGCCGCCTACATGTCCCCGGAGCGGTTCGACCCGGAGACCTACGCTGGCGACTACGACCCGTACGCGGCGGACGTGTGGAGCCTCGGGATGGCGATCCTGGAGCTGTACCTGGGCCACTTCCCGCTCCTCCCGGCGGGGCAGCGCCCGGACTGGGCCGCGCTCATGTGCGCCATATGCTTCGGCGAGGCGCCCGAGGCCCCCGCCGCGGCGTCGGACGAGTTCCGGGACTTCGTGGCCCGGTGCCTGGAGAAGAAGGCCGGGCGGCGCGCGTCCGTGGCGGAGCTGCTCCAGCACCCGTTCATCGCGGAGCGGGACGCGGAGGAGGCGCAGCGCGGCCTCGCCGCGCTGGTGGCGGAGGCGGCGGAGCTGGGCGACCAGTAGCCAAGGTGCCCGCCGGACCGGTTAATTAGGAGAGTTAGGAGTCCATCCATCCAAGCTGATGATGTGTACATAAATCTTGGCCACGGGGAGAAATAAGCTGTCCCATGTGGCGTTTCCCTTTTTTTCGCCTTTTTGCCGTATCCAAGGATTCCTTCGTTTTTTTCACGTAAATTGCAAGAGACAGTTTTGAGAATTGATAGTAGTACCTTCTTCATCAGATTGATCTGTGATGTTTAAGGGAATTTCTCGAGCTATATAAACCTGTGAAAGGCTCGGTTCCTATCAAGAACAGCACGGCGAACAGACACACAAGATACATGCAATGCACGAGACGAAATCGACAGAGTTCCTGTTTGAGTAAATCGCAGAAAATCGACGGGGCTCTTCTTCTAGGGGAGATGAAAATTCAGAGCTGCTACTGGTTTGCAGAAAATTTCCTATAGACTGTGACATCTCTTCTTCTTTTCTACGGGTACCTGATTTGCCGTTTTCAATGACGGTACCTGATGTGGCAGAAAGGCCATTTTACTTATTTCTAATCTTGATGAACGATCGTCATGACATTTGACATGGGCTAGCATACGTATGACGGTACCGGTGGAATGGATTAAACAAAGGCCAATGCTGGGGTTTCTGGACTCTTGTGGTGCTCCAAGTCTCGCGAATATGCCAATTCTTGTGGTACTATACTACTGCATGATATAGAGAACTGTTGAGATGGCCCGAAATCATTGCGCAAGGCGATCGCAGATTTGTTATCAATCAGTGGCACAAATTAGACAACCAGGTGTGAGCTTGAAGTAGAGTATTACTGTACCTAGTTGTGTTGATAACGTAGTCCTAACGATCGAAAGGACGATAGGGTTTTCAATTAGATCGACAGCACACTGCTTTGCACGTACTTCCATTTCCATCAGGCAACGCGTACGCCTGCAATGGGCGTGCCATCGCCAGCACATTCAAAATTTGCAAATGGCGCGTCCGTTGCCGCTCAGCTCAAGTAGGAGTAGTACTTTGGTAGCAGGAGTATATGCTGTGTCCGTCACCAGTCAATCAGTACAGACTCCCCCTACCCCTATCCGCTGCATCGTATTTCTGCAATGCACACGCGCGCGGCCAGATAGATTCCAATCCAAGCACGGATGCAGATGATGTGGAAACGGAGGACAGCACAGGCCTGCCTGTTTCCGCCCATCTTCCAACGGCCTCTCACGGTGGAATGCGGCGGCTCATCGCTGTCGTGCTCGATCTGGACGAGCAGGAAGGAAGGAGGTCCTGGGCACGTATCCCCTCCCCGCTATTGCAGAATCTCTCCTCTCCTCTGAACCAGACGCCACCGCCCGCTGGTCGCCGTTTTGTCAACGTGGATGGATACGTACGGGGAGCACCGGAGCAGTACAGACAGGCAGACCGGTCGCATCAGCAGCAAGGATTTCTAATAATTTTATTTGCGATGGCCATCCCGTCGGCGTGGACCGATGGACGGAATCGTCGGAGATGGTTCGCAGGAAGAAAAATCGCGTGCGCTGCGGTGCGACGGTGCGCCATCTGGGATCGGAGGATCTTGCGTGTTGCCCGCTGCGTCGATCGAGAGCCATGGAGGAGGCGGTGCTGTGTTGCCGGGAAGCTGGAAGCTCAAGGGGTTGGTGATGTCAGGCGTGGTGTCACATATGTGTCTTCTCCCATTTTTGGCGTGCTTTTCACCCCGGCCCAGGCGTATCCTTCTGCCTCAGTGGATTAAACTCTAGACGGATCATCAAGATGACAAACGTGCATGAGCATTTAGTGGAAAATTCTTAATCTTAAATTGGCCAAAAACAAAAACCGGACAAAAAAAACAGTGCGCATCCAGGGAATCGAACCCTGGTCAGTACCGTGGGAGGGTACTATGATACCACTACACCAGATGCGCTTTGTTGATTCATGTGCTCCTGAAACCTTTATTATTAGAAATACGAAATGAGATGAAAAATCAACCGCCGCTCATCATACCTCGCGCTTATAGGATTATATAAAATATAATGTATTTTCGGCATGACGACAAGCTCTATAGATGATTCATGTCTGGGAGCAAATTATCTAACACAATATGCGTGTGCTGGTGTGCATTACTGCATGGCTCTTTCGATAACCTCTGGTAGCAAAAGCCCCCTCCCTCAAACACAGGCGAGCTAAAAAAATATGACAAGTATTCGTCGGAAAGCAAAAACATGATGTCTCTAAATCGCGTCATACGAGTTTAGAGTTTTATTACATACTTAGACATTCTTTGTTGAAGGCAACAACCTCATACTAAGCTCCCTATTTGCCACTCCGTTTTTTTTCCTTTGTGTCCTTTTTAGTTTTTTCTGTAGCTTTTAACTGGTTAATTGCGTCTTGACACGTGCATTATTGGGGGATTTGGCTGGGTACAATTTCAGGGGCGTCTTGTGCGGTTTTATGGCAATGGAATCGCTGGTTGGTCGGTATTTATGTCTTCTCTGTTCTTAACACGTGTTCCTCCCTCTTTCTCTCTAGATGACTCCTCCAAGACTGGTTGTAATGGGAGTATCATAGGTAGTATCATGCATGCCAACTAGGCAATTTTGATGAGATGACACATAATTAAATGAAGGAAGAGAGGTTGAGTATCATATCATGATACCGTATCATAATAAATGATGTGCTACTATGTGTCATGCATGGTAATAAATGAACTATCCTATGATACTAACATATGATACTATGCATTAGGCTGGTCGTAATAGAAGTATCATGCATGCCAGCTAAGCAATTTTGATGAGGTGACATAAAATTAAATGAAGAAAGAGATAGTTGAGTATCATATCATGATACCATATCATAATAAATGCTATACCACCATGTGTCATGCATGTCAATAAATGAAGTGATCTACTCCCTCCGTTCCTAAATATAAGTCTTTTTAGATGTTCTACTATGAATTACATACGGATGTATATAGACATACTTTAGAGTGTAGATTCACTCATTTTGCTCATATGTAGTCCCTAGTGGAATCTCTAAAAAGACTTATATTTAGAAACGGAGGGAGTATTATAATACTAATATATGATACTATGCATTAGAAAGGTAGTATCATACACTAGTATTATATGCATGATACTAACTTATGATACTATCCGTTACAACCATCCTTATGGATGTAGTATCATACATTATTATCATATGCATGATACTAGTATATGATACTCCCCATTACAACCAGCCTAAAGTAAACTCATGTGGATAGACTTCATCCGTCCACCGTCTACGCACCGTCAAGCGAAGGAAGTGCATTGGACAGTTTCACATTGTCCAATCGTAGGGCTCGTGTCTGACCGACCTGGGATTTCAGCCATCGACCCGCGCAGAGTACCTCTCCTTAGACGGTGCACAAACCGAATTTCGTCGAAACGTTTCGCCCTTATATTGCAATCACCAAAGACATCATAACTCTCTGTAGCTAAAAATCTTTTCTCTACTCTAAACATAGTGTGCGTAACATTTTTTTTTTTGAGAGGCACATAGTGTGCGTAACTGTATCCATAATCAGACCATAGGGTGGTGTGTTTCTATTTTTTGATCGGCAAACCATAGAGCACAGACCAGCAAGGATTTGTTTTATCGAGGTCCAACAATGGCAACCCATCGGCCTGAGCCCAGCGAGGCAGCAGCCCGCTCCCATCACTTCCTCTCCATTCTCTCAGAAAAAAAAAAGATCAGCTCCTCTCCTATCGACAGAGAGGGAGGCGCCGCGCCGCCACACGGGTACACGGCCGCAGCCAGCGCCGCTCCCCTCCCAGGCGTCGCCGGTAGGCCGCCGGTTTCTCTGGACGTCTCCTTCTCCCCGCCGAATCGCCCCCACGCTCCGATTTTCTGTCCCCTGTCGGCTGTCGCTGAGACGTCGACGCCAGCTAGCCCGCTCCCATCACGGCGCCGGCCGGCGGCACGGTCCCCTCCCCTCGCCAGCTAGCCTCCAACCTGCAGGGCGTCCGCGCTCCGCACCATTGCCGCCTCCTCCGCGGCGCCAGGCCGACACTGCCGATCTACCGTAGCAAGTTAGCAAGGTAAAGTTGGCATCCCTGCAATTCCGCTTAGCAGATCTGAGAACATGAAGATGAATAATTGATGCATACAGTGCTCCTGCTTATACTGCCATTGATGTCAATTCATGTTCATGTCAACCATACAATTGAACTTGCGTACAAATTTGATGTCAATCATGTTCATGTCATATTGCCATTGATGCAAATCATGCAATGATGCTTGCTGCTTATATACAATTGAGTAATTGATGCCATTGCTTCCAACACATTTGGAATGCATTTCCTCAAATGGAATGTAGTGAGACTTGATTGACCTAGTAGTGTTATTCTTTTGCCGGATTTGTATGACACTTGGATTAGCTCTCATGGTCTTGCGTGGAGAGAGGGATAAGGGATAGAGGAGGAGTCCGGTGCATCTGGATCCGCGCCACCAAGCTGACTTTCTCCGCTCCACGCACCCTCCTCCACCTCCTCCCCGTGACCCCGGTGGTGCTATACTGCTATATATATCACGTGGCCGTCGCGAGGAGGTGCGCCTCGTCCCTCCTTCTCCGTAGCAGCTTCAGCAGGAGGAGGAAGATGGCCGCGTCTGCGGTGAGGAAGAACGCCGGGGTGCTCGCGCTCTTCGATGTCGACGGCACCCTCACCGCCCCCCGCAAGGAGGTGACGCCGGAAATGCTCGAGTTCATGAAGCGCCTCCGTGAGGTGAGGCCGAATGTGACCCTGTCGTTCTCTCGTTTCAGTTTCTCTATCCGTAGGATTCTCAAGCGAGATTGCTCACTCTATGTCTGGTTTTGGCTCTTTGGTTTTCTTCTGGGAGCAGAATGTGACCGTCGGCGTGGTGGGGGGATCCGATCTGGTCAAGATCTCCGAACAGCTCGGCAAATCAGGTACCCGCCCTGCTTGGATTCAGCAGTACAGTCTGCTTGGATTCAGAGTTCCCCGTGACTCCATTGTCTGCTCGTCTTGTCTGTAACTGTAAGCAATTGCAGCAATTTCGTTTGATATTTGTTCTCCCTTCTGCAGTTATCACTGACTACGACTACGTCTTCTCCGAGAACGGCCTGGTCGCGCACAAGGATGGCAAGCTCATTGGGACACAAGTAAGTACCCATGCCGCATAATGCGCGCTGTTTTAGCACGGTCATACCGAGTTTACGTAGATGTTGTATAAAGATCCACAGCTGAATATTAACCGGTGTTCTTCACTCTGCAGAGCTTGAAAACGTATCTTGGAGATGACCAGCTTAAGGTGAGGCTTTGTCGCGTGGCGTTCTTTCTTGTAATGCCCTTGCCGATGAGTTTTGAGGCCTTTGTAGTGATGTTATGTGTTCTTTGCAGGAATTCATTAACTTCACACTTCATTACATTGCGGATTTGGATATCCCAATTAAAAGGTCAGTGCCGAATCATGTTCAAGAATCACTCAGGCGCTAGCCCTTCACTGACGGAGTAAATGTTTGCTCAGGGGCACATTCATAGAATTTAGGAGTGGAATGATCAATGTGTCGCCTATAGGAAGGAACTGTAGTCAAGAAGAACGTGATGATTTTGAGAAGTATGATAAGGTACAGATTGTCTTATAAGAACAAGTAGTTAGTTATAATCAGAAAGAGGAAATAGCTATTAGAAAAACATGAAATTGAACCGACTCGTTTTGTTTAGGTACATAACGTTCGGCCTAAAATGGTGTCAGTGCTTCGTGAAAAGTTTGCACACTTGAACCTGACTTTTTCTATTGGAGGGCAGATCAGTTTTGATGTGAGTGTTCTAAACTCTTAAATATCTGCTAGAAATAATCAGTTTGATATTTACTACTGCATCACTGAATTCAGGTATTCCCACAAGGCTGGGATAAAACATACTGCTTGAGATATCTCGAAGAATTCAAAGAAATTCATTTCTTTGGGGACAAAACCTACAAGGTAAGAGATGTATACTTTGTTGTGCCGTGCTTTCAAGTAAAGAAATCTCCTTTTCTTTTTGTGAAGTACCTTTGTGCACACAGGATGATGTTTGATAAACTTTTCAAGCCACTGTTAACGACATCCCATTTAATTACTACAAACTTAGCTGTAGTGTATACCACAAACTGGAACTGACATTCTTTTTTTCCTTTCATTATATTTAATAGGGTGGCAATGATCATGAGTTATTTGAATCTGATAGAACAGTTGGTCATACAGGTATGCTGGTTGTATGTCAAAAGCTATTCTTCTAATGGCTATGAAATCAAGGAGATTTTTATATATGGGACTATCCGTGAATGAGCAATTTTGCATGATAAGAAAGATCGTAGCTTAATAGGAGATTTCTCAAATGGCTGGTTAATAAACAGGAAAGGCAGAGAGAACATCTTTGAAAAACTTTATATCTTAGATATGAATCTAATGAGCTGTTGCACAACTCCCATTGTGATTTAGTTGCGAAACATTACTCTGTTACTCCACTTGTTAGAGCATCTCAAGCCGCGCCCCCAACAGCCCCCCCAGGCCACTTTTTAATCGCCGGCGCCGAAAAAACCCCCCAGTCGCCCCCCAGGACGCCGATTTTCGCCGGTTGGGCCCTTTTTTTGGGCCGGCGATCCCAGGCCGAACCCAGCGCGCTGGGGTCACTTGGGGGCTCCGGCGGAAGGAAAAGCGGCGCGTGGGACACCACTGTCAGGCGAGATTCGCCCTTTTCATCGCCAGACTCGCCCCTCGCGCCTCGCCACCATGCCGATTCCGGCGCCGGCCGCCTGCCCACCGCCGCTACGCCGCCGCTAGAAAAGGCCATTTCCCCGCCGGATTCGCTTCAGCCTCCATCCCGCCCATCCCCGCTCTCCGACGGCCACCACGCAGGCGGGGTACCGACGGCTGCCCGCCCACCACGCCCACAAGGTGTTCGGCGATTTGCCTGTTCGGCCATGGACTTGGACGACGAGGAGGCGTTCGCGGCTCTGTTGGAGGAGGAAGCCAAGGCCAACACTGCCAACGAGGAACACCTCATGATCCTCGCCGCGCTGGCCGGCCTGTTCGCGAACAATGCCAAGCCTCTACGAGGTGGCTCGGCGCCGGGCCGCCGCAAGAGCAAACAGAGGCATCGAATGGAGGGCTATTGCATGCTCTACGCTGACTACTTCGCAGACGCTCCTCTACACGGTGAGAAAGTATTTCGGCGCCGTTATCGGATGGGCCGAAAGCTCTTCCTCAGGATTGTGAATGCCATCCGGGAGTTCGACAGCTATTTTATTTGCAAGAAGGATTGCACCGGCACAGTTGGATTCTCCTCACTCCAGAAGTGCACCACAGCTATGAGGATGCTTGCATACGGAGCTCCCGGTGATATACAAGAAGACTATGGACGCATGGCCGAGTCCACCACCATTGAGTGTTTGTACAAGTTCTGCTGGGCAGTGGTGGCAGTGTTTGGACCACAGTATTTGCGATCACCCAATGCTGAAGACACTGCTCGGATCCTAGCACAGAATGCAGTAAGAGGATTTCCTGGGATGCTTGGAAGCATCGTCTGCATGCATTGGGCATGAAAAAACTGCCCATTTGCTTGGCAGGGGATGTACAAAGGCGCCAAAGGAGGTTGTAGTGTGGTACTTGAGGCAGTAGCCAGACATGACCTATGGATTTGGCACTACTTCTTTGGTATGCCAGGAACTCACAATGCTATCAACGTATTGCAGTGCTCGAATGTCTTCGCCAAGCTTGTTGAAGGTCATGCTCCTCCGGTGAACTTTGAGGTGAATGGGTGCCACTACAACAAGGGAGACTATCTAGCAGATGGTATCTATCCGAGATGGTCCACATTTGTGAAGACTATCTCAAAACCTGTGGCGCCAAAGAAGTCACACTTTGCTAAGTGTCAGGAGGCTTGCAGGAAAGATGTCGAGCGAGCATTTGGTGTGCTCCAATCTCGATTTGCTGTTGTCCGGTACCCCGCTCTAACCTCTTCGAAATCGCAGACGTGGGAGGTCATGAATTGCTGTGTCATCTTGCACAACATGATCATTGAGAGCGAGCGGGAAGAGCCAGTGTTTGACACTGAACCATATTTCAGGCAGGGACCTCTTGCAGTTGTTGATCACCAGGTACCGGCAACATGGGTTGCCTTCCTCAATATGCGCCAGGAGATCCGAGACCCACAGGTGCATCAACAACTGCAGGACGATCTTGTGGAGCACCTATGGAGGCTCAAAGGCAACGCCTAGTTCGATTTGTTTTAATTTATGTTGGAATTATGAGCTTGCTTCGTTGAACTATTTGATCTGTATTAATTTCTGTGATGAACTTTGGCATAAAAAATTAGTTTCTGTTGAATTTATGCCGAAAGAGCGCCGAATTTGGACCGAATCTGCGCTGAAATCGCTGGCTTGGGGACGACCTTAGGGCGGCGGCTGGGAACCCGAGCCCCCAAGCCGATTATAGCGCCGGTTGGCCTCCAGACAGCGTTATTTCGGGCCCCCGGGGCCGAACGGCTGGAGATGCTCTTAGTGAGACTAAAGCTGGTGTCTGGCTCAGTTTTTTAGCCGAGTTCAACCCATGATTTATTCATATCGGGATTTGGTGCCGACTGACCATTTACATGTGCAGTTACCAGCCCCAACGACACGGTGCAGCAGTGCAGATCTATCTTCCTGTCAAAGTGATCGCCAGACTATCATCCAAATTGAATTTGTGTTCTCCACACCCCCTCGAACTCTCACTGTTTTGGAATATTTCCTCAGTAGATAGATCTCCCTTTGAACTCGTACATTTTTTGCATCCCTCCCTGTTGTTGTAAACAGAACTGTACTGGTCAGGGGCAGAGCTATGTGTGTTGCTGAGGGGGCTATGGCCCCCCCAACCAAGGACAAATTCCTGAAGGATTTTTTTTTTGGAGGGACATAGTTAGAAAGAAATCTTCTCATTAGCCTCCCCAAACATGCATACTTTGCCTTTTGCCCCCCCCCAAGCATCTCGGACAAGCTCCGCCACTGGTACTGGTATACATTCAAAACCATTGGATTTTGTATGCGTGGATTTGGCGCAAATGTATGAGGGCATGTTTGTATGCGCGCATTTGGCGCAAATGTACGAGGGCACATTTGGCCCGTGAGCGAGCCCGCGCTTCTGTCGTTTGTTTTTATGGAGTAAAAAGAGTTTGTGCTTTGAAAGGGTAGTTGGCGAGTGAGAGTTTTTGTGTACCTAGCAGATTCATGGATTTTTGTTAGTTTTTGTTCTGTTTGTTACCTACTCCCTCCGTCCCATAATATATAAGAGAAAGCCATTTAAACCAAAGTTCCATGAGTTATCACCACCAACTTTGTCTTCCTTCCAATGCTCGACGCGTGTTGGCTTGACGGAAAGAGAAATAAGCATTCTGCTTGCTCCGTTTATCACATGCCGAACACCCACCAATTAAATTTGCCGCCTCTCGATTTTCTGGGACTGGTGTAGGAGCGAGTCCGGCGCGCTGTGGCTCGAAGTTCCCCGTCCTTGCCGTACCGGAGCCTGAACGCCATCGCGTAAAACAGCCGCGAGTCTTCAGGCCCGCCGCCCTTCCCTGCCCGATGCTCGACGAGGCAGTACGTACCGCGTCCGACACGCGCAAGCGTGGTACCCATGGTCCTATCCCTGTCCTCTCACACAATCTTCTCCTCGACGGTCTTCCACGACGGCGGCGGTCGTCCCTCGCTGCCGCGCGCGGGCACCACGTCGCAGCAGCACACGGTCCCCGGCTCGAGCTCGTCGGAGCCTAGGCGGAGCCCCACCCACGCGTCCAGCTCGCCGTCGTAGCAGGCGTGCCCCTGGAAAGGCAGCATCCAGTCGCCCTGGTGCTTCCACTCGCGAGTCTCCGTGTCGAACGAGTAGGTCATGGCGTAGTACGTGGAGAAGAAGATGGTGCGGCCGTCTGGGTGCGCGGCGGTGCAGACGACCTGCCACATATTGCACGGCCCGCCCAGCCCGGCGTTCCAGGCCCAGCGTCCCTTCTCGGCGTCGGCGGCGGCGAGCACCCCGAACCGGAAGTACGCCGGGTCCTCCGACGTTAGAGTGCCCACGACGTATAGACTGTTGCAGGCGGGCACGAACCTGTAGAGTCGCCGGAGCTCGGCGGGGACGCAAGGGCCCACGGCGACGCCTCCCGTCGCCGTGTCGAACATGAGGACGCGGGTGGTTGCCTTGTTCTCTCGGTAGTCCATGGCGATGATCCGGCTGCCCAGGGCGGCGAAGCGTGGGTAACGGCAGCGGTCGTGGGAGCACTCCAGGCGGAAGACCGGCGGGCCGGGAAGACGGCTAGCCTGCGAGTCCAAGTCGGCGCTAGGGTCCTCGTCGAAGTCGGCCACGTCCACCTTGTATATACTGTACCCATCGGTCCAGTCATCCACGACAAAATATAGATAGCGCCGCGGGCGGCGAGATCGCCTGGATCCTGGGTCGCCCTCCTCGTCGGACCTTCGCCGCTTCGACATGGCTTGGCCACTCGCAGCTATGTTTGGAGTTTGATGAAGCGGTGGATCGCTGGCTGGTATGGCAGTACGACTTTGAGGGGCTTATATCGGGCAGTGCTCGCATTATATGGACGGAGGTATGGCGAAACCGTCCTTTCAAAAAAAAAAAAAAAGGTATGGCGAAACCGTAACTGACTATATCTCCTTGACGGTTTCTAATCTGCACAACATCTGGTCGAAATTTTTCGGTAACTCTTCCTATCTATATAGTCTGATGCGAGGCCATCTTCAGAGTTCAGACCTATCGTCTGCCGTTGATTCAACTTTAATCGCATTCCTATTCGATTTCGACGCACACCAGGTCGTCCTTTCCTAGTCCTAGCCATCTCCGGCCCGGCCCGGCCAGCCCGCCCAGGCCCGGCCCGAAAATCCAGGGCCTAGGCCCGACGGGCTTGCCCGTGGGCCGGGCTTGGGTCTGAGTTTTGAGCCCGCCAACAGGACAGGGCAAGGCTTGGGCTTGACATATTGAGATTTTAAGAAAGAGGCCCGGCCCGTGGCCCTAGGCCCGACGGGCTTTTCAACAGATGGGCCGGGCTTGGGCTTAAAAAGTAGACCCGATGGTAGGGCCAGGGCCGGGCCTGGGCCTCAATTTTCTGCTATGGGCTTTTTTAGGCCCGGCCCATGTCCATGTATAGACCTTTCCTATTCGATTTCGACGCACAGCAGCTATTGGAATAGCACCTGTCAGCTCAAGAACCAACAGTTCCTCCTGGTCACCGAAACAAAGGTATCACACTGCATCAATCGCCCCCATTCCATCATCATATATCCTAGGTTTTCCCTTCTCAATTTGATACTTGCTAGTGGGGTGGATGCTGTATGAAAAAAGGAGTATCAGATTTTGGCTTACATAAAATGAGTGGTTTGTAAAACGTTACCTGATCTGTGGATCATGGGTGTCGGCATACTTCATGGACATTCCCCTAGCTGGTATTCTTAGAACCACCTCTAGGTCAGAGAGTGAAAACTAATTTTTTCAAGAATTCCATTCGGCGCAAGCTTGCTTTTGTTGAGTTTTGGGTTAGGTTCAACCTTGAAAAGTAAGAGGCGAGAGGAATTAATTGCCGACCACACAAGCATGCATACCAAACTGAGCAATGAATTTGTGCGTGTTTGCATTAACTGACACATTTTACATATACAGAGGAGTCCCTGCATGCAGGGCACGTCCCAAGGAGTGGCACTAGAGTAGAAAACCTCCTGAAGACCATGAGGTATACAACGTGATGGTTCAACCCCCCCGGCAGTCCGAACGGGACCGGGTAGGACGTTCGGACTGGAGCGAAAGTCACAAAGCACTGTCGATGGCAAGCCCTTAGTGAAGATATCGGCAAACTGGGATGCCGTCGGGACGTGCAACACCTTGACCTCGCCGAGTGCCACACGGTCACGCACGAAATGTTGGTCAATCTCCACATGCTTGGTGCGCTGATGCTGGACGGGGTTCGATGAGAGGTACACCACGCTCACATTATCACAATAGACAATCGTAGCTCGTCGAGGAGGGCGGTGAAGCTCGGTGAGAAGCTGGCATAGCCAGCAGGACTCAGCCACGCACTTGGCGACTGCATGATACTCTGCCTCGGCACTGGATCTAGACACAGTGTGCTATCGCTTGGAAGACCAATAGACTAAGTTAGGACCAAGGAACACAGAAACCAGAGGTAGAGCGGCGTGTATCGGGACAACCAACCCAATAAACATCACTGTAGGCAAGGAGATCATGTGAGGAGGAGCGATAGAACTGAAGACCGTAGCGAGCGGTGCCGCATAAGTAGCGAAGCACAGTTTAAGCAGCTGATAGTGGGTGTCCATAGGTGCATGCATGACAAGGCAGAGCTGCTGGTCGACATAGGAGATGTCGGGGCATGTGAGGGTGAGGTACTGCAAGGCACCGATGAGACTACGATAGTGTGTGGGATCGTGGTAAGGAACACCATCAGTGCTAGAGATCTTACTGCAAGTGTCAAAAGGAGTGGAGATAGGCTTGCAGTTAAGCATCTGAGCACGGTCCAGGATCTCAAGTGCGTACTGCTCCTGGAAGAGAAAAAGACCGGTGGTGGAGCGATGTATGTTGATCCCGAGGAAGTGATGAATATCATCGTGGTCACTCATGGAGAACTCGCCAGTGAGAGAAGCGACAAGCGACTCGAGCAAGGAGGTGGTGCTGGCAGTGAGGATGATGTCGTCGACGTACAACAACAAGTATGTGAGAGATGTGCCGTGACACGTGATGAAGAGGAAGGTGCCGCACTTGGAAGACACAAAGCCGAGGGAGTGCAGGAAGCGATTGAACCGGAGAAACCACGTACGAGGCGCCTGCTTATGCCCCTAGATGGACTTGTTGAGACGACAAACGTGTGTGGGAAACGAGGCATCCACAAACCCCGCGGGTTGCAGACAATACACTATCTCAGCAAGATCCCCATGGAGGAAGGCGTTCTTGACGTCCATCTTCCTAACGGGCCAAGACTGCGCAGTCGCGATGCTAAGCATTGCCCGAATAGTGGGCGGTTTGACGACGGGGCTGAAGGTCTCCACATAGTCCACGCCCGGCTGCTGTGTGAAGCCGTGCACCACCCAGCGCGCTTTATAGCGCGCCAATGTCTCGTTGGGGTGGAGCTTGTGGCGAAAGATCCACTTCACAGTCACCACGTTGACACCTGCAGAACAAGGAACCAAATACCACATCTCATTCTGGATTAGCACATTAAACTCATCAATCATTGCGGCATGCCAATGCGGGTCCTTAAGTGCAGCATGGAACGAAGAAGGGATGAGAGAAAAATCGTCCGCAACGTGAAGGTCAAGGACTTGTTTGGCATAGCATATCCGGTCTTTCCCCTGGTTCGCATGGGGTGTGGGTTGGCTGGCGGTGGCATGGGAATGGCGCGTCATGGTAGTGGCAGACGAGAAGGGGGCAGGGACATACGTGGTGGCGAGGGAGTGGGAAAAAGTGCAAAACACACGACGGGTCGGGTTGTTGGGTCGGAGGGCGGCCGCATCGAAGCCACACGGGTCGATCCCTAGCGTGGGGGGAGGGGCGAGGAAATAGGAATCGGGAGGTGACCCCGAGAGACGCGAGGAAGGCGACTGCGCTGATTGCGGAGTCTGTTGGCGTGATCCCGAAGGAGATGTGGGGGTGGGCGTATCTGGTGGGGAGCTGCGGTATGAGGTACGCAGGCCGGAGCGGATCGGGTCGCCAGAGTCGGAAGGCAGCAGATTTTCCACGGCTATGGATCCGGGTGACACACAGAAAGGGAAGGAGTTCTCATCAAACGTTACATGTCGTGAAATAATAACTTTGTGGGCAACTAAATCAAGGCACCGATACCCCTTTTATCCCCTGGGATAGCCTATGAAGACGCAACGCACAGAATGAGGGGAGAGCTTGTGAGCGCCCATGGCGGAGATGTTAGGATAACAAAGACAATCAAACGTTCGAAGATGATCGTATGTGGGATGCACTGCATAGAGAAGGAACTAGGAGGTGAAGTGATGGATGGCTCGAGATGGACGTATGTTGAGCAACATGGTGGCTGTGTGGAGAGCCTCAACCCAGAAAGGTGGAGGTAGCGCGGCTTGGAGAAGCAATGTACGAACCATGTCATTTGTTGGGCGGATGTGATCTTCGACCTTCCCGTTTCATGGTGAAGTGTGGGGGCGAGTGAGCCGGAAAGAAATGCCATTGGAGGAGAAGTAGTCGCGAAGAGTTGTGGTGAGGACCCCCATGGTTGTCACACTGCACACAACGAATGAGCACGCCAAATTGGGTCGACACAAATTTGTTGAAGCGAAGAAGAGTGTCGCACGTTTTAGATTTTGCACGAAGGGAAGAAGTCCAAGAGAAGTGGGTGTAATCATCCATAACAACGAGATAATATTTGTAGTTGAGTAGCTAATAATAGGGGAGATCCAAACATCACAATGAATCAAATGAAAAGGAGCGTATATGAGGAGGATGAGGGAAACGGTAGGCGAGTATGTTTGCCCATTTGGCACGCATCACATAGAGGTGAAGAGCGGGCATCATTATTACATGCGCTAAGAAAATCCAACGAGAAACGAGAAAATGAAGAGGGGCTATGGTGCCCAAGCCGCCGGTGCCACAAATCATGCATGGAGATGGTGAAGGCTGCGGTGGGGTAGCATCGTTATTGTCGATGAAGGGGTACAAATCGCCATCACTGTTGACCCTCAGAAGAAGCTCCTTGGTGGCTAGGTCCTTCACGGAAAAGCCAAAAAGGTCAAACTCCACAGAGCATAAATTATCGTGAGTAAATTTATGGACGAAGATGAGATTCTTGATAATGTTGGGAGATAAAAGAATATGTCGGAGATAAAAAGGTTTGCAGGAGATGGGCTATACCAATAGCATGCACTGGTAGACCCTCAGAGCCATGGGGCTCATCACACACCGGAGCCCGAGAGCGCGCGTAAACGGCGTTGCCGGTAGCGAGCATAGCGACAGCAGCGACATCGGTTTGATCAGCGACAGGCGTGCGCACGAGAGAGGTGGAGGGTGGTGAAGCCATGTGCCCTGATACCAAACCGAGCAATGAATCTGTGCGTGTTTGCACTAACTCACACAATTTACATATACATAGGAGTCCCTACATGTAGAGCACGTCCCAAGGAGTGGCGCTAGACTAGGCAACGTCCTGAAGACTAGGCCTACAGGTTACAATAGCTCAACAAGATATACAACACATGAGGTTTACAAAGTTACGGTTCAACATACGACACCTAGATTGCTGACATGTTGGGAAGTAAAACGACAAGGTAGCATAATTTTCACTCATGAGGTCTTTGCCTTGTTTCAGTCAGAAGTATTTGCTGCTAGAGAGCATTGTGATGTCTAGGACAACACAACTGTGTGTGTGTGGGGGGGGGGGGGTGAAGATCGTGTCCATTAGCGATCAAAGTCATCAAAAAAACATGGTAAGAGAGGTACACTTGGAAACAACAACCATGATCGCTAAATGTTCTTGCAAGCTCTTTGAGTCAAAGGGCATTGTTTTTTGCCATGTCATACGTGTCTTGAGGGGTGCAAAGATAAATGAGCTTTCAGCCTTCTATGTACTCAAAAGATGGGAGAGAATGTGCAAAAGGTAATTCTTCTCCCATAGTTACAATTTTTTTTTGAAACATTTAAGGCTTGCCACAATGTTATTTTTTCTATGAAGGGATGTTGTCTACCGAGATGAAGGGAATCCACTCGAAGATAATCCCATTGACTGACACGGATACAAGAAGAAAGATATCAGATGCACGAAATAAATTAAAATATACCATTTGATGTGCTAAGAAATCGAGCGGAGGACTTGATTTACTTAATACGGGTTTGTGCAATCTTGAATCTGCTATCTTGCAATCTGCCCCCATTGCATGTCAAACTACAGAAGAAGAGCAAGAATCATTCGTTGGTAGCACTATCCCCACCCAAGTTGATATCCTAACACGGACTAACGTTAATGCGAAGGGTACATGCTCGAGAATTAAGAGCCATATAGACAATGACAAGAAGGCAGGGTCGAACAAGATCAAATTAGGGGTTACTGTACGGGTTCCACGCACTTGCAATACATGCAAGGAAGTTGTGTTGCATGACACTGGTAGTTGTCTGAAGAAAAAATGAAGGTGCTTTTGTAAAATCATTGTATCGAAGGTACTATGTGATGCATGTTCCTCTGGTTAGATTCTTAGTTAGTTAACATGTATTGAGTAATGAGTTGAAATACTGATTCAATGGGCTAAGTATGTTCGCCATTGCATCTCTGGAATGTGTGTTGTAAATATAACTACTCCATTTAGGGCTATCTTGATGTTTTCAATGGGTTGGTGCAACATATATGTAACAGCCCAAGTGCAATCCTTGCCATCTTTGTAATATATTCCATGTGGGAACCTTCCATGTATGCCATCATGTGGTTGATTTAATAAATTTGCTTCATGTCACTCTTTTGTTGCATCATGACATCATATCATCATCTCATAGTTTTGCATCATGTTTAGTTTGAAGTGGGTATGTGAGTTAGTGTGTATGTGTGTGCTTGATGTGATGAGTGATGCCACTTGGTGGCTTGACCATGTGGATGAAAACCCAAGATAGTTTCATCAAAAATCCTTCCCCTCCTTTATTCCTCTCTCTATTTTTACCAAGCATTCTTCCTTGCCTTACTTTAATGTTCACCTCTTCTCAACCTCTTCTAAATATTGCCTTCAAAACCTCCTCCAAGTTTCAGCCTTTTTCAAGTTGTTTGGGTTGGATTCAAAAATGCCTCAAGTTTGAACTTAATTCAAACTTGGTATAATTTTCTATCTCTAAAAATCCCCAAACCAATTTTATAAACTCAGGGCTATTTTCATCATCCCAAAACTATTTTTCTTATCCTCTAATTCTTTTCCAATCCTTCCCTGGATTTTATTTTGTTTTGCTGTTTTATTAAAAAGAAAATCCCTTTTCTTTTCGGGAGAGAGAGAGAGAGAGCAGCTCCTCCTGGGCCTCCTCCTCCTCCCTGGCCCAGCTCCTCGCCTCCCCAGCGCAACCCACCTAGCCCATTCAGCGCAGTGACCAGCCCAGGCGACAGGATCATCTCCTACCTCTGTACGGCGCCCATCCAGTAGGTACACGTCGACGCCTCGGTCGATTTGACGGCCGTTCGGCGTCCCTAGCCTCTATATATGATGTCCCCGGTGCCCTAGGGTTTCCCCGCGTTCCATTCCTTCCCTCTCCTCACCCCGCCGCCTCCTGTAAGCCTCTCCCTCGCCATAGCCGTCGCCATGCTCCGGCCGAGCTTCTGCTCGTGCTCGGGGTGACCTCCTCGTCGCACATCCGGCGCTCTGGTGTCGCGGGAAGGAACCGCCGCTACGCTCTCTTCTTCCCCGACGTCCAAGGGAGCGCCAAGGCCCGGATCTTCGCCGCCCCGAGCCTCTTCTTCCTCTTCTTCGCGGACCGCAAGACCACCCGCGCTCGTCGACTCCTCACCAACTTAGATATGAATGTAATGAGCTGTTGCACAACTCCCATTGTGATTTAGTTGCCAAACATTACCCTGTTACTCCACTTGTTAGTGAGACTAAAGCTGGTGTCTGGCTCAGTTTTTTAGCCGAGTTCAACCCATGATTTATTCATATCGGAATTTGGTGCTGGCTGACCATTTACATGTGCAGTTACCAGCCCCAACGACACGGTGCAGCAGTGCAGATCTATCTTCCTGTCAAAGTGATCGCCAGACTATCGTCCAAATTGAATTTGTGCTCTCCACACCCCCTCGAACGCTCACTGTTTTGGCATATTTCCTCAGTAGATAGATCTCCCTTTGAACTCTGTACATTTTTTGCATCCCTCCCTGTTGTTGTAAACAGAAATGTACTGGTATACACTCACAAACATTGGATTTTGTTGCTCATTTGAGGCAAATGTATGAGGGCATGTTTGTATGTTCGCATTTGGCGCAAAATGTATGAGGGCATATTTGGCCTGTGAGGGAGCCTGCGCCTCTGTTGTTTGTTTTTATGGAATAAAAAGAGTTTGTGCTTTGAAAGGAAGTTGGTGACTGAGAGTTTTTGTGTACCTAGCAGATTCATGGATTTTTGTTAGTGTTTGTTCTGTTTGTTACCTACTCCCCCCCTCCGGCCGTCCCATAATACAAGAGCAAGCCATTAAAACCAAAGTTCCATGTGTTATCACCGTCACTTTGTCTTCCGCTCAATGCTCGACGTGTGTTGACTTGACGGAAAGAGAAATAACAATTCTGCTTGCTCCGTTGATCACATGCCGAACACCCACCAATTAAATTTGCCGCCCCTCGATTTTCTGGGACTGGTGTATGAGCGAGTCCGGCGCGCCGTTGCTCGAAGTTCCCCGTCCTTGTCGTACCGGAGCCTGAACACCGTCGCGTAAAACAGGCGCGAGTCTTCAGGCCTGCCGCCCTTCCCTGCCTGATACTCGACGAGGCAGTACGTGCCGCGTCTGACACACGCAAGCGTGGTGCCCATGGTCCTATCCCAGTCCTCACACACAATCTTCTCCTCGACGATCTTCCACGACGGTGGCGAACATACTTAGCCCATTGAATCAGTATTTCAACTCATTACTCAGTACATGTTAACTAACTAAGAATGTAACCAGAGGAACAACCATCACATAGTACCTTCGATACAATGATTTTACAAGAGCACTTTCATTTTTTCTTCGGATTCGGACAACTATGAGTTATATGCAACACAACTTCCTTGCATGTATTGCAAGTGCGTGCATTCCATACAGTAACCCCTAATTTGATCTTCTTCGACCCTGTCTTCTTGTCATTGTCTCTATGGCTCTTATTTCTGGAGTATGTACCACATGCATTGACGTTAGTCGGTGTTAGGATATCAACTTGGGTGGGGATAGTGCTACCAACGAACGATTCTTACTCTTCTTCCGTAGTTTGAGATGCAACGAGGGCAGATTGCAAGATAGCAGATTTGAGATTGCACAAACCCGTATTAAGTAAATCAAGTCTTCCGCTCGATTTCTTAGAACATCCAATGATATCTTCTACTCCCTCTGTCTCATAATGTAAGACGTTTTTTTTTGACACTACACTAGTGTCAAAAAATATCTCATCGGAGGGAGTAATTTGTTTCGTGCATCTGATATCTTTCTTCTTGTATCCATGTCAATGCAGTCAATGGGATTATCTTTGAGTGGATTCCCTTCATCTCCATAGCCAACATCCCTTCATAGAAAAAAAATAACATTGTGACAAGCCTTAAGTGTTTCAAAAATTTCTGTAACTATGGGAGAAGAATTACCTTTTGCACATTCTCTCTCATCTTTTGAGTACATAGAAGGTTGGAAGCTCATTTATCTTTGCACCCCTCAAGAGTCAAGACACGTATGACATGGCAACAAACAATGCCCTTTGACTCAAAGAGCTTGCAAGAACATTTAGCAATCATGGTTGTTGTTTCTAAGTGTACCTCTATTACCTTGTTTTTTCGATGACTTTGATCGCTAATGGACACGATCTGCAAAACCCCCACAGTTGTGGTGTCCTGAACATCACAATGCTCTCTAGCAGCAAATACTTCTGACTGAAACAAGGCAATGACCACGAGTGAAAATTATCCTATCTCGTCGTTTTACTTCCCAACATGTCAGCAATCTAGGTGCGGTATGCATGCTTGTGTGGTCGGCAATTAATTCCTCTTCCCTCTGACTTTTCAAGGCTGTGTCAAACCTAAACCAAAACTCAACAAAAGCAAACTTGCGATGAATGAAATTCTTGAGAAAAATGAGTTTTCACTTTCTGACCTAGAGGTGGTTCTAAGAGCAACTCCAACAGGCGCGCAACGACGCGACACGCTAAAAAAATTATGCAGCGCCGAAATAGCGTTTTTTAGCGCGCCGAAGGGCGCTTGCTCCAGCAGGCGCGCAATTGCAGCTCGAGCGCGCTAAATTTACACTAGCCAAGACCACATATAGCCCATACGATACAAATGAAAACGATAGTTGCAAATATATTACATAAAACTTGAAAACTTTAAAACTCGATAAAACTAAAACTAGATAAACTAGACTACTCTTCATTCTCCTCGTCGTTGTTGGACGTCGTAAGAAACGAATCCGCCCACCGCTCATCGTTCGAGTCCCAGTGCGTGTCCGGCTTCTCCGACTGGGAAATGGCCAATGCCTTGCACCTACGCTTGTCTAGGCGTTCGACACGATGTTGCGCCCTCCTGTTCGCGTAGAACTCATGCTCGGCGACGACGTCCTCCGGGTGAAGGCGGCACCACTCCGCCATGGCGTCCTCGTCCCTCCGGGCGATCATCAGGCTACGGCCCCGACTGCGCTGGGCGCGGCGGTCCGCCTCAATGGCCAGACGCGGGGGAGGCGCGAGCTGCTGCGCATGTTCGGCCGTGAAGACGTCGTCGAAGTTCATTTGCGAACGAAGCCGCCGGAGTTGCTACGCCGCCGCGTCGTACGCGCAGGCGGCCTCATGGGCGGTCTCGTACGTGCCGAGGCCGAGGCGCGTGTTGCCGGAGCGGATCTCGGCGTAGAACATCTCGGACGGGTGTTCCCGGACGCCGCGGTAGCCCGAGCTGCTCCGGGGGCACGGCGGCGACGAGATGCTGGGCGGCGGAGTGCGGGGAGAAGGGGATGGCGAGGCGCGGGGCAGGATGAGTGCACGGAAAAGGCGCGGGATGGAGTGGGCGGAACGCGGGCGCGGCGGCGACGAGACGCTGGGCGGCGGAGCGCGGGGAGAAGGCGGCGGCGAGGCGCGGGGCAGGATGAGCGCAGGGAGAAGGCGCGGGATGGAGTGGGCCGAGCGACCTCGCGCGCGTGAAAAACGCGGTTTTTACCGTGTACGCTTTCTTTTGCGTGTCTATTGGAGTTGCTCTAAAAATACCAGCTAGGGGAATGTTCATGAGGTACGCCGGCACCCATGACCCACGGATCAGGTAACATTTTACGAACCATCATTGGTATGTAAGCCAAAATCTGATACACCTTTTTTGATAGAGCATCCACCACTCATCCATGAAAATTCACAAGCGCGGACGAGCTCGCACGCTCTCGGAATGACTAGGCGCTCGTTTCCTTCGGGATATGGATGTGTCAGGTATTGGCGGCCGTATGGGTTTTCTATAAGATCCTTATTTTTCGGCCGTATGGGTGGTGGCGGACCCACGTGCACAGCGGACAGCCGTTTGCTGGAGGCAGCGACGACGTCCTGGACCGATCTGTGCTGTTGGTCAGGCTTTACACGCAAGACAGTACGTGACGGGCGACCTGTGCACGTCGTCAACTGCGACTGGGGCACACCGAGACCGCTCATTTTGGCCACCGCGCGAATGTGAAGTTGTAAACCTGCTCGATGAAGCTAAAAGAAGTCGTGCCATGCGATCCACTTTCACCATATTTATTTCTACTATGTACGGAGGGTTTCTCTGCCCTGTCATATGATGCTGAGAGAAAGGGTAATTTGAAAAGAATTAAACTATGCAGAGAAGCACCAAGTGTAAGTCACCTACTCTTTGCAGATGATTCATTGTTGCTCCTAGAGGCAAATGCGGCTATTAATGATATTCTAGAGAAGTATGAAGCTTGCTCAGGGCAAGTAATAAACAAGGACAAATCAGCCATCCTTTTCAGCAAGAACACCAACCAAATGCACAAAAGAGAGATGATGGGGGCCATGGGCACCGACGGAGCTACGTGTTACGAAAATCGGCCGTGGCCCGCCCAGCCAGTAGGAAATGTAATGGAGATTGACAGTAAATTGAGCCATCAGAATAAAAATAGTGAACCTTCCTTTGTATCGGCCCGCCCATATTTGCTAGCGTAGCTCCGCCACTGGCCATGGGCATTACAAAAGAAGGCTTGAAAGGGAGATACCTTGGACTATCAGCATACATTGGGAAGGCGAAGTCAAAAGCTTTCCAGTATATAAAGGAAAAAGTGTGGAGTAAGATACAAGGTTGGAAGGAGAGATTTCTATCGAAAGCAGGAAAGGAAATTCTAATCAAGGCAGCAGCTCAAGCGATCCCAGTATACACTATGGTATGTTTTGATTTAACAAAAAGCTTGTGTGATGAACTTAGTTCCATGATAAGTAAATTCTGGTGGAGCCAGATGGACAAAGTAAACAAAGTCCACTAGACTAGCTGGGAGAAGCTCTCAAAACCGAAGAGAGTGGGTGGACTAGGATTCAGGGACCTCCATGCTTTCAACATGGCCATGCTTGCTAAACAAGCATGGCGACTGCTTCAGAACCCGTCCTCATTATGCGCAAAAATATTACAGGCCAAATATCATTCAGGGAACAACATAATCGAAGCGACTCCAAAGAAGGGAATCTCGTATTCATGGCGTAGCATTTTGAAAGGTGTACAACTCCTGAAAAGAGGCATAATTTGGAGAGTCGGAAATGGGCAAAACATCAAAATCTGGACGGACCCCTGGCTCCTAAGAGGAATTACAAGAAGGGTCACCTCATTACGAGGGAGACAAGTGATTTCGAAGGTTGCTGATCTTATAGACCCAACAGTAAATAATTGGGATGTTAACCTTGTGCACCAAACTTTCAATGCAGAGGATTCAAAGATAATTCTGCAGATCCCCATTCATGATCATTTTGATGATTCCATTGCATGGCGTTTCGATAAGAAGGGAATCTTATCAGTGAAGTCAGCCTATAAGGTTGCAGTGGACAATGCAGAACGGGAATCAAGCCATGGGCAAGCATCAAGTTCAAGAAGTAATAGAGAAGCGACTGATTTTGAATGGAAGAAAATATGGGCTTTACCTCTACCAACTAAGGTCCTCCACTTCATTTGGCGTATGGCAACATATAGCCTACCACTGAGAATGAAGTTGAAAAACAGGGGTATGAATGTCGACACTAGATGCCCAATGTGCCTCAGACATGATGAGGATGGTGGCCATTGCTTTCTCAAATGCAAAAAGGTGAAACAACTATGGCGCTCAACACAAATGGAAAATATTAGAAACAAGCTAGTGCCATGCAATGATCCCCTCAGCTTATTTGAAGAATTATTTCATCTTACTGAGGAAGAGAGCATAAAGGTGTGTGTCCTGTTCTGGCTATGGTGGCATGAAGAAATAAAGCTAATGTGGGTGACACAATGAAAACCATTGACGAAATTGTTTCCTCTATTTACTATCATGTCAATATTTCCAGGGATCTCAAGAATCGAAGGAGTGCCTAGAAGCAGAACGCCACGGCAAAATGGTCTCCTCCGCCAAGTACTTTCCTTAAAATAAATATTGATAGTGCGTTTCATGAAGCATCAAATTTTGGATGTTGGGGTTTTACTATGAGAAATGATGAAGGCACACTTTTGGCTGCAGGAGCAGGACACGTGGAACTGGTATCCAGTGCACTCCATGCTGAAGCATTAGCCATGTTGTATGCAATCCATGCAACGGCAAGAATGGGAGGCAATCAAGTTATCTTTGAAACTGACTCAATGATGCTGAAGCAGGCGGCAACAAGCGAAGAGTACGATAAATCTACTCTAGGATCATTGTTTCAGGAGATAAAATTTCAGTTGAATGTTGCTTTTGATTTTGCTAAACTGAATGTATGTCCTAGAATCTGTAACAATGTAGCACACTCTTTAGCTGCATATGGTCATGGCCTAGGGAGTGGCAGGGGTGAGACCTGGTTAGGCTACTTTCCTGAGTTTGTACAAAACTCTGTAACTGGCGATTTAGCCAGATCGTCATCGTAATGGAATACATGGATGTTCCGTTTAAAAAAAAAAGTTTTTTTTTGAACACAGTACAAACGCAATCGCTCACATACACGCGCATACACTCACCCCTATGAACGCACACACGCACACCCTATCCCTATGAGCACCTCCGAGAGACCGAGCCGGCATATCATCTTGAGATTTACGAAGTCACCATAGGCGCCTCGTCGTCGACGGGAACGTCTCCTCCCACTGAATGCGCATCGCCGGAAATCCTGAAATAAATCCAGGAATAAATGCGAGCACCAGGACTTGAACCCTGGTGGGCTGGGGATACCACAGTTCCTCTAACCATCCAACCACAGGTTGGTTCGCAAAAAAAAAAAAAAAAAAAAAAAAAGAAGTCTTGCCATGCGATTGTGAAAGTAGAGTAGACCATATCGAAGTCATACGACACAAACAGAGACTCGATGTCCATCACATATCAGGCTAATAGTCTTGCCATGCGATTGAGACGCACTCATACACAGGTACTGGAACTTGATAAACTTATTCGTGTGTGCAAAGCTAGCTAGCTACTCCATCCATGCAGCTTGATTGATTGTAGTACGAGCAGCTTCCTGCCTGCTGCTGCATATGCACGGAATGCTTGCTTGCGGCTGCATTAGATGGGTTCGCCGGCTTCTTGCTGCATCTATTGGCAGTAGATGGATTCACCCGCAGCTTGCTGATGCATCTACACGGAATGTCTCGTGCTGTTGCGCGCAACTGGCAAGACGATGAGTCGACGGCCGTCGATGAGGCAAGCTGCCAAAGGATGGAAGGAGCAAGATATGTTCGAATACCATGTAAGTTTTGCTATTGGTTTTTTCTCAACAAGAAAGAAACTGTACTTTTAGTTTGAAAATTGCCCCCTCCCCCCTGATTACTTGCCACGCTCCGCCACTGGTTCTAGTGGCAAGATGTGGTACTTAGAGCATCTACAGCCGGACCTAGCAAATCAGACCCCTTAAACGCCCGCGGACGCGCCCGGTCAGTGACCGGGCGTGTCCGTTTTGAGCCCCTATAATTTGGTCCGCGCAGCCATACTTCTCATTTTTCTTCTCATATGTCCGGTCACTTGCACGTGATTGGTGGAGAAAAAGAGAGAGAAAGAAAATAATGAATAAGAAAAGAGAAAAGGTGGTCCGGAGTGGGGTCGCGTCCTACGTGGCGGACTGACCGGGCGTGTCCGGACGCGTCCGCGAGCCCTCATATCGTCCCCATATTTGAGATGGATATGAGGGGTGCCGGTCAGTCCGGGCGTTTGAGACGGATATGAGGGGTCCGGTTGGGTCGCATTTTTGTGACCGATCAGTGACCGGGAGGGCGTTCCGGCCGTTTGAGGAGCATATAGGGGGTCCGGCTGTAGATGCTCTTACAGGTGTTGGGAGGAGGAGTCTTGAGCACGACACCATCGAAGTCTTGCATATAGTGATACTTACAAGATGTGGTATTTATTCATCATTGTACACTGCATAATGTGCTCCTGTAAAATGAACTAACTAATACATGCCATACAACAGGAAGAATACTACTCATATCACCGTCAGGTTTCAGGCAAATGGAAGAAAATTATAATCGAAAATTACAACCATGAAGTGCAGTTCATCAAGCTATAATCATATTATTTCAGGAGTTGGCATGGTGTTACCTATAATCTAATTCTGAGTTTGCCTTACCGAGCCGCCGCAGACAATTTCCTGCATACACTTCATTCATTCGACGTTCAGTCGGCTCTTCCGGTATCTCATACCAAAGCTAATTTCCCAGAACCAGAAGTACTAGTTGTAATAACCATATATGCTTCTCACAGTGAGTCGAATGAAATACCAACTGTCGGAACAACTACTGTTTCGATTCTTTTTTTCAGCAAATGCTCTGAAGCTCTTCTCCAGTGCGCCAGTGCGCTTAGCCTGCCGGCGCACGGCGGTCGCTCCAGTCATGCTCCGCCAACCCGTATCCTGAAGCGTCCAACTACAACTTCAGCAATGACACCGTGGACAGACTTGCCACACTACTAAACGGCTAACACACATTAATTAGACGACAGAGTAGCAGCAGAATTACTGAACAAACCTTTTTGTCCAGCCAGGCGTTTGTGGGCCATCTCTCAGCGTCGAGTGATCGGAGTCCGCCGCAGATGCACCTCGCGACTACCGCAGCGCCCACATCACTTCCATCGACGCAATCACCGGCGTGACTCAACAGATTCAACGCCACATCATTGGAAGCCTCCTTGTCAAGCAGTTTGTCTCCCCGCACCCAAAGTCAGCACCAGAAACCTCCGCAAACATCTAATATCCAAACTAGAAGTAACTCAGAATCAGATCCGAATTCATCTCTCAGGGCTAAGCAACTTACCTGTTGACTGGATCTGAAAGGATTTCGAATCCATCCGTCTCCCCTAGAATCGCCTCCATAGCAGTGCTCTGCCGCCGCACACGGAAAGGCATCCGAGGTTAATACCGCGCCGTGAATGTAGACGGTCCAGAAGACGACATGAAAATCTTGTACCACTGGTACACCTCCGTTCACCCATGCCCCCCACAGCCGCCGTCAGCTGTCACCTACGTTGTATATTGGATTCCTATTGCCCTACAGGCTGCCGGTATTGTCACTGCACACATCCCTCGACTTGTACCGCCCGTTTAGATAACAGGAGCGCGCGAGCCCGTGTGCTCTATCGCCGTTTTCCATCCACCACACTAGCAAGTATCAAATTGAGAAGGGAAAACCTAGGATATATGGTGATGGAATGGGGGGGCGATTGATGAAGTGTGATACCTTTGTTTCAGAGGCCGGGAGGAACTGTTGATTCCTGAGCTGACGGGTGCTATTCCAATAGCTGGTGTGCGTCGAAATCGAATAGGAAAGGACGACCTGTGTGGTTGACGGCTATGCGGGGGGAGGTGTGTGCTATGCGTGGTGAGAAGGGGATCTGCGCGGTGAGGTTGCTGTGATGCGCGACAACGAGGTGAGAGGGAGGTAGGTGGTGAGTGGCTAGATCAGAGAGAACCGCGAGGCCGGGGAAGGTTCCCGCAAGGTGAGGGGAGAAGGGAAATCGGGAGGGATTGCAGGCGAGTGATTAGGAAGGCTGGGAGCGGAAATTCGATATGGCTCATACTACCATATGATACCATTATCTCATTCATTTTTTTTTGCGGGAAATATGGGAGCTTTTATTCAACAAATGCGGTCCTCGAACAGTCAGCTATGAGGCTGCTGACGAGGAACGAGGGTACAAAGTCTAGCCAACCATCAGTGACCATCAGCGTACATGCACGCTTAGCACAGAGATGGGCCAGTAAATTTGCTGAACGAGTTACATGCTGAATGACAAAAACTTGAAAAGATGAAGATAGCTCTCCTATTTCGGCAAGAATCGGTGCCACAACTGAACGATCATTGTGGCGAGTGTTCCAGAGGTTAACCAACGTAAGACAGTCAGTCTCCATTATCACATGAGATAATCTTCCAAGATTTGCAAAGACCACACCTTCTCTAAGTGACAACGCCTCCATGATCAAAGGATCCGTGATCCCTTCATGTGGTTTGCTCCAAGCACCAACAAAGCTAGTCGGTGATCTAGCTACACCACCTGCACCTCCCTTTCCAACGTCATGGCTGATTGCAGCATCAACGTTGATTTTTATGAGTGGAGGTTCCGGCGGCCTCCAGCCATGCCCTGGAAGGATGGATACTTGTTGCAATGGAATTTCTAGAAGAGCCAGGTCCTCCTTCATCCTTCGAATCATTGCTGCAGGTTCCAACCGCTCCTTTTCATGTGTCCATTTGTTTCTTGAGGTCCATATTGCCCACATCACCGAGACAATTTTTGCTCTATCTTGTTTTGAGAAACGAGTGTCACATATAATATCACGCGCCCATGTGTCCGGGTGCAATCTGGGAAGTTTAAAATGAAACCATACTTGAGCTTCCTCCCAGAACCTGCTAGCATGGGAGCAGTGGATAAGAGCATGCATTAAGTCTTCCTCCACGGCAAGACATATTTTGCATGTACTGAACTCCTTAATATCCTTCTTTTCAGAGTTATCAGGTAAGATACCATTCAGTACCCGCCACTAAAAAACCCTGATTTTTGGCACTACTTTGAGCTTCCAGGGCGATGTCCATAGCTGTCTTTCATCATGTGAGGTGCTTGTAGCCGTCCCTTCCTCTTGAGCAAATCGTTGTTTACGAGTCATTAGAGTGCGGTACGCCGACTTGACAGTATAAACACCTGAATTCTCGGGAGCCCAGGCTTGAAAATCTTCGCCACCACCATTCCGAATAGGGATGTTCAGAATTGCATCAGCATCAGGTGACGAGAACGTTTGACGCACTAGATCGTGTTTCCATGCCCAGTTATCCACATTAATTAGTTCATTTACACGCATGAGCGTGGTGTTTTCTGGTTTGAACATGGGCTTCATCTTCGTGGTCTCCGGAATCCACCTATCCTCCCAAATGGAGATGGTCGACCCATCCCCAACGCGCTTTATCAAACCCACCTTAAGAGCTTCACGACCAGCAACAATGGAGCGCCATATAGGGGATGCAGATTTTGGAACTGTTGCGTTCATGAAGTCAGTGTCAGGGAAATACCTAGTCTTGAGGACCTGTTGGGGATATTACCCCGCGGTATAACCCGGCCTGAAGTATGACCCAGCCGGGACTTGACGACTCACTGCTACGCCAGCCGAGCTTGGCGACTCATTGGTTACCCGGCTGGAGGTATGACCCGGCAGGAGGTATGACCCGGCCCATTGTATGGCGGCTCATAGGTCACCTCTATTACCGGGTCACAGGACGACCAGGCCCAAGGCCCAGCGTGTAAGCCGGCGCGAGGCGGCTCACAGAGAAGGCCCAAAAGAGAGGAAGGATTACCTCATAAAGGAAACAAGACCCGGATTAGGACTCAAGAGAGACTAGTCCTAATCCTACTCCCAGTAGGACTCTACATGTAAACCTACCCCTTCCACTTATATAAGGAGGGGTAGAGCACCCCTAGAGGGACAACTTCAAGTCATTAGAGATAGACAGATTAGAGGCTCTCGAGATTAGAGGTAGCGATCCCGCACCCTTGTAATCGAGATCATCATCATCATCAATATAGACACAAAGCAGGACGTAGGCTTTTACCTCCATCGGAGGGGCCGAACCTGGGTAAACTCGCGTCTCTCGATTCTGACCAACCTCTCTCAAGCCGCCACATAGTTGCGATGGCCTCACACCTAAGTTCTCTCAAGAGGACATCTTGCCGTGACAAAACCACGACAGGACCCGAGAACATAATGAATCCGGCTTTGTCATCAGTCTCCATCCATGCTTCCCTAGCAGAGCGAGATTAAAGCTCTCGAGGTCCCTAAAGCCCATTCCTCCTGAAACCTTTGGGGGATGCAAGCTTGTCCCATGATACCCAACGCATCGATCTTCCATCAAGGGAACTGCTCCACCAATACTTACCCATACTCGAAGTAATGCCCTTACAAACTTTCTTAGTCAAACGAAAATAGCTCATGCTGAATGTTGGGATTGCTTGGACCACTGATTTCAAGAGAGTCTCTCTACCTGCACAAGCAAGCTTTTTTGCTGACCAACCTTGGATCTTGCTCCTAGCTCTCTCACCAATATGATCAAAGGTGCCACCGGTTATCCTACCCACTGCCGTGGGTAGACCCAAATATTTTTCACTGAATGTCTCAACAAGAATACCCAGTCTTTGTTTCACAATATGCCTCACCTGCCTTGGTGAATTGGAGCTAAAAAAGATTGCACTTTTATCCTTATTTACACATTGACCTGAACATGCTGCATAGATTTGTATTAGAGTATATTCGGCCTGTTTAGTTTTGGTAGTTTGAATTGTAATCTATCTCTTCTATACTTGGACTCCAAGACTTTGTACTTATATAAACAGCCCATTGAGGGATCAATCTATATACAATTATCATCAATTATCATGGTATCAGACGCCTAGGTTTCCGCCCTCGGCATGGCTTCGCCGCCAACTCCTCCCTCGCTGCCGCCGCGGCGGCTCTACACCACCACCGACTTCCGCGCCGCCGGCGCGGCTCCTCTACCTTCTTCAAACCCTACCCAAAAACCTACTCCACCCCAACCACCTCAGCCCCGACCTGTTGCTCCACCACCACCGACGCCTCCTCCACCACCACCGGCTGCACCACCGGCGGCTCCTCCATCGGCCGCTGCCTCCACGTCTTGGCAGCCTCAACAAGACCCATGGACTGGTCTAGTTCAGGCGTGGCCCATGCCCTGGACTGCGCCGTCTCCCTACGTCGCTCCTCCCACGTACACCGGCAACTGGAGCCCGGGCCTTCGCCCTGCTACCGGTGCTCCCGGCCTCTTTGGTTCGCGGCCACCGCCTCATGTCTACACTGCCACGACCTCTCCATCGACTGCCGTCCAAGGAGCACACCACGGCTACCTGCCGGTACCCTATGCGTCCTACGCCTACGGCCCTGCTTCACCCATGCCGTATGCGCACGCGCCTGTGGCCGCACCGCCAGCTACTCTTCAACAGCCCGCCTGGGATCACGCCGCCTTCATCGCCGCCATGAACAACTTTACACTCAATAACCAAGGTACGGATTGGATTTTCGATTCTGGTGCATCCTCGCATATGTCTTCAAATATGGATATTCTGTCAGCTTGTTTTCCTTCCGCTTATTCTTCCATCACCATAGGCGACGACTCCCTTGTTCCCGTTTCTTGCACCGGTCACTCTTCCATACAAACAGATCATGCCAATTTTCAACTACGCAATATTCTTGTTGTTCCTTCTTTAATCAAAAACCTTATTTCTGTTCGCCAATTTACCATCGATAATCTTGTCATTCTAGCATTTGATCCTTTTGGTTTATCTGTGAAGGATCTGAGAACGGGGACACTTCTCGCTCGCTTCTGATAGTTTGGAGAATAATAACTTGTATTGATTGGGGCCTCAAAGGGCTGTTTATATAGATTACAAGACTTGGGCTCCAAGACTAATAGAGATAGATTACAATTCCAAACCTTGTCGGATATGGTAACGTAACCGACCTATACTCTAATATCCCCCCGCAGTCTCAGCGTCAGGAGTAACGATGTTGAGACTAGAGCGTATGTCGGTGAAAGATGCAGTCGGAAGTCCTTTGGTGAAAATGTCAGCAAATTGAGCACTGGTAGGTACATGAAGAACGCGAACCTCGCCAAGAGCCACCTTCTCTCGAACGAAGTGTATGTCAATCTCAATATGCTTGGTGCGACGATGCTGAACTGGATTGGAAGCCATGTATACTGCGGAGATGTTATCACAATAAACGATGGTGGCACGATCCAGTGGGCGATGAAGTTCTACGAGAAGCTGACGCAGCCACACCGCTTCAGCCACAGCATGAGCAACCGACCTATACTAAGCCTCAGCAGAAGACCTGGAAACTGTTGCCTGCCTGTTAGAACACCAAGAAACAAGATTATCACCCAAATAAACACAAAATCCGGATGTGGACCGTCGAGTATCTGGACAACCTGCCCAGTCTGCATCAGAATAAACTGTCAAGCTTGTCGGGGAAGAAGAATTAATGAGAAGACCATGATCAAGAGTTCCTTTTAAATAGCGAAGAATGCGGTGGACGTGAGCAAGGTGAGGAGCACGAGGATCATGCATAAAAAGACAGGCTTGCTGAACGGAGTAGGAAATGTCGGGCCTAGTGAGAGTGGCATATTGGAGAGCACCAGTGATGCTACGATACAAAGTGGGATCAGAAATTGGATCACCATCAGCCGACAACTTGGCACCAACGTCGGCCGGTGTACGAGTGGGTTGACAATCAGACATACCAGCACGAGAAAGCAAGTCTAAAAGATAGGATCGTTGAGAGAGAAAAAGAGAAGATTTTGTACGAGAAACGGTAACGCCAAGAAAATGATGAAGAGGACCAAGATCAGTCATGGAAAATTCATGATTAAGAGAAGAGATTATATGTTGAAGAAAAGAGTCAGAGCTAGCCGTGAGAACTATATCATCAACATAGAGCAAGAGATAGGCAATGTGGGAAGATGAGCGAAAAATAAATAAGGAAGAATCAGATTTGGAGGGAATGAAGCCTACTGTTTGAATAAAGGTAGCAAAACGTTGAAACCATGCACGAGGAGCTTGTTTAAGACCATAAAGAGATTTGTGAAGAAGACAAACAGAATTGGGAGAAGAGGGATCCTCAAAACCAGATGGTTGCTGACAATAAACAGTTTCATTAAGAGTGCCGTGAAGAAAAGCATTTTTAACGTCTAGCTGATGAATGGGCCAAGAGGAGGAAACAGCAAGACTAAGAACAACTCGAATAGTACTGGGTTTAACAACAGGAGAAAAAGTTTCATCAAAATCAATGCCCTGTTGCTGAGAGAAACCACGACACACCCATCTGGCTTTGTAACGAGCAAGAGTGCCATCAGAATGAAATTTATGATGAAAAACCCATTTTCCAGAAACAACATTAACGCCAGTAGGTGTGGGAACAAGAGTCCATGTATTATTTTGCTGAAGAGCGGTAAATTCATCGCGCATAGCTGAGAGCCAAAGAGGATCAAGAAGAGCTCGTTTGTAAGAAGAGGGAATAGGAGAAAGGGCCGAGGTTGCCGGGGTTGCCGTGCTTGGCGAAGCCGTGGTTGCCGGGGTTGCCGGACTGGACGGACGTGCCGGGGTTGGGGTGGCTGTGAGGTTGAGGCGTTTGGTGGGTAGAAGAAATCCGCGTTTGCCGCGGGTGCACATGACGTGATCATTTGTGGTTGGTGGAATGGGGACGGCGTTGGGTGGTAGTGGTGGCGGGGAGGTTGGCGGTGCCGAGGTTGCCGGGGTCGCCGGACTTGTCTGGCGTGCCGGGCTTGCCGGGACCGTGCTTGCCGGGTCTGCTGGTGGCGTGGTTGCCAGGCTTGCCGGACTTGCAGGGTCCGGACTTGTCGGTTCCTGGCTTGCCGGGCCCGGGCTTGCCGGGCCTGTCGGTGCTGTGATTGTCGAGCTAGCCAGACTTGCCGGGTTTGGGCTGGCCGGTCGGGCCGGTGCCAGGCCTGTCGGGCTGCCCAGGCTTGCCGGCCTTGCCGCGGGAGAGGGAGTGGTTGTAGGGATTGATGCGGTGTGAGTGACAGAAAAAGGAAACGTGTTTTCATCAAATGTGACGTGGCGAGAGACAAACACGCGACCAGAAGATGGATCAAAACAGCGATATCCTTTGTGATCATCAGAAAGACCAAGATGAATGCAAGGAAGTGAACGGGGTTCGAGTTTGTTGGAGGCGGTAGAGGCAGTGTTCGGGAAACAAAGACAGCCAAAAACATGGAAAAAAGAATAATCGGGATGAGAGAGAAAAGGAGATTGAAAAGGCGAATAAAGAGGACAAGTCTTAGTGGGACGAATATTTAGAAGTAGAGTGGCAGTGCGGAGGGCTTTGGCCCAAAAACGAGAGGGTAGAGAAGCTTGTAGGAGCAAGGTGCGAAGAATATCATTAATGGAGCGAAGAGAACGTTCAGCTTTACCGTTTTGAGGGGAGGTATATGTTGGAAATATGCCCTAGAGGCAATAATAAATTGGTTATTATTATATTTCCTTGTTCATGATAATCGTTTATTATCCATGCTATAATTGTATTGATTGGAAACTCAAATACATGTGTGGGTACATAGACAACACTGTGTCCCTAGTAAGCCTCTAGTTGACTAGCTCGTTGATCAAAGATGGTTAAGGTTTCCTAGCCATTGACATGAGATATCATTTGATAACGGGATCACATCATTAGGAGAATGATGTGATGGACAAGACCCAAACTACGAACATAGCATATGATCGTGTCAGTTTATTGCTATTGTTTTCTGCATGTCAAGTATCTGTTCCTATGACCATGAGATCATGCAACTCCCTGACATCGGAGGAGTACCTTGTGTGTATCAAACGTCGCAACGTAACTGGGTGACTATAAAGGTGCTCTACAGGTATCTCCGAGGGTGTCTGTTGGGTTGGCATGGATCAAGACTGGGATTTGTTACTCCGTATGACGGAGAGGTATCTCAGGGCCCACTCGGTAATACAACATCACAATGAGCCTTGCAAGCAATGTGACTAAAGTGTTAGCCACGAGATCTTGTATTACGGAACGAGTAAAGAGACTTGCCGGTAACGAGATTGAACTAGGTATAGAGATACCGACGATCGAATCTTGGGCAAGTAACATACCGAAGAACAAAGGGAACAGCATACGGGATTAATTGAATCCTTGACATAGAGGTTTGACCGATAAAGATCTTCGTAGAATATGTAGGAGCCAATATGGGCATCCAGGTCCCGCTATTGGTTATTGATCGTAGAGGTGTCTCGGTCATGTCTACATAGTTCTCGAACCCGCAGGGTCTACACACTTAACGTTTGGTGACGATTAGTATAGTTGAGTTATTATGTTGGTGACCGAAGGTTGTTCGGAGTCCCGGATAAGATCCCGGACATGACGAGGATCTCCGGAATAGTCCGGAGGTAAAGATTGATATATGTGATAATAGTGTTTTGATCTCCGGAAGGGTTCCGGAATTCGCCGGAAGAAGTTTCGGATGTTTACCGAAGTGTTCGGGTGCGAGAACACTTTATATGGGCCAAGGGATAAAAGCCCACGAGGTATTTGAAAGTGCAAAAGTAGTTTTGCTGCCGCGTAAGCGGTACTACCGCTTGTTGAAGCGGTACTACCGCCCGAGCGGTACTACCGCTTGTGTGAAGCGGTACTACCGCCCAAGCGGTACTACCGCTTGTGTGAAGCGGTACTACCGCTTGTGCGCGGTACTGCAGGGATCCGAGTTGGACTCTTTCCCTGCGGGCCAAACCGACCTTGTGCGGGCAAAACCGACCTGGAGGAGGCTTTTACTCCAAGTTTAGACCCCAAGGCTCAACATATAAATAGAGGGGCAGGGCTAGCACACGGGACACATCAAGATTTCCCCAAGCCGTGTGCGGCAACCCTAACCCTCTAGTTCCTCCGTCATAATCTCCGTAGCGCTTGGCGAAGCCCTGCAGAGATTGTTCCTCACCACCATCACCACGCCGTCGTGCTGCTGGAACTCAACCACTACTTCACCATCGCTTGCTGGATCGAGGAGGTGAAGGTGTCATCAAGCCGTACGTGTGTTGAACGCGGAGGTGCCGTCCGTTCGGCGCTAGTTCGTGATCGGATCGAGGGACGACTTGCGATTTGGATCGCGGAGACGTTCGACTACATCAACCGCGTTTCTTAAACGCTTCCGCTTAGCGATCTACAAGGGTATGTAGATTCACTCTCCCTCTCGTAGATGCTCATCACCATGGATAGATCTTGCGTGTGCGTAGGAAAATTTTTGTTTCCCATGCAACGTTCCCCAACAGTGGCATCATGAGCCAGGTCTATGCGTAGATGAGATCTCGAGTAGAACACAAACGAGTTGTGGGCGTGGGTGTATACATATTGCTTGCCGTTACTAGTTGATATTTGATTCGGCGGTACTGTGAGATGAAGCGGCCCGGACCGACATTACGCGTACGCTTACGCGAGACAGGTTCCTTCAACTAACATGTAACTTCGTTGCATAAAGATGGCTAGCGGGTGTCTGTGTCTCTCACTTTAGTTGAATCGATTTCAATGAAGAGGGTTCTTTTAGAAGATCAAAAAGCAATCACTACACCACGTTGTGGTTTTGCGTAGGTAAGAACGGTTCTTGCAAACCCGTAGCAGCCACGTAAAATTTGCAACAACAATTAGAGGACGTCTAACTTGTTTTTGCAGGGTATGTTGTGATGTGTTATGGCCAATTACATGATGAGATATATGTGATGTATGAGATGATCATGTGTTGTATAGAATATCACGACTTGCATGTCGATGAGTACGGCAACTGGCAGGAGCCATAGAGTTGTCTTTAATTATTGTATGACCTGTGTGTCAATCATTAAGCGCTATGTAATGCTTTACTTTATCGCTAAACGTTAGCAATAGTCATGGGAGCAACAGTCGGCGCGACAACCTCATGGCGACACGTTGATAGAGATCAAGATGATGGAGATCATGGTGTCATGCCGGTGACGATGGAGATCATGCCGGTGCTTTGGAGATGGAGATCAAAAGCACAAGTTCATGGCCATATCATGTCACTTATGATTTGCATGTGATGTTAATCCTTTTATGCATCTTATTTTGCTTAGGACGACGGTAGCATTATAAGGTGATCCCTCACTTAAATTTCAAGATAAATTGTGTTCTCCCCGAGTGTGCACCGTTGCGAAAGTTCGTCGTTTCGAGACACGCCGTGATGATCGGGTGTGATAGACTCCACGCTCACATACAACGGGTGCAAGCCATGTTGCACACGCGGAACACTCGGGTTAAACTTGACGAGCCTAGCATGTACAGACATGGCCTCGGAACACAAGAGACCGAAAGGTCGAACATGAGTCATATAGTAGATATGATCAACATGAAGATGTTCACCATTGAAACCACCTCGACTCACGTGATGATCGGACTTGAGTTGGTGGATTTGGATCATGTTACACTCGAATGACCGGAGGGATGTCAATTTGAGTGGGAGTTTTTAAAGTAATATGATTAATTAAACTCATTATCTTGAACAATAGTCTAAGTTGTCTTTGCTATATTTATGTTGTAGATCATGGCTCGCGCAGTAGCACCCCTGAATTTTAATGCGTTCCTAGAGAAAGCTAAGTTGAAAGATGATGGAAGTAACTTTGTGGACTGGGCCCGTAATCTAAGGATTATCCTTACGGCTTCCCAGAAGGCTTATGTCCTTGATGCACCGCTTGGTGATCCACCCGCTCCAGTTGAGTCTCTAGACGTTGTGAACGCCTGGCAGGCTCGTTCTGATGATTACTCAATAGTTCAATGTGCAATGTTGTATGGCTTAGAACCGGGACTTCAAAGACGTTTTGAACGTCATGGAGCATATGAGATGTTCCAGGAGTTGAAGTTTATCTTTCAGAAGAATGCCCGAATCGAGAGATATGAGATCTCCGATAAGTTCTATACTTGCAAGATGGAGGAGAACGGGTCTATCAGTGATCACGTGCTCAGAATGTCTGGGTACTCCACCCGTCTGGCTGAATTGGGGATGCCCCTTCCGCCAGAGGCTATCACTGACAGAGTTCTTCAATCATTGCCACCTAGCTACAAGAGCTTCGTGTTGAACTATAACATGCACGGAATGAACAAGTCAGTCGCCGAGCTGTTTGCGATGCTGAAAGCCACTGAGTCTGAAATTCAGAAGGAGCATCAAGTGTTGATGGTCAATAAAACCACTAGTTTCAAGAAAAATGGCAAGGGTAAGAAGGGTAAATCTAAGAAGGGTGGCAAAGCAGTTGCTGCTCCTGTGAAGAAACCCAAGGCTGGACCCAAACCAGAAACTGAGTGCTTTCATTGCAAGGGAACTGGACACTGGAAGCGGAACTGCCCCAAGTATTTGGCTGACAAGAAGGCGGCCAACAACAAACAAGGTATATATGATATACATGTTATTGATATGTTCCTTACCAACCCTCGTTGTAGTGCCTGGGTATTTGATACCGGTGCAGTTGCTCATATTTGCAACTCTAAACAGGAACTGCGGAATAGACGGAGGCTGGCGAAGGACGAAGTGACGATGCGCGTGGGAAATGGTTCCAAGGTTGATGTGATCGCCGTCGGCACGCTCGCTCTTCGATTACCGTCGGGATTAGTGATGAACCTAAATAAGTGTTATTTGGTGCCTGCGTTAAGCATGAACATTATATCTGGATCTTGTTTATTGCAAGACGGTTACTCATTTAAATCAGAGAATAATGGTTGTTCTATTTATATGGGTAATATCTTTTATGGTCATGCACCCAATGTAAGCGGTTTATTCTTATTGAATCTCGATAGTGATGATACATATGTTCATAACATTGATGCCAAAAGATGTAGGATTGATAATGATAATACCACTTTCTTGTGGCACTGCCGTTTAGGTCATATTGGCGTAAAACGCATGAGGAAGCTCCATGCTGATGGACTTTTGGAGTCACTTGATTTTGAATCACTTGACACATGTGAGCCATGCCTCTTGGGCAAGATGACTAAAAACGCCGTTCTCTGGAACAATGGAACGGGCAAGTGACTTATTGGAAATCATACATACTGATGTGTGCGGTCCAATGAGCATTGAGGCGCGCGGTGGTTATCGTTACTTTCTCACCTTCACTGATGACTTAAGTAGATATGGGTATATTTACTTAATGAAACACAAGTCTGAAACGTTTGAAAAGTTCAAACAATTTCAGAGTGAAGTTGAGAATCATCGTAACAAGAAGATTAAATTCCTACGATCTGATCGAGGAGGAGAATATCTGAGTTATGAGTTTGGCAGTCTCTTAAGACAACGTGGAATTGTTTCACAACTGACACCGCCTGGAACACCACAGCGTAATGGTGTGTCCGAACGTCGTAATCGAACTTTATTGGATATGGTGCGATCTATGATGTCTCTTGCCGATTTGCCACTATCGTTTTGGGGTTATGCATTAGAGACAGCTGCATTCACTTTAAATAGGGCACCATCGAAATCCTTTGAGACAACGCCATATGAACTTTGGTTTGGCAAGAAGCCAAAGCTGTCGTTTCTTAAAATTTGGGGATGTGATGCTTATGTCAAAAAGCTTCAGCCTGAAAAGCTGGAACCCAAAGCGGAGAAATGCGTCTTCATAGGATACCCAAAAGAGACAGTTGGGTATACCTTCTATCTCAGATCCGAAGGCAAAGTGTTTGTCGCTAAAAACGGAACATTTCTTGAGAAAGAGTTTCTCTCGAAAGAATTGAGTGGGAGGAAGATAGAACTTGATGAGGTTGTTGAACCTTTACTTCAACCTGAGAGTAGCGCAGTGCAGAAAGTTGTTTCTGTGGAGCCTACATTAGCTGAAGAGGAAGTTAATGATGATGATCATGAAGCTTTGGATCAAGTTACTATCGAACCTCGTAGGTCGACAAGGACGCGTACTGCTCCCGAGTGGTACGACAACCCTGTCTTAGAGGTCATGTTGTTAGACAACGATGAACCTACGAGCTATGGAGAAGCGATGATGGGCCCGGATTCCGAGAAGTGGTTAGAGGCCATGAAATCCGAGATGGGATCCATGTATGAAAACAAAGTATGGACTTTGGAAGTATTACCTGAAGGGCGTAAGGCCATTCGGAACAAATGGATCTTTAAGAGGAAGACGGACGCGGATGGTAATGTCACCGTCTATAAAGCTCGACTTGTGGCAAAGGGTTTTTCACAAGTTCAAGGAGTTGACTACGATGAGACCTTCTCACCCGTAGCGATGCTTAAGTCCGTCAGAATCATGTTAGCAATAGCTGCCTTTTTCAATTATGAAATTTGGCAGATGGATGTCAAAACAGCATTCCTTAACGGTTTCCTTAAGGAAGAGTTGTATATGATGCAACCAGAAGGTTTTGTCGATCCAGAGAATGCTGACAAAGTTTGCAAACTCCAGCGATCCATTTATGGACTGGTGCAAGCATCTCGGAGTTGGAATCTTCGCTTTGATGAAGTGATCAAAGCGTTCGAGTTTATGCAAGTTTACGGAGAAGCTTGTATTTACAAGAAAGTGAGTGGGAGCTCTATAGCGTTTCTAATATTATATGTGGATGACATATTGCTGATTGGAAACAATATAGAAATGTTGGAAAGCGTGAAGGAATATTTGAACAAGAGTTTTTCAATGAAGGACCTAGGAGAAGCTGCTTTCATATTAGGCATCAAGATCTATAGAGATAGATCAAGACGCTTAATAGGACTTTCACAAAGCACATACCTTGATAAGATTTTGAAGAAGTTCAAAATGGATCAGTCCAAGAAGGGGTTCTTGCCTGTTTTGCAAGGTGTGAAGTTGAGTAAGACTCAATGCCCAGTGACTGCAGAAGATAGAGAAAAGATGAGTGTCATCCCCTATGCTTCAGCCATAGGCTCTATTATGTATGCAATGCTGTGCACAAGACCCGATGTCAGCCTTGCCATAAGTATGGTCGGAAGGTTTCAAAGTGATCCAGGAATGGAACACTGGACGGCGGTCAAGAATATCCTGAAGTACCTGAAAAGGACTAAGGACATGTTTCTCGTTTATGGAGGTGATCAAGAGCTCGTCGTAAAGGGTTACGTCGATGCAAGCTTTGACACTGATCCGGATGACTCTAAGTCTCAAACCGGATACGTATTTATTCTTAATGGGGGTGCGGTTAGCTGGTGCAGTTCCAAGCAAAGCGTGGTAGCTGATTCTACATGCGAAGCGGAGTACATCGCAGCCTCGGAGGCGGCGAAGGAAGGTGTCTGGATGAAGGAGTTCATGACAGATCTTGGAGTAGTGCCTAGTGCGCTTAACCCAATGACTCTGTTTTGTGATAACATTGGTGCCATTGCTCTAGCCAAGGAACCAAGATTTCACAAGAGGACCAGACACATAAAGCGACGCTTCAATTCCATCCGCGATTACATCAAGGAGGACGACATAAATATTTGCAAAGTACACACGGATCTGAATGTTGCAGATCCGATGACTAAACCTCTTCGAAGGGCTAAACATGAACAACACCAGAACTGCATGGGTGTTCGATTCATTACAATGTAAATCACATAGTGATGTGAACTAGATTATTGACTCTAGTGCAAGTGGGAGACTGTTGGAAATATGCCCTAGAGGCAATAATAAATTGGTTATTATTATATTTCCTTGTTCATGATAATCGTTTATTATCCATGCTATAATTGTATTGATTGGAAACTCAAATACATGTGTGGGTACATAGACAACACTGTGTCCCTAGTAAGCCTGTAGTTGACTAGCTCGTTGATCAAAGATGGTTAAGGTTTCCTAGCCATTGACATGAGATGTCATTTGATAACGGGATCACATCATTAGGAGAATGATGTGATGGACAAGACCCAAACTACGAACATAGCATATGATCGTGTCAGTTTATTGCTATTGTTTTCTGCATGTCAAGTATCTGTTCCTATGACCATGAGATCATGCAACTCCCTGACATCGGAGGAGTACCTTGTGTGTATCAAACGTCGCAACGTAACTGGGTGACTATAAAGGTGCTCTACAGGTATCTCCGAGGGTGTCTGTTGGGTTGGCATGGATCAAGACTGGGATTTGTTACTCCGTATGACGGAGAGGTATCTCAGGGCCCACTCGGTAATACAACATCACAATGAGCCTTGCAAGCAATGTGACTAAAGTGTTAGCCACGAGATCTTGTATTACGGAACGAGTAAAGAGACTTGCCGGTAACGAGATTGAACTAGGTATAGAGATACCGACGATCGAATCTCGGGCAAGTAACATACCGAAGAACAAAGGGAACAGCATACGGGATTAACTAAATCCTTGACATAGAGGTTCGACCGATAAAGATCTTCGTAGAATATGTAGGAGCCAATATGGGCATCCAGGTCCCGCTATTGGTTATTGATCGTAGAGGTGTCTCGGTCATGTCTACATAGTTCTCGAACCCGCAGGGTCTACACACTTAACGTTTGGTGACGATTAGTATAGTTGAGTTATTATGTTGGTGACCGAAGGTTGTTCGGAGTCCCGGATAAGATCCTGGACATGACGAGGATCTCCGGAATAGTCCAGAGGTAAAGATTGATATATGTGATAATAGTGTTTTGATCTCCGGAAGGGTTCCGGAATTCGCCGGAAGAAGTTTCGGATGTTTACCGAAGTGTTCGGGTGCGAGAACACTTTATATGGGCCAAGGGATAAAAGCCCACGAGGTATTTGAAAGTGCAAAAGTAGTTTTGCTGCCGCGTAAGCGGTACTACCGCTTGTTGAAGCGGTACTACCGCCCGAGCGGTACTACCGCTTGTGTGAAGCGGTACTACCGCTTATGCGCGGTACTGCAGGGATCCGAGTTGGACTCTTTCCCTGCGGGCCAAACCGACCTTGTGCGGGCAAAACCGACCTGGAGGAGGCTTTTACTCCAAGTTTAGACCCCAAGGCTCAACATATAAATAGAGGGGCAGGGCTAGCACACGGGACACATCAAGATTTCCCCAAGCCGTGTGCGGCAACCCTAACCCTCTAGTTCCTCCGTCATAATCTCCGTAGCGCTTGGCGAAGCCCTGCAGAGATTGTTCCTCACTACCATCACCACGTCGTCGTGCTGCTGGAACTCAACCACTACTTCACCATCGCTCGCTGGATCGAGGAGGTGAAGGCGTCATCAAGCCGTACGTGTGTTGAACGCGGAGGTGCCGTCCGTTCGGCGCTAGTTCGTGATCGGATCGAGGGACGACTTGCGATTTGGATCGCGGAGACGTTCGACTACATCAACCGCGTTTCTTAAACGCTTCCGCTTAGCGATCTACAAGGGTATGTAGATTCACTCTCCCTCTCGTAGATGCTCATCACCATGGATAGATCTTGCGTGTGCGTAGGAAAATTTTTGTTTCCCATGCAACGTTCCCCAACAGTATAAGGGCAAGAAAAACGAAGAAGAATGCCTTGAGAGAGAAAGAAGGTGCGGTTTTGAGTGTTGTCAAATTCTCGACCATTATCACATTGAATAAATCTAAGGGGCAAGCCAAAGTGGGTAAGGACATATTGTCGAAAATTGAGAAAGATGGCATGGGCTTCAGATTTAGCACGGAGAGGAAAAGTCCAAATATAATGAGAGTAGTCATCCAAAATCACAAGATAATATTTGTAACCAGAGACACTAGGAACGGGAGAAGTCCATAAATCACAGTGAATTAACTCAAAAGGAAAAGTGCTAATGGTAGTAGAGGTTCCAAAAGGTAATCTAACATGTTTGCCGCATTGACAGGCAGTACAAAGAGAGGTATTATGAGGAACACTAGAACTAGGGATACAAAATTCTTGCAGCAAAGATGACAAGGTTGATTTATTGGGATGTCCGAGACGACGATGCCACAAGTCCACTGAAGCAAGCATGGCGTGGGGAGTGGACGTGGGTGTGCCATGAAGCGGATAAAGATCGCCCGTGCTATTGTACCGAGCGAGTACCTCCCCCGTTGCCAGATCCTTCACAGACAAACCAAAAGGGTCAAAAGCCAAAATTACTCGATTGTCAATACAAAATTGGCGAACAGAAATAAGATTTTTGATGAGGGAAGGAGAAACAAGAATATTGTGAAGAATAAAATTGCCGAAAGAGGAAGGGATGTAAGAGTGACCGGTGGCGGAAACAGGTATGGTGGAGCCATCACCAATGGTGATCGTAGAAAAAATAGAAGGAGAGCAAGCTGACAGCAAATTCATATTTGAAGACATATGCGAGGATGCACCAGAATCGAAAATCCAATCCGTACCTTCGTTATTGAGTGTAAAGTTGTTCATGGCGTTGAGGAAGGCGGCTTGATCCCAGGCCGGCTGCTGGGGAGGAGCAGAGGGGCCAGAAGCGTGCATGGGAGCGTAGGGCAGGGTCGGCGACTGGTAGTATGCCGTCGGGGCCGGCAAGCCCGGCAAGGTGCCGTAAGAGGCCGGCAAGCCCGGCAAGGTGCCGTAAGGAGCCGGCAAGGTATAGTAGGGTGGCGGTAGTCCTGGCACGCTGGGAGGTGGCGTAGGAGTGGCGGTGTAGACATGCGCCGGCGGCTTGGGCCCAAGGAGTCCAGGAGAGCCGGTTGCCAGGCGGAGGCCAGGGCTCCACGTGCCCGTGTAAGCAGGTGGGGCACCGTACGGCGAAGGAGCCGACCAGGGCATCGGCCAAGCTTGAACAAGGCCAGTCCAGGGATCGTGCGGAGGCTGCCACGTGGAGGGGGCCGGTGGCGATGGAGAGGCCGATGGCGGAGCTGGGGCAGTGCCGGCAGAGCGAGATGCAGGGGGCCGGTAGATCGGATTCTTGCCCCGGTAGTTCGGGCTCGTGCGCCAGCCTGGAGGCGGTGGAGTAGCTGCTGCCGCCGCGGTAGGAGGGGAGGGTGCAGCAGATTGGTGCGGCACGTCAGGTGCGGCCCCGGCAAGCCCGGCCCCGGCAAGCCTAGCCGCGGCAGAAGCGGCAGCGTGAAACACCTGCGGCGGCCGTTGCGCCTTGCGAGCTTGATTCTTCTCTTCTTGCTGGAGGAGGGAGCGAACCTCCTTGAAGGTGGGGTAGGGCTTGAGCATGGGGATGAAGGACTGCTGCTTCTCGAACTGCTCGCCGAGGCCGACGAGGAGAGCGTTGATGAGGGCGCGATCGTCGATGTGATCACCGAGTTCACGAAGTTCGTCGCCGATCGCCTTGATTCGCTGGCAGAAAACGGTGACCGGGGCGTCTCCTTGGACGATCGTACGGAGCTCGGTGTTGAGGGCGTTGATGCGCGCGTCAGAGTTGTCCTGGAACAGCTGCTGAAGTGACGCCCAAAGCTCGGCGGCGGTGGCGTCATCGGAGGAGACCAGATTGAAGAGCTCCGTGGAGATGCGTGTGTAAATCCACTGGATGATGGTGAGATCATCTTTCACCCAGCGAGGATCGGCGTGCTGCGGAGGGTAGGATGGATCTATGTGGTGGCGGAGGCCGCAGCGGCCGAGATGGATGGTGAAGAGGTGGCGCCAATGGTAGAAGTTGTGGGCGCCAAGATCTAACGAGATCGGGATGAAGGGGGAGACATCGGCAATGGTGTCAGCAAGGGAGATAATTGGGAATTGAGGAGGAGATATTTGGGTAGTTGTGGAGGAGGAAGAAGAAGTGGGGGCGCCGGAGGCGCGGAACTCGGTCATGGAGAAGAGGGGCCGAGTCGGCCGGGGCGGCGGCACGGGTGGCGGTGCCATGCCAGGTGCGGAAAACCTAGGCGTCTGATACCATGATAGTTTGGAGAATAATAACTTGTATTGATTGGGGCCTCAAAGGGCTGTTTATATAGATTACAAGACTTGGGCTCCAAGACTAATAGAGATAGATTACAATTCCAAACCTTGCCGGATATGGTAACGTAACCGACCTATACTCTAATAGCTTCAATAGCACGAACGATCTCTATCCACTTCACGGCGCGCCTGCATCCTCTGCTCGCGCCATGCTTGCTTCAGTTGATCTATGGCATCGTCGGCTCGGTCACCCCAATAATTCAACGCTGTCATCTCTACTTCAAGAATTTTCTATTCCTAGCACTAGTGTGTCACATAATTCTTCTCTTTGTAAGGCATGCCAATGCGGCAAACATGTTCGGCTCCCTTTTGGAACATCATCCACTGTTAGCACTTTTCCTTTTGAGCTTTTACATTGTGATCTCTGGACCTCTCCTATTCCTAGTGTCTCTGGCTATAAGTATTATCTTGTGCTTTTAGATGATTATTCTAACTATATATGAACGTTTCCTCTATGTGCTAAATCTGATGTCCATCAACTTTTTCTCACCTTTCGCACCTACGTCCAAACACACTTTGGCCTACCGATTCGCTTTATTCAATGTGACAACGGGCGCGAGTTCGACAACGTCACCAATCGCACCTTTTTCCTCTCCCATGGCATTCTTCTCCGATTTTCTTGCCCCTACACCTCCTCTCAAAACGGGAAGGCAGAGCGCTCTCTTCGTTCCATCAACGATATCCTACGCACTCTACTCATCCAAGCATCTCTTCCTCCCCGTTTTTGGGTCGAAGCTCTGCGCACTGCCACCCTTCTCCTTAACATCCACCCCACCAAAACATGTCCTCGCTATACACCCTTTCAATCTCTTCTTCTATCCGATCCTGACTATCTTTCTCTTCGGGTTTTCGGTTGCCTATGCTTTCCTACCATCACATCCACCACAGCTCACAAACTAGCCCCACGATCTCTACCCTGCATTTATCTTGGCCTCTCCGATGACCACAAAGGACATCGCTGTTTCGATCCATCTTCTGGTCGCGTGCTTGTCTCTCGCCATGTCACATTCGATGAAAACACTTTTCCTTATTCTGTCACTAACACCACATCACCTAATCACCAGCAAACCACCACCACCTCTGCCGCGACCTCTCCCTCTCCCGCGGCGAGGCCGGCACGCCCGGCAATCCCGGCAAGCCCGGCAAGCCCGGCAATCCCGGCAAGCTCGGCAAGCCCGGCAAGCCCGGAAAGCCCGGCACCGGCAAGGAAGGCCTCGGCAAGCCCGGCACCGGCAAGCCCGGCACCGGCAAGCCCGACAATCCCGACAAACCCGGCACCGGCAAGCCCGGCACCGGCAAGCCCGGCAATCCCGACAAGTCCGGCACCGGCAAGCCCGGCAAGCTTGGCAAGCCTGGCATCGGTCCAATCACCACTCCCATCCAACGCCGTACCCATTCCACCATCCACTAATGATCATGTCATGTGTACTCGTGGCAAACGCGGTTTTCATCTCCCTACTCGCCGTCTTAATCTCACGGCCACACCGACTATCTCCCCTCTACCCACTTCATACAAACGGGCTCTTCTTGATCCCGTTTGGTTTTCTGCTATGCGGGACGAATTTGATGCTCTACAGCAAAACAACACCTGGACTTTGGTTCCCAAGCCTCCTGGTGTTAATATTGTCTCTGGCAAATGGGTTTTTCGCCACAAATTTCATGCCGATGGTTCTCTTTCCCGCTACAAAGCTCGCTGGGTTTGTCGTGGTTTTTCCCAGCAGCACGGCATTGATTTTGATGAGACCTTCTCTCCTGTGGTAAAACCTAGCACCATTCGTGTTGTTCTTAGTCTTGCGGTCTCCTCTTCCTGGCCTATTCACCAACTGGATGTCAAAAATGCTTTCCTTCATGGAACACTAAATGAAACTGTGTACTGCCAGCAACCCTCTGGTTTTGAAAATCCCTCCTCACCAAATCTTGTTTGTCTTCTTAACAAATCGTTGTATGGTCTCAAACAGGCTCCTCGAGCCTGGTTCCAACGTTTTGCTAACTTTGTTCAAACCATTGGCTTTGTCCCTTCTAAATCCGACTCCTCTCTCTTCGTTTTTCATTCCTCTAATCACACCGCCTATCTCTTATTATATGTAGATGATATTATTCTAACCGCTTCTTCCGATACTTTCCTACACCAAATAATCTCTTCTCTCAATCATGAATTTTCTATGACTGATCTTGGTCCTCTACATCATTTTCTTGGTATCAATGTTTCTCGTACTCCCTCTACTTTTTTCCTATCCCAACGCCAATATATTATTGATTTGCTCTCACGTGCCGGCATGTCTGATTGTCAACCCTGTCGAACACCTGCTGACACTGGTGCCAAATTGTTGGCTGATGGTGAACCCGTTCCTGATCCCACTTTGTATCGTAGCATTACCGGTGCCCTTCAATACGCTACTCTCACTCGTCCTGATATTTCCTACTCTGTTCAGCAAGCCTGTCTTTTTATGCATGACCCTCGTGCTTCTCATCTTGCTCATATTAGACGCATACTTCGCTATCTCAAAGGTACTCTAGACCACGGCCTCCTCATTAATTCTTCCTCTCCAACAAGCTTGACAGTATATTCTGATGCAGACTGGGCAAGTTGTCCCGACACTCGACGATCCACATCCGGCTATTGTGTTTATTTGGGTGATAATGTTGTTTCTTGGTCTTCGAAAAGGCAGGATACAGTTTCCAGGTCCTCCGCTGAATCTGAGTATCGGGCTGTTGCACATGCTGTAGCCGAGGCCGTCTGGCTTCGGCAACTTCTCATGGAGCTTCATCGACCACTCGAGCGTGCTACAATTGTTTACTGCAACAACATTTCAGCAGTCTATATGGCATCTAATCCAGTTCAGCATCGTCGCAGGAAGCACATTGAGATCGACATCCACTTTGTTCGTGAGAAGGTGGCTCTTGGCGAGGTTCGGGTTCTACATGTTCGAACGAGTGCGCAATTTGCTGATATCTTCACCAAAGGTCTTCCCAATGCATCCTTCACCGACATACGCTCCAGTCTCAACATCGTCACGCCCGACGTTGACACTGCGGGGGGATATTAGAGTATATTCGGCCGGTTTAGTTTTGGTAGTTTGAATTGTAATCTATCTCTTCTATACTTGGACTCCAAGACTTTGTACTTATATAAAAAGCCCATTGAGGCATCAATCTATATACAATTATCATCAATTATCAATTTGAAGTATCTCATTCAGTCTATCCGCACTCCGAGAATTTGCACTCATGAAGATCAAACTATCATCGGCAAAAAGTAGGTGGTTGACCCACGGTGATCGAACTGAGACAAGAATCCCCCTATCCACATATGCACCACCATACGAATTTAGCATGGAGGTGAGCCCTTCGGCGCATAGCAGGAAAAGAAAAGGTGACGATGGATCTCCCTGCCGTAACCCTCGGGATGGTGTGAAAAACGACAGCAACTCCCCATTCACCCGAACCGAAAATCTGGCTGACGAAACACACTTCATTATCAGCCGAATAAAGTTGATGCTAAAGCACATTTTCCACATGATTGCTTCTAAATAATGCCATTCCACACGATCATAAGCTTTCATCATGTCTAACTTGACTGCACAAGAGAAAATTTTCCCTTTTTTCCTTCTCCTCATTGCATGTATACTCTCAAAAGCAACAATCACATTATCTGTTATCAAGCGTCCAGGGATGAACGCACTTTGCTCCTCCCCAATGGCCTCTTCCATTATCTCCTTAAGTCTATTAGTAATCATTTTAGTAGGAATTTTGTATGGTACTGGGCATAAGGAGATAGGACGGTACTGAGACATTTGTTGTGGATTTCGTACCTTAGGGATGATAGTTATAGCAGTGTCATTAAAACCCTCTGGCATTTCTCCACCGTTAACAAAGTCAAGAATAGCAGGCACTAAATCACCCTCAATAAGGCTCCAATGCCGCTGAAAAAAACCCGCCGTAAACCCATCGACTCCTGGGGCTTTCGACGGGCCCATCTGGAATAATGCTACTCGTACCTCCTCAGGTTCAAAAGGTTTATCAAGAGAAAAATTCATGTCCACGGTAACACGCTCTGGGACAAAATTTAACAGCTCATCCATGTTGCTAAAACCTTGAGATTGATATAAAGCTTCATAAAATGACTGTACTTCCGAGAGCGGCGAAGTAGCGGACGGGCTCGCATGCTCCTGTTATTATGGACCAATGGGACAAGGTCACGGGGGACTGGAGTTATGGCAAATGGAGAATACTGGCTGGTATACGCGGAGCGGGCAGTGCACGTACGGTCGTGGGTCCGTAAAATCTGCCTGACGGAGTTAGCGAGAGCCCTGACGGCGTTTGTCAGTTAAACTGAGAGTCCCCGGTTGGGATTAGGTGCTTGACTTGGTTTTGGACAGGTTCCCGTTGCTGGCCGCTGAAGCTGACGGGTAAACACGGGTGGGGCAGCTGATTCAAAATTTTCGGCGGTGTACTGGGAATAGTCATCGACCAAGGACGACCCTCACACTCGAGATGGACAAAGAGTTAATTCGTTCATAACCTATCTGTATTGTGTTGTTGGCTGGCGTAGAGCTGCGCTTGCTGTGATCTTGAGGAGACTATCAGTCTTATTGTTATTAACAGCTTCATAATTATAGACTCTTATTTTAACAGTCAATTTTTATTATCACACGGGGTTCAAAATTGGTCAAGAACGCCATGCTATTATTGCGTGATTTAGCCACGCTATTATTGCGTGATTTAACTGGCAAACAAGTGAACATACATTTTTTTCCAGCAAGCCAACATATGCAGTATTTTTTTAAATATATGGAAGTTCTTTTTTTCTTGCAAATAACTATATGGAAGTTGCACAGGAATCACGTTCCTTCTGCTATAAGTTAGCAATTTTGATTATTCACAACTAAAGTGAAGACTACAACCCAAGCAATAATATAACGTATTTACAGCTCAGCCACTTTGCATCATGTCTTCAAGAACTTTGTCCTGCGAGTTGGTGGATTAGCGCAAATGAATATCTCTCTGTTATGTTCATCTTTGAACACCCCAATTGCCCCTTCCTCATCCTTTTGGCTTTCGAATTTAAAACTTTCAAGTCTTTTCAACCAAAATTTAAATTAAGTTTCATTTTCAGATTTGTATTGCTTGTGATGAGGACTATCAAATATGATCCATTTTGAATATGTTTTGATGAGTTTTGCTAGAAAAATGTTAAGTTTCAACGTTGAACCTTAGTGAGATTGAATGATAAAATCGCAAGTTTTAGAAACGCAAACATCAAAATCTGAATCTTAGTGCGAACAATAAAATCGCAAGTTTTCAGAAACTATGGGCGTCGTAAATGTAAGTTTTAGATACTTAAAACTTGGTGTGCGGCCGTGTGAGATTCCCTAAGGCAAGTCAAAATATGGGTGTCTGATTCTAGCAACACCTAAGACAAGACTTGTCCCACATGTCATAGACATAAAAAGTATGACAAGATTCCCTAAGACAAGTCAAAATATGGCTAAAATTTTGGGTAGTAAGACAACTGTGCAAAAATAATATGACAATATGTGGCAAAGATAGTCACAATCGAAACAGGCCAGTAATGTTTCTAGTTATTATTGGCGGGTTTGTTTTTCTTGAAAAATATGTTCGCGAAGACTGATAGCCATGAGACGGTGAGGGAGGATGCATTCTTGTGCGGCGCGTGGTCGGCCACAAGTGCAGGTTTGGAGGCATAGAAACCATGGCTCAATATTTTGGCAACATATGCATTCCTGGTTTCATTAGTACAAACACTACACATCCTACAATTTAGATGTGATCCATGATCGCAATGCGTAATCACTACTACATCGGTGGTACACTATTTTGAACTTCGTCATGTTTCCGGCACGATTTCACAACTGGAAGAAGGTGGCCACTTGTCGCGATGTACTATCAGACGGAGGGCAAACCGTTCATATTGATTCACTGTTAGATAAAGCCCAAAGGGCAGCCCATCTAAGAGAACATGTAGCGATGAAGAAGGTCATACTCAAGGAGAGAAAGTTTGAGATAAAAGCCACTTACGAGGAGTATGTTTGAATTTGGGATCGATCAATTTAAAAAGCTTGTAGAACAACCAATATTTTTATTTATGATTTAAATGTATGATTACATTTCTATCGATCAATGACTGTATGACAAACATTTGATTAGTTTTATTCTTCTTATTTTCTAAAAAGAGACGAACATTTCTATCGATCAATGAATGTTATTTTTCTAAAAAGTTTTATTCCTCTTTATGATTAAAGAGGAATATATCAGATGTTTTCCGTAAAAAAAGTGTTCCAGTTGTGCGACTGGTTTTCACAAAAAGCGTCCATGGATCCATAGTTTATGGTTCCACTTGTTGAGTTCGGCTGGATGGCTGAGCGGGAAGTAGATTGAAATTCAAATGTTTGATTTTTCGAACCTCATTGGGAGGGAAAAGCGGCAGACAAATTGGCTGCGATGTGTTGTTTCATGCATATAAGAGCTACCATCACCGCCACAAAAATAAAATAAAATAAAGAGCTACCAGCGCGATGGGCATAGATGACCAGGCGAGCAATGGCCACTCCAAGCGCCAGCTGTAGCTCCAGCTTGTTCAGAACTAACAAATGGCACATGACGAGATGCTTCCCCTGGGTTGGAACTGGGCCGCGGGTAGACGGAGCTGGCCGTCAAGTCCAACACCGCAGCGACGCAGTTATGGTGCCATATGGGCACACTGGGTGCAACATTAAATCGAGCTCTGCCCCACAAACGTACATTATGTCTGATCAAGATGACAAAGGGACGGTAGAGGATACCGTGACCAGGCGAGGACGAGCGCTCCTTTGCATTTTCGCTGTACTTCCAACTTATCTTCCTCCGGACTGGCACAAAATGTATCATCATTACGTCTGAGTCCAGAAATCCGGTTTGTTCGCTGTCTTTGAGCTGCTTGTGCCTGAAAATATCTAGTGTTGCGATCACCGGCGTGCAGCCAAAGAACTCTCGATCTCTGCCGGAGCCACACTTCTTCTTGTTTCAGAGCTTCACGCAGTTTAAGAACAGTAGCTCGCTCTTCATCTGAAGGGCCATGACCAACTGACTGAGTGCATAATCTTTCTAATCTTTTCTGAAGTTTGCGTACGGTTTTGGCCAAGCAGCCGAATTCTTTTGCTCCCCACGCTCCCAGCTCAGCCTGCATATGATGCAAGGTGTGGGAGATACCTGCAAGTCCCGATCCTGTACAGTGCCGACGCCATGCTTCAGCAACAACCTGATCATAATCCGCATGGGACTGCCAAACATTCTCGTATCTAAATTGTTTCTTCCCTCTCTGCTGAGTATTCACATTGCTTCAAATTTCAGTAATCAGAAAACAATGATCCGACTCAATTGCACTAATATGCCTAACTCGGGTGTTACCGAATCTCTGCATAAATTCATCGTTTGCAAGGGATCTATCTAGCCGAGCCTTCACATTATCCATCCCCTGTTGCCTGTTATCCCACGTGAAAGGCACACCCGACCAGCCCAGATCTTGCAAAGAACAATCATCCACCTCTTCACGAAAAGCCCGCATAGGCCATTCCGGTCGTGCAGCCCGACTGAAATGTTCAGTTCCATACATGGTCTCGTTAAAGTCGCCTACACACAACCAGGCTTGATGACTGATTGCATATAGAGTACGCATAAATCTCCAGCTATGGTGTCTATTTGCTACTCTTGGATCCCCATAGAAACCTGTAAACCTCCATGCCGGTGAAGATTGATCCGTTGTCCACACCATAGCATCAATATGTCCAGAACTATAGTTTTTTAGTTCTACTGAAACTTCATTGGTCCAGAAAATACCTATGCCTCCACTCAAACCATCACTATCCACAACATAAGCACCCGCGAAACCAAGTGTGGTTCGCAAATTCTCAACTCTCGTCGCCTTGATCTTTGTTTCCATCACAAAGAGAAGGGTGGGCCCTTCTTGCTTCACAATCTTGCGAAGCTCTCGAACTGCCGCGTGGTTCCCAAGCCCCCGGCAGTTCCAGCTAAGACAATTCATTGTCCTTGGCAGGGCTGCACAGCAGCCACTGCCTGATCATCAGAGTTATGAGAGTTAGTAGGAGTAGGCCTCGTTTTCTTTGGTGCTCTTTCAGCATCCGCTTCTCCCTCTGAACCCTCATCCACTTTGTTACAGGAAGCATTGAACACCACCATTGCATTCGTATCTATTAGGTTTTCTGCTAGGTGCTCACTAGTTGCTGGTGGCATCTCAACCCTTCTATAAACCTGTTTCTGTCCCTGAGGTCCGCCCTTCCTCTTGTTGGCAAAATTATTACTCTTCTTTATTGGTGATGTGACCTCAGGACCATCAGTTTTTGCATTCCCTCCAGGAGCCTCCTTTCTGCTATGTTGAGTGGATTGCTATTCCTTGGAGGAGCTTTCATTAGACGTTGGTTTCTTTTTCTCATCCGGCGCACGTAGACTGGTCTTGAACGGCAACTCACCATTCTCGTCCCTCGTCCCCGGCGTCGGACAGAACAAATCGGAATGCCCCAGTCGACCACACGAGAAGCAGAAATTTGGAACATGCTCATACTGGATATCATACCAGTCCCTACTCTTTCTCGCTGCTGAATCGATCAGGATCCACCGGCGCAAGGGTTTATGCACATCAACAGTCACCCTTGCCCACAAGAAGCTCCCAACCGGGTCCCGCTGGACTGATGACGCTTCCTTGTCAATTTGTTTAGCAACTTCTTTACCCCAAGTATCGTTCCTCAAGTTAAAGGGTAGGTTAAGAACCCTAGCCCACAACTGCAGTTTGTCAAACCTCAACTCTGACGGACTCATGCACTCCAAGAATTCCACGAGAATTACTGCATGCCGACTAACATGCCATGGGCCACCATCCCAGACACGATCTCGATCCCGCTGACTTTCAAATTCAGTGATAAACATATTTTCCCCAACTGGTCGAAACACCAAACCTCTAGGGTTTCCCCATGCCTGACGCAAAGCACGCGCAATCGTCTGGATATGCAACAAATTGCGATTCAGAATCTTTCCTGCCAGAGCCCATTGCTGCTTCGCGCCCTCTTCAACGTCGTTAATCACGAACGGTGTGGCTTCCTCCTCGGTGAGGTCAAGCTTTCCCATGGCCTCCTCCAGCCGCGCTTTTGCCGATCGCGGTGAGAGAGCCCCCTCTCTGCCAGACACGGATCCGCTGATGAACTCGCCATCTAGATCCTCTCCGTTGCGCCCCGCCGATCAAGATCAGCGTGTGCCGCTGTTTCCACCCGTAACCCTAATCGCCTTGGGGCTCCAAGGTTTCCGGAGGAAAGTACAAGCAAGCACCTTCGGCATTATCTCATTCATTGGTCGACCTCGGGATCGATGCTTGCAGCCGTATTCAGCAGTGTATTGCAACTCAAACCGGAATATCAAATAGTGTCCGTGTAGTGTGTCCGTTATCCATTATGATGCGGACCCACTCTCATCCACTACGGTCTAGTCCGTGAAGGTTTATTCTCGACCGGAGTACTATAGCAACTGGTCCGCTGGGTCGCTCCGAAGATATCTGCTACTCCCCTTTATTTAATCCTGGCTTATCCTGTGCGCTCACGCATGCACGCCCCCATCCCTGCACTCGCCTCGTGCCTTAGCAGCCATGGTGTGTTCTTCGTCCTGCACACCCAAACTGTGAACGCTGATCTCCTTCCCATAATCCCTTGCCGTAGATGCGTCCGGTAGGTGCTGAGCGACATATCCGTTGGCGGAAAGAGACCCGGAAATCGGTATTACAAATGCATCCTTTGGAGTCCAAGATCCCAAATTAAATTCCTCGATATGTGCCATGCTTCCATTCTAATTGTTGTTCCTTCTGTTTTTCGTTCGATTTTCTCGCAGTCTCCATAGTGGTCATTCTTTGAATGGCAGCTCCGTTTAAAAAAATTCTTTGAATGGCAGGAAACATACCCTGCTGTGCTGGATTTCGTCCGTGGCCGCCGCCCCTTGCTCCTCCATCCCCTGCTTCTGTAGGATATCAAGCAGCAGAAACAGAACTGTCAGCAAGATGCAGCCCGCCTCATCGGCGCTCCTATTCATTCCCCTGAATATGCATACCAGCAGGCCGCCAGCGAGATCCACTTCCAACTGGTCTGGGATCGTTCTGCTCCTCGTGGCCACGAACCTGGTGGGTTTTGTTATGCTTTCTGTGCATGCGTATCCTCATCGTGGGACTGGTTTATTTGAAGTTCGTCAATACAAGTGTATTAGGTGCTAATCAGCATCCACTGTACCAGTAGATGGAGCACTAGCTGATGTTGTACTCAATGTATGTACTAGGAGTTAATCAGCGTCACGGTAGCTTTCGTATTATTCCCAGTAATTAGCAATGGTCAACTGACTTGCGGGATCTCCTTCAAAAAAACCTGGACCACGGTACTGAATCTATCCATCCACATGCACCGGAGGTTCATTCATGTGTGTTCCATTAGATTCTGGCGGGCCAAACCCACGTGAACCCCTCGTATTTGTACCGTACATCTGCATCATACGGTGGCCCCGTGGGAAATTCCTCCATTTTCTGACGCTGGCGCATATAGCATTGAATGCATCAAACCTGCCCGATCTTGGTCTTCCAACAGCTCAGATAATACTATCATATGGTAGCACGACCCATATCACTGCTCTCGGCTGAATTATTTTTGTCCCGCATTATATATAGGAATCGATGGGATGAGACGTTTTTGTTATCCTGCGATTGAAATTAAATCGACGGTCTGGGTGGCGGCGGGGCTCCCCGGCGCGGCGCGGGCGAACGGCTGGGCGGCGGCGTCGTCGTTGGCGGCGGGGTGGTGCAGCGGCGCGACCTGGCGGCGGCCGCTCGGCCCAGATCTGGGCCTGGGCGGGCCGGCGGCGGGGTGGGCGGCGGCGGGACTTCCGGGAGGCGGGGGAGCGGCGGTGAGCGGCTGGGTGCTGGCGGCGTCGACGCCAGCCTGCTGCAGCATGGCCGGCGGGGCTTAGCGGGCCCGTTTCGGGCCTGGACGGGCCAGGGGTGGCCTAGTATGCCCTGCTGTCGTGTCCGGACGGCTACCACGACGGTGCCGGAGGCGCGGGCCTCTCGCACGACGGCGGTGGAGGTGGTTCCCTCCCGCTTGGCTTCGGTGTTGTTGCTACGTCGCTTGGCACTTCTCTCCGGTCTTCTTGGCCTCGTGTTGGTGTTTGCAGTGAGACAATGTGCGTGGCGGCGCAACCGCGATGGCGCATGGGGTTGGGCGGTGGTCTGGCTGGTTGGCTCCGGTTGGGCGGTGGGGGTTGTAGTGCGGGAGAAATCCTTGCCGGTTCGTCCGGCTCCGATGCGGTGACACCGACGGGAATTTTTGTCCAAAAGGACCCCCTACCGAACGGATTTGTCAAAATTGACCCCCGTGGGGATAAATTGTCAAAAGAGACCCCCCGCTCCGTGGCGGCAGACGCGCCAGCCGACGCGTGGCACCTGCTGCCACCGCGCGAGGCGATCGGCACCTGCCGCCACGGCGCCTGGCGGTAGCCCAGGATCCTGGTCTGAGAAGATGCAAAGACATCTGGATGAGAAAGCAAAGAAGTCGCAAAGCCATGGTTGCAGGGAAGTGGATGCACTTAGGAATAAATGGGAAGTCAACGTGCGAGCCAAGTATGTTACGGGTCACCACAGAGGATCAAAAAAACAAGCTGTGACCCTCGGCCGAACGTCGTGTGAGTGCAGTTGTCGCAAGCCCAAACTACTGGGATACCCTTGCAGTCACGTCCTCCGGGCAGCTGCAGATCAAAAAATCAGTGTCGAACCATACATGTCGTCGTACTTCAACATGTATAATTTGTACAACACCTGGAACGGCGAGTTCTGGGCATGGGGCATTGATATGCACTACAAGCTATTATGGCCAGACGGGCCCAAATGGGTTCCTAATGCCGCGTTGATGAGAACCGCCAAGGGACGACGTCAGTCAAGGCGTCATCGCAATGACATGGACCATAGCCAATTGGGAGAAGCAAGGCGATGTCGCGTTTGCAGGTGCCCTGGGCACTCGCGTACGGAATGCCCGTATCGAAACAACAATACCGCATGATGTTGTTTTATCTGTACTCCTTTTTTGTAATCGTGATGTAATATTCAGATATTTAATTTAATTTGAACTCGCTTCGTATTTTTATTTGTAATCGTGATGTAATATTCAGATATTTCTTTAAAATTGAACTCGATTTGTATTTGTACTTGTGACTTCGTATGTATATTTTAATTTGACTGCAGGTTATGGCCGAATTGCCGGTCCTTTTGCAGGGGCACCACGACGCCCACCACCGTTGCCACAATTTCATAAACCCAAATCATGAAAATCCGCCTCAGACCTTTAGGCTTCGGACCATAAAGAACAAATGGAGAATACAAAATTGTTTCCTTGCACACCTTGAGGCTTATGGACTACTTCATTTTGCTAACCTCACATCTCGTGTAGGCACATTCACTTTGGACCCATCTCTTTTGACATGTCTTGTTGACTGATGGAGACCTGAGACCCACACTTTTCACTTTCATTGTGGGGAGCTTGCACCTATGCTCAAAGATGTGTCAATGATCACTGCTCTATCAATTAGAGGCGAGCCATTGGTCCCTCCGCGAGTATCTGCATCTTGGCCAGAAGCTGTCTCGGCCCGTCTTGGGGTTACAATGCCTGTATCAGATTGTTCCGGTCCGCCTCGGGGTGTCCCACTTGCCTGGCTTCGTATTCACTTTGACAAGTTATCTAGCTACGCTGATCCTGAGACGAGGAAGAGACACCTGATTGCCTATTTGTTGTGGCTATTTGGTGTCATGTTTCCAAATTCTCACGGTGAGGTAGTTCTCCCTGGTCTCATCTACTTTGCAGAGCAGATAGTGGACGAGCCTTTACCTGAGGATCCAAAATATAGCTTTGGTTATGCTAACCTTGCTCACACATATAGAGGGTTGTGTGATGCCACACAGATATCCTCGTTTGGTACGAAAGCTCCGTTACTTTGTGTCTCGTACGAGTTTCTACAGTTGTGGTCGTGAGAATACCTACCTGTTGGATGACCCCAAATAGTAAATCCCGTACATCCATACGACTGTGGTGAGGGCGTTGTAACTATGGCGAGCCGGTGGACACTCGGTCGGAAAAAATGGTCTCCGAAAATCCCGAAAAGTTGTTACCCTATATACCATGATCAGTTTGAGCTTCTTGATGAGTCACTAATCACATGAAACCCGTGGACTGAGTTTGACATTAACATAGTCTTTGGTGGACAACTCATCCCAGTCGAATGCGTAAGAGATAGTGGCTTCTGGCTGACTCGCTGCAGCTTACTATACTTGTGGTTTGTTGAACCGTACAATCCTGAGCATTTCATGAGACAGTTCGGTCTTGTCGGTGTTCTGGGATCGGGGGTACCCAGACATGCCTGCGTGTGGCCCAGGGCATGGCCCACCATGATGGCCCGGTACGGCCTGGCGACGAACTCCACAAGACAAGGCCCTTGCGAGGGGCCCGGTCTCGCGAGGAGAACGACGCCAAGACGTCCAGAGGGGCGGCCTCCGCAAGCTGCCTCCCGAGGAGCGGAGATTCCTATGCGAAGCCCAACCTCAGGAGGCTGCGATGACGTGAGCCATGACGATCAAGGCAGGCGGGCGCCAGCGGGCGCAGCAGAGACAATTTCCTCTTCCGTGCTAAGGGGGCAAGGACGAACGCGGGTTCCCAAGGAATCCCCCAAAGGTTTCCATTTCGGTGCAACAAGACCAAGACGACGAGCTCGGCAGGAAGGATGTCATCGCCGAGCCCACCCCTGCGTCTCGCCCAGTTGCTTTGCAGGCGAAGACCACCTTTAGTCAGGATAAGTTGTACCTCCTGTCCCCTTTCAAATTTGGCCGTTGTGGGATCCCTTCCCGCCTGTGCGATAAGGGAAGAGGACCCTGGCCACTATAAATAGGGACTGGACTCCACCGTAGAGGGGGACGGATCCATCCTCCCCCAAGAGCCCTCGCCAGGTTGCTCACCACTGTACAAGTTCATCATCAAACCTCCTCGTGAGGCCAATCCACCAAAACAGGAGTAGGGTCTTACACCGCAAGGTGGCCCGAACTTGGGTAAATCGCTGTGTTCATCTTCTCGCTTGCTCGCGCGCATTCGCTAAGGCCAGGCCGTGGGGTGACGAGCTAGGGGCTTGAGCTGGTTGAGATTTCCGCACACGCCCCAGAGTTCGAACCTTTCTTGGGTCTGCGAAGCCCGAAATCCGACATTTGGCCGCCAGGTAGGGGCGTGTCGGAGTCCTTCCCCAGTTCCGCTTCGCCTCCGCTCCGCCGCTCCCATAGCCGGCGCCCGCCGAGTCCGCGCCGAGCGCCGAGCTGCCCGCGTCGCCCGGACGGCGCCCGAGGGCCGCGATTTCCCACGCCGCTTCGCCCCTCCTGTAGCTAACGCTGCCGCCAACCCGGCTGCTCACGGGCAGCAGAGCCTGTTGCCGCTGCACACCCCACGGCGTGACGTCCACACCGCCACGCCGGCCCTCGCCCTCGCCGCGGCGCCATCCTCTCGTGTTCGCCGTAGGCCGGAGAATACGCGGGCTGCGCTGCGCGTGGCGCACGAGCTACTGTGTTACCACCCCGCCAAAAATCGCTACAGCGACTGGCTGGTACGCGTCGCTGAGCCCGTCAACGCCGCCGGCGAGGCTCTGACACTCCTCCGGGGCGGGCTCGGGGGCTTCCGCCTGGAGGGTGATACGTCCATTTTGCATCATGATTTCCTACTGTTATTTACTTTGTTTTGTTGAATAATAATGCTTTGGGGAGTGATTCTAATGCCTTTTCTCTCATAATATGCAAGGTTTACACATGGAGGGAGAATACCGGCAGCTGGAATTCTGGACCCAAGAAAAGCACATCAGAGATACCTATTCTGCACAACTCCAATGAAGCTGAAATTTTACGGAGATTATTTTTACATTTAACAAAAAATACTGGAGCTGGAAACTACCGGAGGAGGCCCCCCAGGTGGGCACAACCCACCAGGGCGCGCCAGGCCCCCTGGGCGCGCCCTGATGGGTTGTGCCCAGCCTGGCCCACTTCCAGTGCCCATCTTCTGGTATAAGGTCTCTCTTGACCTAGAAAAAATCGGAAGAGGAATTTCGGGATGAAGCGCCGCCGCCTCGAGGCGGAACTTGGGCAGGAGCACTTTTGCCCTCCGGCGGAGCGATTCCGCCCGGGGAACTTCCCTCCCGAAGGGGGAAATCGAAGCTATCGTCATCACCAACACCCCTCTCATCTTTGGGAGGCCAATATTCATCAACATCTTCAAAAGTACCATCTCCTCTCAAACCCTAGTTCATCTCTTGTGTTCAATCTTTGTACCGGAACCTCAGATTGGTACCTGTGGGTGACTAGTAGTGTTGACTACCTTGCGTAGTTGATTACTATATGGTTTATTTGGTGGAAGATTATATGTTCAGATCCATTATGCTATTCAATACTCCTCTGATCTTAAGCATGATTATTATTTGTTAGTAGTTACCTTTGTTCTTGAGGTCACGGGAGAAGTCATGTTGCAAGTAATCATGTGAATTTGATATGTGTTCGATATTTTGATGATATGTATGTTGTGATTCCCTTAGTGGTGTCATGTGAACGTCGACTACATGATACTTCACCATTCATGGGCCTAAGGGAATGCATTGTGGAGTAGTTATTAGATGATGGGTTGCTAGAGTGATAGAAGCTTAAACCCTAGTTTATGCGCTACTTCGTAAGGGGCTGATTTGGATCCACATGTTTAATGCTATGGTTAGACTTTGTCTTAATACTTTTCTCGTAGTTGCGGATGCTTGCGAGGGGGTTAATCATAAGTAGGTTGTTAGTTCAAGTAAGAACAGCACCTTAGCACCGGTCCACCCACATATCAAATTATCAAAGTAGCGAACACGAATCAAACCAACATGATAAAAGTGACTAGACGAAATTCCCGTGTACCCTCAAGAACACTTTGCCTAGTACTAGTGATTGTTCTGGCCTGTCCTTTGCCTCAAAAGGATTGGGCTACCTTGCTGCACCTTGTTTACCGTTACCGTTACTTGCTTGCTACCAATTACCTTGCTATCAAACTATCTGTTGCCTACAATTTCAGTGCTTGCAGAAATTACCTTGCTGAAAACCGCTTGTCATTTCCTTCTGCTCCTCGTTGGGTTCGACACTCTTACTTATTGAAAGGACTACGATTGATCCCCTATACTTGTGGGTCATCAAGACTCTTTTCTGGAGCCGTTGCCGGGGAGTGAAGCGCTCTTGGTAAGTGGAAATCGGTAAGGAAAAACTTATACTATGTGCTGAAATTTATTGCTACTTGCTATTATGGAGAACAATCCTTTGAGGGGTTTGTTCGGGGTATCTTCACCTCGACCGGAATCACAATTAGTTACCCCTCAACCTACAACACCTACTGAAAATGTTACTTATGAAATTCCTTCAGGTATGCTAGAACAACTGCTTGCTAAACCTTATGCAGGAGATGGAACTGAACATCCTGATATGCATCTTTTATATGTGAACGAAATATGTGGATTATTTAAGCTTGCAGGTTTACCCGGAGATGAAGTTAAGAAGAAGGTTTTCCCTTTATCTTTAGAGGGAAAAGCATTGACATGGTATAGGCTATGTGATGATCTTGGATCGTGGAACTGGAATCGTTTGCAATTGGAATTTCACCAAAAGTTTTATCCCATGCATCTAGTTCATCGTGATCGGAATTATATATATAATTTTTGGCCTCGTGAAGGAGAAATTATTGCTCTATCTTGGGGGAGGCTTAAGTCTATGTGATATTCATGCCCCAATCATGACATTCCGAGGGAAGTTATCATTCAGAATTTTTATGCTCGACTTTCTCATAATGATCAATCCATGCTCGATACTTCTTGTGTTGGTTCTTATATGAAGAAGACTATTGAATTCAAGTGGGATCTCTTAGAAAGAATTAAACGCAACTCTGAAGATTGGAAACTCGACGAATGTAATGAGTCAGGTATAAAGCTTGAATTTGATTGTGTTAAATCTTTTATGAATACCGATACTTTTCACAAGTTTAGCACTAAATATGGACTTGACTCTGAGATAGTAGCCTCTTTCTGTGAAGCATTTGCTGCTCACGTTGATCTCCCTAAGGAGAAGTGGTTTAAATATCATCCTCCTATTAAAGAAGAAATTAAAGAACCGGTCATAGCTAAAGAAGAAACCATCTTTTACAATGTTGATCTAGTTGTGCCTACTGCTTATATTGAAAAGCCACCTTTCCCTGTTAGGATAAAGGAACATGCTAAGGTATCAACTGTGGTTCGTAAGAGTAATATAAGAGCACCTAAACCCCCTGAGAAAATTAATGTAGAACCTAGTGTTGCTATGGTTAAAGATCTCTTGGTAGAAAATATTGATGGGCATGCTATCTACTTTTGTGATGACGCTGCTAGAATTGCTAGACCTGATGAAAAAGATAAACATAGACCCATAGTAGGCTTGCCTGTTGTCTCAGTCAAAATAGGAGATCATTGCTATCATGGTTTATGTGATTTGGGTGCTAGTGTGAGTGCTATCCCTTTTACTTTATACCAAGAAATTATGGATGAAATAGCACCTGCTGAAATGGAAGATATTGATGTTACTATTAAACTTGCTAATAGAGACACTATCACACCACTTGGGATTGTTAGATATGTTGAAGTCTTGTGTGGGAAAGTAAAATACCCTACTGATTTTCTAGTCCTTGGTTCCCCACAAGATGACTTTTGTCCCATTATCTTTGGTAGACCTTTTTTGAGCACCGTCAATGCTAAGATAGATTGTGAAAAACAATCTGTCGGTGTCAGTTTTGGTAATGTGTCTCATGAGTTTAATTTTTCCAAGTTTAGTTGACAATCTCATGATAAAGCGTTATCTAGTAAGGATGAAATAATCGGTCTTGCTTCTATTGCCGTGCCTCCTACTGACCCATTAGAACAATATTTGCCCGACCATGAAAATGATATGCACTTGCGTGAAAGAAACGAAATAGATAAAATTTTCTTTGAACAACAACCTCTCTTGAAACACAATTTGCCTATTGAAACTCTTGGAGGTCCTCCTCCACCTAAAGGTGATCCTGTGTTTGAATTGAAACAATTGCCTAACACTTTGAAGTATGCTTATCTTGACGAGAAAAAGATATATCATGTTATTATTAGTGCTAACCTTTCAAAACATGAAGAAGAAAGATTATTGAAAGTTCTGAGGAAGCACAGGGCTGCTATTGGATATACTCTTGATGACCTTAAGGGCATTAGTCCCACTCTATGTCAGCACAAGATCAATTTGGAACCTGATGCTAAACCCGTTGTTGATCACCAACGGCGATTGAATCCTAAGATGAAGGAAGTGGTAAGAACTGAAATATTAAAAATTCTGGAAGCATGTATAATCTATCCTATTGCTGATAGTAGATGGGTAAGTCTCGTTCATTGTGTCCCTAAGAAAGGAGGTATTACCGTTGTTCCTAATGATAAGAATGAACTTATTCCACAAAGAATTGTTACTGGCTATAGAATGGTAATTGATTTTAGAAAATTAAATAAAGCTACTAGAAAAGATCATTACCCTCTACCGTTCATTGATCAAATGTTAGAGAGACTATCTAAGCACACACACTTTTGTTTCTTAGATGGATATTCTGGTTTCTCTCAAATACCTATGTCACAATCTGATCAAGAGAAAACTACCTTTACTTGCCCTTTCGGAACCTATGCTTATAGACCTATGCCTTTTGGTTTATGCAATGCACCTGCTACCTTTCAAAGATGTATGACTGCTATATTCTCTGATTTTTGTGAAAAGATTGTGGAGGTTTTCATGGATGATTTTTCCATTTACGGAACTTCTTTTGATGATTGCTTAAGCAACCTTGATCGAGTTTTGCAGAGATGTGAACAAACTAATCTTGTCTTGAATTGGGAGAAGTGCCACTTTATGGTTAATGAAGGCATTGTCTTGGGGCATAAAATATCTGAACGAGGTATTGAGGTGGATAAAGCTAAAGTTGATGCAATTAAGAAAATGCCATGTCCTAAAGATATTAAAGGTATTCGAAGTTTCCTTGGTCATGCTGGTTTTTATAGGAGGTTTATTAAGGACTTCTCTAAAATTTCTAGGCCTCTTACTAATCTTTTGCAAAAGGATATTCCTTTTTTTTGATGATGATTGTGTGGAAGCCTTTGAAACACTCAAGAAAGCCTTAACCTCTGCACCTATTGTTCAACCACCTGATTGGAACTTGCCTTTTGAAATTATGTGTGAGGCTAGTGATTATGCTGTTGGTGCTATTTTAGGACAAAGAGTTGATAAGAAATTGAATGTTATCCATTATGCTAGTAAAACTCTAGACAGTGCCCAACGAAACTATGCTACTACTGAAAAAGAATTTTTAGCAGTTGTGTTTGCTTGTGATAAATTTAGATCCTACATTGTTGACTCCAAAGTTATTTTTCACACCGATCATGCTGCTATAAAATACCTTATGGAAAAGAAAGATGCTAAACCTAGACTCATTAGGTGGGTTCTCTTTCTCCAAGAATTTGACTTACACATAATTGATAGGAAAGGAGCTGAGAACCCCGTAGCTGATAACTTGTCTAGGTTAGAAAATATTCTTGATGACCCACTACCTATTGATGATAGTTTCCCTGACAAACAGCTAGCTGCAATAAGTGTCTCACAATGCACACCTTGGTATGCTGATTATGCTAACTACATTGTCGCTAAATACATTCCACCTAGCTTTACTTATCAACAAAAGAGAAAAAATTTCTATGACTTGAGACATTACTTTTGGGATGACCCACATCTTTATAAAGAAGGAGTAGATGGTATTATTAGACGTTGTGTACCTGAGCATGAACATGAACAAATCCTACAGAAATGTCATTCCGAAGCTTATGGAGGACATCATGCGGGAGATAGAACTGCTCACAAGGTATTGCAATCTGGTTTTTATTGGCCTACTCTCTTCAAAGATGCCCGTAAGTTTGTCTTATCTTGTGATGAATGCCAAAGAATTGGTAATATCGGTAAGCGTCAAGAAATGCCTATGAATTATTCACTTGTTGTCGAACCATTTGACGTTTGGGGTTTTCCTTCCTCTAATGGGCACACTCATATTTTGGTTGCGGTTGATTATGTCACTAAGTGGGTAGAAGCTATTCCAACTAGTAGTGCCGATCACCACACCTCCATTAAAATGCTTAAAGAGGTTATCTTCCCGAGGTTTGGAGTCCCTAGATATTTAATGACTGATGGTGGTTCACACTTTATTCATGGTGCCTTCCGTAAGATGCTTGCTAAATATGATGTTAACCATAGAATTGCATCATCCTATCATCCTCAATCTAGTGGTCAAGTTGAACTTAGCAATAGAGAAATAAAATTGATATTACAAAAAACTGTCAATAGGTCTCGTAAGAATTGGTCTAAGAAATTAGATGATGCACTTTGGGCCTATAGAACAGCTTATAAAAATCCTATGGGTATGTCTCCATATAAAATGGTGTATGGGAAAGCTTGTCATTTGCCTCTAGAACTAGAACACAAAGCATTTTGGGCAATTAAAGAACTCAACTATGATTTCAAACTTGCCGGTGAAAAGAGGTTATTTGATATTAGCTCACTGGATGAATGGAGAACCCAAGCCTATGAAAATGCCAAGCTATTCAAAGAAAAAGTAAAAAGATGGCATGACAAAAGAATCCAAAAGTGGAAATTCAAAACAGGAGATTATGTTCTTTTGTTCAACTCTCGGTTAAGATTTTTTGCAGGAAAGCTTCTCTCAAAATGGGAAGGACCATATATTATCGAAGAGGTTTATCGTTCTGGAGCTATCAAGATTAATAACGCCGAAGGTACTAACCCGAAGGTAGTCAATGGGTAGAGAATTAAGCATTATATCTCAGGTATGCCTATTAACATTGAAAGCAATGTTATCCAAACCATGACACCAGAGGAACACATTAAAGAAACCTTCCGGAATACTCCATATTATTTAAAAATAGGAGGTACGTGATACGGTAAGCAAACGGACTCCGAAAAATCCGCAAAAATATTTTTTGTCAGTTTTGGAATATTTTAGAATTTTGGAAATAAAAAGATAAATCGGAAGGTGATCGAGGTGAGAACGATATACCAGGGCGCGCCAGGCACCCCTGGGCGCGCCCTGGTGGATTGTGCCCACCTCGGATGCCTTCCCGACTCCGTTTTCCTTCCATATACTTTTTTCCCAAGAATAAAAATTCTCTATATATACCGCCGACTGTTTTGACGACCGCATCACAAAAAAATCACGTGTTCTTGTTTCTTGCTGTTTCCCTAGCAGATCTAGAAATATGTCGTCTCAGGATTCAGAGGGGGAGAGCCATGTTGATCGCTATGTTCCAGACCCGAAGATCTTTAGGGAAATCTATCCATATCTATGGACCTCTTAGGAGGAAGAAGATGGCACCATGCAAGAAACACAAGATGATAGCTCTGAGGAGGAGGATGATCCATTGCCTCAACCCGGAGACATGCATGTGGAGTTTAAGAAGTCAAGTCTCCCGAGAAGATACAAACCTAAGGTCCAAATTATTCCATCTCGTTTTCTGCAGGAGAGCAAGGAAGCCTTATGCAAAAGGATATTAAAGCTCGAGTTGGAGAATGATAATCTAAGAGTGGAAAACCTTATGCTTAAATATAAGTTGAAGAAGAAGGCTTCTTCATCACCACCACCAAAGGAGACTTGAGCACACGGGTATGGGCACTCCCCTTGGCTTAAGCCAAGCTTGGGGGAGGTGCCCCGGTATCGTATCACCACCACTTTTATTCACCTTTACCTATTTTAGTTCGATCTTTAGTTTCACTTTGCTTTAATTGAATAAAAGTTTAGCATGATCTATTTTCGTGTGTTAGTTCCGTGCTCTATCTATCTATGTAATCGTGTGAAAGTTATATAATAAAGTTTAGTTTGAGTCTTTGCTTTTCTACTTTCTTGGTTGTAACCAAATAAAGGAATAGAAACAAATGAAAGAAAGAAAAATCATATGTTAATCTTATGGGGATTAATGACATCACATAAGGAAAAAGTATAAGTAGTAAAATTTATTGGAGATTGACAAACATAGCATTGGTCAATGATGCAATTCATGATAGAATTAATAAGGGAAGAGAAGATTCACATGCAAATACACTATCTTGGACATCTTTTATGATTGTGAGCCCCCATCAAATATTATGTGCCAAAATTGTTGATGTTGGACGAGGAAGACAACGTAATGATTTATGTTCGTTCATATCCACATAGAAGTTATATTGTCATAGATCCTTTAACATGTGGTGCTTGCCCAACATCTTTGCTAGCCAAAAATTCTGCACTAAGTAGAGATACTACTTGTGCATCGAAAAACCCAAACCAAACTATTTCCTTGAGTGTCCACCATACCTACCTATGGATCGAGAAAGATCCTTCAAGTAAGTTGTCATCGGTGCAATAAGGCAATAAAAATTGCTTCTAAAAGTGTTTTGATCAATTAGTGTAAGAGAAAATTGAGCGTTATACGAACTTATGATGGCAAAGTAATAAAAGCGACGGACTGCATAATAAAGGTTGCTATCATAGGGGGCAATATAGCGTGACGTTCTTTTACATTAAGGGATTGGGCATACAAACCAATAAGCGCATGACAACCTCTGCTTCCCTCTGCGAAGGGCCTATCCTTTACTTTTATGCACTTACCTTTATGCAAGAGTCAAAGTATTCTTCCCTATTCCTTTTTACTTTTTCTTTTGCAAGCATCATGTGGTGAGGAAAGATCTAGGCACATATATCTAGTTGGATATGGGTGGGCATGAGTTATTATTGTTGACATCACCCTTGTGGTGAGTGAGTTGGGAGGCAGAAATTATAAGCCCCTATCTTCCTACGTGTCCGGTTGAAACTTTTTGTTCATGGGTATGCCGTGAGCATTAGCAATCATAAAAGACTAAATGATGGTTGAGTATGTGGACTAGCCAAAAGGCTCCTACATGAGACCCTTCCTGAAAAGATGATGAATTGTAATTGCAAAGTTGACTGAGGACATAGTTTGTTGGTTCCCAATAAGGTTTATGCTTCATACTTCTATGTTGTGATGAATTGTTACTTGTTCATGAGAAGCTATATGATAAAAATGTTTTGAAATAAGTTCCTTTGTTGGAGTATTGCTGTTATGATAATAAGCATGATGCTTCTATGTCCATATTTTGTTTTTATCGACACCTCTTTCTCAAACCATGTGGACATGCTTTTCAATATCGGCTTTCGCTTGAGGACAAGCGAGGTCTAAGCTTGGGGGAGTTGATACGTCCATTTTGCATCATGATTTCCTACTATTATTTACTTTGTTTTGTTTAATAATAATGCTTTGGGGAGTGATTCTAATGCCTTTTCTCTCATAATATGCAAGGTTTACACATGGAGGGAGAATACCGGCAGCTGGAATTCTGGACCCAAGAAAAGCACATCAGAGATACCTATTCTGCACAACTCCAATGAAGCTGAAATTTTACGGAGATTATTTTTACATTTAATAAAAAATACCGGAGCTGGAAACTACCGGAGGAGGCCCCCCAAGTGGGCACAACCCACCAGGGCGCGCCAGGCCCACCTGGGTGCGCCCTGATGGGTTGTGCCCAGCCTGGCCCACTTCCTGTGCCCATCTTCTGGTATAAGGTCTCTCTTGACCTAGAAAAAATCGGAAGAGGAATTTCGGGATGAAGCGCCGCCGCCTCGAGGCGGAACTTGGGCAGGAGCACTTTTGCCCTCCGGCGGAGCGATTCCGCCCGGGGAACTTCCCTCTCGAAGGGGGAAATCGAAGCTATCGTCATCACCAACACCCCTCTCATCTTTGGGAGGCCAATCTTCATCAACATCTTCAACAGCACCATCTCCTCTCAAACCCTAGTTCATCTCTTGTGTTCAATCTTTGTACCGGAACCTTAGATTGGTACCTGTGGGTGACTAGTAGTGTTGACTACCTTGCGTAGTTGATTACTATATGGTTTATTTGGTGGAAGATTATATGTTCAGATCCATTATGCTATTCAATACTTCTCTGATCTTGAGCATGATTATTATTTGTGAGTAGTTACCTTTGTTCTTGAGGTCACGGGAGAAGTCATGTTGCAAGTAATCATGTGAATTTGATATGTGTTCGATATTTTGATGATATGTATGTTGTGATTCCCTTAGTGGTGTCATGTGAACGTCGACTACATGACACTTCACCATTCATGGGACTAAGGGAATGCATTGTGGAGTAGTTATTAGATGATGGGTTGCTAGAGTGACAAAAGCTTAAACCCTAGTTTATGCGCTACTTCGTAAGGGACTGATTTGGATCCACATGTTTAATGCTATGGTTAGACTTTGTCTTAATACTTTTCTCGTAGTTGCGGATGCTTGCGAGGGGGTTAATCATAAGTAGGTTGTTAGTTCAAGTAAGAACAACACCTTAGCACCGGTTGTCGGGGTAAATAAACAGGGGAGTTCATTTTCCCCCTGACTTGTGCCCGGACAGACAGCCACCGATGCCCGGCAACCACAACCTGCAGAAGAGCAGAAAACCCTGCCAGCAATCAAGACCAAGACTCCAGAAAGCTCAACGCGGCAACCCAAGCCTGGGCTGCGACACGCCAAGCACACACCTGCCGGGGACCCAGACGAATGCACCTCTCGGAAGACCCGGCAAGCCATTTCCCGGCAGGCGTGAGCCATCCAGCCACCGCTCCACCGCATCGCTATGCCTGTCACTTATCGATGCGGTGTCGGGCCCTCAGGCGATTAATCAGCTTTCGCTAAGCACGTGGCGACACATTAGAAGGCAAGTTACGCACGGTTGACACCCGCCCTACAGCGTGTCAAGATATTAAGCAGCGACCGGCCAAGCGGTGGCAAGGGCTTGCCAGGGATGCACCCCCAAGCGCCACCTAGGCAGGTAATCATGGAATTTTATCCTAAATGCCAGAGTTAGGTATGATAGCTCTGCTTAGCTATCTAATCGATAGATAATGTCTGTTTTGCCACTGTGGTAGCCCCTTGCACTATAAAAGGAGGCCCAAGGCAACCTAGCTCAAGGTTGGCAACTCGAACCCCCTGAACGCTTGTACTCGCATAGCCGCTCTTCCCCCGGTAGCAGTCCTTGCCGGGGTTAGGCGCCCTACGTTCTTCGTGTTCCTCCAATCAATCCACCAAAAAGCAGGAGTAGGGTTTTACGCTCAACAGCGGCCTGAACCTGGGTAAAATGCCTGACCCTTGATCGTTGCGCCGTCTCATGCTCTCCACTCTTCGTGCAACGTGACCCCCCTTGCCGAACCACAAGGGACCTTTGGTCCCGTAGGTGATTGTGAGCATCCGTGCCCCGACATCTTTGGCGCGCCAGGTAGGGGGCGTTCATCATTTGCGCGAACCCGAGCTCGTGAACGGCGAATCAGTCTTCTTCATCATCCTCTTCAACAATGGCCCCGAAGAAGGAATCCAGCATGGCCGCGCGTATTTCCACTCCAAGGACCCCCGCGCGCGCAGCCACGGACACGGCGGGCGACACGGCGGCCGCAGGTGGGGAAGGCACCGTAAGCAACACGGCCGGCGCAGGCGGCACCGCCGTCGCGTTCTCCGTGGCCGAGACCGGAGCGGAGAACGTCGGAAAGAAATGGGTCCGCTCGACCCTAGAGAGATATGGCGCAGTCCAGCAGGTTAAGGGGAGAAAGAGGTACCTGGCCATATCCTTCTTCCTCCTCCTTCCCCGCCTATGGTTAGCTCTGTGCAGGCGACGACGTTGTCAGTGTATATAAACTCGCATAAGGTTCGATCTTGCATTTGTCCCGCCAAGGGACGAATCCTGAACCAAATGCTAGAGTATATCCACTGGTAGACGCTCCCGGCAGGTGAACCGCGGCAAGGTCCCGTACACCCCTCGCGGGACACCATGGGACCGTTGGGTACAAAAAAAGGAAGGGGGAAGGAGAGAAGAGATGACCGTGCCCGCTTTTTTTCCTTTTTCCATTCTCAAATCAATCATGAATATTGCATCGACCCGGCAAGCTCTTGCCGCGAACCGTATGCAAGACTAACGGATCTTCAAGTATCCCCGTTTTTGCTCTTCTCTATGTTCCCTCTCTTTCAGGGCTGCAGTGAGCATATGCTTGCGCGCATACCGCAGGGGACACTAGAGAAAGAAGACGCCTGGGTGACATGAAAGACCAAAAGCTAAGTTGACTCAATAGTCAATTTCCATTAAGACATACGTTTATATGCCCTTTCGTTGAACCAAAAGGTTTCGTATGCCGAACCTTGCGTGTGACCGAACCTTACTGTGTTCGTTCGCGCCCGTGTTTTGTTTTGAGCCTGCTCAACGAAACACGCGGCAGCGTCAACACTGCCAGAGGTAATCCGCCGGCAGCGTGTTTTTGCCAGCAGAAAGCTAAGGACCTGTTCCTCAAATCAGTTCGCGGCAGCACGTCGTTGGCGGGTAACTAGAAACGCGCAATGGTGAAAATCATACGAACACCAGAAGGAAAACGAAGGGCATAGTATACGATTACATAGAAACATCAGTTCGGCAAATGATAAAATAAGGAGAATTCACGCCCTAATACAAGATACCTACTATGTCTTGAGTATAGGGCAACATGGCGACGAGAAAGATACGGAGCTAACTTCGGTGGCCTCCCCGAGTCCTTGGAACTTTGAGGATCCTGTCGGCGAGAGGCCCGGCCTTCTCTGCAGCAGCTGAAGTGTCGGCGCCTGACGACAACTTCTTGAAATCATCAGAAAGGTCGAGCTCCAGATGGAAGGAGGCGAGGTTGCTCAAGACCAGGAAGAGGGCATTGCGCGCTAGCTTCCGGTATTCATCAGCAAAGGATGCGGCCCTGTCCTCTTCATACGTCTTCAAACCCTCAATCAGGCCCTCGAAGAAGATTGTCAGCTTGATGCTGGGGGCTTCATGCTTGCCGATGGAATAGGCCCAGCTCTTCATGTCCATCTTGGCAATCTGGGCAGTAAGCCGCTCGGCGATATCAACCATCCTCTTGATCCAGAGGTCACGCTGCTCAACCACGTTCTCCAGTGTCTCTTCAGCATCCTTCTGAAGGGTCTGAGCACGGGTCACGTCCGTCAGCAATAGCTTTTCAAGGGCCTCGGCGGATTCAAGATTGCTCTCCAAGGAAGCAAGCCTTGATTTCATCTCGGAGATAATACCATTGGCGGCATCAAGGTCCTGGCCCTTGGAGGAAAGCTGTAATTGCACCTCTTCCAGAGTTGCAGTCGCCTTACGCGCTTCCTCCTTGAGGGTCTCGACCTCTTTGGTGCTCCTGGCAAGATCCTCTGTCAGTTTGGTCAGTTGGGTTTCAAATTCGACCCTGGCGGCAGAAGCAGCAGCCAAGTCGTTAGTTACCTCCTTCAGCCGAGCAGCAGATTCCGAGGAAAGTGCATCAAGAGCAATTTTGTGGCCATCCTCCAGCTCCTTGGTACGCTGTCGAACGCGATCCTCCAGCTCATCATCCTTGCCACGGAGGGTGGCCTCGAGGTTCTCTTCCCGGGCAGAAATACCGTCCTCTCTGGCGTCCAGAAGCGCCTTGCGCTCCGCCAGACGGACCTTCTGGGCGGTGACGTCCTCGTTAGCCTTGGACAATGTTTCGTACTGCCTCTTGAGGGAATGGACCTGCCGATTGTACCAGTCCTGCAGTTCGCTCCCTTTGCTCCTCAGCTGCTGATCCACAAGCCCGGCCGAATCCCGTTGCTCCTTGACCGTCTGCCACTAGAGGCTGTACCTGTTCTGAACATCCTTAAGCCCTGCTGCTATGGACTCCAGAAAAGCCAAGTCCTTGGCGGCGTCGGCAGTGCTGCGGCCCCCTTCGACCCTTTGGGATAGTGGCGCCAGAATCTTGTTGATCTCTTCGTCAAGATCCACATCCGTTGAGAAGGGCGAGCCGAGAGCTGTGTGGCTTAACGGAGCAGTGATCAGCGCCAGATGACTTTGCGGGGATTGTAGGGCCGACGCCAGGGGGTAGCTGGACGAAGAAGGCATCATGGCTTGAAGGGGAGTCTTCTCTTCAACCCCTGAGCTCAGGACGGGCACGCTGCCGGGATTTTGTTCCATCCTCTTCGGGGGCCCCTGAATATCCCCGGCAGCCGAGCCGTGTTTTTCTGCGGCAGCAATCTTTATCGCTTCCGCGGCAACATCTTTCCCAATAACGGCAACCTCCTCCAGCAGTTCGGGCTCTTCAAAAAGTGGGGCTGCTGAATAGGAAAACAAAACAGAAGCATGGACATCAAGAATCAACAAAACGCGTAAGGAAGAATATACAGGGAAAACCAGAACACCGGCAAGAGGGATACCCGATGGAGAATGCTGCGGAAGGACCTCCCCTTCCCCGGCAACATCAGTTGCCGGCGTGCCGTCTGTCGCTATCCCTTCGGCGGTAGCCCTTGCACGAGCAGATTCCTCGGCGGAGGCCCTTGCCGGCGTGTCCCCCTCATGGGCAACGGTTGACGGGGAATTTTGGAGGAGTTCCACTGGATGGGCCTCCCTCCGATCTTCCTCTCCCGTTCCCCCGACGGGAGAAGGAAGGCGCCCTTCCTCATCCCCGCCAGCGGACGAGACCCGCGCCTGAGTTTCGCGAAGAGGGCTGGGCTGGGGGCTAGACACGGGATTCCCTTCAACGTTCCCTGCGGAGCCCCGGCCTGCTGAAAGGTCCGAGCCTACGGCAAACTTGGCCCTCTTGACCCTGTGCGCAAGAGTCTCATCATCTTCGTCCCTGTTAAGGTCAACCATACATGATCAATCAGGAAGATTATAAATTGAAAGACTTATGATGGGAGCTGGGATCAACAAAACTTACTCCGAGGCAAGGAGCATTGAGCCCAGCTCGTACGACGCAGGCGGTGGAGTTGCTCGGCTCCTCTTCAGAGTTGGAGGGGCGGGGTTTGGCGGAGAGGCCAGGGGTGCCGGCAAGGGCGAGCTTGGCGGAGGAGTTGGACTCGACGGGGGGCTGGGATCCACCCCATGCACTTTCCGTCGCTTGGCAGGGGATGCCTTGGTCTGGGCAAGGCGCGAGGATTGGCGACGTGCTACTCCAAGCCCGCCGCCTTGACAGTCGTCTTCTTCACCTTCGAGGAACTTCGCGAAGACACGGAGGCCGTTGACTCCCGATTGGTGCGTAGACGGGGGCGGCGACCCGGCTCCGGAGCTTGGGGTCCCTCTTCGAGCCCCTCCTCTACCACCTCCGGGTCCTTCGTCCCTTCCGCCTCGTCTTCCACCTGGACCCCTGTTGCCGCAGTTTGGGAACCGCTAGCCCCGGCAAGCTCCAGCCCGGCGGACTCCTCCGGAACAAGATTTTCGCCCTCCTCATCAGAAGAGCTGCCGTCCCCAGGCTCCTCTTCTCCTTCGGAAGCTGCTCCCCTGGCGGACCTGACGGCCTTGTCCTCCGTGATTCGTCCGGAGATAAAGGCCCTCTCCGCCTCCCTGGTCGGCGCGGTCAAGTTATCCTCCGATTTGATAGCCCTTTCCTCTCCATCTCGCTCTCCAGGGTGGGCAGCTCCAAGTCAGACTTAACACCGAAGGCATCGCATTCTGGCATCCATTGAAGAATCTGATTCCTGGTGGAATTGCGATGCAGCGGGATAACTTTCTCCGGTAGGCGATGTGTCCCGAAACGGCCAAACAACTGATCACACAGCCAGCCATGGCAGTAAGCGGTCAGGTTGTTGGCAGGACCAGGATACAGGCGCATCCAATCGGCGGGACCATTGAACTCCCAAGCAAACCGGTCCCTCTTTTGCAAAGGAGCGATACGGCGGCGGAGCAAGTCTGCCCCCACCTGTTCAATGGTCAATCCGGTAGCCTTGAGGCGGATGATCCCGTTCAGCGCCAAGCGGAGTTTACTGTCAGATGGGCCAGGCTTCCCCCAGACGCTGCCGCGCGTGACACATTCAGTCTGCGCTCGGCAAAACTCGGGGGCTTTGTCGTCCTTGATCCAGCACCAGTCGCCCCTCCATTCTTCCCACTTCCCACGCAGGCTCCCGGAAAGGTACTCCTTCTTATCCCGGGGGATCCAGCTTATATTTCTGGTGCGGTGGGATTTGTCCTCAATCCGGGGAAGGAAGAAGTGCTTGAACAAGTCCACATTGGGGGCAACCCCGGCAAAGTTCTCGCACAGATGGGCAAATATCACCATGCAAGACATCGCATTGGGCGTGAAATCCAAAAGGTGAAATCCATATGTCGCCATCATGGCGCAGAAGAAATCCAAAAAGGGAGGAACAAGACCGCAGAAAAAGTATGCACAGAAGAAGTGGTACGAATCTGAGGGCTTCTTCTCCCTGGGGTTGTCTGGCAGAACTTGTGGTGCTCCATGCCCCTTTGTCAGCCGCCCCCACATGTAGGCGTACCTCTCGATCAGAGTATTGCCATCCAGGCTCGACGGAGAGATAACCACATCTCCCTGTCACTGCATTTCGAGCTCTTCCGCCTTCCTCCTCCGTTCCTCGGCCGCCGGGTCTGTGGATGTGGCCACCTGCTTCCCTTTATTGCCCGCCTTCTTCTGCCCTATCTTGGAAATCTTCAAGGGTGGCAGATGGTCCGGCGGCGCTCGGTGGGATGAGAGTGGTGGTGGAAGCAGTTTCTCGACTTAAGGAGGAAGACGAGAGACAGAGAAAAGGACGCGAATGAGCAGCGCCCCTGCGCATTGTCCTTTTTTATCAGGGGACTCGCGCAAGGGCTGGCTCTTCACTATCTTTTCGGAAAACTGCCGTTTTATTACTGGCAGTTCCTTTTATTGTCCAACGGCTACTGTCCATGACCCCACGACCCGCGATAATTGCGCGGAGTGGGCGAGGATGGAAAGGCAGAACCCCTCCGCCGCGTGTCCATGCACTATTTGGGGCCTAACCCAGCATGCCAAGCGACACGTATGGCTCAGGCCCAGGGGCTTCTGTCGGGGTAAACAAACAGTGGTGTTCATTTTCCCCCTGACTTGTGCCCGGACAGACAGCCGCCGACGCCCGGCAACCACAACCTGCAGAAGAGTAGAAAACCCCGCCAGCAATCAAGACCAAGACTCCAGAAAGCTCAACGCGGCAACCCAAGCCTGGGTTGCGATGCGCCAAGCACACACCTGCTGGGGACCCAGACGAATGCACCTCTCGGAAGACCCGGCAAGCCATTTCCCGGCAGGCGTGAGCCATCCAGCCACCGCTCCACCGCATCGCTACGCCTGTCACTTATCGATGCGGTGTCGAGCTCTCAGGTGATTAATCATCTTTCGCTAAGCACGTGGCGACACATTGGAAGGCAAGTTATGCTCGGTTGACACCCGCCCTACAGCATGTCAAGATCTTAAGCAGCGACCGGCCAAGCGGTGGCAAGGGCTTGTCGGGGATGCAGCCCCAAGCGCCACCTAGGCAGGTAATCATGGCATTTTGTCCTAAATGCCAGAGTTAGGCATGATAGCTCTGCTTAGCTATCTAATCGATAGATAATGTCTGTTTTGCCACTGTGGTAGCCCCTTGCACTATAAAAGGAGGCCCAAGGCAACCTAGCTCAAGGTTGGCAACTCGAACCCCCTGAACGCTTGTACTCGCATAGCCGCTCTTCCCCCGGTAGCAGTCCTTGCCGGGGTTAGGCGCCCTGCATTCTTCGTGTTCCTCCAATCAATCCACCAAAAAGCAGGAGTAGGGTTTTACGCTTAACAGCGGCCCGAACCTGGGTAAAATGCCCGACCCTTGATTGTTGCGCCATCTCATGCTCTCCGCTCTTCGTGCAACGTGACCCCCCTTGCCGAACCACAAGGGACCTCTGGTCCCATAGGTGATCATGAGCATCCGTGCCCCTACACTGGTCCACCCACATATCAAATTATCAAAGTAGCGAACACGAATCAAACCAACATGATAAAAGTGACTAGACGAAATTCCCGTGTACCCTCAAGAACACTTTGCCTATTACTAGTGATTGTTCTGGCCTGTCCTTTGCCTCAAAAGGTTTGGGCTACCTTGCTGCACCTTGTTTACCGTTACCGTTACTTGCTTGCTACCAATTACCTTGCTATCAAACTATCTGTTACCTACAATTTCAGTGCTTGCAGAAATTACCTTGCTGAAAACCGCTTGTCATTTCCTTCTGCTCCTCATTGGGTTCGACACTCTTACTTATCGAAAGGACTACGATTGATCCCCTATACTTGTGGGTCATCAGAGGGCTCCGGACCTGACAGGAGCGACGAGAGAGGCGTTCGGGCACCGCTTAGAGGTGCGCTTCGATACGCGCTCCCACGAGCAAGGAGCATGGCGCGGGGCGTCGAACTCGAGAAGATTCATCACCGGCTCAAACAAGGAGGTTCGCGAGCCGCGGGCGATGCACGGAAGTTGACGCCCCGCACCGCCCAGTGCGGCTGCCACCCCTGACATGGGCGGCGGGCCGCACGTCTGCATCGACACCCCGTGGAGCGGTCACGTCCTCACGGGCGGCCTTCGCCAGGCTTGGCGAGAGCGGCCTCGCGGGGAGAGCTGGTGTGGTCAGCCTTGTGAGGTTGCCTGGCGCGAGCAACCTCGCGAGGCATGCCACCAGGCCTGGCGCCATCACCAACAAGTGCGCATGTCCTTGGGTCAGGCGCTGCCTGCCTGGAGACGGAGGGTGGAACACACGCCCATGTCTCCAGGTTGGGCGTTGCCTGCCTGGGGACGGGAGCTGGAGTACTCGACTACGCCATCGGGTCAGGCGCCGCCTGCCTGGAGACGGAGGGTGGAACACACGCCCATGTCTCCAGGCTGGGCATTGCCTGCCTGGCGGCAGACCACATCGTCGGGTCATGCGCTGCCCGCCTGAAGACGGAGGGTGGAACACACGCCCATGTCTCCAGGCTGGGCGTTGCCTGCCTGGCGACAGAAGCTGGAGCACACGACCGCGTCATCAGGTCAGGCGTTGCCTGCTTGGAGACGGAGGGTGGAACACACACCCATGTCTCCAGGCTGGGCGTCACCTGCCTGGGGACAGAAGCTAGAGCACTCGTCCTCGTCACCGAGCCAGGTGCTGCCTGCTTGGAGACGGGGGGACGAGTGCCCGAGCGAGGCGCCCGGACACTCTGGCGAGGCGCGCCGGGGTGACACTCCGGGGGCTGACCTCACGCATAGCGAGAGGGCCCGGCACTGGGCCCTGTCCGCACCGCGAGGAGTCACGGCGCTACCGCGGCGACGTCGCCCGCCTCCAGGTCTTCAGGAGCCGGAGGCTTCGGGGGATGGGATCCGTGCCCGAGAGGCATGGAGCGCCCTGCGCCCCCCAAGCTCCAACCGTGACACTCTCATGTAATAATGAGTGGGCTGTATACGGCCGGGGTCCCCTGAGGACGCGGAGGGGCCCCCACCCACGCCCAAGTGGAAGCCCCATGCTCCGCGCTGGCGGACGACACAGTCCTCCAATGAATATGCCCACGCCTAGTGGAAGCCCTACGCTCCGCGCTGGGGGAAGACGAAGACTAGCTATTAGGTGCCGGACGCGGCTGTTCCTTGCTCTCTTTTGTAACCAGATTTGACGTTTTTGGAATAAAGTTTGAAGTTTTCGTGTTTTTATTCGAAAAGAAGGGTGGGGGATTTTTCTCCTTGCAGTGTTCCTTGGCTCGAGCCACGTTTCCCCTTGATAGATTTCTCTCTCTTTAGCACGCCCCGCGAGCGGGGGCTGGGCATGGTGTGCGCGTTGAGACAGCCCCAGCGGAGTTGGGGGCCTCCCGCGGGTGCCCAGATCACAACGGCCGCAGGCCCGCCCACGCGCACGCCTCGCCAAGGCTTGGGCGTCAGAACCCTCACGCGACACTCTCAAGCGAGCCAGCAGGCGCGCGTGGCCCGAGGCCCCATCGAAACGTCCGCTACCCGACCTTGGCCGGGCACCGCAACTCGGAATAATGGTAATGACCCACCCCACCTCAGGAATCGCGACCCATGACAAGCAAAGGAAAGGCGACACAAGGAAGTACAACTTTACTTAATACATCATAAAGGAGTTTCTTCCAAAATACTCTCACCCCCCCCCCCCGCGGGGGTGCGTTCAAAATCTTGACAGGGAAAATAGGAAAAAGACGACCTAGGGAGATGTGCTGCCACCATCGTCACTATCGCTGCCACCACCGTCGGACTCACGCCCTTCAATCAAAGGCCGGTCCTCGCCCTCAGCCGGGGAAAACTCCGTGATCAGGTCGTCCACGTGATCCTCCACCCAGTCCCAGAGGGCGCCTTGAATCACCTCGGGCACGGGGGCTGTCACGGAGTCAAAGTCGAAGTTGGGGTCAAAGCGAAGGAGGTGGCTGAAGACGTGCGAGGACGCTCTCGCGAGGAGGTCACGATTCTTCTCTTCCGCGAGCTGGCGGGCCTTCTCTGCCCCCACTTCAAGGTGCTCCACAATCTTGGTGAAGAAGTCAAGGTAGCCGGTGTCGTCAGGGACGAGCGGACTGGAGACGCTCTCGTTGCAGATGCTGCTCAGGGCTCGGCGGGCCCTCCTCTCGAGAGCCTGGAACATCTGGGAGCGCGTGTGCTGCAGCCCCTGGGCGCGGTCCGCCTCATCCGAGGCCATCTCCGCGAGGGAAGTGACACCCTCCACTTGCGTATAAAGGAAAGACAGCTCGGCTTCGGTGGTTGTCCGGGCGTCCACCGCAGCTCTTTCACGCTGCTCCGCCGTGGCTAACTTCTTCCTGAGGCTGTCAGCCTCACCTGTCAGGTCGTCGAGCTGCTTGCAGAAACGGGACTCCTCAAGATTCATCTTCCCGCGGTAGTCCTTGGCGAGGGCCCGACGAACCTCCTCCACCTTCTCGTTGATCTCTTCCTGGATCCTTGCTTCCCAAAAGGCGAGGGAGTCCTCGGCGACGGCCACCTGGCGCTCCATCACCTCCAGCCGCTCACGCTCCAGGCTCTGCTCCAGAGCCTCCAGCGTCAGCGTATCCTCAAGCGTGCGGAGCTTCGTGTCGCCAGTGGGCGGCCGGCCCGTCAGGGCAGCGAGCGCGGACTTGCGTGCTTGGACTTGCCGCTTGAAGGCGGCATTGGACGATTGAAGCTCTTCCCTGCGCTTCTCCGCAGCCTCACGCCGGCAGTCCGCGGCCCGGGCTTCCTCAAGGGCACGGTCGCGGGCCTCCCTCGCCGCGACGAGGGATTCTTCGGCCTTCGTGCGAGCTTGCTCGTGTTGCAGACGACCAAGGTTGATGGCGGTCAAAAGTCGACGCCATTTGCGTGCCAGGCGCAAGCGTTCCGCCTCAAGGCACGCGTCGACGTCGTTAAGCTCGGCCCCAAGACGGCCTAGCGCGCTCTCCGCATCTTGAAGAAGGCCGCGCCGGGCGACGCTGCGACCGTAAGCGAGCTCCAGCGCTCGACTGGGGTTCTCCTCCGCCCCTTGGTCGGCAGGGAAGGCACGTGTAGGGCCATCCATCTCCAACGGAGATCCGGAGGCCGAGGGCCCACCGTTCGCCCCCCCGTCCCGGGGACGGGCCTCGTGAGGGCTTGCCTCTCCGCTCAAAGAGGGCTACCAGGAGGAATCATCGAGGTAAGTCTCATCCCTGCCCCCGCAAACTGGAGGCCATGCCCGAGGAGGAACGCCGGGAACTCGGGCCCGAGGCACCCCAGGGACGGCTTGGGCCCTGCAGGCACCTCCCCGCACGAGGTCGCAAGGCTTTCAGAACACGGGGCCGCTACAGGCCCAGCATCCACGGGAGGCGGTGGTGGAGCTGCGCCCAATCCTTCGTCAAGGGGAGACCTGAGGAGCAAAGACTCAGAAGTGCGCGTCATGCAGAAATCAGGGGAGGTTGGACGCTTACTCATCCAGGGCGATCCATTTCCTTTTCCTCATGGTACCCGGGGGCGGAACGCAGCGGCCCCTGGACTTCCTCTTTCTCTGGCATGTGCGGGAACCAGGAGACGGCTCGCTGACGTCCGGCGCGAGGCTGAGGGATCACTAGAAGAGTGTCTAGAGGGGGGGGGGGTGAATAGACTACTAGCAGGAATTTAAAACCTAACCTTTTCCCAAGTTAATTGGTTGGTAGATTTTAACAGTTATAGCAAGTCTAACAGCCCTACACATGCATGTCAACAAATATGGCAGCGGAAAGAAAATACATTGCACATGAAGTAAAGGGTAAAGATATGGAGATCAAACGCAATTGGAGACGCAAAGATTTTTCCCGTGGTTCCGATAGGTGGCGCTATCGTACGTCCACGCTTATGGAGTCTTCAACCCACGGAGTGTAACGGTCGCGAGAGTCCACGGAGGTCTCCACCCATAAGGGTCCACGAAGTAGCAACCTTGACTATTCCATAACGGCTTCCGTCCACGAAGGACTAGCCTCACTATGGGTAGATCTTCACGAAGTAGGCGATCTCCTTGCCCTTACAAACTTCTTGGTTCAACTCCACAACACGAAGTAGGAGGCTCCCAAGCGACACCTAACCAATCTAAGAGGCACCACCCTCCAAAAGGTAATTGGCTCGGTAATGACGATGAACACCTTGCTCTTGTGCTTCAAGATGATAGACTCCTCAACACACAATCACTCTCTCACAGATTTGGCTTGGTGGAAGAGATGGGATTGGTGGAAAGCAACTTGGGGAGGCTAGAAATCAAGATCCATATGGTTGGAGTGGAAGATCTTGACCTCAACACAAGGGTAGGTGGCTCTCTCTCAGAAAACTGGATGGGGCAAGTATGGAATAGTTCTGAGTGCTTCACTTTCGAGTAGGTGGTGGTGAAGGGGTATATATAGGCATCCCCAAAAATCCAACCGTTACACACAAAATGACCAACTCGGTGACACCGATGTGTTAATCTCGGTGGTACCGAAGTGACCAAAAGGTGGCAACTTTTGAATCTCGGTGAGACCGATATAGGAAACTCGGTTGCACCGATAAGGTGACCAACGGTCAGATTCCCAATCTAGGTGACGCCGATCCAACAATCTCGGTGGTACCGATATTGTGAATTTGCGTAACAGAAAGTTGGCAACCTAAACTCGGTGGCACCGGAATGGAATCGGTTGCACCGAAGTGGCTAGGGTTTGACTGAGTCTGTCTATGGTTGAGAATCGGTGGCACCGGGATGGAAATGTTTGTTGCACCGATGTTGAGTATATGGCTTTGGACAGACTTTGTGGAAGAGCTTGTGGGTGTTTTTGGTGACTATCACTTGTGCACGTATGAGCATTTTGTTCACCAACAAAACCTTACCCCCTTTTAATAGTATTGGCTTTCCTATGGACTCAAAGTGATTTCTCATAAATGTAAAATGTAGAGTCCTCTTGCTTGAAGCTTTGCCAACCTATTTCCTTGCATCTTGGGGTATTTCACAATCTCCACAATCCTTTTGCCAGCCCTTCTCTATGGACTATATCTGAAATACACTAGGTAAAAGTATTAGTCCAAGAGACAATGTATGTTGTCATGAATTATCAAAACCACCAAGGGAGCATATTGTGCTTTCAATCTCCCCCTTTTTGGTAATTGATGATAACATACAATCAAAGCTTCAAATAAAGATATGCATGGATATAATGAAGACTTTGAGAGGCACATGACTTTGATTTGCTCCCCCTAAATGTGTGATTCCTTTAAAGGATAGTTGCTTTGGAATGCATAGACACACATGTAGTGGAAGGGATATAGTAAGTCATATGTATCTTGGGTATATGCATCAAATATATAGGAATGGGATGTATATTTGTTCAAGACTTCACTCTTGCAAACAATATGTGCAAGAAGCAAGGGATCATCTTGACCAAAGATGTGATGCAAATACTTACCTTGAGTTCTTGAGCATTCTTGTAGTAGAAATACACTTGAGAAAAAATGTTAGGAAACACAAGAGTATTCAACCAATCAACAAGGCAATAGAACTCAAAAGTACCAAGATATGGAGAACATATAGAAGATAGTATTTCTTAAGATTGATATGTCTCCGAAATTATTTCTTTCTCCCCTTAGATATGACAATATTAGAACATCCTCTCCCCCTGAATCTCAGCATGTAGATATTGGGATTGGATAGGGTGAGAAAAGTAAATATTCTCCCCTTGTTGATGTGAGTATGAATATTGATATTGGCTCTCCCCCTTGATCATATCTCCCCCTTTGCATAAGCATGTATCTTCCTCTTTAGCATGAAGCTATGGTATTCTCCCCCTTTGGCATTAATTTCCAAAAAGGTCAAACACAGGAATAGATACAGGGATCATTGATAGGAAGGGATCCTTGAGAACAAGGGTCATTGAATGTAGGGTTCATGGAAATGAAAACTGAGGGAATCATTGAAAAGAATTTCTCTCCCTTCTTCCTCTTCTTCTCCTGAGATGATGTAAGACTTTGTTATGCTCCCCATCTTCCTTGAAGTTAGGGATCCTTGAATAAAGAATATCTCTCCCTAAGATTATCTTTTGTTATTCTCCCCCGATTTTTTTTAAACGGGATCATCGAAGTAACAAAATCCTCACATGAAATGGCACAAGAGAAACATAGATTTGCAACAGCGATTATAAATAAGAAAAGAAAACAAATCGGTGACTCCGAGACAGATAAATCGGTGGTACCGAGATTTTGTGGTGCAGCTTATCTGCAATGTCGGTAGAACCGAGATATATGTATCGGCGGCTCCGAGGCAAAAACGACTAAAACAGAAAAGAAATAAGAGACCAAGTTTCTGTTTTCAAGAAAAAAAATTCAAAGGGAATGTGAAAGTTTTTACAAAGGGATATCAACTAGAGAAGATTTGAGTGGTTCCAAGAAGTCTTCGCAAAATAGAAAGTGAACCATCCAAAATACTTAACTAGATGATGGGCGGTGACTAGGTCACCTATATTGGAGTATATTGACTTAGGAGCCAAGCAAGAATACTTGATCATAGGTCATACTCTACGTTAAGCTCAAAATGGGGTTACCATTTTTCGATTAAACATTTTAATGTCTTCATATCACTTGAGTTTCTTTAGCTCATGACTTGGAGTAAAGCCTTTTCAAGGATATGAGTACATACCTTTGAGTGATGTCGATGACGTGGCTTGTAGGTGAACTTGTTGAGGATGCTCGAGGTTGATGAAGATCATCTTGAGTTGGGAGCAATCCTTCTTGTTTGAGTACACTTGTCACCTACAAAGGTTAGTCATGCAAGGAAGAGCAATAGATATATCCATTTGACATGATAACAATAGAGAATTATAAATATATGTCAAGGATATGATTGAGGTGTCTTCTTCCTTTCATCATCAAGAGGGGTTGTGAATACTTGGTAATGACAAGATTGCTTATGATTGGAGTTGATGGCAATCTTGTGGAATGAAATTCTTCCAAGTACCTACAATAGATTAGATGCAATACAAGGGAGCATAGTATTCCATGGCATAAGATAACATGTTAGGGCTACTTGGAAATATCAAGAAGGCTCATGCCCTTGCATGCATCCGAGTGAGTCTAGCTCAAGTTTGAAGCATCAATGATGTTCAACTCACTCCTCAAGTAACAAAATGTTTTCTCATCAAGTGGCTTAGTAAAGATATCGGCCAATTGCTTGTTAGTGCAAACATGCTTAAGATTAATATCTCCTTTGGCAACATGATCATGAATAAAATGATGTCTAATTTGAATATGTTTAGTTCGAGAATGTTGCACAGGATTATGACCAATTTTAATAGCACTTTCATTGTCACAAAGTAATGGAACATTTCTAACATGGATTCCGTAATCCTTAAGCGTTTGTGTCATCCATAACAATTGTGCACAACAAGATCCAGCAGCAATATATTCAGCTTCGGCTGTAGATAGAGATACCGAGTTTTGTTTCTTGGAGGACCAAGATACAAGAGATCTACCCAAAAATTGACAAGTACCCGAGCTAGATTTTCTATCAACCTTGTCACCGGCATAGTCCGAATCGGAATAGCCAACAAGGTTAAAGGAAGATCCCTTGGGATATCAAATGCCAAAGTTTGGTGTTTGTATCAAATATCTCACAATACGTTTCACGGCCAAAAGATGACATTCTTTAGGTGCAGCTTGATATCTAGCACACATGCAAACACTAAGCATAATATCGGGACGGGAGGCACATAGATATAGCAATGAACCAATCATAGATCGATAGACCTTTTGATCAACCGGTTCATCCTCCTTGGTAAGATCAACATGTCCACTAGTAGGCATGGGGGTTTTCATACCTTTGCACTCTTGGATGTTGAACTTCTTGATCAAGTCCTTCGTATACTTAGTTTGAGAGATGAAAGTTCATTCTTTCGTTTGCTTGATTTGCAAACCAAGAAAGAATTTCAGCTCACACATCATAGACATCTCATACTTCTCGGACATCAATCTTCCAAATCTTTCACTGAATTGTGGGTTAGTAGATCCAAAGATAATATCATCCACATAGATTTGGCACACAAATAATTCACCATTAACTCTCTTAGTGAACAAGGTTGCATCAATTTTACCAATTTCAAAACCTTTTTCAATGAGAAACTTCGTTAAGCATTTGTACCAAGCACGAGGGGCTTGCTTAAGACCATAAAGGGCTTTACGAAGCTTGTACACATGATTAGGTTTCTTGGGATTCACAAAACCAGGTGGTTGCTTAACATAGACTTCTTCTTCAATCTCACCATTTAAAAAGGCACTTTTAATGTCCATTTGATAAAGCGTGATATCATGGTGATTAGCATAAGCAAGAAGAATGCGAATAGCTTCAAGTCTAGCGACGGGGGCGTAGGTCTCACCGTAGTCCATACCTTCGACTTGCGTATATCCTTGGGCTACGAGACGAGCCTTGTTCCGTACGACTTGACCGTCTTCATCTTGCTTGTTCCGAAACACCCATTTGGTTCCGATGATGTTTTGCTCATCCTTGGGCTTCTCCACGAGTGTCCACACTTTGTTCCTCTTGAAGTTGTGAAGCTCTTCATGCATCGCGTTCACCCAATCAGCATCTTCTAGAGCTTGTTCTACCTTCAAGGGCTCAATGCTAGAGATGAAAGAATAATGCTCACAAAAGTTAGCTAGGCGAGTTTTAGAGCGAGTGATTCTCCCTGGTTGTATATCACCAAAGATTTGGTTTAGGGGATGGTTCTTGGTCACTTGTGCTCGAACTCGGGTCAGCTTCCGATTGTTGGATGGTGGAGCTTCTTCTTCATCATCATCTCCTTCATCTTCGTTGTTGTTGAAGGTGTCGTTCTCTTGAGGTGGTGGCGAAGGAGGTTGTGGTGGATCTTCATGATGTACTTCCTCCTCTTCATCATCGTGTCGTGTACCGCTTGTGGATGCCTCCATGTCATGTTGTGGCTCAGCTTGACGTGAAGTAGGGGCTTCCACTTGAGTTGATGAAGTACTTTCCTTCACCTCCATGGGACGAATCTTGCCGATGGGCAAATCTAGGATAGCTTCTGGAGGGTCCTTGTCACCTACATCATTTGGCAGTTGTTCGACTTGCGAACCATTAGATTCATCAAACTTCATATCTACCGTCTCTTCAACCTTTCGAGTGAAGTTGTTGTAGACACGGTAAGTGTGAGAGTTCGATCCGTAACCAAGCAGGAAACCTTCATGAGATTTAGGAGCAAATTTAGTACGATGATGCTTATCAAGAATGTAGCACTTTGAGCCGAATACCCGGAAGTATCGAACTTGGGGTTTGTTACCGGTGAGTAGCTCGTATGCCGTTTTACCGAGAAGCTTGTGCAAGTAAAGTCGGTTTGTGGCATGACATGCTGTTTCCACGGCTTCTGCCCAAAAGTGTCTTGGCGTCTTGTATTCGTCAAGCATCGTTCTTGCCATCTCAATGAGCGTTCGGTTCTTCCTCTCAACAACTCCATTTTGTTGAGGCATGTACGTAGCCGAGAACTCATGTGAAACACCTTCTTCGTCAAGAAAGGTATCCACATGGGTGTTCTTGAACTCCGATCCGTTATCGCTCCGAACCTTCTTGATCTTCACTTCAAACTGATTTTGCGCTTTGCGAGCGAAGTTCTTGAAGATCTTTTGAACCTGCGACTTATCATCAAGAAAGAATACCGACGTAAATCTGGAAAAATCATCAACTATAACTAGACCATAGGAATTTCCACCGAGACTCTTGTAAGCATTGGGACCAAAGAGATCCATGTGAAGTAACTCGAGTGGTCTCCTAGTAGTCATGATATTCTTAACGGGATGACTTCCACCTACTTGCTTTCCATCTTGACAAGCACTACAAAGTCTATCTTTGTCAAAGATAACATCTTTAACACCAAGTATATGATCACCTTTGATAAGCTTGTCTAAGTTACGCATGCCAACATGTCCTAGTCTTCTATGCCAAAGCCAACCTTTAGAAGATTTTGCAATAAGACAAGTACGAGGTTTGGATCTCTCAGTGAAATCGACAATGTATAGGTCACCTCTATGGAAACCGGTAAAGACCATTTTATGATTATCTTGACGAAACACTTGGCAATCTACTTTCGTGAATAGCACATTAAAACCAAAGTTGGCAAGTCTAGATACGGAAAGAAGATTGTAGCCAAGAGATTCAACAAGCATAACATTTTGGATAGAGCTATCATGGGATATGGCCACCTTACCAAGACCAAGTACCTTACCCTTGGAGTTGTCTCCAAACGTTACGTACCTTTGCGTTCCATGGTTTGGTGTGATCTCTTCAAACATTTCTCTATCTCCGGTCATATGATCGGTACATCCGCTATCGAGAATCCACTCTTTTCCTCCGGACATGTAATCCTTGAAGTTTGCCATGAGACTTAGATTCTTCATGATGTTCTCATACTCGATGTCGAACAGCTCATCTTCATCATAGTAGCCATGTTCCACATTGTCATCATCAAGTGGGAAATCCTCGTCATAAAGAACAAGAGATTCGTCAGGGGTATGATCATGACAATGTTCAAATTTATGAATGCGAATGGCTTCGATAATGATGTTGTTGATAGTAGTGACATCTCCTTTAGCACGCATGAGGTCTCTAAGCTCAAAAAGACAATCATCAAACTTAGGATCACTATGCGTCATTTTGTGGAAGACAATAGTTTTATGAAGAATTTCATCAAGATTACTTAGTGAATAATTTGGATATCGTTTCTCCAAATCATTCCACAAAGTGTAAGCGCATACAAAATTCTTCATTTGATTAAGCACATTTCTAGGTAAAGCTCTAACAATGAGATTGACAGTTCTAAGATTGCATAGCATATCAACTTCCTCTTCGTGTGTGGGATGTAAAGGATCAATGGGAGGAACATAGGGACACTTGACATATTTGCTCAGTTGAAATTCATTAAATAGCTCAAGCATCAAAGTTTTCCATTGACTATAGTACTCTCCATCAAGAATAGGCACTCTACAACTCAAACTCCCTATACTAGACACACCCATCTTCCTCCTCGGTGATTAAACCGAAGCAATGGAGACCAATGCTCTGATACCAATTGAGGGATCAATAGAAGAGTGTCTAGAGGGGGGGGGGGGGTGAATAGACTACTAGCAGGAATTTAAAACCTAACCTTTTCCCAAGTTAATTGGTTGGTAGATTTTAACAGTTATAGCAAGTCTAGCAAGTCTAACAGCCCTACACATGCATGTCAACAAATATGGCAGCGGATAGAAAAGACATTGCACATGAAGTAAAGGGTAGAGATATGGAGATCAAACGCAATTGGAGACGCAAAGATTTTTCCCGTGGTTCCGATAGGTGGTGCTATCGTACGTCCATGTTTATGGAGTCTTCAACACACGGAGGGTAACGGTCGCGAGAGTCCACGGAGGGCTCCACCCATAAGGGTCCACGAAGTAGCAACCTTGACTATTCCATAATGGCTTCCGTCCACGAAGGACTAGCCTCACTATGGGTAGATCTTCACGAAGTAGGCGATCTCCTTGCCCTTACAAACTTCTTGGTTCAACTCCACAACACGAAGTAGGAGGCTCCCAAGCGACACCTAACCAATCTAGGAGGCACCACCCTCCAAAAGGTAATAGGCTCGGTAATGATGATGAACTCCTTGCTCTTGTGCTTCAAGATGATAGACTCCTGAACACACAATCACTCTCTCACAGATTTAGCTTGGTGGAAGAGATGGGATTGGTGCAAAGCAACTTGGGGAGGCTAGAAATCAAGATCCATATGGTTGGAGTGGAAGATCTTGACCTCAACACAAGGGTAGGTGGCTCTCTCTCAGAAAACTGGATGGGGCAAGTATGGAATAGTTTCGAGTGCTTCACTTTCGAGTAGGTGGTGGTGAAGGGGTATATATAGGCATCCCCAAAAATCCAACCGTTACACACAAAATGACCAACTCGGTGACACCGATGTGTTAATCTCGGTGGTACCGAAGTGACCAAAAGGTGGCAACTTTTGAATCTCGGTGAGACCGATATAGGAAACTCGGTTGCACCGATAAGGTGACCAACGGTCAGATTCCCAATCTCGGTGATGCCGATCCAACAATCTCGGTGGTACCGATATTGTGAATTTGCGTAACAAAAAGTTGGCAACCTAAACTCGGTGGGACCGGAATGGAATCGGTTGCACCGAAGTGGCTAGGGTTTGGCTGAGTCTGTCTATGGTTGAGAATCGGTGGCACCGGGATGGAAATGTTGGTTGCACCGATGTTGAGTATATGGCTTTGGACAGACTTTGTGGAAGAGCTTGTGGGTGTTTTTGGTGACTATCACTTGTGCACGTATGAGCATTTTGTTCACCAACAAAACCTTACCCACTTTTAATAGTATTGGCTTTCCTATGGACTCAAAGTGATTTCTCACAAATGTAAAATGTAGAGTCCTCTTGCTTGAAGCTTTGCCAACCTATTTCCTTGCATCTTGGGGTATTTCACAATCTCCACAATCCTTTTGCCAGCCCTTCTCTATGGACTATATCTGAAATACACTAGGTAAAAGTATTAGTCCAAGAGACAATGTATGTTGTCATGAATTATCAAAACCACCAAGGGAGCATATTGTGCTTTCAGAGGCACCCCGCGGCTGGGGTGGTGATCGTGCCTCCAGGCGGGGCGTCACCTGCGCCGCTTGGAGGGGCGGACATGGACGCTTGAGGGGCGAGCAGCTCAGAGCGCTCCTCCGCTGCGCGAGGGGCGCTGACTTCAAGATTCCCAGAGGCTGGGGTCGTCACGAGGAGGGCGTCGCGAGGGTCCGCCTGGACCCCGGGAAGTAGCCCCCACTTGTCGAAGCGTGGCATCCTCTAGACGAAGGCCCTTCTGTTCGGGTGATCGTACAAGGGGAGCCCTCCGAGGGAAAGTTCGGCGGGTTCCACGCCGGTCAGGAGGCGGAGCACCTCTCGCAGCACGCTGGAAGAAAGGGAAGGCGCCTGGAGCCTCATGGCGTCGTCGGGGCCGGCAAAGACCCACATGGGGCGAGAGTGGTGTTGGAGGGGAGCGATCCACCGACGGACGAACTCCCTCACCACCATCGCCATCGTCACGCCCGCCTCCTTCAAGACGGCCAACCTGGCCATGACCCACGCTAGCTACGGGTCAACAAGTTCGCGTGCTCCCAGCCGGGGCTCAGCACAGCAGGGGCTTCCGGATCTTGGAGCAGGGGGCTGTACACAGCGGCGTCGACGTACACCCACTGCCTCCGGAAGCCCTCCGCGTCCGGATGAAGCTCGGCGTCAAGGGCCTCCCCCGCTGATGCGTCTGCCGTTCGGAACGACGCGCACCCCGAGCACTGCCCGTCATCAACCATCTGGAGGGAGAAGAAGTGTCGAAGCAGAGCCATAGATGGGGAAATGCCCACGAAGGCCTCGCACAGGAATGCGAAGGCGGAAAGGAGGACGATGGATCTAGGGTCGAGGTGTAATGCGTGTACCTGGTATTGTGTTAGCACGACATCGAAGAAGTCCGAGATGGCGGCAGCGAGCCAGAGAGGATGGCGTGGAGATGAAGAGGAATGTCGGTGGCTTCCAGATCCGCCGGCAACTGGGAGTCAAGCCTGATCTTTGTCGCCCCCCACTCATTGGTGACGGCGGTGGTTACTCACCGGACCTTGTCCAACCCCTCGAGGATAACCACGGAGGACTGGCCCAGCGCGGGCTCTGGTACAAGTCGGGCCCCCGACGTCATCGAGGTCTTCCCCCTCTTCTTCTGGGGGGCCATGGCAGAGGGACGGATCGGAGCAAGCGCGGGATCTGGCGAGAAAGGTGCGAGATTACAAAGGAAGGAGGAGTGGAAGGCAAGCGTGAGGGAGAAGAGCAATGATGGCCCCGCTGCGCGCGCCAGGTTTTTGTCAGCACGGGTGGTTGCCGAGGCGACGTGAGGAAGTGGGGGCGTCCGCGTACTATCATGCGCCATGCGTCAAGACTGGCCCGTAGGCGTCTGGGGTCCGCGGCGTTTCGGCCGTCCTTCCTTAGCTTCGCCTCGAAGCCAGCCCGACCGCGCCTTGGGCCCGGGGGCTACTGTCGGCGTTCTAGGATCGGGGGTACCTAGACCTGCCTGCCTGCGACCCAGGGCGTGGCCCACCACGACGGCCCGGTACGGCCTGGCGACGAACTCCACAAGACAAGGCCCTCGCGAGGAGAACGACGTCAAGACGCCCAGAGGGGCGGCCTCCCCAGGCTGCCTCCCGAGGAGCGGAGATTCCTATGCAGAGCCCAGCCTCAGGAGGCTGTGATGACATGAGCCATGACGATCAAGGCAGGCAGGCGCCAGCGGGCGCAAGAGAGACAGTTTCCTCTTCCATGCTAAGGGGGCAAGGACGAACGCGGGTTCCCAAGGAATCACCCAAAGGTTTCTATTCCGGTGCAACAAGACCAAGACCACGAGCTCGGCAGGAAGGATGTCATCGCCGAGCCCACCCCTGCGTCACGCCCAGTTGCTTTGCAGGCGAAGACCACCTTTAGTCAGGATAAGCTGTACCTCCTGTCCCCTTTCAAATTTGGCCGTTGTGGGATCCCTTCCCGCCTGTGCGATAAGGGAAGAGGACCCTGGCCACTATAAACAGGGACTTTCCTCCACCGTAGAGGGGGACGGATCCATCCTTACCCAAGAGCCCTTGCGAGGTTGCTCACCACTGTACAAGTTCATCACCAAACCTCCTCGTGATGCCAATCCACCAAAGCAGGAGTAGGGTCTTACACCGCAGGGTGGCCCGAACCTAGGTGTTCATCTTCTCGCTTGCTCGCGCGCATTCGCTAAGGCCAGGCCATGGGGTGACGAGCTAGGGGCTTGAGCTGGTTGAGATTTCTGCACACGCCCCAGAGTTCGAACCTTTCTTGGGTCTGCGGAGCCCGAAATCCGACAGATCTCTATCAAAGATATTCCACCACCTGTTCTGAGATGTATCGATGAAGAAACTCATAAGTAAGATGTGACCTCACTAAATAGTCAATGTCTTTTAAATTTACAAAACTCACACTCTGTTACATAATTTTTTAGGATGAGCAATATGGGAAAAACTGGTTACAATTGGAGGGCACAAAACATTCAATGGGTAAACCAGTGGAATAATGAAGCACTACTAAATATAGTGCATCAACCTAGGTAAATTTTATTTATGGTATTTTATGTACATACACAGGTTGATGTAATTATTTAATTATGCGAACCATACGATGCAACTAGAACTCAGGCGTATAACAAGTGGTACTGCATGAGCACACGTACTCGCCTAACTGCGCAACCACCTTCGAGGCCAACACATCCCACACACACGGCATCAGCTTACTATCGTGACTCCACGGTAATACAAATTAAATTATTCAGCTGCATTATTTCATGAACAGTTCAATCTAACAACAACCAAATTTTGTATAGGTTGATATTTGCAACCAAGCAGGGATGATGGCGATGGAAGGCATGCATGCCCGGGCTGTCGCTTAGTCAAGGGGAGGCTTCCGGAAAATTCTAGACTTCCTCTCCACAAGGATGGGATATGGTAGAGGCGACGACGTTGTCACCGGAGCATACAACATGCCGGAACCGAGGTCAGCCAGAACGAGTGCGGCGACGTCGTCCAGACGGTGGGGGGAGGGTCCGAGCGCTACAACGACATTGCCACGGCATGACTCATCTCTCCCAATACATCAGTCTCCTTCGGTGCAGCTTCGTCAGGGGCAGACAACCAACGAACTTGGTGCGGCCTTGGATTCGTTGCCCGAGCAGACTCATTTCGTGGACCCAAATGCATACACAGGATATGGCGCATACACCCAAGGCGAGGGATCTCAGCCGTATCCCTCCACGCGAGGGATCTCGATGCCCGAGGAGACTCGTTTGCCAGAGATAAACCAGTACATTGGAGGCGATGGATCTCAACAGGTACTGATATCTGCATTTTTACCGATTTTACAAAGATATATTATGCTCACACGGTTTATTTCCAGTACGGTGAACAATGGGCATACACTGGAGGCGAGGGATCACAAAGCTACAACAACGCTCAAGTATGTTAAACCATAATAAGCAACTACAAGCATACAACATTTTCATGACTTTTATTTACATACGGTTTTTCTATGTAGGAAAGTGCTGATCCAACATGGCACGATGAAGAAACCCAGTGTGCTAGCCTAAACCCAGCCGTCCTCAGAGGTTCCGTTGATCCTCGATACACGGGAATAATTACAGACTTCTTCCACGAGAACGTTATTGACCCATCTTATATCCCTCCAGAGTCACAACCAAACACCTATAATTTTGCATCAGCATCTCAATATGGATTGCAGACCCCACCAACTATGCAAGAGTCACAGACACAACAAGACGAGGAGCAGTACGGCCGTGGTCTTCGTGAACTCCGACCACCTAATCGCTTGTCGCCTTCCGGTCGTCGGGAAAGGCCAGCTGGCCGTCGTCGAGTAGGGTGATTCGTCTATGTATGTGTGTAAACTATTCTATCTATCTATGTCAGTTTGAATTTTTCAGATGTATGTAAGGGACATCTATGTAGTATGAGGAAATAAAAATGCATCTGAAAATAACTTATGGCACGAAAAACAAGCGGGAACAAAAGGTCACATTTTATTTCGAGGCTAATTTTTTTCCAACTGAAATTAACATGCTGAAATTAAGATACAACTTTTTAAAGATACAATCACATAAATCTACTGAGTCCAACGTGAATATTTTCCTTTTCCATCAGTAGCTTCTTCTACGTCCTTGGCCGCACGAGCCCTTTCTTTCTTTCTCTGCCTCTCCGCCTCACGGGCCTCCTGTCGCTGCCGTTGCGCCTCCTCCAAGCGACGTCCCTCTTCCCGGTTTTTCTTCAGCATCTCATCAAATAAACACCTCTGCTCCGCATAGTACTCTTTTAACTCTCTTCTTGCTCTGCTTTCTCCTCTGCTGCCGCCTTTTCGCGGCGTTCTTCCGCATGCAAACTTGCCCATGCACGACGACCTCTTTTACGAATCTCAGTCACCGCCCAAGCCGGCATCTGTGTGTCAATCCAACGATAGTACATGGACAGAGGCGGAGGGGACTACAACAAAAATAAAAATGTCAACAAAAAATCAACAAGAATACCAACAACGTGTCTATTCTTGATGGCTGAAGCATACCGGAGGCTTGTCGTACGGTGAACTAGCTACGGGTGGATCTTCCTCATAATTGGCGCACATGAAAAACTTCATGCCCAACCAGTCCGAAAAATCCGTCACCTCCTTCACCTTGCAAAGATCTTCACACCAACAGCGCAGGACTTCCACCCCTGGAGGCAAACTCGCACTCTTCATTTTCGTAGGCCTAATGCTTTGATCCGAGCAAGGCAAACTCATATTGACTATAAAAAGTATGGCACACTAAGCGCCCTGGTGTTTTCAGGACGATGGACAATGCCTCGTTTTATAGGCACAGACGGATGCGAAGGCGGGAAAATATGCGCGATTTTAGGCGGGAAACACGCAGCAGAATAATACACAGTCAGCCTCGTAATCAGTGTGGTTTGTCTGCCGCATCGGAGTCAGCGCCGAACAGAGGGGAATCAGCGAGGCAAACAGAGGCTGGCTGTCGGCGCGCGTGTGCACAACACCTGCCGCCTGACGGGGTGGCGGCAGGGCCCGCAGAACTGTAGTCGTTCCGTCGCGGGGCGGGCGGGAACGGAATCCAGTGCTACCGCCTGGGCTGGTGGCGGCAGGTGCCCGCCGCCAAGGGCCGTGGCGGCAGGTGACACGTGTAACCTGCGGCGCCTGCCGCCAGCTGAGACGGGGTCTTTTCTGCCAATTTCTACCGTAGGTGGTCTTTTCCGACAATTCCATTCGCCAAAGGGTCCTTTTGGACAAAAATTCCACCGGCGGATGCCACCATTCCTTCCTGGAGGGTATTGGTGGTAGCCATCCCCTACTTCCCTCCGCGTGCCGAGGAAAACCCTAGGGATTGTCCGGGCAGCAGCGTCGTCGGCGTCACATCCCTTTTTGGAGGTGCTGCTTGGTACGTGGCGGATCGGAGCCTCGGGCTGTGGTGGTTTGTCTGCGGAGGGCGCAACGGTGGCGGGTCATTCGCTCTTTGTCAAGCTGCCGTTGTTGGCATTTGTTTCTTCTTTTTCTTTTGGATTTGATGTGCTGCTTGTCCTAGCAATGCTCTGTGTACGGTGTTGATTGCTTTGGAATACAAAGCGGGGGGAAATCCTTTTTCGGTAATTGAATCGACGGCAGACGATAGGTCTGAAGTTGGCTATAGATAGGAAAGAGTTTGCCGAAAATTTTCGACTAGGATGCTGTGCAGATCCGAAACCGTCAAGGAGATATAGTCAGTTACGGTTTCGCCATACCTCCGTCCATATAATGTGAGCACTGCCCGATAAGTCCTTCAAGTCGTACTGCCATACGACTATACGAGTGGCCAAGCCATGTCGAAGCGGCGAAGGTCCGACGAGGAGGGCGACCCAGGATCCAGGCGATCTCGCCGCCCGCGGCGCTATCTATATTTTGTCGTGGATGACTGGATCCATGGGTACAGCATATACAAGGTGGACGTGGCCGACTTCGACGACGACCCTAGCGCCGACTTGGACTCGCAGGCTAGCCGTCTTCCCGGCCCGCCGGTCTTCCGCCTGGAGTGCTCCCACAACCGCTGCCGTCACCCACGTTTTGCCGCCCTGGGAAGCCGGATCATCGCCATGGACTACCGAGAGAACAAGGCAACCACCCGCGTCCTCATGTTCGACACGGCGACAGGAGGCGTCGCCGTGGGCCCTTGCGTCCCCGCCGAGCTACAGCGACTCTACAGGTTCGTGCCCGCCTGCAACAGTCTATACGTCGTGGGCACTCTAACGTCGGAGGACCCGGCGTACTTCCGGTTCGGGGTGCTCGCCGCCGACGACGCCGAGAAGGGACGCTGGGCCTGGAACGCCGGGCTGGGCGGGCCGTGCAATATGTGGCAGGTCGTCTGCACCGCCGCGCACCCAGACGGCCGCACCATCTTCTTCTCCACGTACTATGCCATAACCTACTCGTTCGACACCGAGACTCGCGAGTGGAAGCACCAGGGCGACTGGATGCTGCCTTTCCAGGGACACGCCTGCTACGACGGCGAGCTGGACGCGTGGGTGGGGCTCCGCCTAGGATCCGACGAGCTCGAGCCGGGAACCGTGTGCTGCTGCGACGTGGTGCCTGCGGGCGGCGGCGAGGGACAACCGCCGCCGTCGTGGAAGATCGTCAAGGAGAAGATTGTGTGTGAGGACAGGGATAGGACAATGGGTACCACGCTTGCGCGTGTCGGACGCGGTACGTACTGCTTCGTCGAGTATCGGGCAGAGAAGGGCGGCGGGCCTGAGGACTCGCGCCTGTTTTACGCGACGGCGTTTAGGCTCCGGTACGACAAGGACGGGGAACTTCGAGCCACGGCGCGCCGGACTCGCTCCTACACCAGTCCCAGAAAATCGAGAGGCGGCAAATTTAATTGGTGGGTGTTTGGCATGTGATAAACGGAGGAAGCAGAATGGTTATTTCTCTTTCTGTCATCAACACAGGTCCAGCATTGGGAGGAAGACAAAATTGGTGGTGATAACTAATAACACATGGAACTTCGGCTTTGGTGGCGCTTTATTGAAAACTCTATGTCGATCTTCACTAATGAATTGTACTATCTAACAGTGGTGGTGTATGCTCCTTTATTGAAGGCGCGGTATAAAAGTTTGCTCGGACTTTCTCTCCAGATGAAAACTCATAATCTGGTTTTTGTGATTGAATCCGATGACGATGACGTTCAAGCACCATTCCTTTGCTGCTATGTTTGCCGTGCCTATATTTTTATGGTTCCTTTTCTTTGTTATACGCATCCTAATTGTTGGTTATACGCATCCTAATTGTGTAGAGGTTGGGTATGTATTTATCGTGTTTATATTTTCTTAATGTGACATTACGAATCAATAAAAGCTTCTTTACCAATCTATATATATTATATATATATAATATTAAAGCAAGTATTGTTTCTTCACTTTTTTGGTCCTCTGGTCCGTTTTGTATGTCATGACTATGTTGGGCCCATGTTCGGTCTCTTCTTAGGTTTACACACCAACTCACAATCACATTTTTCCTATCATCCTTGTAAGATGATGCACATCAACCCTCTATACTTCAAAAAAAGTTTTATTCTAATTTCAAAAAAAAAAAAAGTTTTATTCACACACATATCCCATGCCCAGCTTCCACCTTACATGGCCACCGAACACTTTCATCATCCCCTACACACAAGATATTTGTTAGCCAAATCGTCACGGCACCGGACCGCATCGACGAGAGGACTCCGGTCTGACCAAAAAAAGCTTGAATCTTATATCATGAATGACAAATTTTGCCATTCAATCTACACAAAATGTCGCAACCCTACTTTGTTGTCGGTGAGAATTTTTTAAAATTGCTCGCACCCATCAATTCATCCAGATGTCGCCAACCATACATACATTCTCTATCGTCCTATTTTTTTCATTGGCTGCATGCACTAGGAGGCGTGTCATCCGTGAACACCGGATGTTGCAACCCCGGCATCACCTCAACACGGTCATAGGAATGACATGTTGATGCAAAAAAACTATGTCACTTTGCTAGCCTCATCTTAAGTATTTGTATTAGTGAGCCGCGAGATAATCTGCTCTCTAATGCTCTCTCCCCATCACGTGAACTGAATGTCAATTGTTGACACTCGTTTGTTCAGCTAATTATGTTCTGCTACCTCCTTGTCTATCATCCGTTGGCCACTAGGTTGCACGTTGACTAATGAGCATGTGTTCTTGATTGTATCCTAGAGTCCCTTTTTATCAGGTTATTAAAAATCAGGTTCTTTGTTGTAGCTACCATCTATGAGATATTTTTGAAGTATAGAAAATAGAATTATCAGATTGCTTTTTGATACACTTACTAAAATTTACAAGAACAATTAAGAGGTACGAATGCATGCCCAATATATAAATGAATAATACAAATGATCGGGTTGTCAATTTATTTATCATTTACGTCATCATCAAACTTATCCTCAAACTAGCAAACATATTTAACGACAATCGATTTTTATATCTCAGCGGAGCACATCATTTTTATCCCCCTTTGCAATGCACGTGCATATGTGCTAGTACCAATAAAGTTAAGACAGGTCATATAGCGACTACCGCCGTCGTAAATATAAGATTTTTTAGAGATTCCAATATAATCTACATACGGAGCAAAAAAGCGAATATACACTTCAAAATAAGTTTATATACAGTACAGTGCTACCCTCCAACCTTTCTGTTTTTAAGCAATATATCTGAACGACCTGATTCATTCTATTTCTTTTACCAACTAATTATGCATTTAATGACAGTCTATGGTGGAAGGAACGCGCGTTGGATCCTGATTCAATGCATGCATGCAACTAAAAGACAAAAGAAAGATGATATCAGCGAAGATTCTTTCTATTGAAACTTTAAAATGTTTTGTAGCCTAAACCATCGCTTCGATTCCAAATCTGTTTTCACGTAAAAAGTTCATCGCGACGAGATCTTCCAAACTAGATTCCATATTGATATGTTTCAACAAAAAAAAATCAAGTCAAAAGTTACAATGTCTGTACTATATAAGTTATCATGCTTGTAGTGAGAGGGCACTCCCTGCACCCATGGGCATATGCACCCACTTTTGAACAAAATGCATTTTAAACATATTTTAAAATGTTAAAAATCAAAAGAAAATTTCACACATACATGTTTGCAAATGTGTGTGCGCAACACAAAGTTTTGTTAAATAATACTTTTTGGTTTTGTCTCCGTAAAAAAGACAAATTTCAATGCTTCTAAATAGCGTTTTACAACACAATTTTTATCTTTTTTGCACAGGCCACAACAAAATTATTTTTCCATGAAACTTTATGCACACATATAAAACATGGAGACGTACATGTGCAACTTTTTATTTTTATTTTTTTAGCATTTAGAAATGTGTTTTTCGAAGTGAGTTCATATGTACCCGGGTTCATCCATACACTTCCGTGCTTATAGTAAGTAACTTATCATGATGTTTACACTCAAGCTACCGGGGTTGATGAGGATGCCTACCCTGGGTAGGGTCATAGACCTGACATCTGGGCCCACCAATGGCCCTTCAATGTCTTTAAAGCCCCTGGGCAGAGACTCATTCGGATGAATATAGTCGTTCACTCGGATGTCTCATTTCACTCGGACTACACGACGCCATTCGGACAAACGGAAGCTCAGACGACCAGGAAGACAAAGCGTCAGTGGAATTCGGGTAGTCACACGTTATGAGTTAATTCGCCGTTACCAGTAACGGCAGGTTAATCAGCCGTTCCTGTAACGTAGTATTCATTGACATCTATTGCCTAATCATGGCGCTCGACCGGTGGTGGCGCACTCTATATAAGCCACCCCCGGGCGCCGTGGCAAGGGTTCCGACCCTCTGTAATCCTTTACCACCATAAGCAAACACAACAGCCTCCGGGCACCGAGACGTATGGCTGTTATCACTTCCGAGTGAGGCCCGAACTCGTACAAACCGAGTGCACACTTGAGTCGTAGCTAGATTTCGCCCCTCCTTTCGTACCCCCTAGTACTATTGTCAGGATCATTCCCACGACAGTTGGCGCCCACCGTGGGGCCACGCGTCTAGCGAATTCCGGCGCAGGTGGAATTTCCATTTTCTCGTTCATCATGAACACCTTCGGTGGCGAGATCCTCTTCGGGTCCCTCAGCTTCACCGTCGACGATTTGGCATGGCTGCAGGAGGCACCGCTGGACGCTAAGGCACTGCCCGCCCGTGGCGCAGTGCACTTTAGCGCGACGACGTTCGGAGTTCTCCTCCGGCAACCGTCTACACCCTATCGACTGACTTCTCCGACTCGCCTTGCGGCTTGTCGCCGGCGCTCCGGGCGCTCACGGCTACAGCGCTGGATCAAGCACGCTGTGGCGGCCCAAGCCGCAGGACGACAGGTGGCTGCACTCGAAGCCGACGAGTCAGTCCACTGCCTCTTCCCGTCCTCGGATGACGATTCCTCCGATGCTGCCGAGCTCGAGAGCAGCGGTGACGTGGCGGAGGTCTTGATGGCCGGCCCGGTCCGAGACACAGCTCCTCCGGGGCATTTGGCGGGAGACACCCGCGATCGGGACGGCGACCGCCGCAACGCCAGCACCGACGGCTACGTTCCCCGGCCTCTCACCCGGAAGAAACGTGAGGAAATCAGGCGCAGGAACGAGCAGGTCCTCCAGACGCCCATTGCGGGAAACACCCCTGAAGAGATAGCCCTGGAGGACGCTCGCCAAGCCACCCTGGCTGAGCGCGAGCGTCTCGAGCGGCTACAACATTCATTCGACGAACGCGCGGCAAGAGAACTTCCCAGTTCCAGCCGTAGCCGCCGCCAGTTGTTCACAAAGGATCGTCCGTACACCATCCCGGTGATGCGCATGCCTTTGTTGAATCTGGCCGCAGCCACTCGGATCGCAGATTCGATCCAGCCATCTGATTCGGCGGTAGGCGAGGGCATTCGGCAAATCCAGGCTTTGCTGAAGACCGCCCTACAGCAAAACTCAGAGGTATCACAATCTCATCAGCGCATTCACAATGAATCTACTCGGGCAGATACTGTGCAATGAGCTCATAGTCCGCTCGCGCCGAGGAAAGACCCGCGAACTCCTCCTCATCTGAGAGGCCCATACGGAGGACACGGACGCGATGATCGCGATTTCAGTCGGACCCCCCCTCCGAGGGGCGGTCTGCGTGGCCAACGTCCATATGACGGAGGCTACCCACTCAGGAGAAACCGCGAGCGGAGCCCTGCTCAGCACAGAGGCTACAATGCCCGATCTGATATCACTCAGCGAGTGGTCGATCGAAACAGATATGACAGAGACCGAGCGAACGGCTGGGGAGTTACTGGTCTCGGGTGTTTCAGCAGATACATCTGAGAGGCAGAAATACCCCCCAACTACCGATTGGCAACCGGAATTGGAAAGTTCAATGGCGAATCCAAGCCAGAGACTTGGCTCGAAGATTATCGAGTCGTTGTCCAGATCGGCGGCGGCGATGGCTCGAACGCCATCTGGCGGATCAACCAAGTTCCAAACTTGATTGTCATCCATGAACTTTAATTCGGATCTCATGGCCTCAAGCCATAACTCGGAATCAGGGCTCACCATCGCTGCCGCATATGTGGTCGGTTCGTTGTTCTCCAAGAACAACACATTGCAGTCGTGCATATTGCGTAACCTTTCCGACCTACGTGGAACCGGCGCTGATTCCACTACGGGTTCCCTGACTAACTCCGGCGTGATTGAATCACCTGTTGGAACGTCCCCGTGTGGCTCTCGAATTTCTTCGAGTCGGACCGACCTCCCACTAGCCTTCCGATTGAGAAACTCTTTCTCAAGGAAAACTCCATGTCGAGCGACAAACACTTTGCCCTCTTCACGGTTGTAGAAGTAATATCCCAAGGTTTCCCTAGGATATCCCACGAATATGCACTTGTCCGACTTGGGTGTGAGCTTGTCCGACTGGAGTCGCTTGACATATGCTTCACAACCCCAAATATTTAGAAAAGACAAGCTATGACTTTTTGCAGTCCATATCTCATATGGTGTCTTATCTATGGACTTTGATGGTACCCTGTTTAGTGTGAAAGCTGCGGTTTCTAGAGCGTATCCCCAAAATGACAAGGGTAAATCCGACTGACTCATCATCGATCGGACCATGTCTAACAAAGTCCGATTCCTCCGTTCCGACACACCATTTCTCTATGGCGTACCTGGAGGAGTGAGTTGTGGAACTATTCCACGGCTCTTCAGATGATCATCAAACTCATGGCTCATATACTCACCGCCATGATCAGATCGTAGAAGCTTGATTGTCTTGCCGAGTTGATTTTCCACTTCGTTCTGAAACTCCTTGAACTTTTCAAAAGTTTCTGACTTGTGTCTCATCAAGTAGACATATCCATATCTACTAAAGTCGTCGGTAAAAGTCACGAAGTATTGGAAACCACCTCTAGCTATCGTGCTCATTGGTCCACATACATCACTATGTATAAGTTCCAATAGCTCAGACACCCTCTCACAACTCTTTGCAAAAGGAGTCTTAGTCATCTTGCCGAGTAGGCAGGACTCACATGTCTCAAATGATTCAAAATCAAATGAAGTCAAAATTCCATCATCATGGAGCTTCTTCATGCGCTTTTGACTAATGTGTCCTAGTCGACAATGCCAGATGTAAGTCAGATTTATCTCGTTAGGCTTATGCCTCTTGACATTTATGTTATAGACCGATTCACCTTCAAGATCTAATATAAATAACCCATTCTTAACAGGTGCAAAGCCATAAAACATTTCATTCAAGTAAATAGAACAACCATTGTCCTTAATACTGAATTCATAACCTTGCCTCATCAAACATGAGGCCGAAATAATGTTTCGACTCAATGCAGGAACATAATAACAATTATCAAGTTCCATTACAAATCCTGAAGGTAAATTAAGTTGCATGGTGCCGACGGCTAATGCCGCAACTCTTGCTTTATTCCCGATGCGTATGTCAACTTCTCCTCTTGCAACATTCCTAGTCCTTCTTAGCCCCTGCATCGAGTTGCATATGTGAACAACCGATCTGGTATCATATACCCAAGAGCTACTGGAAATATCAGCAAGAAAAATGTCTATAACATATACAACAAGTGTACCTGAAGAAGAAGTCACACTTCCAGTCTTCTTGCCTATCTGGGCAAGCCACTTGCTGCAGTTCCTCTTCTAGTGACCGGTTTCCTTGCAGTGAAAGAAACGGTCCCCGTGTTTGCTCCGGACTTGGGCGCGGCGGCAACAGTAGGAGTTGCCTCCTTGCCCTTTGCCTTAGTCTTTTTCTTGGACCAACTCTTCTTGAACTTTGCCGTGTCTTGCACCATCAACACTTGATGCGTGCCTTTCTTGATATCCTGCTCTGCCACTTTTAGCATCCCATGCAATTCAGTGAGCTTCTTTTCCATGCCGTGCATATGGAAGTTCGAGATGAACGCCCCATAGCTAGTCAGAAGAGAAGCCAGAATTGTATCCGTGGACAATTCGTCCCCAAGTGGGAAGCGTAACCGATCCAAAGCTTGCATGTATCCGATCATCTTGATCACATGCGGGCTCAGTGGATCACCCTCTTTCAGCTTACAATCCATCAAGGATCGCCAGACGTTGAACCTTTCGGTCCTTGCCTGCATCTGAAACATGCTCTTGAGGTTCTCGATCATATCGAAAGCCTCAATGTTTTCGAAATGCTGCTGCAGATCGGGCTCCATAGAAGCCAGCATGAGACAGCTGATCTCGTTTGACTCATCAACGAGTTTCTGGTGGGCATTCCTGTCCGTGGCATTAGCATTCTCGGTAGGTTCCTCTGGAAGGGGTTCCTCTAGAACATGTTCCTTTTTATCATGCCTGAGAACAATTCTCAGATTTCTATACCAGGTGGTAAAGTTTGTTCCATTCAATTTATCCTTTTCTAGGATGGATTTCAACGAAAAACTGGGTTGAGCAGGTGGTGCCATTGATCTACAACAGAAATATGCAAAACACTAAGACATGTATTCATAAAGAGTAATTAAAATTAAACATTTTAATAAGAACATTACTCCCACTAAAATCAACATCCCTCCGTTGATTCTTAGTGATTCAAGATCCAAGATCCACATGTCAACTATTGAGCTTTTGCATCACCGCTAGAAGAATAGATCACTCGATAAGCAACACTTTCTAATCGTATCTCTATACGACTCTTGTTTGTTGGGGACATCTCATGCCACGCCAACTCTTATGCCTCGAGGCCCAAAACTATTTTGATAGCCACGACAAGTTAACCAATGGTTCGCTCGTAAGTGTCTGACACAAACACACCACGTTAAGGAGAATGAGCAGCACCCTAATTTTATAGGCCCACCACTAAAAATACTTAACTTGTGATGTTGCAGCAATTGGGGAGGCAATTTTACTTGACATTCTTTGAGGGATCACCCTACTTAATAACATCTATCATGCAAAAGAAGGGCGCGTAAAAGGGATAAACTTTCACATGCAGTTTATATATGTGTGATATGGTATATCCCCTTTCATCAACGCATGGTGATCTCCATCTCCACATGCGCTGCATGCCCATGGCGATCTCCATCTCCATGCATAGTTGCCCTTGTGGTGATCTCCATCTCCACACATGGTGTCAACCGCCAAGTGTTACATAAGATACTATGCTATTACAAACTAATAGCTATGTGAGTAAATTACATTACAAGGCATCTCATGTTGACACGCAGGTCATTAATACAATAATGGGACAACCATATGGCTCCAGCCGGTTGCCACACTCATCACACGCAGGTCATGATTCAATAATTTACAAGCAACATTCATGGGCTATACCAAATCACAAGCATTCCCTGCAAAAACAAGTCAGACGTTCTACCGTCGAAAATAAAACTGTCCGAAACTCTATTTTCCAAGAGGATTTTGACCTCGAAAATATCGCCGAAAATGGCAAAGCGGTTGAAGGACAAATGCATCTTTTCGTGCCCTTCAGTTTGACAGGTCGTGGAGCGAAAACGGAGTTCGTATGCAAAAGTTATGCCCGTTTTACTGTGACCCCTCCAACAGATTTCAGCACTGCGGAAATCACATTTCCACGGTGTCGATCTTTGCTCCGGTTTGATCAATCTCATTGATCTTCACGTGCTGCATCTGGATTTACGTTCCACTATCTACCCCGATGGCGGAAACCGACCTGTAGGGGTAATTCGTGTCACGACCTCTGCATCACGATCACGGAATCAAGATCACGAAACCAACCTTCAACACTGACATGCACAGCCGATCTCATCGACCCGCACCTGAACCGATCTACATATCTCATATGCAAATCACCGAATCTATCACCATACAGCGGAGGCTCTGATACCACTGTTGGAACACGCGGTACGCTACGCTAGCGCCAAATAAATTTTTTACCGCGCACCAAAGAACATGCTGCTGGAAATAGATCACGGGATCGGGTTTACCACTAGACGCGCAGTCACCGCAGCGGAAGTAGAGTTGGTGATGCGTGTAGTCGATCAGCCGATTCGTCTCCTCCTCATGTAACCGATCTCCCACGAACAGCTCCTTGCGGATCCCTCGAACAGTTCCTCACGGATCCCTCGAACGGTTCGTCCAAGGACCGCAGATGTCATGCCTCCAAGGTATCCACACGTACGGGGGCAGCGTCGGGCGGCGGACTGCTAGGTCCGATCGCACGGCATGGTGGCGTGGGGAGTGGCGGTGGCTGTCGATGGGAGAAAAAAGATCAACCCTGAAAGGTGTGCCCACTCCCCTTTATATAGACCTCCGAGGTGGGCTCAACACTTGAGGCCCACGACGAGTCTATCCCATTTTCCATTCGGATCCAATCCGAATGGGCTGCAATCCCTTAAGTGTGCGACCCTATAGGTTCACGTACACATGGACACGACCCGAGTCGATAGTCGGTAGCGGCTCCTAGCAGAACATGCCAACTCCCATGTGTGCGCAAAGTCGTTAGACGAACCTCGACAATGTGTCATATACAACATTCGTTTTGCCTCATGATATAGGTTGTAGAGCTCAAGGCGAGTACTTGTCACCCTTGTAGTAGCTCGACATCTCTTCTCAAAATTGTGATGCAGATTCCCGAACTGGGTTAACACTTAAACCAAGTCGCATGGCCATGCTTTCTGAATCTGATCACACGAGAGGGCCCAGAGAATATCTCTCCTCACGGAGGGGTAAATCCCATCTTGGTTAACCATGTCTCGCGGCATGTCTCACGACTCACCCGAAAGCTACCTTTATAACTACCTAGTTACGGAGTAGCGTTTGATAGACCCTAAGTAAGTCGATCCTCATCCTGAGAACATGCAATGACCTCAGGTCTAGGACATGTCATATACATTGTGCTTGAGACTAACAGATGACATTATCTCGCTGTGTCTCAAAGTGGGTCTGTCCGACTCGGTGATCTCAATCCCCGAGTCCATACTATCAGTTTAGCATCTCTATGCACATGACTTGTGAAACGTAGTCATCAACTGAATCGTATACTAGTAAAGGATATGTGTCCACATAACCTTAACAACTAGGGACTATTAGAACAATCATCATACTATATATAGTCTCACAAATAAGTCACATACTTATCGATACATATCACTGATGATGTTCAAGGACAATACAAAATACTCATGAATACATAGGAAACGAAATCATCACATGATTGCCTCTAGGGCATATCTCCAACACCAGCTTGTTTGAATACCCAACAGTTTCTATTGGTGTGGGTGGCCGGTTTGTCTGGTGTGCCGTGGATCTGGCAGGGCCTATCCATGATTTTGTCCAAAGCTGTAGGTCCATCCCTATTCCCTTTAGAGGGCTTCTTCCGTTGACTGGGTTTGGAATTGCGGAAACCGGCGTTTACGGCCGCATCTTCCGAGTCGCCGTTGCTGTGGCGACGTTTATTTTGGTTACGCCTTCGCTTTCTGTTACCGTCCCGCACTTCAGAGGTGCCGAGGTCTTCGGGATTGTGGGTTCGGCGAGCCAGCCAATTGTCTTTGCCCGCGCAAAAGCGGGTCATGAGTGAGGTGAGGGCAGACATTGTTCTCGGTTTATCCTGGCCGAGCTGGCGAGCTAGCCATTCACCCCGGATGTTATGTCTGAAAGAGGCTATCGCCTCGGCGTCCGGGCAGTCGACGATCTGGTTCTTCTATCAAGAACCGATTCCAGAATTGCATGGCTGACTCGTCAGCCTTCTGGACGACGTTGCTTAAGTCAGAGGAGTCCGGTGGCCGGACATAAGTGCCTTGGATTAAAACCCTCGACATCCAGGCAATTCTGGAACATGGGTCGAGGCGGGATTAAAACCCTCTTCACCGGTCTCTAGATCGACCGGAACGTGGGTCGAGGCGGGATTATCCTCGATTGCCATTGCTTGGATCCGATCTAGAGCCTCGTTCAACCACGAGAGGACGACTAGGTCAGTTTCCTACGGCCCTTGGAGTCAAACTCCAGGGTGTCTTCAGAAAAGACCAAACCCTGGTACTCAGGTAGCAACGAATCCGAGCTCGAGGCCGGTCCTTCAGCGGAGACAGATCTGAGGGTCGAGCCGGATAGATGGCCCGAAGTTAAAGCTCCAGGGCTTCTGAGCCCGTCGGACGAAACCAAGGACTTCGCAAGGAACAAATCGCCACGGGAGTCGACGGTGAACTCTAGGTTCCCGAACCTGATCTCTTGACCGTGGGAGAAATTTTCAACCTGGCCTAGATGGCCGTTTGAGTCAGCATGCAGTACAATGTTGCCGAACGCGATGGCCTGCCCGGGGACGAAGACGTCCTCGTTGCGGGCCTGCTCGCTGATGATTAGGTGAGCCATCGATCCACCAGTGATCTCACAACGGAACTCTCAATGAAAGCACCAATGTCGGTGTCAAAACCGGCGGATCTCAGGTAGGGGGTCCCGAACTATGAATCTAGGATCGATGGTAACAGGAGACTAGGGAGACGGTGTTTACCCAGGTTTGGGCCCTCGTGAGGAGGTAAAACCCTACGTCCTGCTTGATTGTATTGATGAGTATGGGGATTACAGAGTTGATCTACCTCGAGATCAAAAGAGCTAAACCCTAGATGTATTGACCTATCCCTCTACGATCTAAGCCCCTTAGTTTATATAGACACCAAGGTTACCTAGGGTTACACATGGTAGGCTTCCATCCGGGCATAGATACGCCCATTCTTTCTTGGAGGGCACACCAAGTCTTCGAGTCCTTCCTTAAGCATGGAGCCATTTTATAGTCCGGCCTTTCCAAAGATGCCACAAGGCGGCCCACCGGGCAGGCCCATAGAAGGTAAGCCGACAGCCCGAGGACCCCTTAATCCCGGACTCCCTCAGTCGGCGGTCCATAGTAAGTGTTTCACGAAAGATAATCTTCTTCGCCGAGGTTAGCCTGCTAACCTCTCCTGTCCCCTTTGGCTGTCAGAGCCCGAGGATTGCACACACCTGTTTGTGCAATGCCTATTCATGCAACATGTCTGGAGATTACTACAGTTTTGGTTGGGGGAACAATTCAACATGCCGGATGACCGGTTTAGCTGCATCAAGGAGTGGTGGGTTCAGGTAAGGGTCGGCGTTCCCAAGACGTTGCGTCACAACTTCGACACCACTGCGATTTTCATGAACCGGAGGTTGTGGAAAGAGCGGACTCTATGATTTTTGACCAGACGGCTAGCATCACCGATAGAGTGCTGGATCTAGTGAGTGAAGACATCATTGTTTGGTGATCGGCATCATGCATATTTAACCTGGGCTCCTAGTTTTGACTCAACTTGTTTGTTCAAGCCCTTGTGTGATGATCACTGTTGTCATGGTATTTCTATGGGAGATGCTAGGTGTTGGGGATAAACCCCAGGGATGACCCGCCGTACAGGTATAACCCGGCTAGTGCAATGGCAGCTTGATGAAGATGAAGACCGTCACTTACGGGACCCGCCATAAAGGATGGCAGCTTGACATAAGGTTAATGGGCTTCTTCGGGTCGGCTCAGGAGCTGGGCCTAACAGGCCGGCTCGTGGAGATGTGTGGAAAACCTATTGCTTGTAAGGCAACATAAGTAGGAGTTAGATTAGGTCACGGGTCATAATTTGACCCGGTCTCCTTTGTAAACCTCGGGGCTCAAACCTATATATATAAAGGGACGCCCCTGAGTTAGAGAGATCAAGTAAGAAAGAAGCAAACCCTCGAGAGCTAGGTTAGCGATTCCATACCTTTGTAATCGAGATCATCATCAATATAAACAAAGCATGACGTAGGCTTTTACCTCCATCGGAGGGGCCGAACCTGGGTAAACTCGTTCCTCGTTCCCGATCAACCCCTTCAAGTCGCCACCAAGTTTCGATGGCTCCACACCTAAGACCTTTCACGAGGACATCTGTCGTGACAAAACCACGAAAGTTGGCGCACACCGTGGGGCTGTTGCGCGGTGGAGTTGAGTTCTTGGAGGGAGCCCTTCCAGGGTTCGGGAGTTACGCGGTTGCATGGTCTGATGACCAAGAGTCGCCGCGGCAAGCTCTACATTAACGATTCAGGCTAGGGCCCCGAGGCCGGCTCAATTGTACGGGTATCGGGTCCCCTTCGGCAAGATGCACGTCTTCATCGGCAAAATCGGCGCAACCGTACCCGAGTCGGACATCTGCACCAACACCGTCGAGCCGGCTCGGCGCGCCCGACCCGGCTGGCCTCAAGCCGGCCGGCGTCACATCTTTGTCAGATTCACCCAAGGAGTCAGCCTCTCGGATGAGCCGGCAGGTAGCAGGGACACCCACTTAAATTCTGATGGCGAGTCTTCCATGGGAGATACCGAGTCGATTTGTCCCCTTTATGATGGTAGGCTAGGAGGCTCTTCAGAGGTTGAAACCCCTAAGAAATCCCATGAGCCGCCCCGTCAGGTCACCGTCTATATGGCTGGAACCATGGCGGCACAGGATCCATCGGCGGCAGGAGCAGCAAACGGTACTGGCGAGTCGGGCAAGACGGCGGCTCAAGCCATGATGGACTTGATGGCCGAGATGGCAAAGCTTGTTGAGACGCCTGTTACGGCAGAAAATCAGGAAGAGCATAATGTGGAGCTGTTAAAGCTTCGTGAGGAGGTGGCCAAGGTACAAGAGGAAATTGATGTCGAGAACACCCGGATGGCGAAATTACAGGCTCGTATTCATAAGAGTCGAAGTGCCTAAAGGCTGAGGCTTGGCAGTTAGGGCTTTGTCGAGATGCCTATGAGGTGGTTTACCAGAGGAGACACCAAAGCAGGCTACCGTTAAACCTTGAGCCGTCACGGCTATTTGCCACCCCACAGCAGACACCAGGAGCTTGACAGCCGCGCGAGGATCCGCTTCGACAATCGGCCCGGCAGAACGAGCCGGCTCAACCGCCGCCGGCTCAATCACTGCCCGGATGTTTCCAGACACCATGAGGTAACTTCTCCAACCCTATTGAGAACATGTTGATAGCGACCCGTAATCTTGAAGCACTTCCTATTCACGGGAATACCCCAGTGGAGATTGAGGCTAGGAACGCCATAGAGATGTTGAAAACAGCGGTGACATAGCAGGCGCAGTATTTCTATAGCCGTGAAAACGAATGTATTCCACACCTTACGCCAGTCGTAGTAAGAGTCGCCATGTGGAGTCCCTGGCGGTTTCCAGCAGCAGACGCAGGCAACAGCCTCAGACCTCCCCAACCTGGCTGGTGTTGTCAAATGCCCAGGCGGTTGCCGATGGAGCAAGAGCAGCAAGGCAAGTGGAGGCAGATGCAGCGGCAGCACGGGCGACTCAACAACCTATTACGGACCCCGAGTTAGCAGCGTTGGGAGTTGGAGTTGGCAGCAGGACGATCGGAGTTCCCTGTCTAAGTCCGGCTCTTCACAGGAAGCGTATGCCCAAGGATTTCAAAGGGCCTCGGAAGGTGCCTAATTATACAGCGGATCTTGAGCCGACAGCATGGATCGAAAGTTACAAGTTAGCCATGGACATGCTAGACGTCAGCGACGCTGTGTGCGCCAAGTACTTGACCATGATGGTGGATGGGCCGGCTCGCACATGGCTGAAGAATCTTGCCCCCCCAATTCCATCAATACCTGGCGGGAGCTGAAGGAGCGTTTGCCAAAAAATTTCAAGGAACTTGCAAGCACCCGATGACGATTGTGTACCTTCAACATTGCATCCAGCGTACTGACGAGTCTGCTCATCATTGGACTCGTCGGATCACGGAGCTCATCCACTCTTCAGATAGCATCACTGCTGCTCAAGACGTCTTAATCCTGGAAAATAATTGCCAATTCCAGCCGCTCCATCAGAAGCTCAGGCGTTTTAAGCGTAAGGTTCAGCATATGGGAGACCTGATGGATGTTCTTACCAGGTATGCTAAGTCAGAAGGATCCCGGCTTTGATGAGGAAAAAACTGCCAAAACCAAGAATGCGACTGTAGCAAGGGCCATCAGCAAAACCATAGCCATAATGGGAATCACGACAACCAAGGCAATAATGGTAAAAGGAAGCAGACCGAAGGCGGGTCAGACTTCATTGCCAACACTAATGTTGGTTTTAAAGGCCATCGGTGAAATAACAACTCCGGAAGGGCTTATAGCGGGAATAATCCACACAATTATGAGGAGGCTCTCAAGGGCCCTTGTCCCAAGCATAGTTTCCCCGATAAATCGTCTTCCCATTCACGGGAGAATTGCCACTTTATGCAAGAATTCCGCAATCAAGATTTTCAGAATTTTCAAGGAGGCAATGGTGCAGGAAATCCGGGTCACCATGGCGGATCCGGAGCCGGCTCATCCGAGGGTTTCGCAGGTCCGGGATCCAATGGATCTGGCGGCTTGGGGGCTGGTTATCAGCATCATGACGGGCACAACAATGGGCAACATCATTCTGGACAGGGTAACCAGCATCATAACAATCAAGCCGGGTTTCAGAGTAATCCCAAATAACTGAACAGTGGGCAGTATCATGTGTTCACCACCAGCACTTGCAGGAAGGATCGCAAACGGAAAAAAGGCTTTTAACCTAGTTGAGTCGGCTGTTCCAAGGTATTTAAACTGGTCCGAGTAGTCAATTACTTGGAGCAGGGAAGATCATCCTCCCCGGGTTGATAATCCTGGTGGTCTAGCCTTGGTAGTGGCGCCTCATGTTGGTGGTATACTGTGTCTAAAGTTCTCATGGATGGAGGCAGTAGCATCAACATCCTATATTACGATTCCACCGGATGAATATCACTAAGAGTAAGTTGATTCCTTCAACAACAGTGTTCCACGGGATTGTTCCTAGAAAGACGGCTTACCCAATTGGGCGAGACAAACTTGACGTCGCTTTCGTCTCTGAGTATAATTACAGATGTGAGTCCTTGACTTTTGAAGTGGTGAAAATCAAGAGCCCTTACCACGCCCTCTTTAGACGACCAGCTTATGCTCATTTTATGGCCCGACCGTGTTATGTCTATCTCAAACTTAAGATGCCAGGACCAAACAGAACCATTACTGTGGATGGAAGCCGGAAGATGGCTCAAGAATGTACGTATGCTGAATCTGCTTGTGCTGCTAAGGAGATGGAATTTCACACTGACAACATCGACCAGAAGATATGACCGCCCTCAAGAAGCCCACCACTGAGTCTGAGCCTCAATTGAAGTTTAAGCCGGCCGAGGATACTAAGCAGATCGATTTCACCCCTGGTGACTCATCCCAACCGTTCACTATTGGGACCGACTTGGACCCCAAATAGGAAAGCGCGCTCATCGAGTTCATCTGTGAGAATAGGGACATCTTCGCATGGAAACCTTCTGACATGCCTGGAGTACCGAGGGAACTCGCTGAGCACCATCGCAATGTGGACCCAACGATGAAACATGTATGGCAATACCCCCGTCATTTTAACAAGGAGAGATGAAAGGCTATTGGGGAAGAAGTGGCCTGGCTCCTAGTTGCCGGCTTTATTGTTGAAGTTTATCATCCTGAATGGCTGGCGAATCCAGTGCTCGTCCTAAAGAAAAATGGTACTTGGCGTATGTGTGTTGACTACACAGACCTCAACAAAGCTTGTCCTAAAGACCCGCTCGCTCTTCTGCGCATCGACTAGATTATTGATTCCATAGCTGGTTGTGAGCGTTTGTGCTTCTTGGATGCTTACTCCGTCTATCATCAAATTAAGATGGTTGTTGAGGACCAGGAAAAGACAGCCTTCATCACTCCTTTTGGAGCTTTCTGCTATGTCTCTATGCCCTTCAGACTTAAAAGTGCCGGAGCTACTTACCAGCGCTGCGTTCAAATTGTCCGCACCCACAGATTTGTCGCAATGTTCATGCTTATGTTGATGATATTGTGGTGAAATCTCAGAAAAAGGACTCTATTGGACGACTTGAAGGAAACATTTGACAACCTCCGGGTATACCAGATGAAGCTCAACTCGGCGAAGTGTGTCTTTGGAGTCCCCGCTGGCAAACTATTGGGATTTCTAGTTTCTGAGTGTGGCATTGAGGCTAACCCGGATAAAATCAAGGCAGTAACCTCGCTCGCTAAGCCGACTAATGTTAACCAAGTTCAGCGCATGGCTGGTCGTATTGCGGCTTTGAGACGGTTCATCAGCCGCCTGGGCGAGAAGGCAATTCCTCTGTACCAATTGTTGAAGAAGAAAAATAATTTTGTCTGGACGGACGCCGCCAATGAGGCTTTTTAAGCACTCAAAAAACAGCTTGTTAAGCCACCCGTTTTAGCTGCCCTGACTGACAAAGAGCCCATGCTCCTGTACATTGCTGCTAATAATAAGGTAGTCAGTGTGGCATTTGTTGTGGAACGCAAGGAGGAAGGCAAGGAGTATCCGGTCCAGAGACCTGTTTATTTTGTCAGTGAAGTTTTGACGTCATCAAAGCAGCGATACCCACACCGGCAAACATTGTTCTTTGGAGTTTTCATGGCCAACCAAAAGCTCAAATATTATTTCCATGAGCATCCTATCACCGTGGTCATCTCATCCCCTCTCGACGATATTATACAAAATAGGGAAGCTACTGGCCAAATTGCAAAGTGGGCAATTGAACTTGGTCCTCACCAGGTGAAATATGTACCTCGCACAGCTATTAAATCACAGGCGCTGGTGGATTTCATCAATGATTGGACAGAGTTACAAATTCCTGAGGACAGACCAGATAATACATACTGGACGATACACTTTGATGGATTCTGGCAATTTGAAGGCTCGGGGGCCGGTGTTGTCTTGTCTTCCCCGAGAGGTGACAAATTTTGTTATGTCTTATGACTTATGTTTCCTTGTACTAACAACACAGCAGAGTATCAGGCTCTCCTACATGGTCTCCGCATGGCTAAGGAGATGAACATAAGCTGGGTCAGGTGTATGGGTGACTCAGATCTAGTCGCCCAACAAGTTTCTGGCACTTGGGACTCCAAAGACCCCCTCATGGCGGCTTACCGGCGAGCAGTCATGGACATTGCTGGTCATTTTTATGGTTATCAAGTCGATCATATTGATCGCTGGCATAATGAGGCGGCTGATGCCTTGTCGATACTGGGTTCTCAGCGTAAGCCGGTCCCACCTAATGTGTTCCTGTACGTACTTCATCAACCTTCGGTCAAGTTTCCATCAGAAGAAGATTTAGCTATTCCAGACCCAGAAGCACAATTGCTGGCGGCTCTTCATACTATTCCTGATTGGAATGTGCCATGTTTAGCTTATCTAACTTGAGGTGAGCTCCCAGATGAGGAAATCATCGCCCGACAGATCATCAGGCGTTCAAAGTCCATGACTATAGTCAATGGCGTGTTACACCGTCGAAGCAGCACTGGCGTTTTTGAACGATGTGTTGCTCCTACAGAAGGCCAAGAAATTCTCAATAAGATCCACGCAGGTGATTGTGGTCACCACGCCGGCTCAATATCCTTGGTGGCCAAAGCTTTTCGTCATGGGTTTTACTCGCTTACAGCTCATGCGGATGCAGAGGATATTGTGCGTAAATGTGATGGATGCCAGAAATTCGCTCGACAAGCTCATGTGTCGGCTTAGGAGTTGCGTATGATTCCAATCACTTGGCCCTTTGCAGTCCGGGGGCTTGACATGGTCAGCTCGTTCAAGCCGTCTTCTGACAAGAAAACTCACCTCTTGGTGGCAGTTGATAAGTTTACCAAGTGGGTTGAAGCAGAACCAGTCAGCAATTGTGATGCTGAGACAGCAGTCAAGTTCTTGAAGAAGTTGATTTTCCGTTTTGGTTACCCACATAGCATCATAACAGGCAACGTCACCAACCTTTCCAAGGGGGCTATGGAACAGTTTTGTCAGAGCAAACATATCCGGCTTGACTTATCTGCCTTTGCTCATCCATAGTCTAATGGACAAGCTGAGCGAGCTAATCAGGAGATCTTGAGAGGAATAAAACCCTGGCTTATGGGTCCTTTGCAGCGCACTCCTGGTTGTTGGGTCGAGGAACTCCCCGCAATACTTTGGAGCAAACGAACCACTCCGAATAGATCCATCAGATACACACCGTTTTTCTAGTTTATGGAGCAGAGGCAGTACTACCAAGTGATATTCGACATGATTCCCCCAGAGTTACTGCGTATGTATTGCAAGCAAGGAAGAGATCCGGTGAGATAAAGGCAAACGAAAAAGAGGGCGAATAAAACAGCAAATTGGTGAAGTGGGGGAGAGGAAAACGAGAGGCAAATGGCAAATAATGTAATTGCAAGGAGATGAGATTTGTGATTAGGAACCTGGTAGATGATGATGGAGTCCCCTCGGCGCCCATGATAGGCACGTAGAAGAGACCGCTTCCTCCCCGGCAACGGTGCCAGAAATTCCTTTGACGTGGCTTGAGACTGCGTCGGTATTTCCCCAAAGAGGAAGGGATGATGCAGCACAGCGATGGTAAGTATTTCCCTCACTTATGAAACCAAGGTTATCGAACCAGTAGGAGAATCACCACCACCCAATAAGCAGCACCTGCACACAAATAACAAATACTTGCAACCCGACGCGAAAGAGAGGTTGTCAATCTCTCTATGGTAAAAAGATAGATTAGGTAGTGATAGATAGGAGAGATAGATCTCTCAAGAGCAAAAAATAAAAAGGGAAAATAAAATATGCAGCAATATGTTCTTGGGTTTTTGGTTTTGTAGATCTGAAAACAAAGATGCAAAAAGATAGATCAGAAAGCAATATGCTGGAAAAGTAGACCCGGGGGCCGTAGGGTTCACTAGTGGCTTCTCTCATGAGTATAGCGCACGGTGGGTGAACAAATTACTATTGGGCAATTGATAGAAAATTGAATAGTCATGACGATATCCAAGGCGTTGATCATTATATAGGCATCACGTCCAAGATAAGTAGACCGACTCCTGCCTGCATCTACCACTATTACTCCACACATCGACCGCTATCCAGCATGCATCTAGTGTATTAAGTTCATGGAAAAATGGAGTAATGCAATAAGAACGATGACATGATGTAGACAAGATCTATTCATGTAGGAATAGACCCCATCTTGTTATCCTTAATAGCAATGATACATGCGTGTCTTGCTGCCCCTTCTGTCTCTGGGAAAGAACACTGCAAGATCGAACCCATCACAAAGCACCTCTTCCCATGGCAAGAAAAATCGATCTAGTTGGCCTAACTAAAACAAAGATTCAAAGAAGAAATATGAGGCTATAAGTAATCATGCATATAAGAGATCAAAGAAGATTCAAATAATATTCATGGATAGAAACTGATCATGAACTCAAAATTCATCGGATCCCAACAAACACACCGCAAAACACTCCGGACATGTAATCCTTGAAGTTTGCCATGAGACTTAGATTCTTCATGATGTTCTCATACTCGATGTCGAACAGCTCATCTTCATCATAGTAGCCATGTTCCACATTGTCATCATCAAGTGGGAAATCCTCGTCATAAAGAACAAGAGATTCGTCTGGGGTATGATCATGACAATGTTCAAATTTATGAATGCGAATGGCTTCGATAATGATGTTGTTGATAGTAGTGACATCTCCTTTAGCACGCATGAGGTCTCTAAGCTCAAAAAGACAATCATCAAACTTAGGATCACTATGCGTCATTTTGTGGAAGACAATAGTTTTATGAAGAATTTCATCAAGATTACTTAGTGAATAATTTGGATATCGTTTCTCCAAATCATTCCACAAAGTGTAAGCGCATACAAAATTCTTCATTTGATTAAGCACATTTCTAGGTAAAGCTCTAACAATGAGATTGACAGTTCTAAGATTGCATAGCATATCAACTTCCTCTTCGTGTGTGGGATGTAAAGGATCAATGGGAGGAACATAGGGACACTTGACATATTTGCTCAGTTGAAATTCATTAAATAGCTCAAGCATCAAAGTTTTCCATTGACTATAGTACTCTCCATCAAGAATAGGCACTCTACAACTCAAACTCCCTATACTAGACACACCCATCTTCCTCCTCGGTGATTAAACCGAAGCAATGGAGACCAATGCTCTGATACCAATTGAGGGATCAATAGAAGAGTGTCTAGAGGGGGGGGGGGGTGAATAGACTACTAGCAGGAATTTAAAACCTAACCTTTTCCCAAGTTAATTGGTTGGTAGATTTTAACAGTTATAGCAAGTCTAGCAAGTCTAACAGCCCTACACATGCATGTCAACAAATATGGCAGCGGAAAGAAAAGACATTGCACATGAAGTAAAGGGTAGAGATATGGAGATCAAACGCAATTGGAGACGCAAAGATTTTTCCCGTGGTTCCGATAGGTGGTGCTATCGTACGTCCATGTTTATGGAGTCTTCAACACACGGAGGGTAACGGTCGCGAGAGTCCACGGAGGGCTCCACCCATAAGGGTCCACGAAGTAGCAACCTTGACTATTCCATAATGGCTTCCGTCCACGAAGGACTAGCCTCACTATGGGTAGATCTTCACGAAGTAGGCGATCTCCTTGCCCTTACAAACTTCTTGGTTCAACTCCACAACACGAAGTAGGAGGCTCCCAAGCGACACCTAACCAATCTAGGAGGCACCACCCTCCAAAAGGTAATAGGCTCGGTAATGATGATGAACTCCTTGCTCTTGTGCTTCAAGATGATAGACTCCTGAACACACAATCACTCTCTCACAGATTTAGCTTGGTGGAAGAGATGGGATTGGTGCAAAGCAACTTGGGGAGGCTAGAAATCAAGATCCATATGGTTGGAGTGGAAGATCTTGACCTCAACACAAGGGTAGGTGGCTCTCTCTCAGAAAACTGGATGGGGCAAGTATGGAATAGTTTCGAGTGCTTCACTTTCGAGTAGGTGGTGGTGAAGGGGTATATATAGGCATCCCCAAAAATCCAACCGTTACACACAAAATGACCAACTCGGTGACACCGATGTGTTAATCTCGGTGGTACCGAAGTGACCAAAAGGTGGCAACTTTTGAATCTCGGTGAGACCGATATAGGAAACTCGGTTGCACCGATAAGGTGACCAACGGTCAGATTCCCAATCTCGGTGATGCCGATCCAACAATCTCGGTGGTACCGATATTGTGAATTTGCGTAACAAAAAGTTGGCAACCTAAACTCGGTGGGACCGGAATGGAATCGGTTGCACCGAAGTGGCTAGGGTTTGGCTGAGTCTGTCTATGGTTGAGAATCGGTGGCACCGGGATGGAAATGTTGGTTGCACCGATGTTGAGTATATGGCTTTGGACAGACTTTGTGGAAGAGCTTGTGGGTGTTTTTGGTGACTATCACTTGTGCACGTATGAGCATTTTGTTCACCAACAAAACCTTACCCCCTTTTAATAGTATTGGCTTTCCTATGGACTCAAAGTGATTTCTCACAAATGTAAAATGTAGAGTCCTCTTGCTTGAAGCTTTGCCAACCTATTTCCTTGCATCTTGGGGTATTTCACAATCTCCACAATCCTTTTGCCAGCCCTTCTCTATGGACTATATCTGAAATACACTAGGTAAAAGTATTAGTCCAAGAGACAATGTATGTTGTCATGAATTATCAAAACCACTAAGGGAGCATATTGTGCTTTCAGAGGCACCCCGCGGCTGGGGTGGTGATCGTGCCTCCAGGCGGGGCGTCACCTGCGCCGCTTGGAGGGGCGGACATGGACGCTTGAGGGGCGAGCAGCTCAGAGCGCTCCTCCGCTGCGCGAGGGGCGCTGACTTCAAGATTCCCAGAGGCTGGGGTCGTCACGAGGAGGGCGTCGCGAGGGTCCGCCTGGACCCCGGGAAGTAGCCTCCACTTGTCGAAGCGTGGCATCCTCTAGACGAAGGCCCTTCTGTTCGGGTGATCGTACAAGGGGAGCCCTCCGAGGGAAAGTTCGGCGGGTTCCACGCCGGTCAGGAGGCGGAGCACCTCTCGCAGCACGCTGGAAGAAAGGGAAGGCGCCTGGAGCCTCATGGCGTCGTCGGGGCCGGCAAAGACCCACATGGGGCGAGAGTGGTGTTGGAGGGGAGCGATCCACCGACGGACGAACTCCCTCACCACCATCGCCATCGTCACGCCCGCCTCCTTCAAGACGGCCAACCTGGCCATGACCCATGCTAGCTGCGGGTCAACAAGTTCGCGTGCTCCCAGCCGGGGCTCGGCACAGCAGGGGCTTCCGGATCTTGGAGCAGGGGGCTGTACACAGCGGCGTCGACGTACACCCACTGCCTCCGGAAGCCCTCCGCGTCCGGATGAAGCTCGGCGTCAAGGGCCTCCCCCACTGATGCGTCTGCCGTTCGGAACGACGCGCACCCCGAGCACTGCCCGTCATCAACCATCTGGAGGGAGAAGAAGTGTCGAAGCAGAGCCATAGATGGGGAAATGCCCACGAAGGCCTCGCACAGGAATGCGAAGGCGGAAAGGAGGACGATGGATCTAGGGTCGAGGTGTAATGCGTGTACCTGGTATTGTGTTAGCACGACATCGAAGAAGTCCGAGATGGCGGCAGCGAGCCAGAGAGGATGGCGTGGAGATGAAGAGGAATGTCGGTGGCTTCCAGATCCGCCGGCAACTGGGAGTCAAGCCTGATCTTTGTCGCCCCCCACTCATTGGTGACGGCGGTGGTTACTCACCGGACCTTGTCCAACCCCTCGAGGATAACCACGGAGGACTGGCCCAGCGCGGGCTCTGGTACAAGTCGGGCCCCCGACGTCATCGAGGTCTTCCCCCTCTTCTTCTGGGGGGCCATGGCGGAGGGACGGATCGGAGCAAGCGCGGGATCTGGCGAGAAAGGTGCGAGATTACAAAGGAAGGAGGAGTGGAAGGCAAGCGTGAGGGAGAAGAGCAATGATGGCCCCGCTGCGCGCGCCAGGTTTTTGTCAGCACGGGTGGTTGCCGAGGCGACGTGAGGAAGTGGGGGCGTCCGCGTACTATCATGCGCCATGCGTCAAGACTGGCCCGTAGGCGTCTGGGGTCCGCGGCGTTTCGGCCGTCCTTCCTTAGCTTCGCCTCGAAGCCAGCCCGACCGCGCCTTGGGCCCGGGGGCTACTGTCGGCGTTCTAGGATCGGGGGTACCTAGACCTGCCTGCCTGCGACCCAGGGCGTGGCCCACCACGACGGCCCGGTACGGCCTGGCGACGAACTCCACAAGACAAGGCCCTCGCGAGGAGAACGACGTCAAGACGCCCAGAGGGGCGGCCTCCCCAGGCTGCCTCCCGAGGAGCGGAGATTCCTATGCAGAGCCCAGCCTCAGGAGGCTGTGATGACATGAGCCATGACGATCAAGGCAGGCAGGCGCCAGCGGGCGCAAGAGAGACAGTTTCCTCTTCCATGCTAAGGGGGCAAGGACGAACGCGGGTTCCCAAGGAATCACCCAAAGGTTTCTATTCCGGTGCAACAAGACCAAGACCACGAGCTCGGCAGGAAGGATGTCATCGCCGAGCCCACCCCTGCGTCATGCCCAGTTGCTTTGCAGGCGAAGACCACCTTTAGTCAGGATAAGCTGTACCTCCTGTCCCCTTTCAAATTTGGCCGTTGTGGGATCCCTTCCCGCCTGTGCGATAAGGGAAGAGGACCCTGGCCACTATAAACAGGGACTTTCCTCCACCGTAGAGGGGGACGGATCCATCCTTACCCAAGAGCCCTTGCGAGGTTGCTCACCACTGTACAAGTTCATCACCAAACCTCCTCGTGATGCCAATCCACCAAAGCAGGAGTAGGGTCTTACACCGCAGGGTGGCCCGAACCTAGGTGTTCATCTTCTCGCTTGCTCGCGCGCATTCGCTAAGGCCAGGCCATGGGGTGACGAGCTAGGGGCTTGAGCTGGTTGAGATTTCTGCACACGCCCCAGAGTTCGAACCTTTCTTGGGTCTGCGGAGCCCGAAATCCGACAGATCTCTATCAAAGATATTCCACCACCTGTTCTGAGATGTATCGATGAAGAAACTCATAAGTAAGATGTGACCTCACTAAATAGTCAATGTCTTTTAAATTTACAAAACTCACACTCTGTTACATAATTTTTTAGGATGAGCAATATGGGAAAAACTGGTTACAATTGGAGGGCACAAAACATTCAATGGGTAAACCAGTGGAATAATGAAGCACTACTAAATATAGTGCATCAACCTAGGTAAATTTTATTTATGGTATTTTATGTACATACACAGGTTGATGTAATTATTTAATTATGCGAACCATACGATGCAACTAGAACTCAGGCGTATAACAAGTGGTACTGCATGAGCACACGTACTCGCCTAACTGCGCAACCACCTTCGAGGCCAACACATCCCACACACACGGCATCAGCTTACTATCGTGACTCCACGGTAATACAAATTAAATTATTCAGCTGCATTATTTCATGAACAGTTCAATCTAACAACAACCAAATTTTGTATAGGTTGATATTTGCAACCAAGCAGGGATGATGGCGATGGAAGGCATGCATGCCCGGGCTGTCGCTTAGTCAAGGGGAGGCTTCCGGAAAATTCTAGACTTCCTCTCCACAAGGATGGGATATGGTAGAGGCGACGACGTTGTCACCGGAGCATACAACATGCCGGAACCGTGGTCAGCCAGAACGAGTGCGGCGACGTCGTCCAGACGGTGGGGGGAGGGTCCGAGCGCTACAACGACATTGCCACGGCATGACTCATCTCTCCCAATACATCAGTCTCCTTCGGTGCAGCTTCGTCAGGGGCAGACAACCAACGAACTTGGTGCGGCCTTGGATTCGTTGCCCGAGCAGACTCATTTCGTGGACCCAAATGCATACACAGGATATGGCGCATACACCCAAGGCGAGGGATCTCAGCCGTATCCCTCCACGCGAGGGATCTCGATGCCCGAGGAGACTCGTTTGCCAGAGATAAACCAGTACATTGGAGGCGATGGATCTCAACAGGTACTGATATCTGCATTTTTACCGATTTTACAAAGATATATTATGCTCACACGGTTTATTTCCAGTACGGTGAACAATGGGCATACACTGGAGGCGAGGGATCACAAAGCTACAACAACGCTCAAGTATGTTAAACCATAATAAGCAACTACAAGCATACAACATTTTCATGACTTTTATTTACATACGGTTTTTCTATGTAGGAAAGTGCTGATCCAACATGGCACGATGAAGAAACCCAGTGTGCTAGCCTAAACCCAGCCGTCCTCAGAGGTTCCGTTGATCCTCGATACACGGGAATAATTACAGACTTCTTCCACGAGAACGTTATTGACCCATCTTATATCCCTCCAGAGTCACAACCAAACACCTATAATTTTGCATCAGCATCTCAATATGGATTGCAGACCCCACCAACTATGCAAGAGTCACAGACACAACAAGACGAGGAGCAGTACGGCCGTGGTCTTCGTGAACTCCGACCACCTAATCGCTTGTCGCCTTCCGGTCGTCGGGAAAGGCCAGCTGGCCGTCGTCGAGTAGGGTGATTCGTCTATGTATGTGTGTAAACTATTCTATCTATCTATGTCAGTTTGAATTTTTCAGATGTATGTAAGGGACATCTATGTAGTATGAGGAAATAAAAATGCATCTGAAAATAACTTATGGCACGAAAAACAAGCGGGAACAAAAGGTCACATTTTATTTCGAGGCTAATTTTTTTCCAACTGAAATTAACATGCTGAAATTAAGATACAACTTTTTAAAGATACAATCACATAAATCTACTGAGTCCAACGTGGATATTTTCCTTTTCCATCAGTAGCTTCTTCTACGTCCTTGGCCGCACGAGCCCTTTCTTTCTTTCTCTGCCTCTCCGCCTCACGGGCCTCCTGTCGCTGCCGTTGCGCCTCCTCCAAGCGACGTCCCTCTTCCCGGTTTTTCTTCAGCATCTCATCAAATAAACACCTCTGCTCCGCATAGTACTCTTTTAACTCTCTTCTTGCTCTGCTTTCTCCTCTGCTGCCGCCTTTTCGCGGCGTTCTTCCGCATGCAAACTTGCCCATGCACGACGACCTCTTTTACGAATCTCAGTCACCGCCCAAGCCGGCATCTGTGTGTCAATCCAACGATAGTACATGGACAGAGGCGGAGGGGACTACAACAAAAATAAAAATGTCAACAAAAAATCAACAAGAATACCAACAACGTGTCTATTCTTGATGGCTGAAGCATACCGGAGGCTTGTCGTACGGTGAACTAGCTACGGGTGGATCTTCCTCATAATTGGCGCACATGAAAAACTTCATGCCCAACCAGTCCGAAAAATCCGTCACCTCCTTCACCTTGCAAAGATCTTCACACCAACAGCGCAGGACTTCCACCCCTGGAGGCAAACTCGCACTCTTCATTTTCGTAGGCCTAATGCTTTGATCCGAGCAAGGCAAACTCATATTGACTATAAAAAGTATGGCACACTAAGCGCCCTGGTGTTTTCAGGACGATGGACAATGCCTCGTTTTATAGGCACAGACGGATGCGAAGGCGGGAAAATATGCGCGATTTTAGGCGGGAAACACGCAGCAGAATAATACACAGTCAGCCTCGTAATCAGTGTGGTTTGTCTGCCGCATCGGAGTCAGCGCCGAACAGAGGGGAATCAGCGAGGCAAACAGAGGCTGGCTGTCGGCGCGCGTGTGCACAACACCTGCCGCCTGACGGGGTGGCGGCAGGGCCCGCAGAACTGTAGTCGTTCCGTCGCGGGGCGGGCGGGAACGGAATCCAGTGCTACCGCCTGGGCTGGTGGCGGCAGGTGCCCGCCGCCAAGGGCCGTGGCGGCAGGTGACACGTGTAACCTGCGGCGCCTGCCGCCAGCTGAGACGGGGTCTTTTCTGCCAATTTCTACCGTAGGTGGTCTTTTCCGACAATTCCATTCGCCAAAGGGTCCTTTTGGACAAAAATTCCACCGGCGGATGCCACCATTCCTTCCTGGAGGGTATTGGTGGTAGCCATCCCCTACTTCCCTCCGCGTGCCGAGGAAAACCCTAGGGATTGTCCGGGCAGCAGCGTCGTCGGCGTCACATCCCTTTTTGGAGGTGCTGCTTGGTACGTGGCGGATCGGAGCCTCGGGCTGTGGTGGTTTGTCTGCGGAGGGCGCAACGGTGGCGGGTCATTCGCTCTTTGTCAAGCTGCCGTTGTTGGCATTTGTTTCTTCTTTTTCTTTTGGATTTGATGTGCTGCTTGTCCTAGCAATGCTCTGTGTACGGTGTTGATTGCTTTGGAATACAAAGCGGGGGGAAATCCTTTTTCGGTAATTGAATCGACGGCAGACGATAGGTCTGAAGTTGGCTATAGATAGGAAAGAGTTTGCCGAAAATTTTCGACTAGGATGCTGTGCAGATCCGAAACCGTCAAGGAGATATAGTCAGTTACGGTTTCGCCATACCTCCGTCCATATAATGTGAGCACTGCCCGATAAGTCCTTCAAGTCGTACTGCCATACGACTATACGAGTGGCCAAGCCATGTCGAAGCGGCGAAGGTCCGACGAGGAGGGCGACCCAGGATCCAGGCGATCTCGCCGCCCGCGGCGCTATCTATATTTTGTCGTGGATGACTGGATCCATGGGTACAGCATATACAAGGTGGACGTGGCCGACTTCGACGACGACCCTAGCGCCGACTTGGACTCGCAGGCTAGCCGTCTTCCCGGCCCGCCGGTCTTCCGCCTGGAGTGCTCCCACAACCGCTGCCGTCACCCACGTTTTGCCGCCCTGGGAAGCCGGATCATCGCCATGGACTACCGAGAGAACAAGGCAACCACCCGCGTCCTCATGTTCGACACGGCGACAGGAGGCGTCGCCGTGGGCCCTTGCGTCCCCGCCGAGCTACAGCGACTCTACAGGTTCGTGCCCGCCTGCAACAGTCTATACGTCGTGGGCACTCTAACGTCGGAGGACCCGGCGTACTTCCGGTTCGGGGTGCTCGCCGCCGACGACGCCGAGAAGGGACGCTGGGCCTGGAACGCCGGGCTGGGCGGGCCGTGCAATATGTGGCAGGTCGTCTGCACCGCCGCGCACCCAGACGGCCGCACCATCTTCTTCTCCACGTACTATGCCATAACCTACTCGTTCGACACCGAGACTCGCGAGTGGAAGCACCAGGGCGACTGGATGCTGCCTTTCCAGGGACACGCCTGCTACGACGGCGAGCTGGACGCGTGGGTGGGGCTCCGCCTAGGATCCGACGAGCTCGAGCCGGGAACCGTGTGCTGCTGCGACGTGGTGCCTGCGGGCGGCGGCGAGGGACAACCGCCGCCGTCGTGGAAGATCGTCAAGGAGAAGATTGTGTGTGAGGACAGGGATAGGACAATGGGTACCACGCTTGCGCGTGTCGGACGCGGTACGTACTGCTTCGTCGAGTATCGGGCAGAGAAGGGCGGCGGGCCTGAGGACTCGCGCCTGTTTTACGCGACGGCGTTTAGGCTCCGGTACGACAAGGACGGGGAACTTCGAGCCACGGCGCGCCGGACTCGCTCCTACACCAGTCCCAGAAAATCGAGAGGCGGCAAATTTAATTGGTGGGTGTTTGGCATGTGATAAACGGAGGAAGCAGAATGGTTATTTCTCTTTCTGTCATCAACACAGGTCCAGCATTGGGAGGAAGACAAAATTGGTGGTGATAACTAATAACACATGGAACTTCGGCTTTGGTGGCGCTTTATTGAAAACTCTATGTCGATCTTCACTAATGAATTGTACTATCTAACAGTGGTGGTGTATGCTCCTTTATTGAAGGCGCGGTATAAAAGTTTGCTCGGACTTTCTCTCCAGATGAAAACTCATAATCTGGTTTTTGTGATTGAATCCGATGACGATGACGTTCAAGCACCATTCCTTTGCTGCTATGTTTGCCGTGCCTATATTTTTATGGTTCCTTTTCTTTGTTATACGCATCCTAATTGTTGGTTATACGCATCCTAATTGTGTAGAGGTTGGGTATGTATTTATCGTGTTTATATTTTCTTAATGTGACATTACGAATCAATAAAAGCTTCTTTACCAATCTATATATATTATATATATATAATATTAAAGCAAGTATTGTTTCTTCACTTTTTTGGTCCTCTGGTCCGTTTTGTATGTCATGACTATGTTGGGCCCATGTTCGGTCTCTTCTTAGGTTTACACACCAACTCACAATCACATTTTTCCTATCATCCTTGTAAGATGATGCACATCAACCCTCTATACTTCAAAAAAAGTTTTATTCTAATTTCAAAAAAAAAAAAGTTTTATTCACACACATATCCCATGCCCAGCTTCCACCTTACATGGCCACCGAACACTTTCATCATCCCCTACACACAAGATATTTGTTAGCCAAATCGTCACGGCACCGGACCGCATCGACGAGAGGACTCCGGTCTGACCAAAAAAAGCTTGAATCTTATATCATGAATGACAAATTTTGCCATTCAATCTACACAAAATGTCGCAACCCTACTTTGTTGTCGGTGAGAATTTTTTAAAATTGCTCGCACCCATCAATTCATCCAGATGTCGCCAACCATACATACATTCTCTATCGTCCTATTTTTTTCATTGGCTGCATGCACTAGGAGGCGTGTCATCCGTGAACACCGGATGTTGCAACCCCGGCATCACCTCAACACGGTCATAGGAATGACATGTTGATGCAAAAAAACTATGTCACTTTGCTAGCCTCATCTTAAGTATTTGTATTAGCGAGCCGCGAGATAATCTGCTCTCTAATGCTCTCTCCCCATCACGTGAACTGAATGTCAATTGTTGACACTCGTTTGTTCAGCTAATTATGTTCTGCTACCTCCTTGTCTATCATCCGTTGGCCACTAGGTTGCACGTTGACTAATGAGCATGTGTTCTTGATTGTATCCTAGAGTCCCTTTTTATCAGGTTATTAAAAATCAGGTTCTTTGTTGTAGCTACCATCTATGAGATATTTTTGAAGTATAGAAAATAGAATTATCAGATTTCTTTTTGATACACTTACTAAAATTTACAAGAACAATTAAGAGGTACGAATGCATGCCCAATATATAAACGAATAATACAAATGATCGGGTTGTCAATTTATTTATCATTTACGTCATCATCAAACTTATCCTCAAACTAGCAAACATATTTAACGACAATCGATTTTTATATCTCAGCGGAGCACATCATTTTTATCCCCCTTTGCAATGCACGTGCATATGTGCTAGTACCAATAAAGTTAAGACAGGTCATATAGCGACTACCGCCGTCGTAAATATAAGATTTTTTAGAGATTCCAATATAAACTACATACGGAGCAAAAAAGCGAATATACACTTCAAAATAAGTTTATATACAGTACAGTGCTACCCTCCAACCTTTCTGTTTTTAAGCAATAGTATATCTGAACGACCTGATTCATTCTATTTCTTTTACCAACTAATTATGCATTTAATGACAGTCTATGGTGGAAGGAACGCGCGTTGGATCCTGATTCAATGCATGCATGCAACTAAAAGACAAAAGAAAGATGATATCAGCGAAGATTCTTTCTATTGAAACTTTAAAATGTTTTGTAGCCTAAACCATCGCTTCGATTCCAAATCTGTTTTCACGTAAAAAGTTCATCGCGACGAGATCTTCCAAACTAGATTCCATATTGATATGTTTCAACGAAAAAAAATCAAGTCAAAAGTTACAATGTCTGTACTATATAAGTTATCATGCTTGTAGTGAGAGGGCACTCCCTGCACCCATGGGCATATGCACCCACTTTTGAACAAAATGCATTTTAAACATATTTTAAAATGTTAAAAATCAAAAGAAAATTTCACACATACATGTTTGCAAATGTGTGTGCGCAACACAAAGTTTTGTTAAATAATACTTTTTGGTTTTGTCTCCGTAAAAAAGACAAATTTCAATGCTTCTAAATAGCGTTTTACAACACAATTTTTATCTTTTTTGCACAGGCCACAACAAAATTATTTTTCCATGAAACTTTATGCACACATATAAAACATGGAGACGTACATGTGCAACTTTTTATTTTTATTTTTTTAGCATTTAGAAATGTGTTTTTCGAAGTGAGTTCATATGTACCCGGGTTCATCCATACACTTCCGTGCTTATAGTAAGTAACTTATCATGATGTTTACACTCAAGCTACCGGGGTTGATGAGGATGCCTACCCTGGGTAGGGTCATAGACCTGACATCTGGGCCCACCAATGGCCCTTCAATGTCTTTAAAGCCCCTGGGCAAAGACTCATTCGGATGAATATAGTCGTTCACTCGGATGTCTCATTTCACTCGGACTACACGGCGCCATTCGGACAAACGGAAGCTCAGACGACCAGGAAGACAAAGCGTCAGTGGAATTCGGGTAGTCACACGTTATGAGTTAATTCGCCGTTACCAGTAACGGCAGGTTAATCAGCCGTTCCTGTAACGTAGTATTCATTGACATCTATTGCCTAATCATGGCGCTCGACCGGTGGTGGCGCACTCTATATAAGCCACCCCCGGGCGCCGTGGCAAGGGTTCCGACCCTCTGTAATCCTTTACCACCATAAGCAAACACAACAGCCTCCGGGCACCGAGACGTATGGCTGTTATCACTTCCGAGTGAGGCCCGAACTCGTACAAACCGAGTGCACACTTGAGCCGTAGCTAGATTTCGCCCCTCCTTTCGTACCCCCTAGTACTATTGCCAGGATCATTCCCACGACAGTTGGCGCCCACCGTGGGGCCACGCGTCTAGCGAATTCCGGCGCAGGTGGAATTTCCATTTTCTCGTTCATCATGAACACCTTCGGTGGCGAGATCCTCTTCGGGTCCCTCAGCTTCACCGTCGACGATTTGGCATGGCTGCAGGAGGCACCGCTGGACGCTAAGGCACTGCCCGCCCGTGGCGCAGTGCACTTTAGCGCGACGACGTTCGGAGTTCTCCTCCGGCAACCGTCTACACCCTATCGACTGACTTCTCCGACTCGCCTTGCGGCTTGTCGCCGGCGCTCCGGGCACTCACGGCTGCAGCGCTGGATCAAGCACGCTGTGGCGGCCCAAGCCACAGGACGACAGGTGGCTGCACTCGAAGCCGACGAGTCAGTCCACTGCCTCTTCCCGTCCTCGGATGACGATTCCTCCGATGCTGCCGAGCTCGAGAGCAGCGGTGACGTGGCGGAGGTCTTGATGGCCGGCCCGGTCCGAGACACAGCTCCTCCGGGGCATTTGGCGGGAGACACCCGTGATCGGGACGGCGACCGCCGCAACGCCAGCACCGACGGCTACGTTCCCCGGCCTCTCACCCGGAAGAAACGTGAGGAAATCAGGCGCAGGAACGAGCAGGTCCTCCAGACGCCCATTGCGGGAAACACCCCTGAAGAGATAGCCCTGGAGGACGCTCGCCAAGCCACCCTGGCTGAGCGCGAGCGTCTCGAGCGGCTACAACATTCATTCGACGAACGCGCGGCAAGAGAACTTCCCAGTTCCAGCCGCCGCCGCCGCCAGTTGTTCACAAAAGATCGTCCGTACACCATCCCGGTGATGCGCATGCCTTTGTTGAATCTGGCCGCAGCCACTCGGATCGCAGATTCGATCCAGCCATCTGATTCGGCGGTAGGCGAGGGCATTCGGCAAATCCAGGCTTTGCTGAAGACCGCCCTACAGCAAAACTCAGAGGTATCACAATCTCATCAGCGCATTCACAATGAATCTACTCGGGCAGATACTGTGCAATGAGCTCATAGTCCGCTCGCGCCGAGGAAAGACCCGCGAACTCCTCCTCATCTGAGAGGCCCATACGGAGGACACGGACGCGATGATCGCGATTTCAGTCGGACCCCCCCTCCGAGGGGCGGTCTGCGTGGCCAACGTCCATATGACGGAGGCTACCCACTCAGGAGAAACCGCGAGCGGAGCCCTGCTCAGCACAGAGGCTACGATGCCCGATCTGATATCACTCAGCGAGTGGTCGATCGAAACAGATATGACAGAGACCGAGCGAACGGCTGGGGAGTTACCGGTCTCGGGTGTTTCAGCAGATACATCTGAGAGGCAGAAATACCCCCCAACTACCGATTGGCAACCGGAATTGGAAAGTTCAATGGCGAATCCAAGCCAGAGACTTGGCTCGAAGATTATCGAGTCGTTGTCCAGATCGGCGGCGGCGATGGCTCGAACGCCATCTGGCGGATCAACCAAGTTCCAAACTTGATTGTCATCCATGAACTTTAATTCGGATCTCATGGCCTCAAGCCATAACTCGGAATCAGGGCTCACCATCGCTGCCGCATATGTGGTCGGTTCGTTGTTCTCCAAGAACAACACATTGCAGTCGTGCATATTGCGTAACCTTTCCGACCTACGTGGAACCGGCGCTGATTCCACTACGGGTTCCCTGACTAACTCCGGCGTGATTGAATCACCTGTTGGAACGTCCCCGTGTGGCTCTCGAATTTCTTCGAGTCGGACCGACCTCCCACTAGCCTTCCGATTGAGAAACTCTTTCTCAAGGAAAACTCCATGTCGAGCGACAAACACTTTGCCCTCTTCACGGTTGTAGAAGTAATATCCCAAGGTTTCCCTAGGATATCCCACGAATATGCACTTGTCCGACTTGGGTGTGAGCTTGTCCGACTGGAGTCGCTTGACATATGCTTCACAACCCCAAATATTTAGAAAAGACAAGCTATGACTTTTTGCAGTCCATATCTCATATGGTGTCTTATCTATGGACTTTGATGGTACCCTGTTTAGTGTGAAAGCTGCGGTTTCTAGAGCGTATCCCCAAAATGACAAGGGTAAATCCGACTGACTCATCATCGATCGGACCATGTCTAACAAAGTCCGATTCCTCCGTTCCGACACACCATTTCTCTATGGCGTACCTGGAGGAGTGAGTTGTGGAACTATTCCACGGCTCTTCAGATGATCATCAAACTCATGGCTCATATACTCACCGCCATGATCAGATCGTAGAAGCTTGATTGTCTTGCCGAGTTGATTTTCCACTTCGTTCTGAAACTCCTTGAACTTTTCAAAAGTTTCTGACTTGTGTCTCATCAAGTAGACATATCCATATCTACTAAAGTCGTCGGTAAAAGTCACGAAGTATTGGAAACCACCTCTAGCTGTCGTGCTCATTGGTCCACATACATCACTATGTATAAGTTCCAATAGCTCAGACGCCCTCTCACAACTCTTTGCAAAAGGAGTCTTAGTCATCTTGCCGAGTAGGCAGGACTCACATGTCTCAAATGATTCAAAATCAAATGAAGTCAAAATTCCATCATCATGGAGCTTCTTCATGCGCTTTTGACTAATGTGTCCTAGTCGACAATGCCAGATGTAAGTCAGATTTATCTCGTTAGGCTTATGCCTCTTGACATTTATGTTATAGACCGATTCACCTTCAAGATCTAATATAAATAACCCATTCTTAACAGGTGCAAAGCCATAAAACATTTCATTCAAGTAAATAGAACAACCATTGTCCTTAATACTGAATTCATAACCTTGCCTCATCAAACATGAGGCCGAAATAATGTTTCGACTCAATGCAGGAACATAATAACAATTATCAAGTTCCATTACAAATCCTGAAGGTAAATTAAGTTGCATGGTGCCGACGGCTAATGCCGCAACTCTTGCTTTATTCCCGATGCGTATGTCAACTTCTCCTCTTGCAACATTCCTAGTCCTTCTTAGCCCCTGCATCGAGTTGCATATGTGAACAACCGATCTGGTATCATATACCCAAGAGCTACTGGAAATATCAGCAAGAAAAATGTCTATAACATATACAACAAGTGTACCTGAAGAAGAAGTCACACTTCCAGTCTTCTTGCCTATCTGGGCAAGCCACTTGCTGCAGTTCCTCTTCTAGTGACCGGTTTCCTTGCAGTGAAAGAAACGGTCCCCGTGTTTGCTCCGGACTTGGGCGCGGCGGCAACAGTAGGAGTTGCCTCCTTGCCCTTTGCCTTAGTCTTTTTCTTGGACCAACTCTTCTTGAACTTTGCCGTGTCTTGCACCATCAACACTTGATGCGTGCCTTTCTTGATATCCTGCTCTGCCACTTTTAGCATCCCATGCAATTCAGTGAGCTTCTTTTCCATGCCGTGCATATGGAAGTTCGAGATGAACGCCCCATAGCTAGTCAGAAGAGAAGCCAGAATTGTATCCGTGGACAATTCGTCCCCAAGTGGGAAGCGTAACCGATCCAAAGCTTGCATGTATCCGATCATCTTGATCACATGCGGGCTCAGTGGATCACCCTCTTTCAGCTTACAATCCATCAAGGATCGCCAGACGTTGAACCTTTCGGTCCTTGCCTGCATCTGAAACATGCTCTTGAGGTTCTCGATCATATCGAAAGCCTCAATGTTTTCGAAATGCTGCTGCAGATCGGGCTCCATAGAAGCCAGCATGAGACAGCTGATCTCGTTTGACTCATCAACGAGTTTCTGGTGGGCATTCCTGTCCGTGGCATTAGCATTCTCGGTAGGTTCCTCTGGAAGGGGTTCCTCTAGAACATGTTCCTTTTTATCATGCCTGAGAACAATTCTCAGATTTCTATACCAGGTGGTAAAGTTTGTTCCATTCAATTTATCCTTTTCTAGGATGGATTTCAACGAAAAACTGGATTGAGCAGGTGGTGCCATTGATCTACAACAGAAATATGCAAAACACTAAGACATGTATTCATAAAGAGTAATTCAAATTAAACATTTTAATAAGAACATTACTCCCACTAAAATCAACATCCCTCCATTGATTCTTAGTGATTCAAGATCCAAGATCCACATGTCAACTAGTGAGCTTTTGCATCACCGCTAGAAGAATAGATCACTCGATAAGCAACACTTTCTAATCGTATCTCTATACGACTCTTGTTTGTTGGGGACATCTCATGCCATGCCAACTCTTATGCCTCGAGGCCCAAAACTATTTTGATAGCCACGACAAGTTAACCAATGGTTCGCTCGTAAGTGTCTGACACAAACACACCACGTTAAGGAGAATGAGCAGCACCCTAATTTTATAGGCCCACCACTAAAAATACTTAACATGTGATGTTGCAGCAATTGGGGAGGCAATTTTACTTGACATTCTTTGAGGGATCACCCTACTTAATAACATCTATCATGCAAAAGAAGGGCGCGTAAAAGGGATAAACTTTCACATGCAGTTTATATATGTGTGATATGGTATATCCCCTTTCATCAACGCATGGTGATCTCCATCTCCACATGCGCTGCATGCCCATGGCGATCTCCATCTCCATGCATAGTTGCCCTTGTGGTGATCTCCATCTCCACACATGGTGTCAACCGCCAAGTGTTACATAAGATACTATGCTATTACAAACTAATAGCTATGTGAGTAAATTACATTACAAGGCATCTCATGTTGACACGCAGGTCATTAATACAATAATGGGACAACCATATGGCTCCAGCCGGTTGCCACACTCATCACACGCAGGTCATGATTCAATAATTTACAAGCAACATTCATGGGCTATACCAAATCACAAGCATTCCCTGCAAAAACAAGTCAGACGTTCTACCGTCGAAAATAAAACTGTCCGAAACTCTATTTTCCAAGAGGATTTTGACCTCGAAAATATCGCCGAAAATGGCAAAGCGGTTGAAGGACAAATGCATCTTTTCGTGCCCTTCAGTTTGACAGGTCGTGGAGCGAAAACGGAGTTCGTATGCAAAAGTTATGCCCGTTTTACCGTGACCCCTCCAACAGATTTCAGCACTGCGGAAATCACATTTCCACGGTGTCGATCTTTGCTCCGGTTTGATCAATCTCATTGATCTTCACGTGCTGCATCTGGATTTACGTTCCACTATCTACCCCGATGGCGGAAACCGACCTGTAGGGGTAATTCGTGTCACGACCTCTGCATCACGATCACGGAATCAAGATCACGAAACCAACCTTCAACACTGACATGCACAGCCGATCTCATCGACCCGCACCTGAACCGATCTACATATCTCATATGCAAATCACCGAATCTATCACCATACAGCGGAGGCTCTGATACCACTGTTGGAACACGCGGTACGCTACGCTAGCGCCAAATAAATTTTTTACCGCGCACCAAAGAACATGCTGCTGGAAATAGATCACGGGATCGGGTTTACCACTAGACGCGCAGTCACCGCAGCGGAAGTAGAGTTGGTGATGCGTGTAGTCGATCAGCCGATTCGTCTCCTCCTCATGTAACCGATCTCCCACGAACAGCTCCTCGCGGATCCCTCGAACAGTTCCTCACGGATCCCTCGAACGGTTCGTCCAAGGACCGCAGATGTCATGCCTCCAAGGTATCCACACGTACGGGGGCAGCGTCGGGCGGCGGACTGCTAGGTCCGATCGCACAGCATGGTGGCGTGGGGAGTGGCGGTGGCTGTCGATGGGAGAAAAAAGATCAACCCTGAAAGGTGTGCCCACTCCCCTTTATATAGACCTCCGAGGTGGGCTCAACACTTGAGGCCCACGACGAGTCTATCCCATTTTCCATTCGGATCCAATCCGAATGGGCTGCAATCCCTTAAGTGTGCGACCCTATAGGTTCACGTACACATGGACACGACCCGAGTCGATAGTCGGTAGCGGCTCCTAGCAGAACATGCCAACTCCCATGTGTGCGCAAAGTCGTTAGACGAACCTCGACAATGTGTCATATACAACATTCGTTTTGCCTCATGATATAGGTTGTAGAGCTCAAGGCGAGTACTTGTCACCCTTGTGGTAGCTCGACATCTCTTCTCAAAATTGTGATGCAGATTCCCGAACTGGGTTAACACTTAACCCAAGTCGCATGGCCATGCTTTCTGAATCTGATCACACGAGAGGGCCCAGAGAATATCTCTCCTCACGGAGGGGTAAATCCCATCTTGGTTAACCATGTCTCGCGGCATGTCTCACGACTCACCCGAAAGCTACCTTTATAACTACCTAGTTACGGAGTAGCGTTTGATAGACCCTAAGTAAGTCGATCCTCATCCTGAGAACATGCAATGACCTCAGGTCTAGGACATGTCATATACATTGTGCTTGAGACTAACAGATGACATTATCTCGCTGTGTCTCAAAGTGGGTCTGTCCGACTCGGTGATCTCAATCCCCGAGTCCATACTATCAGTTTAGCATCTCTATGCACATGACTTGTGAAACGTAGTCATCAACTGAATCGTATACTAGTAAAGGATATGTGTCCACATAACCTTAACAACTAGGGACTATTAGAACAATCATCATACTATATATAGTCTCACAAATAAGTCACATACTTATCGATACATATCACTGATGATGTTCAAGGACAATACAAAATACTCATGAATACATAGGAAACGAAATCATCACATGATTGCCTCTAGGGCATATCTCCAACACCAGCTTGTTTGAATACCCAACAGTTTCTATTGGTGTGGGTGGCCGGTTTGTCTGGTGTGCCGTGGATCTGGCAGGGCCTATCCATGATTTTGTCCAAAGCTGTAGGTCCATCCCTATTCCCTTTAGAGGGCTTCTTCCGTTGACTGGGTTTGGAATTGCGGAAACCGGCGTTTACGGTCGCATCTTCCGAGTCGCCGTTGCTGTGGCGACGTTTATTTTGGTTACGCCTTCGCTTTCTGTTACCGTCCCGCACTTCAGAGGTGCCGAGGTCTTCGGGATTGTGGGTTCGGCGAGCCAGCCAATTGTCTTTGCCCGCGCAAAAGCGGGTCATGAGTGAGGTGAGGGCAGACATTGTTCTCGGTTTATCCTGGCCGAGCTGGCGAGCTAGCCATTCACCCCGGATGTTATGTCTGAAAGAGGCTATCGCCTCGGCGTCCGGGCAGTCGACGATCTGGTTCTTCTATCAAGAACCGATTCCAGAATTGCATGGCTGACTCGTCAGCCTTCTGGACGACGTTGCTTAAGTCAGAGGAGTCCGGTGGCCGGACATAAGTGCCTTGGATTAAAACCCTCGACATCCAGGCAATTCTGGAACATGGGTCGAGGCGGGATTAAAACCCTCTTCACCGGTCTCTAGATCGACCGGAACGTGGGTCGAGGCGGGATTATCCTCGATTGCCATTGCTTGGATCCGATCTAGAGCCTCGTTCAAGCACGAGAGGACGACTAGATCAGTTTCCTACGGCCCTTGGAGTCAAACTCCAGGGTGTCTTCAGAAAAGACCAAACCCTGGTACTCAGGTAGCAACGAATCCGAGCTCGAGGCCGGTCCTTCAGCGGAGACAGATCTGAGGGTCGAGCCGGATAGATGGCCCGAAGTTAAAGCTCCAGGGCTTCTGAGCCCGTCGGACGAAACCAAGGACTTCGCAAGGAACAAATCGCCACAGGAGTCGACGGTGAACTCTAGGTTCCCGAACCTGATCTCTTGACCGTGGGAGAAATTTTCAACCTGGCCTAGATGGCCGATTGAGTCAGCATGCAGTACAATGTTGCCGAACGCGATGGCCTGCCCGGGGACGAAGACGTCCTCGTTGCGGGCCTGCTCGCTGATGATTAGGTGAGCCATCGATCCACCAGTGATCTCACAACGGAACTCTCAATGAAAGCACCAATGTCGGTGTCAAAACCGGCGGATCTCAGGTAGGGGGTCCCGAACTATGAATCTAGGATCGATGGTAACAGGAGACTAGGGAGACGGTGTTTACCCAGGTTTGGGCCCTCGTGAGGAGGTAAAACCCTACGTCCTGCTTGATTGTATTGATGAGTATGGGGATTACAGAGTTGATCTACCTCGAGATCAAAAGAGCTAAACCCTAGATGTATTGACCTATCCCTCTACGATCTAAGCCCCTTAGTTTATATAGACACCAGGGTTACCTAGGGTTACACATGGTAGGCTTCCATCCGGGCATAGATACGCCCATTCTTTCTTGGAGGGCACACCAAGTCTTCGAGTCCTTCCTTAAGCATGGAGCCATTTTATAGTCCGGCCTTTCCAAAGATGCCACAAGGCGGCCCACCGGGCAGGCCCATAGAAGGTAAGCCGACAGCCCGAGGACCCCTTAATCCCGGACTCCCTCAGTCGGTGGTCCATAGTAAGTGTTTCACGAAAGATAATCTTCTTCGCCGAGGTTAGCCTGCTAACCTCTCCTGTCCCCTTTGGCTGTCAGAGCCCGAGGATTGCACACACCTGTTTGTGCAATGCCTATTCATGCAACATGTCTGGAGATTACTACAGTTTTGGTTGGGGGAACAATTCAACATGCCGGATGACCGGTTTAGCTGCATCAAGGAGTGGTGGGTTCAGGTAAGGGTCGGCGTTCCCAAGACGTTGCGTCACAACTTCGACACCACTGCGATTTTCATGAACCGGAGGTTGTGGAAAGAGCGGACTCTATGATTTTTGACCAGACGGCTAGCATCACCGATAGAGTGCTGGATCTAGTGAGTGAAGACATCATTGTTTGGTGATCGGCATCATGCATATTTAACCTGGGCTCCTAGTTTTGACTCAACTTGTTTGTTCAAGCCCTTGTGTGATGATCACTGTTGTCATGGTATTTCTATGGGAGATGCTAGGTGTTGGGGATAAACCCCAGGGATGACCCGCCGTACAGGTATAACCCGGCTAGTGCAATGGCAGCTTGATGAAGATGAAGACCGTCACTTACGGGACCCGCCATAAAGGATGGCAGCTTGACATAAGGTTAATGGGCTTCTTCGGGTCGGCTCAGGAGCTGGGCCTAACAGGCCGGCTCGTGGAGATGTGTGGAAAACCTATTGCTTGTAAGGCAACATAAGTAGGAGTTAGATTAGGTCACGGGTCATAATTTGACCCGGTCTCCTTTGTAAACCTCGGGGCTCAAACCTATATATATAAAGGGACGCCCCTGAGTTAGAGAGATCAAGTAAGAAAGAAGCAAACCCTCGAGAGCTAGGTTAGCGATTCCATACCTTTGTAATCGAGATCATCATCAATATAAACAAAGCATGACGTAGGCTTTTACCTCCATCGGAGGGGCCGAACCTGGGTAAACTCGTTCCTCGTTCCCGATCAACCCCTTCAAGTCGCCACCAAGTTTCGATGGCTCCACACCTAAGACCTTTCACGAGGACATCTGTCGTGACAAAACCACGACAGTTGGCGCACACCGTGGGGCTGTTGCGCGGTGGAGTTGAGTTCTTGGAGGGAGCCCTTCCAGGGTTCGGGAGTTACGCGGTTGCATGGTCTGATGACCAAGAGTCGCCGCGGCAAGCTCTACATTAACGATTCAGGCTAGGGCCCCGAGGCCGGCTCAATTGTACGGGTATCGGGTCCCCTTCGGCAAGATGCACGTCTTCATCGGCAAAATCGGCGCAACCGTACCCGAGTCGGACATCTGCACCAACACCGTCGAGCCGGCTCGGCGCGCCCGACCCGGCTGGCCTCAAGCCGGCCGGCGTCACATCTTCGTCAGATTCACCCAAGGAGTCAGTCTCTCGGATGAGCCGGCAGGTAGCAGGGACACCCACTTAAATTCTGATGGCGAGTCTTCCATGGGAGATACCGAGTCGATTTGTCCCCTTTATGATGGTAGGCTAGGAGGCTCTTCAGAGGTTGAAACCCCTAAGGAATCCCATGAGCCGCCCCGTCAGGTCACCGTCTATATGGCTGGAACCATGGCGGCACAGGATCCATCGGCGGCAGGAGCAGCAAACGGTACTGGCGAGTCGGGCAAGACGGCGGCTCAAGCCATGATGGACTTGATGGCCGAGATGGCAAAGCTTGTTGAGACGCCTGTTACGGCAGAAAATCAGGAAGAGCATAATGTGGAGCTGTTAAAGCTTCGTGAGGAGGTGGCCAAGGTACAAGAGGAAATTGATGTCGAGAACACCCGGATGGCGAAATTACAGGCTCGTATTCATAAGAGTCGAAGTGCCTAAAGGCTGAGGCTTGGCAGTTAGGGCTTTGTCGAGATGCCTATGAGGCGGTTTACCAGAGGAGACACCAAAGCAGGCTACCGTTAAACCTTGAGCCGTCACGGCTATTTGCCACCCCACAGCAGACACCAGGAGCTTGACAGCCGCGCGAGGATCCGCTTCGACAATCGGCCCGGCAGAACGAGCCGGCTCAACCGCCGCCGGCTCAATCACTGCCCGGATGTTTCCAGACACCATGAGGTAACTTCTCCAACCCTATTGAGAACATGTTGATAGCGACCCGTAATCTTGAAGCACTTCCTATTCACGGGAATACCCCAGTGGAGATTGAGGCTAGGAACGCCATAGAGATGTTGAAAACAGCGGTGACATAGCAGGCGCAGTATTTCTATAGCCGTGAAAACGAATGTATTCCACACCTTACGCCAGTCGTAGTAAGAGTCGCCATGTGGAGTCCCTGGCGGTTTCCAGCAGCAGACGCAGGCAACAGCCTCAGACCTCCCCAACCTGGCTGGTGTTGTCAAATGCCCAGGCGGTTGCCGATGGAGCAAGAGCAGCAAGGCAAGTGGAGGCAGATGCAGCGGCAGCACGGGCGACTCAACAACCTATTACGGACCCCGAGTTAGCAGCGTTGGGAGTTGGAGTTGGCAGCAGGACGATCGGAGTTCCCTGTCTAAGTCCGGCTCTTCACAGGAAGCGTATGCCCAAGGATTTCAAAGGGCCTCGGAAGGTGCCTAATTACACAGCGGATCTTGAGCCGACAGCATGGATCGAAAGTTACAAGTTAGCCATGGACATGCTAGACGTCAGCGACGCTGTGTGCGCCAAGTACTTGACCATGATGGTGGATGGGCCGGCTCGCACATGGCTGAAGAATCTTGCCCCCCCAATTCCATCAATACCTGGCGGGAGCTGAAGGAGCGTTTGCCAAAAAATTTCAAGGAACTTGCAAGCACCCGATGACGATTGTGTACCTTCAACATTGCATCCAGCGTACTGACGAGTCTGCTCATCATTGGACTCGTCGGATCACGGAGCTCATCCACTCTTCAGATAGCATCACTGCTGCTCAAGACGTCTTAATCCTGGAAAATAATTGCCAATTCCAGCCGCTCCATCAGAAGCTCAGGCGTTTTAAGCGTAAGGTTCAGCATATGGGAGACCTGATGGATGTTCTTACCAGGTATGCTAAGTCAGAAGGATCCCGGCTTTGATGAGGAAAAAACTGCCAAAACCAAGAATGCGACTGTAGCAAGGGCCATCAGCAAAACCATAGCCATAATGGGAATCACGACAGCCAAGGCAATAATGGTAAAAGGAAGCAGACCGAAGGCGGGTCAGACTTCATTGCCAACACTAATGTTGGTTTTAAAGGCCAGCGGTGAAATAACAACTCCGGAAGGGCTTATAGCGGGAATAATCCACACAATTATGAGGAGGCTCTCAAGGGCCCTTGTCCCAAGCATAGTTTCCCCGATAAATCGTCTTCTCATTCATGGGAGAATTGCCACTTTATGCAAGAATTCCGCAATCAAGATTTTCAGAATTTTCAAGGAGGCAATGGTGCAGGAAATCCGGGTCACCATGGCGGATCCGGAGCCGGCTCATCCGAGGGTTTCGCAGGTCCGGGATCCAATGGATCTGGCGGCTTGGGGGCTGGTTATCAGCATCATGACGGGCACAACAATGGGCAACATCATTCTGGACAGGGTAACCAGCATCATAACAATCAAGCCGGGTTTCAGAGTAATCCCAAATAACTGAACAGTGGGCAGTATCATGTGTTCACCACCAGCACTTGCAGGAAGGATCGCAAACGGAAAAAATGCTTTTAACCTAGTTGAGTCGGCTGTTCCAAGGTATTTAAACTGGTCCGAGTAGTCAATTACTTGGAGCAGGGAAGATCATCCTCCCCGGGTTGATAATCCTGGTGGTCTAGCCTTGGTAGTGGCGCCTCATGTTGGTGGTATACTGTGTCTAAAGTTCTCATGGATGGAGGCAGTAGCATCAACATCCTATATTACGAGACCTTCCACCGGATGAATATCACTAAGAGTAAGTTGATTCCTTCAACAACAGTGTTCCACGGGATTGTTCCTAGAAAGACGGCTTACCCAATTGGGCGAGACAAACTTGACGTCGCTTTCGTCTCTGAGTATAATTACAGATGTGAGTCCTTGACTTTTGAAGTGGTGAAAATCAAGAGCCCTTACCACGCCCTCTTTAGACGACCAGCTTATGCTCATTTTATGGCCCGACCGTGTTATGTCTATCTCAAACTTAAGATGCCAGGACCAAACAGAACCATTACTGTGGATGGAAGCCGGAAGATGGCTCAAGAATGTGAGGAAGGGGATGCAACGTATGCTGAATCTGCTTGTGCTGCTAAGGAGATGGAATTTCACACTGACAACATCGACCAGAAGATATGACCGCCCTCAAGAAGCCCACCACTGAGTCTGAGCCTCAATTGAAGTTTAAGCCGGCCGAGGATACTAAGCAGATCGATTTCACCCCTGGTGACTCATCCCAACCGTTCACTATTGGGACCGACTTGGACCCCAAATAGGAAAGCGCGCTCATCGAGTTCATCTGTGAGAATAGGGACATCTTCGCATGGAAACCTTCTGACATGCCTGGAGTACCGAGGGAACTCGCTGAGCACCATCGCAATGTGGACCCAACGATGAAACATGTATGGCAATACCCCCGTCATTTTAACAAGGAGAGATGAAAGGCTATTGGGGAAGAAGTGGCCTGGCTCCTAGTTGCCGGCTTTATTGTTGAAGTTTATCATCCTGAATGGCTGGCGAATCCAGTGCTCGTCCTAAAGAAAAATGGTACTTGGCGTATGTGTGTTGACTACACAGACCTCAACAAAGCTTGTCCTAAAGACCCGCTCGCTCTTCTGCGCATCGACCAGATTATTGATTCCATAGCTGGTTGTGAGCGTTTGTGCTTCTTGGATGCTTACTCCGTCTATCATCAAATTAAGATGGTTGTTGAGGACCAGGAAAAGACAGCCTTCATCACTCCTTTTGGAGCTTTCTGCTATGTCTCTATGCCCTTCAGACTTAAAAGTGCCGGAGCTACTTACCAGCGCTGCGTTCAAATTGTCCGCACCCACAGATTTGTCGCAATGTTCATGCTTATGTTGATGATATTGTGGTGAAATCTCAGAAAAAGGACTCTATTGGACGACTTGAAGGAAACATTTGACAACCTCCGGGTATACCAGATGAAGCTCAACTCGGCGAAGTGTGTCTTTGGAGTCCCCGCTGGCAAACTATTGGGATTTCTAGTTTCTGAGTGTGGCATTGAGGCTAACCCGGATAAAATCAAGGCAGTAACCTCGCTCGCTAAGCCGACTAATGTTAACCAAGTTCAGCGCATGGCTGGTCGTATTGCGGCTTTGAGACGGTTCATCAGCCGCCTAGGCGAGAAGGTAATTCCTCTGTACCAATTGTTGAAGAAGAAAAATAATTTTGTCTGGACGGACGCCGCCAATGAGGCTTTTTAAGCACTCAAAAAACAGCTTGTTAAGCCACCCGTTTTAGCTGCCCTGACTGACAAAGAGCCCATGCTCCTGTACATTGCTGCTAATAATAAGGTAGTCAGTGTGGCATTTGTTGTGGAACGCAAGGAGGAAGGCAAGGAGTATCCGGTCCAGAGACCTGTTTATTTTGTCAGTGAAGTTTTGACGTCATCAAAGCAGCGATACCCACACCGGCAAACATTGTTCTTTGGAGTTTTCATGGCCAACCAAAAGCTCAAATATTATTTCCATGAGCATCCTATCACCGTGGTCATCTCATCCCCTCTCGACGATATTATACAAAATAGGGAAGCTACTGGCCAAATTGCAAAGTGGGCAATTGAACTTGGTCCTCACCAGGTGAAATATGTACCTCGCACAGCTATTAAATCACAGGCGCTGGTGGATTTCATCAATGATTGGACAGAGTTACAAATTCCTGAGGACAGACCAGATAATACATACTGGACGATACACTTTGATGGATTCTGGCAATTTGAAGGCTCGGGGGCCGGTGTTGTCTTGTCTTCCCCGAGAGGTGACAAATTTTGTTATGTCTTATGACTTATGTTTCCTTGTACTAACAACACAGCAGAGTATCAGGCTCTCCTACATGGTCTCCGCATGGCTAAGGAGATGAACTTAAGCTGGGTCAGGTGTATGGGTGACTCAGATCTAGTCGCCCAACAAGTTTCTGGCACTTGGGACTCCAAAGACCCCCTCATGGCGGCTTACCGGCGAGCAGTCATGGACATTGCTGGTCATTTTTATGGTTATCAAGTCGATCATATTGATCGCTGGCATAATGAGGCGGCTGATGCCCTGTCGATACTGGGTTCTCAGCGTAAGCCGGTCCCACCTAATGTGTTCCTGTACGTACTTCATCAACCTTCGGTCAAGTTTCCATCAGAAGAAGATTTAGCTATTCCAGACCCAGAAGCACAATTGCTGGCGGCTCTTCATACTATTCCTGATTGGAATGTGCCATATTTAGCTTATCTAACTTGAGGTGAGCTCCCAGATGAGGAAATCATCGCCCGACAGATCATCAGGCGTTCAAAGTCCATGACTATAGTCAATGGCGTGTTACACCGTCGAAGCAGCACTGGCGTTTTTGAACGATGTGTTGCTCCTACAGAAGGCCAAGAAATTCTCAATAAGATCCACGCAGGTGATTGTGGTCACCACGCCGGCTCAATATCCTTGGTGGCCAAAGCTTTTCGTCATGGGTTTTACTCGCTTACAGCTCATGCGGATGCAGAGGATATTGTGCGTAAATGTGATGGATGCCAGAAATTCGCTCGACAAGCTCATGTGTCGGCTTAGGAGTTGCGTATGATTCCAATCACTTGGCCCTTTGCAGTCCGGGGGTTTGACATGGTCAGCTCGTTCAAGCCGTCTTCTGACAAGAAAACTCACCTCTTGGTGGCAGTTGATAAGTTTACCAAGTGGGTTGAAGCAGAACCAGTCAGCAATTGTGATGCTGAGACAGCAGTCAAGTTCTTGAAGAAGTTGATTTTCCGTTTTGGTTACCCACATAGCATCATAACAGGCAACGTCACCAACCTTTCCAAGGGGGCTATGGAACAGTTTTGTCAGAGCAAACATATCCGGCTTGACTTATCTGCCTTTGCTCATCCATAGTCTAATGGACAAGCTGAGCGAGCTAATCAGGAGATCTTGAGAGGAATAAAACCCTGGCTTATGGGTCCTTTGCAGCGCACTCCTGGTTGTTGGGTCGAGGAACTCCCCGCAATACTTTGGAGCAAACGAACCACTCCGAATAGATCCATCAGATACACACCGTTTTTCTAGTTTATTTAGCAGAGGCAGTACTACCAAGTGATATTCGACATGATTCCCCCAGAGTTACTGCGTATGTATTGCAAGCAAGGAAGAGATCCGGTGATATAAAGGCAAACGAAAAAGAGGGCGAATAAAACAGCAAATTGGTGAAGTGGGGGAGAGGAAAACGAGAGGCAAATGGCAAATAATGTAATTGCAAGGAGATGAGATTTGTGATTAGGAACCTGGTAGATGATGATGGAGTCCCCTCGGCGCCCATGATAGGCACGTAGAAGAGACCGCTTCCTCCCCGGCAACGGTGCCAGAAATTCCTTTGACGTGGCTTGAGACTGCGTCGGTATTTCCCCAAAGAGGAAGGGATGATGCAGCACAGCGATGGTAAGTATTTGCCTCACTTATGAAACCAAGGTTATCGAACCAGTAGGAGAATCACCACCACCCAATAAGCAGCACCTGCACACAAATAACAAATACTTGCAACCCGACGCGAAAGAGAGGTTGTCAATCTCTCTATGGTAAAAAGATAGATTAGGTAGTGATAGATAGGAGAGATAGATCTCTCAAGAGCAAAAAATAAAAAGGGAAAATAAAATATGCAGCAATATGTTCTTGGGTTTTTGGTTTTGTAGATCTGAAAACAAAGATGCAAAAAGATAGATCAGAAAGCAATATGCTGGAAAAGTAGACCCGGGGGCCGTAGGGTTCACTAGTGGCTTCTCTCATGAGTATAGCGCACGATGGGTGAACAAATTACTATTGGGCAATTGATAGAAAATTGAATAGTCATGACGATATCCAAGGCGTTGATCATTATATAGGCATCACGTCCAAGATAAGTAGACCGACTCCTGCCTGCATCTACCACTATTACTCCACACATCGACCGCTATCCAGCATGCATCTAGTGTATTAAGTTCATGGAAAAATGGAGTAATGCAATAAGAACGATGACATGATGTAGACAAGATCTATTCATGTAGGAATAGACCCCATCTTGTTATCCTTAATAGCAATGATACATGCGTGTCTTGCTGCCCCTTCTGTCTCTGGGAAAGAACACTGCAAGATCGAACCCATCACAAAGCACCTCTTCCCATGGCAAGAAAAATCGATCTAGTTGGCCTAACTAAAACAAAGATTCAAAGAAGAAATATGAGGCTATAAGTAATCATGCATATAAGAGATCAAAGAAGATTCAAATAATATTCATGGATAGAAACTGATCATGAACTCAAAATTCATCGGATCCCAACAAACACACCGCAAAAGTTTACATCAAATAGATCTCCAAGAAACCATTGTATTGAGAATCATAAGAGAGAGAGAGGAAGCCATCTAGCTACTGCCTACGGACCCGTAGGTCTATGGTGGACTACTCACGCATCATCGGAGAGGCACCTATGAAGAATATGAACCCCTCCATGATGGTGTTTAGATTGGATCTCGAGGTTCTGGAACTTGCGGCGGATGGAATTGTGTTTCGTAGACTCCCCTAGGGTTTTTGGAATATTTTGGAATTTATAGGCATTAGAGGCGGTGGAGAGGGGCCCCGAGGAGGGCACAACCCATCAGGGCATGCCGGGGCCCCCTGGCGCGCCCTGGTGGGTTGTGGTCTCCTCGTCCCACCTCTCCGGCACTTCTTTTGCTCACTGGGTGTCTTCTGGTCTAGAAAAAATCTCCAAAAAGTTTCGTCGCGATTAGACTCCATTTGGTATTGATATTCTACGAAGTAAAAAACAAGCAAAAACAGCAACTTGCACTTTGGCACTAAGTCAATAGGTTAGTCCCAAAAAATGATATAAAGTTGTTATAAAATGATTGTAAAACATCCAAGAATGATAATATAACAGCATGGAACAAGAAAAAACTATAGATACGTTGGAGACGTATCCTCACGCTCCTCTTCCAAGGCATCCAAGGAGTCTTGGCGTGCTTGCTCATTATCTGCCTCAACATAAGCAGTCACCCGGGGCGAGTCATGACGAATATCGCTTGGGAGAACCGCCTTAGCCCCGTAAACCAGGAAGAATGGAGTGTATCCTGTGGATCTGTTGGGCGTTGTTCGAATACTCCAAAGTACTGAAGGGCGTTCGCTCGAGGAGCACCATGAGCCGGGGTTTGATCCCTCTCAAGATCTCTTGGTTGGCTCTTTTAGCTTGCCCGGTGGACAGTGGATGTGCTACCGCTGCTAAGTCGAGCCGGATGTGCTCCCGCTGGCAGAATTGCTCCATGTCTCCCTTGGACAGATTTGTACCATTGTCAGTAATGACTCTGTGAGGATAACCGAAATGGAAAATTAGTTTCTTCAAAAATTTGACAGCAGTCTCCGCGTCGCAATTGCTGACCGGCTCTGCCTCAATCCATTTGGTAAACTTATCAACCGCCACCAGTAGGTGGGTCTTTTTATCGGAGGACGGCTTAAATGGTCCAACCATATCTAGCCCCCAGACTGCAAACGGCCAAGTAATTGGTATCATGCGCAATTCCTGAGCCGGTATGTGAGCCTGTCGACCAAACTTTTGGCACCTGTCACACCTGCGCACAATTTCCTCAGCGTCGGCATGAGCCGTCAGCCAATAAAACCCATGCCGAAAAGCCTTGGCGACCAACGATCGTGAGCCGGCATGGTGTCCGCAATCGCCAGAGTGGATTTCATTAAGTATTTCCTGGCCTTCCTCGGGCGAAACACACCGTTGAATCATGCCGGTGCTACTTCGGCAATATAACCCGCCTTTGACGATTGTCATGGACTTTGATCGCTGGATGATTTGACGAGCCTCGACTTCGTCTTCTGGGAGCTCTCCTCGGGTCAGATAAGCCAAATATGGCACAGTCCAATCAGGGGTGACACGCAGAGCCGCCACCAGCTGTGCTTCCGGGTCAGGGATAGCTATGTCCTCTTCCGATGGTAACTTGATGGATGGATTGTGAAGGACGTCTAAAAAGACGTTAGGTGGCACCGGTTTTCTCTGGGAGCCAAGTCTAGACAAAGCATCAGCCGCCTCATTGAGCTGGCGATCTATATGGTCGACCACATCAGAAACCGCTCGCTGGTAAGCCACCATAAGAGGATCCTTAGAGTCCCAAGTCCATGAAACTTGCTGTGCCACTAGATCTAAATCGCCCAGACACCTGACCCGACTAAGATTCATCTATTTGGCTATCCGAAGCCCATGTAGGAGTGCTTCATACTCAGCTGCATTGTTAGTACACGGGAACATGAGCCGTAATACATAACAAAATTTGTCACCTTTTGGAGAGGATATCACGACTCCAGCCCCCAAGCCTTCCAGCTGCCTAGACCCGTCAAAGTGTATAGTCCAATACGTGGTATGTGGCCTATCCTCTGAGACCTGTATCTCTGTCCAGTCATTGATGAAATCCACCAATGCTTGAGACTTGATGGCGGTTCGGGGCATGTACTTCAAGTGGTGGTCACCAAGCTCAATGGCCCACTTGGCTATTCTGCCTGTGGCCTCTCGGTTTTGTATGATGTCACCAAGAGGTGCCGAACTAACCACAGTTATTGGGTGTTCCTGGAAATAATGCTTCAACTTCCGGCTCGCCATGAAGATCCCCAAAATCAGCTTCTGCCAGTGTGGGTACCGCTGTTTAGATAAGGTTAAGACTTCGCTGACGAAATAAACCGGATGTTGAACCGGATATTCCTTTCACTCTTCTTTCCGCTCGACCACGACTGCAACACTTACCACCTTGGAGTTGATAGCAATGTACAGGAGCATAGGATCTTTTTCCATGGGAGCAGCCAAGATAGGCGGGTTAACATGTTGTTGCTTGAGCGCTTCAAAAGCTCTCCCGGCTTCGTCCGTCCACTTGAAGTCGCCTGATTTTTTCAATAACTGGTAAAAAGGGGTCGCCTTCTCCCCTAGGCGGCTTATGAACCGGCTTAAAGCTGCGATGCGTCCTGTGAGGCGCTGAACTTGATTCACGTTCGCCGGCTCAGATAATGATGTCACGGCCTTGATCTTGTCCCGGTTGGCCTCGATGCCTCGCTCAGAGACCAGAAACCCTAATAACTTGCCCGCAGGAACACCAAAAACACACTTCGCCGGGTTAAGCTTCATCTTGTATACTCAAAGATTGTCAAAGGTTTCCTTGATGTCATCCAGTAATGTTTGTTTCTTCTGAGATTTCCCCATGATGTCATCAACATATGCATGAACATTACACCCGATCTGCGGCTTGAGGGAATTATGGACACAACGCTGGTAAGTCGCCCCAGCGCTCTTGAGCCCAAAAGGCATGGAGACATAGCAAAAAGCCCCAAAGGGAGTGATAAAAGCCGTCTTCTCTTGGTCCTCAATAGCCATCTTGATCTGATGATACCCAGAGTATGCATCCAAAAAGCATAAACGCTCAAAACCCGCCGTAGAATCAATGATCTGATCAATACGTGGAAGGGCAAAAGGATCCTTGGGACATGCTTTGTTGAGATCTGTGTAGTCGACACACATGCGCCATGTACCATTCTTCTTCAAAACCAGCACCAGGTTAGCCAACCACTCAGGATGAAAAACTTCCACGATGAACCCGACAGCTAGGAGTCGGGCCACTTCTTCTCCAATGGCCTTGCGTCTCTCCTCATTAAAACGACGAAGGTACTGGCGCACTGGTTTCATCTTGGGATCGACATTAAGGTGGTGCTCAGCAAGTTCTCTCGGGACTCCAGGCATGTCAGATGGCTTCCATGCAAAGATGTCCCGATTCTCACGGATGAACTTGATGAGCGCGCTTTCCTATTTGGGATCCAAGCCGGTCCCAATGGTGAACTGCTTGGACGAGTCGCCTGGAGTGAAGTCGATTTGCTTTGTATCTTCAGCCGGCTTGAACTTGAGCTCGGGTTCTGACTCAGTATTGGGCTTCTTGAGAGGGCTCATATCAGCCGGGTCGACATTGGCAGTGTAGAACTTTAACTCCTCTGTGGCACAAGTCGACTCAGCGTAGGCCGCGTCTCCTTCTTTGCACTCTTGGGCTATCTTCCGGTTTCCGTCCACGGTTATGGTCCCTTTAAGTCCTGGCATCTTGAGCTTGAGATAGACGTAACACGGGCGGGCCATGAAACGAGCGTAAGCCGGCCGCCCAAAAAGAGCATGGTAAGGGCTCTTGATCTTGACCACTACAAACATCAATGACTCGCACCTGTAGTTGGACTCATCTCCAAAGGCCACATCGAGCTTAATCCGCCCGATTGGATAAGCCAACTTTCCAGGGACGATCCCATGAAAAACTGTCGTTGAAGGAAGCAACATGCTCTCTGACAGATTCATTCGACGGAACATCTCGTAGTATAATATGTTTATGCTACTGCCTCCATCCATGAGAACCTTGGACAGAGTGTATCCTCCAACTTGCGGTGCCACCACCAACGCCAAGCCGCCTAGATTGTCGACCCGGGGGGGATGATCCTCTCTGCTCCAGGTGATCGCGTGTTCGGACCAGTTAAGGTACCTAGGGACCACTGGCTCAGCCATATTGACGGCCCTGCTCTTGACCTTGTTGTCCCGCTTGCAGGTATTGGTGGTGAACACATGGTATTGACCACAACTTAGTTGCCTCGGATTCTTCTGAAAGACGCCTTGTCCATCATGCCACTGGAGCTCCTTTCCTGAGTCGCCACGCGTTTCATCAGAGCTGCCAGGGCCTCCAGGTGTGAGTGGCGGCTGTGCCGCCGTACTTACCATAGCATGAGCCGGGACCCGCTGAGGGGGGTCACGGCGTTCCTCGCAAGTCTCCGTTCCGAGCGAGACTCCGAGCTTAGAGTCCGAGTCGATGACGATCGCTTCTTCGATGGCCGGCTCGTCGAGAGGATCGACTCGCCGAGAAGATCCGACAGCGTCATGGCTTCGGCCGGCCGGATTGAGTACGCCGAGCCGGCTCAACGATGTTGGAGCAGATGTCCGGCTCGGGCACCATCGCGTCAATCTTGCCGATGAAGACTTGGATCTTGCCGAAGGGGACCCGATAACCATACTCAACTGAGTCGGCGTCGGGGCCCCAGCCAGAGTCGTCGATGTAGATCTTGCCGCGGCGGCTCTTGGTCATGCGACCGACCACATAACTCCCGAACCCTGGAAGGGCTCCCTTCGAGAACTCAACTCCACCGGGCGAGAGCCCCACGGTGGGCGCCAACTGTCGTGGTTTTATCAACCCGACAGATGTCCTCATAACAAGACTTAGGTGTGAGGCCATCGCCGCTTGGTGGTGACTCGAAGGGGTTAAGCGAGAGAGAGAGTCGGGTTTACCCAGATTCGGCCCCTCCTATGGCGGTAATAGCCTACGTCCTGCTTTTTGTGTATTGGATTGATGGATCTCGATTACAAGGGTGCGGAATCGCTAACCTAGGTATCGAGAGATTGTAACTTGGGCCTTTCGGCCCTAGGGGCCTGCCTTTATATACAGGTCAAGCCCTAGGGTTTACAACAGAGTCCGGGTCATATTATGACCCGTGATTTACTACATCTCTAACTCATCTTGCACCTTAAGGAAACTTTAACTGGCGTCCTTAGCTTCATGGGCTTTGAGCCACCATCTTCTGGTGGTGGGCCGTCTGGCATCTTGATGAGCCGCCACCTTACTTATTTTGCAGTTGAGACACGGCCCACCTTGAACTGGGTCACAAGACTGTTGATGTGTTGACCCGACCCAATAGGGCGGGTTATACCGTGGAGTTATATCCCTGACACCAAATGATATATTTTAGATAATTGTGTGAGTATTATTATGAGGAACTTGACTTTTAGGAGGATCATGAGTGGAATTAATAAATTTTGTTCCTTCCTCATCCAAGTCACTAGCACTATCTTCACTAGAACTTTCAGCAATGACTTTCTCAAATACACACATGATAGCAACTTCAAGCAAGCAAGCAAGAAAAGATAATTATTTTTATATTTTGATTTTTATAGCAAGCAAAATATAATAGCAAAAAAAATTAGAACAAGTGAATGATAATTTGTGAGAAGGTACTTGATAGGAAATTGATGACACCTCCCCGGAAACGGCGCTAGAAATCCTTCCTGATACATGTGATCTGCGTTGGGTTTTTCCCCGAAGAGGAGGGGATGATGAAACACAATATAGATAAGTATTTCCCTCAGTAACCAAGGTTATCGAACCAATAGGAGGATCACACAACTTCCCGTCTTCAGGGCCTACACACAAAAGAGCACACACTTGCACCCAACGAGGGCGAGAGGGTTGTCAATCCCCTTGAACTCGTTACTTGCAAGTGATAAGTAGTGTAGACGATAGTTGATAATTGTAAATTGTAAAATAAAAGGAAAAGTAAATAATGGCAGCGAGGAAATAAGAGCGTTTGTAAATATATTTACGAATAGCCCCGGGGGCCATAGTGTTCGCAGAGGCTTCTCTCTCGAAGAAAGCATACGATGGGTAAACAAATTAGTGTTAGGCAATTGATAGAAAAGGGAGTAGTTGTGCAATATTTATTCACGACAATGATCATGCATATAGGCACCACGTCCATAAACAAGTAGACCGACTCATGCCTGCATCTACTACTATTACTCCACCCATCGACCGCTATCCAGCATGCATCTAGAGTATTAAGTGAAGCAGAGTAATGCTTGGAGAATGATGAAATGATGTAGACAAAGTAAATCCAATTAATATGAATAAACATCATCATTTTACCCTTAGTGGAAGCAATACAAATACATGTCTTCTCCCCTACTTTGTCACTGGGATGTAGAGCACCGCAAGATTGAACCCACTACAACGCACCTCTCTCACTGAAGATAAACCAATATAGTTGGACAAACTAAACCGATAGATCGGAGAGAATTACGAAGCTATAATAATCATTGAAATTAGAATTCAAAGGAGACTCAAATCGTTTTCATGAATATTCTGAACATAAACCCACAATTCATCAGATCCCAACGAACACACCGCAAATAGTGATTACATAAGATAGATCACCGCGGGAATCGCGCTGATCATGGCAACAAAGAACATACGATAGATCACCATGGGAATCGCGGCCACATCCTTTACCTTTCTTCCCTCCCCAACCTCCTCTCCCGGTGGGCAACGACGCCGACGAAGAAGCGCCCGTTGGTGTCCCTATACAGTCTATCAACGCTCTCCGGAGAGATAGGGGTGGAATGTAAGTACCCCTCCCGCGGGCCGCCGACGAAGAAGAACCCGCGGAGCGCTCTGTACCCGCGCCCACCATCTTTCAACACCTGCCATGACAAAAAGTAAACGAAATTAGTACAACATAAAAAAATTGAATACCTGACATGAATAATAATATGTATATAATTTAAGTTGGGATGCATACAAACTAATAATCGTTTGGATCGTCAATAAATGCATCATCATCATCACTATCACGCGTGTCATCATGAATGACGTGCTCATCGGGTTCAGCGGCATCAACAGGTGGAAGGCCTTTCTGTAATCGGTCAAGCATTGACAGGTCATCCGCAGCAGTAACCTCTTCTTCTTTCGGCTCTTCATGTTCTGGGGTGAAGTACAACGGTTCTTGAAACATTTTTTGGAAAGACGTGTTTCTTCAAAGAATTCTCCTTCATATGTGTTTGGGTTAATGTGTGGTTCATAATCCTCTTCACTGGGGGGGAGGTGGTCTGTTACGTGGCAACACTTCATAAACGACATCCCAACCATTCAGATTTGTATTAGTTTGGCAGGCCCACGGTAGATAGAAAACTTGGGTCGCCTGTTGAGCCGTAATATAGACATCGGGAACATCTAAATGGGTGCTTTGTTTGATTTCGACTAGCCCTATATGTTCATGAGTCCTTCTAGTCTCCTTCGGATGGAACCAATAACATTTGAAGACAACGACATTCGGTGGGTTTTCACCATAGAATAGAAGTTCATAAATTACTTCAACTCTTCCATAATACTCGGTACCTCCTTCGCCGATAGCAGAGACACTAGAATTTGTAGATTTTTGGTCGGCCACAGATAGCTCTTTGCCAAAGTGATACTCGTTGATGTCGTATTTCTCAAATGAACGGACCTTATAGTCAAAACCATTAGCGACTTGTCTCAATTCGGTGTCCATAGACTCTGAATTAGCCTAAAAGTTTAATACGAAAGGATTGTCGCATTAGCCGCTGATGTCTACTACGCAACTTTATTCTTGTAGACTTTGTTGGGCCTCCAAGCGCAGAGTTTTGTAGGACAGTAGCAATTTTCCGTCAAGTGGATGACCTAAGGTTTATCAATCCGTGGGAGGTGTAGGATGAAGATGGTCTCTCTCAAACAACCCTGCAATCAAATACAAGAAATCTCTTGTGTCCCCAACACACCCAATACAATGGAAAATTGTATAGGTGCACTAGTTCGGCGAAGAGATGGTGATACAAGTGCAATATGGATGGTAGATATAGGTTTTTATAATCTGAAAATATAAAAACAGAAAGGTAGCAAGTAACAAAAGTGAGCACAAACGATATTGCAATGCTTGAAAACAAGGCCTAGGGTCCGTACTTTCGCTAGTGCAATCTCTCAACAATGCTAATATAATTGGATCACATAACCATCCCTCAACGTGCAATGAAGAATCACTCCAAAGTTCTTATCTAGCGGAGAACATAAGAAGAAATTGTTTGTAGGGTATGAAACCACCTTAAAGTTATTCTTTCCGATCGATCTATTCAAGAGTTCGTACTAAGATAACATCAAATTATCCTTTCCGTTCGATCTATCTAAGAGTTCATACTAGAATAACACCATATGATACGCATCAGCCAGCTCTAATGTCACCTAGATACTCCAATGTAACCACAAGTATCCATGAGTTAATTATACGATACGCATCAAAGAATTCCAGATTCATAATACTCAATCCACACAAAGAACCTCAAAGAGTGCCCCAAGATTTCTATTGGAGAAAGTAGGACAAGAACGTGTATCAACCCCTATGCATAGATTACCCCAATGTCACCGCGGGAATCTGCAAGTTGAGTACCAAAACATATATCAAGTGAATCAATAGAACACCCCATTGTCACCACGGGTATCCACATGCAAGACATATATCAAGTGTTCCCAAATCCAATATTCAATCCAACATAACGATATCTCAAAGAGAAAGATTCAATTCATCACAACATGATAGCAAGGGAATAACATCATGTGATCCGACTATATTAACAAAGCCCGTGATACATCAAGATCATGACATCTCAAGAACACGAGAGAGAGAGAGAGATTGAACACATAGCTACTGGTACATACCCTCAGCCCCGAGGGTGGACTACTCCCTCCTCGTCATGGCCTCCACCGGGATGATGAAGATGGCCAACGGAGATGGATTCCCCTCTCCGGCAGGGTACTGGAACATCTCCAGATTGGTTTTTCGTTGATACAGAGAGTTGCGGCGGCGGAGCGGAGAGTCTAGGGTTATTTTTGGGGGTTTTAGAATATTTGGGAATTTATAGGCATCAGAGGCGGTGGAGGGGGTGCCCGAGGTGCCCATCCTCCACCAAGCCGCGCCAGGGGGCCTCTGGCACGCCCTGGTGGAGGATGGCCACCCTGGGCCCCCTCTTCTAGTCTTCTTTGGCCCATCTTCTTTCTTTTGGTCCATAAAAAATCCAAAAAAATCCCCGCAGCGTTTTGGCTCCGTTTGGTACTGATTTTCCGCGAAGTAAAAAACAAGCAAAAACAGCAACTGACACTTTGGCACTATGTCAATAGGTTCGTCCCAAAAAAAATGATATAACGTTGTAATAAAATGATTGTAAAACATCCAAGAATGATAATATAACAGCATGGAACAAGCAAAAATTATAGATACGTTGGAGACGTATCAGCATCCCCAAGCTTAATTCCTACTCGTCCTCGAGTAGGTAAATGATAAAAACTGAATTTTTGATGTGGAATGCTGCCTAACATGTTCATCTCATTTTTTTTTCTTTTGTATAGCATGGACATTTGGACTTGTAATGATTCAAAGCAATAGTCTAGTTTTAACATAGTGACTTCAATACTCAAGCATGTCAACAAGTAACCACGTCTTTCAAAATATCAACACTAAAGAAAGTTATCCCTAGCCCATCATGCTCAATCATTGATCCATTCATGAAACACACTCAAATATTAACTATGCCCAATGCTCAAGTACGATCATAGTGCCCCCTAGTTGGTGCTTATAAGAGAAGATGAGACTCAAAGTGTCGTGGTTTTGTCATGACAGATGTCCCCGTGAAAGGACTTAGGTTCGAGGCCATCACTAAGGTGAGCTCGAAGGGGTTGATCGGAATCGAGAGACAAGAGTTACCCAGGTTCGGCCCCTCGGAAAGATGTAAAAGCATACGTCCTGCTTTGTGTTGTATTGATTGGGTATCGATTACAAGGGAGCGAGTTCGCTTGACCTAGCTATCGATGAGTTGTTTCGTGTCCTCAGCCGCCCAGGTAACCCGCCCTTATATACACGGGTCAAGACCCTGGGCTTACAAGAGTCCGGGCCGGGTTACACTTGATCACCGACCTCGCCTCTAACTATACATGCCTTATCTAACAAGTCGCCCCTGGCGGCTCAAGCCCGCCGGGTTATCTCCTGTCTTCTGGCTCTGGGCCTTCTGGCCCACTGAGTAAGTTCACTCCTGAAGTTATGGTAAGTCACCAACCGCATGACCCGGCTCCACCTGGGCGGGTCTCACCATGGGGTTATATCCCTAACATTAGGCCCCAGATTGATTTGAACTAGTTCATGTCAATCTTCAAGTTTTCTGGTTGGCGAGTCTTGCCTTCTCTGATAATCTTCATGACCCGCCAAAAATGGGCGATCGTTGTGTCTGACAAGCCTTCATGACCCGCCAAAAATGGGCGATCGTTGTGTCTGACAAGCCTTCATGACCCGCCATGACATCATCAGAAAAATCAAAAAAAGATTCCTCTGACGTCAGAGCGGATCTTTCGTCATTAATATGACCAGCCCGAAAATCGAGGCGTCTTCTTAGATTAATCATCATCGTGCTCCCTCGATTCCCGCACCGGACCGTTTGAAAGACCATTATGTCCTTATAAATAGGCGCGAGGGGTTATCACTTTCATTTTCCCCCGCCACCATCTTCTTCTTCTTCCTCCGAACGCTCGCGCCGCCAAAGCCAGCTGCGCCACTCGGTCCTCGCCGTCTTCAACAACACCGGCCGCTGCATCAACCTGAAACGATCCAGAACTCCCGCACATTCGCCGCACTCTCAAGGTTCTAACTCTGCCCCCTGTTAGATCTGCATTAGGGTTTCTTCGAATCCATGGAGTTCTTCGGTGTTCATCACCATTCGCGGGGGCGCCCTTCACCGATTAAATAAAAACACCTTCTTTAAAGCCTCGTAATGCTGCCGAAATCACGCGGCCGCTCACTTCATACCTAGCCGCACTCATTATAGATCTGCAGCTTGTTGTAATCTAAATAACGGTCGTCTGTTCTTCCGCTAGTCTTTTTATGGCTAGAATATTTTTCTTTTTCCCTTGCCCGTAGATCTTGAATCCATGGTTGTAGTTGCGGAATTGGTTTCTCAACACTTAGCAATTTTTCAACCTGCATTGATAAACTTGACCCGCCAAAAAGCTGCCGGCTCACTTTGTCTTGCTGCAAGTAGCTTTGGCGGCTCATAATTTTTATTGACCCGCCCAACGCTATCACTATTTATAGCTGTAGCAACCTTGGTCAAAATGTATTTTTAAGCCGCCAAATATTCATGCCTTCCCGCAGCTTCTTAAGCCGCCGCCATGTCGAAAACTCCATCTACCTGCAACTGGGTAAAGTCTGGAGTAACCGAAGAGTCTCTCAAGGAATTTGTTACCATGGGGGTTCTGCCGGCTCAGGACGTTATCCACTGGCGGGTTCCAGGAAATGAGACTACCCCTAAACCCAAGGATGGGGAGGTCATTATCTTTACAGATCACCTTCTTCGGGGCTTCTCTCTGCCCGGGTCAAAAATTTCCCGGGACGTCTTACACGCATTCAAACTGCACCCCCAAGACATCGGCCCAAATTCTGTGACCAACATGTGTCAATTTCAAACCTTCTGCGAAGCTTACCTTCAAGAGGAGCCGTCTGTTGACCTTTTCAAGGAATACTTCTACATCAACCGTCAGACGGAGATGGCTGACGGGTTAAGCCTTGAGCTCGGGGGCGTTACCCTTCAGAGGCGGAGGGACGTACTCTTCCCAGCGGCGACTCTGCCAAGTCACCCCAAGGAGTGGAACAAGACTTGGTTTTATTGCCAAGACACTTCACCAAAGGGGGAGAACCCACTGTCGGGTTACCGTTCTTACTGACTTAGCACAGATACAGAACTTCCAGACCGGATGTCCGCCGTCGGGCATGCTCAATATGCTTCTACTTTTTCAAAAGTCAGGGCTCTGCTAGCCAATGGACTGACGGGTGTTGATCTAACCCGCTGCTGGGTCTCCTGGAGGATTCTACCGCTAAGCCACCGTGGCGCTTTAATGTGCCAGTACACCGGTAGATTGGATGACCCTCAATGCTTCACCCAGACTCCTCTGAAGTACCAGGATCTTAACTCCATCGTCAAGTCTATACTCGGGGAAACATTAGCCGCCTGCAGCAAGACTAGCCTAAACCCCTTTTCTGCACTTAACCCGGCTCCGGATGTAAGTCATTTCATCCTGCCCTCCATCCATTCTTTTGCTGTTGTACTTTACATACTTATTAAACCTTTTTCTGCCAATATGCTTTGTCCTACTTAGGCCGGCTCTTCCTTCTGGAAAAAACTGTTGCCTCCGACTCTCAAGAAGAAGAACAAGGTCCCAAAGGCCTCAAAGCCTAAGGCGCCGACCCGCAAGAGGAAACAGTCAACAGAAGAGCTATTTGACTTAGACGACTCAGAGGTAGAACTTGACTCCCTTGGCCTTCTCTTTATGCAACTTATTGACGGCGATCACTCACAGGAAGAAGCCGAAACAAGCCATGCCGACGTTGCCGAGGTAACCATTGTCTCCTCTGACTCGGATCTTTCACCAATAAAGAGAGTACGGCGAGCTGTACGGAAGGTAAAGAGTTCCCGTCCTTTTGCTTACTTGAGTCATAACTTTCTTTTGAAGAAACAGCAAGACGATAGCAGACGTCAGACCCGGAGCGCCGGCTCTGGAGACCTTCTAACCGGCTTACCAAATGAGCCAGCCCGTCGGAAACAACGTACCAAGGTACTTCCTTGTCTTAAGCTCATCTTGTCTGTACATCATCCTTGCAGCTTATTGACTGTTTAATAATGCTAAATTTTTCTAGGACTCGCCCCCTTCTTCTGGCGATTGAACCGCCTCGAAGCTACCTCCTCTTATTATTAACCCGGGGTAAGCATTTGTATATCCCGAAATGTGTTTAATATCCCTTGCCTTATCATGATATATTCAACCTTGCCTTTGCTCACAGGGCTCAAGCTAAACGAAGGAAAGGGGCCGGGTCATCCGCAACTCCTGATGTCCAAGATCCAGAGATCCCAACACCTGATATTCCTGACTCTCATATTGAGCCTTCTGAGGCTGCTAAAGACGCCCCTGAAGAAGCTCCTCCACAGGCTGAGTCGGCTGCTATGGACACTGAAATTCCTGAAGTTCATCCGGAATCTTCTCCTAAGCCGCCCAGCCCCCGGCCGTCAACTGAACCCATGGCTTCTCATGAAGAGGTCATTGTTACCGGGGCGGCTTACAAACCTCCAGCTCCTTCACATGCGCTATCAAAGCATGTCAAGGAAGAAGAAACGGCTCCCTCCACGGAAGATAAGACTCCTTCTGATCTTTCAAACCTGGATAAACTCACTGCTGATGAATTACATTCCGGCTATCTGAGCCGTCTGTTTGCCAGCCAAGACATGGAGGCCAGCCTGGTTGCCAAGATGAAGCTCCCTTGCCTTTTCATATATATATATACTTATGTAGCCCCCAAGGGCCGGGTCATTACCTAAGTAATGAGCCGGCACTCAATCATAGAGTACGAGCCAACTGTAGCCCCCAAGGGCCGGGTCATTACCTAAGTAATGAGCCGGCACTCAATCATAGAGTACGAGCCAACTGTAGCCCTCAAGGGCCGGGTCATTACCTAAGTAATAAGCCAGTTCTATAAAAAAGAACTAAGGCACATTAGCCCCCAAGTGTCAAGTAGATTGCTTGCAATATGCTTGGGACTTGTAATCATTGCACCAAATTTTGATATAAACTGTGTGAGCCGGGCTGGCGGCTTAAAACTGACAACTTTGCTCTGACATGACTTGTCCTATGCAGGAATCTGTGAACGCCGCTGAGTTGATCGTGACAGACCTGAAGAAGAGCCTAGCACAGCAACAAAAAGGCCGAGCAGAGACGGAAGAAAAATGGCGGCTCTGCTCCATAGAGCTTGAGAAGATCAAGACAAGCCGCCCTGGTCAAACGCGCTGAAGACGCAAAGGGCCGGCTCAAAACGGTGACTGACGAGCTGAACACTCTGAAGGGCCAGATAACCCGTATGATTGGAGCTGTGTTTGGTAAGTACCTTTAACTATTGCAAATATTGCTCAATATTCCTCCCTGACGGCTTATAAAATTTTTGACTGGCATGTAGGTGAACGGAGCCGCCAACTGTCCAGCAACAGCCTACTGAAGCTCAAGGCTTTGTACTCTTTAACAGAACAACTATACGCCGGGTCTTTAATCACCATAAAGGCCGTCATGTCTGAAAGGGGTATCCCAAAGTTCATGAAGGGCGTACTGGAAACCATGTCGACTATCCCAATGCAGCTTCAGGAATTAAAGAGATCAGCCGCCCGCAAGGGCGCAATTGCTGCTTTGAGCCGGTCACTGGCTTACGCCCCGGAGCTTAACCCGGATGAGATGATGGATGGCTTCCCTCAACTGAAGGACGACGGCTCAGAGTTTACGCAAGAAGACTACACTCGCTGTCATAAGGCGTCTCGGATCCTGGCAAGCCGGCTGGCTGCAGAAGCTGATCTATCAGTATACCAGGCGGCCTACTCCGAAGATAACAAGTGGATTCGAGGGCCCACTTTTGAAGTAAAGAGCCTGGTTCCTCAATGCCGTAAGCATCTCTTCGCTCTTGATGTTGACCCGTCTCCAATCATGCACGATGAAGCTATGTTTGAAGCTTTGACCAATTGCAATTGGGATGTGGACAACCTCCAGATCGAAGAAACCGAAGACCCGGCGCTGGATGACCCTGCAGCGAGTTAAAGAAAAAACTTTGCATCATGTAACCCGGCCTTGGTGAATTTGCTGGGTTAAGATTTGTTGAAAAACTTTGAAGTCTGCAATGCTTGGGGCTTTGAATAGCCTTGTAATAGTCGTAGAAAACTCTTAACTGCATGTTCTTGCACCTTTGATGTCATGCTTGAAAGCTCTGCTGGCGACTCAGCAAACTCATCTTTTGATATGTGATCACTTTGACTGTTTTGACTCGCCGGGCGGGTTATACTCCATGGACCAAGCCGGAAATTTTCCAAAACTTAGAATCTTATCATGAGAGCACTTGCAAGAACAAGCAATTGTATGTCTCATCCTATACGCCGGCTTTAAAGGCACGGCAGGACAAGATACTTGTTTTTTATGAAAATATTTTGTTTCCGAAGAAACTAGGCGGAAAGCCTGAAAACTTGTAAACCGGGCCTCATGTGACATAAATCTGTCGTTTAAACCTTAGCAAATTCAGGGTCTTTAAAAGATTGACATTGCTAAGAGTACGAACAGGCCACATAGCGGAGGGGTTACGGTAGACAAGACGAGTTTGTCCTCGCTCACTGTAAGCCGGCTCTCTCGTGACAAAAGCCACCGTTTAAACCTTGACAAGTTCAGTGTCTTCGTGCGAGAATAACTGAGAAAAGTTCAGGGTCTCTTATCAAGAATAACCGTCAAGAGTTCGGCGGGTCATATGGCGGAGTAGCAAGTTGCAAACAGGCAGGTTTAACTCGGACATGGCGGAAAGCCGGGTCAAGAGGGTAAATAAGCTAAACCCATAGGGTTGGAAGCCCCCAAGTGACCAAATTAAGGATCAACTCCTTTGTAATATAAACCTGGCCAAGAGGGTTTAAAAGCCCCCAAGTTACCTGATTAAGGATCAATTCCTTTGTATGTAATTCATGGCATATAAAGCCTGGCCAAGAGGGTTTAAAAGCCCCCAGGTGACCTGATGAAAAGGATCAACTCCTTTGTATGACACTCAGTGTGGAGAAAAACGGCAGAGGCCCCTAATCATGGGGATGCAAACCTTATTATATCATAAAAGATGGTTTATACAATGACAGGGATATGTACATTGATGAAAGCCGGCTGGCGGCTTAAGTATAGTATGGCCGAAGGTGAGCAATATTCCATGTCCTCTTGGTCTCCTCACCAGAAGTGCGAGACTTGTCACTTTCCCGTATATCCATGAGATAATAAGAGCCATTGTTGAGATTTCTGCTGATCACAAACGGCCCTTCCCAAGGAGGTGACAACTTGTGCATATCTGACTGGTCTTGAATCAACCGGAGTACTAAGTCGCCTTCTTGGAACGTCTGGGTCTTGACCCTGCGGCTATGATAGCGATGCAGGTCTTGCTGATAAATCGCCGACCGAGCTGCTGCAAGATCCCGCTCTTCGTCCAAGGCATCCAAAGCATCCTGACGCGCCTCCTCATTATCAATTTCCACGTAAGACACCACTCTGGGCGAGTCATGGCGAATATCACTGGGGAGAAGAGCTTCTGCTCCATAAACCATGAAGAAAGGCGTATAGCCTGTAGACCTGTTAGGGGTGGTTCTTATGCTCCAAAGAACAGACGGCAACTCCTCCACCCAACAACCCGGCGTGCGCTCCAAAGGTACCATAAGCCGGGGTTTGATACCTCTCAAAATTTCCTGGTTAGCACGCTCAGCTTGACCGTTAGACTGTGGCTGAGCTACCGAAGATACGTCAAGACGGATATGCTCCTCATCACAGAACTGCTTCATAGCCCCCTTTGACAGATTTGTACCATTATCAGTGATGATACTATGCGGGTAGCCAAAACGAAAGATCAATTGTTTGACAAACTGAACTGATGTTGCCGCGTCACACTTGCTGACCGGCTCAGCTTCCACCCACTTAGTAAACTTGTCAACCGCCACCAAGAGGTGGGCCTTCTTGTCTTTAGACGTTTTGAAAGGTCCGACCATATCAAGCCCCCAGACTGCAAACGGCCAGGTGATCGGAATCATCCGTAGTTCTTGAGCCGGCACATGGGCACGTCGCCCAAATTTTTGACACCCGCCGCATTTAGTGACCAAATCCTCCGCATCTTTATGAGTTGTTAACCAGTAAAACCCGTGTCGAAAGGCCTTAGCCACCAATGATTTTGACCCGGCGTGATGACCACAATCGCCAGCATGGATTTCTTGTAAGATCTCACGGCCCTCATCAGGAGAAACACAGCGCTGGAAAACACCAGTCACACTGCGTCGATGTAACTCGCCGTTGACAATACTCATAGACTTAGACCGCCTTGTGATCTGTCGTGCCAGACTCTCGTCTTGAGGTAACGCGCCGCGAGTTAGGTACGTCAGATAAGGCAACGTCCAGTCAGGTATTGCACGAAGAGCCGCCACCAATTGCTCCTTCGGGTCAGGTATAACCAAATCCTCTTCTGACGGTAACTTGACCGACGGGTGATGCAGCACGTCCAAGAACACATTAGGCGGCACCGGCTTATGCTGAGACCCCAGCCTTGATAAAGCATCAGCCGCCTCATTCTTCCGACGGTCAATATGATCCACCTGATAACCTTTAAAGTGGCCAGCAATAATATCAACCGCCTGACGATAAGCCGCCATGCGAGGGTCCTAAGAATCCCAGGTGCCAGAGACTTGCTGAGCCACCAGCTCTGAGTCGCCAAGACATCTGACCTGGCTCATGTTCATCTCCTTGGCCACCCGGAGCCCATGAAGCAAAGCTTCATATTCTGCTGCATTGTTAGTACAAGTAAACATTAGCCTCAAAACATAACAGAACTTGTCACCTCGCGGGGAAGTTAAAATAACTCCAGCCCCCGAGCCTTCCAATTGCCTGGATCCATCAAAGTGAATCGTCCAGTAAGTATTGTCCGGCTTTTCTTCAGGAATTTGACACTCTGTCCAATCATTGATAAAATCTACCAGGGCTTGAGACTTGATAGCCGTCCGGGGCACATATTTCAGATTGAGAGGCCCAAGCTCAATTGCCCACTTAGCAATCCTTCCAGTGGCTTCTCTGTTTTGAATTATATCTCCCAAAGGAGCAGAACTAAGCACTGTGATTGGGTGACCAAGGAAATAATGCTTCAGCTTGCGATTGGCCATGAACACTCCAAGCACCAGTTTTTGCCAATGAGGGTATCTTTGCTTAGACTCCGTCAGGACCTCACTGACATAATAAACCGGCCTCTACACTGGATATTCCTTACCCGCCTCCTTGTGCTCCACCACAACTGCAACACTGACAACCTTGTTATTAGCCGCCACATATAAGAGCAGAGGTTCCTTTTCTATGGGAGCGGCCAGAACAGGCGGCTCAGCCAATTGTTTCTTGAGTGCCTCAAACGCCTCATTAGCCGCATCACTCCAGACGAAATCGTCTGTTTTCTTCATCATCTGATACAGAGGAATAGCCTTCTCACCCAGGCGGCTTATGAACCGGCTTAAAGCAGCAATACGACCCGCCAGGCGCTGAACATCATTGATGCACACCGGCTTAGACAAAGAAGTAATAGCCTTTATTTTGTCCGGGTTAGCTTCAATGCCCCGCTCAGAGCCTAAAAATCCCAAGAGCTTGCCTGCAGGTACACCAAAAACACATTTTGCTGGGTTAAGCATCACCTTGTAAACCCGCAAATTGTCAAAGGTTTCCTTCAAATCAGCCAACAGAGTTTCCTTCTTCCTTGACTTGACCACAATATCATCCACATAAGCATGAGCATTGCGCCCAATTTGACCATGAAGACAGTTCTGCACACACCGCTGGTAAGTCGCCTGGGCACTTTTAAGACCAAAAGGCATAGACACACAGCAGAAAGCACCAAAAGGCATAATAAAAGCCATCTTCTCTTGATCTTTAACTGCCATCTTGATCTGATGATAACCTGAATAAGCATCCAGAAAACACAGACTATCACAACCCGTCGTCGCATCAATAATTTGATCAATACGGGGGAGAGCAAATGGGTCAATCGGACACGCTTTGTTGAGATCCGTGTAATCCACGCACATACGCCACGTGCCGTTCTTCTTGAGTACCAACACCGGGTTAGCGAGCCACTCCGGGTGAAAAACTTCAACGATGAACCCTGCTGCCAAGAGCCGGGCCACCTCTTCCCCAATAACCTTACGCCTCTCCTCATTAAATCGACGGAGGAACTACTTGACCGGCTTAAATTTAGGATCCACATTGAGGTGGTGCTCAGCGAATTCTCTCGGTACACCCGGCATGTCAGAAGGTTTCCATGCAAAGATGTCCCGATTCTCACGGATGAATTCGATGAGCACGCTTTCCTATTTGGGATCCATATTAGCCCCAATAGTGAACTGTTGTGATGAGTCGCCAGGCGTAAAGTCCACTAACTTGGTATCTTCTGCCACAAACTTAAGGGGCGGCTCAGATTCTGTGTTAGGCTTCTTTAGTGGAGTCGTATCTTCCGGGTCAACATTTTCTTTATAAAACTTGAGCTCTGCCTCAGCACAACTCGACTCTGCGTATGCTGCATCACCTTCCTCACACTCAAGAGCCGTCTTCCGATCACCATGCACAGTAATCGTCCCATTTAACCCGGGCATCTTGAGCTGTTAGTAAACATAGCAAGGCCTAGCCATGAACTTGGCGTAAGCCGGCCGTCCAAACAGAGCGTGATATGGGCTCTTGATTTTGACCACTTCGAACCACAAAGATTCCACCCTGTAGTTGAATTCATCGCCAAAAGCTACCTCCAAGGAAATCTTTCCCACTGGATAGGCCGACTTTCCAGGCACCACACCATGAAAAACTGTTGAAGAGGGCTTAAGATCCTTTTCAAGCAAATTCATCCGGCGGAAAGTGTCATAATATAGGATGTTGATGCTGCTGCCACCATCCATAAGTACTTTGGTGAACACATATCCTCCCACTTGGGGGCGACCACCAAAGCCAACTGCCCCGGGTTATCAACACGCGGTGGCTGATCCTCCCTGGTCCAAGTTATGTCATACTCAGACCACTTCAAATATTGCGGGAGAGCCGGCATGACTGCATTGACCGCCCGCTTGCGCACCTTCCGGTCTCGCTTGTCGAGGCTGGTTGTAAAAACATGGTACTGCCCTCCATTAAGCTGCTTGGGGTTACTCTGATACCCGGACTGGTTATTTTGCTGCTGACTTCCACCGCCAGACTGTTGATTATTACCTCCATGGTTTCCTTGGCCGTGATGGCCTGAGCCTGAGCCGCCCGGACCAAAGCCAGACCCGGAAGGACCGGATCCTTACCCGCCGGATGGTCCACCGCCGCCGCCTTGATGCTGGTTAGTGCTATAATTTCGATACTCGTGCATGATCCAACAATCCCTCCAAGCATAAGTAGACGGCTGACCCGGAAGGCTATGTTTCGGGCAAGGAGCATTCAATATCGCCTCCATGTCAGCAGGCTTCCTTTTAAAAGGCGGCTTGCCATTCCCCTTGCCACGGTTATTCCCAGTATTGGTGTTGGCCACTAGATCTGACCCGCCGTCCTGGTGTTTCCGCTTTCCGCCATTGCCATTATTGCTGTTTCCTCCCCCGTTCTGCGACTGACCCTTGCCATTGTTATTCTTTTCACCCTTGGCCGATTTCTCATCATCGGAGCCAGGGTCCTTCGTGTTATCAGAGTCTGCATACTTGGTGAGAGCCGCCATGAGTTCCCCCATGTCTTGGCATGAGCGTTTGAGCCGGCCAAGCTTCTTCTTCAAGGGCGTAAAGTGGCAATTCTTCTCCAGAATCAAAACCGCTTGAGCCGCCGTAATGTTATCAGAAGAATGGATGATGGTTGAGACCCGCCGGACCCAGTGATGAGCTGATTCGTCCTCACGCTGCACGCAATGATCCAAATCCACAATGGTCATGGGCTGCTTGCACGTTCCCTGGAAATTGTTGATGAACTTCGCCTTTAACTCGGCCCAGGAATTAATGGTGTTGGGTGGTAAACCCTTCAACCACGTGCGAGCTGGCCCTTCCAGCATCATGATGAAATACTTGGCTCATACTGCATCGCTAACATCTAACATCTCCATGGCTAGCTCATAGCTTTCAATCCAAGCTTCTGGAGGCAGGTCGGCAGTATAATTAGGCACCTTGCGAGGACCTTTGAAGTCTTTCAGCAGACGCTCATTCCGCAAAGCCGGTGCTAAGCACGGCACTCCCACAGCCCTGGAGGTTACTTCGGCTCCTACCGAAACGGTAGGTGCAACCGTGGGTTCTTGATAAGCCGCCGCAGCTGCCAGAGCCGCCGCCTCTTGCTGTGTTCTTGCCCGATCCACCAGCGCTTGAGCATCAAGAGCCGCCCGATCATCTCGCGGCGGGTTTCGATGTCGATCACTACTGGAAACCGCCGGCGACTCATAACGCCGGTTGTAACTGCGGCTGGGGATGGGGGTTGAGTGCACGCGACTCCGGCTATAAGTATATTTCTCCTGCTGGGCCACCGCCGTCTGCAGGTATCCAATGGCGTTCCGCACTTCCTCTGCAAAAGGCGCCTCGTCGGGGATGGGTATTGTACCAAGCCTGGTTGCCGCTGCCACCATGTTCTGCGCCGGGTTAGAATAATGACCCGACGGCGCCGGAAAAGACTGTGATGGGGTCTAGTTCCGGCGGGGCGGGTCTGGCTGCTGACGCTGAACCGCCGCCCGGCTCCCAGGTACTTCCGCTGTCCGGGTTACAGTCAGGGGTACATTCCGTCCCATCCCTGGCGTGTTAAAGAGATTCCTGGCTTCATATTGATCCGGCAAACGGGATTGATGCCTCATCCGGTGAACCGCCACTGCGGACTGCTATTCTAACTCAAGGCGAAAATCATCTGCCCTAAGGCGCTCCGACTCGGCATCCATCTGAGCTTTCAACGCATTGATTTCCTGTTGCACTCCGGCCATCTGGTTCTTCAACCTCGTGATCTCCGTGTTATGGGCCGCTTGGTTTTCAGCAGTGACCTTGGTTTCCATCAGAGTTGTAAGCTCGTTCATCAGATCCAGAAGAACTTGAGCCGGCGGCCTGCCAGCTCCAGACCCGGTCGCACCGGCGGCTGTGCTACTAGGGGCCGACGCTGAACCCGCCATGAAGACAGCAGCGCGGTTCGGCAGCTCATAGTCTTCCGGCTCATGATACTCTGGCTCTGGGTGATCCTCGACGTAGCCCCCAAGCCCGCCGTTGTGAAGCTGATAGATTGATTCCGTCTCTCCGCTCGAGGATCCATCCTCTGAGCAGATGAGAGTTTCCTCCCTCGACATGGAACCTTCAAGCTCCATGCCTTGGGTAAAGCCGACGAAGACATGCTTCCTACCCGGGTTAACACGGGCGGGTTGCACGTGCCGGACCGGCTCGACGAGGTCGGTGCAGACGTCCGGCCCGGGTTTAGATCCGCCGATCTTGCCGATGAAGACGTGAATTCCGCTGAAGGGGACCCGGTGCCCGTACTCGATTGAGTCGGCCTCGGGGCCCTAGCCGGCGTCGTCGATGTAGAGCTTGCCGCGATGACTCTTGGTCATCCAGCCAACGGCGTATACCTCGATCCCTGGGAGAGAGCCCTTCGAGAACTCCACACCACCGAGCGCTAGCCCCAAGGTGGGCGCCAACTGTCGTGGTTTTGTCACGGCAGATGTCCCCGTCAAAGGACTTAGGTTCGAGGCCATCGCTAAGGTGAGCTCGAAGGGGTTGATCGGAATCGAGAGACAAGAGTTACCCAGGTTTGGCCCCTCGGAAAGAGGTAAAAGCCTACGTCCTGCTTTGTGTTGTATTGATTGGGTATCGATTACAAGGGAGTGAGTTCGCTTGACCTAGCTATCGATGAGTTGTTTCGTGTCCTCAGCCGCCCAGGTAACCCGCCCTTATATACACGGGTCAAGGCCCTGGGCTTACAAGAGTCCGGGCCGGGTTACACTTGATCACCGACCTCGCCTCTAACTATACATGCCTTATCTAACAAGTCGCCTCCGGTGGCTCAAGCCCGCCGGGTTATCTCCTGTGTTGTGGTTCTGGGCCTTCTGGCCCACTGAGTAAGTTCACTCCTGAAGTTATCGTAAGTCGCCAACCGCATGACCCGGCTCCACCTGGGCGGGTCTCACCACGGGGTTATATCCCCAACACAAAGTAAAAATAAAAATTGCATAAAGTAAATAGATAGGCCCTTCGCAGAGGGAAGTAGGGATTTGTAGAGGTGCCAGAGCTCAAGGTTTAAATTGAGAGAGAAAAATATTTTGGGTGACATGCTTTTCCTGTCAATGAAAACGACAAAGTAGCTCACAATACTTTCCATGCTAGATATATCATAGGCGGTTCCCAAACAGAAAATAAAGTGTATTCATTTTTCCACCAAACTTTCACTTTCCATGGCGGGCCGTATCCACGGTTTCCTTCCATACCAACACTTTCCAAGGAATTTATTATTTGACAACATAAAGTAAATATTTTTTCTTTTTCATTTCGGGAATGGGCATCCCTATTACCGCCGCACTCTCGTGCAATGACAAGTGAATAAACACTCATCTTGAGAATAACACATATAGCATGGAAAAATATTGGACACTCCCCACCGTTTCATGAGCGGTACAGGCACACTAAAGAGAAATTTTATTTTGAAAATTTAGAGATGGCACATACAAATTTGCTTGGAACGGCATGAAAATACCGCATATAGGTAGGTATGGTGGACTCATAAGGCAAAAGTTGGTTTAAGGATTTTGGATGCACAAGTAGTGTGTCTACTTAGTACAAAATGAAGGCTAGCAAATAGATTGGGAAGCAACCAAACCAAGAAACGAAAAATCACATAAGTGAGCATTGAACATAACTAACTCCGAATAATGCACCACAAGTAGGATGTAACTTCATTGCATAACTATTGACTTTCGTGCATGCATAGGGAATCACAAACCTTAACACCAATATTCCTACTAAGCATAATTACTCACTAACATGACTCACATATTACTATCATCATGTTTCAAAACTATTACAAGGAATCAAGTTTAATTTGTCCAATGATCTTCATGAAAGTTTTTATTATATCCTCCTTGGATATCTATCACTTTGGGACTAGTTTCATATATTGCCATTGCCCTTTTTTTACAAGCTCAAACAAATTTAAATGAAGCACATGAGCATAAAGATTTCATCCCTCAAAAAGGTATAAGTGAAGCATGAGAGGAAATGACAAGCTACTCTCAAAAGATATAAGTGAAGATCAATGAGTAGTCAAACAATTAAGTAGCTATGTGAGGACTCTCTCTCTCTCTCAATAAATATTTTCAGATCTGAGTATTTTATTCAAACAATAAACTAAACAAAAATAGAACTCCAAGAATAACACGCAACATGTGAACGAATAAAAATTTAGGCTCAACATAGGCTAACCGATAGTTGACGAACAGAGGTGGGATGCGTAGCATCCCCAAGCTTAGATGCTTGAGACTTCTTGAAATATTTGCTTGGGGTGCCTTGGGCATCCCCAAGCTTGAGCTTTTGTATCTTGTTCAATCCTCTCATATCCCGGTTTCACCTATTCTCAAAAACTTCATCCACACAAAACTAAAAAAGAACTCGTGAGATAGGTTAGTACACATAAGAACAAATCGACACTTCATGTACTGCCAAGACAAGTTGCACAATAATTTTCAAACATCATCTACTATTTACTATCGTTTCCACAATTTATATCTACCAATTTAGGCTATGGAAACTATAGGATAAGTAGATAACGAAACTATGACATCAATCTGTCCAAACAGAACAGTCTGTAGTAATCTATTTAACTAGTGTACTTATGTAACTCAAAAAATTATGAAAATTTAGGATATGCTAAGGAATTTATATGACAACACTGTGTAAAAATTTCAGAAACTTTCCACGTTCCAGTAAAATATGAAAATTCAAACACTACAGAAAAAGTTTCTATTTTTACACAGCACACATCAAAACATGCAATGCAAGTATCCTAAGACAATTCTTGGAACTTTTTATTGAAAAACAAGATTATAAATAACACCTAACATAAAATAACAAAATATAATGACGATCCAAGCAAAGCACATATTATGTGACGAATAAAAATATAGCTCTAAGTAAGATATACCGATAATGTTGAAGACGAAAGAGGGGATGCCTTCCGGGGCATCCCCAAGCTTAGGCGCTTGAGTCTTCCTTGAATATTACCTTGGGGGTGCCTTGGGCATCCCCAAGCTTAGGTTCTTGTCACTCCTTATTCTCCTCATATCAGTGTCTCACCCAAAACTTGAAAACTTCAATCACACAAAACTTAACGGAACTTCGTGAGAAGGGTTAGTGTGATAAAGATAAATCATTTACTTAGGTACTGTCAAGAAAAGATTCATAATTGTTCCCACATGATACCTACTGTATTCTATCATTCCCATAATCTATACCGCTAAATATAAGCTATGGAAACACTAAAACAAGCAAACTATGCATGCAAAACAGAATCTGTCAAAAACAGAACAGTCTGTGAAGATCTGTAGTGTAAACATACTTACCTGTCTCTAAAAATTCTGAAAAATTAGGAAAACCTGAAAAATTTGTATATCAAGACTGTGTAAAAATTTCAGATCATTATCTCTCTAGAGTAGAAAATGCAAATTCCTGTACTGGAGTCAAAAGTTTCTGTTTTGGTTCAGCATCAATTCTACTTATCTTGTGAGTCATCCCAAAGGCTTTACTTGGCACTTTATTGAAATAAAAGGCACAAAACATGATTACTACAGTAGCTTAATCATGTGAACACACAAAAACAGAAAGTAAAAGTGTTGGGTTGTCTCCCAACAAGCGCTTTTCTTGAATGCCTTTTAGCTAGGCATGATGATTTCAATGATGCTCACATAGGAATAATAATTGAAACATGCAAAAGAGCATCATGAATCTCATGACAAGCACATTTAAGTCTAACCCACTTCCTATGCATAGGGATTTTGTGAGCAAACAATTTATGGAAGCAAGAATCAACTAGCATAGGAAGGCAAAACAAGCATAACTTCAAAACTTTGAACACATAGAGAGGAAACTTGATATTATTGCAATTCCTACAAGCATATGTTCCTCCCTCATAATAATTTTCAGTAGCATCATAAAGGAATTTCACAGCCTAACTATCACATAAAGCATCCTTTTCATGATCCACAAGCATAGAAAATTTATTACTCTCCACATAAGCAATTTCCTTCTCATTCATTGTAGTGGGAGCAAACTCAACAAAATAACTATCATGAGACACTTGATCGACATAACCACATTCAGTATTAAAATCATGATGACAAGTTTCATGGTTACAATCACTCTTTATAGAATACATGTCATCATCATAATCATCATAGATAGGGGGCATGCCATCATCATAATAAATTTGCTCATCAAAACTTGGGGGACTAAAAATATCATCTTCATCAAACATAGCATCCCCAAGCTTGTGGCTTTGCATATCATTAGCATCATGGATATTCAGAGAGTTCATACTAGCAATATTGCAATCATGCTCATCATTCAAGGAATTCTCAATAAGTATTTTCATAAATTCTTCCTCTACAAATTGAGCACAATTTTCCAAACCATCATTTTCACGAAAGACATTAAAAAGACGAAGCAATTGATGCAACCTAAACTCCATTTTTTTGCAGTTTTATTTTATAAAACCAAACTAGTGAAAAACAAGAAACTAAAAGATTTAATTGCAAGATCTAAAGATATACCTTCAAGCACTCACCTCCCCGGCAACGGCGCCAGAAAAGAGCTTGATGTCTACTACGCAACTTTATTCTTGTAGACTTTGTTGGGCCTCCAAGCGCAGAGTTTTGTAGGACAGTAGCAATTTTCCCTCAAGTGGATGACCTAAGGTTTAACAATCCGTGGGAGGTGTAGGATGAAGATGGTCTCTCTCAAACAACCCTGCAATCAAATACAAGAAATCTCTTGTGTCCCCAACACACCCAATACAATGGCAAATTGTATAGGTGCACTAGTTCGGCGAAGAGATGATGATACAAGTGCAATATGGATGGTAGATATAGGTTTTTATAATCTTAAAATATAAAAACAGAAAGGTAGCAAGTAACAAAAGTGAGCACAAACGATATTGCAATGCTTGAAAACAAGGCCTAGGGTCCGTACTTTCGCTAGTGCAATCTCTCAACAATGCTAATATAATTGGATCACATAACCATCACTCGACGTGCAACGAAGAATCACTCCAAAGTTCTTATCTAGCGGAGAACATAAGAAGAAATTGTTTGTAGGGTACGAAACCACCTTAAAGTTATTCTTTCCGATAGATCTATTCAAGAGTTCGTACTAAGATAACATCAAGTTATCCTTTCCGTTCGATCTATCTAAGAGTTCGTACTAGAATAACACCATATGATACGCATCAACCAACTCTAATGTCACCTAGATACTCCAATGTCACCACAAGTATCCATGAGTTAATTATACGATACGCATCAAACAATTTCAAATTCATAATACTCAATCCACACAAAGAACCTCAAAGAGTGCCCCAAGATTTCTATTGGAGAAAGTAGGACAAGAACGTGTATCAACCCCAACGCATAGATTACCCCAATGTCACCGCGGGAATCCGCAAGTTGAGTACCAAAACATATATCAAGTGAATCAATAGAACACCCCATTGTCACCACGGGTATCCACATGCAAGACATATATCAAGTGTTCTCAAATCCAATATTCAATCCAACATAACGATATCTCAAAGGGAAAGATTCAATTCATCACAACATGATAGCAAGGCAATAACATCATGTGATCCGACTATATTAACAAAGCCCGTGATACATCAAGATCATGACATCTCAAGAACACGAGAGAGAGAGATTGAACACATAGCTACTGGTACATACCCTCAACCCCGAGGGTGGACTACTCCCTCCTCGTCATGGCCTCCGCCGGGATGATGAAGATGGCCACCGGAGATGATCTACCCTCTTCGGCAGGGTACTGGAACGTCTCCAGATTGGTTTTTCGTCGATACAGAGAGTTGCGGCGGTGGAGCAGAGAGTCTAGGGTTATTTTTGGGGTGTTTCGAATATTTGGGAATTTATAGGCATCGGAGGCGGTGGAGGGGGTGCCCGAGGTGCCCATCCTCCACCAGGCCGCGCCAGGGCGCCTCTGGCGCGCCCTGGTGGAGGATGGCCACCCTGAGCCCCCTCTTCTGGTGTTCTTTGGCCCATCTTCTTTCTTCTGGTCCATAAAAAATCCAAAAAAATCACTGCAGCGTTTGGGCTCCGTTTGGTACTGATTTTCTGCGAAGTAAAAAACAAGCAAAAACAACAACTGGCACTTTGGCACTATGTCAATAGGTTAGTCCCAAAAAAATGATATAAAGTTGTAATAAAATGATTGTAAAACATCCAAGAATGATAATATAACAGCATGGAACAAGCAAAAATTATAGATACATTGGAGACGTATCAGCCGCAAACTAGACCAAGAAATGAAATGGTATATTAATGGTAATTACCGTTTGTTTGAACCAAGATATGAAACTGGGATAGCCCTCTCCATGCTGTTCCATAAGCTCATACTCTTCGATGACACCGGGATAGCCGCCTTCGAGAATTTGGCGACATATCGACTGTATCAAATATCCGAGAATAAGAGCAGTTCAAAGGAATTAGAAGTTGCGAAACAATGTAGTGAGAACTTACTCGATGTACAGCTGCACTTCTGTTAGGTTGTTGAAGATATACACGAAATGGTCCGCCATTCTTCGACATCCAACGCTATTGGTTTCGAAGCACCGACTGGTGCGAGCTTCCCTTTGAATAGGCTGAGGTTGGATCGACCTTTTTAAGTTCGCCAGCATTGTACCGAGGCTTCGGATTATGCAAATGATGATTTTTGGCTTCGTAGTGTGCTGTCACGAAGTTTGCCGCCTCCTCAGTAATGAATGCCTCGGCCATCGATGCTTCAGTTCTACGTTTATTTTTACATTTTGCTCGAAGCGTCTTCTGCATCCTCTCAGTTGCATAGCACCAAAGATTTTGCACGGCCCCCCAATCTTGCCTCGGTAGGGAGATGTAAAATCAAATGCTACTTTGGATTAAAGAAGCCCGGTGGAAAGATCTTCTCTAACTTGCAGAGCAACTCTGGCACAAACTTTTCCATGTCATCTAGCACGCCAGGCGATATTTCTTTCGCACAAAGAACACGGAAGAAATAGCTGAGCTCTGCCAGTACTAGCCATTCATCCTTAGGGATAAAGCCACACAACATCACCGGCATTACCCGCTCAAGCCATATGTGCCAATCATGACTCTTGAGACCAAATATTTTCAATTTTTCCAGACTCACTCCCCTCTTTAGATTCGCTGCATACCCATCGGGGAACATCAAGTGCATTTTCAACCACAAGATAATTTTCCTCATAGCTCCCCTTGTAAGATTGAACCAGGCCTTTGGCTTCGTCCAGTTCTGCTTTTCTTTCGGTTGTCGCATGTTTTGTGACGGTTTATCACATAGAGTCTGCTGATCGACTCTAGCCTTAGGATTATCCTTTGACCTCCCCTCTATGTCGAACAATGTACCAAAAAGGGCCTCTCCGATATTCTTTTCAGTGTGCATCACGTCGATGTTGTGTGGAAGAAGGAGGTCTTTGAAGTAAGGCAGATCCCACAAGCATGTCTTGTGAGTCTAGGCGTGTTTCGAATTATACCCCTTGAAATACCTTGGACGCTCTGGATCAGGCTCTAGAGCGTTTAACTGATCCAGGATCTGTTGGCCTGTCAACGCAGTTGGTGCAGAGTTTTTGACAACTTTACCTTTGATGAAGTTCTTCTTGTCTTTTCTAAACTTATGGCGAGGATCCAGGAACGTTCTATGCAAGTCGAAGCAAGAAAACTTGCGGCCCGCCTACAGCCAATGAAACTGAAGAGTAACCTTGCATGTGGGGCACGGGAACCTTCCATGCATACCCCAGCCAGCAAATAGCGCATACGCCAGCAAGTCATGCATCGAGTACATGTACCAGACATGCATTTTGAAGTTTTCTTTTCTAGCGGCGTCGTATGTCTTGAACCCATTATCCCAAGCTTCTTGCAATTCATCCTTAAGTGGCTGCATGTACACATTCATATTCTTCCCCGGATAGTTGGGCCCTGGAATTATCAACGTCAGGAAAATGTTCTTTCTTTGCATAATCTGTCCAGGGGGGAGATTGAGTGGAATGACAAATACAAGCCAACAATTGTATTGGGTTGCCGTCATACCAAACAGATTGAACCCATCCGTGCCAACGCAGACTCGAGGATGCCTTGGATCTACCACTTTATCCGCATGTAATGCATCGAAGTGCTTCCACACAAAAGCATCCGATGTGTGTACCAACATCTGATTCCCATCTGCATCTAGTTCGGTTCTTTTGCCCAATTTGTGCCATGTCATCTGTCTGGCCATCTCTTCGACCATGAAAAGTCGTTGAATTCTTGGTATGATTAGCATGTACCGAAGAACATTAACTGGGATTTTGGTCTGCCTCTTCTCACCCATACCGTTGTCTACCACAACATACCTGGAAGACTTGCAAATGGGACAATAGTTCAAGCCCGCAAACTCAAGCCTAAATAAGGCACATCCGTTCTCACACACATCTATCTTCTCATAGGGCATCTTAAGTACACGAAGGATTTTTTCCGACTGGTACATGTTTACAGGCATGACATGGCCTTTGGGTAGAAAGTGTCCAAATAGTGTCATCATCGCGTCGTAGCATTCTCTGCCCAAGTTTAATTGAGCCTTCAGAGCCATTACTTGCACGATGGCATCCAACTAACAAAGCTTAGTGTGCTCGTGGAGAGGACATTTTGAAGACTCCAACATTTCATAGAAGGCCTTTGCAGATTCCTCCATCTCATCGTCGAATCCCGAGCATCATCAAAGTCTTGCACCATGTCTTCGATCCCGGTACCATGCTCGTTAGTGCGACGACGAACCACCTCAGCTCTGGTACGTTGGGCAGACTCACCATGAAATGTCCACACCGTATAATCACGCGTAAAACCCCACTTTTGCAGGTGTTTACCCATTTCACCCTCTGTCCTCTGTTTAAAGTTGTCGCACCTAATACAGGGGCACCAGGTTTTTCTCTGGCCAATTGCATAAGCGGCTTTCACAAACCCCTTGGTTTTTGTTAACCATTCATTGGTCATGTCTTTTTGACTAGTGTGACCGATGTACATCCACGCACGATCACTCGTCTTGCCTAGCTACTAAATACACAAGAAATATATATATATATATATATATATATATAATTCAGCATATATATATTCATTAGTTAATCAAGTTTGTCAATTTTATTACGTCCATGCAACCTACACGCTAATAGGTAAAGATAGGTCCTAATCCCACCCGAGTATGTGTAGATTGGGTTCATTTTCCCATGCTCTGCTCCGGATCCGACGCAGAATTTTGGAAGCACCTCCCCGATGTTCTCCTAATACACGTCTTGGCATTAAACAGAGAGGATGTGTACCCAAAGAACAACAGGGAGGCACTGACGAAATTCTGCATTGGATCCGGAGCATAGCATGGGAAAATGAACCCAATCTACACATACTCGGGCTGTCCATGGATAACGTTGGACAATTCAAAAGAATCACGGTTATAAATATGCAAATGCATGCATATTTATAACTGTAACCCTTTCGAATGGGAGATGCATACTGGTCACGCATACTGATGATTGAATATACCTATATCTAGCAAGTATCATCAGCACGAAGACCGGAACAGAGCAAATGAAGGGGGGAGAAGGAGATGTCATTTGTGCTCACCCACGAACGCAGTGAGCTCGTCAAACGCATGGGGAGGTCATCGAACACCAGACCCTCACAGCGACGAAACAACTGCACATTTAAATCCACACGACCCCGATAGAAAAATCTCTCTATATATAACTACTTTTCCACTTCTAAATTGATGTATGGTGAATTATATAGTTTAGCTCGATGGTCATGTTGCTCTATGGTGACTCTAGAAAGAAATTCAAGGCGAGAAGAGACAACGGATGTTGTTTCACACATAAAAGGTGAACGTTCCCTATTGGAACCACATGGCTTCTTGTGAGAATCTTCGGTTAATAAGAGGTTTGTGCCAAAACTTGTCCCAAATTGGGCAATTTTTTTACCACAACACACATGAGCCATGACATGACACGATGCAAAGTTTCATGAATTTCAGACGATATTTGGATTTACTAGAATTTGGGAACACAGATTCTCAATGTCCTCAGCCAAGCCAAAATACCGAGAGGTTTGAAATTCATTTTCATTTCTTGCGTGGGACCAAAATATGTATCTAGAGACACATATATGATTTTTCAACCCATTCAGGTGCACTCTAGCATGTGCTTAACAACAATTCATATTTGAACTATGCACATGAAATGTCTAAAAACACTTTAAATGTTTAAAAAGGATTAAACAGTAATTTCCTATTTAACAAACACTCCTATAGTTGCACGTTCACTGCAGATAAATGTTATTGCAATCCAAACACCTTCAATTATCGATGTAACCTCATTTTTTGTTTCAAACCAATATGAAAATCAAGTACCTCGCAAACAGTTCTTGTCATGGTTTTGTCACGGCAGATGTCCACGAAAAAGGACTTAGGTGTGCGGCCATCGCCGCTAGGTGGCGACTCAAAGGGGTTGTTCGAGAACGAGAGACGAGTTTACCCAGGTTCGGACCCTCCGATGGAGTTAATAGCCTACGTCCTGCTTTTTGTGTATTGATGATGATGATCTCGATTACAAGGGTGCGGAATCGCTAACCTAGCTCCCGAGGGATTGTGGCTTAAATCTTGCGGTCCTAGGGACTCGCCTTTATATATAGGTCAAGACCCTAGGTTTTACAACAGAGTCTGAGTCACATTGCAACTCGTAACCTATCAGGTCTCTATCACGCCTTATCTCTCAAGCAAGGAATCTTCTGGCATTTCCTGCCTTGTGGGTCATGAGTCGCCGTCTTCAGGTGTTGGGCCGCCCGGTGACTTAGTTGGCAACCGCCTCGTCTGCCTTGTCTTCACGGCACGGCCCATCTTGACTTTGATTCTAGAGCCGCCAATATATTGACTCGGCGCAATAGGGCGAGTTACACCGCGGGGTTATATCCCCGACATTAGGCCCCAAATTGATTTGAGTCCATTCATGTCAATTTCTCTTCCCTTCTTTGGCAGCTCATCATCCGATCTGTGTTTTTCATGCATCTTGAAGTCCCGGCTTGCAACACTTCCAGACTTGTAACTTTTCTCGTGCTGTCCATTAGTGACGTCACTCGCCGGAAATCCAGGAGACCAATGACATCACAGTGAATCTGAGTGTATCCGCTTATCCCGAAAATCGAGGCATCTTTGTTTCCCGAAATTTACAGTGTCTCCTTGATTTTTGCACTCGCCAGTTGCCTCTTCGGGATCCTTCCCTTTAAATACGCATTGGGGGGACCCCTCTCTCACTTTCCACTTCGCCTTCCCACTTCTTCTTCCTCGAGCTCGAAGCTTCCTTGAGCCACCTCCATTACCCGCTCGTCGCTGGTGATCGTCCTTGGGATCGTAGCGGCATTTCTTCTTCATCGGGATCCAGCCGCACATCTCCGCCACCATCGACAATCACTCAGGTAAGTCATTTCCTCTTTCCTAGATCCACTCTAGTTCGTCGGAGTTCTTGAGCTCTTCGGTAGTTCTTCTTTGGTTCATCACCTTTGCTAGTTTCGTGTGTAGATCCCATAAGTTTGATCATAAAAATAGAGTGGCAGGAACAATGGCACCATTTTGCATATAGCACATTTCAATCTCCCTTGAGAACTTTATAAACCGTGCCACCACTGCTTCCCTGCATATCCATTAGGTTTAGCAAATATCCTGCTTTTAGAAACATTTTTAGATCCGTAAACATAGCTGCTTTGGTAGAAGTTTGTTTGTCTCACACTTAGCGAAGAAAATAGAATTCTCTGACTTTAGCTTAAGTCGCCCGCATATTTTGGCTAGCTTGCCACCATAGGTATAACCCGCCATGTAATAAACTGTCGGGTCAATATGTTGGCTTCTCACAGGGCAATTTATCCATTGCGAATAATTAAGTTGTCTTTACTTTAACCACATGCTTAAGTCGTCCCTTTATTTCATTCAGGTGACTCATCATGTCAAAATCCACCACCTGCAACTGGGCGTCTACCCAAGTTTCTGATCTCATTCTAAAATATTACCAAGATCAGGGGTTCCTGCCGCCTCAGGAGGTAATTGGCTGGCGGGTTGTCCTTGGAGAGGAACTCCCAAATCCGGAGGAGGGAAAAGTAGTAGTATTCTTGGATAATTTTCTCAGAGGTTTCTCACCTCCCAGATCAAAATTGTTTCGGGGCCTTCTGCATTTCTTCCATCTCAATCCTCAAGACCTGGGTCCCAACTCCATATCCAATCTTTGCCAGTTCCAGTGCTCTGTGAGGTGTATCTGCAAATAGAACCCTCTGTCTCCCTCTTCAGGGAATTCTGCTATTTGAACCGGCAAACAGAATGTGCACATGGCCCTAGCCTAGAACTTGGCGGGGTCTCGATCTAGAGGCGAAGAGACGTCATTTTTCCTGCTGCCACCCTACCAAGTCATCCTAAGGGATGGAATAAAACTTGGTTCTATTGTCAGAACACCGCCCTTGCTGACGAGAACCCCTTGCCGGGTTACAGACCAAACCATCTCCCCATGGATTTCGATCTTCCTGGTTGGGCTCCTCAAGAGGAACGTTCTCAACACGCCCCCATATACCCAAAGTTGAGGGCTTTAACAGCCAACGGGCTAACTGGAGTTGACCTAACCCAGTGTTGGGTGTCTTGGAAGATTTTTCCACTAAGCCATCGCAGCAGCTTAATGCATACTTACTCCGGGGATCTAAATGATGCCCAAAGATACAAGAACTTCTCTTTGGATGCTGAGGAGATAAACCGGATCGTGAAGAGGCTATTGGGCGAAAACCAAGAAGCTTGCAACAAAGACAGGTTGAAGCCCTTCTATGCTCTTAACCCGGCTCCTCCGGTAAAAAGTCTTCGATAGTTTTTATCTGGCTTTATGTATATTGTCTTTTTTGAGCTTCTAGATCTTGACCTGTTTGGTCTGATTGTCAATTTTACAGGCCAAGTCTTCATTTTGGTGCAAGAAGCGAGGCAAAACTCTGGCTAATAAACCCAAAGTCGCCCCAAGTAGGTAGAGGAATAAGGCATCCACTGAAGAACCGTCTCGGATGGACGAAACAGCTTCAAATGATATTCAATCAGAGGTAGAATTTAACCTTGTCCATGTTTTCTCATTTTCTATTGAATCGGATTCTAAAATCATTGCTTAAAGTGGAAACCCGCATAAAAGAGTGTGACGCCCCCATTCTCGACCGTACGCTAATCATGCACACAATGCGTACGACCAAGATTAGGGACTCACTGATTGATATCACAACACAACAAAAGACACCAATTAAAGTCATACAGCTTCATATTACAAGCCAGTGGCTTCGAGGGCTCGAATACAAAACTCGACAAACACGAGTCAGCGGAAGCAAATAATATTTGAGTACAGACATAAGTTAGACAAGTTTTGCCTTAAGAAGGCTAGCACAAACATAAGCAGCGGGTCGAAAGAGGCGAGGCCTCCTGCCTGGGAACCTCCTAACTACTCCTGAGCGTCGGCAGTCTCCACGTAGTAGTAGGCTCCAGCGGTGGTGTAGTAGTCGTCTCCGGCATACTCCATCTCCTGGGCTCCATCGCCTGAACGCGGTAATCGTATCGAGGGGGAAAGAGAATGCAAAGCAGCAGTGAGTACTCATCCAAAGTACTCGCAAGACTGACATTAGAACTATGCTAAATATGCATCATTATCAAGGGGAGGGGTTATATCTGGACTGACTGCAGAAAGCAAGAATAGAGAGGAAGGCCTAGTCCTATCGAAGACTAGCATCTTCAACATCTTGCAGCATTAGAAGTGAGTAGACTGGTATCTCATATATATAGTCATATTGTTGTTGCAATTTTATTAAGTAACCACGCCCAGAGATCCTTCCCCGACTCCCTGCGAGGAAGCAATCCCGGAGCCACAATTCATTTCAAATTTAAATCACAATTATAGTTGTATAAAGTCAAGGTACAACTCCAAGTCGTCCTGTTACCGTGGACACGGCTATTCGAATAGATTATTCATCCCTGCAGGGGTGCACCGTATTTCCAACACGCCTGATCACCTCCGGCCGGACACACTTTCCTGGGTCATGCCCGGCCTCGGGATAGCAGCACATCGTCGCCCCACCTAGGCTCAACGAAGAGGTCAGCCCGCCGGTCTAAATCCTAAGCGCGCAGGTTCATGGGCCCACTTGCCCTTGCGCTCCTGCACGATGCGTACGCGGCCGGAAACAGACCTAGTACACTCCAGTGCAAGAGCTGCACCGTCCAGTCCAATCCGTCGCGCGCCGCTCCATTGCTGACGTCCGAAGAGCTTCGGATGATACAACGACGCTGAGTGCCCATAACTTTCCCATGTGATGGTTTGGTGCGTAAAATGGCCAACGACCCAACTCAGATCAAATACACAACCCATTAGCATTTTTATTAATGCCGGGAAAGCGCGACCCATAACGTGCGGTCCGTCTCCCCTTCTCGAGGATGTGTGGCAAAGTCCTCTCTCGCCAGTCCACGCCTCAACATAACCCGGATGCCTTACCGGCGCATCCCACCACATCTCACACGGGTACCCTTGGGGCCGACCCGTCTCAAGACTATCGGGAACTCAGGTCCACCTCAACCAGGGTGGTACCGCCTATCCCTCCAGTCCCGTCTTTCACATGTAACAATGTCAAGTTAAAGTAGCTGTGTGGTTATACACCAAGTGGATATCCGAGGAATCACCCTCGATGGATCCCACTCGAGGTATGTGTATGACAAGAGTCGCTATCGATAAATGGGAAGGAGGAATCACCCTCGATACCCACGATCGATTAGCTACACTACAGAATTAACATCGGGAGTGCTAAGTGAGGTATCACCCTCGGCACTCGATAGTAGCTCTGCAGTGCCATAGTTAAGGGGTGTGCGGTGATGTGAGGGGCCTGGCTCGTCGGTCGGATGACCGAGTCTTCGGGTCTTCGAGTCGTCGAGTCGTCGATGAAGAAGCAGGGGCAACTGGGACTAAGGGGGGTCACAGGGGATTCATTGATCAACCTATACTAAGCAGTTGGTATGATTGCAGGTATAGTAGCAGTTCATCAAAAGCAGGCTATGCATCAGAATAGGAGCTAGCTAATACAGTAGAAAAATTCTAATGCAAGAATAAGAGGGAAAGGAATAGGCGATATCAGAATGCTCAAGGGGGGTTGCTTGCCTTGCTGCTCTGCTGGCAAGGGCTGGTCGTCAGGAGCGTAGTCGTACTTGGCAGCAACGTCAGTCTCGAAGGCTACTGGAGAGAAGAGGGGGAAGAAACAATAAATATAAAGCAGACAATCGTAACACAAAGTATGACATGGCGATACGCAGTGCCGGGTGTGTCCTAACGCAGTGTTACACGATACCAAAAAAGGGGGAACCCATCCGGGAAAGTTTTCCCGGTTCCGGACAAATGTCGGACAGATGACCGGAGGGGGGGAATATTCCAGGTTTGCGGTGTTAGAGACATGTGACAGCTAGGATGCAGTGCAGGGTTGCCTAAAATCATGTCTAAACCATTTTAGCTATTTTAGGATTAAAGTCGGAATTAATAGTCGGTAGTTATACACTATTCATCTGCCGGAAATAGGCGAAAAAGTGCGGGTTCACCTACGTAGAGGGTCCCGACATGGAAACAGGTAGCACGGTTAGATTCGTGGGATTTTTCTGATCAACTTTCATGTATAAAACTTTTTCATCTTAGCTACGGATTAAAAGATATGATTTTTCAAAGTTTTTAAATGATTTCTGAATTATTTCTATTTATTAAAATCAACATTATCCAGAACAGTGCAGGCTGACGTCAGCATGATGAAATGGTGACGTCAGCAGGCAACAGGACGGCTGACCAGGTCAAACCTGACAAGTGGGACCCACATGTCATAGACTCATTTTTAAGTCAGAGTTAAATTAAACTAACAGAGACTAATTAGTGAGTGGGGTCCATTTGTCAGTGAGGGATTAGTGTTAAACTAACAATTTTTATTAATTTAATTACTTAATTAGCCAACTGACAGGGGTGGCCCACTGTCATTGACACAGTGGTGTTGGGCCCCACCTGTTAGTGACTGGGCTATGCCCAGTCAGCCAGTTGACCAAGTCAATTGGTCAACGGGGTCGGCCTGGCCCACTGGCCAGTGACCCTGGGGGTGGCCCCGACCGGGCCACGTCGGCGGTGGCCGACGTTCGTCGCCGGAGGAGCTCCGGCGAGCACCTGAGACGGCGAGGGGTCTCTGAAATCGCCTACAGGGGGTCATTTCGCGTCATTATTCTTGCGTTCGAAAGCTGAGATCGTCGTCGTTCCATTCCGGGCATCGGCAGCTGCTGCGGTGGTCTGTGGCGTCGCCGGCATCGAGGTTGGCGGCGGGAAGCTTCGGGCGTCGATGGCAAGTGGCAAAACAGCGAGCAAACGAATGAACTAGCAGTACTACGCGAGCCTACGCGGTGTGTGGAGTCGAACGGTAGCGACGGCGGGACCAAATGGTCACCGGAGGCTCGCCGGCGTTGAGCTCGGGCGGGGCCGCGTTCGGTCACGACGGGGAGAAGGGGCTACGGCGGCGGAAAAGCTCGGGGAAGAGAGGGGAAGGACGCAGGGGCTCACCGGGAGCTTGTAGGTGTGCAAAGTGGGCGCGGGGGAGGCTCGAGGTGGCCGGAATCGTCGTCGGGGCGTGACGGCGATCTGAGGAAGAAGGAGCTCTTGGTCGTCGTTGCAGGGGCTCCGGGGCTCGGGCTTGTGGTCGAGGAGGACGAGGGCGTCGCGGCGGTCCTTCCTGGCTAGCTGGCAGCGCGCGGGAGTGGCTGGGGGCGCGACTAGCCGTCGGCCATGGCGACGGTGGCGCTCGGGCACGGCGGATCTGAAGGAGGGGGAGAGGGAGAAAGGGAATGGCGATGGTGACCAGGGGAGACAGCTCGGGGAGGCCTTATCCCCTCGCCCCAACTGCCCCGGCGCCGTGGCGGCCAGTGGCCGGCCGGCGAGCGCTCGGCCACGGGGAAGACGACACGAGAGGGGAGCAAGTGGGAGTGGGCTGGGCCGGTTGGCCAGTTGGGCCGGCCCGGCTGGGTCGAGGCCCAGGGGGGAGGGGGGTCTGTTTTCTTTTCTTTTTCCCTTTTTTTTGTTTTCTCTTTTAGTTTTCTGTTTTATATTTTTTGGTTATTACTCTCTTTAGCAAAAATGTGTGACATGGCCCATTAAATACTTGGCCATATTTTAAAAAGGCCATACCAAGTTTGAGCATTTTTGGTATCTGTTTTAATTATCCATGGGATAAAAGGGGGCTTTTAAATGTTAATTGGTTCTGATTTGGTTGGTGGGGTCCACACCAGCTTCGGGGTGATGTTGTTTTCCTTAACAATAGTTGTTTTGGATTATTCCACAAGTGTGCAACATTTTTCTTTTGCAGTTTGCAATTTTTTTTATCACATAAAAATTCAATTGGCTTTTGAAGTGGAATTTTGAATTGAGATTTGAATTTCAACTTGATCCTACCCTATTTAGCAAATTGATTTGAGGCTGATCATGGTTATTACTGTAGCTTAATTACAACCATTACTGTAGCACTTAATCCAGGGTGTCACAATTCTCCTCGTCTAACAAGAATTCTCGTCCCGAGAATTAAGAGGTAGGGTAAGGGAAAAGTTCTGGTTACGAAGTTCTAACGGATCTTCTTGTCTTTGTTGTTCTTCTCGAAGAAGTTGATCCCTTTCATTGATATATTCATCTTTCTGCTTCAGGTCATCATGATGAAGTCGTCATCCTTTCTTCGGGATCTTCATCGTCCTACGAATGAGATTAGAGGGAAAACTCTGAAAGATCGTATCTCCACAAAGTTGGGCACCTGACGGTGAACTCAGGGGAGAAGACATAACTTATCTCTCGAGTTGTAGCTTAGGAAATGCATCGAGAGTAATATGCGATGGTACAAAAGTCTCAAACGAGTAGGTAGTCATTTGATGCCTAATTTCAGAAGTTGAAAAGGGGTTCAGAGCAACGAAGAAATATTGCGTCTGATACTAGAATAGAGCATCCCTTGAACGGTGGGTCGGGGAATCACATACGAAGTCAAGTGCAAAGGATACCTTGGAATCAATGTGGTACAGGAGAGTCAGGTTTCGATCCTGTGGAACTATGGGATATGGGCCCATCATGTGGATTAAGAGTAGGAAGAGCGGTGACATCTTGCACGGTCATGCTAGCAAGACATGTCAGAGGATAGTATGTCAACTATGTCAGCAACAACATCGGTACCATGGGCGGGGGACGAAGAGAACCATCTTCCTGCTCGTCGAAACGAGGCGGACCAATAGGCAAAGTTCTCGTCCACCGGCGGTTACCGAAATGTTAACAACAATAGTAACAGGGTCTTACTGACAGAATAGTACACCGAGGTATTTACCTAAGCAGGGAATTATCACTGCTCAGATCAAATAAATCTCAAGAAAGGTTAAACAGACCAATGGAAAGGAAAATGTGATCATTATATCAACCAGACCAATGGAAAGGAAAATGTGATCATCACATTAAACAGACCAATGGAAAGGAAAATGTGTTTATACTCAAGTTTTAGGAGTATATCTTTCCCGAGGAAAACAGAGTATGATATACATGAAAGAATAGCAAGTAGATAACCATTTAGGTAAAAGGGGTGAGGAAAAATCCACGACATGCCCATGCAATGGGGTTTGAATAATTGATCTAGAAACAATTAGCATTGAGCTTACATTATTCCTTTCGATGATCGATATACCACATCCATGCTTCGGGATAGCAATGATATGGTGTTTCGAGTAAAAGATGGAGTTTCGGATACACAAAGGATCCAGTAGGAACAACTTATCAAATAAATCTTACAATTTCCCCATGGAAGAATGGCAACCTAGCTGAACAAAACATTATAACCATAGGTCATCCGGCCAGGTGTGCTAGCTACAACATCACCTTACCGAGTAATAAAGACCAAAGTTATAATTCTTGATAATGTTCCAACCATCATATCTGTCCGAGATTCAGATCTGGTTGGTGTCAGGATATTTTAGACAAAGAAGGCCTGAGGAGAAAAGGATGCAACATAGAACTACGGGATGATGTTGCAAGAATCTCGGGATGAACGACAGAAGCAAGACTCGAATTATTAGCCAGACTACAAGACATCTGAACACAAGGTCAAGACATTCGTGCCCACATGGAAGTTTCTAGAATGGAGGGCAATCAAGTTCTGATTGGGGACCCTCATAGAGGATATCAATGTTCCATGTGTAAGTCTGGACTAGGACAAATCAAATCAATCAGTGGCCTGGCGTGCTCGGAAATACATATGGAGTGAAGGTAATAAATCTATCAAGTCATAGAATACTTCGCACATGCCTGAATGAATTGGAAAGATTCGAGAGGAAGCGAGTCAAAATTTTCACATAAGTACGGCGGCAAAAATGTACGTGAACTTATAGAAAGACACTTCTTGTATCAAACATTATCCTTCATGATCTAGGCACAAGGATAATGCTTTCAAGGTTTCCAACACTAATTTAAAAGTCCATCATGAACCACGAAGAAGATGAGGACGTGGCTGATGGGCTCAGCAACAATTCGTCAAGATTCCCACAAAGATGGATTTACATGAATGTGTGAACAAGGTGATAGCATTGGTCAAACCAGATGATATATTGAGGTATGCCCGAGGGAAACATCCACAATTAACATTATTCGAAAGGTGCACCCAAAATTCGGACTGAGTAGCACGACCAATGTTAGAGTGCTGACTCAACAGTCAATACACTAAGAATGGACTTATTGTTCATTAACTCCAAGGTAATAGAGTTGGTATGCCATAAGAGTTGAATTTACACATCACAATCCATTTGTCGGTATCCCGGTTAGGAACAACACGGGAACTAAGAAATGAAAGGTGATGGCAAGAGTATCACTTTACCAAGAATTCTTAAGAGATGGTGAAATTCTCATGACACCATTGACATAAGATATGGCATTACGCCAAGGTAGAATAGAACATAAGTTGGATATCAAGGAATTCAAGGTGCATCACAGAACATTAATAAGTTTGCGTTGGAGGGAAGGCGAGAATGTTGTCGATGATATCAGAAATCATCGAGGGGTAAGGATGGTATTTCTCATCATGAATTCGATTGATACTTGGAAGAGCTCAAAATGTTGATGATGATCACGACATATTTGTCGAGAAGTTTCATGAAGGTGTAATTGATCAGCGACGACATCAAGCAAAGGAATGGTGAAGCGAAAGGTTATCGGAACCACAGATAAGATTGTTAGCTCAAAATCGATATTGCCCTTCAAGACAACTAATCATGATGTTGAAAACTCGATGTAAGCTTAGCGCACTGTTGGAATTGTGTTCCAGGGATGAAGGACTTAGGTAGCATGGTCAAGCTTTAGCATGACGATGATGAGGTAGCCAATCAGCTGGGAATGACATGATCGACTACAAACTCGTAAACAAAGAAGTTTACCATGAGTTGTTGAATTGTAGTGTGGACTCGATTCACTATTCAATGTTCTCGGTTGATGACAACCCAGAACCCGTGGAGTGACTATGACAGGGAAAAGCATTACTTCACCTAAAATTCATAAGATGTAGTGCAATGACATGATATCCTCGAGATACCAGGGGGTAATACTCGAAGGTAGATCAAATAGAGGTTGGACAGGTGCATTGATCTGCCGAAAACAAGTGCTTGAACTTGTCCAAGATATGGGAACAAAGAAGAACAATCATGGTTGAAACCACGGTTGTAAAGTAGCAAAACATAGATACAAGATCAATCCATATGAAGAGAATGATTATTGTTACCAGAAGCTCCATGATAAGTCATACAACGGGTCCATGGGCATGAACACAAGGTTCAAGGTCGACTCCCACTTCATCAATGCATCACCTTCCATTTACACCTCGCCTTTGGTGAAATTATAGTTTTGAAAGATTATCTGGCAAAACACCAGAAAATATGACTCGTGAAAACTGTCGGGTTCACACGAATTAAGGAAGGCATAGGTTCAACCCATAGGGGTCTCTTAGGAACATATACCACAAGTTTCAAGAGTAATTAACACATGCTTGACAACAGAGCATGGCCGACAAAAGCATAGGATACAACTTATCAGAGGGAGAAGACAAAATTTACCGATAGCATCATGTATCAGGGGAAAACCATCACAAGAATTTTGAATGTGTAGGATGCTAACGGATAATAACCCAACAATGGATCTGGCGGTCCACAAAGGACCTGATGTGAGTATCGGTACTCAATCAGAGGGAGAAAGAATGCAAGGCATCAAATTATAGAACATCCAATAAGTTGATGCTTAAATAACCAAAGGAATTAAGATTTCCAAATTGGTGTATCAGAATCAGATGTTCCGATCAAATACAAGTAAGCTGAAGGGACTTAGTTGGACAATCAATCAAAGTTGAATTGTCGAGAACCAATTCATGTTAGGAAAGATGTCTGAGCCGGACAGATAATTTATGATAAACAACTGATGACTGCGTGTATCCACACACAGGTTGAATCAATAAAATCAAATGAAAACCACAAAGGATTTACTTAACATTGCTAGACATATGGAATTAACCATAATGCAAGCATGTGATAATTTCAAGAGCAACAAGCTGTAGAGGATTTTCGGAAGATCGAAGAGTATTTCGAAGAATTTTGTGAAACACATGAACAACTGGATTGAACGGATCCTCGATAAATTTGAGGAATTAACCGTAAGGTTTTCATGCGGAAAGAACTGCAAGGCAGTAAACTCGAAGGATTCTCGGGACAACGGAGAGTATCTCGGGCTATTTTGTAATAACAAGAGTAACAGAGAATATTCGGGAGAATGACAAGTGTATGCAGATATCCTTAGGGATATATCGGTGGTAGGGAATTGCAAAGGCGATGAGCACAAGGGTCTCGGGAAAACATCAGAGAGTACCTTCGGAGTCTTCTGATGAATCAAGCCATCGTCTGAAATGAGGGGCTCTCCGGGGGAAGTAGTTACGAGAACCTAGAGTTAGAGTTAATAAAATCTTTAACCCGAAAGAGAAGAGAGATCAGAACCCAGAGTATAGACGAGGAATAATAGATCCTAATACCGCCCGATTGAGATGTGGGCCCGTAAGCCATAGCATCAGTGTTAGTAAAAATTTTCCCATGACTAGACTCAACTTCGGCCAAGGAGTTGGAAAGGGGGCTACCTATAGGCAGTCGGCTCTGATACCAACTTGTGACGCCCCCATTCTCGACCGTACGCTAATCATGCACACAATGCGTATGACCAAGATTAGGGACTCACTGATTGATATCACAACACAACAAAAGACACCAATTAAAGTCATACAGCTTCATATTACAAGCCAGTGGCCTCGAGGGCTCGAATAAAAAACTCGACAAACACGAGTGAGCAGAAGCAAATAATATCTGAGTACAGACATAAGTTAGACAAGTTTTGCCTTAAGAAGGCTAGCACAAACATAAGCAGCGGGTCGAAAGAGGCGAGGCCTCCTGCCTGGGAACCTCCTAACTGCTCCTGAGCGTCGGCAGTCTCCACGTAGTAGTAGGCTCCAGCGGTGTTGTAGTAGTCATCTCCGGCATACTCCATCTCCTGGGCTCCATCGCCTGAACGCGGTAATCGTATCGAGGGGGAAAGAGAATGCAAAGCAGCAGTGAGTACTCATCCAAAGTACTTGCAAGACTGACATCAGAACTATGCTAAATATGCATCATTATCAAGGGGAGGGGTTATATCTGGACTGACTGCAGAAAGCAAGAATAGAGAGGAAGGCCTAGTCCTATCGAAGACTAGCATCTTCAACATCTTGCAGCATTAGAAGAGAGTAGACTGGTATCTCATATATATAGTCAAATTGTTGTAGCAATTTTATTAAGTAACCACGCCTAGAGATCCTTCCCCGACTCCCTACGAGGAAGCAATCCCGGAGCCACAATTCATTTCAAATTTAAATCACAATTATAGTTGTATAAGGTCAAGGTACAACTCCAAGTCGTCCTGTTACCGTGGACACGGCTATTCGAATAGATTATTCATCCCTGCAGGGGTGCACCGCATTTCCAACACGCCTGATCACCTCCAGCCGGACACACTTTCCTGGGTCATGCCCGGCCTCGGGATAGCAGCACGTCATCGCCCCACCTAGGCTCAACGAAGAGGCCAGCCCACCGGTCTAAATCCTAAGCGCGCAGGTTCGTGGGCCCACTTGCCCTTGCGCTCCTGCACGATGCGTACGCGGCCGGAAACAGACCTAGTACACTCCAGTCCAAGAGCTGCACCGTCCAGTCCAATCTGTCGCGCGCCGCTCCATTGTTGACGTCCGAAGAGCTTCGGATGATACAACGACGTTGAGTGCCCATAACTTTCCCATGTGATGGTTTGGTGCGTAAAAAGGCCAACGACCCAACTCAGATCAAATACACAACCCATTAGCATTTTTATTAATGCCGGGAAAGCGCGACCCATAACGTGCGGTCAGTCGCCCCGTCTCGAGGATGTGTGGCAAAGGCCTCTCTCGCCAGTCCACGCCTCAACATAACCCGGATGCCTTACCGGCGCATCCGACCACATCTCACACGGGTACCCTTGGGGCCGACCCGTCTCAAGACTGTCGGGAACTCAGGTCCACCTCAACCAGGGTGGTACCGCCTGTCCCTCCAGTCCCGTCTTTCACATGTAACAATGTCAAGTTAAAGTAGCTGTGTGGTTATACACCAAGTGGATATCCGAGGAATCACCCTCGATGGATCCCACTCGAGGTATGTGTATGACAAGAGTCGCTATCGATAAATGGGAAGGAGGAATCACCCTCGATACCCACGATCGATTAGCTACGCTACAGAATTAACATCGGGAGTGCTAAGTGAGGTATCACCCTTGGCACTCGATTGTAGCTCTGCAGTGCTATACTTAAGGGGTGTGCGGTGATGTGAGGGGCCTGGCTCGTCGGTCGGATGACCGAGTCTTCGGGTCTTCGAGTCGTCGAGTCGTCGATGAAGAAGCAGGGGCAACTGGGACTAAGGGGGGTCACAGGGGATTCATTGATCAAACTATACTAAGCAGTTGGTATGATTGCAGGTATAGTAGCAGTTCATCAAAAGCAGGCTATGCATCAGAATAGGAGCTAGCTAATACAGTAGCAAAATTCTAATGCAAGAATAAGAGGGAAAGAAATAGGCGATATCGGAATGCTCAAGGGGGGTTGCTTGCCTTGCTGCTCTGCTGGCAAGGGCTGGTCGTCAGGAGCGTAGTCGTACTTAGCAGCAACGTCAGTTTCGGAGGCTACCGAAGAGAAGAGGGGGAAGAAACAATAAATATAAAGCAGACAATCGTAACACAAAGTATGACATGGCGATACGCAGTGCCGGGTGTGTCCTAACGCAGTGTTACACGATACCAAGAAAGGGGGAACCCATCCGGGAAAGTTTTCCCGGTTCCGGACAAATGTCGGACAGATGACCGGAGGGGGGGAATGTTCCAGGTTTGCAGTGTTAGAGACATGTGACAGCTAGGATGCAGTGCAGGGTTGCCTAAAATCATGTCTAAACCATTTTAGCTATTTTAGGATTAAAGTCGGAATTAATAGTAGGTAGTTATACACTATTCATCTGCCGAAAACAGGCGAAAAAGTGCGGGTTCACCTGAGTAGAGGGTCCCGACATGGAAACAGGTAGCATGGTTAGATTCGTGGGATTTTTCTGATCAACTTTCATATATAAAACTTTTTCATCTGAGCTACGAATTAAAAGATATGATTTTTCAAAGTTTTTAAATGATTTCTGAATTATTTCTATTTATTAAAATCAACATTATCCAGAACAGTGCATGCTGACGTCATCATGACGAAATGGTGACGTCAGCAGTCAACTGGACGGCTGACCAGGTCAAACCTGACATGTGGGACCCACATGTCATAGACTCATTTTTAAGTCAGAGTTAAATTAAACTAACAGAGACTAATTAGTGAGTGGGGTCCATTTGTCAGTGAGGGATTAGTGTTAAACTAACTATTTTTATTAATTTAATTACTTAATTAGCCAACTGACAGGGGTGCCCACTGTCATTGACACAGTGGTGTTGGGCCCCACCTGTTAGTGACTGGGCTATGCCTAGTCTGCCAGTTGACCAAGTCAACTGGTCAACGGGGTCGGCCTGGCCCACTGGCCAGTGACCCTAGGGGTGGCCCCGACCGGGCCACGTCGGCGGTGGCCGACGTTCGTCGCCGGAGGAGCTCCGGCGAGCACCCGAGACGGCGAGGGGGCTCGGAAATCGCCTACAGGGGGTCATTATGCGTCATTCTTCTTGCGTTCGAAAGCTGAGATCGTCGCCATTCCATTCCGGGCATCGGCAGCTGCTGCGGTGGTCTGTGGCGTCGCCGGCGTCGAGGTTGGCGGCAGGAAGCTTCGGGCGTCGATGGCAAGCGGCAAAACAGCGCGCAAACGAACGAACTAGCAGTACTACGCGAGCCTACGCGGTGTGTGTGGAGTCGAACGGTAGCGACGGCGGGACCAAATGGTCACCGGAGCCTCGCCGGCGTTGAGCTCGGGTGGGGCCGCGTTCGGTCACGACGGGAAGAAGGGGCTACGGCGGCAGAAAAGCTCGGGGAAGAGAGGGGAAGGACGTAGGGGCTCACCGGGAGCCTGTAGGTGTGCAAAGTGGGCGCGGGTGAGGCTCGAGGTGGCCGGAATCGTCGTCGGGGCGCGGCGGCGATCCGAGGAAGAAGGAGCTCCTGGTCATCGTTGGAGGGGCTCCGGGGCTCGGGCTTGTGGTCGAGGAGGACGGGGGCGTCGCGGCTGTCCTTCCTGGCTAGCTGGCAGCGCGCGGGAGTGGCTGGGGGCGCGACTAGCCGTCGGCCATGGTGACGGTGGCACTCGGGCGCGGCGGATCTGAAGGAGGAGGAGAGGGAGAAAGGGAATGGCGATGGCGACCAGGGGAGACGGCTCGGGGAGGCCTTATCCCCTCGCCCCAACTGCCCCGGCGCCGTGGCGGCCAGTGGCCGGCCGACGAGCGCTCGGCCACGGGGAAGACGACACGAGAGGGGAGCAGGTGGGAGTGGGCTGGGCCGGTTGGCCAGTTGGGCCGGCCCGGCTGGGTCGAGACCCAGGGGGGAGGGGGGGCTGTTTTCTCTTCTTTTTCCCTTTTTTTGTTTTCTCTTTTAGTTTTCTGTTTTATATTTTTTGGTTATTACTCTCTTTAGCAAAAATGTGTGACATGGCCCATTAAATACTTTGCCATATTTTAAAAACGCCATACCAAGTTTGAGCATTTTTGGTATATGTTTTAATTATCCATGGGATAAATGGGGGCTTTTAAATGTTAATTGGTTCTGATTTGGGTGGTGGGGTCCACACTAGTGTAACATCCCAAATTTTGGAATGTTATAATTATTAGAATGATTGATTGTTTGATTGAATGACTAAAAATTGAGTGAAATTTGAAACTTTTTGAAACTTTTGAATGAGAGGGAATAAAATAACTTTCCCTTTGTGTTTGATTTCAAATTCATCCAATTCAGATCAATGAGAGAAGATGACATGACTTCTTCAAATAAAAGGATTTGAAAAGTGGATTTGAAAACTTCTGAAATATTCTTTTGGAATTCATTTCATTTTGGCTCTATTTTAAAAGTTTGAATGAATTCAAATTCCCCTGTCAAATATTAGAAATATGAGAGGAGGAACAGGACCCTCCAAGCCAGGGGCATTTTGAGAAATATTTGAACCCTAAAACTTAGGGGGCCATTTGAAAAAAATATTTGCAAAAGGAAACAAATCAAATAAGGCATTTTTCTGAAAATAATTTTCTCTGAAGTATTTATTTTTGCCGTGGAAAAATGTTCATCTTATTGACTTTCATTTCCTGATCATTTTGGTATATAATACTTCTATAATTGGATTTGATTTGATTTTCCAAATCAAGTTTTCCTTTTCTGTTTTATTAAAAAAAGGGAAGATTTTATTAAAAGGAAACCGCCCGAGGCCCAATAGGAATAGTTCCGGCCCAGAATCCCCTCACCAGATCCGAATCCTTTCGGATCGGTATCCGATCGCTCTCGCATATCTCTCTTTCTCTCTGTCACGCGGGACCCGCGCCCGACCCTTCCCTCGCGCGGTCACCTCTTTCCTTCCCCCGCCCCGATCTCTTTCCTTCGCCACGGACGTTGCCGGATCCGATCGCCGCCGCCGCTTTGCTTCCATTTAGACGCCCTCGACCCCCTGGCTATATAAGCCACATCACCACGCACCCGTTCCGCCCTAGAACACCACCTCCCACGCACCACCGCCGCTGCAATCCCTCGCCAGAGCTGCACCACGGCCACCGCCACCATTGCCAATCCCCTGCTCGCCCTAGTCACTCCCCTCGCCAACTGAGCCCGCAAATCGCTCCGCCACCCTCAACTGCGCCTCCCCGTGCACTCACCCGAGCCCAACACCCCCGGAGCGACCTCCCCGTCGACACCCGAACGCCATCCGCCGCCCACGAGCTCGCCGTCGTCAACCCCGTCGCTCCCAACCGACCCCGAGGTCACCATCGTGCTCGCCGTCGTCGTCCTCTTCTCCTGAGCACCTCTCGGTCGCCGGAGGACCCCTGGAACGCCGTCCCCGTCAAGCCCGCCGCCGCGGACATTGCCGGAACCTCGCCGGAGAACTTCTCCACCGCGGTAAGTCACCGGAGCCCCCTCTCAGCGTTAGATCTCGATCCTAAGGCCAAGATTAGATCACTTAATAGGCTGAATCGTTTTCTGTTAATTATCGGCCGTCCGCCCGAAGCACTCGCTCATGCGCACCTCTCGGCAAATCACAAGCCGTCACGTGTACCCATGTCCGTTAGTTAGATTAGTTTTTCTTTTTCTGTTTCTGTTCTAAAAACAGAATAGTTTCAGTTTTGTAAATTAGATATCTCTTAGGATTTTTATTGTTTTAATTTTATTCCTTTTGCATTGTGTCAAAATTTTTATCTAGTTTCTGTATATATAAAATTTGACCATATTTGAATAGTTTAAATTCAAATTCAAACAGATTTGATTCAAATCTTGTTTTGTGAATAACTTGAGTTCAAAAATAGGTTTTGAGTTGATTCTTTTTGATACTGGTCACTAGTGACTTTATTTATCACTAGGTAGAATTTGAGAATTTTTAGAATATTTTAAATTAGGGTTTCAAGCAAAACAGATTCTGTTTTAGTTCTTTTTAGGTTTATTTCTATTTCTTTTGTTTTAATTGTTTTTAATTTATTTTCTTTTATATTAGTTGACAAGTTTTACCTTGTTTTTTTTGTTAGTTAGCAGTAGCATTTCAACCAAGTTTATTTCTATGTTGTTTATTCTTTTTGTTTGCATGAAATCAATTCTAGTTCAGTTATAACTTGCAATTGATTTTCATTGCTAGATTGATTTCCTATTTGAAAATATTTTTATAAAGTGTTTTCTAAGTTTTACTTTCTGTTAACTTATCTGTTTTATATTTTGTTTTATCTTATGTTAGTATTTTATTGTTTTTCTTGTTGTTAAGTTTATTAGACAAACACTTATGTTGTTAGTGTGTTGTTTTTCATAGTTCTTAGTTGTTTTTCAAAAGTAATTCTTTTTGCTAGTAAAATATTTATTAAAATAATTTTGTTATATTTTACTTTGTTGTTGTCTTGTTTCTATTGAAAATAGGATTATTTGTAGGGAAAACTACCTTTGGTTGTTGTGATGAAGTTTTGTTGTTTTAACTTTTGTCTTAAGTATTTTCCTTCATCACAACACTTTTGTGTTTGGTTTTTGTGTTGCCTTTTGATTGTTAGTATTGATTGCTAGTATGATTGCTTATATGAGTGCAATGTTTGATTATATAGATTTTCATCGGAGAGTGACGAATAGTTCTATCAAGTTATTTCTGAGAGCGATATTTATCTTCATCAACTGTACAGGCAAGTTCACTTTGATCATCTTACATTACCTATGTTTTATTTGCATTAGAATAAATATCTCCATCATACATCCAGTAGGATATTGAGCTTGAACTTGTGGTAGTATCATGAGGTAGGAGAAACCCAACACCCTGTTACCATTGCCCGGGAAGGGACGTTACTTCAGAAATTGCTATGCTTTTAGTAGACGGGGTTTGGTTGTGAGATTCAGGAGTGTTGTGAGGTTAATTAATTATTTCAAGACCTGCATGATGATCAAGACTTCAAGACTTCAAGGACTCAATATACCTCTGGGTGGATTGGACATGCATTTTGGCAGCCTGATATCTATCATGGTTATGCCGGGAATCCTGATATCTACCTGTGATCATCCCAACGGAATGCCACCCAGGCTCAAAGAGATGGATGGATACTTCAAGGCCGGAAAGCTTACGTGTGCAACCGCAAGTCAATATGGGCTCTGGCTTGGTTGACCTTAGTGGTGACTCTGGTAGGTCAGATTGCTACGAGACGTAGAAGAACGGTAGGATTGGATGGGCACTGACTTTCTATCAGAGGATCACTTTGGAAGACCATGTTTCGATCGTCTCGTTCTCAAACATCATGCAGTGCGAGGACACAACGAGAGGGATCGAATCTTGCGGGTAAAGTGTACAAACCTCTGCAGAGTGTTAAACTAATCGATTAGCCGTGTCCCCGGTTACGGACAACATGAGCACCGGAGATGATACTATCAGCCAGTCTCAACACAATTAATAAATTATGATGAGTGGGTCTATTAATAATTTTGGGACATGAGAATTGGTTGGTGGAACCATCTCATTAACAACCAACTTTTGTAGTGATATTTCCGTTTGACTCCTTTGTTGTAGGGAAAATAAAACCAGCTTTTCTGCAAAAACTCAGACACAGAGCCATAAAGCCTTTTGCATATAGAATAGTTTTTATCATTTCATTCTATGGTGATCTTGCTGGTACATTCAATGTACTAACCTACACGGCTGCAACGTCTTATGTTGCAGATACTTTTCTACGACGAGTAAGAGTACGATTCAGGGTTACGGTCTACACTCAACCTGCCGTTGGTGTTTATTGGGACTCCACTCCCGTTGACTATTTCCACTGAGATTTAAGAGGTATATATCAGTTTTGCGTTATTTACATGTGATTGCTCTTTGATATATACATTGATGTACTGTGTGTGCCAGCATACTGATCCAGGGATGGCACTGACACACAGAGGCTTGACTCGTTTTGAGTCGGGACGCTACAACTAGCTTGGGGGTGATGTTGTTTTCCTTAACAATAATTGTTTTGGATTATTCCACAAGTGCGCAACATTTTTCTTTTGCTGTTTGCAATTTTATTTTATCACATAAAAATTCAATTGGCTTTTGAAGTGGAATTTTGAATTGAGATTTGAATTTCAACTTGATCCTACCCTATTTAGCAAAATGATTTGAGGCTGATCATGGTTATTACTGTAGCTTAATTACAACCATTACTGTAGCACTTAATCCAGGGTGTCACAAAGAGGACTCCACTTATAGACATTAAGGATATTATAGTATAAATCTAGCCTGACTCCACCCTCCATAATGCATATATACTTTGAAAATTCCATAATATAGTCTATTCTATTCTTTCTCCTACAATTCTAGGCTATATATTCATACACATTTCTAACTATTGCAACCAAGCAGATTATCTGGAACCATGCATGAATTGAGCTAAGCTAAAAAAATACTATATTCCAAAACTAGTCAATTCAATGATGACCCTCCATGGATTCACTTATATAGGCTGCGGCTAATGTTGCAAAAATAAGAGCTTGAATACTGCTTGTAAATAATACAAGAAACATGACCGGTATAGGGATTACTAAGGGGATTGAATCTAGCTGATGCCTTCTCTTCTTAGGGCGATGTCGAGACAAGCCGTGCAGGCGATGTTGAGGTAACTTCCATTTCCTCTGACTCAGAATCCTTGCCTCTATTGAAAACAAGGCGGGTTGTTCAGAAAGTAAGCTTCTCTCACCCGGATGCTTATCTGGATCCCAATTTTGTTTTGAAGAAAACTCAGGACAAGTCAAGGCGTCAAACCCGGAGTGGGAATGGTGATCTTACTGCCGGCTTACCTGATAAGCCAGCCGCCCGCAAATGACCAACTGAGGTACTTAATGCTCCAATTCTTCAAAGAAAACTGACTTAATATGTCAACTATTAATCCTTATATTTCGGATTATCAGGAGTCGCCACCTTCATCGGGCGACTCAACTGCCTCCAAACTAGCACCCTTTATTATCAATCCCGGGTAAATTTCTCTTTTGTCATACTCTTGTTTAAGTAAGCTTTTGTCTCTGCTTACGCCTTATACCGCTCTCTTTATTTTGCAGGGCCAAGGCCAAGAAAAGGAAAGTTGACGGGTCATCCGCCGACCCTGAGGTCCCTGAGCCGGAGAATCCTGATTTTGCGGCTTCTGAAGTTCAAATTGATCAGTTTGTAAATCATCAGGAAACCCAAGCTGATTTACCCCCTCCTCCTGAGCCAGCAAGCACCAATGTGATTGATAATGAAGCTAATCAGGCGGACAATCTTAATCCGCCCAGTCCTCCAAAGACAATTGAAGATGCCCCTCGCGACAAAAATGAGGAGGTCACTATCACCGGGTTGGGTTACGCTGGTCCTGAGGTCTCCAGGGTGCTAGCAAAAATTATTGCTAAGGATGAAACAGTATTGCCTGAGAAAGGGAAAACCAAGCTGGAGCTTCCAAAGTATGAGAATTTAAGTGCTGAAGAGCTACATGCCGGCTATTTGGATCGCCTTGCTACGAGCCGAGAAATGGAAGTCGGCCTTGTTAGCATGATGAAGAACAAGTACGAGGTATGCTCCTCTTTGCCTTATATACCATATACCCTTACTTAGCCCGCAAGGGTCGGCTCATCTCTCTGAGATAAGTTGGGTCTTGTGAATATTGTGAATGATTCAACCTGTAGCCCCAAGGGCCGGCTCATCTTTCTGAGATGAGTCGGGTCTTGATAATTGTAGAGATTCGACCTGTAGCCCCCAAGGGCTGGCTCATCTTTCCGAGATGAGTCGGGTCTTGATAATTGTATGTAGATCCCAAGGGCCGGCTCATCTTCTTGAGATGAGTTGGGTCTTTTGTATATTTGAAGAATTGCTCTACATTAGCCCCCAAGTGCCAAGTATATTGCTTGCAATCTGTTTGGGACTTTGTTTTAACATTTTGCGCCATAACCAAGCTGTACCCTGCCGCCGGATCATGACCAATTAATATGGCAATTCTTTTTATTCAGGAAGCTCTGAAAACAGCCGAGTCAAATGCGGTTAGCTTAAGAAAAGATCTTGAAGCGGGGCAAACCACCCGAGCAGATGTTGAGGAAAAACTTCGATTCTCCTTGGTAGAATTGGAGAAGATCAAGGCAAGCTTTGAGAAGGAAAGGTAATCCCCCGAGGCTGAAAAAGCTGCTCTGCTGAAGCGTGCAAAGGATGCTGAGAGCCAGCTGAAGCCCATCACTGAAGAGCTATCCGGGTTGAAACGACACATTGCCCATATGACGCAGGCTATTTTTGGTAAGTATCTTGACGATTTCTTGCTTTCTTGAAATATGAATATAAATCGCCTGGCGACTCATGTATTGGTGCTACTTTGCAGGCTCCCAGACTAGCAACCTTTAGGATAATAGCCTGCTGATGTTGAAGGCTGTTTATTCATTGACAGAACAACTTTACGCTGGTAGTCATCTTGCAATCAAAGCAGTAATGGGGAATAAAGAGCCCGTAAGGCTTATCAAGGATGTGCTGAAGTGCCTCTCAACAATTCCAAAGCAGGTTCAAGAGCTGAAAAGATCAGCCGCCCGAGCCAGCTCAACATATTCTTTGAGTCGGGCCCTAGCTTACTCAGTGGATCTTGATCCGATAGAAATGGCAAAAGCCTTTCCTGAGTTTAAGGTCGACGGGTCAGATTTCACTGAAAGCGACTACACCTCTTGTGTCAAGACGGCTCGAGTGTTGTCCACCCAGCTGGTTTCCGAAATGAATCTGAAGAACTATCAGGCGGCTTACGATGCCAACCATTCACGGATTCCACCGCCAACCTTTGAGCCGGTGAATCTGACTCCTCAACGGCGTAAGCACATCTTTGCTCCTGATGTTGACCTGTCTCCCATCCTTGATGACGAAGCCATATTCCACGCTTTAACCCATTGCAATTGGGATGCGGATAATCTTCAGATACAAGAGCCAGAAGACCTAGTGGAGGATAACCCGGAGATGGCTCAAGCGAAGGATCTGTCTGCTGCTAACCCGGGTGGCATAGAAGGTGAGTTGCCAAAATGATGATATAATTTTTTTTAAGTCGCCAGCCAATTACCTCCATCGGAGGGGCCGAACCTGGGTAAACTCGACTCTCATTCCCGATCAACCCCTTTGAGTCGCCACCTAGTGGCGATGGCCTCACACCTAGGTCCTTTTTCGAGGACATCTGTCGTGACAAAACCACGACAGTGGAGGATAACCCCGAGACGGCTCAAGCGAAGGATTTGTCTGCTGCTAACCTAGATGGCACAGAAGGAAAGTTGCCAAAATGATGATATAATTTTTATAAGTCACCAGCCAGATGACCCGAGTGCCCAAGCGTGGGGCGGAACATTTTGTGGCTCCTTGAGCCTGTAATAGGAGTAGTTTGAAAACTGATCCCCAAACTTTGTCATGCCGTCGTGCATTATTGCATCCAGGAAACGTTTGTCCTTTTGGTTTTGATCCACCAAATTATAATTGTGCTGCTCTTTTTGTCTTGTCCTTAAATATTTGTTTGTTATGCTCAATAGGTCTTTGATAAAAACCAGAAAGGACAAGCCATAAAATAAGCCGTTAAGAGAACTTAGCTTTCAAAGCTCAAATCTTGAGTCCCCAATAATATTGAGGAAGACATGAATTTTGTGCTGGTCATTGTTTTGACTGCAGCTAACAACCCGGACGCTCATGTATGAGCCGGCAGTGAGAACAGGGCGTACTTGAAAGTATTATGTGGTGATAGCATATTTTTTATAACAATACGAAGTACTGTTAATAGGCCGGCCCAATGGGACTAGGCAAAAATAAACTGGCTTTCGAGGCTCAGAAATATAGACCAACTCTTCGGAACCGGCTTTTAGGGCTCCAATCATTTGATCCTGGTCATAATAAACCATGATGTGGATCGGGCAAAAGACATTTATTTGTTCCTGCATATGTTTATGACTTATCCCGGTCTGAAGACCGGCTTCCCGCAGAAATATGAATATGCAGGTAAGATGTAATGATGCGATGATGCAATGCAAATGATGTATGTATATGATACCAGAACATATAAAAATTGTCGGCTTTCGAGGCTCGACATAAAGACCGGCTTTCGAGGCTCGAGTCTTGCTTCAATGAAGTGGGTATGATAACCCAAGGTTTATCCTAGCTCTCTGTATGCCGGCTCTCACATGACTCAAGCCGGTGTTTTAACCTTGGCAAGTTCAGGGTCCAACAAGGATTGACCTGTCAAGAGTACACGGGGTCATCTGATCGGAGTCGCATCAAGCGTACAGGTAGGTTTAACCATATGTGGCATTTTTACCGGGTCAAGAGGGTGAGAAAGCTGAACTCGATGAGTTGGAAGCCCCCAAATGCCCAAAGTATTCTGGCGTTTCTTTGTCGGGACACAAAGGTGAGAAAGATGAACTTGATGAGTTGGAAGACCCCAAGTGCTCATTGTTTCGAAAAATAAAGACTCATGCTCATTTTGCAAGCTGAAACGACAAAAACCCCGAGTTTCGAGGGTGCCGGCTTTATTATATTCGAAACATAAAGAAGTATACACATAATCTGCATAGGGGGGAAATTACAAAAAGGGAGCCGCTGGCTCTAAGTATAATAAGGCCGCAGGTGTCCCAAGGCCGGCTTGTTTTCTTCTTTGGAGGCATAGAATTCTTCTTGTAGACTCTCCAAACAACATGCATTTTATTTAAGGGCTCAGGTACTAGTGGTACTGACCGTTGTTCAGCTGCTTGGGATTACTCTGGAATCCACCTTGGTTATTATGCTGATTGCCTTAGCCAGGATGTTGTCCATTGTCATTATTCCCCGGGTGCTGGAAACCTGCTCCTGAGCCACCGTGTGACCCGCCAGGACCGTGCTGACCCAGGTGTCCTCCACCACTGCCCCCTTGATTGTTTTGGAAAGCCTGGTTACATAATTCCTGCATGATGTAACAGTTTTCCCATGAGTGGGTAGCTGGCTTATCCTGGGTACTATGTTTGGGACACGACGCCTTAAGCGCTTCCTCATAGTTATGCGGTTTTTTCCCATTGTAAGCCCCTCCAGGGCGACCATTACGGCGCTGGTTTTTGAAACTAGTATTGGCGTTAGCAACAAAGTTTGACCCGCCATCCGGCTGCTTTCGCTTGTTACTGTTATTCTGAGCCCCCTGGCTACCACTGTGATTGTGCTGGCCTTTGCCACCTTCTCCTTTCTTGCCTTTGGTAGTCTTGTCCTCATCCGAACCAGGATCATTTGTACTATCTGACTCGGCGTATCTGGTAAGGACATCCATTAATTCGCCCATATCTTGCACCTTTCGCTTGAGCCGCCCGAGCTTCTGGACCAGTCGCTGGAAGTGACAGTTCTTTTCTAAGATTAGGACGGCTTGAGCCGCCGTAATGCTATCTGACGAGTGGATGATTTTTGCGACCCGTCGGGTCTAGTGATGACCTAACTCGTCCACGCGCTGAATGCAATGCTAAAGGTCCACTATCGTCATTGGTTTTTTACACGTCCCCAGAAAATTAATGATGAACCGTTCTTTCAGCTCTGCCCAAGTGTTGATGGAATTGGGCGGCAGATTCTTCAACCATGTCTGAGCCGGTACCTCCAGCATCATGGTTAAGTATGTTGGGGAACGTTGCATGGGAAACAAAAATTTTCCTACGCACACGCAAGATCTATCCATGGTGATGAGCATCTACGAGAGGGAGAGTGGATCTACATACCCTTGTAGATCGCTAAGCGGGAAGCGTTAAGAAACGCGGTTGATGTAGTCAAACGTCTTCGCGATCGAAATCGCAAGCCGTCCCGCGATCCCATCACGATCCGTCTCGCGGTCCATTCACGATCCGTCCCGCGATCCTGATCACGGTCCTTCCGATCTAGCGCCGAACGGACGGCACCTCCGCGTTCAGCACACGTATAGCTCGATGACGATCTCCGCCTTCTTGATCCAGCAAGAGGGAGCGGAGAGGTAGATGAGTTCTCCCGCATAGCGACGGCGCGGCGGCGATGGTGGTGGATCTATTCCGGCAGGGCTTCGCCTAAGCACCGCCGAAATTAGACTAGAGGAGAAAACGATCTAGAGGAAGTAGAGGGAGCACGTGGCAATTAGGGTTAGCTCTCCCCTCTTAATCCTCTAGTATATATAGCAGGGAGGGAGGGGAGGAGGCAGCCTCAAACCCTCAAAGGTTGGTCGAAATAGGAGGTGGAGGAGTCCTACTCCAATCCTACTAGGAGTAGGATCCCTCCTCTCCACTTGGAAACCCTTTCCACCTTTCCACCTTTGGGTTTTTCCCACCCCTAGCCGCATGGGCCTTAGTGGGGGGTTCAGACAGCCCACTAGGGGCTGGTTTGACTCCTCCCACAGCCCATGAGGTCCTTTGGGTCAAGACACCCCTCCCGATGGTCCCCCGGTACCCTCCCGGCACTCCCGGTACACTACCGAAATACCCGAAACTTTAACGGTGACCAAAACGGGACTTCCTATATATCAATATTAACCTCCGGACCATTCCGGACCTCCTCGTGACGTCCGGGATCTCATCCGGGACTCCGAACAACCTTCGGTCACCACCATACATAACTCTATACTACCGAAACGTCACCTAACCTTAAGTGTGCAGACCCTGCGGGTTCGAGAACTATGTAGACATGACCGAGACACCTCTACGGTCAATAACCAATAGCGGGACCTGGATGCCCATATTGGTTCCTACATATTCTACGAAGATCTTCATCAGTTGAATCTCTATGTCAAGGATTCAGTTAATCCCGTATGCTGTTCCCTTTGTTCTTCGGTATGTTACTTGCCCGAGATTCGATAGTCGGTATCTCTATACCTAGTTCAATCTCGTTACCGGCAAGTCTCTTTACTCGTTCCGTAATACAAGATCCCGTGGCTAACACTTTATTCACATTGTTTGCAAGGCTTATTGTGATGTTGTATTACCGAGTGGGCCCTGAGATACCTCTCCGTCACACGGAGTAATAAATCCCAGTCTTGATCCATGCCAGCTCAACAGACACCTTCGGAGATACCTGTAGAGCATCTTTATAGTCACCCAGTTACATTGTGATGTTTGATACACACAAGGTATTCCTCCGGTGTCAGTGAGTTGCATGATCTCATGGTCATAGGAATAAATACTTGACATGCAGAAAACAATAGCAATAAACTGTCACGATCATATGCTATGTTCATAGTTTGGGTCTTGTCCATCACATCATTCTCCTAATGATGTGATCCCGTTATCAAACGACATCTCATGTCTATGGTCAGGAAACCTTGACCATCTTTGATCAACGAGCTAGTCTATTAGAGGCATACTAGGGACACAGTGTTGTCTATGTACCCACACATGTATTTGAGTTTCCAATCAATACAATTATAGCATGGATAATAAACGATTATCACAAACAAGGAAATATAATAATAACCAATTTATTATTGCCTCTAGGGCATATTTCCAACAGTCACCCACTTGCACTAGAGTCAATAATCTAGTTGACATCATCATGTATTGTTATGAATCTAACACCCAATGAGTTCTGGGGTTTGATGTCTACTACGCAACCTTCTTCTTGTAGACTCGTGTTGGGCCTCCAAGCGCAGAGTTTTGTAGAACAGTAGCAAATTTCCCTCAAGTGGATGACCTGAGGTTTATCAATCCATGGGAGGCATAGGATGAAGATGGTCTCTCTCAAACAACCCTGCAACCAAATAACAAAGAGTCTCTTGTGTCCCCAACACACATAATACAATGGTAAATTGTATAGGTGCACTAGTTCGGCGAAGATATGGTGATACAAGTGTAATATGGATGGTAGATAAAGGTTTTTGTAATCTGAAAATATAAAAACAGCAAGGTAGCAAGTAACAAAAGTGAGCACAAACGGTATTGCAATGCTTGGAAACAAGGCCTAGGTTTCATACTTTCACTAGTGCAAGTTCTCTCAACAATACTGACATAGTTGAATCATATGTAAATCCCTCACGTGCGACAAAGAGTTCACTCCAAAGTCACAAATAGCGGAGAACAAACGAAGAAATTATTGTAGGGTACGAAACCACCTCAAAGTTATCTTTTCCGATCAATCTTATGAGCTATCCCTATAAGTGTCACGAACAACCCTAGAGTTCGTACTAAAATAACACCTTAAGATACACATCAACCAAAACCCTAATGTCACCTAGATACTCCAATGTCACCACGAGTACCCATGGGCTTGATTATATGATATGCATCACACAATTTCAGATTCATCATGTTCAATCCAACACAAAGAACTTCAAAGAGTGCCCCAAAGTTTCTACCGGAGAGTCAAGACGAAAACGTGTGCCAACCCCTATGCATAGATTCCCAAGGTCACGGAACCCGCAAGTTGATCACCAAAACATACATCAAGTGGATCAATAGAACATCCCATTGTCACCATGGATATCCCATCGCAAGACATACATCAAGTGTTCTCAAATCCTTAAAGACTCAATCCGATAAGAAAACTTCAAAGGGAAACTCAATTCATCACAAGAAGATATAGAGGGGAAACTCCATATGATTCATCTATATTAATAAAGCTCACGGTACATCAAGATCGTGCCATCTCAAGAACACGAGAGAGAGAGAGAGATCAAACACGTAGCTACTGGTACATACCCTCAGCCCCGAGGGTGAACTACTCCCTCCTCGCCATGGAGACCACCGGGATGACGAAGATGGCCTCCAGTGATGGTTTCCCCCTCCGGTAGGGTGCCAAAACGGGCTCCCGATTGTTTTTTCATGGCTACAGAGGCTTGCGGCGGCGGAACTCCCGATCTAGGTTTCTTTCTGGGGGTTTTGGTATTTATAGGAACTTTTGGCGTCGGTCTCACGTCAAGGGGGTGCTCGAGGAGTCCACAAGCTAGGAGCGCGCACCCTAGGGGGGGCGCCCTGCAGGCTTGTGGTGGCCTCGTGGCTCTTCTGGCCCAACTCCAATGCTTCGGGGGTCTCTTTTGGTCCATAAAAAATCACCGTAAATTTTTAGCCCATTCCGAGAACTTTTATTTCTGCACAAAAAACGACACCATGGTAGTTCTGCTGAAAACAGCGTCAGTCCGGGTTAGTTCTAATAAAATCATACCAAAATCATATAGAATTATTGTAAACATGGCATGAATACTTCATAAATTATAGATACGTTGGAGACGTATCAGGGTTCGATCATGCTTTGCATGTGAGAGAGGTCTTTAGTCAACGGGTCTGCGACATTCAGATCCGTGTGTACTTTGCAAATCTCTATGTCATACTGTAGACACTGCTACCACACTCCACTTGGAGCTATTCCAAATGGATGCTCCACTATACGTATCCGGATTGCTACTCAGAGTCATCCGGATTGGTGTTAAAGCTTGCATCGACGTAACCCTTTACGACGAACTCTTTATCACCTCCATAATCGAGAAATATTTCCTTAGTCCTCTAGTTACTAAGGATAATCTTGACCGATGTCCAGTGATCCACTCCTGGATCACTCTTGTACCCCTTGATAGACTCATGGCAAGGCACACACAGGTGCGGTACACAACATGGCATACTATACAGAGCCTATGGATAAGGCATAGGGGACGACCTTCGTCCTTTCTCTTTCTTCTGCCGTGGTCGAGCTTTGAGTCTCACTCAACTCCACACCTTACAAATCAGGCAAGAACTCTTTCTTTGACTGATCCATTTTGAACTCTTTCAAAATCTTGTCAAGGTATGTACTCATTGAAAGTTTTATCAGATGTCTTGATCTACCTCTATAGATCAAGATGCCCAATATTTAAGTAGCTTCATTCCAGGTTTTCCTTTGAAAAACTCCTCTTCAAATAACCCTTTATGCTTTCCAGAAATTCTACATCATTTCCGATCAACAATATGTCATCCACATATACTTATCAGAAATTCTATAGTGCTCCCACTCACTTTATTGTAAATACAAGTTTCTCATAAACTTTGTATAGACTCAAAAACTTTGATCACCTCATCAAAGCGTATATTCCAACTCTGAGATGCTTGCTCCAGTCCATAGAAGGATCGCTGGAGCTTGCTTATATTTTAGCGTCCTTAAAACTGACAAAACCTTCCGGTTGTATCACATACAACCTTTCCTCACGGATACCGTTAAGGAAACAATGTTTTGACATCCATCTGCCAGATTTCATAATCGAAAAATGCAGCAACTGCTAACATAATTCCAACAGACTTTAGCATCGCTACGGGTGAGAAAGTCTCATCGTAGTCAACTCCTTGAACTTGTGAAAAACCCTTTGCCACAAGTCGAGCTTTATAGACAGTGACATTACCGTCTGCGTCCGTCTTCCTTTTAAAGATCCATTTGTTCTGAATGGCCTTTCACCCTTCAGGTAATACTTCCAAAGCCCATACTTTGGTTTCTTACATGGATCCCATCTCAGATTGCATGGCCTCTAACCATTTCTTGGAATCCGGGCCCATCATCGCTTCTCCATAGCTCGTAGGTTCATCGTTGTCCAACAACATGACCTCTAAGACAGGGTTGTCGTACCACTCAGGAGCAGTACGCGTCCTTATCGACCTACGAGGTTCGATAGTAACTTGGTCCGAAGCTTCATGATCATCATCATTAACTTCCTCTTCAACTAACGTAGGCTCCACAAAAACAACTTTTTGCGCTGCGCTACTCTCTGGTTGAAACAAAGGTTCAACAACCTCATCAAGTTCTATCTTCCTCCCACTCAATTCTTTCGAGAGAAACTATTTCTCGAGAAATGACCCGTTTTAGCAACAAACACTTTGTGCTTGGATCTAAGATAGAAGGTTTACCCAACTGTTACGTTAGGGTATTCTATGAAGATGCATTTGTCCGCTTTGGGTTCGAGCTCATTAGGTGAAAACCCTTATTCACATAAGCGTCACAGCCCCAAACATTAAGAAATGACAGCTTATGTTTCCGCCAAACCAAAATTTATACGGTGTCATCTCAACGGACTTAGATGGTGCCCCTTTTAAAGTGAATGTAGTTGTCTCTAATGCATAACCCCAAAACGATAGTGGCAAATCGATAAGAGATATCATAGTTCGCACCATATCCAATAGAGCACGACTACGACGTTCGGACACACCATCACACTATGGTGTTCCAGGTGGCGTGAGTTGTGAAACAACTTCCACATTGTCTTAAGTTGTATACCAAACTCATAATTCAGATATTCACCTCCACGATCATATCGTAGACATTTTATCCTCTTGTCACGATGTTCTCAAACTTCACTCTGAATTTGCTTGAACTTTTCAAACGATTCAGACTTGTGTTTCATTAAGTAAATATACCCTATATTTACTCAAATCATCAATGAAGGTAAGAAAATAACGATATCCACCGCACACTACAACACTCATTGGACCGTATACATCAACATGTATCATTTCCAATAAGTCACTTGCCCGCTCCATCAAGCCGGAAAATGGGTCTTTAGTCATCTTGCCCATGAGGCATGGTCTGCATGTCTCAACCGATTCAAAATCAAAAGAGTCCAAAGATCCATCAGCATGGAGTTTCTTCATGCGCTTTATACCAATATGACTTTTAGCGGCAGTGCCACAAGTATGTGGTACTATCATTATTAACTTTGTATCTTTTGGCATCAATATTATGAACATGTGTATCACTACGATCAAGATTCAATAAACCATTCTCATTGGGTGCATGACCATTGAAGGTTTTATTCATGTAAACAGAATAACCATTATTCTCTAACTTAAATGAATAACTGTATTGCAATAAACATGATCTAATCACCTTTATGCTCAACGCAAACACCAAATAACATCTATTTAGGTTCATCACTAATCCCTAAGGTAGAGAGAGCGTGCGATGGTGATCACATCAACCTTGGAAACACTTCCAACACTCATCGTCACCTCACCCTTAGCTCGCCTCCGTTTATTCCGTAGCTTTTATTTCGAGTTACTAACATTTAGAAACCGAACCGGTATCTAATACCCAGGTGCTACTAGGAGTACTAGTAAGGTACACATCTATAACACGTATATCAAATATACTTCTGTCGACGTTGCCAGCCTTCTAATCTACCAAGTATCTAGGGCAGTTCCGCTTCAGCGACCGTTCTCCTCATAATAGAAGCACTCAGTCTCGGGTTTGGGTTCAACCTTGGGTTTCTTTACTGGAGCAGCATCTGGCTTGCCATCCATGAAGTATCCCTCCTTGCCCTTGCCCTTCTCGAAACTAGTGGTTTTACTAACCATCAACACTTGATGCTCCTTCTTGATTTCTACCTTCGCGGTGTCATACATCGTGAATAGCTCAGGGATCATTATTTCCATCCCTGGCATTTTATAGTTCATCATGAAGCTCTAGTAGCTTAGTGACAGTGACTTGGAGAACTATATCAATCACTATCTTATCTGGAAGATCAACTCCCACTCGATTCAAGCGATTGTAGTACCCAGACAATCTGAGCACATGCTCACCGATTGAGCTATTCTCCTTCATCTTGCAGGAAAAGAATCTTGTTGGAGGTCTCATACCTCTCAACACGGGCACGAGCCTGAGATCCCAATTTCAGCTCTTAGAACATCTCATATGTTCTGTGACGTTCAAAACGTTTTGGAGCCTCAATTCTAAGCCGTAATGCATGACGCACTGAACTATCAAGTAGTCATCAGAACGTGCCTGTCAGATATAAGCCTTTTGTGGAGCAATGAGGACAATCCTCAGATCATGGACCCAGTCCACATTATTGCTACCATCATCTTTCAACTCTATTTCTCTAGGAACATATAAAAAATTGAAGGGAGCTACAGTGCGAGCTAGTAATCTACAACATAATTTGCAAAGACATTTTGACTATGTTCATGATAATGAGTTTAGTTAATCATATTACTTAAAACCTCCCACTCAAATTAACATCCCTCCGGTCATTCGAGTGTCACATGATCCAAATCCACCAACTCAAGTCCGATCATCATGTGAGTTGAGGTGGTTTCAATGGTGAACATCTTCATGTTGATCATATCTACTATATGACTCATGTTCGACCTTTCGGTCTCTTGTGTTGCGAGGCCATGTCTGTACATGCTAGGCTCGTCAAGTTTAACCCGAGTGTTCCGCACGTGCAACACTGGCTTGCACCCGTTGTATGCGAACGTAGAGTCTATCACACCCGATCATCACGTGGTGTCTCGAAACGACAAACTTTCGCAACGGTGCACACTCGGGGAGAACACAATTTTATCTTGAAATTTAAGTGAGGGATCACCTTATAATGCTACCTTCGTCCTAAGCAAAATAAGATGCTTAAAAGGATTAACATCACATGCAAATCATAAGTGACATGATATGGCCATGAACTTGTGCTTTTGATCTGCATCTCCAAAGCACCGGCATGATATCCATCGTCACCGGCATAACACCATGATCTCCATCATCTTGATCTCCATCAATGTGTCACCATGAGGTTGTCGCGCCGACTGTTGCTTCCACGACTATTGCTAACTCATAGCGATAAAGTAAAGCAAAAATGGCGAAAATAATTAAAGACAACCCCTATGGCTCCTGCAGGTTGCCGTACTCATCGACATGCAAGTCGTGATAGTCTATACAATACATGATCATCTCATACATCACATATATCTCATCATGTAATTAGCCATATCACATCACAACATACCCTGCAAAAACAAGTTAGACGTCCTCTAATTGTTGTTGCATGTTTTACGTGGCCGCTATGGGTATCTAGCAAGAACAATTCTTACCTACACAAAAACCACAATGGTGATACGCAAATTGCTATTCAACCTTCTCAAGGACCGCCTTTGTCGAATCCGATCCAACTAAAGTGGGAGAAACAGACACCCGCCGGCCATCTTTATGCAACGAAGTTACATGTCAGTTGATGGAACCGGTCTCTCATAAGCGTACGAGTAATGTTGGTCTGGGCCGCTTCATCCCACAATACCGCCGAATCAAGAAAAGACCAAGGGAGGAAGCAATCTGAATATCAACGCCCACAAACTCCTTTGTGTTCTACTCGATATCTCATCTACACATATACCTAGCTCATGATGCCACTGTTGGGGAACGTTGCATGGGAAACAAAAAATTTCCTACGCACACGCAAGATCTATCCATGGTGATGAGCATCTACGAGAGGGAGAGTGGATCTACATACCCTTGTAGATCGCTAAGCGGGAAGCGTTAACAAACACGGTTGATGTAGTCGAACGTCTTCGCGATCGAAATCGCAAGCCGTCCCGCGATCCCATCACGATCCGTCTCGCGATCCAATCACGATCCGTCCCGCGATCCTGATCACGGTCCTTCCGATCTAGCGCCGAACGGACGGCACATCCGCGTTGAGCACACGTACAGCTCGATGACGATCTCCACCTTCTTGATCCAGCAAGAGGGAGCGGAGAGGTAGTTGAGTTCTCCAGCAGCGCGACGGCGCGGCGGCGTTGGTGGTGGAACTATTCCGGCAGGGCTTCGCCTAAGCACCGCCGAAAATAGACTAGAGGAGAAAACGATCTAGAAGAAGTAGAGGGAGCACGTGGCAATTAGGGTTAGCTCTCCCCTCTAAATCCTCTAGTATATATAGGAGGGAGGGAGGGGAGGAGGCAGCCTCAAACCCTCAAAGGTTGGCCGAAATAGGAGGTGGAGGAGTCCTACTCCAATCCTACTAGGAGTAGGATTCCTCCTCTCCACTTGGAAACCCTTTCCACCTTTCCACCTTTGGGTTTTTCCCACCCCTAGCTGCATGGGCCTTAGTGGGGGGTTCGGACAGCCCACTAGGGGCTGGTTTGACTCCTCCCACAGCCCATGAGGTCCTTTGGGTCAAGACACCCCTCCCGATGGTCCCCCGGTACCCTCCCGGCACTCCCGGTACACTACCGAAATACCCGAAACTTTACCGGTGACCAAAACAGGACTTCCTATATATCAATATTTACCTCCGGACCTTTCCGGGGCTCCTCGTGACGTCCGGGATCTCATCCGGGACTCCGAACAACCTTCGGTCAGCACCATACATAACTCTATACTACCGAAACGTCACCTGACCTTAAGTGTGCAGACCCTGCGGGTTCGAGAACTATGTAGACATGACCGAGACACCTCTACGGTCAATAACCAATAGCGGGACCTGGATGCCCATATGGTTCCTACATATTCTACGAAGATCTTCATCGGTTGAACCTCTATGTCAAGGATTCAGTTAATCCCGTATGCTGTTCCCTTTGTTCTACGGTATGTTACTTGCCCGAGATTCGATCATTGGTATCTCTATACCTAGTTCAATCTCGTTACCGGCAAGTCTCTTTACTCGTTCCGTAATACAAGATCCCGTGGCTAACACTTTAGTCACATTGCTTGCAAGGCTTATTGTGATGTTGTATTACCGAGTGGGCCCTGAGATACCTCTCCGTCACATGGAGTAACAAATCCCAGTCTTGATCCATGCCAGCTCAACAGACACCTTCGGAGATACCTGTAGAGCATCTTTATAGTCACCCAGTTACGTTGTGATGTTTGATACACACAATGTATTCCTCCAGTGTCAGTGAGTTGCATGATCTCATGGTCATAGGAATAAATACTTGACATGCAGAAAACAATAGCAATAAACTGACACGATCATATGCTATGTTCATAGTTTGGGTCTTGTCCATCACATCATTCTCCTAATGATGTGAGCCCGTTATCAAATGACATCTCATGTCTATGGTCAGGAAACCTTGACCATCTTTGATCAACGAGCTAGTCTATTAGAGGCATACTAGGGACACAGTGTTGTCTATGTACCCACACATGTATTTGAGTTTCCAATCAATACAATTATAGCATGGATAATAAACGATTATCACGAACAAGGAAATATAATAATAACCAATTTATTATTGCCTCTAGGGCATATTTACAACAAAGTATTTGGCACATACAGCGTCGCTGACGTCTAGCATATCCATTGCCAACTCGTAGCTTTCAATCCAGGCCACCAGCTCAAGATCGGCCGTGTAATTTGGCACTTTGCGAAGCCCCTTGAAGTCCTTAGGCATACGCTCAACATGGAGGGTTGGTGACAAGCAAGGTATTCCAATCGTCCTACTGTTTTTTCCAGCCCCTAAAGACGCCAGTTGAGGATGAAGCTATTGAAACGCGCTTGCCGCTGCTTTCGCCTCTGCCTGTCGTGCGCCTCTGGACGCATCAACAACCGCCTGGGCGTCTGATGGCACAGGCCGGGTCGGGGAGGCCTGAGGCTGTTGCCTGCGCCCACTGCTAGAAACAGCTGGAGATTCCACGTGGTGACTCTTGCTGGCGTACGGAGTGGAGTGCATCCGATCGCGGCTATAAGAATATTGCGCCTGCTGTACTACCGCCGTTTTTAGCATCTCAATGGCATTTCTAGCCTCAATCTCAACGGGGGTGTTGCCATGTATAGGTAGCGCTTCCAAATTCCGGGTCGCCGCTAACATGTTGTCAACAAGGTTGGAGAAGTGACCCCGTGGGGTCTGAAAACGTCGAGGCGGGGAGTGAGCCGGCGGTGGCTGGGATGGTTCGTCTCATTGATTCCCGGGCAACTGTCCAACTCCCAGTGTCTGTTGTGGGGTAGTAAAAAGTTTTTGCGGCTCAAGGTTCATTGGCAGCCCACGGTGGCGCCTTCTCTCGTAAACCGCCTCAGATGCATCTCTCTGAAGCCCTAACCGCCAAGCCTCAGCCTTAAGGCACTCCGTCTCGTTATGTATATGAGCTTGTAACTCTACCATCCGAGCATTCTCAGCATCAATTTCCTTCTGCACCTCAGTTATCTGGCCACGAAGTTTAGCTAACTCCGTGTTACGCTCTTCCTGATTTTCCGCAGTGACAAGGGTCTCTACGAGTTTCACCATCTCCGCCATTAGATCGGCCATGGCCTGAGCCGGCATCTTGCCTGACCCGCCGAAACCACTCGCTATTCCAACTATGGATGGATTAGGAGCCGCCGCAGTTCCTGCCATATAGACAGTGACTTGACGAGGCGATTCATGATATTCCTCGGGGGTTTCAGTCTCCAACGAGCCCCCAAGTCTGCCATCATAGAGAGGACAGATCGACTCGGTATCTCCTATGGATGACTTGCCATCTGAGTTGACGAGGGTGTTTCCACTGGAGGCTGGCTCATCCAAGAGACTAACTCCTTGGGTGAAGCCGACGAAGACGTGGCGACGGCCGGCGTGATGCCGGCCGGGTTGGGTGCGCCAAGCTGGCTCGTCGATGTCGGTGTAGATGTCCGACTCAGGAGACAAAACTCCAATCTTGCCAAGGCAAACCCGGGGCCCGTGCTCAATTAAGTCAGCCTCGGGTCCCCAGCCTGAATTGTCGATGTAGATCTTGTTGCGGTGGCTCTTGGCCATCTGTTCCACCGCAAATCTCCCAAACCCTGGAAGGGTTTCCTTCGAGAACTCAACTCCACCGGGCGAGTGCCCCATGGTGAGCGCCAACTGTCGTGGTTTTTTCACGGCCGATGTCCTCGAAAAAGGACTTAGGTGTGAGGCCAGCGCCGCTAGGTGGCGACTCAAAGGGGTTGATCGGGAATGAGAGACGAGTTTACCCAGGTTCGGCCTCTCCAATGGAGGTAATAGCGTATGTCCAGCTTTTTGTGTATTGATGATGATGATCTCAATTACAAGGGTGCGGAATCGCTAACCTAGCTTCCGCGGGATTGTGGCTTAATCTTTCGGTCCTAGGGACTCGCCTTTATATATAGGTTGAGACCCTAGGTTTTACAACAAAGTCTGAGTCGCATTGCAACTCGTAACCTATCAGGTATCTAACACGCCTTGTCTCTCAAGCAAGGAATCTTCCGGCGTCTCCTGCCTTGTGGGTCATGAGTCGCCGTCCTTAGGTGTTGGGCCGCCCGGCGACTTAGTTGGCAACCGCCTCGTTTGCCTTGTCTTCACGGCATGACCCATCTTGAGTTTGATTCTACAGCCGCCAATATATTGACTCGGCCCAATAGGGCTAGTTACACCGCGGGGTTATATCCCCGACAGGTCTTGATCTTGAAACATGTGATGTGGTATGAAATATCTTGGGCCAATCCTCATATATGGCTTACGCCAGAAGCTTCGTCGGCTATAGTCCACCGTCGACGCGTCAACCACACAGTCATACTTGCTCCCCAAGACCACTATACTGTTCAAACATCACCGGTGAAAGATGGGGACATGGATCCGCGTCATGAAGGCAACTTGGCGACCCACTCTGGCCCGAGCGCGGCCGCATCAGCCATGAACGTGCTCACAACATCAATGAGCCTGGCTGCAATCTCTGACAGGGCGGCTGCAGCCGCTGATAGGGCAGATGCTGCAGCTGAGATGGCGGCAGCAACATCCGCAACCAGAATAGCAAATGGCGAGAACGGCACAACAACTGTCCCTTCCTTGGCGGCTGCCTTAGCCCTGATGGAGGTTGCCCATGCTTATGTCGAGGCCGCCCACGTCCATCTCGTGTTGGTCACCGCACAAATAGTAGCGGCCTTCTCCGGCACCGTTCGGCAACCTACGTCCGAAGAGTTGGCAATCGCCGAGAGCGCTCGGGCAACCGTCCATTCGCCGGGAGCCTCCCTAGCCGAGATGGAGGCCGTCAACGACCGGACCGTGGCCGCCCACACCTAGTTCATTGTGGCCTTTTCCAAAGAGATGGCGAACGCAGACTGCGAGATGCTTGCGAAGTATGTGGCGATGGATGCCATGGAGCCCCTTCCTTTGGAGGTCGTCCAGAGCGAGCTGGTCATGGAGGATGCGGCGGAGATCGACGAGCGTCAGGCAGAACATTAGTTTGTGTTTAGAGAGCCGGTGTTTTGTTAGAGTAATGTTTAGGTCAACCAGCTCTGTTTAATTGCTCGATTAAGTAAGTGCGGGTTGTGGTGTAGGATCTTTTGTGTAGTACCCAAATTAGCAATTGATGTTAAATTATGCGACGACGTGGATGACAATTGAACTAAGGAAATTCAGACCAAAATATGCCTCCATATCCGCATTAAATCTTCCAATTAAAAATGAAATTCAAGTTCATCACACACAAATTATTGGCATGAACCGTGTTCAATGTAGTGCCCAATCTTACGTTGGAAGCTTGTAGAGAAATATTTGCACGTTGAACCTCATCACACATGGGGTATAGCATAGACTTTTTTTGTGATGTTTAGTATCGCAAACTATTTTGAATAATTTGCACCTGCAAGTTCATCACTCACGGGGTATAGCACATGCTTCATTTGTGATGGTTAGATATCGCAAACAGTTCTGAATAATTTGCATGTTCAAGCTCATCACACACAGGTTAAAGTACATGATTCGTTTGTGATGTTTAGACATCACACCAGTTCTGAATAAGGGATTGTGTCCGATGATACTTTCTATGCCAGTTTTTCACTACACCGAACGAAAATTTTGGTCTACCGCGGAAATATCTACCTCCCTCACCCCCGGTTCCAATCAAAAGCCACATTTCCCCTTTTTCCTATCCAATCTTACTTCGGAAGCTTGGAGATAAAAAAATTGCACTTTCAAGCACATCACACATGGTGTATAGCATATGCTTCGTTTGTGATGTTTCAATATCGCAAATTATTCTGAATAATTTGCACCTTCAAGCTCATCACACATGAGGTATAACACATGCTTCATTTGTGATGTTTACATATCACAAATACTTCTGAATAATTTACATGTTCAAGCTCATCACACACGGGGTGAAGTACAGGTTTCATTTGTGATGTTTAGATACCGCACAAAGTTCTGAATAAGGGATTGTGTCCGATGATACTTTTCGCACCAGTTTTTTGCTACACTGAACGAAAATTTTGGGCTACCGTGGAAATATCTACCTCCCTCACCCCTCGGTACCAATCAAAAGCTACATTTCCCCTTTTCCTCTTTCCTTTCCTAGTTCAAACCTTCACTGCTTGCTTGCAGCGCCACCTCCTCGTTGGCGACGCTCCTACCTATTGCTCGGCCTCGTCCGTCTAGTCAGGTAATCTACATCTCCTCAATTCCCCCTCTCTCCCACCCCTCCTCCTCCATCCCACATGACCCGACCGCCGGCACAACACCTTCCACCCAAATCACCGTCCCATCCTCCAAATATTCGCCGCCGAAAGCCATGGTGCACGCAATATAGCCAGGATCTCAAGGAGCATTTGGCAGCGGGTAAGCAAATCGTGGCTGCACGCGCGGATGATGCAGCGATGGCTGCCATGTGTGCCGACCCCCAGATCTTGGAGGAGCACCTCACCGTTGAGGCCACCGTCGATGCCTCGCACACGGACGCCGCCACGCGGTTGGCTGCTATAAATGACAACTCGTGGTCTATTCTCGAGGGCATTGCTGGTGCGTTCGACGAAGGCTACAATGTGTTTTCTCAGCATGCATATGCTTACCTCAACTCTAGAGCTGACATGCTGGTGCCAAGGCAGGATAAGGCCACTCACCACTACGAGGGGTGCACCCACGGTGTGGAGGGCCCTCCCTCTTCCAAGTTGAAGGATCCTATCGTCATCGATATCTCTGACGATGAGGAATAGCTTGTTTTTCTTAGCTTTATCACAAAGGACCTATGTTCAGCTAGCTATGCCTGTTAAGCATGTTTGGTTTACCTTTTGCATGTGCTGCTCCTGCCTTTCATTTAGAAATCCAGTGAAATGTCCAATGTAATGCTACTTGCAATCTAACCTTCTCGTATGTTCTATTGTGCAATGTGGTGCTTAGTTAACTATTTCGTTCATTTGTTGTGGTGATCATTTAAGTATTTAGTTCAATTCCGCAATGTGATGTTGGATTGTTGTTGGTACAATTTTGTATTGTTATGCATGTGAGAAATAAATCAAATTTAGATGTACTAAATTCATGCGAAACATATACAATTGCTATATTTCCTATTTCTTAGCATGCTTGCTTTAGATAACTGGCTTTTCCATGTGGCTCAAATTAATCTGTTGGATCTGCAATGTGTTTATTTTACATTAACATATTTCACTGATAGTATGCCAAATATCACTTATAACCTAATCAATATCTATCTTAAATATGTTACAGGGGGAAACAATGGGAGACACTGAAGTTTACCATCGAGGTTTGCACATTCATGGTCGTTTCGCTAATAGCACATTACTGTGCAATTGCAGAACCATTCTATTATTAAGGGTTTTAATAATTTGTTCTTGCACATGTAGGTCCCGCTGTAAGATGTTTAGTCCAACTATTCGACCCTTTTTCATGTGGAGAAATGAGGTGTCCTTGAATATCAGTCAAATCATGAAACTCGGAAAGATTGTAAAGATAAAGAAAGTAGCTACGAAAAACAACAAGATGTTTCTCTCCACAATTAAGAAGACATAAGTCAACTATGGGATGGTACCATCTCACCTTGTCCTTTTCCCTTTGCGTCATTTCAAATTTTTGAAAAGATATTTATGCATATGTTTGTTTTCAGTCCTTTTCAAGGCAGTTCATCGATGATTATGTCTCAAACCACCTGTATGGTAAAGAGGCAAGGAAGGTATTCATACAACACCCACGGTATAATCTTGAAGTCTTCCTAAAGAGGACGAAGGATGGGCGAGCAATCATCCACATGCACTGGCCCAAAGTTGCGAGGACCTTCAACATCATTGAAGGCTCAATATTCGCCTTCCACTTCAACAGTTTTCTAGACGAGACTCGTGTGTTTATTTACCATCTATGATGATACTTAATTTCCAAAGGTTTTAGATGCTGCATTTGAAACTTTGTCATGTTGTGCAAGTGGGTAACTAGGTAGTATATGCATATATGATGTTGTACCCTGATGTAATACAATCATGAAATCCTGGTTGCCGTAATACGAATAAGAAATATATTGTGTGCTTCATATAAAATGTTAATTTGATTACTAAATGGATTATAAATAATAGAGCAATTAGGTTGATTATTAGGGTTACTATTGCAGACGGTTTCTAAAACAACACCATGGGCGATGACCTCCACAAATCCACACGGTTTCTAGAAAGTTGGTGTGTTGGATCAGTGAACAATCACACATGACTTCCGGTCGACAACTGTGTGCGTTAGGCCTTCCTATCACAAACATTTTCACATAACAAGTGTGTGTGATGGACAGCCCAATGCCAAACAGTTTCTTCTAGGCACCATGAGTGATGTATTGAATAATGCAATTGACAGATTATAACTATCATATGTGATGGCCAGCCCTATCACAAACGATGTTATGCAGAAAATTGTGTGTGATGTGTAATATGAATGGAGACGTATCTTTGGGATTCCCTGGGTGGGATGCTAAGCACATCTCAAACAACTTCTGCAATATGTCTGTTTGTGATTGTCCTCCCAATTGCAGACGTTCTATTTGTTCCTGGAGGGTGTGACCAGATGGAGGCATCACCGACGATTTATGTGTGTCGTGTGGGATTGTCCCCCCTAATGCCCACACAGGCAAGGTGACGGTTCAAAACTACGTCACGAAAAGGGGGTAAAACCGTTTGTATAGGACGCAGTTGCACTAGTGAGAGGCCCTCCGTGATTGATCCCCCCTCTGGCAGGGCACCGGAACAGGGCTCCAGATGGGCACACGGCGTAACAGAGACTTGCGGCGGCAGAAAAAGTGTTTCGGGAAGTTCTCTAGGTTTTTTGCGATTAATAAGAATTTATAGGTCAGAGAACAACGCCAGAGGGCCGGGGAGGTGGCCCCAAGCCATCAGGGCGCGGCCATCCCCCTGGGCATGCCCTGTTGGCTTGGGAGCACCTCGTGTGGCCCCCCGGTCTCCCTCCGAAGCTTCCAGGTCCTTATTTTGCCCATAAAAAGTCGTCAAAAAGTTTCAGGGTATTTGGACTTCGTTTGGTATGGTATTCCTGAAAAGCCAAAAACATGCAGAAAACAACAAGTGTCACTTGGCACTGGGTTAATATGCTATTGCTAAAAAATAATACGAATTAGCAAATAAATGCCCAAAAAGTATCCTAGAATGATAATATTATAGCATGGAACAATAAAAAATTATAGATACGTTGGAGACGTATCAAAGAATATGACGCAATCGTACCCAGGTTCACGGCCCTCCGCTGGAGGTAAAACACCTAGTCCTACTTGAGTGACTATGTATGAACACAGTACAGGTTGCTCCATGAGTTGTTCGTGAGGAGGAAGAAGGAGGTCTCGCTGCCTACCTCGCTGCCTCGTATGTGTGGGTGTGAGTAAGAAAAGGGTCGGCCTTTTCTCAGGGGGCCGATAGAATAAAATATGGGGGATAGAAGGGGCATGGGCCCCGGCTGCCAGCCTCTCTGGCCGGCTGTGGGGCCCGCCCGATGCCAGGTCTTGTTGGGCGCGACGCCCGCCGGCTGCCCGTCACTGTGGCCAGTACATGCCGGCGTCAGGGAGTTGGTGGCGCACACCTGCTACTGGGTCGGACTGCCCGGTTAAGGTCAGCGGTACCGGCGGCCATGTAGACATGTCTTACCCCATCAAGGGGTCCTGTAGCTAGGCTTTGCCCCATCATGGGGTCCTCTAGCCACACTTTGCCTCGTCGGGGGGGGGGGGGGGTCCTCGCGTGTCGTCGTACGTTGGTATGGGTGGATGGGACGGGCACTGACCCACCGGCTACCGCCATAGCCGATTGGTCGAGCCGAGCCATGCCCAGCCGGCCTCTTGTTGGGGTCGGGCCCGGGCCTCCGTTTGGCCGGTCCACGGGGGCAGCCGGCCGGGCGGCCAGACGACCAAGGAGGGCAGGCGGCCCCGAATGTTTCGGAGTGCAGACACATCTGCTTTAGCATACCCAGGGGTCATATCCCCATCAACTGTACTATGAGAACATCTTCTTGTTTCCAGTTCTAGTGTGCCTAGAGTGCTAACCTACTTGTGTTAGTGCATCTAGTGCCCCTTGGTGATTTTGGTGTATTGAAGACTTATAGGTTAAGAGACTAATGCGTTTGTAAGTATACACATGCTCTATAAGTCGCTGAGGAGTTTGATACATTCGGAGATTATCGACCCCTAAAAATGTATGTCTTCAACTGAAGACTTTGGTGAAGACTTTGGTGAAGACTTTGGTGAAGACTTTGCTGAAGACTTTGGTATTCCCTGAAGACTTTGAAAAAGAAGAAGTTGGTGTGACCTTGAAGATATGAACGAGGACTATGAAGCGTGAAGACTTTTGTTTTCGTAGTTTCATTTCCTTTCTTTGAGTCATAGGAAACACCGTACTGTTAAAGGGGGCCGAGGTAATACTAAGGAAAATTTCCAACTGATGCTCAACTCAAAAGCCTCAACCTATCCAATCCTTTGAGTGAAGCCTTTGGAAATCTCTTGCAGTTCAGTCAAGTTCTTCAGTGACAGAGACGATGATCTTCTGGTCTCTGAGGAAATTGGTCTGACTGAGGAGTTAGGATTTCGCCAGTGCGAATTGCCTACAAGTGAGGAATATGATAAGCCTGAGGACTTTCATATTCCGAAATTCCGACCGTTGATGTGCTAAGTGCCAGCTGTCCCCAATCATCCTATCCACATAACAGTCATATCATTGCGGGAATTTTTGTCTTATCATGTCGGGTTTCACCCTGGCTATAAATAGCCACCCCCACAACCACTAGCTGGTTGGCTGCTCCGAGAGAGAACTGACACTTGTCATTTGAGAGCATCCCATTCCTCGAGGACTTTGAGAGAAAATCATCAGTGAGGAAAAACCCCAAACCAAACCACCAAACCCAAAGTGATTGAGCATCACTGAAGAAATTGTTCCTGTGTGGAACCGACGCTTGTTACCTTTGAAGACTGTGTATCTTCCAGATGGTTAGGCGTCATGGTCTAGTGCATCCTGCAGTCAATTGGGATCACGAAGTGACCTTGGTCTAGAGCATCCAGCAGTCAATTGTGGATCGCCGGGTGACCAGTTTGTGAGGGTTTTGGAAGTCTACCCTGAAGACTTACCACGAGTGTTGGGCGAGGTCTGTGTGACCTTAGCTCAAGGAGAATACGGTAAGGACTGTGTGTCCTGGGACTGTGTGTCTTCTGGTTTAAATACCAGGACGCTCCAAACCAGACGTATGACTGTCACAGCAGTTGGAACTGGGTCATCAAATCATTGTCTTCATCAAGCTACCTGGTTCTATTTCCTCAACCCTTTAATTTCCTCGTATACTTGTTGATGAAATTGATCGTTACTATTTGAAGAATTTGACTGACGACTTTCTCAATTTCCTCACCTCAAATTCTTCAAGCTACCTTGTTCCTCACCTGCTTATCCTGTATCACGCCATCTGTAATCTGTGCATGCTTTATTTCATCATGATGACTATGCGATCGCTATGCTTCGTATGCACTTGAGTACTTATTCCGCTGCTAGTTATTCATCACATTTCAAATTCCTCAAGTTGAAATTCGTCAGTGATGAACTTGTAAAAATCGCCTATTCACCCCCCCCTCTAGTCGATATAACGCACTTTCAATTGGTATCAGAGAAAGGTACTCCCTTGTTCTGTGTGATTTTGGTTTAACCACCTGGAGTTCTAGTTATGTCGACTGCAGGTATGATCAAGGTTTCCGCAGGCTGTCCTACCTTTGATGGGACGGACTACCCCTACTGGAAGAACAAGATGCGCATTCATCTTGAAGCTATTGACAACGATCTCTGGTATGTTGTGGAAAATGGTGTTCCCCACACATCTCCGACTGTTACTGCTGCTGATGCGAAGAAATTCAAGCAACTCGATTCTCAAGCGAAGAATATCATCTATGGCCATCTGAGCAAAGGTCAGTATGGCAGAGTGAGTGCTTTGGAGACTGCTAAGCTTATCTGGGATAGGCTGTCCAAAGTCAATGAAGGTGTTTCCACTCAACGTGACTCCCATGTTGATGTGCTTCGCAATCTCTCCAATCGCTTCAAAAGACTCGACAATGAAAATGTTCAGCAAACTTTTGATCGTCTCACTGATATCTCCAACGAGCTTCAAGCTCTGGGTGCCACTGACATCACCGACCATGAGGTGGTGAAGAAACTGCTAAGATCTCCTGATTCCTCATTCGTTACTCTGGCTTTGATGATTGAAGAACGTGGAGACTACAAGTCACTTGATCCAGCTGATATACTTGAGAGACTCAATACTCATGAATTCCAACAAGCTGAGAAGAGAGACCTCTACGGACCAAGCTATGGAAGATCTCGTGCTCTGAAGGCAAAAGCAATCTCCACATCCGAAGACGAAGATTCTGATAGCAGCCTTGGTGATCCTGAAGAACTGAGTCAGGAGCTGGCAATGCTTGTGAGAAAATTCCAGAAGTTCTCAAGGAGAGGCCGATTTGTAAAGTCATCAAAAAGTGGTTTGAGAAAGTCAGATTCCTCAAGCGACTACAAGAAGAGAACTTGTCACAAATGCAAGAAGTTTGGTCATTTTATCTCTGACTGTCCTCTCTGGGAAAAAGAATCAAAGAAGAAGAAATACAAGGACTACAGTTCTGATGACTCGAAGAAAAAGAAGAAATCTTCAAAGTCCTCAACTTCAAAGTCCTCATCTTCAAAGTCCTCATCGCACAAGAAGAATGGTTCCAGAAAGGCTCGGGCTTTCATTGGCAAGGAAATGGATTCTGAAGAAGAATCTGAAGAATATGAAGAAGAGGAAGAATCTGAGGAGGAGTCTGACTCTGGTGTTGCTAGACTTGCTCTCGCCACTGCTTTCGTCAGCAAGTCCATCTTCAACGATGAAGAAAATGACCACTCCAACGACTCTGACGTCAGCAACGATGAATATGCTCCCACTTACTGCTTCATGGCAAAAGGTTCCAAGGTACACAAGCATCACTCTTCTTCCGAATCAAGTGAAGGTGAATCTGATGAATATGTAAAACCTAGCTATGCCAAACTTGCTAAAATTGCCACTAAGCAACAAAGTGCACTTGAAAAGCTTCAGAAATTGCTAGACAAAAGCGATGATCTATTGAATGAGGAAGTGGATCGGACTCAAACTCTGTCTGATGATCTCAAAAGTCTTCAGACAAAGTATGATAACCTTCAGAGTCATCATAATGCTCTCTTAGTTGACCATGAGAACCTTTCTTATGAATTTCTTCAAAGAAAGCAAGATCTTGAGAAACTAAGAGTGGTTCATGAGGATCTCCAAAGGGAAAACGATTCCTTACTGGCTCAACAGATCAGTACCACTCAGGAAGAATTTGTTCTACCATGTATGAAATGCATCGAACATGAAACTGCTAATTCTTCACCTGAATGTTCAAATGCTTCTATTGCTGCAAATTCTTCAACTATCCCCGTGGTCACAAATTCCTCATCTGAGGATACCACAAGTATCACTGACGAAAATGCAGGGTTGAAGGAATTGTATGTGACAGGCATGTACAAAAGTCTCAAAGGGCATCAAACCCTTTGCGATGTGCTCAAAAAGCAGATTCTGAACAGGAACCCTAGGAAAGAGGGTATTGCATTTGAAAGGAAACTCAATGCTGATGGATCCTACTGGACACCTGAGCAGTACCCCAAAACCTCATGGGTTGCTGCAAAAGGACCTCCTGTGGATCCATCCACTTTATCTGGCTTTACTTGTGAAACTTCATATTCCTCTGATAAGTCACTTGACTCCAACTACAAATTCTTCAAAAATCAGAAAGGTGAAGTATTTGCCAGATTTGTTGGAACTAACTGCAGGAACGGTTCATCTATGAGGAAAATCTGGGTTCCTAAGAGCTGCTTGGAAAATCTTCAAGTGAATGTCCTCACGTCACCACCCATGAAGAAAAGGAACTCCAGATCAAATTCCTCATATGGACCAAAGTCTTCACTTGGACCAAATTCCTCAAATGGTCAAAAGTATCATTCTTGTGCTAATGCATCTGTTTCGCAGGAAAAATCTAAGAGTTCTGAATATGTGCATTATTCTTCAAATCATTATGTTCATAAGTCCTCGAAGAATTTCTCTGCTTATTCATATGAGTACTCTAACCCTAGTCTTGTGAAACGAAGTGCACTAGCTTCAATGCCTCCCTTCTCATATGGAGCTCGCAGAATGATGAACTCTTTGCCACCCCTCCAGGTGTGGGTGGTGAAGAAATTGAACTAACTTCTTATGCAGGGTCAGGTCTCCAGACGAACTTGAACGTCTGATGAATTTGCTGGAGACCTGAGGAAATGCTTGAAAGGACGCAAGCTAATCATGCAGAAATGAGTTCCTCATTTCTCACGTCCTCACACTGCTTTACTTACTATGTTGTGTGATGAAATTCTGCCTGATGAATTTGATGTCATATTCTTCACTCTGAAGCATATGAGTTCGTAAGTTGTACTAATTCATCTGCAGGATGAAACTCCAGAAACTACTGAGTGGGTCCTCGATAGTGGATGCACCAACCACATGACTGGTGACAAGAGTCTATTGATGAACATGCCACTTGCCCCATCTCATCTGAAGCATATCACCTACGCTGACAAAGGAAAAAGCAAGGTATTGGGTCTAGGTAAGGTTGCAATCTCCAAGGACCGACACATGGACAAGGTGATGCTTGTCGAATCCCTCGGGTTCAACCTCATGTTTGTCTCAATGCTTTGTGATCTTGATATGGTTGTCATCTTTGGAAAATATCGTTGTGTTGTCATCATGGAATCTGACCATTCCAAAGTCTTCGAAGGCTTTAGGAGAGGAGACTTGTATATTGTTGATTTCTCTACAAGTCCTCAGCCTGCCACGTGCCTACTTGCAAAGTCCTCAGAAGGGTGGCTGTGGCATCGACGACTTGGACATGCTGGTATGAGGAACTTGCACACGCTCGTGAAGAAAAAGCACGTCATTGGCATTGAAGGTGTCAAATTCCTCAAGGATCACCTCTGTGGTGCTTGTGAGTCTGGGAAGATGACCAGATCCAAGCATCCCTCGAAGACAATCATGACCACAACTCGACCTTTTGAATTGCTTCACATGGACCTCTTTGGCCCCACTCATTATTCCACACTAACAAATGCTTCAAGTTTGTATGGCTTTGTCATTGTTGATGATTACTCTCGTTACACTTGGGTGCATATTATTCTGTACAAGTCTGAAGTGCAGGATGTCTTCAGACGATTTGCTTCAACGGCCTCAACAAACTTCGGCGTCAAGATCAAGCATATCAGGAGTGATAACGGGACTGAGTTCAAGAACACCAATCTTGATGAATATCTTGATGAACTTGGTATTACTCATGAGCTATCTGCCCCATATACTCCTCAGCAGAATGGCGTTGTGGAGCGCAAGAATAGGACTCTTGTTGAGATGGCTCGCACCATGCTTGATGAATACAAGACTCCTCGTCGCTTCTGGCCTGAGGCAATTGATACAGCATGCCACATCATCAACAGGGTATATCTTCACAAATTCCTCAAGAAGACATCATATGAACTCATGACCGGCAAGAAACCCAATGTAAGTTATCTCAAAGTCTTCGGTGCAAAATGCTGGATAAGAGATCCTCACCACAGTTCTAAATTTGCACCGAAAGCACATGAAGGTTTTATGCTTGGTTACGGAAAGGACTCGCACACCTACAGAGTCTTCAACACCTACCATCACAAGTTTGTTGAAACTGTAGATGTGCGGTTCGATGAAACTAACGGCTCGCAAAGAGAGCACCTGCCTTCTGTGCTAGATGAAAAGTCTCCTGAGGAATCCATTAAGTTGAAGGCTACTGAGGATGTAGTACCCACTGAAGAAAATCCTCAACCAACTGAGGAAGTCATTCCAATCAATGAAGACATTCATGCTGATACACCTGAAGAAAATGGTGCTAAAGAAAATCCTCAGCCACGTCAACCTGCTCATCCAAGAGTTGCAAATGAAGTGCAGATTGACAAAATCATCGACAACATCAATGCACCAGGTCCTCTCACTCGCTCAAGAGCTTCACATCTGACTAACTTTTGTGGGCATTTTGCTTTTGTCTCTATGATAGAGCCCACCAAAGTTGATGAAGCTTTCAAGGAGCCTGAGTGGATTCAAGCTATGCAAGAGGAATTGCATCAATTCAAGCTCAACAACGTGTGGGAACTTGTCAAGCGGCCAGATCCTCGCAAGCATAACATCATAGGTACCAAGTGGATCTACCGCAACAAGCAAGATGAAAATGGCCTTGTGGTAAGGAATAAGGCTCGTCTTGTAGCTCAAGGCTACACACAGGTTGAAGGAATTGACTTTGATGAAACTTTTGCACCTGTTGCTAGACTTGAAGCTATTCGCATATTGCTTGCTTATGCTAACCATCATGATATCACTTTATATCAAATGGATGTGAAAAGTGCATTCCTCAATGGTAAGCTTGAGGAAGAAGTATATGTTGCTCAACCCCTAGGTTTTGAAGATCCTAAGCATCCTGACAAAGTCTTCAGACTCAACAAGGCCCTCTATGGCCTCAAGCAGGCCCCTCGGGCGTGGTATGACACTCTGAAGTAATTCCTCATGAAGAAAGGCTTCAAACCCGGTTCACTCAACCCAACTCTTTTCACCAAATCCTATGACAATGAACTGTTCATATGCCAAATATATGTCGACGATATTATCTTTGGCTGTACTGACAAACGTTACAGTGATGAATTTGCCTATATGATGAGTGAAGAATATCAAATGTCTATGATGGGAGAGTTGAAATTCTTCTTAGGTCTTCAAATTCGTCAGCAAGACAATGGCATCTTCATCTCACAACAGAAATACCTCAAGGATGTGCTGAGGAAATTCAACACGCACGAATGCAAAGGCGTCAAAACTCCAATGCCTTCAAAAGGCCACCTCTGCACTGACGAAAATGGTAAAGATTTCGATCAGAAGGTATACCGCTCCATGATTGGCTCTTTATTGTATCTGTGTGCATCTAGGCCTGATATTATGCTGAGTGTTTGCATGTGTGCCCGATTCCAAGCAACACCGAAGGAATCACACCATAAGGCTGTGAAACATATTCTTTGATACTTAGCTCACACACCAACGCTTGGATTATGGTATCCCAAGGGCTCAAATCTTCACCTCGTCGGATACTCAGATGCTGACTATGTTGGAGATCGTGTGGATCGCAAGTCAACCTCAGGCACATGTCATTTCCTCGGACGATCCCTAGTCTGTTGGTCCTCGAAGAAGCAGAACTGCGTGTCACTTTCTACTGCTGAAGCTGAGTACATTGCTGTTGGTTCATGCTGCGCTCAGCTGCTGTGGATGAAGCAAACCCTCAAGGACTATGGCATCAAGGTGAAGAATGTGCCTCTCTACTGCGACAATGAGAGCGCTATCAAGATTGCTTACAACCCAGTTCAGCACTCCAAGACCAAGCACATCCAGATTCGTCATCATTTTCTTCGAGATCATGTACTCAAGGGCGACATCTCCATCGACCACATCCCCACTAAAGAACAACTGGCCGATATCTTCACTAAGCCCTTGGATGAAAAGAGATTTTGCAAGTTGCGGTGTGAGCTAAATATCTTAGAATCTTCGAATGTTCTTTGAAAGGACACACATCCTAACACTTATGAAAAATTGATGACTTTGATGTGCAACACACGAAGTAACGTTTTTATTCAATCAATGAAGAATAACTCTCTAAGTGTGAAGAAATTAATGAAGAATTTGATTCTCAGAACCCTACGACAATTGTACGCGGTGTCTGAAATCATCATTCTTATACGGTGGGTCACGCCACCAACAATAGTTGAAATTCTTCAGAGTTGAGTTTTTCATCATTTTGCAAATTCTTCAAATTTTCAAATTCCTCAAGTTTGCAAATTCCTCAACCTTTTCAAATTCTTCAAACTATGAAACTGATGTTCTTCATTGACTATATATATATATGAGTTTTCAATGTCCTCAACAGCATTCACTTATTGCTAATTCTTCAAGTTGATTTTCATCTAAGTGAATGTGATCGGACCCATTCCCCCTCTATGCTAAACTCAACCCAGTCTGTTCACAAATTCTTCATATGCGCTCTACTTTGAAACTTGTTCAAAGTCTTCACTGTATCCTAGACAGCTGAAGAATTTGCGAATGGAAACTTTAAAATTTTCACTATCAAATTTTTCGGCGCTTCCAGCTCAAACAGTTCCGATTCCCACGACTGGATAAGCCACGATCCCCCACTATCTCCACTACTCAGAACGTGGGTGACACCTGTCGCATGGAGAGCAAGGGTCAGGGGCAATCTGGTCCAAAATCTTCTGGCCGATTCGTTTTTACTGCCAATATATATACCCCCTCCCCTTCACTTTGCTCGAGTTACTCCTCATTCCCATCTCTCCCGAGCTCAAACCTAGCGCCGCCGCTAAAATCATCGCCGCCGGAGAGGAAGAGCTTCACTGCCTCGACCTCGCCGTCGCCGTACTCACATCGGCCGCGGAAGTCTTCACCCCGCCGCCGCTGTAGCTGTCTCCCTCTGCCAAGCTAGGGCGTGGGAGATCTGGACGGATGAACTTCCCAGATTTCATCTCTCTGTTCGTCGTGTTCTTCATCAGGGTAAATAAAATCTAATTTTACTACCCTTGTTTGATCTTCATGTCTTCCACAAAATCCTCAAAAGTGTTTTTTTTCTTCAAGAATCATCTTCTTAAGCACCTTACATGTTTCAATCCCTTGATGTTTTTCTCTAAGTTATGATTTTCTTCAAGATTCCTCAATTGTGTGGATCTACATATTCGCACAACTCTGGAACCTAAGACAAAGAACACTTAGTGAAATTCCTCAAGACATCTATGGTAAAAATCCTCAACTTGATGTATTTTGAAAAATTTCTGAGAACGCATATGACCTCTTCAAATTCCTCACACCTATAATCTGTTCACAGGTACAAATGCCTACTGATGAATCACTAGGTTCTCATCAACTTAACTCATTTGCAGCGTTTCTTGAAGAAAAATTGTATACATCTTTAGAATCATCAAGAGTTCAAAGTCATCAAGTGAAGAAAATGGCAGATGGTAAAAGACCTCAGAAGGGTGGAAAGAAGGCTGAACAGAACACTGCCTTTGAGATACTTGAGGATTTGTATGCTGGTTATTGTACTCCAGATGAGGCCATTCATGGCTAAGAAACGAAAGAGCAGAGGAAAATCAGAATTCAGAGAATTGAACGGAGGTGGATGAAGGAGTGGAGAGACTATCGCTATGTCACTCCCAAGTACATGAAGAAATTCGCCCTCAAGCCTCCTTGCAAAAGGGCTCCTCCTGCTGATGATCAAGTCGTTGATCCCACTAGCGTTGCTCGTGCTGAAGACTTTCCAGCTGAATGGGCAAAGCATCAACAAAAACTTCAGAGAACTTCCAAAGCTGCAGTGAAGAAATTCAATGAAGATTTTGCTGCTGCTGCTGCCTCTGCCGAAGCCTCTGATAGTGCTCCGAAGAAATCATTAGTGAAGAAATCTGTAGTGAAGTCAAAGTCCTCAACTTCAAAATCCTCACTGCAAAATACTCATGCAAATTCTTCAAAGGCCACTGCAATGCCTTCAGTAGCTGCACAATCATCAGCTGCTGCTGCAAAGTCCTCAACACCTGTAAATCTTACAACATGTCAGAGGACTACTGGCTTCTCAATTGCTTCAGGGGCCTCTGCAAGTTCCTCAGCCCAAGAACAGTCTTCAACAAGTCCTACTTTGATGAAGATAAAGAGAACTGCTGGACGAGGTCAGAGACCAAGTCCTCACAAAAGCCAAGTTACTGTGAATGTACCCTCAGGGTCTAAGGATAATGATGATGCTACTAATGAAGAATTGGAAGAAATCATCAGAAATAGTCAGCAGAGAGCTGCAATAGCTAAGGGCAGCTCTGTTCCTCTTATGCTGGATCCAAAGATGATCCTCAACTTCATTGACATATGGCATGAGGATGCCAGCACTCCACTTTCCTCACTGAAGTTACCTCTTGGTGTTGACCATGTCCTCACCCACTTCATTGTTGAAGAAAAATGGAAGAGAGATCAAGCTCAGAGAGCTAAGAGGAGCAGGGCCAGAAAGGAAAAGTTCCTCAAGAACAATGTGATGAATTTGACTCCTACTCAACTCATCACAGTTCAGTCTGAGATTCGCTGCCTGACTGATGAACAAGCAAAATATGATGCTGAATGGAAGGGCACCAAAGTAAGATTTGTCAGGGCAGCCCAAGCTGCAGTTAAAGATCACAACTCAAGGGTTGCAGCTCAATTGCAACAACAAATTCCTTCAGCCACTGAATCTACTCACTACACTGCCCCAGCCACTGAATTGCTTCAGGCTGTGCTAATAGCAATTCCTTCAGAAGGAGGACGCTGCATCTATGATGAAACTGAACTGCCCAACCACTTGATGCAAGTGCTGATGAAGCCATTGGCTCAGGGCCAACCTCAAAGGACTTCCTTCCTTGTGAAGGATTTTCTCTATGTGCCCAGGACAGTTTATCGCATTCTGACCAAAACCCTCAGTCCTCAGAAGGGCCACAATTCTAAAGAAGAAGAAGTGGAGGGAATCATGAAGAACATGCTATTCAACATCATTCATGGGATTCCCATAAATTACCACGATTTCTTCATGAGGACTTTGGCCAATGCTGCTTCAGCCCCATTTGAATTGAAGCCTTACGCTCCCTGGATCATGAAATTCATGAGATCAAGGTCTTCACTTCCATTCAAGGCTGACTTTCAGAATCACTTAAGCTTTCTGCCTCCAATTGAAGTCCTCAAGAGCTCATTTTCCTCAGTTGAGGGTAAAGGCAAAGCTGTCATTGATGAAGGTACTCGTCCATTGGTTGGTTAGTTTCGCAAAGCTGCATCCTATTCCACCAATGATGACACTGCTACCCAAGATTCTGCCGCAAAAGCCTCAGCGCAAAATCCTCAAGAAACTGCCCCTCGTGTGATGACTGATCGAGAGCTTCTTCTAAGTCTTCATCAGAAGATTGATCGCAATCACAAGTGGGTAAAGCGTCAGTTTGGTTCACTTCTTCGAGACATGACTGTCACGCAGAACTCTGTGAGGAAGAACCACTATTATCTTCATGAAGTCTTCGACCGCACATGGGCCATCCTGTCTCACCTCAAGACTCCTGAAGAACTCAAGGAGATGGAATTTCAGCAGGACATTGATTGTTCCATCCCTCCAAGCAAGAAATGGAAGAAAGTTCAAGTTCCTCAGCTGGTTACAAGCTCATATTCTTCATCACGCCAGGAGGATGAAGCTGAGGATATTGACGACACTGCTGCAGGCCCTACATCAACGAACGACCCCGACAACGCTGGCGCTCCTCCACCACCTTCAAGATGAAATTCTTCAGGGGCGTTAGTCCTCAATTTTTGTCCCTTTTGGTCTTCGATGACAAAGGGGGAAAATTTTTGAGTTAGTCTTCAAGCGGGTCTCTATATATGGGGTGCTTTTGTTTAAGTTACAACTCTCGCTCTTCTGAAGCTTTTGTTGGTTGAGTTGTAAACTTAAGTCCGATGGTGGTCTGATGCTTTTGAACTGCTTTCCGCATGCTATTTCCTCAAGTTATCTTAATGCACGCATGTTGAACTTCCTCAGACCCCATTTTCCATCATGCATTTCAATTTCCTCATGATATATATTAAATGCGTGTATGGATTACAAGATATAGGGGGAGTTCTCCATGATTTAAACCTGCCATGTGCATTTGCAGTCCAAAGCAAATTCCTCAAATATGCACAACTTCAGGGGGAGTTCTTTTGTATCTTGCAATCAAATTCCTTAAACTTAGTACTTACACTTCATATTATTATCCCCGTTGAAAACTTAACCTATTTGTCTTCAATCACCAAAAAGGGGGAGATTGTTAGTGCATCTAGTGCCCCTTAGTGATTTTGGTGTATTGAAGACTTATAGGTTAAGAGACTAATGCGTTTGTAAGTGTACACAGGCTCTATAAGTCGCTGAGGAGTTTGATACATTCGGAGATTATCGACCCCTAAAAATGTATGTCTTCAACTGAAGACTTTGGTGAAGACTTTGCTGAAGACTTTGGTATTCCCTGAAGACTTTGAAAAAGAAGAAGTTGGTGTGACCTTGAAGATATGAACGAGGAATATGAAGCGTGAAGACTTTTGTTTTCGTAGTTTCATTTCCTTTCTTTGAGTCATAGGAAACACCATACTGTTAAAGGGGGCCGAGGTAATACTAAGGAAAATTTCCAACTGATGCTCAACTCAAAAGCCTCAACCTATCCAATACTTCGAGTGAAGCCTTTGGAAATCTCTTGCAGTTCAGTCAAGTTCTTCAGTGACAGAGACGATGATCTTCTGGTCTCTGAGGAAATTGGTCTGAATGAGGAGTTAGGATTTCGCCAGTGCGAATTGCCTACAAGTGAGGAATATGATAAGCCTGAGGACTTTCATAGTCCGAAATTCCGACCGTTGCTGTGCTAAGTGCCAGCTGTCCCCAATCATCCTATCCACATAACGGTCATATCATTGGGGGCATTTTTGTCTTATCATGTCGGGTTGCACCCTGGCTATAAATAGCCACCCCCCACAACCACTAGCTGGTTGGCTGCTCCGAGAGAGAACTGACACTTGTCATTTGAGAGCATCCCATTCCTCGAGGACTTTGAGAGAAAATCATCAGTGAGGAAAAACCCCAAACCAAACCACCAAACCCAAAGTGATTGAGCATCACTGAAGAAATTGTTCCTGTGTGGAACCGACACTTGTTACCTTTGAAGACTGTGTATCTTCCAGACGGTTAGGCGTCATGGTCTAGTGCATCCTGCAGTCAATTGGGGATCACGAAGTGACCTTGGTCTAGAGCATCCAGCAGTCAATTGTGGATCGCCGGGTGACCAGTTTGTGAGGGTTTTGGAAGTCTACCCTGAAGACTTACCACAGTGTTGGGCGAGGTCTGTGTGACCTTAGCTCAAGGAGAATACGGTAAGGACTGTGTGTCTTCTGGTTTAAATACCAGGCCACTCCAAACCAGACGTACGACTGTCACAGCAGTTGGAACTGGGTCATCAAATCATTGTCTTCATCAAGCTACCTGGTTCTATTTCCTCAACCCTTTAATTTCCTCGTATACTTGTTGATGAAATTGATCGTTACTATTTGAAGAATTTGACTGAAGACTTTCTCAATTTCCTCACCTCAAATTCTTCAAGCTACCTTGTTCCTCACCTGCTTATCCTGTATCACACCATCTGTAATCTATGCATGCTTTATTTCATCATGATGACTATGCGATCGCTATGCTTCATATGCACTTGAGTACTTATTCTGCTGCTAGTTATTCATCACATTTCAAATTCCTCAAGTTGAAATTCGTCAGTGATGAATTTGTAAAAATCGCCTATTCACCCCCCCTCTAGTCGATATAACGCACTTTCAGCTTGTCTTTCTTCTTCCTATCTAATAAAGTTCGGCCAATGGCCCTTCGATAATGAAAGATGCAAGGGCAGTCGTTTATAAAAGAAATTAAATGCTATGAGCTTTACCTTTCAACGCCATACACTAAGTGAAATGTGTAACTAGTTTATTAAGCCTACCCATAGTGAGAGTAACATAGATGGTAACATCACACATATCTAAACCAAATAGATGATGTGGCAGGTAATTAATAAAGAAAGAGAGGCATATGGTAACATAAGACTACCCATAGTGGGGAGTAACTTAGACTAGTAACATGCATATGTTACTAGTATATGTTTCTACCTCTATAGTGGGGAGTAACATATGTGTGTTTTCACTCAACACTTCATTTATTAGGTTGTAGACTCATCTTGTCTTGGTATATGTGATGTTACCCATAATGTGAGTAACTAGCTTTGTTACTTAAGTCATCTCTCCTCATTAAATCATTGCCACATAAATAAATTTGTTGAGTTGGACCCTATGTTACTACTGAAATTACTCTCATTATGAGCAGTCTAAGGCTAGTCATAGTGGGAGTAACTTAGCCAGTAACATAACATATCCCAAGACAAGTTTGCTTAAGTGACATCTAATTAATAAGGAGAGAGGTGCTTAGAGTAACATATTATGTTACCATCACATAGCGTTTTCCAAGACAAGTTGAGTCTACAAGCTAATAAATGCAACCATGTATGACACTACTTGTATGACACCTTGCACTATGAAGGTAGTAACATAGAATAGTGCCATATGCATTACTCACACTATGAGTAACATCACACATACCAAGACAGGATGAGTCTACAACATAATAAATGAAGTGTTGTATGACACTACACATATGTTACTCCCCACTATAAATGTAGTAACATAGACTAGTGACATATTCATGTTACTAGTCAAAGTTATTCCCCACTATGGGTAGTCTAACCCAAATTTAAAAACCGTCCATGTGACTGCCATGTCAGCATTCCCTGAACTGCTTGTGAATTAATGTTTTGTACATGGATCTATTTGCGAATTCGCAAACAAAATGCGAAATCAATGATCATAGCATATGGCGGAAATATATATAGAAACTTTATATTTTACAGTATTCGGTAACAAGGCCTTTAAGACTAGCAGCAGTCAGTAAGCATGGGAACATGAACTCTATTGTATTTTACTTTGCAGCCTAGATTATCATATAAATTGATATTATTTGATGACAACTCGTTCCTTTCCTTCGTTGGCATCGTATCAAGTACCAGGTGAGCCACAAGCCCAGGTGGCGCCCCCTAGGGCACATCATGTGAGCTTGTGGGACCCCTGGTAGGCCTCTGTGGCCCTCCTTCTCCTATATGGTGGCATTTACCCTAAAAATACAAAGTGCTGCCATCTCGGGGTGGAACCTGGGTAGGAGGACTTTTACTCTCCGGCGGAGCGATTCTGCCGGGATAGTTCTCTTTGGAAGCAGTAAATCGAAGCCTTCGTCATCACCAACACTGCCTCCATCGTGGGAGAACTCATCTCCATGAACATCTTCGCCAACGCCATCTCATCAAAAACCCTAGTTCATATCTTCTATTCAATCTTTGTCCCTAAACCTCAGATTTGTAATTGTGGGTTGCTAGTAGTGTTGATTACATTTTGTAGTGAGGCTAGTTGGTTTACTTGGTGGAAGATTATATGTTCAGATTTTCAATTGCATATTGATCATCTCTGATCATGATCATTCTCTTCGGTGTCTCCTCCTCTCTACACTGGTTGTCATCTCCATGGCGGTCCATGCTGTGATCTAACTTGGTTTGGATTTCTCTCCTGGTTTGGTTCTTTCCAGACAAATCTGGAGCAATTTTCGGTGATCGGTTCACCCCTCGACGGATTCGGGTCATTTCATGATGGTGGTATCCTTTGAGAGACATTCTTTCCGCTTGGATAAGGACAATGTGGCCTTGTCTCTTGAGGCGGCCATTGGAGGATATTGCTCTGATATTAAGGTATCCTGCTTACGTGACCGGGTCTTTTCTTTTCATGTCTCATGCAATGAGGTGGGTTTCTTTATTCTGCATCATAGAAATTTTGTTTGTGCTCAATTCAAATGCCACTTCCATCTATGGGGGCATGGTGGTCCTGATTGGATGAAGGGGTTTAAGCTATGGCAGCAAGAGTGTCAACAGGAATGGACTCTAGTTAGTCCTTCTAAGCGTCGATCTAAGTTGGCCATGGAGGCGTTGCACCGTGTGCCAGCCAAGTCCTCCCTCTCCTCGCACTCTGTTGCACGTGCTAAGAAGCAGATTCGTTTTGCCACTTTTCTTAATTATTCTGCGTGCAAAGGTTATCGTTACCCAGGTACTGCCAAGGAAATTTCTATCATTCAAAATGATGTTGGTTATGTTTTTCACCCGGAGGAACTCCAATCTTCACCGCCGTTGGACAGTCTCACACCGGCGATCAGTGGCAAGGAAACGGCGGCTTCGACGCCGCCTTCTGAGGCATCAAATCTGGTGTTCTCGGTTGGGACTTCTATCAAATTTGGTTCCATCCTTTCGCATGTGCATGATCGTAGGGTTTCTGTTGCTTGAGAGAATCATATTTTGATCCCACCATCAATAACAGGCCTAGTTTCCACTGGCCTTTCAGCCCATGACCCAATCAACCTTTCGGACGATGACTTTCTTGGGCCGGAACCTCCTGTTTCGGACCCAGAGCATGGCAGGGATTTTCCTAGCCCTCTGGTGCACACACAGGCAAGATTTTCTTTTACCAAACTCTCCGGTGAAGTCTCCGCAAGATATTGTACGTGATTTGCAAGTTTTGGATGATTTGGTTGAAGAAATGGCTGTGCAAGTCTGGGACTGCCCGAGATGCCTTGGTATGGGGCACAAATTGGAAACATGCACGAATAAGGTTCGGTGTAGGAAGTGCTTCAGGCTAGGTCACATTAAAAAAGGTTGAAATCAGTCTCCTCCTTCCATTAGTGTCTGGGTCCCCAACCTGGCAGGACGATGCCTCGATTCAGGTGCTTTGGGGACTCTGAACTCTTCGTCATCCCCTGTTCCATAGGAAAAAAAACCAACTCCTCCACCACCGCAACTCTACCAAGAGCCCCAATCTCCGGCCACAGCAAGCGATTGCGCTCCGCAGCAGCCGTGTGCCATAATGGCGAACTTTGAGCTTGACCCTAGGCGATTCATGCCTGCTGGCCATGACATTGTGGATGGAGGGCCTTTCCGTCTACCATGCATATACTACTGCCCTGCTCAAGCTCCACCGAGGCGCCATGAATCTTATATGGTGGGCATAGTTGAGCCGATACCTCCGCCAAAGGATGTGGCCATGCACCTACAACAGGTTCTCGACTTCATCGGCGACGAGCTCGAACTACCGTTAATCTCTGCCCAAACTTGGTTTCAAGGTGTTGGTTTATGTCAGATGCAAGACCCTATCATCCGTAGTACCCTCTTCAATCATGCACCCTGGCCCCTTGGTTTAGATCAGCATGGCAATGAGCTTATTGTCAGATTCATAAATCATGACTCGGGTGAGGATTTTCAGGCAATACAAGGGCACCACACTGGATGGTTAATGTTTATTGGTGTGCCGCTTGATTACCGCAATGTTGTCAACCTTGCTGAAGTTGTGGGCTCTTTTGGTCACTTCCATTATTGGAATGAGCAAGATGACAGATTGGTTCGTTCACTTATGTATGCCTCTTTCCCAGATAATCAGTTGGTCCCTCGCGATGTGGTTTTCAGACAGTTTGCTAATGTGGGAGGTGTTGTGGTCTCATGGACAGCTGCCTGCTACATCCTCACTGTTGATTTTGCTGATCAACTACCTGAGGATGAAGATATGATGCCTCTAGATGGAAATCCACATCCCATGCCAGGACAACTTCAACCTGCAGAAAATTTCTGGGCACTAGTGCCATATCCTGCACTTGGATGGAATGATGTGCCACCTCCCCCGCCTGAACATGATCCACAGCCTCCAGAAGCTTCGGAGGGTTGGGGACAATGGGTTGATCATGATGAATCACAGCCGGCTCAACCAGAAGTTCAACCTGCTCAAGATCAGCTTTCTATGGTTTTGAACCCATCTTTGGGAGATGAGGATTCCTCTCAGCATGCACAAGTTGCACCCAACAACCAAAATATTTTGCAGGGGCAGCAGGTGGATGGGCCAGCACAGGGAGATGATGCAGTTGATGGGCCTATTATGGGCCAGCCAGCACAACCTACACCACCACGAGATGATCCCATCCTTCAACTAGTCCCACATCAGTAGCAAGGCCCACTTTTTGTGGGTATGATTATAATTGTAATGGGGCATGTCTTGCCCCTTGTGATGATCTGGAGAAGAACTTTTGAGTCTCTTATGCCATCCCTGGTGACAATGAATGTGCCCAGATGCACCATAGCTCTGGATCCACCAGCAACTCTAAAGAGAAGCTGAGCTGCGGCTTTTGAGGAACTTGTGGATTTTAAACTGTCACTTCCTTGGTCTCTTTCTGAACACCAAGCTCCGGCTACCAGACCCTCTGTAATATCTGTTGCAAGAAAGCTTGTTTTCTCTAAAGCTGAGCAGTTATGAAGTGTGATACGTCTCCAATGTATCTATAATTTTTGCTTGTTCCATGCTATTATATTATCATTCTTGGATGTTTTACAATCATTTTATAACAACTTTATATCATTTTTTGGGACTAACCTATTGACATAGTGCCAACGTGCCAGTTGCTGTTTTTGCTTGTTTTTTACTTCGCAGAAAATCAATACCAAACGGAGTCTAATCGCGACAAAACTTTTTGAAGATTTTTTCTGGACCAGAAGACACCCAGTGGGCGAAAGAAGAGCCAGGAAGGTGGGCTGTGGAGAGCACAACCCACCAGGGCACGCCAGGGGGCCCCCGACGCGCCCTGATGGGTTGTGCCCTCCACGGGGCCCCTCCGCACCGCCTCTGATGCCTATAAATTCCCAAATATTCCAAAAACCCTAGGGGAGTCGACGAAACACAATTCCAGCTGCCGCAAGTTCCAGAACCTCGAGATCCAATCTAAACACCATCACGGAGGGGTTCATCTTCCTCATAGGTGCCTCTCCGATGATGCGTGAGTAGTCCACCATAGACCTACGGGTCCGTAGGCAGTAGCTAGATGGCTTCCTCTCTCTCTCTCTTATGATTCTCAATACAATGGTCTCTTGGAGATCTATTTGATGTAAACTTTTGCGGTGTGTTTGTTGGGATCCGATGAATTTGAGTTCATGATCAGTTTCTATCCATGAATATTATTTGAGTCTTCTTTGATCTCTTATATGCATGATTACTTATAGCCTCGTATTTGTTCTCCGAATCTTTGGTTTAGTTAGGCCTACTAGATCGATTTTTCTTGCCATGGGAAGAGGTGCTTTGTGATGGGTTCGATCTTGCGGTGTTCTTTCCCAGTGACAGAAGGGGCAGCAAGACACGCATGTATCGTTGCTATTAAGGATAACAAGATGGGGTCTATTCCTACATGAATAGATCTTTTCTACATCATGTCATCGTTCTTATTGCATTACTCCGTTTTTCCATGAACTTAATACACTAGATGCATGCTGGATAGCGGTCGATGTGTGGAGTAATAGAGGTAGCTGCAGGTAGGAGTCGGTCTATCTATCTTGGACGTGATGCCTATATAATGATCATCGCCTTGGATATCGTCATGACTATTCGATTTTCTATCAATTGCCCAACAATAATTTGTTCACCCACCGTGCGCTATACTCATGAGAGAAGACACTAGTGAACCCTATGGCCCCCGGGTCTACTTTTCCATCATATTGCTTTCCGATCTATGTTTTTGCAATCTTTGTTTTCAGATCGACAGAACCAAAAACCCAAAAATATATTGCTGCATATTTACTCTTTTTATTTGTGTTCTTGAGAGATCTATCACTCCTATCTATCACTACCTAATCTATCTTATTACCGTAGAGAGATTGACAACCTCTCTTTCGCGTCGGGTTGCAAGTATTTGTTGTTTGTGTGCAGGTCCTGCTTATTGGGTGGTGGTGATCCTCCTACTGGTTTGATAACCTTGGTTTCATAACTGAGGGAAATACTTACCGTCGCTGTGCTGCATCATCCCTTCCTCTTTGGGGAAATACCGACGTAGTCTCAAGTCACGTCAAAGGAATTTCTGGCGCCGTCGCCGGGGAGGAAGCAGTCTCTTCTACGTGCCTATCGTAGGCGCCGAGGGGACTCCATCATCATCTACCAGGTTCCTAATCACAAATCTCATCTCCTTGCAATTACATTATTTGGCATTTGCCTCTCGTTTTCCTTTCCCCCACTTCACCAATTTGCCGTTTTATTCGCCCTCTTTTTCATTTGCCCTTTTTCTTGCCGGATCTCTTCCTTGCTTGCAATCTTGTTTGCGTAGTCACGATGACTCAAGAGAACACCAAGTTGTGTGATTTTTCCAATACTAATAACAATGATTTTATTAGTACGCCTATTGCTCCTCCCGCCACTAGTGTGGAGTCTTGTGATATTAATGCCGCTTTGTTGAATCTTGTCATGAAAGATCAATTTGGCGGTAATACTAATGAGGATGCCGCGTCCCATCTAAACACGTTCATAGAATTGTGTGATATGCAAAATAAAAAAAAGATGTGGACAATGATATTGTTAAGTTGAAACTATTTCCTTTTTCCTTGCGGGATCGTGCAAAAATTTGGTTTTCCTCTTTGCCTCGCAATAGTATCGATTCTTGGAACGAGTGCAAATATGCTTTTATCACTAAGTATTTTCTGCCCGCGAAAATTATTTCACTTAGGACGCAAATCATGAATTTTATGCAACTTGAGCATGAACATGTTGCACAATCTTGGGAAAGAATGAAGTTGATGCTAAGAAATTGTCCTACTCATGGTTTAAATCTTTGGATGATCATACAATTTTTTTATGCGGGATTGAATTTTGTCTCTAGAAATCTTTTAGATTCCGCCACAGGTGGTACTTTTATGGAGATTAATTTGGGTGAAGCTACTAAATTGCTAGATAATATCATGGCTAATTATTCTCAATGGCATACCGAAAGAGCGCCTACTAGTAAAAAAGTTAATTCGGTAGAGGAAATTAGCACTTTGAGTGATAAAGTTGATGCTTTGCTGAAATTGGTTGCTAGTCAAAATTCTCCTATTGATCTTAATGATGTGCCTTTGTCTACCTTGATTGAGCAAAATAGTGATTCCGTAGATGTGAACTTTGTCTCGTGAAACAATTTCAATAAGAATGCTTATAGAGGTAATTTTAATCCTAGGCCTTTTCCTGGAAATTCCTCTAATAATTATGGTAATTCCTATGGTAATTCTTCTTACAATAATAATAGGAACACTTCTGATCTTGAGAGTAATATTAAAGAATTTATCAATGCGCAAAAGGCTTTCAATACTACGATAGAAGAAAAGTTGAATAAGATTGATGATATGTCTAAAAGCATTGATAGAATTTCTCATGATGTTGAAAATCTCAAGTTGAAAGATTTTGTGCCTAAGATTGATGAATCTATTAAAGCCTTATATGTCTATATGGATGAAAGTAAGAAAAGAACCGCTATGCTTAGAGCTAAAAGAGAAATCTTGGAAAAATAATTTTCTAGTGATTGCCTTCATAAGAAAGATGAGGATCTTAAAGTGATTGGTGTTTCTTCTATTGATTCCTTGTTTAGTAATATTAAGATTGATAATGAAGGGACTGAAGTAGAGTCAACTTTAGCTAGAAGGCATCCCAATAATTTGGAGGGTGAAAATCTTGATGAATTTTTTGCTAAAAGTGGGTTTGAAGAGGTCAAAACTTTAACTAGTGATGTGCCCACTATGTTGGATTGCAAAGACTTTAACTATGATAGTTGCTCTTTGATTGAATCTATTTCTTTGCGGCAATCCATGTTGAATTCACCCCATGCTTATGAGCAAAATAAAGCTTTTACTAAACATATCGTTGATGCCATGGTGAAATCTTTTGAAGAAAAGCTGGAGTTGGAGATTTCTATTCCTAGAAAATTACATGATGAGTGGGAACCTACCATTAAGGTCAATATTAAAAATTATGAATGCTTTGCTTTGTGTGATTTGGGTGCTAGTGTTTCCACGATTCCGAAATCTCTATGTGATGTGCTTGGTCTTATCAATATTGAAGAATGTTCTCTTAATTTGCACTTGGTGGATTGTACTATTAAAAAACCATTGGGAAGAATTAATGATGTCCTTATTCTTGCAAATAGGAATTATGTGCCCATTGATTTTATTGTGCTTGATATTGATTGCAATCCATCTTGTCCCATTATACTTGGTAGACCGTTTTTACGCACTATAGGTGCCGTGATTGATATGAAAGAGAGCAATATTCGTTTTCAATTTCCCTTGAGAAAGGGTATGGAACACTTCCCTAGAACAAGAATTAAGCCACCATATGAATCAATAATGAGGGCATCCTATGGATCCAAAACCAAGGATAACAATACTTGAATCTATCCATTATGCCTAGCTAGGGGCGTAAAACGATAGCGCTTGTTGGGAGGCAACCCAATGAATAAATAAATTTTTGCTTTTTTCCTTTCTGTTTTTGAGTGTTGACACAGTTATGCCTCTGTTATGATTGTGTTTTTATGGTTTATTTAGTGCTTGTGCCAAGTAAAGCCTTTAGGATGATTCATAGGATGAGTAGAAGCGATGCTGAATCTGAAACAGAAACTTTGCGTCCAGTATATGAATTTTAATTTTTTGCTGGAACGTGATCTTGAGCTTAAATTCTAACACAGTGTTTCTATACAAATTCCTTATGTTGTCCTAATTTTTCAGAATTTTTAGTGTTACATAAGTATGGGTAGAGTACAGATTACTACAGACTGTTCTGTTTAAGACAGATTCTGTTTTCGTTGCATTGTGTGGTTGTTTTGATGAATCCATGGTTTGTATTGGGGGGTATAAGCCATGGTAAAGTTAAAATACAGTAGGTATAATGCAATAATGAAATATGAATATGTTTGCAACAGTACCTGAAGTAGTGATTTGATTTATTATACTAACGGATCTCACGAAGATTTTGTTGAGTTTTGTGTGATTGAAGTTTTCAAGTTTTTCGTGAGATCACGATGGATGAAGGAATAAGGAGTTATAAAATCCTAAGCTTGGGGATGCTACCGCACCCCCCAAGATATATCCAAAGAGAAACAAGCAACTAAGCTTGGGGATGCCCCCGAGTGGCATCCCCTCTTTCTTCTAACGACCATCGGTATTTTACTTGGAGCTATATTTTTATTCGTCACATATCATGAGTTTTGCTTGTAGCGTATTGTATCTTTGCTTGCTTTGTTTGTTAGTTTTTCCTTTGTATCGTTGCTGGACACACCTATTTGAGAGAGCCAAAATCATGCTATGATTTGTTAGAATTGCTCTATGTGCTTCACTTAAACTTTTTGAGCTATAAAATTGCTCTAGTGCTTCACTTATATCTTTTTGAGCACGGTGTGCTTGGAAATTTTTGTAGAAATACTCTCATGCTTCACTTAGATTAATTTGAGAGTAGGCAAATTTTGAAGAAATCCTCTCATACTTCACTTATACCTTTTTGAGAGATGAAGTCTTTATGCTCATGTGCTTCACTTAAATTTGTTTGAGCTTGCTAAAAAGCAATGGCAATATATGAAACTAGTCCCAAAGTGATAGATATCCAAGGAGGATATAATAAAAACTTTCATCAAGATCATTGGACAAATTAAACTTGATTCTTTGTAATATTTTTGAAACATGATGATAGTAATATGTGAGTCATGTTAGTGAGTAATTACTCTTAGTAGGAATATTGGTGTTAAGGTTTGTGATTCCCTATGCATGCACGAAAGTCAATAGTTATGCAATGAAGTTACATCCTACTTGTGGTGCATTATTCGGTGTTAGTTATGTTCAATGCTCACTTATGTGAATTTTCGTTTCTTGGTTTGGTTGCTTCTCAATCTTTTTGCTAGCCTCCATTTGTACTAAGTAGAAATACTACTTGTGCATCCAAAATCCTTAAACCAAGTTTTGCCTTATGAGTCCACTGTACCTACCTATATGCAGTATTTCCATGCCGTTCCAAGCAAATTTGTATGTGCCATCTCTAAATTTTCAAAATAAATTTTCTCTTTTGTGTGCCCGTACCGCTCATGAAACGGTGGGGAGTGTCCAATATTTTTCCATGCTAGATGTGTTATTTTCAAGATGAGTGTTTATTCACTTGTCATTGCACGAGAGTGCGGCGGTAATAGGGATGCCCATTCCCGAAATGAAAAAGAAAAAAATATTTACTTTATGTTGTCAAATAATAAATTCCTTGGAAAGTGTTGGTATGGAAGGCAACCGTGGATATAGCCCGCCATGGAAAGTGAAAGTTTGGTGGAAAAGGAATAAACTTTTTTTTGGGAACCGCCTATGATACATCTAGCATGGAAAGTATTGTGAGCTACTTTATCGTTTTCGTTGATAGGAAAAGCATGCCACCCAAAATATTTTTCTCTCTCAATTTAAAACTTTGAGCTCTGGCACCTCTACAAATCCCTACTTCCCTCTGCGAAGGGCCTATCTATTTACTTTATGCAATTTTTATTTTTACTTTGAGTCTACATCTTCTCTTATAAGCACCAACTAGGGGGCACTATGATCGTACTTGAGCATTGGGCATAGCTAATATTTGATTGTGTTTCATGAATGGATCAATGATTGAGCATGATGGGCTAGGGATAACTTTCTTTAGTGTTGATATTTTGAAAGACATGGTTGCTTGTTGACATGCTTGAGTATTGAAGTCATTATGTTAAAACTAGACTATTGCTTTGAATCATCATAAGTCCAAATGTCCATGCTATACAAAATAAAAGAATGTGATGAACATGTTAGGCAGCATTCCACATCAAAAATTCTGTTTTTATCATTCACCTACTCGAGGACGAGTAGGAATTAAGCTTGGGGATGCTTATACGTCTCCAACGTGTCTATAATTTTTGCTTGTTCCATGCTGTTATATTATCATTCTTGGATGTTTAACAATCATTTTATAACAACTTTATATCATTTTTTGGGACTAACCTATTGACATAGTGCCAAAGTGTCAGTTGCTGTTTTTGCTAGTTTTTTACTTCGCAGAAAATCAATACCAAACGTAGCCCAATCGCGACAAAACTTTTTGGAGATTATTTCTGCACCAGAAGACACCCAGTGGGCCAAAGAAGAGCCAGGAAGGTGGGCTGTGGAGAGCACAACACACCAGGGCGCGTTGTGCCTTCCACGGGGCCCCTCCGCACCGCCTCTGATGCCTATAAATTCCCAAATATTCCAAAAACCCTAGGGGAGTCGACGAAACACAATTCCAGCCGCCGCAAGTTCCAGAACCTCGAGATCCAATATAAACACCATCACGGAGGGGTTCATCTTCCTCATAGGTGCCTCTCCAATGATGCGTGAGTAGTCCACCATAGATCTACGGGTCTGTAGGCAGTAGCTAGATGGCTTCCTCTCTCTCCCTTATGATTCTCAATACAATGGTCTCTTGGAGATCTATTTGATGTAAACTTTTGCGGTGTGTTTGTTGGGATCAGATGAATTATGAGTTCATGATCAGTTTCTATCCATGAATATTATTTGAGTCTTCTTTGATCTCTTATATGCATGATTACTTATAGCTTCGTATTTCTTCTCTGAATCTTTGGTTTAGTTAGGCCGACTAGATCGATTTTTCTTGCCATGGGAAGAGGTGCTTTGTGATGGGTTCGATCTTGCGGTGTTCTTTCCCAGTGACAGAAGGGGCAGCAAGACACGCATGTATCATTTCTATTAAGGATAACAAGATGGGGTCTATTCCTACATGAATAGATCTTGTCTACATCATGTCATCGTTCTTACTGTATTACTCCGTTTTTCCATGAACTTAATACACTAGATGCATGCTGGATAGCGGTCGATGTGTGGAGTAATAGAGGTAGATGCAGGCAGGAGTCGGTCTATCTATCTTGTACATGATGCCTATATAATGATCATCGCCTTGGAATATCGTCATGACTATTTGATTTTCTATCAATTGCCCAACAGTAATTTGTTCACCCATCGTGCGCTATACTCATGAGAGAATCCACTAGTGAACCCTACGGCCCCCGGGTCTACTTTTCCATCATACTGCTTTCCGATCTACGTTTTTGCAATCTTTGTTTTCAGATCGACAAAACCAAAAACCCAAAAATATATTGCTGCATATTTACTCTTTTTATTTGTGTTCGTGAGAGATCTAGCTCTCCTATCTATCACTACCTAATCTATCTTATTACCGTAGAGAGATTGACAACCTCTCTTTCGCGCCGGGTTGCAAGTATTTGTTGTTTGTGTGCAGGTGCTGCTTATTGGGTGGTGGTGATCCTCCTACTGGTTCGATAACCTTGGTTTCATAGCTAAGGGAAATACTTACCATCGCTGTGCTACATCATCCCTTCCTCTGTGGGGCAATACCGACGCACTCTCAAGCCACGTCAGAGTGCAGACACTTTTAATTTCTCTGCAGCCCCCTTAACTGCCAGGAAACTTAGGAGCTCTAAGAAAACACTATTAGTTGCTCCACCAGATGATGAACTCGAAGGATCACTAGAATTGTGGCCTAGTTGAAGGGTTTCAAACCAACCTCTGCCATCTCACCCAAGCCTCGACCTCTGAAGAAACCAAGGGCCAAAAAGTGAAGCTGAATGACACTCCTCAAGCACACCAGGCCACTCCAGAAGTCAGGGAGGAAGCCAGTTCCCAGGTGCCACCACACACCCCAGTTGCAATGCTACAATCACTTGGGTCCTCCCTCTAGATTCCACCAAAGAAGCTCACCATGGAGATGCTTATGGCCTCTCCTGCACCTACTGAAGACAAGTCATCTTCCAATGATGGTTAATCATGTACTATCTATTTCAGGGAAGTATGTCCCTTGTCATGCTGGTTGTCATTTGTTTTTGGTTTTAGCTGTTCTGACAAACTGCAGTTCTATGTTGCTACTCTTCAAATCTGGTGGTCCTGTTAATGTCTATTATCACTGCTATTATGTATTATTATTTTATTATCTCTCCCAATCAATTTTTAACGAATATCACAAGTAAATAGAGACTGGAAAGTGCTCTGCTGGTATGTCAGGGGTCTTAACTCTGAAGCTAGGCAGATTGCAGTTAGAGCAAAGATTGAGGAAAGCCAATGTGCTGTTGTTTGTTTACAGGAGACCAAATGTGAATTCTTTGATCATAGGGCAATATGAAAAAATTTCCCTAGACGTTTTGATTGCTATGTATACTCTCCCGCAGTTGGAGCCTTTGGAGGGATTTTAGTGCTTTGGAATTCCTCCATTTTTGATGGTACGCTTGTTGAAGTGCAGAAGTTGGGAATTGTGGTCAATTTCACTTCTGCCCACAGTTCTCAAAAATGGACTCTAGTGAATGTATATGGCCAATGTCAGGGACCCCTTCGAGATGATTTTGTCAGCTGGCTGTATAATCTTAACATATGTTTTGAGGAACACTGGCTCCTAGTGGGAGATTTCAAGTTTATTCGATCCCTTGACAATAGGAATTTGCCTGGTGATGATATCAATGACATCTTTCTTTTTAATGAAATAATTGGACATTTGGGTCTTCTGGAATTACCACTAAAAGGCAGATCTTTCACTTGGTCCAATATGCAAGAATCTCCCCTCCTTGAGCAGCTGGATTGGTTTTCACCTCCTCAAACTGAATTACTGAATTCCCAAACACCATGGTGTTCCCCTGGCTCAGACTACCTCTGATCATGTGCCTTGTGTTATATCCATAGCTACATCAATACCTAAAGCGAAGGTTTTTTGTTTTGAAAATTATTGGGTGGACTTGCCTGGATTTCAGGAGGGTGTTGCAAATTCTCGGAATGCCCGAACGAGGAAATCAAATAGTGTTGCCATCCTCACTAAAAAATTTAAGAGGTTAAGGTATGATCTTAGGAAATGGCACACATGATTATCGCGGATGAAGCTACTTATACGAGCATGCAATGATGTCATTCTAGCTTTTGACAACCTGGAAGAACTGCGAGATCTATCCACACCAGAATTCAATTTCAGGAAAATTGTAAAGCAACATCTTGAGGGCTTATTACATCTGCAATTTGTCTTTTGGAAGCAGAGATGCACCATCAGATGGATCAAGGTTGGGGAAGATAATTCCAAGTTCTTTCAAGCCATGGCCACTGAGAGATTTCAAAGAAATGCAATTGCTAGCCTGAAAAATGAGGAAGGGGTTGTGCTCTACGAACACCAGCAAATGGCTGGATTATTGTGGGGATCTTTTGAAAACAAGATGGGGGTTGCTAGTGGTATTGATATGAGATTCAATCTCCAAGATCTCATTCATTAGGTACCAGGTTTAGATTCATTATCTGCACCTTTCTCCGAGGAAGAAATTGATGATATACTTGAAGAGCTACCGGTTGATAGAGCACCTGGACCTGATGGTTTCACTGGCCTCTTCGTCAAACGTTGTTGGAGCATAATTAAGGGCAATTTTATGAATCTCATAAAGGATTTTTGGGAGGGGAAAGTAAGTCTAGAAAGTATCAATGGATATTTTATCACTTTAATTCCTAAAACTAGGTCACCTGAGGGTCCCAATGTTTTCAGGCCTATTTCTCTAACCAATGTCTACTTTAAATTCCTAACAAAGCTCCTGGCCAACAGGCTCCAGAAAGTAATTGTTGCCTACACACATAGGGATCAATATGGTTTTCTCAAATGCAGGTCAATCCAGGATTGTATTGCCTGGACTTTGGAATATTTGCACCAATGCCATGCCTCCAAGAAGCCTATTATCATCCTCAAGTTGGACTTTGCTAAAGCTTTTGACACAGTGGAGCATGAGATAATTCTACAAATGTTGAAATATAAAGGTTTTGATGATAAATGGATTTCCTGGATTAGGAAATTTTTAGCCTCTAGACTTCCTCAGTCTTTCTTAATGGGGTTCCTGGAAAACAATTCTTGTACAAGAAAGGAGTCAGGCAAGGTGGTCCTTTGTCACCATTACTGTTTTTGATTGCTGCTGACCTCCTGCAATCTATTACTAATGCTATGTTACATAGAGGAGAGCTCACCCTACCAATCAACACCAATGATCCTGATTTTCCTATAGTGCAGTATGCAGATGCCACTCTTTTAGTCCTGCCTGCTGTAGATTCACATTTAATTGCTCTCAAGGAAATGCTTCATGACTTTCAATCTTCGACTGGACTGAGAGTCAATTTTGATAAATCTTGCATTCTGCCTATAAATGTTGACCCTGCTGAAGCTACAAGATTGGCTGGCATTTTTGGGTGCCAAGTTGGTTCCTGCCTTTCACATATCTTGGCCTGCCAGTGGGCACTTCCAAGCCAAGAATCCAGGACATGGTCCAGTTGTGGATAGATTGGAAAGAAGGTTGACTGCCACCTCATGTCTATTATCCCAGGGTTCTCGAGTGCAATTGGTCTTGTCTGCTCTATCATCCATGCCAATCTATTTCCTATGTAGTCCTAGCCTTCCCGTTGGTATTATTAAACAAATAGAGAGGATTTTGAGACAATGCTTGTGGAGAGGTAATTCTGATACTCCAAAATAGTCTTTAGCTGCATGCCCCATGGTATGCATGCCTAAAGACAACGGAGGAATGGGAATCCTCAATTTGGCCATTCAAAACAAAACTCTGCTTACAAAGCACCTATCCAAGTTTTATAATAAAGTTGATATCCCTTGGGTCTCCGTCATATGATCAACATATTATGATGGTGTGGTACCCCATGAAACTGTTCTTTGTGGCTCTTTCTGGTGGAAGGATATCATGAGGCTCAGTGATACTTCCAGGCTGCACTCTGAAATTACTATAAATCAGGGTGACACGCACTATTTTGGCATGATGCTTGGAACTTCATGGGGAATGCAATCCCCATTAAGGAATGATTCCCAAGACTCTTTTCCTATGTTTTGGATGATAAGCTTTCGGTTGAGGATATAATCAGTTCCACATATCTTCCACTCTCTTCCACTCACCATTGTCGGTTGAGGCTATGGAAGAGTTAGAGTTGATCTAGTTTGGATTGCAATACCTCAATAGAAATGAACATGAACCGGATCAATGGTCTGGATCCTAGGGAAAGGGGTTTATTATGCCAAAAGTTATTATACTATAATGCATGATCACTTGCCACCTGATGAACCTTACAAATGGTTATGGGCAAGTAGATGCACAATGAAGATAAAAGTTTTTTCCTGGTTGCTTCTCAATGATAGGTTAAACACCATAGATATGCTCCTTAGGAGACACTGGAGATCTCCTGATGATGACAACTTTTGTCCTATCTGTCCCACTCAGACCTTGGAAATCAGAGATCATCTTTTTTTCCAATGTGTGTTTGCCACTAGGGTTTGGAATTACCTTCAAATTATATGGCCTGCCGGACTGTCACGCAAAGAGTACATTTTTGTAGCAAAGAGGAGCTTTGGTCACCCTTTTTTCCTGGAGGTTGTCTTCAAAGCTGCATGGAACATTTGGATTATCAGGAATGGCCAAATCTTCAGAAATGAGAGACCAACTTTCAGGACCTGAAGGAGGAATTTCATACATGATATTACACTACTATCACACAGGTTTAAGACCTCTGTGAGACCACTTCTACTTGCATGGGTGAATGGCCTTCCTTAGTTGTTGTTGGCATGACATGTACATATTCATGTATAGTTTTTATTTTCCTTGCTTGTAACAGACTCCTAGTGGTTATGAAATAAATGGCCGTGGGGCTTTTGCCTCATAGTATTCAGTAAAAAACAAAAATATGCTTTGTGAGTAGTTCCGTTTGCTCTTGAGGACATGGGAGAGGTCTTGTTATAAACTATCATGTGAAGTTGGTATTCATTCAATATTTTGATGACATGTATGTTGTGTTTCCACCAGTAGTGTCATGTGAACATCGACTACATGACACTTCACCATATTTGGGCCTAGAGGAAAACATTGTGGAATAGTAAGTAGATGATGGGTTGCGAGAGTGACAGAAACTTAAACCCTAGTTTATGTACTATTTTGTAAGGGGATAATTTGGATCCATATGTTTCATGCTATGGTTAGATTTATCATAATTCTTCGGTCGTACTTGTGGATGCTTGCGAAATGGGGTAATCATAAGAAGGTTGCTTGTTCAAGTAAGAACAACACCTTAGCACCGGTCCACCCACATTACAATTTATCAAAGTAGTGAGTGTGAATAAACTCAAACATGATAAGCATCACTATACAGAATTCACATGTGTCCTTGAGAACGTTTGCTCACTATAGAAAACCCTTTTGGCATGTCCTTTGCATAATAAGGATTGGGCTACCTTGCTGCACCTTGTTACTATTTTTACTTGCAACTTGCTACGAATTACCTTGATATCAAACTACCTATTACCGTCACTTTTAGTGCTTTCAGAGAATACCTTACTGAAAACCACTTATCATTTCCTTCTGCTCCTTGTTGGGTTCGACACTCATACTTATAAAAAGGACTACGATTGACCCCCTATACTTGTGGGTCATCAATCTCTTGACTGTGTTGGACAAGCATCCAAATTAGCCATCAAGAAATGTGACCCCGCTACGCCAAAAGCGTCAATGTTTGTTCGAGATGCAGCCTCGAACCCATCTATAAGAAGGATCCCTCCGACTCCCCTCAGATCTTGACAAGGCACGGTCAATACAAGGTGCTTTGTAGTACCGTGGATCATGATTAGAAAGCTTGAGTTGATTAGGGCGCTAAGGTGAAATTATAACGCCATCACATCAATACTTTGTATGACAAGCCAGAGGGTAGTAAAAAGCTTTTATTTCTTTGTTTTAGATAGCTTGTTCGTGAAACAAATCTAAAGTACTGAATGTAAAAAGAGGGAGAGCATTGACGTAGCATGTGTTGCGCCAATGTCCATGTAGTTTCTCCAGCTTCGGTTTCTACCATGGGCCTCCTAGCCTTATGATCCTTCCACGTGCGAGTTGGAGCATGAGTGGTCCCTTGGGGGCTCCTTGGTGGCCGTGGATGGAATGAAATTCCTTTTATTTTTTAAGTGCATAGAGGAGACCTCTGTGCATTCTTGTTCATCATCCGGGGGTCACCCTCGGCTTGCCCCAGGTGGGCAACCTCCGTTGTGTGCGTGTTTTTGGTGTTGCTGGAACTGTGATGACCTCGTTTGGGCCAGGCATCTTGAGCTTCATATAGGCGTAGCATGGTATGGCCATGAATTTGAAAAACATGGGTCTTCCCAAAAGGGCATGGTCCTCCTTTGAATGGGACCACTTCAAAACAAAGTTTCTCACCCCAGAAGTTGTCATACCTTCCAAAGATGACCTCCAATGTGATCTGGCCGAGTGGTTCAGCCTTCCTCCCTGGGACGATGCCATCGAAGTGTGTGGGCGAGGGTCGTAGACCTGTTACGGGGAGACCCATTTTCTGTTGCAGCATACATGATGTTGAGGCCGGAGCCACTGTCCATAAGCACTTTGGACAGCTGGTAGCCCCCGATGATGGGGTCGACGACGAGTGTGTTCTCCCTCTGTTGGGTATATAGTCTGTGTGGTTGTTCACCCCGAAGTAGATTGTGTGGCTTGACAAGTACAAAAGTTAAGGCACCCCGAGGACGAGGGCGTAGAACTCTCGTAGGGTTTGCTTCTGGGCTTGCTTGGACTCTGTCCCTCGGAAGATCATACACAATGTATGTGTGTCGGGCTTTCCTTTCCAACCTCCCCTTGTATCCTTTTGGGAGGTCGTGCGTTTGTCGATGTCGTCCTCTGTGTCTGAGCCCTCTCTGCCTCTTGTGTTCATCTCTTGGGTGAGCTGCTCGTTCAGGTGACACTCGCGTGTTGAGTGCACTGCTTTGCGGGCTTCATGGCTGTGGTATTTGCAAGGACCGCTCATGATCATCTTGTATGTGCGAGACATGTGCCTTGGCCGGTGCTTGTGCTTGGCTTTTTTGTCGCCTAGCAGGTTAGCCTCCTGCCTGGAAATTACCACCGGTGACCGCTCCTTCCGTTTGAATACGTGGTTTTGGTCACAAGTCATACGACCGTTCTTGTCGTGTAGACTTGTTGGTTCTTTTGGGTGTCTGTGGTGGCAGCCGGCGTGGGCTGCTTCTTCGCCTCTGGCGAAGTTGTTTGTGATCTTCATGAGGGATGCCACATCGGGCAATTGCGCTTGCGCCCTCTTTCTTCCGATCTTGTGCCTCACCCTGGGGTCTAGCGCTCCGTCAACGAATGCTTCGATGGCCATTCCATCAGAAATGTTTGGTATTGTGTTTTTCTTCCGGAGCCAGCGAAAGATGAAATCGCATAGTGGCTCTTGCGCTCCTTGTGTGATGTTAGAGGTCAATTAGGCTCCCTGGCCAGTGTTACGTCCCTGCAAAATTATTGAGGAACTCATGCTCGAAACCTGCCCAACTATGGATAGAGTTTGGTGAGATCCCGTTCATCCATGTCCGTCCCGGTCCTGCTGGGCACAACAGGATGTGGCGGAGGGCATTTATGAAGTTGCCATGCACCAATTCGATATATGTAAAGTGGTCACTTAGCCAAAGGTCAGACTTTGTATCACCTGAGCACTTTTCGACACCGCGCGCAATGAATAGCTGAGGGAATTAATGTGCGATGACTTTGTGGCCGAAGCACGCTGGTTCGGTGCCGGACGTTGACCGCCGTATCCGGGCCCATAGCGCTCCATGGCTCTGGCTCTTAAGTAGTCGCGAAGGTTCGGCCGAAAACTGAGGCGGTAGCGAATGGACCCTTCCTGGCTTCTTGCCTTTGCAGCTTGTATTGTGTGTCGGAGGTCATCAGCGCTTAGTGCTGCATCGTTCCTTTCATAGCTTCCTGTGGCTCGGGCTTCTAGTGATGACTCCTCATTGCACGGCGGTAGGAGGTCATGTATGTTATTCATCCGCTTTTCTTGGAGGTCGGTGATACTTTTGATCTGCGTTGGGTTTTCCGTGACGAGGAACGGGTTATTGCAGCATAAAGTGGGTAATTATTTCCCTCAGTTATGAAACCAACGTTTATCGAACCAATAGGAATATTAATCCTCAACCTTCTTCAGCGGCTGCACACAAAAGAACAAACAACTTGCACCCAACGCGAGCAAGAGGGTTGTCAATCCCCTTGATCTCGTTATTTGCAAGCAAATGACTTGTGTAGATAATTGTTGATAATTGTAAATAAAATAAAGAGTAAATAAAGGCAGCGAGGAAATAATAGCTTTTGTAAGTATATAAGTGAATAGACCCGGGGGGCCATAGTTTTCCCTAGCGGCTTCTCTCATGTAGGCAACATACGGTGGGTAACAAATAACTATTGGGCAATTGATAGAAAAGCGGATAGTTATGCGATTTTCACGGCAATGATCATGTGTATATAGGCATCACGTCCATAAGAAAATAGGTCGACTCCTGCTTGCACCTATTACTATTACTCTACCCATCGACCGCTATCCAACATGCATCTAGAGTATTAAGTAAAACAGAGTAATGCTTGGAGAACAATGACATGATGTAGACAAAGAATACTCAATCAATATGAATAAACCCCATCGTTTTATCCTTAGTAGCAGCAACACAAAGGCATATCATCTGTCTGTCACTGGGATATAGAAACTCGTCAGGTTGAACCTACCACAACGCACCTCTCTCACCGATGAAATATCAATCTAGTTCGCCAAACTAGTTCAATAGATCGGAGAGAATTACGAAGCTATAATGATCATGCACATAAGAGACATAATTAGGATTCAGAGAAGACTCAAATATTTATCATGAATAATATGAACTTAAACCCACAATTCAGTGGATCCAAACAAACACACCGCACAATAGGATTACATCGGATAGATCAAAGCAAAGATGCGATGATCATTGTATTGAAGATCAAAAGAGAGAGAGATTGCCATCTAGGTACTAGCTATGGACCCGTAGGTCTGTGGTGAACAACTCACATCATCATGAGGGCAGCAAGATTGATGTAGAGGCCCTCCGTGATCGACCCCCCCCCCCCTCCGGTAGGGTGCCGGAACGGAGCTTCAGATGGCCTCACGACGAAACAGAGACTTGCGGTGGCGGAAAAAGGGTTTCGGGACTACGTCTAGGGTTTTAGAATATTAGAGAATTTATAGGCCAGAGAGGGGCATCGGGAGGCGCCCGAGGGGCCAGCACACATCAGGGCGCCGCCCCCTAGGGCGCACCTTGTTGTGTGATGGGGCCCTTGTGCGGCCTCCTGACTCCTCCCGAAGCTTCCAAGTGTTCTTTTGGTCCAAAAAAATCATCAAAAAGTTTCATGGCAATTGGACTTCGTTTGGTATAGAAAACCTGCAAAGTAAAAAATAAGCAGAAAACAACAACTGGCACTTGGCACTGGGTCAATAGGTTAGTGCTAAAAAGTATTATAATTTGGGGTAAATAATGACCCAAAATGTATCCTAGAATGATAATATATCAGCATGGAACAATCAAAAATTCTAGATACGTTGGAGAGTAGGTAAATGATAAAAACAGAATTTTTGATGTGACATGCTATCCATTATGTAATCTTATGCATGTATGCTCATTGAGAAATGATGAATCAACAACATTAACATAGCAATACTTATAAGTATAAGAAGCAAAATCATTATTTTTTCAAAGTATACGATCCTCAAAGAATGTTTACCCCTTATTCATCATATTATATTAGCAAGGCATGGCTCCATCTTCACCACATTAATACAAATGTAAAGCACCACGGTGCCCAAGTCAGGCAATTGGATCGTACTTTTTCAAGGTGCATCAACTTTTTATTCTTCACGCAATACATGAGCATGAGCCATTGGACATAGCATTTAGGTGGAATAGAATATGTTGGTAGAATCAACGGGGTAAAAACTGGAGAAGATAATATCACATCAACTAGGCATATCAACGGGATAGCAAGATGCCCATCGATAGATGTCAATGCAAGGAGTAGGGATTGCCATGCAAATATGATGCACTAGAGCTATAAGTGTATGAAAGCTCAAATGAAGCTAAGTGGGTGTGCATCCAACTTGCTTGCTCATGAAGACCTCGGGCATTTGAGGAAGCCCATCATAGGAATATACAAGCCAAGTTTATAATAATAATTAAAATTCCCACTAGCATATGAAAATGACATAACATGAGACTGTCGACATATGAGGAAAAAGGTGCCACTTTGAGGCACAAGTGTGGTAAAGGATAGTAGCAAAGTCCCTTCTCTCATTTTCTCTCATTTCATTATTTTTTTATATATGGTGGGCTCATTTGGCCTCCCCCATTTTTATTTCATTTTTCGTCCAGAGTCTCATCCCGACTTGTGGGGGAATCATAGTCTTCATCATCCTTTCCTCACTGGGACAATGCTCTAAAAATGATGATCATCACACTTTTATTTACTTACAACTCAATATGAAGAACTGATATGAAAATATGACTCTATATGAATGCCTCTGGTAGTGTACTAGGATGTGCAATGATCTAGCGTGACATGTATCAAAAATATGATGAACGGTGGCTTTGCCACAAATATTATGTCAGCTCTATATGATCATGCAAAGCAATATGATGATGAACAAACTAGTCATGTGAAGTGACGATGGAATTTGCATGGCAATATATCTCGGAATGGCTATGGAAATGCCATGATAGGTAGGTATGGTGGATGTTTTTAGGAATATATAATGAGGCTTATGTGCAACAGAGTGTATCATGTCACGGGGTTTGGATGCATCGGCGAAAGTTGTACCGATCCTCGAGGTGAGAATGGGCTATGCACGGTACCGAAGAGGCTAGCAAATATGAGGAGGTGAGATTGTGTATGTACATGGATTCACATTAGTCATAAAGAACTCATATACTTATTGCAAAGTTTTATTAGTTTTATCACAAATCAAAGTACTACTCGCATGCCCCGGGGGAAGAGGTTGGTAGGAATTCACCATCGGACGCTTCCGACCCGAAACAACACTAGGATTTCAACGAGTAATAGAAATGATCACACATCATCACCATGCCTCTTTAATTTTTAGACAAATAAGAAATTAACCTCTCTGAATATCGACACTTCTACGAATTAACAATTTTGAACTCACACCTTTTCAGATTACTACATCAATATTATTAATCCTCAACTTCTCTATATGTGCTACCTAATGGTTTTGATTATCACTCATTGAATACTTAATACTTTTTATACTAGTCTTTGACCCATGCGAATTACCGTCACTATTTATTAACTCTCAAACAAATATAAGTGAACAGCGAGAGTAAAATTATTTCTATAAAATCTACACGCCACCGTGCTCAAAAAGATATAAGTGAAGTACTAGAGCAACTGCTAAGCTCAAAAGATTTAAGTGAAGCACATAGAGTATTCTAACAAATTATGATGAAGGTGTGTCTCTCTTAAATAGGTGTGTCCAGTAAATAATAATTGTGACAAACTGAAAGTAAAAGCAAACAAAAGCAAATGACGCTCCAAGCAAAACTCATATCATGTGATGAATAAAAATATAGCTTCAAGTGACATACCGATGGATTGAGACGAAAGAGGGGATGCCTTCCGGGGCATCCCCAAGCTTAGATGCTTGAGTCTTCCTTAGAATATTACCTTGGGGTGCCTTGGGCATCCCCAAGCTTAGGCTCTTGGCACTCCTTATTCTTTTGTCCATCGCGATAACACCCAAAACTTGAAAACTTCAATCACACAAAACTCAACAAAACTTCGTGAGATCCGTTAGTATAAGCAACATATCAAATACTTTTGGTACTGTTGTAAATTTATTCTTATTTATTTTAATATTGCATAATAGGTACTGTGTTCTAACTTCTCCATGGCTTATACTCCCCTAACACAATCCATAGCATAATCAAAACAAAGAAACTATGCACGCAAAACAGAATCTGTCTAAAACAGAACAGTCTGTAACAATCTGAATTATGATCATACTTCTGTATCTACGAAAATTCTGAAAAATTAGGATAACTAGAAGATTTTTTTTAACAAAACCGTGTAAAAATTTCAGGAATTTATCACGCTCCAGTAAGAAATTAAAATTGCTGCACTGGAGTCAAAAGTTTCTGTTATGTTTCAGCATTGATTCTACCAAACATGCAAGTCGTCCCAAAGGATTTACTTGGCACAAACACTAATTAAAACATAAAAATACAATCATTACAGAGGCAACAATCATGTTATCACACCAAAATAGGAAGTATTGGGTTGTCTCCCAACAAGCTCTTTCTTTATAGCCATTAAGATAGGCTTGTGATAATAATGATGCTCACATGAAAAATAATAATTGAAACACAAAGAGAGCAGGATGTAGCATGTGAAAAACACATTTAAGTCTAACATACTTCCTATGCATAGGCATTTTATATAGAAACAAATTATCAAGACAAGTGAAATCTAGCATATGCAAATAGGAAGAATGAATCATTAATAATTTCAACACAAAGATATGTAATTGAGTAACATGCAAACTCCTATAACCATGTTTACCTCTCTCATAATAATTACATGTAGGATCATATTCAAATTCAACAATGTAGCTATGATATAAAATATTTTCTCTATGATCCACATGCACAAAAGTTTTACAATCTTTCTAGATAGTGGGATTAACATTAACTAAGGTTGATGTTCTTCCAAACCCACTTTTAGTACTATTGCAAATATCGTAATAAATAATAGATTCGTCATGAAGATTAGAACTATCAAGATCACAAGAAACATCATGGTTACCACCCCAATCATGATCATTAGCACAATTGATATTCATAGAATTTATACTAACAACATGGCAATTATGCTTTTCATTCTAGAAACTATCATGAATCACTTTAGATTCATGATTTTCAAGCAATACCTCATAAAGATAATCTAGTTCACTCTCACTAGCAATTGGTTCAACATAAATGGGTCTTTGGAAAAGATTAGCATGTGGATGAGGATCCATTTATCATTGGAAAAGATTAGCACAATTGATTTTTAAGAAGCAAACTAAATATAATAGAAAATAAAAAGACTTACAAGTGAATGATAATTTGTGTGAAGTTACTTGATGGTTGGTGATGATATGCCCCGGTAAGGGCGCCAGAAATCCTTCCTGATACTCGTGATCTACGTTGGTTTTGCCGTGAAGAGGAACGGGTTATTGCAGCACAAAGTGGGTAAGTATTTCCCTCAGTTATGAAACCAAGGTTTATCAAACCAATAGGAATATCAATCCTCAACCGTCTTCAGTGGCTACACACAAAAGAACAAACAACTTGCACCCAACGCGGGCAAGAGGGTTGTCAATCCCCTTGATCTCGTTATTTGCAAGCAAATGAGTTGTGTAGATAATTGTTGATAATTGTAAAAAAAATAAAAAGTAAATAAAGGCAGCGACGAAATAATAGTTTTTGTAAATATATAAGTGAATAGACCTGTGGGCCATAGTTTTCCCTAGCGGCATCTCTCATGTAGGCAACATACGGTGGGTAACAAATTACTGTTGGGCAATTGATAGAAAATCGGATGGTTATGTGATTTTCACGGCAATGACCATGTGTATATAGGCATCACGTCCATAAGAAAATAGGTCGACTCCTGCCTGCACCTATTACTATTACTCCACCCATCAACCGCTATCCAGCATGCATCTAGAGTATTAAGTAAAACATAGTAATGCTTGGAGAACAATGACATGGTGTAGACAAAGAATACTCAATCAATATGAATAAATCCCATCGTTTTATCCTTAGTAGCAGCAACACAAAGACGTATACTAGTATAAAACAGGCCTTCCGTTTCAACCTTTAGTCCCGGTTTGGCTTTGGACCGGGACTAATGTGTCCATTAGTCCCGGTTCCAACGGCTAGGAGCGGTCAGGGTGTACGGGCCCCATTAGTCCCGGTTCATTCTAGACCTATAGTCCCGGTTTGTATCACAAACCGGGGCTAAAGGGGTGGTGGCAGGCTGGTGTCAGCCTGGGGCCCCCACGAGCCCTTTTAGTCCCGGTTTGTGATACAAATCGGGACTATTGGTGGACCTTTAGTCCCGGTTTGTATAACGAACCGGGACTAAAGCTTTCCCTATGTAAACCCTTCGTCCAGCACGACTCCATTTCTCTGTTTTCTCCATTCGAATTCCCCTCTCTATTCTTCCCCTAGCTCGAGCTCCTCCCTCCATTTTTGCCAAGATTTGTCAAGATTTGAGGCACCCCAATCCATCCAAGTGTCCATAAAGGTTAGCAAATTTGTCCTTTCATCTCTTATTGCTAGATCAGATCGTGCAATGCTTTATAAGTATAGTGATTTGTGGGTTTTAGTTTGGGCGTAATTATGTGGTAGTTTTTTTTTGATTTATATGCAATTTGAGCTCAAATTAACTCCTTAGTTTGCATATGTGTAGGTGTGGTTTACTTAGTGTGCCTTCCCGTCCCCGTCCTAACCACCGTCGATTGCCCGCACCGTCCCATCGCCGGCACCACCTTGGTGAGCCTCTTCTTGTGTTCTTATCATTTTTATTAAAAAAATCGTATTTGTATGATTTAGATAGTTACTTGCATAATTTTCTTACTTGTATGATTGTTGTTATATATAGTGTCATGGTTATGATATCCATGCCCGTCGGCCCTCGTCCGGTTTACGATTCAGATGTGGTATATTCTCTTTTATAACTATTTGTTGCATTTCGTGTTAATGACAATTATGCCCATCAAGTTGACATAGATATTTTTATCTAGGAGGTAGTTGAACCGGAAATGCCAACCGACCCTATTGTCGAGAAGTTAAATTTAGTTGAAAAAGAAAATGAGGATTTGAAAGGAAAATTGAAAAGAGTTGAAGAAGAGAAGATGAAATTGGAGTTGTACGTTGCCGATGTCGTCGATGATCACAAGATCAAGATGGCTGCAATGCGCTTGAAGATTAGAAAGATTAGAAAATATGCCATTAATAAAGAGGCTTGGTATCATTATGATGTTGGATCAATTGCTACCTTAGTTGCGATTTTGATCGCATTTGTTGTTGCATTTAAATGTTTTATCTAGATAGTTGTATGTTGTTTTATGAGAAAATAAGTGTGTATGAACTTTATGTATGAACTTGTCTTAATTTGGTCTTTTCGGTGTTGTGTAATGAAGATGAACCGGCAATGGATGTACGATGACCGACGCTCTCCCCAGTTCATTAATGGCGTGCAGAGTTTTTTGCGTGCGACTGAGGCAAACAAGCGGGATGGTTTTATGTGTTGTCCATGTGGTGTGTGTAAGAATGATAAGACTTACTCTAGCTCAAAACAGATTCACGTCCACCTGTTTACATCTGGTTTCATGTCCGGCTATAATTGTTGGACCAAGCACGGAGAAAGAGGGGTTCTAATGGAAGAGAATGAAGAAGAAGAGGATGACGACAACTGTCCTGGGTGTCCTGAATATGATGGTACTACAATGGGGGAAGAGAATGAAGAAGAAGAAGAAGCTGAGGTATCAGATGAGCCCGCTGATGATCTTGGTCGGGCCATTGATGATGCAAAGAGAAACTGCGAAAGTGAAAAGGAGAAGTTGAAGTTGCAGCGCATGTTAGAGGATCACAAAAAAGGGTTGTACCCAAATTGCGAAGATGACAACACAAAGCTCGGTACCACACTGGAATTGCTGCAATGGAAGGCAGAGAATGGTGTATCTGACAAGGCATTTGAAAAGTTGCTGAAAATAATGAAGAATAAGCTTCCAAAGGACAACGAATTGCCCGACAATACATACGAAGCAAAGAAGGTTGTCTGCCCTCTAGGATTGCAGGTGCAGAAGATACATGCATGCCCTAATGACTGCATCCTCTACCGCGGTGAGTACGAGAATTTGAATGCATGCCCGGTATGCAATGCATTGCGATATATGATCAGTCGCGATGACCCTGGTGATGATGTTCAGGGCGAGCGCCCCAGGAAGAGGATTCCTGCCAAGGTGATGTGGTATGCTCCTATAATACCACGGTTGAAACGTTTGTTCCAAAACAAAGAGCATGCCAAGTCGTTGCGATGGCAGAAAGAAGATCGTAAGAAAGACGGGAAGTTGAGAGTACCCGCTGATGGGTCGCAGTGGAGAAAAATCGAGAGAGAGTGGCCGGACTTTGCAGATGACCCAAGGAACTTATGGTTTGGTTTAAGTGCAGATGGCATTAATCCATTTGGGGAGCAGAGCAGCAAGCATAGCACATGGCCTGTGACTCTATGTATCTATAACCTTCCTCCTTGGTTGTGCATGAAGCAAAAGTTCATTATGATGCCAGTGCTCATCCAAGGCCCTAAGCAACCCGGCAACGACATTGATGTGTACCTAAGGCCATTAGTTGATGAACTTTTACAGCTGTGGAATAAAAAAGGTGTACGTGTGTGGGATGAGCACAAACAACAGGAATTTGACCTGCGAGCGTTGCTATTTGTAACCATTAATGATTGGCCTGCTCTTAGTAACCTTTCAGGACAGACAAACAAGGGATACCATGCATGCACGCACTGTTTAGATGAGACTGAAAGTATATATTTGGACAAATGCAAGAAGAATGTGTACCTGGGACATCGTCGATTTCTTCCGACCAAGCATGCCTTAAGAAAGAAAGGCAAGCATTTGAAAGGTGAGGCAGATAACCGGAAGAAGCCCGTCCTCCGTACTGGTGATGACATACTTGATATGGTCAAGGATTTACAAGTAATATTTGGAAAGGGTCCTGGCGAACAATCCGTTCTGACTGACGCTGAGGGATGCGCACCCATGTGGAAGAAGAAATCTATATTTTGGGAGCTAGAATATTGGAAAGTCCTAGAGGTCCGCTCTGCAATCGACGTGATGCACGTGACGAAGAATCTTTGCGTGAACCTGCTAGGCTTCCTGGGCGTGTATGGGAAGACAAAAGATACACCGGAGGCACGGGAGGACCAGCAACGTGTGCACGAAAACGACGGCATGCATCCAAAGCAGTATCAAGGTCCTGCCAGCTATGCTCTTACCAAAGAAGAGAAGGAAATCTTCTTTGAATCCCTGCTCAGTATGAAGGTCTCGTTTGTCTTCTCGCCGAATATAAAGGGAATAATAAATATGGCAGAGAAAAAAATTCCAGAACCTAAAGTCTCATGACTGCCACGTGATCATGACGCAATTGCTTCCGGTTACGTTGAGGGGGCTTCTACCAGAAAATGTTTGATTAGCCATTGTGAAGCTATGTTAATTCCTCAATGCAATTTCTCAGAAGGTAATCGATCCGGAAATCCTACCAAGCTTATAGAATGATTTGGTCCAATGTCTTGTCAGTTTCGAGTTGGTGTTCCCACCATCCTTCTTTAATATTATGACGCACATCCAAGTTCACCTAGTCGAAGAGATTGCCATTCTGGGTCCTGTATTTCTACACAATATGTTCCCCTTTGAGAGGTTCATGGGAGTCTTAAAGAAATATGTTCGTAACCGTGCTAGGCCAGAAGGAAGCATCTCCAAGGGCCATGAAACAGAGGAGGTTATTGAGTTTTGTGTTGACTTTATTCCTGACATTAAGCCGATTGGTGTTCCTCAATCGCGGCATGAGGGGAGAATGCTTGGAAAAGGCACGCTTGGACCAAAATCAATAATATGTAGGGACGGGCATTCTTGGGCGCAAGCACACTACACAGTTCTACAGAATTCTACCTTGGTGACCCCGTATATCGAGAAACACATGGATATTATACGCTCGATGAACCCGGAGAAGTCTGACCCCTGGATTCAACGTACACACATTGAGGCTTTTGGCGGTTGGTTGCGAACACATCTCATGAATGACGACAATGTTGAAGATGACTTGTACTTGTTGGCCAAGAGACCATATTCGACTATATTGACTTTCAAAGGGTACGAGATAAATGGGAATACATTTTACACGATTGCCCAAGATAAAAAGAGCACCAAGCAAAACAGTGGTGTCCGCTTTGACGATGCGGCAAACACCAAGGAAAAGGACACATATTATGGTTACATAGAGGAGATATGGGAACTTGACTATGGTGGTGATTTGAAGGTCCCTTTGTTCCGGTGCAAATGGGCCAATCTGACTGGAGGAGGGGTAATGGTAGACCCGCAGTGCGGAATGACAACAGTGGATCTCAACAATCTTGGGCACACAGACGAACCATTCGTTCTAGCCAATGATGTGGCGCAAGTTTTCTATGTGAAGGACATGTCTACCAAACCGAGAAAAAGGAAAGATAAGAAAGCGGATACATCATACGATGAGCCAAAGCGCCACATAGTTCTTTCTGGGAAAAGAAACATCGTGGGAGTGGAGGACAAGATAGACATGTCAAAAGATTATGAAAAGTTTGATGAAATTCCTCTCTTCGCAGTGAAGACTGACCCAAGAATCTTGTTAAATGATGAAGATTGTCCATGGTTACGGCGCAATAATCAAGGGACACATGCGAAGAAAAAGTTTTATACCCCAAGATCCCACTCTGGGATGTGATTGGCTGCACCGTCATCACTTTTCTTCTCTAGTGAGTAGCCGGGATGGTCCAGTTTTGTACACGAAGTGCATCCAGCTTTTGTTGTAACCCTCTCAACTTTTTAGCACATGCTATGTGGGTGAAATGATGATACCATGCCAAGTTTCAACCTTTTCAGAGTTCATTTGTGGTGCTTTTTAATTTAAGGGTCATTTAGCTCAAAACAATTCATTAAATGGATGAAAAATAGCAAATGAAGTTAGAAAGGGTTGAAATTTGAGGATGTGGCTTAGAATGGTTCATATTGAATGCACAAAAAGTCTGGAGTTGAAATAAGTTAAAAAAATGAAATGCCTTTGTAACAGATGAGTTTTCGTCCGAAATCCTCATACTTCGAAGGAGATGGTCCAGTTTCTACAAGAAGTGCATCCAGTTTTTCCTGTAACCATCTCAACTTTTTAGCACATGCTATGTTTGTGAAATTATGATACCATGCCAACTTTCAACCATTTCAGAGCTCATTTGCAGTGCTTTTCAATTCAAGGTCATTTTAGCTCAAAATAAATCATGAAATGCATGAAAAATAGCAAATGAAGTCAGAAAAGGGTTGAAAAGTGATGATGTGCCTTTGAATGGTGCATATTGAATGCAGAAAAAGTCTTGAGTTAAAATATGTTTAAAAAATTGAAATCTCTTTGTAATAGACGAGTTTTCGTCCGAAACCCTGATACTTCGAAAGAGATTGTCCAGTTTGTACACGAAGTGCATCCAGTTTTTCCTGTAACCCTCTCAACTTTTTAGCACATGCTATGTGGGTGAAATGATGATACCATGCCAAGTTTCAACCTTTTCAGAGTTCATTTGTGGTGCTTTTTAATTTCAGGGTCATTTAGCTCAAAACAATTCATTAAATGGATGAAAAATAGCAAATGAAGTTAGAAAGGGTTGAAATTTGAGGATGTGACTTAGAATGGTTCATATTGAATGCACAAAAAGTCTGGAGTTGAAATAAGTTAAAAAAATGAAATGCCTTTGTAACAGATGAGTTTTCGTCCGAAATCCTCATACTTCGAAGGAGATGGTCCAGTTTCTACAAGAAGTGCATCCAGTTTTTCCTGTAACCATCTCAACTTTTTAGCACATGCTATGTTTGTGAAATTATGATACCATGCCAACTTTCAACCATTTCAGAGCTCATTTGCAGTGCTTTTCAATTCAAGGTCATTTTAGCTCAAAATAAATCATGAAATGCATGAAAAATAGCAAATGAAGTCAGAAAAGGGTTGAAAAGTGATGATGTGCCTTTGAATGGTGCATATTGAATGCAGAAAAAGTCTTGAGTTAAAATATGTTTAAACAATTGAAATCTCTTTGTAATAGACGAGTTTTCGTCCGAAACCCTGATACTTCGAAAGAGATTGTCCAGTTTGTACACGAAGTGCATCCAGTTTTTCCTGTAACCCTCTCAACTTTTTAGCACATGCTATGTGGGTGAAATGATGATACCATGCCAAGTTTCAACCTTTTCAGAGTTCATTTGTGGTGCTTTTTAATTTCAGGGTCATTTAGCTCAAAACAATTCATTAAATGGATGAAAAATAGCAAATGAAGTTAGAAAGGGTTGAAATTTGAGGATGTGGCTTAGAATGGTTCATATTGAATGCACAAAAAGTCTGGAGTTGAAATAAGTTAAAAAAATGAAATGCCTTTGTAACAGATGAGTTTTCGTCCGAAATCCTCATACTTCGAAGGAGATGGTCCAGTTTCTACAAGAAGTGCATCCAGTTTTTCCTGTAACCATCTCAACTTTTTAGCACATGCTATGTTTGTGAAATTATGATACCATGCCAACTTTCAACCATTTCAGAGCTCATTTGCAGTGCTTTTCAATTCAAGGTCATTTTAGCTCAAAATAAATCATGAAATGCATGAAAAATAGCAAATGAAGTCAGAAAAGGGTTGAAAAGTGATGATGTGCCTTTGAATGGTGCATATTGAATGCAGAAAAAGTCTTGAGTTAAAATATGTTTAAAAAATTGAAATCTCTTTGTAATAGACGAGTTTTCGTCCGAAACCCTGATACTTCGAAAGAGATTGTCCAGTTTGTACACGAAGTGCATCCAGTTTTTCCTGTAACCCTCTCAACTTTTTAGCACATGCTATGTGGGTGAAATGATGATACCATGCCAAGTTTCAACCTTTTCAGAGTTCATTTGTGGTGCTTTTTAATTTCAGGGTCATTTAGCTCAAAACAATTCATTAAATGGATGAAAAATAGCAAATGAAGTTAGAAAGGGTTGAAATTTGAGGATGTGACTTAGAATGGTTCATATTGAATGCACAAAAAGTCTGGAGTTGAAATAAGTTAAAAAAATGAAATGCCTTTGTAACAGATGAGTTTTCGTCCGAAATCCTCATACTTCGAAGGAGATGGTCCAGTTTCTACAAGAAGTGCATCCAGTTTTTCCTGTAACCATCTCAACTTTTTAGCACATGCTATGTTTGTGAAATTATGATACCATGCCAACTTTCAACCATTTCAGAGCTCATTTGCAGTGCTTTTCAATTCAAGGTCATTTTAGCTCAAAATAAATCATGAAATGCATGAAAAATAGCAAATGAAGTCAGAAAAGGGTTGAAAAGTGATGATGTGCCTTTGAATGGTGCATATTGAATGCAGAAAAAGTCTTGAGTTAAAATATGTTTAAACAATTGAAATCTCTTTGTAATAGACGAGTTTTCGTCCGAAACCCTGATACTTCGAAAGAGATTGTCCAGTTTGTACACGAAGTGCATCCAGTTTTTCCTGTAACCCTCTCAACTTTTTAGCACATGCTATGTGGGTGAAATGATGATACCATGCCAAGTTTCAACCTTTTCAGAGTTCATTTGTGGTGCTTTTTAATTTCAGGGTCATTTAGCTCAAAACAATTCATTAAATGGATGAAAAATAGCAAATGAAGTTAGAAAGGGTTGAAATTTGAGGATGTGGCTTAGAATGGTTCATATTGAATGCACAAAAAGTCTGGAGTTGAAATAAGTTAAGAAAAATGAAATGCCTTTGTAACAGATGAGTTTTCGTCTGAAACCCTCATACTTCGATGGAGATGGTCCAGTTTGTACACGAAGTGCATCCAGTTTTTCCTGTAACCCTCTCAACTTTTTAGCACATGCTATGTGGGTGAAATTATGATACCATGCCAACTTTCAACCATTTCAGAGTTCATTTGCAGTGCTTTTCAATTCAGTGTCATTTTAGCTCAAAATAAATCATGAAATGCATGAAAAATAGCAAATGAAGTCAGAAAAGGGTTAAAAAGTGATGATGTGGCTTTGAATGGTGCATATTGAATGCAGAAAAAGTCTTGAGTTAAAATATGTTTAAAAAATTGTAATCCCTTTGTAATAGACGTGTTTTCGTCCGATCAAAGTTATTTAACTTAATATTATATAAAATTTATGCAACAAAAATTATCAAAGTTATTTTTGTTAAAAACTTTAATAGCAAAAAGAATATTCATAAAGTATTTTCTGTTAAGAACTTTTAATATGCAAAAAAAAACATAAAAATAGCAAAAATGAAAATAGATGCGCTTATAGAGAAAATTCAACCTAAATTCAAAGTGCTAGTACTTTGAATTTACTAGCACTTTGAATTTAGGTAGAATTTCTCATAAGAGCATCTATTTTCACTTTAGTAACAGCGACATAGTAGGCACATGTTTGGTTTGAGAGAGGCTCGTGCTGCCTCTCGCACAGCGGGGCTTATAAGTTGGTCGTCGTGCTCCTCAACTAGCGAGGTGGGAGTAAACTCCCACCACAGTCGTGCTGCCTTCCCGCGTGAATTTGGGCCACCGAAAAGGCCTCTTTAGGCCCGGTTGGTATCACCAACCGGGACTAAAGGGAGGACCTTCAGTCCCGGTTGGTGATAGCAACCGGGACTAAAGACCCTTAAGTCCCGGTTGGAGCCACCAACCGGGACTAAAGGTCCTGGGGTATTTAATGCGGGACTTGCCGAAATCTTCCCAACCTCTCCCATTCTCCCCCGACGCCGACGCCCTGCCCCGACACCGCCAAGCTGCAGGAGCTCGCCGCCACCCCCCCGAGCCCATCCTCGTCGTCGCCGCCGCCCCCGACCCCGTCCTCGCCGCCGCCCCTGAGCCCGTCGTCGCCGCCGCCCCCGAGCCCGACCTCGCCGCCGCAACCGAGCCCGTCCTCGCCGCCGTCGTCGTCGCCGCCCGTGCCCTAGTCCTCGCACCGTCGTCCTCGCCACCGCCGTCGTCGACACCGCCCGAGCCCGTCCTCGCCGCCGCCCCGAGCCCATCATCGCCGCCGCCCGTGCCTCCTCGTCCTTGTCGACGTCGTCACCGCCCCCGACGCCGGACGCCGCCTGCGCCTCCTCCCCGAGCCTCGTCGTCGCCGCCCGCACCTCCTCCCCCGAGCCCCGTCGCACCGGTGAGCTCCTGCCGCCTGCTCCGATCCCCCTCCACCGCGGTCACCACGGCCACGTGCGCCGGCCACCTAGTTGTTTTAGTTTTTTTTAGTTTAGTTGTTTTAGTTTTTTTAGTTTAGTTGTTTTAGTTTTTTTAGTTTAATTGTTTTAGTTTTTTTAGTTTAGTTGTTTTAGTTTAGTTTAGTTTAGTTGTTTTAGTTTTTTAGTTTAGTTGTTTTTTTAGTCTCGAGTCCTGAGTTGTTGAACCACGAGTCCCGAGTCGACGAACCCCGAGTCCCCGACGATCGCCGGTGAGGAGTCCCCGATGATCGCCGGTGAGGAGTTCAACGGCGATCGTCGGTGAGGAGTCCCCAACGATAGTCGGGGATTCCTCACCGGCGATCGTCGAGGACTCGGGGTTCGTCGACTCGGGATTCGTGGTTCTCATTATTATTGTCATAGTTGTTAAATGCAATCATCTTTATTAAAGTTTATTAAATAGTAGGAATTTAAATAGTTGTAGAATTTGTTCTCTACGTCAACGATGCCTGGCCCGCATCCTCGTCGTCGACTCGGCGTCGTCGACTACCTGTTTGAGAGGCGCCAGCATGTCCGGGACTGGACTCCGCCGGGCTGGCACTGGGAGGTGCTGCCTTCCGGGGCGCGGAGCTTGGTGAGGAATGAGGGTCCCGTCGTCGACCCGGAGGTTATTTGGTGGCGGTCACGTGGACCACTGTCGGTGCAGAGGGAGCCGGGCCCCGCAGAGGTGGTACGTCGCTGTGTCAGGGAGGAGGACGAGCACGTCCGACGCTACATGGCTGCGTTGGACGCCAGGTTCTCCAATACCTGGCAGGTTCTTCAGGGATCACACCCGAGCTATGATCCTGCCATAGTTCCTTATCATTGGGTGTCCACCGCCTGCGCCGCGAGACGTCAACTAGATCTGTATTAGTGATATTATATTCGATGATGTATTAGTGATACTATTCGATGATGTATTAGTGATATTATATGAACATATTGTTGCATTGCCTTGTATTGATTTCCATATCTCCGGTTCTGCTTATTGAATGCATTCTAAAAATTTTATATTTGTTCTGGATAGTTAAGCTATGGATGGTAGAGACAGAGACCATGATCAAGAGAATGCCATGTACGACCTGATACGCTCCGGAAACGAAGAGAATGAAGTAGATGATGGCTCACAATACCTTAACCCGTCCGGTGAGGGAATTGAGGAAGAACAACCAAGAGACGAAGGCGAACCAGCTGACAATGACGATGGCGAAGAAATTTTTGTCCATTTAACAGAGTCTGACGAGGTATTAATTTGCCCTCTGGTGATCATCAGATGTATTGATTGATTTGTATATATTAACGAATCTTTCTTCCTTTTAGCCCTCCGGATCGAGCAAATCTTCTACAAGGGTTAAACGTGGCCCGATAAAAAAGTTGAAACAAGGCGTAAAGTTTAACATCGATCAAATCAGAGCAGATGGCGAACCGATTTCTCCTAAAGAGAATGCAGACAAATTTATACGTCAATGCGGAGTTATCATTAGGGACCAAATCCCGATCACCGCTCAAGAATGGAATCGGCCAAAAGATCGCGGAGTTCCTTTTGTCAGCCAAAGATCAAAAGATCTGCTTTGGGAGGAGCTCATGAAACATTTCACCCTACCAGAGGGTCTCACAGATCTCCAATGGGAGAAAGTCAAGAAGTGTGCTGTTAAGAAGATGGCCACACAATTCCAGTCTTGGAAGAAAAGATTATGGACCAATTACTTGGAAGGAGGAAAGAAGACTCCAGAATTCAAAGGAGAATATGTGAAGTTAGCAGATGACTGGGACGAATTTGTGAAGTTCAAGGAATCAGAAGAAGCTAAGAAACGGTCGAGAATTAACAAGATAAATGCCAACAAAAAAACGTGGCACCATCGTCGGGGCCAGGCGGCTACAAGTATGGGTTGCCTAAGTGGGATGAATCTGAGAGAAATATGAATGCTGCAGGGGTCACTCCAGTAACAGAGACTTGGCCCGAGAGGTGCAGGACTTGGTTTTATGCACATGGGGGAAAGTTGGACCCAAAGACAGGGGATGTTCTTGAACAGGCAAGTCTTAAAGAAGCCACGAACGAGTTACTTAAAGCAATAGCAGAAGCTCGAGCGGGTGTGTACGAGCCCAAGAGAGAGAAGGACGAGCTTTCGCGCGCCCTCAAGAATCCTGAACACCCGGGACGAACACGAGGCAAAGGCATGGTTCCGTGGTTTCTGGGGTTTGCGGATTGGAACGACAGCTACAGAAGTCGTGACAGAAAGAAGAAGCATGAAGTAGATCGGATTCAGGACTTGGAACGCAAATATAACATGCAGCAAGAGCAAATCAACAAACTTAGCCAGCAAGGCGCGTCTCAGCAGCAGCAGCAACCAGATCCAGCATTGGATGGTACCATTCCATCATCTATGCCGAAAAGCAGCGTGGGTTCCACGGGGGTCCCGGCCAATGATGCACTGCTGGCTCGCTACCCCGTGGATGATATCCTAGAGTCGCCACCTTGTGAGCTACACGTGAAACTGAAGAACATATCCATGAAGGCGGCGGACGGCTTTGCTTTACCGAGTGGACCTGAAGCAACTTTCCATGGCAATCCGATTCCACCTGGCTATGCTCGTGTCGGGGTGGATCAAGTTGTGTCGGCATATGAATCACTAGATCTTGACTACCTTGGAGGTGAAGGGGAGCGGACACTGGGAGAAGCCAGGCGTTGTGTCATTTTATGGAAAAAGGAATGCATCGTGTTTCCAAACTCGGTGCCAAGGCCACCGACTCCTCCTCCAAGTCCGCTGCGTCAGCAGACTCCAACCCTCCCCAAGACGGAGCGTAGGGTGAGTTTGCCATATCCATCTCCGCCGCGCTAGCCGAATCCATCCCACCCCGAGACGGAGCGAATGGCGAGTCCGCGATATCAAGCTCCGTCACGTCAGCAGAGTCCATCCCACCCCGAGACGGAGCCTAGCGCGAGACGTCCGTGATATCGATATCCGCCATCTCCAAAGCGGAAGAGAACACAAAAGAAGAAACCCGAGCCTCCTACCAAAAAGAAGTTAGCTTACGATGGGACTGACGAGGAACTCGATGAATCAGTGAATCTCGCTTTGCGGACCCATTTTGGACCGAAAGCGCCCCCGCCGCCAAAGGAGAAAGTACCCGACGAGGTCGTACAACACTTTATTGATGCAACTAAACCGGAGGAGAAAAGGCCGGTATCAGACTATGAACGATGTATTACTAAGTCCTATGAATCCCAGAAAAGACAGAAGTCAAGCGGTAGCAGTAAATGCGGGAAAACTGTTCCCCAGCTCGGAGAACAGGCAGTCCAATCGATCAGCCCGCTCAAGGTGAGTGCCAATAACGTGGTAATAACCGACGCTGATACAGAGAATGCTAGATTGCTCGGTATCACCGTTGAACAATTCCTAGAGATCGAGGAATTTCCACCGTTGAATCCGAAGGAAATAGCATGGCAATATGTCCCCGGGAAACCTCTGGTCAGTCCTGACGACGAGAAGCTTCTAACAACGCAAATGTACAAATTGCATGACTGGTACATGAGAGAAGTAAAGGACGGGCGAGAGAGCCTCATGGTGAAAGTCGACAAAGAGCATTACATCCATGAAAAAGATTTGTGGATTGAAAACTCGGAATTTTTTCAGTTATTCAATCAAAAAGCACTCGACAAATCTATCGTCAGTTGCTATTGTATGTAAGTGATTTCTTTCTGTAATTTAAGTCTCTAGCTCAGCTCATTCATTGCCTGTTATTATACTCACTATATTCTTTTGTGTGGTATTATGCAGAATGAAGATTTTTGAATTGAAAAGAGCTGGAGTCTATGTCATTGGGTTCATTGACCCAAATACCGTTAATGAAGAAGTGTTGAGAAGGAACCCTAAAGACACGGAGAAAATGCTTCTAAGGTTTTTGAAGGCCCTAAAGTACAAACCAGAAATACTTTTACCTTGGAACTTCTAGTGAGTGTTACTTTCTTGTACTACAACTTCTATTTTTGCTTATATATATACTCGATGTTAAGTGTAGTTGATGAGTTATGCATGCCCGCTTATACAAATCGTGTGCGCAGCTACCACTGGATCCTTCTAATCATTAGAGTTGACGATGGAACTGTTGAAGTACTGGACTCGCTAAGTAAAGACCCTGAAGATTACATAAGCTTGCATTCGTTGCTCGAAAGGTAATTTCAATCATTGACGCACTATGTCGGCTTCTTTATTAGTTCATTTCCTGATATCAAGTAATTAATAACTCCTTTATTCATTTTGTTTGTCGGGCAGGGTTTGGAAACGTTTCATCAAAGAGGCCACCAGTGAATGGAAACCAGAGTTGAGATGGCAAAAGCCCAGGGTAATTAAGTAGTACTAGCTACGTCTACGCATCTCTTTAGTTCTAGTTTCAATACCATTGTCATGCTTCATTATTATCTGATTGAAATCTATTCTCGTAAAGTGCAAGAGGCAGGCACAGGGGACTGAACTATGTGCATATTACGTTTGCGAGAACATTCGGTTTATGTGGGGACCCCGACTCATAAGTCGTGATCACCGAATGCACGTGTACAGTGATCCCAGAGATCAATGCTCACTGGACACACAGAAGCTGAATAACAAGAGTCTTACATCCACATTTAGCGTCTTACACAAATAAAGACCATGAAGGTCAAGTCTTACATAGATAGGGCCGCAAGGGCCAGACACTTAAACATAATCAAGCAGCGGAAATCTTGATCGGAAGCGTGAACCCATGCCATCTGCCTTAAACCTACAGGCATTCTGACTGGGAAGCGTCCTAGTTCGCATGTTTGTTACCAACGAACTCTTCACCATATTCCTGCTCTTCCATGCCTGGCCAATTAAATAACCAGTGGCAAGCCAATGAGTACTTTGAATGTACTCGCAAGCAACCCAAGTTTTGGAACAAGGTATAACAATGCATGATATAGCACTAAGTAGGTAAGTTTTGCGGAAAGCTAATTTTTGAGTGCAATGACATGATCAAGATAACTAGTAATGGCATGCAACATGAGGAAACAAGTATCCGCACAAACAGGTTACCGATATCAATATAATCAAGGTCTGAACATCTCATGTTCAACCATCATGTCAAGTCATCTGACTTATCTCAAGTACCATCTTTGTCACCTTCACACACACACACCAAGTTTAGTAAACATTGGACGTAGCACAAGAGCGGTCATCCAACTGTCCTTGACCGTGGACACGGCTATTCGAATAGTTTTACACTCTGCAAAGGTTGCACACTTTACCCACAAGACTCGGGAAACTTCCGTGTCAAGCCACGACTCGCGGTATTGTCCATACCCGAGGTAAGTACCCGAACATTGTCTTTCCTCTGATGATACTAAACAAAGAGTACACTCGATTGGTACCCAGCCCACATGATGTACATCACAAGTAACATCCATGTAGGGACCAACGGTGCGCCCGATGCCTGTGAAGACAGCACATGATCATCCTTACCGGCACGACCCCGTATCGAGAGTGACCACATCACTCCCGCCACTAGTAATGTGGGCTCTATGCTAGTACCCATCAAAGTAATCAACAAAGCCCCGTCCCATAAGGGGTATCGTGGTTGTACATGTAAGGTTGGAATAACGGTCGCAACTTACACCAATCCGTTTTCGAAAACCACACTCACTTACTTGCTCCGGTACACCACTTCTTTCTCAAATGGTTACCCAACTCAACATCATCTCCCTCGGGCATTAGTGGCACCCGACGGAGTTTTCGGAAAGTCTTTGAAAACACTCTTGTTTCCAACACCATGCATATTCCCGTCCCATTTGTGTAGCATCTACTTATTATCCTATCTACTCCCACCCGCACAACCCTCATAAGTATGGTAGGGTCATGCACGATGCAAGTATCAACGGAAAATTATCGGAGGCATTCCCACCGAAGTGCTCACCACATCAACATGATCATCATCACGGAAACAAGTGCTATATGACATGCAAATAAAGGGGTTCATAGTCATGGTCAAAGGGCTGCTTGCCTGGCTCAACAAAGTCTTCAGGGTCTTCAAAGTCTTCGGGTCCAACTCCCTCGTCAACCTCGCAATCTATCGTCGCGATAAATAACGGTAAAAATAAGAATCATCACAAAAACAGAGCACAAGACGTACTTATAAAATGTTGCCCTACTCTGATAAATACTACAAACTATACTAAAAATATCTTTCTATGGTTTTTGTTGTGAGAAACATTTTGAAAATTATTTAAACAGAGGCTAAAAATAATCAAAACTAGCTTTTAAACAAATTCAGTACATAAAATGTTTTGAAAAAAATTCACAAGTGGCACTATAAAACTCTACAGAATATTACAAGATTTGTGGTGGAAAAATATTTGGGATTGGATAAACATTTAATTGTATGGGATTTTTGGAAGTTAAACAGAAAAGAAAAAGAAGAAGGGCTACTGTGCCCTGGGCCAGATCTGGCCACAACTGGGCCGGTCCAGCGGCCAGCCAGCCCAGGCGAACCGACGCGTGCGCGCGCCCGCGTTCAAACCTGACGGCTGGGCCCCGAAGGCCAGCGACGGAGAGAGGAGGGGAAGGGAGGTGAGGATGACAGGCGGGCCCCGCCTGTCACCTCCAACCTCGCGACAGGGAGGCCGGCGAGCTCACCGGCGACAATGCAGGGCACGGCGAGGGCTGGCGAGCGCGGGAATGGACTCGGGGGCTTGTCGCCGTTCCAGGGGAGGTGGAGGCAGTCGACGGGGAGGCCCTGGTCGCCGGCGACGAAGAAGCCACGGCGGAGGAGCTTCGGGTGTGCTCCAAGTCGACGGTCCCTGCAGCAAAACGCATGGAAGGAAGGGGGAAACGCATCAGCGAGCTGAGGGAGGAGTAGAGGAAGAAGAATGGGGACCGGAGGGGGCCTGTACCCGGAGATCCCCGGCGAGCCGAGCCGGCGGAGCTCGGGTTTGATCTCGAGCTCAGGCGGCTCCGGGATCGATTTGGTGGGACAGGAGGGCGATTGGGGAGGAGAGAGAGCCAGCAGAGGGCAGAGAGGAACCCGGGGTGGCTTTATATAGACGGGGGCACTGGCGCACCGTGGTCAGGGGATCGGGCTCCACGGCAACGGCGCTGGCGACCGTTGGAGGAGGAGGGAGTGAGCCTGAGGTGCTCGTGGGAGTAGCCCACGACGCGGGAAGGAGAGAGGGAGGCGCGGGGTGAGGCAGACGCGCCGCGCGTGTGGAGCCATGCATTGGCCGAATGGGGCGGCGTCGGGCACGCGTGCGGGAGGGTGAGAGAGAGAGAGGGAGAGGAGGCTCCCAACACGGCAGCGTGTCGCGGACGCCGAGGCGCCTCGACTGGCGCGAGGGGGCGGCTCGAGGCGGTCGGAAGCATGTGCAATGCGCAGCGTCAATGCTCGGTCGTCCTGTAGCGCGCTCCAGAGCACGTTTTTGGCCGGCATGACATAGCTTTTGACGCGCTCTGGCGCAGCCACTTTTGTCCCGGGGCTGCAGAAGGAATAAAATAGGTGGCAGGGAGAGAGGTGAAAAAGGGCTGTCCACAGAGGGAAAATGGGGGTTTCACCCTTGCCATCATGCTCTCTGGCGCCAGGACTTTTACCAGAGGTGAGGAAGGGTGGTATGGTGTTGTGGTAAAAGTTGTGGCTCAAGGAGAACAAGGGAAGGGGTTCAATCATTGAGATTTGCTTCCCACCAGAAGGTGTTTGATGCTGGTTTGGGCAAGCTAATGGATTCTACTTGCCTTGGGATTTAACAGGGTGGTAATGTAGGTAGAATTAAAGTGGATCACCAAGTTTGAGCCCATTTGAAGAAAGTTCATAATGTAACTTTGTAAAATCCTAGGAATCAACAGAATCAGATTTCTGTAGATCCAGGCATGCATTTCACTTCCCCCAAATCCACCACTTGGTCATCAATATTTGGGGTTTAGAACATGCCCACAAAGTTTGGGGTCAAGGGAAGAAACTTCACAATGTAAAGTTGTTCAAACTTGACTCTGGACAGGAATGGTTTTGGAATATTTTGGTGAAGCAAATCAATTGGGATTGAGATGAAACTTTGCAAGCTCACCACATATAGCATGTGTGTCTTGGTGGAATTTTCCTGGAATTTATTGAGAATATTTCTTATAGAAATATTTCAAAAGCTTGATTTTGGCAGAAAGGGTTTTAAAGTGTTTTGCCCATGAGTTTGAACATGACCATGTGTTGAAACTCATATATATATGGAAACTATATGTCCACTGAGTTTCCCTAAATTTTCTCAAATATTTTTAAAACATTTAAATGTTTTTTCCTATGAAAAACCATTTCTGGCCTTAAGAAAAAGCCTTGAAACAAAATAGTAAAATAATCTTTAAAATTAATATTTGATGGTTTTGGTGAGTAATATATATAGTGGGTTTCAAATAAAGCCTTTGGGGAAAAAGGATCCACCCAATTTGAGGACTTGTAGTGCAAACCTCAATTCAGGGGTTTTTGAAATCCTAGTTTGAATAAATCCTTTTTGGCCAAAATAATATTTGATAAAAATATTTTTGGGTACTATTCACATGGCATGATCATTGGGCAAGAAGTTTGGATCAAGGAAGATAAATATGGAGAGGAGTAGAACCTAAGAGTGCCATACACAAACAACCAAACAAGCAAACAGGCAACAATTCAACAAGCACATACACTCAAAAGTTTTAATTGGTTCCAAGTTTTGTAAATCCAAGCATAGCAAAGTGATACAACACAGGGTGTGACAGACCTACCCCCCTTACAAGAATCTCGTCCCCGAGATTCCTAGTCTAAGCACTAAAAAGATAAGGATACTCGGATCTAAGATAGTCTTCACGCTCCCAGGTTGCTTCTGCTTCAGTGTGGTTGCTCCATTGGACCTTGAAATACTTGATGGTGCGGCTTCGGGTGCAACATTCAGCTTCATCCAAAATATGAACTGGCCTCTCATGATAAGTGAGGTCTGGCTGAAGGTCGATGGCTTGATGGTTGATGTCTTTGTAGAGGTTGGGGTGGTTGGGAACTTGAAGACACTTCCGGAGTTGTGACACGTGGAACATGTTATGCACATCTGATAGCTCGGAAAGTAGCTCTAGCTGGTAAGCAACTTCTCCTCATCTGTCGGTGATCTTGAAGGGGCCGATATATCTTGGTGTGAGTTTTCCCTTGACGTGGAAACGCTTGGTTCCTTTGAGAGGCGTGACACGGAGGTAAACATGGTCTCCAACACGGAAACTCATGTCCCGACGGCGGGAATCAGCGTAGCTTTTCTGTCTGGTCTTGGCGGTCTTGAGACTCTCTCGAACGAGTTGAACTTGCTCCTATGCTTCGCGGAGGATGTATAGGCCAAAGACTAGTCCTTCTCCGGTTTCCGACCAATTGAGGGGAGTACGACACTTGCGTCCATACAACACCTCAAATGGTGCCATCTGAAGGCTCGACTGGTAGCTGTTGTTGTAGGAGAACTCGGCAAATGGTAGGCAATCTTCCCACTTGGTTCCATACGCCAATACACAAGCACGGAGCATATCCTCGAGTATCTGGTTTACTCGTTCCGTCTGTCCACCGGTCTGGGGGTGAAAGGCAGTGCTGAAGGAAAGCTTGGTTCCTAGGGCTTCTTGGAATCTATTCCAGAATCTCGAGGTAAATTGGGTACCTCGGTCTGACATGATCTCCTTAGGAATCCCGTGGAGACTCACGATCCAGTTGATGTAGAGGTTGGCCAGTTGGTTCCCATTGTAGGTCGTCTTGACGGGAATGAAGTGGGCTACCTTGGTCAGGTGATCGACAATGAGCAAGATGGAATCATGTCCTTTGCTTGACCTAGGTAATCATGTGATGAAGTCTATCCCGACTTTGTCCCACTTCCATTCAGGCACTTTGAGAGGTTGCAATAGTCTAGCAGGTCGCTGATGCTCAGCTTTGACTCTCTGGCATATGTCACACTTTGCAACAAAGGTGCCTATCTCCCGTTTCATGCCATGCCACCAGAATCTTGCTTTGAGGTCTTGGTACATCTTGGTTCCTCCAGGGTGGATGGAATACGGAGTCTCATGAGCTTCTTGCAAGATCAAGTTCTTGAGCTCTACCTTGTTGGGTACGCAAATGCGCTTCCCGAACCATACAACTCCTTGTTCATCCACTGAGAATCCTGGGGCCTTGCATGTCTTGATCTTCCTCTTGATGCCTTCACTGCTCTCGTGTCCCTTCTGGGCTTCCTTAATATCATCCATCAACGTAGGCTTTGCTTCGAGCCTGGCTAGGAATCCACGTGCAACTAGTTCCAAGCCGAAGCTTTCAAGTTCTTCATACAGGGTGGGTAGCCTTTCCTTAATCATAGCATTCAAGGAACATGCCTTTCTGCTTAAGGCATCAGCTACCACGTTAGCCTTTCCAGGGTGGTATTGAACACTGAGGTCATAGTCCTTGATCAACTCCAACCATCTTCGCTGCCTCATGTTCAATTCCTTTTGAGTGAAAATATACTTTAAACTCTTGTGGTCTGTGTATATCTCACATCACTTCCCCAGAAGGTAATGTCGTCATGTCTTCAAGGCATGAACTACGGCTGCCAACTCAAGGTCGTGAGTAGCGTAGTTCTCTTCATGAGGATGTAGCTGTCTGGATAGATATGCTACGACTCTGCCTTCTTGCATCAGAACACCTCCAAGCCCGGTTCTCGATGCATCACAATATATCACAAACTCCTTGTGAATATCGGGAGTGGCCAAAACTGGGGCTGTTGTCAATCTCTTCTTGAGCTCTTGGAAGCTTTTTTCGCACTTCGGCGTCCATTCGAACTTCTTGTCTTTCTTCAAAAGCTGAGTCATGGGTCGGGCAATGGTCGAAAATCCTTCGACGAACTTGCGGTAATATCCCGCGAGTCCAAGGAAGCTCCTGACTTCGTTCACATTGGTTGGGGATTGCCATTCAGTCACGGCTTCAATCTTGGCAGGATCCACTGACAATCCTTCTGCAGTCAACACATGACCCAAGAATCCAACTTCATGCAGCCAGAATTCACACTTGCTGAATTTGGCATAAACCTGGTGTTCTCGAAGCTTGTCTAGGGCCAATCTCAAGTGTTGCTCGTGCTCTTCTTCTGACTTGGAAAAGACGAGTATGTCGTCAATGAAGACGACAACAAACTTGTCCAAGTACTCCATGAAGACCTTGTTCATGAGGTACATGAAGTAGGCAGGGGCATTGGTCAACCCGAATGACATGACCGTATATTCATACAGGCCATACCGCGTTACAAACGCCGTCTTCGGAATGTCTTGGGGCCTGATCTTCAACTGGTAGTACCCTGACCTGAGGTCGATCTTGGAAAACACCTTCGCTCTATTCAACTGATCGAACAGGTCTTCAATCTTAGGAAGTGGGTACTTGTTCTTTATTGTAACTTCATTGAGAGAACGGTAATCGACACAGAGTCGGATAGTTCCGTCCCTCTTTGACACAAATAGAACATGTGATCCCCAAGGAGAGGCACTAGGGCGAATGAATCCTTTCCTGAGCTGTTCTGCCAGTTGCTTCTTCAATTCAGCCAACTCTTCGGATCCCATTCTATAGGGCTTCTTATAGATGGGTCCTGCTCCGGGCATTAGTTCAATGATGAACTCAATGTCGCGGTCAGGAGGCATTCCGGGCAGCTCATCAGGAAATAAATCTGGGTATTCACATACCACTGGCACTTGATCCAACTCAATTCCCGACAGACAATTAACCTGAGGGGCTTGAGTGGAGGCACAGCCGGAGACATACTTGACTTCCACTCCTTGGCTATTGGTTACGGTGACGGTCCTCTTGGCACAGTCCAAGTAGCCTTGGTTCTTGATTAGCCAGTCCATGCCTAGAATCACATCCAAGCCTTCCGACTTCAGGACGATAAGATCTGCTTGGAAGGCTACCCCGTTGATGTTAACCTCAACTCCTTTACAACCTATCCCGGACTTCATAACTGATCCCGGGGTTTGAATCAACATACGACTACCCAGGGGCGTAGGCTTCATCCCACTCTCTAGTGCAAACTTTTGAGTGACAAAAGAATGCGAAGCTCCACAATCAAACAGTACAGTTGCTGGGGTTGAGTTGACGAGGAACGTACCCAGTATGATGTCCGGGTCTTCCTGGGCTTCCTCAGCAGTGACGTGATTCACACGACCCTTGCCATTGTTGGGCTGGTTGCGGGGAGCTGGGTTCCTTGGTGGTGCTCCACAGCCTTGACCTTGGTTTGGCGCATTGGGGCACGGTGCATCTGGCTTCTTGTTGGGGCACTGCCTAGAGATGTGTCCCGGCAGGCCACATCCAAAGCAAGTGACTTGACCAGGGTTGTTGGTGTCGTAGCTCCTATCGCCGTTGTTGTTATTGGGGTTGTTGTAGGCTGGCCTGGGATTGGCATACTGCTGAGGCTGGTAGCTCGGACGAGGTGCAGGAGGTCTAGCCTGCTGCGGCTGATAGGTTGGCTTGGCTGGGGCTGGCTGCCAGGGGCGAGGCTTCTGGTTGCTGGAACTACCCTTGCTGATCATCTTGCGCTTGCGAGTGTCATCTATGGCACGACGCTTGTCTTCCAGCATGAGGGCCTTGTTCACCAGGTCGAAGAAGGTCCGACAGTCGCAGACGATGAGTTGGTACTGCAGGGTCTGCTGGAGTCCTTCCATGAAGCGTTCCATCTTAGCAGCCTCCGTGTTGACATCTTCAGGTGCATACCTTGACAGCAGGTTGAACTTCTGCATGTACTCCTTGACAGAGCCACTTTCTTGCTTCAGCGCTCTGAATTCTCTCTTCTTGATAGCCATGATCCCAGAAGGAATGTGGGTGGTGCGGAATCCTTCCTTGAAGTTATCCCAGGTGATCACACGATCGCCTTGCATGACCTTGAATCCATCCCACCAAGCTCTGGCGGTACCTCCGAGGCAGTGAGAGGCATATAGCACCTTCTCACAATCCTCATTGCAATTGACCAGTGCAAGGAGGTCCTCGATGGTGCGGATCCAGTCATCAGCATCCAGTGGTTCAGCAGTCTCGGTGAAGGTTGGGGGCGAATTCCTCATGAACTCAGACAGAGTGGAGCGGCCATTGCCGTTCCTGCCTTGCTGCTGGTTGTTCACAAGGGCTTGGGCCATCTGCTGGATAGCAGCAGTGTTGGCTTGGCGTTCCTCCCTGAGAACTTGGAGAAACTGAGCTATGCTCATGTTCTCGGGTGGAGGTGGTGGCGGGGGAATATAGCCTTGTGGCTGCTCCGGGTGATCTCCAGCGTGAGCAGCCCCACCATCTCCCTGTTGCTGGCTTGAGTTGCCGGCTTTAGGGTTGGTGAAGAAGCTGTTGCGGGTTGCAGTCACCATCCTGTTTGGAGCAGCCAAGTCAAATAACTGGGATAAACGAGAGGAAAAGCAATACTGGAGAAAACGCGCCTAAGGGGGTTGGTATAGTGCAAGTGTGACAAAACAAGGGTTGAAAGACCAACACATATATTAAGATAAGATGGACGATGGAGTCGCTTACATGTTGCCTAAGGCAAAAGTGCGACTTACATCGGGACACAACAACAAAAGCAAACAACATGCACACATGGTTTTATATGAACCATTACACGGACTCGACTTCGCATGAGGGGTACATGACTGATCCTACCCTAGGGGTTCTCGGACTCAGGTGGTGGAGTGCTCGGTCTCGTAGTCACGCTCCTCTGGGTCTTCCTCATGATCATCATCCGTACGGGCATCGTCTCCGGTCGAAGGGGTCGGAGAACGAGGAGGTCCATCCCAACGACGCTTCGTCGGTGGGTTAGTGAAGAGCTCACGGTACTCCTTCGCACTCATGGGACGTTGTCGTGTGGGTGCATCTCTAGCTGGGGGTACTCCTCCTCGGTAAGCGACAGCTGGTCATCCCTCAGGGGCTCCATCCTTCTTGATCCTGTCTGGCTTTGTCTTGGCTTGACGAAGTAGCTCTCGGGTGTGGTGAAGTTCCTCGCGGAGCTTCACGGACTCCTTAATCAAGTTGTGAACCAGACTGTCGGCGGAGAGGCTGAAGTAGGTCTGGAACCTGAGTGGCATCCCATCCTCCTTGGACGGTATCAACGTCCAACTCTCGCCATTCCCATCCTTCTTGAAAGGTAGGTAGCGAGTAGCTGGCTCATCAGCCATCTCTGGAATGATGTCTCGAAGGTGGATAAGTGCCTTGAGTGCAGCTGTCTCGACTGCGAGTGCCAGGGTCTCCATCTGTGGTCCTTCAAAGAACCAACTGATCGGGGAGTCGTTTGCCTTCACGACCACATCAACGTGGTACTCCTTCGTGACGGCATCGACCCAGTGCTCGTGGTAGAGGAAAACGGGTGATCGGCGATACTAGCACTTCTCCAGGCTATCCTCAAGGAGTAGGGCAAAGCCGGATGCTAGGAGGGCTTCGGGTACGACGGCCATCTACAAGGATTTAAAGGGAGGAGAGTCAGTATAATGCTGCGAGAAGACTAGAAGAGGTAAGAAGTGCAGAAACTCCTAAGCATAAGTGCTAGGCGTAGTTTTGAAAACGGTTTTATCCTAACTAACGTCCATGCTAACTAAGGGCTTCCTACAGTCAGGATGGCTCTAGTACCAGCCCTGTGGGGACCCCGACTCATAAGTCGTGATCACCGAATGCACGAGTACAGTGATCCCAGAGATCAATGCTCACTGGACACACATAAGCAGAATAACAAGAGTCTTACATCCACATTTAGCATCTTACACAAATAAAGACCATGAAGGTCAAGTCTTACATAGATAGGGCCGCAAGGGCCAGACACTTAAACATAATCAAGCAGCGGAAATCTTGATCGGAAGCGTGAACCCATGCCATCTGCCTTAAACCTACAGGCATTCTGACTGGGAAGCGTCCTAGTTCGCATGTTTGTCACCAACGAACTCTTCACCATATTCCTGCTCTTCCATGCCTGGCCAATTAAATAACCAGTGGCAAGCCAATGAGTACTTTGAATGTACTCACAAGTAACCCAAGTTTTGGAACAAGGTATAACAATGCATGATATAGCACTAAGTAGGTAAGTTTTGCAGAAAGACAATTTTTGAGTGCAATGACATGATCAAGATAACTAGTAATGGCATGCAACATGAGGATACAAGTATCCGCACAAACAGGTTACCGATATCAATATAATCAAGGTCTGAACATCTCATGTTCAACCATCATGTCAAGTCATCTGACTTATCTCAAGTACCATCTTTGTCACCTTCACACATACACACCAAATTTAGTAAACATTGGACGTAGCACAAGAGCGGTCATCCAACTGTCCTTGACCGTGGACACGGATATTCGAATAGTTTTACACTCTGCAGAGGTTGCACACTTTACCCACAAGACTCGAGAAACTTCGGTGTCAAGCCACGACTCGCGGTATTGTCCATACCCAAGGTAAGTACCCGAACATTGTCTTTCCTCTGACGATACTAAACAAAAAGTCCACTCGATTGGTACCCAGCCCACATGATGTACATCACAAGTAACATCCATGTAGGGACCAACGGTGTGCCCGATGCCTGTGAAGATAGCGCATGATCGTCCTTACCGGCACGACCCCGTATCAAGAGTGACCACGTCACTCCCGCCACTAGTAATGTGGGCTCTATGCTAGTACCCATCAAAGTAATCAACAAAGCCCCGTCCCATAAGGGGTATCGTGGTTGTACATGTAAGGTTGGAATAACGGTCGCAACTTACACCAATTTGTTTTCGAAAACCACACTCACTTACTTACTCCGGTACACCACTTCTTTCTCAAGTGGTTACCCAACTCAACATCATCTCCCGCGGGCATTAGTGGCACCCGACGGGGTTTTCGGAAAGTCTTTGAAAACACTCTTGTTTCCAACACCATGCATATTCCCGTCCCATTTGCGTAGCATCTACTAAGCATCCTATCTACTCCCACCCGCAAAACCCTCATAAGTATGGTAGGGTCATGCACGATGCAAGTATCAACGGAAAAGTATCGGAGGCATTCCCACCGAAGTGGTCACCACATCAACTTGATCATCATCACAGAAACAAGTGCTATATCACATGCAAATAAAGGGGTTCATAGTCATGGTCAAAGGGCTGCTTGCCTGGCTCAACAAAGTCTTCGGGGTCTTCAAAGTCTTCGGGTCCAACTCCCTCGTCAACCTCGCAATCTATCGTCGCGATAAATAATGGTAAAAATAAGAATCATCACAAAAACAGAGCACAAGACGTACTTATAAAATGTTGCCCTACTCTGATAAATACTACAAACTATACTAAAAATATCTTTCTATGGTTTTTGTTGTGAGAAACATTTTGAAAATTATTTAAACAGAGGCTAAAAATAATCAAAACTAGCTTTTAAACAAAATCAGTACATAAAATGTTTTCAAAAAATTTCACAAGTGGCACTATAAAATTCTACGGAATATTACAAGATTTGTGGTGGAAACATATTTGGGATTGGATAAACATTTAATTCTGTGGGATTTTTGGAAGTTAAACAGAAAAGAAAAAGAAGAAGGGCTACTGTGCCCTGGGCCAGATCTGGCCCCAACTGGGCCGGTCCAGCGGCCAGCCTGCCCAGGCGAACCGACGCGCGCGCGCGCCCGCGTTCAAACCTGACGGCTGGGGCCGAAGGCCAGCGACGGAGAGAGAAGGGGAAGGGAGGTGAGGATGATAGGCGGGCCCCGCCTGTCATCTCCAACCTCGCGACAGGGAGGCCGGCGAGCTCACCGACGACTATGCAAGGCACGGCGAGGGCTGGCGAGCGCGGGAATGGACTCGGGGGCTTGTCACCGTTCCAGGGGAGGTGGAGGCAGTCGACGGGGAGGCCCTGGTCGCCGGCGACGAAGAAGCCGCGGCGGAGGAGCTTCGGGTGTGCTCCAAGTCGACGGTCCCTGCATCAAAACGCATGGAAGGAAGGGGGAAACGCATCAGCGAGCTGAGGGAGGAGTAGACGAAGAAGCATGGGGACCGGAGGGGGCCTGTACCCGAAGATCCCCGGCGAGCCGAGCCGGCGGAGCTCGGGTTCGATCTTGAGCTCAGGCGGCTCCGGGGTCGATTTGGTGGCACAAGAGGGCGATTGGGGAGGAGAGAGAGCCAGCAGAGGGCAGAGGGGAGCCCGGGGTGGCTTTATATAGACGGGGGCACTGGCGCACCGTGGTCAGGGGATCTGGCTCCGCGGCAACGGCGCTGGCGAGCGTTGGAGGAGGAGGGAGTGAGCCTGAGGTGCTCGTGGGAGTAGTCCACGACGCGGGAAGGAGAGAGGGAGGCGCGGGGTGAGGCAGACGCGCCGCGCGTGTGGAGCCATGCATTGGCCAAACGGGGCGGCGTCGGGCACATGTGCGGGAGGGTGAGAGAGAGAGGGAGAGGAGGCTCCCGACATGGCAGTGTGTCGCGGACGCCGAGGCGCCTCGACTGGCGCGAGGGGGCGGCTCGAGGCGGTCGGAAGCATGGGCAGGGCGCGGCATCAACGCTCGGTCGTCCTGTAGCGCGCTCCAGAGCGCGTTTTTGGCCGGCATGCCAGAGCTTTTGACGGGTTCTGGCGCGGCCACTTTTGTCCCGGGGCTGCAGAAGGAATAAAATAGGTGGGAGGGGGGCATTGGATGCTCTGGAAACGGCCATGAGTGAGTGGCGGTAGAGAGAGAGGTGAAAAGGGGCTGTCCAGAGAGGGAAAATCGGGGTTTCACCCTTGCCATCATGCTCTCTGGCGCCAGGACTTTTACCAGAGGTGAGGATGGGTGGTATGGTGTTGTGGTAAAAGTTGTGGCTCAAGGAGAACAAGGGAAGGGGTTCAATCATTTAGATTTGCTTCCCACCAGAAGGTGTTTGATGCTGGTTTGGGCAAGTTAATGGATTCTACTTGCCTTGGGATTTAACAGGGTGGTAATGTAGGTAGAATTAAAGTGGATAACCAAGTTTGAGCCCATTTGAAGAAAGTTCATAATGTAACTTTGTAAAATCCTAGGAATCAACAGAATCAGATTTCTGTAGATCTAGGTATGCATTTCAGTTCCCCCAAATCCACCACTTGGTGTAGCATCATTATTTGGGGTTTAGAACATGCCCACAAAGTTTTGGGTCAAGGGAAGAAACTTCACAATGTAAAGTTGTTCAAACTTGACTCTGGACAGGAATGGTTTTGGAATATTTTGGTGAAGCAAATCAATTGGGATTGAGATGAAACTTTGCAAGCTCACCACACATAGCATGTGTGTCTTGCTGGAATTTTCTTGGAATTTATTGAGAATATTTCTTATAGAAATATTTCAAAAGCTTGATTTTGGCAGAAAGGGTTTTAAAGTGTTTTCCCCATGATTTTGAACCTGACCATGTGTTGAAACTCATATATATGGAAAATATATGTCCACTGAGTTTCCCTAAATTTTCTCAAATATTTTTAAAACATTTAAATAATTATTTCCTATGAAAAACCATTTCTGGCCTTAAGAAAAAGCCTTGAAACAAAATAGTAAAATAATATTTAAAATTAATATTTGATGGTTTTGGGAAGTAATATATATAGTGGGTTTCAAATAAAGCCTTTGGGGAAAAAGCATCCACCCAATTTGAGGACTTGTAGTGCAAACCTCAATTCAGGGGTTTTTGAAATCCTAGTTTGAATAAATCCTTTTTGGCCAAAATAATATTTGATAAAAATATTTTTGGGTACTATTCACATGGCATGATCATTGGGCAAGAAGTTTGGATCAAGGAAGATAAATATGGAGAGGAGTAGAACCTAAGAGTGCCATACACAAACAACCAAACAAGCAAACAGGCAACAATTCAACAAGCACATACACTCAAAAGTTTTAATTGGTTCCAAGTTTTGTAAATCCAAGCATAGCAAAGTGATACAACACAGGGTGTGACACTTTATGACCGAAAGCAGCAAGAGTGCAAGAGATCTTTGGGTACGTAAACACCATTCATATTTTTTTTATCATGATCTAATACATATACACACAACTAACATGCATATTCATATTGATCTCCTTCTTTAAAGATGCACGAGATGCGGGATAATCTCCTTCCAACGGACCGCATACGAGCAATTCAAGAGGAAATTGCAGGATTTTTGCTTCAGCAGGTCATATCTCCCGACGGAGAATACCATTACCCGATCCGCAAATGATCTGCAAATTGTACGAGAAATTGTATATACCAAATTGTATATATATATATGTGTGTATTCATGTGGTCGTACGAGAAATTCTATGATATATGATTGCTTGTACGAGAAATTTTATGATATATGATCGGTTCTACGAGAAATTCTATTATATATGCATAACGTGTACAGTATGTAGTAGCGTAAAATATGTTTGAAATGAAAAAGAATTAAATGGAAAACACAAAATGAAAAGGAAAAATAAACGATAAACACTAAACCCCTAAACACCTAAACCCCTAAACCCCTAAACCTTTAGTCCCGGTTGGTGTTACCAACCGGGACCAAAGGTCCCCATGCCCTGGCGCGCGCTGCCGACCACGTGGCCAGGGTTTAGTCCCGGTTCGTAGCCAACCGGGACTAAAGGCTTGGACCCTTTAGTCTCTATACTTTTGTCCCGGTTGGGGAACCGGGACTAAAGGCCCTTCCCAACCGGGACTAATGGTCTGTTTTCTACTAGTGTATCTTCTCCCTTTCTGTCACTGGGATATAGAAACTCGCCAGGTTCAACCTACCACAACGCACCTCTCTCACCGATGAAATATCAATCTAGTTGGCCAAACTATTTCAATAGATCAGAGGGAATTACGAAGCTATAATGATCATGCACGTAAGAGACGTAATTAGAATTCAAAGAAGACTCAAATATTTATCATGAATAATCTGAACATAAACCCACAATTCAGCGTATCCCAACAAACACACCGCACAATAGGATTACATTGGATAGATCAAAGCAAAGATGCGATGATCATTGTATTGTAGATCAAAAGAGAGAGAGATATTGTCATCTAGGTACTAGCTATGGATCCGTAGGTATGTGGTGAACTACTCACACATCATCATGAGGGCAACAAGGATGATGTAGAGGCCCTGCGTGATCGATCCCCCCTCCGGCAGGGTGCCGGAACGGAGCTCCATATGGCCTCACGATGGAACAGAGATTTTCGGCGGCGGAAAAAGGGTTTCGGGACTGCCTCTAGGGTTTTTAGAATATTGGAGAATTTATAGGCCAGAGAGGGGCATGGGGAGGCACCCGAGGGGGCCATCACACATCAGGGCGCCCCCTAGGGCGCGCCCTGTCGTGTGCTGGGGCCCTCGTGCGGCCTCCTGACTCCTCCCGAAGCTTCCAAGTATTCTTTTGGTCCAGAAAAAATCGTCAAAAAGTTTCATGGCAATTGGACTTCGTTTGGTATAGGAAACCTGCAAAGTAAAAAACAAGTAGAAAACAGTAACTGGCACTTGGCACTGGGTCAATAGGTTAGTGCTAAAAAGTATTTTAAATTGGTAAATAATGACCCAAAAAAGTATCCTAGAATGATAATATATCAGCATGGAACAATAAAAAATTATAGATATGTTAGAGACATACAAGTCGGTCGTCCTATGAATGCTTTGATGAGGTCGGTGAGGATCGCGGGGTCCGTGGGTGCAGCCCTGAGTTTGTTGACCAACATGACCGCCTCTTGTATGCTTTGAGTTGTTGTGTGGAGCTCTTTCAACCCGTTTTCGTTAGAGATTATCTCGTGGTCGTTCCATCCGCCGGCCTCTGTGTCAAGTTGACGACCTCCGCGGTGTGCTTGTCTGGTGTCGTATTTTGTTGTTTTCTGCTCTTCTGTTGTTTCTTTTGTTAGTGCTTGGTGCACGAATCTAGGGATGAAGATCTCATAGAGTTTGTGCTCCGAGGATTTGGTTGGGCTGCCCTCTTAGGTAGATGGGTTTGAGATTTTTCTGGATTTTTTCAGTGTCACTGTCGTGGTGATCGAGTGTGCGTGTTGTCTCTTGCCTCGACCTCCACTTCTGTGGACATCACTTTGTGTAGTGAGATTGGCTGCGGGACGTATGGCTCGACCCCACTCTCCATCTCCTGTCAGATTTGTAGCTCCATGGCTTTTTTCTGTTCGTCGAGGTCTCCATGTTCCGGAGATCTGGTTTTAGCCGGCGAGGTCGCGGCGTTTTTGGTCTCGACCTCTTCTGGTGAGGCTGGCTTGTTGTATGCGTCCACATGGTCGGACAATGATAATTGGTGTGCCGTGTCGACAATGCAATCTGAGAGTGTTTCATCCAGGAAGCAATCTATGGTAGTTGATGCATACCATGGCGACGAGTTGTACGTTCTTCCAAAAGCGTTGGAGGAGCTCACGTTGGTAAGTAGCCACCCCGTTCCTTAGCCCGAATGGGAAGAGATCGACGGGAACGGTCACTAAGTCCGCATGGGTTGAAGATTCGCCGTGTGTCCTGGGTCGGACGGGTGGTAGGCATAGTCAGAGGTCGCCGCATGTGTTGGTGACGAAGGCGACATTGCCTATGTAGATGGTGTGTGTGAGGCGAGCTAGTGGGTTGACGTCGACCCGCCCCGCATCACTCCCAGTGAATGTCAGAGAGCCACAGGTTAGGCTTTCACCCGACGGAAGGCCTCTGACATTCCGTTCCGTGATCGATCTCCAGCCGGTGCCACCCGCTCCTGGCGTGCCAACTGATGGAGCAGATTTCCATCAGATCCCTCAGTAGGGGTCCAAGCGCAGCTGAAAGTCATGGATCGGTGGTCACACGAGGCGTTTATCCAGGCTCGGGCGTCCGGTGAGTAATACCCTACATCCTGCTGGTTTTGGTTATTCATGATAAGAGGGATACCTTGTGTGAGGGGTTATAATGGTGTATGAGATTGCTACCGAGATTTCTCCTATCTACGTATAGATTCTGAAGAAGAACCCTAGGCCTCCCTTTATATAGGCAGCAGAGGTCTAGGGTTTACATGCTAGATGCAATCCTAGGCATTAGCCACCCCCAATACAGGACTCCGTCAGTTGGGTCGTGGCAATTGTCGAGGGTTCATAGGTGCATATCATCCGTTGCATGGGCGACACCTGTCAGAACATATAGCTGAAGCGTGGCTCCATTGGCGAATAAGAATCCGACATGTGTAAACTTGTCATTGGCGATGGCTGTTAACTGGTATCGAATCCGAAACCCGCACCCGATAGCTTAGCGGTGACCCGTTACAGTGACTGACACGTGTTGGTCACCCTTGACGAGAACACTTCCATGATGCGCCATTTATCATCATGGAAGTGGTCACTTCCGTGATGAAAACTTGATTATTGTCATGGCACACATCCCGGACAACACGTGTATGCCTATATCGAATCTGTCATAAAACCTTCGTGGATGTATATGGGTAATAGAAAATATACCTACCGTGACAAATGTGTATCATCATAGATGTGTCTTTTTCATAGTGAAGGGAATGTATTGTTTCCTATCAACAAGCCTGGCCCCAGTGTATATGACACACCAGGGGTCCTAGGGTTACATAACTAAGCAGACTATGTTGGTGGATATAGAGTCTTCCACGGCTCCGGTATACTTGGATTCTTGTTCTAGTCTTCTGAAATCTTCCTGTCTTTCTCCATGGGCCGCCCAGCATGGCCCAAGGTGGAACCGACTGAGTGGTCCTCATCCCGGCCCACCAGCCGGGGAATCGTCATGGTGAGAGGCCCCTAAACTAGGACACCAACTAACATGGCAAATGTTCACATTGCAACTTTTAAAAAACTCACAAATAAGATGGCAACTTTTAAAATTTTAGGAAATAAATGACAAATTTATAAAAAAATGTTCAGTAATCCAAGTCCACATGTGTTCCCATGTCTGTTTGTAGTTGGGGGTTGAAAGGAGAAGGGTATTTCTGCCTGGCAATTCTTCCATGTCATGATTCGATGATGCGAAGGGGGAAGTAGGTTGCGTGATGAACAACTTTTCACCATTCGAGAGCAAGAAAATGGGCAAAGGTTTAGTTTCGTATACGCTGTCGGTCAAGGAAGATGAAGGACAAGAAGGTCAAGGTGGAGGAGGAGCCTGTGTGGGAGAAGAAGATTGAGGTTGAGGTGGACGAGGAAGGGGAAGAAAGTCGAGGAGGGAGTTCGCACAAGGGGTGGCTGGTAGGGATTGGTCGATGTGTATTACTGTCCCATATTTATACCACTATTGTACTTGTGTTCATTTCAACAAGGTGTGCATATCTTTCCTACTTCTAAAGATTTGAGTTGGTGGTGAGTTCGCCCACCCTCCTCATGCTCTTACATGGGGGACATGATATCACTGTAATAAAAAATTCCAACATTGGATTTAAACTAGGGATGTTGCATACGAGCAAACCACCTCCTTTCCATGTGGAGCATCCTCATCTCCTCCTACAAACAAAATAAATAACACTTCTGCTTTGATACAACCCCCCAAACACATCAATAGTGGAGATTACTCCATACCCCTTTATAATAAAGGGTGGGACGGTCTTTCGCAAAAAGGTGGACATGTCCATGTTAGACATCCGTGTCAAGTATGAAGTACTTCCGACACTATATGCACATCGTGACACGACCGGCCATTTATCGACCTTTTTCACCAAGAAAACTCTAGATAATGCAAAACTTGTTGAAAACACCAAAAAATTGGCATGGTTCCACGAATTGCTCGTGCAAGGCCATAATTTTTTGGGGGGCCATTTAAGATATGCTTAGAAACAAGGTACTCCCAAACGAACCCTACTGGCCTACCCAAACACTCTTCGTTGAAAATAGTATTTTTTTGGAAATCTCAGAACTGAGCCAACTTTTGCAAGAAAGTGGTCATGATCATGTTAGGCATCCATGAATGGTTTGAACGACTTCTGACACCATATGCACACTACGACACGTCTCACCATGTATTCGTCTTTTTCACAGGAAAAACTCTAGAAAATGCAAAAATTAACAAAAAACGAAACAACTTGACATGGTTCCTTGAATTGGTCATACAAGCTAGTGGACAAAATTCCGGGCCATTTTACAGATTTCAAAACAATGTCTTTCAAACAGATCCTTCTGGCCTACCCGAACACTCTGCATTGAACATGGTGTATTTTTGGACATCTTTAAATTGACCCTAACTTTTGCAAACAGGTGGGCATGCCATTGTGGGCATCCATGTCAGGTTTTTAACGAGTTCTGACAACGTAAGCATGATGCGTCACGTCTAGCCATTCACTAGTGCAGAAAAGCCTAGCTATGGCGTGGCAAAAATGGCCTTCCTGGCGTGGACACCCGAAGCCACCAATATGGCGCCACTATTAGAATTTAGTGGTGGTGTTGGGTCCCACGTCAACAATATTCTACGTGCTGATGGCGTGCCACGTCAACAACGCCACCACTACAATCACGCACCTAGCGGCGTGCAATGAACATTGCACGCCAGCAACGTTTCATGCAGCCAAAAAAAATCCCAACACATAACATTTAGCATTTAGCACTGCACACGAGGGACTATACTAATAGAACAGTGCATCTCACAAGCAGTACTAGCTAGAGCTAATAAGTAGCTATTAACGACAATCCTCACAAACACGAGCAAACTAGCTATAGCATAGTTAATAAGGAGTTCATTTCACACGGGCAAACTAACATAGTTAAAGGAGGTCGATAACGATCATCATCCTCAAGTCATGGCATGGGGTGTTCCTGATAGTGACTAAGACGGCCTGTCCAACCCGGAGATTCTTGCCAGCGAGGAAGTTGCTCCACCCAGTCGCACTGAAGATAGTGTGCCTGTCCGTGTGCACTGCATAAGCACATGTGGTGACGGAGCCCCTTGTGGTAAGGCGTAGTCCAGCAATGCCTTCTTCATCTGGCTTGATGCCACAACTCACACATAGACTCTTAGGTAGTTTCTAAACAAAAAAACTTGATGATCATGTCACACTACTGCATTATAAGCATATTAGCACACTAAGCATATCATCAAATTCTACACACTAATCATATCATCAAATTACTACATTAATAAGTAACATACCATGACATGGCGGTTAACCATCGTCCGTGTCAGGCGAGTCACGACTGGCATCCCGACGTAGGCATCATGTGGAGGAAGTTTTTCCCAGAGCATGTCCGTTCCATCCTCGCTCAGCCTGGTCATTCTTTGGGCAAAGAGTGCTTCATCAAGTGGGTCATCATCTTCTTCCTCATAGTTGAGATAGATAAAAACTAGCCTTGGAGTTTCTTTTCTGAAGGAGAAGCTGATCAACTCGCCCCCAGTGAGATGCATGCGGGCGATGAAACGATCGCACTCATCTGCTCCACTCTGGGTTATGTTCCGTCCCTTATTGACCTTCATAGTGTAGCCCCCCCCCCAGAAGAGTCGAAGATGACAATGTCTCCAGTAATGAGCTCATTGAAATCCAATCTTACATCGCAAGGGATGATCTGTGTAAGAAAAACCAATCACACACACACACACACACACACACACACACACACACACACACACACACACAATACATTAGTGGAAATAGCAATAAAAACAAAAGATCAAACTATCAGAAGGTTCATATAATTTGTTACCGCTGTAGGAACATAACACGGCTGGAAGTAAATGCCGAACGACGTGGCAGTTGCAAGGCTGGTTGCGCACCTTGACTTGCACACTCGACATGGTGGTGGTTGCGCCATTCTACACAAAACATATTGAAAACTAAGTATATAATCGGATTCTAGACTAGTGAACCGACACAAGTAACATGTATAATTCTACATTAGTAACATGTATACACAAATAAACAAAATCCACGACGGCACAAATAAACAAATTCTACTCAAAATGCTACACTAGGAGTTCATTTTATTTATTCCTCTAGCATTCCGGACTACACTACCAAATTAAATTGAACTTGAATCCCAATTAACATTCTAGACACTCATATTTTTTACTCAAAATATACTATTAAATCGGATTTTACATCGGATTATCACTAACATTTCTACACAAAGCAATCCATGGAATCAAATTTCGATTCTGCATCACACAAAGCAATCGATTATATATATGTACTAAAATTTCTACACAAAGCAATCCTTAATCAACTTATATATGGATGAATCCCACATATGGATTATGCGTGGACAGAGAAGGTGCGAGTGCAGAGGAAGGAGATGCAACGAGAGGGAAAGAAGAGAATTGAACCTTGCTGGGCGGCGAAGGGACGCGACAGGCGGCGACGGGGCGGCGACATGCCACGATGGGTGCTGGCTGGTCGAGGGGGAGTTGAAATGAAAGGGCGTAAGTCTTTTACTAAGGCGTGGGAGATGACTCATTTGAGCCGTTGCTGGCGTGGGCCTAAAATACAACGCCATGGCTAATAACAGCCCAAATAAAAAAAGACTAATTAAATTTAATGAAAGACTAAACATAATTAAATACTCAAAATTAGAACTGGTAGCAATAATGATATCAAAAATGTAAAATAAAATGGTTGTTATTTTCTAACTACTATATATAATCTTTAAATACTTAAAATACTAGTTTAAGTGGAAATATTATGTCTGGCGTAAAATAACTTGGCACGCCAGCACTAATTAATTAGCTATGGCGTGCAGAGATATACAACGCCACCAATATCTTTCAAATGGTGAGTACAGGTGGGCCAACAGATTTGTGACGTGTCTATAAATATCCACGCCAGCACTGACCGTTTACAGCTGGCGTACCAATTTAGCCGACGCGAGAGCTATTTAAAAAAATAGTGTTGACGTTATATGAAAATGGTGCGTCACCAACAAGAGTTGTGGCTAGCCTTTTCTCCTCTAGTGATTTATCGTCCTTTTTTAACCGAAAAAACTCTAAAAAATGCAAAACTTATCAAAAACCCAAACAACTTGGCATGGTTCTTTAATTTGCCCATACAAGACCATGAACAAAATTGGAGTCATTTCCAATGATGTGAAAAAATAACGTGCTCTAAGGCGGAGCCTTCTAGCCACCCGGTCATCCTCCGTCGAATATGGTTTATTTTTTGCCATTCTTGAAATGACCCCAATTTTCACAAGCTACTTGCGCATGTCCATGATAGGTATTCATGTCTGGCTTGAACTATTTTCGACACTGTATCCAAGTTACGAATATTTGTCTTTAATGAACAAAATTAAAAACGCAAAGAATTTTTTAAAACCTGGAAAAAAACTAAAGCACATTTTAAGAACAAGAGAAACGAAAAAATGAAAACAAAAACAATTGAAAAAGAAATAAAAAACGTACTAAAAATAAGGAAATTAAAATGGTGGTAAAAGACCGGTTTGATACAGTACACTAGTCGTTGAGGGACAATGGGTCGGCCCAGTCGGGTAGCCTCCTGTCCGTGACACCGTCTTTGCCGCTGGCCGGGGCAAACAAACGGGGATTCACATAGACATATGATGGGAGCAACGATACATGGCCCAGCCCACTTTCAACTTTTCATTGTGCGGCCAACGGTTTTAGGAAACTTCATCGATTTTTCCTCTGTTGTTTCTTTTCTATTTTTTGGTTTTTTTTTTTTTCTTCTTCTTGTTTTTTATTCTTTTTTATGTTTCCTTTTCTTCAAGTTTAACCCTTTTTCAAAAATGTATTTAAAATTTAAAAAATATTGCATTTTCCAGAATTTGTTCCAATTCAAAATTTTCTTTGGATATGTTAAAATTGTTTGCTTATATAAAAATATTCGGAAATAAAAAAAGGTCACAAAATAAAATAAATGATCTGGTATTTCAAAAAATGTTCTCATTTTCCAAATTGTTCATAAATTAAAATTTTACTCAAGTTTAAAATTTGTTCGCAAACTCCAAGAATGTTTGGCGAAGTTCGAAAAATGTTTGGGAATTTCAACAAATGTCTTTTAAAATTTTGTTCACAAAGTCAAAAAAACATTCATGTTTGAAAATTTGTTATAGAATTTTAAAATTTGTTCGGGAAATTTCCAATAAAATGTTGTCATTTTCAAGAAAAACACAAATTAAAAAATTGTTCATGTTGTAAAATATGTACGCGAATTAAAAAAATTGAGGAATTTTGAAAATTGTTCGTTATATTGGAAAAAGAAAGAGTTCTAAAAAAAAGAGTTTTCAATTTTTTCATGTTTTTGAAAAATGTTGGAAATTTCCAATAATGTTCAGATTTTTCAAAAAATGTATAGAAATTTCGAAATCTATTCAGATTTGTTTTTCAAAAACCTGTTCGTGTTTCCCAAAATTATTTGTAAATATTTTAAATTCGGTACTGTGCAGCCAGGAACGTTGCTACTTGAATGTGACGTTAGTGTTAATTCTTAAAATGTATGCGTTTGTATCAGTCACTAGTAAGCGTGCACGTGCAATGAACGTATAATCATAAATGCAAATTTCCTTAGTCATTCTAGTAGGACACAATTATTTAAATAAAATGAACAAATGAAACAATGTAACTCAAATCTAATTTTGAACTATATATAGCTTTGCAGATATTCTTTCCATACGCTCATCATATCTCGTATCGAACATGCACATACAGTGTACTTCTAAGCCATACAGACTTTACAAAAACACATTACATACAACCCACAGCTTGACAGTCAACTAACACACACATAGACAACAACTTGGTCTTCGACTATGGATCCATATACAACAAAATGTGGAAGTTAGACATTAAGCATATTTCATCTATTATCATAACTCGATCCTTCACGGAAGCGACTAACCATGTGCATTTAACTTTCATATATAACCGTTCTATTTCTCCTTATATATCAAGTCTAATCATATCTTTGCTGATGCTATGCACCTTCAGTGTAAACAACTAAATCAGAAATTGTCAAAGCATCAATAAATGGGGCATACGGTTAACCTCACAAAGATGCATCACCATCACCATGTATCTCAAGCTATACATACAACTTGTGCTACCATAACTTTGTGTAACCAAACAATAAAAAGTAACCATAACAATGTTTTAATACATTCAGTATAGAGCTAACATAATTGTGAAGCTCCCTGTGCCCTACAACTCACGAATCACCTCAAGTCCTTATATGGTAGAAAAAATGCATTAGAAAATAGAAGAACTCAAAGTAGCCTTCAACATGTTGAGACCTTGTACCTGCTGTACAAAGAAGAGAGGTAAATCTGAAAGAAAAAATGCCAAACACTTCAGACAGTAAGAAAACAAGGAACTCATGTTTGTGTATTTCACATATACTATAGCAGCCTCAAACATTTTTATCCATCAGAAATGTAGTAGAATATTAAAGCCCAACAGAAAAAATGTATTGAAGCACATACGTCCCAAGCTAATGCAGTTGTGCACTATACAACTCATCCACATGCGATCAGCGGCAACAAGCACACACGCCATCAATGTCCCAACAAGCAGAAGTAGCATCCCCTGCAATTCATTCACACTCCAGCATATGAAACAGCTCACACGACTTTACAAGATAAAATCTATGAGATAGTCTGGAAGGCCCTATGTATAGTGTTGTGTGAGAAATCATGCACCTCACAAATGTCGTGTATTAAAAGTAAAAGGCATACGCTTGATGCATGACCAGCGCACCGGCAAGATCGATCGCAAACCTCCACACAGGGTCCACAACTAACTTTGCAACAAAAATTATTTCGCTCTCGAACACAAACGAAATAATCCTTCCATGCTCATTCACATTTCTAGGCTCATGATCTCCCACACCGGGAGGGCCTTGGCATTCTGGGTATACACATCGACCCGCTTGATGGTGTTGCCGATAATGACCGTGAAGCTCTCGTTCTGGAGTGAAGAGATACATCGCCAATTCATCCGAGTGGTTTATCATCACTCAGAAAAACTTCAGTAAGAACATTATACTGAATATATGCAGCATGCATCTCTACTAGCTAGCTCGCAAATCAACCTGACAAATTGACACAATTGCAAATGAGGCTACCAAAGCTAATATTCCGATTACCAAAATGATGGTTTATGCTATGCACATGCTGTCATGTTGAGGTGTCTACAACAAAACATGCTTGCTCCCAAAAAAAATAAGGATTCTTAGTCAAAATAGGAAACTATTGCTGCCATTTAAAAAAATCAGAGGCTACTAGGCACGAGGAGGAGGAGGATGTTAGCCTTGATGGGCAGGTGGTGCCGCAGAAGGACACCTGTCGATATTTGGGGTCAATGTTGCAGAAGGATGGGGATATCGATGAAGATGGGAACCATCGAATTAAAGCCGGATGGATGAAGTGGCGCCAAGCTTCTGGCATTCTCTGTGACAAGAGGGTGCCACAAAAGCTAAAAGGCAAGTTCTATAGGATGGCGGTTCGACCCGCAATGTTGTATGGCGCTGAGTGTTGGCCGACTAAAAGGCGACATGTGCAACAGTTAGGTGTGGCGGAGATGCGCATGTTGAGATGGATGGGTGGCCACACAAGGAAGGACCGAATCCGGAATGATGATATACGAGATAGAGTTGGGGTAGCGCCAATTGAAGAGAAGCTTGTCCAACATCGTCTGAGATGGTTTAGACATATTCAGCGCAGGCCCCCAGAAGCCCCAGTGCATAGCGGACGGCTAAAGCATGCTCAAAATATCAAAAGAGGTCGGGGTAGACCGAACTTGACATGGGAAGAGTCCGTAAAGAGAGATCTGAAGGATTGGAGCATCACCAAAGAACTAGCCATGGACAGGGGTGCGTGGAAGCTTGCTATCCATGTGCCAGAACCATGAGTTGGTCGCGAGATCTTATGGGTTTCACCTCTAGCCTACCCCAACTTGTTTGGGACTAAAGGCTTTGTTGTTGTTGTTGTTGTTGTTGTTGTTGTTGTTGTTGTTGTTGTTGTTGCACTCGTGTAAACCTTAACTAAACCATATGTGAAAGACTACCACTTGTCCACCTTATAATTTTTCCAGTAAAATATTCGAAAATGATGTCGAAAAGCAGTACCTCATGAACATCAGATTGCACCTAGTAGTAAATTTGTCTAGTTCAGATATTATTGCAAGTAGTAAATTTGTCTAGTTCAGATGATTGTGTCCAACTCAGAAACATACAAAAAAACTCACAATAATGCAGCTCAGATATTGAAGTGAACAAGATACGCAAACAAAACACAAGCAATAGGAGTTTTATTTTGCCATTCTGTTTCTCAAATGCATCGAGACATTAAGCTTTTATGTTTTCTTGGGAGGAAAAAAAGAAAGACTGCCCCAACCCGTAACTAATAAAATGCTATAGTTTCAGAAATCCTGTGAACAAATCCTCTTATGAGATTGACACATCTACAAATATCCTGATCACTAAAACAACACAACTTTTTTTTGAACAAACACAACCATATATAAGTGACATCCTGCGATCCAACACAAAATTCTTCAGAAACAAAATCTCTACATAGTCGACAAGAAAGCATCTACAGTTATGCACAAAGGATCTCAAATTCTCACTTGACCTTTGCACTGCAACCAAACAAGATTTCATAGTGAGGAATGATGAAAATATATCTTGTTACACTTCAGAACCGAGCTAACATAATTGTGAAGCTCCCCATGCCCTACAACCCACGAATCACCTCAAGTCCTTATATGGTAGAAAAAATGCATTAGAAAATAAGATGAAAATGAAAATAGAAGAACTCGAAGTAGCCTTCAACATGTTGAGACATTGTACCTTCCGCACAAAGAAGAGAGGTAAATCTGAAAGAAAAATGCCAAACAGTTCAGACGGTAAGAAAACAAGGAACACATGTTTGTATATTTCACATATACTATAGTAGCCTCAAACATTTTTATCCATCAGAAATGTAACAGAATATTAAAGCCTAACAGAAAAAAAAATGTATTGAAGCACATACGTCCCAAGCTAATGTAGTTGTGCACTATACTACTCATCCACATGCGATCAGCGGCAACAAGCACACACGCCATCAATGTCCCAACCAGCAGAAGTGGCATCCCCTGCAATTCATTCAGACTCCAACATATGAAAAAACTCACATGACTTTACAAGATAAAATCTATGAGATAGTCTGGAAGGCCGTGTGTATAGTATTGTGTGAGAAATCATGCACCTCACAAATTCCGTGTATTAAAAGTAAAAGGAATATGCTTGATGCATGACCAGCGCAACGGCAAGATCGATCCCAAACCTTCCACACAGGGTCCACGGCTAACTTTGCAACACAAAATATTTCACTCTTGGACACAAACGAAATAATCCTTCCACTTCATTCACATTTATAGGCTCATGATCTCCCACACCAAGAGGGCCTTGGCATTCTGGGCATACACATCGACTCGCTTGATGGTGTTGGTGATGGTGACCATGAAGCTCTCGTTCTGGAGTGAAGAGATACATTGCCAATTCATCCTCGTGGTTTATCATCAGACAGAAAAACTTCAGTAAGAACATTATACTGAATAATATATGCAGCATGCATCTCTGCTAGCTAGCTACCAGCATCAACCTGACAAACAAACACAATTGCAAATGAGGCTACCGAAGCTAATACTCCGATTACCAAAATGATGGTTTATGCTATGCATATGTTGTCGTGTTGAGGTGTCAACAACAAAACGTGCTTGCTCCCAAGAAAATAAGGATTCTAAGTCAAAATGGAAACTATTGCTGCCATTTAATAAAATCAGAGGCACTCGTGTAAACCTTAAGTAAACCATATGCGAAAGACTACCACTTGTCGACCTTGTAACTTTTCCAGTAAAATATTCGAAAATGATGTCGAAAAGCACCACCTCATGAACATCAGATTGCACCTAGTAGTAAATTTGTCTAGTTCAGATATTATTGCGAGTACTAAATTTGTCTAGTTCACATGATTGTGTCCAGCTCAGAAACATACAAAAAAACTCACAATAATGCAGCTCGGATATTGCAGTGAACAAGACACGCAAACAAAACACAAGCAATAGGAGTTTTATTTTGCCATTCTCTTTCTCAAATGCATCGAGACATTAAGTTATTATGTTTTCTTGGGAGGAAAAAAGAAAGACTGCCGCAACCCATAACTAATAAAATGCTATAGTTTCAGAAATCATGTGAACAGATCCTCTTATGAGATTGACACATCTACTAATATCCTGATCAATGAAACAACACAACTTTTATTTGAACGAACACAACCATATATAAGTGACATCCTGCGATCCAACACAAAATTCTTCAGAAACAAAATCTCTATGTAGTCGACAAGCAAGCATCTACAGTTATGCACAAAGGATCTCAAATTCTCACTTGACCTTTGCACTGCAACCAAACAAGATTTCATAGTGAGGAATGATGAAAATATATCTTGTTACCTAGTCTGAGTTCATGAATCTGTAGGAACAAGAATAATAACATTACATACTTTCATGGTCAGATATAAATTACTCTTTCTAACAGGAAAGTTTGAGCTTTTCAATCACATACCATCTCCAAAGTGGTCTCAAAAGATGAATACAATGCCCGTCCAACACTACTAAATAAGTGAGAAAATCAAGATCAACGGTACAACACCCATTCTATCATTTCATCTAAAACAAGCACATCCAAAGAAGTGAAATTATATTTCCAGCAGGAAACTATCTGCCAGATTTTTAACAACACAATTATTTCATCAGATCGGTCCCAATTGCAAGTAACTCCACTACAACACACAATTTTTTCACTTGATTTAACTTCATGGATATACTTTTGGTGAGAAGTTCAACTTTTACAGATCATTTTACAAAGTTAATTTTTATATAATTATAAATCAAGCTTCTAAATTATGCTCAATCTAACATGCTGAACTACCCCGAGCCCGCAACTACTAAAACACTACTGCTTCAAAAACATTTCAATATTTCTTCCTCAATCCAGTAGGAATCCCAAGTGAACATGATGTCCCATAAGAACGTTCCCTATTCAGAATGGCTGACACATGCCAAGTAATTATGCATTGCATTAATCTGTGATTGTGAGCTATAATAAATTACAGTTAAAAAATGATGCTTCTTCAGGACACCGTAAGAAAGCAACTGAAATCAAGTGTAGAGAAAGACAACAGTTGGATTGACGGTCACTTACTTGCAAGATGTTTATCCGACATCAACAACGGAGAAGCATACTGCGATTGCAAGGTGCTTGTGCCTAGTGGTAAGACTCTCCAGCGGTCGGGATTGGAAAAGATGTGGAGGGATGACGAGCAGGGGGGCGGGACGACGTGGAGAGGATGGCGGTGTGGCCGATGTTCTCTTCATCTTCCTCAATGTGAGGTGAGGACGGCGGCGTGCAGAGGTAAAATTTGCAGTTCTATGTATAATTTGGGCATACCATTTGCAGTGGTGCCGAAGCTTTCCTGGTAGATTTGACAAGTAGCCTCACTAATTAGGTTGTTCATATCACTAAAGATAAAAAAGGCCATTCACAATGTTGAATGGATAGATAGCCATCCAGTATTTATCAACCAAATAACAGGAAAATACGCGAAGATAGTACTAACATCCGACATTCAATGCTGCTTCCATGATTGCGGAATGGGTAGGAAAAGACCGCGTTGAGCTTATCCATCGATCCGCTCCCTAGGGGGTGACTTAGAAGACGCCTTTCTCTTCCCGATGGTTCGACTTATTTCCTTCCTTCAAAATCTACAAAGTGCAGCAGTTATAATCTTTAGTTTGTTATCGTCTAACAAATATAGCAATTGTACACGCAAGGGTGTCCATGTGCAGAGTAGTAATAATTATTTTACTATAAAATGTACCAAGCTATCACGCACCATTACTTGTAAATGCAACCGAAATTTGTAACCACGCAAGATAAGGATAGCACACCAATCATACACAAATCATCATCCACAAGACGAAATCCATGAACATAACAACATGCATGATCCTGCTATGGACAACATGGGTGGATCTGACCTAGAAATTGAGAAGATCCCATCCCTACGTCCTAATGGTATTGATTGATTTGATTTAACAAGAAAGAGAACTGATGCTGCGGTGGATGGGAAGAAACAACCTACCTAGCCGCACATGCATACCTCGAACGGGGAAGTAGACCTGATGGACGAACGAAGAGACGACAGCAGGACGTCCTGGGGTGGATACGACAACAGGTCCTCCTGGGGTATGCAGGATGGGGTGGAGACGGCAACAGGACCTCCTTGGGTATGCAGGACCGCAAAGCTCTTTTTACCGGTGCTGGTAGCTACCGGCGAACCATCCACCTTTCAGATGCTTTGCGATCTGCGTCTAAGTGGGACCCATTCATATGTATGACCATGTATTGTGTCAGTTAATCTTTTGTATATAGTCAAATCAATGTCAGATTAATAGGGCCCATGTGACGAGAGACAATACTTTTTGCAGTGGGATGTCCGCATGCATGCAACATCTCTCCTCTCTCTCTCAAACAAATCTATGCATTTTATTTTTGTTTACATTTTTAGGTGGACAATATCTTTTACAATAATGGTCTATTATTTAAAATTTCCATATAATCAAATTCCTGAACATAAGATATTTAGAATAAGACCAATCCTGAATATATTTAAACTAGTTTAATTTTCACTATCATATCAAAATATAATTTCACTCATTTCACATTACAAATTTTCGAAATAATTGAGATCAGTTATTGAAACAATTGAAACCACTTTTCTGAATATAGTTTTCTATGTGAGTTTCATATTCCAGCTTGTGAAACTATTTCTTCAGTGGAGTGATTGTAATGTGTTTTTTCCGAAACTAGTGAAATCTATCTCTTGTAATGAGTGTAATTAGTTTTTTGAAACAAGTGTAATCAGTTTCATTTGAGCGACTATAATGTGTTTTCTGAAATGAGTGAAATAAGTTATTTGAAAAAAGTGAAATTTATCATTTTGGTGTGAAACGGCTTTTTCAATGTTTGAAAGTGATATTTCTGCTGAGTGAAAGACATTTCAATATTTTTCATAAATACGAAGTGAAATTAGTTCTTGAGATATATTTTGTAATGAGTGAAATCAGCTTTCCAAATCAGTGAAATACATTTTTCTGAATTAAGTGAAATAGGTTTTTCGAATTGAGTGACTACAAATATGGTGGGGTTAAGTGTGTAATCTTATGTTTATACGTTGATTATATATTAATTTTTGAGACTGGTATGGATATTATAAATGATGTTAAATCGTTCTTGTCTCAAAACTTTGATATGAAAGATTTGGGAGAGGCAGATGTTATTTTAAACATAAATCTGCAAATGACCGAGAATGGTATTACATTAAGCCAGTCTCATTATGTGGAGAAAATCTTCAGTCAATTTGGTTTTGAGGACTCTAAATCATCTCCAACTCCTTATGACCCAAGTCTAAAGCTTCGAAAAAACAGAGCACAAGGGGTCAAGCAGCTAAGATACTCTAATTTTTTGGTTCTCTCATCTACTTTGTTGGTGCAACTAGACCTGACATTTCATTTGCTATTAGCAAATTGAGCCGGTTTAATTCAAATCCGAGAAATGATCACTTGACTACACTAGAACAAGTAATGAGGTATTTGAGAGGAACCACAATGTATGGACTACACTATACATGGTACCTAGATGTACTAGAGGGGCATAGTGATACTAACTGGATCTCAAATGCAGATGAGAACAAATCCACTAGTGGATATATATTTACTTTTGGTGGTGCTGCAATCTCTTGGAGGTCTCACAAGCAGACTATCTTAATGAGGTCTACTTTGGAGGCTGAACTTGTGGCTCTTGACATGGCCACTATAGAGGCGGAGTGAATGCGTGGACTCTTGAATGATTTACCAATGGTTGATAAACCAATTCCGGCCATCATTCTGAACTTGATAACCAAACTGTGATCACTAAGGTTAAAAGTTCGAAGGATAACCTGAAGTCATCAAGACATGTGAAACGGCGTATGAAATCCGTCAGGAATTTGAGACACAAAGGAGTGATCGCCGTTGATTGTATTAACACTACCAATAACCTGACGGATCCCTTTACAAAGGTACTATCACGTACAGTGATAGATGGAGCATCAAGGGAAATGGGTTTGAGACCCACTTGAGTTGCACAACTACAGAAACCCAGCCTATGTGATCGGAGATCCCATGAATTAGGAAAAGGGAAAAACAAGTTGTTGGAGAAACTGGAAAGAGTACGTATGTATCTCCCCTTTCCCGCAGAGATGAGTACTCTTAGTAGTGCATGGGAGGTTGACTTTTGTCTTAGTGTGTTCTAAGGCCAAAACACTTCGGCAAGATACCGTCCTTCAGGGTATTTGTCACACCCTGTGTTTGTACCACTTTGCTATGCTATGAGTTTATAAAATTTGGACCCATTTAAAACTTTTTCAGTGCTAGTGCATGTTTGAATTGTTTGATGTTTGCTTGTTTGGTTGATTGTGTTTTGGCAAGGGAACCATCGTTGAAACAAGGACCTTGAGAGGCGCAAGAATGGGCCTTTGTAACCTCTCTCTCCCCAAGCAATCCAGACAAGCAGGAGTAGGGTTTTACACCGCAAGGTGGCCTGAACATGGGTAAACTATTGTGTTCTTGTTCTTCCTCTTTAGCTCAAGCACGCTGGAGCATTGCCGTAGACTCGCGAGGTAGATTAGGGCTGGTGAACAAAGCGCACCCCAGAGTTAGAACCTCCTCGGGTCCCTGGAGCCCCGATTCCAACATAAACAAAGCTGCAATATCATTCAATTTTGTGAGATGTCCATCAACAGTTCCAGTTTCATGACCATGGAAAGGATCAGACTCTACTATAGGAATCAACTCAGGGTCTACAGAGAATTCATAATCCTTATCAGCAACAAATATTGGAGAAGTAGCAAATTTGGGATCATGTTTCATTTTCTTCATCATAGATTTTTGTTTTAGTTTGCATAGTAGTTTCTTCAAGTCATCTCTATCCTTACAAGAAAGAAAGTCCCTAACTACCTCCCCATCCATAATATAACCCTCAGGTACATCAGGCAATTCATATTTATTGGGAGAGCAAGGTGTAATAGGTTATTCAAAATCTTCACCAGTTTCAAGTTCCCTAGCTTTAACGATATGAGCATCAAGTAATTCATTAAGTGGCACAGTTTCAATTTCATCAAGTGTATCAGTAGTAGTATCATTAATTTCAGAAGTAGCATCATCAAGTTCATGTGACATATCAGAACAATCAACAGGCAATGGTGTTATAAGCCGATTCAAAACAGTAGGTGAATCAAAAGCAGAGCTAGATGGCGGTTCCGTACCTTTCCTCGTACAAAAGGGAACGAACTTTGTTCAAGTATCTTTCAGATTCTTCATAGTAGCAATTGCATATCCTCAAGTTAACACAATAAATATAGCTATGCTCTCCGACAACAGCGCCAGAACAAGGTCTTGATAACCCACACGTATAGGGGATCGCGACAGTCTTCACGTGTAGTATTTCACCCTAATTTATTGATTTGACACAAGGCGAGCCAAAGAATATTTATCGGCCTTAGCAGTTGAGTTGTAAATTCAACCACACCTGGAATATCTCTCTGCACGGAAGATTTAGTAGCCCGGGAAATAATTGTAGTAACAGTAACAGTGCTAGCAGCAATTTTGTAGCAGTTGTGACAGTAGCAGCGATAGTAGTAACTTAGCAAGATTTAGTATATGTAAAGCGTAGGCAGATGGATCAGTGATGGATAATGATTTAGATGACATCAACCATGTAACAGTTACACACTAGAGCACCACAAAACTAGCTCCAATTCGTCAATGTAATGTAGGCATGTATTCCGTATATAGTCATATGTGCTTGCAATAAGAACTTGTATGACATCTTTTGTCCTACCCTCCCGTGGCAGCGGGGTTCTATTGGAAACTAAGGGATATTAAGGCCTCCTTTTAATAGAGAACGGGAACAAAGCATTAACACATGGTGAATACATGAACTCCTCAAACTAAGGCAATCACCGGAAAGAATCCCAATTATTTTCACCTTGGGGTATGTGGATCATGACACGTAATAGGTGCATACAACTTGCAAGATAGGATTCAAATCACTCTTATATTCATGAAAACATAATAGGTTCAGATATGAAATCATGGCACTCGGGCCCTAGTGACAAGCATTAACCATAGCAAAGTCATAGCAACATCAAATCTCACAACATAGTGGATACTAGGGATCAAGCCCTATCAAAATAACTCGATTACATGATCAATCTCATCCAATTCCATCACCGTCCATCAAGCCTACAAAGGAATTACACACTCACGGTGGTTAGCATCATGGAATTGTCGATGGAGAAGGGTTGGTGATGATGACGACGACGACGAATCCCCCTCTTCGGAGCCCCAAACGAACTGCAGATCAACCCTCCCGAGGAAGAACAAGAGGTGGCGGTGGCTCCGTCTCATAAAACGCGATGAAATCTTCTCTCTAATTTTTTTCTCCGAAGATGTGAATTTATAGGACTAGAATTAGGGTCCGTGGAGCCACGTGGGGTGGGCACGCCCTGTTGGCTTTTGGCCCACCGACAGTCCCCCTCTGGTGGTTCTTCGCTCCATAATTCATTATATATTCCAGAACAATTTCACAAAAAGTTTTGTCCAATTCCTGGAACTTTTATTTCTACACAAAAAACAACACCAAGGTAATTCTTTTGAAAATAGCGTCAGTCCGGGTTAGTTCCATTCAAATCATGCAAATTAGAGTCCGAAACAAGAGCAAAAGTGTTTGTAAAAGTAGATACGTTTGAGACATATCACACACCAGGATCATGATGATGGATGTTATTGTTGAGACCATCAAGAGGACATCTGCTGATTAGAAGAGATCATGTGGATACGATGTGGATACGCTTCATATATTTAGATGCTCATCAACTCCAATGTTTGAAAGATCCTCTATCTGCTTGATCGACCACATCTGCATCTCCAGCCATAGTATGAGGACAATGTCGTGGTGACGGATCCATCTCATCCCACTTCATCTACTGCACATGTAGAAATTGAGGCAAAGGCCTAGGCAGAGGCAGCTAGAGCCGCTAGTGCTCCAGTCCTGAAGATGAAGAGTGACCAGATGGCCTATCTAGTCAGTGTTATGCAAGGCATGGAGAAGAACATCACTGACCTTCTGTTGAACCAGAAGAGCCTTGATAGGATTGTGGAGACAAAGTTTCATGACCTTAACAACAAGGTGACTGAGTTGACCATCACTGTCAACACCATGAAGGAAGAGGTAGATGCAGTTCCTTTGCCCAGCTCAGACGGTGATGATGAGAGCCCCACATTGCCAGTACAGATTCAGTTCAGGACTCAAGCTCCATCTGTTGCCGTGCCTGCCCAGGATTTGAGACCTTCAGTGTCCGCACCTGCTGCAACTTCTAATGTTCCTCCTTCAGCACCTCCAGTGTCATCTCCACCAGCCCAGAGGACTTCTGCATAAGCATTCGCGGACGCTCTCATATCGACTCCTTCCACGACTACCGGAGCAGCTTCATCGCCTCATGGAGGAGATCATGCCCAGAGTGACATTTAGCTCTATACTTTCGAGCTTTTTGGTAACTTGTTGCCAAAGGGTGAGAAATTGTATAGATCATTGGGCTTCGAGGTAGAGAGTGCTTGCTTTTGATGCTTCTCCTTGACTTTGAAAACTTTTGGCCTACCTTTTGTTCGTCTTAAACTTCGTGGTGTTTGATCATACGCTTTGTGATTGATGTTACTATTTCCCAGCTTTGTGATATTCATATGATGATCATTCACTCATGTTTGGTGTTATGTGCATTGTAATATATTATCATTTATGCGCATCACCAAGATCTATGTGACATGGAAGAGTGGCCCATGATCCTAATCGATTGTGCATTTGCATTCAAACGCAAATTTAAAATAATACACAAATTTAGGGGGAGCTCTTTCTTATCACATACTTCTCAAAGCGACAATGCTATACATTGATTGTATTTTATTTCGAAGCTTTGATTGTTGTCGTTAATTACCAAAAAGGGGGAGATTGAATGCACAATTTCTCCCTACGTGGTTTTGGTAATTAATAACAACATATATCTCATTGGACTAATGAATCTATCAAGCATATTTTAGGAAAAGTTCAATGAAAAATGGATTGGCTAGGATTGTGAGGAGATTCCCTAGATGCTTGGAACATCAATTGGCAAAAGCTTCAAGACTCTAAATTTTGTATTTATGTGAGAAATCACATTTGAGTCCACAGGAAAGCCAATACTATTAAAAGGGGATGATGTATTCATGATGATCTATTTGCTCAAAGTGCTTAGAGATTAGCCACCAAAACCCCTCAAGAATTCTCCCTTAAAATATTCTGTCAAAATCCTAAAGTCATATTCGGTGCCACCAAGAATTTCTATTTCGGCCCTACCGAGTTTTCCTTAGACAGATTCCAAGCCAAATCCTGGCAACTCGGTGTAACCAAGTTCCGTCTCAGTACAACCAAAAAGCAATGACCAACCTTTTGGTGTCCATTTGTTAAAAATCAGAGTTTCCGAGTTTTACAAATCGGTGCCACCAAAGTAAGGAACTGCCCAAGCCAACCGAATCGGATTCACCGAGATGTTGTATATCGGTCTCACCGAAAAGGCTAAAGTTAGAGCATTTTGCATTAGTCGGTGCAACCGAGTTTTTACTTCGGTTCCACCAAGTTGGGCAATAATGTTGTAATGGTTAGAATTTTGGAGATGGTTGTATATACCCCTCCACCTCCCTCTCATTCGTAGAGAGAGCACTCAGAAGAAGCAAACACATCCACCATTCATTTTCTGAGAGAGAATCACCTACTCATGTGCTGAGATCAAGATATTCCACTCCAACCATATGAATCTTGATTACTAGCCTCTCCAAGTTGCTTTCCATCCAATCAATCTCTTCTACCAAGCCAAATTATGTGAGAGAGTGATTGTGTATTGAGGAGACTATCTTTTGAAGCACAAGAGAAAAAAGTTCATCATCCATACCACATCTATTACCTTTTGAAGAGTGGTGTCTCCTAGATTGGTTAGGTGTCGCTTGGAAGCCTCCACATCGTGTGGAGTTGAACCAAGAAGTTTGTAAGGGCAAGGAGATCGTCTACTTTGTGAAGATCTACTCCAAATGAGGCTAGTCCTTCATGGACGTAAGCCATGGTGGAATAGACAAGGTTGCTTCTTCGTGGACCCCTTGTGGGTGGAGCCCTCCGTGGACTCGCGCACCCGTTACCCTCCGTGGGTTGAAGTCTCCATCAATGTGGACGTATGATAGCACCACCTGTTGGAACCACGCCAAAAATCTCCGTGCCTTCATTGCGTTTGACCTTCCTATCCCTACCCTCTACTTGCATTTGCATGTCTTTACTTTCCGCTGCTATACTCATAGACTTGCATGTGTCGGGTGTGCTAGACTTGGTAAAATCACTAAAACTTGCCAACCAATAAATTTGGGAAAATATTAAGTTTTTATTTAGTCAAGTAGTCCAATCACCCCCTCCCCCGTGTAGACATACTTTTGGATCCTATACATCTCCAAGCCTCGATGGGTTACAACATGGCTGTCCTTGGCATAGGAGCAGACATAGGTTCTCGGAAGCGTGTGTCGCCGTCTCTACTCGCGTCAGCGGGGACTGCTTGAAAAAGCGCATGGGCAAAGGGGCATCAGCGGCCACGACAGAGTTCAATTATTTGCGGCGGCCGAGGGTGTGCTAGCAGTAGCGGTGTGCGAGGAGTTGTCAACGGCAGTGAGCTCGATGGGCGGTGCGGTGAATAGCTGAAGAGGAGAAAAAATGATAACCTAGGTGCACTCTGATGAGAGAGGATAAGATGGCCCACGAGAAGTTTTGCTGCGTCTTCGTGGCTTGGGGAACGTTACTCGTGAAACCGTGATCGGTTCGATCGAACGGCAAGTGTGTGACCGGCGCGAGGACACGATTTTTTTATTGTATCGAAAGAATTTTCAATTTTTAAACAAGAAATTAATTAGAAAAGACAAATCTTTTTTATTTTTATAAATTCAAGAAACTAGTGTAAATGTTTTTTTGAGGGGCCGGTCAGCCGGAAGGCAACATTGCCCTTCTTGGAATTCCGAAGAGTTCGACTCGCTGTGTCCTTTAAAAATCCAAACGGTCGATTCGTGAGCCTCATCCAGATCTCCCCGCCGCCGCCCTAGCTCACGTCCGGCGAGCGATGGCGGCAGGGAAAAGAGCCGCTGACCGAGAGGACAGGAAACGCCGCACGCGGGCTTCCCCTTCACCGGAGCGATCCCGGATACGTCACCGAGGCGAGCGGGCTTCCCCTTCGCCGGACCGCTCCCGGACACCTCGCCGGGATCGCAAATCGAGCAGGCATTACGACCGGGCTCCCCCTTCGTCGGAGCGCTCCCGGACACCTCGCCGGGATCGAGAATCGAGCTGGCACGACGACCGGGCTTCTACTTCGCCGGAGCGCTCCGGGACACGTCGCCGGGATCGCGAATCGAGGGCTTCCCCTTCGTCGGAGCGCTCCCGGGCACCTCGCCAAGATCGCAAATCGAGCAGGCGCTACGACCGGGACTCCCCTTCGTCGGAGAGCTCCCGGACACCTCGCCAAGATCGCAAATCGAGCAGGCGCTACGACCGGCCTCCCCCTTCGCCGGAGCGTTTAGCAAGACAGTATCGACTGCACAAGGAGATGGAGTCCAGCGGCTCCAGCCCGTCTGAAGACGGCAGTCGAAGTCGAACCAGAAGCCCTGTTCGAGTTCAGAGGCACTTGCACGGTGGTCGACAGAGAAGGCACCGTCCGCATGCTTCCGACAGAGCGACGGAGAAAGCGGGCGCCGGTCCAGAAGACCATGAGATCTGGTGTACGAATCGCCTTGTGCCAATAACTCTTAGCCCCCAGCGATCATCCAGTCCAGAGCAGGCCAGCAGCAGCCTTGGCCTCGCGGCTTCCTCCAAGATCTCCACCGAGCCTGCGCCAGCTCCCTCCAAGATCTTCACCGTGCCTGCGACAACTCCCTCCAAGATCTCGACTGAGCCTGCGCCACCAAGATATGTGCATCATAAACAATCTGCTAGCGACATAATAAAGAAGGATGGATGGCTTGCTCTTGCATTGAACAATATGGATGTTCTTCCCATCGAGGATTGCAGGTACCTTTCTCTGTTACTTGATGACCATAGTGGAGCAATTCATTTTCGGTGACTATAACTCTGTAAGTGCAACACATTTACCATAGATATCGTCTCTTTCAGACTCATCAATGCCGATTTCAGAAACATCATAGATTCCCCAAAGGACATCGAGCAAATCCCAAATGAGACTGAAAATAATCACTTGTAAGCATATTCTGTTTGAAAATATACTCCTACATAAGTGTATACCCTCCTTTGTTGGACGCTCAGTAAATCCTAACTGTTGCATCTTTGATTCGAACATGATAATCTGCATGAATAATTCCTATTATATGCCACTCATTGAAGATAGTTAATTTATGTCAGGTCCCAGTGCGAGATCAGCAACATTCTCTGTGGGCACTGCGTACTATTGTGTCGATGCGAAAAATCCACATCTAAGAAGCTTTGCAACCATGGTCTTCAACTCACAATATACAAGATAGTACCAGGGGGGCATGAGTACGCCTATTTCACCACCAAAGATGGCTGTAAGATCACACAAGGAGTAAACAAGTGTGTCCAGAGAGTGCATCAGAAGGGCCTGTGCTTTGCATGTGAGCTGTCTACAGATAAATTTTATCTTACTGCAGACAAGAAGATCAGGGTCGCTGAAGTTTCCTTCGATAAGCACAGTATCCAGGGCTCGAACAGAGATTATGTTGGGTCAGCTCAAGTCATTAGGAGCTTGTTCCCCCCTGAGCCAGACACTCCAGCACCAATACGAGAACTCACTGCTCTCATGAAGAAGCAAGGGAACAAGAAAGAAAATCTCATCCGCGAACACATTGCTCAGAAGTCTTCGATAAGGAGGACAGTCTCATACACGAAAATACACAAGAAGTTTAGAACCGTGCTGACCAGGAACCGGAAGGCTGTACAGGGTGTCATTGAAGCAATCGAGAAGCTTGATTGCTGCAGGAGATGGAAGAGCAAGGCTGAGGCCAATACCTTTCTTCGGGCTGTGCTCCATCACAAGGACAAAATCACAAAGAAAGAAGTAGTCTATGAAGATGACGTCACGGGTTTACTGCGGTTCGCACGCAATGTAATTGAGCATCTTATGGACCGCGACTATCAGCTATTGCAGATCGGTAGGGAACTCTATGATGAAGAGATAGACCACATACTGACAGGTGTGTACCCAGGCCTCTTCGAAGTCTTCCAAAAGGCTATGTCAGATGACGGCCACGACACTTCCCTTGACTGAAGACAGAGGAACTGGGAACGCGGGAAAAGTTCTTCTCAAAATGCACAAAAAAAGCTACTTTGGGCAAACAGTTGTACTGGTAGTATGCAATTGTGAACCTGGGTTCACGTGCTACATTCAGTATTGTAGAATTCCAAACCTCAACATGTACATATATACATATTCGTTTCTGCATTCGTTGTAGATATTGCTCTTCCTGGCCTGTGTCTATTTCTGCAATCTTTGTGTTGGCTTGGCTGTGCACACCTTTTATGCTTTGCCATAATGTTGTTGCAACTGCAGATCATTTGTTTCAGTTGATGTTTTAGTAAAATTGCCCTTAAAAGAGAAACCAGAGGAGTCACATGAACCATGCATTTTAGCTTCGCCCCTGCTGCCAGGGACTGAAGAGAAATGAGAAAACTAATTCATTTCTCTAGACCACACACCAAAGTACTGCTGTGCTAAAAAAAAGAAGCAAAGTAGTGCTCCCAGCTGAGTGAAACTACAGATATCTAGGCTACAAAAAATGTGGGTTGAATCGGATTCAAGACAACAACTTAGCATTTTTCATGGCATCAAGAGAGATATTTTAAACTAGGTGGAGTGGCACGCTTCGCTGCGCCGGTAAAATTTGAGATGTTCAAATAGTTTATTCATCTGTTCACAACATAGGCCAGATTGGGTATATTAAGAGCTGTTGCAAATGTATCATATACTAGTAAGATGCCCGTGCTACGCTACGGAACCACATTAGGTCGAATTTAATCTATTCTTGGGTCTGCGTTAGAGAGATATGGCACTCCTCCAAATCTTTGCCTTGGCAAAGACTCTTCAAATTTAAAGAGTATGCGGTGTACCCGAAGATGTCAACCAACCTTCTAATGACCTCCAGAGTGCCAGAACTGATGCTGCAGCCAGGACCGTGATCATAAAAGTATTGCTGCAACTGGTCCAGATAAGATTCGCTAGGACCGAATGAATGTATTTTGTGGCGCATTTGCCTTCATGCATTTAAAACTTCTAATTCACTATGTTCTCTAATTTTGAACTCCTCCCATTCAATTGACATGCTGAATTTCTTATTTGGTTTAGTATGGTCTTATTAGCCATTTCTGGGCCTCTCGGATATATATTTCAAAATCTCAAATATCATCCTAATGTTTATTTTTTAGATAAAGATACATATTCAGGTCTATTAGTTGTTTAAAGAATCATATCAAGGTCCCATAAATTAACACAAGGTAGCAACTATTTATTTCTGTTCTTATTGTTTGTAAAGTATTACTTCTCACATTTCGCTCATATGCCACTCAAAATTTCCTTCTTCAAAATATGCTCATCAGGATGGAATCCTTGTCTGACCGTTTTATGCCAGGCAAGACGACTACGGCGTGGGAGTGTTTATTCCTTCTTGAAGGCGGTGCTAGGGCAGAAGTCGACTTAGTCGTAGGTATTGTATTCACATCTTGTATTGGTTCTATCGTAGTTATCTATGTCTTGTACTATGTTTGTTGATGATTTTGACTTTATTGTTTTACATCAACTTCAATAAAAACGTCTGTGTGTGTCGCAATAATGTAGAGGTCCAGAGTTTCAACCTCCTTTTTGAAATTTATACTGGTTTTTGGTTTATTTTATATTACTCATGCAAAGAGAAACAATTTTTCGGAGGTAGCACACTATATGAAATGTTCCTAGGTCCGCCCTTTTTGGTCATTTTTTTTGAAAATGAGGTTAAACCCCCGGCCTCTGCATCAATCAATGCATGTAGCTATCTTTAATAATTATTCCACAAAGGTCTGACAAGAATATACATCAATCCACCCGAAGCCACCACTCACACCAAAAACTCGATAATGTGGAATGCACTCACTCCTCAAATCTAAAACCGGTGTCGTTGCCAATCCATCCACATAACGTATCGGGACCAACAGCCGGTGCAGCAAACCTAAAGCACACGCCACATGCACACGTTTTAGAAGCCGCCATCATCATCGTACCACTGACCCATCTCCAGGAGAGAGATCCGCATCGTCCTTGCAAGTCCAGACATCCGTAGACACCACCACGACGCCCAACGGTGCCACCGCCTTGCGCTCGTCCATCCAGACGCAAAAACTCTGGAAGATCTATCGTGAGTAGCACATTCGAACCAGGCATGACTCAGCATAGCACCTGTCGGCCAGGCATGACTTGACAGGTCCACCGAAGCTCCGTGCAAGACGAAGCCGCTCCACCTCCTGGCTTTGTCTTCTAGCGCTGCTCCATAAATGATGCTCCCAAGAGAGAAACAACACCGCAGTACCACCATCGTCCGATCTGGAAGACTAGAACCTAGGGTTTCCCCCGAAGCAACATGAGTGGGTCGACAACAGTTACACGCCGATGCCTTCAACAAGGTAACTATGTCGCCATCGCCCGCCAACGACTCGGTTTTCACCGACAACTATGTCTCCCCAACTCGCAGCCGGGACTAGATGACAGATCTTGAGATCCGACCACCCAGCCTTAGGCCGACCACCTCCGACAAAGGAGGTGGACACCATCGCCACGCCCAAGTCTAGAGCCCCCGACGTCCTCGTGTTGCAGGTCGAGCCCAGTGGCAGCATACCATTGACCGAACAGGGATGGTACATGACATCAACTTGTGTGGCCCGCCGAAGCCCATCCGGGATCAGATTGGGCACCCAAGCCATCGCAGCAGGACCCATCGTCGTACTCCGCCGCCTGCATGCCGAAACTGGTGACGCCGCCCCGCGTCACTGTCGTATGTCTAGCCGGTAAGGACCGCCACCCCCCTGATCGGATCCGGCCGAGAAGAAGCGCCGCCGCCACCACTGTGGTGCATACGCTTTGCCTGCAAGACCCCGACGGCGGCGACAGCAGGGGAGATGGCGTTGAAGAGGATCGGAGGACGGGGGCGGGGGCGCTCCGGTGCGGCGGGGCGGTGCAGCATGGGAGCGGGAGCGGGCCTAGGGTCCTGCGGCGACGGGGTGGGGGAATAGTAGATACCTTGTGATGATTTGGCCAAACGATGTACTCATTTTGGAATTAGTTTCATCCCTCCTGTGTTTGAGAGTAGTGGCAAAGCTCCTCCAAGATGGAGGTAACTTGGCAATAATGCCCCCCACCACAAACTTGTCAGGCAGAATGACTCCCAAACCAACGAGTTCCCCCACCAGAAGCTGGATCTCATAGGCTTGTGTCACAACCGAATTATTATCGGCCATTTAAAATCATGATACAACTCATTAACATATAGTTCACGCCCAGCATCCGACTCTCCATATTTCAGGTCTAGCGCTTCCCAAACAAGGGCGGGACTAGCAAAGTTCATATAAATGTCACAGAGTTGATCACTAATGAGGGGGAGCAGGCAACCCATGGTCGTGTCAGAGGCCACCTCAAAGTCACGCTGTTGATCCTGCGTGAGTGGCCTCTGAACGGTGGGCGAAATCACCCACCACAAATTCATGCTCATAAGCTAGAACTTCACACGGGTCTGCCCTCTTTTGAAGTTCTCACTCCCAAACCTCTAAGGTTTCATCACATCACTTAGTCCATCCATTGCACCGTAAGAAAGTTTTTGGACTGTCAGAAATATTGCAGGTACTACAATTAATATAATTCTGAATTCATGTGCTATTGATGACAAAGAAAGATCTAACAGATTTACACATGCGGTCATATAGATGAAATCTAACAAGGCATATGAAAACGGTATGGACACTAATCCCACAACTAGATCACATAAAGTATGAACTATCAGAAAAACGATTTCTTATAGCGGGGTTGATGAAGACTAGATCACAGTGCTGACGGACGATGTCGATGAAGAGTTGATGAAGTCTGTGGTTGACGTAGTCGAGGAAGTCGAAGCAGTCGTGCGGATGCACTGCCTAGAAACTTTATCGCTCGGCTACCCGTGCAGGTCGTCGATGCTGGGGAAAGTTGAAGACTGCTGCTTTCCTCGCCCCGCTGCACGGCAGGGAGAGGATCGGTGAAGGTCGATGGCGGCGGCTCAGGGGAGAACAATTGTAGGGTTGTGCGTATCTGTCCTGTGACGAGAGGGACGTCTCCCTCTTATAGCCCCGGGCCGATAACCCCCACGCAACACGATCTGCCTATATCCTAGGATCCGCCCCCCTGGGATGTCTCCATCACGAACAAAGCGCTAACCGCACGTAAACATACGAGTTTATCCTCGGTTAGTGCGTGAGACAGACGCGGATGGATAAGAGTAAAGACTGCGCGATCAAAACCAACAAAAGAAAGATGCGTCTTAAGTCACAAGTCACGCATAATTAAATGCGAATAAATGTGGAATGCGAGCGAGCGTGTGGTGTACACTCAGCATATTTTTCTCTAGTCATCCTGATCAAGAGAACCATGAAAGGCTCCCATATATGCAGGTCAAACTCTTGCTCCCTTAGCGATGTGGGACTAAACTCCCACATGGCTGTCCACCCCCCTTGACTTCTCTCCATTTCTGAAATTATTTGGGCCCAATCTTTGGATAAGGCCCATCAATTCCAACAATCCCCACCAAGAAGTCAAGGTCTGCAATTTGTTCTCAACTGGCTTTTATATACCAATTTTAAATTATCCACTCATCTTACAACTAGGCAATGGACAATGCCTTGAATTTCCAGTCTTGCGTAGACGAGATTCACTTGAAGGCTTCACTGATACTAGCCCGCCTTGATCCACGCCTAAGGTTTGGAGCATTGCGGTCGTGCTCCCTAGTCCTTTCATGAGCTCATTAGAGATGACCCATATCTCATGTACTGCGACCTCACAGCTAAGCTTACATAGGTGTGTTCATTCAAGAATACCCTCCAGGACGGTATCTTGCCGAAGTGTTTCGGCCTTAGAACACACTAAGACAAAAGTCAACCTCCGATGCAGTACTAAGAGTACTCATCTCTGCGGGAAATGGAAGATACATACGTACTCTTTGTAGTTGCACCAACAACTTGTTTTCACCTTTTCCTAATTCATGGGATCTTGCATCACATAGGCTGGGTTTCTGTAGTTGTGCAACTCAAGTGGGTCTCAAACCCATTTCCCTTGATGCTCCATCTATCATTGTACGTGATAGTCCCTTTCTAAAGTGATCCGCCAGGTTTTTGGTAGTGTTAATATAATCAACGACGATCAATCCTTTGTGTCTCAAATTCCTGACGGATTTGATACGCCATTTCACCTTTCTTGACGACTTCAGGTTATCCTTCAAACTTTTAACCTTAGAGATCATGGTTTGGTTATCACAGTTCAGAAGGATGGCTGGAATTGGTTTATCAACCATTGGTAAATCATTCAAGAGTTCACGCAACCACCACACCTCTACAGTGGCCGTGTCAAGTGCCACAAGTTCAGCCTCCATAGTAGACCTCGTTAAGATAGTCTTCTTGCGAGAACTCCAAGAGATAGCAGCACTGCCAAAAGTAAATATATATCCACTAGTGTCTTTGATCTCATCTGCATCTGAGATCCAGTTAGCATCACTATACCCCTCTAGTACATCTGGGTACCATGTATAGTGTAGTCCATACATTGTGGTTCCTCTCAAGTACCTCATTACTCGTTCTAGTGCAGTCCAATGATCATTTCCCGGATTTGAATTAAACCGGCTCAATTTGCTAACAGCAAATGAAATGTTACGTCTAGTTGCACCAACAAGGTACATGAGAGAACCAATAATTTGAGAGTATTTTAGCTACTCGACCCCTTGTCCTCTCTTCTTTCGAAGCTTTAGACTTGGGTCATAAGGAGTTGGAGATGATTTAGAGTCCTCAAACCAAACCGTCTGAAGATTTTCTCCACATAATGAGAATGACTTAATGTAATACCATTCTCATTCATTTGCAGCTTTATGTTTAAAATAACATCCGCCTCTCCCAAATCTTTCATATCAATGTTTTGAGACAAGAACGATTTAACATCATTTATAACATCCATATCGGCCCTGAAAATTAATATAGCATCGACGTATAAACATAAGATTACACCCTTATCCCCACCATATTTATAGTACACACATTTGTCTCGTTTGTTCACCACAAAGCATGCCGAAGTGAGTGTTTAGTCAAAATTTTCATGCCATCGCTTTGGCGCTTGCTTGACGCAGTAGAATGCTTTCTGTAATCGACACACCATGTTATCTTGCTCGGTTGCAATAAAACCGTCAGGTTGCTGCATATAAATTTCCTCATCAAGCTCTCCATTTAAAAAAGTTGTCTAGACATCCATTTGGTGGATTAGGAATTTATGTGAAGCTGCAAGTGCAATAAGCACCCAAATTGTAGTCATCTAGCAACATGTGAATACGTATCAAACAAATTCTCACCTTCCTTTTGGGTAAAACCCTTGGCCACAAGTCTAGCCTTATACTTTTCAATGGTACCATCAGGTCTTAACTTCTTTTTGAATATCCATTTGCAACCAATAGGTTTGCAACCCATCATTAATGGAAAGATTTCCCATGTTCCGCGTTTCACTTTGGACTACCTCCTTCCAATCATCAGCATCTAGAGACTCATATGCTTTAGAAAGAGTTCTCGGAACGTACTCCACGAGATATACAGCAAAGTCATCTACAAAGGACTTTTCAGTCTGTTGTCTCTTGCTCCTTCTAGGAGCAGTTTCACTGTCATTCTCCACATTGGAATTCTCCGGAGTTACAAATAAAGGAGTATTTTCCGGTTCAGGTATGGGTTCAGGTTCTACTTGTGAGGTGAGTTGACCAGTGGATGCTCTATTTTCCTTCATTGGAAAGATGTTCTCAAAGAAAGTAGCATCTGGAGATTCTATCACAGTGTTAGTATGCACATCAGAGAACTCGGATTTAACCACCAAGAATCTATACGCATTGCTGTTATGTGCATAGCCCAAAAAGATACAATCAACAGTTTTAGGTCCCAATTTTCGTTTCTTGCATACAGGTACGTTAACCTTGGCTAAACATCCCCAAGCATGTAAGAAACACAGAGTCGGTTTGTGTCCTTTCCATCCTACATATGGAGTTATATCTCCTTTCGATGAAGGGACTAAATTGAGAGTGTAACATGCAGCCAAAGCAACCTCTCCCCACCATGACTTAGTTAAACCGACACTGTGCAACATGGCATTCACCAAGTCTGTAAGTGTTCGGTTTTTATGTTCAGCCACTCCATTCGATTGGGGTTAGTACGGAGGGGTTACGTCATGGATAATTCCATGTTCACAGAATTCAACAAACTCATGTGAGACATACTCTCCTCCTCGGTCAGACCTTAAACGTTTGATCTTCTTATCTAATTGGTTTTTTACTTCAGCTTTGTAGATATTATTTATTCCTGGGAACTGAACGTTCTTAAGCGACAAAGAATTCCCTGAAGTAAGCCTCATGTCAACTCTACCTGTCCCACGAACAACTGCCTTGTCCCGTTCCACATCACGATGGTGGAACTGCTGCAAGCCTGATAAGAAGAAAACAAGTTGTAATCAGCACAAACGTGCACATTAGCTCCAGTATATATCCACCAATCAGTGGATTGACATGTGATACGTCTCCAACGTATCTATAATTTTTGCTTGTTCCATGCTGTTATATTATCAATCTTGGATGTTTTACAATCATTTTATAGAAATTTATATCATTTTTTGGGACTAACCTATTGACATAGTGCCAAGTGCCAGTTGCTGTTTTTTGCTTGTTTTTTACTTCGCAGAATTTCAGTACCAAACGAAGCCCAAACATCGCGAAACTTTTTGGAGATTTTTTTGGGCCAGAAGACACCCGGAGGACCAAAGAAGCATCTGGAAGGAGGGCCGAGGAGGCCACGATACACCAGGGCGCGCCAGAGGCCCCTGGCGCGGCCTGGTGGGTTGTGCCCTCCTCGGGACACCTCTCCATCGCCTCTCAGCTCTATAAATACCCCAATATTCCAAAAACCCTAGAGGAGTCGACGAAAAACACATCCAGCCGCCGCAAGTTCCAGAACCTCGAGATCCAATCTAACACCATCACGGAGGGGTTCATCATCCTCATTGGTGCCTCTTCGATGATGCGTGAGTAGTCCACCATAGACCTACGGGTCCGTAGGCAGTAGCTAGATGGCTTCTTCCCTCTTTTTGATTCTCAATACAATGGTCTCTTGGAGATCTATTTGATGTAATGACTTTTGCGGTGTGTTTGTTGGGATCCGATGAATTTTGAGTTCATGATCAGTTTCTACCCATGAATATTATTTGAGTCTTCTTTGATCTCTTATATGCATGATTACTTAAAGCCTTGTATTTCTTCTTCGAATCTTTGGTTTAGTTAGGCCAACTAGATCGATTTTTCTTGCCATGGGAAGAGGTGCCTTGTGATGGGTTCGATCTTGCGGTGTCCTCTCCCAGTGACAGAAGGGGCAGCGAGGCACGCATGTATTGTTGCTATTGAGGATAACAAGATGGGGTCTATTCCTACATGAATAGATCTTGTCTACATCATGTCATCGTTCTTATTGCATTACTCCGTTTCTTCATGGAACTTAATACACTAGATGCATGCTGGATAGCGGTCGATGTGTGGAGTAATAGTAGTAGATGCAGGCAGGAGTCGGTCTACTAATCTTGGACGAGATGCCTATATAATGATCATTGCCTTGGATATCGTCATGATTATTTGATTTGCTATCAATTTCCCAACAGTAATTTGTCTACCCACCGTGTGCTGTACTCATGAGAGAAGCCACTAGTGAAACCTACGGCCCCTGGGTCTACTTTTCCCACATATTGCTTTCCGATCTATCTTTTTGCTGCTTTTGTTTTCAGATCTATTAATCCAAAAACCCAAAAATACCTTGCTGCACCTTTTATTTGCCTCTTTTATTTTGTGTTCTTGAGCGATCTATCAATCCAATCTATCATAACCTAATCTATCTTTTTACCGTGGAGAGATTGACAACCTCTCTTACGCGTCGGGTTGCAAGTATTTGTTCTTTGTGTGCAGATACCGTTTACATATTGTTGCGTGGTTCTCCTACTGGTTCGATAACCTTGGTCTCATCACTAAGGGAAATACCTACCGTAGCTGTGCTGCATCATCCCTTCCTCTTTGGGGAAATACCGATGCATCTCAGCCGCATCAACATGCAAGAAGGACACTAGGAACATACCGAGAGCCTCCACCTGCCTCGGTAACGGGGACATTCGCAGATGGCTGACCACCTTCCTTCCTGCCTTTACGCATGCGACACTTCCTGGCTATGTGCCCAGGCTCACCACACACGAAGCAGTTGAAGTCACCCTTTTCCTTCTTCTTCTTCTTCTTAAAACTGGTGGTTTGTTTTTTTCCTTCCCTTTGTTCTTGCAATTCTTTGCATCGGAACTGCCAACCCCATTCCGCATGACATTGGCATTTGGAATCGGTTGGGGAGGAACCTTTTCCCGCATGTTTCGCTCTAGCCTTTTCCTCATCAAGAGTGGTGATGAGATTTTCGATAGTTGTAGGATCCAAAGTATGTCTAGGGGGGGGGGGGGTGATTAGACTACTTGACCAAATTAAAATCCTAGACTTTTCCCGATTTTAGTTGGCAGATTTTAGCAATTGTAGCAAGTCAAGCACACCCTACACATGCATGTCTAAGAGTATAGCAGCGGAAAATAAAGACAAGCACATGAAAGTAAAGGTAGGGAGAAGAAGATCAAACGCAATTGGAGACATGAAGATTTTTCCCGTGGTTCCGATAGGTGGTGCTATCGTATGTCCATGTTTATGGGTACTTCAACCCACGGAGGGTAACGGCTGCGCGAGTCCACGGAGGGCTCCACCCATGAAGGGTCCACGAAGAAGCAACCTTGTCTATTCCATGATGGCCTACGTCCACGGAGGACTAGCCTTACTCGGGGTAGATCTTCACGAAGTAGGCGATCTCCTTGCCCTTACAAACTTCTTGGTTCAACTCCACAACATGAAGTAGGAGGCTCCCAAGCGACACCTAACCAATCTAGGAGGCACCACCCTCCAAAAGGTAATAGATGTGGTAACTATGATGAACTCCTTGCTCTTGTGCTTCAAATGATAGACTCCTCAACACTCAATCACTATCTCACAGATTTGGCTTGGGTAGTAGAGATTGATTGGGTGGAAAGCAACTTGGGGAGGCTAGAAATCAAGATTCATATGGTTGGAGTGGAATATCTTGATCTCAACACATGAGTAGGTGGCTCTCTGTGAGAAAAATTGATGGGACAAGTGTAAGTGTGTTCTGAGTGCTTCTCTTGCGAGTGAGAGGTGGTGGAGGGGTATATATAGGCATCTCCAAAAATCCAGTCGTTACAACATTATTGCCCAACTCGGTGAAACCGGAGTAAACACTCGATCGTACCGACTAGTGCAAAATGTGGCAACTTTAGGCTTTTCGGTGAAACCGATATATAAATCTCGGTGGTACCGATATGGGTCACCTAGGCAGTTTCCACTTCTCGATGGCACCGATTTCCAAAACTCGGAAATTATGATTCTTGAAAATGAGATACCAGTAAGGTGGGACCAAAACTGAAAACTTGGTAGTATCGAGATGGGTGTTTGGTTTAGGATCTGTCTAGGGTTTGGACTCGGTGTGACCGAATGTGAATTGTTGGTCTCACTGATTTTGGGTGTTTTGTATTGGACAGTGTGTTTGTGGGGAAACTTGGTGAGTGCTTTTGGTGGCTAAGACTTGAGCATTTTGAGCAATTCATTCACCAACATTACCTCACTCCATTTTAATAGTATTGGCTTTCCTATGGACTCAAAGTGATTTCTCACAAAAGTAAAATGTAGAATCTTCAAACTTGTAGTCTTGCCAATCCTATTCCTTGCATTTGGGGTTTCCTCACAATCCTTTAGCCGATCCATTCATTGAACTTTCCTAAAATATACTTGGTGGAAACATTAGTCCAATGAAATATATGTTGTTATTAATTACTAACACCACCTAGGGAGCAGTTGTGCTTTCAATCTCCCCCTTTTTGGTAATTGATGACAACATATAGAAGCTCCGAGAAAAATATAATCAATGAATAGCATCGTTGCTTTGAGAAGTATGTGATAAGCAAGAGCTCCCCCTAAATTTGTGCATTATTTAGAATTTGCGTTTGAATGCAAATGCACAATCAATTAGGTACATGAGCAACTCTTCCATGTCACATACAACTTAGTGGTGTGCAAAATGATATGAATGGATTTCAATGCACATAGCACCAAACAAGTGAATGATCATCTCATAGATATATCACAAGGATAGGAAATAGTAGTATCAACAAGCAAGCATATGATGATCAAACACAAACAAGTTTAGAACAACCAAGCGATAAAAACAACTATTTTTAAAACACAGAGAACAACCAAAAGACAGAACGCTCTCTCTCGAAGCCCTATTGATCTATACACTTCTCCCCCTTTGTCAACAAGTTACCAAAAAGTTCAAAGCATCTAGAACTAATCGTATCTCTGGGCCTCTCCTCCGGTGGCAGTGGAAGGAGTCAAAAGAACAACATCTGCAAAAACTTCCGTTGAAGTCCTCTAGGGTGGTGGAGTAGCTGCTAAAGGAGCCGAAGGAGCTGTGGAATAGAATTACATGATCATTTCATCGTTCCATGCAGTGAACACTTTGCCAACAAAAGTGTCTATGTCAATGGCCTTGAAGTTCTCCTGCACATGAGGAAAGTAATCAGCATTGTCCTCGATGAATTTCTAGTCCACATATCTCATGTCACTGACTGTAGGACTCTTGTCAAACAGAACAGTTTCATAGAAATCTTGCTTCTCCTTGGTGTGGAAACAAACATCAACAGCAGTCCTTCTCCTCTGAGCATAGGTATCATTTGCTCTCCACTTCCTCAGACCTGAGTCCTTCCTCTTCTTCATATCTTTAGCAACAGGATGTGCATCATTATGATCATGCAAATGAGGTCTTAGCTTCCTCAAAACAGCAACATCCTCCTCTTCATCCATGGTGGATGATCTCTTGTTCTTCTGAGCAAGAGGAATATCTCTGGTAGTCTTCTTAGACTTTGGTACAACAGCTAGCTTGGGGGCATTGGGCTTGGCTTTGGTTGTAGCTTGACTAGTCATAGCATCAGCCATAAGCTTCTTCTTCTTGGCAGGAGGAGCTTTGGCAGCAGGCTCTTCCTCCTCTTCCTCTTCTTGTTCATCATCTGGATATTCAGGAGTAGAAGGACGAAGAACAACACGAACATATCTCTTCCTAGCCTTCTGTCCTGCCTTCTTGGGCATGGACTTGGAAGTCTTGAGAGACTCAAGAGATAGAGTCATAGTCCCCCTAACACTCTTTGGTTCTCTTCTAGCTTCAGAGCTAGCATACTCTTTCCTCACTGTCCTCTTAGCAGAAGTGCCCTCATTGGTTGATTTCTTAGCAGCTTTGTTCTTCTTTTCTTGCAGCCTCTTGGCTTGAACTTCCTCTCGCACTAAATTAGAATCTTCTACATCTGAATTCAGCCTCGTCCTAGACCTAGTGGCAGCCTTAGGCAAACCATGTGAGCTAGGAGTGCCTGGGTCCTCAGAAGATGAGGAACTAGCATCTGGGCTAGTGCTAGAATCCAAATCCACACTAGTCTCTCTGAAATCATTCTGGCTGTCATCTGATCCTGACATGCTGATTGTGTGAATGGATATAGATGAGCAGAGGGGATAAGCATCACAAAATACATAAAGTTTTTCAAAAATTTGAACTCAAAATTTTAAATTTAACTCTCTGCAAAGTGGATTTAGGTCCCATTGAGTCAAATATTTCGGAGGGATGACCCACAAGTATAGGGGATCAATCGTAGTCCTTTCGATAAGTAAGAGTGTCGAACCCAACGAGGAGCAAAAGGAAATGACAAGCGGTTATTAGCAAGGTAATTTCTGCAAGCACTGAAATTGTAGGTAACAAATAGTTTGATAGCAAGATAATTGGTAACAAGCAAGTAATGGTGACGGTAAATAACTTGCAGCAAGGTAGCCCAATCCTTTTGTGGCAAAGGACATGCTTGGACAGCCTCTAGTAATAGGCAAAGTGTTCTCATGTTGGTTTGATTCGTGTTCGCTACTTTGATAATTTGATATGTGGGTGGACCGGTGCTTGGGTGATGTTCTTACTTGAACAACCTCCCACTTATGATTAACCCCCTCGCAAGCATCCGCAACTACGAGAAAAGTATTTATATAAAATCTAACCATAGCATTAAATGTTTGGATCCAAATCAACCCCTTATGAAGTAGCGCATAAACTAGGGTTTAAGCTTCTGTCACTCTAGCAACCCATCATCTAGTAACTACTCCACAATGCATTCCCTTAGGCCCATGAATGGTTAAGTGTCATGTAGTCGATGTTCACATGACACCACTAAGGGAATCACAACATACATATCATCAAAATATCGAACACATATCAAATTCACATGATTACTTGCAACATGACTTCTCCCGTGACCTCAAGAACAAAGGTAACTACTCACAAATAATAAACATGCTCAAGATCAGAGAGGTATTGAATGACATAATGGATCTGAACATATAATCTTCCACCAAATAAACCATATAGTAATCAACTACGCAAGGTAATCAACACTACTAGTCACCCACAGGTACCAATCTGAGGTTCCGGTACAAAGATTGAACACAAGAGATGAACTAGGATTTGAGAGGAGATGGTGTTGTTGAAGATGTTGATGAAGATTGGCCTCCCAAAGATGAGAGGGGTGTTGGTGATGATGATGGCTTTGATTTCCCCCTCCGGGAGGGAAGTTCCCCCGATGAAATCGCTCCGCAGGAGGGCAAAAGTGCTCCTGCCCAAGTTCCGGCTCGAGACGGCGGCGCTCCATCCCCAAAGTCCTCCTATTATTTTTTCTAGGTCAAAAGGGATTATATACCAGAAGATGGGCACCAGAGGTGGGCCGAGGAGGGCACAACCCACTAGGGCGCGCCCAGGGAGGCCTGGCGCGCCCTAGTGTCTTGTGCCCACCAGGGTGGCCCCCTCCGGTAGTTCTTTGCTCCAATATTTTTTTATTAATTCCAAAAATAATCTTCATAAAGTTTCAGCTTCATTGGAGTTGTGCAGAGTAGGTATCTCTGATATGCTTTTTTTAGGTCCAGAATTCCAGCTGCCGGTAGTCTCCCTCTTTGTGCAAACCTTGCATATTATGAGAGAAAATGCATTAGAATCACTCCCTAAAGCATTATTATTCAACAAAACATAATAAATAACAGTAGGAAATCATGATGCAAAATGGACGTATCAACTCCCCCAAGCTTAGACCTCACTTGTCCTCATGCGAAAAGCCGAAATTGAAAAACATGTCCACATGGTTTGAGAGAGAGGTGTCGATAAAAACAAAATACGGACATAGAAACATCATGCTTATTATCATAACAGCAACAAACTCTAATATAAAACTTATCAATACACTTTTATCATATAACTTCTCATGAACAAGTAACAATTCATCACAACATCGAAGTATAATGCATAAACCTTATTGAAAACCAACAAACTATGTTCTCAGTCAACTTTGCAACTACAATTCATCATATTTTCAGGAAGGGTCTCATGTCGGAGCCTTTTGGCAAGTCCACATACTCAACCATCATTTAGTATTCTATGATTGCTAACACTCACGGCATACCCATGAGCAAAAAGTTTCAACCGGACACATAGGAAGATAGGGGCTTATAGTTTCGCCTCCCAACGTATTCACCTCAAGGGTGATGTCAACAATAATAACTCATGCCCACTCAAATCCAACTGGATATATGTGCCTAGATCTTTCCTCACCACATGATGCTTGCAAAAGGAAAAAGTAAAAAGGGATAGGGAAGAATACCTTGACTCTTGCATAAAAGTAAATACATAAAAGTAAAAGATAGTCCCTTCGCAGAGGGAAGCAGAGGTTGTCATGCGCTTTTTGTTTTGTATGCCCAATCCCTTAATGTAAAAGAACATCACGCTATATTTCCCACTATGATAGCAACCTTTATTATGCAGTCTGTCGCTTTTACTACTTTGCCATCATAAGTTCGTATAGCGCTCAATTTTCTCTTACACTAATTGATCAAAACACTTTTAGAAGCAGTTTTTATTGCCTTATTGCACCGATGACAACTTACTTGAAGGATCTTACTCGATCCGTAGGTAGGTATAGTGGACACACAAGGGATGAGTTTGGGTTTGGGTTTTTGGATGCACAAGTAGTATCTCTACTTAGTGCAGAATTTTTGGCTAGCAAAGATATTGATCAAGCACCACATGTTGAAGGATCTATGACAATATAACTTCTATGTGAATATGAACAAACATAAATCATTACGTTGTCTTCCTTGTCCAACGTCAACAATTTTGACATATAATATTTAATGGGGGCTCACAATCATAAAAGATGTCCAAGATAGTGTATTTGCATGTGAATCTTCTCTTCCCTTGTTAATTCTTTCATGAATTGCATCATTGACCAATGCTATGTTTGTCAATCTCCAATAAATTTTACTACATATACTTTTCCTTATGTGATGTCATTACTCACCATAAGATTAGCATATGATTCTTTTCATTGATTTCTCTTTCCTTTTATTTTGATTGCAACAATAAAGTAGAGAGGCAAAAGCTCAAACTAAACTTTATTATATAACTCTCACTCGATTACATAGATAGATAGGCCACGAAACTAACACACGAAAATAGATCATGCTAAACTTTTATTCAAATAAAGCAAAGGGAAACTAAAGATCAAACTAAAATAGATAAAGGTGAATAAAAGTGATGGTGATACGATACCGGGGCACCTCCCCCAAGCTTGGCTCAAGCCAAGGGGAGTGCCCATACCCGTGTAGTCAAGTCTCCTTTGGTGGTGGTGATGAAGAAGGTGGTGGTGTAGATGTGTCACACTTTTGCCTCAATAGGTACTCCAATTTACGGATGACGCTCCGAAGGGTGATGATGTGCTCTTCTAGCAAAATATTTTCACGAGTGAGAAATTTATTCTGGACACGAACCGCTTCGAAAGCCCTAAAAGCTTCGATTTCAGTGGGGGTGAGATGACTGTAATAAGGTTGAAGGATATCTTCTTCTTCCTCCCCTTTTGTTGGAAGGGAGTGCCCTACTTTCGGGAGCTGATCCACCATAGACTCCTTGCCCTTGTCTTCCCTGTTGGCTTCTTCTGGCTCCTCCCTCTTCAGCTCCATCTTCATTAGCCAGGCATCTTCTTCTATGTTATTAGAAGAGGGAGAAGACATGATGCTTGGCTTGACAGATCTGATAGGAAAACAACATGAAACAAGAACAGAGGATTTTTCTGTGATGCAGTCGTCAAAACAATCGGGGGTATATATAGAGAATTTTTATTCTTGGGGAACAAGCATATGGAAGGAAAACGGAGTTGGGTAGGTGTCCGAGGTGGGCACAACCCACTAGGGTGCGCCCAGGGGGGCCTGGCGTGCCCTGGTGTCTCGTGCTCACCTCGATCGCCTTCCGGTTTATTTCTTTATTTCCAAAATTTTCTAATATTCCAAAACTGACAAAAAATATTTTTGCGGATTTTTTGGAGTCCGTTTACTTACCGTATCACGTACCTCCTATTTTTCAGAATTCTGGAGTATTCCGGAAGGTTTCTTTTATGTGTTCCTCCGGTGTCATGGTTTGGATAACATTGCTTTCAATGTTAATAGGCGTACCTGAGCTATAGTGCTTAATTCTTTGTCCATTGACCACCTTCGGGTTAGTACCTTCGGCATTATTAATCTTGATAGCTCCAGAATGATAAACCTCTTCTACAATATAAGGTCCTTCCCATTTAGAGAGAAGCTTACCTGCAAAAAATGTTAAACGAGAGTTGAACAAAAGAACATAGTCTCCTATTTTGAATTCCCGCTTTTGGATTCTTTTGTCATGCCAAATTTTTACTTTTTCTTTAAATAGTTTGGCATTTTCATTGGCTTGGGTTCTCCATTCATCTTGTGAGCTAATGTCAAATAACCTCTTCTCACCGGCAAGTTTGAAATCGTAGTTGAGTTCTTTAATTGCCCAAAATGCTTTATGTTCTAATTCTAGAGGTAAATGACAAGCTTTTCCATATACCATTTTGTATGGAGACATACCCATAGGATTTTTATAAGCTGTTCTATAGGCCCAAAGTGCATCATCTAATTTCTTAGACCAATTCTTACGAGACCTATTGACAGTTTTTTGTAATATTAATTTTATTTCTCTATTGGTAAGTTCAACTTGACCACTAGATTGAGGATGATAGGGTGATGCAATTCTATGGTTAACATCATATTTAGCAAGCATCTTACGGAAAGCACCATGAATAAAGTGTGAACCACCATCAGTCATTAAGTATCTAGGGACTCCAAACCTCGGGAAGATAACCTCTTTAAGCATTTTAATGGAGGTGTGGTCATCAGCACTACTAGTTGGAATAGCTTCTACCCACTTAGTAACATAATCAACAGCAACAAAAATATGAGTGTACCCGTTAGAGGAAGGAAAAGGCCCCATATAATCAAAACCCCAAAAATCAAATGGTTCAACAACAAGTGAATAATTCATAGGCATTTCTTGACGCTTACCGATATTACTAATTCTTTGACATTCATCACAAGACAAGACAAACTTACGAGCATCCTTGAAGAGAGTAGGCCAATAAAAACCAGATTGCAATACCTTGTGAGCAGTTCTATCTCCCGCATGATGTCCTCCATAAGCTTCGAAATGACATTTCCGTAGGATTTGTTCCTGTTCATGCTCAAGTAGACAATGTCTAATAATACCACCTACTCCTTCTTTATAAAGATGTGGGTCATCCCAAAAGTAATGTATTAAGTCATAGAAGAATTTTTTCTTTTGTTGATATGTGAAGCTAGGTGGTATATATTTAGCAATAATGTAGTTAGCATAATCAGCATACCAAGGGGTGTTTTGAGAAACACTTATTGCAGCTAACTGTTCGTCAGGGAAACTATCATCAATAGGTAGTGGGTCATCAAGAATATTTTCTAACCTAGACAAGTTATCAAGTATGGGGTTCTCAGCTCCCTTCCAATCAACGATGTGTAAGTCAAATTCTTGAAGCAAGAGAACCCACCTAATGAGTCTAGGTTTAGCATCTTTCTTTTCCATAAGATATTTTATAGCAGCATGATCGGTGTGAACAATAACTTTGGAGTCAACGATATAGGATCTAAATTTATCACAGGCAAACACAACTGCTAAAAATTCTTTTTCAGTTGTAGCATAATTTTGTTGAGCACTGTCTAGAGTTTTGCTAGTCATTCAATTTTTTATCAACTCATTGTCCTAGAACAACACCAACAGCATAATCACTAGCATCACACATAATTTCAAAAGGCAAGTTCCAATCAGGTGGTTGAACGATAGGTGCAGAGGTTAAGGCTTTCTTGAGTGTTTCAAAGGCTTCCACACAATCATCATAAAAAACAAAAGGAATATCCTTTTGCAAAAGATTAGTAAGAGGCCTAAAATTTTTAGAGAAGTCTTTAATGAACCTCCTATAGAAACCAGCATGACCAAGGAAACTTCGAATACCTTTAATAGCTTTAGGACATGGCATTTTCTCAATTGCATCAACTTTAGCTTTATCCACCTCAATACCTCGTTTGGATATTTTATGCCCCAAAACAATACCTTCATTAACCATAAAGTGGCACTTCTCCCAATTCAAGACGAGATTAGTTTGTTCACATCTCTGCAAAACTCGATCAAGGTTGCTTAAGCAATCATCAAAAGAAGTCCCGTAAACGGAAAATTCATCCATGAAAACTTCCACAATCTTTTCACAAAAGTCAGAGAATATAGCAGTCATACATCTTTGAAAGGTAGAAGGTGCATTGCATAAACCAAAAGGCATACATCTATAAGCATAGGTTCCAAAAGGGCAAGTAAATGTGGTTTTCTCTTGATCGGATTGTGACATAGGTATTTGAGAGAAACCAGAATATCCGTCTAGAAAACAAAAGTGTGTGTGCTTAGATAATGTTTCTAGCATTTGATCAATGAAAGGTAGAGGGTAATGATCTTTTCTAGTAGCTTTATTTAACTTTCTAAAATCAATTACCATTTTATAGCCAGTGACAATTCTTTGTGGAATGAGTTCATTTTTATCATTAGGAACAACTGTAATACCTCCTTTCTTAGGGACACAGTGAACGGGACTCACCCATCTACTATCAGCAATGGGATAGATTATACCTGCTTCCAGAAGCTTTAATATTTCAGTTCTTACCACTTCTTTCATCTTAGGATTTAATCGCCGTTGATGATCAACAACGGGTTTAGCATCAGGTTCCATGTTAATCTTTGATAACCCACAAGTATAGGGGATCACAACAGTTTTCGAGGGTAGAGTATTCAACCCAAATTTATTGATTTGACACAAGGGGAGCCAAAGAATATTCTCGAGTATTAGCAGCTGAGTTGTCAATTCAACCACACCTGAAATACTTAATATCTGTAGCAAAGTATTTAGTAGCAAAGTAGTATGGAAGTAACGGTAACGATGGCAAGCGTGACAGTAGCAGTTTTGTAGTGATTGTAACAGTAGCAACGGAAAAGTAACTTAGCAAAGATCAATATATGAAAAGGCTCGTAGGCAACGGATCAGTGATGGATAATTACGTCGGATGGCATTCATCATGCAACGGTTATAACATAGGGTGACACAGAACTAGCTCCAATTCATCAATGTAATGTAGGCATGTATTCCATATATAGTCATACGTGCTTATGGAAAAGAACTTGCATGACATCTTTTGTCCTACCCTCCCGTGGCAGCGGGGTCCTAATGGAAACTAAGGGATATTAAGGCCTCCTTTTAATAGAGAACCGTACCAAAGCATTAGCACTTAGTGAATACATGAACTCCTCAAACTACGGTAATCACCGGAAAGAATCCCAGTTATTGTCACCCTGGGGGATGCGGATCATAACTCGTAATAGGTGTCTACAACTTGCAAGATAGGATCAAGAACACATATATATTCATGAAAACATAATAGGTTCAGATCTGAAATCATGGCACTCGGGCCCTAGTGACAAGCATTAAGCATAGCAAAGTCATAGCAACATCAATCTCAGAACATAGTGGATACTAGGGATCAAACCCTAACAAAACTAACTCGATTACATGGTAAATCTCATCCAACCCATCACCGTCCAGCATGCCTACGATGGGATTACTCATGAACGGCGGAGAGCATCATGAAATTGGTGATGAAGGATGGTTGGTGATGACGACGGCGTCGATTTCCCCTCTTCGGAGCCCAAAACGGACCCCAGATCTGCCCTCCCGAGGAAGAACAGGAGGTGGCGGCGGCTCCGTATCGTGAAACGCGATGAACTCTTCTCCTTTATTTTTTTCTCCCCGAATAAGAATATACAGAGTTGGAATTGAGGTCGGAGGAGCTCCAGGGGGCCCACAAGACAAGGGGGCGCGCCCCATGGCTTGTGGCCAGGTGGTGGACCCCCTCCGGTTGATTCTTTCGCCAGTATTTTTTATTAATTCCAAAAATATTCTCCGTAAATTTTCAGGTCAATCCGAGAACTTTTATTTCTGCACAAAAATAACACCAAGGCAATTCTGCTGAAAACAGCGTCAGTCCGGGTTAGTTCCATTCAAATCATGCAAATTAGAGTCCAAAACAAGGGCAAAAGAGTTTGGAAAAGTAGATACGATGGAGACGTATCAACTCCCCCAAGCTTAACCCATTGCTTGTCCTCAAGCAATTCAGTTGACAGACTGAAAGTGACAAAGAAAAACTGTTACAAACTCTGTTTGATCTTGTTGTTGTAAATATGCCTAACTGATGTTCAGATTTTTAGCAAAGATTATAGACTAACCACAATCACAATAACATTTAGGTCTCACATTTACTCATATCAATGGCATAATCAAGTAACGCGCAATAATAATAAATCTCGGATGACAACAATTTTATCAAAACAATCACGATACACTATGATATAATGGTATCTTGCTAGCCCTTTCTGAGACCACAAAACATAAATGCAGAGCACCTCTGAAGAACAAGGACTGACTAGACATTGTAATTCATGGTAAAAGAGATCCAGTCACAGTCATACTCAATATCAATTAATAACAAAGCATACAAATGACGGTGGTGCTCTCTAACTGGTGCTTTTTATAAGAGGAGGATGACTCAACAGTAAAGTAAAATAGATAGGCCCTTCGCAGAGGGAAGCATTTATTCGCAGGGGTGCCAGAGCTCGAGCTTTTAAAACAGGGATGAATAATAATTTTGAGCGGTATGCTTTCATTGTCAACATAACAACTGAGAGATCTCGGTATCTTCCATGCTAGATACATTATAGGCGGTTCCCAAATAGAATAATAAAGTTTTTACTCCCCCTTCACCAATCAATCACACTCCACGACGGGCCGAATCCACGGGTACCGTCCATACAAACAACAATCCCGGGGGAGTTTTGTTTCATTATATTTTGATTTGATTTTTGAGCATGGAACTAGGCATCCTGAATACCAGCCACCTTCTCGTGAATGATAGTGAATCAACACATATCGTGAGAATAACCCACCTAGCATGGAAGATACTGACAACCCCTAGTCACTACATGAGTGATTCGGGCATACAAAACAGAATATTATTTGAAGGTTTAGAGTTTGGCACATGCAAATTTACTTGGAACGGCAGGTAAATACCGCATATAGGTAGGTATGGTGGACTCATATGGAATAACTTTGGGTTTATGGAAATGGATGCACAAGCAGTATTCCCGCTTAGTACAGGTGAAGGCTAGCAAGAGACTGGGAAGCGACCAACTAGAGAGCGACAACAGTCATAAACATGCATTGAGATTAACCAACATTGAATGCAAGCATGAGTAGGATATAAATCACCATGAACATAAATATCGTGGAGGCTATGTTGATTTTGTTTCAACTACATGCGTGAACATGTGCCAAGTCAGGCCACTTGAATCATTCAGAGGATGATACCATTCTATCATACTACATCACAACCATTTTAAAATGCATGTTGGCACTCAAGACAAACCATTATACACTCTTAGCTAATTAAGCATGGCATGAGTAACTATAATCTCTAATTGTCATTGCAAACATGTTTCATCCATAATGAGCTGAATTCAGAACGATGAGCTAATCATATTTACAAAAACAAAATAGGTCGAGTTTGTACCAGCTTTTCTCCATCTCAATCACTTCATCATATATCATCATTATTGCCTTTCACTTGCATGACCGAACACTGTGAATAATAATAAGAGTGCACGTGCATTGGACTAAGCTGGAATCTACAAACAATAACTCAAAGGAGAAGGTAAGGTAATATGGGCTCTCTGTAAGATAAACAACAAAGCATATGATAGCCACTCAACATTTTCATTGTGGTCTTCTCCTTACGACCCAAAGAAAAGAAATTTCAAAACAAGAACAAGAAAAGCTATTTACACGGGGAAGCTCCCAACAAGCAAAAGAAGAACGAGAAATCTTTTTGGGTTTTCTTTTAATGATACAACTAAACAAACTAAAAGGCAAAGCTAGAACTAATTTTTTGGATTTTCTCAAGGTTAATTAAACACACAAAAAGAAAGCGGAAAGAAGAAATAAAATACCATGGATGATGCAATGAAAAAGTATAAGCACCGACTACTAAGATGAGTGTGTGAACATGAATGTAATGTCGGTGAGAAATATGTACTCCCCCAAGCTTAGGCTTTTAGCCTAAGTTGGTCTAGGGCCATGGCTAAAAATAACCATCTCCTGGATACTCCGAAGGATATTGAGGGTTCCACTGGTTGGCGAGCTCGTGTGGCTCCCACTAAAATACTGGATCCTGATACGGATCAAGGGCTGGTGCCGGCTCAGGTGCTGGGGGTTGCGACAAACCCCAATATCTGTAGATGTCCTCAGGCATAATAGTGTACCTGCCTGAATGAATATCGAACAAAGAAGAAGCAGGCAGAGCAATAATCTCACAAGTACCCTGACTAAATACTAAGTTGTAAAGCAGGCTCCTATCATTATCCTTCCTAATAAAATCATGTGCTACCATACTGTCATAGTCTAAATATCTTGTAGGTAGCAGCATTTCCTCTTCCCGTCAAGCCTAATGGGTATCTTAAAGTGTTTGGCTAGACGAGATGCATAGATACCTCCGAATATGGGGCCCTTCGAATGGTTTAAGTTCAACCGTTGCGCCACCATAGCGCCCAGACTAAAAGTTCTATCGTCAAGTAAAGCGTGGTGCAGAATGGCGAGGTCAGGAGCACTAAGGCTTCCACTCTCCCCACGACCAACTAAACATCTCCTCGCAAATAATGAATAATAGCGTAGAACAGGAAAATGTAAACTAGCTGCTCTTGCCTTTGACACCCCTCTCTCTTCCCCCACAGTGGTTGCGGCAATAAAGTCCTCCATGTCTCTAGGACGTGGTTCACTGATGCTGCCCTCATAAGGTATTTTGCAAACATTGCAAAAATCATAAAGTGTCATCTTCTTAGGCACATCATACAAGTAAAACTCTACCATGGGAGGATCCTTCCTAGGATAAAAGCGAAAGTTTTGCACAAAGATATTAGTGAGTAGGAGGTACTGGTCACACTTATCGTTGAGGAAGTCAGTGATGCCTGCATTCTCTGCCAAATAATAGAAATCTTCATAAATTCCGTCCGCCCTCAATAATGCATCACTTGGCCATTCACATGGCCGAACCTCCGCGGTGCGGGGAAGATTGTATTTGGGCTTCTCTTTCTTCTCATTTTCATTTTCTTTAGAACCCCTGCTTGAAGAGCCTCTTAACAATCTCCTCATCATTTTCTTCCTCTGAAAAAAAATTCTGAAATTTTTAGTGACTCAAAATAAAGGTGAACAAAGCTCAACAAAACTTATAGCAACTACTCCCACAAGTCCCTAGAGGCTATATCATGCATCAAAACTACTCGGGACCATACAAATTTGACATGCAAGCTCAAGAACAAGGTCACCACAGCAGCAAAAATTTGCAATATATAAAGCACTAAAACAAAAACTAATTGGACCATTGGAGGAGTCACATACCGAAGATCAATCCCCCAAAACAGTTTTGCAAATGGAGCTTTGCACAAGGAGATCAAAAATGGCAGCAAAATGAACTAGGACACGAGTTTGAGCAATGGTGGGATTTTTTCTGGAGGAAGACGGAGTGGATGGGTGCTGGAATAAGTGAGGGGGGGCCTACGTGGGACCCACAAGCCAGGGGGGCGCGCCCAGGGGGGTGGGCGCGCCCTGTAGGCTTGTGGCCCACTGGTGCAGCCCCCTGATGTGTTCTGAGTGCCAGAAATTCTTAAATATTCCCAAAAAAATCATACTACATTTTCAGGGCATTTGGAGAATTTTTATTTTTAGGTCATTTTTATTGCACGGATAAATCAGAAAACAGAAAAATAATAGCATTTTTACTTTATTAAATCTGAACAACAGAAAGTAAAAGTTGGGTACAGAAGGTTGTGCCTCCTAAATTCATCCATCTCATGCTCATCAAAAAGAATCCATCAATAAGGTTGATCAAGTCTTATTGACAAACTTTTTTTGAATGACACGGAACCGGAGAATTTTCGAATAACACTAGGTTACCTCAATGGGGATATGCATGTCCCCAACAATAAGTATATCATATTTCTTTTTGGCAGTAGGGAGAGGGAATTCAAAATCTCCAATAATAATCGTTGAAATTTTTCCAATGGACTTGATACTATGAACTTGAGGTTGTTTCTTCGGAAAGTGTACCGTATGCTCATTACCATTAACATGAAAAGTGACATTGCCCTTGTTGCAATCAATAACAGCCCCTGCAGTATTCAAAAAAGGTCTACCAAGGATGATCGACATACTGTCGTCCTCGGGAATATCAAGAATAACAAAGTCCGTTAGGATAGTAACATTTGCAACTACGACAGGCACATCCTCACAAATACCGATGGGTAAAGCAGTTGATTTATCGGCCATTTATAAAGAGATTTCAGTAGGTGTCAACTTATTCAAATCAAGTCTACGATACAAAGAGAAAGGCATAACACTAACACCAGCTCCAAGGTCACATAAAGCAGTTTTAACATAGTTTGTTTTAATAGAGCATGGTATAGTAGGTACTCCGGGATCTCCTAGTTTCTTTGGTATTCCACCCTTGAAGGTATAATTAGCAAGCATGGTGGAAATCTCAGCTTCCGGTATCTTTCTTTTATTTGTCACAATATCTTTCATATACTTAGCATAAGGAGACATTCTCAGAATATCAGTCAAGCGCATACGCAAAAAGACAGGTATAAGCAATTCAACAAAACGCTCGAAGTCCTCATCATCCTTTTTCTTGGATGGCTTAGGAGGAAATGGCATGGGTTTCTAAACCCAAGGTTCTCTTTCTCTACCATGCTTCCGAGCAACGAAGTCTCTTTTATCATATCTTTTATTCATAGGTTGTGGGTTATCAAGATCAACAGCAAGTTCAATCTCCACATCATTATCATTACTAGGTTGAGCATCAACATGAACATCATCATTAATAATATCACTAGGCTCATGTTCATTACCAGATTGTGTCTCAGCATCAGAAATAGAAATATCATTTGGGTTTTCAGGTGTATCTATAACAGGTTCACTAGCAGCATGCAAAGTCCTATCATCATTCTTATTCCTTTTATTACTGGGATGACTAGGTGCATCCGTATTAATTCTCTAAGAATCTTGCTCAATTCTCTTAGGATGGCCCTCAGGATACAAAGGTTCCTGAGTCATTTTACCACCTCTAGTCACAACTCTAACAGAATGATCATTGCTCTTACCATTCATCTCATTAAGCAAATCATTTTGTGCCTTAAGTACTTGTTCTACTTGAGTGGTTACCATGGAAGCATGTTACAAATAAGCTTAAGATCATTGATAGTTCTACTCATATAATCACCTAAGTGATCAAGCATGTAAGCATTATGTTTCAATTGTCTACTAACATAAGCATTGAAATTTTCTTGCTTAACGATAAAGTTATCAAACTCATCCAAGCATTGGCTAGCAGACTTATTATAAGGAATATCAGCTTCATCAAATCTACGGAGAGAATTTACCTCTACTACCTGTGTCGGGTTATCAAGACCATGTATTTCTTCAATAGGTGGTAGATTCTTGACATCTTCAGCTTTAATACCTTTTTCTTTCATAGATTTCTTTGCCTCTTGCATATCTTCAGGACTGAGAAATAGAATACCTCTTTTCTTCGGAGTAGGCTTTGGAGGTGGTTCGGGAATAGTCCAATCATTATCATTGATCAATATATTATTCAATAGTAGTTCAGCTTGTTCAATAGTTCGTTCCCTGAAAACACAACCAGCACAACTATCTAGGTGGTCCCTAGAAGCATCGGTGAGTCCATTATAAAAGATATCAAGTATTTCGTTTTTCTTGAGAGGATGATCAGGCAAAGCATTAAGTAATTGGAGAATCCTCCCCCAAGCTTGTGGGAGACTCTCTTCTTCAATTTGCACAAAGTTAAATATTTCCTGCAAGGCAGCTTGTTTCTTATGGGCAGGAAAATATTTTTCAGAGAAGTAATATATCATATCCTGGGGACTATGCACACAACCAGGAGCAAGAGAATTAAACCATATCTTAGCATCACCCTTTAATGAGAAAGGAAATAACTTAAGAATATAGTAATAACGAATTTTTTCCTCATGAGTAAATAGGGTGGCTATATCATTCAATTTAGTAAGATGTGCCACAACAGTTTCAGATTCATAACCATGGAAAGGATCAGATTCAACCAAAGTAATTAACTCAGGATCGACAGAGAATTCATAATCCTTATCAGTAACAAAGATAGGTTAAGTAGCAAACTTAGGATCATATTGCATTCTAGCATTCAAAGATTTTTACTTCCACTTGCATAGCAATTTCTTAAGATCATCTCTATCCTTACAAGCAAGAAAGTCCCTAGCTACCTCTCCCTCCATAACATAACCCTTAGGTATATTAGGCAATTCATATCTAGGAGAGCTAGGTCTAGCAGGTGTCTCATAGTGTTCAGTTTCAATAATTTCATCAGTTTCAGAAATATCATCAGTTTCAGTGATCTCATTCTCTCTAACCCTAGCAAGTTGTTCATCAAGAAATTCACCCAAAGGCACAGTATTATCAAGCAAAGTATCATCATAAGCATCATGCATAGCAGAAGTGGCATCATCAATTACTTGCGACATATCAGAATCAATAGCAGGTGGTGGGATCACAAATTTACTCATAACAGAAGGTGAATCAAGTGCAGAGCTAGATGGCAGTTCCTTACCTCCCCTCGTAGTAGAGGGATAGATCTTGGTTTTTGGGTCTTTCAGATTCTTCATAGTGATCAACAGATATAAATCCCAAGTGACTTAGAGAATAGAGCTATGCTCCCCGACAACGGCGCCAGAAAAAGGTCTTGATAACCCACAAGTATAGGGGATCGCAACAGTTTTCGAGGGTAAAGTATTCAACCCAAATTTATTGATTTGACACAAGGGGAGCCAAAGAATATTCTCGAGTATTAGCAGCTGAGTTGTCAATTCAACCACACCTGAAAGATTAATATCTGCAGCAAAGTATTTAGTAGCAAAGTAGTATGGAAGTAACGGTAATGATGGCAAACGTGACAGTAGCAGTTTTGTAGTGATTGTAACAGTAGCAACGGAAAAGTAACTTAGCAAAGATCAATATATGAAAAGGCTCGTAGGAAACAGATCAGTGATGGATAATTATGTCGGATGGCATTCATCATGCAACGGTTATAACATAGGGTGACACAGAACTAGCTCCAATTCATCAATGTAATGTAGGCATGTATTCCATATATAGTCATACGTGCTTATGGAAAAGAACTTGCATGACATCTTTTGTCCTACCCTCCCATGGCAGCGGGGTCCTAATGGAAACTAAGGGATATTAAGGCCTCCTTTTAATAGAGAACCGGACCAAAGCATTAGCACTTAGTGAATACATGAACTCCTCAAACTACAGTACTCACCGGAAAGAATCCCAGTTATTGTCACCCTGGGGGATGCAGATCATAACTCGTAATAGGTGTCTACAACTTGCAAGATAGGATCAAGAAGACATATATATTCATGAAAACATAATAGGTTCAGATCTGAAATCATGGCACTCGGGCCCTAGTGACAAGCATTAAGCATAGCAAAGTCATAGCAACATCAATCTCAGAACATAGTGGATACTAGGGATCAAACCCTAACAAAACTAACTCGATTACATGGTAAATCTCATCCAACCCATCACCGTCCAGCAAGCCTACGATGGGATTACTCACGAACGGCGGAGAGCGTCATGAAATTGGTGATGAAGGATGGTTGGTGATGACGACGGCGTCGATTTCCCCTCTCCGGAGCCCAAAAAGGACCCCAGATCTGCCCTCCCGAGGAAGAACAGGAGGTGGCGGCGGCTCCGTATCGTGAAACGCGATGAACTCTTCTCCTTTATTTTTTTCTCCCCGAATAGGAATATATAGAGTTGGAATTGAGGTCGGAGGAGCTCCAGGGGCCCACAAGACAGGGGGGCGTGCCCTAGGGGGGGGGGCACCCCCTGGCTTGTGGCCAGGTGGTGTACCCCCTCCGGTTGATTCTTTCGCCAATATTTTTTATTAATTCCAAAAATATTCTCCGTAAATTTTTAGGTCAATCCGAGAACTTTTAATAATCTTTCTTCTTCATGTTCTGAGAGGTTAGCACTAATAATAACAGGATATATCTTTTTCTCATCAAGATAAGCATACTTCAAAGTGCCAGGCAATTGCTTTAATTCAAACATAGGATCACCTTTAGGTGGAGGAGGACCTCCAAGAGTTTCAATAGGCAAATTGTGTTTCAGGAGAGGTTCTTGTTTGAAGAAAATTTGATCTATTTCATTTCTATCACGCAAGTGCATATCATTTTCATGGTCAAGCAAATATTGTTCTAATGGATCAGTGGGAGGCACGACAATAGAAGCAAGACCAATTATTTCATCCTTACTAGATAATGCTTTATCACGAGGTTGTCTACTAAACTTGGAAAAATTAAACTCATGAGACACACCACCGAAACTGACACCGACAGTTTGTTTTTCACAATCTATCTTAGCGTTGACGGTGCTCAAGAAAGGTCTACCAAAGATAATGGGACAAAAGTCATCTTGTGGGGAACCAACGACTAGAAAATCAGTAGGGTATTTTACTTTACCACACAAGACTTCAACATCTCTAACAATCCCAAGTGGTGTGATGGTGTCTCTATTAGCAAGTTTAATAGTAACATCAATGTCTTCTATTTCAGCAGGTGCTATTTCATCCATAATTTCTTGGTACAAAGTAAAACGGATAGCACTCACACTAGCACCCAAATCACATAAACCATGATAGCAATGATCTCCTATTTTGACTAAGGCAACAGGCATGCCTTCTATGGGTCTATGTTTATCTTTTCCATCGGGTTTAACAATTCTAGTAGCTTCATCACAGAAGTAGATAACATGCCCATCAATATTTTCTACCAAGAGATCTTTAACCATAGCAACACTAGGTTCTACTTTAATTTGCTCAGGGGGTTTAGGTGCTCTTATATTACTCTTACGAAACACAGTTGATACCTTAGCATGTTCCTTTATCCAAACAGGGAAAGGTGTTTTTTCAATATAAGCGGTAGGCACAACTGAATAAACATTGTAAATGATGGTTTCATCTTTAGCTATGACCGGTTCTTTAATTTCTCCTTTAATAGGGGGATGATATTTAAACCTCTTATCCTTAGGGAGATCAACCTGAGTAGCAAATGCTTCGCAGAAAGAGGCTACTATCTCAGAGTCAAGTCCATATTTAGTGCTAAACTTGTGAAAAGTATCGGTATTCATAAAAGATTTAACACAATCAAACTCAAGATTTATACCTGACTCATTACCTTCGTCGAGTTCCCAATCTTTAGAGTTGCATTTAATTCTTTCTAAGAGATCCCACTTGAATTCAATAGTCTTCTTCATATAAGAACCAGCACAAGAAGTATCGAGCGTTGATTGATCATTATGAGAAAGCCGAGCATAAGAATTCTGAATGATAACTTCTCTCGGGATGTCATGATTGGGGCATGAATATAACATTGACTTAATCCTCCCCCCAAGCTAGAGCGATGCTTTCTCCTTCACGAGGCCAAAAATTATATATATAATTTCGATCACGATGAACTAGATGCCTGGGATAAAACTTTTGGTGGAATTCCAATTGCAAACGATTCCAGTTCCATGATCCAATATCATCACATACCCTATACCACGTCAATGCTTTTCCCTCCAATTGCAGTAGGTTGAGGGGCAACTAATTGTGGTTCCGGTCGAGGTGAAGATACCCAAACAAACCCCTCAAAGGATTGCTTTCCATAGCAGCAAGTAGCAATAAATTTCAGCACGTAGTATAAATTTTTCCTTACCGATTTCCACTTACCAAGAGTGCTTCACTCCTCGGCAATGACGCCAGAAAAGATTCTTGATGACCCACAAGTATAGGGTATCAATCGTAGTCCTTTCGATAAGTAAGAGTGTCGAACCCAACGAGGAGCAGAAGGAAATGACAAGCGGTTTTCAGCAAGGTAATTTCAACAAGCACTGAAATTGTAGGTAACAGATAGTTTGATAGCAAGATAATTGGTAACAAGCAAGTAATGGTAACGGTAAATAAGTTGCAGCAAGGTAGCCCAATCCGTTTGTGGCAAAGGACAGGCCAGAACAGTCTCTAGTAATAGGCAAAGTGTTCTTGAGGGTACACGGGAATTTCGTCTAGTCACTTTTATCATGTTGGTTTGATTCGTGTTCGCTACTTTGATAATTTGATATGTGGGTGGATCGGTGCTTGGGTGCTGTTCTTAATTGAACAACCTCCCACTTATGATTAACCCCCTTGCAAGCATCCGCAACTACGAGAAAAGTATTAATATAAAATCTAACCATAGCATTAAACGTTTGGATCCAAATCAGCCCCTTACGAAGTAGCGCATAAACTAGGGTTTAAGCTTCTGTCACTCTAGCAACCCATCATCTAATAACTACTCCACAATGCATTCCCTTAGGCCCATGAATGGTAAAGTGTCATGTAGTCGACGTTCACATGACACCACTAAGGGAATCACAACATACATATCATCAAAATATCGAACACATATCAAATTCACATGATTACTTTCAACATGACTTCTCTCGTGACCTCAAGAACAAAGGTAACTAATCACAAATAATAAACATGCTCAAGATCAGAGAAGTATTGAATAGAATAATGGATCTGAACATATAATCTTCCACCAAATAAACCATATAGTAAATCAACTACGCAAGGTAATCAACACTACTAGTCACCCATAGGTACCAATCTGAGGTTCCGGTACAAAGATTAAACACAAGAGATGAACTAGGGTCTGAGAGGAGATGGTGCTGTTGAAGATGTTGATTAAGATTGGCCTCCCAAAGATGAGAGGGGTGTTGGTGATGACGATGGCTTCGATTTCCCCCTCAGGGAGGGAAGTTCCCCCAGCGAAATTGCTCCGCCGGAGGGCAAAAGTGCTCTTGCCCAAGTTCTGCCTCGAGACGGCGGTGCTCCATCCCAAAAGTCCTCCTCTTATTTTTTATAGGTCAAAAGGGATTATATACCAGAAGATGGGCACCGGAGGTGGGCCGAGGAGGGCACAACCCACCAGGGCGCGCCCAGGGGGGCCTGGCGCTCCCTGGTGTCTTGTGCCCACTAGGGTGGCCCCCTCCGGTAGTTCTTTGCTCCAGTATTTTTTATTAATTCCCAAAATAATCTCCGTAAAGTTTCAGCTTCATTGGAGTTGTGAAGAATAGGTATCTCTGATATGCTTTTTTCAGGTCCAGAATTCCAGCTACCGGTATTCTCCCTCTTTGTGCAAACCTTGCATATTATGAGAGAAAAGGCATTAGAATCACTCCTTAAAGCATTATTATTCAACAAAACATAATAAATAACAGTAGGAAATCAAGATGCAAAATCGACGTATCACAGAGCTATCGAGAAAAACATTCTCAATACCAGTAACTTGGCCGCCCTTTCGGTTGCACCGGAAGGAGCAACTCGGTTGCATCGAGAATGTCCTATGCTGTGGGGACCCCGACTCATAAGTCGTGATCACCGAATGCACGTATACAATGATCCCAGAGATCAATGCTCAGTAAACACACAGAAGCTGAATGACAAGAGTCTTACATCCATACATACTGTCTTACACAAATAAAGACCATGAAGGTCAAGTATTACACAGATAGGGCTATGAAGGCCAAATAACAAACATAACTAGCAGCAGAAATCTTGATCGAAAGCGTAGACCCATGCCATCTGCCTTAACCCTACAGGCATTCTGACTGGGAAGCGTCCTAGTTCGCATGTTCGTCACCAACGCACTCTTCACCATATTCCTACTCTTCCATGCCTGGCCAATTAAATAACAAGTGGCAAGCCAGTGAGTACTTTGAATGTACTCGCAAGCAACCCATGTTTGGAACAAGGCATAACAATGCATGATATAGCACTAAGTAGGTAAATTTGCGGAAAGCTAATTTTTGAGTGCAATGACGTGATCAATTACTTGTAAAAGCATGCATCATGAGGATTCAAGTATTCATATGAACAGGTTACAGATATCAATATAAACAAGGATCGAACATCTCGTGTTCATTCATCATGCCAAGTCATCGGACTCAGCTCAAGTTTCCTCTGAACACCTCATGTTTAGTCATCGTGCCAAGTCATCCTGACTTAGCTCAAGTACCGGCCTTTTATTCCACACACACACACACACCAAGTTTTTGTAAACAATGGACGTAGCCCAAGAGTGGTCATCCAAGTGTCCTTGACCATGGACACGGCTATTCGAATAGGTTTACGCTCTGCAGAGGTTGCACACTTTACCCACAAGACTCGGGAAACTTCCATGTCAAGCCATGACTCGTGGTATTGTTCATACCCGAGGTAAGTACCCGAACAATGCCTTTCCCCTGGCGACACTAAACAAAGAGTCCACTCGATTGGTACCCAGCCCTCATGATGTACATCACACGAGCCTCGCTCTAAATCGTACCATCCATGAGGGGACCAATGGTGTGCCCGGTGTCTGTGAAAATAGCACATGATCGCCCATTCTGGTACGACCCCATATCGAGAGTGACCACTTCACTCCCGCCACTAGTAATGCGGGCTCTCTGCTAGCACCAACCAAAGTAATCAACAAGGCCCCGTCCCATAAGGGGTATCATGGTTGTACATGTAAGGTTGGAATAACGGTCGCAACTTACACCAATCCGTTTTTGGAAACCACACACACTCACTTGCTTCGGTACACCACTTCTTTATCAAGTGGTTACCTAGCTCATCATCAACATCATCTCCTTCGGGCATTAGTGGCACCTGACGGGGTTTTCGAAAAGTCTTTGAAAACACTTTTGTTTCCATCACCATGCTTATCCCCATGCCATTTGCGTAGCATCTACTAACCATCCTATCTACTCCCACCCGCACAACCCTCATAAGGTGGTAGGGTCATGCACGATGCAAGTATCAACGGTAAAGTGTCTGAGGCAACCCCACCGAAGTAGTCACCACATCATCATGATCAATATATCGAAAATAAAGTGCTATATGCCATGCAATGAAAATGGTTTCTTAAGATGGTCAAAGGGCTGCTTGCCTGGCTCAACAAAGTCTTCGGGGTCTTCAAAGTCTTAGGGTCCAACTCCCTCATCAACAGCGCAATCTATCGTCGCGATAATAATGGCGATAATAAGAATCACCACAAAAGCAGAGCACACACTTCACTTCTAAAATGTTACACTACTCTGAAAAAGACTACATATATAACTAAAAATATTTGTCTAAGGTTTTGTAGTGAAAAATATTTTGAAAACTCTTTTAACAGTGGCTAAAAATGCCTAAAAAGGGGTTTTAAAATAAAATAGTACATAAAACTTTTTCAAACATTTTTACAAATGGCACTATATAATACTACAGATTATTACAAGATTTGTGGTGGAAAAATAATTGGAATTGGACAAATATTCATTTCTGTGGAATTTTTGCAAGTCACAAGAAAAAGGAAAAAGAAAAGGGCCTCAGAGCCTTGGGCCAAAGCCAGCCAGCAGCTAGGCCGACCCAAATCGAATTGGCCTGAGCCGAGCCGGTGCGCCCGCGCTCGCCTGGTTCAAACCTGACGGGCGGGGCCCGGTTGCCAGAGAGAGGAGGAGGTGGGAGACCAAGGGGAGGATGACAAGCGGGGCCCGCTTGTCATCACCTTCCTCGGGCCAGAGGAGGTCGAGGGGGGCTTACCGGCGGCTACAGGTCACGACGGAGCCTGGCGTTGGAGGGGATGGAACCAGCGTGGACTCACCATTCGGGTGGAGGTGGACGGGGACGCCGGAGAAGCCCTGGTCGCCGGCGACGAGGGGGCCGCGGCGGAGAGCTTCGGGAGGGGGTCGTCGCCGGTGGTTCCTGGCTGAAATCACATGGGGGAAAGGGGGAAAGTGATCAGGGCAGTGCCGTAGCTCCATATCGAGAGAGAGAAGAGGCTTCGGAGGCTCACCGTGGCCGGACGGTGGCGAACCCGACGCAGAGGAGTTCTGCTCGATCTCGAGCTCGGGCGGCCCAAGGGAGGAGCGGGTGGTCTCGGGGTTCGATTAGGTGATAGAGGGGGCGAACAGAGGGAATTGAGGGGGTGCGGGGCTTGCTTAAATAGCGATCCCAAGGTTCACCATGGACGGAGTCCACGACCGTCCACGGGAACGACTCGGATGGCCACGGGAGGGGGTCCTGGCCTCCGTGCGGTGCTCGTGGGGTTCGTTAAGGGCGCGGGAATGAAGAGAGAGAGAGCTGGGGAGGAGTCGGGCGCGTCGCGTGTGTGAAGCCACCGGTTGGCCGAACCGGGCGTCCGCGGCGAGCGTGTGGGAGGGCTGTTGTAGGGAGAGAGAGGAGGGGGACAGGGCGTGGCGTGTTGCGGACGTCGAGGCGCATCGACTGGCGCGAGGGGAGGCTCGAGGTGGTCGGGAGTATGGGCAGGGCGCGGCGTCAACGGTCGGCCGTACTGTAGCGCGCTCCAGAGCGCGTCTTTGGACGGCATGCCATAGCTTTTGACGCGCTCTGCCGTGTCCACTTGTGTCCAGGGGTTGTAGGAGGGAGTAAACAACTTGCAAAGGGCCTTGGATGCTCTGGGGTGGCCATGAGTGAGAGAAAGAAGTGAGAGAGGAGAGAAAAGATGCTGTTCAGGGAGGGAAATGGGGCTTTTCACCCGTGCCATCATGGACTCTGGCGCCAGAAAACTTACTGGAGGTAGAAGGGGGTCTATTGGTGCTGTGGTAAAATTATGGGGTGAAGGAGAATAGAGTAAGAGGTGAAAACATGGTTTCTACCAATCTGCCAGAAGGTGTTTGATGTGTGTTTGGGCAAGATAAGATTTCCCACTTGCATTGAGATTTAACAGGACCAAATGGGAAGTAAAAATATGGTGGATCACCAAGTTTGAGCTCCATTGAAAGAGTTTGCCAATGTAAACTTGGTGAACCCTAGAATTTAACAGAATCAGGGTTTTGTAGATCCAGGCATGCAAATCTATTCTCCTTGATGCACCACTTGGTGTAGCATCATTATTTGGGTAATAGAACATGCCCACAAAGTTTGGGGTCAATAGGATATACTCCATAATGTAAAGTTGCTCAAACTTGACTCTGGTCATTAATGGTTTTGGAATATTTTGGTGGAGCAAATCAATTGGGATTGGATTGAAACTTTGCAAGATCATCACATATAGCATGTGTGACTTGCTATAATTTTCCTGGATTTTATTGAAAATATTTCCCATAGAAATATTTCAAAAGCCTGATTTAAGCAGAAAGGGTTTTGGAGGGTTTTGCCCATTATTTTGAACATGACCATGTGGTGAAACTCATATATATGGAAAATATATGTCCACTGAGTTTCCCTAAATTTTCTCAAATATTTTAAAAGCATTAAAATAATTTTTCCCTATGAAGAACCATTTCTGGCCTTAAGAAAATACCCTTAAAAAATAGTAAAATAATCCTTAAAATTAATATTTGGTGGTTTTGGGAAGTCCTATATATAGTAGGTTCCAAATAAAGTCTTTTGGGAAAAAGGATCCATCTAATTTGAGGACTTGTAGTACAAACCTCAATTCATGGGTTTTTGAAAACCTAATTTGAATAAATCCTTTTTGGCCAAAATAATATTTGATAAAAATAGTTTTGGGTACTACACACATGGAATGATCATTGGGCAAGATGTTTGGATTAGGGAAGGTGAAGGTGGAGAGAAGAAGAACCTATGAGTGCCATGACACAATCAACCAAACAAGCAAGCATCAAACAATTCAAACAAGCACATGCACTCCAAAAGTTTTAAATGGTTCCAAATTTTATAAATCATAGCATAGCAAAGTGATACAATACAGGGTGTGACAGACCTACCCCCCTTACAAGAATCTCGTCCCCGAGATTCCAAGGCTAAGCGCTAAAAAGATAAGGAAACTCAGATCTAAGATAGTCTTCATGCTCCCAGGTTGCTTCTGCTTCAGTGTGGTTGCTCCATTGGACCGTGAAGTACTTGATGGTGTGGCTTCGGGCGCAACGCTCGACTTCATCCAAAATGCGAACTGGCCTCTCATGATAAGTGAGGTCTGGCTGAAGGTCGATGCCTTGATTATCGATGTCCTTGTAGAGGTCGGGGCGGTTGGGGACTTGGAGACACTTCCTGAGTTGTGACACGTGGAATACGTTGTGCACATCTGATAGCTCGGAATGTAGTTCTAGCTGGTAGGCAACTTCTCCTCGCTTGTCGGTGATCTTGAAGGGGACTATATATATATATATATATATATATCTTGGTGCGAGCTTTCCCTTGACGTGGAAGCGCTTGGTTCCCTTGAGAGGTGTGACTCGGAGATAAACATCGTCTCCAACACGGAAACTCATGTCCCGACGGTGAGAGTCAGCGTAGCTCTTCTGCCTTGACTTGGCAGTCTCTAGGCGTTCTCGGACGATTTGAACTTGCTCTTCTGCTTCACGGAGGATGTCTGGTCCAAAGACCAATCCTTCTCCGGTCTCTGACCAGTTGAGGGGAGTACGACACTTGCGCCCATACAACACCTCAAATGGTGCCATATGGAGACTCGACTGATAGCTTTTGTTGTAGGAGAACTCGGCGAACGGTAAGCAATCTTCCCACTTGGCTCCATATGCCAAAACACAAGCACGGAGCATATCCTCGAGTATCTGGTTTACTCGTTCCGTCTGGCCTCCGGTCTGAGGATGGAAAGCAGTGGTGAAGGACAACTTGGTTCCCAAGGCTTCTGGGAATCGGTTTCAGAATCTCGAGGTAAACTGGATGCCTCGGTCTGACACGATCTCCTTAGGAACTTCGTGGAGGCTCACGATCCGATTGATGTAGAGGTTGGCTAGTTGGTTCCCATTGTAGGTCGTCTTGACGGGGATAAAGTGGGCAACCTTGGTCAGGTGATCGACAATGACCCATATGGAATCATGTCCTTTGCTTGACCTGGGTAATCCGGTGATGAAGTCCATCCTGACTTTGTCCCACTTCCATTCAGGCACTTTGAGAGGCTGCACTAGTCCAGCGGGTCGCTGATGCTCAGCTTTGACTCTCTGGCATATGTCACACTTACCGACAAAGGTGCCTATTTCTCTCTTCATGCCATGCCACCAGAATCTCGCTTTGAGGTCTTGGTACATCTTGGTTCCTCCAGGATGGATGGAATATGGAGTGTCATGAGCTTCTTGCAAGATCAAGTTCTTGAGCTCCACTTTGTTGGGCACGCAGATGAGAGTCCCAAACAATAAAACTCCTTGTTCATCCACTGAGAATCCTGGGGCCTTGTCTGCCTTGATCTTCCTCTTGATGCCTTCAATGCTCTCGTGTCCCTTCTGGGCTTCCTTAATATCATCCATCAAGGTAGGCCTTGCTTCGAGGTTGGCTAAGAACCCAGGTGCAACTATTTCCAAGCCGAAGCTTTCAAGCTCTTCATACAAGGCGGACAGCCTTTCCTTAATCATAGCATTTAAGTAACAAGCCTTCCTGCTTAAGGCGTCTGCTACCACATTAGCCTTTCCAGGGTGGTATTGAAGACTGAGGTCGTAGTCCTTGATCAACTCCAACCATCTTCGCTGCCTCATGTTCAACTCCGTTTGGGTGAAAATATACTTCAAACTTTTGTGGTCTGTGTATATATCACATCGCTTCCCTAGAAGGTAATGTCGCCATGTCTTCAAGGCATGAACCACATCTGCCAACTCAAGATCGTGGGTAGCGTAGTTCTCTTCATGAGGGCGTAGCTGTCTGGATAGATATGCTACGACTCTTCCTTCTTGCATCAGAACACCTCCAAGCCCGGTTCTCGATGCATCACAATATATTACAAATTCCTTGTGAATATCGGGAGTGGCCAAAACTGGGGCTGTGGTCAACCTCTTCTTGAGCTCTTGGAAGCTTTCTTCGCACTTCGGTGTCCATTCGAACTTATTGTCCTTCTTCAAAATCTGAGTCATGGGTCGGGCAATGCTCGAGAATCCTTCGACGAACTTGCGGTAATATCCCGCGAGTCCGAGGAAGCTTCTGACTTCCTTCACATTGCTTGGGGATTGCCATTCAGTCACGGCTTCGATCTTGGCAGGATCCACTGACAATCCTTCTGCAGTCAACAGATGGCCCAAGAATCCAACTTCATGTAGCCAGAATTCGCACTTGCTGAACTTGGCGTAAAGTTGGTGCTCTCGAAGCTTGTCTAGGACCAATCTCAAGTGTTGAGCATGCTCGTCTTCAGACTTGGAAAAGACGAGTATGTCATCAATGAAGACGACAACAAACTAGTCTAAGTACTCCATGAAAACTTTGTTCATGAGGTACATGAAGTAAGCTGGGGCATTGGTTAACCCAAATGACATGACCGTGTATTCATACAGGCCATACCGGGTTGCAAATGCTGTCTTCGGAATGTCTTGGGGTCTGATCTTCAGCTGATAGTACCCGGACCTGAGGTCAATCTTGGAAAATACCTTAGCTGCATTCAGCTGATCGAACATATCTTCAATCTTGGGAAGTGGGTACTTGTTCTTTATTGTGACCTCATTGAGAGAACGGTAATTGACACAAATTCGGATAGTTCCGTCCCTCTTGGACACAAATAGAACAGGTGATCCCCAAGGAGAGGCACTAGGGCGAATGAATCCTTTTCTGAGCTGCTCTGCCAGTTGCTTCTTCAATTCAGCCAACTCTTCGGATCCCATTCTATAGGGCTTCTTATAGATGGTGTTGGTGCACTAGGACAGGGGTATCCAGTGCCCCTAACTTATGCACAGGCGATACTAGCAGAACCCGTTGGGAAGGCTACCGCACCACCAAGCAAGCATTCAAAAACCAGCCCCTGGCAGCAACGACCTGCAGGGATCCAAGCAAACACCGGCAACACCAGCACAACGGCCTAGGAGGGGCCCAAAGCGCGCTAGCCGCCTCTCCGGAGCCTGCCGGGGACCGAGGCGTCCACATCTCAGGAAGACCCGGCAAGCCATTCTCTGGCAGGCCCGAGCCAACCAGCCACCGCTAAACCTCATCGCTACGCCAGTCACTTATCAATGCGGTGTAAAGCCCTCAAGCGGCTAAGTGGCTCTCGCTAAGCACGTGGCGACGCACTGGGAGGCAGATTATACCCAGTTGACACCCGTCCAGCAGCGTGTCAAGACCTTAAGCAACGGCTAGCTAGGCGGTGGCAAGAGCTTGCCGGGAATGCACCCCCAAGCGCCACCTAGTCTAGTAATCATGGTATTTTGTCCTAAATGCAAGAGTTAGGTATGATAGCTCTGCTAAGCTATCTAATCGATAGATAATGACTGTTTTGCCGTTGTGGTTGCCCCTTGCACTATAAAAGGAGGACCGAGGCAACCTAGCTCAAGATTCGGACCTTTGGACACTTGTACTCGCGTAGTAGCTCACCCCGACAGCAACCCTTGCCGGGAGTTGGGCGCTGCGTGTTCGTCGTGTTCCTTTGATCAATCCACCAAAAGCAGAAGTAGGGTTTTACGCTTCACAGCGGCCCGAACCTGCATAAAAATGCCAGCGACCTGATCGTCGCGCTGTCTCATGGTCTCCTGTAACAGCCCGAGACCGACGCTCCAGAGGATTCCCCATTTATTCTGTTGTCATCGTGTGTTTCGTCTGGTTGTCGCATTCATCATTGCATCATTCGCATCATGTGCATAGCATCGTCACTCGTTTTCGAAAACTTGCATCCGTTCGTACCTGCTGGTGCTCTCCGTTCGCGTCGTCGACTGTTTCGAGACCAACCACACACGCACGCGCCCGCGACATCGATAAAATATTGTTTTTTAAAGGTATGTATAAAATATTCTTGGATTGGGTCAAAACTTGGTGTGCGGTCTTGTTATATTGTAGGAAGGCCACTTGCCAAGTTTCGTCGCAATCAGAGGTCGTTTGATATCCGAACGGTCAACGTTAGCAGCGCGGTCATTGGATTATTTATCGGACGTTTCGGTTTATTAAAAACTCCGTCACGGGCGGCCTTCTTCCCTCTCTTCTTGCCCCAAACACTCTACACAGCCCAACCCATCCACCTAGCCTGCCTACGCCACACCCTCGACCGGAGCCGTCCGATCGAATCGAACGGCTCCAAAAACACCCAAAAACTCCAAACCCTAGCACCCAAACTATAAAAGGAAGGCCTCCCCTTCCAAATCTGGCTCTCTCCTTCCTACCACCTCGTTGTCCGCGCGCAGCCTGCCCACCGCCGCCACTTGGCGAGCCGCCGCCGCCACCCAGCCGTCGCCCAGCCATTCGGAGGCCGCCACATGGCTTGCCCTGGCCTCCAGCGCCCTCCAGCCGGCTCCCCACTGCGCCGAGGCCCGCCAAGCCCACACGGGGCCCGCCCGAGCCCATCCAGTGCCCAGATTGGCCCGCATGCGCGCCGCCGCCCGCTGGCTGTGCCCCGCCGCATGGGAGCCCCCGCCGCGACCGCCCTGCGCCTCCCCTCGTCGGAGCTCTGCCGGGCCCGACAGCCGCCGCCTCGCCAGACCTGCCCGCGCCGCCCCGCGCCTCTGCCCGCCGCCGTAACCACCGCCGCATGCCGGGTCGGCCGCCCGCTACCTCAACCTCTCTCCCCCCGTAGGTTCCGCCGCCGCCCCCGTCCGCCGAGCTCGCCGCCGGCAGGAATGGGCGTCATGGCCACGGATCCGGCGAGATCCGCCGCCGCCTGAGCCATCCCCGCCGGATCCTGCCTCCCCTGCGCCGCTCCTCGCCGGCGAAGCCTCCGCCGCCACCTCCCTGGTGCTCGGGCATGAGGGGGACGAGCCCGTTGACCGCGCCTCGTGGGCCCCGCGGCCCAGCCGCCACCTTGCCCGCGGCCCACCTCGCCTTCGAGCCGGCCCACCTCGGCCCGTGGGTGATCCATTCCCCCTCCCCCCGATTTTCCCCCAAGTATTTTTTTGCATCTGTTTAAAAATTCACCATGATGGCATATTAGATTGCGTGTAGCCGTTGAACCGTGCATCGGATCTGAACGAGTTATATATGGAAATGTTCTACTCATTGTGCTCTTCATCATGGTGGTATTTGCACGCATGATAGGAATCATTTGCATGCTCAAAAGTCTATTGCAAAAGTGCATACCATCGTAGTTGCCAAACTGTTATTTTGTTCAATCTTGTGGTGATGATTGCAATTAAACCATAGCTCCTTTGCATGTGGTGTCTTCACGAGTATTGCTCTATGTGATGTGTACTTTGATGCCATGCCTCTGGTTGCTAGTTAGGAATTCATTAACATGTCAATTTCTTGCTCTCAAGAGGCTATCACGTTAAAACTGAAATCTGTTAACGAAGAGTTCCGTTTTGTGAGCACCATATTAAGCAATCCATGACCCGTATGAACATGTGCCAATGGTATGTTTTGTTGTGTGTTATGTCTTCTTGCTGTTGGTATCCTTGCCATGATCATAGAGGGTAGTTGTGTTACTTTTATTGCCATGTCAACATGCCTAGTCAAAACTGCAGTTTTGGGAGATAGCTAAATTTCACTAAGTCTGAAACTGTTATTTTGTTGCCATGTTGCCATGTGGTTTGCTATTGATCTAGGAGTCTTTTGTGATTGCCACCAAGGAGTCTTTTGTTAAGCATGTTGTTGCCTATCATGTTGTGCCAATAGTTTGCATGAATAGGTTTAGCACCATAATTAATTCTGTTGTTTAATATGTCAATCTGTTAAAAACTGCTGCACATGTCTACTCTAATTTTCACGAAGTCTGAGAATCTGTTTTCTTCATAATGCCATATTGTGTTGATGCTAGCCATGATTCTGTGCATAATTAGACCTTGCCACCATGGAATGAATTGTAGTGCATCATGTCTACTACCATGCTGTTAAGTTTCATGCCAATATATGACCTGTAGCATATAGTTTTACTGCTGCCAATATGCCTCTATGAATATCTGCTACGCTAAAAACCTGTTATTTTCACTAAGTCCTAATCGGCTATATTTTATTGCCATGTTGCGAGCTTCCTACCATGTGATCCATGACTCTTTTGAGTATGATATGTGAAGATGAAATGAAGTGTGTGTTATATGCTACTGCCCCATGCTTAGTTTGTGCATTTTAGAATCTTGTAGCTTGTTGTTTTCATGTATGCAATATGACATCTTGCTGTTTTGGGCAGATTTCAAATAAAACTTGTATTGGTGATTGTGGTTGAACCGTAGCTCCGTTTAAAACATGACTTATATGAAACTTGGCTAGAATTTCATGTAGTTTCATAATATATTGTTGCATACATGATTTAACATGTTTGTGGTGGGTGTTTGCATGCATTTTGCAATCATGGCATATGCATCTTGTGATTGTCATATCTTTTAGACCGTAGCTCCGTTGCCAATGTTCTATATATGTATATCAACTAGAATGACGCGTAGAATCACATGGTGCATTTTGTTTTGCTGTTTAAGAAATATAAAACCTGATTAGTTCAGATCTGGACCAATTTCGAAATTAACATATGGGGTCGATTCGGAAATGCTATATGTTGTTTCCGGCCTCATTTAAACTTGCCTAGATGTCTAATTTACTTATGCTTCACCTCTTGCCATGTTTAACAACATTTAATATTGTTGTGTACCTAAACGGGAGTGAACTAAATAATTTGAATGTGGAGTTTCGTCAATGTGCAACCCGTTGCATATTGAGCTTCACTTAAATGTGTAGGAGTTGATTGTTGTGCTTTGCCATGTCTTGCATAACATGCATCATGTTTGAAGTGCATCATGTCATGCATATGTCGTGGTGTATCATGTGTTGATTGTTTGTTCCGGATTGCTTCTTCTCGATAGAGTTCCGAAAGCGTTCGGAGTGTGAGGATTCGTTCGACTACGTCCCGTTCGTCTACTTCACGGATCGCTTGCTTCACGGATTCGTTCTTCTTCCAAGCGGGATCTCAGGCAAGATGATCATTTCCCTGGATACCATTACTATCATTGCCATGCTAGTTGTCTCGTTTCTATCACTGTCTCGCTACCTACCACTTGTTTGACAAGCCTCCCAAATGCCATGAAAAGCCTCTAACCCCTCCACATCCCAGCAAACATTGTCTGGCTATGTTACCGCTTGCTCAACCCTTCTTATAGCGTTGCTAGTTGCATGTGCAATTGTTTCCAGCTATATCACAATATTATTGCTATTTAATTTAATGCACATATATACTTGGTAAAGGGTGGAAGGCTTGGCCTTTTGCTCGGTGTTTTGTTCCACTCTTGCCGCCCTAGTTACTTGTGTACCGGTGTTATGTTCCATAATTGAGCACTCCTAACATGCTCGGGGTTGTTATGGGGACCCCCTTGATTTTCGTTTTAGGATAAAACTTGTCTGGCAAGGCCCAATTTTGGTACTATATTTGCCCAACATAATAATACTGAACACCGTTACTAAAGCATAGGGCGTCATGAACCCGAGGAGTTAATTCAACATAATACAGGGGGGCCAGTGCTGCTGGTGTTGGTCCAAACTAGAGCACTGTGCGGGGCCACCCCGGGGCAACTCGGGGGATTTCTACCAGGCCACTGTATGCGTCGCTTATCCGCCGTGTCCTGAGAACGAGATACGAGGCTCCTATCGGGATCGTCGACACGTCGGGAGGTCTTGCTGGACTTGTTTTACCTTTCTCGAACGTCTTGTGCGTGGGATTTCGACGACACTTCGGGCTATATCGAAGTTGAGATTTTCCATCGGGATTCCGCAATACTACGGGTGATTCCGCGGTTGAGGAATTCCAACGCGGCGTGTGGTTAGTTTGTGATGGATGAGTTGGAGCACCCCTGCAGGGTTAAATCTTTCAGAAAGCCGTGCCCGCAGTTACGTGGCAACTTGGAAACTTTGTTTAACACCCGGTCATAGCAAACTTGAAGTAAACTCAAATAAAATACACCAACTGTGTGCGTAACCGTGACCGTCTCTTCTCGTGAGGCCTGCTCCGAAAGAGAACACGGTGGGGTTATGTTTGATCGTAAGTAGGTGTTCAGGATCTCTTAGAGATCATTACTAGATCACGTCCATTTATGCGACAATCATCCCCCTTTATTCTTGTACTCGTAAGTTAGCCACTCAAATAAATGCTTAGTGCTTGCTGCAGCCTCACCACTTAACCATACCTCACCCATTAAGCTTTAATAGTCTTGATACCCTTGGAAATGAGATTGCTGAGACCCCGTGGCTCACAGATTACTACAACAACAGTTGCAGGTACAGGTAATGCGATGCTTTGACGTGAGAGCGATGCTTTGTTTGATTTGGAGTTCTTCTTCTTCTTCATCGATCATAGGATGGGTTCCAGGCGGCAGCCTGGGATAGCAAGGATGGATGTCATTTTATCGTTTGTTTTCGTCCGTAGTCGGACCCTGCTCTTGTGTATGATATTTGGATATGTTGTTGTATTGATGTGATATTGATGTAGCTTGTGGCGAGTGTAAGCCAATTCCATATACTCATCTCTTCTTTACATGTACTTGTAATGATATCCATTCTTGCAAAATGACGAGATGCGCTTCTATCCCTGTCGAGGCCCTCGTGCCAAAATAAGGATAGGATTGCATCTTGGGCATTACATCTCCGCTCTTTGTGCAAAGTGACCCCCCTGCCGAACCACAAGGGGCCTCTGGTCCCATAGGTGATCGCGAGCATCCGTGCCCCGACATCTTTGGCGCGCCAGGTAGGGGGCGTGCATCGTTTGCGTGAACCCGAGCTCGTGAACAGCGGGTTGATCTTCATCATCATCTTCTTCATCCATGGCTCCTAAGAAGAAGCTCGCTACGGCCATGCATCCCTCCACCTCAAAGCTCCCTCGCATGCAGCCGCAGGCGTAGTGGGCGTTACGGCGGCTGCAGGTGAGGAAGGCATCATGGGCGACGCAGCTGGCACAGGCGGCGCCATCGTTGTGTCCCCCGAGGCCGAGGTTGGGGCCGGGAACACTGGAGAGGAGCAACAACAACAACGTCCTGGCGAACGCGCCCCTGGTACCACGGACGGAGAAGACGACCGATCACCGCCTCCCTGCTATGCGGGTGGCCGTGGTCGTCACGGCGGCACACAATCCGGAATGAGCCGCGACCCCCCGTCTGCACCCGTCATCAGCGCGGCCACTGTACGCACGCCTCGTCCAGAACAAGACGGAGTGCCGAGAGGAGCCGCGAACCCGCGGGCTCGGCCTCCCCCACATCAGACCGCCCCGGCGAGTGGCACACGACGTCAAGAGTGCCGTGATGCCCCTCTTGGTTCCACCAGGAGCCGGGCGACGTCGCGGTCCGCCTCGTTCGCCATGCCGGACACGGCGTCAGAAGCGATGGCACGAGCCCAACTTCTGCTTAACTTCCCGCCGGCGACCGACAAAATGGATGAGTGGAGAGCTACCATCCAGAGCTTGATATCTTTCGTCAAAGCCAATAAGTCTCAGCATGCGGAGCCATCACGGCACGCGCATACGACTACGGCGGCCCGGGCCGGTGATCGCGTCGAGGGGGCCACGCCAACAGTGCAGTCCCCTCCGCGACAGCAAACCCAGGAGCAGCCGCGGCGAGCTTCACGTGCTGACGAGTTCTACGAAGCATACATGGCTTCGTTCGGCCCGCGCAATCGCCAGGACCAGCGGCGTGTCCTGGAGGATCGGCGGAAGGAAGACGCACGCGTCACCATCGAGCGGCGTTGAGAAGCACACCATCAGTCTGACAAGCACAACGGCCCAAGTACTGGCGACCCCGCGCCCAGTGCTGGCAGGTACCTGCCTTACGAGGTTGGGTGCCCTGCCTTCATACGCGAGCTGCGGCAGGTCCGCTGGCCATCGGCTCGAGCTTTCAAACCAGAGTTGACGGAGAAGTGTGACGGGAACCCGGCGGAATTCCTAGGCATCTACATGATCGCCGTTCAAGCCGCCGGAGGAAGGGATGAGAAGGTGCTCGCCAACTATTTCCCTTTGGCACTCAAGCCAAATGTGAGATCATGGCTGATGCACCTGCCGGATAACTCCATCTCGTCCTGGGCTGATCTGTGCAACGAGTTCGTCGGTGCCTTCACGGGCGGCCATCAGGAGCCAGGACAGCCCAGCGATCTGCAAGTCCTGCCGCAAAAGGAAGGAGAAACTTTGCGGAAGTACATTCAGAGATTCAGTCGAGTGCACCGCAACATCCCAGAAATACACCCCGTAGCCGTAATTGTCGCGTTCCATCCGAACGTGCGCAACAGGAGGATGCGGGCCAAGATGAATGTGAAACTCCCCTAGACTGCCAATGAGCTGTACACAATGGTGGACAAGTGTGCCCATGCTGAAGAAGGAGGGCAACTCCCTGGAGAGGAGGTTGGCGTCGAAGTCGATTCGGAGGACGACGACGACGCCCCTGGCTCGAAGGGGAGGAACCGAAAGCGCAACAATAAGGACAAAGGAAAGGCAGTATTGGCTGTGGAGGGCTCTGGTAATCTCACTGCCGGTAAGAAGGCCAAGGCCGAGACACCCGACAAGGAAGCTGTCGCGTGCGCTGATTGCCAGGAGGCCGCAGCAGCAGAGAAAACCGGGAAGGCCGACGGGCCGTACTGCAAGATCCACCGCACCAAGGGCCATGATCTTCAAGAGTGCCACCAGGTTGAGCAGCTTGTCGAGAAGCAGAAGGCAGAGTACGAGATACATGGCAAGGAGAAGGGCCAAGATGCTGCTGCCGGGAAAGGCCGTGGTGGCAGGGGAGGCCGCCGTGGCAAGACCCCACAGCAGAAGGAAAGGCTGACCAGGGGCCGTGAGAAGAAAGAAACAGAGGATATGAGTGAGGATGAGGATGCCACAGAGGATTTCAGTGATCGAGAGTTCCAAAGGGCAACAGAGGCCATGTGTGTTGACGGGGGTGCATCTTTGCACTCCTCTCACCGACAACTCAAGCAATGGGCGCGTGAGGTCAACGCTGTGGAACCTGCGGCAGAATCCAAAAAACCACTCAGATGGTCCCGCACGCCTATCATCTTTGATGAAGAGGACCATCCTGATTGCACCATCGCGGTTGGATGTGTGCCACTGTTGGTTTCTCCAACAATCCGCAACCTCAAGGTCAGCAAGATGTTAGTTGACGGCGGGGCGGGATTGAACTTAATCTCCCCGAAGGTGGTCGAGAGGCTGCAAATCCCTGACGAAGAGCTCAAGGCTACGGGTACTTTCCAAGGAGTTAACCCCGACAGGAGCCGACCCAAGGGAAAGATCACTTTGCCTGTGACGTTTTGCAGGGAGCTAAACTACCGAACCGAGAGGGTGGTGTTCGATGTGGTTGAGCTTCTGAAAGCACATTTGCTCCCTTGGTGGTTTTGGTAATTAATAACAACATATATGTCATTGAACTAATGTTTCCACTAAGTATATTTCAGGAAAAGTTCAATGATGGGTTAGCAAAAGGATTGTGGAGAGACCCCTAGATGCAAGGAATTGGATTGTCAAAGCTTCAAGCAAGAGGACTCTACATTTTACTTTGTGATAAACCTTGAGTCCATAGGAAAGCCAATACAAGTAAAAGGGGGTAAGTACTGTTGGAAAACAATATGCTCCATGTGCACAAGTGATAGTCACCAAAAACACCCACAAGCTCTTCCACAAAAGTCTGTCCAAGCCTATTATGAAAATTGGTGCTACCAATATTTCCCACTCGGTCCCACCGATTCCCACCTCAAATAGACCCATGTCAAACCCTAGATCTTCAGTGCAACCGATTCTTCTTCGGTGCCACCGAGTTCAGCTTGCCAACTTTCTGTTACCTCGATTCTTAAAATCGGAATTTCCAAGATTTTGGATCGGTGTCACCAAGTTGTGGAAACTGACCGTTGGTCACCTTATCGGTACTGCCGTAATCTTTGTATCGGTCTCACCGAGATTCAAAAGTTGCTACCTTTGGAGCAACTCGGTGCCACAGAGTTTTATACTTCGGTGTCACCGAGTTGGTCAGTTTAGGTGTAATGGTTGGATTTTTGGGGATGCCTATATATACCCCTTCACCACCACCCACTCGCAAGAGAAGCACTCAGAACTATTCCATACTTGCCCCATCCAATTTTCTGAGAGAGAGCCACCTACTCATGTGTTGAGATCAAGCCATTCCACTCCATCCATATGAATCTTGATCTCTAGCCTCCCCAAGTTGCTTTCCACCAAATCAATCTCTTCCACCAAAGCCAAATCTGTGAGAGAGTGATTGTGTGTTGAGGAGTCTATCATCTTGAAGCACAAGAGCAAGGAGTTCATCGACATTATCGAGCCTATTACCTTTTGGAGGGTGGTGCCTCCTAGATTGGTTAGGTGTCGATTGGGAGCCTCCTACATCGTGTTGTGGAGTTGAACCAAGAAGTTCGTACGGGCAAGGAGATCGCCTACTTCGTGAAGATCTACCCATAGTGAGGCTAGTCCTTCGTGGACGGAAGCCGTTATGGAATAGTCAAGCTTGCTACTTCGTGGACCCTTATGGGTGGAGCCCTCCGTGGCCTCTCGCGACCGTTACACTCCGTGGGTTGAAGACTCCATAAACGTGGACATACGATAGCCCCACCTATCGGAACCACGGGAAAAATCTTCGTGTCTCCAAATTGCGTTTGATCTTCCTCCCTATCCTTTACTACATATGCTTGTCTTTACTTTCTGCTGCTATACTCTTAGACATGCATGTGTAGGGTGTACTTGAATTGCTATCATTGCTAAAATCTGCTAACACTTAAAATTGGGAAAAGGTAGAATTTTTATTTGCTCAAGTAGTCTAATCACCCCCCTCTAGACATACTTTCGATCCTACAAGTGGTATCAGAGCTTTGGTCTCCATTGCATTGGTCTCACAACCTAGGAGAGTATGGCGTCTAGCAAGGGAAATTATCACCGTAGAGGTCCGTACTTTGATGGCACAAATTTTGCTAGTTGGAAGCACAAAATGAAAATGCATATTCTTGGTCATAACCCTGCCGTTTGGGCTGTTGTTCGTGTTGGATTGCAAGGTGAATTCTTTGGTGATGGAAAGGAACCGGATCGTGAAGCGACCGCTCAAGCATGTGACATTCTCTTCAACTTCCTATGCCCCGAAGAATTCAAGAAAATCAGCCGTCTTGAGAATGCCAAGGAAATTTGGGATAATTTGGTTGATATGCATGAAGGTACCGAATCCGTGAGAGAATCCAAGCTGGACGTTCTTCAAAGTCAGCTTGACAAGTTCAAGATGAAGGATGGTGAAGGAGTCGCAGAGATGTACTCTAGGCTAGCTCTCATCACCAATGAGATTGCTGGCTTAGGAAGCGAAGAAATGACCGACAAATTCATCATCAAGAAGATACTTAGAGCTTTGGTTGAGAGATACGACACCGTGTGCACATTGATCCAAGTGATGCCCAACTACAAAGATCTCAAGCCTACGGAAGTCATTGGAAGGATTGTTGCTCATGAGATGACACTCAAAGACAAAGAAGAGCTTCACAACAAGTCTAGCGGTGCCTACAAAGCCACAAGTGATGCTCCCGCAACTTCAAGCGACAACCTTGTCACCAATGAAGAGATAAGCCTCATGGTCAAGAAATTTAACAAGTTCTACAAGAATAGAGGCAAAGAATGAAGCTCCAACTCAAGATATGAAGAGAAGCATTCGTCAAGTCATGACCGAAACTGCTACAATTGTGGGAAGCCCGGACACTACCCAAATGAGTGCACGGCTCCCTACAAACGAAGAGAAGAGTCACCTAGAAGACGAAGCTCAAGAGATGAATCACCTCAAAGAGAGAGAAGGAGTAGAGATGACCGTTATGATTAAAGACCCTCAAGGAGAAGTAGGGACTCGAAGAAGAAGGACAAGTACACCAAGAGCTACTCAAGAAGAAGACATCAAGCTCATGTTGGCGAATGGGTTTCCGGCTCCGAATCCGACAAGCACTCCGAGAGAAGCTATCACTCCAACTCTGTCAGATTTCGGGCTCCGCAAAACCCAAAGAGGTTCGAACTCAGGGGCGAGTGCGAAGATCCCCACCAGCTTCGGCCTCAAGCTCATAGCTCCACAGCCTAGCCGAATTGAACTCACTCAATTGTGGGTAAGAAGACTAACGCACGGATTTACCCAGGTTCGGGCCTCTGCAAAGCGTAAAACTCTACTCCTGGTTTTGGTGGATTTCCTCACGAGGAGGTTTGTGGATGAACTGATACAGTGGTGAGCAACCTCGCGAGAGTGCTCGGGTGGTTCTCCATCCGTTTCTACGGTGCAGTCTAGCCTCTATTTATAGTGGCCCGGGTCCTCTCCCCTTATCGCACAGGCGGGAAGGGATCCCACATCGCCAATTTCGAAGGGGGACAAGGAGTACACCTTATCCTGACGAAAGGTGGTCTTCGCCTGCAAAGTAGCTGGTAGTGATGCAGAGGTGGGCTCGGCGATGACGTCCGTCCTGCGTGGCTCGCGGTCTTGGTCTTGTTGCGCCGAAATGGAAACCTTTGGGGGGATGCCTTGGTAACCCGGGTACATCCTTGCCTCCTTTGCACCAAAAGAGGAAACTGCTCCTTCTATGCCCGCTCGCGCCCGCCTGGCCCGGCTGGCGTCACCTCAGCCTCTCGAGGCCGAGCGCTGCATAGAGATCTCCGCCCCTTGGGAGGGAGCCTGGGGAGGCCTCCTCCTTCCGGGGGTCTTGGTGTCGTCCTCCTCACGAGAGCGGGACTCTCGCGAGGGTCTTGTCCTGGGAGATCCCGCGCTGGGCCGTACCAGGCTGTCGAAGTGGGCCACGCCCTGGGCTGCAGGCAGGCAGGTCTGGGTACCCCCGTTCCCAGAACGCTCACAGTAGCCCTCGGGCCCAAGGCGCGCCTGGGTTGGCCCCGGGGCAAAGCCTGAGAAGACAGACCATAGCGCCACGGACCCCAATCGCCTGCGGCCCTGACGGGTGCGTGGCGCACAACGAGGCGCGGACGCCTCGACTTCCCCACGTTGCTTCGACAACCGCCATGGCTGACCAGAAACCGGTGCGCGTTGCAGGGCCATCATTGCCCGGGATGCGGAAGGACGCCTGTTGGTCTCCACCCGGCTATAAATGGGTGGAGGGGGCAGAGACCCCAGCCCATCTCTACTTCGCGCTTCCCTGCTCCAGGCCTCCGCCTCCTCGACCATGACACCGATGAGGAGGTTTTCTGCTGCCGAGAAGGGGAAGGCCCACCAGAAGGGGCCGGACCAACAGCCACCGAAGAGGGGCCGAGGCCGTCCTCGTAAGAACACCGTGGCGTCAACGGCGGCGCCCCGGGGGCGCGGCCGCACCCCCGCGAGGGCAAGTACCTCCTCCGGCGTAGGCGGAGGCAGCGGGCGTGGTGGCCGTGGCCAAGGAGGGAGGCTTGCAGTGAGTGCCCGGCCACCGCACGCGCGGTCCCGTACGGCCGATGTGGGCCAGGAGTTCGTGATGTGGGTGGAGAGGCCGGCGATCACCTGGCTGTAGCTCCCACGCTTCTTCGCGGAGACGTTGCGGGCCAGCGAGCCCGTGGGCCTGTGGCTGCAAGCCGATGGTTGTTGTAGCGGAACGTTGTGGGTGGAGATCGAGGTTACCCCCCCAGTTTACGCCTTCTTGAGCCGCGGGTGGCAGACCTTCGCTCGCGCCCACGGCCTGGAGGGGAGGCTCACGCTCCATTTCAAGCATGACGGCGCGGCGACGCTCTTCGTCAGGATCTTCGGGGAGGATGGCAGGCGCTTGGGGTGCTTCCCAGAGGGTGATGGCGGTGGCAGCGATCACCCTCCTGCAACTGACAACCTTTGCGGCAGCGGCGCCCTTGGAGGTGAGCTTGCCCTTGGCGACGACCGTCATGCTTCCAGCGGCAGCGACACCTCCTCTGAGGAGGGCCCGAGCGATGACACCCACGACGTGCCACCGCGTCGGCGTGCTCGGACCTCGGGGGTAGCCGACCGCGACGGTGCCGCACTTCCGCCCAAGAAGCAGCCACGCCGGCATGCCGCCACGGGCCTGTCAAGGAGGAGGAGGACTCCGACTGAGCGCGGTTGCGTCGGAGCCATGGCCTCAGGAGTGGCAGCCCTTGAGGGGGCCACCTTTCGCCTTCTTATTTTCCTTTCCTTGCAATCAAGAATCATGGAGGGCCCCGCGGGGCATGTAATGAATTATGGCGCTTGCGCCTTTACTTTAGCATTTTCGTCGCATATCCTGATTCCCGTATTACTATCAATTGAGACTTCCCGCCCATCGCGGTTAGGGTACTTAGCACGATGCGTCCGCGGCGGGCCTCTGCATCGTGAGGTTCGGCCGTGGCACCTGGGGAGCTTGGGAATCTTGCCAGGACGGTCTTCTTTCTTGTGAGCGAGGCGGTTTGGGAGCCCTCTTGGTGCTCTACGTCGGCAGGGCCCAATCCCGCGCATACCTCGACCGCCGTTGGGGCGTCCGGATCACCAGGACGAGACCAAGGGGCGAGGGGCTACGTGACCAGTGAGGTTCCTGAGTCGCGTTGCTCAGGAGTCCCCCTTGATGCTCCAGCGGCTCCCATACCTTTCCTTGCTAGTTCCTGCCTCGAGAGGTGCCCGAGCCTCCTGAGGCTCCATGATGGCATGCTGGGCCACGGCTGGAGCCCCCGAGCGAGGGTCGGCCGCCAGGAGAAGGATGCCTCTGAGGCGACATGCACCTGCTGGCTCACTCGAGAGCACCGTGCGAGGACCAGGATGCCAAGGTCTTGGCGAGGTGTGCACACCGTGCCTATCCCCCGCTCGCGGGGCGCGTGAGGGGGAGATCGACAGGTGCCGATTCAGAAAAGGAACCTTCAAGACAGAAAAGACTGCAAGGAGAAAAATTCCCACCCCTTTTTGAAATAAGGTTGCGAAACTTCGAGTTTCATTCCAGAAAATGGCAAATTCGAATACAAAAAGAAGCAAAGAATTGCCGCGTCCGGCCCCTAGGCTCGTCTTCGTCTTGCCCCAACGCGGAGCATAGGGCCTCCACTAGGCGTGGGCATAGTCATTGGAGGACAGTGTCATCCGCTAGCGCGGAGCATGGGGATTCCACTTGGGCGTGGGTGGGAACCCCTCCGCGTCCTCGGGGGGCTCCAAGCGTATACAACCCACTCATTATTAGGTGAGAGTGTCACGGGTTGAGCCCGGGGGCGCGCAGGGGGCTCCATGGCTCCGTGACACGGAGCCCACTTCCTGCCCCCAAGCATGATGCGGCGAAGCGGGTTCGGCTCCGAACGGGCCCCCGAGCGCGGGGGGAGCCCCCAACGCTCTCCGCAGGGAGGACCCGGCTCGGAACGGGGCCTCAGGCCCCCGAAAGCCCGGAGGCGAATGTCGTTGCTGTAGTTGCGCCGTGGCCCCGCGCGATGCGGACGAGGCTCGGCGCGGGACCCTTCCATCAAGCGCGAGGCTGGCGCCCAGGACGGTGCCCCAGTGCGCCTCACTGGGGTGCCCGGGAGCCTCGTACGGGCACTCAACCCACTGCCCCCAGGTAGACCGGGCCGGACCTGGAGACATGGGTGAGTACCTGATCTTCTACCGCCAGACAGGCGAGGCCCGACCCAGAGACATGGGCGTGTGTTCCACCCTCCGTCTCTGGGCAGGCGACGCCCGTCCCGGAGACATGGGCGTGTATTCCACCCTCCGTCTCCAGGCAGGGAGCGCCCGGCCTGGGGACATGGGCGTGTGTTCCACCCTCCGACTCCAGGCCTGGAGCGCCTGGCCTGGGGACATGGGCGTGTGTTCCACCCTCCGTCTCCCGGCAGGTGACGCCCGGTCCGGGGACACAGGCGCCTTCTCAGGGAAGCTCCCCACGGGCGGGCATGCCTCGCGAAGCTCCCACTGCCAGGCACCTTTGCAAGACTGACCCCGCCAGCCGCCCTCACGAGGCCGCCCGTACCAGCCCCGACGAAAGCCGCTCGCGAGGTCGCGTATGATCCTCATGTCGTCGTAGTGGCCGGCGCTGCACCCTTTGTGGCTTGGGCTCCCGTTAGCATGCTCGTCGTGGAGGGGCTCGAGCCCCCGGGCGCGGGCGTAGATGAGTCGTCGGCCGCCCACTCCAGAGGCGGCGAGCGCGCTGGGAGGTGCGAGGCGGCGCCCGCCCCGCACGGCCAGCGCCTCACGCAGGTCTTCGGCCGTGCCGGGGGGAACTCCTGCGTGCCTGCCGCCCTGGGCCGCAACCCTTGCCGGTGGAGGCGCGTGTCGTAACGCGCTTCCAAGGGGCATCCGCGTGTCCCCAGCGCCGCGCCAGTCGGTTGGGGGGCTCCGCAGACGCGAGCCCCCAGGCCCGTCTTGTAGGGGAGCGTCAGGGCCGCGCCAGCCGTGCTGACGCGCCTAGCCATGCGACCTAGCTAGTTGTTGTAGCGGTTGCGGGCGGTGCGGTAGCGCAGCAGTTCGCGGGCCACGAGGAGTGTGACTCGCCCGCTCGTCAGGTCGCGACGAGCTCGGGAGGGCGATGCCACGACATGGGCGTGGGAGGGAGTCGGGGCGACGATGCCGCGCTGCGCAGTGGGTGAGGGCGGCAGGCCCTGGCGTCTGTCGATGGCTGGGCTGGTGATGACGTCTGCTAATGGGGGGGCAAGGCGGCGTGGAGCGTCGTGGCCCATAGGTGCCTCCTGAGCGACACGAGCAGCTCGGCGCGAGCTCGGCGACCTTTAGCCATGGGAGTGGCGAGCGGAGTCGGGGTGAAGCTTGAGGTGGAGACCCCGTCGCATGCCCCCTACCTGGCGCGCCAAATGTCAGATTTCAGGCTCCGCAAAACCCAAAGAGGTTCGAACTCTGGGGCGTGTGCGAACATCCCCACCAGCTTCGGCCTCAAGCTCATAGCTCCATAGCCTAGCCGAATCGAACTCACTCAATCGCGGGGAAGAAGACTAACACACGGAATTACCTAGGTTCGGGCCGCTGCGAAGCGTAAAACCCTACTCCTGCTTTTGGTGGATTGCCTCACGAGGAGGTTTGTGGATGAACTGATACAATGGTGAGCAACCTCGCGAGAGTGCTCGGGTGGTTCTCCATCCGTTTCTACGATGCAGTCTAGCCTCTATTTATAGTGGCCCGGGTCCTCTGCCCTTATGGCACAGGCGGGAAGGGATCCCACAACGCCAATTTCTAAGGGGGACAAGGAGTACACCTTATCCTGACGAAAGGTGGTCTTCGCCTGCAAAGTAGCTGGTAGTGATGCAGAGGTGGGCTTGGCGATGACGTCTGTCCTGCGTGGCTCGCGGTCTTGGTCTTGTTGCGCCGGAATGGAAACCTTTGGGGGGATGCCATGGTAACCCGCGTACGTCCTTGCCTCCTTTGCACTAAAGAGGAAACTGCTCCTTCTGTGCCCGCTGGCGCCCGCCTGGCCCGGCTGGCGTCACCTCAGCCTCTCGAGGCAGAGTGCTGCATAGAGATCTCCGCCCCTCGGGAGGGAGCCTGGGGAGGCCAACTCCTTCCGGGGGTCTTGGTGTCGTCCTCCTCGCGATGGCGGGACTCTCGTGAGGGTCTTGTCCTGGGCGATCCCGCGCCGGGCTGTACCAGGCTGTCGAAGTGGGCCACGCCCTGGGCCGCAGGTAGGCAGGTCTGGGTACCCCCGTTCCCAGAACGCCGACAAACTCCGACTATAGTCAAGATGAAGGTGTTGCCGGACTTGCACTAGTGGCTACCAACTCCTATGATCTATTTGATTCACCAAATGAAGGGAGTGGAAGTTGCTTCATGGCTAAAGGCCCCAAGGTATCACACCCTGAGTATCTTGATTTCAATAGTGATGAGGATGATTTACTTGGAGATAATGACTTGCTCTTTGATAAAGCTAGTGATGTTAGTAAAAATGAACTTGATAATTTTCATGTTAGTCAAGATAAGTCGGTTGATGATGATAAGATGGAAATAGAATGACTAACTAAAGAATTAAACACTCTTAAGTTAGCCCATGAATCTACTCTCGAAGATCATAGAGAGCATGTAAGGACTCATGAGAAGCTACGCTTCGAGAAGCTCACCTTGGAGGAAGAACATGAGTTTCTTAAAGCTATCAATGACGATCTCCGAAAGAAGACTTCATCTTATCTAGCCAAACGACTACTCTTGTCTACTTTCATTCCACAAGTTAAGACTAAGCAAACTAGTAACAAAGGCAAGAAAGGTTCTTGAACTAGTAGCAATAAAAATGATAAAACCAAAGCAATAAAAATGATAAAACCAATGATATTGCTTCTAGTAGTTCTATTGATCCCACTAACACTTCTCTTAGCCAAGTTACACTAGACCAAGAAAATGAACTTTTTTTGACTGGACACTGTAAGGGAAAAACCCCCACAGCCTTATAGAGCTTTATTGAAAAGTAGAAACAATATGTACAGAGTTACCTCGGTAACCCAAAGAAAAAAAAGGTAAACTAAAGCACCTTATCTAAAAAAGAAGAATACATTCAAGGTGGCAGGAAAGATACCCACTTCAACAGGTCCTCCTTAAACTTAGGCTTAATCCTATGTGCCAGCAGAGACATATCAGTCACAAATCCTGATTTCCATACAACAAATCTAGGCTGGACATTCTGGAAAACTTTGGCATTCCTCACTAACCAAATATGCCAGCAGGCAGTGAACACCACCTTAGAGAAGAATGGCTTCCGAAATGAGCTTTTGGCATATGAAGCAGTAGCAGACATGTCATTGCTATCTCCCCAGTCGATTTGCAAATAATTCCAGGCCCGTTGACTGAAGAGGCAAGAGAAGAATAAGTGATCCCTGTCTTCCCTTACTTGAGCGTGACAGGTCCTACAATTTACTCCATCATCCACATGCCAGTTCCTTCTTTCCACCATATCCTTGGTGTTTAATCTGTCCATGATGAGCATCCAAGCAAACACCTTAATCGTTAGGGTGCAGCAACTAGTCCATATCCAACTGAGTAAAGGATTAAATGTTTGCTCTCGATGGGCATAAGAGTAAAAGGATTTTGGAGTATAAGGCCTATTTGTTCCCATCCATGACCAAACATCACACTGGTTAGAACTGAGATCAATCTCCCCCAGAAGGGCTTGAAGTATTGATAGTTCCCCATAAGCCAGCTCAGATAAAGGCAAGTTAAACCAGGCGGACAGATCATTGCAGTTCAATCCATCCTTGACCCTTGTCCAAGGGTCCTTAACATATGAGAATAGCCGCGAAAATCTCTCCTTGAGGGGAATTACTGAATTTCCAATGTTCCACTTATCCTGCCAAAACAACACAATATCACCTTGGTTAACTTGCACCCAAGTCACTTCCCAGAAGTTGTCCAGCAGCTTCAAAACATTCCTCCACCAATATGAGCCACAGGGCTCAGTACCCTGTGGTACCCTCTCATGGTAATAGGTATTCCATATTAAATTAACCCAGGGAAAATCCTTCATGTTCAGGAACTTATTAGCATGCTTCATTAACAGGGCTGCATTTTGTAGCCCAAGATTGAGAATACCCAATCCACCTTTCTTCTTGGGTCTACAAATCAATTCCCAAGCAGCCAGAGATGGGGAATGCTCCTGCCTATTCCTTCTCCAAAAACACTCTCTCTGAATCCTTTCCAGCTGTTTGAGGATACCTGGGGGGATAGACAAACTGCAGAGGAAAAAGATAGGCAAGGAAGACAGAGCAGAATTTAAGTATTGTAATCTGCCACCTTGAGCCAAAAAGAGGATCTAGAGGAGATCATTCTTTCCATACAAGTAACTAGTGGCATAAGATGTTCCACCCTCGGCTTAGAGGTGCCAACTGGCAAACCAAGGTAGGTGAACGACATAGTTCCAACCTTGCACCCAAAAACCTGATCAAGTCTCTCAGTCTCCTCTGGAGTTACATTGATTGGGACCATAGATGACTTGTGATAGTTGATATACAACCCAGTTGATTGAGAAAAAACCTGTAACATCTCTTTTAAGGCTATAAGTTGCTCCTCCACAACTGGAAATATGATCAAAGTATCATCAGCATACTGGATAATAGGGAAATCCTTATCATGACATGGTATTGGCAGCTGAATTTGACCCTTGTGTAGCATGTCATTGACCACTGACTGCAGGAGATCAGCAGCTAAAACAAATAGGAGGGGTGAAATGGAATCCCCTTGCCTCACACCAGCTTTGCACTGGAACTGTTTCCCAGGCACTCCATTTAGGAGAATAGATGATGAACCAGATGTGAGGAACTGGTGTATCCAACTTCTCCATTTGGAGTTGAAGCCTTTGTACTTTAAGATTTCCAAGACGACTTCATGTTCAATGGAGTCAAATGCCTTTTCAAAATCCAGTTTGAGTATGAGAATAGGCCTCTTAGACTGATGACATTGATGCAGATACTCTAATGTCCAACCAATACAATCCTGTATGGTTCTGGTTTTAATAAACCCATACTAGTTTTTGTGAACACAATCAAGGATAACCTCTTGGAATCTATTAGCAGCCATTTTGGTGAGGAACTTAATACCCAATCCTGTCAAAGAAATTGGTCTGTAGTCCCCAACCTTTTCTGGAGAAGATTTCTTAGGCACCAACGTAATGAAAGAGCTATTAATACTTTCCAGGTTTGCCTGCCCCTCAAAAAAATGATTAGCAAGGTTATAAAATTCCTGACATACTATGTGCCAACACTTCTTGGGGAAGAGCCCATTGAAACCATCTGGGCCTGGAGCTTTATCAATAGGCATACATTTAACCACCTGATCCATTTCCTCCTGAGTGAAGGGTTTGGTCAAACCATCCAGCCCCTGCACCGGTTTAATCAGGTTGGGTAAATCAAAGCCCATGACAATTCCTTTTGCAGTGCCCATGTGCCCCTTGAAAGAAGACCATAAAATTCCTTCCATTTGGCTACGTTCAGAAATCACGGTGCCATCATCCAATCTCAAATTGGCAATAGAATTCCTTCTATACCTCTCAGAGGCCATTGCATGAAAAAACTTAGTATTCTCTTCCCCCACCTAAATGGATCTGATAGTACATCTCTTTTTCCAGTATAAATATTGCAAGTGCAACAAATGCTCCAAATGTGATTTGACAACCTTTCTGAAATTGAATTCCTGCCTAAACAAAGGCCTAAGTTCTTCCATCCTATCAATCCATTCAACCACCTTATTGCATTTATCAATAGCAATTTTCATCTTGGAAATTCCCAATTGCCATCTCTTCAGGTCATACCTCAAATTTTTAAGTTTATGGGCCAGTACTGCTGCAGGATGGGACTTGTGCGAGGGCTTATTCCAAGATTTAGTTACACATTCCAAGAAGCCATCCACCTTAGTCCCAAAGTTTTCAAACCTAAAAATGTTAGTTTTAGGAATTTAAGTTGTGATCACAACCACACAAGGGACATGATCAGAAGCAGTCCTAGCCAAGGGAAAAACTTCTGTTATAGGGTAGCAAGTGACCCAGTTGGTTGAAGTAAAAAACCAATCAAGCCGTTCCAGTAGAGGAATATCTTGCATATTAGACCAAGAGTACGTTCTGCCTTTGATTGGCAATTCAACTAAACCTAGATGTCCAATAATCTCATTAAATATGAACATATCATTTACATCTCCTCCTGGCAAATTTATGTTGTCTATGTAGGATTTCGGGCTCCGCAAAACCCAAAGAGGTTCGAACTCAAGGGCGTGTGCGAAGATCCCCACCAGCTTCGACCTCAAACTCACAGCTCCACAACCTAGCCGAACCAAACCCACTCAATCGCGGGGAAGAAGACTAACACACGGATTTACCCAGGTTCGGGCTGCTGTGAAGCGCAAAACCCTACTCCTGCTTTTGGTGGATTGCCTCACGAGGAGGTTTGAGGATGAACTGGTACATTGGTGAGTAACCTCGCGAGGGCTCTCGAGTGGTGTTTTCTCCGTCCTCCTCTACGGCGCAACCTTGCCTCTATTTATAATGGCCCGGGTCCTCTTCCCTTATCGCATTGGTGGGAAGGGATCCCACAACAGCCAAATTCGAAAGGGGACAGGAGGTACATCTTATCCTGACGAAACGTGGTCTTCGCCTGCAAAGCTTCTGGGTGTGACGCAGCGGTGGGCTCGGCGATGACATCCGTCATGCCGAGCTCGTGGTCTTTGTCTTGTTGCACCGGAATGGAAACCTTTGGGGGGGATTGTCGGTGTCAAAACCGGCGGATCTCGGGTAGGGGGGTCCCGAGCTGTGAGACTAGAATCGAGGGTAACAGGAGACGAAGGGGACAAGGTTTTACCCAGGTTCGGGCCCTCCTATGGAGGTAATACCCTACGTCCTGCTTGATTATATTGATAGTATGAGGATTACAGAGTTGAGCTACCTTGAGATCAAATAACTAAACCCTAGATGAGTTCTGTTGGCCTACAACCTAAAACCCTCCGGCTTATATAGACGCCGAGGGTACCTAGGGTTTACACATGGTCGGTTACACGTCGAAGGGATAAACATGCCTATTCACTACTTTAAACTTGGAGGACACGCCACGATCTTTGAAGCTTCCATCCTAGAGACAAGGTCCTCGATCCATCCAGTGTCCGGCAAACGGCCCATACAATCCGGCCCATAAGAAATAGGTCGGCCTCCCGAGGACCCCTTAACCCAGGACTCCCTCAGTAGCCCCCGAACTAGCCTCCAACGCGAAGGGTCCTAGCTTCAGCTGCTTCGTGTGATCAAAATCTTCGGCTTGCGAGGCGAGTTCCTTCCTCCAAATAGTGATCGGCCGAGATAGTTCGGCCTCCGACGACGTGTAATTTTCCCGATCATAGATCGTCCGAACACCATGAGTAACCGGCCCTGAAGACCAAACGTCAAGGAGTAAATAGTGATCCCTGACAACCTTCCAGATGAAAAGCCACGGCCCACCACGACCACTGAACCAGTCGTAAAGACTCGATTCGCGGTTCGAGGCCGTTTTCACCAGCACAATCCATCAATGCATAGATTGTGTCCCGTTTTACACGGGATATGTTCAATCACGCGCGTATATCGGCATGCACGTCTTGGGAAGCGGAGAGATTCACGGCTCCGTGAAGGGAGGCTAACCGGCAACAAGCCGAATAAAAAGGGGAAGAAAACCCCAAGGCTTTAACCGCACTCCCCATTCGCATCCCTGCTTCTCCAATCCTCCGAGCTTCCAGAGCCCAGATCTAGGTTTTCCACCCTTCCTCCTCCGAGTTCTGCCATGGCCAGCTCCGGCTCCAACGGCAAGTGGGAGGCTTCCACGGTCACAGACCAGGACATCCGGGACCTCAAGGAGGCCGGCTACCTCCCTGCCAATGTCTTCCACCGCGCCGCAGAAGAGGGCCAGGTGATTCCTACCCCCAAACCAGGAGAGAGGGTGGTTTTCATTCCTCATTTCATCCGAGGACTGAGCTTCCCGCTCCACCCCTTCGTGAGGGGCCTCATGTTCTTCTACGGTCTTGACTTTCACGACCTCCCGCCAAACTCTTTCATGCATATATCGGCCTTCATCATCGTCAGCGAGGCCTTCTTGCGGGTCGAACCACATTTCGGAATGTGGCTCAAGATATTCAACATCAAGCCGAAGTGTGTCGCAGGCGCACATGCGGATTGCGGTGGGGCGGTCATCGGCAAGCTTCCGCGCGCAGTATGGTTATCCGGCACCTTCATCGACACCATCAAGACTTGGCAAAAAGACTGGTTTTACATCACCGAGCCAAGGGAGGAGGGCGGAACTGTTCCTGCCAAATTCAGATCCGGCCCCCCGGCCAGATTGACCTCATGGGTCCGAAAGGGCCTCAACTGGGGGTCGGACACAGAGGTGGATGACCTGCAGAGGGGCATTGCCTCCATGATCAAGGACGCAACCGATCTGACAAACGTGGTTCAGATCATGCTTCGGCGGCGCATCCTCCCCTGCCAGTGCCGGGGCTCTCCTATGTGGACTTACCAAACTGACGATGATCCCACGATCCGTCAGCTCTTCCACACCACTCGGGAGAAGCTATGGAAGGCGCTGTTCAAAGCGCAGGAGAAGTGGCCGGCCAAGAAGGAGGACCAGGGCTTGAGCGCCGTCAAGCCCCCATCCGAGGTATATCACAGTATTTATTTGATCGGCTCTGTCTTCCTAAAGAAAGTCTAAGCATTTTCCGATCACCTTCGCAGGAATAGCTGAGCAAGGCCACGGGCATCAAGTGTCCGGCTCCACAGCCCGAAGACCCCAGGTCTCCGCTGCTGTTGGAGATGCTTGTCGTTGCGCCTTACAAGGCGCAAGAGAAGAAGGAGCAGAAGAAGAAACCAGGCCGAACAGGCCTGCGCATCAGGGACCAGCCGGAGGCTGCGTCCGAGGAAACCCACGCCTCCTCGAATCAAGAGGAGGAGCACGAGGGTGAGGAGGGAGGCGATTCCCCCCTCGCAGGAAAGAGGGCGGCATCATCGGACGCCACAGAGGATATACCTCCTCCCGCCCCGAAGAAAGTGCGCCGGACACAGGTAGTCCTGTCCGACGACAGTTCGGACTCGGACACCAAGTCTGAGGATTTCGAGAGGGTTCCGCGAAGGAACATCAGGGTCAAGCCCCCAGCTCGAAGGTAAAGATCCGAAGACCTCCCGAGCTATTAGTGCTAAGTTTTGAATATGATTATCATGTGAGCGCCTTATTGACTTGCAGCCCACCACAAGTCCTCCCCACTGATCAAGTTTCGGACAGGGAGACCCCGCCCGCCGAACTAGTGGAGAGCGGGACCGCGTCGCGCCCCTCTCCTCCGGGCGCCGCGAAGGATGCCGCGGAGGTGTCCTCCCAACAGGCTCCTTTGGAGCCGGACACTGGAGGTGGGGGCGACGACGTCATGGTCGAGGCTAACGCCTCGGCCGCCGGAGACCGGGAGGACGAGCCCCTCCCGGACACTGCGGAGACCGGACGAGGAGATGTCCAGTCACCTTCAAGATTATCTCCGGAGCGCACTGTGCCTCCGGAGGCATCGGTTCAGTCCCCGATCGGAGATCGGGTCAACCGATCCCCACCGGCACCACCGACCAATGGGTGGCCGGTTATGGGGGAGGCTCTGGCAAGCGCCTCCATCTCCGGGGAGCACCGCACTCTTATGAGTGCGGTATTACAGAGCATTCAGTCTGTTGACAACGGACTGAAGGAGGCCTTTAAAGGTCTCCTGACGGGCTTTCAGGTGAGCCGCATAATGCTCTTTTTGCAAAATATTAATTTCTTTAAGTTTGTTATTATATACATGGCAGCCCCCGAGCCCTAGGAAAGTTTGGAAAAACTTACCTGGGGGTCAAACATCATTATCCGAGCTATGTATGGAACAACATTTATTCGGAAAGGTCTTACAGCCCTTAAGAGGACCGGACACAGGATCATGTTTATGACAGTTCGGAAGTTTTAAACCCATGTGACTTGATATAGTTTTGTCTTTTTACAGGCTTCGTCGACGGCGGCGGCTGCTAATGCTGCCGAGCTGGACGAGCTAAATCGGAAGCTCAAGAGCTCCGATGAAGAGCTTGACGCTCTGAACAAGAGGTTCGACGAGGCACTAGGTAAGCCGGATTAGAGTATCCGAACTCTTCATTACCGTACTGTCAACGCAGTATTTTTGATATCATGAATGCCTATGCAGCCTCGGCGAAAGAAATGGAGAAGCTCAAGGCCGAGCTTGAGAAGGCGAAGGAGGAAGCTGCGGTCGAGAGGGCGGCGGCCAAAGAAGCGGCTACCACGCTATCCGCCCTGAGAGCCACCAGCGACAAGCATGAGGCTCGGGTGGAGGAAATCCAACAGGAGCTCAAGGACGCAGGCTAGAAGTGCGAGGACCTTGAGCGGAAAGGCAAGGAACAGGCTGCCGAACTATCCACCATAAAAACCAATCTCGAAAAGGAGCGGGTGGATAGGCGGTCTTTTGAAGAGCAAGCCAGCCAGGCCAAAGCTATAATGGATGGTAAGCCATATTTATTGCAGTGTGTCTACGGGGATAGCAAGTTCAAATTGCTCACCCAAGTATGGCGTTCCTCAGGCGCCTGCTTGGACCTTCAGAAGGGCGCAGCGGACACGAACCAGTTCTATGGTTCGCGGGGAGAAGGAGATGAAGCTCGGCTGTTCTAGGTGCAGTTTGAAGCCCCCGAGCGCTCTCCTCTCCTTGTTGAGCAGCTGAAGCAGCTGATGGAGCTACACCGTATGGCGGAGCCGGCAATGAAGGGTCTCTGCATCCGGCTATGGCCCAATGAGCCATTGCCGGGCAGCTACTTCGGCGTGGTGCGGAAGCTGAGCAACGCCTCGTCCTGGATCGACGCGCTAAGGCGATCTTCCTGCATCGAGGGAGCTCGGATGACCTTTGCGAAAGCCAGGGTGCACTGGCCGGGGCTAGACCCAATGAAGATAGCCACCGCTCCTCCGCCTACCGGAAAAGAGCATAGGCGCCCCGAGCTGTACTTCTCCGGCGTAATGGAGGGTGCTCGGGCAATAGAGGCGCAATGTTCGAGAGAGGATGTGTATGAGTAAAGGCGTTGTAATATGTCCGAAGACTCTTTAACGCGTTTATATTTAAGATGCATGGTTTATCACGTCTTATATGTTTTGCATCCTTTATAACTCCTGTGTGGCCATTAAAACTGAAAGTGGCGAGTCGTCGGCTTCAGCCCCCATGTAGATACTACGTGGGGTGTCTCTGCCAACGCACTGTGACCCTTAGCCGAACTATCGGTACCCGAAGGCGGTAGTGTGGGGGCGGACAAGGCAATCGGACCATAATGCTTTATTGCTTTCACTTAGCCGTAGGGGCGCGAGAAAGGAGTGCGGGGGGCTGATGACTAGCCCCCAGGTGTTTGTGATGTTCGGATGAGCCGTGGCCGAAGCCTATATCACATGGTTTGTACTAATACCAAACCCATCGTATGACACGGAATAACCTCTGACGAGATTGAGTCAAGCTCAGATTCGAAAACCAGTTCTCGCATATCATGACAGTCAGTTTTCGGCTTTCTCTGCTGAGGTGCTTGACCAGGCTAGCCGGAAGCACAATCGCAGCGGTTCTCCCTTTGCCCTTTTAGCCGAACGAGCGGAACATAAAGGGGCAAGCACAGGAGCCGGGCAACCCAACTATTGACCCGAGACATAGTTCGGAACCAATGCATATAAAGCGGAATTCCAAGACGCCAAACGCAAAAAATCAGTTATGCGTAAGGCAATTTTCTTTAGTTCGAGCCCCCGGTTTATTAGCCGGTTGCATCGCATAGAATACTAAACAGGTTCGCAAGAAGAGAGGGAAAATAGAGAGGGTGCTAAAAACAACGAAATGATCATACAAGATACATCTGTATTTTGCCAATCAACTCTTTGTTATTCGAATTGCCAATACAACTGTTTACAGGTATTAAAAATGAAATATAAACCTTACAGGAGGGGTTGTACCGAGGGTCTTCAATAGGTGACCTGACGTCGTCGATCTGCCCCGTCGCTTGTTCGCTCCTGCGTCTCCCAAGGGGTTGTATGCCGTGTTGGGTGTAATGTTCGGCGAGTGGACTTTGAAGAAAGAGTCTTGAGAGGTCGCCGAAATGTGAATGAGCTTTACGCCGTAGTTGGTACTTTATGGTACCTGTAGTGTGTCTGAAGACATGTTGATGGTGATAGTTCGGTCTAGCCGAACACTTACCCTTTAATAATTTTTCCCCACCGCCGCCCATGGAATTTTGAGTGCGAAGTTGTGCCTCCTCGGCACGTACTTTGCCGGTTCTAGGGCCGTGCGATGGGGGGCGAGTCCCTATTTATGGGGAGAAGAAGGTTCTGGTACTTCAAATTGAGACCAAGCTCGCTTCCCAGCCTTGGGTGCCTTTACGGCAGGTGTCGGCACTTTCCGATCATCAGTGTAATGGAATTCGGCCGCCAGGGCCAACGCATGTTCCTCAGTTCGGAGGGAGCGCTCTGTGTTGCCATTAACAGTAATGACCCCCCTGGGGCCAGGCATCTTGAGCTTGAGGTATGCGTAGTGCGGGACGGCATTAAAGCTAGTGAACGATGTACGGCCGAGCAGGGCATGATAGCCGCTACGGAAGGGTACGATGTCGAAGATCAGGTCCTCGTTTCGAAAGTTATCGGGCGAGCCGAACACTACTTCCAGGCTTACAAAGCCTGTGCACCGGGCTTCGACGCCTGGGATCACTCCTTTAAAGGTAGTGTTGCTGGGCTTGATCCTTGACGGATCTATGCCCACCTTTTTCACCGTATCTGAGTAAATCAGATTGAGGCTACTTCCTCCGTCCATCAGGACTTTAGTGAGGTGATACCCTTTTATGATCGGGTCTAGGACTAGGGCGGCCGAACCCCCATGACGGATACTGGTCGGGTGGTCACGCCGGTCAAAGGTGATCGGGTATGCCGACCATGGGTTATATTTCGGGGCTACAGGCTCTATGGCGTAGACGTCCCGAAGGGCGCGCTTCCTCTCCTTCTTGGGTATATCGGTGGCGTATATCATGTTTACTGTTTTCACCTCTGGGGGGAATTTCTTTTGTCCACCACCGATCGGACCACGGGGTTCATCCTCGTCCTCGCTGCGTGGGCTCTTGCCTTGGTCCTCGGATGCGAGCTTGCCGGCCTGTTTGAAGACCCAAAAGTTACGGTTGGTGTGGTTGGCGGGCTTCTCTTGAGTGCCGTGGATCTGGCAAGGCCTCTCCAGGATCTTGTCCAGCGGGGTGGGTCCATCGTGTTTGCCTTTAGGAGGCTTCTTCCGCTGCCCAGGGCGGGAGTTGGGGAAGCCGGCGTTAACAGCCGTGTCGTCGGCATCACTATTATTGTGCCGGCGCTTGTTCTTGTTGCGCTTCGGTTTTCCGTTTCCATCCCGAAATTCAGAGTTTCCGGGGTCTTCGGGGTTGTGGCTACGTCTAGCTAGCCAGTTATCCTCACCCGCGCAAAAGCAAGTCAAGAGTGATGTGAGGGCGGACATTGTCCTTGGTTTGTCCTGGCCGAGCTGACGGGCCAGCCATTCATCCCGAATATTATGCCTGAAAGAGGCTATTGCTTCGGCGTCCGGGCAGTCTATGATCTGGTTTTTCTTGGTCAAGAAACGGTTCCAGAATAGCCGCGCGGACTCTCCTGGCTTCTGGACGACGTTGCTTAGATCGGAGGAGTCCGGCGGCCGAACAAAAGTGCCCTGGAAGTTAGATCGGAATGCCTCTTCTAGGTCCTCCCAACACCCAATGGAGTTTTCGGGGAGGCTATTTAACCAGTGCCGAGCTGGCCCCTTGAGCTTCAGGGGTAAGTACTTGATGGCATGGAGGTCATCTCCTCGCGCCATGTGGACGTGGAGGAGGAAATCCTTGATCCATGCGGTTGGGTCAGTTGTGCCATCGTATTGCTCTATGTTTACAGGTTTGAACCCTTCCGGGAACTGATGCCGCATCACCTCGTCCGTGAAACACAGTGGGTGGGCAGCGCCTCTGACCCGAGCTATGTCGCGCCAGTGATCGGCGTCTGTCCTAGCTTGGTTTCGTTCCCGGCCTTCATTTTTGCGGTCGAACCAAGGCCTGTACCCTTCCCATCTATCGGGTGAGTATGCTCTGGATCCATAAATGGATCGCGTACGACCTGCTCTGTCGTCCAAGTCGTGTCGCAGGTCGAACCTGTCATCGGGCTCTAGTGGCTCTTTTCCCCGTCTACGGGGTATCGTCGGCCTATAGCCAGTGTTGTCAACCGTCCAGTCTCGTCCTCGAGGAGGGCGGTCTAGCTTATCGTATGGGGTATGTTTGGGGGACGGCGTATCAGAGAGCTCGTCGTCGAATTGTGGCAGCAGCCTTCTTCGTGGATTACTCTTAGGCTGGTCCGATAGACCGGTGCCGTACCCGTCCTCAGTTGAGAGGACTCTCGTCCATCAATCGTTGAGGTTGTCTTGTTCGGCCTTAAGCTGCCGTTCTTTTGCTTTCAGGCTGCGGGCCGTGGATATAAGCTGATGTCTGAATAGCTCCTGATCTTCAGGATTATCTGGGATGGCAAAGTCATCGGCTTCCGCATTGTCCTCCCCCTGGATAGAGCGGAGGTAGTCGTCGTCCTCGGGATCATCTGGATCATCGGGGTTGCGCCGGTCTTCGGGCCTCTCCTGACCCTCTAACGGGTGTTCGGGGATTTCGGGATCGCCGATGTCTTCAAGGGTGTCTCCTTCCCCGGTGCCATCGATAGATTTTCGTCCCTTTTTTCCTTTTGACCGTTTATGCGGCTTTCGGCGTCTTGACGGCGCTTCATCCGATTTGTCGCCATCGTTTTTCGGAGTGTCCACCATGTAGACGTCGTATGTGGAGGTGGCGGTCCATCGCCCAGTGTTAATAGGGGCGAGGGCATGATCCTCCTCATCCATTTGATCTGCCTCCTCGGAGGCGAAGTGCAACATGTCGGTTAAATCCTTGACAGTGGCTACTAAGTGGGTGGTGGGTGGGACAAAAAATTCGTCCTGACCCGTCTGAAGCCCGATCTACGAATAGATCGGGGTAGGGTCGTCGGTAATCTTCATTGACGAGATCCGATCTAGAGCCTCGTTGAGTATTGAGAGCTCGATCGGGTCGGCCTGCCCAGAGCTTCTGGAGTGAACCTCCGATGCGTCTGCGCAGGGAGAGTGTTCGGTAAGAACTGATGTCCGGACGTCTGGCACTATGACCGGATCCGGACTAAGAGGCGGGCCCTCGCCGGGGTAGATCCCGTGGGCGGGGCCGCAGGATGGGTCTGAGGTTAAGGCCTCGGAGTCTTCGGGCATAACAGGCGAGACTGCGAACCCGGTTAGCGACAGATCGCCCCGAGAATCTACGGAGAACTCTAAGTTCCCGAATCTGACCTCTTGGTCAGGGGCGATACTTCCGACACGGCCTAGATGGCCGGTCGGGTCGGCGTGCAGCAGAATGCTGCCGAAAGCGAAGATCTGTCCGGGGACGAAAGTGCCCGGGTTACGGACCTCTTCGGTGATGACAAGGTGAGCCATCGATTCCTTCTGGTGATCACAGCGGAACTCTCAATGAAAGCACCAATGTCGGTGTCAAAACCGGCGGATCTCGGGTAGGGGGTCCCGAGCTGTGAGACTAGAATCGAGGGTAACAGGAGACGAAGGGGACAAGGTTTTACCCAGGTTCGGGCCCTCCTATGGAGGTAATACCCTACGTCCTGCTTGATTATATTGATAGTATGAGGATTACTGAGTTGATCTACCTCGAGATCAAATAACTAAACCCTAGATGAGTTCTCTTGGCCTACAACCTAAAACCCTCCGGCTTATATAGACGCCGAGGGTACCTAGGGTTTACACATGGTCGGTTACACGTCGAAGGGATAAACATGCCTATTCACTACTTTAAACTTGGAGGACACGCCACGATCTTTGAAGCTTCCATCCTGGAGACAAGGTCCTCGATCCATCCAGTGTCCGGCAAACGGCCCATACAATCCGGCCCATAAGAAATAGGTCGGCCTCCCGAGGACCCCTTAACCCAGGACTCCCTCAGGGATGCATTGGGAACCCGCGTACGTCCCTGCCTCCTTTCCACCAAAGAGGAAACTGCTTCTTCTGTGCCCGCCTGAACCCGCCTGGCCCGGCTGGCGTCACCTCAGCCTCCCGAGGCCGAGCGCTGCATAGAGATCTCCGCCCCTTGGGAAGCGGCCTGGCGAGGCCTCCTCCCTTTCGGGGGTCTTGGCGTCATCCTCCTCACGAGGGCGGGGCTCTCGCAAGGGCCTTGTCTTGAATGATGCCGCACCGGGCCGTGCCAGGCTGTCGAAGTGGGCCACGCCCTGTGCCGCAGGCAGGCAGGTCTGGGTACCCCCATTCCTAGAACGCCGACAGCAGCCCCCGGGCCCAAGGCGCACTTGGGTTGGCTTCAGGGCGAAGCCGAAGGAGCCCACCTGAGCACCGCGGGCCCCAATCGCCTGCGGGCCCAGCCTGATGCGTGGCCCATAATGAGACGCGGACGCCTCCGCTTCCCGAAGACTTTGGGAACCGCCTCGAGTCAGGCTGACACGAAGCCTGCGTGCAGCGGCGGCCATCATTGCCCTTCCTTGAATGTAGCCATCTCCTTGTGTCTTCTCTCCCCTTGACCCACGCGGACGTGACCCGACGAGGGCAGATGAGGCAACGTGAAACATGGCCATCACTGCCCGGTACGTGGAGGGACGCCGGTTGGCCTCCACCCGGCTATAAATAGGCGAAGAGGGGCGGAGCCCCCAGCCCATCTCGACTTCTCGCTTCCTTGCTCAAGGCCCCCGCCCTCTCAACCATGACGCCGGTGAGGAGGATTTCTGCTGCCGAGAAGGGGAAGGCCCGCCAGGAAGGGCCGGACCTACAGCCATCCAAGAGGGGCCGGGGCTGTCCCCGTAAGTACACCGTGGTGTCGACGGCGGAGCCCCGGGGGTGCGGCCGCACGCCCGTGAGGGTAGGCGCCTCCTCCGGCGCAGGTGGAGGCAGTGGGCGTGGCGACCGTGGCCGAGGAGGGAGGCCCACAGCGAGCGCCCGGCCACCGCGCCCATGGTCTCACAATGCCGATGTGGGTCAGGAGTTCGTGGTGTGGGTGGAGAGACCGGCGATCACCTGGCTGCAGCTCCCGCGCTTCTTCGCGGAGACGTTGCGGGCCAGCGAGCCGGCTGGCCTGTGGCTGCAAGCTGACGGTTGTTGTAGCGGCGCGTTGTGGGTGGAGATCGAAGTTACCCCCACAGGTTACGCCTTCTTGAGCCGCGTGTGGCAGACCTTCGCCCGCGCCCGCGGCCTGGAGGGAAGGCTCACACTCCATTTCAAGCACGACGGTGCGGCGACGCTCTTCGTCAGGATCTTCGGGGAGGATGGCAGGTGCTTGGGGTGCTGCCCGGAGGGTGACGGCGGCGGCAGCGATCACCCTTCGGCGACTGGTAGCCCTTGCAGTGGCGGTACTCTTGGAGGTGAGCTTGCCCTTGGCGACGGCCGTCATGCTTCCAGTGGCAGCAACACCTCCTCCGAGGAGAGCTCGAGCGATGACTCCTACGACGCGCCACCGCGTCGGCGCGCTCGGACCTCGGGGGGTAGCCGTTCGCGACGGCATCGTACTTCCGCTCAAGAAGAAGCCACGCCGGCATGCCAACACCGGCCGTCAAGGAGGAGGAGGACTCCGACTGAGCGCGACTACGCCGAGCCTGGGCCTCAGGAGTGTCAGCCCCCGAGGGGCGGGGCTCCTTCGCCTTCTCCTTCTTTTCCTTTCCCTGTAATCAAAAAATCATGGAGGGCCCCTCGGGGCGTGTAATGAATTCTGGCGCTTGCGCCCTTACTTTAGCACTTTTGCCGTGCACCCCAATCCTTGCATTACTGTTAATTTAGACTTCATGTTGGTCGTGATTAGGGTACTTAGCTTGATGCGTCCGCGGCGGGCCTCTGCGTCGTGTGGTCTGGCAGTGGCACCTAGGGAGCTTGGGGGTCTTGCCAGGGGGTTCTTCTTTCTTGCTGGTGAGGCGGTTTGGGAGCTCTCTTGGTGCTCTGCGTCGGCAGGGCCCAATCCCGCACATACCTCGACCGCTGTTGGGGCGTCTGGATCACCAGGACGAGACCAAGGGGCGAAGGGCTACGTGACCAGTGAGGCTCCTGAGTCACGTTGCTCAAGAGTCCCCCTTAACGCTCGAGCAGCCCCCTTACCATTCCTTGCCAGTTCTTGCATAGGGTCACTGGGCAAGGGTCGATCGTCGCTGGTATGCCGAGTTGTGATGCTTAGCAAGGCCAGGAGATGGATACCTACGGGGTAGTATGGGCCTGCTGACTCGCCCGAGAGCGCCGCGCGAGGACCAGGATGCCCAGGTCTTGGCAAGGTGTGCGCACTGTGCCCATAGCCCCGCTCGCGGGGCGTGAGAGGGAGAGGCTGGCAGGTGTCGACTCAGAAAAAGAAACTTCAAGACAGAGAATTGCAAGGAGAAAAATTTCCACCCCTTTTTTCAAATAAGGTTGAAGAGCCTCGAGTTTCAGTCCAGAAAATGGCAAATTCGAATACAGAAAGAAGCAAAGAACAGCCGCGTCCGGCACCTAGGCTAGTCTTTATCTTCCCCCAGCGCGGAGCATAGGGCATCCACTAGGCGTGGGCATATTCGTTGGAGGACAGTGTTGTCCGCCACCGCGGAGCATGGGGCTTCCACTTGGACATGGGTGGGAACCCCACCGCGTTCTCGGGGGGCTCCGGGCGTATACAACCCACTCATTATTATGTGAGAGTGTCACGGGTTGAGCCCGGGGGTGCGCAGGGAGCTCCATGCCTCCTGGACATGGAGCCCACTTCCTGCCCCCAAGCATGATGCGGTGGAGTGGGGTCGGCTCTGGACGGGCCCTCGAGCGCGGGGAGAGCCCCCAACACTCTCTGCAGGGAAGGCCGGACTCGGAACAGAGCCTCGGGCATCCCAAAGCCCGGGGGCGAATGTCGTCGTTGTAGTGGCGCCACAGCCCCCCGGGCTGCGGGTGAGGCTCGGCGCGGGGCCATTCCATCGAGCGCGAGGCTGGTGCCTAAGGCGGTGCCCCAGCGCGCCTCACTGGGGTGCCCGGGAGCCTCGCACTGGTACTCAACCCCCCGTCCCCAGGCGGACCGGGCCGGACCCGGAGATATGGGCGAGTACGCTGTCTTCTGCCGCCGGACGGGCGAGGCCTGGCCAGGAGACATGGGCGTGTGTTCCACCCTCCGTCTCTGGGCAGGTGATGCCCGTCCTGGAGACATGGGCATGTGTTCCACCCTCCGTCTCCTGGCTGGGAGCGCCTGGCCTGGGGACATGGGCGTGTGTTCCACACTCCGTCTCCAGGCTGGTAGCGCCTGGCCTGGGGACATGGGCATTTGTTCCACCCTCCGTCTCCAGGCTGAGAGCGCCTGGCCTGGGGACATGGGCGTGTGTTCCACCCTCCGTCTCCAGGCAGGTGACGCCCGGTCCGGGGACCCGGGCGCCTGCTCAGGGTAGCTCCCCACCAGCGGGCGTGCCTCGCGAAGCTTCCAATGCCAGGCACCTTCGAGAGACCGACCCCGCCAGCCGCTCTCGCGAGGCTGCGCGTGCCAGCCCCGGCAAAAGACGCCCGCGAGGTCGCTTATTCTCCTCCTGTCGTCGTAGCAGCCGACGCTGCACCCTCCGCGGCTCGGGCGCTCGTCAGCATGGTCGTCGTGGAGCTACTCGAACATCGGGCGCGGGCGTAGGCGAGTCGTTGGCTGCCCACTCCAGAAACGGCGGGCTCGCTGGGAGGCGCGAGGCAGCGTCCTCCCTACACGGTCAGCATCTCCCACCGGTCTTCATCCACGCCGGGGGTGAACTCCTACATGCCTGACGCTCTGGGCCGCACCCCCAGCGGGCGCGTGTCGTAACGCACTTCCCAGGGGCGTCCGCGTGTCCTCAGCGCCGCGCCGGTTGGTTGAGTGATTCTACGGACGCGACCCCCAGGCCCATCCCATAGGGGAGCGTCTGGACCTCGCCGGCTGTACCGGCGCGCCTAGCCATGCGACACAGCTAGTCGTCGTAGCGGTCGCGAGCGGTGTGGTAGCGCTGCAGTTCACGGGCCACGAGGAGCACGACTCGCTCGCACGTCAGTTCGCGGCGGATTCGGGAGGATGACGCCGTGACGTGGACGCGGGGGAGAGTCAGGGCGACGAGATCGTGCTGCGCGGTTGATGAGGGCGGCAGGCCTCGGCGCCTGTCGAAGGCCGTGTTGGCGATGGCGTCTGCCAACGGGGGGGGCAAGGCAGAGCGGGATGCCGTGGCCTGCAGGCATCGCCCGAGCGACGCATGCAGCACGTCGTTCGGCGCGGGCTCGGTGCCCTTTGGCCATGGGAGCGGCGAGCGGAGGCGAGGCGAAGCCTGCGGAAGGGTTCCGACACGCCCCTACCTGGTACGCTAAATGTTGGATTTCGGGCTCCGCAAAACCCAAAGAGGTTCGAACTCAAGGGCGTGTGCGAAGATCCCTGTCGGGGGGATAACCCCGGGGTAGCCTCAAGCGACCCACTACTCCAACTTTCTGAAGCGACTGGAGGGCGAGCCGACTCCCCCTACGGCCCGGCTGCACCCTGCCGGCTACGCCCAGCCGGCTACGCCCTGCCGCCCATTGGATGCCACGGTCGGGTACGCGCGGCTAGAGTGGCCCCCATCCCATCTGGGGTCAGCGCCCGTGCGGCCACAATGGAGGTGGCAGTGCCTCTGACTCTGGCCGACCGCGACTGGACTCCCAACAGTGCCGGCACGCCTCCAACCACTCCATTACCTGCCCCGGCATGGCTACAGTGCGGCCGGCCGTACCGCTGACCTCGGCCGGCTGCCACAAGACGACGTCCCGAAGGACGAACCCGTGCCGCGACACGACCGGCGCGGGGACCCACCGTGCGGGCCCCGCCGGCTCCTGACGGGACCCTGCAGCCGGCGGGCCCTACCAACGACGGGACCGCTCAGCCGGGGGCCCCACGGCCGGCTAGTGAGGCTGCCGGCTGGGGCCCCCCTAAGATCTCTTATTCATATTGTAATCCGGGGGGTTGGCCTATAAAACCCCCCGGACCTCCCCCATGTAAGGGAGACGACTCTCTCTCCACACACCACACTCACGTAGAGAGGCAGCAGAGGCAGTCTAGCCCCTTCTTCCTCCTCTAGCGATACACCTCCAGGAGCACCATTGTAACTTCACCATTGTCTCAACTAGACCGAGGAGGACTAGGGGTGTTACCTCCCACGGAGGGCCCCGAACCTGGGTACATCGTGTGTCCGCCACCGCTTGTGCCTAACCCCGCTCCTGGAGCCCGTCGGCGTCCTTCGGCCCCAACCACTCTTGATAAGCCTACCCATGGCATCTGCCATGACGAAACGACGACAGTAGGCGCCCACCGTGGGGCCTCACGCGGCGCCGGCCGGAATCACGCTCCGGGCGGGACCCTTCACCGCCTCCCTCGGCCGCCCGTGTCCGGGCGGAAATGCATGCTCGTGGGGCTTGCTCCGGCAGGCTCTGCAGGCGACGCGGCCGGCCTCTCTGACGGGTGCCTCGGCTGCGACCTGGCGCTCGACGTCGCCATGCTCGCGGGGTGTTTCGGCAAGCTAAGCATCGCCGACGAGCCGTCGGCGGACGAGTACCCTAGCCAGGTGCTCGACTGCACCGATCCCCTTGCGTCCGTAGGTGCACTCGCCACGGGCGAGGCGAGCGGCTCCCGCGTCCGCGTGGGAGTGATGGTCACCACCTCCTCCACCACTTCGTGCCATGCGCGGGCTGAGGCCAACGCGGCCACCGCCCGCGCCGGTACCTCCGACCCGCTCGCCGCTACCCTCCGGGGTCTGAGCACCCCCATTGCCCCGACGGCGAACCCGGCCACCGCCACAGCCGAGCTGGAGGCGGCCCGCCGCATACTATTCGAAGACGCCAGTGCCCTCGCTACCGAGCGGCGCCGGATGGAAGCCGCACAGCGGGAGTACGCCTCCGCGTATGGTCTCACCCCGGCTGGCACCGAGCCCAGCCGGCGTGGGGCTCTGCGTGACCGCGCCCGCGTGGTCATGGAAATCCTCGGCGGCCGCCTTCCCGTCTACGACACCCCCGCGGCCAACCTGCAGGCCGCCAAGGTAGCCTACGAGGATCTGGCTACCTTGGTGGGTGAGGAGCGAGCCGCACACGAGCGGCACATCAAGGACCTCATCGACACCGCCAACGCGCAACAAATCGGTTTTGCCCCCGGCGAAGCCGTCTCCGAGCTCCCCCGTCCCGAGGGTGCGGGCACTGGGGCCGCTGACCGTTAGCCGGCTCAGCACTCCAGTTCCCCCCGCCCCTCCAGCCGGCGGGCCGAGGGAAGCAACGCTCGGCGTTCCCAGCTGCGCGGGAACGAGCAGCCGGCTGTGAATAGCCGGCGCAGCAACAACCCGGTTGACGGCAACCGCCGCGACGAGGCGCCGGCTGGCGGTAGCCGGCGTAGCCGCAGACACACTCCGCCTCCACGACAGGACCCGGCACGGTCCGTCCCGCCGGTCGTCCGCCCCGAACTCGCAGCCCGGCTCGGGGCGCGGGTCTCCCACAGCGAAAATGACGCGCGGCTCCGCCTCGACCGGCTGGCGTAGTCGGCCCTCCTCGAGGAGGAGGGCTCGATTGGCCCGGCATGCTTTGGCCCCCGGATCCGCAACGAGCCGTTTCCGCCCGGCTTCACGCTTCCCCACAACACCCCGAAGTACAACGGGGCTGCCAAGCCGGAGGTCTGGTTGATCGACTACACCACCACAGTCGGCATCGCCAGGGGGAACAAGCGCGTAGCCGTCCGCTACGCCCCCCTTATGCTGATCGGCTCGGCCCGCACCTGGCTGAACAGCCTGGCGGCCGGCAGCATCAACTCCTAGACGGACTTCGAAGAAGCGTTCGTCCGCAACTTCACCGGCACCTACAAGCGGCCCAGCCGGCCCCGCGAGCTGGCCATGTGCGTCCAGGGGTCGGAAGAGCCCCTCCGCGAATACCTCACGCGCTGGACCGAGCTCCGCAACTCCTGCGAAGGGGTGCATGAGGTGCAGGCCATCCAATAATTCATCGAGGGTTGCCGAGACGGCACCCACCTCAAGCACAAGCTCCTGTGCTCCGAGCCGGCTACCCTGGCAGACCTGATGGCCAAGGCGGACAAGTACGCCACGGCCGACTCCGCTAGGTGGATGAAGGTCGCCACGCCAGCCAAGCCGGCTCCGCTGCCCGCCGCGCCGCGGTCGGCCGCCGACAACCGATAGCAGCAGAACAACAAGCGCAAAGCCGACCAGCCGGACCCCCGCTACGGGAGCCGGCAGGTTGCCTCAATCGAGGAAGAGCAGCCGGCTGCCCAGGCTTCCAGCCAGCGTCAGCGCACCGGCAAGGCTGCCTGGCAGCCCAAGCTCACGTTTGAGCAGATGCTCGACCTCCCCTGCAAACACCATTCCGGCGCCAAGCCGGCCACGCACATGCTCCGGCAGTGCCGCTTCTCGCAGCGGCTGGCCCGGGGCGAGGGTCTTCCGACTCCTCCTCCGCCGCCTCCTCGCGCGCCGGCGCCGCTTCCGGCTCCCGCTCCGGCTCCGGCCCCGGCTCCGGCTCAGAACGACGGCCGGCTGCTCGACCAATTCCCCGTCCAAGACGGTTCCTACGTCGTCTTCACCAGTGAAGAGACGGACAAGCACGCTCAACGCCGGCTCCACCGCGAGGTGAATGCCACCATGCTCGCGACTCACCAGTTCATGCACTGGTCCGAGAAGCCGGTCACCTGGAGCCGGGCAGACCACCTGGCTGTGATGCCGAGCCCGGGCAGCTACGCCCTCGTCCTCGATCCCACCATCGCCTCCGAGAGGCGCACGTGCCGCTTCTCGCGGGTGTTGATCGATGGGGGCAGCAGCATCAATATCCTCTACCTCGACACGATGCTCAAGCTGGGGCTCAAGGTGGAGGACCTGCAAGCGAGCCGGACCGTTTTCCACGGCATGCCGGCTCCTCCGTCCCAGTCGGTCGGCCATGCCGGCTCCTCCGTCCCAGTCGCTCGGTGAAGCCTCGTTCCAGCCGTCCAAGGACACCAGGCAAGTGCCACTCGACCCGGCCAACCCCAAGCAATGCATCACCATCGGCTCCCGCCTCGACAGCAAATAGGAAAGCGAGCTCGTCGACTTCCTCCGTGAGAATCGGGACATCTTTGCATGGTCTCCAAAGGACATGCCGGGTGTTCCGAGGAAGTTCGCCGAGCACAAGCTTCACGTACGGCCGGATGCGAAGCCGGTCAAGCAACCCCTGCGCCGTTTCTCTGAGGAGAATCGGCGTACTATAGGGGAAGAGATCGCCCGGCTGCTCGCAGCCGGCTTCATCATGGAGGTATTCCACCCGGACTGGCTAGCCAACCCAGTCCTGGTGCTGAAGAAGAACAAAACTTGGCGCATGTGTATCGACTACACGAGCCTGAACAAGGCGTGTCCCAAGGACCCGTTCGCCCTGCCGCGGATCGATCAAGTCATCGACTCCATGGCCGGCTGCGACCTGCTGACTTTCCTGGATGCCTACTCCGGCTACCACCAGATCAAGCTGGACCCGGCCGACCGGCTGAAAACCTCCTTCATCACCCCTTTTGGGGCCTACTGCTACATCACCATATCCTTCGGTCTGAAGAACGCAGGCGCCACCTTCCAGCGCTGCATGCAGAAGTATCTCCTGCCTCAAATAGGCAGGAACATCCACGTCTACGTCGACGACATCGTCGTCAAGTCCAAGAAGCAGTTCAGCCTCCTCGACGATCTCCGGGAGACGTTCGCCAACCTGCGCGAATACAAGATCAAGCTCAACCCGGAGAAGTGTGTCTTCGGTGTCCCAGCCGGCCAACTCCTGGGCTTCTTCGTGTCCGCCCGCGGCATCGAAGCTAACCCCGAGAAGATCAGGGCAATCGAGCGCATGCCCAAGCCGACCCGGCTCCTCGACGTCCAGAATTCACCGGTTGCCTCGCCTCCCTCAGCCGGTTCATCAACCGGCTGGGCGAGAAGGCCTTGCCCCTCTATGGGCTCCTGCGCAAGACGGCTCTGGTCGAGCCGGGCCGCGACCCCTCGAAGAAGCCGGCCATGTTCGACTGGTCCGACGAGGCGGATGAGGCGTTCCGCGGCCTCAAGCGGACTTTCACCAGCGCGCCCATCCTGGCCGCGCCGGCTGAGAAGGAGCCTTTGCTCGCCTACATCGCGGCGACCACACGCGTCATCAGCGTCGTCTTGGTGGTGGAGCGATCGGAGGAAGGCAAAGCGCTGCCAATCCAGCGCCCCGTCTACTACCTCAGTGAGGTCCTCTCCGCCTCCAAGCAAAACTACCCCCACTACCAGAAGATGTGCTATGGCATATACTTCGCCGCCCAGAAGATCAAGCAGTACTTCCAGGAGCATGTCATCACCGTGGTCAGCACGGCACCGCTGGGCGAAATCATGTGCGGCCGGGACGCCACCGGCCGGATAGCCAAGTGGACCATCGCCCTCGCCGACTACGAGATACGGTACGAGCCGCGCACCGCCATCAAGTCACAAGCGATGGCCGACTTCCTCGTCGACTGGGCGAAACCCAGTTCGTGCCGCCTCCACCTGACTCCACACTTTGGCGTATGCACTTCGACGGCTCGAAGATGCGGGCCGTCCTAGGAGCATGCATCGTCCTGTCGTCCCCATGGGGAGATCAACTCAAGTACGTGCTCCAGATCCACTTCGCCGCCTCCAACAACGTGGCTGAGTACGAGGCCCTCGTCCACAGCCTCCGGCTCGCCAAAGAGATCGGCATCCAGCGCATCATATGCTTCGGTGACTCTGACCTCGTGGTGCAGCAAGTCTCTGGCGAATGGAACGCCCGGGACACCAACATGGCCAGCTATCGTTTCCTCGTCCAGCAGCTCACCGGCTCCTTCGAGGGCTGCGAGTTCCATCACGTCCCCCATGCGGACAACGAGGCGGCCGATACGCTAGCGAAGATCCGCTCCGCCCGGCAGGCCATCCCAGCCGGCGTCTCCCTCGAGCGGCTGCTCAAGCCTTCGATCAAGCCCTCCCCCGAATCAATGTCCATCTTCGTGCCGGCTAACGCGCCCAGCCCGTCGACAGCTCCGGCTTCACAGCCGGCACCATCGGCGTCGACCCTTCCGCCGGCTCCACCAACTCCGGCTGCCCAGCCGGCAGCACCTGTTCCGGCCAGTGAGCCGGCCGCGCCCGCAGCGGCCGGCTCCGGACCCATGGCCGTCATGATGGCAATCGACGCCCCTTCCACTGCTCCAGCCCCGGGTACTGGAGAGCCGGCCCCGGGGGCTAGCGAGCCGGACCCGGGGACTGGTGGGCCAGACCCGGGGACTGGTCCCTCCGACCCGGGGGCTCCTGCCGCTGCCAACGCCCCCCTTGAACCCGAGTCGGCTCCCGTCTCAGCCCCCTCATGGGCCCAGCCCATCCTGGCGTTCCTCCTACGCGGCGAGCTCCCCTCCGATGAGGCCACAGCAAGACAAATCCAGCGCCGAGCCCCGGCCTACAGCATCATCAACCACGAGCTGGTTCATCGCAGCACCACCGGCGTTTTCCAACGCTGCGTCGAGCCGGAGAAAGGGCAAGAGATCCTCCTCGACATCTAACAGGGCGAGTGCGGTCACCACGCCGCCTCCAGGACCCTGGTGGCCAAGGCGTTCCGCCACGGTTTCTACTGGCCGACTGCTTTGGAGGCGGCCAAGCAGCTGGTCGACAACTGAGAAGGCTGCCAGCGCTTCAGCATGCAGAGCCACCTGCCGGCTTCAGCCCTCCAAACCATCCCCCTCTCGTGGCCTTTTGCCGTCTGGGGGCTGGACATGGTAGGACCCTTCAAGACCGCACGAGGCGGCATGACACATCTGCTGGTAGCCGTCGACAAATTCACCAAGTGGATCGAGGCCAGGCCAATCAAGAAGCTGGACGGCCCCACGACCGTCCGGTTCATCGAAGACATCACGGTCCGCTACGGCGTCCCCCACAGCATCATCACCGACAACGGCACGAACTTTGCCAAGGGTGCGCTAGCGCGTTTCTGCTCCAAGCAGGGCATCCGGCTCGATCTGGCGTCCGTCGCCCACCCACAGTCAAACGGCCAGGTCGAGAGGGCAAACGGCCTGATCTTGGCCGGCATCAAGCCCCGGCTCGTAGCGCCACTGGTCCGGTCAGCCGACTGCTGGGTCGAAGAGCTGCTGGCTGTCCTTTGGAGCCTCAGGACCACGCCCAACCGGTCGACCGGCTACACCCCGTTCTTTCTCGTGTATGGGTCCGAGGCAATCATCCCCATCGACATCTAGTTTGATTCGCCTCGGGTTACCCTATACACAGAGACGGACGCAAAGGAGGCAAGAGAAGATGGCGTCGACCTCCTCGAGGAGGCTCGCGAGCTGGCTCTGAGCCGGACGGCCATCTACCAGCAGAAGCTCCGGCACTACCACAGCAAGCGAATCCGGCCACTCTCCTTCCGCGAAGGAGACTTGGTGCTCAGGCGAATCCAGCGAACTGCCGGCCAGCACAAGCTGTCCTCCCCATGGGAGGGCCCGTTCATCGTCAGCCGGGCGCTGCATAACAACGCGTACTATCTAATAGACGCCCAGAAGCCGCAGAAGCGGAAGAGAGACACCTCCGGTGAGGAAACGGAGCACCCGTGGAACGCTGCGCTCCTCCGCCCGTTTTACTGCTAAGAACCAGTGTATGTATATAATCTTCCCTTTTGGGCTTATGAATGCAATGGGTGCCCCAAGCCTGCTCTTGGGACATGCCCCTTTTCGTCTCTTTCTAAGACTTTAGCTCGCTGGCTCCTGGGTCCGGCTCCCGGTCCCGGGGGCTCGCCGGCTAGTCCTGCCCTCCTCCCCCGAAGCCGGTCAAGTAATGTGAACTAAAAAGAGCCCTCCCACCCCTCCCAGCTACAGACCGGCTCCCGGCTGTCCGGCTGACGGGACCTCGAGACAGCAAAGCTTAGCACACACGAAAAATCGATTGCAAAGGGGATTGCCGGCTAAGGCTAGCCGGAACACTTTCTTTTCGCCTCTGTCACTCACCTTACCCAAAAAACCCCCGCGGTTTCCAAACTCACGACTGGCTCCCTCGAGGCGGATGCCCCATCCCAGCTACAGACCGGCTCTCGGCTGTCCGGCTGGCGGGACCGAAGCCAAGAGGGAAAAGGTTTTGAGCGAACAGAACCAAAAGAGCAAAAAAGGGTAAGGCCGAGCCGGCACGCATAAAACAACATCTCAGCAACCAAAAATTTCATACAATTTAAAAAGGGCCCATGGCCACGAGTTCATTACATATACACCCCCAGTGGGTGGAATGGCAGTCTAACTATGCAGAAAGATAAAAGCTCTAGATGGCGCCAGCACCATCATCTCCTCCGGCACCGCCCGCGGCGGCCGACGAAGAAGCCCCGTCCTTGTCCGCGGTGCGCTCCGCGTCGGCTCCCGTCTCCAAGTCCGGAGCCAGCTCGGAGTCGGCATAGGCGTCGGAGCCGGATTCTTCCTCGTCCGTCTCGGCGGCGCTCCCCTCCGGGTCGTCCAGGGCGAGCATATACCGGTCCTCCGGGATCACCACGCCGTCCGCCCCGCGCTCCGGGACGTACTCGTCCCACGCGGCGAAGGACGCGAGGTCACTCGCCCTCACGGATAGCGCGTCGGCCACCGCCTCCAACTCCGCGTCGGTGCCGGCACGCTGGGCCGTGAGCAGACCTAGGTCCAGCTCGGGGTACCATGACCTCGCAATACGAAGCACCATTCCCGCACCGGCGCGTGCTGCGGAGGCCCTCCAGGCGTTCACCCGCTCGGCCCCGAACTCCAGCCACCTCGACAGCCGACTCATGGAGACCGGCTCCACCGCGCCGGCCCAAAGGATGCGAACCAGCGCCGTGCCGGCCGCCTGGAGCCACTACAGGGCTCGAACGACCTCCGACAGCCATGCCCCGGCGGCGATCCCCACCTCGTCCTAGGTCCAGGGGCAAGCTGCCCAACGGCTTCGCCCTGGGCCCATTGGCCCTCACGGTGGGCCTACACGGCCGCCTCCGCGGCCTCCTGTGTACCGGGGAAAAGCCCTAAGAAGATAAAAGAAGAATACGCGGGATGAGCAAAGAGGCAAACCGGAAAACCCAGAAGCAACGCGCGGAAAGAGCGAGGCGTTTAAAACTCACCGCGCAGCATCCGATCCACCTCGTGCCCTTGCTCCTGCAGCTCAACCTCCCTGGCCGACCACAACTGGCGCTGGCGCTCGTGCTCATCCCGGGCCGCCTGCGCATCCTCGGCCGCCTTGGTCAACATGGCATCCTTGGCCTCCAGCTCCTGGCGGAGGATTTTCTCCCGCTCCTCCGCCTCCCGACGAAGGGCCCCCTCGCGGTCCGCCAGCTCTTTGCGGTGGGCCGCCTCGCGCTCCTCTTTCTCCGCCTTCGCCTGTTCCGTCTCCCCGCGGAGCCGGTCGCACTCCGCGGTCAGGAGACTCCGCTGCTCCCCAAGCTGCACCACCTGGCGGCGGAGGCTGACCGTCTCGGCGTGGGTGGCTGCTCGGGACGAGGAGGCCGCTGTCAGAAACCAAACGAAGAAAGGGATTCAGCCCGCCTCCGTAGCAGCCGGCCTGATTCCCGGGGGCTACACCCAGTGGGTGCGCTTGCGCGCCCCCACTGGAAGATCGCGAGGTTCCATAGCTTGCAGTTCCGCGGACAGAGTCGCCAGCCGGTCCTCGGCCTCCCGGTACAAGCCCAGCAGGGTGTTGTACGCGGCCACCCGTCGGTCATGCGCTGCCTGCGAAGGACGAAGATACACAGCAGCGTTAGGCTCGACCCGCCTGCGCTCCAGCCGGCTCGAGCCTCGGGGGCTACACCCAGTGGGTGCGCTAGCGCGCCCCCACTGGAAAAGAAAGAAAACGCCTCGACGACGGCGGCCACCGCCGCCCCAAGGGCGCTCGGCGGATCACCAATGGCCGGGCGGCCGGCTGCGGCCCAGTTCTGCTGCGGCCGGCCCCCGTCCGCGGGCCCCCCTTTGCTGGAGGTCACCAGGGGACCTGCCCCTCCCGGCGCCGTCGTGCCGGGGGGGGCCGACGACGAGCTTGCGGCGGTCGTCCCCCCGGTCGTGACGATCGTCCCCCCGACGCACCACCTCCGGCCGCTCCTGGCCGGCTCTCCTCCAGTGCGGGCGCCTCCGGGGCCGGCACATCCGGAGCCGGGATTTCTTCTTCCGGGGGCCCCTCTGCCCCCGGCGGCACATCGCCCGCCCCCGGCTGGGCGGCGTCGCGGTCCATCTCCTCCCTCCCTCCAGCGCTGGCCGCGTCCGCGCCCGCCGCCGCGCGCGCGCCTTCCGCGGCCTTCGCGTCCGCCTCCGCCCGCCGCTCGGGATCGTGGTGGTCTTTCGACCTCCTCTCCCGGCCGCGGGGGAACGGCTCCCACTCTCCGCCAGCGGCCTCTCCGCCGGCCCCTCCCGGCAGCTGCAGTTTCTCCGCCGCTTTCTCCCAGGGGCGACGCTCCTCAACGCGCCGCTCCTGCTCGGCCGCCTCGAGGTCGAGCCACGCCTGGCGCTCCCTCTCCTCGGCGGTGTCCGGCGGCGCTGTCCTCGTGGCCTCGCCGCCTGGGGTCCTCCCCAGGGCGCGCGCCTCCCTGATCATGGCGGGATAAGGAACCGGGGAGAAAGGGAAAAAACTAAGAAGGAGGGGGAGATGGGCTTACCCGACGACGACGGGGACCGCCCTCCTCATGGTCCCGCCTGGGATACTCGCTGTTTCTTCCCACCGCCTCCACGGCTGCCGCCCGGCTGCACGGTGGCCGCCCGTTTGGGCGTCGGCTTGGCAACAGCCAGCTGCTTCCCCTTGTCGCCCGCGTCCGGGCCGCCCCGGCTGGACTCGTGGCCGGCTGGGCGCAGGCGCCTCCTCGGCGCCGTGACCTCGTCCTCTGGGGCCTCGGGTTCCTCCGGGGCCTCTGCAGCACGCGACTCCTCCAACTCAGCGTCATCATCGGTCCAATCCGATAGATGCTTTGTGGGAGGGGATTCACCCGTCGACTCGGCCTCCTCCGTCTCCGTTTCTGCCTCGCCGGCATCGGATGCGCCGGCTTGCTCCGGGTCCGCCGGCTCCACGTCATCGACGTCCTCGATCTCCTCGGGGTCCGAGTCCGCCAAGTCAGTGGCCGGCTCCCCGTAGTTCTGCAACTGCGCGAAAACCTGCGAGCTGGCAAAGCGCCACATCGTCAGACCAAAGGGGGAACGCCGTCTCCAAAAAGGAAGGAGAGGGGGAGACGGCTAGTCACTTACCCGCGGCGCCGGATGGCTCCGGCTGTACGGGGTTTTCCACCATTGCCACCCATCTTCCTTCAGCTTCGCCTGCGAGATGGCGTTCACCCTCCTCGCCACGTGGATTGGTTTCAGCTCCTTGGTGGAGAGCCGGCAGGGGTCGTGCCGCCCTCCCATCTGGCGGATCAGGTGCGGCCGGCTCTGCAGCGGCTGCACCCGGCACGCCACCATCGCGGCCAACAGCTCGGTGGCCTTCAGCCCCTCCTTCCCGGTCATCACCAGCAGGCGCTCGCAGAGCCGGTCTGCCGTCTCGGACGCTTGGGGCGGAGCCGCCCGCCAGTTCAGCATCGCTGCCGCCGGCTGGTTGACGAAGTCAGGGAGGTTGATGTAATCCTCCTCCGGCTTCACGTTCTTCACGTAGAAGAACCCCCGCTGCCAATTCTTCACCGACTCCTGCAGCGGGAGCTTCGGGAAGCCGGCTCCCTTGCGGATATGGATCAGGGCGCCTCCACAGGCGGTCATGACCTTCGCCTGCATCGCCGGGTCCACCACCGTCTGCCGCTTGAGGAAGAACAGCCGGAACCAGAGGTCGAGCCTCGGCTCCACCCCCAAGAACCCCTCGCAGAGGTTGACGAAGGCCGACAGCAGCAAGACGGCATTGGGGGCGAGGTGGTGCGGCTGCAGGCCGAACCGCGTCAAGAACCGCCGGAAGAAGGTACTCGCTGGCAGTCCGAGCCCGCGGAGGAAATGCTCGGCGAAGACGACCACCTCGCCCTCCCGCGGGGTCAGGGAGTTCTCCGGCCCGGCGATGCGCGCCTCCAGGTGCGCTTCCTACGGAAGCTTGCGGTGGTAGCGGAGGTGCTCGATGAACTGCTCCTCCACAATGCTGCCATCCCAGGCGCCCTTGGTCGCCATGGCTTCTACAAAGGGCTTGCGGTCGCGTAGGCGGGCGCAGTTGCTCGGCCGCGGTGCGGGCCTACGGCGGCGGCGAGCGGCGGCGCGACGCTCCCGTGGGCTTTACCCTTCTTCTCTCTCTCGGAGCGGGAGGAGGAGGGCGACGAAGACGATGCGACTGGGGCGGGAGGGGTGAAAGTGCCGCTCTGTCCCTCTCCCTTCCCCATTTAAACCCCGCGCGACCGAACGTGGGGGGCGGATTCATTGCGCACGACCCCCGCGCTTCCCGCCGCGTGCGGGGCGGAAGTTATGGCGCTCGGGAATGCCAACCGGCGGCCCGAGCCGCAAAGGATCCGTGCGCGCGGGCCGAGGCCGCGGCCGTGGCGGGCCCCGCCCACGGCCCGGTCTCGTCCGTCGCACAGCCTGTCAGGACACAGCCCGTTGCGTCTTCCATGTGGCGCGGCTTCTCTGCCAGACGAGGCGCTCGAGGCGGCATGCGAAGCATCAGCCGGCTGCGGAGCCGGCCACCGCTTGCCCGCCTCATCTGACCTCCGAGGCATGATGCGGCAAAAAGACGATGTTCAAGCCGGCGAGGACCGCCACGGTTCGTCGGCGGGCCTCCCCTGCTTCGGGGACTACTGTCGGGGGGATTGCCCCGGGGTAGCCTCAAGCGACGCACTACTCCAACTTTCTGAAGCGACTGGAGGGCGAGCCGACTCCCCCTACGGCCCGGCTGCGCCCTGCCGCCCATTGGATGCCACGGTCGGGTACGCGCGGCTACAGTGGCCCACATCCCATCTGGGGTCAGCGCCCATGCGGCCACAGTGGAGGTGGCAGTGCCTCTGACTCTGGCCGACCGCGACAGGACTCCCAACAGTGCCGGCACGCCTCCAACCACTCCATTACCTGCCCCGGCATGGCTAAAGTGCAGCCGGCTGTACCGCTGACCTCAGCCGGCTGCCACAAGACGACGTCCCGAAGGACGAACCCGTGCCGCGACACGACCGGCATGGGGACCCACCGTCCGGGCCCCGCCGGCTCCTGACGGGACCCTGCAGCAGGCGGGCCCTACCAACGACGGGACCCCTCAGCCGGGGGCCCCACGGCCGGCTAGTGAGGCTGCCGGCTGGGGCCCCCTGAGATCTCTTATTCATATTGTAATCCGGGGGGTTGGCCTATAAAAACCCCCGGACCTCCCCCATGCAAGGGAGACGACTCTCTCTCCACACACCACACTCACGTAGAGAGGTAGTAGAGGCTGTCTAGCCCCTTCTTCCTCCTCTAGCGATACAGCTCCAGGAGCACCATTGTAACTTCACCATTGTCTCAACTAGACCGAGCAGGACTAGGGGTGTTACCTCCCACGGAGGACCCCGAACCAGGGTACATCGTGTGTCCGCCACCGCTTGTGCCTAACCCCGCTCCCGGAGCCCGTCGGTGTCCTTTGGCCCCAACCACTCTCGATAAGCCTACCCATGGCATCTGCCATGACGAAACGACGACAATCCCCACCAGCTTCGACCACAAACTCACTACTCCACAACCTAGCCGAACCGAACCCACTCAATCGCGGGGAGGAAGACTAACACACGGATTTACCCAGGTTCGGGCCGCTGCGAAGCGCAAAACCCTACTCCTGCTTTTGGTGAATTGCCTCATGAGGAGGTTTGAGGATGAACTGGTACATTGGTGAGTAACCTCGCGAGGGCTCTCCAGTGGTGTTTTCTCCGTCCTCCTCGACGGCGCAACCTTGCCTCTATTTATAATGGCCTGGGTCCTCTTCCCTTATCGCATTGGCAGGAAGGGATCCCACAACGGCCAAATTCGAAAGGGGACAGGAGGTACATCTTATCCTGACGAAAGGTGGTCTTTGCCTGCAAAGTAGCTAGTAGTGATGCAGGGGTGGGCTCGGCGATGACGTCCATCCTGTGGGGCTCGTGGTCTTGGTCTCGTTGCACCGGAATGAAAACCTTTGGGGGGATGCATTGGGAACCCGTGTACGTCCATGCCTCCTTTGCACCAAAGAGGAAACTGCTTCTTCTGTGCCCGCCTGAACCCGCCTGGCCCGGCTGGCGTCACCTCAGCCTCCCGAGGCCGAGCGCTGCATAGAGATCTCCACCCCTCGAGAGGGGGCCTGGCGAGGCCTCCTCCCTACGGGGGCCTTGGCGTCATCGTCCTCACGAGGGCGGGGCTCTCGCGAGGGCCTTGTCTTGAATGATGACGCACCGGGCCGTGCCAGGCTGTCGAAGTGGGCCACGCCCTGGGCCACAGGCAGGCAGGTCTGGGTACCCCCGTTCCCAGAACGCCGACAGTCTAAGGATCTTATAAAGTTGAAATCCCCCAACAGAAGCCAATTCTCTTCAAAAGCAATTTGCATATTGTAAAGCCAATCAACAAATCTATCTCTCAATTCCCCCTGGCATGGGCCATACACATTCACCAAAGTCCACACATCAGCACTCATTTTGGAAGTGAATTTGACTATAATGCCAAATGATTGCACCTCAATTAAATCACCATGAAGTACAGAAGAATTCCACACCACCAAAAGGCCACCAGAGGCTCCCACTGAAGGGTCAAAAGCAAAGTTGTCATATTGCTTCGAGCAAAAGGATGTAATCTCCTTAAGTGAGTAAGTTTCACATTTGGTTTCTTGAAAGCATGCAACAGCGTATTGGCTCTCCTCCAATTTTTGTTTGACTACTCTTTGCCTAGCTGCCGAATTCTAACCTCGAACATTCCAGCAAAGAACATTCCATTTTCTATGATAAGTACTACTCATTTCAAACCAAATCAAGTAGCATCATATAGCAGACTACGTAGTAACTAGCTAGACATAATAGCATCATGAAATAAGATGTAGCAATACAACCCCTACAGACCAACTGACAGTTCACCAAAATAAAACAGTAGTTGCCACACATCAACAGAAACTGAAAGATAAAGGCAAACTTAGGGGCGCGCCAGACCCACTGGTTGAAGAAAGAACTAATCATCAGAAATGTCCTCTGGCTTCTTCGTGGGAACAGCCATAAGCTACTCCTCCGTAAGCTTCTCTGCTTCAATGCCAAGCACCTCGCCAATCATCTGGAGCTCCTTTATGGGTGTGGGAGGAGGAATGCCTTCCCCCTCCGGACCTTGATTGAACGTGCTGGATTCCAGAAGTGGTTTGCTGCGTGGCTTCTTCTTCTTCGGCTCCGATGTTAATTCAAGGAACACCGGCTTATACCTATCCCGCCTGACAGAACCCCGGGTGCATCGACGCACCTCAGATTCTACCAGAGGGGTTGGTGCCTTCGACTTGCGCCTCTTGATGTCACCAACGCTGAGAGGAGCAACGAAGCATACGTTGTCTAAAGAAGAAACATCAGAGATGAGTATTGTGTTATCAGACAAATGAGACTCCATGGGCTCCAAGCAATCAGAGGTAGTAGATTCCAATTCTGAAAGCAGAGGCCTAGCAGTGGGCCTTATGGGCCTGCTAGAAGAAACCTCCTTCCACTGAATATGATAGAGAACCTGGACATCATCAAAAGCCAAAGCCCAGTTCCTTTTGGAGAGGATGACAGGCGACAAGGGTTTAACTAACAATGGCTTCGGCACTTCAAATGTCATCCCCCCTCAAGAAGCGACTAAAAAGTCCTCTTCCAAGCAAGCTCTGGCGGCAAAGGAGGATCATACACCAACCTGACAGCACCAAAAAAGATTTGCTGAACATTGATCACTGGGGGCTGATATGGTACTATTGCCAACTAATTCTCCTGTTGGTGGACGACTTCTTCAATAACATGGTCAGGCGGTTGCTGCTGATGGAAGTAATTTTCAGACACCGATCCTGAAGGTTGGTCAAGCCCCATAGATTCTTGGTCTTGGACAGGTGGATCCTCTTGCTGTTGCTGCTCTGGTGCATCATCACCCCAATGCCCATGCCCCCAGTTGTCAGCATCAACATGATCATCCATGGGAGGTGGAACTGGTGGCAGATCATTCCACCCCAAAGCAGGGTAGGGGGAAGCACAAAGTTGTGATGCTCCGGCAAAAGATGACCTGGCAAAGGATGTGGATTGCCATTGATGGGCATGGGGTCCTCATCCTCCGGCATCTGTTCTGCAAAATTTGCCCTGAAAATGTAACATGGGACAGTCCAAGAAACTCTTGCTCCCCCTCGATGGGCATAATCATTGAAGACCACATCTCTAGGAACAAGAATGTCCTCAGGAAACGAAGCAAAAACAATACTTCTGACCAGATAAGGATCATCATTGACCCAATGATGGAACTTCCCAAACGTGTTCACCGCAACACGCAGATGTTCGGTAGTATGCAGATCCAATGGGACAACCAAAAACATCAAGCAACCATCACAAAAACCCTGAGCGCCTCGAAAACCCATGCCCTCATCATGCTTCATGAATCTAACAAATCTATCATTACCCAGCGGAAGAGGTGGGAGTTGAAGCAGGGTAAAACGTACTCCAGCATCACGCAATCTGAATAACCCAACACTCGAAATCCAAGGTTGGGCAGACATCACCTGTACTCCTCGTTGCTCCAGCAAATCAACCACAGCCTCTCGCAAATGCCCAATCTAATTGGGCACAGGGAGAGGCATTACCTCAGCTATCATAAACTCCTCGCAGCGCCGCTGGATGGCTGACGGCGGCGTGACAAAAGTCCGCGGAAGACGGAGTTCTCCACCATCAATAATCTGGTGACCCGCCGGAACATAGCGCTCCGGATCAATATGGAAGTTCGCCATTGGTACTGGAAGTTTCTCAGGCATTGGAGGAGGTGGGGTTGCTGGCAGAGAGCAAGAGGGGGGGTTTTGGTCGGTCGTTGATGGGACTAGACAGAATAGGAGTAGTAGAGGAGCACGAAGCGTCGGGCGTAGGCCTTGTTGGAGTAACCGCTTCAATGAAGGAAGTGGGTCCCGCTAAATCCGGCGTTGGCAATTTTTTCCTCCAAACTAACCCCAGTTCCCTAGCCAGCGCCGCACAATCCCTCCTATGGTGTCCTTCTTTCGAGCATGCTAAGCAGATCATAACTGCAGGGCAATTAGCCGCAAAATGTCCCACCTTTGAACAAACCTGACACGTTAAAATATTCGTGACCATATCAGAAATGAAGTTATTAAAAGACTCCTCCGCCTCCTGAGTCGATGGTATATCAATCTCAGACCCTAGATGGGCCAAATCTGACGATTCCAAAGAGGGCACAGTCCCATCACCTATCCTGGCCGCCAAAAGGGGATTTGAAATTCCCACATTCCCGCCTTGGATATCGGGCGTGGCAGGTGCCACAAGATCCGCACCTGCCTTCTCCGTAGATGAAGGGATCTCTAGCGTCATGTCCATCACCGGAGGTGCCGCCATCGCCGGAGAAGTAACCGAACCAAACACAATATGTGGCCGGGTGACTGTCCAATTAATATCCAGAGAAGGCAAAGGATGAATGATCACTCTTTCATGAGCAAAAATAGAATAACCTGGGTCCTCTGAAAGAACGTCGATCTCACTCTGAGTCGCAGTATATCTATACCCACAGCAAACAGGATAATTGTGAAAAGTAGCAAAAGATAGATGTTTCTTCACAGAATGATACCGTTTAAAAGATGATCTAGTAGGTGGTTTGTGCATAGCCAGTAATCCCAATGCAGCTCGATGCTTAGAAGGGCTTACCAAAACCCATTCAGCATCACATTCCTTCCTCCAGATTCTGAACTCTCTAATCCAGTTGGGACCTCCATTCCCCCAAAGATGAAAGAAGCATTTGAAATCCACACAAGAATAATATTGAAGCTTGATAATAAGAAATCCAACCTGCTTGGAAGAGACATTAAAAGAATACACTTTATCTTTGACTTGAAGAACTCCAAACGCAATGGCAGATCCTCCAATGGCAGCCTCTAGGGCCGCCGCCACTGATTCCTCAGATAAACGAAAACAATGCCTGTTGAAAGAAACAATCATTGTGAAAGATCCAAGTCCTCCAATAGGATGCACTGAGAGACCAGTAGATCTATAGATCTAGTCCGCAAAAGCCAACCCCTTGGAGAAGTCCAAGCCAAGGGTAGATCCACCGGGATAACCCATTATAGATGGGTATTGCCACAATCTAGAGAGGATGCCCGAGAGATTGATTGGAGAGAATTCGCTAGTTGACGGTCGAATTGGGAGATAGCCGGCGGGTGGGTGAGAAAGGTATCTACAAGAGTCTTGCCGGGTGTAAGCAATTTGAGGAGTATGAACATACTCTTCCCAAGGGAACGAAAGCTCAAGATGACCTTCCACCACAAGACCACAAGCTGAAGGGCAAGGACAAGCTTCAAGAGGACATTGACTCATATGAAGATGAATCCCAAGCTTTCGTGAAGTGGGTTCCAAGGCTACTTCAAGCTCAACTTCTACAAGTGCCGCTTCAACACCAAGGATCCCCATCAAGTTGATGTGGGTCCCCAAGAAGAAGAACTAGAGAAGTTCTTGAGGGGTGACTCCGCCAATGAAATTCACTCACATTCATTATTGACAAGAACTAGTTGCAATCAATGTCAACATTATGCAATAGTTCAAGGAGTCACACATTCCCTCAAAGGTGAGCAAGGGACAAGGTAATCAACAAATCCATGGACATCATCATGTATGCTTTTCACTCCATGTCCACAGATATCCTCGTATTTGTCTCGTGTCTGTTGGGACTAACCCATGTAGGTGAGAAGAGTAAGAAACAACAAGTATGCTCCCAACTCATGGTGATCTTCATCAACCTTGAGCATTCATCACTACTTCATCTACATGAAGTCTTCATCGACAAAACCAAAGGTTAGTTTATCCCTCTCAAAGGGGGATGTCACATCAAGGGGGAGCTTTACTCTAAGACTTGAGTCAAAGCATCTCATAGCATGTGACAACATTAAATGCTTTATGTAAAAGTGGTAACCCCACTTGTGCTTAAACGATGAGTATGACCTATGATCAAGTATTCTTACTTGGCTCCTAAGTCAACATACTCATATATAGATGACTCCGTCATCGCCAAAATGCTTGATAGATGCTAGTATGTATGTGCATGTTTGCCATGATTTCTTTTGACATCTTATTGTGTGAGCATGTTGGTGTGCATTTCTTTATTCATTCGAGGACATCCAATTGTTGCTATTTGGACTTTGATTTTCTTTTGCCAATTGGATGGACAAGAATGCCTAGGACCCCTCTCTAGCTATCTATGCTTTCTCATCTCATATTCCATTCTTGCTGCATCACAAAATTTGAACAAGGACTTTTCGATCTCTCTGTGTGAGGAGCACTCGGAGTTTCGTATCGACAAGGACTGGCCATTAAAACCTCCCAAGTGCATCTCGGTGGAACCAACACAAAAACTCGGTCTCACCGATGCCTAGGGTTGATCTGGTTTTCAATCTCGGCAACACCGATTCCATCTTCTCGGCTTAATCGAGTTTCCCTGTCAGCTGACAGTTGAGGAACTCGGTGGCATCGGCAATTTTGAACCGGTGTCACTGACAGCGATGGGTACTTAATGTGGCGGACCCGACTTTTGAAATTACTCCTTCAAACGTCTGTTCCTCCAAACCCTAGCTTCCCGTTCATGGACCCCTGGTCATCGCCTTTGTCTTCTCGAGCGTCTCCGCTGTTGGAAGTTGCCCCCGTCGACAGAATCCTCACCGCCTTCGCCGCCGTAGCGGACTCGTCACCAAACTAGGGAACGATTCCGGCCCCTTGTGTGCTCCTCCCTCCAACTCATGTGCATTAGGACTATTCCATCCATAAGCCATTGTTTGAGATCGATCTATCCTCAAAATTCTCGGTTAGAATAGCGAACGATGCCTTTTAAGGGTTTTGCCGTCCGCAATCCGAATCTCGGTGAAATCGAAGCAAAAGAATCGGTTGTACCGATTCTGTTTCTAGGTCTACTAAGGACAGTCTCGGTGAAACCGAGTATCCATTTTCGGTAGTACCAAAATGGGTGCCAAGTTTCTGTGAAGCAGGTTGTGCGTATCGGTGGGTCCGAAATTTTTGCCTCGGTTGTACCGATATTCCCTTTGCAGAATGCAAATCTTGAGAATTCTAAGTTCAACTTTTGAGAAAATTTCTGCATTTTGTGATGACTCAACCCATCTACTCTCTATGCTCTATTCACAGGGTCAGTATGTATGGAACAGATGACAGTCAAAATAATTTCAGAGAGGAGAATCTTGATATGAGCTCAGGCACTAGTCCTGAGGGGGGCTATGATGATGTACCTAGCTCACCAGATCTGCCCAAAGTTGCATCCAGGGCAAGAAGGAAGCTTAACTCTGATGAGGAGGATGAGGATTTTGTGCCTGAGGAGCTACCCAAGAAAGATACAACTACCAAGAGCACTGTTGCTGCTACTTCATCCAAGAAGAAGGCAATAAGGAAGGAGTATGCCAGCTCAGGGACAGTGAGAGCACCAGAGAGTGCTAGGGCAACAATGACTGTTGAGCCCCCAAAGAAATCCTTGCCCAAGAAGGCTGGAGAGAAGAAAAGCAGAAAGAGAATCATACATGTTCTTGGAAGACCTACCTCAATGTATGAAGACACACTGAGGCTAAGGTTGAGGAAGAGGATGAGCCAGCTTCCAAGGCTCCTCCTAAGAAGAAGAAGAAGATGCTTGATGATGCTATGACAAGCCAGGCTCCATCCAAGAGCAAGCTAGCTGCTTTTAAGAAACCCACTGCTTCAAAACCCAAGAGGTTTTCCAGAGACATCCCAGCTGCTACCAAGAACAAGACTTCTACTTTCAGAGAAGCTGAGGATGAGGTGTCAGGACCGGTTTTCCAGGATATTAATTTCCCAGTAAATGGTCCTTGTGCTCACCAGCCCCAGGATTACTGTTAGCTGATGAGGCACAATCTTGATATAGAAATTCCAAGCAAAATACAAAATATGGAGTACAAGACCATTCTGGTCTATGAGTACAACAAAAGGTTTCTAGTGGTTGATGGCGGAAGCGGTTTGCGGATCATCAGCGTCTATGGGACCCCATTTCCCACAGGAATAGCTGACCTGGATAACTCCTATCTTCACAAGGCTGCTATCTTCGTTGCCTAGGTTCCGGGCTGTCGTCGTTGCGCTCCTCTTCAAACAAGAAATCTGGCCAAGACAATAGCCAGGGACAAGCCAGTGAGTACTTTGAATGTACTCGCAAACATCATGAAAACAGGTATAATACAGCAGGTGATAATCATGCACTGAAACAATCCACGATCACTTAGTCAGTCACAAAATAAAATTCATGATGCACGCAAGCAAGTCATTCATATTAAACAGGAATAAGAAATAAGAGAATAAAAATCAGATAAACTGATCGAGTGTCTGAATGCGACGCCTCGAAAGGATAAAAATATAGAGCATGCCTCAGTCGGGCGTCTGGGCGACACCACATAAAGGGCTTATATGGAAAATAAATAACAAGCATGCCACAGTCGGGCGTCTGAGCGACACCACATAAAGGGCTTATAAGGAAAATAAATAACAAGCATGCCACAGTCGGGCGTCTGAGCGACACCACATAAAGGGCTTATAAGGAAAAATAAATAACAGGCGTGCCACAGTCGGGCGTCTGAGCGACACCACATAAAGGGCTTATAAGGGAAAATAAATAACAGGCATGCCACAGTCGGGCGTCTGAGCGACACCACATAAAGGGCTTATAAGGGAAAATAAATAACAGGCATGCCACAGTCGGGCGTCTGAGCGACACCATATAAAGGGCTTATAAGGGAAACTAAATAACAATAACTATCCAGGAGGTAGAACCGTCCCAAGGATACTCAATAATACAAATATTAAAAATGGTTAGTCCACAATAATAATAGTCAAAATCATCATTATCACATGCCAAGATCAATATTCTGGTTTAGAAGTTTTTCCTCCGAAGACCGACACTAAGACCGACACTTGACCCATCCCAGACTGTAGTCCTTAACCGCGGACACGGCTATTCAAATAGATATAAACTCTGCAGAGGGTGTACTCTTTACCCACGAGTAACGGATTTCTTTAGCCCACCAGGACTAATTCCTTTTACGGTCTTTGAATTGAAAACACACCTGACCCGCACACACCAGCTTAACTTACCGGTGCCTGGAATCACCCATGACACTCGTTAAGCAAAACTCTAAGTGGGAAGGCTCCAACCTCGAATAGCATGGGATCAAATTTATATTTGCGCACTCTAAGGGGTGCCCCCCTCTCGGTCCAACCGGAAACACCCATGCCCCCGGACCAAGTGACATGCCTACCAGTGGCCACTGGTATCTTTCACTATGGCCTCTCTGTACGATGTGTGCCAAGAAAGGGGTTGACAACTTACTGGACCGTACCCTACTTGCGGCAGGGACAAGTGGTAGTACGGAACAAGTATGGGGGTTACTGGAACAAGACTCGATCTATGGTCGACTCAGGAGGCTTATGTGTTCCCTGCATGGTTAGCACAACAATTATTTTTCACAGTTTCCAAACAGAATCACCACTCATCACACCCCTTCATGTATCACTGACCACTCTCGCTTCAACGAGATGTCAACACCAAGCTCATTTCTAGCCGAGACAGAGACTTCTCCGGATCCCTTCCGGTAGGCATGAGAGGTGTAAGAGTATGAATACTGTCACAAGTATTTAAATTCCAACAGCAAGGAATTTCTATCATGCACTCAGGAGCATGATCACGTCACATAAAATAATGCATGCTTCGAGTCAATATGGTGTTGTAGTTACGTCAAACAACACCAAACAATTATTATGCCCGGGTTCAGAATGCTTGCCTTTAGTGTGTGGAGAGGTAGGGTGCATCACAAAACTTTTGAAAGTTTTTCTCCTCTCTCCAATTCCTATTTTGAAAAATATTTGAATTAACACGCAATACAAAAACAGTACAAAAAGTTGTCTTGGAAAATTTTCAAATAAATATGAAAATACACTAGATGAAATTTTAGAGAGGTAGGAAAAAGAATCAAATCAATCGGAGTTTTATTTTAAAAGTTATAGCCAGTCAAAGTTCAGGTCAAAATCCTGTTTTTAAATAAAACAGAAAAAAAAAACTTTTCGGACAGAATACGCTTTTGGGAAGAAGGAAACGTACTTCGGGGCCAATACGCGTACCTTAAGAGAAAGCGTATTCTCCGGAGTACGCCTTCCCGTGGGAACACGCAAGCGAGGGGCTGCGCCACTGGGGCGTCCGGCTGGGTCACCAACAGGTGGTCCCCACCTGTCGGGTTCGTCCCTCACCTCTCGCGCGCGCCTGGGACAGAGGCAGTGCCGGACTCCGGCGACGATTCCCGGCGCTACAGGCCACCATTCGTGGTGCTCTGCATATGGGGATGCTCGGGAGAGAATTCCGCGTCCGTTGGAGACGGCTAGGGGCGCGGTAGAGCTCGAAGGTGAGCAGCCCTTCCTCCATGGCGGAAGAGTCTTCGGCCATGAGAGGGAGCTTTGCACACCGAGACTCTCGGGCGAAATTGGCAGAGGGGATGGGTTCTAGGTGTCATGGTGGAGCTAGCTGTGAAGAGCTTGGAGAAGGGGAGGCCCTAGTTTGGTCGGAATCGACCGGAGGGCGGCGGCGGTGGTTCGGCCGGAGACGGGGAAGATGGGTTCCCCCGGTCGTCAGGCTGCTTTGGGGGCTTCAATACGGGACCAGGGAGGGCGATGGAGTGGCTAGTCGTGCTCGGGGCTCCTTTTTATAGTGCGACGAGGTCGGTTCCCGCGGCGGCCATGGATAAGAACGACGACGAACCGCCGTTCTGTTGCTAGGGGAGACGTGGCGGCGACGGGCGCTATCGGACGAGCTCGCGGATAAGAACGGCATGGTCCAGGGGACAGCTGGCGCGCTGGGGAGGCTCGGGCGGCGCCGGCCATGGCAGGGGCTCGCTGCGGCCGCAGGCTTGCCGCCAAGGGGCCACTGCTGCCGCTCTGGGAGGAGTAGGACGCGACGGGCAGAACCAGGGGGCAGGGGGGATGAATGGAACGAGCGGGGGAGGCGGCATCTGGTCGCGGCGGCTCGGGAGCAGCACGAGCAAAACGTGCGCTCTGGCCGCGCTCTGGCCGCGCCCAGAGCACGCACGCCAAGCGCTCGACGAAATGCAAGTGCTAGCTATAGGGCTTGGATGGAGCTGCAATTTACCAGGATGGATGGGTGGTTTGCTAAATCTCTAGTGGACATGCCGGTTTGGTCTGGGGTACTAGTTCATAATGCAAACCTAGAAGCATGCCAAATCTGGCCATGCTCCTAACCTGCTTGATGAAATGCCAAATGCATCTAGGCATCTCTTCTGGTGGCCAAAATCTCTAGGTTAGTGTCTTTTTAGGTGCAGGTGATGATGGCAAAGTTAGTTTGGCCAAAGCAGAAACTTGTTAATGCAAGTTTTGGTGGAAAACAATTCTGGACAGAAAAAGAAAGGGGCAATTTGGTCAACTTAAAACATGCCTATGGGACTGATCTCTTGGACTTAAGGTTTTTATAGGGTGGAATAAAAGAAGGAAAAATCCCAAGGGCAATAGGGCAAGATAAAATGAGGTTGCAGTACAAACTGCCAAACTGGACCAGAATGCAAATGAGGATGGTTTGCTCAAAATTTTCAAAGAACCCGAATGGATTTTTGCATAAACATGAGTTATATACCTCTACTGACATCCCCAAATTTTTATGGAATTTTTAAAGATATATTTAAATAGGTTGCAGTGCAAACTACAAACTGAACCAGATTTGAAAGCTTGAAGTGGAGCTTAAAATTCACAAATGGCCAAGCTGGGTTTTTGCATAAAAGTGATCCAGGGACATCCCATGACTTCTACAAATTTTTGTGGAATTTAGAAATGGAGTTATGAAACAGTTGTAGTGCAAATGAGGCTCTTAAAAGGGGTAAAATGCTATTAAATGAATTTAAATCTTGACAAATTTTATTTTGAAAATTTTTCCACTGGTTTTAATGAATGCAATAAAATGATTAAATAAAACACTCAAGCCACACAACGCTATTCAAAAGTTTTCAGATAAGAGGGAAAAAATTGAAATCCAGAGAAAAGAAGTGGTTCTGAAATCCATAGAAAAATCCAGAAAGATAGAAAATAAATACTCCTGGCAAAATTTTAATTTATAAAACATGATTAAATTTTTTGGGGTGTTACAACACTACCCCCCTAAAAAAAATCTCGTCCTCGAGATTTGCTAAAGGACGTACTTTGCAAAAACATCATTCGTACCACACGGTAATCATAACAAGAAAAACAAATATTCCACATACACACGATAGGACGGGGTCACAGTAAAAATCGCTGACTAATGTGTAGTTGTGGTGTTCTACCGAGGTAATCGATTAGGTGATAAATGAACGCGCGGTCTTGCATTCAGCGTACGCGTCCTGTGGGTCGTATAACGCGAGGTCATGCAAATTAAATTTTTGTTGGAAAACATTTTTCATCGCAGTGGTCTTTTAAGAAAAATCTTATTATGAAATTGCTATAATGAAATCTATTGATTATCAATCACAAGAAACAACTGCAACCAACACAATAAATTCTGACAGAAAATTTTAAAACACAGCACTGATATCACGACAAGCGGTCAGATGATACGTAAACTAATACAACTAAGGTGCTGACGGTTCAGGTAATAAGCTATAGATCGAGAGTAATTATTCGCTGCAGTGGGATATACCTTTGTCTATTGGGGAGCGGATGGAGGACTCACAAAATGCGTCTCTCTTGGCCTCAGGGGTCTGCTAATGGCGGCTTGGGTTTACTGCAGAAAAGGTGTGGGAAAGTCCCACAATTATTTTAGTAAAATTCCTCGGGGTTGTATCTGGGGTCATTATATGAATCCCAAGGTGTGGTTGTGAAGGCAGTGCACAAGGTGAGGGATGTTTGGTAAGGTCACGGAGTGGCCTGATGTATGGCATCTGGGCTGGGTGACATATTGCGGTGTGTGGGCAATATTAATTGTCGTTTCTGCTACATGGTGGTCGAGGTCAATGCCACAGCTATATACATCGCAAAATGCGACGTATTACTGTGGTTGTCAGTTGGGGCAAACGTCCCCTTTATATAAATAAAACGGAGTCTTCCTTCGCACGCTTGCGAATGGGACAACTCAGGTGTCGATCACGGGCGTGTGATCGATGGGCTAGTCTGATAAGTTGGGCACCGACTGCCAAAAGTTGTCGGGGTCACTGTGTGGGCTATCGGGAAGGATAGGCTTGGCTGTGGTGGGGTTAAGGTCTGGTGGGTGGTTTATCCTAAGTTTTCTTGACCCGGCTAAGATAGGGTTAGCCAATGGTCAGCCTGGCTCTGATACCAAGGTTGTCAGGACCAGTTTTCCAGGATATTAATTTCCCAGTAAATGGTCCTTGTGCTCACCAGCCCCAGGATTACTGTTAGCTGATGAGGCACAATCTTGATACAGAAATTCCAAGCAAAATACAAAATATGGAGTACAAGACCATTCTGGTCTATGAGTACAACAAAAGGTTTCTAGTGGTTGATGGCGGAAGCGGTTTGCGAATCATCAGCGTCTATGGGACCCCATTTCCCACAGGAACAGCTGACCTGGATAACTCCTATCTTCACAAGGCTGCTATCTTCGTTGCCTAGGTTCCGGGCTGTCGTCATTGCGCTCCTCTTCAAACAAGAAATCTGGCCAAGACAATAGCCAGGGACAAGCCAGTGAGTACTTTGAATGTACTCGCAAACATCATGAAAACAGGTATAATACAGCAGGTGATAATCATGCACTGAAACAATCCACGATCACTTAGTCAGTCACAAAATAAAATTCATGATGCACGCAAGCAAGTCATTCATATTAAACAGGAATAAGCAATCAGAGAATAAAAATCAGATAAACTGATCGAGTGTCTGAATGCGACGCCTCGAAAGGATAAAAATATAGAGCATGCCTCAGTCGGGCGTCTGGGCGACACCACATAAAGGGCTTATATGGAAAATAAATAACAAGCATGCCACAGTCGGGCGTCTGCGCGACACCACATAAAGGGCTTATAAGGAAAATAAATAACAAGCATGCCACAGTCGGGCGTCTGAACGACACCACATAAAGGGCTTATAAGGAAAAATAAATAACAGGCATGCCACAGTCGGGCGTCTGAGCGACACCACATAAAGGGCTTATAAGGGAAAATAAATAACAGGCATGCCACAGTCGGGCGTCTGAGCGACACCACATAAAGGGCTTATAAGGGAAAATAAATAACAGGCATGCCACAGTCGGGCGTCTGAGCGACACCACATAAAGGGCTTATAAGGGAAACTAAATAACAATAAGTATCCAGGAGGTAGAACCGTCCCAAGGATACTCAATAATACAAATATTAAAAATGGTTAGTCCACAATAATAATAGTCAAAATCATCATTATCACATGCCAAGATCAATATTCTGGTTTAGAAGTTTTTCCTCCGAAGACCGACACTTGACCCATCCCAGACTATAGTCCTTAACCGCGGACACGGCTATTCAAATAGATATAAACTCTGCAGAGGGTGTACTCTTTACCCACGAGTAACGGATTTCTTTAGTCCACCAGGACTAATTCCGTTTACGGCCTTTGAATTGAAAACACACCTGACCCGCACACACCAGCTTAACTTACCGGTGCCTGGAATCACCCACGACACTCGTTAAGCAAAACTCTAAGTGGGAAGGCTCCAGCCTCGAATAGCATGGGATCAAATTTATATTCGCGTGCTCTAAGGGGTGCCCCCCTCTCGGTCCAACCGGAAACACCCATGCCCCCGGACCAAGTGACATGCCTACCAGTGGCCACTGGTATCTTTCACTATGGCCTCTCTGTACGATGTGTGCCAAGAAAGGGGTTGACAACTTACTGGACCGTACCCTACTTGCGGCAGGGACAAGTGGTAGTACGGAACAAGTATGGGGGTTACTGGAACAAGACTCGATCTATGGTCGACTCAGGAGGCTTATGTGTTCCCTGCATGGTTAGCACAACAATTATTTTTCACAGTTTCCAAACAGAATCACCACTCATCACACCCCTTCATGTATCACTGACCACTCTCGCTTCAACGAGATGTCAACACCAAGCTCATTTCTAGCCGAGACAGAGACTTCTCCGGATCCCTTCCGGTAGGCATGAGAGGTGTAAGAGTATGAATACTGTCACAAGTATTTAAATTCCAACAGCAAGGAATTTCTATCATGCACTCAGGAGCATGATCACGTCACATAAAATAATGCATGCTTCGAGTCAATATGGTGTTGTAGTTACGTCAAACAACACCAAACAATTATTATGCCCGGGTTCAGAATGCTTGCCTTTAGTGTGTGGAGAGGTAGGGTGCATCACAAAACTTTTGAAAGTTTTTCTCCTCTCTCCAATTCCTATTTTGAAAAATATTTGAATTAACACGCAATACAAAAACAGTACAAAAAGTTGTCTTGGAAAATTTTCAAATAAATATGAAAATACACTAGATGAAATTTTAGAGAGGTAGGAAAAAGAATCAAATCAATCGGAGTTTTATTTTAAAAGTTATAGCCAGTCAAAGTTCAGGTCAAAATCCTGTTTTTAAATAAAACAGAAAAAAAAAACGTTTCGGACAGAATACGCTTTTGGGAAGAAGGAAACGTACTTCGGGGCCAATACGCGTACCTTAAGAGAAAGCGTATTCTCCGGAGTACGCCTTCCCGTGGGAACACGCAAGCGAGGGGCTGCGCCACTGGGGCGTCCGGCTGGGTCACCAACAGGTGGTCCCCACCTGTCGGGTTCGTCCCTCACCTCTCGTGCGCGCCTGGGACAGAGGCAGTGCCGGACTCCGGCGACGATTCCCGGCGCTACAGGCCACCATTCGTGGTGCTCTGCATATGGGGATGCTCGGGAGAGAATTCCGCGTCCGTTGGAGACGGCTAGGGGCGCGGTAGAGCTCGAAGGTGAGCAGCCCTTCCTCCATGGCGGAAGAGTCTTCGGCCATGAGAGGGAGCTTTGCACACCGAGACTCTCGGGCGAAATTGGCAGAGGGGATGGGTTCTAGGTGTCATGGTGGAGCTAGCTGTGAAGAGCTTGGAGAAGGGGAGGCCCTAGTTTGGTCGGAATCGACCGGAGGGCGGCGGCGGTGGTTCGGCCGGAGACGGGGAAGATGGGTTCCCCCGGTCGTCAGGCTGCTTTGGGGGCTTCAATACGGGACCAGGGAGGGCGATGGAGTGGCTAGTCGTGCTCGGGGCTCCTTTTTATAGTGCGACGAGGTCGGTTCCCGCGGCGGCCATGGATAAGAACGACGACGAACCGCCGTTCTGTTGCTAGGGGAGACGTGGCGGCGACGGGCGCTATCGGACGAGCTCGCGGATAAGAACGGCATGGTCCAGGGGGCAGCTGGCGCGCTGGGGAGGCTCGGGCGGCGCCGGCCATGGCAGGGGATCGCTGCGGCCGCAGGCTTGCCGCCAAGGGGCCACTGCTGCCGCTCTGGGAGGAGTAGGACGCGACGGGCAGAACCAGGGGGCAGGGGGGATGAATGGAACGAGCGGGGGAGGCGGCATCTGGTCGCGGCGGCTCGGGAGCAGCACGAGCAAAACGTGCGCTCTGGCCGCGCTCTAGCCGCGCCCAGAGCACGCATGCCAAGCGCTCGACGAAATGCAAGTGCTAGCTATAGGGCTTGGATGGAGCTGCAATTTACCAGGATGGATGGGTGGTTTGCTAAATCTCTAGTGGACATGCCGGTTTGGTCTGGGGAACTAGTTCATAATGCAAACCTAGAAGCATGCCAAATCTGGCCATGCTCCTAACCTGCTTGATGAAATGCCAAAGGCATCTAGGCATCTCTTCTGGTGGCCAAAATCTCCAGGTTAGTGTCTTTTTAGGTGCAGGTGATGATGGCAAAGTTAGTTTGGCCAAAGCAGAAACTTGTTAATGCAAGTTTTGGTGGAAAACAATTCTGGACAGAAAAAGAAAGGGGCAATTTGGTCAACTTAAAACATGCCTATGGGACTGATCTCTTGGACTTAAGGTTTTGATAGGGTGGAATAAAAGAAGGAAAAATCCCAAGGGCAATAGGGCAAGATAAAATGAGGTTGCAGTACAAACTGCCAAACTGGACCAGAATGCAAATGAGGATGGTTTGCTCAAAATTTTCAAAGAACCCAAATGGATTTTTGCATAAACATGAGTTATATACCTCTACTGACATCCCCAAATTTTTATGGAATTTTTAAAGAGATATTTAAATAGGTTGCAGTGCAAACTACAAACTGAACCAGATTTGAAAGCTTGAAGTGGAGCTTAAAATTCACAAATGGCCAAGCTGGGTTTTTGCATAAAAGTGATCCAAGGACATCCCATGACTTCTAAATTTTTTTGTGGAATTTATAAATGGAGTTATAAAACAGTTGTAGTGCAAATGAGGCTCTTAAAAGGGGTAAAATGCTATTAAATGAATTTAAATCTTGACAAATTTTATTTTGAAAATTTTTCCACTGGTTTTAATGAATGCAATAAAATGATTAAATAAAACACTCAAGCCACACAACGCTATTCAAAAGTTTTCAGATAAGAGGGAAAAAATTGAAATCCAGAGAAAAGAAGTGGTTCTGAAATCCATAGAAAAATCCAGAAAGATAGAAAATAAATACTCCTGGCAAAATTTTAATTTATAAAACATGATTAAATTTTTTTGGGGTGTTACATGAGGAAAGGTCTGTTTTGATGAAGCTGAGACCACACCTTCCAGAGCATAATGCCAGCCATCCAGTTGCTGAAGACATGAAGAAGAGGAAGGACTCAGGATTGAGAGAGTGGAGAGCAATTGATCCTTACTCTCAGAGGAGAAGGACAACTGTAGACTACAGGTTCTACACAAAAGAACAGCAAGACTTCTATGAAACAGTTCTGCTTGACAAGAGCCCTGCAGTAAGTGATGTGAGGTATGTGGACTGGAAGCACATCAAGGACAACGAAGATTAATTTCCAAGTGTGCAAGATAACTTCCACTACATTGATATTGATGAGTTTGTTGGTAAGGAGTTCACTGCTTGGAACGACGAGATGATCATGCAATTCTACTCCACTGCACATTTCTATGGAGATGGTAGGATTGTATGGATGACAGAAGGCACCAGGTATGAATCCACAGTTGAGGAGTGGGCTGCCATCTTAGGAGCTCCACAGGTGGAAGACGGTGACCTAGATGTGTACTCTGAGTCCAAGGCTAATCACAATGCCATGAAGAACATGTACAATGAGATCCCTGCTGCAAACTTGCAATCTCACAAGCTTGGATCCATTTACTTCCTCCAGGCTGGTCTACGCACGATCAACACCATCTCGAGGCATACCTTGATGCCTAATTCTGGAGATGAGAAGATGATAAGAGGCTATTCTATCAACATGCTGCTCCATCTTTATCAACACACCAGATTCAGAGTGATGGACTTGATAGTTGAGACAGTAAAGAGGACTGCTGCAGATCAGAAGAGATCATGTGGATTCGCTCCGTATATTCAGATGCTTATCAACTCCAAGCTGGAGAAGCACATGTATGCACTTGATCGACCACATTTGCCACTCTTACTAGAGCTAGAAGACAATGTTGTCGTGATGGACCCAAATCATCCCACCTCAGCTACAGCACAGGCACAGGCAGAGGCAGCCAGAGACTCTAGTGCTCAGGTGCCAAATACTCAGAGTGAGTAGATGGATCTTCTCCTTAGCTCTGTGCTCAGTATGCAGAAGGACATCGGGAACATCTTGAAGAACCAGGAGAGCCTTTCGAGGATTGTTGATACCAAGTTTCTTATTCTCAACAACAAGGTGGATGAGCTCACAGTGACTGTGAATGAGCTCAAGAAGGAAGTTGATGGCATGCCCAGTCCCCACACTACAGATGATGATGAGGATAGTCCACCTCTCAGGGCAGACACTCAGTTCAGGACTCAGGCCAGATTTGCTATAGTGCCAGTTCCAGAGACAAGACCTTCTTCATCAGCACCTGCTTCAGCTCCTTCAGCTCCTCCAGCACCTCCAGTCGCTACTCCAACTCCGTCCAGGACGTCTGCTGAAGTCTTCGTTGATGCTGTTCTCTCGACTCCTTCATCAGCTACCGGAGGAGATCAGCCCCAGAAGAGCGCTTAGCTCTATACCTTTGAACTTTTTGGTAACTTGTTGCCAAAGGGGGAGAAGTTGTATAGATCATTAGAGCTTCGAGAGAGAGAGCGTTGCTTTTTATCGCTTTTCAAAACATTGATATCTTTTGGTTTGTTTGCTTGTGTTAAACTTTGTTTGTGTTTGATCATACACTTGATGTGTGTTGCTACTACTATTTCCTATCCTTGTGATGCTTATGAGATGATCATTCACCTTTGCTTAATTGTGTTGTGCTATGATATTCATTCATATTATTCTCGCACACCACCAAGTTGTATGTGACTTGAAAGAGTGCCCCATGTACCTAATCGATTGTGCATTTGCATTCAAACGCAAATTCAAAATAATGCACAAATTTAGGGGAAGCTCTTGCTTATCACACACTTCTCAAAGCGACGATTATATTCATTGATTATATCATATGTCGAAGCTTTGATCATCAATTACCAAAAAGGGGGAGATTGAAAGCACATTTGCTTCCTTGGTGGTTTTGGTAATTAATAACAACATGTAAGTCATTGAACTAATGTTTCCACTAAGTATATTTCAGGAAAATTTCAATGATGGGTTTGAAAAAGGATTGTGGAGAGACCCCTAGATGCAAGGAATTGGATTGGCAAAGCTTCAAGCAAGAGGACTCTACATTTTACTTTGTGAGGAATCACCTTGAGTCCATAGGAAAGCCAATACTATTAAAAGGGGGTAAGATACTGTTGGTGAACAATATGCTCCACGTGCACAAGTGATAGTCACCAAAAACACCCACAAGCTCTTCCACAAAAGTCTGTCCAAGCCTATCATGAAAATCGGTGCTACCAATATTTCCCACTCGGTCCCACCGATTCCCACCTCAGACAGACCCATGCCAAACTCTAGATCTTCGGTGCAACCGATTCTGCTTCGGTGCCACCGAGTTCAGCTTGCCAACTTTCTGTTACCTCGATTCTTAAAATCGGAATTTTTGAGATTTGGGATCGGTGTCACCGAGTTGTGGAAACTGACCGTTAGTCACCTTATCGGTACTGCCGAAATCTTTGTATCGGTCTCACCGAGATTCAAAAGTTGCTACCTTTGGAGCAACTCGGTACCACCGAGTTTTATTCTTCGGTGTCACCGAGTTGGTCATTTTAGGTGTAACGGTTGGATTTTTGGGGATGCCTATATATACCCCTTCACCACCACCCACTCGCAAGAGAAGCACTCAGAACTATTCCATACTTGCCCCATCCAATGTTCTGAGAGAGAGCCACCTACTCATGTGTTGAGATCAAGCCATTCCACTCTATCCATATGAATCTTGATCTCTAGCCTGCCCAAGTTGCTTTCCACCAAATCAATCTCTTCCACCAAAGCCAAATCTGTGAGAGAGTGGTTGTGTGTTGATGAGTCTATCATCTTGAAGCACAAGAGCAAGGAGTTCATCGACATTATCGAGCCTATTACCTTTTGGAGGGTGGTGCCTCCTAGATCGGTTAGGTGTCGCTTGGGAGCCTCCTACTTCGTGTTCTGGAGTTGAACCAAGAAGTTTGTACGGGCAAGGAGATCGCATACTTCGTGAAGATCTACCCATAGTGAGGCTAGTCCTTCATGGACGGAAGCCATTATGGAATAGTCAAGGTTGCTACTTCGTGGACCCTTATGGGTGGAGCCCTCCGTGGACTCTCGCGACCATTACCCTCCGTGGGTTGAAGACTCCATAAACGTCGACGTACGATAGCACCACCTATCAGAACCACAGGAAAAATCTTCGTGTCTCCAAATTGCGTTTGATCTTCCTCCCTATCCTCTACTACATATGCTTCTGTTTACTTTCCGCTGCTATACTCTTAGACATGCATGTGTATGGTGTACTTGAATTGCTATCATTGCTAAAATCTGCCAACGCTTAAAATTGGGAAAAGGTAGAATTTTTATTTGCTAAAGTAGTCTAATCACCCCCCTCTAGACATACTTTCGATCCTACAGCTTTCCCTGCCTTACAACGGAATTCTTGGTCGCCCAGCCTTGGCAAAATTCATGGCAGCATCCCACTATGCTTACAACACTTTGAAGATGCCGGGGCCCATTGGAATTATCTCCATCCCGTCCGACAAGAAGGATGCAGTCATATGCGTGCATAAGATGTATCGAGACACGGTAGCAGCTGAAGTCGCAGAAGCGCCAGCTCCCGCCAAGGAATCCAGGAAAGAGAGGAAGTCTAGCAGAGACACCGGCAAGGACTCCGGGAAGCGCGTCTCTTCGGAGTGCGTTGCTCCCGTCGAGGATTTACCGGAGAGTTCCACTAGCAAGAAAGCCAAGGTCACCTACCCTGAGACGAAGAAGGTCCCAGCAGGGCAGGATGGCGCTGGTGGCACGTTCACCATCAGCGCCACCCTTACGGACTAATAGGAAAGCACGCTCGTTGCCTTCCTTTGGGCGAATGTCGATGTGTTTGCCTAGCAATCGAGCAGCACCTTGCTGTCTACCCCCACGCCAGGCCCGTCAAACAAAAGGTTAGGAAGCAAGCCTTGGAAGGGCAGCAGTTCATCGCCGAAGAGATCAGGAAACTTGAAGCGGCTGGTTTGGTCAGAGGAGTTTTGCACCCAACTTGGTTAGCCAAGCCGATGGTAGTGCGCAAGGCAAATGGGAAATGGAGGCTCTGCATAGATTTCACTGACCTGAACAAAGCATGCCCGAAGGACCCTTTCCCCTTGCCGTGCCTCGACCAGATTGTTGATTCCACCTCCGGGTGTGACCTGCTTTCCTTCTTGGACGCTTACTCCGGATACCACCAGATCTTCATGGCTAAGGAAGATGAGGAAAAGACCGCGTTCATAACTCCATGCGGCACATACTGCTTTGTACGGATGCCCTTTGGGTTAAAGAGCGCTAGTTCTACCTTTGCCAGAGCCGTGCAGACTGGGTTTGGACCGCAGTTGCACAAGAACGTAGAAGCCTACATGGATGATATAGTTGTCAAGACCAAGAATGAAGAAACTCTCATACAAGAGTTGGAAGAGACTTTTGCAAACCTGCGCAAGATCAACCTGAAGCTCAACCCTGAAATATGTGTATTTGGCATCCCATCCGGCAAACTACTTGGGTTCTTTGTCTCTTAGTGGGGGATAGAAGCAAATCCTGACAAGATCAAGGCAATTGAGCAGATACAGGCACCCAAGACCATCAAGGACATCAGACGTTTGACTGGATGTGTTGCCGCGCTAAGTAGGTTCATCTCCAAATCCGCCGAACGCGCCCTGCCATTCTTCAAGATCCTGAAGAAGGCAGGCCCGCTAAAGTGGACCCCGGAAGCAGAAGCAGTGCTACAAGATCTAAAAACTTACCTTTCTTCCGCTCCCACCTTGGTCGCTCCTAAACGACAAGAACCGTTGCTGCTATACTTGGCGGCAACGAATCAAGTGGTTAGTGCAGCACTTGTGGCGCAGCGCGAAGTAGATGAAGATGCAGCTGCTGCGACCGATGCTGCCGGGGGTGAGGCCGAAGCATCCGCGGCAGGACCCAATGCAAACTTGGAGGAACCTCAGCAAACTGGCGAGGGTAGATCCAGGGAAGTGGTGAAGAAGAAAGTGGTATAGCGGCCAGTTTACTTTGTCAGCTCCTTATTACAGGGGGCTAGATCAAGGTACTCTGGAGTGAAAAAGCTGATCTTCGGCCTCATCATGGCCTCGAGGAAGCTGCACCACTACTTCCAAGCCCATGGGATCACAGTTGTCACTCGCTTCCCGCTGCAGCGTATATTGAGGAACCCCGAAGCCACTGGCAGGATAGTTGAGTGGGCCCTTGAGCTGTCAAGCTTTGATTTGAAGTATGAGAGCACTCCCATAGTCCAGAGCAGGGCGTTGGCAGAGTTCATTGCAGAATGGACGCCCACGCCAGATGAAGAGATACCAGAAACAGTCCTCCTCGGCAAAGATGCACCGAAGGATTGTATCATGTACTTTGACGGTGCTTTCTAACTCCAGGGTGTCGGAGCAGGTGTGCTCCTAGTCGCCCCACCAGAGAGCACCTCAAGTATGTGGTTCAGATGCACTTCCCCCAGGAGGAGGCTACCAACAACACCGCTGAATATGAAGGCTCCTTGCCGGACTTAGAATCGCGGTGGAGCTGGGAATCAAGAGACTGATCATCCGAGGGGATTTGCAACTCGTGGTGAAGCAAATCAACAAAGACTATCAGAGCCCGTTGATGGAGGCATACATGGAAGAAGTAAGGAAACTGGAGGAGCGCTTTGATGGGTTGCAAGCAGAGCATGTACCCCATACGGAAAATACCATCGTTGATCATCTATCAAAGTGCGCTGCGCAAAAGCTCCCTATGGAACCAGGAACCTTTATCCTTCGCCTCACTCAACCTTCAGTATCCCCATCAACAATGGCCAGGAAAAGAAGAAAGCTGAACTCCGGCAAGCATTTCCCGGTAGAGCTTCCCGAAGCCGTTGGTAGAAAAACTGCCGGAGACAGTCTCGCTCCGCATGGTGAGCAGCTCTCTCCTACGGAACCCCAGGTTCTCGTGGTCGAGATAAGCGCTCCCACGGACGAGGAGATGCCTTTAGCCCTAGTTGTCGAGCCCCGGGCTCCAACGTGGGCACAACACATAGTCCATTTCCTTCAAACAGGAGAACTCCCCGAAGAGCAAGAAGAGGCCGAAAAAGTAGCCCGTCGGTCAAGTATGTACCAGTTTGTCGACGACACTCTGTACAGAACAAGACCCAACGGCGTGAAATTGAGGTGCATTTGCCGGGAGGACGGACTAAGGCTGTTGGCGGAGATTCACGGAGGCGTATGTGGCTCACACATTGGATCCAGAGCCCTTGCCGGGAAAGCCTTCCGGCAGGGTTTCTACTAGCCCACTGCCCTCCAAGATGCAACTGAATTGGTCACCAAGTGTGAAGCCTGTCAGTTCCATTCCAAGAACATCCATCAGCCAGCGCAAGCTCTCCAGACGATCCCTTTGTCCTGGCCCTTCTCGGTCTGGGGGCTCGATATTTTGGGCCCCTTCCCCTGCGCTGTCAGGGGCTTTGAGTTCTTGTTCGTGGCAACTGACAAGTTCACAAAGTGGCCTGAGGTGGAGCCAGTACGGAAGGTGACCGCGCAGTCAGCTATCAAGTTCATGAAAGGACTGGTGTGCCATTTTGGAGTACCCAACAGAGTGATCACCGACAACGGCACCCAGTTGACGAGCCACGCCTTCATGCGATACATCCAAAACCTTGGAAGCAAGGTCTCCTTCGCGTCTATTGCCCATCCAAGGAGCAACGGGCAAGTCGAGAGGATGAATGCCGAAGTGCTGCGAGGTCTCAGGACAAGGACTTTTGATAAGCTGCGGAAGAGCGGCATGCGCTGGATAGATGAGCTGCCGGTGGTTCTTTGGTCCCTCAGAACGACACCGAATCGAGCTACTGGCTAGGCTCCCTTCTCCCTGGTATATGGGGCGGAAGCAGTGCTCCCCACAGAACTCATATACGGGTCGCCTCGAGTACTTGCCTACGACGAAATATAGCAAGAGCAGCTACAGCATGACGATGCCATGCTCCTCGAGGAAGATCGTCTCCAGGCTGCTGTACGTGTTGCACGATACCAGCAAGCCCTGCGCCACTATCATAGCCGCAGGGTACATGCCCGGAGCCTTGAGGAAGGCGACCTTGTCCTTAGGCGCATTCAGTCCGCCAAGGGTACCAACAAGTTGACGCTGAAGTGGGAAGGCCCTTACCGGGTAGCACGAGTCACCAGACCTAGCGCAGTCCGTCTGGAGACCGAAGATGGCACCAAGGTGCTTAAATCATGGAATATTGAGCATCTTCATAAGTTCTACCCGTAAGGCGCGGCTGTCGGGCGCAGTCCCCGGCAGCCACCTTTTGTACTAGCCTTGCCGAAGTTGCATGTAACCCTTTGTACAAAGCCAGGCGCAGACCCTGAGCAACAGTAATAAAGCTAGGCATGGCATCATACCATTGCATTGCACATTCGTTATGCATCCTTAATGATTGCAATATCATCGCCTATTTTCTAGAGATTTGCTAGAAGTACTCATTGAGCCTATAATCCTTGTTACCGCTCTCTTTCCTCGAAGGGTGGGGACCTCTTGCCCTACGTATTTTGTCACCAGGTAAACATAGAAGGAGGGCGAAGGAACAAGGATGGTGGCCCAGCGTACTCTAGAAAGGGATATAGCCTAAAAAGAGATAAGTCTAATCGCGTATCCCAAGTTTATGCTCCCTAAAGGAAAACCTTACCCTCTATTCGAACGTGTTCGATGAAGCTCCTTCACGTGGTAGAAACCTTTGTTGGGACGAGCTGTTCCTCAGCTTCTGGTACCTATCATCTCTGAGGGACCACGCCAATACCGACAAGGACCCCTGCCGGGGAACAACACCAGCCTGCTGCCGGGGGCTCGTACCCCTTTTCAGCGCTCGCGGTTAAAAGTGACTCGGCAGGCGGTCCCGTGTGGCGAGAGTAAACACATTGACACAATAGAAACAGGGAGAGAAAAGGATAGTACTCAGGGGAACAAAATAACATTCATTCATTCGTTTGTTGAAACAAATCGGATAAGAATTACATTACGATTAACTAAAAATTGGCGAATGCCTACATCTTTTAACTTATAAAAAGATAAGTGCCCCGTAATGCCTTTCTTGTCCCTCTCCTCCTAGGAGTTAGGTGGAGAAGAAGTAGAGGGCAAAAAGAGCGCCTGACTGGGATTCGGCGCCTCCCCGCCAGGACCAGAGGGACGCGCCCGAAGAGCAGAAGGGCCCCATCCCCAGGCAGGGCGGACGAAGCCGACGGAGCAGACAAGACCGACAAGGAGAAAGAAGGCGGAGGGCAGGTGCAGATGGTGGCGCTGCCGGAGCCCAGCTAGTGATGATGGTGCTGCCGGGGAGCGCGACACGTCGGAGCCCTCATCCGTGCTCCTGATGCGTCGTGGGTTCCCGACCGCCATCGTCTTCCTCATCGCCACCACTCGGGGGAACGCCTCCACCGTCGTCAAGCTCCCGACGCGGCAACCAAGGGACCCCACAGAGAGCTTGGTCGCTCCCCGGTGGCCAAAGGCGTGGAATTCTTCCCGCCCTTAAGAAGCAAGCATGAGCGAAGAACTCCCACCCATACGCGCCATCCAGGGCGCTGTTGGTGGGGAACTTCACCGCAATAGATGGCGAACCACGGCTGCAACCGCGAACGCGCAGTCGGCGGCCTTGCGAACGATCTCCCTCCATCACCCTGAAGGAGTGTGGGAACCACAGTCCACCGCGACGCTGCGTTTCCGTTATAGACTCCGGCGCGGTGTTGACCACACGGCGCTCCATCAAAACTAAAGAAGCGGACGATGCAGCGGCGGGCGTGCCGCCGCAACCGTCCCCGGAGCGACCGCCATGCCGCCCGCTTCCCCATCCAAGACTCCTTCGGCTAACCTTCAGCTCGAAGACATCGGTCCAGAGTGGGGACTTGGCGTGGACACAAGGGGAAGCCCCTGCGAACACGCTCGTCAGGCCCTTCCCCCTGACTATCGGGAAGGAAGGGGCGGCTCAAGGGCGAACCAGAAGTGAAGGGCGAGCAATGTGGACTAGGGAGAAAGGAGGAGATGAAGCTGGAAGAGCATCGCCATCGTGACCCCCTAATTTATAGGGGAGAGCACGGGGGCTGGCTCTCCTCCGCTCCAGAGCAGCCGCCCATCTCCACCAATCCCACTACCCACGACTCACGGGCGAACATGTAACTGCCCCATTGCTCCAATCCATGGCGCTGCAGTTTCTGCCACGATCGGGCCTTTAAGTCACGAGTGCCCACTGTAAGCTCCTCGCTATGCATACGGCGCACGTGGCGGAAACGGCCTGAGGTGGTGGGACAGTGCTGACCAGTAAATTGGCAGTTACCCCCTCACATTGCGTGCCTGTGCATAATTTTTGGGCCTGACCCAATGGCACTAGGCAAACGAGTGTGGGCCAGACCCAGGGGCTCCTGTCGGTGCAACAGGACAGGGGTATCCAGTGCCCCTGACTTATGCACAGGCGGTACTAGCAGAACCCGTTGGGAAGGCTACCGCACCACCAAGCAAGCATTCAAAAACTGGCCCCCGGCAGCAACGACCTGCAGGGAGCCAAGCAAACACCGGCAACACCAGCACAACGGACCAGGAGGGGCCCAAAGCGCGCCAGCCGGGTCTCCGGAGCCTGTCGGGGACCGAGGCGTGCACATCTCAGGAAGACCCGGCAAGCCATTCTCCGGCAGGCCCAAGCCAACCAGCCACCGCTCCACCGCATCGCTACGCCAGTCACTTATCGATGCAGTGTCGAGCCCTCAAGCGGCTAAGTGGCTCTCGCTAAGCACGTGGCGACGCACCGGGAGGCAGATTATACCCAGTTGACACCCGTCCAACAGTGTGTCAAGACCTTAAGCAATGGCTAGCTAGGCGGTGGCAAGAGCTTGCTGGGAATGCACCCCCGAGCGCCACCTAGTCTAGTAATCATGGTATTTTGTCCTAAATGCCAGAGTTAGGTATGATAGCTCTGCTAAGCTATCTAAACGATATATAATGACTATTTTGCCATTGTGGTTGCCCCTTGCACTATAAAAGGAGGCCCGAGGCAACCTAGCTCAAGATTCGGACCTTTGGATAGTTGTACTCGAATAGTAGCTCACCCCGAAGGCAACCCTATCCGGGAGTTGGGCGCTGCGTGTTCGTTGTGTTCCTTTGATCAATCCACCAAAAGCAGGAGTAGGGTTTTACGCTTCACAGCGGCCCAAACCTGGGTAAAAATGCCAGCGACCTGATCGTCGCGCTGTCTCATGGTCTCCGCTCTTTGTGCAAAGTGACCCCCCTGCCGAACCACACGGGGCCTCTGGTCCCATAGGTGATCGCGAGCATCCGTGCCCCGATAGATGGGTCCTGCTCCGAGCATTAGCTCAATAATGAACTCAATGTCGCGGTCAGGAGGCATAACAGGCAGCTCATCAAGAAATACATCTGGGTACTCACAAACCACTGGCACTTGATCCAACTCAATTTCCGATAGACAGTTAACCTGAGGGGCTTGGGCGGAGACAGGGTTGGGAACATACTTGACTTCCACTCCTTGGCTATTGGTCATGGTAACAGTCCTCTTGGCACAGTCTAACAAGCCTTGGTGCTTGGTTAACCAGTCCATGCCTAGGATCACATCCAAGCCTTCCGACTTCAGGATGATAAGGTCTGCTAGGAAGTCTACCCCGTTAATGCTGATCCCGACTCCTTTACATCCTATCATGGACTTCATAACTGATCTCGGGGTTTGTATCAACATGTGACTACCCAGGGGTGTAGGCTTCATACCACTCTCTAGCGCAAAATTTTGGGTAACAAAAGAATGCGAAGCCCCACAATCAAATAGTACGGTTGCTGGAGTTGAGTGGATGAGGAACGTACCTAGTATATGACGTCCGGGTCTTCCTGGGCTTCCTCTGCAGTGACATGATTCACACGACCCTTGCCATTGTTGGGCTGGTTGCAGGGAGCTGGGTTCCTTGGTGGTGCTCCATGACCTTGACCTTGGTTTGGCGCATAGGGGCGAGGTGCATCTGGCTTCTTGTTGGGACAATGCCTGGAAATGTGTCTTGGCTGACCACACCCAACGCAAGTGACTTGACCAGGGTTGTTGTTGTTGATTCTACCGCCACTGTTGTCATTGGGGTTGTCGTAGGCTGGCTTGGGATTGGCATATTGCTGAGACTGGTAGCTCGGACGAGGTGCGGGAGGTCTAGCCTGCTGAGGCTGATAGGTTGGCTTGGCTGGGGCTGGCTGCCAGGGGCGAGGCTTCTGGTTGCTGGAATTACCCTTGTTGATCATCTTCCGCCTGTGAGTGTCGTCCATGGCATGACGCTTGTCTTCAAGCATGAGGGCCTTTTTCACCAGGTCGAAGAAGGTCCGACAGTCGCACACAATGAGTTGATACTGCAGGGCTTGCTGGAGTCCTTCCATGAAGCGTTCCATCTTGGCAGCCTCAGTGCTGACATCTTCAGGTGCATACCTTGACAGCAGGTTGAACTTCTGCATGTACTCCTTGACAGAGCCACTTCCTTGCTTCAGCGCCCGGAATTCTCTCTTTTTAATAACCATAATCCCAGAAGGAATGTGAGCGGTGCGGAATCCTTCCTTGAAATCAGCCCAGGTGATCACACGGTCGCCTTGCATGACCTTGAATCCATCCCACCAAGCTCTGGCGGTACCTCCGAGGCAGGGAGAGGCATAGAGCACCTTCTCACGATCCTCGTTGCAGTTGACCAGTGCAAGGAGTTCCTTGATCGTGCGGATCCAGTCATCGGCATCCAGGGGTTCAGTGGTCTTGGTGAAGGTTGGGGGCGAATTCCTCATGAACTCCGACAGAGTGGAGCGGCCATTGCCGTCCCTGCCTTGCTGCTGGTTGTTCACAAGGGCCTGATCCATCTGCTGGATAGCAGCAGAGTGGCCTGGCGCTCCTCTTGGAGAACTTGGAGAAACTGAGCTATGGTCATGTTCTCCGACCGAGGTGGTGGCGGGGGAATGTCGCCATGTGGCTGCACCTGGGGCTCTCCAGCTTGAGCAGCCCCACCAGCTCCCGGTTGCTGGCTCGAGTTGCCGGCATCAGGGTTGGTGAAGGAGCTGTTGCGGGTTGCATTCACCATCCTGTTTGGAGAAGCCAAGTCAAACAACTGGGATAGACGAGAGGGAAAAGCAGCAATAGAGAAAGCGCGCCTAAGGGGGTTCGTATAGTGCAAGTGTGGTAAAACAAAGGTCGAAAGACCAAACACATATATTAAGATAAGATAGATGATGGAGTCGCTTACATGTTGCCTAAGGCAAAAGCGTGACTTGCATCGGGACACACAAACAACAGAACAAACAACAAGCACACATGATTTCATATGAACCATTACACGGACTCGACTTTGCATGAGGGGTACATGACTGATCCTACCCTAGGGGTTCTAGGAATCAAGTGGTGGAGTGCTCAGTCTCGTACTCACGCTCCCCAGGATCTTCCTCCTGATCATCATCCATATGGGCGTTGTCTCCGGTCGAGGGAGTCGGAGAACGAGGAGGTCCATCCCGATGACGCTTCGCCAGTGGGTTGGTGAAGAGCGCACGGTACTCCTTCGCACTCATGCCACGACGACATGTGGGTGCATATCTAGCTGGGGGTACTCCTCCTCTGTAAGCGATAGCTGGTCGTCCCTCAGGGGCTCCATCCTTCTTGATTTTGTCTGGCCTCATCTTGGCTTGACGGAGTAGCTCTCGGGTGTGGTGAAGTTCCTCGCAGAGCTTCACGGACTCCTTAATCAGGTTGTGAGCCAGACTGTCGGCGGAGAGGTTGAAGTAGGTCTGGAACCTGAGTGGCATCCCATCCTCCTTGGATGGAATCAACGTCCAACTCTCGCCATTCTCATCCTTCTTGAAAGGGAGGTGGCGAGTGGCTGGCTCGTCAGCCATCTCTGGAATGATGTCTCGAAGGTGGATAAGTGCCTTGCATGTGGCTATCTCGACTGCGAGTGCCAGGGTCTCCATCTGTGGTCCCTCAAAGAACCAACTAGTCGGGGAGTGGTTTGCCTTCATGACCACATCAACATGATACTCCTTCGTGACGGCATCGACCCAGTGCTCGTGGTAGAGGAAACTGGGTGATCGGCGATACTGGCACTTCCCAGGCTATCCTCAAGGAGTAGGGGAAATCCGGATGCTAGGACGGCTTCAGGTACGACGGCCGTCTACAAGGTTTAGGAGAGAGGAGTCAGTATAGTTTTGAAGGTAGACTAGGAGAGGTAAGAAGTGTAGAAATTCCTAAGTATAGGTACTAGGCATAGTTTTGAAGATGATTTTATCCTAACTAACGTCCATGCTAACTAAGGCTTCCTACAGTCACGATGGCTCTGATACCAGCTCTGTGGGGACCCCGACTCATAAGTCGTGATCACCGAATGCACGTGTACAGTGATCCTAGAGATCAATTGTTGGGGAACATTGCATGGGAAACAAAAAATTTCCTACGCACACGCAAGATCTATCCATGGTGATGAGCATCTACGAGAGGGAGAGTGAATCTACATACCCTTGTAGATCGCTAAGCGGAAGCATTAAGAAACGCGGTTGATGTAGTCGAACGTCTTCGCGATCCAAATCGCAAGCCGTCCCGCGATCGCATCACGATCTGTCTCGCAATCCAATCACGATCCGTCCCGCGATCCGATCACGGTCCTTCCAATCTAGTGCCGAACGGACGGCACCTCCGCGTTCAGCACACGTACAGCTTGATGACGATCTCCGCCTTCTTGATCCAGCAAGAGGGAGCGGAGAGGTAGATGAGTTCTCCGGCAGCACGACGGCGCGGCGGCGGTGGTGGTGAAACTATTCCAGCAGGGCTTCACCTAAGCGCTGCTGAAAACTAGAGGATTTGATCTATCGGGAGAGAGGGCTGCACTGTGGCCTTTTTGGGTTGAAGTGCTTTTTCCCTCTCTCCCTCTAGTATATATAGGAGGGAGGGGAGGGGCTGGCCGGCCTAGCGCTCCTCCTAGGAGTCGGCCGCAAGGAGGAGGAGGTGGAGGAGTCCACCTCCAATCCCACTCCTAGTAGGATTCCTTCCCTTCCCCCACTTGGACTTTCCTTTCCCACAATTCCAGCCGCATAGGCCTTCTTGGGCTGGCCGCCCAGCCCACCAGGGGCTGGTGCGCCACCCTCAGGCCCATGTGACCCACTTGGGGTGTGGTGGGCCCACTTGGTGGACACCCGGAACCCATTCGTCACTCCCGGTACACTGCCAGAAATGCCCGAAACTTTTCCGGAGTTCAACACCACTTTCCTACATATCAATCTTTACTTCCGGACCATTCCGGAGCTCCTCGTGACGCCCGGGATCTTATCCGGGACTCCGAACAACCTTCGGTCACCACCATACATAACTCTATACTACCGAAACGTCACCGAACCTTAAGTGTGCAGACCCTGCGGGTTCGAGAACTATGTAGACATGACCGAGACACCTCTACGGTCAATAACCAATAGCGGGACCTGGATACCCATATTGGTTCCTACATATTCTACGAAGATCTTTATCGGTTGAACCTCTATGTCAAGGATTCAGTTAATCCCGTATGCTGTTCCCTTTGTTCTTCGGTATGTTACTTGCCCGAGATTCGATCGTCGGTATCTCTATACCAAGTTCAATCTCGTTACCGGCAAGTCTCTTTACTCGTGCTGTAATACAAGATCCCGTGGCTAAAACTTAGTCACATTGCTTGCAAGGCTTATTGTGATGTTGTATTACCGAGTGGGCCCTGAGATACCTCTCTATCATACGGAGTAACAAATCCCAGTCTCAATCCATGCCAGCTCAACAGACACCTTCGGAGATACCTGTAGAGCATCTTTATAGTCACCCAGTTACGTTGTGACGTTTGATACACACAAGGTATTCCTCCGGTGTCAGTGTGTTGCATGATCTCATGGTCATAGGAACAGATACTTGACATGCAGAAAACAATAGCAATAAACTGACATGATCATATGCTACGTTCAAAGTTTGGGTCTTGTCCATCACATCATTCTCCTAATGATGTGATCCCGTTATCAAATGACATCTCATGTCTATGGCTAGGAAACCTTGACCATCTTTGATCAACGAGCTAGTATAACTAGAGGCTTACTAGGGACACATTGTTTGTCTATGTACCCACACATGTATTTGAGTTTCCAATCAATACAATTATAGCATGGATAATAAACAATTATCATGAACAAGGAAATATAATAATAACCATTTTATTATTGCCTCTAGGGCATATTTCCAACAGTCTCCCACTTGCACTAGAGTCAATAATCTAGTTCACATCACCATGTGATTTACATTGTTATGAATCTAACACCCAATGAGTTCTGGGGTTCGATCATGCTTTGCATGTGAGAGAGGTCTTTAGTCAACGGTCTGCAACATTCAGATCCGTGTGTTCTTTGCAAATCTATATATCATACTGCATATGCTACCACGCTCCAGTTGGAACTATTCCAAATGGCCGCTCCACTATACGTATCCGGATTGCTACTCAGTGCCATCCGGATTGGTGTCAAAGCTTGCATCGACGTAACCCTTTACGACGAACTCTTTACCACCTCCATAATCGAGAAACATTTCCTTAGTCCTCTAGTTACTAAGGATAATTTTGACCGCTGTCCAGTGATCCACTCCTGGAACACTCTTGTACCCCTTGATAGACTCAGGGCAAGGCACACACCAGGTGCGGTACACAGCATGGCATACTATACAAAGCCTATGGATAAGGCATAGGGGACGACCTTCGTCCTTTCTCTTTCTTCTGCCATGGTCGAGCTTTGAGTCTCACTCAACTCCACACCTTACAAATCAGGCAAGAACTCTTTCTTTGACTGATCCATTTTGAACTCTTTCAAAATCTTGTCAAGGTATGTACTCATTGAAAGTTTTATCAGACGTCTTGATCTATCTATATAGATCCTGATGCCTAATATTTAAGTAGCCTATTTCCAGGTTTTCCTTTGAAAAACACCTTTTCAAACAACCCTTTATGCTTTCCAGAAATTCTACATCATTTCCGATCAACAATATCCACATATACTTATCAGAAATTCTATAGTGCTCCCACTCACTTTATTGTAAATACATGTTTCTCATCAACTTTGTATAGACTCAAAAACTTTGATCACCTCATCAAAGCGTATATTCCAACTCCGAGATGCTTGCTCCAGTCCATAGAAGGATCGGTGGAGCTTGCATACATTTTAGCATCCTTAGGACTGACAATACCTTCCGGTTGTATCACATACAACCTTTCCATACGGATACCATTAAGGAAACGATGTTTTGACATCCATCTGCCAGATTTCATAATCGAAAAATGCAGCAACTGCTAACATAATTCCAACAGACTTTAGCATCGCTACGGGTGAGAAAGTCTCATCGTAGTCAACTCTTTGAACTTGTGAAAAACCCTTTGCCACAAGTCGAGCTTTATAGACAGTGACATTACCGTCCGCGTCCGTCTTCCTTTTAAAGATCCATTTGTTATGAATGGCCTTTCGCCCTTCAGGTAATACTTCCAAAGCCCATACTTTGTTTTCATACATGGATCCCATCTCGGATTTCATGGCCTCTAACCATTTCTTGGAATCCGGGCCAATCATCGCTTCTCCATAGCTCGTAGGTTCATCGGTGTCCAACAACATGACCTCTAAGACAGGGTTGCCGTACCACTCAGGAGCAGTACACGTCCTTGTCGACCTACGAGGTTCTATAGCAACTTGATCCGAAGCTTCATGATCATCATCATTAACTTCCTCTTCAACTGATGTAGGCTCTACAGAAACATCTTTCTGCGCTGTGCTACTCTCAGGTTGAAGTAAAGGTTCAACAACCTCATCAAGTTCTATCTTCCTCCCACTCAATTCTTTCGAGAGAAACCATTTCTCGAGAAAGGACCCGTTTTAGCAACCAACACTTTGCCCTTGGATCTGAGATAGAAGGTATACCCAACTATTTACGTTAGGGTATTCTATGAAGATGCATTTGTTCGCTTTGGGTTCGAGCTCATCAGGTTGAATACCTTTTTCACATAAGCGTCATAGCCCCAAACATTAAGAAATGACAGCTTAGGTTTCTGTCAAACCAAAATTCATACGGTGTCATCTCAACGGACTTAGATGGTGCCCTATTTAAAGTGAATGTAGTTGTCTCTAATGCATAAGCCCAAAACGATAGTGGCAAATCGATAAGATACATCATAGTACGCACCATATCCAATAGAGCACGACTACGACGTTCGGACACACCATTACACTATGGTGTTCCAGGTGGCGTGAGTTGTGAAACAACTTCCACATTGTCTTAAGTTGTATACCAAACTCGTAACTCAGATATTTACCTCCACGATCATATCGTAGACATTTTATCTTCGTGTCACGATGATCTCAAACTTCACTCTGAATTTGTTTGAACTTTTCAAACGTTTCAGACTTGTGTTTCATTAAGTAAATATACCCATATCTACTCAAATCATCAGTGAAGGTAAGAAAATAATGATATCCACCGCACGCTACAACACTCATTGGACCGAATACATCAACATGTATCATTTCCAATAAGTCACTTGCCCGCTCCATCATACCGGAAAAACGGGGTCTTAGTCATCTTACCCATGAGGCATGGTCCGCATGTCTCAACCGATTCAAAATCGAATGAGTCCAAAGATCCATCAGCATGGAGTTTCTTCATGCGCTTTAAACCAATATGACATTTAGCGGCAGTGCCACAAGTATGTGGTACTATCATTATTAACTTTGCATCTTTTGGCATCAATATTATGAACATGTGTAACACTACGATCGAGATTCAATGAACTATTCACATTGGGTGCATGACCATTGAAGGTATTATTCATGTAAATAGAATAACCATTATTGTCTAATTTAATTGAATAACCGTATTGCAATAGACACGATCTAATCATGTTTATGCTCAACGCAAACACCAAATAACATTTATTTAGGTTCATCACTAATCCCGAAGGTAGAGAGAGCGTGCGATGGTGATCACATCAACGATGGAAACACTTCCAACACACATCGTCACCTCGCCCTTAGCTAGTCTCCGTTTATTCCGTAGCTTTTATTTCGAGTTACTAACATTTAGCAACCGAACCGGTATCCAATACCCAGGTGCTACTAGGAGTACTAGTAAGGTACACATCAATAACACGTATATCAAATATACTTATGTCGACGTTGCCAGCCTTCTTATCTGCCATGTATCTGGGGCAGTTCCGCTTCAGTGACCGTTCTCCTCATAATAGAAGCACTCAGTCTCGGGTTTGGGTTCAACCTTGGGTTTCTTTACTGGAGCAGCAACTGGCTTGCCATCCATGAAGTATCCCTCCTTGCCCTTGCCCTTCTCGAAACTAGTGGTTTTACTAACCATCAACACTTGATGCTCCTTCTTGATTTCTACCCTCGCGGTGTCAAACATCGCAAATAGCTCGGGGATCATTATTTCCATCCCTGGCATTTTATAGTTCATCACGAAGCTTCTAGTAGCTTAGTGGCAGTGACTTGGAGAACTATATCAATCACTATCTTATCTGGAAGATAAACTCCCACTCGATTCAAGCGATTGTAGCACCCAGACAATCTGAGCACGTGCTCACCGATTGAGCTATTCTTCTTCATCTTGCAGGAAAAGAATCTTGTTGGAGGTCTCATACCTCTCAACACGGGCACGAGCCTGAAATCCCAATTTCAGCTCTTAGTACATCTGATATGTTCCGTGACGTTCAAAATGTTTTGGAGCCTCAATTCTAAGTCGTAATGCATGACGCACTGAACTATCAAGTAGTCATCAGAACGTGCCTGTCAGATGTTCACAACATCTACAGATGATGCTTGAGGGGTGTGGTGCACCGAACGGTGCATTAAGGACATAAGCCTTCTTTGCAGCAATGAGGACAATCCTCAGATCACGGACCCAGTCCGCATTATTGCTACCATCATCTTTCAACTCTATTTCTCTAGGAACATATAAAAATTCAAGGGAGCTACAGTGCGAGCTAGTAATCTACAACATAATTTACAAAGACATTTTGACTATGTTCACGATAATGAGTTTAGTTAATCATATTACTTAAAAACTCCCACTCAAATTGACATCCCTCCGGTCAGTCGAGTGTCACATGATCCAAATCCACCAACTCAAGTCCGATCATCACATGAGTTGAGGTGGTTTCAATGGTGAACATCTTCATGTTGATCATATCTACTATATGACTCATGTTCGACCTTTCGGTCTCTTGTGTTCCAAGGCCATATCTATACATGCTAGGCTCGTCAAGTTTAACCCGAGTGTTCCGCTTGTGCAACACTGGCTTGCACCCGTTGTATGCGAACGTAGAGTCTATCACACCCGATCATCACGTGGTGTCTCGAAACGACGAACTTTCACAACGGTGCACACTCGGGGAGAACACAATTTTATCTTGAAATTTAAGTGAGGGATCACCTTATAATGCTACCGTCGTCCTAAGCAAAATAAGATGCATAAAAGGATTAACATCATATGCAAATCATAAGTGACATTATATGGCCATGAACTTGTGCTTTTGATCTCCATCTCCAAAGCACCGGCATGATCTCCATCATCACCGGCATGACACCATGATCTCCATCATCTTGATCTCCATCAACGTGTCACCATGAGGTTGTCGCGCCAACTGTTGCTTCTACGACTATTGCTAACTCATAGCGATAAAGTAAAGCAAAACGACGAAAATAAATTACAGACAACCCTATGGCTCCTGCCGGTTGCCGTACTCATCGACATGCAAGTCGTGATATTCTATACAATACATGATCATCTCATGCATCACATATATCTCATCATGTAATTGGCCATATCACATCACAACATACCCTGCCAAAACAAGTTAGACGTCCTCTAATTATTGTTGCATGTTTTACGTGGCTGCTACGGGTATCTAGCAAGAACAATTCTTACCTACGCAAAACCACAACGGTGATACACAAATTGCTATTCAACCTTCTCAAGGACCGCCTTTGTCGAATCCGAACCAACTAAAGTGGGAGAAACAGACACCCGCCAGCCATCTTTATGCAACGAAGTTACATGTCAGGTGATGGAACCGGTCTCTCGTAAGCGTACGAGTAATGTTAGTCCGGGCCGCTTGATCCCACCATACCGCCGAATCAAGAAAAGACCAAGAGAGGAAGCAATCTGAATATCAACGCCCACAAACTCCTTTGTGTTCTACTCGTGATCTCATCTACACATAGACCTAGCTCAGATGCCACTGTTGGGGAACGTTGCATGGGAAACAAAAAATTTCCTACGCACACGCAAGATCTATCCATGGTGATGAGCATCTAAGAGAGGGAGAGTGAATCTACATACCCTTGTAGATCGCTAAGCGGAAGCGTTAAGAAACGCGGTTGATGTAGTCGAACGTTTTCGCGATCCAAATCGCAAGCCGTCCCGCGATCCCATCACGATCCGTCTCGCAATCCAATCATGATCCGTCCCGCGATCTGATCACAGTCCTTCCAATCTAGTGCCGAACGGACGGCAATTCCGCGTTCAGCACACGTACAGCTCGATGACGATCTCCGCCTTCTTGATCCAGAAAGAGGGAGCGGAGAGGTAGATGAGTTCTCCAGCAGCGCGACGGCGCGGCGGCGGTGGTGGTGAAACTATTCCAGCAGGGCTTCGCCTAAGCGCTGCTGAAAATTAGACTATTTGATCTATCAGGAGAGAGGGCTGCACTGTGGCCTTTTTGGGTTGAAGTGCTTTTGCCCTCTCTCCTCTAGTATATATTGGAGGGAGGGGAGGGGCTGGCCGGCCTAGGGCTCCTCCTAGGAGTCGGCCGCAAGGAGGAGGAGGTGGAGGAGTCCACCTCCAATCCCACTCCTAGTAGGATTCCTTCCCTTCCCCCATTTGGACTTTCCTTTCCCACCATTCCAGCCGCATAGGCCATCTTGGGCCGGCCGCCCAGCCCACCAGGGGCTGGTGCGCCACCCTCAGGCCCATGTGACCCACTTGGGGTGTGGTGGGCCCACTTGGTGGGCCCCCGGAACCCATTCGTCACTCCCGGTACACTGCCGGAAATGCCCGAAACTTTTCTGGAGTTCAAACACGACTTTCCTATATATAAATCTTTACCTCCAGACCATTCCGGAGCTCCTGGTGACGTCCGAGATCTCATCCGGGACTCCAAACAACCTTCAGTCACCACCATACATAACTCTATACTACTGAAACGGCACCGAACCTTAAGTGTGCAGACCCTGCGGGTTCGAGAACTATGTAGACATGACCGAGACACCTCTACGGTCAATAACCAATAGCGGGACCTGGATACCCATATTGGTTCCTACATATTCTAGTAATATCTTTATCGGTTGAACCTCTATGTCAAGGATTCAGTTAATCTCGTATGTTGTTCCCTTTGTTCTTCGGTATGTTACTTGCCCGAGATTCGATCGTCGGTATCTCTATACCTAGTTCAATCTCGTTACCGGCAAGTATCTTTACTCGTTCTGTAATACAAGATCCCGTGGCTAACACTTAGTCACATTGCTTGCAAGGCTTATTGTGATGTTGTATTACCGAGTGGGCCCTGAGATACCTCTCCGTCATACGGAGTAACAAATCCCAGTCTCGATCCATGCCAGCTCAACAGACACCTTCGGAGATACCTGTAGAGCATCTTTATAGTCACCCAGTTACGTTGTGACGTTTGATACACACAAGGTATTCCTCCGGTGTCAGTGAGTTGCATGATCTCATGGTCATAGGAACAGATACTTGACATGTAGAAAACAATAGCAATAAACTGACATGATCATCTGCTACGTTCATAGTTTGGGTCTTGTCCATCACATCATTCTCCTAATGATGTGATCCCATTATCAAATGACATCTCATGTCTATGGCTAGGAAACCTTGACCATCTTTGATCAACGAGCTAGTATAAATAGAGTCTTACTAGGGACACATTGTTTGTCTATGTACCCACACATGTATTTGAGTTTCCAATCAATACAATTATAGCATGGATAATAAACGATTATCATGAACAAGGAAATATAATAATAACCATTTTATTATTGCCTCTAGGGCATATTTCCGACATCAATGCTCACTGAACACACAGAAGTTGAATAACAAGAGTCTTACATCCATACATACCGTCTTACACAAATAAAGACCATGAAGGTCAAGTCTTACACAGATAGGGCCATGAAGGACAAATAACAAACATAACTAGCAATAGAAATCTTGATCGAAAGCGTAGACCCATGCCATCTGCCTTAACCCTACAGGCATTCTGACTGGGAAGCATCCTAGTTCGCATGTTTGTCACCAATGAACTCTTCACCACATTCCAGCTCTTCCATGTCTGGCCAATTAAATAACCAGTGGCAAGCCAATGAGTACTTTGAATGTACTCGCAAGAAACCCATGTTTGGAACAAGGCATAACAATGCATGATATAGCACTAAGTAGGTAAATTTGCGGAAAGCTAATTTTTTAGTGCAATGACGTGATCAATTACTTGTAAAAGCATGCATCATGAGGATTCAAGTATTCATATGAACAGGTTACAGATATCAATATAAACAAGGATCGAACATCTCGTGTTCATTCATCATGCCAAGTCATCAGACTCATCTCAAGTTTCCTATGAACACCTCATGTTCAGTCATCGTGCCAAGTCATCTTGACTTAGCTCAAGTACCAGCCTTTTATTCCACACACACACACACACACACCAAGTTTTTGTAAACAATGGATGTAGCCCAAGAGCGGTCATCCAACTGTCCTTGACCATGGAAATGGCTATTCGAATAGTTTTACGCTCTACAGAGGTTGCACACTTTACCCACAAGACTCGGGAAACTTCCGTGTCAAGCCACGACTCGCGGTATTGTTCATACCCGAGGTAAGTACCCGAACAATGCCTTTCCCCTGGCGACACTAAACAAAGAGTCCACTCAATTGGTACCCAGCCCTCACGATGTACATCACACGAGCCTCGCTCTAAATCGTACCATCCATGAGGGGACAAACGGTGTGCCCGGTGTCTGTGAAAACAGCACATGATCGCCCATTCTCGTACGACCCTGTATCGAGAGTGACCACTTCACTCCCGCCACTAGTAATGCGGGCTCTCTGCTACCACCAACCAAAGTAATCTACAAGGCCCCGTCCCATAAGGTGTATCGTGGTTGTACATGTAAGGTTGGAATAACGGTCGCAACTTACACCAATCCGTTTTCGAAAACCACACACACTCACTTGCTTCGGTACACCACTTCTTTATCAAGTGATTACCTAGCTCATCATCATCATCTCCTTTGGGCATTTGTGGCACCCGACGAGGTTTTCGAAAAGTCTTTGAAAACACTTTTGTTTCCATCACCATGCTTATCCCCATCCCATTTGCTTAGCATCTACTAAGCATCCTATCTACTCCCACCCGCACAACCCTCATAAGGTGGTAGGGTCATGCACAATGCAAGTATCAACGGTAAAGTGTCGGACGCAACCCCACCGAAGTAGTCACCACATCATCATGATCAATATATCGAAAATAAAGTGCTATATGCCATGCAATGAAAATGGTTTCTTAACATGGTAAAAGGGCTGCTTGCCTGGCTCAACAAAGTATTCAGGGTTCTCAAAGTCTTCGGGTCCAACTCCCTCGTCAACAGCGCAATCTATCGCCGCGATAATACCGACGATAATAAGAATCACCACAAAAGCAGAGCACACACTCCATTTCTAAAATGTTACACTACTCTGAAAAATACTACATATATAGCTAAAAATATTTATCTAAGGTTTGGTAGTGAAAAATATTTTGAAAACTCTTTTAACAGTGGCTAAAAATGCCAAAAAGGGGTTTTAAAATAAAACAGTACATAAAACTTTTTCAAACATTTTTACAAATGGAACTATAAAATACTACAGATTATTACAAGATTTGTGGTGGAAAAATACTTGGAATTGGACAAATATACATTTCTGTGGAATTTTTGCAAGTCACAAGAAAAAGGAAAAAGAAAAGGGCCTTAGTGCCTTGGGCCAAAGCCAGCCAGCGGCTGGGCCGGCCCAGATCGAATCGGCCTTGTCGGATTTCGGGCTCCGCAAAACCCTACGAAGTTCGAACCCAGGGGCGTGTGCGAAGATCCCCAACAGCTTCACCCCTCCAAGCTCACAACGCAATGACCCCGCTCGATGGCGAGGAAGAAGATAGCACACGAGAATTTACCCAGGTTCGGGCCGCTGCGAAGCGTAAAACCCTACTCCTGCTTTTGGTGGATTGCCTCACGAGGAGGTTTGTGGATGAACTAGTACAGTGGTGAGTTGCCTCGCGGGTGCATTCGGGGTGGTGTGTTGCCTCTGCCTTCTACCGAGCAACCTAGCCTCTATTTATAGCGGCCCGGGTCCTCCTCCCTTATCGCAATGGTGGGAAGGGATCCCACAATGGCCAAATTTGAAAGGGGACAGGAGGTAAATCTTATCCTGATGAAAGGTGGTCTTCTCCTGCAAAGTAGCCGGTGGTGATGCAGAGGTGGGCTCGGGGATGACGTCCGTCCTGCGGGGCTCGGGGTCTTGGTCTTGTTGCACCGGAGTGGAAACCTTTCGGGGGCGCTTTCGGAACTTGCGTGCGCCCCTGCCTCCTTTGCACCAAAGGGGAAACTGTCCCCTCTGGCGTGCTTGCACCCACCTGGCCTGGCTGGCGTCACCCTTGACCTCCCGAGGCCGGGCACTGCATAGAGATCTCCGCCGCTCGGGAGGAGGCCTGGGGAGGCCTACCCCCTGCGGGTCCTGGCGCCCTTTCCCTCGCAAGCTCGGGGTCTCGCGAGGGCCTTGTGTTGAGGGAGGCCGCGCTGGGTCGTACTTGGTCTTCGAGGTGGGCCACGCCATGGGCCGCAGGCAGGCAAGTCTGGGTACCTCCGTTCCCAGGACGCGGACAGTAGCCCCCGGGCCCGAGGCGCGCTCGAGCCAGCTTCTGGGCGAAGCCACGGAAGATGGCCCGAAGCGCCATGGGCCCCAACCACCTGCGGGCTCGACTTGACGCGTGGCGCACAATGAGACATGGGCGTCTCGGCTCCCCGAAGACGTCGGGAACCGCCCTGAGTCGACCTGACGCGAAGCCTGCGCGCCTCCCCGGCCATCATTGCCTTCCTTGAATGCGACTGCCTACTTGTGGTCTCACCCCCCTTGGGCCACGCGGATGTGACCCGACGGGAGCAGATGAAATGACATGAGGCAGGGCAGCACGCCGATCGAGCCTGGCACATGTTGTCCGAGGAGTGCACGACGCCTCCACTCCCCACGACACCTCGGCAACCGCTCCGTCTAACCTTCAACCGGCGCACGTTGCGGGGCCATCATTACCCGGGATAGGGGAGACGCCGGTTGGCCTTCATCCAGCTATAAATGGGCGGGGGGGACTGAGCCCCCAACCCATTCCAACTCCTTGCTCCCCCGCCTTCGTCCTTCATCTCCCCCATCATGACGCCGGTGAGGAGGTTCTCCGCCGCCGAGAAGGGAAAGGCCTGTCAGGGGGTGCCGGACCAACAACCTCCCAAGAGGAGCATGGGTCGCCCTCGCAAGTATACTGGGACGTCACCGGCGGCGCCCCGTGGGCGTGGGCGCCCCTCGGTGGGGTCCGGCGCTTCCGCCGGCGCGGCCATACGCGGCAGGTGTGGCGGCAGTGGCCGGGGAGGGAAACCTGCAGTCGGTGCTCGGCCGCCGCGTCCGCAAGCCCGCACGGCCGACGCGGGCCTAGAGTTCCTGGTGCCAGTGGAGAGGCCGGCGAGCTCCTGGTTGCAGCTCCCGCGCTCCTTCGCGGAGTCGTTGCCGGTTGACGCGCCCGCAGGTCTGTGGCTGCAGGCCAACGGTTGTTGTAGCGGCGCGTTGTGGGTGGAGGTTGAGGTTACCCCCACAGGCAACGCCTTCTTGGGCCGCGGGTGGCAAACCTTCTCCCGCACCCACGGCCCGGAGGGGAGGCCCACACTCCACTTCAAGCGCGGCAGCACCGCGACGCTTTTCGTCAAGATCTTCGGTGAGGACGGTAGGCGCTTGGAGTGCTGCCCGGAGGGCGGCAGCAGCGGCGATCTTGGAGGTGAGCTTTCCCTTGGCGACGGCCGCCATGCTTCCAGTAGCAGCGATACCTCCTCCGAGGGGAGCCCGAGTGACGACAGCTACGACGCCCCGCCACGCCAGCGCACCCTAACTTCGGGGGGAAGCCAGCCGCCGCGGCGCCGCTCCCCTGCCCGGGATGCGGCCACGCCGACGTGCCACCACGGCGCCATCAAGGAGGAAGAGGACTCCGACTGAGCGCTGGCGCGCCGGGGCCGGGTCCTCAGGAGCGGTAGCCCCCGGGAAGGGGGCTCCTTCACCTTCTTCTCTTTTCCTCTGCCTGTAATCAAAAATCATGGGGGGCCCTTCCGGGTGTGTGACGAACTTTGGTGCTTGCTCCCTTTTATTAGCACTCTCATTACGTATTATGGTCACTACGTTACTATTAACCGAGGCTTCCCTTTGATTGTGGTTAGAGTACTTAGCTTGATGTGTCCGTCGTGGGCTTCCGCGTCGTGAGGTTTGGCAGTGGTGCCTAGTGAGCCAGTGGCACTTGGAGAGCTTGGGGAGGTTCCTCCTTCCTGTGAGCGAGGCGGTTTGGGGGGGCCCTTTCGGCACTCCGCATCTGCAGGGTCCAATCTCGTGCATGGCCCGCCACCGTTGGGGCGTCCAGATCACCAGGACAAGACCAAAGGGGGCGAGGCCTCGACCGCCATTGGGGCGTCCGGATCACCAGGACGAGACCCAGGGCGAGCGAGGAGCCACGCGATCAGTGAGGCTCCTGAGGCGCGATGCTCAGGAGCCCCCTTTGACGCTCAAGTGGCGCTCTACGTCAGCGGGGCCCGATCCCGTGCATGCCCCGCCACCGTTGGGGCGTCCGGATCACCAGGACGAGACCAAAGGGGCGGGGCCTCGACCGCCATTGGGGCGTCCGGATCACCAGGACGAGACCAAAGAGCGAGCAAGGAGCCACGCGATCGGTGAGGCTCCCGGGGCGCGATGCTCAGGAGCCTCCCTTGACGTTTAAGCGGCAACCAATCCTTTCTGCATGTTCTTGTCCCAGGGGGTGTGAGCCTCCATGGGTTTTTAAGACAGCGCACCGAGCCACGGCAGAGCCCCTGAGCGAGGATGAGGCGACGCATGCCTGCTAGCTCGCTCGAGAGCACCACGTGAGGACCAGGACGCCAAGGCCACACGGGGACCAGGACGCCAAGGCCTTGGCGAGGTGTGTGCACCGTGCCAGTAGCCCCCGCTCGCGGGGCGCAGGAGGGAGAGGCTGGCAGGCCTTATCTTAGAGGAAGAAATTTCAAGAGAGGGGACTGCAAGAAGAAAAATTTCCCGCCCCCTTTTCCTTTAAATAGAGTCGATAAAAACCTCGGATTTTGTTCCAGGAAAACAGCAAATTCGAACACAAGAAAAGCAAAGAACAGCCGCATCTGGCACCTAGGCTAGTCTTCGTCTTCGTCTTCCCCCAGCGCGGAGCGTAGGGCATCCACATTGCGTGGGCATAGTCATTGGAGGACAGTATTGTCCACCAGCGCGGAGCATGGGGCTTCCACTTGGGCGTGGGAGGGAACCCCTCCGCGTCCTCGAGGAGCTCCGGGCGTATACAGCCCACTCATTATTACGTGAGAGTGTCACGGCCGAAGATAGCTGGGCAAGCCCCCAAGCGCATGCCCCAGGTGCTCCCAACTCAGTTAAGAGCCATCCCACGCATTTCTGCGCGGTTTCGCGCTTCTACAGCCCAAACCTGAGTGCATTGTTCCCCGCGTAGCCGCGGGATTGCACTCCCGCGGCCCAAACATGAGCACAATGCACCCAGCGCAGCCGTAGAGGTGTTGTGTTGGTGAAGTCGCCTCGTGAGGCGTCGGGGCGCCGGCCGGGCCGCGTCTTGAGGACCTCGCGAGGCCCTGCCCCCGAGGGCCGCGCCGGCGCTCCCGTTGCCGCGGGTGGCCCGCGTTGCTTGTATCATGCCGATCCCCCAGGTGGTCGCTCATGTGGCCCTGGGCTTGGCTGTGCGCTTCTTGCTCGTGGGGGCCGCGGCTGCGTCGCGCCCCCGCGCTTCCCGGGGTGCCCCCCTGCTTGCATCAACCCGGCCCGGTACTCCCTCTGTGAGAGCCCCCAGGCCCATCTTGGGGAGAGCGTCCGGGACATCTCCCTACTCCGGGAGGGCGTTGGCACCCGCGGGGGGCGTCTGATCCTCCGCGCCCTCCATACGTATCACGTAGCTCGGAACATAGGCTTCTGTATAGAGGCCTTGGCCCCCTCCTGAGTCGTCCCCGCGCGCACCAAGGGTAGCCTCCCCGGGTAGCGAGATGACACCACCTGGGGTGCGCGGGCCACAGACCCTCCTGCGGTGGGCCTCCGCCTGAAGTTGCTTACCTCTGCCGCCGCCATGGGGTGGGCCGCGCGTGTTTTGACGTGGGTTGCCTCCCCGGTTGTCCACCGCGCCTTCGTTACGGTCACGTGCCTGACCTGAAGCCTGAGTCTCCTGTTCCCTGCGTCGGTTGGCGCGCTTCCGCCGGGATGAGCCGGGTTGTTGATGTTCCATCTGGGTGTGGGTGCGCGCGTCGAGGTGCGCGCGGAGCGCCCCATCACCTTCTTCAAAGGCACAACCGACGGGACTGGGCGGCGCCCCGAAGCCGGTCACCGGGATCCAGAGGAGAAGAAGTACGGCGTGCGGCGGGCCCTGCTCGGGCTTGCCCGGGGGCGGAGCGGGCACGCCGCCCGCGGATGAGGCGGCGGGCACGGCGGATGATCCCCCGGCGCCCAGCGCCGGTGGTCGCGAAGAGGGGTTGGGAAGCCGGGCCCTCCTCGCGACGGTGACCAACTCGGCGATGTGGTCGACCCAGGCGTCGAAGCCCCCGTGAGTCGAGCGGTGGCGAAGCATCTCGCTCGCCATCAGCAGCGCATCATGCGCGTTGAGGTCTCCTACGTGGGTACAACACGATGTCGGTCCCATGGGTGCCGCTCGTCCACCACGCGCCTGGTCGGCGCGAGCAACAATGGTGGTGAAAACGACGCTGGTGGCCTGGTAGCGACCGCCCAGCATCGCGCTGCCGGGGTGCGGGTCTTGGACGATAGTGGCGAGGTTGGTGAAGGCGGATCCGCCGAAGCCGAAAGGAGCCTGTCGGGCGTAGGCCATTGACGCGATGAGGTGAAGCAGGAGCGAAGCTTGCTGAAGACTCCGACACGCCCCTACCTGGCGCGCCAAATGTCGGATTTCTGGCTCCGCAAAACCCTATGAAGTTCTAACCCAGGGGCATGTGCGAAGATCCCCAACAGCTTCACCCCTCCAAGCTCACAACGCGATGACCCCGCTCGATGGCGAGGAAGAAGATAGCACACGAGAGTTTACCCAGGTTCGGGCCGCTGCGAAGCATAAAACCCTACCCCTGCTTTTGGTGGTTTGCCTCATGAGGAGGTTGGTGGATGAACTAGTACAGTGGTGAGTTGCCTCACGGGTGCGTTCGGGGTGGTGTGTTGTCTCTGCCTTCTACTGAGCAGCCTAGCCTCTATTTATAGCAGCCTGGGTCTTCCTCCCTTATCGCAATGACGGGAAGGGATCCCACAATGGCCAAATTCGAAAGGGGACACGAGGTACATCTTATCCTGACGAAAGGTGGTCTTCACCTGCAAAGTAGCCAGTGGTGATGCCGAGGTGGACTCGGCGATGACGTCCGTCCTGCGGGGCTCGGGGTCTTGGTCTTGTTGCACCGGAGTGGAAACCTTTGGGGGCGCTTTGGGAACTTGCGTGCGCCCCTGTCCCCTTTGCACCAAAGGGGAAACTGTCCCCTCTGGCGTGCTGGCGCCCGCCTGGTCTGGCTGGCGTCACCCTTGACCTCCCGAGGCCGGGCACTGCATAGAGATCTCTGCCGCTCGGGAGGAGGCCTGGGGAGGCCTACCCCCCGCGGGTCTTGGCGCCATTTCCCTCGCGAGCTCGGGGTCTCGCGAGGGCCTTGTGCTGAGTGAGGCCGCGTTGGGCCGTACTTGGTCGTTGAGGTGGGCCACGCCCTGGGCCGCAGGCAGGCAAGTCTGGGTACCCCCGTTCCTAGGACGCCGACAGGCCTGAGCTGAGCCGGTGCGCCCATGCTCGCCAGGTTCAAACCTGACGGGCGGGGCCCGGTTGCCAGAGAGAGAGGAGGAGGCGGGGAGCAGGGGGGAGGATGACAAGCGGGGCCCGCTTGTCATCACCTTCCTCGGGCCACAGGAGGTCGAGGGTGGCTCACCGGTGGCTACGGGTCACGACGGAGCCTGGTGTTGGCGGGGATGGAACCAGCGTGGACCCATCGTTCGGGTGGAGGTGGCCGGGGACACCGGAGAAGCCCTGGTCGCCGGCAACGAGGGGGCCACGACAGAGAGCTTCGGGAGGGGGTTGCCGCCGGTGGTTCCTGGCTGAAATCACACGGGGGAAAGGGGGAAAGTGATCAGGGCAGTGTCATGGCTCCAGATCGAGAGAGAGAAGAGGCGACGGTGCTCACCGTGGCCGGACGGTGGCAGACCCGACGAGGAGGAGTTCTGCTCGATCTCGAGCTCGTACGGCTCAGGGTAGGAGCGGGTGGTCTGGGGTTCGATTAGGTGATAGAGGGGGCGACCAGAGGGAAGAGAGGGGGTGCGAGGCTTGCTTAAATAGCGATCCCGAGGTTCACCGTGGACGGAGTCCACGGCCGTCCGCGGGAACGACTCGGATGGCCACGGGAGGGGGTCCTGGCCTCCGTGCGGTGCTCGTGGGGTTCGTCTATGGAGCGGGAATGAAGAGAGAGAGAGCTGGGGTGGAGCCGGGCGCGTCGCGCGTGTGAGGCCACCAGTTGGCCGAACCGGGCGGCCGCGGCACGCGTGTGGGAGGGCCGTTGCAAGGAAAGAGAGGAGGGGGACAGGGCGTGGCGTGTCGCGGACGTCAAGGCGCATCGACTGCCGCGAGGGGGAGGCTCGAGGTCGTCGGGAGTATGGGCAGAGCGCGGTGTCAAAGGTCGGTCATACTGTAGCGCGCTCCAGAGCGTGTCTTTGGCCGGCATGCCAGAGCTTTTGACGTGCTCTCGCGTGTCCACTTGTGTCCAGGGGTTGCTGGAGGGAGTAAACAACTTGCAAAGGGCCTTGGATGCTCTGGGGTGGCCATGAGTGAGAGAGAGAAGTGAGAGAGGAGATAAAAGATGCTGTCCAGGGAGGGAAATGGGGCTTTTTCCCCATGCCATCATGGACTCTGGCGCCAGAAAACTTACTGGAGGTAGAAGGGGGTCTATTGGTGCTGTGGTAAAATTATGGGGTGAAGGAGAATAGGGTAAGAGGTGAAAACATGGTTTCTACCAATCTGCCAGAAGGTGTTTGATGTGTGTTTGGACAAGATAAGATTTCCCACTTGCATTGAGATTTAACAGGACCGAATGGGAAGTAAAAATATGGTGGATCACCAAGTTTGAGCTCCATTGAAAGAGTTTGCCAATGTAAAGTTGGTGAACCCTAGAATTTAATAGAATCAGGTTTCTATAGATCCGGGCATGCAAATCCATTATCCTTGATGCACCACTTGGTGTAGCATCATTATTTGGGTAATAGAACATGCCCACAAAGTTTGGGGTCAATAGGATATACTCCATAATGTAAAGTTGCTCAAACTTGACTCTGGACAGGAATGGTTTTGGAATATTTTGGTGGAGCAAATCAATTGTTATTGGATTGAAACTTTGTAAGATCATCACATATAGCATGTGTGACTTTCTAATATTTTCCTGGATTTTATTGAGAATATTTCCCATAGAAATATTTCAAAAGCCTGATTTAAGAAGAAAGGGTTTTGGAGGGTTTTGCCCATTATTTTGAACATGAACATGTGGTGAAACTCATATATATGGAAAATATATGTCCACTGAGTTTCCCTAAATTTTCTCAAATATTTTAAAAGCATTAAAATAATTTTTCCCTAAGAAGAACCATTTCTGGCTTTAAGAAAATACCCTTAAATAAAATAGTAAAATAATCCTTAAAATTAATATTTGGCGGTTTTGGAAAGTCCTATATATAGTAGGTTCCAAATAAATTCTTTGGGGAAAAAGGATCCACATAATTCGAGGACTTGTAGTACAAACCTCAATTCAGGGGTTTTTGAAAACCTAATTTGAATAAATCCTTTTTGGCCAAAATAATATTTGATAAAAATAGTTTTGGGTACTACACACATGGCATGATCATTGGGCAAGATGTTTGGATTAGGGAAGGTGAAGGTGGAGAGAAGAAGAACCTATGAGTGCCATGACACAATCAACCAAACAAGCCAGCATCAAACAATTCAAACAAGCACATGCACTCCAAAAGTTTTAAATGGTTCCAAATTTTATAAATCATAGCATAGGAAAGTGATACAACATAGGGTGTGACATATGCAGCCCAAAAACACAAATCGGTATGACCAATTTTTTCTGGCCCGGTGACATCGAGACTCACTTGGCGGACAGCTAAACCTAATTTTTTTTCGTTCTCTAATCTATATTGAAAATATAGTGGATGGAACTTGTTAATTCAGTGGGAAGATGAGTAAATCGACCTATTGCACAAGATTCAGATGGGGAGTGCAAAGGTAATTGAGGCTTTACCCTAACTTGGTGACAGACTCCTACGGTGACGACGGCGGAGGAGATTGCTGTCGACCGCGTGGATCTCCCAAGGTGCAGACGTATGAGAGGTCAGGAGGAAGTCCGAATATGCACGAACAAGCAGCTAATGTTTGCGGGGATGATGATTTGATGACGTGATTTCAAAATTGGTTCCGCCGATATATATATATCCCATAGCTGTCGGTGACACCGGTTCAAAAATATCGGTGCCACCGAGTTTCTTTACTGTCAGAAGACAGGGAAACTCGGTGAGGCCGAGATTATGGAATCGGTGGTACCGAGATATTGGAATTGGTGACACCGAGTTACACAGGGAGGTTTTGGAATTCAGATCTTGTCGAAACGGAACTTCGAGTGCTCCTCACACAGAGGGTCCGAGAAGTGCTTATTCAAATTTTGTGATGAAGCAAGAATAGAATTTGAGACGAGAAAGCATATATAGCTACAGAGGGGTCCTAGGCATTCTTGTACATGCAATTGGCCAAAGAAAAAGTGAAAGCCAAATAACAACAATTGGATGTTCTCGAATGAGTAAATATATGCATACCAACATGCTCACACAATAAGATGTTAAATGAAATCATGGCAAACATGCAAAACCACTCTAGCATCTACCAAGCACTTGGGCGATGACAGAGTCATCTATATATGAGTATATTGACTTAGGAGCCAAGTAAGAATACTTGATCATAGGTCATACTCATCGTTTATGCACAAGTGGGTTACCACTTTTAGATAGAGCATTTTAATGCTGTCACATCTTATGAGATACTTTAACTCAAGTGTTAGAGTATAGCTCCCCCTTGATGTGACATCCCCCCTTAAGAGGGATAAACTAACCTTGCGTTTTGTTGATGAAGACTTCATGTGGGTGATGTAGTGGTGGATGCTCAAAGTTGATGAAGATCATCTTGAGTTGGGAGCAATCCTTGTTGTTTCTTACTCTTCTCACCTACATGGGGTAGTCCCACACAAGGAACCAATACAAGGATATCTATGGACATGGAGTGAAATGCATACATGATAGTGTCCATTGATTCTTTTATTACCTTGTCCCTTGCTTAGCTTTGAGGGAATGTGTGACTCCTTGAACTATTGCATAAAGTTGGAGTTGATTGCAAATAGTCCTTGCCAAAAATGAATGTGAGTGAATTTCATTGGCGGAGTCACCCCTCAAGAACTTCTATAGTTCTTCTTCTTAGGGACCCACATCAAATTGATGGGAATCCTTGGAGTTGAAGTAGCACTAGTTGAAGTAGAACTTGGAGTTGCCTTGGGAACCAACCTAACCAAGCCTAGGGACTCATATTCAAATGTGTCAATGTCATCTTGAAGCTTGCCCTTGCACTTGTGGTCTTGTGGTGGAAGGTCATCATGAGCTCTTGTTCCCTTTGGAACAGTAGGTTCATACTTCTCCCTTTGAGGTACAAACTTCGGCTTGGGGTATTGACCTTCTTCCCATTCAACTCCATTGGCGTTGAAGTAGCCAATGCCTCGGTTCTTACGGTATCCTCCATGCTTGCGTACAATCTCTTCAAATTGCTTACATCCGGCAAGGCTTTTGTAGACACCTTTCTCTATAATCCCTTTCAATAAATCGTTTTCTTGCTCAAGTGTAACTTGGCTAAGAGAATCATTAGTGGAATCAATAGAGCTACTGGAACCAACATCATTTGATTTGGCATTAGCATTGTTGTTACTAGATGAAGAACCTTTCTTGCCTTTATTACTAGTAGATTTAACTTGTGGAACAAATGTAGACAAGAGTAATCGTTTGGCAAGATAAGAAGACCTCTTCTTTTGAAGATCGTCATTGATAGCTTTAAGAAAATCGTGCTCTTGCTCTAAATTTAGCTTCTCGAAGCATAGCTTCTCATGAGTTTGATGCGGTTGAGATGTGTCGGTATTTCCCCAAAGAGGAAGGGATGATGCAACACAGCTACGGTAGGTATTTACCTCAGTGATGAGACCAAGGTTATCGGACCAGTAGGAGAAGCATGCAACACTATGTAAACGGTACCTGCACACAAAGAACAAATACTTGCAACCCGACGCGTAAGAGAGGTTGTCAATCTCTCCACGGTAAAAAGATAGATTAGGTTGTAATAGATTGGATAGATAGATCGAACAAGAACACAAAATAAAAGAGGCAAATAAAAAGTGTAGCAAGGTATTTTTGGGTTTTGGGAATAATAGATCTGAGAGGCGGTGGAGGGGACTCCTGAGGCGGCCACAACCCACCAGGGTGCGCCGGGGGCCTCTGGTGCGCCCAGGTGTCTTGTGGGCCGCCTGGGCCCCCTCTCGGGCACTTCTTTGTCCCACTGGCTTTCTTCTGGTCCATAAAAAAACTCCAAAAAGTTTCATCGTGATTGGACTCCGTTTGGTACTAATATTCTGCAAAGCAAAAAACAGCAACTGACACTTGGCACTATGTCAATAGGTTAGTCCCAAAAAATGATAAAATGTTGCTATAAAATGATTGTAAAACATCCAAGAATGATAATATAACAACATGGAACAATCAAAAATTATAGATACGTTGGAGACGTATCAGCATCCCCAAGCTTAATTCCTACCCGTCCTCGAGTAGGTAAATGATAAAAACAGAATTTTTTGATGTGCAATGCTGCCTAACATGTTCATCACAGATTCTTTTCCTTTGTAGCATGGACATTTGGACTTATAGATGGTTCAAAGCAATAGTCTAGTTTTGGCATGAAGACTTCAATACTCAAGCATACTAACAAGCAACCATGTATTTCAAAATATCAATACTAAAGAAAGTTATCCCTAGCCCATCATGCTCAATCATTGATCCATTCATGAAACACACTCAAATATTAACTACACCCAATGCACAAGTATGATCATAGTGCCCCCTAGTTGGTGCTTTATAAGAGAAGATGGAGACTCAAATTAAAAATTAAAATTGCATAAAGTAAATAGATAGACTCTTCGCAGAGGGAAGTAGGGATTTGTAGAGGTGCCAGAGCTCAAAGCTTAAAATGAGAGAGAAAATATTTTGGGTGGCATGCCTTTCCTGTCAACGAAAACGAGAAAGAATTTCGCAATACTTTCCATGCTAGATACATCATAGGCGGTTCCCAAACACAAAATAAAGTTTATTCCTTTTTCCACCATTCTTTCACAATCTATGGCTAGCTGTATCCACGGGTGCCTTCCATACCAACACTTTCCAAGGAATTTATTATTTGACAATATAAAGTAAATTTCTTTTTCATTTCGGGACTGGGCATTGTAACACCCTGGTGTAAGTGCTACAGTGATGCTTGTAATTAAGCTATAGTGATGGTCAGGATTAAGCTAATCTATTTTGTTAATCCCAATGTGATCACTTTTGGAATCAAATGCAAATTCAATTCCTCTTGCAATTCAAATCCTTTTGAAAGGTGGTTTTAAAAGTTTTACAAACTTCAATTTAAAAATCATGCTTAGGTTGAAATTATTCCCTAAGCTATTCTAAAATTGGAACCAACATTTTATCATGTGGTTTTAAGCCTAAAAACTATTTTAACAGAGCCCAAAACAATTATTTAAATGCCCTTTTGGTTTTTGAAAATACCAAATTAATCCAAAGGCCCCCCAAACTTTTTGTAGCAGTACCGAATATTGCAATGCAATTATTAGGCCAAGTGCCATATTTTACTAAAGTGTTATTGTTGGGGAACGTTGCATGGGAAACAAAAATTTTCCTACGCACACACAAGATCTATCCATGGTGATGAGCATCTACGAGAGGGAGAGTGAATCTACATACCCTTGTAGATCGCTAAGCGGAAGCGTTAAGAAACGCGGTTGATGTAGTCGAACGTCTTCGCGATCCAAATCGCCGAGTGTCCCGCGATCTCATCACGATCCATCTCGCGATCCAATCTCGATCCGTCCCACGATCCCATCACGATCCGTCCCGCGATCAAATCATGAATCGTCTCGCGATCCTGATCACGGTCCTTCCGATCTAGCGCCGAACGGACGGCACCTCCGCGTTCAGCACACGTACAGCTCGATGACGATCTCCGCCTCCTTGATCCAGCAAGAGAGAGAGCGGATAGGTAGAAGAGTTCCCCGGCGGCGCGACGGCGCGGCGGCTATGGTGGTGGAACAATTCCGGCAGGGCTTCGCCTAAGCACCGCTGAAACTAGACTAGAGGAGAAACCGATCTAGATGAAGTAGAGGGAGCACGTGGCAATTAGGGTTATTTTTCTCCTCTAAATCCTCTAGTATATATAGGAGGGAGGGAGGGGAGGAGGCAGCCTCAAACCCTCAAGGGCTGGCCGAAATTTGGAGGTGGAGGAGGTGGACTCCTCCACTTCAATCCTAGTCCAAATAGGACACCTTCCATATTTGGTCTCCCTTCCCTTTTCTTTGGGGTTTTTCCTTTCCCACTTATTCCTAGCCGCATGGGCCTTGTAGGGCTGGTTTGCCCAGCCCACTAAGGGCTGGTGCAACCCCCTTCAGGCCCATGTGGCCTCCCGGCGTGGGTGGCCCCTCCCGATGGCCCTCCGGTACTCCCGGTACACTACCGGAAATACCCGAAACTTTTCCGGTGGCCAAAACGGGACTTCCTATATATCAATCTTTACCTCCGGACCATTCCGGAGCTCCTCGTGATGTCCGGGATCTCATCCGGGACTCCGAACAACCTTCGGTCACCAATCATACATAACTCAATTCTACCGAAACGTCACCGAACCTTAAGTGTGCAGACCCTGCGGGTTCGAGAACTATGTAGACATGACCGAGACACCTCTACGGCCAATAACCAATAGCGGAACCTGGATGCCCATATTGGTTCCTACATATTCTACGAAGATCTATATCGGTCGAACCTCTATGTCAAGGATTCAATTAATCCCGTATGTTGTTCCCTTTGTTCTTCGGTATGTTACTTGCCCGAGATTCGATCGTCGGTATCTCTATACCTAGTTCAATCTCGTTACTGGCAAGTCTCTTTACTCGTTCCGTAATACAAGATCTCGTGGCTAACACTTTAGTCACATTGCTTGCAAGGCTCATTGTGATGTTGTATTACCGAGTGGGCCCTGAGATACCTCTCCGTCACACGGAGTAACAAATCCCAGTCTTGATCCATGCCAACCCAATAAACACCCTCGGAGATACCTGTAGAGCACCTTTATAGTCACCCAGTTACGTTGCGACGTTTGATACACACAAGGTATTCCTCCGGTGTCAGTGAGTTGCATGATCTCATGGTCATAGGAACAGATACTTGACATGCAGAAAACAATAGCAATAAACTGACACGATCATATGCTACGTTTATAGTTTGGGTCTTGTCCATCACATCATTCTCCTAATGATGTGATCCCGTTATCAAATGACATCTCATGTCCATGGCTAGGAAACCTTCACCATCTTTTGATCAACGAGCTAGTTAACTAGAGGCTTACTAGGGACACAGTGTTGTCTATGTACCCACACATGTATTTGAGTTTCCAATCAATACAATTATAGCATGGATAATAAACGATTATCATGAACAAGGAAATATGATAATAACCAATTTATTATTGTCTCTAGCGCATATTTCCAATAGTCTCCCACTTGCACTAGAGTCAATAATCTAGTTCACATCATCATGTGATTTACATTGTTATGAATCTAACACCCAATGAGTTCTGGGGTTCGATCAGATCATGCTTTGCATGTGAGAGAGGTCTTTAGTCAACGGGTCTGCGACATTCAGATCCGTGTGTACTTTGCAAATCTCTATGTCATACTGTAGACACTTCTACCACACTCCACTTGGAGCTATTCCAAATGGCTGCTCCACTATATGTATCCTGACTACTATTTAGAGTCGTCCGGATAGGTGTCAAAGCTTGCATCGACGTAACCCTTTACGACGAACTCTTTATCACCTCCATAATCGAGAAATATTTCCTTAGTCCTCTAGTTACTAAGGATAATCTTGACCGCTGTCCAATGATCCACTCCTGGATCACTCTTGTACCCCTTGACAGAATCATGGCAAGGCACACATCAGGTGCGGTACACAGCATGGCATACTATACAGAGCCTATGGATAAGGCATAGGGGACGACCTTCGTCCTTTATCTTTCTTCTGCCGTGGTCGAGCTTTGAGTCTCACTCAACTCCACACCTTACAAATCAGGCAAGAACTCTTTCTTCGACTGATCCATTTTGAACTCTTTCAAAATCTTGTCAAGGTATGTACTCATTGAAAGTCTTATCAGACGTCTTGATCTATCTCTATAGATCTTGATGCCCAATATTTAAGTAGCTTCATTCTAGGTCTTCCTTTGAAAAACTCTTTTCAAACGACCTTTTATGCTTTCCAGAAATTCTACATCATTTCCGATCAACAATATGTCAACCACATATACTTATCAGAAATTCTATAGTGCTCCCACTCACTTTATTGTAAATACAAGTTTCTCATACACTTTGTATAGACTCAAAAACTTTGATCACCTCATCAAAGCGTATATTCCAACTCCGAGATGCTTGCTCCAGTCCATAGAAGGATCACTGGAGTTTGCATATATTTTAGCATCCTTAGGACTGACAAAACCTTCCGGTTGTATCACATACAACTTTTCCTTACGGATACCGTTAAGGAAACGATGTTTTGACATCCATCTGCCAGATTTCATAATTGAAAAATGCAGCAACTGCTAACATGATTCCAACAGACTTTGAGCATCGCTACGGGTGAGAAAGTCTCATCGTAGTCAACTCCTTGAACTTGTGATAAACCCTTTGCCACAAGTCGAGCTTTATAGACGGTGACATTACCGTCCGCGTCCGTCTTCCTTTTAAAGATCCATTTGTTCTGAATGGCCTTTCGCCCTTCAGGTAATACTTCCAAAGCCCATACTTTGTTTTCTTACATGGATCCCATCTCGGATTTCATGGTCTTAACCATTTCTCGGAATCCGGGCCCAACATCGCTTCTCCACAGCTCGTAGGGTCATCGTAGTCCAACAACATGACCTCTAAGATAGGGTTGCCGTACCACTCAGGAGCAGTACGCGTCCTTGTCGACCTACGAGGTTTGATAGTAACTTGATCCGAAGCTTCATGATCATCATCATTAACTTCCTCTTCAACTAATCATAGGCTCCACAGAAACAACTTTCTGCGCAGCGCTACTCTCTGGTTGAAACAAAGGTTCAACAACCTCATCAAGTTCTATCTTCCTCCCACTCAATCTTTCGAAAGAAACTCTTTCTCGAGAAAGGACCCATTTTAGCAACCAACACTTTGTGCTTGGATCTGAGATAGAAGGTTCACCCAACTGTTACGTTAGGGTATTCTATGAAGATGCATTTGTTCGCTTTGGGTTCGAGCTCATTAGGTGAAAACCCTTTTTCACATAAGCGTCGCAGCCCCAAACATTAAGAAATGACAGCTTAGGTTTCCGCCAAACCAAAATTCATACGGTGTCATCTCAACGGATTTAGATGGTGCCCCTTTTAAAGTGAATGTGGTTGTCTCTAATGCATAACCCTAAAACAATAGTGGTAAATCGATAAGAGACATCATAGTTCGCACCATATCCAATAGAGCATGACTACGACGTTCGGACACACCATCACACTATGGTGTTCCAGGTGGCGTGAGTTGTGAAACAACTTCCACATTGTCTTAAGTTGTATACCAAACTCGTAACTCAGATATTCACCTCCACGATCATATCGTAGACATTTTATCTTCTTGTCTTGATGATCTCAAACTTCACTCTGATTTTGTTTGAACTTTTCAAACGTTTCAGACTTGTGTTTCATTAAGTAAATATACCCATATCTACTCAAATCATCAGTGAAGGTAGGAAAATAACGATATTCACCGCACACTATAATACTCACTGGACCGCATACATCAATATGTATTATTTCCAATAAGTCAATTGCCCGCTCCATCATATCGGAAAACGGGGTTTTAGTCATCTTGCCCATGAGGCATGGTCCGCATGTCTCAACCGATTCGAAATCAAATGAGTCCAAAGATCCATCAGCATGGAGTTTCTTCATGCGTTTTACACCAATATGACATTTAGCGGCAGTGCCACAAGTATGTGGTACTATCATTATTAACTTTGTATCTTTTGGCATCAATATTATGAACATGTGTATCACTACGATCAAGATTCAATAAACCACTCTTATTGGGTGTATGACCATTGAAGGTATTATTCATGTAAACAGAATAACCATTATTTCTTTTTAAATGAATAACCGTATTGCAATAAACATGATCTAATCACGTTCATGCTTAACGCAAACACCAAATAACATTTATTTAGGTTCATCACTAATCCTGAAGGTAGAGAGAGCGTGCGATGGTGATCACATCAACCTTGGAAACACTTCCAACACTCATCGTCACCTCACCCTTAGCTAGCTTCCGTTTATTCCGTAGCTTTAATTTCGAGTTACTAACATTTAGCAACCGAACCGGTATCTAATACCCAGGTGCTACTACGAGTACTAGTAAGGTACACATCGATAACACGTATATCAAATATACTTCTGTCGACGTTGCTAACCTTCTTATCTACCAAGTATCTAGGGTTGTTCCACTTCAGCGACCGTTCTCCTCATAATAGAAGCACTTAGTCTCGGGTTTGGGTTCAACCTTGGGTTTCTTCACTGGAGCAGCAACTGGCTTGCCATCCATGAAGTATCCCTCCTTGCCCTTGCCCTTCTCGAGACTAGAGGTTTCACTAACCATCAACACTTGATGCTTCCTTCTTGATTTCTACCTTCGCGGTGTCAAACATTGCGAACAGCTCAGGGATCATTATTTCCATCTCTGGCCTTTTATAGTTCATCACGAAGCTCTAGTAGCTTAGTGACAGTGACTTGGAGAGCTATATCAATCACTATCTTATCTGGAAGATCAACTCCCACTCGATTCAAGTGATTGTAGCACTCAAACAATTTGAGCACATGCTCAACGATTGAGCTATTCTCCATCATCTTGCAGGCAAAGAATCTTGTTGGAGGTCTCATACCTCTCAACATGGGCACGAGTCTGAGATCCCAATTTCAGCTCTTAAAACATCTCATATGTTCCGTGACGTTCAAAATGTTTTGGAGCCTCAATTCTAAGCCGTAATGCATGACGCACTGAACTATTAAGTAGTCATCGGAACGTGCCTGTCAGATGTTCACAACATCTACAGACGACGCTAGAGGGGGTGGTGCACCGAGCGGTGCATTAAGGACATAAGCCTTCTGTGCAGCAATTTGAGGACAATCCTCAGATCACGGACCCAGTCCGCATTATTGCTACCATCATCTTTCAAATCTATTTCTCTAGGAACATATAAAAAATCAAGGGAGCTACAGCGCGATCTAGTAATCTACAACATAATTTGCAAAGACACTTTGACTATGTTCATGATAATGAGTTTAGTTAATCATATTACTTAAAAAACTCCCACTCAAATTGACATCCCTCCGGTCATTCGAGTGTCACATGATCCAAATTCACCAACTCAAGTCCGATCATCACGTGAGTTGAGGTGGTTTCAATGGTGAACATCTTCATGTTGATCATATCTACTATATGACTCATGTTCGACCTTTCGGTCTCTTGTGTTCCGAGGCCATGTCTGTACATGCTAGGCTCGTCAAGTTTAACCCGAGTGTTCCGCACGTGCAACATGGCTTACACCCATTGTATGCGAACGTAGAGTCTATCACAGCCGATCATCATGGCGTGTCTCGAAACGACGAACTTTTGCAACGGTGCACACTCGGGGAGAACACAATTTATCTTGAAATTTAAGTGAGGGATCACCTTATAATGCTACCGTCGTCCTAAGCAAAATAAGATGCATAAAAGGATTAACATCACATGCAAATCATAAGTGACATGATATGGCCATGAACTCGTGCTTTTGATCTCCATCTCCAAAGCACCGGCATGATCTCCATCGTCACCGGCATGACACCATGATCTCCATCATCTTGATCTCCATCAATGTGTCGCCATGAGGTTGTCGCGCCGACTGTTGCTTCCATGACTATTGCTAATGTTTAGCGATAAAGTAAAGCATTACATAGTGCTTAATGATTGACACGCAGGTCATACAATAATTAAAGACAACTCTATGGCTCCTGCCAGTTGCCGTACTCATCGACATGCAAGTCGTGATATTCTATACAACACATGATCATCTCATACATCACATATATCTCATCATGTAATTGGCCATATCACATCACAACATACCCTGCAAAAACAAGTTAGACGTCCTCTAATTGTTGTTGCATGTTTTACGTGGCTGCTACGGGTATCTAGCAAGAACGATTCTTACCTACGCAAAAACCACAACGGTGATATAAAAGTTGCTATTTCACCTTCTACAAGGACCGCCTCTGTCGAATCCGATTCAACTAAAGTGGGAGAGACAGACACCCGCCAGCCATCTTATGCAACAAAGTTACATGTCAGTCGATGGAACCGGTCTCTCGTACGTGGACGAGTAAGGTTGGTCCGAGCCGATTCATCCCACAATACCGCTGAATCAAGAAAAGACTAAGGAGGGAAGCAATCTGAATATCAACACCCACAAACTCCTTTGTGTTCTACTCGAGATCTCATCTACGCATAGACCTAGCTCTGATACCACTGTTGGGGAACGTTGCATGGGAAACAAAAATTTTCCTACGCACACACAAGATCTATCCATGGTGATGAGCATCTACGAGAGGGAGAGTGAATCTGCATACCCTTGTAGATCGCTAAGCGGAAGCGTTAAGAAACGCGGTTGATGTAGTCGAACGTCTTCGTGATCCAAATCGCCGAGTGTCCCGCGATCTCATCACGATCCATCTCGCGATCCAATCTCGATCCGTCCCACGATCCCATCACGATCCGTCCCGCGATCAAATCATGAATCGTCTCGCGATCCTGATCACGGTCCTTCCGATCTAGCGCCGAACGGACGGCACCTCCGCGTTCAGCACACGTACAGCTCGATGACGATCTCCGCCTCCTTGATCCAGCAAGAGAGAGAGCGGAGAGGTAGAAGAGTTCCCCGGCGGCGCGACGGCGCGGCGGCTATGGTGGTGGAACAATTCCGGCAGGGCTTTGCCTAAGCACCGCTGAAACTAGACTAGAGGAGAAACCGATCTAGATGAAGTAGAGGGAGCACGTGGCAATTAGGGTTATTTTTCTCCTCTAAATCCTCTAGTATATATAGGAGGGAGGGAGGGGAGGAGGCAGCCTCAAACCCACAAGGGCTGGCTGAAATTTGGAGGTGGAGGAGGTGGACTCCTCCACTTCAATCCTAGTCCAAATAGGACACCTTCCATATTTGGTCTCCCTTCCCTTTTCTTTGGGGTTTTTCCTTTCCCACTTATTCCTAGCCGCATGGGCCTTGTAGGGCTGGTTTGCCCAGCCCACTAAGGGCTGGTGCAACCCCCTTCAGGCCCATGTGGCCTCCCGGCGTGGGTGGCCCCTCCCGATGGCCCTCCGGTACTCCCGGTACACTACCGGAAATACCCGAAACTTTTCCGGTGGCCAAAACGGGACTTCCTATATATCAATCTTTACCTCCGGACCATTCCGGAGCTCCTCGTGATGTCCGGGATCTCATCCGGGACTCCGAACAACCTTCGGTCACCAATCATACATAACTCAATTCTACCGAAACGTCACCGAACCTTAAGTGTGCAGACCCTGCGGGTTCAAGAACTATGTAGACATGACCGAGACACCTCTACGGCCAATAACCAATAGCGGAACCTGGATGCCCATATTGGTTCCTACATATTCTACGAAGATCTATATCGGTCGAACCTCTATGTCAAGGATTCAATTAATCCCGTATGTTGTTCCCTTTGTTCTTCGATATGTTACTTGCCCGAGATTCGATCGTCGGTATCTCTATACCTAGTTCAATCTCATTACCGGTAAGTCTCTTTACTCGTTCCGTAATACAAGATCTCGTGGCTAACACTTTAGTCACATTGCTTGCAAGGCTCATTGTGATGTTGTATTACCGAGTGGGCCCTGATATACCTCTCCGTCACACGGAGTAACAAATCCCAGTCTTGATCCATGCCAACCCAACAGACACCCTCGGAGATACCTGTAGAGCACCTTTATAGTCACCCTGTTACGTTGCGACGTTTGATACACACAAGGTATTCCTCCGGTGTCAGTGAGTTTCATGATCTCATGGTCATAGGAACAGATACTTGACATGCAGAAAACAATAGCAATAAACTGACACGATCATATGCTACGTTTATAGTTTGGGTCTTGTCCATCACATCATTCTCCTAATGATGTGATCCCGTTATCAAATGACATCTCATGTCCATGGCTAGGAAACCTTCACCATCTTTTGATCAACGAGCTAGTTAACTAGAGGCTTACTAGGGACACAGTGTTGTCTATGTACCCACACATGTATTTGAGTTTCCAATCAATACAATTATAGCATGGATAATAAACGATTATCATGAACAAGGAAATATGATAATAACCAATTTATTATTGTCTCTAGGGCATATTTCCAACAGTTATAGCCCCAAAATAAATAAATAAAAGAAAGTTTTAAAACACAAAGCAAAAATAAAATTAAAAAAAAGGGAAAAGGGCAATTTCCCCTGGTCACTTAGGCCTGCCGGCCCAATGACCAGGCCCAGCCCATCTTCCCCCCCGTCGTCTTCCCCACTGCTCACGGGGGGAGACATGGGCAGGCCGATGCCCGCCAGCGGCCGCGGCCGACGCGCTGGCGGCCATCCAGCGGCCCCTCGCCGCCTACAAGGCGCCCCCGCGGCGTCCCGAACCCTACCCGCCACCCATTCGCCCCCCCTGCCAGATCCCCTCCTCCTCGCCTGATCCCGAGCGCCGCCGTCACAATGGCTCCGGCGTAGCCGCGGCCACCGTGCCCCATTCGCCTCGCCTCCTTGCCCAGAAGCTCCGCCGTCGACCGGCGTGTCCACCCAGACCGCAAGCCCGAGCCCGGAGCCCCTGCATCGCCGTCCCCGCGCCTTCTTCCTCCTCCGGCCGCCGCTGTTCGCCGCGACCATTCCGGCTTCCCCAGGCCTCCCCCGAGCCCGCTGAGCTCGCCTATAGGACCGCTGTGAGGCCCCGGTCCTTCTCCCTCCTTCCCCTCATTGGAACGTAGCCTGTAGCCCCCGTTTCGACATGAGCCGAAGCTCGCCGCCGCTTGCGATCATCACCGGCGAGCCCCCGGTGATCTTTTGGTCCCGCGCTCGCCGCCTTTCGCTTCCCCGCATCACATAGGCCATGGTAGGATCGTTAGGTCGCCCGCTAGCACGCCGTAGCGCCATCCCCGTCGGAGCCCGAATCACGCCGCCGCCTCTACTCGCCGCCGGCGCCGTTCTGGCCCGCCCCAGCTCCTCTTGCTCACTGGAATGGATGCGCGCGAGCCCCCGTGTCTGAACGCAAGTCTCAGCGCGCCAAACGAGACCCTGTGGGCGATTTCCGAGCAGGGCCGGCGCCCCTCCGCCACGGATTTGGTCGTCGGAGGTTGCTCCGGCGCCGCCGCCGACGTGGCCAGGCTGGGGCCACCCCCAGGTTCACTGACCTGTGGCCCCGGGGCCCCTCTTGACCAGTTGACCGTGGTCAACTGGCTGACTGGGCAGCACCCAGTCACTGCCAGTGGGCCACACCCCCCCTCTGAGCCTATGACATATTGGCCCAGCCCCATTAGAGTTAATTAAGTTGGTTTAATTAATCCAGTTAATTAAATTAAGCTAATGAGACACTGACAGATGGGGTCCACCCATCTAATTAACCTATTTAGTTTAATTTAAATCCTGTTTGGCCCACTGTGTATGACATGTGGGGCCTAGCTGTCAGGTTTGACCTCAGACAGCTGGTTTGACTACTGACGTCAGCCTGACCTCATGCTGATGTCATAATAGTATTTTTGGAATTAAATTAAATCTGTTTAATTTCAGAATATTAATAAAACTTTAAAAATTAATATTAAATAATCCGTAACTCGGATGAAAATATTTTATATATGAAAGTTGTTCAGAAAAATCCCACGAATCCGAATACGCTGTCCGTTAGTCTGTCGCATGCTCCTATCATAACGAACGTGGAACTTTTCCATCGTTTTTGTCTGTCTGGTAGTAGCCCGAGACCCGGAAAATATCGTCAGATATTCTTCCGACCCGCCTGCGACGTGTAATACTGCGTTAGTGCATGCCTAGCTCTGCATATTGCCATGTCATGCATCGTGATGCATTTGTCTGCTTTATATTTATTGTTTCTTCCCCCCTCTTCTTACCGGTAGACCCCGAGACTGACGCTGCTGCCGGGTACGACTACGCCGTTGACGATCAGGCCTTTGCAGCAGAGCAGCAAGGCAAGCAACCCCCTCCCCCCCCTTGAGCATTTCGATATCGCCCAATTCCTTCCCTCTCATTCTTGCATTAGATTTTGCTACTGTATTAGTTAGCTCCTATTCTAATGCATAGCCGGTTTTTGATAAACTGCTACTATACCTGCTGTTATATCGACTGCTTAGTATAGGTTGATCAATGAATCCCCTATGACCCCCTTAGTCCCAGTTGCCCCTGCTTCTTCATCGACGACTCGACGACTCGAAGACTCGGTCAACCGACCGACCAGCCATGCCCGTCACTTTCACCGCACACCCCTTAGTTGTACGAATCTGCAGAGCTACTATCGAGTACCGAGGGTGACACCTCGTGAAGTACTCATGATGCTAACTCTGTAGTGCAGCTAGTCGGTCGTGGTTATCGAGGGTGATTCCTCCTTCACCACTCCCGACGATGACTCTGTCGTGCAACCCCTCAAGCGTAGACCATCGAGGGTGAATCCTCTCTGGTCACCTTGACGGTTACATTGAGTAGGATCCATCGAGGGTGATTCCTCAGTTTTCCCCTTGGTGTTATAGACACACGGTTACATTTACTTTACTGTTGATACATGATGAGGTCAGGATGACCGGAGGGTGTTGGTGTAATACGACGGGGCGTGGCCGGGCATTCTTGGCCCTTGCCACAAGACCTCGAGACAGGGTGACGGGACCACATATCGTGTATCGCGCTCGTCACCGCAATTAATAAAATGCTAATGGTTTGGGTATTTGATCTGAGTTGGTCATTTGACCTTTTCGCACTAACCTTCACGTGGGAGAAGTTATGGGTACTCGGCGTCGTTGTATCAGCCGAAGCTCTTCGGACGTCAGCAATGGAGTGGCGCGCGCCCGGGTGGCCTGCGTAAAGCACCGTCTTGTATTAAGAGGTGCCAGGACTGACACCGGCCGCCCTCGCACCGTGCAGGAGTGCAAAGGGTGAGTGGGCCCATGACCCCTGCACGCTTAGGATTTAGACCGGCGGGCTGGCCTCTCTGTTGAGCCTAGGTAGGGCGACGACGTGTTGATCTTCGAGGCCGGGCATGACCCAGAAAAGTGTGTCCGGCCAAAGGTGATCAAGCGTGATGGAAAACGTGGTGCACCCCTGCAGGGATGAAATTAACTATTCGAATAGCCGTGACCACAGTAACAGGACGACTTGGAGTTGTATCCCGAGCTAATATAACTAAAAGTGATGACTTGAAATAAAATGTTGGCCCCGAGGTTGCTTTCTCGCGGGAGTCGAGGAAGAATCTCTGGGCATGGATACTTAATAAAATTTGCTACAATAATATTGCTACATATGAGTTACCAATCTACACTCTTCTAATGCTGCAAGATGTTGAAGATGCTAGTCTTCGATAGGACTAGGCCTTCCCGCTCTCATTCTTGCTTTCTGCAGTCAGTGCAGATATACCCCCCCACCCCATTCCCTTGATAATGATGCATACTTAGCATAGTTCTGATGTCAGTCTTGCGAGTACTTTGGATGAGTACTCACAACTGCTTTGCCTTCTCTTTTCCCCCGATACGATTACCACGTTCAGACGATGGAGCCCAGGAGAAGGAGTACGCCAGAGTTGACTACTACACCACCGCCGGAGCCTACTACTACGTGGAGACTGCCCCCGACCAGTAGTAGGATAGGAGGTTCCCAGGCAGGAGGCATCGCCTCGTTCGATCCGTTGTTATGTTTGTGCTAGCCTTCTTAAGGCAAAACTTGTTTAACTTATGTCTGTACTCAGATATTATTTTCTTCCGCTGACTAGTGCTTGTCGAGCTTTGTATTCGAGCCCTCGAGGCCCCTGGCTTGTAATATGAAGCTGTATGACTTTAATTTGTGTCTAGTGTTGTGTTGTGATATCGATCAGTGAGTCCCTAATCTTGGTCATACGCATTGCGTGTATGATTAGCGTACGGTCGAAATTGGGGGCGTCACAGGTTGGTATCGGAGCCGACTGCCTATAGGTAGCCCCCTTTCCAACTCCTTGGCCGAAGTTGAGTCTAGTACTTAAAAAACGTTTACTTACATTGTTGTGTGGCTTACGGGCCCACATCTCAATCGGGTGGTATTAGGATCTTTTATTCCTCGTCTATACTCTGGGTTCTGATCTCTCACCTCTTTCGGGTTAAAGATTTTGCTAACTCTAACATTAGGCTCTCGTGATCACATCCACCGGAGATCTGTCTCGTCGACAATTGTTTCCTTTGAAGTTATGATGCACACACTGTCATTTGACATCTTTAAATCTTCTTGTTACAGATGCGTCCCGCTAGGCAGGTCGTTCGTCTGACTTTGGCTCACGATACGGCTGGGTTCCCGGCCATTCTGGTCAACCTCTTGCTCAGGCTGGGATATCGCTGGTACCCCGAGTACACTGTTTACGAGGACTACCGCGAGTTCAACCAGGAATAGTATGAAGCTGAGATGGTTATCTGGGATCAACGGGACCTCTCCATCACTGAGCTGCACACCTTCCGTGGCATTGGAGTGACCGTTGAGATGGTAGTACAGGATGCTGCCTATGCTGCTATTGTTCGTCTTCGTGCAGCGAACCCCTGTTTGGAGGAGACGGCATTCAGATACATCCCGTATGTTCCTGCTGGAGTTGATACTGCAGCCGACGCTGAGGTCTTGACCCCTTTCGCATGGCAGGTCCTACACTGCTGTCTGCACCCCCTACGTGAGTCGTCGTTACGACCCACAGGTTCTGGTTCAGTACACTGAGGCACTGGATCGCACTGTGAGGGCCTCTTAATGTCGGGGGGATTACCCCCAGGTAGGCTCAAGGAGGCGACTCAACATTTCAAAACATCGGGGCGGCCCACGCCCCCTGGTCTGGCTACCCGGTCCGGCTGGCTACCCGGTCCGGCTGGCTACCCGGTCCGGCTGGCTCCCCGGTCTGGCCGGCTACCCGGTTGGCCGGCTCCAAAGTTGGCCGGCTCCTAAGTTGGCCGGCTCCTAGGCTGGTCGGCTCCCCGGTTGGCCGGCTCTCCGGTTGGCCGGCTCCCCGGTCGGCCGGCTGCTCCAGCTGGCTCCCCGTCCAGCTCCCCGGCTGGCTCCCCGTCCGGCTCCTCCGGTTGGCCAGCTCCATGGTTCGCCGGCTCCCCGGTTGGCCGGCACCCCGGTTGGCCGGCTGCTCCAGTTGGCTCCCCGTCCGGCTCCTCCAGCTGGCCGGCTACGAGAAGTCAGCCACAATGTCCCGTCGGACACGATGTGAGGACACTGTAGCCTGCGTCATGCGTCACTTCACTGCGCTCCAATAGTGGTGCATTGTAGCCTGCATCATGCGTCACCTCGCGTGTCATCTCCAATAGTGGTGTACTATTGCCTGCATCACTTGTCATCTCCAATAGTGTTTAGTTGGCCATGTGGGCCACCCCTTGTCCCCTGGGCCTCCCTTTATAAGAGGCACCAGGGGAGCCTCTCATGGCATCCATTCACACACACGTGAGAGCCCCCTGGAGCTCACACTCTCACTCTCTCATTCCTCTCATGCCCACACATGCACATATGAGGCAAGAAGCCTCATGGCTCTCCTCCCCAAAACAGCTCTAGGAGCAACTCTGTACTGCAATACACCTCATATACGGACATGCAGGAGTAGGGGTATTATCTCTCCGGAGAGCCCCGAACCTGGGTAAACCACCGTGTGTTGTTGCTCTATACCGTCCCAGATCTCCACTGCAGCCTTGCTCTCACCTCTTAAGCCATCCCATGGCATCTGCCGTCCTGGTGCACCCCCCGTGAGAAAACGACGACACTTAACGTCGAGCTGTACGCCACCCATGCTCATCTTGTTCGAGATGCTAAAGCCCGACTATATGCCATGAATGCTTTAAACGAGTCACCTCTGGCGGGGATAGAAAACATTCCAGTTGTACGGGACTTCCAGGATGTCTTTCCAGAAGAACTCCCAGGGATTCCCCCTGCTAGAGCTGTCGAGTTTGTCATCGACTTGGTACCCGGTACCACGCCTATAGCCAAGCGTCCTTATAAGATGCCTCCTCCTGAGCTCCTTGAGCTTAAGCAAGAAATCGACACGTCCAAGTTCCTCTGCTTGGGGAGCGCCTTCTCTCTTTGTCAAGAAGAAGGATGGTACGAATCGTTTGGTCCAAGACTACCGTCCCACCAACCAGGCTACAATTCAGAACAAATATCCACTTCCTCGGATCAATGATTTACATGATCAACTTGCTGGTTCCTCAATATTCTCTAAACTTGACTTGAGGTTGGGTTACCATCAGATCCGTGTTCGTGAAGAAGATATCCCTAAGACTGCTTTTGTTACTCGCTATGGTTCATACGAATATACCATCATGTCTTTCGGGCTAACAAATGCTCCATCAACCTTCTCTCGGTTGATGAATTATATCTTCATGGACTACCTCGATAAATTCGTCGTGGTTTATCTGGATGATATTCTGGTATTCTCCAAGAACAAAGAAGAGCATGCTGAACATCTTCGTCTTGTACTGGAAAAGCTTCGAGAGCATCAGCTATATGCCAAGTATTCCAAGTGTGAGTTATGGTTGGACGAAGTGACCTACCTTGGTCATGTGATCTCCAAGGATGGTATTGCCGTCAATCCAGAACGAGTTCAGGCTATTCTTGACTGGACTCCCCTGAAGAATGTCAAGCAAGTCAGAAGTTTTCTCGGACTCGCCAGCTATTGCCATCGTTTTGTCGAGAACTTCTCCAAGATTGCCAAGCCATTGACCAATCTGCTTCACAAGGGTGTTAAGTTTGAGTGGACAGACAAATGTCAGGAAAGTTTTCAATCACTTAAGGACAAGCTGACATCCGCTCCAGTGCTTGCTCCTCCGGATTCTCAGAAGGACTTCATCATTTATTGCGACGCATCCCGTCAAGGATTAGGCTGTGTCCTAATGCAAGAACGCAGAGTGATTGCGTACGCTTCGCGACAGTTGCGTCCGCAAGAAGAGAATTATCCAGTGCATGACCTTGAACTTGCCGCGGTGATCTATGCCTTGTTGTTATGGTGACATTACCTTATTGGTAATCGTTGCGAGATATATACTAACCATCAAAGCCTGAAGTACCTGTTTACTCAGCCAGACCTAAATCTCCGTCAGAGACGATGGATGGAAGTAGTGTCGGACTATGACTTCGGTATATCTTATACCCCTGGCAAGGCTAATGTTATGGCAGATGCTTTGAGTCGAAAGGCTTATTGCAATAATCTTATGGTTCAAAGGGCTACCCCCCGCCTCCATGAAGAGCTCCGCAAGTTGAATCTTCACATTGTTCCACAAGGTTCCCTTAATAACCTTGTCATGGAACCGACTCTTCTGAGGACTATTAAGTCCGCCCAAGACAAGGATGCTTATATCCTTATGATGAAAGAGGATATTAATTTAGAGAAATTCAGGGAATTCTCGCTTGGTGAAGATGGAGCTTTGTACTTCAAGGGTCGCCTTGTGGTCCCCTGTTTTGAACTTACGACGGAGAAGGTGATGAAAGAAGCTCACGACACCCCTCTCTCTATTCATCCGGGCAGTACTAAGATGTACCTAGACATCCATCAAAATTACTGGTGGTCTGGTATGAAGCAAGACATTGCTCGCTATATTGAAGAATGTGACGTTTGTCGCCGGGTCAAAGCTGAACATCAGAAACCTGCTGGACTTCTGCAACCACTCCCTATTCCTGAATGGAAATGGGACAAGATTCAAATGGACTTCGTCACGGGTTTTCCAAAGTCGCAGAAGGGCAATGATGCTATCTTTGTCGTCATCGACCAATTCTCAAAGGTCGCACACTTTTTGCCAGTCAAGGAGACTATTACTGCTAGTCAATTAGCAGCCTTGTATACCTCAAGAATTGTTTCACTCCATGGCATTCCAAAGGAAATCAGTTCAGGCCGTGGCAGTATTTTCACCTCCAAGTTCTGGGAAAGTTTCCAAGAAGCAATGGGAACTCATATTACCTGGAGCAATGCGTATCACCCTCAGTCGCAAGGTCAAGTTGAACGAGTTAATCAAGTCCTTGAAGACATGCTACGGGCTTGGGTTATCTCTTTTGGCAAGAAGTGGGAGGAATCTCTTCCTTATGCTGAATTTTCATATAACAACAGCTATCAAGCCAGCTTGAAGATGGCCCCCTTTGAAGTGTTATATGGACGTAAATGCCGAACCCCTCTAAACTGGTCAGAAACTGGGGAACGTGCACTCATTGGTCCGGACATTATCCAACAAGCTGAAGAGCAAGTCCGCATTGTTCGGGATAATCTCAAAGCGGCCCAGTCCCGTCAGAAGAGCAATTATGACAAGAAGCACTGGGGTTCAACTTATCAACCCGGTGATAAGGCTTACCTACGTGTCACTCCCTTGAGGGGCACTCATCGGTTCGGAGTCAAGGGCAAGCTAGCTCCTCGCTATGTTGGTCCCTTCCGCGTTATTGAAAGACGTGGGTATGTGGCTTATAAATTGGAGCTGCCACCAAAATTCTCCCATATCCATGATGTCTTCCATGTGTCGCAACTTCGTCGTTGCTTCAAGGACCCGCATCGTGAGGTGGATCCCGAATTGATTGAAGTGCAGGATGATCTCACTTACAAAGAGCATCTGATCCGCGTTCTTGATGAAACCGAACGTCGGACCCGTCAGAAGGTTACCAAGTTCTTCAAAGTGCAGTGGTCAAATCATTCTGAAGATGAAGCCACTTGGGAACGCAAGGATAACCTTCGGGCAGAATATCCCGATCTTCTTCCTTCTACCTCTTAATTCTCGGGACGAGAATTTCTTTTAGAAGGGGAGAGTTGTAACACCCTGGTGTCAGTGCTACAGTGATGTTTGTAATTAAGCTACAGTGATGGTCAGGATTAAGCTAATCCATTTTGTTAATCCCAATGTGATCACTTTTGGAATCAAATGCAAATTCAATTCCTCTTGCAATTCAAATCCTTTTGAAAGGTGGTTTTAAAACTTTTACAAACTTCAATTTAAAAATCATGCTTAGGTTGAAATTATTCCCTAAGCTATTCTAAAATTGGAACCAACATTTTATCATGTGGTTTTGAGCCTAAAAACCATTTTAACAGAGCCCAAAACAATTATTTAAATGCCCTTTTGGTTTTTGAAAATACCAAATTAATCCAAAGGCCCCCCAAACTTTTTGTAGCAGTACCTAATATTGCAATGCAATTATTAGGCCAAGTGCCATATTTTACTAAAGTGTTATAGCCCCAAAATAAATAAATAAAAGAAAGTTTTAAAACAGAAAGAAAAAATAAAATAAAAAAGGGGAAAAGGGCAATTTGCCCTGGTCACTTAGGCCTGCCGGCCCAGTGACCAGGCCCACCCCATGTCCCCCCCCCCCCCCCCCCCCCCGTCGTCTTCCCCACTGCTCATGGGGGAGACGTGGGCAGGCCGATGCCCGCCAGTGGCCGCGGCCGATGCGCTGGCGGCCATCCAGCGGCCCCTCGTCACCTACAAGGCGCCACCGCGGCGTCCCGAACCGTAGCCGCCACCCATTCGCCCCCCTACCAGATCCCCTCCTCCTCGCCCGATCCTGAGCGCCGCCGTCGCCATGGCTCCGTCATAGCCGCGGCCACCGTGCCCCATTCGCCTTGCCTCCTCGTCCAGAAGCTCCGCCGTCGAACGGCGCATCCACCCCGACCACAAGCCCGAGCCCGGAGCCCCTGCATCGCCGTCCCCGCGCCTTCTTCTGCCTCGGGCCGCCGCCGTTCGCCGCGACGATTCCGGCTTCCCCAGGCCTTCCCCGAGCCCGCTGAGCTCGCCTACAGTACCGCTGTGAGGCCCCGGTCCTTCTCCCTCCTTCCCCTCATTGGAACGTGGCCTGTAACCCCCGTTTCGACATGAGCCGAAGCTCGCCGCCGCTTGCGATCGTCACCGGCAAGCCCCCGGTGATCTTTTGGTCCCGCGCTTGCCGCCTTTCGCTTCCCCGCGTTGCGTAGGCCATGGTAGGCTCGTTAGGTCGCCCGCTAGCACGCCGTAGCGCCATCCCCGTCGGAGCCCGAATCACGCCGCCACCTCTACTCGCCGCCGGCGCCGTTCCGGATCGCCCCAGCTCCTCCTGCTCGCTGGAATGGATGCGCGCGAGCCCCCGCGTCCGAACGCAAGTCTCCACGCACGAAACGAGCCCCTGTGGGCGATTTCCAAGCAGGGCCGGCGCCCCTCCTTCGCGAATTTGGTCACCGGAGCTTGCTCCGGCGCCGCCTCCGTCGTGGCCAGGCTGGGGGCACCCCCAGGGTCGCTGACCTGTGGCCCCGGGGCCCCTGTTGACCAGTTGACCGTGGTCAACTGGCTGACTAGGCAGCGCCCAGTCACTGCCAGTGGGCCACACCCCCGCTCTGAGCCTATGACATGTGGGCCCAGCCCCATTAGAGTTAATTAATTTGGTTTAATTAATCCAGTTAATTAAATTAAGCTAATGAGACACTGACAGATGGGGCCCACCCATCTAATTAACCTATTTAGTTTAATTTAAATCCTGTTTAGTCCACTGTGTATGACATGTGGGGCCCAGCTGTCAGGTTTGACCTGAGACAGCTCGGTTGACTGCTGACGTCAGCCTGACCTCATGCTGATGTCATAATAGTATTTTTGGAATTAAATTAAATCTGTTTAATTTCAGAATATTAATAAAACTTTAAAAATTAATATTTAATAATCCGTAACTCGGATGAAAATAATCTATATATCAAAGTTGTTCAGAAAAATCCCACGAATCCGAATACGCTGTCCGTTAGTCTGTCGCATGCTCCAATCATAACGAACGTGGAACTTTTCCATCGTTTTCGTTTGTCCGGTAGTAGCCCGAGACCAGGAAAATATCGTCAGATATTCTTCCGACCCGCCTGCGACCTGTAATTCTGCGTTAGTGCATGCCTAGCTCTGCATATTGCCATGTCATGCATCGTGATGCATTTGTCTGCTTTATATTTATTGTTTCATCCCCCTCTTCTTACCGGTAGACCCCGAGACTGACGCTGCTGCCGGGTACGACTACGCCGTTGACGATCAGGCCTTTGCAGCAGAGCAGCAAGGCAAGCAACCCCCCCCCCTTGAGCATTTAGATATCGCCCAATTCCTTCCCTCTCATTCTTGCATTAGATTTTGCTACTGTATTAGTTAGCTCCTATTCTGATGCATAGCCTATTTTTGATAAACTGCTACTATACCTGCTGTTATATCAACTGCTTAGTATAGGTTGATCAATGAATCCCCTATGACCCCTTAGTGCTAGTTGCCCCTGCTTCTTCATCGACGACTCGAAGACTCGAAGACTCGGTCAACCGACCTTCCAGCCGTGCCAGTCACTTTCACCGCACACCCCTTAGTTGTACGACTCTGCAGAGCTACTATCGAGTACCGAGGGTGACACCTCGTGAAGTACTCATGATGCTAACTCTGTAGTGCAGCTAGTCGGTCGTGGTTATCGAGGGTGATTCCTCCTTCACCACTCCCGACGACGACTCTGTCGTGCAACCCCTCAAGCGTAGACCATCGAGGGTGAATCCTCTCTGGTCACCTTGATGGTTACATTGAGTGGGATCCATTGAGGGTGATTCCTCGGTTTTCCCCTTGGTGTTATAGACACACGGTTACATTTACTTTACCGTTGATACATGATGAGGTCAGGATGACCGGAGGGTGTTGGTGTAATACGACAGGGCGTGGCCGGGCATTCTTGGCCCTTGCCGCCAGACCTCGAGACGGGGCGACGGGACCACATATGGTGTATCGCGCTCGTCACCGCAATTAATTCAATGATAATGGTTTGGGTATTTGATCTGAGTTGGTCATTTGACCTTTTCGCACTAACCTTCATATGGGAGAAGTTATGGGTACTCGGCGTCGTTGTATCAGCCAAAGCTCTTCGGACGTCAACAATGGAGTGGCGCGCGCCCGGGTGGCCCGCGTAAAGCATCGTCTTGTATTAAGAGGTGCCAGGACTGACACCAGCCACCCTCGCACCGTGCAGGAGTGCAAAGGGTGAGTGGGCCCATGACCCCGGCGCGCTTAGGATTTAGACCGGCGGGCTGGCCTCTCTGTTGAGCCTAGGTAGGGCGACGACGTGTTGATCTTCGAGGCCGGGCATGACCCAGAAAAGTGTGTCCGGCCAAAGGTGATCAAGCGTGATGGAAAACGTGGGGTACCCCTGCAGGGATGAAATTAACTATTCGAATAGCCGTGTCCACGGTAACAGGACGACTTGGAGTTGTATCCCGAGCTAATATAACTAAAAGTGATGACTTGAAATAAAATGTTGGCCCCGAGGTTGCTTTCTCGCGGGAGTCGAGGAAGAATCTCTGGGCGTGGATACTTAATAAAATTTGCTACAATAATATTCCTACATATGAGTTACCAATCTACACTCTTCTAATGCTGCAAGATGTTGAAGATACTAGTCTTCGATAGGACTAGGCCTTCCCGCTCTCATTCTTTCTTTCTGCAGTCAGTCAGATATAACCCCCCCACCCCCATTCCCTTGATAATGATGCATACTTAGCATAGTTCTGATGTCAGTCTTGTGAGTACTTTGGATGAGTACTCACCGCTGCTTTGCCTTCTCTTTTCCCCCGATACGATTACCGCGTTCAGACGATGGAGCCCAGGAGATGGAGTACGCCGGAGTTGACTACTACACCACCGCCGGAGCCTAATACTACGTGGAGGCTGCCCCCGACCAGCAGTAGGATAGAAGGCTCCCATGCAGGAGGCCTCGTCTCGTTCGATCCGTTGTTATGTTTGTGCTAGCCTTCTTTAGGCAAAACTTGTTTAACTTATGTCTGTACTCAGATATTATTTTCTTCCGTTGACTCGTTCTTGTCGAGCTTTGTATTCGAGCCCTCGAGGCCCCTGGCTTGTAATATGAAGTTGTATGACTTTAATTTGTGTCTAGTGTTGTGTTGTGATATCGATCAGTGAATCCCTAATCTTGGTCGTACGCATTGCGTGTATGATTAGCATACGGTCGAAATTGGGGGCGTCACAGGCATCCCTATTACCGCCGTACTCTCGTGCAATGACAAGTGAATAAACACTCATCTTGAGAATAACACATCTAGCATGGAAAAATATTGGACACCGCTACCATTTCATGAGTAGTACGAGCACACAAAAAGGAAATTCATTTTGAAAATTAGAGATGGCACATACAAATTTGCTTAGAATGGCAAGGAAATACCGCATATAGGTAGGTATGATGGAATCATATGGCAAAACTGGGTTTAAGGATTTTAGATGCACAAGTAGTATTTGTACTTAGTACAAGTGGAGGCTAGCAAATAGATTGAGAAGCAACCAACCAAGAAACAAAAATTCACACAAATGGGCATTGAGCATAACTAACACCGAATAATGCACCATAAGTAGGATGTAATTTCATTGCATAAGTATTGACTTTCGTACTTGCATAGGGAATCACAAACCTTAACACCAATATTCTTACTGAAGCATAATTACTCGCCAACATGACTCACATATTACTATCATCATGTCTCAAAACTATTACAAGGAATCAAGTTTAATTTGTCCAATGATCTTCATGAAAGTTTTTATTATATCCCTCTTGAATATCTATCACTTTGGGACTAGTTTCATATATTACCATTGCTTTTGACAAGCCCAAATAAATTTAAGTGAAGAACATGAGCATAAAACTTTCATCTCTCAAAATAGTATAAGTGAAGCATGAGAGAATTTCTTCAAAATTTACTAACTCTCAAATTAATCTAAGAGAAGCATGAGAGTATTTCTTCAAAAAAAAATAAAGCACACCGTGCTCGAAAAGATATAAGTGAAGCACTAGAGCAATTTCATAGCTCAAAAAGTTTAAGTGAAGCATATAGAGCAATTCTAACAAATCATAGCATAATTTTGGCTCTTTCAAATGGGTGTGTCCAGCAAGGATACTAGTGACAAACTAAAAATAAAATCAAGCAAAGACTCAAATAATACAAGACGCTCCAAGCAAAACTCATGATATGTGACGAATAAAAATATAGCTCCAAGTAAAATACCGATGGTCGTTAGAAGAAAGAGGGGATGCCAATCGGGGCATACCCAAGCTTAGTTGCTTGTTTCTCTTTGGACATTATCTTGGGGTGCCATGGGCATCCACAAGCTTAGGCTCTTTTCACTCCTTATTCCTTCATCCATCGTGATCTTACCCAAAACTTGAAAACTTCAATCACACAAAACTCAACAAAACCTTCGTGAGATCCGTTAGTATAATAAAGCAAATCACCACTCTAAGTACTGTTGCAAACCCATTCATATTTTATCATTGAATTATACCTACTGTATTATAACTTTACCATGGCTTATACCCTTCAATACAAACCATAGATTCATCAAAACAAGCACACAATGCAACGAAAACAGAATCTGTCAAGAAGAGAACAGTCTGTAGTAATCTGTACTCTAACCATACTTCTGGAACTCTAAAAATTCTGAAACACTAGGACAACGTAAATAATTTTTATAGAAATACCGTGTAAAAAATTCAGATCATTATCATGCTCCAGTAAAAAATGAAAATTCATGTACTAGAGTCAATGTTTTTGTTTCAGATTCAGCATTGTTTCTACTCATCTTATGAATCATCCTAAAGGCTTTACTTGGCACAAACACTAAATAAAACATAAAAACACAATCACAATAGTAGCATAATTGTGTCAACACTCAAGAACAGGAAGAAAAGGGTGAAAGTAAATTTATTCATTGGGCTGCCTCCCAACAAGCGCTATCGTTTTATGCCCCTGGCTTGGCATAATGCATAGATTCAAGTATTGTCATCTTTAGTTTTCATAGAGATATTTTTATAAAGAGGTTTTGCAAATATAACTTGAAACACATTATCCATAGAAATCTCAACATTATCAAGTTGTCCATCTACGTACCCTCTTTGATTTCCAGCCACAATCCAAGAGTATTATCGATTAACATCATTGAAAAATTGTTGGATCATATCTAAAACGGGAATTTCCTTTTTAAGGTTCTCATCAAAAATTTGATTATTTCCAAGTAGATGTCTCAACATGTAGTCACTATTGTAAAGGATCTCCACTATAACCGGTTTTTCATGGCTCATACCAAAAAAATCAAAAATCTCCCTAGCTTCTCGTACTATGTGATCAAATTCATTCTTAAGAACAAGGGTGGCTAACTTTTTAGCTTTGGGATCCTTTATAACGGGTAGCTCATAAAACAATCTTTGCAAGGTAGGATGGGTACGAATAAACCTATTTTCAAGTTTCAGAACTAGCGCTGAAATAGCTTCCGCATAAGTTTTAGTTCTTTTAAGTATAGGAGCATCATCAAGAGTCAAATTTCCAACACAATTGAAAAATTCTTGGATAGTTTCTTTTCCTAGAACGTTCCCTTGCCCCAAAACAAAAGTTTTAGCATTTAGAGTACCACAATTTCCAATATTAGGAGTCCTGCCATCATCTATTTCTGCCATACCAAAATCACTCATGATGACAAGGAAACAAGAGATCTAACGAGAAAAAGGCAAACGAAAAAGAGGGCGAATAAAACCGCAAATTTGTGAAGTGGGGGAGAGGAAAATGAGAGGCAAATGGCAAATTTTGTGAAGTGGGGGAGAGGAAAACAAGAGGCAAATGACAAATTTTGTGAAGTGGGGGAGAGGAAAACGAGAGGCAAATGGCAAATAATGTAATTGCAAGGAGATGAGATTGTGATTAGGAACCTTATAGATGTTGATGATGTCTCCCCGGCAATGGCACCAAAAATTCCTTTTGATGCGGCTGAGATGCCTCGGTATTTCCCCAAAGAGGAAGGGATGATGTAGCACAGCTACGGTACGTATTTCCCTCAGTGATGAGACCAAGGTTATCGAACCAGTAGGAGAACCACGCAACACTATGTAAACGGTACCTGCACACAAAGAACAAATACTTGCAACCCGACGCGTAAGAGAGGTTGTCAATCTCTTCACGGTAAAAAGATAGATTAGGTTGTAATAGATTGGATAGATAGATCGAACAAGAACACAAAATAAAAGAGGCAAATAAAAAGTGCAGCAAGGTATTTTGGGGTTTTTGGAATAATAGATCTGAGAGGCGGTGCAGGGGACTCCTGAGGCATCCACAACCCACCAGGGCGCGCCGGGGGCCTCTGGCGCGCCCAGGTGTCTTGTGGGCCGCCTGGGCCCCCTCTCGGACACTTCTTTGCCCACTCCCTTTCTTTTGGTCCATAAAAAAGTTTCATCGCGATTGGACTCCGTTTGGTACTGATATTCTGCGAAGTAAAAAACAAGCAAAAACAACAACTGGCACTTAGCACTCTGTCAATAGGTTAGTCCCAAAAAATGATATAAAGTTGCTATAAAATGATTGTAAAACATCCAAGAATGATAATATAACAGCATGGAAAAATAAAAAATTATAGATACGTTGGAGACGTATTAGAGTTCTCAAGAGCTCTCTCTGATCTTCTAGATTAGATTCATGAGCTAACTTAAGAGCGTTTGGTTCCTTAGTTAGGCGCTCAATCTCCTTCTTATCATCATCATACGACTTATCTTGATTAACATGAATATCATCAAGTTCGTTTTAACTAATATTACTAGTTTTATCAAAGAGCAAGTCATCATCTCCTAATAGATCATCCTCATCACTATTGAAGTCAAAGTATTCAAGGTGTGATACCTTGGGGCCTTTAGCCATGAAGCAACTTCCACTTCCTTCATTTGGTGAATCAAATATGTCATAGGAGTTGGATGTTACGAGTGCAAGTCTGGCAACACCTTCATCTTGACTATAGTCGGAGTCGAAGTGGTAGCTTCTCTCGGAGTGGTTGTCGGAATCGGAGCCGGAAACCCATTCACCAACATGAGCTTGATGTCTTCTTCTTATGTAGCTCTTGGTGTAATTGTCCTTCTTCTCCGAGTCTGTGCTTCTCTGGGAGGGTCTTCGTTCATAGTGATCTTCTCTACTCCTTCTCTCTCTTAGGGTGATTCATCTCTTGAGCATCGTCTTCTAGGTGACTCTTCTCTTCTCTTATCGGGATTCGTATACTCATTGGAGTAGTGTTCGGGCCTTCCACAATTGTGACAATTCCGGTCACGACTAGAGGAACGCTTCTCATCATATCTTGAATTGGAGCTTCTCTCTTTGCCTCTACTCTTGTAGAACTTGTTGAATTTCTTGACCATGAGGCTTATCTCTTCATTGGTAACAAGGTTGTCACTTGTAGTAGCGGGAGTGTCACTTGTAGCTTTGTATCCACCGCTTGACTTGGTGTGAAGCTCTTCTTTGTCCTTGAGTGACATCTCATGAGCAACAATCCTTCCAATGACTTTCGTGGGCTTGAGATCTTTGTAATTGTGCATCATTTGGATCAATGTGCACACGGTGTCATACTTTCCATCCAAGGCTCTAAGGATCTTCTTGATGATGAATTTGTCGGTCATTTCTTCGCTTCCTCAGCAATCTCATTGGTGATGAGAGCAAGCCTAGAGTACATTTCCACGACCCCTTCACCAGCCTTCATCTTGAACTTGTCAAGTTGACTTTGTAGCACATCCAACTTTGATTCCCTAACAGATTCGGTACCTTGGTGCATATCAACCAAAGTATCCCAAATCTGTTTTGCATTCTCAATATGGCTTATCTTGTTGAATTCTTCGGGGCATAGGTAGTTGAATAGAATGTCACATGCTTGACCATTGTATTGCAACATCTTCAATTCTTCCGCGGTCGCTTCATGATCCGGTTCCCTTCCATCGCCAAAGAACTCACCTTGCAAGCCAACATGAACAACAGCCCAAACAACGGGGTTATGACCAAGAATATGCATTTTCATTTTATGCTTCCAACTAGCAAAGTTTGTACGATCAAAATATGGACCTCTACGGTGATAATTTCCCTCACTATAGATGCCATACTCTCCTAGGTTGTGAGACCAATGCAATGGAGACCAAAGCTTTGATACCACTTGTAGGATCCAAAGTATGTCTAGAGGGGGGGTGATTAGACTACTTGACGAAATTAAAATCCTAGCCTTTTCCCAATTTTAGTGTTGGCAGATTTTAGCAATTGTAGCAAGTCAAGCACACCCTACACATGCATGTCTAAGAGTATAGTAGTGGAAAATAAAGACAAACACATGCAAGTAAAGGTGGGGAGAAGAAGATCAAACGCAATTGGAGACACGAAGATTTTTCCCATGGTTCCGATAGGTGGTGCTATAGTACATCCACGTTTATGGAGACTTCAACCCATGGAGGGTAACGACTGCGCGAGTCCACGCAGGGCTCCACCCATGAAGGGTCCACGGAGAAGCAACATTGTCTATTCCATGATGGCCTACGTCCATGGAGGACTAGCCTTACTCGGGGTAGATCTTCATGAAGTAGGCGATCTTCTTGCCCTTACAAACTTCTTGGTTCAACTCCACAACACGAAGTAGGAGGCTCCCATGTGACACCTAACCAATCTAGGAGGTACCACCCTCCAAAAGGTAATATATGTGGTAACTATGATGTACTCCTTGCTCTTGTGCTTCAAATGATAGACTCCTCAACACTCAATCTCTCTCTCTCATAGATTTGGCTTGGGTAGTAGAGATTGATTGGGTGGAAAGCAACTTTGGAGGCTAAAAATCAAGATTCATATGGTTGGAGTGGAATATCTTGATCTCAACACATGAGTAGGTGGTTGTCTCTCAGAAAAATGGATGGGACAAGTGTAAGTGTGTTCTGAGTGCTTCTCTTGCGAGTGAGAGGTGGTGGAGGGGTATATATAGGCATCTCCAAAAATCGAATCGTTACAACATTATTGCCCAACTCGGTGAAACCGGAGGAAAAACTCGGTCGTACCGACTAGTGCAAAATGTGGCAACTTTAGGCTTTTCGGTGAAACCGATATATAAATCTCGGTGGTACCAATATGTGTCACCTAGGCAGTTTCCACTTCTCGGTGGCACCGATTTCCAAAAATCGGAAATTCCAATTCTTGAAAATGAGATACCAGTAAGGTGGTCACTGTTTTCGGTGGGGCTGAAACTGAAAACTTGGTAGTACCGAGATGGGTGTTTGGCTTAGGATCTGTCTAGGGTTTGGACTCGGTGTGACCGAATGTGAATTGTTGGTCTCACCGATTTTGGGTGTTTTGTTTTGGACAGAGTGTTTGTGGGGAAAAGTGGTGAGTGCTTTTGGTGGCTAACACTTGAGCATTTTGAGCAATTCATTCACCAACATTACCTCACCCCCTTTTAGTAGTATTGACATTCCTATGGACTCAAAGTGATTTCTCACAAAAGTAAAATGTAGAGTCTTCAAGCTTGTAGTCTTGCCAATCCTATTCCTTGCATTTGGGGTTTCCTCACAATCCTTTAGCCAATCCATTCATTGAACTTTCCTGAAATATACTTGGTGGAAACATTAGTCCAATGAAATATATGTTGTTATTAATTACCAAAACCACCTAGGGAGAAGTTGTGCTTTCAACACTCATCACCTCCCTCCTGTGTTTGAGAGTAGTGGCAAAGCTCCTCCAAGATGGAAGTAACCTGGCAATAATGCCCCCCGCCACAAACTTGTCAGGCAGAATGACTCCAAAACCAGCGAGTTCCCCCACCAAAAGATGGATCTCATGGGCTTGTGTCACAAACAAATTATTATCGACCATCTTAAAATCATGATACAGCTCATTAACATATAGTTCAAGCCCAGCATCCGAGTCTCCATATTTCCTGTCTAGCACTTCCCAAACAAGGGCGGGACTAGCAAAGTTCATATAAATGTCACAAAGCTGATCGGTCATGAGGGAGAGCAGGCAACCCATGGTCGTGTCAGAGGACACCTCAAAGTCATGCTGTTGATCCTGCGTGAGTGGCCTTTGAAACGTGGGCGAAATCACCCACCACAAGTTCATGCTCATAAGCCATATTTTAAAGTACTCACCCCTAAACCTCTCTGGTTTCATCACATCACCTGGTCCATCCATTGCATAGTAATAAAGTTTCTTAACTGTTGGAAATATGGCAGGTACTACAATTAATGTAATTCCAAATTCATGTGCTACTAATGACAAGAAAGATCTAACAGATTTACACATGCGATCACATAGATGAAATCTAACAAGGCATATGAAAATGACATGGACACTAATCCCACAACTAGATCACATAAAGTATGAACTGTCACAAAAACGATTTCTTCCAGTGGGGTTGATGAGGACAAGATTGCAGTGCAGACGGACGATGTTGATGAAGAGTTGATGAAGTTTGTGGTTGACGTAGTCGAGGAAGTCGAAGCAGTCGTGCGGATGCACTGCCCAGAAACTTTATCGCCTGGCTACCCGTGCAGGTCGCCGATGTCGAGGAAAGTCTGGGGACTACTGCTTGCCTCGCCCCACTACACGGCAGGGAGAGGATCGACAAAGGTCGAATGCGGCGGCTCAGGGGAGAACAATTTTAGGGTTGTGCGTATATGTCCTTTAACAAGAGGGACGTCTCCCTCTTATAGCCCCGGATCGATAACCCCCACGTAGCACGATCCGCCTATATCCTAGGATACGCCCCCTAGGATATCTCCATCATGAACAAACCGCTAACCACACGTAAACCTATGAGTTTATCCTTGGTTCGTGCGTGAGACAGACGCGGGTGGATAAGAGTAAAGACTGCGCGGTCAAAACAAACAAAAAAAGGATGCATCTTATTACGCCACGGTCGCGCTCGCCTCGTCAAAGTCCAGACTCACAAGTCACATGTAATTAAACGCGAATAAATACAAACTGCAAGCGAACCATAAACCAGGTTCCTATTTATCCTGGGAGCTGAACATTCTTAAGCGACAACGAATTCCCTGAAGTAAGCCTCATGTCAACTCTACCTGTCCCACGAACAGCTGCCCTTGTCCCGTTCCCCATCACGACAGTGGAACTGCTCCAAGCCTGATAAGAAGAAAACAAGTTGTAATCAGCAAAAACATGCACATTAGCTCCAGTATATCCACCAATCAATGGATTGACATGCAAGAATGACACTAGGAACATACCCAGAGCCTCCACCTGCCTCGGTAACGGGGACATTCGCGGATGGCTGACCACCTTCCTTCCTGCCTTTACGCATGCAACACTTCCTGGCTGTGTGCCCAGGCTCACCACACACGAAGCAGTTGAAGTCACCCTTTTCTTTATTCTTCTTATTAAAACTGGTTGTTTGTTTTTCCTTCCCTTTGTTCTTGCAATTCACCACGACATTGGCATTGGGAATCGGCTGGGGAGGAACCTTTTCCTGCATCCTTTGCTCTGGCCTTTTCCTCAACATGAAGAGTGGTGATGAGATTTTTGACAGCCATCACCTCTCTTTTGTGTTTGAGAGTAGTGGTGATGAGATTTTTGGCCTAATTTATGGTTCGCTGCTACACTCAACGTATCTTTCTCTAGTCATCCTGATCAAGAGAACCATGAAAGGCTCCCTTATATGTAGGTCAAACTCTTGCTCCCTTAGCGATGTGGGACTAAACTCCCACATGGCTGTCCACCCCCTTGACTTCTCTCCATTTCTGAAATTATTTGGGCCCAATCTTTGGATAAGGCCCATCAATTTCAACATTCCCCACCAAGAAGTCAAGGTCTGCAATTTGTTCTCAACTAGCTTTTATATACCAGTTTTAAAGTATAGACTCCTCTCGAGTTGAACTATACCTAGCACTCCATGATCCACTCATCTCACAACTAGGCAATGGACAATGCCTTGAATTGTAGTCTTGCATACACGAGATTCACTTGAAGGCATCACTGATACTAGGCCGCCTTGATCCACGCCTAACGTTGGGAGCGTTGTGATTGTGCTCCCTAGTCCTTTCATGAGCCCATTAGAGATGACCCATATCTCATGTACTGTGATTGTCGGGGCAAGGATGCTCGCGATCACCTATGGGACCAGAGGCCCCTTGTGGTTCGGCAAGGGGGGTCACATTGCACGAAGAGCGGAGAGCATGAGATGGCGCGACGATCAGGACACAGGCATTTTACCTAGGTTCGGGCCATTGCTAAGCGTAAAACCCTACTCCTGCTTTTGGTGGATTGATCAGAGGAACACGACGAACACGCAACGCTTAACCCCGGCAAGAGCTGCTGTCGGGGTGGGCTACTACGCGAGTACAAGTGTCCAAAGGTCTGAATCTTGAGCTAGGTTGCCTTGGGCCTCCTTTTATAGTGCAAGGGGTTACCACAATGGCAAAACAGTCATTATCTATCGATTAGATAGCTTAGCAGAGCTATCATACCTAACTCTGGCATTTAGGACAAAATACCATGATTACTAGTCTAGGTGGCGCTCGGGGGTGCATCCCCGGCAAGCTCTTGCCACCGCTTGGCTAGCCGTTGCTTATGGTCTTGACACGCTGCAGGGCGGGTGTCAGCTGGGCGTAACTTGCCTTCCGGCGCGCCGCCACGTGCTTAGCGAGAGCTGTTTAGCCGCTTGAGGGCTCAACACCGCATCGACAAGTGACTGGCGTAGCGATGCGGTGGAGCGGTGGCTGGTTAGCTCGTGCTTGCCGGGAGACGGCTTGTCGGGTCTTCCGGAGATGTCCGCGCTTCGGTCCCTGGCAAGCACCGGGGGCATGGCTGGCGCGTTCTGGGCCCCTCCTGGGCCGTTGTGCTGGTGTTGCCGGCGCTTGCTTAGCCTTCTGCAGGTTGTTGCTGCCGGATGCTGGATCTTGAAGGCTTGCTTGGAGATATGGTAGCCTTCCCAACGGGTTTTGCTCGTGGGGGGCGGAGGCTGTCTATTCATGCACAAGTCAGGGGGAATGAACACCCCTGTTTGTATACCCCGACAGAAGCCCCCGGCCCTGAGCCATACGTGTCGCTTGGCACATTGGGTTAGGTCCCAAACAGTGCACGGACACGCGTCGGAGGGATTCTGTCCTCCCACCCCACGTCCACTCTGCGCAATTATCACGGGTCGTGGGGTCGTGGAATGGTAGCCGTTGGAGAATAAAAAGAACTGCCGGTAATAAAACGGCAGTTTTCTGAAAATATTGCGAAGAGCCAGTCCCCGTGCGGGTCCGCCTAAATAAAAAGGACAACGCACAGGGGCGCTACTCATTCACATCCTTTTCTCCATCCTTCATCTTCCTCCTCAAGCCAAAGAACTGCTCCCACCACCACTCTTGGTTTACCGAGCGCTGCCAGATCATCCGCCGCCCTCGAAGGCTTCAAGGATGGGGCGGAAAACGGCTACCAACAAGGGGAAGCAGGCAGCCGCATCCACGGACCTGGTGGCTGAGGAGAGGAAGAAGAAAGCGGAAGAGCTCGAGAGGCGGCGACAGGGAGATGTGGTTATCTCTCTGTCAAGCCTGGATGGCAACACCATGATAAAGAGGTATGCCTATATGTGGGGGAGGGCGACGAAGGGGCACGGAGCAACCCAGGTTTTGCCGGACAACCCCAAGGAGAAGAAGCCCTCAGATTCGTACCACTTCTTTTGTGCGTACTTTTACTACGGCCTTGTTCCTCCCTTCTCTGATTTCTTCTGCGCCATGATGGCGGCATATGGATTCCACCTTCTGGATTTTATGCCCAATGCAATGTCGTGCATGGCAATTTTTGCCCATTTGTGCGAGAACTTTATTGGAATTGCCCCCAATTGTCGGTGCACTAGAACAGGGGTACCCAGTGCCCCTAACTTATGCACAGGCGGTAGAAGCAAAAACCCGGCGAATGATCAAGACCAGACTCCAACAAGCTCAACGCGACAGCCCAAGCCTAGCCTGCAACGCGCCAAGCACGTCCCCGACGCTTGCCGGGGACCAAGACATGCACACCGCTCCAGAAGACCCGGCAAGCCACTCCCCGGCAGGCGCGAGCCAGCCAGCCACCGCTCCACCGCATCGCTATGCCTGTCACTTATCGATGCGGTGTCGAGCCCTCAGGCGGCTAATCAGCTCTTGCTAAGCACGTGGCGACACATCGGAACGCAAGTTACGCTCGGTTGACACCCGCCCTGCAGCGTGTCAATACCATAAGCAACGATCGGCCAAGCGGTGGCAAGAGCTTGCCGGGGATGCACCCCCGAGCGGCACCTAGGCAGGTAATCATGGTATTTTGTCCTAAATGCCAGAGTTAGGTATGATAGCTCTGCTTAGCTATCTAATCAATAGATAATGACTGTTTTGCCATTGTGGTAACCCCTTGCACTATAAAAGGAGGCCCAAGGCAACCTAGCTCAAGGTTGGCAATTCGAACCCCCGAACACTTGTACTCGCATAACAGCTCTTTCCCCGACAGCAGTCCTTGCTGGGGTTAGGTGCTGAGCGTTCTTCGTGTTCCTCCGATCAATCCACCAAAAGCAGGAGTAGGGTTTTACGCTTAGCAGCGGCCCGAACCTGGGTAAAATGCCCGTGTCCTAATTGTCACGCCGTCTCATGCTCTCTGCTCTTCGTGCAACGTGATCCCCCTTGCCGAACCACAAGGGACCTCTGGCCCCATAGGTGATCGTGAGCATCCGTTCCCCGACATCTTTGGCGCGCCAGGTAGGGGGCATGCATCATTTGCGCGAACCCGAGTTCGTGAACGGCGAATCGATCTCCACCATCATCTTCTTCAAAAATGGCTCCCAAGAAAAATCCGGTGCGGCCACGCATCCCTCCACTTCGAAGGCTCCCTCACACGCGGCCGCCAGCGCCGTAGGCGCCGCGGCAGCTGTGGGCGAGGCGGCCATCGTGGATGACGCGGTCGGTGCAGGCGGCGCCCCCGTCCAGTCCTTCGCGGCCGAAGATGGAATAGGAGGCGCCAGAGAGGAGCAACTGCAACAACAACATGGCGAGCTCGGCCCCAACGCCGCGGGCGAGGGAAACAACCATTCATCACCTCCCCGCCGCGCGGATGGCCGAGGCCGCCTCAGCGGCGCCCGGTCCGGTGCGAGCCGTGACCCTCCGGCCGCACCCGTCGCTAGCGAGATTGTTGGGCATACACCTCGTGCGGAGCGAGACAGGGCGCCTAGCGGAGCCGCAGCCCCACAGGATTGGCCCACTGCCCACCAAAAAGCTCCGGCGAGTGGCACACGGCATCAAGGACGTGGTGCCACTTCTCTTGGCCCTACCAAGAGTCGAGTGACGTCGCTGTCCGCCTCTTTCGCCATGCCGAGCACCACAGAGGAAGCCATGGCGCGAGTCCAGATGCTGCTCAACTTCATGCCAACGGCTGATAAGAGGGATGAATGGAGAGCCACCATTCAGAGTTTGATCTCTTTCATTGAAGCCAACAAGACCCAGCATGCAAAGCCGTCACGGCATACGCGAACAGCAGCGGCGGCCTGGGGCGGCGAGCGCGTCGAAGGGGCCACCCCAACGGCCCAGAGGCACCCACAGCAAGCTTCGCATGCTGATGAGCACGACGAGGAGTCCATAGTCTCGTCTGTCCCGCGCGACCGCCAGGATCAACGGCGTGTCCTTGAAGACCGGTGGAAAGAAGGCTCACGCATCACCATCGAGCGACGCCGGGAAGCGCACCGTCAGTCCGACAAGCGCAACGGTCCAGACGTCGGCGACCCCGCGCCCAGTGCTGGCGGGTACCTTCCTTACGAGGTTGGTTGCCCTGCCTTCACTAGCGAGCTGCGACGGGTTCACTGGCCATCGACCTGAGCTTTCAAGCCTGAGCTACCGGAGAAATACGACGGGAAGCTAAACCCGGAAGAGTTCCTGGGCATATACACAATAGCTGTCCAAGCCATAGGCGGAAGTGATGAAAAGGTGCTCGCCAACTACTTTCCTTTGGCACTTAAGCCAAACGTGAGATCATGGCTGATGCACCTGCCAGAGAATTCCATTTCATCATGGGCTGATCTGTGCAACGAGTTCGTGGGCGCCTTCATCGGCGGTCATCAAGAACCAGGCCAGCCCAGCGATCTTCAAGTCCTCCCGCAAAAGGAGGGAGAAACCTTGAGAAAGTATATCCAGAGATTCAGCCGAGTGCACCGCAACATCCCAGAGATCCATCCCGCAGCGGTGATTGCCGCGTTCCACTCGAACGTGCGCAACAGGAGGATGTGAGCCAAGATGAATGTCAAGCTCCCCAAGACTGTTAATGAGCTTTACACCTTGGCGGATAAGTGTGCTCGAGCTAAAGAAGAAGGCGACTCCCCAGGGAAGAGGCGGGCGTCGAAGTGGACTCTGATGATGACGACGACACCCCCGACCCGAAGGGAAGGAGCAGGAAGCGCAACAAGAAGCATAAGGGAAAAGCAGTATTGGCTGTCGAGAGCTCCGGAGACCTTAGTGTGGGCAAGAAGGCGAAAGCCGAAACCCCCGGCAAGGGAGCTGCCGCGTGCGCTGATTGCCGGGAGGCTGCTGCCGCTGAGAAGACCGGAAAGTCTGACGGGTCGTACTGTAAAATTCACCGCACCAAGGTCCATGATCTCCAAGAATGCCGACAGGTCGAACAACTTGTTGAGAAACAGAGGGCCGAGTAGGAGAAGCGTGACAAAGAAAAAGGCCAAGACGGCGCTGCCGGGAAAGGCTATGGCGGCAAAGGAGGTCACCGCGGCAAAACCCCGCAGCAAAAGGAAAACCCCGCAAAAGGCCGAGAGAAGAAGGAAACAGATGATATGAGTGAAGATCAGGATGATGATGAGGATTCCAGCGACAAAGAGTTTCAGAAGGCAACCTAAAACATGTGCGTTGATGGGGGTGCATCCTTGCATTCCTCTCACCGCCAGCTCAAGCAGTGGGCACGCGAAGTCAATGCTGAGGAACCGACTGCAGAATCTAGGAAGCCACTCAGATGGTCCCGCACGCCTATCATCATTGACAAAGAGGATCATCCTGACCGTACCACTATGGTCGGATGTTTGCCATTGTTGGTTTCCCCGACAATCTGCAACCTCAATGTGTCTAAGATGTTAGTTGACGGCGGGCCCAGATTGAACTTGACCTCCCCTAGAGTGGCTGAGAAACTGCAGATCCTTGATGAAGATCTCGAAGATATGGGTACATTCCATGCAATCAACCCCGGCAGAAGCCGACCCAAGGGAAAGATCACCCTGCCGGTGACATTTGGCGGGGAGTTGAACTTCCGGACAGAGAGGATAGTGTTCGATGTCGCCGAAATCCCGCTGCCTTACAACGGAATCCTCGGTCGCCCAGCTCTGGCAAAGTTCATGGCAGCATCCCACTATGCCTACAACACCTTGAAGATGCCAGGGCCCATTGGGGTCATTTCCATCCCATCCGACAAGAAGAACGTAGTTATCTGCGTAGACCAGATGTATCACGACGCGGTAGCAGTTGAAGCCACAGAAGTCCCAGCTCCTGCCAAGAGCACAGAGAAAATGAAGAAGTCTAACAAGAACACCGGCAAGGACTCTAGGAAGCGCGCCTCTTCAGAGTGCGCTGCACCCGACGATGACCTGCCGGAGAGTTCCGCTAGCAAGAAGGCCAGGGTCGCCTATCCTGAGACGAAGTAAGTCCCGGCAAGGGAGGATGGCACTGGTAGTACCTTCACCATCAGTGCTACCATTACTGACAAATAGGAAAGCGCGCTTGTTACCTTCCCGTGGGAGAATGTCGATGTGTTTGCCTGGCAACCATCTGACATCCCTGGTGTTCCCAGGGAGGTAATTGAGCACCACCTTGCTGTCTGTCCCCATGCCCGACCCGTCAAGCAAAAGGTTAGGAAACAGGCCTTGGAGCGGCAGCAGTTCATTGTCGAGGAAATCAAGAAGCTTGAAGCAGCTGGTTTGGTCAGAGGGGTGTTGCATCCAACTTGGCTGGCAAACCCGGTGGTGGTACGAAAGGCAAATGGGAAATGGAGGCTTTGCATAGACTTCACTTACTTGAACAAGGCTTGCCCGAAGGACCCTTTCCCCTTGCCGCGCATAGATCAAATTGTTGATTCCACCTCCGGATGTGACTTGCTCTCCTTTTTGGATGCCTACTCCGACTACCACCAGATATTTATGACCAAGGAAGACGAGGAGAAGACCGCATTCATTACTCCCTGTGAAACGTACTTCTTTGTGCGTATGCCCTTCGGGTTAAAGAGTGCTGGTTCGACCTTCGCCAGGGCTGTTCAAATTGGTTTCGGACCTCAACTGCACAGAAATGTGGAAGCCTACATGGATGACATCGTGGTCAAGACCAAGGATGAAGCCACTCTCATACAAGATCTGGAGGAAACTTTCGCAAACTTTCGCAAGATCAACCTGAAGCTCAACCCTGAAAAGTGTGTGTTCGATGTCCCATCCGGCAAGCTGCTTGGGTTCTTCGTATCTCAGCGAGGGATAGAGGCCAATCCCGACAAGATCAAGGCGATTCAACAGATACAGGCACCCAAGACCATTAAGGATATCAGATGCCTAACCGGATGTGTTGTCGCGTTGAGTAGGTTCATCTCCAAGTCTGCTGAGCGCGCCTTGCTGTTCTTCAAAATCTTGAAGAAGGCTGGCCCGATGAAGTGGACCCCGGAGGCAGATGCAGCGTGGCAAGACCTGAAGAAATACCTATCCTATGCTCCCACCTTGGTCGCTCGTAAACCGCAAGAGCCGTTGCTGCTATGATTGGCAGCAACGAATCAAGTGGTTAGTGCAGCGCTGGTGGCGCGGCGGGGAGTGGATGGAGATTTAGTAGCCACTGCAGATGCTGCCGGGAGCGATAAATAAACATCCGCGGCAGGACTCGACACAGATCAAGGGAGATCTCAGCAAATGATTGACAGCGGATCCAAAGAAGTGGCAAAGAAGAAAATGGTGCAGCGGCCCGTGTACTTTGTCAGTTCCCTGCTATAGGCGGCTAGATCAAGGTACTCTAGAGTACAAAAGCTGATCTTCGGCCTCATCATGGCCTCGAGGAAGCTGCGCCACTACTTCCAAGCCCATGAGATAACGGTTGTCACCCGTTTCCCGTTGCAACGCATACTGAGAAACCCCGAAGCCACTGGCAGGATAGTTGAGTGGGCATTGGAATTGTCAAGTTTCGGGTTAAAGTATGAGAGCACTTCCACCATTCAAAGCAGGGTGTTGGCGGAGTTTATGGCAGAATGGACACCCACTCCAGATGATGTAGCTCCGAAGACAATCCTCCCCGGCAAAGAAACACCCAAGGATTGGATCATGTACTTTGACGGTGCTTTCTCACTCCAGGGCGCTGGAGCAGGTGTGCTCCTCATCGCCCCTACCGGAGAGCACCTCAAGTACGTCGTCCAGATGTACTTTCCCTGGGAGGAAGCCACCAACAATACCGCTGAGTACGAGGGGCTCCTTGCCGGACTCAGAATCGCGGCCGAGTTGGGAATAAAGAGGCTGATCGTCCGAGGAGATTCTCAGCTTGTGATAAAGCAAGTCAAGAAGGATTGCCAGAGCCCACTGATGGAGGCATATGTAGAAGAAGTGAGAAAATTGGAGGAGTGTCCTCGTTTTCTCACGACAGATGCCATGGGGTGGCTTATCGAGAGTGGTTGGGGCCGAAGGACGCCGGTGGGCTCCGGTAACGGGATTGGGGACAAGCGGTGAAAGACACGCGATGTACCCAGGTTCGGGGCCATCCGTGGGAGGTAACACCCCTAGTCCTACTTATCTAGTTGATGGGTGATGGGTGTGACAATGGTGCTCCTTGAGCTGTTGGCTAGAGGAAGAAGAAGGAGTAGCCGGCTCTTCTTGCCTCGCTACGTGGGGATAAGAGTGTGAGATGGGGAGAATGCCTCCCCGGTGCATGGGGGCCTCGGGGGGGTTTATAGGCCAACCCCCCAGCTTACAATATACATAAGGTACTAAAGGGGGGACCCGGGTGGCAGCCTCTTTGGCCGGCCAGTGGTCCCACCGGCTGGGCCGTCTCGTCGCCCATAGGGCCCGCCGGCTGCGCGGTCCCGTCACTGACTGGGGCCCGCCAGCCGGTCGCCGCTATTGGCCCGCGCCTACCTGCCACGGCACGGGCCGCCCCGCGCGGCATCGTCTTGCGCCTGCCGACCGAAGTCAGCGGTACGTCCGGCCGTGCTGTAGCCGCGCCGGGGCAGGTAATGGAGTGGACGGCGGCATGGCTGCACTGTTGCCCCGCCGGGTCTCGATCGGTCATGGTCAGCGGTACAACCGCCCGGACTGTAGCCACGCGTGCCCGCGTGTCAGCGGTCGCTGTAGCCATGCCGGAGCCCGTCGTGGGGGTCGCGTCCTATCGATGTACTTAGTCGCAGTAGGAGGGGACAAGCGCCTGCCCGTCAAGAGGTCAGCGGGAGGGCCGGCCACGGAGCGGCCGGCTGCAGGCTGGCCGGGGGCCGGGCGGCCGGCTCCTGACCATCCAACCGTGGGCCAGCTGGCAGTGGGCCTGCCGGCCGCTCGCCAGCCGGCCTTGGACCAACCGGCTGTATTGTTTTCAAAAAAGGCCCGAACTCCCTCTTCTTGGTATACCCAAGGGTCATAACCCCGTCAGTAGTCCCCGAAGCCGGCGGGAGCCCGCGTTCTTCTGACGAGGGGGAGCCGTCGGCTTCATCCGGCGGCACCGTCCTAGTATGTGGGTCCAATCGACCAGTCGGGCCGGTGGCCGCGCCCATCGCCTTGGGTTCTGCAACGCCGCCTCGGAACCCGTGCTGGGCGGCGACACGCCATGCGGGACGCTGTGATGCCGAGGGCCACCCGCCTGGGGGCACGACAGGACGTTGCCTTGAGCCTAGCCCAATAGACCACGGGCCTAGCCCAGTAGGCCTCGGGCCGCAGGCGAGGATCCTATGCGCCCGGACCCCGGCGGCCATGGCCCGAGGTGCCCACGCCCTGCAGATTTCCCGGGGGAGGTGGACGCAGTTAATCCCCATGTCCCCCGGGCTTCGCCCCCTTATTTATAAGGGGAGGGGGAGAGGCGGAGGCAGTTATCGCGCCCCTCTCCCTGCCGTCTTCCTCCTCTCGCCTCTGTCGCTTCTAGTTCGCACCGCCGCGCCACTCCCTCGTTACTCCACACCGGTCCCCCTTAGAGATGGCCGATGGTCCCTCCGGCAGCTGGGGCGGCTCCACCGTCACCGAGGAGGACATCCCGTACCTCCGACGCGCCCGCATGCTGCCGCCGGAGGATAGCGTCGCCGCCCGTCCTTCGGGCGGTGAGGTGATGCCAGAGCCTGAGGAGGGGGAGTGCGTGGTGTTTGCCTCGCATTTCTCACGCGGCTTCGGTCTGCTGGCGAGCCAGTTCTTCAGGTTTTTTCTTGATACTTTCGATCTTCAGCCGCACCATTTGGGGCCGAACTCCATTCTGCAGCTGTCGAGCTACGTGACTCTCTGCGAGGGCTACCTCGGCCTTCTCCCCTTCGTGGAGCTGTGGAGGAAGCTCTTCTATCTCAAGAGCTTGAAGAACGGCAATGAGGTGTACGCCTGTGGGGGCGCGGTGGTGTGTGTTCGCGGCACGCTTTTCCCCCGCCTCACCCTCATCGAGTCCATCAAGAAGTGGAACCGGTCGTTCTTCTATGTGAAGAAAGTCGACCCGGCTCGAGACTACATCTGGCTACCGCCCTTCGTCAACGTCCCATCCTCCGGGATGAACTGGACGGCCGACGTGGAGGCCGGGGAGCTTGCCAGGATGCTGGGCCGGCTCCACACTATGAGGAGCGGGGAAGGGCTGGTCGCAGCCGATCTGGTGGCCGCCTTCATCAACCGCCGGGTGCTGCCCCTGCAGCTGAGGCCGCACTGGATATGTGACATGGGAGGCCGGTGGGACCCTTGCCGGTTGTCCACCTTCGAGCTGACAGCGGCCCAGGTGGTGGAGCGGGTGAACGCCATCACCAACTTCAAGTTGGCGCCACGCACCTTGCACTTCAGCAAGTTGCCGTATAGCCGGCTCGACCCGGCGCCTCTGGTACGTCCCGTCGCGGTGCCTCTCCTTTTTTCTGTGTTTCTTCAGCCAGCTCACGTGCCATGCTGACCGCAGCGCTTTGTACGACAGAACACGGCGGATGGTCCGCACCCTCAGGTGTTCCAGGCGGAATGTGCCGACTCCGACCCGGAGGACTTTGAGCTGGGAAGGGGAGTCGAGGAAGAGGTCGAGTCCTCGGGGGAGGTTGAGGCGGACGGGACGATGGGTGATCCGGGAACCGGCAGGTCTAGGGCGGCTGGTGAGTTCAACCCCGAACCCACGATCAGAGATTGGACCGATGATGATGATGATGATGATGACGTCCGAATCTTGGACGTGCCTCCCCCCGCAGCTCGGCGGGAGCCACGTGGAAGGAGCGAAGAACAGCCGGCTCAGGGCCGGACGGCCGAAGCCTCCCGGCGGGAGAAGAGGCTGGCCACGGGACAACCGTCATCGTAGCAGCCGGCTCGGAAGAAAGCGCGCGCGGCCGCCGCGAAGCCCCGCTTCGGGCCAGGCGGCCCCTTCCGTTGTTGCCGGGTAAGTGCCTTTCCTAATTCTTGTAGGTGTTTTCGTGTTTTGAGCCGGCTAGCGCGTGAGGGCCCTTCTTCCGTCTTTCCCGGCAATGCTATTGAGCTTCACGACACGGAGTCGGCCGCCGATCTGGTGGACGCTACCAGCCGGCAGGCCCAGGAGCACGCGGCCATGGTACGGGAGGAGAAGAGGAGGCTCACCGAAATGCGAGCCGCGAAGGGAGGGGCGAAGGGTGCGCCCTCGCGTTCGGCGGCCTCGAGCGGCGGGAGGCAGAGGCGGCCCTCGGACCCGGCGCGCGCCATGGACTCGGCGGCGGAATCGACGCGGATGTCGAGGCCGCCATCGAGCGAGCCGTGGGAGCCGGTGCCGGAGATGGCCGCGGCCCCGCCCTTGGCGGAGGTGGCCCGGTCGCCAGACGCGGTTCCCGAGCCGGCCAGGGAGGCGGCCCCGCGAGTGGAGCCGGTTGTGACTCCGCCTTCCGTCGAGCCTGTCGTGGCAGAGGAACCCGTCACCCTGGTCGCGCCAGAGGCGGCGCTGGAGACGGCGCTCGATGGAGGGAGCGAGCCGGTCATCCCGGCTGTTGAGGCGGTCCGGCAGGCGGTGGAGCCGGCTGCACCGGTCGTAAGGGAGTCCGGGGCTGGCTCCCGTGCCCTCGTGGTTACTACTAACCTCCCGCCGGCCGGCGCCGCTGCGGACGCAGGGTCGAGCGGCGGAGTGGGCCGCTCGAGGAGGAACATGCTCAACGTACTTCGGGACTGGAAGGCGTTGGCCCGCGCCCCAGACGTCCTGCCCCCACCAGCTGGCAGCCAGGCCCTTGTGCCTGGGGAGCCGGGCCGCATCTGGCGCACTGCCGTGAGGGGCTGGCCAGGTTTGCGGAGGCCGCCGAAAGCAAGTTTAGGTGCATGGAGGAGGCGGTGGAGGTGAGATTCCATAGCCCGCATCGAATTTTCAGTGTGGGCCCGTGAGCGCACCCACTGGGTGTAGCCCCCGAGATTCGGGCCGGCTGCTCGGCTGCGTGGCAGTCGGGCCGGATCTACTTTTTTCGCAATCTAACTTTTTGTCTCCTGGCGCGGAGCAGGCTGAAAACACCAAGCGGCAGGCGCTTTTCGACGAGGCGGTCGCCATCCAGAACCGAGGCAAGGTCGGCTTCTACCAGGTTCAGGAGGAGCTGAGGAAGGCGCGAGGTTCCAGTGGGGGCACGCGAGCGCACCCACTAGGTGTAGCCCCCAAGAGTCGGGCCGGCTGCTCGGCAGTCGGCTCGAGTCTTCCACATTTTAAGTAACTTGGGTTGGTCTTTTTGCAGAGGAGCTGGACGTCCTGACCCCGATTCAGCAGAATAGGGACGAGGTGGCCTCTGAACGGGACCGGCTGGAGCGGGAACTCTAGGCAGTTACGTCAGAGCGGGACCGGCTGTGCAGCCTGGTCGCGGACGGTCAGGCGGCATGGGAGCACCTTACCACGGAACTGCAGATGGAAGTGGCGGCCCGGGAGGAGGCTGCCAAGCAGGCGGCCGACGCCGACCGGCGGGCCACCGTCCTGCGGGACGAGGTGGCTCGCCTCGGCAGCGAGCTTGAGAGGCGTGAAGCCGCCCTCGCCCAGGCGGAGGAGGCGCGTGAGAGGGAGCGGGGCTTGGGCCTCGAGTTCGCCATTGAGATGGACGAAGCTTTTCAGCGTGAGTTTCTTGTCTTCGAGTCTTCTTCCCCTGCCGGCCGCTTCGACCCGTTTTTCTGATTCTTTCCTCTCCCTTAGATCGGTTCCCGGATACTCAGCGCCGTGCCGAGCGGGTCGTGGCGGAGCATCGGGAGTGCTTGCGGCAGCGCGGGCAGGAGATTGAGGAGCAAGCCGGCTGGGACTTGCCGGAGTTTGCGCTGGCTATCGAGAACCAGCTGATTTTTCTGCAGCGCTGTATGGACCGGCTCCACACGGCCGGCATGGGGGTGATTTCGGCCCTCTGGCCGGGTGTAGGACCAAAAGTATATATAGAGGGGGGGTGATTAGACTACTTGACCAAATAAAAATTCTACCTTTTCCCAAATTTTAGAGTTGGCAGATTTTAGCATTTCATGGCAAGTCAAGTACACCCTACACATGCAAGTCTAAGAGTATAGCAGCGGAAAGTAACAACAAGCATGAGTAGAAAGGATAGGGTAGGACGATCAAACGCAATTGTAGACACAATGATTTTTCCCGTGGTTCCGATAGGTGGTGCTATCGTACATCCACGTTTATGGAGTCTTCAACCCACGGAAGGTAACGGTCGCGAGAGTCCACGGAGGGCTCCACCCATAAGGGTCCACAAAGTAGCAACCTTGACTATTCCATAACGGCTTCCGTCCACGAAGGACTAGCCTCACTATGGGTAGATCTTCACGAAGTAGGCGATCTCCTTGCCCTTACAAACTTCTTGGTTCAACTCCACAACACGAAGTAGGAGGCTCCTAAGCGACACCTAACCAATCTAGGAGGCACCACCCTCCAAAAGGTAATAGACTCGGCAATGATGATGAACTCCTTGCTCTTGTGCTTCAAGATGATAGACTCCTCAACACACAATCACTCTCTCACATATTTTCCTTGGTGGAAGAGATGGGATTGGTGGAAAGCAACTTGGGGAGGCTAGAAATCAAGATCCATATGGTTGGAGTGGATGATCTTGACCTCAACACAAGGGTAGGTGGCTCTCTCTCAGAAAACTGGATGGGGCAAGTATGGAATAGTTCTGAGTGCTTCTCTTTCGAGTGGGTGGTGGTGAAGGGGTATATATAGGAATCCCAAAAATCCAACCGTTACACACAAAATGACCAACTCGGTGACACCGATCTGTTAATCTCGGTGGTACCGAAGTGACCAAAAGGTGGCAACTTTTGAATCTCGGTGAGACCGATATAGGAAACTCGGTTGCACCGATAAGGTGACCAACGGTCAGATTGCCCATTCTTGGTGACGCCGATCCAACAATCTCGGTGGTACCGATATTGTGAATTTGCGTAACAGAAAGTTGGCAACCTAAACTCGGTGGCACCGAAGCAGAATCGGTTGCACCGAAAGGCTAGGGTTTGGCTTAGGTCTGTCTGAGTTTGGGAATCGGTGATACCGAGTGGAAAGTGTTGGTAGCACCGATTTTGGATATTTGACTTTGGACAGACATTTGTGGAAGAGCTTGTGGGTGTTTTTGGTGACTATCACTTGTGCACGTATGAGCATTTTGTTCACCAACAGAACCTTACCCCCTTTTAATAGTATTGGCTTTCCTATGGACTCAAAGTGATTTCTCACAAAGTAAAATGTAGTCCTCTTGCTTGAAGCTTTGCCAATCCATTTCCTTGCATCTTGGGGTAATTCCACAATCTCCACAATCCTTTTGCCATCCCTATCATTGAACTTTTCCTGAAATATACTTAGTGGAAACATTAGTTCAATGACTTATATGTTGTTATTAATTACCAAAACCACCAAGGGAGCAAATGTGCTTTCAATCTCCCCCTTTTTGGTACTTGATGACAACATATAGATCAAAGCTTCGACATATGATATAATCAATGAATCTAATCGTCGCTTTGAGAAGTATGTGATAAGCAAGAGCTCCCCCTAAATTTGTGCATTATTTATAAATTTGCGTTTGAATGCAAATGCACAATCGATTAGGTACATGGGGCACTTCTTCCATGTCACATACAACTTGGTGGTGTGCGAGAATAATAAGAGTGAACATCATGGCACAACACAATCAAGCAAAGGTGAAAGATCATCTCATAAGTAGCATAATGATAGGACATAGTAGCAGCACACATTAAGCGTATGATCAAAACACCAACAAACGTTTAACACAAACAACCAAAAGACCAATTGTTTTTGAAAACGATAAAAACCAAACGCTCTCTCACTCGAAGCCTAAAGATCTATATACACTTCTCCCCCTTTGGCAACAAGTTACCAAAAAGTTCAAAGGCATATATCTAAGCGTTCTTGGGCTGATCTCCTCCGGTTGTTGATGAAGGAGTCGAGAGAACAGCATCGGCGAAGATCTCTGCAGATGTCGTGGATGGAGTTGGAGTGGTAACTGGAGGAAATGGAGCTGATGGAGCTGAGGTGACAGTAGCAGGAGCAGATGAAGAGGGCCTCAAGTCTGGAGCTGTCACGGTGGCTGATCTGGCCTGAGTAGTGAAGTGTGTGCCTGGCCTGAGAGGTGAGTCATCCTCATCATCAGAAGAAGAAGAAGAAGAATGAGGAACAGGCACTGAGTCAACTTCCTTCTTGAGCTCATTGACAGTCTTAGTCAGCCCATCCACCTTATCATTAAGGGTCTTGATCCTGTTCTCAAAGAACCTGACAAGACTGTTTTGATTATCCAGGATGTCCTTAATGTCCTTCTGCATGCCCTGAACTGATGAGTTCAAAAGATCCATTTGCTCGTTCCTGGATCTAGGGACTTGAGCACTAGTGGATCTAGCTGCCTCTGCCTCTGCCTGAGCTGCAGCAGATGTGGGATGTTCTGGGTCCATCACCACAATGTTGTCCTCTAAATCTGGCTGTAGGGGCAAGTGGGGCCTGTCAAGAGCAAAGATGTGCTTCTCCAGCTTGGAGTTGATAAGCATCTGGATATAGGGTGCATAGCAGCAAGAGCGCTTCTGATCAGCAGCAACCCTCTTAACTGTCTCAACAATCAAGTCCATGACTCTAATCCTGGTGTGTCTGTCAAGATGGATTAGCATGTTGATGGAGTAGCCTCGGATCATCTTGTCATCTCCTGACTTGGGCATCAAAGTATGCCTCAGAATGTTGTTCATGGTACGAAGGCCAGCCTGGAGAAAATAGATGGATCCTAACTTGTGAGACTTCACATGAGCAGCAGGGATCTCATTGTACATGTTGGCCATAGCATTGTGGCTCTCCTTGGATTCTGAGTATACATCCAAGTCACCATCCTGTACCTCTGGGACTCCCAAGATTGCAGCCCATTCATCAACAATGGACTCATATCTTGCTCCTTCAGTCATCCATACAATCCTACCATCTCCATAGAAATGTGCAGTGGAGTAGAATTGCATGATCATCTCATCATTCCATGTTGTAAATTCTCTGCCAACAAACTCATCCAAACCAATGCAGTGAAAGTTGTCTTGGACACTTGGAAAGTAGTCTTCATTCTCCTTAATGAAATTCCAGTCCACATATCTCATGTCACTCACAGCTGGACTCTTGTCAAACAGCACAGTCTCATAAAAATCCTGTTGCTCCTTGGTATAGAATCTGTAGTCCACAGCTGTCTTTCTCCTTTGAGCATATGGATCAGCAGCTCTCCATGCCCTCAAGCCAGAATCCTTCCTCTTCTTCATATCTTCAGCAAGTGGATAGCTGGCATTATGTACTGGAAGGTGTGGTCTAAGCTTCATCAAAGCAGACATAGCATCTTCATCCTCAACTCTGGAGGTAGTTCCCTTGTTCTTTTCAGAAGCAGGAATCTGCCTGGACAACCTCTTGGGATTTTCAGCAGCAGCCTTCTTGGGGACAGACTTGGTGCTCTTGGATGTGCCACTCTTTGGCATAGCATCAGCCATAAGCTTCTTTTTCTTCTTGGGAGGGGCCTTCTCAACATGTTCTTCCTCCTCAGCAGCAGCACCAGCAGCCTGCTTTGGATCTTCATACATGGAAGTTTGCCTGCCAACAGCATAAACAATCCTTTTCCTAGCTCTCTTCTTCTCCCCTGCCTTCTTAGGCATAGATTTCTTTGGGGGTGACTCAAGGTGAAGAGCCATTTTTGCCCTAGCACCTTCAGGTGCTCTCATAGCTTCTGAGCTGGCATACTCCTTCCTGACAGCTCTCCTTGAAGAGGTAGCTTCATTTCCTGATTTCTTGGCAGCCTTCTCTTGCTTCTTGGCAAGAATCTCCTCTGGCACAAAATCTGAATCCTCCTCATCTGAATTCAGCTTCTTCCTGGCCCTAGTAGCAGCCTTGGGCAACCCATGAGAACTGGGAGTGCCTGGATCTGAAGGTGAACAAGACTCAGGACTAGTGCCTGAACTCATGACAATGTTCTCCTCTTGGAAGTTGTTCTCACTGTCCTCAGCACTTGACATACTGATCCTGTGAATAGAGTATAGAGGAGCAGAAGAAGATGAGTCATCACAAAATGTTCAGCTATTTTTGAAAATTTGAACAAAAGATTCTCAAGGTTTACATTCTGTCACATGAAAATCGGTACAGCCGAAGCAAAGATTTCGGTGCTACCGAGACTGACTTTCTCCTTAACAGAAACTTGGCACTCTTTTCGGTGAGACCGAAAAGAAGTACTCGGTTTCACCGAGAGAGTTCTCAGCAGCACAGACAGGCAAATCGGTGACACCGATTTGTTCGCTTCGGTTCCACCGAGTTCCATCAGGCGGACGGTAAACCCTAGAAAATCGATCATTCCCTAATCTATGGAATTTTCTCGTGGATAGGAAGACGTGCAAACTGTGGCTTATAGATAAAATTACTTCAATGCGCAAGATTCGGACGGGGAGCACAAAGAAAGATCGAATTCGTACCCTAGCTTGGTGATGGATCCGCTACGGCGGCGACGGCGGCGAGGATGCCCGTCGACGGCGAGGATCCCAGCGGCGAAGGAGCGCGGGGAGACAAGGGCGACGACCAGGGGATCCTTTTGCGGCAGCTTAGGGTTTGGGGCACGACGATTGAAGATTGAATTTTCGAACCGTCGGGACCACAGCTTATATACCCCTCACTGTCGGTGACGCCGATTCTAAATTTTTGGTGGCACCGAGTTCCTCAACTGTCAGCTGACAGGGAAACTCGGTGTAACCGAGAATATGGAATCGGTAGTACCGAGATTGAAAACCAGATCAACCCTAGGCATTCGGTGAGACCGAGAATTTTGGGTTGGTTCCACCGAGGTGCACTTGGGAGGTTTTAATGGTCAGTCCTTGTCGATACGGAACTCCGAGTGCTCCACACACAGAGGGATCGAAAAGTACTTGTTCAAGTTTTGTGATGCAGCATGAATGGAATGTGAGGTGAGAAAGCATAGATAGCTAAAGAGTGGTCCTAGGCATTCTTGTCCATCCAATTGGCAAAAGATAAATCAAAAACCAAATAGCAACAATTGGATGTCCTCGAATGAGAAAATAAATGCAGACCAACATGCTCACACAATGAAATGTCAAATGAAATCATGACAAACATGCACATACATACTAGCATCTAACAAGCACTTGGGCGATGACGAAGTCATCTATATATGAGTATATTGACTTAGGAGCCAAGTAAGAATACTTGATCATAGGTCATACTCATCGTTTAAACACAAGTGGGGTTACCACTTTTACATAAAGCATTTAATGTTGTCACATGCTAAGAGATGCTTTAACTCAAGTCTTAGAGTAAAGCTCCCCCTTGATGTGACATCCCCCCATAAGAGGGATAAACTAACCTTGGGTTTTGTCGATGAAGACTTCATGTTGGTGAGGTAGTGGTGGATGCTCAAGGTTGATGAAGATCACTAAGAGTTGGGAGCATCCTTGTTGTTTCTTTACTCTTCTCACCTACATGGGTTAGTCCCAACACACAAGAGACAAATACAAGAATATCTATGGACATGGAGTGCAAAACATGTGTGATGATGTCCATTGATTTGTTGATTACCTTGTCCCTTGCTTACCTTTGAGGGAATGTGTGACTCCTTGAACTATTTCATAGAGTTGATGTTAATTGCAAATAATTCTTGCCAATAATGAATGTGAGTGAATTTCATTGGCGGAGTCACCCCTCAAGAACTCTCTAGTTCTTCTTCTTGGGGACCCACATCAAGTTGATGGGGATCCTTGGTGTTGAAGTAGCCTTTGTAGAAGTTGAGCTTGAAGTAGCCTTGGGAACCCACTCCACCAAAGCTAGGGATTCATCTTCATATGAGTCAATGTCCTCTTGAAGCTTGTTCTTGCCCTTGAGCTTGTGGTCTTGTAGTGGAAGGTCATCTTGAGGTTTGCTCCCTTGGGGTATTGACCTTCTTCCCATTCAACTCCATTTGCGTTGAAGTAGCCAACACCATGGTCCTTTCGGTATCCTCCGTGCTTGCATACAATTTCCTCAAATTGCTTACACCCGGCAAGACTCTTGTAGATACCCTTTTCTATAATTCCTTTCAATAAAGCATTTTCTTGCTCAAGTGTAACTTGGCTAAGAGAATCATCATTTGTGGAATCGATAGAACTACTAGAAGAAACATCATTTGGTTTAGCATTTTTATTGTTGCTACTAGATGAAGAACCTTTCTTGCCTTTGTTACTAGTTTGCTTTGTTTTAACTTGAGGCGTGAATGTAGACAAGAATAGTCGTTTGGCTAGATAAGCTGAAGTCTTCTTCCGGAGATCGTCATTGATAGCTTTAAGAAACTCATGCTCTTGCTCCAAGTTGAGCTTCTCGAAGCGTAGCTTCTCATGAGTCCTTACAAGCTCTCTATGATCTTCAAGAGTAGATTCATGAGCTAACTTAAGAGTGTTTAGGTCTTTAGTTAGTTGTTCTATTTTCATCTTATCATCATCAATTGACTTATCTTGACTAGCATGAGAATTATCAAGTTCATTTTGACTAACATTACTAGTTTTATCAAAGAGCAAGTCATCATCACAAAGCAAGTCAACTTCATCACTATCGAAATCAAGATACTCGGGGTGTGATACCTTGGGGCCTTTAGCCATGAAGCAACTTCCACTCCCTTCGTTTGGTGAATCAAATAGATCATAGATGTTGGTAGTCACTAGAGCAATTCCGGCAACACCATCATCTTGACTATACTCGGAATAGGAGTGATAGCTTCTCTCGGAGTTGTTGTCGGAGTCGGAGCCGCAAACCCATTCACCAACATGAGCTTGATGTTTTCTTCTTGTGTAGCTCTTGGTGTACTTGTCCTTCTTCTCCGAATCTCTACTTCTCCTTGAGTGTCTTCGTTCATAACGATCATCTCTACTCCTTCTCTCTCTTTGAGGTGATTCATTCCTTGAGCTTCGTCTTCGAGGTGACTCTTCTCTTCGTTTGTACGGAGCCGTGCACTCATTGGAGTAGTGTTCGGGCTTCCCACAATTGTAGCAATTGCGGTCATGACTTGACGAACGCTTCTCATCATATCTTGAGTTGGAGCTTCGTTCTTTGCCTCTATTCTTGTAGAACTTGTTGAATTTCTTGACCATGAGGCTTATCTCTTCATTGGTGACAAGGTTGTCGCTTGAAGTTATGGGAGCATCACTTGTGGCTTTGTAAGCACCGCTAGACTTGTGGTGAAGCTCTTCTTTGTCTTTGAGTGTCATCTCATGAGCAACAATCCTTCCAATGACTTCCGTGGGCTTGAGATCTTTGTAGTTGGGCATCATTTGGATTAATGTGCACACGGTGTCGTATCTCTCATCCAAAGCTCTAAGTATCATCTTGATGATGAATTTGTCGGTCATTTCTTCGCTTCCTAAGCCGGCAATCTCATTGGTGATGAGAGCTAGCCTAGAGTACATCTCTGCGACTCCTTCACCATCCTTCATCTTGAACTTGTCAAGCTGACTTTGAAGAACATCTAACTTGGATTCTCTCACGGACTCGGTTCCTTCGTGCATATCAACCAAAGTATCCCAAATCTCTTTTGCATTCTCAAGACGGCTGATTTTGTTGAACTCTTCGGGGCATAGGCAGTTGAAGAGAATGTCGCATGCTTGAGCGTTGTATTGCAACATCTTCAACTCATCCGCGGTCGCTTCACGATCCGGTTCCTTTCCATCACCAAAGAATTCACCTTGCAAGACAACACAAACAATAGCCCAAACGGCGGGGTTATGACCAAGAATATGCATTTTCATTTTGTGCTTCCAACTAGCAAAATTAGTGCCATCAAAGTACGGACCTCTACGGTGATAATTTCCCTCACTAGACGCTATACTCTCCTAGGTTGTGAGACCAATGCAATGGAGACCAAAGCTCTGATGCCACTTGTAGGACCGAAAGTATGTCTAGAGGGGGGTGATTAGACAACTTGACCAAATAAAAATTCTACCTTTTCCCAAATTTTAGAGTTGGCAGATTTTAGCATTTCATGGCAAGTCAAGTACACCCTACACATGCAAGTCTAAGAGTATAGCAGCGGAAACTAACAACAAGCATGAGTAGAAAGGATAGGGTAGGAGGATCAAACGCAATTGTAGACACGATGATTTTTCCCGTGGTTCCGATAGGTGGTGCTATCGTACATCCACGTTTATGGAGTCTTCAACCCATGGAGGGTAACGGTCGCGAGAGTCCACGGAGGGTTCCACCCATAAGGGTCCACGAACTAGCAACCTTGACTATTCCATAACGGCTTCCGTCCACGAAGGACTAGCCTCACTATGGGTAGATCTTCACGAAGTAGGCGATCTCCTTGCCCTTACAAACTTCTTGGTTCAACTCCACAACACGAAGTAGGAGGCTCCCAAGCGACACCTAACCAATCTAGGAGGCACCACCCTCCAAAAGGTAATAGGCTCGGCAATGATGATGAACTCCTTGCTCTTGTGCTTCAAGATGATAGACTCCTCAACACACAATCACTCTCTCACAGATTTGGCTTGGTGGAAGAGATGGGATTAGGGGAAAGCAACTTGGGGAGGCTAGAAATCAAGATCCATATGGTTGGAGTGGATGATCTTGACCTCAACACAAGGGTAGGTGGCTCTCTCTCAGAAAACTGGATGGGGCAAGTACGGAATAGTTCTGAGTGCTTCTCTTTCGAGTGGGTGGGGGTGAAGGGGTATATATAGGCATCCCCAAAAATCCAACCGTTACACACAAAATGACCAACTCGGTGACACCGATGTGTTAATCTTGGTGGTACCGAAGTGACCAAAAGGTGGCAACTTTTGAATCTCGGTGAGACCGATATAGGAAACTCGGTTGCACCGATAAGGTGACCAACGGTCAGATTGCCCATTCTCGGTGACACCGATCCAACAATCTCGGTGGTACCGATATTGTGAATTTGCGTAACAGAAAGTTGGCAACCTAAACTCGGTGGCACCGAAGCAGAATCGGTTGCACCGAAAGGCTAGGGTTTGGCTTAGGTCTGTCTGAGTTTGGGAATCGGTGGTACCGAGTGGAAAGTGTTGGTAGCACCGATTTTGGATATTTGACTTTGGACAGACTTTTGTGGAAGAGCTTGTGGGTGTTTTTGGTGACTATCACTTGTGCACGTATGAGCATTTTGTTCACCAACAGAACCTTACCCCCTTTTAATAGTATTGGCTTTCCTATGTACTCAAAGTGATTTCTCACAAAGTAAAATGTAGAGTCCTCTTGCTTGAAGCTTTGCCAATCCATTTCCTTGCATCTTGGGGTAATTCCACAATCTCCACAATCCTTTTGCCATCCCTATCATTGAACTTTTCCTGAAATATACTTAGTGGAAACATTAGTTCAATGACTTATATGTTGTTATTAGTTACCAAAACCACCAAGGGAGCAAATGTGCTTTCACCGGGTCGCGAGACCCCGGACGGCCGTGTGGCGCTGTGGCTGGAGCACGCGGTGGCGCGGCTTGAGGCCTGGAAGGCTTCGGCGGCCCGCTCCGGGGCGCAGATGGCCCTTCGGTTCGTCACGTCGTGGTACCACGGCGTCGACTTGGACCGGATGGCCACGATGCACGAGGTTCCCGAGGCGGAGCGAGTCGCTCGCGAAGGCGCCCTCGTCCGCTGGGCCAACGAGCTGGCCTCGTACGTCGACCCGGACGAGTTCCTGTCGGCGCTTGGCGTGGATGGCGAGCCGGTTGCCGAGGACTCCTTTGGCATTCCCCAAGGGCCCGAGGATGAGGAGGTTGCCGACGAGAGCACCGCCTCAAGCACTGGCGGCGACACCGAGGCCACGGAGACCATGGAGGTGGATCCGAAGGCGGCCCCTGGGCAGTCTGTCGAGCCGGCTGGCGATGCACCAGAGGCCTAGGTGGCCCTTCGTTTATTGTATCTTTTCTTTTGCTGCAAGACTTATTAAGACGCATTTCCACCCACTTGGGGTGTATTGTAAAGAATCTTCGGCCTGTGGCCTTTTGTCTATAAGTTTGCTTGGGATTTGAAGTGTTTGCGTGCCGGCTCAACATTTGCCTTTTACCCTTCGACTCGTATCTCACGCAATGGTTCCTTCTAGCTTCCGCTCCGCCTGCCTGCCAGCCAGGAGCCGGACTAGGGCAGGGACGGGGCATCGTCCTTGGGGAAACCATGCGGGCCTTAGAGTCATCCGGCTAGAGCTGGGGCGAGCCGGCAGAGGCCGGTTTCTAGGGACAAAATGGTCCGGTTGGACCTATCCGGCAACTACTCTCCAGGCGGTGTTCGCGTGCTAGGTTTCTTCCCCTCCCAGAGTCCCGCCAGCCGGACAGCCGGGGGCCGGTCTGTAGCTGGGCAGGGGGGAAGATTGCTTGTTCACACTACTTGACCATCTTGGAGAGGAGCCAGCGAGCCACCGGGCCCAGGGAGCTAGACCCGGGTGCTTTGCTTAAGAAATGACATGCCTTGGTGGAATTGAAAAGGGGCGTGCCCGAAGTGTCGGCTCAGGACACCCATTGCATTCATTAAGTTCCAACAGGAGGGAAGATACATACATACACTGGCTCTTTCTAGTAGTAGAACGGTCGAAGGAGTGCCGCATTCCACGGGCGCTCCGTCTCCTCGCCGGAGGCATCTCTTTTGTGCTTCTGTGACTTCTTGGCGTCTATTAGATAGTACGCGTTGTTGTGTAGCGCCTTGCTGACGATGAACAGGCCTTTCCATGGGGAGGACAGTTTGTGCTGGCCGGCTGTTCGCTGGATCCGCCTGAGCACCAGGTCTCCTTCGCGAAAGGAGAGGGGCCGGATCCGCTTGCTGTGGTAGTGCCGGAGCTTCTGCTGGTAGATGGCCGTCCGGCTCAGAGCCAGCTCGCGTGCTTCTTCGAGTAGGTCAACGCCATATTCCCTTGACTCCTTTGCGTCCTTCTCCGTATACAGGGTGACTCGAGGTGAGTCGAACTCGATGTCCGTGGGGATGACTGCCTCGGACCCGTATACGAGAAAGAAAGGGGTGTAGCCGGTTGACCAGTTGGGCGTGGTCCTGAGGCTCCAGAGGACAGCCGGTAGCCCATCGATCCAGCAGCCGGCTGACCGCACGAGTGGCGCCACGAGCCGAGGCTTGAGGCCGGCCAGGATCAAGCCGTTTGCCCTCTCTGCCTGGCCGTTTGACTGTGGGTGGGCCACTGATGCGAGGTCGAGCCGGATGCCCTCCTGGGAGCGAAAATGCGCCATTGCGCCTTTGTCGAAATTCGTGCCGTTGTCGGTGATGATGTTGTGGGGAACGCCGTAGCGGACCGTGATGTCCTTGATGAACCGGACGGCCGTGGGGCCGTCAAGCTTCTTGATGGGCCTTGCTTCGATCCATTTGGTGAACTTGTCGACAGCCACCAGTAGATGCGTCATGCCGCCCCGCGCGGTCTTGAAAGGACCCACCATGTCCACCCCCCAGACGGCAAAGGGCCACGAGAGCGGGATGGTCTGGAGGGCTGTTGCCGACAGGTGGCTCTGCGTGCTGAAGCGTTGGCACCCCTCGCATTTGTCGACCAGGTTATTTGCCTCTTCCAAGGCCGTCGGCCAGTAGAAGCCGAGGCGGAACGCCTTGGCCACCAGGGTTCTGGAGGCCGCGTGGTGCCCGCACTCACCCTGGTGGATGTCGCGGAGGATTTCTTGGCCCTTCTCTGGCTCGATGCAGCATTGAAACACGCCAGTCATGCTGCGATGAACCAGCTCGCGGTTGACGATGCTGTAGGCCGGGGCCCGGCGCTGGATTTGCCTTGTTGTGGCCTCGTCAGGGGGGAGTTCGCTGCGCAAGAGGAAAGCCAGAATAGGCTGGGCCCACGAGGGGGCCGAGACGGGAGCCGGCTTGAGCTCGAGCGGATGGTCAAGGGCAGCCAGAGCCCCCGGGTCTGGCTCGCCAGTCCCCGGGGCCGGCTCGCAAGTCCCTGGGACCTGGCCATCAGTCCCCGAGACTGAGACGGTGGGGTTGCGTTGATCATCATCATGACGGCCGTGGAGCCGGTGCTGGCCGCCGCGGGGGCGTCGGACGTCGGAGCCGGCAGGATCGACACGGCAGCCGGGGTTGGTGATGTTGGTGGAGCCACCGAACCTGGCGAAGAGCCGGCGGCATCAGCCGGCACGAAGATAGACTCTGATTTAGGGGAGGGCTTGATCGATGGCTTGAGCAGCCGTTCGAGGGAAACACCGGCTGGGATGGCCTACCGGGTGGAGCCGATCTTTGCCAACGTATCGGCCGCCTCGTTGTCCGCCCGGGGGACGTGATGGAACTCACAGCCCTCGAAGGAGCCGGTGAGCTGATGAACAAGGAAGCGATAGTTGGGCATGTTCGCGTCCCTGGCATCCCATTCGCCAGTAACCTGTTGCACCATGAGGTCGGAGTCGCCGAAACAGAGGATGCACCGGATCCCGATTTCCTCGGCGAGCCGGAGGCCGTGGACGAGCGCCTCGTACTCGGCCACGTTGTTGAAGGCGGCGAAGAGGATCTGGAGTGCGTACTTGAGCTGGTCCCCCTTTGGGGATGACAAGACGATGCCGGCTCCCAGGCCGGTCCGCATCTTCGAGCCGTCGAAGTGCATACGCCAGTGTGTGGATTCCGGGGGAGGTGGCACGAACTGGGTCTCGGCCCAGTCGACAAGGAAATCGGTCATCGTCTGCGACTTGATGGCGGTGCGCGGCTCGTACCGAATCTCGTAGTCGGCAAGGACGATGGCCCACTTGGCGATTCGGCCGGTGGCATCCCAGCCGCTCATGATCTCGCCGAGTGGCACCGTGCTCACCACGATTATGGTATGCTCCTGGAAATACTGCTTGACCTTCTTGGCGGCAAAGTATATGTTCTAGCACATCTTCTGGTAGTGGGGGTAGTTCTGCTTGGAGGCGGAGAGGACCTCGCTGAGGTAGTAGACAGGGCGTTGGACCGACAGCGCTTTGCCCTCCTCCGGCCGCTCCACCACTAGAACGACGCTGATCACGCAGGTGGTCGCCACGATGTACGCGGGCATCGGCTCCTTCTCAGCCGGCGCCGCCAGGACGGGAGCGCTGGAGAACGCGCGCTTAAGGTCGCGGAACGCCTCGTCCGCCCGGTCGGTCCACTCGAATTTGGGCATCTTCCTCATGAGCTGGTAGAGGGGCAGGGCCTTCTCGCCCAGCCGGCTGACGAACCGGCTGCGCGAGGCAAGGTAGCCGGCGAACTTCTGGACGTCGCGGAGCTTGGTCGGCTTGTGCATGCGCTCGATGGCTCTGATTTTCTCTGGGTTGGCTTCGATGCCGCGGGAGGACACAAAGAAACCCAGGAGCTATCCGGCTGGCACGCCGAAAACACACTTCTCTGGATTGAGCTTGACCTTGTACTCACGCAGATTGGCGAAGGTCTCTCGGAGGTCGTCGAGGAGGCTGAAATGCTTCTTGGTTTTGACGACGATGTCATCCATGTAGACGTGGCCGTTCCTGCCGATCTGGGGCAGGAGGCACTTCTGCATGCAGCACTGGAAGGTAGCGTCTGCATTCTTCAGGCCGAAGGACATGGTGATGTAGCAGTAGGCCCCGAAAGGGGTGATGAAGGAGGTCTTCAGCCGGTCAGCTGGGTCCAGTTTGATCTGGTGGTAGCCGGAATAGGCGTCCAGGAAGGACAGCAAATCGCAGCCGGCCGTGGAATCAATCACTTGATCGATCTGGGGCAGGGAGAAAGGATCCTTGGGACAGGCCTTGTTCAGGCTGGTGTAGTCGATACACATGCACCAAGTCTTGTTCTTCTTCAGCACCAGGACTGGGTTGGCCAGCCAGTCCGGGTGGAAAACTTCCATGATAAAGCTGGCTGCGAGCAGCCGGCCGATCTCCTCTCCTATAGTACGCCGCTTCTCCTCAGAAAAACGGCGTAGGGGTTGCTTGACCGGCTTCGCGTCCGGCCGCACGTGAAGTTTCTGCTCGGCGTACTTCCTTGCAACACCCGGCATGTCCTTGGGGGACCATGCGAAGATATCCCGATTCTCACGGAGGAAGTCGACGAGCTCGCCTTCCTATTTGCTGTTGAGGCGAGCGCCGATGGTGACGCACTGCTTGGGGTTGGCCGGGTCGAGTGGCACCTGCTTGGCGTCCTTGGACGGCTGGAACGTCGCCTCGCTGGACGACTGGGATGGGGGAGCCGGTACGGCCGGCTGGTCAGAGGCGTGAGCCATGAGCCGGTCGAGCTGTCGCTTCTCATCCGCTATCTCCAGGGCCTCAGCCAGCTGGCTGCTGTCGCACGCGCACTCGATCGACATTTTGTAGTCGCCATCAATGGTGATGATGCCCTTGGGGCCCGGCATCTTGAGCTTGAGGTAGGCATAATGGGGTACCGCCATGAACTTGACGAGGGCCGGCCTGCCCAGCAGCGCGTGGTAGGGACTGTTGAGGTCCACCACCTCGAACCATATCGGCTCGCGGCGGAAGTGACTCTTGTTGCCAAAGAGGACGTCGAGCCGGATTTTGCCGATGGGGGTGCAGGATTTTCCCGGCACAATGCCAGGGAAAACCGCCCGGCTCGGCTGTAGGTCTTTCTCCTTGAGCCCCAGCTTGAGCAGTGTGTCGCGGTAGAGGATGTTGATGCATCTGCCCCCGTCGATCAGCACCCGCGAGAAATGGCAGGTGAGCCTCTTGGAGGCAATGGTGGGATCGAGGACGAGGGCGTAGCTGCCGGGGTTTGGCATCACGGCCGGGTGGTCCGCCCGGCTCCAGGTAACCGGCTTCTCGGACCAGTGCATGAACTGGGGGACCGAGGGGACGGTGGCGTTCGCCTCGTGCCGGCGCTGGCGCAGGCTATGCTTGTCGGTTCCCTCGCTGGTGAAGACGACGTAGGCCCCGTCCTGGTCGGGGAACTGGTCGTGAAGGCGGCCGTCGTTAGTAGCCGGAGCCGGAGCAGGTGGCTGCGCCGGTGCCGGCGCCGGCGCGCGGAGAGCCGGAGGCAGAGGTACCGGAAGGCCCTCGCCTCGGGCTAGCCGCTGGGAGAAGCTGCACTGCCGCAGCGTGTGCGTGGTCGGCTTCGCCCCGGAGTGCATCTTGCACGGAGCATCGAGCATCTGCTCGAAGGTGAGCTTGGGCTGTCAGGCGTTCTTGCCGGTTCGCTGGCGCTAGCTGGTCGCCAGGGAAGTCGGCTGCTCTTCCTCGATGGAGGCGACTTGTTTGCTCCCGTAGCGGGGATCCGGCTGGTCCGCCTTCCGCTTGTTGTTCTGCTGCTGCCGGTTTTCGACAGCCGGCCGTGGTGCGGCATGCGGCGGGAGGGCCTTGCTGGTTGCGCTGACCTTCATCCGCATAGCGGAGTCGGCCGTGGCGTACTTGTCCGCCTTGGCCATGAGCTCAGCCAAGGTGGTCGGCTCCGAGCACATGAGCTTGTGCTTGAGGAGGGTGCCGTCTCGGCAGCCCTCGATGAAGTACTGGATGGCTTGCACCTCGTGCACCCCCTCGCAGGAGTTGCGGAGGTTGGTCCATCGCGTAAGGAAGTCGTGGAGGGATTCCTCCGGCCCCTGGAAGCACATGGCCAGCTCGCGGGGACGGCTGGGCCGCTTGTAGGTGTCGGTGAAGTTGTGAACGAACGCCTCCTCGAAGTCCGTCCAGGCATTGATGCTGCCGACCGGAAGGCTATTAAGCCAAGTCCGGGCCGACCCGATCAGCATGAGGGGAACGTAACGCACTGCGACGCGCTTGTTCCCCCTGGCGATGCCAACTGCGGTGGTGTAGTCGATCAACCTGTCCTCCGGCTTGGCAGTGCCGTTGTATTTCGGAGTGTCGCGAGGAAGCGTGAAGTCGGTGGGGAACGGCTCGTCATGGATCCGGGGACCGAAGCATGCCAGCCCGATCGGACCCTCCTCCTCCAGGATGGCGGATTGCGCTAGCCGGTCGAGGTGGGTCCGGGCGTCGTTCTCGCTCCGCAGGACGCGCGGGCCGAGCCGAGCGGCGAGCTCAGGGTGGACAGCCGGAGCGGGCGAGAGCGCGCGCTCCCGCTGTGGGGGCGGGGTGTTGGCGCGGCTGCGCCGGCCGCCGCCTGTCGCGGCGTCGTTGTGCCGGCTCGTGATAGCCGGCGGCTCGTCTCCCTGGCTGGAGCGTCCGTTGTGGGATCCAGCGCCCCGTCGGCCGGGGCCGAGGGGGGAAGAGGCTTGCTGGGCCGGCCGGCGCTGGCCAGCAGTCGGCGGAGCGTCCCCCTCGGGGACGGGTATATCGTAGCCTATGTTGGCATCGTCGAGCCGGGCCTGCTGAGTGTTGGCGGCGGCGATGAGGTCTTGGATGTGCCGCTGCCGCTCCTCGCCCACCAGGTCGGTGAGGTCGGCATAGGCCACCTGTGCGGCCCTCATGTTGGCCGCCAGCGTGTCATAGGTGGGGAGTCTACCACCGAGGATTTCCGCGACCACACGGCCGCGGTTGCGGACGTCACCACGCCGGTTGGGCTCGTTGCCGGCGGGGGTGAGGCCGTAGGCGGAGTTGTACTCACGCTGCGCGGACTCCATCCGGCGCTTGGTGGTGGCGAGCGTGGTCGCCTCCGCGAACAGCAGCTGGCGAGCAGCTTCCATCTCAGCCGTAGCTGTGGCCGGGTTCGCCGTAGGCGCGACGGGGGTGCTGAGGCCCCGAAGCACGGAGCCGAGGGGGTCGGAGGTACCGGTGCCGGCGGCTGCGGCGGCCGCCTCCGCCTCCGCCCTGGCGCGACCGGAGGTCCTGGAGGAGCCGGTGACCATTACCCCCGCGCGGACGCAGGAGTGGCTAGCACTGCCTAGGGCGAGCGCGCCCACAAGCGAGGGCGGGTCGAGGCAGTCGAGCACCTCGCTGGGGTACTCATCTGCAGCTGGCTCGCCGGCGAGGCCCAGCCTACCGAAGCGCTCGGTGAGGATGGCGACGTCGGAGAGAGGGTCGCCGCTGCGCCACTCGTCGGAGAGGTCGGCAGCGACGCCCGCAGGGTGGGCGGGGACGAGGTCCCGCCCCGTGGGAGAAAGCCCCACGAGCGTGCAGTTCCGCCCGGACGCGGGGCGGCTGGGGGAGTCGGAGAAGGGTCCCGCCCGGAGCGTGACTCCGGCCGGCGCCGCGGAGGGCCCCATGGTGGGAGCCAAATGTCATCGTTTTCTCACGACAGATGCCATGGGGTGGCTTATTGAGAGTGGTTGGGGCCGAAGGATGCCAGCGGGCTCCGGTAACGGGATTGGGGACAAGCGGTGAAAGACACGCGATGTACCCAGGTTCGGGGCCCTCCATGGGAGGTAACACCCCTAGTCATGCTTATCTAGTTGATGGGTGATGGGTGTGACAATGGTGCTCCTTAAGTTGTTGGCTAGAGGAAGAAGAAGGAGCAGCCGGTTCTTCTTGCCTCGCTACGTGGGGATAAGAGTGTGAGATGGGAAGAATGCCTCCCCGGTGCATGGGGGGCTCGGGGGGTTTTATAGGCCAACCCCCCAGCTTACAATATACATAAGGTACTAAAGGGGGACCCGGCTGGCAGCCTCTCTGGCCAGCCAGTGGTCCCACCGGCTGGGCCGTCTCATCGCCCGTAGGGCCCGCTGGCTGTGCGGTCCCGTCGCTGACTGGGGCCCGCCACCCGGTCGCCACTATTGGCCGGCCGTGCTGTAGCCACACCGGGGCAGGTAATGGAGTGGACGGCGGCGTGGCTGCACTATTGCCCCGCCGGGTCTCGATCGGTCATGGTCAGCGGTACGACCGCCCGGACTATAGCCACGCGTGCCCGCGTGTCAGCGGTCGTTGTAGCCATGTCGGAGCCCGTCGTGGGGATCGCGTCCTGTCGATGTACTTAGTCGCAGTAGGAGGGGACAAGCACCTGCCCGTCCAGAGGTCAGCGGGAGGGCCGGCCACGGAGCGGCCGGCTGCAGGCTGGCCGGGGGCCGGGCGGCCGGCTCCTGACCATCCAGCCGTGGGCCAGCCGGCAGTGGGCCTGCCGGCCACTCGCCAGCCGGCCATGGACCAGCCGGCTGTATAGTTTTCAAAAAAGGCCCGAACTCCCTCGTCTTGGTATACCCAGGGGTAATAATCCCGTCAAGGAGCGCTTCGATGGACTGCAAACAGAGCATGTGCCGCGAGCAGAAAACAACATTGCTGACCATCTATCGAAGTGTGCTGCGCAGAAGCTTCCTGTGGAACCAGGAACCTTTGTTCTCTGCCTCACTCAACCATCAGTATCCTCATCAGCGATGTCCAAGAAGAGAAGAAAGCTGAACTCCGGCAAGCATTTCCCGGTAGAGCTTCCCGAAGCCGCTGGTAGAGAAGCTGCCGGAGAAAATCCCCCTCCGGTTGACGAGCAGCTCCCTCCCGCAGGACCTCAGGGTCTAGCGGTTCAGACAAGCGCTCCCGGAGACGAGGAGATGCCTTTAGTCCTTGTTGTCGAGCCACAAGCTCCAACCTGGGCACAGCATATAGTCCATTTCCTTCAAACAGGAGAACTCCCCGAAGAGCAAGAGGAAGCCGAAAGAGTAGCCCGACGGTCAAGTATGCACTAGTTTGTCGATGATACCCTGTACAGAAGACGACCGAACGGTGTGAAATAAAGGGTTATCTGCCGGGAGGATGGACTGAGGCTGTTGGCAGAGATTCACGGAGGAGTGTGTGGTTCCCACATTGGATCAAGGGCCCTTGCCGGGAAAGCTTTCCGATAGGGTTTCTATTGGCCGACTGCCCTCCAGGACGCTACTGAGCTGGTCACCAAGTGTGAAGCCTGCCATTTCCATTCCAAGAACATTCATCAACCAGCACAAGCCCTGCAAACAATCCCTCTATCCTGGCCATTCTCGGTCTGGGGGCTCGATATCTTGGGCCCCTTCCCCCGCGTTGTCGGGGGCTTTGAGTTCTTGTTCGTGGCAACCGACAAGTTCACAAAGTGGCCTAAGGTGGAACCAGTGAGAAAGGTGACCGCGCAGGCAGCTATCAAGTTCATGAAAGGACTGGTGTGCCTCTTTGGAGTGCCTAACAGAGTGATCACCGACAACGGCACCCAGTTCACGAGCCGCGCCTTCATGCAATATATCCAAAACCTTGGAAGCAAGGTCTCCTTCGCCTCTGTTGCTCACCCGAGGAGCAACGGGCAAGTCGAGAGGATGAATGCTGAAGTGCTGTGAGGACTCAAGACAAGGACTTTTGATAAGTTGCGGAAAAGTGGCAGGCGCTAGATAGATGAGTTGCCGGTGGTTCTTTGGTCCCTCAGGATGACACCAAATTGAGCTACCGGACAGACGCCCTTCTCCCTAGTGTATGGGGCGGAAGCAGTGCTCCCCACAGAACTCATATACGGGTCACCTCGAGTGCTTGCCTACGATGAAGTAGAGCAACAGCAGCTGCGGCATGACGATGCCACGCTCCTCGAGGAAGACCATCTCCGGGCTGCTGTGCGTGCCGCACACTATCGGCAAGCCCTGTGCCGCTACCATAGCCGCGTTGTTCATGCCCGGAGCCTTGAGGAAGGCGACCTTGTCCTTCGGCGTGTTCAGTCTGCCAAGGGTACAAACAAGTTGACGCCGAAGTGGGAAGGCCATTACCGGGTAGTATGAGTCACCAAACCTGATGCAGTCCGTCTGGAGACCGAAGATGGCACCAAGGTGCAGAACTCATGGAACATTGAGCATCTTCGTAAGTTCTACCCATAAGGCGCGGCTGCCGGGCTCAGTCCCCGGCAGCCACCTTTTGTACAAGCTTTGCCGATGTTGCATGTAACTCTTTGTACAAAGCCAGGCGCAGACCCTGTGCAACAATAATAAAGCTAGGCATTGCATCATATCATCATCCTTACATGCTCATTACGCATTTCTTTATGACTGCTATGTTATCGCTTTTAAGTTATAAAGATTTGCTAGAATACTTGATGAAACCGTAGTCTTTGTTACTGTTCTCACCCTACATGTTTTACCATCGAGAAAATAGGGAAGGGGAACAAAGAAACAAGGATGGCGGCCCATCGCGCTCAAAAAGAAGATACTGCTTGGAAAATATAAGTATATCGCATATTTCCAGTTCAGTACTTCTCAATTTCTCAAGGAAACCCTTAGTATCTTCATTACTGCGGGTTGTGGAGTCATCCACGTGGTGAAAACCCTTGTCGGGACGAGCCGTCCCCCTGTCTTTAAGGGTGGCGGCGCCGATACCGACAAGGAGCTCTGCCGGGGAACAACGCCAACCTGTTGTCGGGGGCTCGTTCCCCCACTTTGGCACTCGTGGTTTGAATGATGACCCGGCAAGTAGCTCTGTGCCGCAAAGACGAAACATACTAATGCAGTGTAAATAAGGAAAAGAAAAGGATAGTAGTTGCAGGAAAAAGATGGCACTTTATTCTCATTCATTTCCGATACAAATGGGATTAAGATTACACAAGAGGGCACCTCTTTTTGATAACTCTTTATTTGGCTTTCTCCCCTAGGGGCAGTTTACAAAAAGAAAAAGAGCAAAGGGAGGACCCCAACAGAAGCCCAGCCTGACCCCGTCAGGACCAGCATTGCACGGATGGCAGGCCCACCAGAAAAGAAGACGAAGCCAAAGTCCACGAGCCCGCCGGGGTCCAGGTGAGAAGAAGAGGTGGCGCCCAAGTCGAGAACCCCCGGCAAATCGCTCTGCCGGGAGGAGGAGGAGGAGGAGCGCGATGACGGTGATGGTGCAGCCGACGATTAGCTAGAGCCTAGGTCATCGTACTCCGACTTGACGGCCTGGGACTCGTCGTCGTCGTCTTCACCGACACTGTCCTCCTCGTCGCTATCGCTCGAGGAGGAGCTTTCGACATCACTCGAGCTCTCCTCGCAGCAGCCAAGACGGGCGCCCGAACGCCCGTAAATCTTGACGGAGAGCAGGTCAGCCTCCATCATCTTGAAGCGGAGGATGTGCCCATCCATGAGGTTGTGGGCACGGGCGAAGGTTTTCCACCCGTTCCTGAGAAGCATGACGCGACGCTCCGGGTACTCGACATCAACCCGCACAGCACCATTACAGCAACCATGCGCCCGCAGCCACAGGGTGTGCGGCTTGTCAACCTCCATCACCCTGGCGAAAGGGTGAGGAAGGCGCAGGCGGCTTCGGAGAGGACCACGCAGCTTGATGACGAACTCCAGCGACGTTCCCTCGGCGTGGGTCTCCTCAAGGGGAGAGTCTGATGGCAGAGGAGGAAGAGAAGCGACGCTCCATCTCCCCCGACCATGGTCCCCGCGTCGAGTTCGGCGCCTCCCAGCTCCTCCGCCGCGTGCACTCGAGCCACCCTCCGCCTCCGTGGCTGAAGCGGTGGCATGATCCCGACGGGAACCCCTCGCCGTTGAGGCGGAGGCCGGAGGACGCCCTCGTCCCCTAGGCATGCTAGCAGCGAGCGCAGCTCAAGACAAATAAGTAGAAGGGCGAGCTCTGTGGATCTGCACTCAACGAGGAAGAAAGGATGGATGAGCATCGCCCCCCGCGACCCCCAATTTATAGGGGAGGGTGCGGGGGTTGGATCTCCTCCACTCCAAGGGTCGCCGCCCATCTCCACCAATTCCATCGCCCACGATCACGGGCGAACAGGTAACCGCCCCATTGCTCCAATCCATGCCATTGCGGTTTCTGCCACGATCAGGACTTTAAGTCACGCGCGCCCGTCGCTAACTCCCCGTTGTGCTGACCAATAAATTGGCAGTTACTCCCTCACATTGCGCGCCTGTGCATGAAACTTGGGCCTGACCCAACGGCACTTGGCGAGCACGTGTGGACCAGTCCCGGGGGATCCTGTCAGTGCACTAGAACAGGGGTACCCAGTGCCCCTGACTTATGCACAGGCGGTAGAAGCAAAAACCCGGCGAATGATCAAGACCAGACTCCAACAAGCTCAACGCGGCAGCCCAAGCCTGGACTGCAACGCACCAAGCACGTCCTCGACGCTTGCCGGGGACCAAGACATGCACACCTCCCAGAAGACCCGGCAAGCCGCTCCCCGGCAGGCGCGAGCTAGCCAGCCACCGCTCCACCGCATCGCTACGCCTGTCACTTATCGATGCGGTGTTGAGCCCTCAGCCGGCTAATCAGCTGTCGCTAAGCACATGGCGACACATCGGAACACAAGTTACGCTCGGTTGACACCCGCCCTGCAGCGTGTCAAGACCATAAGCAACGACCGACCAAGCTGTGGCAAGAGCTTGCCGGGGATGCACCCCCGAGCGCCACCTAGGCAGGTGATCATGGTATTTTGTCCTAAATGCCAGAGTTAGGTATGATAGCTCTGCTTAGCTATCTAATCAATAGATAATGACTGTTTTGCCATTGTGGTAACCCCTTGCACTATAAAAGGAGGCCCAAGGCAACCTAGCTCAAGGTTGGCAATTCGAACCCCCGAACACTTGTACTCGCGTATCAGCTCTTTCCCCGACAGCAGTCCTTGCCAGGGTTAGGTGATGAGCATTCTTCGTGCTCCTCCGATCAATCCACCAAAAGCAGGAGTAGGGTTTTACGCTTAGCAGCGGCCCGAACCTGGGTAAAATGCCCGTGTCCTGATCGTGACGCCGTCTCATGCTCTCCGCTCTTCGTGCAACGTGACCCCCCTTGCCGGACCACAAGGGACCTCTGGTCCCATAGGTGATCATGAGCATCCGTGCCCCGACACCAATGTAGACTTGTTCAAGCACTTCTTCCTTCCTCGGATTGAGGACAAATCCCACTGCTCGAGGAAAATAAGCTGGATCCCCCGGGGCAAAAAGGATGATTCGGATTACCTTTTTCCGGACAGCTGCGTGGGAAGTGGGAAGAATGGAGGGGCGACTGGTGTTGGATCAAGGACGACAAGGCCCCCGCGTTCTAATGGGCGCGGACTGGATGCGCTATGCACGGCAGCGACTGGGGGAAGCTGGGCCCAACTGACAACAAGCTCCGCCTGGCGCTGAACAGGATCGTTCGCCTCAAGGCTGCCGGGCTGACCATTGAGCATGTGGGAGTAGATTTCCTTCGTCGCCAAATCGCACCATTGCAGAAGAGAGACAAGTTTGCTTGGGAGTTCAATGGTCCCGCCAACTGGATGCGGCTGTACCCGGGTCCTACCAACAACTTGACATATTACGGCAATGGCTGGTTGTGCGATCAGTTGTTTGGTCGCCTCGGGACATACCATCTGCCGGCAGGAGTCGTCCCGTTGCACCGCAATTCCGCCCGGAACCAGATCCTCCAATGGATCCCAGATTGTGATGCTTCCGGGGTTAAGTCTGATTGGGACCTGCCCACCCTGGAGAGCGAGATGGAGTGGGTCTCCAGCTTGGATGAGAGAACCTCCAAACCAGAGGACAACTTGACCACGCCAACCAGGGAGGCGGAGAGAGCCTACATCTCCGGACGAATCGCGGAAGACAAGGCTGTCAGGACCGCCAGGGGAGCAACCTCTGGAGAAGAGGAGGAGGAGGAGTCCGGGGACGACGGTTCTTCCGAGGAGGAGAGCGAAAACCTTGCTCCGGAGGAGTCTGTCGGGCTGGAGCTTGCCTGGGCTAGTGGCTCCCAAGTCGCGGCAACAGGGACCCAGGGGGAGGGCGAGGCGGAGGAGGCGAAGGATCCGGAGGCGGAAGAGGAGGGGCTCGAAGAGGGGCCCCAAGCTTCGGAGTCGGGTCGCCACCTCCGTCTATGCTCCAACCGAGAGTTAACGGCCCCCGCGTCTTCGCGAGGTCCCCTGAAGGTGAAGAAGACGACTTCTAAGGGCGGCGGGCGCGAAGTAGCACGTCGCCAATCCTCCCGCCTTTCCCAGGCCAAGGCGTCCCCCGCCAAGAGACAGAAGGTTCATGGGGTGGACCCCAGCCCCTCGTCAAGCCCAACTTCTCCGCCAGGCTCGCCCTTGCCGGCAGTCCTGGCCTCTCCGTCAAGCCCCGTCCCCCCAGCTCTGAAGAGGAGTCGGGCAACTCCACCGCCCGTGTCGTACGAGCTAGGCTCAATGCTCCTTGCTTCAGAGTGAGTCTAGTTGATCTTAGCTTTCGTCAGAAAGCCTTTGATCTTTAATCTTCCTGGCTGATCTTGCATGGTTGATCTCGACAGGGACGAGGATGAGGAGACTCTTGCGCACAGGGTCAAGAGGGCCAAATCCGCAGTAGGACCGGACTTTGCGACAGGCAGAGGCTCTGCGGGAGACGCGGAAGAGAATCCCGTGTCTAGCCCCCAGCCTAGTCCTCTCCGTGAACCCAAGTGCAGGCCTCGTCTACTGGCGGAGATGAGGAAGGACGCCTCCCTTCACCCGATAGGGAAACAGAAGACGAAGATCGGAGGGAGGCTCGCCAAGAGGAACCTCTCCTCCAAGATTCCTCGTCAACCATTGCCCGTGAGGAGGATTCGCCGGCAAGGTCCTCCGCCGAGGAACCTGCCCATGCAAAGGTCATTGCCGAAGGGACGGCGACAGACTGCACGCCGGCAACTGATGTTGCCGGGGAAGGAGAGGTCCTTCCACAGCAGTCTCCATCGGGTATCCATCTTGTCGGTGCTCTTGTTTTTCCTGTATCTTTTCTTTACGTGCCTTATTGATTCTTGATTTCCATACTTCTATTTTGTTGCTCTAATCCGTAGTTCCGCTTTTCTAAGAGCCTGAACTGCCGGAGGAGGTTGCTGGTATTGGGAAGGACGCTGCCGCGGAAGCGATGAAGATTGCTGCCGCGGAAGAACATGGCTCGGCTGCCGGGGATATTCAGGGGTCCTCAGAAGGAATGGAACAAAATCCCGGCAGCGTGCTCGGCCTGGGCCCAGTGGTCGAAGAGAAGACTCCCCTTCAAACCATGAAGCCTCCCCCATCCAGTTATCTCCTGGCATCGGCTCTGCAGTCCCCGCAGAGTCACTTGGCATTGCTCACTGCTCCGTTAAGTCACACAGTTCTTGGCTTGCCCTTCTCAGTGGGCGCAGACCTTGATGAAGAAATCAACCAGATCCTGGCGCCGCTATCTCGGAAGATTGAAGGAACTGACAGCACTGTTGACGCTGCCAAGGATTTGGCTCTCCTGGAATCTATAGCAGCGGGGCTTAAGGATGTGCAGAGCAGGTACAACCTCAAGTGGCAGGTGATCAGGGAGCAGCTTGACGCGGCCGAGCTCGTGGATCAGCAGCTGAGGAGCAAAGGGAGCAAGCTACAGGACTGGTACAATCGGCAGGTCCATTCTCTCAAGAGGCAGCATGAGACGCTATCCATGGCCAACGAGGATGTTTCCGCTTGGAAGGCTCGTCTGACCGAGCGCGAAGCGCTTCTGGACGCCAGGGAGGAGGGCCTCTCCCTCCGGGAAGGGAACCTCGAGCCTACCCTCCGCGCCAAGGATGAGGAGCTGGAGGACCACGTTCGACAGCGTTCCAAGGAGCTGGAAGATGGCCACAAGACCGCTCTTGATGCACTTTCCTTGGAGTCTGCTGCACAACTGAAGAAGGTAGCTGGCGAGCTAGCTGCCGCATCTGCCGCCAAGGCCAAACTTGAAGCACAACTGACCAAGCTGACGGGGGATCTTGCCGGGAGCACCAAGGAGACCGAGGCCCTCAAGGAAGAAGCGCGAAAGATAGCAACAACTCTGGGAGAGGTGCAATCACAGTTTTCCTCCAAGAGCCAAAGTCTTGACGCAGCCAACGACACCATTTCCGACATGAAGTCCAGGCTCGCCTCTTTGGAGAGTAACCTTGAATCTGCCGAGGCCCGCGAGAAGTTGATGTTGACAGATGTGACCCGCGCGAAGACCCTTCAGAAGGACGCCGAAGAAAACTTGGAGAACTTGGTTGAGCAGCGTGACCTCTAGATCAAGAGGATGGTTGATATCGCCGAGCGCCTCACTGCCCAGATTTCTAAGATGGACATGAAGAGCTGGGCCTTCTCTGTTGGCAAACATGAAGCTCCAAGCGTCAAGCTGACACTCTTCTTTGACGGCCTGATCGAGGGGCTGAAGACGTATGAGGAGGACAGGGCCGCCTCCTTCGCCAACGAATCCCGGAAGCTAGCACACGATGCCCTCTTCCTGGTCTTGAGCAACCTCGCCTTCTTCCACCCAGAGCTCGATCTTTCCGATGGTTTCAAGAAGCTGCCGTCGGGTGCCGACACTCGGCTGCCACTGAGAAGGCCGGTCCCCTTGCTGACAGGATCCTCAAAGTTTCAAGGACACAGGGGAGCCACCGGAGTTAGCTTTATGCCTTCCTTGTCGCCATGTCGCCCTATACTTAAGACACAGTAGGTATCTCGTATTAGGGCGTGTACTTTCTTTATTTTAACGTTTGCTGAACTGATGTTTTTGTGCAATCGCATACTATGCCCTTCGTTTCCCTTCCGGCATTCGTATGATAGTCACCTTTACGTGTTTCTAGTTACCCGCCAACGACGTGTTGCCGTGAATTGCTTTGAGGAACAGGTCATTAGCTTTCTGCTGGCAAGAGCACGCTGCCGGCAAGGTTACCTTTGGCAGTGTTGACGCTGCCGCGCGTTTTGTTGAGCAGGCTCGAAACAAAACACGGGCACGAACGAACACAGTAAGGTTCTGTCACACGCAAGGTTTATCATACAAAACCTTAGGTTCGGCGAAGGGACATACAAACGTATATCCTAATGGGAGTTGATTATTTGTGTCAACTTAGCTTTTGTCATGGCTTTTCATTCCGCCCTGGCATCTTCCCTCTCCCGTGCTCCTTATGGTGCGCGCGCAAGCACGTGCTCACCGCAGCCCTGAAAGAGAAGGGACGTAGAGAAGAGCAAAACGGGGGTACTCGAAGACCCGTCAGTCATGAATATGGTCCGCAGGTCAATGCAATATTCATGATCAGTTCGGGAATGGAAGAAGAAGCAGGCATGGCCAGTCCTTCCCTCCTTTTCTTTGCGCCCAATGGTCCCGTGGTGACCCGCGATAGGCGTACGGGACCTTGCCGTGGCTCGCCTGCCGGGAGCATCGACCAGCGGATGCACTCTAGCATTCGGTTCGGGACTTGTCCCCTGGCGGGACAAATGCAAGACCGAACCTCATGCGAGCTTATCGACACTGACGACGTCGTCGCCGTGCAGAGCTAACCACAGGCGGGGAAAGAGGAGGAATAAGGGTATAGCCAGGTACCTCTTTCTCCCCTTGGCCTGCTGGATTATGCCACATCTCCCTAGGGTCGAGCGGACCCATTTCCTTCCAGCGTTCTCTGCTCCAGCCTCGGCCGTGGGGGACATGACGGCGGTGCCGCCTGCGCCAGCCGCGTTGCCCACGACGCCTTCTCCACTTGTAGCCACCATGACGCCCGCCGCGTTCGCGGCTGCGTGCGAGGGAGCCTTTGAAGTGGAGGGATGCGCGGCCATGCTGGGCTCCTTCTTGGGAGCCATGGCTGAAGAAGATGATTATGAAGATCGATTCGCCATTCACGAACTCGGGTTCGCGCAAATGATGCACGCCCCCTACCTGGCGCGCCAAAGATGTCGGGGCATGGATGCTAGCGATCACCTATGGGACCAGAGGCCCCTTGTGGTTCGGCAAGGGGGATCACGTTGCACGAAGAGCGGAGAGCATGAGACGGCGTGACGATCAGGACACAGGCATTTTACCCAGGTTCGGGCCGCTGCTAAGCGTAAAACCCTACTCCTGCTTTTGGTGGATTGATCAGAGGAACACGACGAACACGCAGCGCTTAACCCTGGCAAGAGCTGCTGTCGGGGTGGGCTACTACGCGAGTACAAGTGTCCAAAGGTCCGAATCTTGAGCTAGGTTGCCTTGGGCCTCCTTTTATAGTGCAAGGGGTTACCACAATGGCAAAACAGTCATTATCTATCGATTAGATAGCTTAGCAGAGCTATCATACCTAACTCTGGCATTTAGGACAAAATACCATGATTACTAGTCTAGGTGGCGCTCGGGGGTGCATCCCCGGCAAGCTCTTGCCACCGCTTGGCTAGCTGTTGCTTATCGTCTTGACACGCTGCAGGGTGGGTGTCAACTGGGCGTAACTTGCCTTCTGGCGTGCCGCCACGTGCTTAGCGAGAGCTATTTAGGCGCTTGAGGGCTCAACACCGCATCGACAAGTGACTGGCGTAGCGATGCGGTGGAGCAGTGGCTGATTAGCTCGTGCTTGCCGGGAGACGGCTTGCCGGGTCTTCCGGAGATGTGCGCACCTCGGTCCCCGGCAAGCACCGGGGCCATGGCTGGCTCGTTTTGGGCCCCTCCTGGGCTGTTGTGCTGGTGTTGCCGACGCTTGCTTAGACTTCTGCAGGTTGTTGCTGCCGGATGCTGGATCTTAAAGGCTTGCTTGGAGATGTGGTAGCCTTCCCAACGGGTTTTTCTCGCGGGGGGCGGAGGTTGTCTGTCCGTACACAAGTCAGGGGGATGAACACCCTTGTTTGTATACCCCGATAGTGACCTCATAGCTAAGCTCACAGAGGTGTATTCTTTCAAGAATACCCTGCAGGACGATATCTTGCCAGAGTGTTTCGGCCTTAGAACACACTAAGACAAAAGTCAACCCCGCATGCAGTACTAAGAGTACTTATCTTTGCGGAAATTGGAAGATACATACGTACTCTTTCCGGTTGCTCCAACAACTTGTTTTTCCCTTTTCCTAATTCACGGGATCTCCGATCACATAGGCTGCGTTTTTGTAGTTGTGCAACTCAAGTGGGTCTCAAACCCATTTCCCTTGATGCTCCATCTATCACTGTACGTGATAGTCCCTTTGTAAAGGGATCCGCCAGGTTTTTGGTAGTGTTAATATAATCAACGGTGATCACTCCTTTGTGTCTCAAATTCCTGGCGGATTTGATACGCCGTTTCACATGTCTTGATGACTCCAGGTTATGCTTCGAAATTTTAACCTTAGTGATCACGGTTTGGTTATTACAATTCAGACGGATGGCCGGAATTGGTTTATCAACCATTGGTAAATCATTCAAGAGTTCATGCAACCACTCCGCCTCTACAGTGACCGTGCCAAGTGCCACAAGTTCAGCCTCTATAGTAGACCTCGTTAAGGTAGTCTGCTTGCGAGACCTCCAAGAGATTGCAGCACCGCCAAAAGTAAATATAAACCCACTAGTGGCTTTGACCTCATCTGCGTATGAGATCCACTTAGCATCACTATACCCCTCTAGTAAATCTGGGTACCCTATATAGTGTAGTCCATATGTTGTGGTTCCTTTGAAGTACTTCATTACTCGTTCTAGTGCAGTCGAGTGATTATTTCCCGGATTTGAATTAAACATGCTCAATTTGCTAACACCAAATGAAATGCAAGGTCTAGTTGCACTAGCAAGGTACATGAGAGAACCAACAATTTGAGAGTATTTTAGTTGCTCGACGCCTTCTCCTCTGTTCTATCGAAACTTTAGACTTGGGTCATAAGGAGTTGGAGATGATTTACAGTCCTCAAAACCAAACCTACTCAAGATTTTCTCCACATAATGAGACTGACTTAATGTAACACCATTCTCAGTCATTTGCAGCTTTATGTTTAAAATAACACCTGCCTCTCCCAAATCTTTCATATCAAAGTTTTGAGACAAGAACGATTTAACATCAATATCGGTCCCAAAAAATTAATATATCATCAACGTATAAACATAAGATTACACCCTTACCCCCACCATATTTATAGTACACACATTTGTCTCCTTCGTTCACCACATAGCCTGCCGAAGTGAGTGTTTTGTCAAAAATTCCATGCCACGGCTTCCGCTCTTGCTTGAGGCCATAGAGTGATTTCTTTAATCGACACACCATGTTGTCTTACCCAGTTGCTACAAAACCGCCAAGTTGCTGCATATAAATTTCCTCATCAAGCTCTCCATTTAGAAAAGCTGTCTTGACATCCATTTGGTGGATTAGGAATTTATATAAAGCTGCAAGTGCAATAAGAACCCGAATTGTAGTCATCCTAGCAACAGGCGAGTATGTATCAAAGAAATCCTCACCTTCCTTTTGGGTAAAACCCTTGGCCACAAGTCTAGCCTTCTACTTTTCAATGGTACCGTCAGGTCTTAACTTCTTTTTGAATATCCATTTGCAACCAATAGGTTTGCAACCCATCGGTCGTGGAAATATTTCCCATGTTCCGTTAGTGAGAATGGAATCCATTTCACTTTGGACTGCCTCCTTCCAATCATCAGCATCTAGAGACGCATATGCTTCTGAAAGAGTTCTGGGAACGTCCTCCGCGAGATATACACAAAGTCATCTCCAATAAACTTTTCAGTCTGTTGTATCTTGCTCCTTCTAGGAGCAGCTTCGCTGTCATTCTCCACATTGGAATTTTCCGGAGTTACAAAAGTAGTATTTTTTGGTTCAGGTACCGGTTCAGGTTCTACTTGTGAGGTGAGGTGACCAGTGGATGCTCTATTATCCTTCATTAGAAAGATGTTCTCAAAGAAAATAGCATCTCGAGATTCTATCATAGTGTTAGTATGCACATCAGAGAACTCGAATTTAACCAGCAAGAATCTATACGCGTTACTATCATGTGCATAGCCCCAAAAGACACAATCAACAGTTTTAGGTCCCAATTTTCCTTTCTTGCATACACGTACGTTAACCTTGGCTAAACATTCCCAAGCACGTAAGAAACACATAGTCGGTTTGTGTCCTTTCCATCCTTCATGTGGAGTCATATCTCCTTTTGATGAAGGGACTCTATTGAGAGTGTAACATGCAGCCAAAGCAGCCTCCCCCCACCATGACTTAGTTAAACCGACACTGTCCAACATGGCATTCACCAAGTCCGTAAGTGTTTGGTTTTTACGTTCAGCCACTCCATTTGATTGGGGCGAGTAGGGAGGGGTTACCTGATGGATAATTCGATGTTCCCTACAGAATTCAACAAACTCATGTGAGACATACTCTCTTCCTCTGTCATACCTTAAACATTTAATCTTCTTCTCTAATTGGTTTTCTACTTCAGCTTTATAGATCTTAAAGCAATTCAATGCCTCATCTTTCGTTTTTACTATATAACACCACTTAGTCGCATCATCTATCAGTGTCATCATATATCTTTTCCCTGTCTTAGTCAAAACTCCATTCATCTCACATAAATCTGAATGGATTAAATCTAGAGGTGAAAGGCTTTTCTCCCCGATTGGCTTAAACAGGTTTGGGGTTGATTTGCCTGCACTAAGTAGATGACAAACTCGACAGCTCTTATAGGGGGAATCCCTGGAAGTTCTTCTCGGAAAACATCTTGGAATTCTCGGACAACTACAATGTCTTCGATCCTTTCAAGAGGGGATGCATTCAATGCATTCAAGGCATAAATTCGTGCTTCGACAGTCCGAACCAGATTAGCATGGTAGCTCACTATCTCATTAGAAGGGTGTAGGAGGTGTACAGTTTTGGTGGCACAAATAATCGAAGAGGTATGAGTTTTCAACCAATCCATTCCCAGGATGAGGTCTATATTGGAAGACTTCAACATAATGGGAGAGACATGGAACTCCAACCCTTCAATTCCAATAGGGACATTGTGGCTAATCATGGAGGCTCGACATTGGCCCGCGGGGGTGTTTACCACTATGGGAATGTTCATCTCTTCGTACTTAATGTCATGCATGTATGCAAATTCTTCTGACATAAAGGAATGTGATGCTCCTGTATCAAACAATACAGAAGATGGAGCTGAGTTAACAAGAAGAGTACCCATCATAGTAGCAGGCTGGTCTTGAGCTTCATTCAATTCAATGTTGTTAGCCTGAGCATGACCATGAGCAGGCCTGGCATTGTTGTTGTGGGGCTGGTTGCTAGTTGAACGTAGTGCAAGCTGATTCTTATTCTGCGTGCAATCTCTGACACGGTGACCTGAACGACCACACTTGAAGCATAGCCCATCCTCAGGACAGGAAGGAGGAACTCGGGGCGGTGGAGCTGGAAGCCTTGTTTGCCTTGGTGGTGGGGGAGGCAGACGAGGTGCAGCATAGGACGGCCTTGGAGCAAGAGTGTCACAACCCTAGTTTCCCTTGTGTGATAATGCATTCATGCATGCATTTAAAATCCAACTGAAAATGAAATGAGGGATGATCAAGCCTCACAATTCAATTTTTTGTCAAATAGGCAATATAAAAATTGCTACAAATAAGTCCAAGAAAATGTTCCTGGTATTCTAAGAAAATATTGGCAAGAGGTAAAATTCAAACCAATATTTTTGGAATCACAGAATTGTTTATTTTGGGCATTTGATTTAATCCAACAATTATTCTCCTTGGACTTACATTTGTTATATATAAAATATAAGCCCATTAATTCTAGAACTTTTTGTGGTGCTCTGGTTTAATCCATTGGACTCACCTGCAAAATATCAGAATTATATTAAATAATTTGGTAGTCAAACCAAATTAAACAAATGTCAGAAAATAGAAAAGAAAACAGGAAATAAAAAAATGGAAAAGAGGAAGAAGCTTACCTGGCCCAGCACTTGGAGCCCATCTAGCCCAAGTGCCAGTCATCTTCCACATCTCGCCAGTAGGCAGAGGGGAAGGTGTGCACGGCGCTGCGCTTGCCGGCACGCAGCTGCCTGCCTGGCGAGCCCCTCGCCACCGCGACAACGGGGATAAGCTCCCCCGCGCCGTCCGGATCCTTCTCTCCCTCTCTTTCCGCTCCTCCTCGCCCCTCTGCTCAGACCCGAGCGCCCGTCGCAGCCGCTTGCCGCACCCGCAGCCACCGGCTCCTCCTCGCCCCGCCTTGCTGCTCTAGAGCTCTGCCTAGACGCTGGGAAGCTCCACGTTGAAGGAATCGCGCTGGGAAGCCCAGAAGGTGACGACCGCGTCAATCTTCTCCGACCACAGTCGTCGGCCGCCGCCCATCAATTCGCTACGAGCAAGCCATCCCCGAGCCCACTGAGACCACCGGCCGATCCGTAGTGAGCTTCTCCCTCTTCTCCCTAACCCCAGGCCCTCACGTGCGTACCCTAGCCGCTGTTTCCGCCATGGCCGAAAGCTCCTGCCGCCGACCATGTCGCCGCCGTCGCTGTGGTCCTCCACCCGCGTGTTTAACCTCGAAACCAAGCTCCTAGAGCTCTGTAGAGACCGTAGGGTCCTTGACCCAGCTCGCCCGTGCCCCGCAACGAAAATTCCGCACCCACCCGAGCTCCGGCCGCCGCCTCTGCCATCGCTGCGCTCAGCTCTGGCCACCTCCGGTGACGTTGCCTGCTCCGTTGATAGCACGTGAGTCCCTGCGTCCCGTAGGTGCAAACAGCACCCCAAACTGAGCCCCGTAGCGATTTTCCGACGACCCTCCACCGTTGTTTTGGTCGCTGCCAGCCCAGCTCCAGCGAGCGTCGACGTGGCTTGGCCTTTAAGCCTGATTAGCGCCAATTAACCCCCCCCCCCCAGCGGCTGACAGCGGGCCCCAGCAGCGGGTCAAATAACCCCGGTCAGCACGGGATTAACCCCGGGGTAACTGACCAGTGGACCCCACTAGTCAGGTTTGACCTGGACCAGGCACGTTTGACTTGCTGACATAGGCATGACGCAATGCTGATGCAAATATTATTTTCTGTTATAAAAATAACCCAGAAAATAGTAAATCTTTGAAAATTCATCGAAATTCAACCATAGCTCCAAATGAAATAATTTATACATGAAAAATTATCAGAAAAATGCAAGGAATCTGATGGTACCATTTTCATGCATGTTTGAACAACCTAAAGTTGCTGGATAGGACCAATTAAATAAATGGCATTTGAAATGCCTTATGTGGAGTTTGAATTTGATCTATATTGATCAAATAGACTTCATTTAATTGTGGCTAGAGGCTTTAGCTCAAACCAGCAACATGTTAACACGTCATACTCATGCATCATTGTGAAGCATTTGTCATGCTTAATTATACCTTGTTTGATCTTGACAATAGACTTGCGAGACGTAGTTATTGATGGCATCGAAGAACAACTGAGTTCTTCCGATCTTCAGGCAAGCAACCCCCCCCCCCCCCTTGAGCATTTCTATACAAACCTACTCTCTCGCTCTTGCTCTCATTTCAATGCATTAGGAAAAACGATTCAACTGTTACTTATGTTCCGGTAGCTGAACCCACTCCTTTGCAGGACCTGTCATTGTCACAGTAAATAGCTGAACCAAGCAACCTAGCATACCTGGTAGATGCTTGAGCCATGTTGTGATATCACCCTGTTATGCATGCTATGCTTAGAGTTGTGTCAGGTCTGATTCATCTGGGTGATGAACCGGAGTGAAATGAATGTGTCATGATGATAAGGGTTAAGTGTTGAACCTGTTTTGGTAAAGGTAGCGATTAGAGGCCATGTAGGAGTACATGGTGGGTTGTCTCACTGAGACCGCTCATAGGAACTGAGTTCCGTGTTTCTGTTCCAAGACTAGCTACTACCGCACATTGGGCTCCGGTAACTCGAGCTCTCTCGACCTATTAACCTACTCTGTTCTCAGTCCAGGAGTCGCAGTAGTTCGAAACGTTGATAGGTGTGACACGGCCTGCGAAGTGGATGAACGGCCCAGTCGGGACCGGCTTGGGGCCGTGCTCACAACGTTTGAGGCTATATTGGAAACCTCGACCGGACTTCCATTATGGGTTCCAACTCAGATAGGCGACTGCCTTGGACGTGAGTCGTTGTAAGTTAACGTCCGTGGCTGACTCCCTCGCCTGGCTTCCGCATGAAGGTTGCCGAGGTGCCTTTTTATGTGCACATGGCGATAAGTGGCAGGAGCATGTGTGACGAAGTACACCCCTGCAGGGTATACTATCTATTCGAATAGCCGCATCCGCGGATATGGACTACTTGGAGACCTGCATTGTTCATAGATAACTTTAACGGATACTCTAAAATACTCTAGATAAGTGTGAGTGCTATGGATGGCTTCTCGTAGGAAGACGAGAGAGGATCCATAGTGGTGTATTGATATGGTGAATATGTGGACTCGTGTGTGCTCTCTCGTAGGGAGATGAGAGAGTAATGATGCATTGGATACATTGCCGTAGTCTAGTTTAGCCAAAGGTCAAAGCTGGCATTCTGTAGTAAACCCCACACTCCCGTTCATTGATACATGATGCATAAGTAGATAGTTCTGATGTAAGACTTGCTGAGTACCTTCGTACTCACTGTTGCTTATTTATGTTTTTGCAGAGATAGACGTTGTTCACTTCTTCTTGACGTTGAAATTGACGGATTAGCTTGGGAACCCAGACAGGAGTCTGGCTCCTTTGGTAGGGTCGCTGTAGCTTTTTAGGCTCTTCCAGCCGCTTTTATTAGATGTCTGTACTCAGACATGTAACTTCTGCTTGTTGTTTGTATGCTCTGAAAGTTGGGTCATGTGACCCACCCTGTTTGTAACATTATACTATGTTGGTTCTTCGGAGCCTTCTAAATAAATGTTGTGTTGTAGAGTTTTGTTGTGATGCCATATTCAAAATGGGATGAAAAATCATATTAGTGTCCATGGCTTCATCTTTAGGTCATGGGCAATAAATGGGAATGAACTTCAAACATCTCGGCATCTTGGCTCGGCCACAAACGTTGAGAAACTTGGTTTTTAAATTACTGTAAATCCAAAAAGCGTCAGAAATTCTAAAAACTTGGCATGTTGTCATGACATGGCACATATGTGCCATGGTAAAAAAATGTACAACATGGGACAATTTTAGCCACAAGTCCCTTACAAAGCAGAGCTTCTCACTTCAATCTTTGAGGTCCCGATAAGGAAAACGTCACCTTACGTAGGCAAAACGGCATCCGCTCATCTTCTCGCCATGAACTTTTGTTAGAGGCAACTCGCACCAGTAAGAGTGTCTTGCTAAAATATGGAATTATTCAGGGTTCTTTTCTCATTTTCATACGTTAATTGAGTTCTCTAGGCATACAATGTGGATAATTAAAATTTGAACTAAAATCACAAGGTCCGGTGCATCAAAATGGGTTGAAAAATCATATAAGTGTCCATGGCTACTTTGGGCCCCATGCAAGATATGGGAATGGATTTCACACATCTTGGGGTCTTGGCTCGGCCACATACACTGAGAAACTTGGTTTTACATTCATGTATAAATCAAAAACTCGACAGAAATTCAGGGAACTTGGCATGGTGTCATGGCATGGCTCATATGTGTCCTGATGATAAATTGTCTGATTTGGGACAAGTTTTTGTCGGATTTCGGGCTCCGCAAAACCCCAAGAAGTTCGAACACAGGGGCGTGTGCGAAGATCCCCCGCAGCCTCGCCCTACCTAGCTCGCTACTCGATGGTTGGGACGACGAACTCGCACGATGACGAGGAAGAAGATGCACATGGTGATTTACCCCGGTTCAGGCCGCTGCGAAGCGTAATACCCTACTCCCGCTTTGGTGGATTGCCTCTCGAGGAGGTGTGGTGGATGAACTAGTACAGTGGTGAGGAGCCTCGCGAGGGCGCTCGAGTGGTCTTCTTGGCTCTCTGCCTTGTCAGGTGTTTGTTGTCTTCTCTCCTCTTCTCCTCTCTCTACGGTGCAACCTAGCCTCTATATATAGCAGCGGCCCGGGTCCTCTTCCCTTATCGCAATGGCGGGAAGGGATCCCACAACGGCCAAATTTGAAGGGGGATAGGAGTACATCCCCGCCCTATTCAAAGGTGGTCTTCGCCTGCAAAGTAGCTGTCGATGATGCAGAGGTGGGCTCGGCGATGACATCCGTCCTACTGGGCTCGTGGTCATGGTCTTGTTGCACCAGAATGGAAACCTTTGGGGGCGCTTTGGGAACCCGCATACGTCTTTGCTTCCTTTGCACCAAAGGGGAAACTGCACCAACTGGCGCGCTGGCGCCTGCCTGTCCTTCCTTGCGTCATCCTTGACTCCTGAGGCCGGGTTTTGCATAGAGATCTCCACCGCTCCAGAGAGGGCCTGAGGAGGCCCATCTTTCGCGGGTCTTGGCGCTGCCTCCCTCGTGAGCTCGGATCCTCGCGAGGGCCTTGTCTTGAGTGAAGTCGCGCCAGGCCGCGCTTGGCTGACGAGGTGTGCCATGCCCTGGGCCGCAGGCTGGCAGGTATGGGTACCCCCGTTCCCAGAACGCCGACAGTAGCCCCCGGGCCCAAGGCACGCTCGAGCCGGCCTCTGGGTGAAGGCGCTGAGGACGGCCCGAAGCGCCGCGGGCCCCAAACGCCTGCGGGCTAGGACTGGCGCGCGTCGTGCGGTTGATGTCGGGCATCCAATGCCCCTTCGGCCTCCGCTCGAATCGATAAAAGCCTGACTTCCAGTGCCGAGCCATTACTGCTTTCCTCTTCTGCGCACCTGCTCTTACTCCCAGATCCCCGGCCTTAGCAGAGACCTCTCCAGATCCCGGCGCCGCTCCGTCCTCCTCCTTGCCGCGTCGGCCCCGCAAACTTCCCGATGGCTCTCGCCGGCAAGTCGAAGCCAGAGGCCCAGAGCTCAGCCTCCGCTCCCGTCTCACCGGCGATCTCGGAGTCCACCATTGCCAAGGACGGAGACCTTGTCCCGGTGCTCCCGTCGACGGCAGATGGGACCAACGAGTGGGGGCGGACCTTGATATGGGGCGGCTCCTCGAAGAAGCGGCCCTCGTCCAGGTCGGCCTATCCTTTCTTTCTCCATAGCGTCTTCGCTGGGCTCGTCCCACCCTTCTCCAAGTTCTTCACCGCCATCCTCGACCACTACGGGATCCAAGCCCTTCATCTCCAACCCAACTCCATCCTGCTCTTGTCCGTCTTCGCCTTCTACTGCGAGGCTTTCGTGGGCGTGAAGCCTTCGGTGGCCCTCTTCCGCCATTTCTTCAGCTTGCGCGTGCACGACGGCGCTCAGCAGTCGGCGTGCGTCTCCTTCATCGCGGTCCAGAGCGGTAACATGCTCTTAAAGGCCGGGAAGAAGGTGGAGAACTTCAGGCACCGCTGGGTCTTCATGGATCTCAAGAGCACCAACCCCCGCTTGGATCTGCCGAAGGGGCTGCCGGAGAAGACCCCCGCGTGGAGCTCCGTGAAGCTTTCCGACCCCCGGGCCAGGCCCGTCCTGGAGCGGATTTCTCATGATATCAGTGCCAGGAAGCTGACTGGGGGGATGATAGTGAAGGAGTTCTTGAAGCAGTGCCTGGCACCCCTGCAGTCGCATTCGAGGCCCTTGTGGGAATACCGGGGCAGCGGCGACGACCTCCGGCTTCGGTCTGCCCCCATGCCTTCCGGGGAGCTGAGCAGAGTTGTAACAACCCTGCTCAACAGCGACCCCGGAGATTTTCCCGACGACTGCCCCTCGTTGTACTGCCGCGACGACGGAGCTGATCTGGTGGCCGCGATGCCTGTCTTCAACGAACTGGGGCTCTCCCCAGCTGAGGGCCTTGGCTCCCTGGTGATGGTGTCCTCCGGCGACACCACGGGCGGGGAGGATTCGGAGAAGACAGCGGACGACGACCTGGCGGAGGCGTCTCCCCTGTCGCAGAGCATGCTCTTGCGTGACCTTGAGGACGACGACGATGTTGGTGAAGCTTCTGCTGCAGGTTCTCCGCGTCCCGCCAAGGTCCTCAGGGGGCCAGGACCGGCCCCTCGTGCCACACGGTCCGCCTGCCTGGCGACCCCCAGGAAGCGCGGGGCGGAGTCTCCTCCGGCGTGCCCTGCCTCTGCCGGCAAGGCGGTTGAAGCGCCGGCCTCGCCCCCGCCCGAATCGCAGCTCGCGGGCAAGGCGGACGAGGCCGGGGCCATGGTGATCCCTCCAGCTGCCGCCCTTGTGGACAGCGCTCCTGCTCCCCCGCGTGGTGGTGCCCCCCCCTGGAGAAAGGCGCGGGCACCCCCGTCGTCGTCGAAGCGGAGAGGAAGAGGAACTGGGTCGACGTTGAAGAGTGAGCAATCCGGCTCGGCCTTGGTCGCCCGCCGGCAGCTTGTGTGCTGATGATTTTTCCTTTGCTTGGTGACCAGGAATGCCGCCGCGCTGAAGATGAGGAAGAAGAAGGCGGGCGTCAAGCCGAAGGCGCCTTCCGACGCACCGCCCGCTCCTATCGTCCTGCCGTCGCCTGACGAGGCGCCTGCCGCCGCGGGGGTGGGGGCTCGCGAGGCAACCCTTCTGGTCACTGGCGCGGAGCCCCCTGAGCCCCCTATGCACGTTGGTGCTGCCGCTCCTGCTTTTGGGGGCGCGTCGGCGTTGCTGCCCCAGGATCCAGCCCCTGAGGGCCAGCTGCCCCTAGACTTGTCTGCATACACCTTACCTGTGGTCGTGGCGGAGCCTCCGGTGCCTCCTGCTCCTCGTGCTTCTGTCGCCCCAGGGGCGTCTCCTGTGATGGCACGGGCGACTCCCCCTGACGAGGCCTTGGTGTCCGCATTGCGCGGCCCCGGCGTCCAGGACGGGGCCTACACCGCTCTGGGTCAGGTTCAGGACGCCCTCGGGGGCGCTGACGATCGCCTCGCGAGTGGGCGCCTAGGGCTCCTCTCCGGGTGGCTCCAGGCCGACGCCTCTGTCATGGCGGTTTGGGGCCAGGCCAAGGCCACCGCGGCGGAGAGCGAGAAGGAGGCTGCGTCAGCCAAGGCATCCCGCGAGGCGGCACTGACCGACGCGGCGTCTGCTACAAGGCGTTGTGACGAAGCGGAGGCCCGCTTGAAGGTTCGTCAGGAGGAGAAGTCCGCGCTTGTGGAGCAGCTGCGTCAGCAGGAGGAAACCTTCAAGACCCGCGAGGCCAAGCTTGCCGCTCGGGACTCCGAGCTGTCCCAGGTGGCGGCCAGCCAGGCCGCGGAGCGAGAGCGCCTGGACGCGCGGGAGAGGGAAGTCGCTTCGGAGAAGGCCCGGCTCGACACCAGGGAGAAGGCTCTTGCCGCGGCTGAGGAGAAAAAGGCCGCGGAGCTCAGCGCCTTTCCCTCCGTCGAGCTCAGGCTTCGCCAAGCGCTCCACTTCCTCTGCCGGGATGGGTTTGCGGAGCCCCTGGTGGCTCCGGAGAGCGGCTTCGCGGAGCTCGCTTCGAAGCTCGTCGAGGCGTTGGTGGGCGCCGTTGCCAAGGTGGAGGGGGTCTTGGAGAGCGAGTGTCGCGACCTCTTTTCTGAGGCCGCGACGCGCGTCTTCAGCCATCTTCACCTTCGCGAGCCGGGGTTTGACTTCGACTCCGTGATCCGCCCGGTCGCCCCCGAGGTCCGCGCCAGTGCTGCAGCGGCAGTGAAGGGCGCCGTGGGGGCGCTGGTGAAGAAGTTCACCTGCATCACCGTTCCTCCGCCTCCTGAAGCTGCAAGGGTTAGCGGTGAAGAAGACGACGCCAGCGATGTCGACCACGAGTTCCCTGCGGCCGGGACGAGTGGTGGCGGCGGCTCCTCCTGATTCCTCTTCCTTGTTCCTTTCCTGCAACGTTCATTGTGCCTCGCGGAGGCGTTAAACTTGTTTGTATTTGCAAAAACTTTTAATGCTTGTAATAACTGTTGAATTGTGCGATTGCTTTCTTCGCCTTGTTTCCTTCTTGCTTGTTGTGATGCTCTGCGTCGGCAGGGCCTGGCCCCGCGCATACCTCAGCCGCCGTTGGGCCGTCTGGATCACCAGGACGGTGCCAAGGGGTGAGGGGCTACAGGACCAGTGAGGCTCCTGAGTCGCGATGCTCAGGAGTCCCCCTTGACGTACGAGCAGCCCTCATGAAGGGAACATGTTGAAGATTGGGTTAACTTGGAAATTTCGAACACCTTGCGCTCTGCGTCGGCAGGGCCCGGCCCCGCGCATACCTCAGCCGCCGTTGGGCCGTCTGGATCACCAGGACGGTGCCAAGGGGTGAGGGGCTACAGGACCAGTGAGGCTCCTGAGTCGCGATGCTCAGGAGTCCCCCTTGACGTACGAGCAGCCCTCATGAAGGGAACATGTTGAAGATTGGGTTAACTTGGAAATTTCGAACACCTTGCGCTCTGCGTCGGCAGGGCCCGGCCCCGCGCATACCTCAGCCGCCGTTGGGCCGTCTGGATCACCAGGACGGTGCCAAGGGGTGAGGGGCTACGTGGCCAGTGAGGCTCCTGAGTCGCGATGCTCAGGAGTCCCCCTTGACGTACGAGCTCCAGCGTCCTCCTTAGGGGTTTTGAGCGCTTTGAGCTCTGCGTCGGCAGGGCCCGGCCCCGCGCATACCTCAGCCGCCGTTGGGCCGTCCGGATCACCAGGACGGTTCCAAGGGATGAGGGGCTACGTGGCCAGTGAGGCTCCTGAGTCGCGATGCTCAGGAGTCCCCCTTGACGTACGAGCGGCTCCCATACCTTTCCTCGCTAGCTTTTCCTGAGAGGGGCGCGTGAAGACCAGGTTTGGCAGACCTGGGGAGGTGGCGTGTACCAGGCTTGGCCCGGTAGTAGCCCCCATGCAGCCCCCTCACGCGTACATCCCAGGGGAACACAGCAAGACGGGGCGCGAGGGGCCTTCCTAAGGTTGGATCCAGCTGCTGGGGCGCCCTCAGTTGTTTATCCCCAGCACGGAGCGTAGGGCTTCCACATTGCGTGGGAATAGTCATTGGTGGACCGTGTTGTCCGCCAGCACGGGGCATGGGGCTTCCACCTTGCGTGGGCATAGTCATTGGTGGACCGTGTTGTCCGCCAGCGCGGAGCATGGGGCTTCCACATTGCGTGGGAAGGAACCCCTCCGCGTCCTCGGGGGGCTCCGGGCGTGTACAGCCCATTGAGTTCGTACGCGTGGCTTGCACGATAGAACTGGGAGGTGTATCTGGGAGCTCGCGAGGGCGCTTTGGCCTCGCGAGGTCCCTACCTCAAAGGCGGTTTGCGCCTGGATCTTCTTGTAGATAGCGTCGTCCGAAGTCCTGCAAATTTTGGAGAAGCCTGCGTCGAATGTGCTCCCAAAGGCCGTCGCATGAGAGGGCCAAGCACCAGTGACCCCAGGAGGTGACGTGAGCGGGGCCGGCCCACCAGACAGAGCTCAGCCACTGGATTTATCGACGCTGCAGAGACGGACCCGAGCACAGACGCCGTGCCCAGTCCTCTCATGAGGCGGTCGAAGGTAGGATCGTTCGGGTACGGCGACATTCACGTTGGCAAAGAGCCGTGCAGGCAAGGTGAAACGTTAGGAAATAGATCACATGCATGAAAAGTTACTGAAACATGCGTAAATGAGGCGGCTGCAGGGGTATGCCCTGGCCGCCTGAGGATAATGCGGCCTGGTGGGCGCCCTCAAACGGAGTGAACCAAAAAGTTACCTGGCACAAACCAAAAAATCACCTGGCGGCCACGCCACTGAAGAGTCGAAGCTGCCGTCGGAGCCTGATCTTGCACCTCCGTGAGCGTGACCCTCATGAGCCCGTCGTCTCCCGGGGCTCGGGACCCCTGCTCGGTCCGGGCATCTCCTCCAACTCCTCATCGCGCCTCGCCCGGCAAGGTATGAGCATGGCCTGGGCCAGGCGCTGGAACGTGGCGCCTGCGTTCGCCAGGCCGAAGGGCATGCGGACGTAGTTGTGCGGGTAGACCCATCCACGATCGGCGCGCGTCGACCAGAAGAGGTCCTGGGACGCGGCCCTATTGATTGCGAGCGCGTTGACGCAGACGCGTGGCTTGTTGGTCGGGCCGACGATGGCGGCTGCGCTTGGTGGTGCAGGGCAGCTCCCGCCTCGCATGGCCTGTGCCTCCTGAAGCTCCTCGATCGCTCTAATGATGGACTCTTGCGAGTTCGGCGCCTCACGCCGTGCTCCTGGCTTAGGCAGACGCGCGTCAGGACGCGCCTTCAGGTTGTGCCCGAGCGCCTCCCTTGTCTCACCGGTCAGGCCAGAAACTCCCCGGATGGAAGCCCCCGAGCCCGACCCAAGGGGGGCGCCGAGCGCACTTTCCTATGCGATGGAAGGTGGGGCCCCGTCCCGGGGCGCAGAGCATGAGGCGCCGTCCTTAGAGGTTCCAGCCCCCTGGCACCCCGTGGGGAGGAGCTGCTTCTTCTTCTTGCGTGCATCCTCACAAGGCAGGGCATCCTCCTCGTCGTCCGAGCGCTCGGCCGCCGCAGCGCGGTAAGCACGCTCGAGGGAGTAGACGGCATCCTTCTCATCGCAGGCGACGGTGATGACGCCGCCACTCACTGGCATCTTGAGGATGTTGTAGCCATGATGAGTCACCGCCATGAACTTGGCGAGGGCCGGGTACCCAAGGATCGCGTTGTACGGGAGGTGGATGTGTGCGACGTCGAAGACGATGATCTCGGTGTGGTAGTTCTTGCATCCGCCGAAGGTGACGGGCAGCCGCACTTGCCCAATGGGGACAGTGGACCCGTCAGTGACTCCCGAGAAGGGCTTGGTCAGCATGAGTTGGTCGTACGGTACTTGGAGCGTCTCGAAGGTCTCAATGGAGAGGACATTGAGCCCCGATCCACTGTCGATGAGGGTCTTGGTGACGAGGACGTTGCTGATGGTCGGAGTGCACAGCATGGGGAGCATGCCGGCCATGGCCGAGCACCTGAGCTGATCCCTCGAGTCGAAGGTGATTGCGGTCTGGGACCACTTGAGGGGGTGCATGGCTTCGGGCTTTGGGAGAGCTGCGTTCACCTCCCGCGTGAACTGCTTGAAGATGCGGTTCGACGCTGGGGCTTGGGCGCTGCCCAGGATACAGGCTATCGCCCTGACCTCCTGGAAGCCCCCAGCCCCATCGTCTTGCCTGTCCTCTTCCTTTCTTCTGGGTGGTGGCGGTAGTGGTGGTAGGCCGGTCTCATGAGGACGGGCCTCACGAGGCTGGCCACGGCGTGACCCCTCCGGAGGGTCGTCACGCCAGCGGTCCTCCCGAGCTTGATCGCGCCAGCGGTCCTCTCGAGGCCGGTCTCGCCACTCCTGACGCGGCTCCTAGTTGTCCCAACGGCCTCCGCTGCAGCCTCCGCCGCGTCCGAAGCCACGGTCCACACGTCCAGGGCACCGGCCGAAGTGCTCGTCGTGGACCAGCCTGAGCTCCTGGCAGTCGATGGTGTCGTGGTTGTTGGTGCCGTGGAAGATGTAGGTCGGTCTCCCTCCTGCGGGGTGTTCCTCGCCTCGGCTGCGCTTCACCTCAGGCTCGGCCGCAAGTACCGCTGGGGCCTTGCGCTTCGCCTCCTTGGCCTTGGTCTTCTTTTCCTCTGGCTCTGCCGCCGGAGGCTCGCGGAGCGACAGGCAGCCCTCTTCGGCCTTGGCGCACCTGTTCGTCAGGTTGAACATCTCCAGGGCTGAGCACAGTTTGTCGTTCATGGCGAGCTCCTCCTTCATCTTGAGGTCTGTGACGCCGTCGGTGAACGCGGAGATGATAGCCTCATCCGACGCCCTCGGGACCTTGAGGCGTGTAGTCGTGAAGCGCTGTATGAATTTGTGCAGGGTCTCTCCCTCCTACTGCTTCACACGCCGCAGGTCGTTCACGGTGAGCGCGCGGTCGCGGGTACCTTGGAAGTTGGCGATGAAGCGCTTGCGCAGGTCGTCCCAGGAAGTGATGGACCCCTCCGGGAGGTTGAGGAGCCAGGAGAGCGCGCCACCCTTGAGTGCCATGGGGAACCAGCACGCCATGACCTTGTCGTCTCCATCGGCCGCCCGGATGCTCAGTGAGTAGAGTTGTAGGAACTCGGCGGGATCCGGGGTGCCGTCGTAGGGAGGGCGTAGGTCAGGCTTGAACCTGCAGGGCCACGTGGTTGGATGGAGCTCTGGGGCGATGGCGAGGCACCCCACCGGCTCGACGGGTGCTCCGTGTGCGGGAGGGACACGGTCTTGACGCTCCTGAGGGGCCGCCTCGAGTGGTGCCCGGTCGCGACGCTGGTTCGGCAGCGCGGGGAGCACTCGCGCGTCGACGCGCGGCCGGGGCACCACCTGGCAGCTTACTTCATCTCTCGCCCTTGCCTGCGGTTTGCGGGGCTGGTCGCGCGGGCGTGCTTCACGCCTGGGCTCGGGGTCGACGTCGCGTTGCGGAGGAGGTGGCGGCGCATCGTGGGCCACGTCGTCTGCCAGGGAAGGCCGGGGTCGAAACAAGTAGGAGAGCGCTGAAGCGTCGCCGGCAGCACTGACGAGCTCCGCGATGTGCCGAAGCCAGTCGTCATGGCGGTCGGGGGCGGTAGCGGAGCAGCTCGTGTGCCATGGCGACTGCACCCGAGCCGCGCGGCGGCCCGGTTCGAGCGTGGGAGGACGACCCGGTAGCCGGAACGATCGACGGAGTGGCGGTGTGGCCGTCGCGCCGTGCGGTGACCGGCTGGGAGGAGTCCTGTTGTTCATGGGCCTCCGGGCCCGTGGCGGCGTTGGCCACAGGTGAGGGGTACCGGCGCGTGCCGGCGCGGCCCACGGGCGCCGTCTGTGCGACACGGGCAGCTCGGCGCTCGGCGCGGGCTCGGCGAGCGTCAGACATCGGAGCGGCGAGGCGGAGGAAGAGCTCGGCTTGAGGAAGACTTCAACACGCCCCCTACCTGGCGCGCCAAATGTCGAATTTCGGGCTCCGCAAAACCCCAAGAAGTTCGAACACAGGGGCGTGTGCAAAGATCCCCCGCAGCCTCGCCCTACCTAGCTCGCTACTCGATGGTTGGGACGACGAACTCGCGCGATGACGAGGAAGAAGATGCACACAGTGATTTACCCAGATTCGGGCCGCTGCGAAGCGTAATACCCTACTCCTGCTTTGGTGGATTGCCTCTCGAGGAGGTGTGGTGGATGAACTAGTACAGTGGTGAGGAGCCTCGCGAGGGCGCTCGAGTGGTGTTCTTGGCTCTCTGCCTTGTCGGGTGTTTGTTGTCTTCTCTCCTCTTCTCCTCTCTCTATGGTGCAACCTAGCCTCTATATATAGCAGCGCCCCGGGTCCTCTTCCCTTATCGCTATGGCGGGAAGGGATCCCACAACGGCCAAATTTGAAGGGGGTCAGGAGTACATCCCCGCCCTGTCCAAAGGTGGTCTTCGCCTGCAAAGTAGCTGTCGATGATGTAGAGGTGGGCTCGGCGATGACATCCGTCCTGCTGGGCTCGTGGTCATGGTCTTGTTGCACCGGAATGGAAACCTTTGGGGGGCACTTTGGGAACTCGCGTACGTCTTTGCTCCCTTTGCACCAAAGGAGAAACTGCACCGCCTGGCGCGCTGGTGCCCGCCTGTCCTTCCTTGCGTCATCCTTGACTCCTGAGGCCGGGTTCTGCATAGAGATCTCTGCCGCTCCGGAGAGGGCATGAGGAGGCCCATCTTTCGCTGGTCTTGGCGCTGCCTCCCTCGTGAGCTCGGGTCCTCGCGAGGGCCTTGTCTTGAGTGAAGTCGCGCCAGGCCACGCTTGGCTGACGAGGTGTGCCATGCCCTGGGCCGCAGGCTGGCAGGTCTGGGTACCCCCATTCCCAGAACGCCAACAGTTTTGGCACAAGCCCTTACAAACCTCAGCTACTCACGGGAAGCTAGCTTTTGTGGTTTCGATAAGGAACGCGTCACCTTATGTGGTCGAATCGACATCCGCTGCCTCTTCTCGTCTTGAACTATATATTTCTAGAGGCAACATATACCAAAATGAGTGTCGTTCCAAAATATGAAAGTATACATGGTTCGTTTGGGCTTTTTATACATTAATTGACTTTTATATGCATTATTTAACGTGCATAATTCAAATTTGAACTACATTCACAAGGTACGGTGCATCAAAATGGGTTGAAACCCGTATAAGTGTACATGCATCTTTAGGATCCCATGCAATATATGGGAATGAATTTCAAACATCTCACGGTCTTGGCTCGGCCATACAAACATTGAGAAACACGGGTTTTAAATCATGTGTAAATCAAAAACTAGTCAGAAAATTCATGAAACTTGGCATGGTGTCATAACATGCATGGCTCATATGTGCCCTGGTAAAATAATGTCCAATTTGGGAAAAGTTTTGGCACAAGCCCCGCACAAACCAAAGATTAATTATCACGTGAAGCTTTGTTGTTTCGATATGGAATGTGTCACCTTATGTGGGCGAATCAACATCTGTTGCCTCTTCTCGTCTTGAACTATTTCTATAGGCAACATATACCAAAATGAGAGTGTCGTGCCAAAATATGAAATTATACATGGTTCATTTGGCCTTTTATACATTATTTGACTTTTATATGCATTATTTAACGTGCATAATTCAAATCCGAACTACAATCAGAAGGTTCGGTGCATCAAAATGGGTTGAAAACCATATTAGTGTGCATGCATCTTTAGGTCCCATGCAAGACATGTGAATGAATTTCAAACATCTCGGGGTCTTGGCTCGTCCACAGACACATTGAGAAACTATAGGGTTTTAAATCATGTAAATCAAAAACTCGTCAGGAGATTCATGAAACTTGGCATGGTTTCATGAACATGGCACATAAATGCGTCACAGCATTTTGTTTTCCTATCTGAGACTCGTTTTTTAATATATATATTTTCTTTTAGAGCCAACATTGAGAATATTACTTAAATTATAGTAAATCTAGAACTCACACAAAATTCAAGAAATTTGGCATGGCATCATTATATAGCACAAATATGTTGTGGTATTTTTCGTGTCATTAATAGCAAACAAAAGCTTTTTGGAACAAAGAACTGTCACGTTTCCACGCAAACGGTTGCATTATTTTCAAACCGTTGGCGTTCTACTGCCCTTTATGTGCTGCCAAGCGTCGCACTCTTTTATTGGCTAGGGCTTAGGAGGTGCCGTGCGAGCAGCTGCTCGAGTTGACATGAGGCATGCGAGCTCGCATCCGCCGCGCAGGCTCACCGGGAGGCTTGCGGGCAGTACGCCGAAGACTCACCGGGAATCAAGCCCTTTGACCTCCGTATCCGCCCTCCTCGCTTCCAACCTGTCCATCAATGGCGCCCGAGCCACTGTTTAATAGGCGGCTTTACTGCCCACTCACTCACAATCCTCCTTATATCTTCGCCTCACATTCCCCTCCATCTTCAGACCTCCATGGCGACCTACGCCATGCTGCAGAAGGATCATATGCCACTAGTCTTCCGGTTTGGTGAAGTTGACACCGAGCCGGAAGAGATAGAACATGAAGACGAATGGGACGCCATGGACATGGCCCTGGAAGAGTTGCATGCCGTAGCGGATGCTGCCCCGACGCACTCACCATCAACCATCACCGCGCCCGCGCCAGCAACCATCCCCGTGGCATTGACGGGCTGGTCGCCCAGCATCATCGCAGCGCTGGAAACCGCGGGCGTCAGGGAGGTCCCCGCCGACCCGCGTGAGCTCGTGTACGTGCAAGCGTCGGTGCCTCCTCCTGCCCCCGTGCTCGTGCGCGCCCTTGCACACGCCACGCCAGTCCCAGTGCACGTGCCCGCACCGACAACACCCGACCCCTTGCGCGCGCCTGCACCCACCACGCCCGTGCCCGTGCGCGCGCCTGCACCCGTCACGGCCCCTCAGCGGATTGGGCAGCCGCCGTCGACAGCTTTCTCGCAGCGCCGCTAGTCGCAGCCCCCCAGCCCCGCGCCCGTCGATCGCGTGACGACCGGCTCTTTGATTGTGAAGTCCATAACATTTTGGTCTCGGTTGAAGAACTGTACAACTGCGCCCCGGAGCACGAGAACGTCGCCGCAGGAGGCCGCCGCCGCCGCAACTAGTTTTCTTTATATTGTATCTCGATTGTATGAATGTAAAGTGAAAGCTTGACTGAATGAAATCTATGGTTTGATGAACTAAGTATTTATCTCTGAATTCACGTAGCAAATAAAAAACCATCATAGTTTTATCTGAATGAACACACATCACAAACGGTTCAGGTTGAATACCCGTTTGAAGATTGACAACTATCTTTCCTTCGCCCGTAAGCCAAGTCAAAATATTGGCGCGAAGGATTGGTCCAATGCGTCATCGCAAACGTTTCTCGAATATGATCTGTGTGCCTAGTACAGACAATCCGGGAAGATTTGCATCTATCATACTGGGTAAATTGCCATGTGTCAAATCAGAAACATTGGCATCTGTCGATCCAGTAACACTGGCATTTGTCAACATTTTAGCACTAGCATTTGGCAAGTATTGCAGAAACAAAACCACAATTAGGGTATAATTTTGCAACTGAAATTCACTTTAAACATGGATTTCATTCATACATTAAGCACTGGTCTTTGTACAATACAGTTCAACTCGACAGCTGAACCGAACGAACTTTTCCCCAATTGTTGCCAACCACGTACTGAATTAGCTAGTTCAACTATATACTAGCTAATTAAAGTACGTGGTACAGTTCAACCATATCTATAGTTAGATGAACTGAACAAAATAGCCCCTAAATACTAGTACTACGGAGGGGCTTTGTACTACTTTGTAGGACCGAAAGTATGTCTAGAGGGGGGGTGATTAGACTACTTGACCAAATAAAAGTTTTGCCTATACCAAATTTTAGAGTTGGCAGTTTTTAGCATTTCATGGCAAGTCAAGTACACCCTACACATGCAAGTCTAAGAGTATAGCAGCGGAAAGTAACGACAAGCATGAGTAGAAAGGATAGGGTAGGAAGATCAAACGCAATTGTAGACACGATGATTTTTCCCGTGGTTCCGATAGGTGGTGCTATCGTACATCCACGTTTATGGAGTCTTCAACCCACGGAGGGTAACGGTCGCGAGAGTCCACGGAGGGCTCCACCCATAAGGGTCCACGAACTAGCAACCTTGACTATTCCATAATGGCTTCCGTCCACGAAGGACTAGCCTCACTATGGGTAGATCTTCACGAAGTAGGTGATCTCCTTGCCCTTACAAACTTCTTGGTTCAACTCCACAACACGAAGTAGGAGGCTCCCAAGCGACACCTAACCAATCTAGGAGGCACCACCCTCCAAAAGGTAATAGGCTCGGTAATGACGATGAACTCCTTGCTCTTGTGCTTCAAGATGATAGACTCCTCAACACACAATCACTCTCTCACAGATTTGGCCTTGTGGAAGAGATGGGATTAGTGCAAAGCAACTTGGGGAGGCTAGAAATCAAGATCCATATGGTTGGAGTGGAAGATCTTGACCTCAACACAAGGGTAGGTGGCTCTCTCTCAGAAAACTGGATGGGGCAAGTATGGAATAGTTCTGAGTGCTTCTCTTTCGAGTAGGTGGTGGTGAAGGGGTATATATAGGCATCCCCAAAAATCCAACTGTTACACACAAAATGACCAACTCGGTGACACCGATGTGTTAATCTCGGTGGTACCGAAGTGACCAAAAGGTGGCAACTTTTGAATCTCGGTGAGACCGATATAGGAAACTCGGTTGCACCGATAAGGTGACCAACGATCAGATTGACATTCTTGGTGACGCCGATCCAACAATCTCGGTGGTACCGATATTGTGAATTTGCGTAACAGAAAGTTGGCAACCTAAACTCGGTGGCACCGGAATGAAATCGGTTGCACCGAAGTGGCTAGGGTTTGGCTGAGTCTATCTGAGTTTGGGAATCGGTGGCACTGAGTGGAAAGTGTTGGTTGCGCCGATTTTGAATATTTGGCTATGGACAGACTTTGTGGAAGAGCTTGTCGGTGTTTTTGGTGACTATCACTTGTGCACGTATGAGCATTTTGTTCACCAATCAAAACCTTACCCCCTTTTAATAGTATTGGCTTTCCTATGGACTCAAAGTGATTTCTCACAAATGTAAAATGTAGAGTCCTCTTGCTTGAAGCTTTGCCAATCCATTTCCTTGCATCTTGGGGTATTTCCACAATCTTCACAATCCTTTTGCCATCCCTATCATTGAACTTTTCCTGAAATATACTTAGTGGAAACATTAGTTCAATGACTTATATGTTGTTATTAATTACCAAAACCACCAAGGGAGCAAATGTGCTTTCAATCTCCCCCTTTTTGGTAATTGATGACAACATATAGATCAAAGCTTCGACAAAGATATAATCAATGAATATAATCGTCGCTTTGAGAGGTATGTGATAAGCAAGAGCTCCCCCTAAATTTGTGCATTATTTTAAATTTGTGTTTGAATGCAAATGCACAATCGATTAGGTACATGGGGCACTTCTTCCATGTCACATACATCTTGGTGGTGTGCGAGAATAATTAGAGTGAACATCATAGCACAACACAACCAAACAAGGATAATGATCATCTCATAAGTAGCATAATGATAGGAAATAGTAGCACACATTAAGCGTATGATCAAGCACCAACAAACGTGTATCACAAGCAACCAAAAGATCAAATGTTTTTGAAAAAGCAATAAAAACCAAACGCTCTCTCACGCGAAGCCTAAAGATCTATATACACTTCTCCCCCTTTGGCAACAAGTTACCAAAAAGTTCAAAGGCATATATCTAAGCGTTCTTGGGCTGATCTCCTCCGGTTGTTGATGAAGGAGTCGAGAGAACAGCGTCGGCGAAGATCTCTGCAGATGTCGTGGATGGAGTTGGTGTGGCAACTGGAAGAACTGGAGCTGATGGAGCAGGAGCTGAGGTGACAGTGGCAGGAGCTGATGAAGAGGGCCTCAAGTCTGGAGCTGGCACAGTGGCTGATCTGGCCTGAGTAGTGAACTGTGTGACTGGCCTGAGAGGTGATCCATCCTCATCATCATCAGAAGAAGAAGAATGAGGAAGAGGCACTGAGTCAACTTCCTTCTTGAGCTCATTGACTGTCTTAGTCAGCCCATCCACCTTATCATTAAGGGTCTTGATCCTGTTCTCAAAGATCCTGACAAGACTGTTCTAGTTGTTCAGGATGTCCTTAATGTCCTTCTGCATGCCCTGAACTGATGAGATCAAAAGATCCATTTGCTCGTTCCTGGATCTAGGGACTTGAGCACTAGTGGCTCTAGCTGCCTCTGCCTCTGCCTGAGCTGCAGCTGAAGTGGGATGATCTGGGTTCATCTCCATGATGTTGTCCTCGAGATCTGGCTGTAGGGGCAAGTGGGGTCTGTCCAGAGCAAATATGTGCTTCTCCAGCTTAGAGTTGATGAGCATCTGGATGTAGGGTGCATAGCAGCAAGATCGCTTCTGATCAGCAGCAACCCTCTTAACTGTCTCAACAATTAAGTCCATGACTCTAATCCTGGTGTGTCTGTCAAGATGAATCAGCATGTTGATGGAGTAGCATCGGATCATCTTGTCATCTCCTGACTTGGGCATCAAGGTATGCCTCAGAATAGTGTTCATGGTGCGGAGGCCAGCCTGAAGAAAGTAGATGGATCCTAGCTTGTGAGACTTCACATGAGCAGCAGGGATCACATTGTACACGTTGGCCATAGCATTGTGGCTCTCCTTGGACTCTGAGTAGACATCCAAATCACCATCCTGTGCCTCAGGGACTCCTAAGATTTCAGCCCATTCCTCAACAGTGGACTCATATCTTGCACCTTCAGTCATCCATACAATTCTACCATCTCCATAGAAATGTGCAGTGGAGTAGAATTGCATGATCATCTCATCATTCCAAGCAGTGAACTCTTTGCCAACAAACTCATCCAAACCAATGCAGTGGAAATTATCTTGGACACTTGGAAAATGGTCTTCATTCTCCTTGATGAATGTCCAGTCCACATATCTCATATCACTCACAGCTGGACTCTTGTCAAAAAGCACAGTCTCATAGAAATCATGTTGCTCTTTGGTGTAGAATCTGTAGTCCACAGTTGTCTTCCTCCTTTGGGCATATGGATCAGCAGCTCTCCAAGCCCTCAAACCGGAATCCTTCCTCTTCTTCATATCCTCAGCAAGTGGGTAGCTGGCATTATGTACTGGAAGGTGTGGTCTAAGCTTCATCAGGGTAGACATAGCATCTTCATCCTCAACTCTGGAGGTGTTTCCCTTGTTCTTTTTAGAAGCTGGAATATGCCTTGAGAACCTCTTGGGCTTTTCAGCAGCAACCTTCTTGGGGGCAGACTTGGTGCTCTTGGAAGTGCCACTCTTTGGCATAGCATCAGACATAAGTTTCTTTTGCTTCTTCTTGGGAGGGGCCTTGAATATTTGGCTATGGACAGACTTTGTGGAAGAGCTTGTGGGTGTTTTTGGTGACTATCACTTGTGCACGTATGAGCATTTTGTTCACCAATCAAAACCTTACCCCCTTTTAATAGTATTGGCTTTCCTATGGACTCAAAGTGATTTCTCACAAATGTAAAATGTAGAGTCCTCTTGTTTGAAGCTTTGCCAATCCATTTCCTTGCATCTTGGGGTATTTCCACAATCTTCACAATCCTTTTGCCATCCCTATCATTGAACTTTTCCTGAAATATACTTAGTGGAAACATTAGTTCAATGACTTATATGTTGTTATTAATTACTAAAACCACCAAGGGAGCAAATGTGCTTTCATACTTCCAGCAGAATCGAGCACGCTCAGTAAGAGCAAGTGGAGGAGGAGCATGCCGACAAGTTTCAGGAGACGTGTCCGTTGCCTGCCAGTGCTGCCCTCCGACGCTCAAGATGCCCCTCCTCGAAGCGACGGGACTCTGCGTAGATCTTCGCATTCCGCGCCGCCGCTGCGGCTTCTCCTCCGGCCACAGCGTCGGTGAGCTTCTTCGCGTGCGCGACCTGGCGCTCCACCTCCTTCTCTAGGAAGTAGATGTAGCGCACAAGGGTTGCGACGCAGAAGCCCGGTGGCGGGCCTTTGGCGGACTCCACCTCCCACATTCGGGCCTTGGTGGCGGCGCGGGTTATGACCCCGCAGCCTGACGGCGGGGCTGTGGCAAAGACGAACGACGGTGGGGTGGCGGCCCCGGCAGCGGAAGGCGTGGTGGCGGCCACGGAGGCCACCGGCAGCAGCTGCCTTTGGGCAGCGGTGGTGGAGCGTGTAGTTGGTGGCGTGCGCACACCCACCAGGGACGCCACGTGCACTACACGCTTCAGAGGACTGTCGCGCCGACGCGGTGAAGCCTCCCAGCTGGAGATGTCCTCTGGCGGTGTGGCTGGGCGACGACGAATGGCCGGTGCCATTGGTGATTGGGGGAGAAGCAAACTAGACAAGCTACGGGGAGGGGGTGAAGGCAATGTGGAGTCGCCGGCCGTGAGGGTTTATATAGCAGGCCGGCAAGCATTGGGGATTTCACCGAGCATGGCGGGAAGCTAGAGCCGTAGGACGGTTTTGCGCGCGGGAACCTGCGCGGTTCTGAGCGGGAACGGGATCATCGAGCGGGCGCGTGGCCAAAACCCAAAAGCGGTGCCGAAGCATGCACTGGAATACTCGGGCGGCAACGCGGTGACAAGACGTGAGAGAGGAGGACGGACTAATGCAGAGGCACACGCGTCAAAATAATAAAACGTCTGCGATATTAATACAGGCAAACGGCACTTCCCAACGTAGCGTCTGTAATGATCTCATCCATCGCTGACAATTACTTGGCAGCAACCGTCTGCCCACAACACACACAGCTTGTCAGTATGAATCGTCTGTGTTATTTCTGGTGTTCGCACACGATTCTCATTACTCACCTGTTTGTTGTATATCGCACACATCATGTTATGTCGAGTCGTTTGTGTTCTGCTGTATCAGCGCACACAGTTTATCCGAGTGAACTGTATGCCGTACTTCGCACACGTATGTAGTTTTGGTAACCGTTTTTGTTATCTTATTTAATCACAAACGGTTCATAAGAACAAACTGTCTACTGTAGATCGCACACGCAACTACTTTCTGAATCGTTGATGAATCCACCTTCACACACAGTTCGTGCCATTAGCGACGGAGCTTGCACTATACCGTTTTAGATTCATGCATCGCACACAATTTCGTCGAAGGGTCTCTGATTGATGTGTCGTGTTTGGACAATTCTATAGTAGTGTCATCTACCTCTCCACCCTCGCTTGCTGGATCAAGGAGGCGGAGATCGTCATCGAGCTGTACGTGTGCTGAACGCGGAGGTGCCGTCCGTTCGGCGCTAGATCGTGATTAGATCGCGGGACGGCTTGCAATTTGGATCGCGAAGACGTTCGACTACATCAATCTCGTTTCTTAACGCTTCCCGCTTAGCGATCTACAAGGGTATGTGGATCCGATCTTTCCTCTCGTAGATGCTCATCTCCATGGATAGATCTTGTATGTGCGTAGGAAAAATTTTGTTTCCCATGCAACGTTCCCCAACACCATGATGGCTTGTGGGCCCCTCGTGGCTCTCCCGACCTTGTTCTCTGGCCTATAAATTCTCATATATTCCGAAAACCCTAGAGGCGGTCCTGAAACACTTTTTACGCCGCCACAAGTCTTTGTTCCGTCGCGAGGCCATCTGGAGCTCCATTCCGGCACCCTGCCGGAGGGGGGATCAATCACGGAGGGCCTCTTCATCAACCTTGTTGCCCTCATGATGATGTGTGAGTAGTTCACCACAGACCTACGGGTCTGTAGTTAGTACCTAGATGGCAATCACTCTCTTTTGATCTTCAATACAATGATCATCGCATCTTCGTTTTGATCTATCTGATGTAATCCTTTTGTATGGTGCGTTTGTTGGGATCCGATGAATTGTGGGTTTGTGTTTAGATTATTCATGAAAAGTATTTGAGTCATCTCTAATATATAATATGATTCTTAGTTGCATGATCATTATAGCTTCATAATTCTCTCTGATCTATTGAAATAGTTTGGCCAATTAGATTGATATTTCTTCGGTGAGAGAGGTGCGTTGTAGTGGCTTCAATCTGGCGGTCCTCTATATCTCAGTGACAGAAAGGGACAAGACACGCCTTTGTATTGCTGCCACTAAAAATAAAATGATGGGGTTAGTTCATATTAATTGAATTCTCTTTGTCTACATCATGCCATTGTTCTCCAAGCATTACTTTGTTTTACTTAATACTCTAGATGCATGATGGATAGCGGTCGATGAGTGGAGTAATAGTAATAGGTTCAGGAAGGAGTCGACCTATTTGCTTATGGACGTGATGCCTATATACACATGATCATTGTCGTGAAAATCGCATTACTATCCACGTTTCTATCAATTGCCCAACAGTAATTTGTTTACCCACCGTATGTTGCCTACATGAGAGATGCCGCTAGGGAAAACTATGGCCCCGGGTCTATTCACTTATATATTTACAAAAGCTATTGTTACATTGCTGCCATTATTTGTCTTTTATTTTATTTTGCAATTTACAATTATCTACAATTATCTACACAACGCATTTGCTTGCAAATAACGAGATCAAGGGGATTGACAACCCTCTTGCCCGCGTTGGGTGCAAGTTGTTTGCTCTTTTGTGTGCAGTCGCTGAAGACGGATGAGGATTGATATTCCTATTGGTTCTATAAACCAACGGTGGAGGGTTTGAAGATCGTATCCATTAACGATCAAAGTCATCAAAAAACAAGGTAAGAGAGGTACACTTAGAAACAACAACCATGATTGCTAAATGCTCTTGCAAGCTCTTTGAGTCAAAGGCAATTGTTTGTCGCCATGTCATACGTGTCTTGAGGGGTTCAAAGATCAATGAGCTTCCAACCTTCTATGTACTCAAAAGATGGGAGATAATGTGCAAAAGGTAATTCTTCTTCCATAGTTACAGAAATTTTTGAAACATTTAAGGCTTGTCACAATGTTATTTTTTTCCATGAAGGGATGTTGTCTACGGAGATGAAGGTAATTCACTCGAAGATAATCTCATTGACTGCATTGACTTACTGATGTATAGGAGTAGCGATAGATGTTGCCAAGATGATGGTTTTAGACTTACTGATGTATTACTTTTTAAGGTCATTGTGAATAACTAATAAAATGTTGCATGCATCGCCCAGATGCAGAGGCCGGGGGTCATCCTCCTTTTCTAAAAACTGCATTGACATGGATACAAGAAGAAAGATATCATGCACGAAAGAAATTAGAAGATATCATTCGATGTGCTAAGAAATCGAGCGGAGGACTTGATTTACTTAATACTGGTTTGTGCAATCTCAAATCTGCTATCTTGCAATCTACCCCCGTTGCATCTCAAACTACAGAAGAAGAGCAAGAATCATTCGTTGGTAGCACTATCCCCACCCAAGTTGATATCCTAACACCGACTAGCGTTAATGTGAGGGGTACATGCTCTAGAATTAAGAGCCATAGAGACAATGACAAGAAGGCATGGTCGAAGAAGATCAAATTAGGGGTTACTGTATGGGTTCCATGCACTTGCAATACATGCAAGGAAGTTGTGTTGCATGACACTCGTAGTTGTCCGAAGAAAAAATGAAAGTGCTTTTGTAAAATCATTGTATCGACGCTACTATGTGATGGTTTGTTCCTCTAGTTACATTCTTAGTTAGTTAACATGTAGTACTTCATTATTGAATGGGCTAAGTATGTTCCCCCGGGCTAAGTATGTGTTGCATGAGTACTGAGTAATGAGTTGAAATACTGATTCGATTGGCTAAGTATGTTCGCCATTGCATCTCTGGCATGTGTGTTGTAAATATAACTACTCCATTTACTGCTAACTCGATGTTTTCAGTGGGTTGGTACAACGTGTAGTGCTAACAGTGGGCTGGAAGAAAGAATTGCCATTTTTGATTCATCGCATATATTTTTCAGTAGACAACACTTACATGACTGTTACAACATGTCGATGTTCACATGTAATTAAAGGCATGATCTCAGACAGCTTGGGCATACAAATAGATATTCTTTTGATGAGATACAATCATCACTGCATTTTCATTTATAAAGAACAAGAGTGTACAAGTATACCATAAATTTGATTACGAGAGAAAGAAAGGATCAAGCGATCGACATCAAACTAGAAAATTGACTAAGAACAAGGAAGAAGGAAAGACTGAAGCTTTTGGTGACAACAACAACCTGCTCTGATCCATGAATTAGCAGATGCAGCCTTAAATGATTCCATAGGCGCCCCTCTTCAGCTGACATGATAAAAAGTTTCATGCATTCCCCTTTTCATAGAGCATCCACCACAATAGCAAGTATAGCCATACAACTCGATATAAATATTCAGCAAAATATCATACGACAACAGACTCGCAACTACAGTGTCGGAGATTGTTGTGCCATCAGCAGAAGATTGGTTCTTCTTAGTGGGCTGATCTTTTAATCACATCGATTCAGCGGTCAGAATAACACCTCCTCAAAAGCATGATGTGCAGTATATATCCATATAGCTCCAGCCTCCATGCATAGACTCAAGAAGCCATCAAGCTACAACAGGTCTGAAGAAAATATAAGGAAGGACACTTCGTTCGCGATGGTAGAACCTAGTCCACCAACTGAAAACAATTCAAGTACAGATTCAGGAATTTTATGGTACATTTTTCATTGACCAAATGTACCATGGAGCGTCATCATATTCAAACTGGAAGTACCTACAGAACCTGTTGCGTGATCTTCTTCCGAAGGATAGTGAGGAAGCATCAGCTACCAGTCATTGAGGCACGGGAGTTGGAGTAGCCATTGATTTTGCTATCCATTGCATTTCGTTTAAGGAGCGAGACGTCGTAAATTCTTGCAAAAAAATAAACATTGGAAATCCCATAAGTTTATCGAAATAATCACAAACTTCTAACAATTTGGTAATTAGCAGTCAGCTTAAGACCACCCAACATTGAATAGCAAATGGGGTGAAACAAGGTCATTTACAACAAAACAAAATAATTACTTTGTGCAAATGATAGAGTTCACAATTAGGAGTTCAAATGTACAAATCCATGGATTGATTAAGATGATGATTACTGCACAGATTTTAGTTAATGAAGCACCCAACTCCAAGAATGATCTAAAACTGAATACATCAGACAAATTAACTGAACAAAGAAGGAAATAAGTTCAAAAACAGCATGGCACTGATCAACACGAGTTATCCCTGCATAAGAAAGATGCATACACAGCAAGGCGCTGATGGGCAATCAAGCGAGCCATGACGGCCAGCGCATGCTTCTGCCACTTCCGCTATGAGCGTAACGGCAATGAGCGTCGACGCGACCTGCCCTCGTCTACTCCATCCCGCGCTTCCCAACTGTTGTGGTCACGGTACACCCTGGATTGGCACCCTCCGTCCGTCGTCGTGAGTGATGGGTTGGATTGGGCGGCTCTGCAACTGGAACCGATGAAGGCGTCGGTGGTGACGACTGTCCTGCTGGTGGCTGGAGACGGACGTGGCGTGCCTTGATTCAGCGCTATCTGCGAAACACAACGGGGTAAGGACGTTCATGCCTCATGGTCTTGTGGTGGTGTGCACTCCGACGGCTCGCGCTGGTCCAGGACAGAGAGGGTATTAGGGTTTTTTTTTTTTTGAGAAACAGGTATTAGGTTAATTTGGGGTGGGATCTGAGCAAACCTGGCCAGATGGGACGGCCCGGCCTAGGTTATACGGGACCTGTTTGTAATTTCTATCTTGTACTGGACCTTTCTGTAAGTTCGAGACTATAATATCACTTCTTTTTCCCGCAAAAAAAAACTACACGGCCGTGCTGGGTCGGCATGTGTGCTGCCTTCCCAGGTCCAGGCACGACACTATTATTAAACGGACCATAGACACCTCTAGCCATTAGCCCATCTCGTATTTAGCCTATCGGACTGCCTATTAACTTATAAAAAATATAAAAGTATATAAAAAACAAAAAAACTAAATGGGTCATGTCGGGCCGGCATATGTGCCCAGCCTCCAGACTTAGGCACGGCCCTAGGCGGGCCATGTGTCGGGCATTGCCCGATTAACCATGTATCGGGCCGGCCCATCATGGGCTGGGCACGCGTGCTAACGGGTCGGCCTGCCAGGCACGACCCAGTTGGCCGGGTTTGAATCCGAGCGGGAGCTCGGCCTGCAATATTTTCATAAGCCGAGGAGGTTCATGCAAAACGTCTAGCGTAACTCACCTTTCTCGATATGTATCGTGGGCTCCTAATCCAATCGCTCAGGTAGCTGGATCACACGATCTCACCTGACATGCTCATCTCATTCTAGTCCTCCCCTAGCTGCTCAATGGGTTACTACCTTGTGGATGGCATCTATCCTCACTGCGTCACATTAGTCAATACAATTCCGCGTCTAAAAGATAACAAAAATATTCACTTTGTCCAATGTCGGCTAGGAAAAATGTGGAGAGAGCCTTATGTGTGCTTCAGAAGCGCTTTGCAATTGTTCGTGGCCCTGCCGAGTATTGGAGTTCTAGGCTTCTATGGCAGATCATGACTTGGTGCATCATATTGCATAACATGGTCATTGAAGATGAAAGAGATATGCATGAGAACTTTTGGTACATCAGCAACGGGACTCCTGTTGAGACAAAGTACAATCCAAATATGATCCGGGCTTTCCTTGAAGACCATCGCTGGATCGAGAACCGACAAGTTCATACTCGCTCCAAGAAGATATTATTGAGCATCAGAGGCAACTTCATTGCACTTCCTAGTTGTGCTTTTACATGTTATTTGCTACATTTGAATCATTCGATGTGTTTAAATTTGAATAACTGATTTGTAAATTTTGAATTCGGTTCGTAAACTATATTCATGATTTTGCTTGAACCTTCATATTTATGTTTAGTTTCCATATATGTGCTAATATGTTGTTGCAATGTAAACTATAATTGCATAAGTTAGAAAAACAAAATTATACTCCGTTATATTTAGGGGGTTGGCTAGGTCTGACCAAAAGTTAGTAAATATGCTTCACTAAATTTTACTCGGCTGAATCCTCCTCTATTTTATAGGGGATCGGCTAGACTTGGCCTTAGGCACTCCACACAATTTGGACATCTTTAAAATGAAGCGCACAATCCAACTCCTCTAATCTTCAAACTTTGATGTGAATATGACAATTGGCACTCCTCGTCATCTACCAAAACCATGTATATGCATCATTCTACACTGATTTCATTGGCACTCCTCGTCATCTACCAAAACCATGTATATGCAGTATGGTTCATGGACAAGAAAATGAAGAGTACTGTCAGTTTTCATACTGCATTCCTTCGGGGCTGAGCTCCCACATGGCGAGGCGCTTCAGGACCACGCTCTGACGGGGTAAGGCGCCTCAAGTACTGTGCGAGGGGCAGCTCCCCATACTCAAGAGTCCGGTCCATGGATCGAACTTCGAAGTGAATAAAGTGGATCGTCCAATCTCTTCGGCAGCAATGCTTTTACAAGACTGGAGAAAAATAAACACTCTTTAGATTGATGGTAAATGTCAAGAAATACCAAGTATTCATTTTTGTTTGAAATATAATTGTCCAAGTACCTCCGCGCCAATGCTATGACAGGTGCTATATTGGTGCGGATGGTGTCGACTATTTTACACTCATCCCTGTCGGTAACTAGCAGAGTCTTGGCATGCAGAAGGGAAAAACCTCTACAAACAGAAAATTGACATTCAGAAAGTGTACGTTATTAGTTTAGAGGGTTATTCAGAAAAAGGTACTAATTGTATTTGAAATGGCCTACTTAATACGTACTGTTCAAGTGCCGAGACATGGCATCGGATGTTATTTGTGCATACATTATCAGTGTAAGAAGTAATACCATCGGCCATCTACATTAGACATAACTTTGAGATTCAGGGATGGAGTTATAATCGTGTATCAGTTATTCTTGTGGAAAGTTGAACTAACCTGGTTAAGCATTGCAATTGAGACGGAGCAAATCCTCAGCTCTTCTTCACCTGGTCTTTCAAGTATTTTCAGTTTTGCATCTGCGACAAATGATAGGATAAATATTGTGAACTTTGCAGGTATATATATACTGACATTTCTAGCGTTGACAAGGAAAGCTGTGAAAATAATAGTATCGCCAAAATTAGGCTTGGAAAATACCTAATGATGTGAGCGTCTGAACGGCAGCAAGAATATCTCGGAGCACTGCTAATTTAACCAAACCGATCCACCTACAATTGTAAACAGAACAGCGAAACAATTGTCCGTGCAAATCTATGAGTTGATGTTACTTACATAAATAAATTTATTATTTCACTGAGTCGTTCTCCAACCTAGCAATATGAATTACCTGAGATTTTCCCCAATAGTATTCTTCCCTGCAATTTTTTGACGCAGAAAAACGAAATTAAACTAAAGAAATGTGTCACTGCCCACAGGTGATAAAAAGTACTCCCTCCGTAACAAATATAAGAACGTTTAGATCAATACTTTAGTGATCTAAACGCTATTATATTTCTTTACGGAGGAAGTACTAGACAACATCATTACCAGAGGTATTGTTGAAGTAGCGCGACACGACACATGGACAGTAGTTTGGATCAATATAAGACATCCTTTCCGTGGAAAAGGACACAAGTCTCATGTCCATATTCCTCATGTCAAGAGCACCGAACAGACCCAACGGCTTGGCATCGCTTCCAAGTGGCCGGGTCATCATGTAAAGACTGTCATCATCCATGCCAAGGGTAGGAGAAAAACACTCGAATTTCCTCAACGAAAGCCGTTGCTCATCGTCATCCCACACCCTATGCGAAACCAAATCCCAACTTTGACCGGCCAAAACAATGTCACCGGTGTCGACAGTGCAGCAGATGTTCCAATCTGAAGCGAGGGTCCTCTCCATGCTCGTCGCCCTCCAACCATGGTCGGCAACGTCGTCGTCGTCGTCCGAATCCGCATCATCCTCGTCTTGGTGACACTCCACCTCCACAAACCTGAACGTGTCGCCGACGCATATCACGTCCCTGAACGGCCTGGAAGACGATGTTCCGACGTGGCGCGAGTTCCCCGGCATCGGGCGTGGAAAGCTCAGGAACCGGACCACCGGATTCTCATCGAGCACATTGCAGAGGAGTACGCCGCGCCAGAGGTCAACCCACCCCAGTGAATCCACACCAACCGTGATCACCTTCGTGGTGCTGTGGTTCAGGACATGCCGCAGGTCGTCGTCCCCAGCAGTACCGTCCAGTGGGATCACCTTGCTGCTCCACGTCTTGGTCCGGGACGAGTAGAAGAAGAGCTCGTAAGCAAGGCGTTCGATCTTGAGCTTGCGTGCCAAGGCCGCCACGACGTATCCCTCGCCATGGCTGAGGGATGCCGACCGCCTTGGTTGGATGGAATTTCAGCGTAGGCCGGTGCGGGAGCACCTCGAGCGACGGGGTCCCGTGGCCGGCCTTGTAGACGAGATAACGCGGCAGGTTGAACATCGCCATGGTGATGGATAGCAGGACGGCGTCGCCGCCGGTGCTGACGACGGAGGCGCCGTAGGACAGGCCGTTGTCCCCGACGTGGACGACGAAGCCGGAGACCTGTGGGGGGCTGGCGAACAAGAAGGAGACCTCCACCTCCACCACCACCGCCGTCGCCTCGTCTTCAACCTCCACGAACGTTCTTGCTGTGGTCGCCAGGGCAGAGGAGCACTGGGCGTTGGACATCTTCTCCCAGTCGTGGTTGGCCCCGCGCACTACGGTGTCGAGGAGGACCCAGTCGGGAAAGCTCGGCGCGTGGTCCGGCGCCGGCGGCCGCCGGGCGAAGAGCGAATGTAGCATGGCATTGATCGACGGGAGCAGAGCGCGGGCTTGGTTTGCGGGTTAGGGTTGGCTTATTCTCTTCGATCGGCTGGCTGTTGGGTCACGGACGTACGAGAGAGGCGTTTACTTATCTACTACTACGAGTCTGCGACGGGCTCTCTACTGCGCGGCAGCCAGACGGTCTCCTGCTACCCGACTTCATCATCGAGCTGTCAGTATAGTTGAGGTAATAGCACTGCAGGTCCTAGAACTTGTCTAGGATGTGATGGTTTGGTCCTACAACTTGCAAAAGACAACTATTTGATCCTAGAACTTGTGCTCGATATGAACATTTAGTCCTGGGCGAATCATGAGCCGCCAAGTGGAACCAACTGAACCGAGTCAGCACTGCACGTTTTGCAAATACCCCCTGCCGCTTTATGATTTCAACCCGCAGTACATCCGTTCTTGTCGTTGATGGTGTTTCTTCCCCACTGTCTTTACTGAATTTTATTTTATCACCGAATGCGTGATGTTTCTTGGCTCTCCTCTGTGAATGCAGGTTCCATGCTGAGATGAACGGCCACACCCACATAGCCATGGAGTGGAAGGACCAGAGCCCAGGGCCAGACTGCAGCACGCTGCCGAGCTTCCTCACCGACCCGTTCCCCGCGGAACCCCTGGTGGAGGATTGCGCCGGCAACGACGGCTCCGATGGGGCCGGGTTCGAGAGGCACGGCCTGTCGGTGGCCGTGGGCTCGCTTCAGGAGGAAGGGAAGCCGATGTCGGCGACGCCGCACTTCGGCCAGAGGTCCAGCTCCAGCAACAGCCTCTTCGAGCGGATGCAGGCCAGAGCTGGATTCAGCATCGCCAAGCTCAGCATGCCTGACAGCGAATATTCAGGAGCCCAGTCACCTTACCTGGCCATCCCGCCCAGCCTCAGCCCTGCGTCGCTGCTGGAATCGCCGGTGTTCCACTCTAATGCCATGGTATGGATCGTGTTTTGATTTTCATGCTTGTGATTTCCAGCGTCATAGTGTAGGGATTGTTCTTGATTTTGTCAGTCGGATGCTAGATTGGCAGGTTAAGTATGCTTGCTTTACTGAACTTTTGACATTTCTGTAAGTCCATGGAAGTTACCCTAGGAGATTTTTCTTTCTTGAAAAACTCTGAGGAGATTTTATTACCGTTACCAAAATAAAAGCAAATGAAAGTTTGTATATTTCTACTCCTTTCCATGTATGAATGAACTCAAGAGTATGCAATTTCAAATTAAACATCAGACACCCTGATACTGAAGCTAGTACCTGAATGTTTTATAAGCTGTGATTCAGGGCAGGCCTCGCCAACCACGGGGAAGTTACTCATGCTTGGTGACACCAATAACAACAGTAATACTAGTCTTGAACCTTCCTCAATTGAAGATGGTCCCGGTGCATTTTCTTTCAAGTCTTTGGAGATAAAATCATCACAGTACAGCGCTGAAGGGAAGAAGGTAAGCAGCTATGTGAAACTGTGTATATTCAGTCTTGTTCCTTGCTCTGGAAAAAGAAAACTAGTAGTAATACAGTAGCATTATGCTTCTTTGCTAAATGATAGAATTAGTTTTGTGCTGAACCATATTGTTCCACATGTAACAAACATGAATGACTGATGTGATTCATTGAGTTTTTCTTCTTCATCATTCACATACCCGCATTTGAAATGTTTACCTTTTGTGACCATGGAGTTGGGCATAGTTGACTTTTCTTTAGTCTATGCATGAATGGTCAATTTTATCAACTGGACTTTGTTCATAGAGAGAATGTACTGTGGTTTTTTCAAATGGTTGGGGGCACTGTAATTTTTCTATTTAAACAGCGTTTTGTACGACTAGTTAAAGCAAGGTGGCTGGCAAGCCTGTTTACCATTATTATTGGTATTTAATGGAGCAAGTGTAAGACACTTTTCTAGTACCAACCAGGGTCATGGTAAAAACTAGATAAATCAGCAGAGTACAATTTACATTTTTTTTCTAAACGCAGTGAATGACAGTTTAAGGCTCTGAAATAGGTGCTTTTGTTGCTTACTGTTTATTACTCCCTCTGTAAATTAATATAAGAGCGTTTAGATCACTAAAATAGTGATATAAACGCTATTATATTAGTTTACAGAGGAAGTACCTTGTTTTCTCTCTACTTGCTCGGTTTTGCCGGCTGTGGCTGATCATATGAAATTGGTATTATGATCATAAAATTTGAACAAACCCTTTGAATTCCTCGTTCGTTTTGTGACACGTCTGTTCCTTTGCCTTCAGGGATCTCAACCCAACAGTCAGCACCCATCAGCACCAAGCAGAGATGTTCATGTCAAGACAGAAACCAACACTCAGACGACGACTCGAGGCGCCAATCCGCAGTTCAACAACCGTCTCGCAGCTGACAGCGCCACTGCAGGCGGCGACAACATCGCGCGGCCTCCCGATCATAGCCCACCCGCGACGGCGGCGGACAGCGAGGCGGCAAAGGGAGACTACCCTGCTGCGGTGGCCATGGCCGCGCCGGCCGAGGACGGGTACAGCTGGAGGAAGTACGGGCAGAAGCAGGTGAAGCACAGCGAGTACCCGCAGAGCTCCTGCAGTGCTATTAACTCTAGTTTTCCGATAAGTGAAGTTCTATCGGCTAGAGACTGGTTGCTTTAATTTCCTTGCTGTGGACGTGCTACAAGTAGAAGATGTTAGAGAAGTGAGCAACTGCATTCACAGGAGGGCCAAGGGCCAGTATATATACATGTGTACAATGGGGATAAACCGAAAAAGGGACTATACACATCTAACACCCCCCCTCAAACTCATGGTGGATCAACCACACTGAGTTTGGAGAGAAAGAAAATGTGTTGCGCTCGAGTTTGGGCCTTCGTGAAGAAGTCAGCCAACTGTAACTCAGAGGGCACATAGTGGAGAGCAAGAACCTGATCTTGTACTGCAGCACGCACAAAGTGGGCATCCACACCGATGTGCTTGGTGAGCTCATGCTTCACCGGATCACGGGCAATACTGATAGCTCCGGTGCTGTCTGACAGTAAGGGAGTCGAGGTAGTAGTCGACACACCAAAATCCTCAAGTAGCCATCGTAACCAGATCACTTCAGCCGTCAACATAGCCATTGCTCGCAACTCGGCCTCTGTACTCGAGCGAGAAACTGCAGTCTGTTTCTTCGTCTTCCAGGCAATCAGAGAGCCACCAAGAAAAACACAGTAAGCAGACAACGAGCGTCGATCAGAGGGATCACTAGCCCAGGTAGCATCCGAGTAGGCCTGGAGCTCGAGAGAGCTGGAGCGGGGAAAGAAGAGACGATGAGAGATCGTGCCACGAAGATATCGTAAAACACGGAGGAGATGGCTATAGTGGACAGAGGTGGGGGCCGAGACAAACTGACTGAGTATATGGACAGGGTAGGAGATGTCAGGGCGCGTGACAGCGAGATAGACGAGACTCCCAACGAGGTGGCGATAGCGAGTAGGATTGGGAAGAGGATCACCATCAGAAGCACGAAGCTGAACGTTGAGCTCCATAGGAGTCACAACAGTGTGCTCATCGCCGAGAGCAGCTCGATCAAGAAGATCCTGGATATATTTTTCCTGGGAGATGAAAAAGCCATCGGAGGTCGAAGAGACCTCAATCCCAAGAAAATAGCGAAGAGGACCAAGATCCTTCATGAGGAACTGGTCACGAAGGCGAGCCTTAACAAAGGCAATGTAGTCAGGGTCATCACCAGTGATGATCATGCCATCAACATAGAGAAGGAGAAGAGTCCGACCACGAGGAGACGTGTGAACAAACAACGCGGGATTATGATCACTGGGCGAGAAGCCGGCGGCAGTGACCACAGAGGCAAAGCGCTCGAACCAGGCGCGAGGAGCTTGTTTGAGGCCATAGAGGGAGCGGCGAAGGCGACATACCATGCCATCAGGAGCATAGTACCCGGGTGGTGGCTGCATGTAAACCTCCTCACGCAACTCACCATTGAGAAAAGCGTTCTGGACGTCAAGCTGAGACACAGACCAATGACGAACAGAGGCAACAGCAAGGAGAGTGCGGACAGTGGTCATATGGGCCACAGGAGCGAAGGTCTCATCATAATCACGTCCCTGCTCCTGTTGAAAGCCACGAGCCACAAGGCGGGCTTTGTAGCGCTCAAGAGAGCCATCAGAGCGAGTCTTAATCTTATAGACCCACTTGCAGGTGATGGGACGAACACCAAAAGGAAGCGAAACCAGATCCCATGTGCCAGAGCGCTCAAGAGCAGCAAGCTTCTCAGCCATAGCAAGCTGCCATTCAGGCTTAGTCATGGCAGTCTGATAGGAGGTGGGCTCGGCAACAACAGAGAGACCATACCGGTCAGGAGAGTAGCGATCAGGTGCGGGGCGAGGCCGAGCACGGAGGTTATGAACTGGGGGAGGCGTGGAAGGAGTGGCTCCGGAAGTGGAGGGAGCATCAGTAGAAGCATCCTCAGAACAAGGACGACGAGTGTAGTGAAGAGGAAAAGGAGAGAGAGGACGACAGACTGGAGAGGACGGTTGAGAGGTGGATGGAGGTGAAGGTGGTGGCTGTGGTGACGGTGGTGAAGGAGGAAGAGTGAGAGGTGCAGGAGGAAGAGATGAAACAGGAGGCACAGGAGAGGATGTATCGGGAAGAAGAAGAAAAGAAATATCTTCCACAGAGAAGTTTGAGGAGGAAGGACGCGGGTAGTACGAATGGGACTCATCAAAGGTCACATCACGCGAAATGCGCAGCCGACGACCAACTGGATCCCAACATCGATAGCCCTTGTGCTCGTCACTGTAGCCGAGAAAAACACACTCAACCGATTGAGCAGTCAGTTTGGTGCGTTCTCGTGGAGCAAGAAGAACATAGCACACACACCCAAACATGCGAAGAGCGGAGTAGTCGGGAGAACGACCAGTGAGACGCTCCATAGGAATACCACCCTGCAAGGCAGTCGATGGCTGAATGTTGATAAGGTAGGTGGAGGCACACACGGCCTCAGCCCAAAAATGAGGTGGGAGAGAAGCGCCAATCATCAGGGCACGAGCCGTCTCAAGCAGATGGCGATGCTTACGTTCCGCAACACCATTCTGAGCATGAGCACCAGGACAGGAGAACTGGGCAAGAGTACCCTGCTCCGCGAGAAAACCACGCAACATCTGGGAGATAAACTCGCCAGCAGAGTCAGCACGAAAAGTGCGAATAGGCGTGGAAAACTGGGTGTGAACCATGGTAGCAAATCGTTTGTATATGGAGAGAACCTCACTGCGAGATTTCATAAAGTAGAGCCAAGTGTAGCGAGAGAAATCATCAATAAATAACACATAGTAGCGATGACCACCTTTCGAATCAAAAGGAGCACGACCCCATACATCAGAGTGAACTAAATCAAACGGACGCTGAGACACCGACTCGCTATGAGGATAAGGTAACTGAGTCTGTTTGCCAAGTCTACAACCCTCACAATGTAAAGAAACATCTCCAGAAACAGACCCTAAGACACCCTGACGCACCAAGGATGATAAGCGTGAGCCACATATGTGACCCAGGCGATGATGCCACTGCTGGAAGGACGCAGACGAGGAGGCAGCGAGAGCATGGGAACTGGCTGAGGTGGTGGCAGCGGAAGGAACATGAAGCCAGTCAACTTGCCAAAGGCCCTCTGAGTCACGGCGCCGAGGGCCAGAACCAACCAGGGCCTTGGTGTGGAGGTCCTGGACAAAACAAGAGTCAGGATCAAGAATAACACGACAACCAGAATCAGTGAGTTGGGCAGCGGAAAAAAGATTCATGGTAAGACGAGGAACATGAGAGACATTAGGAACTGAAAAAGACGAGGTAGAAAGAGTGCCACGACTAGCGACAGGAAGAGATGTGCCATCGGCAGTAAGAACATTAACGGGAGAATCAAGAGGTCGAAGAGAAGACAAAGCAGAAGAATCGGAAGACATATGAAAAGAAGCTCCAGAATCCAGAACCCACGAAGATGTACCTGACGGTGTAGTGGCTGATGATGATGGAGAGGTGGCAGCCGTCACAGCAGCAGCAGAGGTGGTAGCCATCACAGCAGCAGCAGAACCAGTCGATGAGGAGCCGGAGGCAGCCAGGAGGCGCTTGAGCTTCACAATGTCCTGATCAGTGAGTGACGGGATCGAGGGAGACGCATGAGTCCCACTGGAAGAGGAGCGCCTTTGGTCTCGCTGCTTCTTGTGACAATCAGCCTCTGGGTGACCGTACCGGGAACAATAGCCACAGAAGGTGTCACGCCGCGACCGACCCTTCTCAGCATAAGGAGGGCGACCGACCCCCCCTGAAGGTGTGGGCAGGAGCGGTGGAGCGGTGGGACGAGTAGACGACACAGGAGCCCTGGCAGCCAGCACAGAAGGAACCACAAGTAACCCAGCAGAACGAAGACGGGTCTCCTCATCACGGAGTTCAGCAAGTACCTCGGTGATAGGAACACGACCACGAGCAAGTAAGTGAGCACGTCGAGGCTCAAACTCGGTGCGGAGGCGAGATAGGAACTCATGGACACGCTGGAAATCCAAGTCGGCCATGGTAGTCTGACAGCAACGGCAAGCTCCACAAACAACTGTGCGAAGAGAATCAAGCTGACGCCAGATGGCAGAGCACTGAGTGTAGAACTCGTCAACAGACGAGTCACCTTGCTGAAGAGCGTGCTCCTGGCGTACCACAGACAAATATAGAGCATCACCGGATGGCTGATAGCGCTGACAGAGAAACGACCACATTGCTGCAACTGTGCCGAGGCCCATGAACTCGGACGCAAACTGAGGGAGAACACTGGCAGTGAGAACAGCAGCAGCCCGAGCATCATCATTGCACCACTGAGTGTAAGCAGACAGATCCTCGCGGTAAACTGAAAAAGCATCTGAGTAAGCTGATACCTGCTGATCATAAGCATCAACTACAGCGTCATCAAGGGCCTTAGCTGCATCCCGATCAGCCTGAGATGCGTCAGCAGCAAGAACCGGTGGCACCGGTGGTGTAGGAGTCACTGGAGGCACCGGACACGGCGGACAGGGGACCTCGCCAGAGAGAACGCCCCACAGAAGAAGGCCACGCATATGGATGCACATAAAACCCACGAACTCGGCATAGTTTGTGCCATCGAAGATCACCGAGCACCGAGGAACAGCAACATAGCCCGAAGAAGACATGAGGAGCGCACACGCCTCCTGCCTCCTCTCTTTTTTTTTTGGAAGTCAACGCCCGATTCTGGATCGGGATCGAGGCCTCACCCGCTCGAGGCCTCCCGATGCGGAATCGAGGGGCAAGGCAGGGCCGACGGCTGGGGGCGGCACGACCAGGGGCGGGGCGCCGGCGGCCGGCCGCAGCAGGGCGCGGAGCAGCAGCGGGGGCAGCAGCAGCAGCTGCGGGAGCAGCTGCGGGCAGCAGCAGCAGCAGCAGCGGGGCGGCCGGAGAGGAGGTGGCCGGCGGCGGGAAAGGAGATGGCCGGCAGCAGAGAGCTAGAGCGCACGGAGTCGCTGCGTGCGGGAGAGGAATAACCAGGCAACTGATACCATGTTAGAGAAGTGAGCAACTGCATTCACAGGAGGGCCAAGGGCCAGTACATATACATGTGTACAATGGGGATAGACCGAAAAAGGGACTATACACATCTAACAGAAGATTCCAGTCGAAACAGTTACATAAGGAGCTAGGTAAAGTTTACATAATAAAACGCATCTAGACAGAGTCACAAAGCCCCTAAAAAAAGACAGAGTCGCAAAGTACAAGACCTTTTCTCTTTGGGCAAACTGTTAACAGATTTGCCACAATGGAAGCTTGAAATAAAAAATAGTGCGCATCCAGGGAATCGAACCCTGGTCAGTACCGTGGGAGGGTACTATGATACCACTACACCAGATGCGCTTTGGTGTTAGATTAGTTCTACATACTTTTATTATAATCTCTTCGTACCATAATATCTGACGTTTTTGCATTTCAAATTTATATTATGGTACAGAGGTAGTACAACAAAACTTATCGTGCTACTACCGCAAGGTTAAACCAAGATAATGTTTTCTACACAGCAAGAAGCTGTAGAGTAAATTGTTTATGTCTGGGAACAAATACGGTTCTTATATATTGACAATACTCGCAAGGTGCATAAAATTGTTCACATCCGAGAACAAGTCTGGTTCTCATGTTGACAATGCTTGCAGTGTATATGAAATTGTTCATGTCTGCAAGCAAAAATGGGTGCGGGTGTGCATGATTCTTTCAATAGCCTCCCGCCATGCACCCTGCACGTACATAAAATGAAACATGTACCAGAAAACCGCTTCAGAAATGTCAATGGAACATTACGTTTTCTCTAGAAATTCACAGAATGTACAGAACAGGTTGACATTTACAAAACACAACAGCATATACATCGAGTGAATTTCATGTCGTTGGCTATTCTACTGTAAGGACAAGGAGAGCAAAAAATCCCTGTCCTACGCCTGAAGAACAACAAAAGAATCCTGTATAGTCAACGACAGTTAATGTCTTTCGAGCATTGCTTTACGACACTCTGATGACTCTGAGCACAGATGCAGTTTTCGCTGCCAATGGCGCCCACCTCGCGCATCACCATGCCTCCATATTTTGATCACCCAGAAGCTGAACAAAAGGCAACTGAATCAGCAAGAGAACAATCGTCATGCCCTACAGCAAAATGATTGCTTTCGACTCATCTCCCACTAGAGCAAAATAACGTTCATATCAACCAAGCAGATTTTGGAAAACAAGGTTACAAATATGTAAAATCCAATTAGACTAGAGCTACAGGCATGTCGTACTGACTCTAAATTCTGAAAGGGCAGCAAGCTAATACTATTGCAACAGAATCATGTTATAGTGCTATTGCCAATAGGTTGTTTGAATATCTGGTGAGTATATATGCTTGCGTAAAACATCTAAATGCTGCCGCTTTTTTTTCATGCATGCATCCTGTTTTGTGTTTGTTGACGAAGAATATCAAACCGAACATGATTATATTATGGTTACACTGGTGACTGCTAACGTACACAGCTGCATTTCGTTTCGTTTAGCAAATACTAATACAAAGTAACTTTCAGTAAATAGAACATAATAGTTATCTTTTTACGGACCGTTGCAAACCTAATATTGCTGCCCAATGTGCTCCTAGACCACCACCTATGCTTCAGTTATGACATCAGCTGAGATAAGAAAGTGAGTCAGATTTGTGTAGAATCACTGAGTAACAAAACACCATAACAATTAACATAATAAACAGACGGGGAAAAGTTTCCATTTCCTCAACATTAAAGGAAGGAATAGCATGGTATAAACTTTGCAAAATCCTACTGATCTGAACTCCACTTGTGCACCTGAAGTGCATAGTGTGTCATTGGACATACAAAATTGGCAGCTACATAGAATACAGTCTCTGCTTGCTTTGCAGAAAAGAACAAAAGAAACATTTGGCATACAACAAACTAGGGAATACCATATTGAGGGTTATTGTAGTTATGCTGTGCTTCCATCTGACAATCCTGCTCTGACTGTGGAGACTCATCATAATCTTGAATAGTTAAAGTAGGTTCCCCGTCTTCACCAAACCACAGATGCATGTCTTCAAAGTCTGGTAGAGCAGGCATGTCAGCAAAAATGTCACCAGATGAACCTTGTGTGTTGAGGTTGTCCGATGTCGTTTGAGTGTCGATGTCCATGTGCATGTTAAGCGTAGGACTTGAGACTGGTTGTGCGGTGGCCGACAAAAATGCTTCATCTGATATTACTTGGCTAGAGGTTTCAGGGACAGGAGGCCGATACTGAATAATTTCGGCCCCTGCTCCAGAAGTCTCCTGATCAGTTACTGGACCCTGCTCTAGAGCAGGGAACCTCCTTTTCTTGTTTCCATCCTCATAAACCCACTTCTTCCTGCGCTGCTGCTGCTGCTGCTGTACAAGCTGGTTGAGAAGACTAGGGTTCTGGACAACGATTGCTAGAAGTGCCATCATCTGCTTCTGGTTCTGTTCCATTACTTGAAGGCGTTGAATCAAACTCTGGACTTCAAGGTTAGAGCTTTGCTGGTAGTGCCTGAGATCCACAAGCTGCTGCATGAGAAGAGCTTTATCCCTCTTAAGGGCTTCCACCTCCTTTACAAGCCCGCCATATCTTCCTATTTCAATATTTTCAGTACCAGGTGCAGCTTTGACAGGTGCCTTCTCCAACTCACGACCTGCTTCCTGAGGTCTCTTCTTTCTCTTAATGATTTTCAGAAGATGCTTTTGGCCCCTAAGAAACCCCTCATTGGCCCACTCCCATCTATCAGGGTCAACTTTACGAAATCCCTAGATAACAACAAGAAGCATGGATAAGTTCACCAAATAAATAATCTTAGAATGCTTAAAACTGAAGATAAAGAACGTAGAGAGCATCCAAAACAAACAACAGTGCAATTTATGCAAGGTTTTCTGAAGAGTAAATAACAGATCATGTGAAGCTTCCACTGATTTCATTGCAGTGTTGAAACTTACATGCTTCATGAGGAAGTTTTACCAAAAGTATATGGAGCCAAGAGCAGCATTTCATGTGGTCACGACAAAAACTTTAAGAGCGGGTATACAATCCAGTGAGAAAAAAACAGTCTGCTCTTGTATTCAGAAAATGGACATGAAAGAAACAGTATAAAAATTGGAAGGAAAAGCTGACAAGTATTGAATTCCTGACTGCAAGAATCTGGCTCCAGCCACAGGATACTGATAGACACTCATCAAAAGCACAACATCATTCACCAGATACCTTTCGGTAGGTAAAACAAAGTTCCAACCAGAATAAAAGAAATGCTCACGCAGAAGATTAGCTGTCAGTCATGATATAATGGCAATGCAAACCAACCATTTATTTGATTTCATTCAGAAACACAACAATCAGGATACTATTTAAGTTCAGCATGACGCGAAGACACAACATGAAGATACTATTTAAGTTAAGCATGACGCGAAGACACAACAGGAAGATACTATTTAAGTTAAGCATGACGCGAAGACACTACATGGAGTAGCTTCTTTTCTCTTATACTTCCCCCGTCTCGGTTTATAAGGCATGCGCGTCGTTCTAGGTTGACAATTTAACTAGCTAAATATGAATTATATTTGATGAAAAATATATGTTTCGAAACTACACTCGTTTAAAAATCCAATGATATACTTTTGGTGACATACAACTCATATTTAGCTAGTCAAATCGATGACCTAGAACTACACACACGCCCTATAAACCGAGACGGGGAAGTATCATAAATAAAGTTCAGTAGATGCCAAATATGCAGAATCCAAAATATAGAAAGGAGTTTCGATAGAATGCATTCCGTGCCAATAAAACTCGAGGCAGGTACAGCAGAACTGTTACGAGGGATAGTTATTTTGATCAGATCCACAAAGTTCCATTGGTCACACGCACAAGTGTATTTCATATATATAAAGACTGCTAAAAGCATTTTTACTACTGAATACCAAAGCTTGGGCAGATTTGGCACAGATGCTTTAGCCCGGAATGGTAAGTCCCCGTGCCAATACTCCAGTCTAAATTGCATTGTCAGAAGTTCTCAGCACAAAATTGAACAAAGCAACAGCCTGTAACAAACTGGCATCAAGAGAAAATGATCACGCATTCAAACAGGTTTGTCTAAGTTACATCGAAAGCTACTTCAGACAGTCAACTGTTGACCGAATCCTCACCTAGCCGCAATAGCACGTTACGAATTTATAGAGGAAAGGAAACATGCTCCGCGATAGCAATTCCATCCAATTCAACTCAAAATCAGCCGGAAGAAGAAAAAGAATCCGCGCGCATCGGAAAGAATCTAGGAGGCCGAGGGAGGGGGGGAATCTCACATAGGTGTTGAGCTGGCGTATGAAGCTGCTGAAGTTGTTGTGCTTGAAGTGGTGGCGGAGCAGGTCGCGCTCGAAGGCGTGCGCGTCCCAGATCACGAAGCTGTTGCCGGCGTCGGTCCACGACATGACCTTGTCGGTCGCCGCGTCCGAGACCATGTCGTAGACCTTGGTGAGGAACGGCGCCACCTCCGGCGGCCTCGGCGCCGGCGCATTCCCGGCCGACGAGGGGCCCGCGGCGGAGGGCGGGGGCGAGCCTTTGCTTGAGCCCATGGTGGCACGGGGGGGGGGGGGGGGCGGAAACCCTAGCTTCCCTTCCTTGGAGATTGAGGCGGCGACGGGAGGCGAGACGGGAGGAGGAAGGCGTATCGGTGTGGGGATTTCGGTTTGGGTTCGGATGATTTTTGGGTGAATTCTGTGCGCGTTGGGTTGGGTTTGGGGGCTGCGACGCGACTTGTTCGTGTCTGGGCTGCCTTCAGGATTAAGAAAGAAATCTGTGGAGGTTCGAAACGAAAAAAAAAAATCTGTGGTAGAGTCGGCGATATTTGTGCGTGCGTCAGATCACGCATGGCGCGTGCCCGGAATTTTTTTATTAAGAGAGAAATTGCTTTATTCGTTTTACAGCTGCGCTCCCGTGTTTTTTATTCGATTCGACGATGACTTGTGGGCCTGGGGGCGTCGGGTCCCATGTGTCGGTGTGTGAGGGTTACGCTACGCATGAGGCATGACGGTTTCCTGTGCGGCGAGCGTTTTCCACATTTTGCGCTTTTTTGTGTGGGGCACAGGGGCCAGCGTGGGTGCGTCGCGTCCCGCTCGCTCGATGGCATGGGCGGGGCCGGTGGGGGCTGGGAGGCAGCGCTGCATTCGAAGAACCTCTCAAGGAAAAGGACGGAGGAGGCATCCACACGGAGAGACTGATATGTGGCCCTGGAACGATGGGCCAGATGGCAAGTACGGGCGTCGCGGTCATCCAGGGGCAAGTCACCAACGTCATTGCTGTCGTTGCACTTGGACTGGACTGGAATTACACTTGTCAAACTGCAGCCGAGAGTCCAGCCCAGTCCAACGTTTGGGCCTGTTGGACATGGAGACTTTGACCGGGCGAATAATATTTAGGGGCATGTTTGTTGTTCTGTGAAAGTGCCAGTATCGCATGCGCGTTTGTTCAGTTGGGCCTGGTTGTATAGAAACAGGGTAAAAATCAACATTTGCACCTCGTTTGGTTGGTCGCATCGAGGCTGCCTGCATTAGAGCATCTTCAACAGGCGCGCAAAATGCGGTTTTACAGCGTGGAAATAGCAATTTTTAGCGCGTCAGAGAGCGGTGGCTCCAGCGGCCGCCGAAAAATTTTGCGCGCGCACGGCGCTCCAGCAGACGCACTAAACTACAACGCGCGCGAGCAGCCGGGGCTTGCAACATGCATTTTTTTATGAAGACAATATGGTGATATTTCATCAAAAATCAAAAACAAAAAGACATAGCATATTTCAATTGCACATCAACAATCATGTCACATCATCTCCTCATCCAACCAAGTTCAAAATCACAAACGAAGTTCATGACATAACAAGTTCACACAAACAAATGACACATCAACAATCATGCCGCATCCTTATCTTCGTCCTCCTCTTCCCCCGATTCTTCATCCTCATTCGAAGTCTCATCTTCGTCCTCCTCTTCATTGTCTCCCGAAGGTGTCGAAGGTATGTGAGGCACACCGGAAGACATGCGTCCACCCATCTCACCTGGAGGTGCTCCCATGCATTCCATGAGTGACGCAAAACTCATGACTCTCATGCTTCCCATGGTAGCTCCGAAGCCACCCATGCCTCCCATGCCCCCCATGGTACCTCCGAAGCCACTCATGCCTCCCATGCCGCCCACGGTAGCTCCGAAAGCCACTCATGTGACGCCCCCAATTTCGACCGTACGCTAATCATACACACAATGCGTACGACCAAGATTAGGGACTCACTGATTGATATCACAACACAACACTAGACACAAATTAAAGTCATACAGGTTCATATTACAAGCCAGGGGCCTCGAGGGCTCGAATACAAAGCTCGACAAGCACGAGTCAGCGGAAGCAAATAATATATGCGTACAGACATAAGTTAAACAAGTTTTGCCTTAAGAAGGCTAGCACAAACATAAGCAGCGGATCGAAAGAGGCGAGGCCTCCTGCCTGGGAACCTCCTAACTACTCCTGAGCGTCGACAGTCTCCACGTAGAAGTAGGCTCCAGCGGTGGTGTAGTAGTCGTCTCCGGCGTACTCCATCTCCTGGGCTCCATCGTCTGAACGCAGAATCGTATCGAGGGGGAAAGAGAAAGCAAAGCAGCGGTGAGTACTCATCCAAAGTACTCGCAAGACTGACATCAGAACTATGCTAAGTATGCATCGGTATCAATGAAAGTGGTTATATCTGGGCTGACTGCAGAAAGCAAGAATAGGGAGGAAGCCTAGTCCTATCGAAGACTAGCATCTTCAGTATCTTCAACATCTTGCAGCATTAGAAGAGAGTAGACCGGTATCTCATACATAATCATATTATTGTAGCAATTTTATTAAGTAACCACGCCCAGAGATTCTTCCTTGACTCCCTGGGAGGAAGCAATCTCGGAGCCACAATTCATTTCAAATTAAATCACAATTATAGTTGTATAAGGTTAAGGTATAACTCCAAATCGTCCTGTTACCATGGACACGGCTATTCGAATAGATTAATCATCCCTGCAGGAGTGCACCACATATTCCCCAACACGCCTGAGTCACCTCCGGCCGGACACACTTTCCTGGGTCATGCCCGGCCTCGGGATATCAGCACGTCGTCGCCCCACCTAGGCTCAACGAAGAGGCCAGCCCGCCGGTCTAAATCCTAAGCGTGCAGGTTTGTGGGCCCACTTGCCCTTGCACTCCTGCACGATGCGAACACGGCCGAGGTCAGTCCTAGCACCCCTTAGTAACAAGCGCGATGTCGTTGCGGACCACTCGGGCGCGCGCCGCTCCATTGCTGACGTCCGAAGAGCTTCGGCTGATACAACGACGCTGAGTGCCCATATCTTCCCCACGTGAAGGTTAGTGCGTATTAAGGCCAACGACCTAACTCAGATCAAGTACCCAACCCATTAGCATTTTATTAATGCGGGGAAAGCGCGACCCATGAAGTGCGGTCCGTCGCCCCGCCTCGAGGACCATGCCAAGGGCCTCTCCTGCCCGTCCACGCCTCATCAACATCAAACCGTGGGTACCCCTCAGGGCCGACCCATCACCAACATGTTTCTGTAACCAGGTCATAGTAACCGTGTGTATAAAACATCAACACGGAACCTGAGGAATCACCCTCAAGGGGCCCCGCTCGATGTAACCGTCAAGGTGGACCTAGAGGAATCACCCTCGAGGGTCCCACACTTGAGGGGTTGCACGACAGAGACATTGTCGGGAATGGTGAAGGAGGAATCACCCTCGATAACCACGACCGGCTAGCTACACTACAGAGCTAGCATCATGAGTACTTCACGAGGTGTCACCCTCGGTACTCCATAATAGCGCTGCAGAGTCGTACAATTAAGGGGTGTGCGGTGATGTGAGGGGCCTGGCTTGTCGATCGGTTGACCGAGTCTCCGAGTCTTCGATGAAGAAGCAGGTGCAACTGGGGCTAAGGGGTCACAGGGGATTCACTGATCAACCTATACTAAGCAGTTGATATGATTGCAAGTATAGTAACAGTTTATCAAAAACAGGCTATGCATCAGAATAGGAGCTATCTAATACAGTAGCAAAATCTAATGCAAGAATAAGAGGGAAAAGAATGGGCGATATCAGAATGCTCAAGGGGGGTTGCTTGCCTTGCTGCTCTGTGGCAAAAGGCTGATCGTCAACGGCGTAGTCGTACACAGCAATATCATCGGTAGTCTCAGCGTCTATCGAGAGAGAGGGAGGGGGAAGAAACAGTAAATACAAAGCAAAGAATGTAACACAAAGCATAGCATGGCAATAAGTTGTGCCGGGTGTGACCTAACGTAGTGTTACTCGATACCGATGAACGGGGGACCCATCCGGGAAGTTTTCCCGGTTCCGGACAAATGTCGGACAGATGACCGGAGGGGGGGGAATGTTCCAGGTTTGCGGTGTTAGAGGCATGTGACAGCTAGGATGCAGTGCAGGGTTGCCTAAAATCATGTCTAAACCATTTTAGCTATTTTATGATTAAAGTTGGAATTAATAGTCGGTAGTTATACACTATTCATCTGCCGGAAACAGGCGAAAAGTTGCGGGTTCACCTACGTAGAGGGTCCCGACATGAAAACAGGTAGCACGGTTAGATTCGTGGGATTTTTCTGAGCAACTTTCATGTATAAAGTTTTTCGATCTGAGCTACGGTTTATTTTCTATTAATTTTTAAAGTTTTATTAATTTTTTGAAATTTCTTTTAATTATAAATTCGAATTATCCAGAACAGTAAAATGCTAGATGTACCCAGAATTGTACCCAACTGACCAGTACAAAGGCTGGCCAGTGGGCCCATTGACTGGGTCAAAGGGCCAGTCAGCAGAGACTGACATGTGGGCCAGCCTGCTGACTCAGCAGCTGACTGGGTGAATCTTATCCACTGAAACAGTGGAAGGGCCCCACATGTCAGTGCCTCAGCAGTGTTAATTAGTGTTTAAATTTATCAGAAATTAATTAGGGGATGGGTCCCACTGTCAGTGGCTCATTTAGTATTAGGTTATTTAATTAATCTAACTGCTACAGTACAGGCCCCACATGTCATTGGGTCATTAGGGGCTAATTAATCCCCTGACACGGGGGACCCACCAGGCCATGTCACACCGGCATTTAAACGCGGTGGCGCGCCGGCGGCGACCACAGAGACGGCGAAGGGCTTCGGGATCCGCCGTCCGACGACCATTCGGTGCGCGGAAGGGCGGGATCGAACGCGGGCAGAGCCGCGCTTCGATCTGCGGCGGTGGAAGCAGCAGGAGAGGCCGGAAGTGGCCGGAACAGCGACGGCGGACGGCGGCGCATACGGGAGCTTCGACGGAACGGCGCAGCGGCTCGAACGGGGGCAAACAGGAGGTGCCGGCCGCACCACAGAAGTGCCACGAGCACGTTCGTGTGCTCGGACGGCCACAGCGATGACTACAGCTACGGCGGTGAGCTTCGCGGCGGAGCCAAGCTCGGACGTGAGGGGAATAGCGTTTTCGGGCGGCTAACAGCGATGAGAAGGAAAAAGGAGGAGGCAGGGGCTCACAGCGGAGCCGTAGGGAGTGGCAGCGAGCTCGGGGAGGGCTCGACGGCGGCGAATCGGGGCGACGATCGACGATGGCCGTAGGAGGAGGAAGAGCTCGGGGAGGACGCGGTGGCGGCTCCGAGCTCCAACCAGTCGAGGTAGGCGGCGTAGCTGAGGGCGGCGGTGACGCTGGACACGGCGGAGCGGCGATCCGGACTCATTGACCGCGAGGACGAGCGAGGCACGACGGCGGATGCGTTCGGTGGCGACGGGGAGCGAGCGAGAGAGGGTGAGGGGGAAAACGAGGCCGCCTAGGGTTTGCTCTGGGGGCGGGGGAGCTCTTGTAGCCGGCGGGGGCATCTGGATGGCCGGCGTGTGGCGATCGAGCAGAGGACGCTCGGCTGGCGTCCACGCCGCTCCTGATAAGCAGGAGGTAGGGGACGAGGCGCTAGGTGGGCCGGGCCTCTCTGTAGCCCCTTAGAGCCCCGTGGCACAGTGCCCCATCTCCCTTTTCTTTTATGTTTTTCAGATTTCTTTTAAAGGCACAGATTTGATTTTATTTCATAGTCAAAAGGGCTTTTGTAAAATATGTAACATGGTCCATTAATTACAATGCATTTTATGGTAACACCACAAAAGTTTGGGTAGCCTTTTGAAATTATTTGAAAACTACCAAAATTAAAAGGGCATTTAATTAATAGTTTTGGCCTCTATTTTATTTAATTTGAGGCACCAAAACACCTTGCAAAAATGTTGGTTATAGTTTTATAATTGCTTATGGAAAATTTGCAATATTATGAACATTTTAGTTTTCAAATTTGGACAACTTTTATTTTCACTTTAAATTTGAGTTTCAATTTGAATTGGAATTTTGAAATGAGACATGATGCAAATGTTGTTCAGGCACTGTTAAACATAGGGACTTGGCATGATTAAGAGGTGATCACTGTGCTCAATACCCAGGGGGGTTACAATTCTCCTCGTCTAACAAGAATTCTCGTCCCGAGAATTCAGGGGCAGAGTAAGGGGGAGAAAGTTTGGTCACGAAATTTGAACGAGTCTTCTTATTCTTGTTGCTCTTCTCTAAGAGGTTGATCCATGGCATTGATGTCTTTAACTTGCTGTATCAGGGCATCATGATGAAGTCATCATCTTTTCTTCGGGATCTTCATCGTCCTACGAATGTGATATGAGGGGAAAACTCTGGAAGAACGTAACTCCATAAAGTTGGGCATCTGATGGTGAACTCAGGGAAGAAGACATGAATTATTTCTCGAGTTGCAGCTCAAGAATTATATTGAGAGCAATATGCGATGGTGCAAAAGTTTCAGACAGGTAGGCAATCATCCGATGCCTGATCAGGAGGTGAAAAGGGGTTCAGAGCAACGAAATAAATATTGCGTCTGATACTAGGATAATTCATCCCTTGGACGGTGGCTCGGGAATTACATACGAAGCCAAGTGCCAAAGATACTTTGGAATCAAAGATGTACAAGAGAGTCAAGTTTCGGTCCTGTGGAACTATGGGTTATGGGCCCATCATGTGGATTAAGAGTAGGAAGAGCGGTGACATCTTGCACGGTCATGCTAGCAAGACATGTCAGAGGAAAATCTGTCAATTATGTCGGCAACAACTTCGGTACCAAGGGCGGGGGACGAAGAGAACCATCTTCCTGCTCGTCGAAACGAGGCGGACCAATAGGCAAAGTTCTCGTCCACCGGCGGTTACCGAAATGTTAACAACAATAGTAACAGGGTCTTACTGACAGAGTAGTACACCGAGGTATTTACCTAAGCAGGGAATTATCACTGCTCAGATCAAATAAATCTCAAGAAAGGTTAAACAGACCAATGGAAAGGAAAATGTGATTATCACATTAAACAGACCAATGGAAAGGAAAATGTGTATACACGAGCATTAGGTGTATATCCTTTCCAAGAGGAAGCAGAGCGAGACAATCATGACAAGGCTCCAGGTAGGTAACCATTAAGACTAAGGGGCAAGGAATTTATGATGTTTATCCATACAACGATGTTTGGAAAATTGATCAAGAAACATTTAGTAGTATGCCTCCAATGTTCTTGTTTTGATGATCGGTGTACGACAGACATGCTTCGAGATAGCAAAGACATGGCCACCAAGCAAAGGTTGGACTTTGGTTACACAAGGATCCAGTGGGAACAACTTATAAAATAAGTCATTCAATTTCCTCATTGAAGAATGGCTAACCTTGCTGAGCAAGATACTATAGCATTAGTTGCTCCGGCCAGGTGTGCTAGCCATAACATCACCTTACCGAGTAACAGAGACCAATGTTATAATTCTTGGGAAAAGTCCCAATCATCATATCTGACTGAGATTCAGATCTGGCTGAGTAAACAGGTACTACAAATGCTTGGTAATACAACAATGGGGATGCGAGATCCACGGAGGTGTGGATGTGGGCACGGTTACTTTTTATTGCGGGGAGGTGGGGGGTGGAGATAATTGATCCTTATCTGCGTGAGGACGAGACGGTAAACACCACCCATCCATCGACCCACGAGCTAGGTAAAGAGTTTCACTATGCGCGCCATTGTTGCATGCATGGCACGGAGGGACACGGGTGACACTTACCGTACCGATGCATGCACTTTGGATAAGAACAGCTGAGAGGTCACCGTGGACGATAGACCTGAGACTGACCACCGATCGACCAGGACATATGACATGTGGCCATGGATGGAGGTATCTGCAAGACGGGACACTGCTATGCGCGAAAGGGGTCAAGATCTCAGTGTCGGCTACAGTATCAACTCCAGCAGGAACATACGGAATGTATCTGTATGCCGTCTCCAGTATAAGACAAAGATGTTCAGCATGCTCTTCTTTATTCTTGGAGAATACCAGAATATCATCCAGATAAACCACGACGAATTTATCGAGGTAATCCATGAATATATAGTTCATCAGACGAGAGAAGGTTGATGGAGCATTGGTTAAGCCGAAGGACATGACGGTGTACTCGTATGAACCATAGCGAGTAACAAATGCAGTCTTGGGAATATCCTCTTCACGAACCCGGATCTGATGGTAACCCAACCTCAAGTCGAGTTTTGAAAACACTGATGAACCAGCAAGTTGATCATACAGATCGTTGATCCGAGGAAGCGGATATTTGTTCTGAATTGTAGCTTGGTTGATAGGGCGATAATCTTGAACCAATCGACTCGTACCATCTTTCCTCTTAACAAAGAGAGAAGGTGCTTCCCAAGCAGAGGAGCTTGGACGAATGAACCCTTGACGAAGCGAATCATCGATTTCTTGTTTCAGTTCAAGGAGTTCATGTGGAGGCATCTTATATGGCCGCCTGGCATTAGGGGTGGTGCCTGGCACTAAGGCGATGACAAACTCGACAGCTCTTACAGGGGGAATCCCTGGGGGTTCTTCTGGAAAGACATCTTGAAAATCACGGACCATTGGAATGTTTTCAGTCCCCTCAGGAGGTGACTGATTTAATGCATTCAAGGCATATAGTCGGGCTTCAACAATTAACAACTTGGAATGACATGATGGAGTACAACTCATAATCAAAGAAGATTACTAAGAGTTGTTGAATCGCAATGCGGACTCGATTCACTATTCGATGTTCTCGGTTGATGACAACCCAGAACCCGTGGAGTGACTATGGCAGGGGAAAACATTACTTCATCTAAAATTCATAAGATGTAGTGCAATGACATGTTATCCTCGAGATACCAGGGGGTAATACTCGAAGGTAGATCAAAATAGAGGTTGGGCAGGTGCATTGATCTGCCGAAGACAAGTGCTTGAACTTGTCCAAGAAATGGGATCAAAGAAGAACAATCATGGTCGAAACCACGGTTGCAAAGTAGCAAAACATAGATACAAGATCAATCCATACAAAGAGAATGATTATTGTTACAAGAAGCTCCATGATAAGTCATACAACGGGTCCATGGGCATGAACACAAAGTTCAAGGTCGACTCCCACTTCTTCAAGGCATAACCTCTCATTCACTTCTCGCCTTCGATAAAGTTGTAGTTTTGAAAGATTATCCGGCAAAACACCAGAAGAGTAGGACCCGTGAAAACTCTTGAGTTCACACGAATTAAGGAAGGCATAGGTTCAACCCATCGGGGCATCTTAGGAACATATACCACAAGCTTCAAGAGTAATTAACACATGATTGACAAAAGAGCATGGCTGATAAAAGCATAAAATACAACTTATCAGAGGGAGAAGGCACAATTTACCAATGGCATCATGCATCAGGGGAAGAACTCACAAGGGTTTTGAATGTGAAGGATGTTGTCGGATAATAACCCAACAATGGGTCTGGCGGTCCACAAAGGACTTGATGGGAGCATCGGTACCAAATCAGAGGGAGAAGAATGCAAGGCATCAGATCATAGAACATCCAAATAATTTGATGCTTAAATAACCAAAGGAATTAAGATTTCCAAATTGGTGTATCAGAAACAGATGCTCCGATCAAATACAAGCAAGTTGAATAGACTTAGATAGAAAATCAATCAAAGTTGATTTGTCGAGAACCAACTCATGTTTGGAAAGACGTCTGAGTCGGACAGATAATTTATAAGGATCAACTGATGATTGTGTGCATTCACACACACAGGTTGAATCCATTAAATCAGATGACAATCACAAAGGATTTTAATAATTATTGCTAGACATATGGAATTATCCATAATGCAAGTAGGTAAGGAAGGTCAAGAGCAATAGGCTACTGAGGATTCGGAAGATCGAATAGCGTTTCGAAGAATTTTGTGAAACACATGACATCTAAGGATGAACGAATTCCCCGGTAAGTGTGAGGAATATTTTCGTAGGTGTAATCATGCGACTAGAACTGCCAGGCAGTGACACAAGGGATTCTTAAAAGTCGGAGGATAATTCGATGTATCTTGTACTAACAAGAGCAACTAGGAATGAGTATGAACGACAGTTGTAAGTAGTCATCCATAGGGGTTGACGGCGGAAGGGAATCGCAAAAGCGATGGGCACAAGTTCTCGGAAGGACATCGGAGAGTATCTTCGGAATCTTCTGATGAGGCAGGCGATCTTCTGGAATGAGGGGCTCTTCGGGAGAAAGTAGTTACGAGAACCTAAGGTTAGAGTTAGTAAAATCTTTAACCCGAAAGAGAAGAGAGATCAGAACCCAGAGTATAGATGAGGAATAAAAGATCCTAATGCCACCCGATTGAGATGTGGGCCCGTAAGCCACAACATCAGTGTTAGTAAAAGTTTTTCAACGTCTAGACTCAACTTCGGCCAAGGATGTGGAAAGGGGGCTACCTACAGGCAGTCGGCTCTGATACCAACTTGTGACGCCCCCAATTTCGACCGTACGCTAATCATACACACAATGCGTACGACCAAGATTAGGGACTCACTGATTGATATCACAACACAACACTAGACACAAATTAAAGTCATACAGCTTCATATTACAAGCCAGGGGCCTCGAGGGCTCGAATACAAAGCTCGACAAGCATGAGTCAGCGGAAGCAAATAATATCTGTGTACAGACATAAGTTAAACAAGTTTTGCCTTAAGAAGGCTAGCACAAACATAAGCAGCGGATCGAAAGAGGCGAGGCCTCCTGCCTGGGAACCTCCTAACTACTCCTGAGCGTCGACACTCTCCACGTAGAAGTAGGCTCCAGTGGTGGTGTAGTAGTCGTCTCCGGTGTACTCCATTTCCTAGGCTCCATCGTCTGAACGCAGAATCGTATCGAGGGGGAAAGAGAAAGCAAAGCAGCGGTGAGTACTCATCCAAAGTACTCGCAAGATTGACATCAGAACTATGCTAAGTATGCATCGGTATCAATGAAAGGGGTTATATCTGGGCTGACTGCAGAAAGCAAGATTAGGGAGGAAGCCTAGTCCTATCGAAGACTAGCATCTTCAGCATCTTCAACATCTTGCAGCATTAGAAGAGAGTAGACTGGTATCTCATACATAATCATATTATTGTAGCAATTTTATTAAGTAACCACGCCCAGAGATTCTTCCTCGACTCCCTGGGAGGAAGCAATCTCGGAGCCACAACTCATTTCAAATTAAATCACAATTATAGTTGTATAAGGTTAAGGTATAACTCCAAATCGTCCTGTTACCGTGGACACGGCTATTCGAATAAATTAATCATCCATGCAGGGGTGCACCACATATTCCCCAACACGCCTGAGTCACCTCCGGCCGGACACACTTTCCTGGGTCATGCCCGGCCTCGGGATATCAGCACGTCGTCGCCCCACCTAGGCTCAACGAAGAGGCCAGCCCGCCGGTCTAAATCCTAAGCGCGCAGGTTCGTGGGCCCACTTTCCCTTGCACTCCTGCACGATGCGAACGCGGCCGAGGTCAGTCCTAGCACCCCTTAGTAACAAGCACGATGCCGTTGCGGACCACTCGGGCGAGCGCCGCTCCATTGCTGACGTCCGAAGAGCTTCGGCTGATACAACGACGCTGAGTGCCCATATCTTCCCCACGTGAAGGTTAGTGCGTATTAAGGCCAACGACCTAACTCAGATCAAGTACCCAACCCATTAGCATTTTATTAATGTGGGGAAAGCGCGACCCATGAAGTGCGGTCCGTCGCCCCGCCTCGAGGACCATGGCAAGGGCCTCTCCTGCCCGTCCACGCCTCATCAACATCAAACCGTGGGTACCCCTCAGGGCCGACCCATCACCAACATGTTTCTGTAACCAGGTCATAGTAACCGTGTGTATAAAACATCAACACGGAACCTGAGGAATCACCCTCAAGGGGCCCCGCTCGATGTAACCGTCAAGGTGGACCTAGAGGAATCACCCTCGAGGGTCCCACACTTGAGGGGTTGCACGACAGAGACATTGTCGGGAATGGTGAAGGAGGAATCACCCTCGATAACCACGACCGGCTAGCTACACTACAGAGCTAGCATCATGAGTACTTCACGAGGTGTCACCCTCGGTACTCCATAATAGCGCTGCAGAGTCGTACAATTAAGGGGTGTGCGGTGATGTGAGGGGCCTGGCTTGTCGGTCGGTTGACCGAGTCTCCGAGTCTTCGATGAAGAAGCAGGTGCAACTGGGGCTAAGGGGTCACAGGGGATTCACTGATCAACCTATACTAAGCAGTTGATATGATTGCAAGTATAGTAACAGTTTATCAAAAACAGGCTATGCATCAGAATAGGAGCTATCTAATACAGTAGCAAAATCTAATGCAAGAATAAGAGGGAAAAGAATGGGCGATATCGGAATGCTCAAGGGGGGTTGCTTGCCTTGCTGCTCTGCGGCAAAAGGCTGATCGTCAACGGCGTAGTCGTACACAGCAATATCATCGGTAGTCTCAGCGTCTATCGAGAGAGAGGGAGGGGGAAGAAACAGTAAATACAAAGCAAAGAATGTAACACAAAGCATAGCATGGCAATAAGTTGTGCCGGGTGTGACCTAACACAGTGTTACTTGATACCGGTGAACGGGGGACCCATCCGGGAAGGTTTTCCCGGTTCCGGACAAATGTCGAACAGATGACCGGAGGGGGGAATGTTCCAGGTTTGCGGTGTTAGAGGCATGTGACAGCTAGGATGCAGTGCAGGGTTGCCTAAAATCATGTCTAAACCATTTTAGCTATTTTATGATTAAAGTTGGAATTAATAGTCGGTAGTTATACACTATTCATCTGCCGGAAACAGGCGAAAAGTTGCGGGTTCACCTACGTAGAGGGTCCCGACATGGAAACAGGTAGCACGGTTAGATTCGTGGGATTTTTCTGAGCAACTTTCATGTATAAAGTTTTTCGATCTGAGCTACGGTTTATTTTCTATTAATTTTTAAAGTTTTATTAATTTTCTGAAATTTCTTTTAATTATAAATTCGAATTATCCAGAACAGTAAAATGCTAGATGTACCCAGAATTGTACCCAACTGACCGGTACAAAGGCTGGCCAGTGGGCCCATTGACTGGGTCAAAGGGCCAGTCAGCAGAGACTGACATGTGGGCCAGCCTGCTGACTCAGCAGCTGACTGGGTGAATCTTATCCACTGAAACAGTGGAAGGGCCCCACATGTCAGTGCCTCAGCAGTGTTAATTAGTGTTTAAATTTATCAGAAATTAATTAGGGGATGGGTCCCACTGTCAGTGGCTCATTTAGTATTAGGTTATTTAATTAATCTAACTGCTACAGTACGGGCCCCACATGTCATTGGGTCATTAGGGGCTAATTAATCCCCTGACACGGGGGACCCACCAGGCCACGTCACACCGGCGTTTAAACACGGTGGCGCGCCGGCGGCGACCACAGAGACGGCGGAGGGCTTCGGGATCTGCCGTCCGGCGACCATTCGGTGCGCGGAAGGGCGGGATCGAACGCGGGCAGAGCCGCGCTTCGATCTGCGGCGGTGGAAGCAGCAGGGGAGGCCGGAAGTGGCCGGAACAGCGACGGCAGACAGCGGCGCATACGGGAGCTTCGACGGAACGACGCAGCGGCTCAAACAGGGGCAGACAGGAGGTGCCGGCCGCACCACGGAAGTGCCACGAGCATGTTCGTGTGCTCGGACGGCCACGACGATGACTACAGCTACTGCGGTGAGCTTCGCGGCGGAGCCGAGCTCGGACGTGAGGGGAACGGCGTTTTCGGGCGGCTAACGGCGATGAGAAGGAAAAAGGAGGAGGCAGGGGCTCACAGCGGAGCCGTAGGGAGTGGCAGCGAGCTCGGGGAGGGCTCGACGGCGGCGAATCGGGGCGACGATCGACGACGGCCGTAGGAGGAGGAAGAGCTCGGGGAGGATGCGGTGGCGGCTCCAAGCTCCAACCAGTCGAGGTAGGCGGCGTAGCTGAGGGCGGCGATGACGCTGGACACGGCGGAGCGGCGATCCGGACTCGGTGACCGCGAGGACGAGCGAGGCACGGCGGCGGATGTGTTCGGTGGCGACGGGGAGCGAGCGAGAGAGGGTGAGGGGGAAAACGAGGGCGCCTAGGGTTTGCTCTAGGGGCGGGGGAGCTCTTGTAGCCGGCGGGGGCATCTGGATGGCCGGCGTGTGGCGATCGAGCAGCGGACGCTCGGCTGGCGTCCACGCCGTTCCTGATGAGCAGGAGGTAGGGGACGAGGCGCTAGGTGGGCCGGGCCTCTCTGTAGCCCCTTAGAGCCCTGTGGCACAGTGCCCCATCTCCCTTTTCTTTTATTATTTTTCAGATTTCTTTTAAAGGCACAGATTTGATTTTATTTCATAGTCAAAAGGGCTTTTGTAAAATATGTAACATGGTCCATTAATTACAATGCATTTTATGGTAACACCACAAAAGTTTGTGTAGCCTTTTGAAATTATTTGAAAACTACCAAAATTAAAAGGGCATTTAATTAATAGTTTTGGCCTCTGTTTTATTTAATTTGAGGCACCAAAACACCTTGCAAAAATGTTGGTTATAGTTTTATAATTGCTTATGGAAAATTTGCAATATTATGAACATTTTAGTTTTCAAATTGGGACAACTTTTATTTTCACTTTAAATTTGAGTTTCAATTTGAATTGGAATTTTGAAATGAGACATGATGCAAATGTTGTTCAGGCACTGTTAAACATAGGGACTTGGCATGATTAAGAGGTGATCACTGTGCTCAATACCCAGGGGTGTTACAACTCATGCCTCCCATGCCACCCATGCCTCCCATGGTAGCTCCCATGCCACCCATCCCTCCCATGGTAGCTCCCATGGTAGCTCCCATGCCACCCATCCCTCCCATGGTAGCTCCCATGCCACCCATGCCTCCCATGCCTCCCATGGCCATGGCTTTTTTTTGGACCAAGGCTTCTTCACGGGCAAGATTGACGTACTCCTTTTGCTTCTCATCGAGGGTAGATGTGTCCATGAAGAACAAGTACTTCTCCCATTCCAACAATCTAGTTCGCTCCTCCATGGCCAATTTCTTCTCCTCCAATGCCACCTTCCTCAGCTCGGCCGCCAACCTCCTCTCCTCAGCCGCCGCATCTTGGTTCCTTGCCATCTTTCTCACCTCGTTCGCTTCCTTTCTTGCGTTCACAATAGCTTCCATAATATTTGTTAGGTTATCATCTTCTTTTATCTTCTTCTTTTCTTGTCCTTCTTTCTTGCCTCCAATTGTTCTTTTTGGCTTCGAGTAGGCAACCGAGTTTGGTGTAGGGCTTCTCTTGCCGTCATCACTTGATGCCTCCTCCTCATCATCATCCAAATCAATAATTCGTTTGTGTTTGTTGGTCTCCTCATCGACATCTTCACGGGGCTTCCATTTCTCATCATCCTTCAAACTCATCATAGCAATGGGGCAAGGTAAATGGTCTTCCTTTCTTGATCTTCCTTTTTTTGTCTTCTTATCCTCTCCTTGAAATAAGTTTTGTGCAATAGTAAGCTACACACAAAAAAACAAGTTAGCACTTGAAACATGAACATGGAAGAAGCATAAAAGAAATGGCACTTACCCTATCGCTATCATTAGTTCCACTTGGGTTTAGTGTGTCAACCGCCTTAAGTGCGGCCGCCCATCTTTGACAATCTTTGTTGATTGTCAACCACCGGGAGCGAAGAGATCTTTCCGTGTGGTCAATTCCACTCTTGTTGTGTAAATCAAAGTGCTCCTTTATCCGGATCCAATACGCATCTCTACTTTGGTCCCCTCTAACGATGGCATCCCTAGACACTTTCAACCATGTATTGCATAGCAATTTGTCTTCGTCCATGGTGTAGTTGCCCGCTCTTCCTTGCGGTGCATCGAAGATACCCTCACCATCCTCGGCCCCCTCAAACTCATGATCATCTAAATGCACATCATTGGTTTGAGACCAATGAGAATTGTTGGAGCCAACATCCATAGTTGACATATAGGTCTCATCATTGAAACTACAAAGTATATACAACAAAATAAATAAGCTATCCATATGTATCCATTCATGTAAAAACAACAACGATTTTTTTTGGCGAAGTCATACCTTGTTGGCATTTCATTGTACACCTTGTGCGCATCGGCCGCCGGCGCAACAAGCGAGCTCGCCGGCGCTTCAGTCACGCGCCCTGCAAGCTTCTTCTTCGGCCACCTAGAGGAGCCGTCCGCCGCCTTGTTCTTCTTCCCGGTCACCTCCCCCGCTGTAAGAGCACATTTATCCATGTGTGGTTTTGGTAATTGATGACAATCCCTATGGACTAATGGTTGCCCTGAGTTATATTCGAAGGATTTGTCCGTAGGTACTTCTTGAAGTCCATCTGTTGGTTTCAAGGAGTTTATATGGTGACCAAGGTGGTATTCAAGGTTTTATCCAAAGATTGGTCATGTGAGAGTTGATCTCATTGCAAGCATGTCTTGAAGAAGAAGATTGTGTGAACATTCATGTTTACCTTCAAGACATCATCTTTGTGAAGAGAGAAGAGAAGACACAAGGTTGATCAAGATTAAGGCAAAGAATGATTCAAGTTGATCAACACACAAAGCGTAGAAGATGTACCAAGTGGGATCAAGTGATCCCATGGTATGGTAAGCATTGTCCATTACGCTTTGTGTACTAACCCATGGTCTACGTGAGAGTTCGTTGTGGGGTTAGGTATATTTCCATGGGCTTGCGTCAAGAGGAAGATCTCATACAACCCATGGAGGATGACATCAAGCGGTGATCGTCATCAAGGTTGCGTTGTACAAGTTCAAGTGAAGCATCACGAAGAGATCATGCTTGAAGCTTGCCGTCCATTGTGGTGACAATGGACTTTTGAAGATGTGCCGAAGAGTGGCTCTCCCATAGTGGAGTATGGGGTAGCAATCTACTAGTCTTCATCGAGCCGACGCAATCAAGAAAGGTGGTCCATCTTGAGCAGGACAAGATCGTCATCATCCAGCTCAAGTGGACTATGCGCAAGGCAAAGGTTTGACCTTGATAGGGTTTTCTATTTTACCGGTCTCATGGTGGTAGTTGGGAGACCGGGTTATAGGATCGATAGCCGTATTATCAAGGGGGGCTCTCAAGTGAGTAGCTTGATCGTATCGTTCGTTGAGAGCTCAAACCATTGCATTCTTGGCATCATCATCTTTCTTGGTTCTTGGTTGGCTTTTCTCTATGTGGGTTCTTGAGCTTATGTGTGACACCCTGGGTTTAAGCTACAGTGATCATTATAATTAAGCACAGTGATGACCATGAACAGTGCCTAATCATTTTGCTAAGTGGGGCTTGATCAATCTTGGATTCAAAGTCCAATTCAATTTCATTTCAAATGCCCTAGGATTTTATGTGATAAATTTAAATCCTCAAACAGTAAGGGAAAAATGTTGCATACTTGTGGAATATTCTAAAACAAATATTGTTGAGGAAAACAACATCACCAAGTTTATGATGTGGACCCCACCATCAAAACAGAGGCATATTTGCATTTTAAAAGTACTTTAAATTCAAATGAAAAAGGCAAACATATTCCAAAAATCCTCAAATTTGTTGTGGACAAGTGTAATATTGCAAGGTATTATTTGGACCCTATGGCACATTGTTGCTAAAAGGAATTGTGGCAGAAAATAATTAAAACAGAATTAATAAAAAGAAAACAGAAAAGAAATAAAAGAAAAAGGGGCAAATGCCCACTTACCTGGCCTCTGGGCCGTAGGAACAGTGCGGCCCAGCCCACCGGGGCCTCCTCCTACCTGCTCCCGCCCCGCTGTCGCCTTCGCCATGGCCGGAGCGCGGCCTCGCCGCCGCTGCTCGCCACCTGCCGCCACAGGGCCTCGGGGAGGATAAGGCCGAGGCCACCCACTCCCCCTGGACGCCCTCGCCATCCCCCCCCATCGCCTCGCTCGCTCTCCTCCCTCTCTCCCCCCGCCAGATCCGCTGCGCCGTCGCCATGGCCGCCGGCTAGACGCGGCCACACGCCCTCCCGTGCCTCGCCGAGGCGTCCACGAGCTCCGCCGCGACCTCCCCGTCCTTCTCGACCACGAGCCCGAGCCCCAGGAGCCCTGCATCGTCCCCCACGCCGTCGTCTTCCTCCTCGGGACCCAAAGATCGCCGTCGTCGATTCCGGCTGCTCCAGGCCTCCCCCGAGCCCGCTTTGCACGGCTACACCTCGCTGTGAGCTCATGCTTCCTTCTCCCTTCTTCCCCACGACGAACCCGAGCTCGTAGCTCTGGATTTCACCGGAGCCCGAACACGCCGCCGACGTGGCTGGGCTGGGGCCACCCCCAGTGACCCTGCCAGTGGGCCTGGGCGACCCAGTTGACCAGCTGACTTGGTCAACTGGCTGACTGGGCACAGCCCAGTCACTGACAGTGGGGCCCCTCACCCCCTGTGTCTATGACAGCTGGGCCACCCCTGTCAGCTGCTTAATTAGTAATTAGGTTAATCAAGATAATTAATTTAGCCCTAATGAGTCACTGACTAGTGGACCCCACACTGTTAATTAACTCTGTTTAGTTTAATTTAACAATGGATTAAGTCTGGGTCTATGACATGAGGGCCCCAGATGTCAGGTTCAAACGGTCAGCTGAGACTGTTGACTGCTGAGGCAATGGTGATGTCAGCATGACGTCATAAAGGATTTTTCGAATTAATATTAAATCTGTTAATTCCAGAAATTGTTTAAAACTTTGAAAAATCATAGAAATTAATCTGTAGCTCAGATGAAAAAACTTTATACATGAAAGTTGATCAGAAAAATCCCGCGAATTTGAATATGCCCTCCATTCATCTGTCCCATGCTCCTAGCATGATGAACATGGAACTTTCCCCTCCGAATCGTCTGTCCGATAATTCCAAAGACCCGGGAAATATCGTCAGATATTCTCCCGCTCCGTCTGCAACGTATAGTACTGCGTTAGTGCATGCCTAGTCCTGCATATTGCCATGTCATGCATCGTGTTGTATCTGTGCTTTATATTTATTGTTTCTTCCCCCTCTTCTCTCCGGTAGACCCCGAGACTGACGGTGCTGCCGGGTACGACTACACCGCCGACGATCAGTCCTTTGCCGCAGAGCAGCAAGGCAAGCAAACCCCCCTTGAACATTCCGATATCGCCTATTCCTTTCCCTCTTATTCTTGCATTAGATTTTTGCTACTGTATTAGCTAGATCCTATTCTGATGCATAGCCTGTTTTTGATAAACTGCTACTATACTTGCAATCATGTCAACTGCTTAGTATAGGTTGATCAGTGAATCCCCAGTGACCCCTTAGTCCCAGTTGCCCCTGCTTCTTCATCGACGACTCGACGACCCGAAGACTCGAAGACTCGGTCAACCGACCGACAAGCCAGGCCCCTCACATCACCGCACTCCCCTTAGTTGTACGACTCTGCAGCGCTACTATCGAGTACCGAGGGTGAAACCTCATGAAGTACTCATGATGCTAGCTCTGTAGTGCAGCTAGTCGGTCGTGGTTATCGAGGGTGATTCCTCCTTCACCATTCCCGACGATGACTCTGTCGTGCAACCCCTCAATTGTGGAACTCTCGAGGGTGATTCCTCTAAGTCCACCTTGACGGTCTCGTCGAGCGGGGCCCCTTGAGGGTGATTCCTCAGGTTCCGTCTCGATATTTATACACACAGTTACTATGACCGGGTTACTGAAACATGTTGGTGATGGGTCGGCCCTGAGGGGTACCCACGATTTGATGATGATGAGGCGTGGACTTGCGAGAGAGGCCTTTGCCACACATCCTCGAGACGGGGCGACGGGACCGCAATTTATGGGTCACGCTTTCCCCGCATTAATAAAATGCTAATGGGTTAGGTATTTGATCTGAGTTGGGTCGTTGGCCTTTTTACGCACCAAACCATCGCGTGGGAAAGTTATGGGCACTCAGCGTCGTTGTATCAGCCGAAGCTCTTCGGACGTCAGCAATGGAGCGGCACGCGCCGGATTGGACTGGACGGTGCAGCTCTTGGACTGGAGTGTACTAGGTCTGTTTCCGGCCGCCCACGCATCGTGCAGGTGTGCAAAGGGTGATTGGGCCCATGACCTCTGCGCGCATAGGATTTAGACCGGCGGGCTGGCCTCTTCGTTGAGCCTAGGTGGGGCGACGACGTGCTGCTATCCCGAGGCCGGGCATGACCCAGGAAAGTGTGTCCGGCCGGAGGTGATCAGGCGTGTTGGAAATGCGGTGCACCCCTGCAAGGAAGAACAAACTATTCGAATAGCCGTGTCCACGGTAACAGGACGACTTGGAGTTGTGCCTTGACCTTATACAACTATAATGGTGACTTTAATTTGAAATGAATTGTGGCTCCGGGATTGCTTCCTCGCAGGGAGTCGAGGAAGAATCTCTGGGCGTGGTTACTTAATTAAAAATTTGCTACAATAATATGACTATATGTGAGATACCAATCTACACTCTTCTAATGCTGCAAGATGTTGAAGATGCTGAAGATGCTAGTCTTCGATAGGACTAGGCCTTCTCCTTATTCTTGCTTTCTGCAGTCAGTCCAAATATAACCCCTCTCCTTGATAATGAGGCATATTTAGAATAGTTCTGATGTCAGTCTTGCGAGTACTTTGGATGAGTACTCACAGCTGCTTTGCTTTCCTTTTCCCCCCCTCGATACGTTGCTGCATTCAGACGATGGAGCCCAGGAGATGGAGTACGCCGGAGACGACTACTACACCACCGTTGGAGCCTACTACTACGTGGAGGCTGCCCCCGAAGCTCAGGAGTAGTTAGGAGGTTCCCAGGCAGGAGGCCTCGCCTCTTTCGATCCGTGCTTATGTTTGTGTTAGCCTTCTTAAGGCAAAACTTGTCTAACTTATGTCTGTACTCAGATAATATTTGCTTCCGCTGACTCGTGTTATGTCGAGCTTTGTATTCGAGCCCTCAAGGCCCCTGGCTTGTAATATGAAACTGTATGACTTTAATTTGTGTCTAGTGTTGTGTTGTGATATCGATCAGTGAGTCCCTAATCTTGGTCGTACGCATTGCGTGATTGATTAGCGTACGGACGAGAATGGGGGCGTCACATTATGGTCAGCTTCATGACAAGCTCAGGTTCATCGAAAACGGAGTCTATATGCATCTTCTATGATGTTTTCGATGTTGGAGTTTTTGCCGGTTCTTCATTCATAGAGGTTTCACATCTCTATATCATTGGCATTTTCATACTGCCTCTTCTTAAGATAACCGCTGTTGGATAGCTCTTGTTGTCCTGAATCCAACAAGCTTGAGTTTGCTCAATTCGGAGGTCATATGCGAAGGTTATGGCAGTTCTGGTTTTACTGTATCCATCTGGTTGCTTGGGTTCTTTGTTTCTCTCCCGCGGTAGTACCGCTCTGGCCAGCACGATAGTACCGCTTATAGCCGGTACTACCGCCCTGGCCAGCGGTAGTACCGCTGGGGGGAAGTTGGGTGGCTCGGGGAACTCGTGCGAGGCACCAGACAGCTCCAGACACTTGTCTGGTGTCCCGCGCCAGCCCTCCAGCCGCAGCGGTAGTACCAAGCGGTACTACCGCCGCCCCTTCTACTGCTGCTCAGTTCTGCTGGTGGGCGGTAGTACCGCTCCCAGGGGCGGTACTATCGCTTGTGTGCGGGCTGTGGGGGTAACGGTTGGATTTTCTCCCACCTATAAAAGGGGGTCTTCTTCCCCAATGCATCTTATCTCTTTAGCTCGAGTTTGCCCCCCATTGTTGACCTTCTTCGAGCTTGCTAACTCTCAATCCCTCCAATGATTCTTGCTAGTTCTTGAGGGAAAAGAGAGAGGAGATCTAGATCCACATTTCCACCAATCACTTTCTCCTCTAAGTGAGGGAAACCCCTTGAATCTAGATCTTGGAGTTCTTCGTGTTCTTCTTCGTTCTTTCTCTCATTTCCTCCGTAACATTTGTTGTTGTGGTGGGATTTGGGAGAGAAGGACTTGGGCACTCCGTGTGCCCTTGCCATTGCATTTGGTGCATAGGTTTGAGTTCTCCATGGTGATACGTGGAAGTGAGGAGTTGAGAAGTTTATTACTCTTGGGTGTTTGAGCACCCTAGAGTTTGTTCCTCTTGGGTGCTTTGGCGCCCTAGACGGTTGGTGGTGGCTCGGAGCTCAATCATTGTGGTGCAAAGCTCCGGGCAAGCGTCGGGGTCTCCAATTAGGTTGTGGAGATTGCCCCGAACAATTTGTATGGGTACCGGTGACCGCCCCCAAGGGTTGCCAAAGTGTACGGGTACCGGTGACCGCCCCCAAGGGTTGCCATTTGTACGGGTTCGGTGACTGCCCTCAAGGGTCCCTTAGTGGAATCATGGCATCTTGCATTGTGCGAGGGCGTGAGGAGATTACGGTGGCCTTAGTGGCATCTTGGGGAGCATTGTGTCTCCACACCGCTCCGAACGGAGATTAGCATCCGCATGGGTGTGAACTTCGGGATACATCGTCGTCTCCGCGTGCCTCGGTTATCTCTTACCCGAGTCCTTTACTTATGCACTTCACTTTGTGATAGCCATATTGTTTCATGCTATATGTCTTGCTATCACTTAGTTGTTTATCTTCTTAGCATAAGTTGTTGGTGCACATAGGTGAGCCTAGTTGTTTTAGGTTTTGTGCTTGACATATTAAACGTTAGTTTTATTCCGCATTTGTTCAAGCCTAAACCGTAATTATTTTAAAGCGCCTATTCAACCCCCCCCCCCTCTAAGCGACATCCACGTCCTTTCACCCGCCTTTGCTATCGCCACATTTGAGAACTTCGAGAGGGGGTCACGTGGCTTCACGTCGGGCGCCGGCGCGACGCCACCCGCCGAGGTCGTCCGTGACGCCATGAAAAGCCCGCGCGCGAGCCCGGTGCTTAGAGGAGCACCGGCGGAGGCGAAGCCAAAACTCCCCGCGCTAGGGTTCGCGGCGGCGACGGCGGAGGGGTCGCGGATGTAGGAAGGGGTGAGGAGGATGTCGGCGCGGTCGTCCATCGGGCGAATTCACCGGCGGCGCGGGGCGGGGCGAAAGCGGCGCGGCCGGAGAGGGAGGTGGAAGTCGCGGCGCGAGCGCTCGAATGTGCAGCGCGCGGGAGCGGGCGCACGAAATAAGCGGCGCGCGATGCCATTTCGCCCTGCGCGCGGAAGCACTTATGCCGCTCGCACGTTTTTTGCGCGGCCGCTGGAGCGCCCGGAACCGCTACGCGCCTGTTGGAGATGCTCTTAGTGAATCAGTTTAGGCACGTTGTTTGGTTGTCTGTATTCGATTGACACATGCAACTACACTATATTTGGTTGCGTGTATGAGATATGATTAAAGGCCAGTTCTTTTGGTAGCTTTTTTGGGCTTCCAGAATAAGCTGCCCCCTACCCAGCTTATTCTAGAAGCCCAACCAAAAATATATTTTTAGAAGCCTACTAGTCAAGTCTTAATTAGTAGGCTTCTAAAAAAATATTTTTGATTGGTCTTCTGAAATAAACTGGGTAAGGAACAGCTTATTTCAACTTATTTTAGAAGCCAACAAAAGAACTGGCCCTAAGACTTAACAGCTATCTATAATACACAGTGCAGCTATGGTGAACGGTGGCAAGGACAAAAATAACTAGTTCGTCGCGCCGTCGTTGGACTCGGCACCGAGGCCACCGTCCCCCGCCGTGGGCTCGTCCGTGCGGAACACCGGCCTCTTCGAGTCGACGACCAAGCCTCCCTGCGCTCCGCCTCCGGCAGCCGTGCCGGCAACCAGCATCGAGCACGGGTCCCACGCTGCTGCGGACGACACACATCTTGCACGCTTCGGACGCGGCGCGCGCGGCGATCGAGCGAAAGGTCGCGACGCAGCTGGAACATGCAACGATGGAGGACGTGCTCATCCCGACTCCCGAGCTACTTCGGCTGCGTCGAGCGGGTGCTCAGGCACTTCCTGGCCGTTGGTCGTGGCAATGGTGCAGGTGGGCAAGCTGGTGGACAACCACCTCGCAGAGGTCGCGTCTGACGCCAACCGGAAGCCCGCCAAATTGTGCGAGCTAGCGTTGGCACTGCCGGACACGCCAAACTGAAGTTCACCCACGGTCAGGAAGAATAGAGAACCGAGCAAACAAATCAAAACAAAATCTGATTTTTGCTCTTGGATTGAGAACAAGAGCATGGAAAAAGCTACTTTTCATGCATATGAGACAAGAAGATTATTTACGATCCTGCTCCCGAAGCAGTTCCCCATGGCCGCCGGCCAGCAAAGGCAGATCAATCGGTGGAGCCTCATGCAGTGGAGATGAACTCGATCAGAGGAGATGTTCTGGACAACACGCCCGTGTGCATCCTCAAGGTGGACCGCCTCCACATGCCCGTGGAGCTCTTGGCCTACGCGCCCGTGGAGGCCCCCTTGTCCACTCCCGCGCCTGTGTCGTCCCCCTCGGGCGCGCGTCGCCACAGGAAGGCACCCCGTGGGAGGCCGCGGATGATGACGATCACAAGGACATCGATGGTGGATGAAATTACGAACCGATCGCCTGAATGGAACCATAACATTGATGCGCATCTTTTTCGTGTAGAGCTTATCTAATTGTGTAGATTGAAATGGAAGAGGAAGAAGGGGATTAGGGAGGAGTTTAGTGGAGGTAGGAGAAGATAACATGTACAATAGCTTCCATCCCTCCGGTCTCTCATCGTGCAGGGGGCTCCACCATGTGCGCTCGATGTGACTCATCCCAGCATGGCTCGTTGAAAACTGTCGATTTGAGCGTTCTTGGCGGGTCTGTCTGGTAGGTGCTTTAATGTTCGTGCGATGGAGGCCAGATAGTGAACGCGGTCAACCAAACAACACACTTTCGTTCCGCGCGGGCCTGGTTGGGCCTAATGCGACCAACCAAACACGCCATAGCTGGTTTGAACTAGCTCTACGGCACAATACCTATAGTGGGCCAACCAGTAGGAGTCTGTCGCATGCTTTATTCGATGATTTTCCTTTTCCATTTCTCTTTCTTTGTTTTTTTATAATTTTGTTTATATTTTCGGAATACTCTAAGGCCTCCATTGATACATAGGATATAGGAATATTATATGAAGTGAGATGACATGCATCTCAATTCCGAAAGGAAAAAAGATGTCATTTGACACATTGGATAGGAATTATTTTTCATTGAGTCTAGGCTAATGTCTTTCGTTTGAAATGTGAAGAATTGATTCTCATCATGTACAAGAATAGAAATTCATTGCTACAAGCCAAAGCGCCCCAAAGGAATTTATTCTTTGAAAATTCTATCATGTAGAATTCCAACAAACCAAAGGAGGCATAAACACATAACTTTCATAAATTCATTTATTTAAATATTTTTAAACCGTTCATCACACATTGTAGTGCAAAATGGAATGTTCATGCAACTTTTAAAAATGTCGTCTGCATTAAAAAAAAGTAAAATTAAAAAAATATTCATGATTTTCAATAAAATGTTCTCATAATGTGAAATAAAAGTTCACGTAATTTCCATAATATGTTTTGTACCATTCAAAAATAGTTTCGTGCATTCAATATTAGGTTCATCACATGTTTTAAAAACGTTTATATAATGTAAAAAATGTTTGCACATATTTTTTTAAATTAAATCATTAAAAAACATTTGTGGCATATAAAATGTTCATGCATTATAAAAGATGCTCGTGGCATTTTTCAGAAATGTTTGTACAATCTAATTAAAATATTCGCATAATTTTATGAATACGTTTCATACTATTTAGAAAACTGTTCAGTGTGTATTTGAGAAAAAAACATGTATGCAAAAAAACGTTCAAACATGTATCTGAAGTAAAATGTTCGTCATGTACTAGAAAATTGTTCAACTTGTATCAACAAAATGTTCCACAGGTATACAGAAGATGTTTATAACATGTATTAACAAAAGTCAACATGCGTTCCCAAAAAAACAAAAGAAGGTAACACTAGAAAAAAACTGAAAAGAAAAACACATAAAAAGAAAGAAGAAAACGCGCAGAAGCTTCTAAAACCAGCCCTTAGAAGCTTTCCAAAACCGCTCAGTTGAGACACAGTATTACACGGGCCGCTAGACTAGCGCCATAGGCAGGACGGTAGGTGTGGGCGAGATATAGCTCTGGCTCCATACGACTTCACGAGAGCTGCTAATTGGCACTTCTGGTGCCAAGCAATCTCTACTCCTAAAGGTGGAGTTGGTAGCTTCAATCTTGGGTTTTTTTCGTCTTCCCTCCCACCATTGTCTGGTTTTTTTCCGTCCGGTTTTTTACATCAGCAACCCCCCCCCCCCCCGAGTGGCCCCATATGCCCTAACCCACTCTCGTCTCCCTCCCTAGGACGCGGCCGCCCTCCGAATCGAATCCCGCCGTCGGGCTCGTCTGCCTCGCCATGGCCGATGAACGCGTCGATTGCGGTCGCGTCCCTCTCCGAACGGCGGCGATGATGTAGGGAGCGGCTGGCCAGGATCCCGACCAATGGATGCGCCGGGTCGTCACTCCTCGGAGTCCCGCTCACCACATCTCTCCCTGACTCCGTCTTCTCCTCGAGCTGCACGGTGCGCATCCCTCCTTCCCACACGCTGCTCTTCTCCCTCCCCAAATCGCCATGGATCTCGCGCTTTTGGAACCCCCCTCTCCCTCCCCGATCCGATGTGGATCTTGTGCTGCTAAAGCTGCTCCTCTCCCTTCCCTGGACGCCATGAATCTCGCCAGCCGCTATCGAATGAAGCCCCACATCCCCAAGCTCGACGGGCTTGGCAGCTGACTCCGGGCAAACCCACCACACGTCTCGCAATCCCCAATCCCTTCTCTTCTCCTTCCCCCTCACAGTCGCCCTCGATGCGATCTCTCCTCCCCCATAACTGTCTTCCTCTTCTTCTTCTACTACTTTCCTTCATCTCCTCCAATATGTGATGCAATTTTTGCCCATGTGAACAAATCCATGTATGTGAACAAGTCCAGTTTTTTTACGTGGTGACCACAAGCCTCCAGGGCGCGCCCTACCCCCCAGGGCGCGCCCTTGCGTCTTGTGGGGCCCTCGGGCACCGCCTTCTGTTGATTCCACTTCCCAAAATTCACATATATTCCCAAAAAAATCTCCGTAAGTTTTTATTCCGTTTGGACTTCGTTTGATATGGATTTTCTGCGAAACAAAAAATATGCAACAAACAGGAACTGGCATTGGGCACTGGATCAATATGTTAGTCCTAAAAAGTAGTGTAAAAATTTGCCAAAAGTATATGGAAGTTGTAGAATATTGGCATGAAACAATCAAAAATTATAGATACGACGGAGACGTATCAGCATCCCCAAGCTTAATTCCTGCTCGTCCTCGAGTAGGTAAATGATAAAAAAGATAATTTTTGATGTGGAATGCTACCTAGCATAATCTTGATCATATAATCTAATCATGGCATGAATATTAAGACACGAGTGATTCAAAGCAATAGTCTGTCATTTGACATTAAGACAATAATACTTCAAGCATACTAATAAATCAATCATGTCTTTTCAAAATATCATGGCTAAAATAAAGTTATCCCGACAAAATCATATAGTCTGGCTATGCTCCATCTTCATCACACAAAGTATTAAATCATGCACAACCCCGGTTTTAGCCAAGCAATTGTTTCATACTTTAGTATTCTCAAACTTTTCAACTTTCACGCGATACATGAGCGTGAGCCATGGATATAGCACTATAGGTGGAATAGAGTATGGTGGTGGTTGTGGAGAAGACAAAAAGAAGGAGATAGTCTCACATCAACTAGGCAAATTAATGGGCTATGGAGATGCCCATCAATCGATATCGATGCAAGTGAGTAGGGATTGCCATGCAACGGATGCACTAGAGCTATAAGTGTATGAAAGCTCAAAAAGAAACTAAGTGGGTGTGCATCCAACTCGCTTGCTCACGAAGACCTAGGGCAATTTGAGGAAGCCCATCATTGGAATATACAAGCCAAGTTCTATAATGAAAAATTCCCACTAGTATATGAAAGTGACAATATAGGAGACTCTCTATCATGAAGATCATGGTGCTACTTTGACGCACAAGTGTGGAAAAAGGAATAGTAGCATTGCCCCTTCTCTCTTTTCTCTCATTTTTTTTGTTTTTTTTGTTTTTTTTGGTGGGCTTCTTTGGCCTCTCTTTTTTATTTGGGATTCTTTGGCCTCTTTTTTTTGTAAAGTCCGGAGACTCATCCCAACTTGTGAGGGAATCATAGCTTCCATCATCCTTTCCTCACATGGGACAATGCTCTAATAATGATGATCATTACACTTTTATTTACTTACAACTCAAGAATTACAACTCGATACTAGAACAAAATATGACTCTATATGAATGCCTCCAGCGGTGTACCGGGATGTGCAATGATCTAGCGTAGCAATGACATCAAAAAACGGACAAGCCATGAAAACATCATGCTAGCTATCTTACGATCATGCAAAGCAATATGGCAATGATGGTGCGTGTCATAATAAACGGAACGGTGGAAGTTGCATGGCAATATATCTCGGAATGGCTATGGAAATGCCATAATAGGTAGGTATGGTGGCTGTTTTGAGGAAGGATATATGGTGGGTGTAATGCACCGGCGAAAGTTGCGCGGTACTAGAGAGGCTAGCAATGGTGGAAGGGTGAGAGTGCGTATAATCCATGGACTCAACATTAGTCATAAAGAACTCACATACTTATTGCAAAAATTTATTAGTCATCGAAACAAAGTACTACACGCATGCTCCTAGGGGAAGGGTTGGTAGGAGTTAACCATCGCGCGATCCCGACCTCCACACAAAGGATGACAATCAATAAATAAATCATGCTCCAACTTCTTCACATAACGGTTCACCATACGTGCATGCTACGGGAATCACAAACTTTAACACAAATATTTCTACCAATCCACAATTACTCACTAGCATGACTCTAATATCACCATCTTTATATCGCAAAACTATTGCAAGGAATCAAACATATCATATTCAGTGATCTACAAGTTTTATGTAGGATTTTATGACTAACCATGTGAATGACCAACTCCTGTTAACTCTCTAAATAGATATAAGTGAAGCATGAGAGTTTAATTCTTTCTACAAAAGATATGCCCACGCTCTAACAAATATAAGTGAAGCAAAAGAGCATTCTACAAATAGCGGTTTTCTATGTGTAGAGAAACAGGCAAACCAAACTTCAAATGATATAAGTGAAGCACATGAAGCATTCTATAAAGCCATACTCAAAAAGATATAAGTGAGGTGCAAAAAGCCTTCTATAAATCAACCAAGGACTTTCTCATACCAGCATGGTGCATTATTAAAATAAAAATAAAAAACACACGACGCTCCTAGATTTACGCATATCATGTGACGAATAAAAATATAGCTCCAAGTAAAATTACCGATGGTTGTTAGAAGAAAGAGGGGATGCCTTCCAGGGCATCCCCAAGCTTAGTTTCTTTGGAGTCCTTGAATATTACCTTGGGGTGCCTCGGGCATCCCCAAGCTTAGTCTCTTTCCACTCCTTATTCCTTCATCCATCGTGATCTCACCCAAAACTTGAAAACTTCAATCACACAAAACTTAACAAAACCCTCGTGAGATCCGTTAGTATAATAAAGCAAATTACCACTTTAAGTACTGTTGCAAACCCATTCACATTTTATTTTTGCATTGTAGCTACTGTATTATAGCTTCTTTATGGCTTATACCATCGATAAAATCGATAGTTTCATCAAAACTAGCAAAACAATGCATCAAAAACAGAATCTGTCTTAAACAGGACAGTATGTAGCAATCTGAACATTTACTATATTTCTGTAACTCTAAAAATTCTGAAACATTAGGACAAAATAAAAAAAATTGCATAGCAGTACTGTGTAAAAATTTCAGAAACTTTTGACATTCTAGTAAAAAATGTAAATTCAGGCACTACAGCCAAAGTTTCTGTTTTTGCACTGCACACACCAAACAAGCAATCTAATCATCCTAAAGGCAAATCTTGGCACATTATTTTTATAATACAATGGATTTATACAAGGGGATAATTATTTTTGTTGAAAAGTTTCTGTAATTAAGATTCGCAAAGTTTCCATGGGCATGAACAAAGTTCAAGGAGCTCCCCCACTTCAACGGTGCTCATCCTTCTTAGGGCCAGTTCTTTTCGCCTCGTAATTCTGGAGAATTACAATTCTGGGAAACTGCCCACAGAATCGTCTGCCCACAGAATTGCCTGTCCAGTTCTTTTCTGTAATTCTAGCCTGTGATTGTTGTATGAGTTGTCTGTTGAAATGTCTGTAATGCCCCTAGATTGAAGTGAGTGATGAAGTGGTAACACTTAGTTATTTATGCCAGTTTCATGTCTATATGAAAACGAAAACGAGCTGCAAATCTCATAAAATATATAATATTACAATATAAAAGTGAGTCGCAAATATCATAAAGTGCTCCATATTACAATTTAGAACAAGGGTACATAAATATCATATAGTGCTTAATATTACAAGTTAAAACTGAATTGCAAACTACAAATAGATGGACGATCTCAAGGTACAAGACTGACAGCAATAGCCTCACGCGTAGCGGCCATGGTACCATCATCTTCGGGTGGTAAAGCGTTGGCACCTGTAAACGGTTGTGGAGGTTGCACGTATGCATCATTGTCAAACTTGTCGAAATGCTCATCACGTAACTTGCTATCACGAATGTAGTTGTGAAGACACATGCATGCAGTGATGATCATCTTTTGGGTCTCCGGTTTGTACCGTGGTACGCCTTGGAGAATACGCCATTTCATCTTGAGAACACCAAATGATCTTTCGACAACATTTCTCAAAGAAGAATGACGATGGTTGAATGTCTCATACCTCCCCATGGGAGGGTGTCGTTGGAAATCAGGTACATGATACCGTTGGCCTTTGTATGGTGCTAGATATCCAACTCTGTTGGGATATCCGGAGTCGACAAGGTAGTACTTATCTACAATAAGACATCATGTATATAAGAATATGCATGCATACACGTACATAATAATATGTGTACATATAAGAGATTACCTGTGGGTGGTTGTGGAAAATGCTCATAACAAATTATAGCATCGCTCCATACACGTGTGTCATGAACAGAACCGGGCCATCCAGGAACAACAAAAGTGAATCTCATATCAAAATCACACACTGCCATGACATTTTCGCTTGTGTACCCTTTCCTATTCCTGTGTTGGGGCTCCAATTCCTTCGGCACAATCACTTTAATGTGTGTTCCATCTATGGCTCCAATAGCATTTTGGAAATGAGGCCAGAACCTTGTTTTCCAAAGTATAGGATGAGGTTCAGAGAAAGATGGATCCATTGGTCTAATGTAGTCACCGGCCATGCGGTCTACACACTCCAAAACCTCATGGAATTTTCTGTTAGTGACAGAACGACTATGTGCAAACCGATCTGCAACATTATCAGTGGTCTGCGTTGTCCCCAAAGTCCATAGAAAAAGTGCCAACGCTTCTTTGGATGATATGTTGCAAGTTGACCTAAGACCATACTTCTCAACCAACAGATCATGCAATGGGTAAAACACTGACCTCCTCATTCTGAACATAGCGTAGAAAGCTTTTGGGTCCTGCTCCTTCTCTTCCACCCATTGAAGGCCTGTAACAAGGGGTGATCTTCTTGACGCATACGGCAAAGATTTGCTTGAAGACGCCATTTCCATAGCAAATGCAAGCATTCCTGCCTCAAATTCCTCATCTTCTTGTTCTTTTTTATCCATCTGTCACAACCACATACACACATAAGAGGATAACAACAAGATACAGTAGGAAAAACAAAGTTAAAAAAAATAGCATGTCGAAAGCACATACTTTGGTTCAAACTAAATAACATAGTTGAATACGATACAAGTTCAAACGAAATACATGGGTTCAAAGCGAATAATATAGTTGAATACGATACAAGTTCATAGCAAATACAAGGGTTCACTACGATACAAGTTCAAAGTAGTTCAAACATAGAGGTTCTACTTATTGTTGAACTCCCATGTTTTGTTTATCCATATTAGCCTCGCACTAGGCTCATGACCCTTGAAGGCAGAGAAAACATCACGATTTGTCTGATCCCTGAACAGTTGTGAAGCATAGAAATGAACATCAGTACCAAGTGCACCACCATCTGCTTCTACCATGGCCATCATTTCATGAATCTCTTGTCTAGCTGAAACTTGAGTCTCATCTCTCTTCTTTCTTGAATCAAAGAGGTCCATCATACGGACAAATGCCTCATTTTTTGCATGCTCACTTGCCCACTTTTAATTCATCTTAGGACTAGGCGAATAAGGACATGCCCTCTTCTTCCCACCCTTTCCACGATGCACTGGAGGTGTAACTTCGGCTTTATCACCTTCACAACCAGACTCATCATCCAAATTGATTCGAGATGAAGAACCTCGATATGTGGGAATTGGCACTCTCGCATGCTCATTTGTAACACAACAAGCATCGAACACCTCCTCCATTTTGTCCTCCTCCGCAAGTGGAGCATGCCGAAACTTGCTAGCCTGCGGACGTGCCTGCAATCAAATAGCATGTCTCCATGTTAAATGAAATGAAAGAAGCAATGGTCGCAACTCATGAGGACATAACAAAATAGGTACCTTCAACTCCAATGCCCACCACTCATCTGTAGCAGCAATGGTCTTTGTATAAGGATCTCTTCCGATGCCCGAAGCTTTTTGAACCAATGTCTTCCATATGGCATAATCACTTCTACATATATCCCACCTGTTTCTTATTTGTTGGTGTGAATAGTTTCTCCCGGAGCGCTCATTAAACTTAGTAAACAAATTAGCTTGTCCTACGTCGGACAAAGTGGTGTTTCCTATGGCGCGGTGGTTTGCTCGCACCTCCTCTTCTGCTTCCCCTTTTCCATCTACAACATTTACAGATTGTTCATACAATTTTTTTGCTAAATGTTGCATATCCAAACCAGTAAATACAATTTAACTAACTAGTAAACCCCAGGATTTTTTTGACTGCATTCCAAATAGGTGGTGCCTGGCAGAGGGGCATATTCAAATACAATTTAACTAACAACTTAACATACATTTCTCTAGAGCTGCTGGAAAATTACAGAATTTGACAGTACAAAAACTAATGCAATAATATATGCTGGCACAACAATGAAGATCATGCTCTCCAGCAATCTCAACGAATATGTCTCAATAGCAAAACCTCATCTGAATCCTTTTTTACTACATCCATCTATCCATATTTGAGGGAGACACAGGAGACAGAGGGGAACTCACCAGCAAGGGCGCGGTGGTGGCTTCAAGCAGAGGAGAAGTGGCAGCTGGGCGCGGTGGTGGGTTACCGCCGGCCGGGGAGGATGCGAGCAGGACGGCGGCCGGGTCGGGGCGGTGCGCGGTGGAGCTCGGGCCGGGCGGGGAAGGACTCGAGGAGGGTCGTCCAGGCGAGAAGGATACGATGAGGAGGGCGGTCGGGTCCGTGGTGAGCAGCGGCGGCGGCCGGCGGCGGGGAGCAGCCTCGCGGCGGCAACCCTAGCTGCGCTCGGTTGCGGGACGAGAGGGGCGTGCGGCGGGGACAGGACGCGAACAGGAGGGCCTCGGTTGATTTCGGGCCAGTTGGGTCGGGCCGGAGTGGCATTTCTGCTGTAATTCGAGTGTCCAACAGGGGTACTATTAAAAAACGAACAATTTTCTTTTGAGGGACTCCTCGGAATTACGAGAATTGCCAAAATAGGGTAATTCTAGATTGTACTTGCAATTGTGAGATAATTCTGGACAATTCCTGGGGCTGAGTTGAGTTCTTTTGTAATTATGATTTTCCAGGTAGTAATTGTTCACAATTGAGCCAAAAGAACTGGCACTTACTTTCACTTCTCTTTTTGAAAAAGTTTTAGGTTCCCCTCTTTATTTTTATTTTTTTAAAACTATATAAAAGCACACAACAGAATAAAATGACTCTCTAAAACTTCCGGGTTGTCTCCCTGGCAGCGCTTTCTTTAAAGCCATTAAGCTAGGCATAAATTGCTCAAGTAATTGATCCACCCGGATCCCAAGGTATATCAAAGCCAATTTTAATTAACAATGATTTGTAATTTAGTAGTGAGCACAAATTAACATATATCACGCAACAACGAATTCTAACTCTCTTCCTATGCATTGGCATATCATAAAAGAACAATTCATGCACATCAAGTAAAGGCCAATACATAGCATAAGCAGTTTCTTGCAATTTTATCATATTAGAAACATAGAGAGGTGGAGATGTAGTTCCTCTCTAATAATAATTGCAAGTAGGAGCAGCAAGAACATGCATATTATATCTATCAAAATCATCATGTGTAATAGTAAAAGGCAACCCATCTATATAATCCTTAATAAGTGCAAACTTCTCCGATATAGTGTAGTTGGGAGAATTCAAAAAGATAATAGGACTATCATGTGTGGGTGCAATAGCAACAATTTCATGTTTAACATAAGGAACTATAGCAAGTTCATCTCCATAAGCATCATTCATATTGGCATCATGGCCACAAGCATAGCAAGCATCAAGTTCATCAAAAAAGGATATTTCAAATGAATCCAAGGGGTCATAGCAATTATCATAGCATTCATCCTTCGGTAAGAACGAAGGGAAATTAAACAATGTATGAGTTGAAGAGTTACTCTCATTAGAAGGTGGGCACGGGTAGCTAATCCGCTCTTCCTCCTTTTGTTCTTCGCTCTCCTCCTCATCTTTTTCATCAAATGAGCTCACAGTGTCATCATTTTCTTCTTCCATAGTTTCCTGCAAAATATTAGTCTCCTCTTGGAAAGCGGAGGAGTCCTCAATATATGGCTTAACATAAGAATTAGAAGCATAGTTTTAATAGCAATATTTAAGTATGGCAAAACTTTCAGATTTGTAAAGAGTAGCATCATACTTTTCAATCAAAGAAGCAATTTCATAGGCACCCTTAAAAGCAACAAATTCTTCAATTTGCTCAATATCATAGTAATTATAAACACCCTTGGCATAAGAAGATACGATTCCATTATCCTTAAACTCACATTGATAGGGAAGGTGTTTTTAGGGTCTTCAGAACAATAAGTAAAATCATAAATTTCGCATAAATTCCAAGCATAGCATTGCAAAGTATTAATATGATGCCATAAAAGTTTCCCTTTTTGAGATATGCGGTGTCGCACATAATAAGCATGCTCATTTAATGATTTCCCCTCAACTAAGCTAGTTGGGGTTTAAGCACGAGCACAAACGGATCGAAGATGACCCAAGTAATATTCTTCGGTGGTACGGAACACTAGTGGTTCATCAACTTTTGGAGCAGCAAGTACAACTATTTTTTTTGGTATTTTACGTTTCCTACCCATATCTAAAGATAGAAAACAACTTAGAACAGAAAAATAAAAATTACTTAGTGATAAAGCAAACAAGCACACACGAGAATATTCACCCTACGCTATTGCTCCCCGGCAACGGCGCCAGAAAAAGGTCTTGATAACCCACAAGTATAGGGGATCAATTGTAGCCTTTCTCGAAGAGTAAGAGTGTCGAACTCAACGAGGAGCTAAAGGTAGAACATATATTCCCTCAAGTTCTATCGACCACCGATACAACTCTACGTACGCTTAACGTTCGCTTTACCTAGAACAAGTATGAAACTAGAAGTACTTTGTAGGTGTAACGGGATAGGTTTACAAGATAATAAAGAACACGTAAATAAAATCTAGGGGCTGTTTAGATAAAGAAACAACTAAGTTAGTCTTAGTAGAGAGCTTTTTGTCACAAGAAAGTTATTTGTCCCTAGGCAATCGATAACTAGACCGGTAATCATTATTGCAATTTTATATGAGGGAGAGGCATAAGCTAACATACTTTCTCTACTTGGATCATATGCACTTATGATTGGAACTCTAGCAAGCATCCGCAACTACTAAAGATCATTAAGGTAAAACCCAACCATAGCATTAAGTATCAAGTCCTCTTTACTCCCATACGTAAACAACCTACTTACTCGGGTCTGTGCTTCCGTCACTCACGCCACCCACCATAAGCGAATCATAAACATATTGCAAACCCTACAGCGGGGATCCCTCACGCTTGAGCGACACGGAGAGCACCATAGGACAGCACCAATAATAAAACATGCAACTCAAACCAATCATGATCATCAATCAACCCATAGGACAAAACGGATCTACTCAAACATCATAGGATAGCCATACATCATTGGGAAATAATATATAGCGTTGAGCACCATGTTTAAGTAGAGATTACAGCAGGGAGAAGGGGTGTTACACCCCTGCATAGAGGGGGAGAGAGTTGGTGATGACGGCGGCGAAGTTGTTGGTGTAGATCGCCGTCACGATGATGGCCCCGACGGCGTTCCGGTGCCACCGGGAGAGAGGAGGAGAGAGCCCCCCTCCTTCTTCTTCTTCCTTGACCTCCCCCCTAGATGGGAGGAGGGTTTCCCCTCTGGTCCTTGGTCTCCATGGCAGCGGAGGGGCGAGAGCCCCTCCGAGATTGGATCTCTCTCTCTGTTTCCTTCTGTTTCTGCGTTCCCAGATTCTGGCCTTTCACCGTTTCTTAAATTACCGGAGATCCGTAACTCCGATTGGGCTGAAATTTTAACATGATTTTTATCCGGATATTAGCTTTCTTGCGGCGAAAGAAGGCCACCAACCGCCTTACGGGGTGGCCACAAGCCCCCAGGGCGCGCCCTACCCCCCAGGGCGCGTCCTTGCGGCTTGTGGGCCCCTCGGGCACCGTCTTCTATTGATTCCACTTCCCAAAATTCAAATATATTCCAAAAAAAATCTTCGTAAGTTTTTATCCCGTTTGGACTTTGTTTGATATAGATTTTCCGCGAAACAAAAAATATGCAACAAACAGGAACTGACACTGGGCACTGGATCAATATGTTAGTCCCAAAAAGTAGTATAAAAAGTTGCCAAAAGTATATGAAAGTTGTAGAATATTGGCATGAAACAATCAAAAATTATAGATACGACGGAGACGTATTAGACGCGGCCGCCCTCCGAATCGAGTCCCGCCGTCGGGCTCGTCTGCCTCGCCATGGCCGATGAACGCGTCGATTGCGGTCGCGTCCCTCGCCGAACGGTGGCGATGATGGAGGAAGCAGCTGGCCAGGATCCCGACCGATGGATGCGCCGGGTCGTCACTCCTCGGAGTCCCGCTCACCACATCTCTCCTTGACTCCGTCTTCTCCTCGAGCTGCACGGTGCGCATCCCTCCTTCCCACACGCTGCTCTTCTCCCTCCCCAAATCGCTGTGGATCTCGCGCTTTTGGAACCCCTCCTCTCCCTCCCCGATCCGATGCGGATCTTGTCCTGCTAAAGCTGCTCCTCTCCCTTCCCTGGACGCCATGGATCTCTCCAGCCGCCGTCGGATGAAGCCCCACATCCCCAAGCTCGACGGGCTTGGCAGCTGACTCCGGGTAAACCCACCACACTTCTCGCAATCCCCAATCCCATCTCTTCTCCTCCCCCCTCACAGTTGCCCTCGATGCGATCTCTCCTCCCCCATAACTGTCTTCCTCTTCTTCTTCTACTACTTTCCTTCAGCTCCTCCAATATGTGATGCAATTTTTGCCCATGTGAACAAATCCATGTATGTGAACAAGTCCAGTTTTTTTGTGTGGAGGAAAAAACTAAAGCTTCCTATGTATCATAGACAGCTGATATGCATCTGCAAACAGTAGGTACCTACAGGATATATACCACTGGTTCTCTGGTCCTTCAATTTTGTTTATTCATGCCCAAAATCAAAATTTAATTTGCTTGGATGTTCAGTTTGCACAAATGATGAATCTGCACTGTTTTCTGCTTCTGAATTTTCACTGAATGTGTCAACACCATCTCAACCTCGTGTGTTTATTTTATTATTTACTTATTAAATCTGCAGCGCCATGGAGGCAGGCCGCATCAGGTCGACTCAGTCCGCCCCCTTTGTCGGCGGGGCATGGCACATCGCTGCTGCGCTGACCCTTGACGACGGCCTCCCCCCGGCGGGCTGCAGGACCATGGGAAGGGGAAGGAGGCAAAGGCAGGGTCTCCTTCCACCCCCACTCAAAATCAAGAGCGAGGGGAAGATGCCTGCTTCGGTAAGCCACTCTACGTATTTCTATTTGGATAACACTTGGTGCATAGAATTATTGAATCAGGAAACTCCGTTTTTTTGTTTGGACAGGTGCCTTAGTTTTTCGGAATGATACAACCATCTGATCTGTGGTTGTTCTTGAACATCTCACTCTCTCTGTTGCTCTGTTCGCGAAGTTCGTGCTGCTTCTGGACAACATACCCTTGGAGGAGGAGTACGAGACCCTAATATGCTTACTGTTTCTTCATTCAGTTTTGGTGAACTTTTTGTTAGCCAGATGTGCAGGAAAGCTATTCCATTATGGAGTTTCGTTGAGCAATATATGACATTTGCTATTTAATTTATACAAAATTCTATGTTCTTTTAGAAACTTTTGCAACTAGATGATACCAATTGTTGGAGTTATTGATCTTGTTGGAGTTTTTTTTGGGTGTGCAGAGAGACCAAACAAGCAGCCATCAAGATTGCCACCAAGGCCAACCAGCATGAACATTTCTTCTTTAATTAAGGTCATTTCCCTGCTCATTCTTCTTCATATGTCTTTGTGTTGATCTTGATGTTATTTGCACAAAACTTGTTTGTGCACATTTATAGGATTATCGGTCCTAGGTGTGATTAAAAGTTTTTGTTTCAAGCGCCACTTACTATTCGCCACCGAATTGATTTGAGTGAACCGAATATATCATTCAGTTGGCAGTAAATTAGAACATGTGATATATTTTTTGTCCATGTACCAATGATGTGATTCGCCTTAAAAACTGTATATAACACGATACATTCTTTTGTCGGACAATATATTCCAGTTCTTATGTTCAATGCTTTCTACAGCTGGTTTAACGTAGTTTTGTACATAGAGGTATTGGTCCTACTTTATGATTCATGAGATTGTTGACAAGTGGTAGAAACCATCTTCGGCTGAATTTGAATTCTGCGTTTGCAACTGCGCTCTTGGATCTTATTTTATCTGTGATCTAAATGTTCACTATATCATTGTTTGTTAGCAATATCTACACTCAATTTGATTTTAAAAATGACGAAAATTATATTTTTTTATAGTAAATTAGTCCAGGGTGAAACGGACATAACTCAATTCATCTTCTGTGTATAAGTGATTAATTCATATTTTCTTTTGTTGCACCATTCAAGGTTAATTACCTCCATGCACTGAAAGTTAATTTGATCTACCCGTTGGAGTTTAATCTACGAAAGCATGAAGTGTTCGTGTCATTAGTTTGGTTCAGTAAATTTACATGGAAACATAAATCATCAGCTTCCTCATAGAGCTGTCATTCTCTGTTAGACATGTGATTTCTCTACTTCTCCTCCCCCATTTTATTATCTTTTCTTCAAGGAATCCCAAAGCGTAGTCGTACATAAACTGTTCTTTTTTTGAGAATGATGAACTACCCCCATGTGAGTTTCTTGATCTTTCGTTCCTAATTTCTCATTGTTTTATTTTCTTACATGTATTAATCTCGGCTGTAGCTAGCTTAATTTGCGAGCATTTTGTTGTTGTACTGTTTTTCTCTCAGACATGAAGCTTTGGCTGTAGCTAGCTCGGTTTGGAATTGTAGCATCTTGCAGTTGACTTCCTTGACATCAAATTCTTTTTATGAAATATGTTCTTTCATTGGCATTCATGTAAGAAAACAAACAACACCACATGTATCCGAACCTTTCTAAAAACCTGTACACCAGTGTTGTGTCCTCATGGTCTCGCTAAACCCCTTCTTGCAGACGCCTCTCTTCTGCATTATAATGTTAGTATTGTGCACAATTGAAATTGAGGTGAAGGTCTTTCCAATGCTTGTTGCGGTGGTCAAAGTCGGAGACGAAGCCTCTTGATACATGTTTAGTGGTGGGTATTTATATTTTCAAATAGCTAGCACATCGCCAACGAGGAGGGATTGAAGACGAATATTTATCGAGCTATCGCACATGCATATATGTCTCGCTTTTCTGTTTCTTATAAGTTGTCCTCATTTTGTTGCTTCTGATTAGGTTTGGATTTTTTTTCAACCCGCAAGGCCCATCCACAGTTGTGAGCTACAACGAATTAGTTAAGAGTTGGAGGAGACAACATTGCACATCAGATCTACACTGAATGTAGCGAGGCAACCATGAATTGGGTATGTTCACACGAGGGAGGGGGGAGTAAAGGAACATTAACATTTTTCATGCTTTGGATGAAAATTTCAATTCATAGTTTCTCTGTACGTGGCAACACATGAGCGGTACTGGTGGGCTCACGATGAAAGTTGCGCCAGCAGAATCAGTGCGGGAAGATCGCCCTTCTCCCTCGGTCTCCAAAAGGATTTGCTAATAACAACAGAATAATCAGTACCACCAGTAACCCTTCTATTTGCCCACCTTCAGAATAGTTGTAAATGACATTAGGTTATTCATGTATACCACCAGTAGAACTTAGGATTTATGGATTGTCACTAGCCTCATCTGATTGCTTGATGTACTTATATCGCTTTCTTTTCAGCCTCCATTTCATCTGAGCAGGGCGACGAGGGAAAGAACTGGTCGTGTTGAAAGTCAGTTTAGTGCATCAAGGATGGGAAGTTTTGAGATTTGCAAGAGGTGATGGAGGATGGTTAGTTATTGGGGCTCATCATATAGTAGTGGAAGATGAGTACAAGCATAAGCTTATTAAAAATTCGCAGTTCCTGACTACACGAGACATATATTTTGTAATCTTTTTCATTTTCTTCTAAGAGGATCAAATATGAATGTTGGATACTCGGTTCAAGACTTCTTGAGAAAAGATTAGTGCGTCAACTTTGCATCTTTATTTCTCTAATTAAAACTATCGGTGATTAACGATATCTACGTTTATCAAGAAGAGTTTGGAAATGCTGAGTGGAGAAGCAAGGCACGGGGTTGGCGGGTTCAACTATGGGGTGCGGGGGTCATCAAATCAGGCATCCTATATGTCTGCTGGCGCGTCCGTGGACAGCGGTCTCGCCTGCGGAGAGTGACTGGTCACCTCTCAAATCGCCGTGTCCATAGCCATGATCCTCATCTACGATACCCTAAATTTCTACAATGCATGCAATGTGAAACAAACTACCTAGATTATCAACGAAACAAAAGGACATAGAAATCTACATTATCCGGACATAGATATCTACATAAGCTGACATAGACCAAAAAAGCACCATAGTTAGCTGACCAAGGACGGAGAGAAGGACGACCTTCTTCGCCCCTTTCTCGTCGTTCCTTTGACCTTCCGGTCACCGGCGCGTCTGTAGTCGTCCGTGTAGGGGTCATAAACAGGGGGGGGGGGGGTCATCGGTGATATTGGAGGAGGAGTCAATCTAGCCGGCCATCCTTTGAACGACGTGCTTTTGCTGCCTCACGAGCTTCGCGGCTTTCACGTCCGCCGCCACCCACTTTGCTGCATCGCGCACCGACTGCTCGATACCAAGACGGAGCGCCTTGGCGTTCTTGGGCGTCCGTCTTCGCCGTCATCAGTGAGTGGCAGTAGACATCCCTGAGGAGTTGCTCCTCATTTGGCATCGCCAAAATCCGCGCCAACGGTGGGAGGACTGTGCGACCGTCTCTTACGTCGCCGGCGGGGCGAGAACGAGCACCCACCTATAAACTTTAGGAGCTGTGGAGAGAAGGGTTGGGAAGGTGGCGGGCCAGTGGTGCGAAGTGATCCGAGCGTGCGGAGCTCTCCGCGGTGCAGGACAGGACTGCGCCGACGTCCACGCTGCGGTGGCGAGCGACAAGGGACGGAGGTGAGCCAAACCTCACGCCCGTGAGAACCTACGACCGCTGCAGCGCGATGTGGAGGGCCAGCTCCTCCTCGTCGCCCTCCACCTCGCAGACGAAGGCGTCCCAGTCGTCCTCTTTGCCGGATCTGTCACCTCTGACGCCACGGGTGCTCGACCTTGGGTCACAGAGGGGAGGGAATGGACGTGGAGTGGAGGGAAATCGACGGAGTGCGGATCGAAAGTGAAGTGGAGTTAGGGTTTGCTCCGAGTGGGGATTTTAGTGGGGACGGAGTGGGTTTGGTGTGGGATAGCGTGGGCCGGGCTGATGTGGCGGACACGGCCTTCCTATATCTGCCCCAGATTTGGGTTGGATATGACGGGTGCGGGACAGCCCAGACATATAGGGTTGTTATGAAGCATCGGTCTGCGTCGGTTTTTTTGACCGGACCGTTTGATCGGGCATATAGGGGTGGTTTGTGGTGCTCGGATGTAGATGCTCTCAGGTGGGTCGTAGTGGAGTTGGTTGGATCGATGAGTGAAGAAAGAAGACAAACATTTGGAGGAAGACCAACGACAAGCGAGTTCGACTAAAACACAAATTTCTTTTTAGTTAATCGCAAAAGCACTCCCTTCAAATTTCCATGCATTTTGACCATACTAATGCATTTTATTTGTATTATCATTGTATTCAAGATAATATTAATTTAGAAAATTACAGAGATTTGTTTGACTATTTTTTTCTTTATACTCTGGTGGAATGGTAAAGAATTAGTTCATCCAGTTTGTATGATGAGTAATCTTCGCTACACATTTTAAGACCTTCAACGTGCAGTATTTGTGCTAACTGTATATAATGCTTGTGCATGATGGGTACGAGTTGAGGAAGACGTTTTTATTATACTTGCTCAAATATCGTGCCAACGAAGATAACGGCAACATTTCTGATATTGTGCGAGATTTCTTAAGCGCATCAAATAGATCTTAATTTGTAACAGATTTTTAGTTGGATCATTGTTCTATACGTATGCAACATCAAATTGTCTTTTTGTTATCAATTTACATTGCAAGTGAAGTGGACTTAAATTATTACCCGATTGTGTCCGTGCTATCTATTCTTTGCATGTGAAATTTAACATGCATTATGTTTACATAACTCCAACAAAATATTTCGAAAGCCCGTGACAACGCACGGGCATTCTACTAGTTTCCATAGCGCCCCAATGCACACTCGGGCCGGCCAAATTAGGGCACCCGCTTGTCGCTCGCCCACTCGGTGGCTCACTCTTCAAAAACAAACAATAGCTACTAGTTTTTTTTAAAAGAATTTGCAAAAATTCGTGAATTTTGAAAAATTGATGAACTAAAAAATCCACAAATTTGTGGAAAATCATGAAATGGAAACAGTTCACAAAATTAAGAATGTTCATGAATTTAAATGAAAACTATGTATTTTAAAGGTTTGTGAATAACAAAGTTCAAGAATTTTAAAATAAAAAACAAAACAAAACACGGGCAAAAAAAACGAATAAAAGAAAATAAAAACGGTCAGAAGCTTGATAACCCAGCCGGAAGCCTCTAGAATCTTGACAAAACTGGTATAGAGCTATTGTGTAAAGTGATATAATATTTGAAATGGGAGTGCATGAGGTGAGGTGTGAGCGCCATAAATGGCGCTATAAGCACCAAATAGGGAATAGGCGACTTTACACTAGCCTACGAAAAAATCTACCGAATCATTGCCGTAGGTTGCAAAGTGCAAACAACTTCACTCGAGGGGCGTTCGGCTCGGGACATCTTATGTGACGCATTAAGCATCATACCGACCTTGTAGCTAGATTGCCTATTGTGCGATGCAGTCTTGTAGCGAGCCGTGCTAGTGTAGCTAGTTGTGTTACTGTAGCGAGCCAGACCTGTAGCAGATCGGTATTGTAATTTTTTTCTTCAAAAGGTGCTATAATATTTTGTAATATTTTTTGGAAAATGATATTTTCTTAAAAAGTATGAACATTCTTTGAAATATCAAACATTTTTTTTGAACACAAACATTTTTGAAAAGGACAACATTTTTTGAACTTGAACTTTGTTTAAAATATAATATTTTTTTGAAGTCCCACATATTGTTTGGACAAAAAAACATTGATTTTAAAACCGTTAATTTTTTTGAAATCTCAAACATCCTTTTGATAGCGTGAACATTTTTTTTTCAAAAAACTTACAAAATGAGAAAATGATAGAATAAACAAAGAATAAAAAACGAAGAAAATAAATGAGAATAAGGCCCCGTCCGGAAGTTCTCCGTCTTCGCGCTTCACCAGCTCCGCTCGAGGAGCGATGCCGAACGGCCTAGCTCTGCGAAGCCAGCTTCAGGAAGCCCAGCCCTCCCGCAGTGCAAATTCGTGAAGCAGCGGAAGTGTAAAGTGATATAATATTTGTACCGTTTCGATTAGAAAATACACTCCTGAGCAAACCAGCGACCTCACGACCGCAGTGTCAGACGAAAGCCGAAGCTGTCGTTTCTGCCGAACGTTTGGCTGCTCCCGTGCGAAGCTGGCTTGAGCTGGCTGGCCTGAGAAGCTGGCTTGTTTTGGAAGCCAGAGAACATCCGAACAAGGCCTAAATCGGCCAGGAACCTTCTATAAGGTACTTTTATTTAAGATACCTTCCATAACCTTCCGAAGACCACCAGGTCCTGAGCACGTTATTTATCTGCTAAAATGGGCCGGCCCATCTTGTTCGCTGGGTCGTTCGCGGTTGTGTGAAGGAGCAACAATTTGTCGCGGTGTGTGGCAAATAGGGTTTACCGTTCGGTTGTGTGTGGCATTTTCCACTCCCTACTTCGTTTCCCAGAAGGCGCTCTCTTCATCTCGCAGCAGGTTCGATGTTATCAAATCATCACAATCCATGTTCAAAAACATAAATCATCACAATCCAATTTAAAAAAAAAATCATCATAATCCATTTCTCCCGTGCATTCTCACACGTTCCTGCATAATAACCTACCCAAGATTGCAATATGGACAGCGAAACCTGGTTAATTAGCACCTTTCATTTAGGCTCACTCTTTTTCTTCAAATCCCAACGGATTAAATAGTCGAGTCCCACCTCATCTTCTATTCTTAAATAGCTACAACCCACTACCCATTTTTTCTTTCCATGCAAGAATGCCACATCACCAAGTGATGCATATACACATAAGTTACTTTTTCCATTAATCTCTTCATGCAAAACATACCCTCATGCATGGAATTTTTTCTAGGTAATTAAGTCATGTAAGACATTTTTATGTTTGTTCTTTGCATTAATATTAGTTTTCTACGCATTTATCCATATACTTTTTAACAAGCTTTCCGCAGCAACGTGGGGGGCACCGTCTAGTTGGAAAAGGGAGCTTATCCACTGCGCTGTGGGTGCCACCAACCACGAGGCCGACCATTCATTGGTCACGGACAAAAACAAGATGTTAAGATAGATTAGTCCCCACTCAAAAAAAAAAAAATAGTATAGATTAGCCCCCAAGCAAAGATTCCTTGGAGCTCATCTTTCTTTGGCTGCCCTCGTCCTGGTGAACATGCACGGCACATGCCGCGTCCCTAAACAATCCCGGGCCTCGTACCGTCCGGATAGAAGTCACCATTTCATGCAAGTTGATCATCAACTGGTACGTGCCTACAAATTAAGAATGTTATCTTGTACTCCTAGTGGTGTTTTTAAGAGACTTGTATGATGTGCCAGTGGATACAGATGGGCAGTTAATTTACCTCCGCAGCCTGACAACTCTGCTGCTTCACAGGATGCAGATGAGATGAATTTCGAAACAGTACTTTACCACTGAATCAATTAATACTCCGTTTTGGTGGGTGAGGTTAGTTTTGCCCACGCACGAATTCAAATTCTTCAGCCCGATCCGATCTCATCTCAGGAGCCGCCAGGGAAGGAGCGCTCGTATACCCAGCAGCATGCCAGCATGCAACGCCCTCTGAAATTTTCTTCCTAGTGAGCTTGCTGATTGTTGCAACCATCAACCATGTGTCACCTTTGTATGTAAATTTGCTGCTGACCATCTGCTGCCGAAAGGAATGGTCAAGTCAAGCCACCCGTTGCTACTGTATACTATGAATCGCCATCGAATATTTAGATGACTTTGGTGCCCTAGCGTTCGCTTGGAAGGAAGGAATCTCGAGAGCTTTCGAGATTGAATCAACATATCACCCATTATCAGCTGAAACTTTCTCGTCGTGCATGATGAATGCTTTCACTTGGCTGATTCCTTCCCTCTCCTTCGCTTGATGGATGCTGACGCGGACGCGCCACCCTTGGTCCGGCTCGGCCGGACACGAAACGACGCGGCGTTGGCGCGTCACTGCACCCGCATGATGGACGCCTACCTCATCTGCTGCATCTTAATTACTAATCTTCTTCCACTAACACCGGGGACCTAATTAACAAACCAACGATCGCCTGCCAAGTGACGCCATATCTGGTGTGAAAGGAGCTGCAAACTAGTGTGAATATGTATCCAAATTTTCAAATAAGTTCATTGTGAATCCGTATCGGATTACGTTCGACTGTCTAAAATAGAACCCACGTATGTGCTGAGGAGTACTAGTAGGGGAGGTAGAAAAGGGAGACCTAAAACATACTATGTTCCTAGGCAATGGCGGAGCTATGTTGGGGCCGAGGGGGGCCCCGGCCCCCCCAGCTTTGGACAAAACCCTGAAGAAAATTTTATTTGAAGGGCCTAGATGAGGTGAAAATTAGCCTTTTGCCCCCCAGATCTTTGTCATTTACGTTTTGCCCCCCCAAAGGTTTTGGTCTAGCTCCGCCACTGTTCCTAGGTGATTTCTTCTATGAAAAAGTCGTATCAATACACATGGATCGCACTAGCGACGGCATCAAAGGCTAAAGGTAGTTATAATATACTTGTAGTTCCTAAAGGTATCTCACGGAAGACCATATCTATAACATCACTAGCCGTTTGATAATACCCACCACCATTTTTGTTTCAACAAAGAGGAGATAAAAGTGGTCCGCCCACTTTCCATGAGCCACATATCATATAGTTTCAAATCTAAGTCATCAAGTTTTTCATAAAAATGTGTCTCCGTCGGGAGAAGCTACTATGAAACCGCCAAACTCAGCTCTTTTCGTTTCTCTTATGTCAAGGAAAATGATGGTTTTGTTGATTAGAAAGGGCTCCCCACATTATCGACAAGTTTGATGCACATGTCGTTCATGTTAACCATATTTAAAGAAATAAAAAAGAAACAATTAGCATCATTTTATGTAGGTTATCATCGTCGCACTTTGTGACGAATAGGTAACTCATGTTATGTCTTAACTCATGACTTTGTCCCTGCATGCCACCCATGCTCAATAAATGCTGATTTTTTAGGATATTTTGTCAACTTACTTGGATATCCTAACTTCAATCAAGAAAAGTGTAGAATATTTTGGTTAGGTATTTCCCGAAGAGAAATCTGTGCAAACTTATGAGTGAGGATGTTTGGGAATATAATTTTATTATCATAGTCAAACGAAACCATCGTACAATGCCAAAATGAACCTTCGTGATTTGGGTGCTCATGGGGTAAAACTCCCGGCAAACATACGCAACCATATTACGCGTCGCCGTCGGACATCAACAGACGGCCAACTAATTTACATTACTAGTAATATATTTTTCTGGTTTCCATGCTTCCGGTTTTCTTATTGAAAATCGGGGAAAACCTTTTAATCTAAAACTAATCCCTTTTTCAGCTATAGATCTGTCCATCATACAGTCCCGCAAAGAATGAGGTAGCTACTACTCTCCCCATTTCTAAATATAAGTATTTTTAGTGATTTTGCTATGGAATACATACAGAGCAAAATGAGTTAATCTACAGTTCTACACTCTAAAGTATATATATATATATATATATATATATATATATATATATATATATATATATATATATATATATATTTATGTAGTCCGTAGTGAAATCTGTAAAAATACTTATATTTAGAAACGGAGGGAGTACATAACTGCCGGGTAATTAATGTGTTGCACACAAGATGGGAAAATGTTTTAGCTGTTGTTTCTCATGTCATCCGTTGGTTTGAGATGCCGCTGTAAATTGCCGCGCTGGTGACTGAATCATCTGAGATAGTCCAAGTCCCTATCTCATTCTTACCTTACGTGTGGCCTTTTCGCTTTAAATATCTGAGCTTTTCACGCAAACCGCGAGATGCGGAGAAGTTCTTGTATGGACCCGCGGCAGCACAGCTAATGTCCCCCATGTTCCCAGGATAGACAACAGTGAGTTGTACTCTTTGTTTAGAGCAATCGTTGGAAAAATATCAAACCTGAGGGAGGGAAAAACATTGCTATCGCCGTACGTAGCAATACCAAGCATCCATCTTCACTGGCATCCCAAGATAAACTATAATACTATCTCTATCTGGTCAGTGATGGTAGGAGGCTAAATTATTCAGCCTTGGTAGAATCAGGACACGGTTCGTTGCTTGTTAAGCTTTTGCTTTTGCATTGGTTTAGGAGTCGGGCGTGTTCGACTCCATCGCCTGTCCGCTTCTCTTACATTGTGTAGCAAGCCTTTTGGTGAAGGTAAAAATGTTTTGCTATGTCAAGCAAGGCAGAACATGACTACCTTGGATACGACCAAAAATATTGCATACATGCATATTTGTGAGGTGATTTCTTATAAGAATTATGCAATAATTTATTTATGTTATCCGGAACAAAAATACTTCACCTATTTTTATTTTATGACTAAATGCAGAATGGCCGAACACTTGTATGAACCCCGTGTGATGACAAAGGATGAGGAAATGGTTGGGTGCTAATCAACAGGTCCACTCACATCAAAAATAATAATTAGGTGATGTTCAAAAAGTTCTCTCACGTCACTTTTAGCCCAAGAGAAGATAGAGTCCAAATCTCTTACGTTCTGGACTCAGATTCGGACTGCACAGACACACCTGTCTCAAAACACAAAGAACTTTTTTATCCGGACTCCTAATTGGGTGATTCTTTTTTTGTTGGAAAGTAGATTTGATACGCGTTCCAGACCAATTGGAATCACCTTAAAATTCGTCCGGAGCGTTGAGATATTGACGAAACAATCTGACGTTGCAGCAGAATCCGAGTCAAACTACAAGTCCAATGGTGTTGCATCACCTCCACTTGGGCCCATGGGCCTTGTACGACCTATGGTTAGTTTTAGAATGCCTTGGTACGTCCTCCCACCTCCTTGGCCGCCACCCCTTGCTCCTATATAAGTAGATCAATCTAGTAGCTTTTTCTTTGGGTTTTGTTTAGTTAAAAGTTAGCCATTGCAACTTCGTGTACTTCGTTTGTGTCCAACGACCAGACCAAGACCGCTTTCAGAACCCCACCCTTATCAATACTTCATCTATATTCGCAATATTCAGATTGCATTAGCATATTCTTGCTTGTTCTTCGTTTGCTTGCAGGAAACAGACCCTCGTGGTTAGGTTGATCGTGCTCCGGCGTGGTCAATAACCTCTCGGAGTTGGTTTAGCGATTGCTAAGGCGCGACGTCCTCACACGTTCGTAGTCGGATCGTCAAAGTCGACTCTACCATAAACGATAGCCACATCTCATCGAAAGACAGGGACAACTTCGCCTCTATCAAGTGGTATCAGTTTTCAGGTTACTCGGTGAGAATTTCCAGTTATTCCTAGATTAGATTAATTTTTCTTACCTATTACCCAAGAAAAAGCCACACACAAAAAAGTTAGATCCATTCATCTCATATCCAAACCAATCTGAGCCTTTTTGCAATTTTCTGTTCGGTGTTTTGCTTTGTTGAATTTGCGGTTGCATCGTCGTGTCGAGTTACTGGTCCTAGCGTCTAGTCTTTTAGAGTTTCAAGATCTCTTCACAATTTGTCACGCCGCCATCGCACCATCTTCATCGCTGCTGCCATATACCACCACCACGCCGTCGTCATCCCTTCCGTTGTCGCCCACCATCATCCATCAATTTCCATCACGTGCTCCCCATCGTTCATTGTCATAGTCATACTTGATGTCCTTCACATTTACGCTTGATCCAATCTACATCTTATCTGTTGGAGAAAAAAAAAGTGAGAGAAAAAAAGAAAGAGAAAAAAAAGAACAAAAAAAAGTGAGAGAAAAATAGAAAGAAGAAAAAAAAGTACAAAAAAAAGTGAGAAAAAAATAGAGAGAAGAAAAACAACAAATTTCGGATCTACCTAGACTAAATCTCGTATCTGAATTCGGATTGAAATCTGTTTTGCGCAGTGTTCAGTAAAACATGCATATCTTCCTCATATGAAGTCTGTTTTGGCTCCACGAGTACTCAAATTCGAGCTATCGACGAGTCACATCTGAATAGTTCATCAAGCTAGTTCATTATTGTCACCTCCAAATCGACTTCTAAATAGGATGTTTTGCCCTCCGAAGGTCGCAAACACAATTTGTCAATATTTTTTATGTCCGTTACCGAATTTTTTTGCTCCTCATACGAACTCAGAATTGAGTGATTCTTTTTGCATTGGAAAGTTTGAGTCAGTAGCAATCTTGAGAAAAAATATCAAAAAATTGGCATAATATTTTGATAGGAAAGTTGTAGAGAGATTTTGGTGTATCCTGCTTGGCGGTTATTTCTCATCATCGTCTTTACTGCCATTGTGATCTTCACTTATATCTTGCTATCCATAGCTACTTCATATCATCCGTTGTTACTATTTGTGCTACGTCATGACTCCATTAGTGTTCTAGGCTCGCGTCTCTAGTACGGTCTAGCCTAGGACCAGCACAGTACCGTCGTTGAGCGTTTATTCAACATTGCATCTCTGAATTGATTATTGCTAATCTTTTGCTACCATATATTAAGCCTTCCAAGCTCCACATATTTCTACACCGTGTATACATACGTTCACCTGGTAATCTCTTTACTCAATCTTCGGAGATATTGACACCGTCGGTTGCCGGTCACCACCTGCTGCATGGTAAGAATTTGTAAGACATTGATATTTGCTTTATTGTGAGCGTTTTACCACCACATCCCAGTAGTAAATAGGAACAATATTCTTGGATTTTATTTCAGAACTAGACCCCCGCGTCACCAACCCTAGGCGACTCGGGGGAGATCGCGCCGCCGGTCCTCGGGCCCCTCTCCCCTATCCCTCCATCCCGCCGTCGCCCGAGTTCACACCAGCGAGCCCGGGCAGTGGGCTGTGACGGCGGCGGTGGGGTGTTCTCCCTCGCACGCGGTGGCGTCTTCTTCTGGCGGCGGCGACGTGGCCACTATGGTGATTCGGCGGCGCGTTGCGGCGGGATCCTGGTGGTGGATGTGGCGACGGCGACAGCGGCGGCGCGGCCTTCCGCGGCGGAGGCGCCCTTGTGGCGGTGGCCGGAATCTCGGATCTCGTTGGGCCTGCTAGGCCTAGGCGGGCCGACGGATCTGGTGCGTGGCGGCAGGCTGGCGCGGTGGGCCTAACTAAGCCGGTTGCTCGGGCACCGTGGTGGTGCCGCGGCCGGTCAGGTGGCGGCGGCTGGATCATTTTGGTCCGGTCCCCGACATAGAAGGCGGCGATCCGTGCACAACAAGCTGGATGTAGTCCTTCGAACAAATCTAGGTGAAAACCTGCTCTCGGCTGATGCCAAGGCCGGCGATGACGGCGCTCTTCCGGTGTCGTTCCCTTCTTGGAGGCATCGCCGTGGAGAAGTTCTAGGCCACTATCTGCTACCTCTGGGGGAAACCCTAGATCAGTAGATCGGAAGATGGCGGAGCTCTTGTGTCGTTTCCCCCCTGGGGGCGTCGTTCTTGGAGATGTACATGGGCTCGAGGGACCAGTGGACTGCATCTTTGGTGGAGCGGTGCCTCATTCTACACATTGATGGCGACGGATCTCGACGGCGTGGCGCGGTGCAGATTCGGCGTCCGATGTGCGAGGGTGGACTCGCGCAGGAGGACGGCACTGTCTGGCATCGTGGTGGCGTCGATGGCAGAGAGGCCTAACACGGTCGATGCGTCCGTTTCTGCTCTGAAGATGGATAGATGGATGACGGTGGTTTCGGGCCTTGCAGGGCGCGCAGTGGTGCCTGCTGTGAGTGCGCCGGACCGGTGTGTGACCTAGTCTCGGTATGTGGCAAGGCTAGGGGCATCCGGCTTTAGATGTTAGGCTTTGGTGCGATGTCTGTTTGGTATTAGGCTCGGACATTCGCCACCCCTTCATCAAGGGGATAGGAGTAGCAACAGGTGTTGCCATGATGGGGACTTCAGGCGTACGGATGTATTACCTTGTAAGGTTTTTATGAATAATTAATAAAATGGCTGCATGTATCGTCGAGATGCAGAGGCCGGGGGTACATCCTCCTTTTTTTAAAAAAAAAAGCAAGGCAGATTGCTCGCATGGATATGGGCAAGACGAAAGAGTCTCAAGCTGTGACCGAGTGCAACCCTCTTTGTTTTTTTGGAAAAGGAGGAACCGAGCCCCCGGCCTCTGCATCAATCGATGCATGCAGCCATCTTATTAAAATAAGTTCAAAACAAAGTCTTAGATCCACAAAGCTCTCAAGATCTTAACAAATACAAGGAAGAATAAATAAAAAACTGCCACATCCGGCGTAGCTAAAAGTAGACTAGGATGCCTATACACCTAGCCTATTATTAGCACGCCATCCAAACCGGTTGAAGATAACCCGTGCGACCATCTCCCACCGGTTGCACCCAATATCCATAAGCTCCCTGGAGTCCGCATGGCTGAGTAACGACCACGTACGGATCCAAGACGTTGCTCTGAAGATAACCTGCAAAAAGTTGTTGAAGTTCTTGCCATTAAAAATCATGTCATTCCTGGTATTCCATATAGCCCAAAAGAGAGCACATATCCCAATTCTGATAAGCTTCGATATTGTAACGTCTACTCCATTGAGCCACGTTCCAAATAACGAACTAATACATGTTGGTGGGTTAACATTAAAATCTATATGAACAGTGCGCCATAAGAGTTTTGCAAGAGGACAATCTAGAAAGAGGTGTCTTATTGTTTCATTCTGATCACAATAGCAACAGTTAGGTCTGCCTCCCCATCTTCGTTTTGCTAAGTTATCTTTGGTTAATACCACACCCTTGTGTATAAACCACATAAAAATTTTAATCCTGAGCGGCACTTTGATATTCCAAATATGTAATGCTCTCGAGAGTGGTCCAGCGTTAATCAGATCTGTGTACATGGACTTTACTGAGAATACACCATTCGCAACTAAAGTCCATCGAACACTATCTGTCTGGTCAGAGAGTTGCACTTGCATAAGTCTCCTGACCAGATGTAACCATGCATTCCAGCGTGCTCCCACTAAAGCTCGCCCGAATTGCATATTAAGAGGTACCGATTGTAGTACCGTGGACACATACTCCTCTTTACGTTGCGCAATATTATAGAGCGAAGGATATTGAAGTGCTAAAGGAGTGTCCCCAAGCCAAGTGTCTTCCCAAAATCTTGTTGAGGCACCATCACCAACTACAAATTTCACCCTCTGAAAAAAAGTCACATTTATCTTCATTAACCCTTTCCAGAAAGGTGAGTCATTTGGTCTAGCTGTAACCTGGGCTAAAGTTTTGGAATGTATGTATTTATTCTTCAATATTTGAACCCACATCCCCTCGGTCTCTGTGGATAACCTGTAAAGCCATTTGCTAAGCAGGCATCTGTTCTTCACTTCTAAATTTTCAATGCCCAGACCCCCTGGTCTTTTGGTCTACATATAATATCCCATCGTGCCAATCTGTATTTCTTCTTAGCCTCATCACTTTGCCAGAAGAAACGAGATCTGTAAAAGTCTAATCTTTTTCGTACCCCTACTGGTACTTCAAAGAAAGACAAGAGGAACATCGGCAGGCTTGTTAACACCGAGTTTATTAGCACTAGCCCCCCTCCGTATGACATAAGCTTGCCCTTCCAGCAACTTAGTTTTTTTTCAAATCTATCCTCAATACATTTCCATTCCTTATTCGTCAGTCGTCTATGATGAATAGGAATCCTGAGATAGCTAAACGGTAGTGATCCCATTTCACATCCAAATAGCTGCATGTAAGCGTCTTGCTCCTCCTTTGCCTTCCCAAAGCAAAATAGTTCGCTTTTGTTAAAATTAATTTTCAGCCCAGATAACTGTTCAAATAAGCACAAAACTAGTTTCATATTCCTTGCTTTTGCCATATCGTGTTCCATGAAAATTATCATATCATCCGCGTATTGTAGTATGGACACACCCCCCTCTACCAGATGTGGAACGAGTCCTCCTACTTGGCCCTTTTCTTTAGCCCTGCCAATGAGTATTGCCAACATATCTGCTACGATGTTGAACAACACTGGAGACATGGAATCACCCTGCATCAATCCCTTGTGTGTTTGAAAAAAATGACCTATGTCATCATTAACTTTAACCCCCACACTGCCTTTCTGAATGAAAGTATCGACCTGATCCCTCCAGGTTTCATTGAACCCTTTCATACGTAAGGCCTGTTGAAGAAATGGCCATTTGACTTTATCATATGCTTTCTCTAAATCCACTTTAAAGACAACCCCATCTAGTTTCTTTGTATGGATTTCGTGCAGCGTTTCATGCAGGACAACAACACCCTCTAAGATGTGTCTCCCAAGCATAAACACCGTCTGCGTCGGTTGGACTACCGAATGAGCTATCTTCGTCAATCTATTCGTGCCAACCTTTGTAAATATTTTGAAGCTGACATTAAGCAAACAAATCGGTCTAAACTGCTCAATGCGTACAGCCTCCGCCTTCTTTGGCAACAACGTGATTGTTCCAAAGTTAAGGTGGAAGAGCTGTAACTGGCCATTAAATAAATCATGGAACATAGGCAAAAGATCACCCTTAATGATATGCCAGCATTTTTTATAAAATTCCGCCGGGAACCCGTCCGGCCCCGGTGCCTTATTTTGTTTCATTTGTGCTATTGAGTCGTACACCTCCTTCTCGGTAAATGGAGCTGATAGCACCTCATTCTCATCGGAATTGAGTTGAGGTATATCATGAGTTGTGCTTTCATCCAAAGAGACAAAATTCTTTTCTGGTGCACCAAATAATTTCTTGTAATATTCAGAAATGTATAGTTTTAAGTTCTCGTGGCCTACGATTGTTCCTTCATCTTGCTCAAGTTGAATTATTTTCTTCTTTCGATGCTTGCCATTTGCAATCATATGAAAGAATTATGTGTTATCGTCCCCATGGACCACCTTTGTCACCTTAGCCCGAAGTGCCCATTTCATCTCCTCCTCTCTCAAAAGTTTTTGCAATTTCTTCTCAGCCTCAATCTTGTTATTCCTATCTGTTAGATTGAGGGGAGTGGACTCAGCTTTCACATCTAACTCATCAATCAGACGAATACGTCTCTCTTTTTCCACTTTATATATTCCGCTCTGATTCTTCGCCCAGCCTCTCAAGAACTGGCGCAGGTGTCGTATTTTGTTTTGCCATCTTTCTATATTTGTAGATCCATCAGAATCCCTAGCCCATTCGGTAGCTATGAGATTCATAAATCCTTCTCTCTCGAACCAACTTAGTTCAAATGAGAAGAAATTTCTATTACCCACATGATTGGCTTCCCCAGAGTCAACCATGAGAGGTGTGTGATCGGAGATGGCTCTTTGTAAAGCATGAACTGAAACCAGCGGGTACTTCTGTTCCCACTCCACACTGGTCAGTACCCGGTCCAACTTCTCATATGTTGGCACCGGTAGTGAGTTCGCCCATGTGAATTGTCTACCAGTGAGGTCAATCTCCCTCAAATCGATACTCTCAATAACCATGTTGAACATAAGTGACCATCTTCCATCGAAGTTATCATTATTTTTTTCATCCTGTCTTCTAATGATATTAAAGTCTCCCCCAACCATAATGGGAAGTCTTTCTTCTCCACATATTCTTACTAGATCGGCGAGAAAATCAGATTTGAGCTCCGGTTGCGCCACCCCATATACGGCCACCAGAGCCCACCTGAAACCATCAAGTTTCGACCTCACACGAAATTTGACAGAAAACTCGCCATATACCACACTCATCACCTCTAAAGTTTCACACTTAACCCCAAGTAAGATTCCACCAGATCTACCCCTTGGTGGCAAGCAGTGCCAATCAAAACCAATTCCTCCTGATAAAGTGTTGAGGAATTGTGGTGTGAAGTTATCTCTACCCGTTTCTTGTAACGCCATAAAGTCAAGCTTATATTCTAGCGATGCCTCTCGAAGAAATCTCCTTTTAGCCAAGTCTGCTACCTCTGCTATTCCAAAAGATTCCTTTCATATTTCATCATGAAATTTTTTCTTCTGCTTCACTCTCGCACTTCTCCTTACCGCTGATACAAGATAAACCTTCCTTTTCCAAGGCCTCTTTGGTTTATCCTGCATCATTTCTCTGTTACTCTGTGAATTTATTTCACGTGGATGACAACCGTCAATCGAAGAGGCCATATACCCCTCCGATCCCATGTCATCCACATCCTCCTCAACTCCCTCTAAGTGTAATAAATCCTCACATAAATTTTGTAATTCTATGCCTCCTAAATCATTGATATCCGATTCATTCATCGGTTTAACCGCTGGTAGGTTTTGAATGAACTCTATGGCTCTGTCTGCTTCTAAATCTAAAATATCATTAATTGATTTAGCTAGTTGTTTGCCAGAAGTATCAATAGAAATGCCTATGTCGCTAGCATTTTGTATGATCTCTGAATCCGAAAAATGAAGAATTGAAGCACTAGTATTGACCGACATACCTGTAGTTGCCTCGACGTCTCGAAGCTTGGCGGCCCTCATAGCACGCCCTAGCAGCATGTCATCAGCGTCCGGCTGCTCCCGGATGCGGTCTGTGAGCTCTACGGCTACTGATTGTTTTGTCAAAAAAATATAAGTAATGATATGGACTGAATGTATTTTAGCCGAGACGTTTATATGAGACAATGATTATATCGAGGATACTTATCAGTGAATGCTTTTCTGTATAGCACTTGGAAAAGGACATCATCTATTGTGACTGGTAAATTACAAAAAAAAAAAAACTAATCATTTCCGTATAAATTACAGTAGAAAGGAGACAAGGACCGCCTACCTACCAAGCACAGCTCCATGGCTCCATCTGTGGTGAACAGGAATCCATACGGAAGTTTTCCCAGAAGAAACCGATTCAAGGAGGAGTCCCTGTCCGTTCCAACCATCGCTTGTGCTGTTTTTGGCGGGCGCGGCGGCGGAGGCACGGGCGGGGCTCGTGGGAACAGGAGCGCACGACGCTTATGCCAATTCCAAAGTAGGATTCCAAATGGACGTTTGTTTTTTCGGTTTGGTATGGTATAATGGGATGACGTTTAGTTTTTTTAGATGCGTTGGCCGTGCGTCTAATGTGTGGACATATCTCGATCGTACTTTGTCTGTCTACATACAAAAATTACAAATTTGAAACGCGGACGTAGCTCCATGTCAGCAGCCCTAGTTCATACCGGCAACAGAGCCAGCGACCGACACACTAGCCAACCTTCAAAATGAATAAGTTTTTTTCGCGCCGGCAACAAAGCGAGGGACCGACACACTAGCCAATCTTCAAAAAAACAGCCATAGTTCACGGCCGAGGCCTCCCTAGTCCAGGCTGTCTTGGTCGAACATCTCCTTTTGCCGGTTCGCTAACCAAGTCTTTCTCCTTGGGGACATGTTGGTCAAGTCCATGCTCATGATCACAAGAGCCACCTCTTTTGCTTTGGTGTCGGCAATGGTGGCCTCGATCGCGAGCTCTTCTTCCTCACCTTCGCAATAGATGTTTTCATCTTCATGCCATGAGTTGCCATGGTCATCCGCCTCTTCTTCTTCGTCGACACCGTATTGGTCGCGACCGTCTTGGCTTTGTGTCTCGTCGGGATCGAAAGCATGGCCTTGATCAAAACTGCTGTTGTGGCCGTTGACGTGGAAAGCTTGGCCATTGCCCTCGAAAATGACGTTCTCCATGAAGTTGGTGTACTCAGGGTCGTCGGCCGGTGACGTCGGGACTGTCATTCCATCAAACAGCTTGTGGGCGCCGGAAAAGGTGGCCGTAGGAATCGACTGGGCCTGCTTCCGTGGCATCCCGTCGGACGACTCACCAGCCACAGGCGTGACGTTGAGGTCGATGACGGGCGGGATGGAGGGGATGGTCGGTGCGATCATGCTACCGTCCGACGACGTCAAGAACCGGGTCTGGCCGTGCAGTCGCGTCGTGGAGAACCCATGCGTCTCTGGCGTTACGGAGGAGGCCGACGACTGGTACTACGGAGGGTGAACGACCGACGAGCCTGTGCTCGCCGCGGCCATTGCGGCAGCGGAGAGAATGGCCGGCGGCGGTCGGCACAACCCTAGCACCATGAGGGCGTGCGTCGTCGCTGCCTGTGTGGCCTTGACGACAATCTCCTCGTTCTTGTCAACGTCGGCCTTGTACTGAATGGCCTTCTCCATGGTCACGACCTCGGCGGCTTAGTCGGCCGCGACCTTGTTCTCCGCCGCTGCAGTCCGCCGTCCCCTCCTCTTGGCCGATTCACGGTCGAGGTGCGCCTGCTCCTCCGACGTGAGCTCCAACCGCAGCTTCTTCCTTGAATAAATCTACTTCTCATTACAACTTCCTTTGTAGCAAGGCTACTAGATGTAACTATAAAATGGCTTTTCAAGACATCTATTTTCCTGTGGGAAAACCGTCATCTGTACATTGTTTAAGTTGTTCATGGATAAAATTTAGCACTCTTTTGAGACTTCTGTTGCCAAAAAGAAAACTATCCACATGATGGTAGATACGTTCAGTTTCTGGAGACACGTTGTTGCAAACCTCACATTCTTCATAGTGCTCCAAGAAATCACACATACGATCTATCCAGCACGAGGTAGCTAGGGTTCGTGTACCGGTTGTCTAACAATTTTACGTACAAAGGCAAGGTGACGCTTCGTTGATGGTTGCAACAATCGGCAATCCGCTCATACTCAACGAAGCACCGATACGTGCAAAACCTGTGTATCCCCGTCCCGTACATTACCGATACGGCGATACGCATGATACGGCAACGATACGCGTATCCTTGGGGTATCGTGGTTTTCGATTTAAAACAAAAGAAAAAATATGCCGATACGCTGCCAGGACGGCGCCGACACGCCGGCGACACGGGAAGCCCAGTAGAAGCCCACTCCACCACTCGTAAAGACGTAACCCTAAACAGCCAGCAGTCTCAGATTGGATCGAGGATTCAGGTGCGACTGCACGAGTGCTCCGGCACGTTGCTACCTTCGAAGGGTTCTAGCAGTCTCAACATGCAACTAACCAGAGAAGTTGAGAGGGCGTTGCATGTTGCTGACCATCTGCGGCCGAAAGGAATATTGAGCGTGTCAAGTCAAACCACCCGTTGGTCGAATATTTAGAAGACTTTGCTGCTCTAGCGTTCGCTTGGAAGGAAGGAATATTTCGAGCTTTCGAAGTTTAATCAATATCCACGATCATCTGAACTTTCTCCTCGTGCATGCTGATGGATGGTTACACTTGTCTGATTCCTTCCCTCTCCTTCGCTTGATGGAAGCTGACGCAGATGCGCCACACTTGCTCCGGCTCGGCCGGACACGAAACGACGCGTCGTTGGCACGTCACTACACGCGGGCCGCCCGCACAATGGATGCCTACCTCATTTACTATTCCCTCCGTCCCAAAATAAATATCGTTAATCTAGCATACTAAAATTTATATACTCCCTTCGTCCCAAAATAAGTGTCGTTGATCTAGTATATTAAAATTTATATATTTTAAGACGAAGGGAGTACATCTTAATTAATCTTCTTCCACTCTTCTAAGAAAACATCTTCCACTGACACGGAGGTCTATTTTTTTTTTAGAAAAGGAGTGTTACCTCCGGCCTCTGCATCAGCATGATGCATACGGCCTCTTTATTAAAGATACAAGTAAACAAATAGTTCGCGGCCTCAGCCAAGCCACCTATCCTATTATTGGACCGCAGTACTATGGTTCCAAAAACAAATGAAAGAAAAGGCCACAACCGGCGAAAATAGGCATAGATGCCTAACCACCTATCCTATTATTGGACCGCCATCCAAACCGGTTGAATATATCCCGAGCTATCATTTCCCACCGGGCAGGCCCAGTAACCAAAGGCTCTCTGGTTTCCGCAGGAGTGAGTAACGACCACGTACGGATCAACGCCGACGCCCAGTGTAGTACCTGCAAGAAATGTATATGTATTTGTCTGTTAAAAACCATGTCATTCCTGCAATTCCATATAGCCCATAGTAGTGCACAAACACCTATGCGTATATGTCTAGCAGCGTTTATATCATCTCCATTTAGCCACGTGCCAAACAACGTGTCAATGCTATCTGGAGGATCAATATTAAAAGTAACTCTAACAGTTTGCCATAAAAGTTTCGCTAACGGGCAATGGAGAAAGAGGTGTTGGATGGTCTCGTGATTATCACAAAAACTACATCGCATACTCCCTGGCCAATTACGCTTTGCAAGATTATCCTTAGTGAGAATCACCTTCTTGTGAACAAACCACATGAAGACTTTGATTCTCAGAGGAACCTTGACCTTCCAAATATGAATTGACTTGGGCACAGCCGTCGTGTCAATAAGGTCAAGATACATTGATTTTACTGTAAATATACCAGAAGCTGTGAGCTGCCACGTAATCTCGTCGGGTTCTTCCGATAGATGTACCTCCATAAGTCTTGTAACTAAGTGCATCCACTCCGCCCAACGATGTCCTATCAACGTGCGCCTAAACTGAATGTTTAGAGGAGTGGACTGTAATATTGTGGCAACATATCTCTCCTTACGTTGCACAATATTATACAGAGATGGATACTGTACGGCCAAGGGCGTCTACCCCAACCACGTATCCTTCCAGAATCTAGTTGTCTCTCCATTTCCAACGATGAACTTAGTTCGATGGAAAAATTGAGCCTTAACCTTCATCAGGCCTTTCCAGAATGGAGAGTCAGTCGGTCTAGCAGAGACCTGGGCTAGTGTTTTGGAATGCAGATACTTATTACGTAAGATTTGCACCCACATCCCTTCCGTCTCTACAGATAGTCTGAACAACCACTTGCTGAGCAGACATCTATTCTTAACTTCTAAATTCTCAATCCCCACACCCCCCTGGTCTTTGGGATGGCAAATAATGTCCCATCTGGTAAGTCTATATTTTTTCTTAACCTCATCACTCTGCCAAAAGAAACGGGACCTTTAAAAGTCCAATCTTTTGTGTACCCCTATTGGTATCTCAAAGAATGACAAGAGGAACATGTGCATACTCGTAAGAACCGAGTTAATCAATACACGGAGGCCTAATTAACAAACCAGAGCTCGCCTGCCAAGTAGCACCATGTATCTGGTGCTGATCACTGCAAAAGGTGCTACAAACTAGTGTGAATATGTATCCAAAGTTTCAAACAAGTTTATTGTGTATCTGTATTCGATTACGTTCGACTGTCTAAAATAACTCATGTATATTCTGAAGAGTAGTAGGGGAGGTAGAAGAAGAAAAGGGAGACCCAAAACAGTATGTTCCTAGGTGATTTCTTCTATGAAAAGTTGTATCGATACACATGGATCGCACTAGCGACGGCATCAAAGGCTAAAGGTAGTTACAATATGCTTGTAGTTCCTACAGGTATCTCATAAAAGACCATAGCTATAACATCACTAGCCGTTTGATAAAGCCCATCACCATTTTGTTCCAACAAAGAATAGATAAAGTTGGTTCGTCCACTTTCGGTGAGCCACATATTCTACAACTTAAAATCTAAATGATCGAAGCTTTCGTAGAAATGTGTCTCCGAGAAGCTACTATGAAACGTCCAAGCTCACCTCTTTCCGTTTCTCTTATGCAAGGGAAAATGATGGTTTTGTTGATTGGGAACGGATATACTAATTCACAACTCGGAGAATGGGCAACAAAAGTAACGGGTTTGATGCATATGTCGTTCATATTTACCATTTTAAAGAAATAAAAAGAAACTATTAGCATCATATTACGTAGGTTATCATCGTCGCATGGTGTGACGAATTGGTAATTCATGATATGTCTAATTCATGACTTTGTCCATGTATGCCACCCATGCTCACTAGATGCTGATCTTTTTAGGATATTTTGTCAACTTACCTGGATATCCTAACTTCAATCAAGAAAAATGTAGAATATTTGTTTAGGTATTAAGACCACTTTCGGGAGAGAAATGTGTGCTAATTTATGATTGAGGATATTCGCTCATATTTTTTTTTATCACAGTCAAACGAAACCGTCGTACAATGCCAAAATGAACCTCGGTGATCTATTATAGACGTACTTTACAGTGTAGAGATTTCACTACGAAGTACATACAGATGTGTATAGACATATTTTAGAGTGTAGATTCACTCCTTTTGCTTCGTATGTAATCCGTAGTGAAATGTCTACAAAAACTTATATTTAGAAACGTAGGGAGTATAATTTTTTAATTTCATGCTTTTGGTTTTCAAAATGACAGGATTCTTGAATTCGTTAAGAAGATGCCGCTGTAAATTGCATGAACCGAGATATGGACCAATAAACACGTGCGTTTGCCTGGTGAATGAATCATCTGATGATAGTCCAAGTCCCTATCTCATTCTTACGTGCGATTTTCACTCTAAATATCTGAGCTTTCACGCAAACCGCGAGATGCAGAAAAGTTCTTGTATGGACCCCCGGCAGCACCACTATGTCCCTCATGTTCCCAAGATAGACAACAGTGAGTTTTACTCTTTTTGTTTAAAACAATCGTTGGAAAAATAAATATCAAACCTGAGGGAGGAAAAAACATTGCTATCGCCGTACGTAGCAGGTTCACTGAATCATGCCAGGTTCGATACTACCAATATCAAGCATGCATCTTCACTGTCATCCCAAGATAAACTATAATACTATCTCTATCTGGTCAGTGATGGTAGGAGGCTAAATTATTCAGCCTTGACAGAATCAGGACATGGTTCGTTGCTAGTTGAACTTTTGCTTTTGCATTGGTTTAGAACATCTACAACCGGACCTCTCAAACCCGCCTCATACGTCCGGGCAGGTCGCCCGGTCACTGCCCGGTCACTTTTTTTTTACCCAGACGGGCCTCTCAAACGGCCCTCAAACGCCCGGGCTAACCGGCACCCCCCATATCCAGCCCAAATATGGAGCGGATATGGGGGCACCCGGGCGGACTGACGAACGGGGCCCAGCCGGAAACGCCCGCCAACCCGGCGGTCCGAAGGTCGTCTCCTTTGCCGGACCGGTCGCGCCGCGTGTCGCAGCTCCGGCGGGCCGCGTAGTGCATTGCCCTGCTATTTAAGTGCACCGGCGGACCCCGAAACCCTACATCCACATCTTCCTCTTCATCCTGTCCGTCGCCGCCGCCAGCTTCCACTCCACCCATCTGCAGCCATGCCCCCACGCCGCCGGGTGAGGAGCCAGCAGTTCCTGACGCCGGAGCGCCGGCTCGAGCTCCTTGAGCGGATCCTGAATAGGCGCGAAGCCCGGATCGCCGCGGGGCTACCTCCGGATGTAGTGGATCCTGTAGGAGCGAAAGTATGTCTAAAGGGGGGTGATTAGACTACTTGACCAAATAAAAATCTACTTTTTCCCAATTTTAAGTGTTGGCAGATTTTAGCATTCATAGCAAGTCAAGCACACCCTACACATGCATGTCTAAGAGTATAGCAGCGGAAAGTAAGGACAAGCATGAGTAGTAAAGGAAGGGTAGGAAGATCAAACGCAATTTGTAGACACGATGATTTTTCCCGTGGTTCCGATAGGTGGTGCTATCGTACGTCCACGTTTATGGAGTCTTCAACCCACGGAGGGTAACGGTCGCGAGAGTCCACGGAGGGCTCCACCCATAAGGGTCCACGAAGTAGCAACCTTGACTATTCCATAACGGCTTCCGTCCACGAAGAACTAGCCTCACTATGGGTAGATCTTCACGAAGTAGGTGATCTCCTTGTCCTTACAAACTTCTTGGTTCAACTCCACAACACGAAGTAGGAGGCTCCCAAACGACACCTCACCAATCTAGGAGGCACCACCCTCCAAAAGGTAATAGGCTCGGCAATGTCGATGAACTCCTTGCTCTTGTGTTTCAAGATGATAGACTCCTCAACACACAATCACTCTCTCACAGATTTGGCTATGGTGGAAGAGATTGATTTGGTGGAAAGCAACTTGGGGAGGCTAGAGATCAAGATTCATATGGATGGAGTGGAATAGCTTGATCTCAACACATGAGTGGGTGGCTCTCTCTCAGAAAATATGATGGGGCAAGTATGAAATAGTTCTGAGTGCTTCTTTATCGAGTGGGTGGTGGTGAAGGGTATATATAGGCATCTCCAAAAATCCAACCGTTACACCTAAAGTGACCAACTCGACGACACCGATGTGTGAATCTCGGTGGTACGAAGTGACCAAAAGGTGACAACTTTTGAATCTCGGTGAGACCGATATATAAAACTCGGTGGTACCGATTAGGTGACCAACGGTCAGATTGCGCAACTCGGTGACGCCGATCCAGAAAACTCGGTGGTACCGATTTTCTGAATCGAGGTAACAGAAAGTTGGCAACCCAAACTCGGTGGCACCGAAGTGGAATCGGTTGCACCGATGTGCTATGGTTTGGCATGGGTCTGTCCGAGTTTGGGAATCGGTGGCACCGAGTGGAAAGTGTTGGTTGCACCGATTTTGGATATTTGACTTTGGAAAGACTTTTGTGGAAGAGCTTGTGGGTGTTTTTGGTGACTATCACTTGTGCACGTATGCGCATTTTGTTCACCAACAGTACCTTACCCCCTTTTGATAGTATTGGCTTTCCTATGGACTCAAAGTGATTTCTCACACAGTAAAATGTAGAGTCCTCTTGCTTGAAGCTTTGCTAATCCATTTCCTTGCATCTTGGGGTATTTTCACAATCCTTTTGGCATCCCTATCATTGAACTTTTCCTGAAATATGCTTAGTGAAAATATTAGTTCAATGACATATATGTTATTATTAATTACCAAAACCACCAAGGGAGCAAATGTGCTTTCAATCTCCCCCTTTTTGGTAATTGATGACAACATATAGATCAAAGCTTCGACATATGATATAATCAATGAATATAATCATCGCTTTGAGAAGTATGTGATAAGAAAGAGCTCCTCCTAAATTTGTGCATTATTTTAGATTTGCGTTTGAATGCAAATGCACAATCGATTAGGTACATGGGGCACTCTTTCATGTCACATACAACTTGGTGGTGTGCGAGAATAATAAGAATGAACATCATAGCACAACACAATCAAGCAAGGGTGAATGACCATCTCATAATCATCATAATGATAGGAAATAGTAGCAACACACATCAAGCGTATGATCAAACACCACATAAGTTTAACACATCCAAACCAAAAGATCAAATGTTTTGTAAAGCGATAAAAACCAAACGCTCTCTCACTCGAAGCCTAAAGATCTATATACACTTCTCCCCCTTTGGCAACAAGTTACCAAAAAGTTCAAAGAGATATAGCTAATCGATCTTGGGCTGATCTCCTCCGGTTGTTGATGAGGGAGTCGAGAATACTGCGTCGGCGAAGATCTCAGCTGATGCCCTGGATGGAGTTGGAGTAGCAACGGGAGGAACTGGAGCTGATGGAGCTGAGGAGGCTGTAGCAGGTGCTGATGAAGAAGGCCTCAAATCTGGAGCTGGCACTGTGGCTGATCTGGCCTGGGTAGTGAAGTGAGTGCCTGGCCTAAGAGGAGAGTCATCCTCAACATCTGAAGTGTCGGGACTGGGCACGCTGTCAACTTCCTTCTTCAGCTCATTCACGGTCTTTGTCAGCCCATCCACTTTGTCATTGAGGGTCTTGATCCTATTCTCAAAGATCCTCACAAGACTATTCTGATTCCCCAGTATGTCCTTGATGTCCTTCTGCATGCCCTGAACGATAGAGATCAAAAGATCCATTTGCTCGTTCCTGGATCTAGGGACTGAAGCACTAGTGGCTCTAGCTGCCTCTGCCTCTGCCTGTGCTGCAGCTGAGGTGGGATGATCTGGGTTCATCACCACGACATTGTCCTCAAGATCTGGCTGTAGGGGCAAGTGGGGCCTGTCAAGAGCAAAGATGTGCTTCTCCAGCTTGGAGTTGATGAGCATCTGAATGTAGGGTGCATAGCAGCATGAGCGCTTCTGATTAGCAGCAGCCCTCTTCACAGTCTCTACTATCAAGTCCATCACCCTTATCCTGGTGTGTCTATCAAGATGGATCAACATGTTGATGGAATAGCCTCGAATCATCTTCTCATCTCCAGACTTAGGCATCAATGTGTGCCTCAAGATGGTGTTCATGGTGCGGAGGCCAGCCTGGAGGAAGTAAATGGATCCTAACTTGTGTGATTTCAAGTTTGCTGCAGGGATCACATTGTACATGTTCTTCATAGAATCATGGCTCTCCTTGGATTCAGAATAGACATCCAAGTCACCATCTTCCACCTCTGGGACTCCAAAGATGGCAGCCCATTCCTCAACAGAAGACTCATATCTTGCTCCTTCAGTCATCCACACAATTCTACCATCTCCATAGAAGTGAGCAGTGGAGTAGAATTGCATGATCATATCGTCGTTCCATGCAGTGAATTCTTTGCCAACAAACTCATCTAAGCCAATGCAATGAAAATTGTCTTGAACATTTGGAAAGTAATCTTCATTCTCCTTGATATACTTCCAGTCAACATATCTCATGTCACTGACAACTGGGTTCTTGTCAAGCAAGATTGTCTCATAGAAATCTTGTTGCTCCTTGGTGTAGAACCTGTAGTCCACAGCTGTTTTTCTCCTCTGGGCATATGGATCAATTGCTCTCCATGCCCTCAAACCTGAATCCTTCCTCTTCTTCATATCTTCAGCAAGCAGGTGGCTGGCATTATGCTCTGGAAGGTGTGGTCTGAGCTTCATCAAAGCAGTGATGTCATCATCATCCTCAGCTTCCCTGAAGGTGGAAGTCTTGTTCTTGCTGGAAGCTGGTATCTCTCTGGAGAACCTCTTGGGTTTGTCAGCAGCAGCAGCCTTCTTTGGAGTAGACTTGGTGCTCTTGGAAGTGTTAGTCTTGGGCATAGCATCTGCCATATGCTTCTTTTTCTTCTTGGGAGGGGCCTTTGCATCTGGCTCTACCTCCTCTTCTTCAGCAGCTACCTCCTCTGGATCCTCAAACATAGAGGTAGGCCTGCCAACAACATAAACAATCCTCTTCTTGGTTCTCTTCTTCTCCCCTGCCTTCTTAGGCATAGATTTCTTGGGAGGCTCAACTGTCATAGTTGCTCTGGAGCTCTCAGGTGCTCTCACTGTCTCAGAGCTAGCATACTCCTTCCTGATAGCTTTCTTCTTCTTGGAAGATGTGGCAGCATCATCTTTCTTAGGCAGCTCCTCAGGGATGAAGTCCTCATCCTCCTCATCAGAATTGAGCTTCCTCCTAGACCTTGTAGCAGCCTTGGGCAAGTCAGGAGAACTAGGCACATCATCAAAACTCTTCTCAGGACTAGTGCCTGAACTCATGACAATATTCTCCTCTCTGAAATCATTTTGGCTATCATCTGAAGCAGACATCTCTGACCCTGTGAATAGAGTATAGAAGAGTGGAGAGGATGAGTCATCACAAAATGCAGACATTTCAAAAGATTGAACTGGGATTTCTCAAATTTTGCATTCTGCCAAATGTATGTCGGTACAGCCGAGACAAAATTTTCGGACCCACCGAGACAAACAACCTGCTTTCCAGAAACTTGGCACCATTTTCGGTCACACCGAAAATTAGTACTCGGTTCCACCGAGGTGTTCTCAGCTGGCCAGAAAAACCGAATCGGTGCTACCGATTCTTTTGCATCGGTTCTACCGAGATTCATGTGGCGGACAGCAAAACATAGAAAATCGATCATTCGCTATTCTACTGGAATTTCTAGAGGATAGGGAGGTTTGCAATCCGTGGATTATCGATAAAATTAACTTCAATGCGCAAGAATCAGACGGGGAGCGCAAGGAAGGCCGGATCCATACCCTAGCTTGGTGACGGATCCGCTACGGCGACGACGGCGGCGAAGATTCCGTCGGCGGTGGTGATTCCCAACGGCGGAGACGCACGGGGAGGCAAGGGCGACGACCAGGGGTCCGGAGTGGCAGCTTAGGGTTGGAGTAAAACGGGCTTTTGAGATTGAATTTCAAAATTCGTGTCCGCCAGAATATATACCCTTCGCTGTCGGTGACACCGGTTCGAGATTTTCGGTGTCACCGAGTTTCTCAACTGTCAGCTGACAGGGAAACTCGGTGTAACCGAGAATAAGGAATCGGTGTTACCAAGATTGAAAATCCAGATCAACCCTAGGCATTCGGTGAGACCGAGAATTTTGGTTGGTTCCACCGAGATGCACTTGGGAGGTTTTAATGGTCAGTTCTTTGTCGATGCTGAACTCCGAGTGCTCCTCACACAGAGGGATCGAAAAGTACTTGTTCAAATTTTGTGATGCAGCAAGAAAAGAATATGAGGTTAGAAAGCATAGATAGCTAGAGAGTGGTCCTAGGCATTCTTGTCCATCCAATTGGCAAAAGAGAAATCAAAAACCAAATAGCAACAATTGGATGTCCTCGAATGGATAAATAAATGCAGACCAACATGCTCACACAATAGGATGTCAAATGAAATCATGGCAAACATGCACAAACATTCTAGCATCTATCAAGCATTTTGACGATGACAGAGTCATCTATATATGAGTATATTGACTTAGGAGCCAAGTAAGAATACTTGATCATAGGTCATACTCATCGTTTAAGCACAAGTGGGGTTACCACTTTTACATAAAGCATTTAATGTTGTCACATACTATGAGATGCTTTAACTCAAGTCTTAGAGTAAAGCTCCCCCTTGATGTGACATCCCCCCATAGGAGGGATAAACTAACCTTGGGTTTTGTCGATGAAGACTTCATGTTGGTGAGGTAGTGGTGGATGCTCAAAGTTGATGAAGATCAACATGAGTTGGGAGCATCCTTGTTGTTTCCTTACTCTTCTCACCTACATGGGTTAGTCCCAACACACAAGAGACAAATACAAGGATATCTATGGACATGAAGTGCAAAGCATGTGTGATGATTTCCATTGATTTGTTGATTACCTTGTCCCTTGCTTACCTTTGAGGGAATGTGTGACTCCTTGAACTATTGCATAGAGTTGATGTTGATTGCAAATAGTTCTTGCCAATAATGAATATGAGTGAATTTCATTGGCGGAGTCACCCCTCAAGAACTTTCTAGTTCTTCTTCTTGGGGACCCATCAACTTGATGGGGATCCTTGGTGTTGAAGTAGCCCTTGTAGAAGTTGAGCTTGAAGTAGCCTTGGCAACCCACTCCACCAAAGCTTGGGATTCATGTTCATATGAGTCAATGTCCTCTTGAAGCTTGTTCTTGTCCTTGAGCTTGTGGTCTTGTGGTGGAAGGTCATCTTGAGTGTTTGTTCCCTTGGGAGAAACACTTTCATACTTCTCCTTGTGAGGAACAAACTTGGGCTTGGGGTATTGACCTTCTTCCCATTCAACTCCATTAGCGTTGAAGTAGCCAATGCCATGGTTCTTCCGGTATCCTCCGTGCTTGCGTACAATTTCCTCAAATTGCTTACATCCGGCAAGACTCTTGTAGATACCTTTCTCTATAATTCCTTTCAATAAAGCATTTTCTTGCTCAAGTGTAACTTGGCTAAGAGAATCATCATTAGTGGAATCAATAGAACTACTAGAAGCAACATCATTAGGTTTAGCATTTTTATTGTTGCTACTAGATGAAGAACCTTTCTTGCCTTTGTTACTACTTTGTCTAGATTTAACTTGTGGCATGAATGTAGACAAGAGTAATCGTTTGGCTAGATAAGATGAAGTCTTCTTTCGGAGATCATCATTGATAGATTTAAGAAACTCATGCTCTTGCTCCAAAGTGAGCTTCTCGAAGTGTAGCTTCTCATGAGTCCTTACAAGCTCTCTATGATCTTCGAGAGTAGATTCATGGGCTAACTTAAGAATGTTTAATTCTTTAGTTAGTTGTTCTATTTTCATCTTATCATCATCAAATGACTTATCTTGACTAGCATGAAAATTATCAAGTTCATTTTGACTAACATCACTAGTTTCATCAAAGTGCAAGTCATCATCACAAAGCAAATCATCTTCATCACTACTGAAATCAAGATACTCGGGGTGTGATACCTTGGGGCCTTTAGCCATGAAGCAACTTCCACTCCCTTCATTTGGTGAATCAAATAGATCATAGGAGTTGGTAGTCACTAGAGCAAGTCCGGCAACACCTTCATCTTGACTATAGTCGGAGTTGGAATGATAGCTTCTCTCGGAGTTGTTGTCGGAGTCGGAGCCAGAAACCCATTCACCAACATGAGCTTGATGTCTTCTTCTTGTGTAGCTCTTGGTGTACTTGTCCTTCTTCTCCGAATCCCTACTTCTCCTTGAGGGTCTTCGTTCATAACGATCATCTCTACTCCTTCTCTCTCTTTGAGGTGATTCATTCCTTGAGCTTCGTCTTCTAGGTGACTCTTCTCTTCGTTTGTAGGGAGCCGTGCACTCATTGGAGTAGTGTCCTGGCTTCCCACAATTGTAGCAGTTGCGATCACGACTTGACGAACGCTTCTCTTCATATCTTGAGTTGGAGCTTCGTTCTTTGCCTCTATTCTTGTAGAACTTGTTGAATTTCTTAACCATCAGGCTTATCTCTTCATTGGTGACAAGATTGTCGCTTGAAGTTGCGGGAGCATCACTTGTGGCTTTGTAAGCACCGCTAGACTTGTTGTGAAGCTCTTCTTTGTCTTTAAGTGTCATCTCATGAGCAACAATCCTTCCAATGACTTCCGTAGGCTTGAGATCTTTGTAGTTGGGCATCATTTGGATCAATGTGCACATGGTGTCGTATCTCTCATCCAAAGCTCTAAGTATCTTCTTGATGATGAATTTGTCAGTCATTTCTTCGCTTCCTAAGCCAGCAATCTCATTGGTGATGAGAGCTAGCCTAGAGTACATCTCCGCGACTCCTTCACCATCCTTCATCTTGAACTTGTCAAGCTAACTTTGAAGAACATCTAACTTGGATTCTCTCACAAACTCGGTTCCTTCGTGCATATCAACCAAAGTATCCCAAATCTCTTTTGCATTCTCAAGACGGCTGATTTTGTTGAATTCTTCGGGGCATAGGCAGTTGAAGAGAATGTCGCATGCTTGAGCGTTCTATTGCAACATCTTCAATTCATCTGCGGTCGCTTCACGATCCGGTTCCTTTCCATCACCAAAGAATTCACCTAGCAAGCCAACACGAACAACAGCCCATACGGCGGGGTTATGACCAAGAATATGCATTTTCATTTTGTGCTTCCAACTAGCAAAATTAGTGCCATCAAAGTACGGACCTCTACGGTGATAATTTCCCTCACTAGACGCCATACTCTCCTAGGTTGTGAAATCAATGCAATGGAGACCAAAGCTGTGATACCACTTGTAGGACCGAAAGTATGTCTAGAGGGGGGGGTGATTAGACTACTTGACCAAATAAAAATCTACTTTTTCCCAATTTTAAGTGTTGGCAGATTTTAGCATTCATAGCAAGTCAAGCACACCCTACACATGCATGTCTAAGAGTATAGCAGCGGAAAGTAAGGACAATCATGAGTAGTAAAGGAAGGGTAGGAAGATCAAACGCAATTTGTAGACACGATGATTTTTTTTGTGGTTCTGATAGGTGGTGCTATCGTACGTCCACGTTTATGGAGTCTTCAACCCACGGAGGGTAACAATCGCGAGAGTCCACGGAGGGCTCCACCCATAAGGGTCCACGAAGTAGCAACCTTGACTATTCCATAACGGCTTCCGTCCACGAAGAACTAGCCTCACTATGGGTAGATCTTCACGAAGTAGGCGATCTCCTTGCCCTTACAAACTTCTTGGTTCAACTACACAACACGAAGTAGGAGGCTCCCAAGCGACACCTAACCAATCTAGGAGGCACCACCCTCCAAAAGGTAATAGGCTCGGCAATGTCGATGAACTCCTTGCTCTTGTGCTTCAAGATGATAGACTCCTCAACACACAATCACTCTCTCACAGATTTGACTATGGTGGAAGAGATTGATTTGGTGGAAAGCAACTTGGGGAGGCTAGAGATCAAGATTCATATGGATGGAGTGGAATAGCTTGATCTCAACACATGAGTAGGTGGCTCTCTCTCAGAAAATATGATGGGGCAAGTATGAAATAGTTCTGAGTGCTTCTCTATCGAGTGGGTGGTGGTGAAGGGGTATATATAGGCATCTCCAAAAATCCAACCGTTACACCTAAAGTGACCAACTCGGTGACACCGATGTGTGAATCTCGGTGGTACGAAGTGACCAAAAGGTGACAACTTTTGAATCTCGGTGAGACTGATATATAAAACTCGGTGGTACCGATTAGGTGACCAACGGTCAGATTGCGCAACTCGGTGACGCCGATCCAGAAAACTCGGTGGTACCGATTTTATGAATCGAGGTAACAGAAAATTGGCAACCCAAACTCGGTGGCACCGAAGTGGAATCGGTTGCACCGATGTGCTAGGGTTTGGCATGGGTCTGTCTGAGTTTGGGAATCGGTGGCACCGAGTGGAAAGTGTTGGTTGCACCGATTTTGGATATTTGACTTTGGACAGACTTTTATGGAAGAGCTTGTGGGTGTTTTTGGTGACTATCACTTGTGCACGTATGAGCATTTTGTTCACCAACAGTACCTTACCCCCTTTTGATAGTATTGGCTTTCCTATGGACTCAAAGTGATTTCTCACACAGTAAAATGTAGAGTCCTCTTGCTTGAAGCTTTGCCAATCCATTTCCTTGCATCTTGGGGTATTTCTACAATCCTTTTGCCATCCCTACATTGAACTTTTCCTGAAATATGCTTAGTGAAAATATTAGTTCAATGACATATATGTTGTTATTAATTACCAAAACCACCAAGGGAGCAAATGTGCTTTCAGATCCGGACGATGAGTTGGAGGTGGAGGAGGAGGAGGAGGTGGAGGTGGAGGAGGAGGATGAAGAGGTGGAGGAGGAGGGGGATGAGCCGGGGGAGGAGGATGTGGGGGACGCTGGCGACGGGATTCTCCGAGCGGAGCAGCATGCCATACTCGATTCCCTCTGGTCGGAGTCGGATGCGGATGCAAGACGCCGTCGCCGGCAGGAGATGGAGGCGCAAGAAGCCGCGGAACACGCGGAGTGCTTGGCCTACATTGATGAGATGGAGCAGGAGGAGGATGAACCGGAGCCCTCCTCCCCGCCCGTCCAGCCGGCGCCCGGCTCCGTCATCGTGGACATCACCGACGACGAAGAGTAGCTAGGGTAGTAGGTAGGATTTACTTTGCATGCTTTTGTATGGATGTAGGGGATGAAATTTGAGAGATGCGGATGCAGATTGAGCAATTTGAGGAGTGCCCGGCCAGTGCCCGCGGACGCGTCCGGGCGTGTCCGCGGGCGTTTGAGGGGCCGGATTTGTCATATCCGGCTGTAGATGCTCTTAGGAGTCCGGCGTGTTCGGCTCCATCGCCGGTCCAAACAATGGCTTCTCTTACATTGTGTAGCAAGCCCTTGCTGAAGGTAAAAAAAATCTATGTCAAGCAAGCTACTTTTTTTTTGGAAAAGAAGGATATCCTCGACCTTTGCATGAGAATGATGCATGCAGCCATATTATTAAGCACAATATCCGAAAATAGCTGTGGTCTAATACATGCTCTATCAGAGGTCAAATAAAATAAAAAAGAGAGTAAAGTGCCACAACCGGCAAATATAGAACGAGATGACTCAACACATATCTTATTATTAGACCGTCATTCAAACCGGTTGTAGGTATCCTAAGCTACCATCTCCCATCAGGTAGACCCAGTAACCAAAGGCTCCCTGACTTCCGCAAGAGTGAGTAACGACCACGTATGGATTCAAGTAGTGGCCTTTTAGACAATCTGCAAAAAAATAATTTGACTTTTTCTGTTAAAAACCATATCATTTCTACAGTTCCATATAGCCCAAAGTAATGTGCATACTCCTATCCGAATATGTGTCGCAATAGTTGGATCAACTCCATTTACCCACGTCCCAAATAATCGTGTGAATACTATTTGAAAGAATAATATTAAATGATATATGAACTGAACGCCATAATAATCTAGCCATCGGACACTCAAGAAAGAGGTGTTTAGTCGATTCATCTTGATCACAAAAGCAACATCGTTGACTACCCTCCCAACTTCGCTTTGCCAAATTTTTCTTAGTTAGAATCACCTCCTTATGAACAAACCACATGAAGACTTTGATTCGTAAGGGTACTTTAATTTTCCAAATATCTATCAATTTCGGAATTGGAGCAGAGTTGATTAGGTTTACATACATAGATTTCACTGAAAACAAACCGTTTATCGATAGTCTCCAGTGAATGGTATCTGGTTCATCAGAGAGATGAACGTCCATCAACCTCCGCACGTAATGTAGCCAAGCGTTCCATCAGTCTCCTACTATAGATCTCTGAAACTGAATGTTTAGAGGTGAAGACTGTAATACTGTAGCAACATAGATGTCCTTACGTTGTACAATATTATATAAGGACGGATATTGTGGGGCCAAAGGTGTCTCTCCAAGCCACGTATCCACCCAGAATCTAGTAGAATTACCGTTTTCAATGATGAATTTTGTCCTATGGAAGAAGACCGTTTTCACTCTCAATCCCTTCTAGAAGGGTAAATCATTGGTCTAAGGGTAACCTGGGCCAAGATTTTAGAGGTGAAGACTGTAATACTGTAGCAACATAGACGTCCTTACGTTGTACAATATTTTATAAGGACGGATATTGTGGGGCCAAAGGTGTCTCTCCTAGCCACGTATCCACCCAGAATCTAGTAGAATTACCTTTTTCAATGCTGAATTTTGTCCTATGGAAGAAGACCGTTTTCACTCTCAATCCCTTCTAGAAGGGTAAATCATTGGTCTAACCGTAACCCGGGCCAAGATTTTAGACCGGAGGTATCTGTTACACAGTAACTGTACCCACATGCCTTCAATCTCAACAGAAAGCTTGACTTCTCAAACCCGTCTAAAACGCCCGGGCAGGTCGCCCGGTCACTCATCGGTAACAAAAAGGCGACCCAGCCGGACCTCTCAAACCGCAGACAAACGCCCGGGCTAACCGCCACCCCTCATATCCAGCCCAAATGTAAGGCGGGTATGAGATGGCCCGGGCGCGTCCGCCCTGCCCACCGCTGGCCTAGCCCGACCCCACAAAATCCCCCTATGGAGCAAACCCTACCTCATTTCACTCCACTCCGCTCCGCTCCTCGATGCTTCCCTTTCCCTAAATCCGTCCAATCCCTAGCGCCGACGACCATGTCCAGCACCGGCAGCCACTCCGACGACAGCTCCGTCGACAAGGAGGAGATGTCGCTCTATATCGCGCTGGAGCGTTATGGGTGGATACGGGCGGCAACATGTCTAGTTCAGGTGCGACGCCGCCTGTGTCCCATCGCTATAGCGTCGACGCCGACACTTCCCGCCCCACACGCGGATCTGCGAGGGCAGCCAATCGGTGCCGCCCGCCCAACGACCTCCTCCACCTCCGACCGCTGCTTCGCGCGGGCAGTTGTCGGTTCTAGTGCCCACTCCGTCGGCGCCGCAGATGCGGATGCCAGAGCCGAAGGCACGCGCCGCCCGCCGCGAGAGGCAGAGGGCAATGGAGATGGGGTCCGTGTCCGACGCTGCCCCCGCCGCGTCATGCCGGTGCCCGACGAGGACGAGTGTCTCCTTACTTGGTGTATCGTCGGTCACTTACCATAGCGGAGACGGACGTCCGGCGGCTCCGGAGGATCAACTCCAAAAACCTCCGGCTCGGCATTGAGAAGTCCGAGCGGTGGAGCGGGAGGTGGCGGAGGCAGCGGCGGAGGCGGCAAGGGTGGCCAAGCTCAAGCGCAAGTAGGACCGCATCATCCGACGCTTGCAAGGCTACATCGTCAAACAATGATCTATGTAGGATGCCAGATATGAGATACGCGGATGTGAAGGCGCGGATTTAGAAACTGTCCGGTCACTGTTCGCGGACATGACCGGACGCATCCGCCAGCGTATTGGATACCAGATTTTGGCAAGTCCGGATGTAGGTACTCTTACTCATATGGGCAAGAAGAAAGAGTCTCTTTGTGTGACTGCAAGTTCTACGGCCACTGATTGTTTTGTTAAAATAAAAGGAAGATGAGATGGACGGCGATTTCTTTCAACTTGCACGCAAGCCTGAATGTATTCTAGGCGAGACGTTTGCACGATAGTTTCATGCCTATGATACTATGATTATATCGAGGATACTTATCAGTGAATACTTATTAGGAAGGAGACAAGGAACTGCTTACCTACCAAGCACAGCTCCATGGCTCCATCTCTGGTGAACAGAAATCGATACGGAATCCTGTCCGTTCCAACCATCGGTTGTGTCGTTTTTGGATTTCCTTCAACAAACCCTAATCAAAGAGGAGGCCATCATTTCCAGCCATCGTTTTCACAGGGCGCAGCTGAAAACGCCCAGACGGAAGAACCGTAGCTACTACTGTAGCTCACTAGGTAGCCAAAGTGGCAGGAATTTCTGTGTGAAGCACGAGTTGTAAGATTTGGCCCTTGTCATGCGATCATGTCCATGCACATGCCGTATGGCGTGGCGCGCTCTCGCGGCAGCGGACGAAAGCCGTTCCGTGCGGACTCCGGAGGAGGCCAGTCTCTCTTCCCGTTCCCGGCCGTGCAACATCAAGGACGCGTCACCGTCGGATTACATTACATGCACACCAAACAAGGCATTGAAGAACACCCAAGCCGGAGGCATCCAGTGATCCAGGCAACACGTACGTACTACTCCACGAAGAGTAGCACCAGTACTAGTAGTACCTGGGGGGAGAAATCCCCACAGAACTTCCAGTAGACAGCGACCGATGAGTGATGACCGAGCTAGCTGGTTAGGTTGGCTGTAATTCTCACAAGGTTCTCTTTGCAGTGCAGTTTTCACGGCACCTGCAGACAGATTAGGGCCAAGATCGCCGGAACCTGGACAAAATTTCCGCCCATCACGATCCATCAATTTTTTTTGGCAGTTCAGCCGTACGTGCCAAACTGGTCTAGCTGGACACCAGGACCGGACCGCACCTTGACAAGGAAACTCACCCACAGGCACAACTGCACAAGGTGAGCGACAGCCAAGCCAACCTGATGAGAACACCCAGGCCCTGTGCCGTGCTTGAAAAAGCCCTCTCCACCGAAACACTGTGCATCTCCTTCCCATTTGCGATAAGGGAGGGAGCGGGGTTCACTGCAGCCTACAGTTTGATCAACCAAAACGGGACAATTTTTCTGTTCTGACCTTTTGTTAAAACACAATCTAGAATTAACCTCGTTTTAAAAAGAATCTCAAATCTGACCTTTTTTTGGTCACGCCAACATCCCTGACGTCCAGCTTACATGGGAAACGACAGGGATCATGGCGTCTGGCTGACACGAGACGCCAGGGATCATCTATGGCGTCCAGCTTACACGGGAGACGCCAGGGACCAGACGCCAGGGTGCCCGGCGTCTGATATGTAACCTGGACGCCAAGGAAGTTGGCGTCAGCAAAAAAGGTTAGATTCGATAGTCTTTTCAAAATAGGGTCAATTCGTGAATTTGTTTCAGCAAAAGGTTAAAACAGAAAAATTGTCCACCAAAACGGTGTAACCCACGACGTCGACGTGATGAGCGGCGGGCGTTCCGGCGAAGCCATCAAACGCCGTTGCAGATGAGATCTGATTGGTTCAATGTGATGTTGCAGTCTTCTTCCACACCGTGATGATGCTGTCGGTCGGGTATTTATTCTGAATGAGATGAGCAGGATCGGTCGCAAAAATAGTGGTTCCGCGAGCGTTGCGGCGGCAGGGTGGGGGCCGTGCGTGTCGTGTGGGGTGTGGCAGTCAGTCTTTTGGCGGGCGCGGCGGCGGAGGCACGGGCGGGGCTCGTGGGAACAGGAGCGCACGACGCAAAGGTACGGAGCCCCATGCAAAAAGGGCCTCCGGGTAAACAAAAACAAATTTATGCAGTTAGCTAGTAAATCTTATCGCCTTGGTCCTGCTCTGCTCAGTTGACCCCGCGCCGAGAGGGAACAGGATAATGGTCGTTTTGCATTTCAGTCCCGCGCACTACCGTTCCGTACGATAATTTTGTGGTACAAGGTGTCCGATATACTACTACACGTCTCCTTGTGGTAACTGTAAAAGCATCTCCAATAGACTGTCCATATGTAAAAATAACTAACTTTTGGATCTTCGAAGCAAAAAACGTTGCTTCAACAGATGGTCCATATGTAAAAAAATTACATCACTGCCTCCCGGAGATGTAAAATGCAACATTTGGTGATGCAAATTTACATCACGAGATACATCTGATGTAAAAACGCGACCGCGTGTGAAACGCCTAACCGCCTATTCATTTCCATTCCCGCTCGCGACCGCCTGCCCGCCCAAATCGTCGCCGCCGCCCGCCCGCCCAAATCGTCGCCGCTGCCGCCCGCCGTCGCCCTCGCTCGCCAGTTCATTTGCATTCCCGCTCGCCCGCCCAAATCGCCGCCGCCGCCCGCCCGCCCAAATCGTCGCCGCCGCCCACCACCGCCCTCGCCCGCCGCCGCCCGCCCGCCTAAATCGTCGCCGCCGCCGCCGCCACCGCCCGCCCGCCTAAATCGTCGCCGCCGCCGCCGCCACCGCCCGCCAGTTCATTTCCCTTCCCGCTCGCGACCGCCCGCCCGCCCAAATCGCCGCCGCCATCCCCGAGCTCCTCCGCTGTCCCCGAGCTCCTCCGGCGCCCCCCGAGCCCCCTTCTCCTCTGCGCCGCCGTCTGCGCAGCAGCGACCGGCTACCAATCCAACCGTCGGCCCTCTTCTTCCACCCCGCGCACAAGGTGTTCGACAGAATTCCCCAAGGTAAAAAAAGGACGAAACTCTGAGTGTCCGATGGCGCCGAAGAAGAAGCCGAAGGGCAAGTCGGGTTTCTTCGACGTGAGGGAGAAGCCCTCCGGGAACTTCGGAGTGGAGTTCTATGACGTCGGGCGGCGTTGGTGTCTCGGCACGTATCCCACAGCCGAGGAGGGCGCGCGTGCCTACGACGTGGTGGTGTGCCGTGCCGGACGGCCGAAGACGGACCTCAACTTTCCGGAGGTCGAGACCCGGGCGGTGGCGGAGTGGCTCGTGCCGCAGGGCATCCGGATGGAGGAGATGCCGGCGGCGAAGAAGAAGAAGAGACCGGTGGTTGTTGTCATTCCTGGCGAGAGCGACGAGGCGGCGATGGCTCAGTTTGCGCGATAGCATCCCGAGTATGTCCAGGCCGAGCAGGAGTTCTACGGGAAGTGTGATGCCGAGGAGAAGAAGAAGAAGGAGGTGAAGAAGGAGGACGAGGCCGCCCCCTCGACGGTGATCCCCATCGAGTCATCGTCGGAGGAGGACGAGGAGTTCTGGGGACTCTCGGATGACTCCTAAGAGTCGTACTAGATGCCCTCAGACGACGAGTAGTGCTGCTAGTTTTAACTTTATGTCATCTATGTTTGAACTATGTTTGAATTTGATGTTTGAACTATGTTGAGATGAAGTAGTAGTTGGTCGTTTTCAGAATTTTACATCTTCGTTTTGGACCATCTGTTGGACTTGCTCTTTTACATCTCCGTTTTGGACCACCTGTTGGAGATGAGTTTTTTTCGAAGATATAAAAAGCATTTTTTGATGATGTAAATTTTTACATCACCGGTTTGGAGCACCGAAATATATATCATCTATTGAAGATGCTCTAAATTATCTCTAGATAGATGATTACTTTACGTTTTGCCAATATATAAGGTGAAAGGCCAATTCCTGATTATCCTGAATGGTGCGTGGATCGCGACGAATATTTGCTACCACGAAGATCTCCGTGGATGAAAAGAGAAGGAGCATCGCCGGTTGTTTTAGAATGTGCTTTCGATTAAGAAAACACAGAGCAGGCCCACGCCCCTTCTCAGATCCAAGAGCTGTTTCAGCACTGCAGGCCGGTACGGTATCCCAAGATCAACCAAGTCTACTGCGAAGTCCAAGGATACCGCAAATTTATTTATACGCTTGCGTTGCAGCTCCTCCTCCTGTCCTGTACGAGCAAATAACACCAGCGGCCCACTTTTGTCGACACGACTAGACCCAAAGGTCCGACCCGAAAAAACCCTAGTAGTAGTACGTAGTAGGAGCATGGCACGCTGCTGGGTCATGTCGTAGATCCAAGCCCCCACGACAGAAAAGTGCAAGCACTGCGCTGCACAGTCAGATTCCCCACGCGCACCCACCGGAATTTACCACCACTCCCGCTCTCCACTGCTCACATCACATCCACTTGTCCACCTCCGACTCGCCCGCTGACCTACCGCCGTCACCGGAGCTGTCGCGCGCGGGCGTACCGCGGCGCCCCACGTCGGCGGGTCGCTGTCGCCGCGCGGACGATGGCTGCCGGCTCGCCACGCCGGCACCACCGTCTCCCGTCCCGGGCAAAGCTGAGTCATCGCCGAGGCCACCCATCGCCATTACTGGAATCCACTTGCTTGGATTGTCAAGATTAATAAACGCTTCCGGAGGCACCAAGGGCGGCGCGCACTAGGGAAGAAAGAACATGCTCGATGCGGCGCGAGGGCATCGCATCTCCTTGTTTTGACCGGGATTGATTGAGCGCTGATGCAGATTCCCGGCCGTGGTGCTAAGATAAGTTAGTGCCCGCTTTGTCACCTGGAAAGATTGAACAAGTGGCTAGAGGGATAGATATGGTCTCCCGGTTGCTTCATCTAGGAAGAAATGTTCTCTTCTTACAAAAGCATGTGACCAAATAACCAGGTGCTGGTATATACGGTTTTGTGTGCGTGACTATGTGAGTGGCGTCAAATCGTTCTAGGATTTTCCATTCCAGGCGCCCAAAGTACATAGGTTCGCAATATGTGTTCACGCATTGATGGAACGACTTCGAGGCGCCCAAAGTACATAGGTTCGCAATATGTGTTCACGCATTGATGGAACGACTTCGTATTTGTTGTTTTTGGTGCATGTATACACGCACGAACGAGTGTTAGAATTTGGATGCTCATATTTACGCAACTGCACGCAAATGCTGAAAACTTGTGACACTTGTGAATTTATACCCGGTCACTATCAATCGCAGATGTCCATCAGAAGAGTGCACTTTTCCAACTAGTTAAACAAACAGCAACATATGGTGAAGTAGTCCGTAATAGAAACATATAGTGATCAAAACTATCTCGGAAACACAGACACATCATAAGTGTTACACTTTGCATATATACTTTTGTTAGCCTTTTGTATTAGCTGATTTGATTACGCAGAGAAATTCCCGCACAAAGGCAACTTATAGAAATATAATGTCCTCATATGTGAAAATAGTTGCTAATGTCTATTCAAAGACCACACTTCTGCCTACCAAATGTTCCCATGTGTAGTGCATTTGTGACACTTCACATATGTAATAATTTATATTAGTTTTTGCTAGAACAGATATGATTAAAATAATTTGTTGCACGGATACAACCCAACAAATAATTTTAATCTATGTGTACACGTGTGAAAAGGCTTGATTTATATTCAAACAGTCTTTTTTTTACTAATTGTCAAATAGTTGTATATGGTAAAATCAACTACAAAATACAATATTGTGGTAAAAAATTTCGTGCTAACGCGGACGTAAAAGAGTAACACTTTAGATACGTAATCTGTTGTTAGCTTTTGTATGAATTGATTTAATCACACATGGTTTGTTGCTCGAAAACAACTCAGGAAATAATTTTTTACATTTATATTGCATATGTAAAAGTACTTGCATACATCTATCTACGTCTTCTCTCTTTTCATTGCCAAAAAAGGCTACACACGGTAAGTCGTCCACAGAATACAATGCAGTGGTCAAACAGTTGAGTAAATGCGGACATAGAAGTGTAATGCCTTGCATCCGCCATCTATAGTCGGCTTTGTATAAATTGATTCAACCACACATGATTTTTGGCCTTGCATCCACAATCTATTGCCAGCTTTGTATAAACACGGACATAGAACTGTAATGCCTTGCATCCGCAATCTTTTGCACGTAAACAACTTAGTAGGTGTTTGGTAGACTGCATCATTTTTGGCCTCCCGTCATTTGTGGCTCAACTAGGACAGACTGAGGCAATGCATGTCCAAAACCATGTTGTGCACATAGTTTGGTAGCGCGCGTTGCACCAGTGAGCAGTTGATGGATACTGTTTAGACGCATGTATATATTCTTTAGGGTATGAGCATATGCAAAATCATAACTATTTGGTTGTATGCAATGTGTTGTTTTGCTCATCCGTTTCAAATCGGGTGAGCTTACCAACACCCTACACCACACTTTATAATTCATATCACATATCAACATGCACACAATTGACAGTAATCATACACATTACCACACAATTAACAATGCACATTACCACTTAACACATGGGTTTAAAGATAACACAGGCATCGCATGCTAGCGGGAACCCTAGTGGGAACAAGGGATTGACCGACGCAGATGACCCGACCAATGTCAAGGCCATAGATGTCGCTGCCTCGCTCCCCGTCGTGCGTGCATTGGAGGAATCAGCCATCGCCGTTGTGGTGCCGATTAAGAGACCCTTGGCTTGTCCCGGAGCAAGGGTTGAAAAGCTTCACACGGGGGTAAAAATCCCACCCCGGGCACAGCCGATGAGCTTCCCGCGGCTGATGTACTACCCTTCATTGTCACATCCGATGAACTTCCCACAATAGCACCGACTTGCACAAACGCCGATGTTGTGTCTCTTGAAATATGAGATGGGCCTAGAGCCCATATGACAATTTCAGAAAAATCTCTAAGGGCCCATGTAGGTTGCATGACAAGGGGTGGTGGGAAGTTTAGTCCCACCCCGCTAGTGGAGAAGGAGTTGGACCTCCTTATAAGGGTCTCTGTTCTATATGCTATTGGAGCTTGAGAAGAGAAGAGGCCCTCGCGCACTCCTCCTCCGCCACCCGCCTCGCCACACGTCGACACGACGCGCCGCGGGTTGCGGGATTGAGCCGAGCCGAGCTCGCACCTCTGCGCTTATTTTTGCCGGCCAGGAACGGAGAGTTTTTGCCAGCATGGCCACGACCTAAGACGTCGGACCGTAGGCTATCACCGACCCGGACGAGGGTCTAGCCCACGTCTCTCCACCCGGACGCGCATATATACGTGGGGTCTCGTCCAACCCTAGCCGCCACGAGATCGGATCACATCTGCTCCACGCGCATCGCCCGATCGTTCGTTCCTTTTGCTGCTGCCGCCGATGACGACTCCATCCCGTTCACTGCATACACGGTTGATGGGAGAGTAGGCCTCCGAAACCCCGCCTCTCTGGATCCTTTACGGGAGAGGGCAATTAGGTTTTTGGGGAGCGACTACGCGACTGCTCGCCTCCGTTCGACTTCTTCCTCTACGTCCTCGTCCCCTTCATCATCACCATGTCTTCCCCAACCGACACCGAACGTGCCACCGCTGAGAAGCTGGCTGCCGACAAGAAGGCAGCCGAGGAGACTGCCACCGCCACTGCCGCGGCTACAGCCAACTAGCCTATTGGAAGGTATACCACGTTTATCCCGCTCCTGTTTGTTCCTGTGTTAGTCGTACTAGTGATCTGCGTAGATGTTTCTACTATCTGTCTAGTACGCAATGATATGATCAAATGTCAGTATGTATTTAGTACCGTTTACGTCATGCTCATGATTTATTCTTGGATTAATTTACTCAGAAAATTGCCTATTTACTCAACAATCCAAAAATCTAATTTGTGTAGGAATTTTTCGAGTAATCGTTTTATTGTTGCACTGAAACCATATAAGTTTACCGATACATAAATTAAGTGTTGGCGGACCAAAAGCACCTTATGGCTCACGGCTATGAACGTGTTCTGGGTAGCCAGTGTTACTCCCACAGGAACGATCATTCCTGAACAGGAGAAGGCATTCAGGGACGCCATCGTCTGGTTTACCGGAGCAGTTCTTAGCGTGATTGGAGATAAGTTGGTTGACGCATATTTACATGTGCGGGTTGCCAAGGACTTGTGGGAGGCGCTCGAATCTAAATTCGGGGCCACTGTTGCTGGGAGTGAGATGTATATTATGGAGCAGTTCCATGATTACAAAATGGTCGAGAACCATTCTGTATTGGAACAGGCTCACGAGATAGTATGCATCGGTAAGGAGCTTGAGCTTCTTAAGTGCGATTTACCGGGCAAATTTGTCGCGGGGTGTATAATCGAAGCTCCCTAATTCCTGGAGGAATTTTGCTACCACTCTGAAACATTAGGAGCGTGAATTCTCGGTAGAGGATGTCATCGGCCATCTGAGTGCTGAGTAGAACTCGAGAGCAAAAGTCTCTCATGGAAAAGGGACTTAAAGTTCTTCTGTCGCCAATATGTTACATCAGAAGAACTTCAATTCTCACAAGTCCAAGGGAAAGAATTCACTCCAACAGAATACCGACTTTAAGAAGAAGGGAAAGAGGACCTTCAAGAAAAACAAGAAGAGAGATGGCTGCTTCACTTGTGGTTCGGAGGAACATTGGGCCAACAAGTGCCCAAACAAGTATAAGAAGCCAGGGGCGGACTCCAAGTCTGCCAATATGATTGTGGGCAACAATGAAAGTGGTGCATCTGGGTACCGTAATTTATTTATTGTATTTTTAGTTTGTCAATCCACCGATTGATGGGTGGACACAGGTGCAAATATTCATGTGTGTGCTGACATTTCATTGTTCTCTTCTTACCAGGCCACAGGGCACGTATCCGTATTTATGGGGAATGGCGCGAGTGCTTCTATTCTTAGTGTTGGCACGCCCGATCTGAAGTTTACTTCGGGGAGGATCGTGTAGCTGAAGAACGTGCAGCATGTCCCCGCCATCAAGAACAATCTCGTTAGTGGCTCCCTTCTATGTAGAGAAGTGTTTAAGTTGGTCTTCCAGTCTAATAAAGTAGTTGTTACGAAATATGGACTTTTTGTTGGAAAAGTTTATGAATGCGGAGGTCTGTTCTGCCTTTCCCTTGTAGATTTTTATAATAAAGTCGTGAACAATATTCATTCGAGTGTTAATGAATCTGAAGTTTGGCATCACGTCTTTGTCACATTAGTTTCGGTGTTATGTCGCGGCTAGCAAAACTGAATTTAATCCCGAGTTTCACATTAGCCAAAGGTTCTAACTACCATTCGTGTGTGCAAGCAAAGCAACCTCACAAGCCTCACAAGGCTGTGGAGGAGAAACACTTGGCGCCATTAGAATTCATACATTCTGATCTTTGTGAGATGAATGGTGTGTTGACTAAAGGTGGAAAGAAATATTTCATGACATTGATAGATGATTCCACTAGATATTGCTATGTGTATCTGTTAAATACCAAAGATGAGGCTCTACACTACTTTAAAATCTATAAGGCAGAAGTTGAGAACCAACTTGAAAACAAAATTAAACGAGTCCGGTCTCATCGTGGTGGAGAGTACTTCTCAAATGAGTTTGATTCGTTTTGTGCAGAACACGACATTATTCATGAGAGAACGCCTCCCTATTCACCCCAGTCAAACGGGGTTGCCAAACGGAAAAACCGTACTCTAACTGATTTGGTTAATGCCATGTTAGATACATCGGTTTTATCCAAGGCATGGTGAGGGGAGGCTATATTGACTTCATGTCATGTCCTAAATAAGGTTCCGACAAAAGATAATGAGGTCACTCCCTATAAGCAGTGGTCGAAGAGAAGGACGACGCTCTCCTACTTACGTACTGAGGGTTGTTTGGCAAAAGTCAATGTGTCGATCCCCAAAAAGCGTAAGCTTGGACCAAAGACCGTGGACTGCGTTAATTTTGGCTACACTAAGAATAGCGCTGGCTATAGATTTCTAGTAGTGAAATCTGAGGTACTTGTAGTGAAGGTCGGTACAATTATGGAGTCTAAGGATGCTACATTCTTTGAGGATATTTCCCCCATGAGAGATATGCAAAGCACTTTGATACGTCTCCAATGTATCTATAATTTTTGATTGTTCCATGCTGATATATTATCATTCTAGGATACTTTTTGGGTCTTTATTTACCAATTTATAATATTTTTGAACATTAACCTATTGACCCAATGCCCAATGTCAGTTTCTGTTTTTTTGCATGTTTTTCACTTCTCAAGTTTACAGTACCAAACGAAGTCCAATTGCCACGAATCTTTTTGATGATTTTTTCTGGACCAAAAGAAGACCTGGGAGATTCGGAAGAAGGCAGGGTGCCACACCAGGGCCCCACAAGCCAACAGGGCGAGCCCTGGGGGGCGCGCCCTGATGGCTTGTGGCCCCCTGGCGGCTCTCCCGACCTTGTTCTCTGGCCTATAAAGTCTCATATATTGCAAAAACCCTGGAGGCAGTTCCGAAACCCTTTTTACGCAGCCGCAAGTCCCTGTTCCGCCGCGAGGCCATCTGAGCTCCGTTCTGGTACCCTGCCAGAGGGGGGATCGATCACGAAGGGCCTCTACATCAACCTTGCTGCCCTCATGATGATGTGTGCGTAGTTCACCACAGACCTACGGGTCCATAGCTAGTACCTAGATGGCAATCTCTCTATCTCTTGATCTTCAATACAACGATCATTACAACTTTGCTTTGATCTATCCGATGTAATCAAATTGTGCGGTGTGTTTGTTGGGATCCGATGAATTGTGGGTTTATGTTCAGATTATTCATGAAAAGTATTTGAGTCACCTCTGAATATTAAGATTCTTATTTGCATGATCATTATAGCTTCGTAATGCTCTCCGATTTATTGATATGCTTTGGCCAAGTAGATTGATCTATCTTCAACGGGAGTGGTGCGTTGTGGTAGGTTCAACCTGACGAGTTTCTATATCCCTGTGACAAAGTAGGGGACAAGATGCGTCTTTGTGTTGTTGCTACTAACGATAACACGATGGGGTTTATTCATATTGCTTGAGTTTACTTTGTCTACATCATGTCATCGTTCTCCATGCATTACTCTGTTTTACTTAATACTCTAGATGCATGCTGGATAGCGGTTGATGAGTGGAGTAATAGTAATAGGTGCAGGCAGGAGTCGGCCTATTTGTTTATAGATGTGATGCATATATATACATGATCATTGCCATGAAAACCGCATAACTATCCACTTTTCTATCAATTGCCCAACAGTAATTTGTTACCCACCGTATGTTGCCTACATGAGAGATGCCGCTAGGGAAAACTATGGCCCCCGGGCCTATTCACTTATAAATTTACAAACGCTACTATTACCTTGCTGCCTTTATTTACTTTTTATTTTATTTTGCAATTTACAATTATCTACAATTATCTACACAACTCATTTGCTTGCAAATAACGAGATCAAGGGGATTGACAACCCTCTTGCCCGCGTTGGGTGCAAGTTGTTTGTTCTTTTGTGTGCAGCCGCTGAAGACGGTTGAGGATTGATATTCCTATTGGTTCGATAAACCTTGGTTTGATAACTGAGGAAAATACTTACCCACTTTGTGCTGCAATAACCCGTTCCTCTTCACGGAAAACCCAACGCAGATCACAAGTATCAGGAAGGATTTCCGGCGTCGTTGCCGGGGAATATCATCACCAACTATCAAGTAACTTCACACAAATTTTCATCCACTTGTTTATCTGTTTATTTGCTGTTATATTTAGTTTGTCTCATTAAAATCAAAAATAAAAATATATTTATCTTTGCTTGTCACTAGTTTCCTTGTTTGAAGTCATGGCTAGTTCTTCTTCCGCTCGCGTTACTCCCAATAATGATGTAGTCATTTTTAAACAAAGGGGAGGAGAAAGTTTGAAAGATGCATGGTATAGGATTTACTTCGCTCAAAATAAAGTAACTAAAAGGTTATCCACCACTACATTACTTCACAATTTTTATGTTGGTGTGACCACTTGGTATAGGTTGTCCTTGACACCATCACCGGTTGGAACTTCTTAATGTGTCACACCTTGGATGCCTATAATGCAATTGAAAATCTTGTAGGGGCACCACCCGTTATTGTTAATGAAACTAGTTTGACCTTGAAACATGTTATGCAAAGGCTTGATGCTATTGAAAATAAAATGATCACGAATAAACCAATTGAGGAGTTAGATAAAAAACGTCATAATCATATCACTCAACTTGGGTCACGGGTAGGAATGACTTTGAAAGTTTTAAAGGAAAAATATACTATTATTGATGAGAGGATAGAACAAGGTTTGAATAGAATTGATAAAATGGAACAGGTCATTGACAAAGTAGGTTCCTCTTTCACACCTTCTAACTCTAATGCTAGTACCTCTCAAAACAAAAGCCCCAAGTTCATGTTTATTCCTAAGAGCATCAATACACCTCCTACCAAAAGAAATGAGGATCTAAAGATGATTAGGGTTCATCCCAACTTTATAAATTTGATAAAAGATCCTATTACCAAGCCTCCTATTGCCCCTATTATCTATGGTTGTGTTATTGAGGAGCATGATGTCAAGGATAACAATATTTGAAACTATGCATTATGCCTAGCTAGGGGCATAAAACCATAGCGCTTGTTGGGAGGCAACCCAATAGTTATCTTTATATTTTTGCTTTTAACTTTCTGTTTGTTTTTGATAACATGATTATTTCCTATGTAATTATTATGTTTTTATGTAGAAATTAGTGTTTGTGCCAAGTAAAGCCTTTGGGATGACTCACAAGATGAGTAGAATCGATGCTGAAACAAAACAGAAACTTTTGACTCCAGACCAGGAATTTTAATTTCTTACTGGAGCGTTATAATGATCTGAATTTTTTATAAAGTATTTATATACAAATTTTATAGGTTGTCCTAATTTTTCAGAATTTTGAGAGTTACAGAAGTATAGGTTCTCTACAGATTGCTACAGACAGTTCTGTTTTAGACAGATTCTGTTTTTGCTTGCATAGTTGCTTGTTTTGATTATGCTATGGATTGCATCGGGGGGTATAAGCCATGGAGAAGTTAGAATAAAGTACCTATTATGAATTTATGAAATAAGAATCAATTTATAACAGTACACAAGGTATTGAATATGTTGCTTATACTAACGGATCTCACGAAGTTTTGTTGAGTTTTGTGTGATTGAAGTTTTCAAGTTTTGGGTGTTATCACGATGGACAAAGGAATACGGAGTGGCAAGAGCCTAAGCTTAGGGATGCCCAAGGCACCCCAAGGTAATATTTTAAGTAAGACTCAAGCTTCTAAGCTTGGGGATGCCCCGGAAGGCATCCCCTCTTTCGTCTCAATCCATCGGTATGTCACTTGAAGCTACGTTTTTATTCGTCACATGATATGAGTTTTGCTTGGCGCGTCGTTTGTTTTTGTTTGCTTTTACTTTCAGTTTACCAAAATCATTGTTTCATGGACACACCTATCTAAGAGAGAGACACCTTTATCATGATCTGTTAGAATACTCTATGTGCTTCACTTATATCTTTTGAGTTTAGCAGTTGCTCTAGTACTTCACTTATATCTTTTTGAGCACGATGGTGTGTAGATTTTATAGAAATAATTTCACTCTCATTCTTCACTTATATTTGTTTGAGAGTTAATAAATAGTGATGGTAATTTGCATGGGTCATAAGACTAGTCCAAAAATATTATGTATTGAATGACTGATAATCAAAACCATCATGAAGCACATATAGAGAAATTGTGGGTTAATGATATTGATGTGGTAATATGAAAAAGGTGTGAGTTCATAATTGTTGATTCATAGAAGTGTTGATATTATGAGATGTTAACTTCTTGTTCGTCTAAAAATTAAAGAGGCATGGTGATGATGTGTGAGCATTTCTATTCCTCGTTGAAATCCTAGTGTTGTTTCGGGTCGGAAGCGCGCGATGGTTAACTCCTACCAACCTCTTCCCTCGGGGCATGCGAGTAGTACTTTGATTTGTGATAAAACTAATAAAACTTTGCAATAATTATGTGAGTTCTTTATGACTAATGTGAAACCATGGACATACGCAATCTCACCTTCTCATATTTGCTAGCCTCTTCGGTACCGTGCATAGCCCATTCTCACCTTGAGGATCGGTGCAACTTTCGCGGGTGTATCCAAACCCCGTGACATGATACGCTCCGTTGCACATAAGCCTCATTATATCTTCCTCAAAACAGCCTCCATACCTACCTACCATGGCATTTTCATAGCCATTCCGAGATATATTGCCATGAAAATTCCATCGTCACTTCACATGACTAGTTCGTTCATCATCATATTGCTTTGCATGATCATATAGAGCTGACATAGTATTTATGGCAAAGACACCGTTCATCATATTTTTGATACATGTCACACTAGATCATTGCACATCGTGGTACATTGCGAGAGGCATTCATATAGAGTCATATCTTCATATCAGTTCTTCATATCGAGTTGTAAGTAAATAAAAGTGTGATGATCATCATTGTTAGAGCATTGTCCCGCTGAGGAAATAAAGATGGGGGAGGCCAAATGAGCCCACCATTCTAAATAAAAAATGAGAGAAGGGACTTTGCTACTATCTTTTACCACACTTGTGCCTCAAAGTGGCACCTTGTTCCTCATGTAGAGAGTCTCATGTTATGTCATTTTCATATGCTAGTGGGAATCACTTTTTCATTATTACAAACTTGGCTTGTATATTCCTATGACGGGCTTCCTCAAATGCCCGAGGTCTTCATGAGCAAGCAAGTTGGATGCACACCCCACTTAGCTTCATTTGAGCTTTCATACACTTATAGCTCTAGTGCATCATTTGCATGGCAATCCCTACTCCTTGCATTGACATCTATCGATGGGTATCTCCATAGCCCGTTGATACGCCTAGTTGATGTGAGACTATCTTCTCCACCTTTTGCCCCTTTTATATCTACCACCATATTCTATTCCACCTAAATGCTATGACCAATGGCTCACCCTCATGTATTGCGTGAAGAATAAAAAGCTGATGCATATTGAAAAAGTATGATCCAATTGCCTGACTTGGACACCGTGGTGCTTGACATTTTTATTAATGTGGTGAAGATGGAGCCATGCCTTGCTAATATAATAAGATGAATGTGGGGTAAACATTCTTTGAGGATCGTATACTTTGAAAGATTGATGATTTTGTTTCTTATACTTATAACTATTGCTATGTTAATATTTGTTGATTCCTCGTTTCTCAATGAGCATACATGCATAAGATTACATAATGGATAGCATGTCACATAAAAAATTCTGTTTTTTATCATTTACCTACTCGAGGACGAGCAGGAATTAAGCTTGGGGATGCTTGATACGTCTCCAACGTATCTATAATTTTTTATTGTTCCATGCTGATATATTATCATTCTAGGATACTTTTTGGGTCTTTATTTACCATCTTATAATATTTTTTAGCACTAACCTATTGACCCAGTGCCCAGTGCCAGTTGCTGTTTTCTGCATGTTTTTCACTTCTCAGGTTTACAGTACCAAACGAAGTCCAATTGCCACGAAACTTTTTGATGATTTTTTCTGGAACCAAAGAAGACCTGGGAGATTCGGAAGAAGGCTGGGGCCGTGCCCTGATGTGTGCTAGCCCCTCGGGCGCCTCCCGACGCCCCTCTCTGGCCTATAAATTCTCTAATATTCCAAAAACCCTAGAGGCAGTCCCGAAACCCTTTTTACGCCGCCGCAAGTCTCTGTTCCGTCGTGAGGCCATCTGGAGTCCCGTTTCGCATCCTGCCGGAGGGGGTGATGTCTACTACGCAACTTTATTCTTGTAGACTTTGTTGGGCCTCCAAGCGCATAGTTTTGTAGGACAATAGCAATTTTCCCTCAATTGGATGACCTAAGGTTTATCAATCCGTGGGAGGTGTAGGATGAAGAAGGTCTCTCTCAAACAACCCTGCAATCAAATACAAGAAATCTCTTGTGTCCCCAACACACCCAATACAATGGCAAATCATATAGGTGACCTAGTTCGGCGAAGAGATGGTGATACAAGTGCAATATGGATGGTAGATATAGGTTTTTGTAATCTGAAAATATAAAAACAACAAGGTAATAAATCATAAACAACGATCAAAATGATATATTAATGCTTGGAAACAAGGCCTAGGGTTAATACATTCACTAGTGCAATCTTGAAAGCACATTTGCTCCCTTGGTGGTTTTGGTAATTAATAACAACATATATGTCATTGGACTCATGGTTCCACTAAGTATATTTCAAGAAAAGTCCAATGATGAGATGGCTATAAGTTGTGAGGAGATACCCCAAGATGCAAGGAATGGATTGGCAAAGCTTTTAGCTAGAAGACTCTACATTTTACTTTGTGAGAAATCACTTTGAGTCGATAGGAAAGCCAATACTATTAAAAGGGGGTAAGGTATTGTTGGTGAACAAATTGCTCCACGTGCACAAGTGCTAGCCACCAAAAACACCCACAAGCTCTCCCACAAAGATTCTGTCTAAAACCCTTCCACTCAAAATCGGTGCCACCAAGAATTCCATATCGGCTACACCGAGTCAAAACCCTAGACAGAAACCCTAGCCAAACCCTAGTTCTTTGGTGCAACCGAGTTCACATCGGTGCAACCGAGAATCAGTGACCACGATTCTGTTGGCTGTTTTCATAAAATCGGAATTTCCGAGTTTTGTGTTTCGGTCCCACCGAGTCTTGGAAACTGGCTCGGCCACTGACTTCGGTAACACCGAGATTCCTATATCGGTCTCACCGAGATTCCGAAAGTTGCCACATTTTGAACAGATCGATACAACAGAGTTTTGCATCGGTTTCAGCGAGATGGTCAATAATGTTGTAACGGTTGGATTTTTGGAGATTCCTATATATACCCCTCCACCACATCCCACTCGCAAGAGAAGCACTTAGAACTATTCCACACTTGCCCCATCCAGTTTTTTGAGAGAGAACCACCTGCCCTTGTGTTGAGATCAAGATCATCCACTCCAACCATATGGATCTTGATTTCTAGCCTCCCCAAGTTGCTTTCCACCCAATCAATCTCTTCTACAAGACCAAATCTGTGAGAGAGTGATTGAGTGTTGAGGAGTATATCATCTTGAAGCACAAGAGCAAGGAGTTCATCATCATTATCAAGCCTATTACCTTTTGGAGGGTGGTGCCTCCTAGATTGGTTAGGTGTTGCTTGGGAGCCTCCTACTTCGTGTTGTGGAGTTGAACCAACAAGTTTGTACGGGCAAGGAGATTGCCTACTTCGTGAAGATCTTCCCATAGTGAGGCTAGTCCTTCGTGGACGGAAGCCGTTATGGAATAGTCAAGGTTGCTACTTTGTGGACCCTTATGGGTGGAGCCCTCCGTGGACTCTCGCGACCGTTACCCTCCGTGGGTTGAAGACTCCATAAACGTGGATGTACGATAGCGCCACCTATCGGAACCACGGGAAAAATCTTCGTGTCTACAATTGCGTTTGATCTTCTAACCCTTACCTCTATTACATGTGCTTGTCTTTACTTTCCGCTGCTATACTCTTAGACATGCATGTGTAGGGTGTGCTTGACTTGCTACTATTGCTAAAATCTGCCCACAACTAAAATTGGGAAAAGGTAGAACTTTTAATTGGTCAAGTAGTGTAATCACCCCCCCCCTCTAGACATACTTGCGGTCCTACAAGTGGTATCAGAGCTTTGGTCTCCATTGCATTGGTTTCGCAACCTAGGAGAGTATGGCGTCTAGTGAGGGAAGTTACCACCGTAGAGGTCCATATTTTGATGGTACAAACTTTGCTAGTTGGAAACATAAAATGAAAATGCATATTCTTGGTCATAACCCCGTCGTATGGGCTGTTGTTTGTGTTGGCTTGCAAGGTTTATTCTTTGGTGATGGAAAGGAACCGGATTGTGAAGCGACCGCGGATGAATTGAAGATGTTGCAATACAATGCTCAAGCAGGTGACATTGTTTTCAATACTATGCCCCGAAGAATTCAACAAAATCAGCCGTCTTGAGAATCTAAGTTGGGATACTTTGGTTGATATGCACGAAGGTACCGATTTCGTCAGAGAATCTAAGTTGGACATGCTTCAAAGTCAACTTGACAAGTTCAAGATGAAGGATGGTGAAGGAGTTGCGGAGATGTACTCTGGGCTTGCTCTCATCACAAATGAGATTGCCGGCTTAGGAAGCGAAGAAATGACCGACAAATTCATCATCAAGAAGATACTTAGAGCTTTGGATGGAAAGTATGATACCGTGTGCACATTGATCGAAATGATGCCAAACTACAAAGATCTCAAGCCTACGGAAGTCATTGGTAGAATTGTTGCTCATGAGATGTCACTCAAAGACAAGGAAGAACTTGACAACAAGTCTAGCGGTGCTTACAAAGCCACAAGTGATGCTCCCGCTACTTCAAGTGACAACCTTGTAACCAATGAAGAGATAAGCCTCATGGTCAAGAAATTCAGCAAGTTCTACAAGAGTAGAGGCAAAGAGAGAAGCTCCAACTCAAGATATGAAGAGAAGCGTTCATCTAGTCGTGACCGAAATTGTTACTATTGTGGAAGGCCTGGAAACTACTCAAATGAGTGCACGCCCCCCCCCCACAAAAGAAGGGAAGAGTCACCTAGAAGAAAGAGCTCAAGAGATGAGTCACCTCGAAGAGAGAGAAGGAGTAGGGATGATCGTTATGAACGAAGACCCTCAAGGAGAAGTAGGGATTCGGAGAAGAAGGACAAGTACACCAAGAGCTACTCAATAAGAAGACATCAAGCTCATGTTGGTGAATGGGTTTCCGGCTCCGACTCCGACGACCACTCCGAGAGAAGCTATCACTCTGACTCCGACTATAGTCAAGATGAAGGTGTTGCCGGACTTGCACTCGTTTCCTCCAACTCCTATGACATATTTGATTCACCGAATGTAGGGAGTGGAAGTTGCTTCATGGCTAAAGGCCCCAAGGTATCACACCCCGAATATCTTGATTTCGATAGTGATGAGGATGACTTACTTGGAGATGATGACCTGCTATGTGATAAAACTAGTGATATTAGTCAAAATGTGCTAGATGATGATCATGTTAATCAAGATAAGTCATGTGATGATGATAAGAAGGAAATAGAACGACTAACTAAAGAATTAAACACTCTTAAGTTAGCTCATGAATCTACTTTAGAAGATCATAGAGAGCTTGTAAGAACTCATGAGAAGCTACACTTCGAGAAGCTCAATTTGGAGCAAGAACATGAGTTTCTTAAAGCAATCAATGACGATCTCCGAAAAAAGAGTTCTTCTTATCTAGCCAAACGACTACTCTTGTTTATATTTATTTAAGGATGGCGATGGTCAGGGTATGGGCAGGGTAGAGCAATACCACACCCATACCCGAATAGTCAGTGGATACAAATTCTACCCATACCCGTAACCACGGGTATGAAACTTCACCCATACCCATACCCGACAGGTAACTGTACCCATTGGGTACCCGGCTGGTAGAACAAATAGTACACAAGTTGTTCATAATTTTACACTCATTGATAGCACATTTGATAAAAAAAATCAATTATCTCAGCTACATAACATGTAGATGAGTACATAACCACCATCAAAATTTAGAAGTCATAACATACTCATAAGTGAATAGGAGTAGACGAGTCACATGAAAAATCAATGATTTATTGATGACAATTTAACATTATTTCACAAGCGGGCAGGGTATGGGTATACCCGCGGGTACAAGGCTATGCATGTACCCTACCAATGACTTAACGGGTAGGGTATGGGTACTACCCATGGGTATCAAAGTATGCCCATACCCGGCCCATGCGGTACGGTACCCGCGGGTACCCGTACCCATGGATCAAATTGCCATCCTTACATTTATTCCACAAGTTAAGACTAAGCAATCTAGTAACAAAGGCAAGAAAGGTTCTTCAACTAGTAGCAATAAAAATGATAAATCCAATGATATTGCTTCTAGTAGTTCTATTGATTCCACTAACGACTCTGTTAGCCAAGTTACACTTGAGCAAGAAAATGATCTATTGAAAGGGATTATAGAGAAAGGTATCTACAAAAGTCTTGCTGGATGTAAGCAATTTGAGGAGATTGTATGCAAGCACGGAGGATACCGGAAGAACCATGGCATTGGCTACTTCAACGCTAATGGAGTTGAATGGGAAGAAGGTCAATACCCCAAGCCCAAGTTTGTTCCTCAAAGGGAGAAGTATGAACATACTCTTCCCAAGGGAGCAAAAGCTCAAGATGACCTTCCACCACAAGATCACAAGCTCAAGGGCAAGGACAAGCTTCAAGAGGAGATTGACTCACATGAAGATGAATCCCAAGCTTTGGTCAAGTGGGTTCCCAAGGCTTCTACAAGCTCAACTTCTACAAGTGCCACTTCAACACCAAGGATTCCCATCAAGTTGATGTGGGTCCCCAAGAAGAAGAACTAGAGAAGTTCTCGAGGGGTGACTCCGCCAATAAAATTCACTCATATTCATTATTGGCAAGAACTAATTGCAATCAACATCAACATTATGCAATAGTTCAAAGAGTCACACATTCCCTCAAAGGTAAGCAAGGGACAAGGTAATAAATGAATCCATGGACATCATCACGTATGCTTTGCACTCCATGTCCATAGATATCCTTGTATTTGTCTCTTGTGTTTGGGACTAACCCATGTAGGTGAGGAGAGTAAGAAACACAAAGGATTGCTCCCAACTCAAGATGATCTTCATCAACTATGAGCATCCACTACTACATCACCCACATGAAGTCTTCCACGATAAAACACAAGGTTAGTTTATCCCTCTTAGGCGGGATGTCACATCAAGGGGGAGCTTTACTCTAAGACTTGAGTTAAAACATCTCTTAAGAATGTGACAACATTAAATGCTTTATGTAAAAGTGGTAACCCCACTTGTGCTTAAACGATGAGTATGACCTATGATCAAGTATTCTTACTTGGCTCCTAAGTCAATATACTCATATATAGATGACTACATCATCGCCAAAGTGCTTGATAGATGCTAGAATGATTGTGCATGTTTGCCATGGTTCCATTTGATATCTTATTGTGTGAGCATGTTGGTCTGCATATCTTTACTCATTCGAGGATATCCAATTGTAGCTATTTTGTTTTTATTTTCTTTTTGCCAATTGGATATACAAGAATGTCTAGGACCCTTCTCTAGCTATCTATGCTTTCTCATCTCAAGTTCTATTCATGCTATATCACAAAAACTTGAACAAGCACTTGACGAACCCTTTGTGTGAGGAGCACTCGGAGTACCGTTTCGTCAAGGCTGACCTCCAAAACCTCCCTAAAGTGCAACTCGGTGTGACCAACCAGAAAATCTTGGTCCCACCGAATTCCTAGGGTTGATCTGTTTTTGCACCTCGGTACCACCGATACCATAATCTTGGTTGCACTGAGTTTCCCTGTCAACAGACAGTAGAGGAACTCGGTGACACCGAAATTCTAGTCTCGGTGACACCGACAGTGAAGGGTACTTATGCCGGCAGACCAGACGCTTTGAATTTCTATCTTCAAACGTCGCGCCCCCAACCCTAAGCTGCCGAAACTAGACCCCCCGGTCATCGCCTTTGTCTCCCCGAACGCCTCCGCAGTTGGGAATCACGCCGCCGACGGGAATCTTCTCCGCCGTAGTCGGACCACCGCCAAGTTAGGGTATGGCTCCGAATTTCTTCATGCGTTCCCCTTCTGATTCTAATGCATTGAGATGATTTTGTCTAGTTCCACCATGTGCAAACTTCCTATCCCACAAAAACAATCCATAGATTAGAAAACAACAAAATTTTGGATCTGGTCTCCCGCAGAATGCATCTCGGTGTCACCGAGTTGTAAGAATCGGTTCCACCGATTCTGTGTTTAGGGTTATTGAGAACCACTTCGGAGAGACCGAGTAGTCATTTTTGGTTCCACCGAAAATGGCTGCCAAGTTTCTGTTAAGGCAGTGGTCAGTCTCGGTGACTCCGAAAACAACAACCCGGTGCTACCGAAATCTATCTTGCAGTAGTTCATACCCAAAGTTTCTGAGTTTGTTTTTGAAAATTTCTGTGTTTTTGTGATACTCAACTTTTTTGCTTTTCTATACTCCATTCACAGGGACAGTATGTCAGCTTCAGGTGATAGTCGGAATGATTTCAGAGAGCCTAGCATTGATGCAGATCCAGGCACTAGTCCCGAGGCCAGCTCATCTTCTTCAGAAGATCCAGGCACACCTAGCTCCCATGGTTTACCTAAGGCTGCAACTAGAGCAAGGAGAATGTTAAATTCAGATGAAGAGGACTCTGATTTTGTGCCAGAGGAGGTCCTTGCCAAGCAAATGCAGGACAAAGCAGACAGAGCTGCCAAGAAAGCTGCATCTAAGGCAACTTCATCCAGAAGACCTGTCAGGAAGGAGTATGCCAGCACAGAGGCTATGAAAGCACCAGAGAGTGCTAGGGCTTCCATGTCTATAGAGCCAGCCAGAAGCTCTATGCCCAAGAAGCCTGCTGACAAGAAGAGAAGCAGGAAGAGGATAGTACATGTTGTTGGAAGACCAACTTCCATGTATGAGGATCCAGCAGATGCTGAGGGAGAGGAAGAGCCATCTGCCCAGGCTCCTCCTAAGAAGAAGAAGAAGCTGCTTGCTGATGCCATGACTTCTCAGGCCCCATCCAAAAGCAAGGCAGCTCCTCCTCCCAAGAAGCCCACAGCTCCTAAGCCCAAGAGGACAACCAGAGACATTCCAGCTGCAGCCAAGAACAAGGGATCCTCCTCCAGAGCTGCTGCTGAAGATGAAGAAATGACAGTTTTGAGGAAACTTAGACCTCACCTCCCACAACACAATGACAACCATCCACTTGCTGAGGACATGAAGAAGAGGAAGGATTCGGGGCTGAGAGCATGGAGAGCCATATATCCTTATTCTCAGAGGTGAAAGACTGCTGTTGACTACAGATTCCACACCAAGGAGCAGCATAATTTCTATGAGACTGTTCTGCTTGATAGGAGCCCAGCTGTCAGTGATATGAGATATGTAGACTGGGACTACATTAAGAAGAATGAAGATTATTTTCCCCATGTGCGAGAGAACTTAAAGGCCATTGACATTGATGCATTTGTTGGAAGAGAGCTTACCTCTTGGAACGATGAGATGATCATGCAATTCTACTCCACATCTCATTTCTATGGAGATGGTAGGATTGTCTGGATGACTGAAGATGTCAGATATGAATCTACAGTGGAAGAGTGGGCTACCATCTTAGGAGCCCCACAGGTAGAAGATGGTGATTTGGATGTCTATGCTGAGTCCAAGATGAACCCAAATACCATGGCTAATATGTACAAGGAGATTCCAGAGGACTATGTGCATTCACATAAGTTTGGCTCAGTGTACTATCTGCAAGCAGGACTGACCACCACCAACACCATCATGAGGTACACATTGATGCCAAAGTCAGGAGATGACAAGATGATCCGAGGATATTCCATCAACATGTTGCATCACATTGACCTTCACACCAGATTCAGAGTCATGGACTTGATTGTTGAGACCGTGAAGAGAACAACTGCTGACCAGAAGAGATCATGTGGCTATGCACCATACATTCAAATGCTTATGAACTCTAAGCTAGAGAAGAATGTATGCACTTTATCGTCTACATTTGCCCCTTCAGCCTGAGTTTGAGGACAATGTTGTGGTGATGGACCCAGATCATCCCACTTCATCTACTGCACAGGCAGCAGCTGAGGCAGCCAGAGCCACTAGTGCTCCAGTGCCAAGGACAAGGAATGAGCAAATGGATCTCATTCTTAGCTCTATCCAAGGCATGCAAAATGACATCACGGAGATTCTCAAGAACCAAAATAGCCTGGAAAGGATTGTTGAAGACAAGTTTCACTCTTTGAACAACAAGGTGGATGGGCTGACTAAGACAGTTGATGAGCTCAAGAAGGAGGTGGACTCGGTACCCATTCCCCACACTTCAGATGATGATGATGATGATGATGATGATGACAGTCACCCTCTCTAGCCTAGCACACAATTCAAGACACAAGCCAGATCTATGTCAGTGCCAGCTTCTGAGATGAGACCATCTAGATCAGCTCCTGCTGCAGCTCCTTCAGTCCCAACAGCTCCATCAGCACCTCCAGTGTCTACACCAACCCCTTCCATGACATCGACAGAAGTCTTCGTAGAAGCGATTCTCTCGACTCCTACATCAACAACCGGAGGAGATCAGCCCCAGAGAGACGATTAGTCCTATACCTTTGAACTTTTTGGTAACTTGTTGCCAAAGGGGGAGAAGTTGTATAGATCAATAGGGCTTCGAGAGAGAGAGAGAGTGTTGCTTTTTATCGCTCTCCAAAACTTCAAAAATCTTTTGGTTGATTTGTTTGTGTTAAACTTGTTGGTGTTTGATCATGCACTTCCTATGTGTTGCTACTATTTCCTATCTTCTGAGATGCTTATGAGATGATCATTCACTTCTTGCTTGATGTGTTGTGCTATGTTATTCATTCATATTATTCTCGCACACCACCAAGCTGTATGTGACATGGAAGAGAACCCCATGAGCCTAATCGATTGTGCATTTGCATTCAAACGCAAATTCAAAATAATGCAGAAATTTAGGGGGAGCTCTTACTTATCACATACTTCTCAAAGCGATGACTCTATTCATTGATTATATCATATGTCGAAGCTTTGATCTATATGTTGTCATCAATTACCAAAAAGGGGGAGATTGAAAGCACATTTGCTCCCTTGGTGGTTTTGGTAATTCATAACAACATATATGTCATTGGACTCATGGTTCCACTAAGTATATTTCAGGAAAAGTCCAATGATGAGATGGCTATAAGTTGTGAGGAGATACCCCAAGATGCAAGGAATGGATTGGCAAAGCTTCAAGCTAGAAGACTCTACATTTTACTTTGTGAGAAATCACTTTGATTCCATAGGAAAGCCAATACTATTAAAAGGGGGTAAGGTATTGTTGGTGAACAAATTTCTCCACGTGCACAAGTGCTAACCACCAAAAACACCCACAAGCTCTCCCACAAAGATTCTGTCTAAAACCCTTCCACTCAAAATCGGTGCCACCAAGAATTCCATATCGGCTACACCGAGTCAAAACCCTAGACAGGAACCCTAGCCAAACCCTAGTTCTTCGGTGCAACCGAGTTCACATCGGTGCAACCGAGAATCAGTGACCACAATTCTGTTGGCTGTTTTCATAAAATCGGAATTTCCAAGTTTTGTGTTTCGGTCCCGCTGAGTCTTGGAAACTGGCTCGGCCACTGACTTCGGTACCACCGAGATTCCTATATCGGTCTCACCGAGATTCCGAAAGTTGCCACATTTTGAACAGATCGGTACAACCGAGTTTTGCATCGGTTTCACCGAGATGGTCAATAATGTTGTAACGGTTGGATTTTTGGAGATGCATATATATACCCCTCCACCACATCCCACTTGCAAGAGAAGCACTCAGAACTATTCCACACTTGCCCCATCCAGTTTTCTGAGATAGAACCACCTACCCTTGTGTTGAGATCAAGATCATCCACTCCAACCATATGGATCTTGATTTCTAGACTCTCCAAGTTGCTTTCCGCCCAATCAATCTCTTCTACCAAGCCAAATCTGTGAGAGAGCGATTGAGTGTTGAGGAGTCTATCATCTTGAAGCACAAGAGCAAGGAGTTCATCATCATTATCAAGCCTATTACCTTTTGGAGGGAGGTGCCTCCTAGATTGGTTAGGTGTTGCTTGGGAGCCTCCTACTTCGTGTTGTGGAGTTGAACCAAGAAGTTTGTACGGGCAAGGAGATCGCCTACTTTGTGAAGATCTACCCATAGTGAGGCTAGTCCTTCGTGGACGGAAGCCGTTATGGAATAGCCAAGGTTGCTACTTCGTGGACCCTTATGGGTGGGGCCCTCCGTGGACTCTCACGGCCGTTACCCTCCGTGGGTTGAAGACTCCATAAACGTGGATGTACGATAGCGCCACCTATCGGAACCACGGGAAAAATCTTCGTGTCTACAATTGCGTTTGATCTTCTAACCCATACCTCTATTACATGTGCTTGTCTTTACTTTCCGCTGCTATACTCTTAGACATGCATGTGTAGGGCGTGCTTGACTTGCTACTATTGCTAAAATCTGCCCACAACTAAAATTGGGAAAAGGTAGAACTTTTAGTTGGTCAAGTAGTCTAATCACCCACCCTCTCTAGACATACTTGCGGTCCTACAAATCTCCCAACAATTCTAACATAGTTGAATCATATGATCATCCCTCAACGTGCAACAAAGAATCACTCCAAAGTTCCTATCTAGCGAAGAACAATAAGATGAAATTGGTGTAGGTAGTAGAACCACCTCAAAGTTATTCTTTCCGATCAATATTTTGGGATATTCCTATAAGTGTCACAAACATCCCTAGAGTTCGTACTAAAACAACACCAATGATACATATCAATCAACCCTAATGTCACCTAGATACTCCAATGTCACCTCAAGTATCCGTGGGTAAATTATGTGACATGCATCAAACAATTTCAGGTCTATCATATTCAATCCAACACAAAGAAATTCAAGGAGCACCCCAAGATTTCTATCGAAGAATGTGGTATGAAAACATGCAATCAACCCCTATGCATAGATCCCCAAGGTCACTGGAATCCGCATGTTGGTGCCTAAACATATATCAAGTGAATCAATAGAATACCCCAATGTCACTACGGGTATCCCACACAATATGTACATCAAGTGTTCTCAAACCAAAATATTCAATCCAACATAACGAGATCTCATCGGTAAAGAGTCAATTCATCACAGCAATGTTGCAAGGGAATAACATCATATGATCCGACTATATTAACAAAGCATGTGATACATCAAGATCGTGACATCTCAAGAACACGAGAGAGAGAGAGAGAGAGAGATTGAACACATAGCTACTGGTACATACCCTCAACCCCGAGGGTGAACTACTCCCTCCTCGTCATGTCCTCTGCCGGGATGATGAAGATGGCCACCGGTGATGGTTTCCCCTCTCCGGTAGGGTACTGGAACATCTCCAGATTGGTTTTTCGTCGATACAGAGAGTTGCGGCAGCGGAACGGAGAGTCTCTCTTTATTTCTGGGGTTTCTGGGATTTATAGGATTTTTCAGTGTTGGAATCACGCGCAGTGGAGCCACGTGGGCCCCACAAGCCATCAGGGCGCGGCCTAAGGGGGTTGCCCTGTTGGCTTGTGGCGCATAGGTGGTTCCCCTCCGGTGGTTCTTCTCTCTAGTATTTCTTATTTTCTCCAGAAAAAATCATAAAAAAGTTTCGGGTGATTCCGAGAACTTTCATTTTCTGCACAAAAACAACACCACGGTAATTCTGCTGAATACAACATCAGTCCGGGTTAGTTCTAAATAAATCATATAAAGTGCATCAAAACCATATAAAAGTATTGTAAACATAGGCAAATATGTCATGAATACTTCATAAATTATCGATACGTTGGAGACGTATCAGCACCCCCAAGCTTAATTCCTACTCGTCCTCGAGTAGGTAAATGATAAAAGAAATAATTTATGAAGTGTGAATGCAAGCATAATGTATAATATTGGTCAAGGATAATTTCAGCCACTTTTCTAGCATCATAACCAGGAAGTATTTCTCATAAGGCTTCTCATGATAAAGTAGCAAGTTATTCACATGTTAAAGTATAGACCATAAACTTTCTTGAAAACTAGCAAACTATGTTTTCAGTCATCAAACAATTACAATACATCTTATTTTCAGGAAGGGTCTATGTAAGAGCTTTGGTTTAGCAAATTCCACATACTCAACTATTATTTAGTCTTCCATGATTGCTGACACTCAAAGCATATTTTTAGAACAAATAGTTTCAGTCAAACACATAGGAAGATAGGGGCTTAATGTTTCGCCTCCCAACTTATTTATCTCGGGGATAATGTCAACAAATGATGAATCATGATCACCTATATTCAATTGGATATATATGTCTGGATCTTTCCCCACCACATGATGCTTGCCAACTAAAGAACTGAGGTTGGAATAAGAAGTTGAGTCAACATAAAAAGTAAAAGATAGACCCTTCGCAGAGGGAAGCTGGGATTTGCAGAGGTGCCAGAGCTCATTGTTTTAAACCAGAGATGAATATGTAATTTTGAGTGGTATACTTTTCCTGTCAACGTCACAATAGAGTTTTCAATATCTTCCATGCTAATCACATTATTCGCGGTTCCCAAACAAAATTGAAATTTTACTCCCCCTCCACCATTCAAACACATTCCATGGCTAGCTGAATCCACGAGTACCATCCAAACAATCACTTTCTAGGGGGAGTTCTTGTTTATTTATTTTTGTATTATGCAGGACCGGGCATCCTTTTTACCGGCCTCTCTCGTGCAATGACAAGTGAATAAACACTTATCTTGAGAATAACCCGCTTAGCATGGAAGATAATGACCGCCCCGTCGCTCCATGAGCGGTACGAGCACACAAAACGGATGTTTATTTGAATGTTTAGAGGTGGCACATGCAAATTTACTTGGAATGGCAATGAAATACCATATATAGGTAGGTATGGTGGACTCTCATGGAAGAAACTTTGCTCAAGGATTTGGATGCACAAGTAGTATTTCTACTTAGTACGAAGTTTTGGCTAGCAAAAGGTTCTAAACAAGCATCACAAGTTAGAGGATCCATGACAATATAACTGCTACGTGAACATAAACAAACATAACCATTACGCTGTCTTCCTTGTCCAATGTCAACTACTTGATCAAGTTTGAAAATAATTAATGGGGGTTCACAATCATAGAAGATGTCCAAGATAGTGTATTTATATGTGAAACCTCTTCCTTCAATATTCTTTCATGAATTGTTTAAATGACCAATGCTATGTTTGCTAACTTTCAATAAATTTTACCGCTTATACTCATAGTATGTGAAGTCACCACTCCCCATGGGACAAGAATATGTAGCATATATAATTTTACATTTATGACATTCAATTCATTCAACGTTTACTCTCAGGATATAAGTGAAGCACATGAGTAAACTTCAAACTACTCTCAAAAGATATAAGTGAAGATCAATGAGTATTCAAACAATAAAGTAGCTATGTGGGGACTCTCTCTCTCTCTCAATAAATATTTTCAGATCTGAGTATTTTATTCAAACATCAAACTAAACAAAAAATAGCACTCCAAGAATAGCACATATCATGTGAACGAATAAAAATTTAGGCTCAACATAGGCTAACCGATAGTTGACGAAGAGAGATGGGATGCGTAGCATCCCCAAGCTTAGATGCTTGAGACTTCTTGAAATATTTACTTGGGGTGCCTTGGGCATCCCCAAGCTTGAGCTTTTGTATCTCGTTCAATCCTCTCATATCCCGGTTTCACCTAAGTCTCAAAAACTTCATCCACACAAAACTTGAAAAGAACTCGTGAGATAGGTTAGTGCACATAATAATAAATCAACTATTTATGTACTGCCAAGACAAGTTTCATAATAATTTTCAAACATTATCTACTGTATACTATCATTTCCACAATTTATATCTACTAATATAAGCCATGAAAACTCTAGGATAAGTAGACAACAAAACTATGGCAGCAATCTGTCCAAACAGAACAGTCTGTAGCAATCAATTTACAAAGTGTACTGATGTTTCTCTAAAAATTATGAAAATTTATGACATGATAAATACTTTATATCAAAATACTGTGTAGAAATTTCAGAAACTTTCCACATTCCAGTAAAATATGAAAATTCAAACACTACAGCAAAAGTTTTTGTTTTTACATAGCACACATCAAACATGCAATTCAAGCATCCTAAAGGCAATTCTTGGAACTTTTTATTGAAAAACAAGATTATAAATAACAGAAAGCAAATACTAAGAAAAACAGGTGGCTCCCCTCTGGTGGTTCTTCACTCCAGTATTTCTTATTTTCTCCAGAAAAAATCATAAAAAAGTTTCGGGCGATTCCGAGAACTTTCATTTTCTGCACAAAAACAACACCACGGTAATTCTGCTGAAAAGAGCGTCAGTCCGGGTTTATTCTAAATTAATCTTATAAAGTGCATCAAAACCATATAAAAGTATTGTAAACATAGGCAAATATGGCATGAATACTTCATAAATTATCGATATGTTGGAAAGGTATCAGGGGTGATCGATCACGGAGAGCCTCTTCATCAACCTTGAGGTCCTCGTGATGATGTGTTTGTAGTTCACCACAGACCTACGGGTCCATAGCTAGTACCTAGATGGCAATCTCTCTATCTCTTGATCTTCAATACAATGGTCATCGCATCTTCGCTTTGATCTATCCGATGTATTCCTATTGTGCGGTGTGTTTGTTGGGATCCGATGAATTGTGGGTTTATGTTCAGATTATTCATGAAAAGTATATGAGTCACCTCTAAATATTAAGATTCTTATTTTCATGATCATTATAGCTTCGTAATGCTCTCCGATTTATCGATGTTCTTTGGCCAAGTAGATTGATCTATCTTAAGTGGGAGTGGTGCGTTGTGGTAGGTTCAACCTGACGAGTTTTTATATCCCAGTGAGAAAGTAGGGGACAAGATGCGTCTTTGTGTTGTTGCTACTAAGGATAACATGATGGGGTTTATTCATATTGCTTGAGTCTACTTTGTCTACATCATGTCATCGTTCTCCATGCATTACTCGGTTTTACTTAATACTCTAGATGCATGATGGATAGCGGTCGATGAGTGGAGTAATAGTAATAGGTGCAGGCAGGAGTCGGCCTATTTGTTTATGGATGTGATGCCTATATATACATGATCATTGCCGTGAAAATCGCATAACTATCTGCTTTTCTATTAATTGCCCAACAATAATTTGTTACCCATTGTATGATGCCTACATGAGAGATGCCGCTAGGGAAAACTATGGCCCCCGGGTCTATTCACTTATAAATTTATAAACACTACTATTATGCCTTTATTTACTTTTTTTTATTTTGCAATTTACAATTATCTACACAACTCATTTGCTTGCAAATAATGAGATTAACGGGATTGACAACCCTCTTGCCCGCGTTGGGTCCAAGTAGTTTGTTCTTTTGTGTGCAGCCGCTGAAGACGGTTGAGGATTGATATTCCTCTTGGTCGATAAACCTTGGTTTCATAACTGTGGGAAATACTTACCCACTTTGTGCTGCAATAACCCGTTCCTTCATGGAAAACCCAACACAGATCACAAGTATCACACTTCTAGACAGGAATCCGAGGAGACTCCTGAACCTGCCATTCCTATGGAATATTATGAACAAACACATGATGAAAATTCTGAGGAGGATGACGAGGAAACCCTTGGTAGGGGCAAGAGACAAAGGACTACAAAGACCTTTGGTGATGATTTCCTTGTGTACCTCATGGATGATAATCCCACTTCTATTTCAGAAGTGTATGCATCTCGAGATGTTGACTACTGGAAAGATGCGGTCCATAGCTAGATGGATTCCATCATGTCTAACGGGACTTGGGAGATTACTGAGCGTCCCTATGGTTGCAAACCATTGTGCTTTAAGTGGGTGTTCGAAAAGAAGCTTAGGCCCGACGGTACGATTGAAAAGTACAAGGCTAGGCTTGTGGCCAAGGGTTATGCCCAGAAAGAAGAAGAAGATTTCTTCCGTACTTCTTCACCTATGGCCAGACTGACCACCATTCGAGTACTACTCTCGTTGGCGGCCTCACATTGTCTTCTTGTCCATCAAATGGATGTTAAGGCGGCTTTCCTCAAAGGAGAGCTAGATGAGGAAATTTATATGCAACAACCAGATGGCTTTGTGATAGATGGTCAGGAAGGAAAGGTGTGTAAGTTGTTGAAGTCTTTATATGGCCTAAGACAAGCACCTAAGCAATGGCATGAGAAGCTTACTACAACTCTAACATATGTTGGCTTCGTTGTTAATGAAGCTGATAAATGTGTATACTATCGCCATGGTGGGGGCGAAGGAGTTATATTGTGCTTGTATGTTGATGACATATTGATATTTGGAACCAACCTCAAAGTGATTGAGGAGGTTAAGTCTTTTCTGTCTCAGAAGTTTGAGATGAAGGACCTTGGGGTGGCTGATGTTATTTTGAACATCAAGCTTTTGAGAGATGATGAGGGTGGGATTACACTTCAGCAATCCCACTATGTTGAGAAGATTTTGAGTCGCTTTGGATATTTGGACTGCAAAATTTCTCAAACACCATATGATCCTAGTGTGTTTTTTCGAAAGTTTATAGACACAACTAAAGATAAATTGAGATACTCTCAAATTATTGGTTCACTTATGTATCTAGCGAGCGCAACGAGGCCTGACATTGCGTTTGCTGTGAGCAAACTGAGCCAGTTTGTTGCCAATCCGGGTGATGTTCCTTGGCATGCTGTTGAAAGAATTATGTGCTATCTGAAAGGTACTATAAACCACAGACTTCACTATACCGGATACCCGTCGGTACTTGAAGGGTATAGTGATGCGAATTGGATCCGTGATGCTCATGAGATGAAGGCCACACTGGGTATATGTTTACCCTTGGAGGTGGTATTGTTTCCTGGATGTCTTGCAAGCAAACGATCTTAACTAGATCGACAATGGAAGCAGAATTAACAACACTAGACACATCTTGTGTCGAAGCAGAATTTCATCGAGATCTTTTAATGGACTTGCGAGTGATTGAGAAGCTGGTTCCGGCTATCCTTATGAACTGCGATAATCACACAGTTATTGCCAAAGTAAAGAGTTCAAAGGACAACATGAAGTCTGATACGTCCATTTTGCATCATGAAATCTTATTGATATTTATGTTATTCTTGTCCATTATTCCTCATTATGATACAATTCTTACGCCTTTTCTCTCTGAATATGCAAGGTACATCACAAAGAGGGAAATCACTGGAAACTAGAATTCTGGACCTGAAAACCAAGAAAATGGCTGAAAATTCACCGGACTCCAAATGACCTGAAACTTCACGGAGAGTTTTAATGGAATATATAAGAATTATTGGGCCAAAAATATACCATAGGGGGGCACCTGCTGGCCACAAGCCAATAGGGCGCGCCCACCCCCTGGGCGCGCCCTGTTGCCTTGTGGGGCCCCAGCAGGTCTCCCGACCCTCCTTGTCTCCTATATGGTGTGTTTTACCCTAAAAAATCACAAGGATACTTCTAGGATGAAGCGTCGCCATCTCGAGGCGGAAACCTGGGAAGAGGCCCTTTTTATCTCCGGCAGAGAGATTCTACCAGGGAAACTTCCCTCCAGGATGGGGAGATCGAAGCCATCATCATCACCAACACTTCCTCCTTCGTGGGAGGACCAATCTTCATCAAAATCTTCACCAGAACCATCTCATCTCAAACCCTAGTTCATCTCTTGTATTCAATGTTTGTCTCAAAACCTCAGATTGGTACATGTGGGTTACTAATAGTGTCGATTAGATCTTGTAGTTGATGCTTGTTGGTTTACTTGGTGGAAGATATTATGTTCAGATCCTTGATCTCCATTATTACACCTCTGATCTTGAACATGTTGATGATGTGTGAGTAGTTACTTTTGTTCCCGAGGATGATACGTCTCCAACGTATCTATAATTTTTTATTGTTCCGTACTATAATATTATCATTCTAGGATGCTTTTTGGGTGATTATTTACCATTTCATATCATTTTTTAGCTCTAACCTATTAACCCACTGCCTAGTGTCCGTTGTTGTTTTCTGCATGTTTTTGACTTTTCAGGTTTACAGTACCAAACTAAGTCCAATTGCCCCACAACTTTTTTATGATTTTTTCTGGACCAAAAGAAGACTTGGAAGCTTTGGAAGGAGACCGGAGGTCGCACGAGGGAGTGAGCACACAACAGGGCGCGCCCAGGGGGGTGGCCGCGCCCTGTTATCTGCTGGCCCCCTCGGGCGTCCCCCGACACCCCTCTATGGCCTATAATTTCTAATAAATCTGAAAAAAAAACCTAAAGAACCTCCCGAAACACTTTTTCCGCCGCCGCAAGTCTCTGTTCCGCCGTGTGCCCATCTGGAGCCCTATTCCGGTGCCCTGTCGGAGGGGGTATCGATCATGGAGGGCCTCTACACCAACCTTGCTACTCCCATGGTGATGTGTGAGTAGTTCCCTATGGACCTACGGGTCCATAGTCAGTACCTACATGGCTATATGTCTCTCTCTTGATCTTCAATACAAAGTTCAGCACATCTTCGCGGTGATCTATTCGATGTAATCACTTTGTGCGGTGCATTTGTTGGGATCCGATGAATTGTGGGTTTATGTTCAGATTATTCATGAAAAGGATTTGAGTCTTCTCTGATTTCTATTATGATTCTTATTTGCATGATTATTATAGCTTCGTAAATCTCTCCGATATATTGAAATAGTTTGGCCAACTAGATTGATATTTCTTCAGTGAGAGGGGTGCGTTGTAGTGGGTTCAATCTGGTGGTGCTCTATATCCCAGTGACAGAAGGGGACAAGTCACGTCTTTGTATTGTTTCCACTAAGGATAAAACAATGGGGTTAATTCGTATTGATTGAGTTTTCTTTGTCTACATCATTTCATCGTTCTCCAAGCATTAATCCGTTTGTCATGAACTTAATACTTAGAGAGGCAAGCATAGAAGTGCTCTCGACGTGGACTAATAGCAATAGGTGCAGGCAGGAGTCAGCCTATTTGCTTATGGACCTGATGCCTATATATACATGATCATTGCCGTGAATAAATATTGTGTAACTGTGCACTTTTCTATCAATTGTCCAACAGTAATTTGTTTACCCACCGTATGCCTAGTACATGAGAGATGCCACAAGAGAACACTACGGCCCCCCGGGTCTATTCACTTATATAGTTACAAAAGCTTTCATTAGCTTTCTGCCATCATCTACAGTAATTTGCTTTTATTTTATTTGTCAATTTACTTTATTCAACTATCATCTACACACTTCATTTGCTTGCAAATAACGAGTCCAAGGGGATTGACAACCTTCTTACCCGCGTTGGGTGCAAGTGTTTGTTTCTTTATGTGCAGTTACTGAAGTCAGGTGTTGCGTGCTACTCCTATTGGTTCGATAACGTTGGTTCCCACTGAGGAAAATTCTTCTCTATACTGTGTTGCATCACCCGTTCCTCTTCACGGAAAAGCCAACGCAGATCACAAGTATCAAGAAGGATTTATGGCGCCGTTGTCGGGGAGTATCACCAACCTACTATCAAGTAACTTTGCACAAATTATCATTCAGTTGTTCTACTTTTTATTTGCTGTTATATTTAGCTTGTTTCATAAAAAACAAAAATATAAAAATATTTATCTTTGCTAGTTGCTAGTTTACTTCTTTGCTTGCTAGTTTACTTGTTATGCTTGTTACTTTACTTGCTCGGTCACCATGTCTCAAGATAGATTCTATAATATCTCCTATTACCAAAGAATGTCTAAAATTGAAAGCTGCATGAAAACTTTCATGACTTCACAATATGAGCATAATAAAAAAAATGCTGGTGAGATTAAGGAACACTCAACTATCCTTGATAAAATTAGTAAACAACTTAATGAAGTTAATCAAGAAGTATCCAAACTTCAATTACAATTTGCTCAAACCAAAGAATTGATAGGGAAGATTTCCGACAAACAAACCACTCTAGTAAATAGGATGGCTGCTAAACCGGAATCTCTCTCCATAGTAATCATGATGAAGATCTTACAATGATTGGTATTTCTCCTATTGAATATTTATTTACTAATCTGAAAGTAAATGATAAAGGGACTGAATATGAGTCAACTTTATCTAGGAGGCGTCCCGTTTGCTTGGAGGGTGATGATTCTAATGATAAAATTGAAAAAGTGGGTTTGGAGAGGTTAAAACTTTAACTAGTGATGTGCCCACTATCTTGGATTACAAGGACTTCAATTATGAAAGTTGCTCATTAGTAGAATGTATTTCCTTGTTGCAATCCATTATTAGCTCACCCAATGCTTATGAACGCAATAAAGCTTTTACTCAACATATAGTAGAAGCGATGATAAAAGCTTATGATGAGAAACTTGAGCTTAAAGTTTCTATTCCTAGAAAGTTGCATGATGAATGGGAACCTACTATCCAAATAAAACTAAAATAATATGAATGCAATGCCATGTGTGACCTTGGTGCTAGTGTTTCAACAATACCTAAATCTCTTTGTGATGTGCTTGGTCTCACCAATATTCAAGATTGTTCCCTAAACTTGCATCTTGCGGATTCTACCATCAAGAAACCTTTAGGTAGAATAAATGATGTTCTTATCCTTGCAAATAGAAATTATGTGCCTGTAGATTTCATTGTGCTTGATATTGAATGCAATCGTACTTGTCCAATTATACTTGGAAGACCTTTCTTATGAACTATAGGTGCAATCATTGATATGAAAGAGGGAAACATAAGGTTCCAATTTCCATTAAATAAAGGGATGGAACACTTCCCTAGGAATAGAATTAAACCACATTATGAATCTATCATGAGGTCTACTTATGGGTGGAGTGTCAAATAAGACAACACTTGAAACTATGCAATATGCCTAGCTAGGGGCGTAAAACAATAGCGCTAGTTGGGAGGCAACCCAATAGTTATATTATAATTTTGCTTTTTTACTTTCTGTTTGTGTGTGATAACATGATTATTGTCTCTGTAATTATTGTGTTTTTATGTTTAAATTAGTGTTCGTGCCAAGTAAAGCCTTTTGGATGACTCACAAGATGAGTAGAATTGATACGGTGAGCAAACAGAAACTTTAGCGTCAAGTGCAGAATTTCTCTGACTTTACTTGAATGTCTTTTTGATCTGAAATTTTTTCACAGTATTTATATACAAATTATTCAGGTTTTCCTAATTTTTCAGAATTTTTGGAGTTACATAAGTATAGGTTCTCTATTGATCTTACAGACTGTTTTGTTTTAGACAGATTCTGTTTTTTGCTTGCATAGTTTGCTCGTTTTGATGATGTTATGGATTGTATTGGGGGGTATAAGCCATGGAGAAGTTAGAATACAGTATCTTATGCAATAATAAAATAATAATAAATTTATAACAATACCTAAAGTATTTGATATGTTTACTATACTAATGGATCTCACGAAGGTTTTGTTGAGTTTTGTGTGCTGAAGTTTTCAAGTTTTGGGTGCTATCATGATGGATGAAGGAATAAGGAGCGGCAAGATCCTAAGCTTGGGGATACCCAAGGCACCCCAAGGTAATATTCAAGGAAGACTCAAGCGTCTAAGCTTGGGGATGCCCCGGAAGGCATCCCCTCTTTCGTCTCAATCTATCGGTATGTCACTTGGAGCTATATTTTTATTCATCACATGATATGGGTTTTGCTTGGAGCGTCGTTTGCTTTAGTTTGATTTTTGTTTTACTTTTCCACAATCATTGTTTGCTGGACACACCCACTTGATAGAGACATAAGATCAGTATGATTTGTTAGAATACTCTATGTGCTTCACTTATATCTTTTGTGCTTAGAAGTTGCTCTAGTACTTCACTTATATCTTTTAGAGCACGGTGGCGTATAGATTTTATAGAAATAATTGCACTTTCGTTCTTCACTTATATTTGTTCCAGAGTTAATAAATAGTGATGGTAATTTTCATGGGTTGTAAGACTAGTCCAAAAATAATAGGTATCCAATGAGTGCATAACCAAAACCACATGTAGCACATAAAGGAGAAATTGTGGGTTAATGATATTGATGTGGTAATATGAAAGGGCATGAGTGCATGATCATTGGTTAGTAAGAATATTGTGAATTAGAGGATGTTAAATTGTTTTTCATCTAAATATTTTTGATGGCCTGGTGATAATGTGTGAGGATACTTATTCCTCATTGAAATCCTAGTGTTGTTTAAGTCGGAGGCACGCGATGGTTAACTCCTCCCAACCTCCTCCCTAGGGGCATGCAAGTAGTGCTTTGCTTCGAGAGAGCTAATAAAATCTTGCAATAAGTATGTGAGTTCTTTATGACTAATGTGAATCCATGAATGTACGCACTCTCACCACCTCATATTTGCTAGACTCTTTGGTGCCGTGCATTGCCCATTCCCACCTCGAGGATCGATGCAACCTTCGCCGGTGCGTCCAAACCCCGTCACACGATACGCTCTGTTGCACATAAGCTTCATTATATCTTCCTCAAAACTGCCACCATACCTACCTATTATGGCATTTCCATAGCCATTCCGAGATATATTGCCATGCAACTTCCACCGTTACATCATATGACTAGTACACTCATTGTTATATTGCTTTGCATGATCGTAAGATAGCTAGCATGATATTTCCATGGCTTGTCCGTTTTTAGATATCCTTTGCCATGCTAGATCATTGCACATCCTGGTACACTACCAGATGTATTCATATAGAGTCATGCTATAGTTTTTCATATTGAGTTGTAAGTAAATAAAAGTGTGATGATCATCATTATTAGGGCACTGTCTCAGTGAGGAAACGATAATGGAGACAATGATTCCCACAAAAGTCGGGATGAGACTCCGGACGAAAAATAAAAGAAAAAGAAAAGGGAAAGAAAAAGAAAAAAGAGAAAGAAAGAAAGATAAAAAGAAAAAAGAAAAATAAAAGAAAAGAAATGAGAGAAAAAGAGAGAAGGGACGGTTCTACTACCTCTTTTTCCACACTTGTGCCTCAAAGTGGCACCATGTTCTTTATATATAGAGTCTTGTTTTGTCACTTTCATATGCTAGTGTGAATTTTCATTATAGAACTTGGCTTGTATATTCCGATGATGGGCTTCCTCAAATGCCCGAGGTCTTCATGAGCAAGCAAGTTGGATGCACACCCACTTAGCTTCAGTTGAGCTTTGACACACTTATAGCTCTAGTGCATCCGTTGCATGGCCATCCCTACTCCTCGCATTGATATCTATTGATAGGCATCTCCATAGCCCGTTGATACGCCTAGTTGATGTGAGACTTTTTTCTCAACTTTTACCCCTTCGAAACCTACCACCATATTCTATTCCACCTTTATGCTTTATCCATGGTTCACGCTCATATATTGCGTGAGTAATAAAAAGCTGAAGCGCGTTAAGAAGTACGATCCAATTGCCCGACTTGACACTGTGTTGCTTGACATTCGTATTTATATGGTGAAGACAGAGCCATGCTATTCTAATATGACAAAATGAATAGGGGGAGAACATTCTTTAAGGATCGTATATTCTGAAATTTGATGATTATGTTGCTTATGTTTATAGGTATTAATATGTTGATATTTATCAATTTATCATTTCTCAATGATCATTGATACTTGTGATCTGCGTTGGGTTTTCCATGAAGAGGAACGGGTTATTGCAGCACAAGATGGGTAAGTATTCCCCTCAGTTATGAAACCAAGGTTTATCGAACCAATAGGAATATCAATCCTCAACCGTCTTCAGCGGCTGCACACAAAAGAACAAACGACTTGCAGCCAACGCGGGCAAGAGGGTTGTCAATCCCCTTGATCTCGTTATTTGCAAGCAAGTGAGGTGTGTAGATAATTGTAGATAATTGTAAAATGCAAAATAAAATAATAAGTAAATAAAGGTAGCAAGGTAATGGTAGCATTTGTAAATTTATAAGTTAATAGACCCGGGGGCCATAGTTTTCCCTAGCGGCATCTCTCATGTAGGCAGCATACGGTGGGTAACAAATTACTGTTGGGCAATTGATAGAAAAACGGATAGTTATGCGATTTTCATGATCATGTGTATATAGGCATCACGTCCATAAACAAATAGGTCGACTCCTGCCTGCACCTATTACTATTACTCCACTTCAAGAGCGCTTCTATGCTTGCCTCTCTACGTATTAAGTTCATCACAAACAGAGTAATGCATGGAGAACGATGACATGATGTAGACAAAGTAAACTCAAGCGATTATGAATAAACCCCATCGTGTTATCCTTAGTAGCAACAACACAAAGACGCATCTTGTCCCCTACTTTGTCACTGGGATATAGAAACTCGTCAGGTTGAACCTACTACAATGCACCACTCCAACTGAAGATAGATCAATCTACTTGGCCAAAGCACATCGATAAATCGGACAACATTACAAAGCTATAATGATCATGCAAATAAGAATCTTAATATTCAGAGGTGACTCAAATACTTTTCATGAATAATCTGAACATAAACCCACAATTCATCGGATCCCAACAAACACACCGCACAATAGGATTACATCAGATAGATCAAAGCGAAGATGCGATGACCATTGTATTGAAGATCAATAGATAGAGAGATTCCCATCTAGGTACTAGCTATGGACCCGTAGGTCTGTGGTGAACTACTCACACATCATCATGAGGGCAGCAAGGTTGATGAAGAGGCCCTCCGTGATCAAACCCCCCTCCGACAGGATGCCGGAACGGGGCTCCAGATGGACTCGCAGCGGAACAGAGACTTGCGGCGGCGTAAAAAGGTTTTCGGGACTACCTCTAGGGTTTTTGGAATATTAGAGAATTTATAGGCCAGAGAGGGGCGTCGGGAGGCGCCTGAGGGGGCCAGCACACATCAGGGCGCTGCCCCCCCAGGGCGCGCCCTGTTGCGTGCTGGTGCCCTCGTGCGGCCTCCTGACTCCTCCCGACTCTCCCTGGTCTTCTTTTGGTCCATAAAAAATCATCAAAAAGTTTCGTGGGAATTGGACTTCGTTTGGTATTGTAAACATGAGATGTGAAAAACATGCAGAAAACAACAACTGGCACCGGGCACTGGGTCAATAGGTTAGTGCTCAAAAATATTATAAATTGGTAAATAAGGACCCAAAAAGTATCATAGAATGATAATATATCAGCATGGAATAATGAGAAATTATAGATTCGTTGGAGACGTATCAATCATCCCCAAGCTTAATTCCTGCTCGTCCTCGAGTAGGTAAATGATAAAAACAGAATTTTTGATGTGACATGCTATCCATTATGTAATCTTATGCATGTAATGTCATTGAGAAATGATGAATTAACAAATATTAATATAGCAATATTTATAAGTATAAGAAGCAAAATCATCAATCTTTCAAAGTATACGATCCTTAAAGAATGTTTACCCCTCATTCATCTTATTAGCAAGGCATGGCTCTATATTCACCACATTAATACAAATGTCAAGCACCACGGTGTCCAAGTCAGGCAATTGGATCGTACTTTTTCAATACGCATCACCTTTTTATTCTTCACGCAATACATGAGCGTGAACCATTGGACATAGCATTGAGGTGTAATAGAATATGTTGGTAGATATCAAAGGGGTAAAAAGTGGAGATGATAGTCTCACATCAACTAGGCGTACCAACGGACTATGGAGATGCCCATCGATAGATGTCAATGCAAGGAGTAGGGATTGCCATGCAAATAATGCACTAGAGCTATAAGTGTATGAAAGCTCAAATGAAGCTAAGTGGGGTGTGCATCCAACTTTCTTGCTCATGAAGACCTCGGGGATTTGAGGAAGCCCATCATAGGAATATACAAGCCAAGTTTATAATAATGAAAAATTAATTCCCACTAGCATATGAAAATGACATAACATGAGACTCTCTATATGAGGAACAAGGTGCCACTTTGAGGCACAAGCGTGGTAAAGGATAGTAGCAAAGTCCCTTCTCTCATTTTCTCTCATTTTTTTTAATTCAGAATGGTGGGCTCATTTGGCCTCCCCCATATTTATTTCCTCACCAGGACAATGCTCTAACAATGATGATCATCACACTTTTATTTACTTACAACTCGATATGAAGAACTGATATGAAGATATGACTCTATATGAATGCCTCTGGCAGTGTACCGGGATGTGCAATGATCTAGCGTGACATGTATCAAAAATATGATGAACGGTGGTTTTTCCACAAATACTATGTCAGCTCTTTATGATCATGCAAAGCAATATGATGACGAACGAACTAGTCATGTGAAGTGACGATGGAATTTGCATGGCAGTATATCTCGGAATGGCTATGGAAATGCCATGATAGGTAGATATGGTGGCTGTTTTGAGGAAGATATAATGAGCCTTTTATGCAATAGAGCGTATCATGTCACGGGGTTTGGATGCACCGGCGAAAGTTGCACCGATCCTCGAGGTGAGAACGGGCTATGTACGGTACCGAAGAGGCTAGCAAAATATGAGAAGGTGAGATTGCGTATGTCCATGGTTTCACATTAGTCATAAAGAACTCATATACTTATTGCAAAGTTTTATTAGTTTTATCACAAATCAAAGTACTACTCGCATGACCCGAGGGAAGAGGTTGGTAGGAGTTAACCATCGCGCGCTTCCGACCCAAAAAAACACTAGGATTTCAACGAGGAATAGAAATGCTCACACATCATCACCATGCCTCTTTAATTTTTAGACGAACAAGAAGTTAACCTCTCTTAAGATCGACACTTCTATGAATCAACAATAATGAACTCACACCTTGTTCATATTACCACATCAATATCATTAACCCACAATTTCTATATATGTGGTACATGATGGTTTTGATTATCACTCATTGAATACCTAATATTTTTGGACTAGTCTTATGACCCATGCAACTTACCATCACTATTTATTAACTCTCAAACAAATATAAGTGAAGAGCGAGAGTGAAATTATTTCTATAAAATCTATAGGCCACCGTGCTCAAAAAGATATAAGTGAAGTACAAGAGCAACTGCTAAGCTCAAAAGATATAAGTGAAGCACATAGAGTATTCTAACAAATTATGATGAAGGTGTGTCTATCTTAAATAGGTGTGTCCAGCAAACAATGATTGTGGTAAACTGAAAGTAAAAGCAAACAAAAACAATTGACGCTCCAAGGAAAACTCATATCATGTGATGAATAAAAATATAGCTTCAAGTGACATACCGATGGATTGAGACGAAAGAGGGGATGCCTTCCTGGGGCATCCCCAAGCTTAGACGCTTGAGTATTCCTTAAAATATTTCCTTGGGGTTCCTTGGTCATCCCCAATCTTAGGCTCTTGCCGCTCCTTATTCCTTTGTCCATCGTGATAACACCCAAAACTTGAAAATTCAATCACACAAAACTCAACAAAACTTCGTGAGATCCGTTAGTATAAGCAACATATTGAATACTTTAGGTACTGTTATAAATTGATTCTTATTTCATAAATGCATAATAGGTACTGTATTCTAACTTCTCCATGGCTTATACCCCCCGATACAATCCATAGCATAATCAAAACAAGCAATTATGCAAGCAAAAACAGAATCTGTCTAAAACAGAACAGTCTGTAGAAATTTGTAGAGAACCTATACCTATGTAACTCTAAAAATTCTGAAAAATTGGGACAACCTCGAAAATTTGTATATAAATACTGTGTAAAAAATTCATATCATTATCAAGCTCCATTAAAGAAATAAAATTCCTGTACTGGAGTCAAAAGTTTTTGTTTTGTTTCAGCATCGATTCTACTCATCTTGTGAGTCATCCCAAAGGCTTTACTTGGCACAAAAACTAATTTAAACACAAAAATATAATCATTACAGAGGCAAAAATCATGTAATCAAAATCAAACAGAAATTATTGAGTTGTCTCCCAACAAGCTCTTTCTTTATAGCCATTAAGATTGGCTTGAAATTTCAATGATGCTCACATAATAAACAAGAATTGAAGCACAAAGATAGCATAATATAGCATGTGACAAACTAATTTAAGTCTAACATACTTCCTATGCATAGGCATTTTATAGGAAAACAAATTATCAATACAAGAAATATCTAGCACATGCAAATAGGAAGAAGAAAACATTGATAATTTCAACACAAAGAGAAGTAAGTGAGTAACATGCAAATAATTACATGTAGGATCATAATCAAACACAACAATATAATTATCATATAATATGTTTTCTCTATGATCCACATGCACAATAATTTTACAATCTTCCAAGGTAGTGGGATCAACATTAACTAAAGTCATGATCTCTCCAAACCCACTTTCAATATTATTGCAAACATTATTATCCATGACATATTCATCATGAGGCTTAAATAAATTTTCAAGATCAAAAGAAACATCATCACCCCAATCATGATCATTGCAATATGTAGTGGTCATAGCAAAATTATCATCCCCAAGCTTGTAGATTTGCATCTGGCTAGCACAATTGGCATTAATAGAATTTATGGTAACATCATTGCAATCATACTTTTTTGGTGCAATAGAAAGAACTTCATTTTCAACATGAGGAACTATAGCAAATTCATCTCCATAAGCATCATTAATATTGGCATCGTGGCCACAAGAATAGCAAGCATCAGACATTCTCTCAATAAATTCTTTAATGTAATAATTAGAAGTATAGTTTTCATAGCAATATTTAAGTATGGCAAGATTTTCAGATTTGTAGAAAGTAGCATCATACTTTTCAAGCAAAGAAGCAATCTCATAGCACCCTTAAAAGCAACAAATTCTTCAATTTGTTCGATATCATAGTAACTATAAACACCCTTGGCATGAGAAGATAAGATTTCATTATAATTAAGCTCACATAGGTAGGGGAGGTGTTTTTTAGGGTTCTCAGAGCAACAAGTAAAGTCATAGAGCTCACACAGATTCCAAGCATAGCACATCAAACATTTTATTTGATGGCACAAAAATTTCCACTTTTGAGACAACCGGTGACACACAAAATAAGCATGCTCATCTAATGATTTCCCCTCAACTAAGATAGTTGGAGTTTCCGCACGAGCAAAAATGGATCGAAGATGACCCAAGTAGAGAACTTTATGTGGATCCATTTATCTTTATTTTTACCTTTTACTTCCTGTTTGTGTGTGATAAAGATAAATATGACATAGCTAGGCAAGCAAGCAAATAGAAATACATTTTTTTGGTTTTTATGAAACAAACTAAATATAACAGCAAATAAAAGGATAAACAAGTGAATGAATATTTGTGTGAAGTTACTTGATAGTTGATGATGATATTCCCCGACAATGGCGCCAGAAATCCTTCCTGATACTTGTGATCTACGTTGGGTTTTCCGTGAAGAGGAACGGGTTATTGCAGAACAAAGTGGGTAAGTATTTCCCTCAGTTATGAAACCAAGGTTTATCGAACCAATAGGAATATCAATCCTCAACCGTCTTCAGCGGCTGTACACAAAAGAACAAACGACTTGCACCCAACGCGGGCAAGAGAGTTGTCAATCCCCTTGATCTCGTTATTTGCAAGCAAGTGAGTTGTGTAGATAATTGTAAAATGCAAAATAAAATAAAAAGTAAATAAAGGCAGCAAGGTAAAAGTAGCATTTGTAAATTTATAAGTGAATAGACCCGGGGGCCATGGTTTTCCCTAGCGGCATCTCTCTTGTAGGCAGCATACGGTGGGTAACAAATTACTGTTGGGCAATTGATAGAAAAGTGGATAGTTATGCGATTTTCACGGCAATGATCATGTGTATTTAGGCATCACGTACATAAACAAATAGGCCGACTCCTGCCTGCACCTATTACGATTACTTCACTTCAAGAGCACTTCTATGCTTGCCTCTCTACGTATTAAGTTCATGACAAACAGAGTAATGCATGGAGAACGATGACATGATGTAGACAAATAAACTCAAGCAATATGAATAAACCCCATCGTGTTATCCTTACTAGCAACAACACAAAGACGCATCTTGTCCCCTAATTTTTCACTGGGATATAGAAACTCGTCAGGTTGAACCTACCACAACGCACCACTCCCACTGGAGATAGATCAATCTACTTGGCCAAAGCACATCGATAAATCGGAGAGCATTACGAAGCTATAATGATCATGCAAAAAAGAATTTTAATTTTCAGACGTGACTCAAATACTTTTCATGAATAATCTGAACATAAACCCACAATTCATCGGATCCCAACAAACACACCGCACAATAGGATTACATCGAATAGATCAAAGCGAAGATGCAATGCCCATTGTATTGAAGATCAAGAGATAGTGAGATTGCCATCTAGGTACTAGCTATGGACCCGTAGGTCTGTGGTGAACTACTCACACATCATCATGAGGGCACCAAGATTGATGAAGAGGCCCTTCGTGATCGATCCCCCCACCGACAGGATGCCGGAACGGGGCTCCAGATGGCTTCGCGATGGAACAGAGACTTCAGTAGCGTAAAAAAAGGTTTCAGGAATGCCTCTAGGGTTTTTGGAATATTAGAGAATTTATAGGCCAGAGAGGGGCGTCGGGAGGCGCTCGAGGGGGCCAGCACACATCAGGGCGCGCCTTGTTGCGTGGTGGTGCCCTCATGCGGCCTCCTGACTCCTCCCGACTCTCGCAGGTCTTCTTTTGGTCCAGAAAAATCATCAAAAAGTTTCGTGGCAATTGGACATCGTTTGGTATTGTAAACCTGAGATGTGAAAAACATGCAGAAAATAGCAACTGGCACTGGGCACTGGGTCAATAGGTTAGTGCTCAAACATAATTGGTAAATAAAGACCCAAAAAGTATCCTAGAATGATAATATATCAGCATGGAACAATCAAAAATTATAGATACGTTGGAGACGTATCAATCATACATGCAATACATTACATTTTGGGTAGCATGTCACATCAAAATTTCCATTTTTTCATTTACCTACTCGAGGACGAGCAGGAATTAAGCTTGGGGAGGCTGATACGTCTCCAATGTATCTATCATTTTTTATTGTTCCATGCTATGATATTATCATTCTAGGATGCTTTTTAGGTGATTATTTACCAATTCATTTTATTTTTGAGCACTAACCTATTAACCCAGTGCCCAGTTCCAGTTGTTGTTTTCTGCATGTTTTTGACTTTTCAGGTTTACTGTACCAAACGAAGTCCAATTGCACAGAAACTTTTTTATGATTTTTTCTGGACCAAAAGAAGACCTGGAAGCTTTGGGAGGATACCGAAGGCCGCACGAGGGAGCGAGCACACAACCGGGCGCGCCCAGGGGGGTGGCCGCGCCGTGTTATCTGCTGGCCCCCTCGGGCGTCCCCCGACGCCACTCTCTTGCGTATAAATTCTAATAAATCCCCAAAACGCTAGAGAGCCTCCCGAAACACATTTTCCGCCACCGCAAGTATCTGTTCCGCCGTGTGCCCATCTGGAGCCCTGTTCCGGTGCCCTGTCGGAGGGGGTATCGATCACGGAGGGCCTGTACACCAACCTTGCTGCTCCCATGGTGATGTGTGAGTAGTTCCCTATAGACCTACGAGTCCGTAGTTAGTACCTATATGGCTATCTCTCTCTCTCTCTCTCTCTCTCTCTTGATCTTCAATACAAAGTTCACCGCATCTTCGCGGTGATCTATTCGATGTAATCAGTTTGTGCGGTGTGTTTTTTGGGATCCGACGAATTGTGGGTTTATGTTCAGATTATTCATGAAAAAGATTTGAGTCTTCTCTGATTTCTATTATGATTCTTATTTGCATGATTATTATAGCTTCGTAAATCTCTCCGATCTATTGAAATAGTTTGGCCAACTAGATTGATATTTCTTCACTAACAGGGATGCGTTGTAGTGGGTTCAATCTGGCGGTGCTCTATATCCCAGTGACAGAAGGGGACAAGACGCGTCTTTGTCTTGTTGCAACTAAGGATAAAATGATGGGGTTAATTCATATTGATTGAGTTTTCTTTGTCTACATCATGTCATCATTCTCCAAGCATTACTCTGTTTGTCATGAACTTAATACTTAGAGAGGCAAGCATAGAAGCGCTCTCGACGTGGAGTAATAGTAATAGGTGCAGGCAGGACTCAGCCTATTTGCTTATGGACGTGATGCCTATATATACATGATCGTCGTGAATAAATATTGCATAACTATGCGCTTTTCTATCAAGTGTCCAATAGTAATTTGTTTACCCACCGTATGCCTACTACATGAGAGATGCCACTAGAGAACACTATGGCCCCCGGGTCTATTCACTTATATAATTACAAAAGCTTTCATTACCTAGCTACCATTTATTCGGTTTTATTTTATTTTGCAATTTACTTTATTCAAATATCATCTACACACTTCATTTGCTTGCAAATAATGAGTCCAAGGGGATTGACAACCCTCTTACCCGCGTTGGGTGCAGGTGTTGTTTCTTTGTGTGCAGCCGCTGAAGACGGGGGTTGCGTGCTACTCCTATTGGTTCGATAACCTTGGTTCTCACTGAGGGAAATACTTATCTATAATGTGTTCCATCACCCGTTCCTCTTCATGAAAAACCCAACGCAGATCCCAAGTATTAGAGGACATGGGAGAAGTCTTGTTATAGGTAATCATGTGAAGTTGGTATTCCTTCGATATTTGGATGATGTGTATGTTGTTGCTTGTCTTGGTGGTGTTGTGTGAACGTCGAATACACGACACTTCACCATGTTGTGGGCCTAAGGGAAGGCATTGTGGAGTAACAAGTTGATGATGGGTTGCGAGAGTGACAAAAGATTAAACCCCATGTTATGTGTTACTTCATAAGTTGTTGATTTGGATCCACACGTTTCATGCTATGGTTAGATTTATCTTCATTCTTCTTTCGTAGTTGTGGATGCTTGCGAGAGGGGGTAATCATAAGTAGGTTGTTTGTTCAAGTAAGAACATCACCTTAGCACCGGTCCATCCACATATCAAATTATCATAGTAACGAACGCGAATCAACCCAACATGATGAACATGACTAGACAGATATTCCCACGTGTCCACGGGTGCGTTTGCTTAATATAAGAGTACTTTTAGGCCTGTCATTTTCTATAAAAAGGATTGGACTACCTTGCTGCACCTTTGTTACTATTTCTACTCGTCACTTGTTACGAATTACTTTGCTACAAAACTATCTATCATTGTTGCTTGCAGCACTTGAATATTACTGAAAAATGCTTATCATTCCATTCTGCTCCTCGTTTGTTTCGACACTCTTATTTATTGAAAGGACTATGATTGATCCCCTATACTTGTGGGTCATCAAAGCCCAACAAACATATAAGAATGAGATTGAAAGTTGTCAGACGTTTAAGAAGCTCTGGAGTGATAGCGTTGGATTACATCCAAACGGCTAAGAATCTAGCAGATCCCTTTACTAAAGGGCTATCACGCGTTGTGATAGATAATGCATCGAGGTGGATGGGTATGAGACCCACACGAGTTGCAATGGTGGTAACCAAACCTGTGTGATCGGAGATCCCGTTAAGTAGGACCTAGGAAAACAAGTGATGTCTACTACGCAACTTTATTCTTGTAGACTCGTGTTGGGCCTCCAAGCGGAGAGTTTTGTAGGACAGTAGTCATTTTCCCTCAAGTGGATGAACTAAGGTTTATCAATCCGTGGGAGGTGTAGGATGAAGATGGTCTCTCTCAAACAACCCTGCAATCAAATACAAGGGATCTCTTTTATCCCCAACACACCCAATACAATGGCAAATTGTATAGGTGCACTAGTTCAGCGAAGAGATGGTGATACAAGTGCAATATGGATGATAGATATAGGTTTTTGTAATCTGAAAATATAAAAATAGCAAGGTAGCAAGTGTAAAACAACGAGCAAAATGGTGTATAAATTCTTGGAAATAAGGACTAGGGTTCGTACTTTCGCTAGTGCAATCTCCCAACAATGCTAACAAAGTTGAATCATATGATCATCCCTCAACGTGCAACAAAGACTCACTCCAAAGTTCCTATCGAGCGGAGAACAATAAGATGAAATTGGTGTAGGTAGTAGAACCACCTCAAAGTCATTCTTTCCGATCAATCTATTGGGCTATTCCTATAAGTGTCACAAACAACCCTAGAGTTCCTACTAGAATAACACCAATGATACATATCAATCAACCCTAATGTCACCTAGATACTGCAATGTCACCTCAAGTATCCATGGGTAAATTATGTGACATGCATCAAACAATTTCAGATCTATCATATTCAATCCAACACAAAGAACTTCAAGGAGCACCCCAAGATTTCTATCGGAGAACGTATTATGAAAATGTGCAATCAACCCCTATGCATAGATCCCCTAGGTCACCGGAATCCGCAAGTTGATGCCTCAACATATATCAAGTGAATCAATAGAATACCCCAATGTCACTACGGGTATCCCACACAAGACGTACATCAAGTGTTCTCAAACCAAAATATTCAATCCAACATAACGAGATTTCAAAGATAAAGATTCAATTCATCACAACAAGGTAGCAAGGGAATAACATCATATGATCCGACTATATTAACAAAGCCCGTGATACATCAAGATCGGGCCATCTCAAGAACACGAGAGAGAGAGAGAGAGAGAGAGAGAGAGAGAGATTGAACACATAGCTACTGATACAAACCGTCAGCCCCGAGGGTGGACTACTCCCTCCTCGTCACGGCCTCTGCCGCGATGATGAAGATGGCCACCGGAGATGATCTACCCTCTCCGGCAGGGTACTGGAACGCCTCTAGATTGTTTTTTCGTCGATACAGAGAGTTGCGGCGGCAGAACGAGGAGTCTCTCTTTATTTCTGGGGTTTCTGGTATTTATGGGATTTTTCAGCGTTGGAATCACGCCAAACGGAGCCACGTGGGCCCCACTACATATCTGGCCGTGCCACTAGGGGGCACGGCCTGTTGCGTGGTGGCCCACTGGCACACCCTCTCCGGCAGGTCTTCGCTCCATTGTTGCTTATTTCCTCCATAAAAAATCACAAAAAAGTTTCGGGCGATTCCGAGAACTTTCGTTTTCTGCACAAAAACAACACCACGGTAATTCTGCTGAATACAACATCAGTCCGGGTTAGTTCTAAATAAATCATATAAAGTGCATCAAAACCATATAAAAGTATTATAAACATAGGTGAATATGGCATGAACACTTCATAAATTATCAATACATTGGAGACGTATCAGCATCCCCAAGCTTAATTCCTGCCCGTCCTCGAGTAGGTAAATGATAAAAGAAATAATTTATGAAGTGTGAATGCTAGCTTAGTGAATAGTTTTGATCATTGATAATTTCAGTCACTTTTCTAGCATCATAACCGAAAACTTTTTCTCATAAAAATCATCATGATAGAGTAGCAATCAATTCACATGTCATGGTTCAAACAATGCATTCTATTGAAACTTAACAATCTATGTTCTTGGTCACCAAACAATTTCAATACATCATCAAGTCTAAGTAAGAGCTCCACATACTCAATTATCATATAGTTTTATGATTGCTAATACTCAAGGCATATTTTTAGAACAAACAACATCCATCGAACATAGAGAAAGATAGGGGCGTGATGTTTCACCTCTCAACACACTTATCATAAAGATAATTGTCAACAATAATGAATCATGATCAAATATATTTGAGTGGATATATATGTTTGGGTCTTTCCCCACCACATGGTGCTTGCCAACTAATAGATTGAGGTTGGGATAAGAAGTTGACTCAACATGAAAGTGAGTAACATGAAAGTAAATAGATTGTCCCTTCACATAGGGAAGCAGGGATTTGCATATGTGTCAGAGCTCATTGTTTAAAACAGAGATGAATATGTAATTTTGAGTGGTGTGCCTTTCCTGTCAACGTCACAATAGAGTATTCAATATCTTCCATGCTAATCACATTATTGGCGGTTCCCAAACAGAATTTAATTTTTTTACTCCCCCTCCACCATTCAAACACAATACATGGCTGGCCGAATCCATGGTTGCCCTCCAAACAATCAACTTTCTAGGGGGAGTTTTTGTTTATTTATTTTTGTGTTATGCAGGACCAGGAATCCTTTTTACCAGCCTCTCTCGTGCAATGACAAGCGAATAAACACTTATCTTGAGAATAACTCGCTTAGCATGGAAGATAAAGACCGCCCCATGGCTCCATGAGCGGTACGAGCATAGAAAACATATGTTTATTTGAATGTTTAGAGGTGGCACATGCAAATTTACTTGGAATGGCAGTGAAATACCATATATAGGTGGGTATGGTGGACTCTCATAGAAGAAACTTGGCTCAAGGATTTGGATGCACAAGTAGTATCTCTACTTAGTACGAAGTGTTGGCTAGAAAAAGGTTCTAAACAAGCACCACATGTTGGAGGATCCATAACAATATAACTTCTATGCAAATATACCCAAACATAACCATTACGTTGTCTTCCTTGTTCAACTTCAACTATTTGATCAAGTTTGAAAATAATTGGTGGGTCTTCACAATCATAAAAGATGTCCAAGATAATATATTTGTATGTGAAAGTTCTCTTTCTTATACTAATCATTCATGAATTGCTTGTATGACCAATTTGATGATTGTCAAACTTCAATAGATTTTACTTTATAAACTAGATGAGAAGCTACTACTAAGCATAAACCACATTGATAATTTCATATTTATGATATTCAATTCATTCATAATTTACTCATAGGATATAAGTGAAGCACAAGAGTAAACATCAAACTACTCTTCAAAAGATATAAGTGAAGATCAATGATTAGTCAAACAATAAAATAGCTATGTGAGGACTCTCCCTCTCTCAATAAAGATTTTCATATCCGGGTATTTTATTTAATCAGCAAGCAAAAGAAAAACAGCACTCCAAGAATAGCACATATCATGTGGACAAATAAAAATTTAGGCTCAACATAGGCTAACCGATAATTGTTGATGAAGAGAGGAGGGATGCGTAGCATCCCCAAGCTTAGATGCTTGAGACTTCTTGAAATATTTACTTGGGGTGCCTTGGGCATCCCCAAGCTTGAGCTTTTGTATCTCGTTCAATCTTCTCATATCATGGTTTCACCTATTCTCAAAAACTTCATCCACAAAAACTTGAAAATAACTCCTGAGATAGGTTAGTACACATAAGAATAAATCCACACTTCATGTAATGCCAAGACAAGTTGAAAAATAATTTTCAAACATCATCTACTGTTTACTATCGTTTCCACTTTCCACAATTTATATCTACCAATATAGGCTATGGAAACTATAGGATAAGTAGATAACAAAACTATGACAGCAATCTGTCCAAATAGAACAGTCTGTAGCAATTTATGAAAACAGTGTACTTCTGTAACTCAAAAAATTATGAAAATTTAGGACGTGATAAATAATTTATATGAAAACACTGTGTAAAAATTTTAGAAACTTTCCACGTTCCATTAAAATATGAAAATTCAAACACTACAGCAAAAGTTTCTGTTTTTACACAGCACATATCAAACATGTAACTCAAGCATCCTAAGAGGCAATTCTTGGAACTTTTTATTGAAAAACAAGATTATAAATAACACCTAACAGAAAATAAGAAAATATAATGACAATCCAAGCAAAGCACATATTATGTGACGAATAAAAATATAGCTCTAAGTAAGATATACCGATAATGTTGAAGACGAAAGAGGGGGTGGCTTCCGGGGCATCCCCAAGATTAGGCGCTTGAGTCTTCTTTGGATATTACCTTGGGGGTGCCTTGGACATCCCCAAGCTTAGGGTCTTACCTAGGGATGTAAACGGATCGGATCGGATCGGATCGGATAAAGCTTTTACCATATCCTTTATCATATTTTTTGTCGGATTCGGATTGGAGCGGATAATAACCGGATGCGGATTCGAATGCGGATTATATCGGACTACGGATTCAGATTGGATGAGGAGCGGATTCAAACTGGTAACGGACAAAAAATATCGGATGATACATGCAAAGAGACATGATTTCTTTCTACTATGCAATAATATGAAAATATTTTTCCATCCAAGCGCATAACACTAGAAAGTGGTGTTATAAAGTAATAACTCCCACAATACAGTAACAACTAGAAGGGTTAGGCGCGCTTTGCTGCGTCGTCGGTGTTGCTGGGCTTTTATAAAAGAAATTACTTCATCTGTTTCAAAGGAAACAATTGTCGACAAAACAACTCTCCGGTGGATGTGATCACGAGAACCTAATGTTAGAGTTAGCAAAATCTTTAACCCGAAAGAGAAGAGAGATCAGAACTCAGAGTATAGACGAGGAATAAAAGATCCTAATACCACCTGATTGAGACGTGGGCCCATAAGCCACACAACTATGTTAGTAAAGTTTTTCAAGTACTAGACTCAACTTCGGCCAAGGAGTTGGAAAGGGGGCTACCTGCAGGCAGTCGGCTCTGATACCAACTTGTGATGCCCCCAATTTGACCGTACGCTAAACATACACGCAAATGCGTACGACCAAGATTAGGGACTCACTGATAGATATCACAACATAACTCTAGACACAAATTAAAGTCATACAGCTTCATATTACAAGCCAGGGGCCTCGAGGGCTCGAATACATAACCTCGACAAGCACGAGTGAGCGGAAGTAAATAATATCTGAGTACAGACATAAGTTAAACAAGTTTTGCCTTAAGAAGGCTAGCACAAACATAACAACGGATCGAAAGAGGCAAGGCCTCCTGCCTGGGAACCTCCTATCCTACTGCTGGTCGGGGGCAGCCTCCACGTAGTAGTAGGCTCCAGCGGTGGTGTAGTAGTCGTCTCCGGCGTACTCCATCTCCTGGGCTCCGTCATCTGAACGCAGTAACCGTATCGAGGGGGGAAGAGAAAGCAAAGCAACGGTGAGTACTCATCCAAAGTACTCGCAAGATTGACATCAGAACTATACTAAAATATGCATCAGTATTAAGGGATGGGGTTATATCTGGACTGACTACAGAAAAGCAAGAACAGGGGAAGGCCTAGTCCTATCGAAGACTAGCATCTTCAACATCTTGCAGCATTAGAAGAGAGTAGACTGGTAACTCATATATAGCAATATTATTGTAGCAATTTTATTAAGTAACCACGCCCAGAGATTCTTCCTCGACTCCCTGCGAGAAAGCAATCTCGGAGCCAACATTCATTTCAATTTTAAGTCACAGTTATAGTTGTAGTAGATCAAGGTACAACTCCAAGTCGTCCTGTTACCGTGGACGCGGCTATTCGAATAGTTCAATTCATCCCTGCAGGGGTGCACCACATTTCCACACACGTCTAATAACCTTTGGCCGGACACACTTTCTTGAGTCATGCCCGGCCCCAAGACATCAACACGTCATTGCCCTACCTAGGCTCAACAGAGAGGCCAGCCCACCGGTCTAAATCCTAAGCGCGCAGGGGTCATGGGACCACTCGCCCTTTGCACTCCTGCATGATGCGTGGGCGGCCGTGGTCAGTCCTAGCACACTCAAATACAAGATCAGTGCCGTCGCGGACCACTTGGGCGCGCGCCGCTCCATTGCTGACGTCCGAAGAGCTTCGGCTGATACAACGACGCCGAGTACCCATAACTTTTCCCTCGTGAGGGCTGGTGCGAAAAAGGTCAAATGACCAACTCAGATCAAATACCCAACCCATTTGCATTTTATTAGTGCGGTGACGAGCGCGACCCATGATGTGCGGTCCCGTCGCCCCGTCTCGAGGCCTTGTGGCAAGGGTGAGGGATCAATAGAAGAGTGTCTATAGGTGGGGGTGAATAGACTACTAGCGGGAATTTAAAACCTAACCTTTTCCCAAGTTAATTGGTTGGCAGATTTTAACAATTATAGCAAGTCTAGCACACTCTACATATGCATATCAACAAGTATAGCAGCGGAAAGTAAAGACATTGCACATGAAGTAAAGAGTTGAGATAGGAAGATCAAACGCATGAGGGACACGAAGATTTTTCCCGTTGTTCCGATAGGTGGTGCTATCGTACGTCCACGTTTATGGAGTCTTCAACCCACGGAGGGTAACGGTCGTGAGAGTCCACGGAGGGCTCCACCCATAAGGGTCCACGAAGTAGCAACCTTGACTATCCCATAACGGCTTCCGTCCACGAAGGACTAGCCTCACTATGGGTATATCTTCACGAAGTAGGCGATCTCCTTGCCCTTACAAACTTCTTGGTTCAACTCCACAACGCGAAGTAGGAGGCTCCCAAGCGACACCTAACCAATCTAGGAGGCACCACCCTCCAAAAGGTAATAGGCTCGGCAATGTCGATGAACTCCTTGCTCTTGTGCTTCAAGATGATAGACTCCTCAACACACAATCACTCTCTCACTGATTTGGCTATGGTGGAAGAGATTGATTTGGTGGAAAGCAACTTGGGGAGGCTAGAGATCAAGATTCATATGGTTGGAATGGAATGGCTTGATCTCAACACAAGGGTAGGTGGCTCTCTCTCAGAAAATTGGATGGGGCAAGTATGGAATAGTTCTGAGTGCTTCTCTTTCGAGTGGGTGGTGGTGAAGGGGTATATATAGGCATCTCCAAAAATCCAACCGTTACACCTAAAGTGACCAACTCGGTGACACCGATGTGTGAATCTCGGTAGTACCGAAGTGACCAAAAGGTGACAACTTTTGAATCTCGGTGAGACCGATATATAAAACTCAGTGGTACCGATTAGGTGACCAACGGTCAGATTGCGCAACTCGGTGACGCCGATCCAGAAAACTCGGTGGTACCGATTTTATGAATCGAGGTAACAGAAAGTTGGCAACCCAAACTCGGTGGCACCGAAGTGGAATCGGTTGCACCGACTGGCTAGGTTTGGCATGGGTTTGTCTGAGTTTGGGAATCGGTGGCACCGAGTGGAAAGTTTTGGTTGCACCGATTTTGGATATTTGACTTTGGACAGACTTTTGTGGAAGAGCTTGTGGGTGTTTTTGGTGACTATCACTTGTGCACGTATGAGCATTTTGTTCACCAACAGTACCTTACCCCCTTTTAATAGTATTGGCTTTCCTATGGACTCAAAGTGATTTCTCACAAAGTAAAATGTAGAGTCCTCTAGCTTGAAGCTTTGCCAATCCATTTCCTTGCAACTTGGGGTATCTCCACAATCCTTTTGCCAACCCTTCTTCCTCTATAGACTTTTGTCTGAAATACACTAGGTAAAAGTATTAGTCCAAGAGACAATGTATGTTGTCATGAATTATCAAAACCACCAAGGGAGCATGCTGTGCTTTCAATCTCCCCCTTTTTGGTAATTGATGACAACATACAATCAAAGCTTCAAATAAAGATATGCATTGATATAATGAAGACTTTGAGAGACACATGACTTAAACTTGCTCCCCCTAAATGTGTGCAATCCCTTTAAAGGACAGTTGCTTTGGAATGCATGGACACACATATAGTAGAAGAGATATAAGGAGTCATGTGTATCTTGACTATATGCATCAAGTATATGTGAATGAGATGTATTCTTGTTGAAGACTTCACCCTTGCAAACAATATGTGCAAGAAGCAAGAGATCATCTTGATCAAAGATATGATGCATATACTTACCTTGAGTTCTTAAGCATTCTTGTAGTAGAAACACACTTGAGAAAACAATGTTAGGAAACACAAGAGTATTCTACTAATCAAAAGCAATAGAGCTCAATGGTACCAAGATATGGAGAATGTATAGAAGATAGTAATCCTTAAGATTGATATGTCTCCAAGATCATTTAGAGCTTTCTCCCCTTAGATATGAAAGTAGTAGATTATTCTCTCCCCCTGAATCTTAGCATGTAGATATTGGGATTGGATAGGGTGAGAAAATTCTAAGATGAGTAGTCAAATGAAATAAACGCAGTTTTCTCCAAACTTATTTTTCTCCCCCTGCTTTGGTATTCTCCCCTTGTCCATATAAGTACAAACTTTGATATTCTCCTCTCCCCCTTGATTATATCTCCCCCTTTGCATAAGCATGTATCTCCCCCTTTTAGCTCTGAAGCTTTGGTATTTCTCCCCCTTTGGCATTAATTTCCAAAAAGGTCATACACAGGGTCAGAAACAGGGATCATTTATTAAGAAGGGATCCTTGAGAACAAGAGTCATAGAACGTAGGGTTCATAGAAGTGAAAATTTAGGGAATCATTGAAAGTAATTTCTCTCCCTTTGGCTGATCTGAGAACTGGTAAGACTTCTCCTCCTTTGAGTTAGGGATCCTTGAATGAAGAATATCTCCCCCTAATATATATATATATATTTTTTAATAGAAGGGATCATCGAAGAATTGAAAATATCACCATAGAATCTCTAAGGTACAAGGATTTGCAATTATGAACAAAAATAAGAGAAGAAATCAATCGGTGACACCGAGACAAACGAGTCGGTGGTACCGAGATGATGTTTTGCAGCTGTTCTGCTAATTCGGTAGAACCGAGTTATTTGTATCGGCGGCTTCGAGGCTGAAACAGAAACTTGGCAAGGTTGAGAAATTCGCAAATAATTTTAGAAGGCTTGTAACAAAGTGTTAAAAATAGATTTGCAAAAGACTTTATATACATATATCAACTAGAGAAGGTTTGAGTGGTTCCAAGAAATTTTGCAAAATAGAGAATGAACCAAACACAATTCTTAACTAGATGATGGGCGGTGACTAGGTCACCTATATTAGAGTATATTGACTTAGGAGCCAAGCAAGAATACTTGATCATAGGTCATACTCATCGTTAAGCTCAAAATGGGGTTACCATTTTTCGATTAAGCATTTTAATGTTTTCATATCACTTGAGTTGCTTTAGCTCATGACTTGGAGTAAAGCTTTTTCAAGGATATGAGTACATACCTTTGAGTGATGTTGATGACGTGGCTTGTAGGTGAACTTGTTGAGGATGCTCGAGGTTGATGAAGATCATCTTGAGTTGGGAGAAATCCTTCTCGTTTTAGTACACTTGTCACCTACATATGTTAGTCAAGCAAGGAAGAACATGATATGACACGATTCCAAATGTGAAATGCAAATATGTGTCAAGGATATAGTTTGTTGTCTTCTTCCTTCCATCACCAAGAGAGCTTGTGGATACTTGGTCATGACAAGATTGCTTATAATTGGAGTTGATGGCAATCTTGTGGAATGAAGTTCTTCCAAGTACCTACAAAGGGTTAGATGCAATACAAGGGAGCATAGAATTCCATGGTATAAGATAGCATTTTAAGAGTATCATGGAAATATCAAGAAAGCTCATGCCCTTGCATGCAATCGAGTGAGTCTAGCTCAAGTTTGAAGCATCAATGATGTTCAACTCACTTCTCAAGTGACAAAACGTTTTCTCATCAAGTGGCTTAGTAAAGATATCGGCCAATTGCTTGTTAGTGCGAACATGCTTAAGATCAATATCTCCTTTGGCAACATGATCATGAATGAAATGATGTCTAACTTGAATATGTTTAGTTCGGGAATGTTCCAAAGGATTATGACCAATTTTAATATCACTTTCATTGTCACAAAGTAATGGAACATTTTTTAACATGGATTCCATAATCCTTAAGCGTTTGTGTCATCCATAGTAATTGTGCACAACACGATCCGGCAGCAATATACTCAGCTTCGGCGGTAGATAGAGATACCGAGTTTTGTTTCTTGGAGGACCAAGACACAAGAGATCTACCAAGAAATTGACAAGTACCCGAGGTGGATTTTCTATCAACCTTGTCACCGGCATAGTCCGAGTCGGAATAGCCAACAAGGTTAAAAGAAGATCCCTTGGGATACCAAATGCCAAAGTTTGGTGTTTGTATCAAATATCTCACAATACGTTTTACGGTCAAAAGATGACACTCTTTAGGTGCAGCTTGATATCACACACATGCAAACACTAAGCATAATATCGGGATGGGAGGCACATAGATATAGCAATGAACCAATCATAGATCGATAGACTTTTTGATCAACCGGTTCATCCTCCTTGGTAAGATCAACATGTCCACTAGTAGGCATGGGAGTTTTCATACCTTTGCACTCTTGCATGTTGAACTTCTTGATCAAGTCTTTGGTATACTTAGTTTGAGAGATGAAAGTTCCTTCTCTAGTTTGCTTGATTTGCAAACCAAGAAAGAATTTCAGCTCACACATCATGGACATCTCGTACTTCTCGGACATCAACCTTCCAAATCTTTCACTAAATTGTGGGTTAGTAGATCCAAAGATAATATCATACACATAGATTTGGCACACAAATAATTCACCATTAACTCTCTTAGTAAATAAGGTTGCGTCAATTTTACCAATTTCAAATCCTTTTTCAATAAGAAACTTCGTTAAGCATTTGTACCAAGCACATGGGGCTTGCTTAAGACCATATAGAGCTTTACGAAGCTTGTAAACATGATTAGGTTTCTTGGGATTCACAAAACCAGGTGGTTGCTTAACATAAACCTCTTCTTCAATCTCAACATTTAAAAAGGCACTTTTAATGTCCATTTGATAAAGCGTGATATCATGGTGATTAGCATAAGCAAGAAGAATGTGAATAGCTTCAAGTCTAGCGACGGGGGCATAGGTCTCACCGTAGTCCATACCTTCGACTTGCGTATATCCTTGGGCTACGAGACGTGCCTTGTTGCGTACGACTTGACCGTCTTCATCTTGCTTGTTCCGAAACACCCATTTTGTTCCGATGATGTTGTGCTCGTCCTCGGGTTTCTCCACGAGTGTCCACACTTCGTTCCTCTCGAAGTTGTGAAGCTCTTCATGCATCGCGTTCACCCAATCCGGGTCTTCAAGAGCTTGTTCTACCTTCAAGGGTTCAATGCTAGAGATGAAAGAATAATGCTCACAAAAGTTTGCTAGGCGAGTTTTAGAGCGAGTGATTCTCCCGGTTTGTATGTCACCAAACATTTGGTTTAGGGGGTGGTTCTTGGTCACTCTTGCTCAAACTCGGGGTAGCTTAGGCTTGTTGGATGGTGGAGCTTCTTCATCATCATCATCTACTTCATCTTTGTTGTTGTTGAAGGCGTCGTTTCCTTGAGGTGGTGGTGAAGGAGGTTGTGGTGGATCTTCATGATGTACTTCATCCTCTTCATCATCTCGTCGTGTACCGCTTGTGGATGCCTCCATGTCATGTTGAGGTTCACCTTGACGTGAAGTAGGGGCTTCCACTTGAGTTGATGAGGTACTTTCCTTCACCTCCATGGGACGAATCTTGCCGATGGACAAGTCTTGGATAGCTTCTGAAGGGTCCTTATCACCTACATCATTTGGCAATTGTTCGACTTGCGAACCATTAGATTCATCAAATTTCACATCTACCGTCTCTTCAACTTTTCGAGTGAAGTTGTTGTAGACACGGTAAGTGTGACAGTTCGATCCGTAACCAAGTAGGAATCCTTCATGAGATTTAGGAGCAAATATAGTACGACGATGCTTATCAAGAATGTAGCACTTTGAGCCGAATACCCGAAAGTATCCAACTTGGGGCTTGTTACCGGTGAGTAGCTCGTATGCCGTTTTACCGAGAAGCTTGTGCAAGTAAAGTCGGTTTGTGGCATGACATGCTGTTTCCACGGCTTCTGCCCAAAAGTGTCTTGGCGTCTTGTATTCGTCAAGCATCGTTTTTGCCATCTCAATAAGAGTTCGGTTCTTCCTCTCAACAACTCCATTTTGTTGAGGTGTGTACGTAGCCGAGAATTCATGTGAAACACATTCTTCGTCAAGAAAGGCATCCACATGAGTGTTCTTGAACTCCGATTCATTACCGCTCCGAACCTTCTTGATCTTCACTTCAAACTGATTTTGCGCTTTGCGAACGAAGTTCTTGAAGATCTTTTGCACCTGCGACTTATCATCAAGAAAGAATACCCACGTAAATCTGGAAAAATCATCAACTATAACTAGACCATAGGAATTTCCACCGAGACTCTTATAAGCATTGGGACCAAAAAGATCCATGTGAAGTAACTCGAGTGGTCTCCTAGTAGTCATGATATTCTTTACGGGATGACTTCCACCTACTTGCTTTCCAGCTTGACAAGCACTACAAAGTCTATCTTTGTCAAAGATAACATCTTTAACACCAAGTATGTGATCACCTTTGATAAGCTTGTCTAGATTACGCATGCGAACATGTCCTAGTCTTCTATGCCAAAGCCAACCTTTAGAAGATTTTGCAATAAGACAAGTACAAGGTTTGGATCTCTTAGTGAAATCGACAATGTATAGATCACCTCTACGGAAACCGGTAAAGACCATTTTATGATTATCTTGACGAAACACTTGGCAATCTACTTTCGTGAATAGCACATTAAAACCAAAGTCGGCAAGTCTAGATACGGAAAGAGGATTGTAGCCAATGGATTCAACAAGCATGAAATTTTGAATAGAGCTATCATGGAATATGGCCACCTTACCAAGACCAAGTACCTTACCCTTGGAGTTGTCTCCAAACGTTACGTACCTTCGCGGTCCATGGTTTGGTGTGATCTCTTCAAACATGTCTCTATCTCCGGTCATATGATCGGTGCATCCGCTATCGAGAATACACTCTTTTCCTCCGGACATGTAATCCTTGAAGTTTGCCATGAGACTTAGATTCTTCATGATCTTCTCATACTCGATGTCGAACAACTCATCTTCATCATAGTAGCCATGTTCCACATTGTCATCATTATGTGGGAAATCCTCGTCACAAGGAACAAGAGATTCGTTAGTGTTGTGATCATGACAATGTTCAAACTTGTGAATTCGAATGGCTTTTACAATGATGTTGTTGATAGTTATGACATCTCCTTTAGCACGCATGAGGTCTCTAAGCTCAAATAGATAATCATCAAACTTGGGATCACTAGGCGTCATTTTGTGAAAGGCAATAGTTTTATGGAGAATTTCATCAAGATTACTCAATGAATAACTTGGATATCGTTTCTCCAAGTCAATCCACAAAGTATAAGCACATTCAAAATTCTTCATTTGATTAAGCACATCTCTAGGCAATCCTCTAACGATGAGATTAACAGTTCTAAGATTGCATAGCATATCAATTTCCTCTTCATGTGTGGGATGTAAAGGATCAATGGGACGTACATAGGGGTTCTTAACATACTTGCTCAATTGAAATTCATTAAATAGCTCAAGCATCAAAGTTTTCCATTGACTATAGTACTCTCCATCAAGAATAGGAACTCTACAACTCAAACTCCCTATACTAGACACATCCATCTTCCTCCACGGTGATTAAACCGAAGCAATGGAGACCAATGCTCTGATACCAATTGAGGGATCACTAGAAGAGTGTCTAGAGGGGGGGTGAATAGACTACTAGCAGGAATTTAAAACCTAACCTTTTCCCAAGTTAATTGGTTGGCAGATTTTAACAATTATAGCAAGTCTAGCACACCCTACATATGCATGTCAACAAGTATAGCAGCGGAAAGTAAAGACATTGCACATGAAGTAAAGAGTTGAGATAGGAAGATCAAACGCATGAGGGACACGAAGATTTTTCCCGTGGTTCCGATAGGTGGTGCTATCGTACGTGCACGTTTATGGAGTCTTCAACCCACGGAGGGTAACGGTCGCGAGAGTCCACGGAGGGCTCCACCCATAAGGGTCTACTAAGTAGCAACCTTGACTATTCCATAACGGCTTCCATCCACGAAGGACTAGCCTCACTATGGGTAGATCTTCACGAAGTAGGCGATCTCCTTGCCCTTACAAACTTCTTGGTTCAACTCCACAACACGAAGTAGGAGGCTCCCAAGCGACACCTAACCAATCTAGGTGGCACCACCCTCTAAAAGGTAATAGGCTTGGCAATGTCGATGAACTCCTTGCTCTTGTGCTTCAAGATGATAGACTTCTCAACACACAATCACTCTCTCACTGATTTGGCTATGGTGGAAGAGATTGATTTGGTGGAAAGCAACTTGGAGAGGCTAGAGATCAAGATTCATATGGTTGGAATGGAATGGCTTGATCTCAACACAAGGGTAGGTGGCTCTCTCTCAGAAAATTGGATGGGGCAAGTATGGAATAGTTCTGAGTGCTTCTCTTTCGAGTGGGTGGTGGTGAAGGGGTATATATAGGCATCTCCAAAAATCCAACCGTTACACCTAAAGTGACCAACTCGGTGACACCGATGTGTGAATCTCGGTGGTACCGAAGTGACCAAAAGGTGACAACTTTTGAATCTCGGTGAGACCGATATATAAAACTCGGTGGTACCGATTAGGTCACCAACGGTCAGATTGCGCAACTCGGTGACGCCGATCCAGAAAACTCGGTGGTACCGATTTTATGAATCGAGGTAACAGAAAGTTGGCAACCCAAACTCGGTGGCACTGAAGTGGAATCGGTTGCACCGACTGGCTAGGGTTTGGCATGGGTCTGTCTGAGTTTGGGAATCGGTGGCACCGAGTGGAAAGTGTTGGTTGCACCGATTTTGGATATTTGACTTTGGACAGACTTTTGTGGAAGAGCTTGTGGGTGTTTTTGGTGACTATCACTTGTGCACGTATGAGCATTTTGTTCACCAACAGTACCTTACCCCCTTTTAATAGTATTGGCTTTCCTATGGACTCAAAGTGATTTCTCACAAAGTAAAATGTAGAGTCCTCTAGCTTGAAGCTTTGCCAATCCATTTCCTTGCAACTTGGGGTATCTCCACAATCCTTTTGCCAACCCTTCTTCCTCTATGGACTTTTGTCTGAAATACACTAGGTAAAAGTATTTGTCCAACAGACAATGTATGTTGTCATGAATTATCAAAACCACAAAGGGAGCATGTTGTGCTTTCAAAGGGCCTCACCTGCCCGGCCACGCCTCGTCGTCAACAAACCGTGGGTACCCCTCAGGGCCGACGCATCACCAACATGTTTCGGAACCAAGTCATAGTAACCGTGTGTATAAAACATCAAGGCGGAACCTGAGGAATCACCCTCAAGGGATCCCGCTCGATGTAACCGTCAGGGTGGATTTAGAGGAATCACCCTCGGGGGTCCCACACTTGAGGGGGTTGTACGACAGAGAAGATATCGGGAGTGGCGGAGAGGTATCACCCTCTGTCTACCACGACCGGCTAACTACACGAGTACTTCACGAGGTGTCACCCTCGGTACTCGATAGTAGTTCTGCAGAGTCATACAACTAAGGGGGTGTGCGGTGATGTGACAGGCCTGGCTCTTCGATCATGATGATCGAGTAACTGATATTTAAAGCGGGGCAACTAGGACTAAGGGGTCACAGGGGATTCACCGATCAACCTATACTAAGCAGTTGATGTAACAGTAGGTACGGTTGCAGTTTATCAAAAGCAGGCTATGCATCAGAATAGAAGCTATATACAACAGTAGCAAAATCTAATGCAAGCATGAGAGAGAAAGAATGGGCGATATCGGAATGCTCAAGGGGGTTGCTTGCCTTACTGCTCTGCTGCAAAGGCCTGATCGTCAGTGGCGTAGTCGTACCCGGCAGCAGCGTCAGTCTCGGGGTCTACCGGTAAGAAGAGGGGGGAGAAACAATAAATATAATGCAAACAAATGCAACACGATGCGTGACATGGCAATATGCAGAGCTAGGCATGCACTAACGCAGTACTACACGTTGCTGACGGAGCGGGAGAATATCTGACGATATTTCCTGGGTCTCGGGCTACTACCGGACAAATGAAACGGATGGAAAAGTTCCATGTTCGTTATGATAGGAGCACGTGACAGACGAACGGACTGCGTATTCGGATTCGTCGGATTTTTCTGATCAACTTTCATGTATAAAATATTTTCATATGACTTACGGTTTATTTTATATTAATTTTTAAAGTTTTATTAATATTCAGAAATTAACGGATTTAATTAATTCAAAAATGCATTTATGACATTAGCATGATGTCATGCTGACATCAGCAGTCAACAGTCCTTTTGACTGGTTAAATCGGACCAGTGGGTCCCACATGTCATTGACAGCGGTTAATTAAAGTTTTAATTAACATAAATCAGATTAATTAAGGGGGCGGGACCCACGTGTCATTCACTGATTGACTAATTAATAGGTTAATTATTTAATTAATCTTAATCATCTAATTAATTAATTAATTACTTTAATTAACTATTTAATTATTTATCTAACTATTTATTTTTATTTCTTTATTTTTATACAAATTTAGGGGCGTGGGCCCCTCTGTCAGTGGAAGTGGGGGGGGGAGCCCACTTGGCAGTGGCCAACGGCCACACACACACCCAACCGCACGCACACACACGCACAGCCACGACCGTGGCCATTGTCGGTGGCAGCGGCGGCCCACAGCAAGTGGTCACCGGCGGGAGGGCGGCCGCGGGCGCCGACGGTGGTGGTGGGGGCGCGGCGGGGCGAGCGGGCGGCGCTGCGAGGCGAGCGGGGCAGGGGCGGGCGGCTGTGGCGACGCGACCACAGGGAGGCAGCGAGCAACGGCAGCGAGAGGGGGGAGCGGGGACCAGCAGGGCGGCACACGGCGGCGATGACAGCTAGCGACGGCGGAGGGGGCGAGCAAGGCGCGACGGGGCGGCTTACAACGCCGGTAGGGGGTTGTGTGCTCAGTGGAGGGGCGGCGAGGGGGCGGCGCCGGCGAGGTGGGGAGGGCCGGTGGCGGCGGGGCGGCGTGGAGGTGCCGGTTCGTCGGGCGCGGCGGCGCCTGCGGCCCGATCTGGATCGGGGCGGGGAGGGAGGGAACCGGGGGCAGTGGGGGTCGTGGGCCAAGTGGGGGACTAGGGTTCGCTCGGCGGGGGGGGGGGGGTATCGGGGCTAGGGGGTTAGGTGGGCCGGTTGGGCCGGCCAGCTGGGCCACGGCCCAGTGGGGGGGGGTTACTTTCATTTTTTATTAGCTTTTAGTTTTTTTCCTTTTATTAGTTTTTCTGTTTTTAACTATTTTATTTAAAGAAATACCTTTTCAAAAAGAAGAGAACACGCCCAATATTGGCAAAGCAATATTTGGCAGTGTCAAAAAGGATATGGAGGCCTTTTGAAAATATATGAAACTACAAAAATGAAAAAGGGCATTTATTAATTAAATTGGCCTCAGTTTTAATTATATTTGAGGCACCCAAATACTTGATAAAAAGTTGTTTTCAATTTTATTAATACCAGGGGAATATTTGAAACCCATTCATGATTTTAATTAAATTGGCCTCTGTTTTAATTTTATTTTGAAGTTTGCAAAACTTTTAAATCCATTTTTGAAATGAATTTGAATTGCGAGGGAATTTGAATTAGGGTTTGACTTCAATAGTGATCATAACTGGATTAGTAAAATGGATTAACATAATCCTCAGGTTACTGTAGCTTGATTACATGGATTATTGTAGCACCAAATCCAGGGTGTCACAACAACCTCGGATAATCCGCAAAAAATACCGGATAATCCATATCCGTCGGATATTACCAATACCATATCCTCCACCATATCCGCCGGATATCCGGTTGATCAAAATCCATATCCGCACCCATATCCGTCGGATTTGTGTAAGTGCATACCATATCCTTAAAAACGGATGCGGAAGTGGATTCAGAACGGAAATTATCCGTACCGTTTACATCCCTACTCTTACCACTCCTTATTCTTCTTATATCGGTGTCTCACACAAAATTTGAAAACTTCAATCACACAAAACATAACGAAACTTCGTGAGATGGGTTAGTATAGTAAATATAGACCATTCACTTAGGTACTGTTAAGACAAGATTCATAATTGTTCTCACATAATACCTACTTTATTCCAACATTCCCATAATTTATATCACTCAATATAAGCTATAGAAGCACTTGAAACAAGCAAACTATGCATGCAAAACTGAATATGTCAAAAACAGAACAGTCTGTGAAGATCTCAGTGACAACCATACTTCCCTGACTCAAAAAATTCTGAAAAATTAGGAAAACGCAGCGAATTTGCATAGAAATTTTGTGAAAAAATTTCAGAATTTCTTTAAGCTCCAGTAAAATCAGAGAAATTCTTTACTGGAGGAAAAAGTTTCTGTTTTTGTACAGAATCAAATCAACAAGTATCCATACTATCCCAAAGGCTTTACTTGGCACATTATTGAAATAAAAGACACAAAACATTATTACTACAGTATCTTAATCATGTGAGCACACAAAAATAGAAAGTAAAAGTGTTGGGTTGTCTCCCAACAAGCGCTTTTCTTTAATGCCTTTTAGCTAGGCATGATAATTTCAATGATGCTCACATAGGAATAGTAATTGAAACATGCAAGAGAGCATCATGAATCTCATGACAAGCACATTTAAGTCTAACCCACTTCCTATGCATGGGGATTTTGTGAGCAAATAATTTATGGGAACGAGAATCAACTAGCATAGGAAGGCAAAACAAGCATATCTTCAAGATTTTCAACACATAGAGAGGAAACTTGATATTATTGCAATTCCTACAAGCATATGTTCCTCCCACATAATAAATTTCAGTAGTATCATGAAGGAATACAACAATATAACTATCACATAAATCATTCTTTTCATGATGCACAAGCATATAATTTTCATTACTCTCCACATAAGCAAATTCCTTTTCATCCATGGTAGTGGGAGCAAACTCAACAAAATAACTATCATGACGGGAGGGGCATTTTGGCTCCCGGGTCCAGTTGATCTCGCTATCTGCACCGTCCAGATGAGCGTTGTGATCTGTGCGTCACGTTATTTATTGGCTATACGGGACAGCACAAAATAGAGAATACAAAGTGGCAGGCGCGTTGTACGCATGGTGTCAGGGGACGGGAGCAAACGGATGCGGACGGCGCCGTTGACTGCTGTTAGCGTGGTGGCATTTGTACCAGGTGTACAGTGTTTTGGTTGGATGGTACAATTGTCATATGGACCCACAAATCAGACTATGACTGTTAGCGTTGGGGCATATGGACCCACAAATAGACCATGGAAAATGAATGCATCCCCATCTACCAGCTTGTCCTGATTGCTGTCAGTGTATATATCCTTGACTGCTTCTGAAATACAACTAGCATACTGCTGAACCACAGTGCAAAATAGCCTCGCTGCGCCCAAATGCAGTTTCAGGTCCCTTGATTAGTCTCTTACCAGGCTCCTGGTGGTATTTTGCAAGCATGCTCAGATGCTGGCGCGATGAGAATAACTTTCTCTTGCCAGAAAACATGGGGCAACTTTCAGTCTTGTTAGTGGAAGAACATCCGGAGAACATCAGGTTATTGTGTGGGCGCATTGTTACATATGAAAAAATGAACTACCTTCACAATCAGACAATTGAAGCCTGACACCGGTAAGTTTGGGAGCCTTTTGTGTCCGGTAAGGAGTTTCTGCACTACCCAGAATGGCGGTACTTACGCTTGTGATGACAGGATGCACTCTGCTCGTCGGCGATCAGTCGGTGTCCGTGTCTGAGGTCTGAGCGGACGGTCGGTCAATCCCCTGGCCAAACAACAGGTAACCATGAGCTTGTCTGTAAAGGTGACCATGTCATCCTGTATATTTTTACGTGCTGAGTGACATGGCGAATCGCGCGCGCGCGCATTCTACTTCCGCAATAGGATGGCGATGGGCTGGGACGTCTGACAATTCAATAATGTTAAAAAGGCATTGTGATTAGGTTGAGTCCATCCGAAGATCAAACATGTAAGAAGTGTATGGGTAGAATGTCTTGTAACTCACAATCATCAGATATCGATTGGCAATGTAGTTAGTCCAGAGCAGATGGTTGCCTGGGCGGCAGGGTCTGCACATCAATCTGGGCACCATCAGGAGGAAGCTTCGTCGTATTTCTCTTAGGTACACTATGGTGGCTGCTGGTGCATGGTGGTGGCTTCCAAGAACGGGTCATTGACTTAGGTCGGTACGGGGCTCATCAGGGCGTGTACTCCTCGAGTAGCACATAGTGGATGGGTCTCTCAACTGGAATATGAGGAACAATGATATTTCTTAGTTCATCAACTAGCTTATTGCTGAAACATTCAGGCTATAAAAATGGATGTTTTCGCATACTGGTGCTGATGCAAATGACGGCTCAGCTACTCCCAGGTTTGTTGCCATCGTAGCCATCCGGCGCAAGCTCTCTTGGTCAAAATGCTTGACCCTAGGGAGCACACCATGTTTCTTGTTGAATATGCCCAGATCGAGGTTGTCGAGGTACAATATCTATATAGAGGATAACAAATTTGTTTGATCAAATCATAACAAAAACGAATGTGGGTTGTAGCACACCTAAAGAAAAAAACAAAAAAACGTGTCAAACCTGCAGGAACAATGGCAGCCGGTAAGGTTCGCCGTTCTCACGCCATTCTCTATATCATTCTTGAGCTTGATGACTGCATCGAGCAAGCACTGCAGCAACTAAATCGCACCAGTTGTGCTGCGCTATATCTTCGGTGCTGGCTAGTGCATGCCAGAAGTCAATGCTATTGTAATCATGTTTGCAAGATGGTGCGAGCATGTGACACATCACAAGAGGTATCTGAAAACATCCTTTCTCTAGTTAGCTTGAATCTTTAGTTATATTCCTCTTCAGGAAATCCTCGGCAGTACGCAGGTTGTGCGATGCTGCTTGGTCCATGCCAAGGGTTTTCTTTATGAAGCAAATCGACTATTCATTGATGTTGCCGTCTCGAAAACGCACATCTCTATTTCCACAAAGGATTCCAAACACCATAGCCACATCTGTTGGCCTGAACCGAAGCAGTTACTTATCACTGAAGACAATTGCGCAGCAGCGAACATCCACCTTGCTCATGTTTCATGAATTAAGCTTGAGATTTAGCTTCTGAATCATTGGCAGCTCAAGCATTCCCCCCAAACATGTCTCTTTTACTAACCACCTTTTGTAGTCTGTGAATCCTTCCACGACAGAAACAACATGCCTGACAGAACTTATAGATGTTGAGTTTGAGGGAAGCGCATCAGATGAACTGCCTGACGCCGAACCCTTACTAGCGGATGATTTTGGAGTTGCTGAATCAGGTGCTCGTCTCTGCCCATCGCAAAAATCACCGGAGCTATCCCCGGCGGGCATGATTGCTATAGAAGAAATTAAAAGAACCAGTGATTAAGAATGCTCACGGGTGGATCTATCTCTAGCGCTACTGGTCGCATGGAGGGGGGTGCTGGTGAGGATTTTTTACCTTGAACTTGTGGCACGAAGACGACTACGGCCGCGGCGGCCGCCGAAGTAGGGGAGCAGCAGGCAGGCGATCTTGGGTTTGTGCGCGGGGCAAGGATAGATCCACTCGTGAACTGGTGTGTCGGAAGAATGTGCGGTGGGGGCGGCGGTGATGTGTCCATTTGGACAGATCCGTCGGGATCCATCTGGACTAGCACGCCGTTAGCTGGGGATGTGCTTCCGTACATCTGAAACGTGGGCCAGTGCAGATCCTATTTAATCAGAATACGACAACGAATACAAGCCTGTGTGGGAATCGTGAGGCAGAGGTGCGGTCCAGATTGCGGGAGCATCTGGACCCGGGAGCCGAAACGGATTTCCGTATCATGACACACTTGATTGACATAACCACATTCAATATTAAAATCATGATGACAAGTTTCATGGTTACTATCACTCTTTATAGCATACATGTCATCATCATAATCATCATAGATAGGAGGCATGCCATCATCATAATAAATTAACTCATCAAAACTTGGGGGACTAAAAATATCATCTTCATCAAACATAGCATCCCCAAGCTTGTGGCTCTGCATATCATTAGCATCATGGATATTCAGAGAATTCATACTAGCAACATTGCAATCATGCTCATCACTCAAGGAATTCTCATTAAGTATTTTCATAATTTCTTCCTCTACCAGTTGAGCACAATTTTCTGAATCCTTATTTTCACGAAAGAGATTATAGAGACGAAACAAATGAGGCAACCTAAACTCCATTTTTTTGTAGTTTTCTTTTATAAAACCAAACTAGTAAAAAACAAGAAACAAAAAGATTTGATTGCAAGATATAAAGATATACCTTCAAGCACTCACCTCCCCGGCAACGGCGCCAAAAAAGAGCTTGATATCTACTACGCAACTTTATTCTTGTAGACTCATGTTGGGCTTCCAAGCGCACAGTTTTGTAGGACAGTAGCAATTTTCCCTCAAGTGTATGGCCTAAGGTTTATCAATCTGTGGGAGGTGTAGGATGAAGATGGTCTCTCTGAAACAACCCTGCAATCAAATACAAGAAATATATTGTGTCCCCAACACACCCAATACAATGGCAAATTGTATATGTGCACTAGTTCGGCGAAGAGATGGTGATACAAGTGCAATATGGATGATAGATATAGATTTTTGTAATATGAAAATATAAAAACAACAAGGTAGCAAGTGTAAACAGCGAGCAAAACGGTGTATAAATGCTTGGAAATAAGGGCTAGGGTCCATACTTTCACTAGTGCAATCTCTCAACAATGCTAACATAGTTGAATCATATGATCATCCCTCAACGTGCAACAAAGAATCACTCCAAAGTTCCTATCTAGCGGAGAACAATAAGATGAAATTGGTGTAGGTAGTAGAACCACCTCAAAGTTATTCTTTCCGATCAATCTATTGGGCTATCCCTATAAGTATCACAAACAGCCCTAGAGTTCCTACTAGAATAACACCAATAATACATATCAATCAACCTTGATGTCACCTAGATACTCCAATGTCACCTCAAGTATCCGTGGGTAAATTATACGACATGCATCAAACAATTTCAGATCTATCATATTCAATCCAACACAAAGAACTTCAAGGAGCACCCCAAGATTTCTATCGGAGAACGTGGTATGAAAACGTGCAATCAACCCCTATGCATAGATCCCCTAGGTCACCGGAATCCGCAAGTTGATGCCTCAACATATATCCAGTGAATCAATAGAATACCCCAATGTCACTACGGGTATCCCACGCAAGACGTACATCAAGTGTTCTCAAACCATAATATTCAATCCAACATAACGAGATCTCAAAGGTAAAGATTCAATTCATCACAACAAGGTAGCAAGGGAATAACATCATATGATCCGACTATATTAACAAAGCCCGTGATACAACAAGATCGCGCCATATCAAGAACACGAGAGAGAGAGATTGAACACATAGCTACTGGTACAAACCGTCAGCCCCGAGGGTGGACTACTCCCTCCTCGTCATGGCCTCCGCCGGGATGATGAAGATGGCCACCGGAGATGATCTACCCTCTCCGGCAGGGTACTGGAACGCCTCCAATTTTTTTTCGTCGATACAGAGAGTTGCGGCGGCGGAACGAGGAGTCTCTCTTTATTTTGGGGGTTTCTGGTATTTATGGGATTTTTCAGCGTTGGAATCACGCCAAACGGAGCCACGTGGGCCCCACCACATATCTGGCCGCGCCACTAGGGGGCGCGGCCTATTGCGTGGTGGCCCACTGGCACACCCCCTCCGACAGGTTTCGCTCCAATGTTGCTTATTTCCTCCAGAAAAAATCACAAAAAAGTTTCGGGCGATTCCGAGAACTTTCATTTTCTGCACAAAAACAACACCACGGTAATTCTGCTGAAAACAGTGTCAGTCCAGGTTAGTTCTAAATAAATCATATAAAGTGCATCAAAACCATATAAAAGTATTGTAAACATAGGCGAATATGGCATGAATACTTCATAAATTATCGATACGTTGGAGACATATCAACAAGCCAGTGGTGAACTGAGGAGAGTAACTTTACTAACCCACTCCGTTGAAGATACAATACTCTCGGATACTGTATGGTAGAATGACTACTGTCTTAATATGTTCTAAAGCTTATATGTAAGCAAGATGCTGTCCTACAAAGCGATCTTTGGAGGAACACACCTATATGAGCTAGACTGTTGGTCACAGTCCATGAGATTGGGGTGATCTCTAGTAAGCTCATGAATATGCGAGGAGTGTGACTAATATGCTCCACCCGAGGGGTCAGCCGTCGGCAGCCTAGTACTAGTAAGACATGTGGTGAAACTTCTTTACAACAAACTGACAATTCAAGGCATAGTCCATAGTTCAGTTGTGAAGGAGTGTAGCTACTTGCTCTAGGTGAAACTCAACCTTAACAGGTCTTCACTGAAATGCTGGTATATCAAAACAATGATTGAAACAAAGGACATAATGGGCCCTCGAGATCTGGTGGGGGATTGTTGAAATATGAGATGGGCCTAGAGCCCATATGATAATTTCAGAAAAATCTCTAAGGGCCCATGTAGGTGGCATGACAAGGGGTGATGGGAAGTTTAGTCCCACCCCGCTAGTGGAGAAGGAGTTGGACCTCCTTATAAGGGTCTCTCTTCTACATGCCGCGGGTTGCGGGATTGAGCCGCCTCGTCACGATGCACCACAGGTTGTGGGATTGAACCGCCTCGTCACGACGCACCACAGGTTGCGGGATTGAGCCGAGTCGAGCTTGAGAAGAGAAGAGCCCTGTCGGTGTCAAATCCGGCATATCTCGTAGTAGGGGTCCTAAGCTAGATGTCTTGGAGCGATGGTAACATGGACACAGGATTTTACCAAGGTTCGGGCTCTCTCAAGGAGATAATTCCCTACGTCCTGCTTTTGATTGTATTGATATGGGGGATAGTACAGAGTACATGTATCTACCACGAGATTATGAGATGTAATGTAATGATCTATTGACTAGCCTGGCCTCGGTTTATATATGCACCATAGGCCTAGGGTTTAGAGGAGTCCTTGTCTTGTGCGCCAAGTCTTGTGGAATCCTCCTTGTATTCGGCATGGGCTGCCCGAAGTGGCCCATTAGTGAATCATCATGGGGGTCCTCGGCCCGACCCACTGGTCGGGAGACGACGTGGTGAGTACCCCCTAGTCCAGGACACCGTCAGTAGCCCCCTGAACCAGTCTTCAAGTTGAGGACGCTCCTCGGTTCTTCCGAACAGTTCTTTGTCTTCGGTCGTCGGCCTTGGAAACTGGTTCAACAAATCTTCCCATCTTCGATCTTGAGGATCGCCGAGCTGAATCCAAAGAGTTCACACGTCGGGCATCCGAGGAGCCCCTTTAAGTGCTCGACCTTTATCAATGCCTTGTAATGTTTACGCCATACTTCGGGGTCGAAGTGTTTCCTGTGTGGCAGTGCCCTCTTGCATCCGAACTCCAACGCCGAACTACATCCGAGGTATCTTTTTGCAGCCGAGCTCCAACGCTGATCGGCATCTGAGCGCCAATGACGGGCTGCGTCCGAGCTCTAACGTTGGATTGTGTCCGAGCTCCAACACTGGTCGGCATCCGAGGTGTCATAAATTACCTCGGTCTCTGAGAATTCGAAGGACTTCATCCGAGCTTAAATGTCAGAATAGTCTTTTATGGAGCAAGCCATTCACATCCGAGCTTTTATGCCGGACTGCTTCTGAGGCGTCTCTGATCTTGTACTTTATGCCGGACTGCTTCCGAGCTCCAACGCCGGATTGTGTCTGAGTCCAATGCTAGACTGTATCCGAAGAGTCTTTTTACAGCCGAGCTCCAACGCCGGACTGCATCTGAGCCCTTGCACTGACTGTATCCGAGCGCCGAACTATATCCGAGGTGTCATAGATTACCCTGGTCTTGAAAAAGTTGAAGGGGTTCAACCGAGCTTAATGCCGGAAATGCCCTCTATGGAGCCAACCACTTGCATCCGAGCTTTATGCCGGACTCCTTCCGAGGTGGTGCACCATCTCGGCCATGGGCTGATTTTTGTGAATTTAATTCCGATTTGTGCAATGTATTCTCTGCCGACATATATAGCCAGTAGCCCTCAAGGTGTGTGTCCGTTGAATGTCCGGCATGCACCTGAAGGAAAACATAAAACCGCTGATCCCAGTAGCCCCTGAGACTCAGGTCGATTCGCAAAATCGGCCTGAGGATCAACTCCTAGCTCTGCAGCATACTTAGGAATAGAAACGCGGTGTAATATATTAGAGGAAATAGTGATTGGCAGGCGGGCCCTTGAGAGAGGGTCTTGAGAAGTTGCCGTAATATATTAGCTTGATGCCAGATAGGTCCATATGGTACCTATTGTTGTCCGAAGACGCGTCTGCCCATAGCTCGATCAAGCCGAACACTGAGTATTTTGAATTTTCTGCATTGAATAGGCAATGCAGTAGCCCCCGAGCCACTAGTCGGGTGGCAACACCAGATCAGGGGATTGATGAGCCCCTTTAATATTTGTAAATGATAAGCGTGAAGCCCAGTAGCCCCCGAGCCTTAATGTGGGCACGGGTGGCCGAATTAAGGATCGATATCCGTTTGACAGAAAATTTTGTGTGTTTAACACAAACTTCTCGGAAAGAGAATAAAGATCTCTTAAAGGAGCTAGAGCTAACGAAAGCTGAGCTCGCCAAGGTCGGCCTCAAGAGGCTTAATAGATAGGAAATCAATGCCAATAGGGAATTATGAGAGCGTTATGTCAGCTGCTTGGTTATCTCAACAAGATTGTGCCCTTGGCGCTTTAAAAGATGGGCTGTAGTAAATTGACTTGTACTCGCAATTTATGTGTAATGATTCTATGTATCCAAGTACTTTACATCATTAATGCTCGGATCCGCATAGTACAAAACTTTGTTGACCGACCATCGGCTTCAACCTCCTCGGCCAGTAGCCGGGGAGTGTTTGTCCCACTTTATAAAGCCTTTATGAGGGCAAAGGTTTACGGCAAACAAGGCAATCCGGCCATATGGTTTTATAAACAAAGGTACGCGGAGAGATATGTTATATTACTTTTTAACGTAAGAAACATCTTCCAAAGAAAATAGTCCCGCTATCGGTTCCTTTCTTTGGGTTGTCATGCTGACCATGATCACGAAACCCCATCTCCGATCAATGTGGGAGCAAAATATTGAAGATTTAGTTGGGGGAAAGTTCCCGAACTCTGTGGTCCGTAATGAACCAAAATTTTCACTTCCATCGTTGCCGACCAATTATATCCTTTAAGATGGCTAGCTTTCGGCTTCACCCAGTCTGAGGTACTAACCCGTATGACCCGGTAGTAACAATCACAGAGGTGCTCCCTTTACCGCCTAACCGAACAATCGGGAACGTACGGGTAAGCACAGGAGCCAGGCAACCCAGCTTGGCCAAAATCTTAAGTCAAATTGATGCATATTTATGGATTTATTACGATGGTTGAGGAAGGCAGCACGCGCATATTGAATACAAAAGCTTTTATGCTATATGCTAATTTGACTCCTTTGTGACCGTTTATCATGTGAGAGTGGCCCATCTTCGGCTTCTACCCCTTTGTAGATGCTACGCAGGGTGCTTCCGCAATAACAAAACAACCCTTAGCCGACGTCTCGGTGCCCGGAGGCGGTTGTATAGCGGAAACGAGGCAATCAGATATTCGGGTTTTATAACTTTCACTTGGTCATAGGAGCATATGTTTGGGAGGCCAGTTACTAGCCCCCGGTTAGTGTTCGGCGTCAGCCGAGGTCAAGCCGTTAACACTCCGGCCAATTTTATGAAAGGCCCGTTGTTTAATACGGTCATTGGATCACTGACCAGTTTATGCTCATTGTGACAGTCAGTTTTCGGCTTTCTCCACTGAGGTACTTGACCAGTTAAACCGAAAGTACAATCGCAGTGGTTCTCCCTTTGCACTCCTAGCCGAACAAAGCGGAACATAGGAGGCAAGCATAGGAGCCGGGCAACCCAACTATTGACCGAAGACACAATTCGAAACTAGTGCATATAAGGCAATATCCGAGAACGTTTTGCCGAGGACTCCTCGGAGTGCCTTGGCTTTTGGTGGGTTCGTCTCTAGTCGCAGCCCCCCGTTGATACTGTCGATGCTTTAAAGTGTACTGCGAGAGTTATGCTCGGAAAAAACAAAAATTTATGCAAAAAACTTTATGTTTAGATAAAAGAAAATTGTGCCAATCCGAAACTGGTCTTAAAATTAATATGTGCTTTGGTCGTGCTTTAACATGATACATCCGATCTCCGGACTCCAAGCGGGTCAACCTTTCGCTTCAACCTCCATATCCCGAAGGCGGAGTGTTTCTCCGAGGCCTGTTTAGCGAACTAAACTCGAGCGGCTTTAGAAAGAAACCAGGCTATCCGGCTATTGACCACACACTCGCATTGGAAAAAGGAGTAGTAGATAAAGACTTTGCAACGGCGAAGAAGAAAATACATTTATTAAAAAAAACGGCTTATATAAATTTAAGGGCCTCCAAGTGACTTGGGTAAAAGAATTTTATGTATAATGATTGTATGTACCGAAGTAGTTATATCAGATATGTGTTCGCCCGAACTTTAAACGCGTCTTAACCGACCGTCGGCTTCTCCCTCTTCGGCCAAGGGCCGAAAAGTGTTATCTACTACGCCATCCGAGGATATCAGAGGTGTTTCGAATAACCAGGCAATCAGGCCATTAGGCTATAACAGACAAAGCGCGCCCAGGAAACTTATGCTATATTACTATTTAACGTAAGAAGCATCTTCAAAGAAAATAGTTCCGCCAACGGTTCCTTTCTTTGGGTTCTCATGATTACCATGAGGGGTGTGCAATAGATTTATGTATGCTTGTCTTCCGTCGTGGCCGACCATAGTTGAAAACTGTAAGAGCGCTAGCTTTCGGCTTCACCCGTCTGAGGTACGAGTTCGGATGATCCGATCGTAACAATCGCAGAGGTGCTCCCTTTACTCCCTAGCCGAACAATCGGTAATGTAGGGGTAAGCACAGGAGCAAGGCAACCCAGCTTTGCAGAACACTTAAGTCAACATGATGCATATGTTGGCGTAAACACGAACAAGGAAGGGTGCGATACATTAATAATCATATGCAAGAGGAATGACTTCATAAAGGAAGCCCCCAAGTAAACGGGGTATTTGAATTTGTTTGTAACAAACAAAGTTTTGACAAAGAAAGTTTTTCGCAAACAACTTTTTGTCAAAAAAGTATAATGCTTGGTCGAACCGAACAAAATTTAAAATTGAAAGTTTTTGAGCATGAAAGCGACTTAGCTGGTTAATGTGCTCGGTGTCGATGACGCAATCCGGGCTTGTGGCGGGACGAGGACGCCCATCGAACTTTGACAGATCCGGTGTGTAGTCTTCGGCATGACCGAGGTCCCAGCCCCCAAGCCCGTCCCGAGGTGACCGAACGAGGAGTTCGGCACTCCGAAGTAGTGTCACGGCTCGGCTGATGTGGCGAGGCGAAGCCCCTGGTCCAGCCGGGGTGGTGGAGTAGGTCGGCAAGTTGACGCCGGGGTGACCGCGTGACGGCAGTCGAAGTCGATTTCCTGCACTCATAAAATAGTGCAAGCCAAAAGTAATAACAAATAAAGATAAAAAATTCTTCTACTTAGTTAATTTAAGTGAAGCAAATAAGTAAAGGAATATGGCCTGGGCGCCGAGGTGCCTGAACGAAGAGTTCGGCTTGACGAAGTGGCGACGCTGCACGGTCGATGTGGCGAGATGAAGTCCTCGGTCCAGTTAACATGGCGAAGCTGTGATCGGTGGACGCCGAAGTCTCATGCAGGTCGGCTGGTGACGCCGAAGTCTCATGCCAGCCGAGGTGTTGAAGCAGGTCGGCTGGTGACACCGAAGTCTCACGCCAGCCGAGGTGTCGAAGCTGGTCGGCTGGTGACGCCGAAGTCTCCGGAGCGGGTTGATGAGGATATGACGAAGCCCCCAGTCTAGCCGAGGTGACGGAGCAGATCAGTAAGGTGACGCTAGAGCCCCATGCCAGCCGACGTGTCAAAGCAAGTCGGCGTGGTGGACGTCAGCTTGAAAAAGTAACGGCGCGGCGATGCCGACGCAGGTCGGAATTTGTGACGAGGTCAATGCTGGCTTGATGAAGCAACGGAGCGCCCGACCCGTACAACCCGCGGATGACGAGGTTCGCTTGATGATTATTCGGCCCTCGCGATGCCGAACTCTTGGTCGGATGACCGAGATGATGAGAAAATTTCCTTCAAAAAGGACGTCCGACAACCCGTTCATGAAAAAGATGAACTCGGGTCGGATTCGTTTTCGCGCAGAAAATAGATTCGAAATTCGTTGTACTAATCGGATGTTCCCGGAGTTTGGACGGTCGGATTGAGCTGAAATTCTGAGGGGTGATCGGTATGGGAATTCCGCAGCCGATGAACGGTGGGATCTTCCAAACGATGTCCGAGCTGGAAGCTGGACACCTCGCCCTAAACTCATCCCGATTCCCGTCCAGATTCGACAGGGCTCCGGTATTTCGTAGATCGCCGAAGATTCCTCCATCGGAATACGACAAAATTTTACGGGGTCATTATAGACTCAATTATGCACAGTTACACCAAAGCAATCGTCAAGGCGACGCTCGAGGAAGCGGGAACGACGAACACGAGTCGCTGTCCAGAAAAACTGCACGGTTGCTCGAGGACGATGTCAACATCGAGCCCCCGAGCTCCATGGATGATCTCTCGTGATCTTGATAGAGATCGGAGATGATGACAATGAAAGTATCCGTCCGATCTTGACGATCCGGCACGGAGCGCAGTCCTCGGTCCAACCGAGGTGACCAGTCGAGCCGGCGACGAAGATGCCGACATCGACAACAAAGCTCGGTTCCAACGCGTAGATCGCGCCGGAGACTATCTGAATTCCCATTGCACCGCGGCGACTGCCAGCAGGCTCTCAATGAAAGCACCAATGTCGGTGTCAAATCCGGCATATCTCGTAGTAGGGGTCCTAAGCTAGACGTCTTGGAGCGATTAGTGAATCATCATGGGGGTCCTCGGCCCGACCCACTGGTCGGGAGACGACGTGGTGAGTACCCCCTAGTCCAGGACACCGTCAAGCCCCTCACGCACTCCTCCTCTGCCGTCCACCTCGTCACGACGTGCCGCGGGTTGCGGGATTGAGCCGAGCCGAGCTCACACCTTTGCGCTTATTTTTGTCAGTTAGGAACGGTGAGTTTTTGACAGTGGGGCCACGATCTTAGACGTCCGACCGTGGGTTGTCATCGACCCGGACATGGGTCCAGCCCACGTCTCTCCACCCGGACGCGCATATATACGTGCTCGGTCAACCCTAGCCACCACGAGATCAGATCACGTCTGCTTCACGCGCACCGCCCGATTGTTCGTTCCTTTTGCTGCTGCTGCTGACGCCGCCGACGACTCCATCCCGTTCATCGCGTACACAGTTGACGAGAGAGCAGGCCTCCGAATCCCTGCCTCTCTGGATCCTGTACGGGAGAGGGGCGATTAGGTTTTTGGGGAGCGACTACGCGACTGCTCGCCTCCGTTCGACTTCTTCCTCTACGTCCCTGTCGCCTTCGTCATCACCATGTCTTCCCCAACCGACGCCGAACGTGCCGCTGCTGAGAAGCTGGCTGCCGACAAGAAGGCGGCCGAGGAGGCTGCCGCCGCCACTGTCGCCGCTACGGACAACTAGCCTATTGGAGGGTATACCATGTTTATCCCGCCCTTGTTTGTTCCTGTGTTAGTCGTACTAGTGATCTGCGTAGATGTTTCTACTATCTGTCTAGTATGCGATAATATGATCAAATATCAGTATGTGTTCATTATTATTTACGTCATGCTCATGATTTATTCTTGGATTAATTTACTTGGAAAATTGCCTATTTACTCAACAGTGTCAATGATCGCGTACCTCGGCCTTGTGCAAACCGGGGATGACACCATGGTGGTCGTGAGTGGGTCAATGCCCTACCTGGTGACGCTGAACAACCACCGGTTGTGGATTGGGTTGTCGCCCGATGGGATGGGAGTGAGGCAGCGTTGTTGAGGGCCGGCCATCGGCGAAACTATAGGTGCACCGAGAGAGTGAGGAAGTGTGCTACTAATGCGGAGTAGTGGGGCAGGGAGAGAGGGGAGGGAGTTATGTGACGTCTCATCATCTCCCACAGTTCCATATGCGTGCACGTGGGAGACACGTGTAGCTCGTCCGAGCCTAGTTCTGAAAAAGTGTCTGATTCAGTCGTCCCCCCTCAGCCTGGCCCGGGATTGCTTCTGGTTCGTGCAGGTCAGGAAATGCATGCAGCCCAAGCAACCAAACGAGCCTAAATGGCATCACGTGGTCTTGCCCGGACAATCTGTTGTCTACCAAACATGCCCTTAGGGTATTGTGTTGGTGGTTATTGGAGACCAAGGTGTTTCGTTCTGGTAGTGTTGTTGGAAAATGGCAAATTGTTTGTCGGGGTGGAGCTTGGGCGGATTGAGATGGTAAGGTAGAGATGTCAAGAGTTTACATAGGTTTGGACCCTTCGGGAGGTGGAAATACCCTACTCCTGCTTTGATTGTCTTGTAGTATTACATTGGTGATTACTGGAGACGAAAGTGGTCACTGGCAAGATCTATGCATGCTTGTATGCTCCTCTTGGCCTAGTGGCAGAGAGGGAGCAAGGAGAATGGTTGGTTGCCCTAGGAGTTTGGAAGTCCCCACGTCTGCCTTACATATGGTAGATTCCCATGTTTCATTGAGGGTAGAATCTTATCTTATCTGAGAGGTCCAGCCTCGCAGTGGCTCGATCCTTTGGTCCACTCTTCTTTTGATCCTTGGCTCGTCATCCCGAGGATGCTACCCTCTAGGGTTGCGCTCTAGCTCCCTCCTTCATGTCCTCGTCAACAACTTGGATATTATGTTTCTATCTATATTGCGTATGTGACATGACTTGCATACGTCTATCCAAAGGGCCTCTTATCCTTATTGACTGCTAAAACGGCCGCATGATGTAAAGTCATCCACAAAATACAATATAGTGGTCAGATCTGTTAAGTAAGCGTGAAATATAAGTGTAACGCTTTACATCCGTAATTTTCTATTAGCATTTTTGTGTAATAATTTAATTACACGCGATTATTTTCATGGAAAAAACTTGTGAAATAATGTTTCTATCCATGCCGTCGTCCATCCAAAGGATCTCTTCTCACTATCAGTTGCAAAAAAGGCTTTGTGTATTAAAGTTGTCCATAAAACACAATACGGGCAGAAATTATCGATTAGACGAAGAAAATTGCCGAGTAAAGACAAATATAGAAGTATAACGCTTTAACAATTTAGAAAAGAAACATAATTTAGTGTTGCATATGCGAAAAGACTATGTCTATCCTAATAGTGCACTTCTCTATATATTTAGAAAAGTAGTCACATATGCTAAAATAATCCACAAAATACAATTTTCTGGTTAAATCTGACAAGCAAAAGTGAGCATATAAGCGTCATGCTTTACATATGTAATTTATTATTAGCTTTTTATGAATCGATTTTATTACACATGATTTGTTGCATGAAAACAACTACGAATATAATGTTTATATTGATGTTGGATATGTGAAGAGACTTCCATACGTATATCCAAAGAGCTCTCTTCTCTCTAATTGCATAAAGGACAAACATGGTAAAGTCGTTTGCAAAAGTAGCGTATATTGGTCAGAATTGCCGAGTAAACACAAACATAATATGTACATAGAGGTTCAACGCGTTACGTTTTTAATTTACTGATAGTTTTTTGACTACATAGAATTTGTTGCATGGACAACTCAGGAAATATTCTTTCTATCTATGATGCATATGGGAAAAGACTGTATTGCGGTGGTGGATGTTGTAATTCGGTTCTTTGCTGAATGACTGATGCCCTAGTAATTTTTCTACATATGTTGCGTATGTGACAAGTTTTGCATACATCAATGCAAAGTGTCTTCTTCGCCCTATTACCTGCAAAAATGGCAATACGTGGCAAAGTTTGCAAAATACAATACAGGGCTAAAAACTGCCGAGTAAAGATGGATATAGAAGCGTAACGCTTAGACTTTTGCATTTGTAGTTAATTGTTCTTTTTTTTGGTACTAATTGATTGGTTACAATTATATAGAGAATTTGCTGCACGGGAAATAACTGAGAACCAAAGATTTGTGTTGCATATGCGAAAATAATGTGTCTATCCTACAAGTGTACTTCTCTATGTTACTATAAAGCAGTTACATATGGTAAAATCATCCATAAATACAATATCATTGTTAAAACCGCCGAGGAAACGCAAACATGTAAGTGTCATGCTTCTATAATTAGCCTTTGTATGAATCAATTTGACTACATATAATTTGCTGCATGGATACAATTGAGAAAATATTGTTTATATCTATGTTGCATATGTGAAAAGACACGCATACATCTATCCAAAGGGCTCTCTTCTCCGTAAATTACGAACAAGGACAAATATGGTAAATTATCCGCAAAATACAATACAGTGATCACAATTGCCGAGCAGACACAAACATAATGCGGACACAGAAGCGTAACGCCCTACGCCTATAATTTACTGTTAGCTTTTGTATGATTTGATTTGATTACAGGAAATTTGTTGCGTGAAAACACGTTTTTTTTCTTTTTTTGTGGGAAAACAAGTTATTAGGAAACAATGTTTCTATCTATGTTGCATATCTGAAAAGACCGTGTTGCGGCAGCGTACGTCCTAATCTGGTCCTTTGCTAGAATCATTGCCGCCCTAGTTCTTCCATACGGACCGAGGATCTCATGAATTTACACTGCAATAACAGAATAGCCGGAAACTTTTTATTGCGAATCAGCACGCCATCCCTTTTCTAGTAATAGCCCCTAAAAACTCCTGCCCCAGGTGTAAACCGAACCAACGGCTGACACCAAAGTGGCACCGATCTCTCTCCGCCGTCCATAGACTCGGCCCCAGTTGTTTTCCTTGCCGTCTTGGGCGCTCGGGGCCAACAATAGATCCAACCCAACCGAGCACCACCGTCCAAACGCCAAAGCAAGGAAATCTCCGAATACCCTCCCGTCGCCTCCTGTCGATCCAAGGTTCTACACGTTCTATAAAGGGCGCCCGTCCTCACCTGCAGCTGCTCGTCCTCCTCGTGCACTATGAGGAGCGCCACCAGCAGTGCCACCAGATCGTGTGCGTGTAGAGTCGGAGCAGTCTCCTGGGGGTGGCTCAAGGAGGTTTTCCTCTGATGATGTTTTCCGGCGATTTTATCAGCAGTATCTGATGATATGTTTCTTGCACAGAGGAAGATACCGATCTACTACAGTAGTCTTCTCTGCGAGGAGTGAGCTACACACTTGTCAAGCTAGCCGAATACCGCCGCCGCCAAATTGCACCAAAAGGTTCACTAGACCCCCCTTGTGTCAAAAGTACAAAAAGGCCCCTCCTTTATCACCCCCTCTCCCTTTCTCTCTCTACAATTAGTAATAAATAAGAGCACATCACTCTCCGCTCCCACCCCCGGGGTCCGGTGGTACTACAAGAGAGAGAGGGGAGATAACTAGAGAGAGAGAGAGGGGGGGAAGGCCCCTCCCGGACGCAGGGAGCAAGACGCACACCCACCCCCGCCCAGCCCCCAGGTCGGTCAGGTGGATGCCTTGTTGCTGCTGAGCCTGAGCCCAGCCCGGGCCTTCAACTGTCTCGCCAGGAACTGTGTGCCAAAAAATATCGGCGGCTCCCTTCTTCCTCCTTGGCTCGCAGATTGAAGCCCCCAATTCTCCCCAAATCCGGCCCCCTTCTCGCGAAATCCAGAATCTTTGCTCTCGGGAGGCGGCCATGGTGTCGAGCTCCTACTCCAACCTGCTGGACCTGGCCACGGGCGCGGCGGACCAGGGGCCGGCGCCGGCCGCGCTCGGCGCGCTGCGGCGGCGGCTCCCGAGCGTGGTCACCACGCCGGGGCTCATGGAGGACTCCCCGGCCTCCCCCTCCACGCCGTCCCCGCCGCCGCGCCCGCGCACCATCGTCGTCGCCAACCACCTCCCGATCCGGGCCCACCGCCCGGCGTCGCCGTCGGAGCCCTGGGCCTTCTCCTGGGACGAGGACTCGCTGCTCCGCCACCTGCAGAAGAGCTCCTCCTCCCCGTCCATGGAGTTCGTCTACATCGGCTGCCTCCGCGAGGACGTCCCGGCGGCCGAGCAGGACGCCGTGGCGCAGGCGCTCCTCGAGTCCTACAACTGCGTGCCGGCCTTCCTCCCCGCCGACACCGCCGCGCGCTACTACCACGGCTTCTGCAAGCAGCACCTCTGGCCGCTCTTCCACTACATGCTGCCGCTCTCCCCGGACCTCGGCGGCCGCTTCGACCGCCTGCTGTGGCAAGCCTACGTCTCCGCCAACAAGGTGTTCGCCGACAAGGTGCTGGAGGTGATCAACCCGGACGACGACTTCGTGTGGGTGCACGACTACCACCTCATGGTGCTCCCCACCTTCCTCCGCAAGCGCTTCAACCGCATCAAGCTCGGCTTCTTCCTCCACTCGCCCTTCCCCTCCTCCGAGATCTACAAGACGCTGCCCGTCCGGGAGGAGCTCCTCCGCGCGCTCCTCAACTCCGACCTCATCGGCTTCCACACCTTCGACTACGCCCGCCACTTCCTCTCCTGCTGCGGCCGGATGCTCGGCCTCCCCTACGAGTCCAAGCGGGGCCACATTTGCCTCGAGTACTACGGCCGCACCGTCAGCATCAAGATCCTGCCCGTCGGGGTCTACATGGACCAGCTCAACGCGGTGCTCGCCTTGCCGGACACGGAGGCCAAGGTCGCGGAGCTCATGGAGGCCTACACCGGCAACGGCAGGGTCGTCATGCTCGGCGTCGACGACATGGACATATTCAAGGGGATCAGCCTGAAGCTGCTCGCCATGGAGGAGCTGCTGCGGCAGCACCCGGAGTGGCGGGGCAAGCTGGTGCTGGTGCAGGTCGCGAACCCGGCGAGGGGCCGGGGCAAGGACGTCGCCGGCGTGCAGGAGGAGACCTATGCCATGGTGAAGAGGATCAACGAGGCGTATGGCGCGCCGGGGTACGAGCCGGTGGTGCTGATTGACCAGCCATTGCAGTTCTACGAGCGCGTCGCGTACTATGTCATTGCAGAGGTGTGCCTGGTGACCGCGGTCCGGGACGGCATGAACTTGATCCCCTACGAGTACGTCGCCTCCCGGCAAGGCAACGAGAAGCTGGACAGAATACTGCGGCTGTGCAAACCAGAGCAGAAGAAGAGCATGCTGGTGGTGTCCGAGTTCATCGGGTGCTCCCCGTCGCTCAGCGGCGCCGTAAGGGTGAACCCATGGAACATCGAGGCCGTGGCCGATGCCATGGAGAGCGCCCTCGTGCTGCCCGAGAAGGAGAAGAATCTGCGGCACGACAAGCACTACCGCTACGTCGAGAAGCACGACGTCGGCTACTGGGCCAATAGCTTCCTGCAGGACCTTGAGAGGACCTGCAAGGATCACTCGAACCGGCGATGCTGGGGGATCGGTTTCGGCCTGCGGTTCAGGGTGGTGTCGCTTGACCTGAGCTTTCGGAAGCTTGCAATGGAGCACATTGTTCAGGCGTACAGGAGGTCGAAGACGCGCGCGATTCTGCTGGACTACGACGGCACGCTGATGCCGCAGGCGATCAACAAGAGCCCCACCGCGAAATCGGTCCAGATACTCGACAGCTTGTGCCAGGACAAGAGAAATGCGGTGTTCCTTTGCAGCGGGTTCAAGCGCTGCACGCTCGACGAGTGGTTCCCCGCCGAGAACCTTGGCGTGGCAGCTGAGCACGGCTACTTCATGAGGTATGAGCTTAAGGTTTGCTTTCCTCTTATGTACAGTCTTACAAGCTGCTCTACATTCAGACTTACAGATGCAGGCCATCTTCTTCTTTTTTCTGCCATGATATTTTGTTGCTATATATGGTGGGCGGCTGCTAAGTTTAACATTGATGATCTGTTGCATCATTTTAGAAGTGCCTAGTTCTCTGATGACTGATTTGTGAAATATGCTGTGCTGAATCAGGCTGAAGAGGGACGCAGAATGGGAGACCTGCATCCCACCCGCAGACTGCAGCTGGATGCAGATTGCACGGCCGGTGATGGAGCTCTACACCGAGACGACGGACGGTTCGATCATCGAGGAGAGGGACACCGTGCTGGTCTGGAACTACGAGGACGCGGACCCCGACTTCGGGTCATGCCAGGCCAAGGAGCTCGTCGACCACCTCGAGAGCGTGCTCACCAACGAGCCGGTGTCCGTGAAGAGCACCGTGCACTCCGTCGAAGCTAAGCCACAGGTGAAGAAGCCTCTCAATCCCAGCTCACCCTCTTGGCACGTATCAAGCTTCACCGCTCACGGAATTCTTTGTGTTGAACTGAGCAGGGCGTGAGCAAAGGCCTGGTGGCGCGGCGCATGCTGGCGGCGCTGCAGGAGAGGGGCATGTGCCCGGACTTCGTGCTCTGCATCGGGGACGACCGGTCCGACGAGGACATGTTCCAGTTCATCACCAGCGCCTCCTGCGCCGACTCGTTCGCGCCCACGGCGGAGGTGTTCGCCTGCACCGTCGGCCGCAAGCCGAGCAAGGCCAAGTACTACCTCGACGACACGGCGGAGGTGGTGAGGCTGATGCAGGGGCTGGCGTACGTCTCCGAGGAGCTCGCCCTGCAGAGCCCCCCGGAGGGAGAGGACCCCGAGGATCTGTGGTGCGTCGGCGAGCTGCAGTAGCAGGGAGCTGGAAGCGCAGCGGAGGAGAAGGGCGTTGTCGTGTTGGCAACAGTCCGAGGAGGCTTCTTGCAGCGTAGTTTAGGAGTACATGAGCTATGCTTTTCATGGTATTTGCTGCACTACCGGTGGTTTGTTATCAGTGCTACTTGCTTTAGAGTGTTGTGAGCATAGTCTAGTTACCCCAACAATAATACTGGGACACGTCTAGGGAGCGGCCGGCTGCTCCTAGCGGTCCAGAGTGGCCTACTTATATGGAAAGTGTTTATCCCTACCGCATACTAAAAAGGGCAAAATTACTGTAATCCAAAAGTGCTAAAAAGGACACTGCTAATTAATCATCCTATGTGGTCTCTTCTCACGTGATGGATACTTGCATGCCGCTGCATTAATGTTCCTCATGTTCTCCGTTGTGCATTAATTTTTTGTTTTCAAAATTATAAAAGCCATATCTTCTAAACCACGTGTCGGAATTCAGATCCGTTTTCACCGTTGAAACCCTCGTGACGTGTTCTTCAAAAGTAGATCCCGCATGGGGATGTTTCGACGAACTTCTTTGTGTGCAATTTAGTCCCTGTTTGGTGCAACTGTCTAGCAGTCGATGTGCAATTAGCTCATAGTCGATGTGCAACTTTCTCCCTACTCGTAGATGTGCAGTTTTGACTGATGCAAACAAGTGTATATGCAGTTAATACCGGTATATGTGTGTGCAACTAGACTACATTGCCACGCCAGCTGAGCTTATGTGCGTGTAACTAGTCCTGTCTATGCAACTATGCTATATTGCCGTGCCAACTGAGCATATGTATGTGCCAATAGTCATGCCAACAAAATATCAATTTGTGTGCAACTAGACTACATTGCCGCGCCGACTGAGCATATGTGTGTGTAACTAGTCATGCCAACTAAACATCAATGTGTGTGCAACTAGACTACATTACCACGTTGATTGTGCATATGTGTGTGCAACTAGTCATGCCAACTAAACATCAATGTGTGTGCAACTAGACTACATTGTCGCGCCAACTGAGCATATTTGTGTGTAACTAGTCCTGCCAACTAAATATCAATGTGTGTGCAACTAGACTATATTGCCGCGTTAATTGCGCATATGTGTGTGCAACTAGTGTCCTGTCAACTAAACATCAATGTGTGTGCAACTAGACTACATTGCCACGCCAACTAAGCATATGTGTGTGCAACTAGTCTTCCTGCCAACTAAACATCAATGTATGTGCAACTAGACTACATTACAAGCCAACTAAACATCAATGTGTGTGCAACTAGACTACATTACAAGCCAATTGAGCACAAAGTAGCAGAATATAGTTGTCATGGAGTCGGGACACCACAAGCATCCTACCCTCTTCTCCTAGTACTATTCTTCACAAAGGTACAATAGTAAAGCAACACAACCAGTTGTTGAATAGAAAAGAACTCCATTTTCCATCCGCCGTCGTCTTCGTCTTACTCCAGATCGAGGACGAGCTCCTTTTCTCCTGCTGTGTATGTGCTTCCTCCGACCGCTTCACCTAGATCCAAACATGTGCTTCCTCATCTCCCAGCCACTGCAGTGACGCCTAGACCTCACGGTGGCCGTTGATCACTTCCCTGCTCCGTCCAGAGCTCGCTTCGTCCTCTACCCAGCCTCAATAGATCAGGCACGGGTGGGTACGCCGGCCACCGGATCCGTTACGTACGCGAGAGGCGGCGCCCGATCTAGCCGACTAGCGCGACCCCCGATCTAGCCGACTAGCGCGGCGCCCGTCCCTAACTTACGGCGGCCATCGCGAGAGGAGCGGAGGCGGCGGTGGCGGCTCGAGGTGTGGCGGACGTGGCCGACGCGAGGAGGATGGGGATGAAGGGTGTGGCAGCGTAGATAGCGACAAACGCCAGCCATTCAACGGTTGGGAGCGCCCGACCAGGTACCACTGGGCGGACTAGTGCTGCGATTCGGGGGCGGGATCGAGCGGCCAGGAGCTGGCCGCTCATTCTCTCCAAATAGTGCGTAAGCACTTTTTAGATTTTAGGATAATAATGTCTTTCTGAATGCCATGGAAAAAAAATGCTAATTTGTGCTGTTAAAACATACTTATTTTGAGCGGACTCTGCTTCTTGCACCGAAACCCTAGTACGATGTCTACTGATTAAACAGTTTCATGTATTATATGGCTTCCTAATTCATCAAGTGTTGGAAAAATGTGGAGCTTGCAAAATTCAAGACATGGATCTCATTGGCCCCCTGCCACCACCTCTAGGGGGAGGGGCAAGTGAAGCCTGCAAGGCAGCTCTAGGCAATTCAAGCAAGTCAACGGGCCAAAGAAACCAAAGTTGCCAAGGGCTCAAAAGATGACTTAAAATTTATTTACTATTTTTTTGAATTTACTATTCAGGCCTCCTTTGGTTCATAGGATAGGATTATCATAGGAATAGGAAACTTGTACGAAATGAGATGACATGCATCTCAAATCCTATGAGTAGGATTAGGAAAAGAGATGTCATTTGGTTCACATCATAGTAATTTTTCCATTGAGTCTAGGCTCCTTTTTTATTTTCCTTTGAAATGTGGAGGATATGAACCAATCCTATGTAGGAATAGGAATGCATTCCTGTGAACCAAAGGGCTCTAAAGTAAAAATTCCTATAAGAATCATATCCTACAGAATTCCTGTGAAATTCCTCCAAACCAAAAAAGGCCTCATCATGGAGCATATGCTCCCAAGAGCCAAAACGGCCTACATGTTCAGGCCTTCATCATTCAAGCCACCTCTTCTTTCATTATGATTATTTTTTTGGTGGCTAAGCATGGTCCTTTTCAGATTGTGGCTCAATGGAACACCAAACTAGATCCTTATCATCCCACTCTATGCCTTAGTGCCAAGCCAAAGCCAATTGGAAGTGAAGCTCTTAGTTCTAGCTCTCAGGAAGCTCATGGCAAAGGACTGGGGCGGACCCTCATGGACCCTCAATGTCCTACAGTGTCCGAAAGAAGAAGGGCTTTAGAGCAAATGCAACGAGCCGACCCAAACGGACGCCTACTATGTCCGTCTTTTGTCCGTTTGGGTCGGCCGAGCGGATGTTCGTGTCCGTTTTTTTATTTCGGTCGGCGCATGCATTTAACCCTTGACCGACCCATTTTTATTTGTGCGCGTCACGTAAATAAAAAAAGAGAGGTAAATTCAAACTTAATAGTAATTAAACATTAAAACGGCGGGCAACCGTCCGCCAAAGTCCACATTTACATTAATCAAACATAAAAAAACAAATTAAACATTAAAACTACCCGCTGCCCTAGGCGTCCTCGCCGTCCAAGCCAGGACCGGTGAGATCCACCAGCTCCGGCGCCGGGCCTGCGCAGGGAAATGCCGCCTCCCAGGCACGAGTCGCGTCCTACGCCGGCTGGCCTTCTTCGCCGTGGGCACGCTGCTCCTCCTCCTCCTCCCGGCGCGCCTCCTCCTCCTCCCGTGCCCAGCAGGCACGACGCTCCTCTTGCATGAGGCGCTCGGCCTCCTCGCGCTCCGCCGCCAGGTGGCGCTGCCTCCAATACTCGAGGTACGCCGCCTCCTGCGCCAACGTAGCCCCGAGCCAAATGGCAGGCACGCTAACCCACTCGTGCAGCCCGCCCTGTCATTCATACCTCTCCTCCATCGGCTGGGGCGGCGACGGTGGGAATGGGTCGGCCTTCGACGCGGGGAGGGGCGGCGGTGAGGGCGCGGGGAGCCTTGGCGCGAGGGGGGGATGCAGTCGCCGGTGGCTGATAGGGCGAGCGCCTCTGCGAGCCGTGCTTGGTACTCAGCGTCCTCCTCCTTGCGGTGCACCTTGGCTTGCTCATCAACGGAGACATGCATGGTCGCCGCCAACGCTGCCTGGTAGGCGGCCTCCTCCTCCTCCTTCGGTTTGACGACAGGGGCGACGGGGGGTTGGTGTGGTGGGCCTGCACGCCGCGCCGGCGCTGCTCCTCGTGCTCGAGGGGAAAACAGACCTCCCACTGGGGAGAGTCCGACGCGTACAGAGGCAGCCGACGCTGCTCCGACGTCAGTAGCTCCTGGCGCCGACGGACCTCCTCGGCCTGCGCCCATCGCGACCGCGACACCGCCGGCACAGGGATCTACTGGGGATCCAAATGCCAGTCGTGCAGCAGCGTCACGTCCGGGTACGGGAGGGGCTATCGGTATTGCCAGTGCCACCGCGCCTGGTGCACAAGAATGTGCGGCCTCTCCCGCACGGGGCGTGCCGACGCCAGCGGCGGAGGAAGTGCGTGGGAGGAGCCCACGCCGGCGGCCATCTTGCCCTTGCCGAAGATGCCCATGGGAACCGGTAGGGTTTCGTTCGCCGACGAGGGAACAACCGCTGGATGTGGATGGCACTGCAAGTGGATGAGCCCCCCCCCCCCCCGCGCACGCGTGGATTCTAAAACAACGCCTCCCGTAGCTTCAAGTCACTGACGGGTGGGCCCGTGGTAGGTGGCGGCCATAAATAAGACCGTGTGGGGCGGTTGGCCGCCTCACGACTGGGGACGTGGCAGACACTTAGGGGACGCGTGGCGTCCGTTTTGTGTCCACGCGGACGCAAAAGCGACTAAATTTGGGCCTGAAATGCGTCGACACGGACGTCCCGCAGACACAAATTGGGTTTGTGTCGCCGCGCTGGGCCGACACTTTTGTTCGTTTTGACCTAAACGGACAGGGACGGACTATTTGGGTCGGCTCGTTGGAGTTGCTCTCATGATGAGCTATATCAAGGCAATTCACCATCGTATGCATAAGTCAAGTGCCAGATCGAAGCTTGCTCTTAGTCTCATCAACAAAGAGTGTCATCACAATGGTTAGGATGTACCGTATGGGTCTGAGGATGATAGCAGCCGTCTTGAAGAGTATGTGGATCCCTCCTCAAGTGATGATGAAGTGACCAAGCCTAATTACGCCAATGAGCATCTTGAAGACTCCAACTCCGACGAATTCTATAAAGACGACGACGACGACGATGACGATGATGACTACGACGACGACGACGACGATGATGAGTAGTGGGTTATCCGATAGCATCTCTCTTCTCTCTTTTTTGGTGTTTTTATGGCACCTCTCTTCTCTCTTTTTTCGTGTTTTTATGCCAAACGGGGAGAAGAATGAGATCTATTAGGATTGGTCGTGTTACATTTGGGTATATAAGTGATTTGGGAAGCCACAATCTTTTTGGCGTATTATTTGGCTTGCTCAAGACTTTTAAATTGGTATGTACTAAGTATTATATCCTACGTGGTTGTGTGTGAGCATTGATTGCTCCAAGTAGCTTATTTAAGCTAAGCATGAGACCATATTCTTAATACCTTGGATATATGCGGTGTTGCTTATCTTGTTTATGTGATGCCATTGATTTCATTGTTATATCCATATTGTTGGTCTCGTTGCTTACTACCTTTGTGGGCAAGCTTATGTTTACACTACTGCAGGAATGCCTAGCAGTGACGGGCCAGACTCCCAAGGACGCCCGCCACTGACCTTCCGCCACTGCTAACAAGCTATCAGTGGCAGCCGCCTGCCCGTTATTGATAGTGTCTCTTCAGTGGCGGGCGGGACTTGTTGCTCGTCACGGGATTATATTGTTAGTTGTGGCAGGCCGTCTAGGGCACCCGCCACAACTACTTGTGCAGCCGCCAGCACCAGTAAATCCCAGTAGACTGTAGCCAATGCAAACAACAGCCAATACACATTACATCATACAAATAACGTAAGCGATCATACACATTATATTTAACATATCAATAATCTAAACTTTATACAAAATAGATGTATGCATTAGAGTACAACAACTCACACCACATCATTAGTACACATATATACAAGACTTATGATAACAACAACACCAAAATGACAATGAACTGGATAAAGGTAATCAAATTCTTTACTCGTACACTTGTCCACTCGGTCTTGCATACTTCATTGTTGATTTTATCTTTGCGGAGGTAGTTGCCATAATGATCCCCTGCTTCTTTGTTTAGTCATATACCCTTTATAGCAGTTGTTCTTGTAACCATCCACTTGTTCCTTGCGTATCTCCCATGAATCATAAACTCTTGGATTCCTCCCGGTGTACACCACATACCAGTTCCACTCCATCTATGAAGATAAATAAACAAGCTAACAAGTCAATTTCATAGTTATGCAATCACATAAAGCAAAGTCACATCACAATCTTCATAGCATGATAGACCATACAAATGACCACGTTGTAGTTCACTAGTAGTTTAGAAGTATAAGTTTAGCTCCTTCATAGCAACATAGAAATTAAGTTCACACGCATCGATCATATATATCACATAAAGGCACGCACTAGTAGTTTAGAACTACAAGTTCTGCTCGATCATGACTTCTCGTCGCCTTCCATCATCTTCGTGTTCTCGTCTTGGGCGGCCTGATACGTCTCCAACGTATCTATAATTTTTGATTGTTTCATGCTATTATATTATCAATCTAGGATACTTTATATGCAATTATATGCTATTTTATATCATTTTTGGGAACTAACCTATTAACCCAGTGCCAAGTGCGAGTTGCTGTTTTCTGCCTGTTTTTAGTTTTTCAAGAAATCTGTACAAACCGAAGTCCAAACGCTACGAAACTATTTGACGGGTTTTTTCTGGACAAAAAAGACCCAGGAAGCTTTGGGAGGAGTCAGGAAGCTGCACGAGGAGGCCACAAGGCACCTGGGCGCGCCCAGGGGGGTAGGCGCGCCGACCTGCCTTGTGGGACCCGTGTAGCTCCGGTTGACCCAATTCCACTTCTATAAATTCTCAAATATCGAGAAACCAACATAGAGCCACCCGAAACACTTTTTCCCGCTGCAAGCCTCTGTTCCGACGGGAGGCCATCTGGAGACCTTTTCCGATGATCTGTCGAAGGGAGAATCGACCACGGAGGCCATCTAAACCTTGCCGCCTCCGTGATGATGCGTGAGTAGTCCACCATAGACCTACAAATTCATAGCTAGTACCTAGATGGCTTCTTCTCTCTCTTTGATCTTCAACACAAAGTTCATCCCGATCTTCGCGGTAATCTATTCAATGTAATCTTCGTTTGCGGTGTGTTTGTTGGGGTCCGATGAATTGTGGGTTTATGATCAGATTATTCATGAAAAGTTATTGAGTCTCCTCTGAATTTCAATATGCATGATCTTATAGCTTTGTATTTCTCTCCGATCTATTGAAAGCACATGTGCTCCCTTGGTGGTTTTGATAATTCATGACAACATACATTGTCTCTTGGACTAATAGTTTTATCTAGCTTATTTCAGGTTTAGTCCAGAGAGAGGATTGGCTAAAGATTGTGTGGAGAACCTCACCAAGGAAAGGAAGGAATAGGATTGGCCATGCTTCAAGATCAAGGACTCTACATTTTATATTTTGTGAGAAATCACTTTGAGTCCATAGGAAAGCCAATACTATTAAAAGGGGATGGGGTAAATATGATGATCTGGTTGCTTAAGTGCTTAGAGGTAGCCACCAAAAATACTCACCCACTTTCCCACACATATCATCTGTCCAAAGCCTAAAGTCAAAATTCGGTACCACCAACATTCCCATTCGGATCCATCGAGTTTATCCAAGACAGAAGCCAAACCAAACCCTAGCATCTCGGTACTACCAGCTTTTCATTCGGTGCCACCGAAAACAGTGACCAACTTCCTGGTTAGCCATTTTCTAGATTCGGTCCCACCAAGTTCTGAGAATCGGTACCACCGAGAAGTTGGACCAACTTTTTGTTAGCCCATTTCTCTAAATCGGTCCCACCGAGTTTGAGGAATCGGTCTCACCGAGATTTGGTAACTACCTAGGTCACCCATATCGGTACCACCGAGATTCATATATCGGTTCCACCGAAAAGCCCAAAGTTGCCAGATTTTGAACTAGTCGGTGCCACAGAGTTTCTACGTCGGTTTCACCGAGTTGGGCAATAATGTTGTAACGGTTGGATTTTTGGAGAAGCCTATATATACCCCTCCACCACCATTCACTCGCAAGAGAAGCACTCAGAACAGATCTCCACTTGCCATATCCAATTTTCTGAGAGAGAACCACCTACCCTTGTGTTGAGGTCAAGATCATCCACTCCAACCATATGGATCTTGATTTCTAGCCTCCCCAAGTTGCTTTCCATCCAATCAATCTCTTCTACCGATGTCAAATCTGCGAGAGAGTGATTGTGTGTTGAGGAGACTATCTTTTGAAGCACAAGAGCAAGGAGTTCATCATACTACCACATCTATTACCTTTTGAAGGGTGGTGCCTCCTAGATTGGTTAGGTGTCGCTTGGGAGCCTCCTTCTTCATGATTGTGGAGTTGAACCAAGAGTTTGTAAGGGCAAGGAGATCGCCTACTTCGTGAAGATCTACCCGTAGTGAGGCTAGTCCTTCGTGGACGGAAGCTGTGATGGAATAGTCGAGGTTGCTACTTCATGGGCCCTTATGGGTGGAGCCCTTCGTGGACTCTCGCGACCACTACCCTCCATGGATTGAAGACTCCATCAGCATGGACGTATGATAGCACCACCTATCGGAACCACGGGAAAAATCTTCGTGTCTCCATATTGCGTTTGATCTTCCTATCTCTACTCTCTTACATATGCTTGTCTTTATTTTCCGCTGCCATACTTGTTGACTAGCATGTGTAGGGTGCATTAGACTTGTTAGAATTGCTAAAATCTGCCAACCAATTAACTTGGGAAAAGGTTAGGTTTTTAATTTGTCAAGTAGTCTATTCACCCCCCCCCCCCCTCTAGACATTCCTTCTAGCGATCCCACAATTGGTATCAGAGCTTTGGTCTCCATAGCTTCGGTTTCATCACCGTTGGAGGAAGATGGATGTGTCTACTTTGGGGAGTCTTAGTTGTAGAGTGCCCATTCTCGATGGGGAGTACTATAGTCAATGGAAATATGAGATGCTTGTGTTATTCAATGAATTCCATTTGAGCAAACATATTCAGAACCCCTATGTACATCCCATTGATCCCTTACATCCCACACACGACGAGGAAATTGACATGCTACGCAATCTTAGAACTGTTAATCTCATCATTAGAGGATTGCCTAGAATTGTGTTTGACCAAATGAAGAATTTTGAATGTGCTTATACTTTGTGGAATGATTTGGAGAAACGATATCCAAATTATTCATTGAGTACTCTTGATGAAATTCTTCATAAATCTATTGCTTTTCACAAAATGATGCCTAGTGATCCTAAGTTTGATGACTATCTATTTGAGCTTAGAGACCTCATGCATGCTAAAGGAGATGTCATAACTATCAACAACATCATTGTTGAAACCATTCGTATTCATAATCTTGAACATTGTCATGATCACAACTCTAACGAATCTCTTGTTTCTTATGATGAGGATTTCCCACTTGATGATGACAATGTGGAACATGGCTACTATGATGAAGATGAATTGTTTGACATCGAGTATGAGAAGACTATGAAGAATCTAAGTATCATGGCAAACTTCAAGGATTACATGTCCGGAGGAAAAGAGTGGATTCTCGACAGTGGATCCACCGATCATATGACCGGAGATAGAGACATGTTTCAAGAGATCACACCAAACCATGGACCGCGAAGGTATGTGACTTTTGGAGACAACTCCAAGGGTAAGGTACTCGGTCTTGGTAAGGTGGCCATATCTCATGATAGCTCTATTCAAAATGTCATGCTTGTTGAATCCCTTGGCTACAATCTTCTTTCCGTATCTAGACTTGCCGACTTCGTTTTTAATGTGCTATTTACCAAAATTGATTGCCAAGTGTTTCATCAAGATAATCATAGCATGGTCTTTACCGGTTTCCGTAGAGGTGATCTATACATTGTTGATTTCACTAAGAGATCCAAACCTCGTACTTATCTTATTGCAAAATCTTCTAAAGGTTGGCTTTGGCATACAAGACTAGGACATGTTGGTATGCGTAATCTAGACAAGCTCATCAAAGGTGATCATATACTTGGTGTTAAAGATGTTATCTTTGACAAAGATAGACTTTGTAGTGCTTGTCAAGATGGAAAGCGAGTAGGTGGAAGTCAACCTGTAAAGAATATCATGACTACTAGGAGACCACTCGAGTTGTTTCATATGGATCTTTTTGGTCCCAATGCTTACAAGAGCCTCGGTGAAAATTCCTTTGGTCTAGTTATAGTTGATGATTTTTCCAGATTTACGTGGGTATTCTTTCTTGATGATAAGTCACAGGTGCAAAATATCTTCAAGAACTTTGCTCGCAAAGCGCAAAACCAATTTGAAGTGACGATCAAGAAAGTTCGGAGCAACAACGGATCGGAGTTCAAGAACACCAATGTGGATTCCTTTCTTGATGAAGAAGGGATTTCACATGAGTTCTCGGCTACGTACACGCCTCAACAAAATGGAGTTGTTGAGAGGAAGAACCGGACTCTTATAGAGATGGCTAGAATGATGCTCGACGAATACAAGACGCCAAGACACTTTTGGGCGGAAGCCGTGGAAACAGCTTGTCATGCTACGAACCGACTCTACCTTCACAAGCTTCTCGATAAAACGGCATACGAGCTAATCACCGGTAACAAGCCCCAAGTTGGATACTTTTGGGTATTGGGCTTCAAGTGTTACATTCTTGATAAGCATCGTCAATCTAAATTTGCTCCTAAATCTCATGAAGGTTTCCTACTCGGTTACGGATCAAACTCTCACACTTACCGTGTCTACAACAACTTCACTCGAAAATTTGAAGAGACGGTAGATGTGAAGTTTGATGCATCTAATGGTTCGCAAGTCAAACAATTGCCAAATGATGTAGGAGATAAGTAACCTTCGGAAGCTATCCAAGACTTGTCCATCGGCAAGATTCGTCCCATGGAGGTGAGGGAAAGTACCTCTTCGACCCAAGTGGAAGCCCCTACTTCGCGTCAAGGCGAACCTGAACACGACATGGAGGCATCCACAAGTGGTACACGACAAGATGAAGAGGAGGAGGAAGTTCATCATGATGATCCATCACAACCACCTTCACCACCACCTCAAGGCAACGACAATGAAGAAGAAGATGATGATAAAGAAGCTCCACCATCCGACAAACAAAAGCTACCCCGAGTTTGACCAAGAGTGAACAAAAATCATCCGTTAGAGCAAATCTTCGGTGACATACAAACCGGAAGGATAACTCGCTCTAAAACTCGACTAGCTAAGTTTTGTGAGCATTATTCATTCATCTCTAGTATTGAGCCTTTAAAGGTAGAAGAAGCTCTTCAGGATCCTGACATGGCTTGAGACTGTGTCGGTATTTCCCCAAAGAGGAAGGGATGATGCAGCACATCGACGGTAAGTATTTCCCTCAATTATGAAACCAAGGCATCGAACCAGTAGGAGGATCACCACCACCTAATAAGCAGCACCTGCACACAAATAACAAATACTTGCAACCCAACGCGAAAGAGAGGTTGTCAATCTCTCTACGGTAAAAGGATAGATTAGGATATGATAGATAGGACAGATATTCTGATTGAGCGCGCTAAGCAGGACGGCCAGATTGCAGGAGTAGTGCCACATCTAGTGGATGGTGGCCTCTCTATTCTGCAATATGCCGATGACACAATTCTCTTTATGGATCATGACCTGGACAAGGCTAGAAACCAGAAACTCCTATTGTCAGCCTTTGAGCAAATGTCAGGTCTTAAGATTAACTTCCATAAAAGCGAATTGTTCTGCTTTGGAGAAGCCGTTGAGGCGGCGGCCGATTATGCTGACCTATTTGGTTGCGCACATGGCCAATTCCCAATTAAATATCTGGGAATACCGATTCATTATCGGCGTCTCACCATTGCAGAGTGGAAGAATGTAGAGGAGCGATTTGAGAAACGCTTGAGCAGTTGGAAAGGCAATTTGCTCTCGGTTGGAGGACGACTAGTTTTGATAAACTCAGTCCTCACAAATATGGTTCTCTATATGATTTCGTTCTTCCAGCTCCCAAAAGGGGTCTTGCAAAGACTGGATCATTTTAGGTCCAGATTCTTTTGGCAAGGAGACGGTGAAAAGAAAAAATATAGGCTGGCCAAATGGAGTGTGGTTTGTAGGCCGAAAGACCAAGGTGGTCTTGGTATTCATGACCTACAGGTCAAGAATGAGGCCCTACTTAGTAAATGGTTGTTCAAACTTCTTACTGAGGATGGCGTTTGGCAAACCATGTTGTGCAACAAGTATATAGGCCAAAAAGCGATGTCTCAGGTATATTGGAAACCTGGAGACTCGCATTTTTGGTCTGGCCTAATGGCGGCAAAGAAACATCTCTTTCGCTTTGGGTCTTTCGCGATAAAGGAAGGGTCGGAGATTCGTTTTTGGGAAGACATATGGCTAGGCAATGCTAGTCTTCGAGAACAATATCCGGCCTTGTACAACATAGCACGCGATAAGAATAGTACTATTGCACAGGTGCTCAGTTCATCCCCGCCAAATATTTCTTTTAGGCGGGATTTGATTGGCACTCGACTTACGTCATGGCATAATCTCTTGTTCTGTCTGGATTCGATTAACCTGACACAAGGCCGGGATGTGTTTCGCTGGAACCTTACTACATCGGGGTCTTTCACAATAGACTCTATGTATCGTGCACTCACGCATTCTGAGGTACCGGTGAGCAATAACAAAAAAAATTGGAAAGCAAAGATACCACTTAAAGTTAAAATCTTCATGTGGTATCTCCGTAGGGGAGTTGTGCTAACCAAAGACAACCTCGCACGATGCAACTGCCGAGGAAGTAAGAAGTGTTGTTTTTGTACTCATGACGAGACAATCAAACACCTTTTTTCCAATGTAAGTTTGTGCGTTCTACGTGGTCAGTCATCCAAATAGCGTCAAATTTGTATCCGCCCACAAGTGTTGCCAATATTCCTGGTCATTGGCTGGACGGTATTTCAAATAGGTACAAAACACTAATAAGGGTGGGAGCGTATGCCTTACTATGGTCGCTTTGGCTATGTAGAAATGATGTTGTTTTTAATGACAAAAATGCTTCTCCTTTGCAGGTGGTTTTCCGTTGTACGCACTTGCTTCGTACGTGGTCTACGCTACAACGTGCGGAGTACCAATCGTGTTCAAGGTGGTGTGTACGCAGTTGGAGCAGGTGGCTACGGAGGTTTTTACCAAACATGGGTGGCAGCATAATCTCCAGATCGGTCCACCATCCCTTTCGACATAGGCATAGTGTCGGTCTATAGGACTCTACTGTTGCCGAATTGTCGGTCTTTTACCTTTCTCTTTGTCAGACTGCTGGTAGTTGGCTGTGTGCATTCTGGTTATGCAGAGGCCGGGTGTTACACTTAATGCTTTGTATCCGCTTGATGCTACATTTTGAGATAATAAAAGCATCCTTTATCGAAAAAAGATAGGAGAGATAGATCTCTCGAGAACACCAAATAGAAAGGGCAAATAAAAAGTGCAGCAATATATTTTTGGGTTTTTGGTATAGTAGATCTGAAAACAAAGAAGTAAATAGATAGATCGGAAAGCCATATGTTGGAAAAGTAGACCCGGGGGCCATAGGTTTCACTAGTGGCTTCTCTCATGAGTATAGCACACTGTGGGTGAACAAATTACTGTTGGGCAATTGATAGAAGATCAAATAATCTTGATGATATCCAAGGCGATGATCATTATATAGGCATCACGTCCAAGATAAGTAGACCGACTCCTGCCTGCATCTACCACTATTACTCCACACATCGACCGCTATCCAGCATGCATCTAGTGTATTAAGTTCATGAAAAAACGGAGTAATGCAATAAGAACGATGACATGATGTAGACAAGATCTATTCATGTAGGAATAGACCCCATCTTGTTATCCTTAATAGCAACGATACATGCATGCCTTGCTGCCCCTTCTGTCACTGGGAAAGGACACCGCAAGATCGAACCCATCACAAAGCACCTCTTCCCATGGCAAGAAAAATCGATCTAGTTGGCCTAACTAAACCAAAGATTCGAAGAAGAAATACGAGGCTATAAGTAATCATGCATATAAGAGATCAAAGAAGACTCAAATAATATTCATGGATAGAAACTGATCATGAACTCAAAATTCATCGGATCCCAACAAACACACCGCAAAAGTTTACATCAAATAGATCTCCAAGAGACCATTGTATTGAGAATCAAAAGAGAGAGAGGAAGCCATCTAGTTACTGCCTACGGACCCGTAGGTCTATGGTGGACTACTCACGCATCATCGAAGAGGCACCTATGAAGAAGATGAACCCCTCCGTGATGGTGTTAGATTGGATCTTGAGGCTCTGGAACTTGCGGCGGCTGGATGTGTTTTTTGTCGACTCCCCTAGGGTTTTCTGAATATTTGGATATTTATAGGCATCAGAGGCGGTGGAGGGGGGCCCCGTGGAGGGCACAACCCATCAGGGCGCGCCGGGGGCCCCCTAGCGCGCCTTGGTAGGTTGTGGCCTCCACAGCCCACGTCTCTGGCACTTATTTGGATCACTGGGTGTCTTCTGGTCCAAAAAAAATCTCCAAAAAGTTTCGTCGCGATTGGACTCCGTTTGGTACTGATATTCTGCGAAGTAAAAAACAAGCAAAAATAGCAACTGGCACTTTGGCACTATGTCAATAGGTTAGTCCCAAAAAATGATATAAAGTTGCTATAAAGTGATTGTAAAACATCCCAGAATGATAATATAACAGCATGGAACAAGCAAAAATTATAGATACGTTGGTGACGTATTAGCATCCCCAAGCTTAATTCCTACTCGTCCTTGAGTAGGTAAATGATAAAAACAGAATTTTTGATGTGGAATGCTGCCTAACATGTTCATCTCGTATTCTTTTCTTTTATAGCATGGACATTTAGACTTTTAGATGATTCAAAGCAATAGTCTAGTTTTAACATAATGACTTCAATACTCAAGCATGCCAACAAGCAACCATGTCTTTCAAAATATCAACATTAAAGAAAGTTATCCCTAGCCCATCATGCTCAATCATTGATCCATTCATGAAACACACTCAACTATTAGCTATACCCAATGCTCAAGTACGATCATAGTGCCCCCTAGTTGGTGCTTTATAAGAGAAGATGGAGACTCAAAGTGAAAATAAAAATTGCATAAAGTAAATAGATAGGCCCTTCGCAGAGGGAAGTAGGGATTTGTAGAGGTGCCAGAGCTCAAAGTTTTAAATTGAGAGAGAAAAATATTTTGGGTGGCATGCCTTTCCTGTCAACGAAAACGACAAAGTAGCTCACAATACTTTCCATGCTAGATATATCATAGGCGGTTCCCAAACAGAAAATAAAGTTTATTCCTTTTTCCACCATTCTTTCACATTCCATGGCGGGCCGTATCCACGGTTGCCTTCCATACCAACACTTTCCAAGGAATTTATTATTTGACAACATAAAGTAAATATTTTTTTTCTTTTTCATTTCGGGAATGGGCATCCCTATTACCGCCGCACTCTCGTGCAATGACAAGTGAATAAACACTCATCTTGAGAATAACACATCTAGCATGGAAAAATATTGGACACTCCCCACCGTTTCATAAGCGGTACGAGCACACAAGAGAAGTTTATTTTGAAAATTAGAGATGGCACATACAAATTTGCTTGGAGCGGCATGGAAATACAGCATATAGGTAGGTATGGTGGACTCATAAGGCAAAACTTGGTTTAAGGATTTTGGATGCACAAGTGGTATATCTACTTAGTACAAATGGAGGCTAGCAAATAGATTGAGAAGCAACCAAACCAAGAAACGAAAATTCACATAAGTGAGAATTGAGCATAACTAACACCGAATAATGCACCATAAGTAGGATGTAATTTCATTGCATAACTATTGACTTTCGTACTTGCATAGGGAATCACAAACCTTAACACCAATATTCCTACTAAAGCATAATTACTCACTAACATGACTCACATATTACTATCATCATGTTTCAAAACTATTACAAAGAATCAAGTTTAATTTGTCCAATGATCTTCATGAAAGTTTTTATTATATCCTCCTTGGATATCTATCACTTTGGGACTAGTTTCATATATTGCCATTGCTTTTGACAAGATCAAACAAATTTAAGTGAAGCACATGAGCATAGAGTTTTCATCTCTCAAAAAGGTATAAGTGAAGCATGAGAGGATTTCTTAAAAAATTACTAACTCTCAAATTAATATAAGTGAAGCATGAGAGTATTTCTACAAAAATTTCCAAGCACACCGTGCTCACAAAGATAAAAGTGAAGCACTAGAGCAATTCTATAGCTCAAAAAGTTTAAGTGAAGCATAAAGAGCAATTCTAACAAATCATAGCATAATTTTGGCTCTCTCAAATAGGTGTGTCCAGAAAGGATACAAGTGACAAACTAACAAGCAAAGCAAGCAAAGACTCAAATGATACAAGACGCTCCAAGCAAAACTCATGATATGTGACGAATAAAAATATAGTTCCAAGTAAAATACCGATGGTCGTTAGAAGAAAGAAGGGATGCCACTCGGGGGCATCCCCAAGCTTAGTTGCTTGTTTCTCTTTGGATATATATTGGGGGTGCTGTAGCATCCCCAAGCTTAGGCTCTTTTCACTCCTTATTCCTTCATCCATCGTGATCTCACCCAAAACTTGAAAACTTCAATCACACAAAACTCAACAAAATCTTCGTGAGATCCGTTAGTATAATAAAGCAAATCACTACTTTAGGTGCTGTTGCAAACCCATTCATATTTTATTATTGAATTATACCTACTGTATTTTAACTTTACCGTGGCTCATACCCTTCAATATAACCCATAGATTCATCAAAACAAGCACACAATGCAACGAAAACAAAATCTGTCTCAAACAGAACAGTCTGTAGTAATCTGTACTCTAACCATACTTCTGTAACTCTAAACATTCTGAAAAATTAGGACAACGTAAGGAATTTGTATATAAACTCTGTGTTCAAATTTCAGATCAAGATCACGTTCCATTAAAAAATGAAAATTCGAACACTGGACGCAAAGTTTCTGTTTCAGATTCAGCATCGCTTCTACTCATCTTATGAATCATCCTAAAGGCTCTACTTGGCACAAACACTAAATAAACCGTAAAAACACAATCATAACATAGGCATAATTGTGTCGACACTCAAAAATAGAAAGGAAAAATCAAAAATAAATATATTCATTGGGTTGGCTCCCAATAAGCGCTATCGTTTTACGCGCCTAGCTAGACATAACGCATAGTTTCAAGTATTGTCATCTTTGGTTTTGGATCCATAGGATGCCCTCATGATTGATTCATATGGTGGCTTAATTCTTGTTCTAGGGAAGTGTTCCATACCCTTTCTTAGTGGAAATTGAAAATGAATATTGCCTTCTTTCATATCAATCACGTCACCTATAGTACGTAAAAATGGTCTACCAAGTATTATGGGACAAGACGGATTGCAATCAATATCAAGCACAATAAAATCTATGGGCACATAGTTCCTATTTGCAAGAATAAGAACATCATTAATTCTTCCCAGAGGCTTTTTAATAGTAGAATCCGCCAAGTGCAAATTAAGAGAACATCCTTCAATATTGGTGAGACCAAGCACATCACATAAAGATTTCAGAATCGTGGAAACACTAGAACCCAAATCACACAAAGCAAAGCACTCATAATTTTTAATCTTGACTTTAATAGTAGGTTCCCACTCATCATGTAATTTTCTAGGAATATAACTCTAACTTTTCTTCAAAAGATTTCAACATGGCATCTACGATATGTTTAGTAAAAGCTTTATTTTGCTCATAAGCATGGGGTGAATTCAACATGGATTGCAGCAAAGAAATACATTCAATCAAATAGCAAGTATCATAATTAAAGTCTTTGCAATCCAAAATAGTGGGCACATCACTAGTTAAAGTTTTGACCTCTTCAAACCCACTTTCATCAAAAATTTCATCAAGATTTTCACCCTCCAAACTATTGGGATGCCTTCTAGCTAAAGTTGACTCTACTTCAGTCCCTTCATAATCAATCTTAATATTACTAAACAAGGAATCAATAGAAGAAACACCAATCACTTTAAGATCTTCATCATTTTCGGCAAACACTATAAAACGATTTTTCTAAGAATTCTCTTTTAGCTCTAAGCATAGCGGTTCTTTTCCTACTTTCATCCATAGAGACATATAAAGCTTTAATTTATTCATCAATCTTAGGCACAATAGCTTTCAACTTGAGATTTTCAACATCATGAGAAATTCTATCAATGCTTCTAGACATATCATCAATCTTATTCAACTTTTCTTCTATCATAGTATTGAAAGCCTTTTGTGCATTGATAAATTCTTTAATATTACTCTCAAGATCAGAGGTGTTCCTATTATTGTTGTAAGAGGAATTACCATAGGAATTACCATAATTATTAGAGGAATTAAAGGAAAAGGCCTAGGATTAAAATTACCTCTATAAGCATTGTTATTGAAATTGTTTCGCGAGACAAAGTTCGCATCTACGGAATCACTATTTTGCTCAATCAAAGTAGACAAAGGCACGTCATTAAGATTAATAGGAGCATTTTTAATAGCAACCAATTTCATCAAAGCATCAACCTTACCACTCAAAGAACTAATTTCTTCGACCGAATTAACTTTTTTACTAGTAGGCGCTCTTTCGGTATGCCATTGCGAATAATTTGCCATAATATTGTCTAGCAATTTAGTAGCTTCACCCAAAGTAATTTCCATAAAAGTACCACCCGCGACGGAATCTAAAAGATTTCTAGAGACAAAATTCAATCCCGCATAAAAAAATTGTATGATCATCCAAAGATATAAACCATGAGTAGGACAATTTCTTAGCATCAATTTCATACTTTCCTAAGATTGTGCAACATGTTCATGCTCAAGTTGCTTAAAATTCACGATTTGTGTCCTAAGGGAAATAATTTTCGCGGGCGGAAAATACTTAGTGATAAAAGCATCCTTGCACTTATTCCAAGAATTGATACTATTGCGAGGCAAAGAGGAAAACCAAATTTTTGCACGATCCCGCAAGGAAAAAGGAAATAACTTCAACTTAACTATATCATTGTCCACATCTTTTTTCTTTTGCATATCACACAATTCTACGAACATGTTTAGATGGGACGCGTCATCCTCATTAGGAGTACCGGCAAATTGATCTTTCATGACAAGATTCAACAAAGCGGCATTAATATCACAAGACTCTGCACTAGTGGCGGGAGGAGCAATTGGAGTACTAATAAAATCATTGTTATTAGTATTGGAAAAATCACACAACTTGGTGTTTTCTAGATTCATCGTGACTACGCAAACAAGATTGCAAGCAAGCAAGAGATCTGACGAGAAAAAGGCAAACGAAAAAGAGGGCGAATAAAACGGCAAATTGGTGAAGTGGGGGAGAGGAAAACGAGAGGCAAATGGCAAATAATGTAATTGCAAGGAGATGAGATTTGTGATTAGGAACCTGGTAGATGATGATGGTGTCTCCTCGGCGCCTGAGGTTGGCACGTAGAAGAGATCGCTTCCTCCCCAGCAACGGCGCCAGAAATTCCTTTGACGTGGCTTGAGACTGCGTCGGTATTTCCCCAAAGAGGAAGGGATGATGCAGCACAGCGACGGTAAGTATTTCCCTCAGTTATGAAACCAAGGTATCGAACTAGTAGGAGGATCACCACCACCTAATAACAAATACTTGCAACCCGACGCGAAAGAGAGGTTGTCAATCTCTCTACGGTAAAAGGATAGATTAGGATATGATAGATAGATCTCTCAAGAACACCAAATAGAAAGGGCAAATAAAAAGTGCAGCAATATATTTTTGGGTTTTTGGTATAGTAGATCTGAAAACAAAGAAGCAAAAAGATAGATCAGAAAGCAATATGTTGGAAAAGTAGACCCGGGGGCCGTAGGTTTCACTAGTGGCTACTCTTATGAGTATAGCACACGGTGGGTGAACAAATTACTATTGGGCAATTGATAGAAGATCAAATAATCATGACGATGTCCAAGGCGATGATCATTATATAGGCATCACGTCCAAGATAAGTAGACCGACTCCTACCTGCATCTACCACTATTACTCCACACATCGACCGCTATCCAGCATGCATCTAGTGTATTAAGTTCATGAAAAAATAGAGTAATGCAATAAGAACGATGACATGATGTAGACAAGATCTATTCATGTAGGAATAGACCCCATCTTGTTATCCTTAATAGCAACGATACATGCGTGCCTTGCTGCCCCTTCTGTCATTGGGAAAGGACACCGCAAGATCGAACCCATCACAAAGCACCTCTTCTCATGGCAAGAAAAATCGATCTAGTTGGCCTAACTAAACCAAAGATTCGAAGAAGAAATACGAGGCTATAAGTAATCATGCATATAAGAGATCAAAGAAGACTCAAATAATATTCATGGATAGAAACTGATCATGAACTCAAAATTCATCGGATCCCAACAAACACACCGCAAAAGTTTACATCAAATAGATCTCCAAGAGACCATTGTATTGAGAATCAAAAGAGAGAGGGGAAGCCATCTAGCTAATGCCTACGGACCCGTAGGTCTATGGTGGACTACTCATGCATCATCGGAGAGGCACCTATGAAGAAGATGAACCCCTCCGTAATGGTGTTAGATTGGATCTTGAGGCTCTGGAACTTGCGGTGGCTGGATGTGTTTTTCGTCGACTCCCCTAGGGTTTTCTGAATATTTGGGTATTTATAGGCATCAGAGGCGGTGGAGGGGGGGGGCCGTGGAGGGCACAACCCATCAGGGCGCGGCGGGGGCCCCCTAGCGCGCCCTGGTGGGTTGTGGCCTCCACAACCCACCTCTCTAGCACTTCTTTGGCCCACTGGGTGTCTTCTGGTCCAAAAAAAATCTCCAAAAAGTTTCGTCGCGATTGGACTCTGTTTGGTACCGATATTCCGCGGAGTAAAAAACAAGCAAAAACAGCAACTGGCACTTTGGCACTATGTCAATAGGTTAGTCCCAGAAAATGATATAAAGTTGCTATAAAGTGATTGTAAAACATCCAAGAAAGATAATATAACAACATGGAACAAGCAAAAATTATAGATACGTTGGAGACGTATCAGATCCGGATTGGGTGAATGCTATGCACGAGGAGCTACACAACTTCGAGAGGAACGAAGTGTGGACACTAGTGGACAAGCCCAAGGACGGACAAAACATTATCGGAACCAAATGGTTGTTTCGAAACAAACAAGACGAAGACGGTCAAGTCGTACGCAACACGGCGCGTCTCGTGGCTCAAGGCTACACCCAAGTCAAATGTATGGACTACAGTGAGACCTATGCCCCCGTTGCTAGACTTGAAGCTATTCGCATTCTTCTTGCTTATGCTAATCACCATGATATCACTCTTTACCAAATGGCCATTAAAAGTGCATTTTTAAATGGTGAGATTGAAGAAGAGGTCTATGTTAAACAACCCCCTGGTTTTGTGAATCCTAAGAAACCTAACCTCGTTTACAAGCTTCGTAAAGCACTTTATGGTGTTAAGCAAGCCCCACGTGCTTGGCATAAATGCTTAACGAAGTTTCTCATTGAAATTGGTAAAATTGACGCAAACTTATTCACAAAGAGAGTTAATGGTGAATTATTTGTGTGCCAAATCTATGTGGATGATATTATCTTTGGATCTACTAACCCACAATTTAGTGAAAGATTTGGAAGGCTGATGTCCGAGAAGTATGAGATGTCCATGATGTGTGAGCTGAAATTTTTCCTTGGTTTGCAAATCAAGAAAACGAGAGAAGGAACATTCATCTCTCAAACCAAGTATACCAAGGACTTGATCAAGAATTTCAACATGCAAGAGTGTAAAGGTATGAAAACTCCTATGCCTACTAGTGGACATGTTGACCTCACCAAGGAGGACAAAGCGGTTGATCAAAAGGTTTATCGATCTATGATTGGCTCATTGTTATATCTATGTGTATCCCGTCTCGACATTATGCTTAGTGTGTGCATGTGCGCGAGATATCAAGCCGCTCCTAAAGTGTGTCATCTTAAGGCCGTGAAAAGAATTGTGAGATACTTGATACAAACACCAAACTTTGGCATATGGTATCCCAAGGGATCTTCTTTTAACCTTGTTGGTTATTCCGACTCGGACTATGCCGGAGATAAGGTTGATAGAAAATCCACCTCGGGTACATGTCAATTTCTTGGTAGATCTCTTGTGTCTTGGTCATCCAAGAAACAAAACTCGGTATCTCTATCTACCGCCGAAGCGGAATACATTGCCGCCGGATCATGTTGTGCTCAATTGCTATGGATGACACAAACTCTTAAGGATTATGTAATCCATGTGAGACATGTTCCATCGTTGTGTGACAATGAGAGTGCTATTAAGATTGCTCATAATCCCGTGCAATATTCTCGAACTAAACATATTCAAGTTCGTCATCATTTCATTCAGGGTCATGTTGCTAAAGGAGACATTAATCTCAAACATGTTCGTACTAACAAGCAATTGGCCGATATCTTTACTAAGCCACTTGATGAGAAAGTGTTTTGTCACTTGAGGAGTGAGTTGAACATCATTGATGCTTCAAACTTGAGCTAGACTCACTCGGATGCATGCAAGGGCATGAGCTTACATGACTATTCCATGTTACACTTCTTATGACACCATCTTATATCTTGGAAATATATTCTCCCTTGTATTGTATCTAACCTTTTGTAGGTACTTGGAAGAACTACACTCCACAAGATTGCCTTCAACTCATATCACAAGCAATCTTGTCATGGCCAAGTATCCACAACCCTTCTTTGATGATGGAAGGAAGAAGACAATCCAAACCATATCCTTGACAACCACTTGATAATCAAATTTCATTCTTGTCATTTGGATATATCTTGTTCTTCCTTGCATGACTAACCCATGTAGGTGAAAAGAGAACCAAAACGATCAAGGATAGCTCTCAACTCAAGATGATCTTCATCAACTTCGAGCATCCACAAGAAGTTCTCCTACATGCCACGTCATCAACATCACTCAAAGGTGTGTGATCATATCCTTGAAATAGCTTTACTCCAAGTCATGAGATAAAGCAACTCAAGTGATATGAAAGCATTAAAATGCTTAATCGAAAAATGGCAACCCCATTTTGAGCTCAACGTAGAGTATGACCTATGATCAAGTATTCTTGCTTGGCTCCTTAAGTCAATATACTCTAATATAGGTGACCTAGTCACTGCCCATCATCTAGATGAAGTATGTTATTTGGTTCATCTTATAGTTGCATGCTTTCTTGGAACCACTCAATTTCCATCTAGTTGAAAACTTTCCTGCAAATTCGTTTTCAAATTCTCTGCAATCATTTTATTCCTTTGAGACTTTCTGAAATTGCTTTTGCCAAGTTTCTGTTTTGCCTTCGGAGCCTCCGATTCAAGTAACTCGGCATCACCGATTATGTAGATAAGCTGCACATACACAATTCGGTTCCACCGATTTATTTCCCTCAGAGTCACCGATTTTGCTATCTATTGTGTTCTTTGTTAAATTTAGCAAATTCTCATTTCTTCAGTGATCCCTTTAAAAAAACTTGAAGGGGGAGAAATTTTCTTCAAGGATCCCTATGACAAAGGTGGAGAAATTTTAAAGAGCCTTTTCGAATGTTAAAAGGGGGAGAAAAGGTCTTCAAGGATCCCTTAGTCCCAAATGTTCACAATGATCCCTTCCCTCACAATGATCCCTTTATCTGGCCCTTTGTGTCACCCTTTTTGTAAATTAATGCCAAAGGGGGAGAAATATCAAAGCTTCAAAGCTTATGCTAATACCAAAGGGGGAGATATATATTAAGGGGGATAATATCAAAGATTATGCTTGTATAAAGGGGGAGAACATCAAGGGGGAGAATATATCAAAGGGGAGAATATCTAAATACATCTAAGCTTATGCTTACCCAAAGAGGGAGAAATCTTTGATTTGATTGCCTATTAGTGCTAGACTTGTCTCACCCTACCTACTCCCAATATCTACATGCTAAGATTCAGGGGGAGAGGAAGATTTATAGATTTACAAATCCATACTTAGGGGAGAAAGTTCTAAATGTGTTTTGGAGACATATCAATCTTAAGAAACTCTATTAAATATGGGTCGGATGGTTGCAGGAGGTTTACGGGTGGCATTGGAGATGCCTTAAGTCCAAATTAAATATGGTTCGCATCGGAACTATTTTTGCAAAATGTGGTGCAACATGACCATGGTTCAAAAATGTCGTCCAAGCTATCACCACTTCTTTGACATAGGTTTTAGTGGTCCAACTTATACTTGGCATAGCAAGCAGCACACTTCTAAACCCATTTATCGGTGCCTTGATCGTGGCTTGGTTAACGCGGAGTGGTGCATGCATTATCCTAATACCACAGTTCTCAATCTGCCTATTATTCTGAGTGATTATGCGCCCATTTTAGTGTCTACTCAGGGGAGTTTTGTTAAGCCTAAGCAAACTTTTAAATTTGAAAAGTGGTGGTTAATGGAAAAAGACTTGCTAGTTATGCTAAATCTGCCTGGAACAATTGCTCTCTTACATCTTTTGCAGCCAAAACCTCTTCTTTGGCAGTCTCTTTAAAGTGTGGTGTAGGAAAAAGAAGCCTCTCGAAAGCAATCTTATGGATCTCGAAGATAAAATCAATCAGGTGCAGTAGCTTCCATTACATCAGCAAGATCATGCATTAGAAGGCTCCCTTACTTTCAGGTATGAGCAAACTCCCTCCAAGCTTAATCAGTTTTATAAGCAGCGTAGCAAGAAAAATTGGGCAGGGGCTGGTGATCGCAATACCAAGTTTTTTCACCAGGTTGTGGTCAAGCGTAGGAAGACAAACACTATTTGCTTGATTAAAGATGAACATTTCAAGCTTTCTGCTATTACTAACACTTTTGTTAACTATTTTTGTTATATTTTCTCCTCTCTGAATGTTAATTCTAGTAGACCTTACTTGACCACTCAATGGCCGAATGATCCTTCGAACCCTACCTATTCCCTTCCTAACAAAAATAAGATTTTGCAGATTCTCAAAGACATGAAGTTAAATGCTTCTTCGGGGCCAGATGGTTTCAATGTTGAATTTTATTTGGCTGCTTGGGACTGGATAGGAGAGGAGGTTACTCAACTTGTGATTAATTTTTATCTTACTGGTGTTCTGCCTCCTCACATTAATTATACTAATATTGTTGTCATTCCGAAAAAACTTGTCCCCCAAATTCCAATGGACTATCGTCCTATTAGTCTTTGTAATGTTGTTTACAAAATCATTGCGAAGTCTCTTGCTAATAGGATTAAGCCTCATCTTCCTGATTATATAGATCCAGCTCAGCAAGCTTTCATTGAAGGTAGGAGAATCAGTGATAACATCATTATTGCCCAAGAGATCACTCACTCTTTCTCTCTCAAATCTTGGAAACACAATGCTTTCATACTTAAAATTGATCTTGCTAAGGCTTTTGATCGTCTTGAATGGAGCTTTATTGTTTCTGCTCTTGCACGTAAAGGGATGCATGGTCATTTCATCAATTTAGTTCATGCATGCATCTCTTCTCCTACATTCTTTGTTTTGATTAATGGGCAGCCCTCTCATAAGTTTAAAAGTTTTCGGGGTATTCGTCAAAGTTGTCCTATGTCTCCTTATTTGTTTGTCATGACTATCAATGAATTATCTATTGTGCTTAATGAATCTCTTGCTGCTAATCATCTGCATGGTATTTCTCTTGGTCCAAACTGCCCCTCCATCCACTCTCTTCTATTTGCAGATGACTTGTTGGTTTGTGGGCAAGCCACACTCCAGGAGGCTCACACTATGGCTATCTTATTCAACAATTTTGTGCTATCTCTGGTCAAACCTCGAACTAGGCCAAATCTTGCATTCTTTTCAGCTCTCATGTTCCTCATACCACTATGCAGGAATTTTCCCTGTTGCTGCTTCAGATGATAATTTCACTCATCTTGGTAACACCTGGTTCTTCCTGCTAAGAATAGAGTTGATGCTTATAACTTTTGTTTTATATAAATTTTTGAATAAGTTGCCTTCTTATAAAGCTAATATGCTTTCTCATGCGGCTAGACTTGACTTGATCTTGTTTACTAAGAAATTCATTGCAAAGCTAACAAATATTATTAGAAACTTCTGGTGGGCGGGTGTTTGAGGGAATGATTCTATAAAGAGCCTTTGCCTTCGGGCATGGAAAGACATTTGTAATTCCAAAGAGGAAGGAGGGTTGGGCATAAGGAATTTAAAGGCAATCAATGAGAGTCTTCTTCTAGCAGCCGCATGGAGGTTAGCTAAATCTCCTCTCTCTCTCTCTCTCTCTCTCTCTCTCTCTCTCTCTCTCATTTGTATCTTGTGCTTAAGGCCAAATATTTTCCTAGTTCTTCCATTTGGACAACTACTACTAGTCCTCCTAAATCTGCTTTTTGGGCCTCTATTTTGAAAATGTTACCTAAGCTTAGGGACCATTCTTTTTACCAAATAACTCAAGGTAACATTTCCATCTGGATCATGCCATGGTGTACTCAATGGAGTTCTATTCATGATCATCTTATTGCCCAACAAGCTGGTTTTGTTTATCCTGCTTTGGTGAGAGACCTTTGGCTCCTACGGCGAAAGAGTTGGAATCATGATCTTATTTTCTCGCTTTTTCAGTAGCCAATGGCCTCTCTCATTGTACAAACTAATACCATTGATGATGATGTCCCGAATTTGCTTTGTTGGAATCTTACTCCTAATGGAATATGCTCTTCTAAATCTTCTTACAAACTTTGTTTACAGTAGATTCACGCTAATCCTAGAAATGCACCTCTCACTATTCCTTTGGATTTGAAAGATCTTCTTCGATTACTTTGGAAACAAAAGAATTTGCTTCATAGGGTGCAATTGTTTGCTTGGAGACTTCTTAGAAAAGCTTTGCCTACGGGTTTGCGTGCTAGTCGTTTCTCCAATCATATTTCTCATATGTGTTGTAGATGTGGTCAACAAGAGGATGAGTTCCATCTTTTTTTCCTTTGTCACTTTGCTCGTGCAGCCTGGTTTTCCTCTCCTTGGTTTTTGAGATCTGATGTTCTTATTCAAGGCCATTCGACAATGCATTCAGCTCTCATTGCTCTCATTCGAATGGGTCACCCTCATGGTTCTATTCTGAATATTCTCAGTTTTTTTGGTGTCTTTGCAAAGCAAGGAATGATTTCTTTTTTATAGGAGGAAAGCCCTTCCTCATCAAGTTCACATTGCTGCCATAGCTTTAACTTCAGATTTCTATGATGCTCTTCCTTGTCTATCTAACAAGCAGTAGCAAGCTCATGAGCAGCCTCCAGTTGATCAACTTCCTTTGCAGGGCAGAACTCTTAAATCAGACTTATTAATTGATGGAGCTAAAGTTTTTTCTGAGGCAGCTTTCAGATCTACGAAAATCCCTGGTTTAAGGCAAGGAGAAGTAGCTACAGGTGTGGGGTTTTTCATTTCGATGCCATCAGACCAAGGAGAACTCAATGTGCAAATTCAAGCCTCGGCTCCTTCAACTTTTACTCAATTGCAAGATGAAGCTATGGCTCTTTCTTGTGTTGCTGACATTGCCTATATGCTTAATATCTCTCGTCCTACTTTTTAAATGGATTGCCTTTCTTTAGCTATGTGTGCTGCTTTGAGAAATACTTCTGACACTTCTATTCCCTGGAGTATTAGAAAGGACCTGGACATATTCTTCATATATACTTCTAATTTGCAACCAAGGGTGTTCCATATTTCTAGGGAAATTAATTGTATCGCTCATAATCTTGCTCAACAAGTTTTCAGGTCTAATGGAGACACTCAACTTTGTTGCTTTGCTCATACTCACTCACACATGTCATGTCCTATAGTGTCTCTTCTTTTAAATTTTCAAATTCCAGGTGTTAGGGTGCACACAGTGCATTGCTGTTAGTGATCTTTTGTTAATGCGCCTGTTTGCTGCTTTGGCTCTGCTCTCTCCTTTTTATGCTTGTTTTGTTGTATCACTTCTTTCTCAGTTCCAGGTGCAGGGCTCTTCACTCCAGATTATTCATTTCTACTATTTTTTCAGGAGGAGAAATCTGTTTTCAGCTGTGGATTTTTCAGATTTAGATGCCCTTCTATGCTTAATCTGATTTTATCTTATCTTGGAGATGAGAGGGATCTCCTTTCTTTCTTGTGTATTTTGCAGGTTTTGCAAAGCTGTGGGAACTAGGCTGTTTTATTGCCAAAAGGATTATGTAGGTTCCCAGGGTCTAAAGAGTGAGATTGTTTAAGCTGTGTGCACTGTCCATCTTTCTTTAAAACAACAAGTCTGGGGAAGGCAGCAGTGGAGACTCTGTTCTGTTGAAGCAGCAGCTCATTTTTTGCTTTTATTCTACTGATGGTGCTGCTATCTTCCTCAGCTTCAACTATGCCACTCTCTGTGTGCAGCCTATGCCAGTTTCTGGGTATCTTTGGAGATGTATTTCATCAGGCTGGGCTACGATGATGCCATTTGAGTGCGATGCTGACGGCCATCCCTTATCTATGCGCTCCATCAGGCGCAACTCGCGGTGTTGTCTGCTTTCTTCTGTTGCACCTCTGGCTGGACAACAAGTTTCAATTCTCAAGGAATTTGATGCTAAAAATGAAAATCTTCAGACCACTCCTTACTCCTCAGCTGATTAGGAGTGTTTGGCTGTTCCTGGAGCTTTTCTACTTATACAAACTTGCTACTATGTCCACGATGAAGATAATTTCTCTGATCATGTTGCTCATCAGTTGGTGGATCTTTCCACTCTGTCTTACAGGATCTTTTTCAGCTTGTAGTTTTAGATTATGTTCTCCATCTTTCACATCCTCTGCAGATCTATGTAACATTGATGTACTTTTCCAATGAGCTGAATGAAATTGACACCTCTCGGTGCCTTTGCTTGTTAAAAAAAAAGCTATCACCGCTTCACAAGTCATATCAGAAGAATTAACTCGGAAAATTTCTATATGATTCCACTAGCCTTCGCTACCAAATAGGAGTAAGTGACGCTGCTACAGTTGTGAAGACCTCATCGCGTGGAACACGAGAGTAGTTCAACGCATCACGAATTGCCGTTTAAACAATGCTCCGGCGCATTCTTTTTTAAACGAGGCTGCTTGCACATGATTCTCGATCTAATCTATCCGTTTATGGAATACGTATATGCTTGCGTACCTCAACCTGATGGGATGCTGTGCAGTCTGTTTTGGGGTGCCGCTCGGTGTCCAGTCGCTGTCGGACTCGGACATGCCCAGCATGGGCATGTCGATCAAACGTTGAACACATCTCGCGCGTTCGTAGCTACTACTGTATAATAATTCAGCAGCAGCAACAGAAGAAGAAGAAGAAGAAGAAGAAGAAGAAGAAGAAGAAGAAGAAGAAGAAGAAGAAGAGAAACGTGCGGTTATGTACATTGAGTGCAATGCCATGCAAGAAGAGTGCGGATGCAGTGCACCGTGCCAATAGAACATGCGGTGCCACCGACCAACAAAAATCAAATTATCGGCGACTTTCTGTTGTTCTCCGTCTAGACTCGACGGCCATCCTTATTTATGGGTTTTTTCTTCCGAGCTCCCAGAGCGGCCAAGGCGAGGAGGAATGGCGAACTCGAGCACCGACGTGTCCGGGCAGCGGCGGCGGAGGCAATGGACGCTGGCGCTGGTGACGGTGGCGTCGCTGCTGGAGCGGGCGGACGAGGCGCTGCTGCCGGCCGTGTACAGGGAGGTGGGCGCGGAGCTGGGCGTGTCCCCGGCCGCGCTGGGCTCCCTCACGCTGTGCCGCGCGCTCGTCCAGGCCGTGTGCTACCCGCTGGCGGCGTGCGCCGCGGCGCGCCACGACCGCGCGCGCGTCGTGGCCGCGGGGGCCTTCCTCTGGGCCGTCGCCACCATGCTCGTCGGCGTCTCCGGCACTTTTCTCCAGGTCAGCAGCCCCCGCCTCATGCCAATGTCATTGTCATGCGGTGCCTACTACTTGAATCCATACTTGTGACGGTGCCAACTAGAGCTAAAAATGGGACACACTACCTCCTTGCTTTTGACAGATGGCGATCGCGAGAGGGTTTAACGGCGTCGGCCTGGCGCTGGTGGTGCCGGCGTTGTCCTCCCTGGCAGCCGACTACAGCGACGACACGACGCGCGGCTCGGTGTTCGGGTGGCTGGGGATGGCTAGCCGGCTGGGCGCCATGGCGGGGGGCACGCTGGGCGTGCTGCTCGCGCCCACGACCTTCCTCGGCGTCCCCGGCTGGCGCCTGGCATTCCACATACTCGCGCTCCTCAGCGTCGCGCTCGCCGTCTCGACGTGGTTCCTCGCCTCGGACCCCCGTCCGCCAAGCACGTCCGAGAAGAGCACGGCATCGGTGGCCAGGGAGCTCCTCGGGGAGGCCAAGGACGTGGTGCGGGTGCCGACGTTCCAGATCCTGGTGGCGCAGGGGGTGGCCGGGTCGGTGCCGTGGACGGCGCTCACCTTCGCCGCCATGTGGCTGGAGCTCGTGGGGTTCACGCACTGGGAGACCAGCGTCATCATCAACCTCAACCAGCTGGCCGGCGCGCTCGGCTCGCTGTTCGCCGGGCTCATCGGGGACCCCATGGCCCGGCGGTTCCCGAACGCCGGCAGGGTCGCGCTGGCGCAGGTGAGCACGGCGTCGACCGTCCCGGTCGCCGCCGTCCTGCTGCTCGCGCTGCCCATCGACCCCTCAGCCGGGGCCGCGTACGCCGCCGCCTTCGCCGTCCTGGGCTTCGTCATGCCCTGGTGCCCCCCGGCCACCAACAAGTGAGTAATGCTGGTGGCAACACTTTTCCATTCTTTGCATGCACTGCTGGCTCCGCTGCTTACCAAGTGACGTCCATTTGCAGCCCTATACTGGCGGAGATCGTGCCGGAGAAGGCGAGGACGACGGTGTACGCGCTGGACAGGTTCTTCGAGACCATCTTCTCGTCGTTCGCGCCGGCCGTGGTGGGCATCCTGGCGGAGCGGGTCTTCGGATACAGGCCGGCGTCCGGCGCCACCGGGAAGACCGAACGGGAGAACGCCGCCGCGCTGGCGAAGGCGGTCTTCGCGGAGATCGCCGTGCCGATGGGCGTCTGCTGCAGCATCTACTCCTTGCTCTACTGCACGTACCCAGCGGACAGACAGCGCGCGCACAAGGCAGCTCTGCCGGTGGTTGCACCACACGAACACGACTGTGAAGATGCTACTTCTGGTGCTGCTACAGGTTTCGATAGCTTAAGCCAGGCATTGCTGGCCACAACTGACCACCAACATATCTAAGACATGTATGTATATGTTTTTGTAGGTTCACCCAGGAAGGCAATTTACAGGCTTTTTAACCATATATATATTCAAGAACTGGATGCAATTCTTAATCCTCTAAACTAAAATATAAATATGTACCAAATAGTAATATACAGCCTTCCCTGATTTCCAGTATCAGAAATGGCATCGAGTTAGATGAGCAGAAAATATTCTTCACACAAAAAAAAATCTGTTAGATGGGACTAAACGAACACACAAAGTTAACTAGGCCAAGGAGCTATGTCAGATGGGACCAAAATAATTCAAAGTTCATTAAACCCAACAACTTTCTATAAACCAAGATTCAACATGCAGTCACAGAAATTATTCCCTTTATAAACCAATTACAGAGAAAAAAGAAGATGAAATGAAAAACAAGAGCAACCATTCATCAAACCACTAAATTGTTTCCAGTGATTACCCTGCACAAAGTAAACAATTGTGTAAGAAAACAGGTGTTTCAATAATTTATATATAATCTAAAGTGAACACATGTTGTTCTTGCATCAGGCGAGAAAAGATAAAAGTAATCAATATAAAATTAATGAGCATAATTCACGAGGATCTCTAATAGGCGGCTAGATTAGCTTCAAGAGTATGTAAAATTAAGAAGGTTACTGCAAGAGCTACCTAGTGAAAAATAAATGGGATTAATACGTACAAATACACAACAAATAAATCAATGCATCGGAAGTTCAAAAGGGCAGGGAAAACGAGGTGTTGTTAGCTTGAAAGCTGGCGAAATATATTCTTGTCCAAAAGAAACAGTACCATGAATATTATGACAAAGTTGACTAGGAAATGATGCTTACCTACTTACAAATCCAAGAAGCTTTCACATCTGTCCACTAAACCCAAACATGTCAGGGATGTCTCCACTGCTTCCAATGCTGTGACTCAAGCTGTTAGTTGGAGATTCAATCTCATCCACTGCAAAGCGGTTTGGGATGCAAGTACCCTTCCCAACAAATCCAAGATTTTTTCCTCGTCCTTGATCAGGCAATTTCCCAAGGGCTGCATTAGAACTCTGAAAGCTAGACGAACTGGACACCGGCTGACTTGGCCCAACAGTATTTCTATAATTATCCATATTTTGCAAAGAAGACCAGCCACCTGTGACATCATTTGGACTCTGCAGAAAGCCGAACTGTGCATTTTTTGACTGAGAGGACAGCAAGCTGGAATCCATATGGTTAACATAACCATAGTTTTGGTTAAGAGAGTCAGTGCTCTCAGTCTTTAGAACACCAGGTGGTTTAGAGCCCATTCCCATAGTGTTCTGATTAACCAGATACGGAGTATTGCCAGTTTGAAAGTTACTTATTCCTTGTGATGGCATCACATTTGAGTTACGGTTCATGAGACCAGGAAGATTTCCTCCGTGGCTACTAATGAAAGGCTGACTGGTTGAAGCATGGTTAATCAGATCAATGCCACCTAACAGACTGTTTGACGATTGAGAAGTTGGGAGAACAAGTTCAGGCTTCATGGATGGAGGAATGCCTGTTAGAAAACCTGAGGATTGAGAGGGTATAATCAAGGGATTTTGATTAGGAGAGAGACCCTCGCTAGCTGGGAAAGTATTTAATGACTGAGATGGCATAACTATGCCAGAAGGTTTGACATCTAGAGTGTGAAGGTTTCCTGACAGCATGGTATCTGGCTGCTGTTGCAATTCGTGCAAGACTATATTGCTATTCTGAAAATTATTCACATTACCCAGTGTGCTCATTGAATCTGCCATACCAAGTTTGTTATTGGGCCAAGCTGAAAAAGAAGGCATTCTTCCAACTGCAGGGCTGTTTTGGGGTAATGCCGCATATGAATTATTCTGTACCTTGTATATCGGCTGCCCAAATGCTATTTGCTCTCCATGGGGCTTATTTCCTTTGACTGCAGCAAGTCTTAAAGATGATTGGTCCCTTCCAGGCAACGCCAGGCTGTTTGTAGGTCGTCCTAGGAGCTCATCCTGCAAAGCTGCCAGGGCTTGAGGAGGGATTTGACCTGAAGCAGCCAAAGCTTGGAAATCAAGTCCTCCCAAGGAGGCCACTTGAGCACTAGAAGCAGGCACACCATATGGATTGGCCATTCCTGCATGATGCTGAGCTATCCTTTTCAGATACAATCTGAATTTCTGCAAATAAAAAAATGCATTCCTCTTAACATGATTATCATGTATAACTGACATAAAGTTGCAAGAAATCAACTCAGCACACTGCTTCACAAAAAACAAATTATAACTGCTATTCCCTCGCAGCTGACGTGGTCTTCAAGATGTAACTTTGACCACTGATTTATAATACAGCATATGCACAAGACTTACAAACATAATATTTAGCAAATATTTTTTGAGACAAATCTAGAAATATGATTTTTAAATTTTCAAATGGAATAATTAAAATGATATTTGTAGTCAAAAGGCTTAAAACTATGACTGAAGGCATGTCCAAAAATGTCACTTATGTGTGATACCGAAGGAGTATATGAAGAATCTGGAGGTAATAAGGATAGTTTGGGGCTCAAAAGACATGAGGCAATATAACCTGTTGGAACTAATGGAATGCACAAAGGAGATAACTAGCATGTCAGCATCAAACCATTAAAAATAGGGAATGCTTCTTGTCATACATCTACAAAGATATTAAAAAGCATTCATTCATGTTCTCACGATATTTTTTCGGTTAAAATCTACAACTTGAGGCAATTGCATTTTACAGCAAAAAAGTTTGAGCTACACTGTAGTCACTAAACATAATTTTCTGAAAATCAAAACTAATTCTAACAGACAGCCCTTAATTCATATTGCTAACTACTAAGCTAGAGAGGATCCTTCAAGGTAGGGATACTAAGGTGTAAAATGTATACAATTACTAACATCCAGGAGCGTACAAAAGAGTAAAATAGACAAGTCACCAGTAAACATAAGTTCAATACATTATCTCATTAAGGATACTAAAAAAGCAGATTGAAGATAATAATCAAACCTGCAAATGGCTGGCAACATTTTCCCTAGTTAAACCAGGGACATTCATCAACTCCAAAATTTTCTTGGGAACAGCTTCTGTAAAAATATTAAAAATAAAATGAGACACAAATGTGGAGAGAATTGGCATACTTCTAAAGCATAGGTGTTCAAGAGTAACCACACTTGCTCGATAAAACTAAAATAGACTTTTATCCTACTTACAATTATGTACTAATAAACACCAAAATTGATAAAATAAGTACTAAAGCAGGTAACAAACGCTTACTGTCTATTCCGAGGTGATTAACTGCATTTACAAATTGTTGATGGAGCTCAACTGACCAAACAACTCTTGGTTTTTTCGAATTATTAGAAGGATCGCCACTTTCCAATTCACTGTCATCCTCTTCTTTATCCCGTTTCTTTTTCTGAGATTTCCAGCTATCCTCAGCTCCATCATTTGCAGAGGAAGCATACTCATTATCATTATTGGTTGGTCTGTTCCGATCTGTATCATCTAAGCTACCTGAATGCTCATGCTCCTTGTTTCCACCAAACTTTTTCCTCACAACATGTTGCCAGATGTTTTTTAACTCTTCCATCCTGACAGGTTTAATCAAATAATCACAAGCTCCATGTTTTATTCCTTTCATTACTAGATCTGTCCTTGAATCAGCAGACATCACTGAAATGTCATCAACAAGCTTTAGTATCGCATCCCATTCACGAGTGAACATACTGAATAGGAGATAGTAGAATCTTTTTCTCGAACGCAGGAGATAGTAGAATTTACTTACTAATAACTGGAAGATCCATCTCAAGGCCTACAAGTTCAAGTAACCTGAATCCATCCATATCAGGCATGTGAACATCACTAATTATAACATCAAAAGCACCCCTGTTCTCTCGCAGCATCGCTAATGCTCTCGTGGCCTGAGAACAAGTTGTAGCTGCACAAAAGAAAGGATTATATGATGGAGCAGAAAAAAATACAGTAACATATATTGAATAGAGCAACATTACACTGGATGGCAGTGACAGTACAATGCGTCTACCGAGTGAATAAGTCATGTATATCCAGACAGACGTTTCGAGATGTTCATGAGGGTGCAAAATGTTTTGAGCTGCCCTGTTCTATATTTGGGAGCTCTCGCGAAAGAGCGTACTCCAGGCAGCCAACCAGAGGGTGCTTCTACCACATGACGCATGTCTTGTCCTGAGACATTAGGAGATTCATTTTCTGGTTCCCAAGCGTTTTTCTACAGGTCTTTCTTTTGTATCTGCTTACTTCAGGTTTTGTCTTACATGGAACACGGTGGATATTTTTTGTGCTGTTATTACCCAAAGTAAACCTTGCCATATAAAAACGTCACAGCCGCTACAAACTCCATGGAGTCACGGGCCTTTGGCCATTCAACTTTTCTATTAGATATTGAAAGGGGGCAATAGGTTAGAGCACTCATTCATCAAAGACGACATGAGATGTAATGCTCGCTACCAACTGAACTAAATCACCATGCCTTCGGCGCGGAAGGCAGGACCACTGATTTCACTGAAATAATATGTACAAGTGGGTCTACATTTGAGGATCTTGCTGCAGGAAATATAATGAAGCAAACGGATCATTATTTGACGTGCGGTTGAAAAGCAACAACAAAATTTAATAGAGAATTAAAAACATACACCCATGCACCCAGAAGAGAAAGGAAATGCGCAAACCATGCAAGCGTGGCTCCCATCATGGACAAACCATGCACAGCTTGTCCGTTTGCAACACGAGCGAGCACATGGTGGTGCCACGTGTCAAGCCGCCAAATATACTGAACCGACTTTCAAAACGGTGCCAACTACCTAGCATTTACATTTATATTTATGGTAGGAAACATCATTCAGTTGTAGCAACATTGGATAAGACAATCAAATCCAACACCTTGTTTAGTTGCGACACAAGCAAGCACATGTTGTCACCACGTGTGTCAAGGATGCTAGACTGACCTTTGGAAAGGCTAAGTGGAAAAATCATTCAACTGGAGCAACATCAGATAAGACAATCAAGTCCAGCAGCTTCTGATGGTAATTTTCTCGAACAGTATGTCCAGCAAATGGAGACAGACATGTCCCCTCCCCACATATTAGATTTGTACCAAACTAGCATTCACAGCACACTTACTGTGGTTCGGGGGGTACAACCTCCAAAGGTTGTAACCTTCAAGCTTCCTAGGGCAAAAGCTACCCATCCACATGAATGCCTAGTAAGTACACTATGCACGGAATAGGAAAATTAAGCAACAGCCGTAATAGCAATACAACAAAATCAGGAGCCTGGTTCTCTTCTTACACTATTTCCGTATGTATGTGTCTGGGCATTTGCGGCCAGAGTGGAAACTATAGGAATGGGATACATACGAGCTCATATATGCAGTGAATAATAGATCCAACATTAGAGTTGCGCAAATAAATAGACACAGCATTACAGTTGAGCAAATAGATACATCGTTACTAACTGGGTTGAGTGAGCAGCGCAGCGCCGGGAAACACTCCCACGTCAGCCCTGATTTCATCGTGACCTGGAGCAGCTCGATGCACATCTGATGCATGAGCTGATCAGACGGTACATGTGGATTATATTGACAGCGTGTTGCAGTACGTGTACTAACTTACTGTTCCCAAAAAGAACCAAAATGTGCATCAACCATTTTCGGACATTAGGCCTAAAATAAGATCACCACGGCAATAAATGGCCAAAAATAAGTGCATCAACTATCTATTCCTAAAGACATTGCATGCGTTGTTTATGTACTAGCTAGAGCCTAGAAGCATAATTGGAAACTCGCGTGAATCACCAGAATCTAATCCTAATACTCCTGCAAATGGACTAAGCATTGCAAATTAGCAATCAGCAACAATAGACATGAGCCTGGTCAGATTCTTCCCACAGAACGAATCCAGTCAGATCTCCAACGCAATTACCAGTCCTTAATCAAACACATGTCAGAAATCCACTCCTCAAACAGATAAACTGTTAAGAATTTCTCGAAAACGGGGGATTATAAGACCGTTGAGAATCCCCTAGAAAAACGGAAGGAGCAAATCAAACTCGTAATAAGCATGAGCTTTCCAACTATGGACAAACCAAAACACAGCTAGGAAGCAACGGAGCCTATCGGCCGCCAGACCTACGTACGTGGGCAACCAATCAGGCGGGCACCAGAGCAACACGAGACCGGCACACCACAGCAAGCGAGACGGGAAGGAGAGGAGGGGGCGTGGGGCTCACCGTCGTAGCGGCACTGGACGAGCATCCTCTTGAGCACGGCGAGGCACGTCTGGTCGTCGTCGACGACCAGAACCTTCATCCCCACCGGGAACTGGTCCCCGCCGCCGGCCTCCTCCGGCGGCGCCATCACGACGGCGAAAGCCTCACCAGCCCCCCTCCCTCGGAGAATCACGCGCCAATCGCCTCCATCGCCGCCGCAGATCCGGTTTCGCGCGCGCGGCTTGCTCGGGCTCCGGCTGCGGCGCCGCCTCCGGGGCTGCGGATTCGGGCGGCGGGAGGACCGTGGGGGAAAGGGAGCAGCAGCGCAGGGAGGAAGAAGAGGTGGTGGGCTGCAGAGAAGGGAGGGAGGGACGGAGGGGGGAGACTAAATCGCTAAGCGTGATTAGTAAAGCAAGTAAATAAATTACGAGATTTCGGGATTAAATTCTGTCAGGGGGGCAGCGATTAGGAGTTAATGATTCCGCGGGGCGCTCTCTCTCTTCCCTCCACCCCGCCGCAGCGCTTTCCACTTGCGGCGGCAGTCTTTTTTCTTTCCCTTCCCTTCTCCTGCCCGCCTGGGATGGCTGCGTGCGCGCTTAGCTGGCGGCTACCCGGCGCCTCCTTTTAAAAACAGGTTGTATTGATTTTCCACTGATTTCTTTCCATAATTCTATGATTTCCTTCCTCGTTTACGCCTTTTCGCCAGATGGAATTGATTAACTTTCCTTTGCCTGGGCATGGTGTACTGGGTAACGGCTGTTAATATTAGCTGGGTTTGAAACGTGGCAATAAATTTCCTAAGAAGGGAAATATTGCCATAAAGGACTAGACAACTGGAGCAACGGACTGACCCATATACACGTAACGAGAGCTGTCCTTCGCGCTGGTCATAAAGGACTAGACAGCTGGTGCGACCTTTCGAGCCGCATCCACGTAACGAGAGCGGTCCTCCTCGCTGGCCATAAAAGACTAGACAACTCGCGCGACCTTTCGAGCTGCATCCATGTAAGGAGGGCGGTCCTCCTCGCTGACCATAAAGGACTAGACAACTAGTGTGACCTTTCGAGACGTGTCCACGTAAGGAGAGGTGCCATCCTTGCTGGCCATAAAGGACTAGACAAGTAGCTCGAGCTTTCGAGCCGCATCCATGTAACGAGAGCGGTCCTCCTCGCTAGCCATGAAGGACTATACAACGGGTGCGTCCTTCCCAGTGGCATCCATGTAACGAGAGTGGTCCTCCCTGTTGCTTCCCATTCCTTTCGTGCACCAGCAACTCTACCTCCTTCCATTGGTCGACCTAGCGCCCGGCGACTCCGAGCAACTGTCTCGGATCCATCAATGGACTTGCTTTGAAGTCTAACACAAAAATGTTATACAACTAGCAAGAAACTAGGTCTTGCAAAAGATTGATATTACCTCTTCCTCTTCGATAGTTACGTCCATCGGTGTCTTCGTAGCCTCCTCATGTTGCCATCAAATCAAAGATTTAGTCTTCAAGTCTATTAGTGGTGGTATAAGTCAAGTGTGTGGAAAACAACATACATTTGTGTTTCCGCCTCCCCCATCATATCGCCGGTCACCCCTCTCTTAATCGGCCTCGCCGGTACCAGGTGAAGGGGAGGCGATGCAAACTTGTCGGTAGGGTAGTTGCGACAGTATGTTGGGGTTCTTCCCCGTTACTGGGGTTGTTGAGTCATCTCGCTTTCCTCCATCAAAGTTAACTTATTCCATCTGGCCGGCAACGCTCGGGTTTAAACCTTACCTAGGCCATTTTTCACTACATGTGACCCCCCTCCTACGATCGACAGTTGATCAAGGAGGTAGTTGTTGTTTCTTGGTCGGGACGGCTAGGCGACAACGTTGCCCCAGAGTCAGAATAATGCCCTCCCTGCCCCATCCCAGTGATGGTAGTGCGCCTAGCATCGACAGAGGCGCGTGGAGGCGTGTTTCCTATAGATCTGCATGGATCTGGTCGGCGTTGGTCTCTGACGAATCTGTTTGGATCCTGGTCAGCGTTGGTCTCCGGTGGATCCATTTAGATTCGATCAACGCTCATGGTCATTAGTGTGATTGCAGGTATGGTCCTCCTGGTCTATGTTTTACTTCATCGGCGACGGTTGTTGTTCTGATGTGTTGGCCCTTTGGGGCCTTAGCACAACGATTTACCCGGCTGTCAGATACAACAAGATTTTTCCGGCTCTGGTGGGGGAGGAAGATGTCGATGCGCACATTTGGCCCGTTCCAGTACATGTAGTCGTTGCTAGGTGCTCCATGGACTAGATTATATTTTTTGCTAGTTATGGGGATCTTTGTATTGATGCTACATATTATTAATACATCGAATGACTTTTTTTGCAAAAAAAAGAGGCAGGTGTTGAAGCCTCCCTCCCCCCTAAGGGGGAGTACGAGAGTGTAATACCCTTGCCACTACCTCGTCCCCTAGAGGGAGGGGTAAGGGTGCTATAATTCCACTAGTAAAGACTCACCATCGTGGCCAAACCTAGGTCTCGCAAAGGCTACCACTTACTCCTCCCCTCTAACAGCTACGCCGTCAACGTCTTCCTAGCCTCCATCCCACGTTGTCTTCAAATCACGAGATCTAGTTGTCTCGGCCATTGGTGGTGGCGTCAAGTCAAATGTCTGAAACCCCTTCCTTCTTTCCATCCCTCGAGGGGGTAAGGGAGTGAGTTACCTGTCAATTATCAAATTTTAGCCTCCGGAAGTCAAGTGCAATCGCCATCACAATTTTTATGTCGTTGTTGAGGTCGCCGACAACCACACCCCTCCCTCGTCTTCCTAACCATGCGTTCCTCCTCAAACGCCTCATATCAAAGACATGGACATTCACTGTATGACCAAAGACTAAAAGGCTCCATTTTGCAGATTTGTTGAGAAATAAATATGTGTACTACTTGCAAGTTTATGGAAGTTCTCAGCATTTTTTCTTCGTGTTGCATTCTTCGAGTATGGCATGAAGTATTGAGAGAGGATGATGTTATGAATTGAGTTGCATGAGGAATTATGTGATGTTTTCCATGTGCAATAGATAATGGACTCATACGGTACTGTAATGTCATTTCTTTATATTGTAGGCCTTTTCACTGCATCTATGATAAGAGGTATAATTTGTTTTAAAACTTCTATACGCGAGAAGCGTGAAGATATCGTCGGGAACAACTTGACGACCTTTCCGAGTTGTGTGCGTTTACAGATATATGAAAAGTGGTTGTCTCATGTTGAAAGACCATCATATTAGCTATATACCACCAAAACAATTGTGTGTACTTCACGAGAGTATGATGATTGATTAGTAGACATGTCACCTATATGGGCCTTCTCATCTGTTGTTCTTTCCGCGAAAACTACAATGTCAAGTACTTATTTCAGACGAAAGGAAATATAAATATATCTTAAATAATGCATAATGGATGTTTATGTAGTGGTAAGAAACAAATGCAACAACAAAATTGTTCTTTTTTCAAATATAACCACATCGCATTCTTTGGTTTTAAAGGATTGAGAGGTCAACTAGGGGGGGTGGGAGAATAGGAGACTACAAAATTTTAGGTTAACTTCCAGTTTTAGGGGTAAAGCGGGTAAATTAAGATCTCTAGACATGCATTATGTGGCGAGAACAAGCTATAAGGTAAACAAGCTAGAGCTAATGTAATCATTTCAACAAGCTAATTAGCGTGCCAACAAGCATACAAAGCAAGTAAAGGAACGACAAAGGATAAACCACACAAGTTGGAGACATAGATGTACCCCAAATTTCACACTCTTTGAGGAGTACTAATCCCCATTTGTGAGGCACCAAAGCCAAAGCTCCAGGACGTCACCAAGTGGCTCACCCTAGTCCCGTTTTGAGTCACCCCTAACGGACGAGCCTCAAATCCCTCATGGTTGGTCTTGAAGGTGAGCATCGATCCTTTACAAACTCCCTAGAGCACATCGCAAGCAAGGAAGCTTTCAGTCCTTGACTCCTACCACCTAGGAGCCTCAAATCTCCAAGAGTAACAAGTGTTGGTGATGGACAAGGATGAGAAACCCGAATTAGTTTGGCGGAAACGTAGATCGGGTGAATCTCTCTTCAATGTTTGGTGGAGTTTAAATGGAGGGATTAACAATATTCAAGTTTTTGAGGCATTAGGGATGGAGGAGGAGGAGCTCGAATCAAAGGTAAGGCTTCGAGAAGGAAGGAGGGCGAGTATATATACCCATTTCCTCCAAAGTGCTTTTTGCCACCCTAAGGGCCTTATGCGCACAGGGTCACCCGAGAGTAAAACCCTAAACCATGTGTGCACGCGGGGTGTCGAGAGAGTTTTGGACTCGACCTCGTGTGCACAGGGGGCAGAAGGCCTGTGCGTATGGGGGGTCAAGAGAGAAATTTTTGGGCCTCATGTGCATGGGGTATGTGGCACAAGGCACATGGAGATGGGCTTCACCCTCGTGCTTTCAAAGGTAGGATTAGAGCATCTCTAGTGGCTTGTGTATGTGGTAGTCTAAGCCAAATATAGACTACCACAGGTCCAAAAACGCCTCCAGCGGCTTGTCTATCGGCTGGTCTAAATTTTAGACATCGGTCAAAATCGCTACCCATTGTCCAAATTTAGACGACCGAGCGACGACGAGCAAACCACATCGCGCCGTGTCTCCCGCGCCCATCCGGAGGACGCCCGCGCCACTGCCGCCGCCGTCGCTGAGGTATGGCCGTCGCTCGGGACAAGGGAGGGCGCGCAGGCCCCGGCGCCGCCCCGGCTCGATGCGCCGCTTGCCGGTGGGGGCGGCCGCTCAGGCCGGAGGCGGGGGGGGGAGGGGGGCGGCGCAGGCCGACGGGCGGGGGGGGGGGGGGGCTCAGGCCGCCAGCGGGGGGGGGGGGGGCGCCTCCGCTGTTGCCTGGGACGGCCGGCCCCGGGTCGATGCGTGTGGGCGGCCGCTCAGGCCGGCGGCGCGGGGGGGGGGAGGGGGGCGGCGCAGGCCGGCGGCTACCAGCGCCGGGGGGGGGGAGCTCAGGCACGCAGGCCGGCGGCTGGGATGGATCGACCAGCGCCTTCCTCCTGCTCGCCGCCGCTATTGCCATTGCCTGTATATTGCTGCTATTGCCATGTATATTGCTGTATATTGCTACTATTGCCATGTACATTATATCTCTTCCTGTATATTGCTGCTATTGTCATGTATATATCCTACTGAATTATTGTTTGTGTGTAGATGGAGAACTCAAATGAGATGGATTCACAGATGAACAACTCCTCATTTCTAGACATGATGAATGTGGGATCGAGTGATATAAATTGGGTTGGAACACCAAATTGCAGCCCAATCGGGGAACAAGTGAGGATGCCAACAAAAAAAATTGACAAAAGTAGCCTCCACAAAAGGGAAAAATTGGTCAAGTGCTGAGGACTTGGTGTTGATCCAAGCATGGGCAAATACTAGTTTGGATGCGGTGACTGGGACGGATCAGAATTTAAGTACATATTGGGGTAGGATTTCAGATTACTACAACAGCCACAAAAAACCGTCATGGCCGGAGCGTGTTCCTAATGGACTCACTTGTCGTGGGCACAGAAGAAAGAACGTTTGCTGAAAGGTAAAGCTTCTGCCTCCTTTGATAGTGCTTCCAAGTTATCATTAGAAAGTGTGTGGGCACAGAAGATAGAGAAGGATGATGCCAAAGAGGCTACAAAAAATGCGCGCTACGCGAGAGCTTTTGAATTGCAAGAGAAGCAGATTGCATTGCAAGAGAGGGAGGATGCACGGAAACAGTTTGAATTAGAAGAGAAAATCATGCTCATGGACACATCTGGTATGAGTGATGCACAGAAGCAATTCTACAAGAAAAAACAAGATGAGATCGCTGCTCGCTGCCAGAACACATCTGGTTGACCTTTAATTGTTGTTCTGCCAACTATTTATTATGACTTGAACTATTTGTCACTTGTACTACATCACTCGTGTCCAAACTTCTGCCAGAGGTGCTCAAGGATTGGTGGATGAGAGATGGGAGGGGTGGTATATATAGACCTGGAAATAGAGCCGTTGGAAATAGAGCCGTTGCAAATAGAGCCGTTGGAAATAGAGCCGTTGGAAATATAGACTACCAAATTTAGACAATCCGCTGGAAAACAGAGGTTGTCTAAATTCAAAAAAAATTAGACCATTGTCTATATGAAGATATAGACTACCAAATTTACACAAGCCACTAGAGATGCTCTTAAGATGGGTTGGTGTATATGTTTTGCATGACCGCCATCCTTATTCAAATACCTCAAATTCTCTTAACAGTGTGGTTGTCCTATTGATTCAAAAGAAACCAAAACAAAACCTTTAATTTTCAGAAAACTAATGTTTTTTTCTTTTTGAAGCCGTGGGGTGGGTTTAACTAACATAAAATATTAGTCTTACTAACCCTATTTTAATCAACATCAAAATACCACTAGGGACTAACTGCACTTTCAGGGTTCTTTCAGGATGTAGCTATAGTTATGCTCCTTGATGCTACATGCTAGATATTTTAACATCTATGCGCTTGTTATCAAGTATTTTTTTTAAGATCGAACATATTATAGCTGTGCCAATACTAGTATGTAATATATAATCTTCTTATGGATTGCGTAGATGCAACTTCCAAATTAGCTGATAAGTCATATTTATTAGAAACTTACTTTGTGTTTTGGTTCACAAACATTAAAATAGTCATTTGTTCCTTCTAAGTTAGATTTTACATAATGCGTTTTACAATACTATTTACAAATTCACATTGATAAAATATGCACGCATGATATATATAGTGTCATTAGTTTGTTAATATTGTTGCATTTTTATTAACACAATAAATGTGTCTCAAGTATAAATTTAAAAATCTATTTTTGAAGTTAGAAAAGTAAACGAAGTTGCTAATTATAGAGCCAACATATTATATACTCCTCCTAAGAATAGGCTTAACGATCGGATCAAGATCCAAGGGGAAGTTTCTACCTGTGTAAGTGTGCAGATACTGATGATACGTCTCCAACGTATCTATAATTTTTTATTGTTCCATGCTGATATATTATCATTCTAGGATACTTTTTGGGTCTTTACTTACCAATTTATAATATTTTTGAGCACTAACCTATTGACCCAGTGCCCAGTCCCAGTTGCTGTTTTCTGCGTGTTTTTTGCCTTTTCAGGTTTACTGTACCAAACGAAGTCCAATTGCCACGAAACTTTTGGATGATTTTTTTCTAGACTATATGAAGACCTATAAGCTTCGGAAAGAAGCCAGGAGGTGCACGAGGGCCCCATCACACATCAGGGCGTGCCCTGGGGGGCGCGCCCTGATATGTGGTGGCCCCCCTCGGGCGCCTCCCGACGTCCCTCTTCGGCCTATAAATTCTCTAATATCCTAGAAACCCTGGAGGCAGTCCCGAAACCCTTTTTCCGCCGCCGCAAGTCTCGGTTCCGTCGCGAGGCCATCTGGAACTCCGTTCCGGCACCCTGTCGGAGGGGGGGGTCAATCATGGAGGGCCTCTTCATGAACCTTCCTGCCCTCATGATGATGTGTGAGCAGTTCACCACAGACCTACGGGTCCATAGCTAGTACCTAGATGGCAATCTCTTTCTCTTATGATCTTCAATACAATGGTCATCGCATCTTCGCTTTGATCTATCCGATGTAATCCTATTGTGCGGTGTGTTTGTTGGGATCCCATGAATTGTGGGTTTATGTTCAGATTATTCATGAAAAGTATTTGAGATGCCTCTGAATTATATTATCTCTTAAGTGCATGATCATTATAGCTTCGTAATGCTCTCCGATCTATTGATATGCTTTGGCCAAGTAGATTGATATTTCATCGGTGGGAGTGGTGCATTGTGGTAGGTTCAACCTGGCGAGTTTCTATATCCCAGTGACAAAGTAGGGGACAAGATGCATCTTTGTGTTGTTGCTACTAAGGATAAAATGATGGGGTTCATTCATATTGTTTGAGTTTACTTTGTCTACATCATGTCATCGTTCTCCAAGCATTACTCTGTTTTACTTAATACTCTAGATGCATGCTGGATAGCGGTCGATGAGTGGAGTAATAGTAATAGGTGCAGGAAGGAGTCGGCCTATTTGCTTATGGACGTGATGCCTATATATACATGATCATTGTCGTGAGCATCACATAACTATCCGCTTTTCTATCAATTGCACAACAGTAATTTGTTACCCACCGTATGCTGCCTACATGAGAGATGCCGCTAGGGAAAACTATGGCCCCGGGTCTATTCACCTATATATTTATAAACGCTACAATTACCTTGCTGCCTTTATTTATTTATTTATTTATTTTGAAATTTATATTTATCAACAAGTATCTACACAACTCATTTGCTTGCAAATAACGAGATCAAGGGGATTGACAACCCTCTTGCCAGCGTTGGGTGCAAGTTGTTTGTTCATTTGCGTGCAGCCGCTAAAGACGGTTGAGGATTGATATTCATATTGGTTCGATAAACCTTGGTTTCATAACTGAGGGAAATAATTATCCGCTTTGTTCTGCAATTATCCGCTCCTCTTCATGGAAAACCCAACGCAGATCACAAGTATCAGGAAGGATTTCTGGCGTCGTTGCCGGGGAATATCATCATCAACTATCAAGTAACTTCACACAAATTTTCATTCACTTGTTTATGTTTTTATTTGCTGTTATATTTAGTTTCTCTCATAAAAATAAAAAATACAAAAAAATGGAGCTTAGGTTACCTCATATGCTTCGTCTTTATAATGTCTTTCGTGAAAACAAGGATTCGGAAAATTGTGCTCAATTGTTAGAGGAAGAATTTATAAAAATGCTTAATGTGAGTTCCTTTAATGATGAGCATGATAGAAATGTTGTTAGTATGAATTCTCTGAATACCCATGATGCTAACGATATGCAAGACCACAAGCTTGGGGATGCTATGTTTGATGAAGATGATATTTTTTGTCCCCCAAGTTTTGATGAGCAAATTTATTATGATGATTGTGGTGATGACACGTATGCTATAATTAGTAATGATAACCATGAAACTTATCATCATGATTTAAATTTTCATTTTTTATGACAATCAAGTGTCACATGATAGTTATTTTGTTGAGTTTGCTCCCACTACCATGAATGAAAAGGAATTTGCTTATGTGAAGAGTAATAAATTTTCTATGCTTGTAGATCATGAAAAGAATGGTTTATGTGATAGTTATATTGTGAAATTTCTTCATGATGCTACTAAAAATTATTATGAGGGGGGAACATATGCGTGTAGGAATTGCAATAATATCAAGTTTCGTCCCTATGTGTTCAAAGTTTCAAAGTTATGCATGTTTTGCCTTCCTATGCTAGTTGATTCTTGCTCCCATAAATTGTTTGCTCACAAAATTTCTATGCATAGGAAGTGGGTTAGGATTAAAGTTGATTTTCATATGCTTCATGATGCTCCCATTGTGTTTCAATTCTTTACTTTCATGTGAGCATCGTTGAAATCATTATGCCTAGTTAGGGGCATAAAACAATAGCGCTTGTTGGGAGGCAACCCAATAGTTATATTTAATTTTTCTGTTTATTTTTTATAAAATTATTATTTCATCTGTAATTATTATGTTTTTGTGTTTAAATTAGTGTTTGTGCCAAGTAAAGTCTTTGGGATGACTCACAGGATGAGTAGAATCGATGTTGAAACAAAACAGAAACTTTTGACTCCAGTACAGGAATTTTCAATTTTTTTCTGGAGCGTGATAATGATCTGAAATTTTTACACAGTGTTTATATACAAATTTTCTAGGTTTGTCTATTTTTTAAGAATTTTTAGAGTTACAGAAGTATAGGTTCTCTACAGATTGCTACAGACTATTCTGTTTTAGATAGATTCTGTTTTTGCTTGCATAGTTGCTTGTTTTGATTATGATATGGATTGTATCGGGGGGTATAAGCCATGGAGAAGTTAGAATACAGTACCTATTATGCATTTATGAAATTTTAATCAATTTACAACAGTACTTAAAGTATGCAATATGTTTCTTATACTAACGGATCTCACGAGGTTTTGTTGAGTTTTGTGTGATTGAAGTTTTCAAGTTTTGGGTGTTATCTCGATGGACAAAGGAATAAGGAGTAGCAAGAGCCTAAGCTTGGGGATGCCCAAGGCACCCCAAGGTAATATTTTAAAGGATACTCAAGCGTTTAAGCTTGGGGATGCCCCGGAAGACATCCCCTCATTCGTCTCAAATCTATCGGTATGTCACTTGGAGCTATATTTTTATTCGTCACATGATATGAGTTTTGCTTGGAGTGTCGTTTGCTTTTGTTTGATTTTAATTTTAGTTTACCACAATCATTGTTTGCTGGACACACCTATTTAAGAGAAACACACCTTCCATAATTTGTTAGAATACTCTATGTGCTTCACTTATATCTTTTGAGCTTAGCAGTTGCTCTAGTACTTCACTTATATCTTTTTGAGCACGGTGGCGTGTAGATTTTATAGAAATGATTTCACTCTCGTTCTTCACTTATATTTGTTTGAGAGTTAATAAATAGTGACGGTAATTTGCATGGGTCATGCAGACTAGTCCAAGAATATTAGGTATTCAAAGAGTGATAATCATAACCATCATGTAGCACATATAAAGAAATTGTGGGTCAATGATATTGATGTAGTAATATGAGATAGGTGTGAGTTCATAATTATTAAACCGTAGAAGTGTCGATATTAATAAAGGTTGCCCTTTTTGTTCATCTAAAAATTAAAGAGTCATGGTGATGATGTGTGAGCATTTCTATTCCTCATTGAAATCCTAGTGTTGTTTCGGGTCGGAAGCGCGCGATGGTTAACTCCTACCAACCTCTTCCCTCGGGGCATGCGATTAGTACTTTGATCTATGATAAACTAATAAAACTTTGCAATAAGTATATGAGTTCTTTATGACTAATGTGAAACCATGGACATACGCAATCTTACCTCTTTCATAATTTGCTAGCCTCTTCGGTACCGTGCATAGCCCGTTCTCATCTCGAGGATCGGTGCAACTTTCGCCGGTGCATCCGAACCCCGTGACATGATACGCTCTATTACACATAAGCCTTATTATATCTTCCTCAAAACAGCCACCATACCTACCTATCATGGCATTTTCATAGCCATTCCGAGATATATTGCCATGCAAATTCCATCGTCACTTCACATGACTAGTTCGTTCATCGTCATACTGCTTTGCATGATCATATAGAGCTGACATAGTATTTGTGGCGAAGCCACCTTTCATAATGTTTTTGATACATGTCACGCTAGATCATTGCACATCCTGGTACACTGCCAGAGGCATTCATACAGAGTCATATCTTCATATCAGTTCTCCATGTTGAGTTGTAAGTAAATAAAAGTGTGATGATCATCATTATAGAGCATTGTCCCAGTGAGGAAAGAATGATGGAGACGATGATTCTCCCATAAGTCGAGATGAGACTCTGGACGAAAATAAAGATGGGGGAGGCCAAATGAGCCCACCATCCATTCAAAAAAATGATAGAAAATGAGAGAAGGGACTTTGCTACTATCCTTTACCACACTTGTGACTCAAAGTGGCACCATGTTCCTCATGTAGAGAGTCTCATGATATATCACTTTCATATGCTAGTGGGAATTACCTATTCATTATTACAAACTTGGCTTGTATATTCCTATGACGGGCTTCCTCAAATGCCTGAGGTCTTCATGAGCAAGCAAGTTGGATGCACACCCACTTAGCTTCATTTGATCTTTCATACACTTATAGCTCTAGTGCATCATTTGCATGGCAATCCCTACTCCTTGCATTGACATCTATCGATGGGCATCTCAATAGCCCGTTGGTACGCCTAGTTGATGTGAGACTATCTTCTCCACTTCCTACCCCTTTGATATCTACCACCATACTCTATTCCACTCAAATGATATGTCCAATGGCTCACGCTCATGTATTGCGTGAAGAATAAAAAGTTGATGCATATTGAAAAAGTACGAACCAATTGCCTGACTTGGACACCGTTGTGCTTAACATTTGTATTAATGTGGTGAAGATGGATCCATGCCTTGCGAATATAACAAGATGAATGGGGGAGTAAACATTTCTTAAGGATCGTATACTTTTAAGAATTGACAATTCTGTTTCTTACATTTCAATTATTGCTATGTTAATATTTGTTGATTCATCTTTTCTCAATGAGCATACATGCACAAGATTACATAGTGGATAGCGTGTCACATCAAAAATTCTGTTTTTATCATTTACCTGCTCGAGGACGAGCAGGAATTAAGCTTGGGAATGCTTGATACGTCTCCAACGTATCTACATTTTTTTATTGTTCCATGCTGATATATTATCATTCTAGGATACTTTTTGGGTCTTTATTTACCAATTTATAATATTTTTGAGCACTAACCTATTAACCCAGTGCCCAGTGCCAGTTGTTGTTTTCTGTGTGTTTTTGCCTTTTCAGGTTTACTGTACCAAATAAAGTCCAATTGCCACGAAACTTTTTGATGTTTTTTTTCTGGACTATACGAAGACCTAGAAGCTTCGGAAGGAAGCCAGGAGGTGCACGAGGGTCCCACCACACATCAGGGCGCGCCCTGATATGTGGTGGCCCCCCTCGGGCGCCTCCCGACGTCCCTCTTCGGCCTATAAATTCTCTAATATCCTAGAAACCCTGGAGGCAGTCCCGAAACCCTTTTTCTACCGCCGCAAGTCTCTGTTCCGTCGCGAGGCCATCTGGAACTCCGTTCCGGCACCTGCCAGAGGGGGGATCAATCATGGAGGGCCTCTTCATCAACCTTCCTGCCCTCGTGATGATGTGTGAGCAGTTCACCACAGACCTATGGGTCCATAGCTAGTACCTAGATGGCAATCTCTTTCTCTTATGATCTTCAATACAATGGTCATCGCATCTTCGCTTTGATCTATCCGATGTAATCCTATTGTGCGGTGTGTTTGTTGGGATCCGATGAATTGTGGGTTTATGTTCAGATTATTCATGAAAAGTATTTGAGATGCCTCTGGATTATATTATCTCTTAAGTGCGTGATCATTATAGCTTCGTAATGCTCTCCGATCTATTGATATGCTTTGGCCAAGTAGATTGATATTTCATCGGTGGGAGTGGTGCGTTGTGGTAGGTTCAACCTGGCGAGTTTCTATATCCCAGTGACAATGTAGGGGACAAGATGCGTCTTTGTGTTGTTGCTACTAAGGATAAAACGATGGGGTTCATTCATATTGTTTGAGTTTACTTTGTCTACATCATGTCATCGTTCTCCAAGCATTACTCTGTTTTACTTAATACTCTAGATACATGCTGGATAGCGGTCGATGAGTGGAGTAATAGTAATAGGTGCAGGCAGGAGTCGTCCTATTTGCTTATGGACGTGATGCCTATATATACATGATCATTGCCGTGAACATCGCATAACTATCCGCTTTTCTATCAATTGCCCAACAGTAATTTGTTACCCACCGTATGATGCCTACATGAGAGATTCCGCTAGGGAAAACTATGGCCCCCGGGTCTATTCACTTATATACTTACAAACGCTACAATTACCTTGCTGCCTTTATTTACTTTTTATTTATTTTGCAATTTATATTTATCAACAATTATCTACACAACTCATTTGCTTGCAAATAACAAGATCAAGGGGATTGACAACCCTCTTGCCCTCGTTGGGTGCAAGTTGTTTGTTCATTTGTGTGTAGCCGCTGAAGACGGCTGAGGATTGATATTCCTATTGGTTCGATAAACCTTGGTTTCATAACTGAGGGAAATACTTATCCGCTTTGTGCTGCAATTACCCGTTCCTCTTCACGGAAAACCCAACGCAGATCACAAGTATCAACTGACAGTGTCACTTTTCAGTTCGATAACTATATATCCGCCAATAAGCATATTGCAATTAATTGCAATCCAATATTCATCATTTTACAACAATTGTAGTGAGCAATGAAAGCCCTTACTGGAAAATGAAATTTGAAGGTCATGAGGTCATTGAGAAGCTTGCTTCCTCTCTACTAGGAAGTTTTTGGGCCCCAAGTGCAAGGGTTTATTGCAAGCAACATTTTTCCTTAAGTGACCTCGAGGTTTATCGCACCAACTGGAGCTAAGGGGCACAATCAGTGATCAATACCTACACACAGAAACAGAAAACTTCATTGTGCCCAACATGACTAGTGAGGTTGTCAGTCTCACTAGCTTTGCTAGTTACAAAGGATTAAACGCAAGTGTGGAAAAGAGTTGATGAAAATTTACAGGAATTGAAAAGTGAGAAATTAAAAGAATGTTGATCGAGATTGAAAGCTTTATGGAAGAAAATGGACCGTGGTCCATAGGTTTATTAGTGGTCTCTCTCCAAAAGAAAACATGGTGTGGTAAACAAATCACAGCTGGGCAGTGATTATATTGAAGTTTTTATGAGTATGAATATTCATGGCACAATTAACATATGAGCATCATGCAAGTAAATCTATAGATCGTTATCCAACTGCATATATATCTAACACTCCACCCAAGACAACTATCTAGTGTGCTAAAATATTAAGTAAAACATTGTATTGCAAAGAGTATGATGACATGAAGTAGGTGATATATTATCTTCACCCATGTGTTCAAAGGACAACTACGGAACCATCTTCTTATGCCTAGTGGCAACAACACAAATACAAGCATTTCCACTTTATGTCACTTCGGTAGCTTACTTGCACGGTTGAACATAACTATCATATACAACTCCCTCTTGAAGATCAAACCCCAAACTTGGCCAAAGAAAGAAGAATACATCAAAGATCATATATGAAAAAGAATTATGCAACATGGTGTAGTGACCCGGTGCCGATAAGGAACAAAGTCTCATGTGCTTATGTGTTATCCCTGGATCAGTAGGTAGCACACACAATACTCGATGAAATGGCAGAAAATCACATGCTATAAAGTAGTGTAAATACTATTAATTACCTTATAGTCCACACATCAGAAATAACAACAAAGATTGTGGAGTCCCATCAACACCAACGACAAAGTTGAGTGTAGACATCATAACCCTATAACGCATCACTTAGTCGTCCTATAAATCCTACAACATGATAAGTTGAAGTTGTGTAGGTCAGTACGTTGAATGTACTGGAAGTCACGCCATAAGAGAGTATAAAATTCCTACTTCTACATGCAATTTGGCCGGTGGAAGTTTCTAAGTTTAATTTTGCATAAAGCAGATTTTCCCTCAAAAGAATAATTCTAATTCTACAAATAGCTTATGATTGAGACGGTACCCCCAAATCAATATATTCCCATGGTTTTATAACACCAATTGATTAACTAAAAGTGATGAGATCACTCAATATTTCACTTCTCGATGCTCAAACTGTACGTAACTGGGTACATGGCTAATCGATTAGGTTTACACTCTGCAGAGGTTTGCGCACTTCTCCCCCCAAGACTCGATCACCTCCTTTGTAGTTCTCGCACTGCTTGGTGTTTGAGGACTGGATGATCAAGAAAAGGTCTTTCAAAAGAGCTTCCCTTAATCCTGGTAGTGCCCATCCCACCTTCTTATATCTACTTCTCGTAGCACCACCTGGTAAGAGTCACTATAACTGATCAACCAAGCCAGAGCTCATAATAGCTTATGGTTGCACATGTAAGCTTCTAGTCATGAAAAAATGTTTGATCCCTTTGAACATGGGTGGCTTTTCACAAAAGAGTGATCACTGGATACTCCAGGATACTCGGGCAAATCCCTGGTTACTCTAGGGTGCCCCTCACCAAGTAACCATTCCACCCAATGATTCATTAGTATTAAAAGTTGGTCCTATTTACTACTCTCTCACAACTTCCATGAATCTAGATCACCACCCCGTCTATTTATAGCGAAGCAATTATATTCTACACTATGGCTACAAAAGAATAAGGATCAGACCTACCTCAGTGAACTGATGGGTTTACATAGCATAGCAACCCGACAAATCCTACTCATGCAATACTACATCAAGAAGACTATATAAAACATAGGTATGAAAGATGTAGCTTGCCTGGTATGATTGATGAAGTTATTCACACTCACAATTCCAGATAATTCTACTCGTCACACTTCAAGCAATCTATCATAACCGGAAGAATTCAAATAACCAACCATGCCATATAAAAAAATCCAAATAAACACAAGAACAAAATATGGCATATTGCAAACTATCAACAACATACATAAAGGGTTATAACTAATATAGATTCCTATGTTGTTTTAGGATGACAGGGAAAAGAATTAACTCAAAATAGTTATTAGAATTAAAGTTATGGCTCGAAGAAGGTTCAAATTGAAATTCAAATTTGAACAGGGGCAAAATATCTTGGATATTTGAATCTAAGCTGCATGATAGAAGGGGTTTGAATAGTGATTCAATATGCAAAAGGAATCACTCAAAAAGGAACTACGATTCGAAAGTTATGATCAAAAGAAGGTTTGATCAAGATTTGAACTTGAATACAAAATTTACTTAATTTATATAACAGTCCAAAATTTAGAATTTTGGGATGTTACACATAGAAACCCAATAGATCTAAAAAAGATCCAAGGATAAATCTGATCATAAAGTGACAATTCATTATATCCCAACAAACACACAGATTACATCACATGGATCACAACCACGTAGGGCATCTCATGTGATCTTTGCACTGACTATTGAGAAGGAAGGGAGAGAGAACTAAAAGGATCAATACGGTCAAATTGAGGGGGTGAATAGGAGACTACAAATTTTAACATTAATTACCAAGTTAGGAAATTGCAGATAAATAAAGTTCTCAAGATATGAAACTAGATGAACAATCCTATTTGGAAAGCAAGCTCAAAGTAATGTAAACTTGGCAACAATATAATTAGCAAGCCCACAAACATGCAAGGCAAAGTAAAGTGCAAGAAAGGATTAACCACGAGCGAGTCGATGACATGGATTTTATCCCAAATATCACACTTCCTTGAGGAAGTGATAATCTTCGTAGGAGCGATGCCGGATCCAAGGCTCCCGGAATGCCACCAAAGGCTGACCATATTCTCCTCGAGTCACCCCAATGGATGAGCCTCGAATCACTCAGGTTTGATCTAAAAGGCAACCACCATAGCTTTACATACGTCTCCAGAGCACACCACAAGCAAGGGAGCTTCAAGACTAACAAGTCAATGGTGAAGAAATCTTGCGGGAAACACGATTTGGTTTGATCAAAGTGTAGATCAAACATTGTTCCCTCAATCCCCAAAGTTTCAACGAGTTTGGGTGGAGGAATTGAGAGAAATGAGCAGAACAACGTTTGGAAATGGTAGAGCTCAAACAAGGCAAAAGGGTTAGGGTTGGAGGTGGAAGAAGACCTCGTTTTATAGGGTGGGAGGTGATAATCCCCAAGTGCAAGGAATTGTCGTAGCACTTTCCAATGATGAAGGTGGTAAGTATGGAGTGTCGAACCCACAAGGGGCTAAAGGTAAGATCAATATTCTCTCAGGCCCTTGTAAGTGCATCTAGTGCCACACCTTATTGGTTTTGGAGTATTGAAGATAAACTTGGTTGATGGACTAATGTGTTTGTGAATATACACAGGATAACACAGATAGACGTCCCTGGAGATTCGGTTTAACCATTGAGGACTACTCCTAAAAATGTCCAAAGACATTAGAGATAATGGTGGTGCACGAAGACTTTCGCTTGAAGACAATGGACCGCGAAGACTTAGTCTTTTGGTAGTTTCATTTTCTTCTTTCTTGAGTCATAGGAACCACCACACTATTTAAGTTGGGTCGAGGTGAAACGAAGCTAGAAACTAACGTGATGCTCAACCTAAAATCCAATGCCTTCCAGTGAAGACAATGAGAGAAAATCTCCTCCACAGTTGGTTGAGTCAGCTTTGCTTGGAGCCTAAGTAAATTTGTCGCGTGTGTTTGAAATCCGACCATTATGACACATTTCTGTTGGCCATTAATCCAGGGTCAGATCGGTCATATCATGTCGGGTTGCTCTGGCTATAAATAGCCACCCCCTCCACCATAACTAGGTGGCTCCTGTGAGTTATTACACAACTTCTGTTGTTTTAGAGCAATCCAACCCCGAAGCCTCTGGGAGATATTTCCCGCGTGGAAAAATCGAAACACCCAGAGCCCAAAGTAATTCTACGTCATAGAATATATTATGTTCTGAGTGAATCAAAGACTTATTGCACTTGAAGATTGTGATTTTCCAGATGGTTAGGCGTCATGTTCTAAGCATTCAAGAGTCATTGTGGATAGTCGGTGAACAAGTTTGTGAAGGTTTCAGATATCTACCTTGAAGACTTACCAGAGTGATTGGAAAAGGTCTAAGTGACCTTAGCTCAAGGGGAATAAGGTGAAGACCTTGTCTTCTGAGTTAAATCGCAGCCTCCCTAACCATAGGTACAATTGTCACAACAACATGAACGGGTCAAACAAACCCTTTGTCTTCACCAAACAACTGATTCTATCCTTTCACTACTTTACTTCCAGTTTTTATATTGTGAAGCCCTTGCTTGCTCTTCTCCGTGTGAAGACATTGCTTGAAGACATTCCCATTGATCCATCTTTGTCTTTTCGTTTGATGTTTGTCACACTCTATGCTGCCTAGTTTGTCTGTTGTCTTTGTTTCCCATGTTAATTAGTTTATCATTGATAGCATGCCTGGTGTAGCATTATTCTTGTTGTGCCTTGTTTAGTTCATGTTTTTCTTTCGCATTCTCGAAGACATTAACTTTTTCGAAGACTTCTCTAAAAATCGCCTATTCACCCCCACTAGTCGATAACTACAACTTTCAAATGGTATCAAGGCAAGATGCTCCCTTGTTCTGTGTGATTTGGTTTAACCACCTGGAGTTTTAGCTATGTTGACTGCGGGGATTTTCAAAGTCTCTGTTGTGTGCCCTGTCTTCGATGACACTGATTAACCTTATTGGAAGAATAAGATGCACATGCATCTTAAAGCCAAGTATTTTTTTCCTACGATCGGAGAAGGTGTTACCGTTGCTGATGTGAAGAGGTTCACTCAATTGCACTCTACCACAAACAAAATTATATGTGGTCTGCTACTTGTGAGCTGCGTTGGGATTTTCCCCGAAGAGGAAGGGAGATGCAGCACAGTAGAAATAAGTATTTCCCTCCGTGATAACCAAGGTTATTGAACAAATAGGAGAACCAAGCAAACTCCTTTCAACAGCACCTACACGCACAAAACCAAACAATTGCACCCAATGCGGGCAAGAGGGTTGTCAAGCCCCTTGAACTTGTTACTTGCAAGGATTGAATCTTGATAGAGATAGATAATGTAAAGTAAAAATAAAATAAAAGTAAATAAAGTGCAGCAAAGTATTTTTATGGTTTTAGTATTTATATTTAAGTAGACCCGGGGGGGCATAGTTTTCGATAGAGGCTTCTCTCTTGAACATAGCATACACTGGGTAGAAAATTTACTGTTGGGCAATTGACAGAATTGTGCATAGTTATGACATGGTATTCACGACAATGATCATTTATATAGGCATCACGTCCATAAACAAGTAGATCGAAACGATTCTACATCTACTACTATTACGCCACCAATCGACCAACTCCTGCCTGCATCTATGGTATTAAGTTCATAACATACAGAGTAATGCTTGAAGCAAGGTGACATGATGTAGACAAAGTAAGACAAGCAAATGTTCAGACCCCATCGTTTTATCCTTAATGGCAACAATACAAATACGTGTCTTGTCCACTTCTGTCACTAGGATATAGAGCACCGCAAGATTGAACCCATTACAACGCACCACTCCCGCTGAAGATAAACCAATCTAGTTGGCCAAACCAAACTGATAGATCGGAGAGAAATACGAAGCTATAACAATCATGCATAATAGAATTCAGAAAAGACTCAATTACTTTCAATGAATAATCTGATCATAAACCCACAATTCATCGGATCCCAACAAACACACCGCGGAAGAAGATTACACCGGATAGATCATCGCGAGGATCATGGTGAACATGGTATTGAAGATCAAAGAGAGAGAAGAAGGCATCTAGGTACTAGCTATGGACCCGTAGGTCTGTCATGGACTACTCACACATCATCATGGAGGCAACAAGGTTGATGTAGATAGCCTCCGTAATCGATCCCCCCTCCGACAGAGTACCGAAAAAGGTCTCCAGATGGCCTCCCATCAGAACAGAGACTTGCGGCAGCGGAAAAATTGTTTCGGGTGGCTCCCTGTTGGTTCCCGAGTTTAGAGAATTTATGGAGGTGGAATTAGGACAAAAGGAGCCACGAGGGGCCCAAAAGGTAACAGGGCGTGCGTACCCCCTATGCGCGCCCTGTTGCCTTGCCGTCTCCTCGTCTCGCTTCCTGACTCCTCCCGAAGCTTCCAGGGTCTATTTTGTCCAGAAAAAATTCATCAAAAAGTTTCGTAGCATTTGGACCTCGTTTGGTACTGATTTCTTGGAAAACCAAAAATAGGCGAAAAAACAGCAATTGGCACTAGGCACTGGGTTACCAGGTTAGTTCCCAAAGATGATATAACATAGCATATTATTGCATATAAAGTATCCTTGATTGATAATATAATAGCATGGAACAATAAAAAATTATAGATATGTTGGAGACGTATCATGGTCATCTAACCGAAGGGCACTATGGCCGCGTGAGTGCTTTGGAATATGTGAAGTTAGTCTGGGAATGACTCTCCAAGTCAATGAGGGTGTCTCATCTCAACGAGGCTCTCGAGTTGATGTTCTTCACAATCTCTTCAACCGCTTCAAGAGGCTTGACAACGTAATTGTCCAACTCATGTTTGATCGTCTCACTGATATCTCCAAACGATCTTCAAGCGCTTGGTGCCACTGACATCACGAAACATGAAGTGGTGAAGAAGTTGCTGAGGTCCCTTCCTAGTTCCTCTGACACACTGTCTATGATGATTCAAGAGTGTCCTGATTTCAAGAGCTTGGATCCTGCCGATATTCTTGAGAGGCTCAATACTTGTGAATTCCAACAAGCTAAGAAAAGAGATCTCTACGGTTCCATCTATGCACGTCCTCGTGATCTGAAGGCAAAAGCTATGTCTTCATCTGAAGAAGAATCTGACTGCAATTATGGTGGCCATGAAGACATTGGTAGAGAACTTGCACTACTTGTGAGGAAGTTCCAGAAGTTTATGAAGAAATGCTACTTTGGAAAGTCTTCAAAGTATGATTCAAAGAAATCTGGAGAAACCTCTTATCGAGACTACAAGAAGAGAACCTGTCACAAGTGCAAGAAGCCCGGTCACTATATTGCTGATTATCCTCTATGGGAAAAGGAATCAAAGAAGAAGAAGAAGAAGAAGAAGAAGAGCAAGGACGATAATTCTGATGACAACAAGGAGAAGAAGTACATAAAGTCTTCGTCAAAGTCTTCATTGCACATAAAGAGTTCATCTAGCAGAGATCACACTTTCATTGGCAAGGAAATGGATTCCGAGGAGGAATCTGGTTTTGAGGAGGTTGTGGAGGATCCTCGGGAGGAGTCTGACTATGGTGTGGCGAGCCTTGCTCTCACCTCAGTATTCGTTTCCAAGTCCATCTTCAACCATGAATATAATGGCAATGTCATCGACAATGAGGCCTGCGATGATGACGGCTCTGCTCTTGCCTATTGCTTCATGGAAAAAGGCACCAAGGTATCCTCACGAGCTTCCTACTTCGATGCCGCTTGTGAAGATGACTCTTAATGTGAATCCAAACCTAGCAACAAGACTCTTGCTAAAATGCTACTTGGCAACAACATGTTGTGGAAAAAATCCCAAAACTGCTAGACAAAAGCGATGATTTGTTGGATGAGGAAATGAATCGAAGTCAATCGTTGACCGAGGATCTCAAAAGTCTTCAGTGAAAGTACGATGAACTCCAAAGTCCTCATGATACCCTCTAAGTCATTGATGAGAAGCTTTCCTATGATTATCTTCAAAGGTAGCAAGTGATACGTCTCCAATGTATCTATAATTTTTTATTATTCCATCCTATAATATTATAATTTTAGGATACTTTTTGGGTATTTATTTGCCAATTCACATTATTTTTTAGCACTAACCTATTAACCCAGTGCCTAGTGTCAGTGGTTGTTTTCTACGTGTTTTTGGCTTTTCAGGTTTACCATACCAAATGAAGTCCAATTGCGATGAAACCTTTTTATGATTTTTTCTAGACCAAAAGAAGACCTGGAAGCTTCGGGAGGAGACTGGAGGCTGCACGAGAGAGGCAACACACATCAGGTGTCTGTTGTGTGCTGGTCGCGCCCTATTGTGTGCTGGCCCCTCCTGGCATCTCCAGACGTCTCTCTCTGGCCTATAAATTCCAATATATCCCAAAAACCCTAGAGAGCCACCAGAAACACTTTTTCCGCCATCGCAAGTCTCTGTTCCGCTGTGTGCCCATGTGGAGCCCTATTCCGGTGCCCTGCCGGAGGGGGGATCAATCACAAAGGGCCTCTACATCAACCTTGCTGCTCCCATGGTGATGTGTGAGTAGTCAACCACAGACCTACGGGTCCGTAGTTAGTACCTAGATGGCTCTCTATCTCTCTCTCTCTCTCTCTTGATCTTGAATACAAAGTTCACCGCATCTTCGCGGTGATCTATTCGATGTAATCACTTTGTGCGGTGCGTTTGTTGGGATTCGATGAATTGTGGGTTTATGTTCAGATTGTTCATGAAATTATATTGAGTTCCTTGCTGGTCCTTCGTTACATATGCATGATTATATGATATCTTCATAATTCTCTTCGATCTATTGAAATAGTTTGGCCAACTAGATTGATATTTCTTCAGTGGGAGAGGTGCGTTGTAGTGGGTTCAATCTGGCGGTGCTCTATATCCCAGTGACAGAAGGGGACAAGACACGTCTTTGTATTGCTGGCACTAAGGATAAAACGATGGGGTTGATTCATATTAATTGGATTTACTTTGTCTACATCATGTCATTGTTCTCCAAGCATTACTCTGTTTTACTTAATACTCTAGATACATGCTGGATAGCGGTCGATGGGTGGAGTAATAGTAGTAGATGCAGGCAGGAGTCGATCTACTTGCTTACGGACATGATGCCTATATGTAATGATCATTGCCATGAATAAATATTGCATAACTATGCGCTTTTCTATCAATTGCCCAACAGTAATTTGTTTACCCACCATATGCCTACTACATGAGAGATGCCACTAGGGAAAACTATGCCCCCCTGGTCTATCTACTTATATATTTACAAAATCTTTCATTACCTTGCTACCATTTTTTTTGCAATTTACAATTATCAACTATCATCTACACACTTCATTTTCTTGCAAATAATGAGTCCAAGGGGATTGACAAACCTCTTGCCCGTGTTGGGTGCAAGTGTTTGCTTCTTTGTGTGCAGTCGCTGAAGGCGGGGGTTGCGTGCTACTCCTATTGGTTCGATAACCTTGGTTCTCACTGAGGGAAATACTTATCTATATTGTGCTGCATCACCCGCTCCTCTTCGCGGAAAACCCAACGTAGATCACAAGTATCGGCAAGATCTAGAAAAACTAAGAGTATCTCATGATGATATTCGAACAGAAAACGATTCATTGCTTGCTCAACAGATCAGTTCTGCTGAGGTTGAATTCATTCCACCTTGCTTGAAATGCCTTCAACGTGAAAATGCTAATTATTTCGCCGAATGTTCAAATGCTTCTGAAACTGCAATATCTTCAACTGTCTTTGGGGTCACTAATCCCTCATCTAGGGAAACCACTACTATTAGTGATGAGAATGCCAGGTTGAAGGTATTGCTTGAGACACGCATGTAAAAAAGTCTCAAAGGGCATCAAATCCTTTGCGATGTCCTCAAGAAGCAAATCTTGAACATGAACCCTAGGAAAGAGGGCATTGGTTTCGAAAGAAACATAAACATCAATGGTTCTGACTCGAAACCTGAGCAATACCCAAAAACCAGTTGGGTTGCTGCAGAAGGACCTTCAGTAGATCATCGATGTTATCTCGCTATAACTATGCTAACCCTATCATCATTGATGATGAGTCACTTGACTCGAACTATAAATTGTTCAAAAATCAAAATTGTGAAGTGTTTGCCAGGTACATTGGAACTAACTAGAGGAATGGTTATCCCATGAAGAAGATCTGGGTACCTAAAAGTCTTTTGCAAAGTTAGTGAATGTCCTCATGACACCACCTGGGAAGAAGAAAGCATCATACCAAAGCCCTCTTATGCACCAAAATCTTCATATGGTCGCACTAATGCTTACGTTTTGTAGGGCTACAATGATCAGTCTCATGAATAGGAGCATTACTCTTCGAACCACTATGTTCACAAATCGAAGAATTTTTCTGCATATCCATTTGAGTTCTCTAACTTGTTTGAAATATGCCTAGAGGCAATAATATTGTATTATTGCATTTCCATATTCATAATTAAGAGTTTATATTCTATGCTATAACTGCTATGATATTGGAATGCACGATTCAGTGGAAAACTCATATGCACGTGTGGAATCATAACTGTTAAATAGAGATTCCTAGTCTTGCCTCTAAGATTGGCTTAAGTGTTGTTAGTGATCATGTTTTCCATATCTTAGGATATCATTAAGTGTAACGATAGTCCTAAAACAACATTTAGATTATGACGTTAGAAGAACGATCATATTGAATCGACCCAAAACTTGTTTGTTATACTTTGAGATGATATCGTCTGAAATCAATTGTTATAACACGGAAAGTTAATGTGTGTTTTATGTTCCTTAGACCATGAGAGTATCATGGTCACTTCTTACCGTACGACGAGCTTTGGGGTTTCTCAAACATCATCTGTAACTAGGTGATCATAATGACAACTTGCAGGTCCATCGGAAAGTTTGACTAGGGACTAGATAGCTCGAGAGTGAGATTTGATCCTCCTACGATAGAGAGATATTATTAGGGCCCTCTCGGTGTGAAGACATCCGTCATCGTCTAGGCAGAAACAGATGACTATGACACGGGGATGCCGACACACATCAACGAGAAAGAAGAACAAAAGTGGTAATGAGCATAACAGTATACTGAGCATGTGAATGACTCAAGATGATACCGATGCTTCTCGGGTTTTGTAAATTATAGCGAAGCAAAGGGAATTTCACATGGTAACCAATGGTTCACTCGAATAACATTCGTGTACTCATAGGGATCGATATGGACGTCCACTGGTTCCGCTATCGGTCATTGAACGAAGGAGTTTCGTTGATGTCTATGAGTTACCGAACCTACGGGGTCATAATATTAAGGTAATCACAATATGTTGAGTATTAGTACTGCGGGAGTAATGAGAACATATTTTTGAAATTGTTTCATTAATATTCAAAATAGTTTCGAGAGGATGCAGAAGCGTTTTCGGGTCACCGGAAGGATTTCGGAGAGTGTCAGGTAATACGGGGTATTACCGACAAATAATATATAGGTGGAAAAAATTTCGGGGTTGTTAAACTATATAAAAAAGGGTATAATATTTATTATAAGGTTTTATATTTAATTTAATACCAACGGACCTTAAGAGTCCAAGTAGTGGAAAAGGGAATTGGGCCACCATGGCCCAATAGGGAAGGCTCGCCACTTTTCGAAGTGGGGAGGACGAATTGGAGTGGGGGGAGGACTCCTCCTCCCCCTCTTGACCGGTGCACCAAGGAGGGTCTTTCACTACTTGGTGGCATCCCCTCCTCCCCTTTCCCACCTATATATACTAGAGGATTTCCACCCTTTTGATACACAACTTTTGAAGTCTCCTCTAGTCCTCTAGTTGATATGACACTAAACAGAGCATTGTCTAATAGTGTATTGAGACAACACCATATGAGTTATGGAATGGATAGAAGCCCATTTTGTCACACCTCGAGATTTGGGGTTATAAGATTTTATGTAAAGTTTATGCATCCAAATAAACTTAATCCAAAAGCAGACAACAATGCAAATTTGTAGGTTATCCAATAGAGACAATTGGGTATTCCTTCTCCCAAAGGTTCAAAGACAAAAGTGTTTGTCATATAAAAATGGACACTTAGAATGGACACTTTTTTGATAAGAAGTTTTCCTGCCAAAGAAGTAAGTGGAAGGACAATGCAAGCTAGACAAGATTATTGAATCTCCTACAAAGGTTAGCAACAAACTTGAAATTATTCCGGAAGTTGTTTGCAAAATTAAAACCGGAAGTTTCTACATCGGTTGTAGGAACACTAGTTAAAGCTTGTGACTAAAATGCATAGATCAGGAAAGGTTAATGAATCTTGTGAATAATTTCATAGTGACATATTCCTTTGAGAAGAAGATGAACCTATGCACTACAAGGAAGCGATGGCGGCGCCCAACTCAAAGGAATGGCTCAAAGCCATAAACTCCCTTCTGTAGTGCGGGAGTAATGATAACATATTTGTCAAATGGGATTTCTATTTTCATGCACTCCCTTCTGTAGTTCTCCTCAGTTTTGCCCAACCCTCTAAGTCATGCTCACTTTTGCCCAACTCTATATACCTGAATCTCACATATGGCCAAATGCATCATTTCCGTTGGGTCAACCCCTTTGCTGTTATAGAAGGACTGTAAGAAAATGACATGTGGGCCACTATAAAGTACGTCCACGTCAGCCAACCGGTGGCTAGTCAGTGACGCGTAGCATGACAAAGCGGAGGTTCTCGTTTGACCGATTTCAGCGATGGCTGGACGATATCTTGGCATGTACTAGTAGTTGGTGCTCGTGCACGTTGAGGGGTGGCATCAGGGTGGCCGGGGGTGGACGTAAAAGAAGGAAGTGGGTGAGTACCGTCGTGGACGGAGTTGTAGGCAACCAAGCTATAGCATGGATTCGAACGGTTTTTGGTGATGGTTTTGTTCTACAACAGCTTACTTGCAGTTTGACACGGGCACATGACCAAATGGTCACATGAGTATCTTCATGAGCTCATGCGTGATCAGCAAAGGGAGCTCGCGATTAATGGCAGTACGACACGGACACTTTGATAAGGAGAGCGGGGAAATCTTTGGAGCTCACAGTAAGGTTGTTGAGCACATTGGGGAGCTCTGGGATGGGCTGTAGGCGACGAATCAACAATGGCAGCCGAGGGTGTAGAGAGCGAAGAAACGATGATGGCAGCGATTCATGGCATCCGGTCTAGTGATCTTCGTAGTATAGGTCAACGGAGTCGATGCAGAGCTAAAGGACATGGTGCTTAGGCTTGGAGAGCAGAGTGTCTACGTTGGTTGACGTCAGAGCGGCCATGGCGTTCTCGGTCATGGTTGGATAGTGAGCAAGAGGAGGGGAAAATGATGGTTATTAGATAGGTTCTAACTAGTGGTATAGTGCTTGTCTTTTGGCATAGAGTTGGGTACGAAGAAGGCCTCGAAGGTGCGAAGCAGGAGCAGGCTCTCGGATGCGTCGTCCTCTGCCACTAGGCATGAGGTTGAAGACGGGGTTGTCCCTAGGTGGAGTGGGCTATATAGTGTTGGTCCGTTAGGTAAGTTCTCTTCCCTCACTCTCACTTTTTTTTCTTTCCTTTTCTTTATTTTTGAATAAATTTCAAATTTAATTCCAATCAAAAATTTATAAACCGTCTCAAAAATTAAGTGTGACTTTAATGGGATTTTTTACGAAAACATGGACATTTTTACTATGATAGGATTACCAAAAATGCCGAACCACGAACGTCGCGTCAGCGTCCCCTTGCCCACCGCACCGTACTAAACGTTGTGTTTTTTTGATATAGAGATTTGTATTAATTAAGTAGAGAAAACATTGTATGTACAATCGCAAGGCCATGCTCAACATGCAGGTTGGCACTGTACCTTGCATAACCCCATCACACAACTCTCTACGCCCGAACTGGGCAACAATATGAGCTAAATTATTGACTCTTCAATCTACTTTGCAGACTTTAACTTCTCTGATCCCTTGTTTGATGGCTTGAAATTCCTTCGCAATCGCTCCAACTTCCAATCTATCTACGTTGTGGTTTAGTCCCACATAGCCGCGCGAGAGGCTCGCTGACCACCTTAAATACAAAAGAGGACCATATGCACTAACCTACTTCTATTGTAATAAGAGGATCAATGCTCGCTTTGTGAAGGAGATGAACTAATATTAGTGATATTTTATTAGCTCTTTCACAAAGTAAGCATATATGGTCTTACTATAATAAAAGTATATTTTTTACAAGTGAAGACATAATAAAAGTATATTTTTTACAAGTGGCCACATAATTTAAAAAAAAATTCTCAACATAATAGATCACAATATTATTTTTATTTTTCAAGAAAATCAAAGAATAATTAAATTTGGCACATGTAGGGTGATACCATTGTCAACAATGTTGCCATAGGAAAAATATTTTTTTTACAAAAAATATTATTTTCATTTTCCAAGTGCCACAAATGGCATTTTTGTGAAGGAAGTACCTAAAATAAGTTAGAAAATTTGGTGTTTCCATTTTTCATAGAAATTAGACACCATTGTAAGACCGCTGATCAAGTTCCATGAATTTCAGAGTAGTATTACTATATTTCAAACATTTACTGGATTTCTAGTGAATTATTAGAACTTGCTCAACTTTGAACTGCAAGTGTGAAGTACTTTGGTTTAGAAATTTGGAAAAATCATTTTATGCTCTAATATCGGTGGTGCATCCACTTGGGATCACCAAATTTGAAATCCCATGCCATTTTGTATGGATTGTCAACATTGCAAGTTTGACCACATTTTGGGAAAGATCAAAGAAAAAAATGCCTCAAAATTTTTAATCCTTGTGCATGAAGCCCTCTTGTGTGCACTAGTAAGTGGGAAAAATTATAAACTTGCAATACCACAGGGTTAAAAAAAACCTTCACAAAATGGCCTATCTAGTATGAAGTTGCATGGATTTCAAGGGATATGCCCATGGCCATAGCCACTTTCATGTCATAGTCCATGATAACATGTGCAAATTTGGCACATGCATGTGTCAGCATGTTGCCATAGGAAAAATAATTTTTTCTGTAACTAAAAAAATACTATTTTCATTTTCCAAGTGTCAAAAATGGCTTTTTTGTGAAGGAAGTACCTGAAATAAGTTAGAAAATTTGGTGTTTTCATTTTTCATTGAAATTAGACCCCATTGGAAGACCACTGACCAAGTTTCATGAATTTCACAGTAGTATTGCTATATCTCAAAGATTTATTGAATTTCTAGTGAATTATCAAAACTTGCTCAAATTTGAACTACAAGTGTGATGTAGTTTGGTCTAGAAAATTGGAAAAAATCATTTTATGCTCTAATGTTGGTGGTGCATCCATTTAGGATCACCGAATTTGAAATTACAAGCCATTTTGTATGGATGGTCAACATTACAAGTTTGACCCCATTTTGGGGAAAATTAAAGAAAATGAAAAAAGCCTAAAAATATAATCCTTGTGCATGAAACCCTCTTGTGTGCACTAGTAAGTGGGAAAAATCATAAACTTTCAATAAAACAAGTTAAAAAAACTTCACAAAATGGCCTATCAAGTATGAAGTTGCATGGATTTCAAGGGATATGCCCATGGCCATAGCCACTTTCATGGCACCAGGGTCGGGCCGGCAAAATCCGAGGCCCTGTGCGAAACTAAAAATTGGGGCCCTATCTCATAAAAAAACTAACGAGTAATTATAATGTATATATATCTCGTAAAAAAAGTTATAATGTATATAATGTAATGTCTTGCTACCTCTATATTATATGTCTCTGTCTGAGCATTGTAAGGAACAATTGGAAGTGCAAGGGTAGAAGGATCAACAGACTGATTACCAAATGATACTTCCGGTGCTTTTTTTAACAAATCTGTCCATACCTCCTTTATAAGATTTATCAATTAAATTTTGTTCTTGTGCTTTTCTCTTGCGCTTATAGGCACCAGACTGTTGTTTTCCCATGATGACTTAAATCTGCATTATTAAAACACAAGATAAAGAAGATGAATAAAAAACTTGAAGATCAATTGGACGTGAAGACGTCCACGAATCTAAAAATTTAAAGAGGAGGCAAAGAAGGCAACGGCGACAACGCCAGGAGCGACGAGGCGACGTTCCTGTACCTCTCTCGTCTCTATATACGCGAAGGACGAGGGCACTAGGGCACTAGGCGACGAGCTGAGGATAGGAGATGACCTGTAGCCACGATCGAGATCAGGCCTGATCGAGATGGAACGTGCGACTGCGACCCTGCCCTTTCCCGATCCTGATCCGAAAAAATGGGCAGGGATCAATACATTTGTTTTTTTCACCAAAGCGGAAGCGGCAGCGATCGATGGCCTCGCGCCCTCGCCCCTCATGCCTCGCTGGCTCGCTCCAGCAGGAGCAACGCCTAGCGGCCCACTGGCCCAATAGTGCATAGTTTTTTTCTAATACAAGGCCTATCTAAAAAGTTTTGCCCCTCCCTCCAGAATTTTGGGCCATGTGCGGGCCACACAGTTTGCAGCACTGTGGGCCCGGCCCTGCATGGCACAGTGCCATAGTCCATGATAACATGTTCAAATTTGGCACATGCATGGGTGCTACCATTGTCAACAATGTTGCCATAGGAAAATAATTTTTCTGTAACAAAAAATATTATTTTCACTTTCCAAGTGCGAGAAATGGCTTTTTTGTGAAGGAAATACCTGAAATAAGTTAGAAAATTTTGTGTTTCCATTTTTCATAGAAATTAGACCCCATTGGAACACCACTGACCAAGTTTCACGAATTTCAGAGTAGTATTGCTATATTTCAAAGTTTTACTAAATTTCTAGTGAATTATTAGAACTTGCTCAAATTTGAACAACAAGTGTGATGTAGTTTGGTCTAGAAAATTGGAAAAAACCATTTTATGCTCCAATGTTGGTGGTGAATCCACTTGGGATCCCCAAATTTGAAATTCCAAGCCATTTTGTATGGATGGTCAACATTGCAAGTTTGATCCCATTTCGGGAAAAACCAAAGAAAATGAAAAAGGCCTAAAAAAATCTAATCCTTGTGCATGAAGCCCTATTGTGTGCACTAGTAAGTGGGGAAAATCATAAACTTGCAATACGAGAAGTTTTGAAAAGTCGACCTTACAAGTTTGACCCAATTTTAAGGCAGTTTTGCATGTTGCTGTTTTTGGTAAGTTTTGCATGTTGTTGTTTTTTGGTAAGTTTTGCATGTTGCTATTTTTGGAAATTTTTGCATGTTGCACTCTGTGTTTAAACATGCAAAACCAACTCAACGTACGGAATCTAAAACATAGCATACAACTACTGATTAAACACATTGAAGTAACATAATGTTTCCTTTTAGTTAAAAGGGCATCCACAGGTTGGATCATCAACACTAGCTAGAAACAACAAGGGAAACTACTTGATACGCTTAAGATGTCGAGCCGGGCGGTGGTTGGAGCATTGATCATTATGCTCAAACTACACCGAGAACTCATACCGCCCCACCACTATCGGAGCAGTCTGGCAGCTAGCCTTGGCCTCCATAGTGACCAACGCTAGATCGTTGCCAGGATCAGCCTCCAACTGCTCCTCTTCAAGCATCTGCTCATCCTCGTCATCCACATTAAACGCTAAATTCATGTCTGCCTGACCAGGATGAGCGATGAACTCCAACCCCCTAATAGCACTCCTTGTGTGCGTCCTCCTCCTGTGCAATGATCTCCAACCCCCTGATAGCATTCCTCTTATGCATCCTCCTGTGCGATGATCTCCAACTCTCCTGATAGCTCTCCTAGTCTTCATCATGCTCCTTGTTGCTATCCTCCTCCTCCGTCTCCTCATCAATGACCTGATAATACGCAAATTCACCGGCCCTTCCGCCTCTGGATTCAGTGAGGAGAGGCGGGAGTGATACTTGTACCAGTGGGCTCGCTGTCGACGATCCGGAGACTCCATAGCCTCTGTCATTGTCCACAGGAGAATCTCAATTGGGACTGCCCCCTTGCATTTAGGAAGTAACCACTTCCGCTCTTCCCTTGCCACTTTCATCGCCAGGTCAAGCGCGTGCAACACGAGAGATTTAGCACTCGGAAACCAGGAGCATATCTCCTTGCGCTTTCCCAACAAGAGCTCATCCCTGGCGCAAAACAAATCCATTGCCCTCTTCCAGCTCAGACCTGCTTGCCATCAATCAAAGACTAAATTTGCAAATCAAAGAACTAAAAACGAACTTGATTATTCAGATCCAATCCTAAATAAACGTCCATAATGATTGCAAACTGGTCCAACTCAACGCACGACAATTCAATTGCTCAATTGCCCATTCAATCGAGTTATAGACGAATTAAAATTGCTAGGGATTGGATTAGAAACGTACCAGTCGGCCAACGATCACCTTTTCCCTGCATACGGGAGGAAGGGCTGCCAGCCGGTAGAACCACTTCGGTGCAACATCGGAGATGAGGCGGACGGTCAGAGTGCACCGCGGGGCTGCTAGGGGCACGGCGGCGGCGACGTAGGGCGGCATGGGGCTGGGTGGGGATGTGGCAGCGCGGCTCTCATGGGTCGGTCTATGGCACCTAGCTCAGGTCCCACATGTCAAAATTGGTCCTGGCCACGACCCACGTGTCCAAAGATCTCCGGCCCCACGCGTCAGTAACTTAGCACATAATGGTCAACTGATTTGACCGACGGTAAGGCTTCGTTTGGGATCTTGTGAGAATGGGCCGCAAGGTGGAGGGCAAAAGTGAGGAAGGTTAGATGCCTTGGGCAAAACCGAGCACAACTAAGGAAGGAGGGGCACAAAAATAGAAATCTCTTGTGATTTTTTTCCATTAATATTCGAAATAGTTTCGAGAGGATTCGGAAGGGTTCCCGGGCCACCGGGTTTCACAGAGTTACGGGTAATACCAGGTATTACAGATAAATAGTATATAGGTGGAAATTTTTTCTAGGCTATTAAATTATATATAAAAGGGTCTAATATTTATTAGAAGGCTTTTATATTCAATTTAATACCAATGGGCCTTAAAAGCCCAAGTAGTGGAAAGGGAATTGGGCCACCATGGCCCAATAGGGAAGTCTCCCCCACTTTTTCAAGTGGGGAGGCCGAATTGGAGTGGGGGCAGGACTCCTCCTACACCTACTGGCCGACGCACCAAGGAGGGGATTTTCCTCCTTGGTGGAAGCCCCTCCTACCCTCTCCCACTTATATATACTGGAGGATTTCCACCCTTTTGATACACAACTTTTGGAGTCTCCTCTGGTCGTCTAGTTTTAGTTGATCCTAGTTGGTCAATTAGAGCTAGACCTAGATCCTCTAAACCTCATAATTAGAAGCCAAATGTGGTTCTAATATCCTCCCTCTAATTCTCCGGTGATGATTAGCTCTGGAAGGTGAAGCGCTGCCGGATCGTGAAGACCTTACACTTACAACCAAGTAGAGAGGCCGCTCTTTCGGTCTTCGGTTCGATGGATCATTCGTGGGCGGTTTGAGGGATCATTCATCTATGGTTCGAGGGACTTAATTAACGATCTACACCAACTCATTTTCTTCCACTACAACTCGGAGTTGGTAACGATCTGATCCCAACCGTTATTGTATCTTCATTGTGTTCATGGTTGATCATAGGGCAATTTTTTTGTTTTCTACTACGTTAGCCAACATAACTCCCCTGTGAAACACTATGCTATGGCTTCAAAGCCTAAATTCTATGATGTTGCTGATACGTCTCCAACGTATCTATAATTTTTGCTTGTTCCATGCTGTTATATTATCATTCTTGGATGTTTTACAATCACTTTATAGCAATTTTATATCATTTTTTGTGACTAACCTATTGACATAGCGCCAAAGTGCCAGTTGCTGTTTTTGCTTGTTTTTTACTTCGCAGAATATCAGTACCAAACGGAGTCCAATCGCGACGAAACTTTTTGGAGATTTTTTTGGACCAGAAGACACCCAGTGGGCCAAAGAAGTGCCAGAGAGGTGGGCTGTAGAGGCCACAACCCACCAGGGCGCGCCGGGGGCCCCCGGCGCGTCCTGATGGGTTGTGCCCTCCACGGGACCCCCTCCACCGCCTCTGATGCCTATAAATACCCAAATATTCAGAAAACCCTGGGGGAGTCGACGAAAAACACATCCAACCGCCGCAAGTTCCAGAAGCCTCAAGATCCAATCTAACACCATCATGGAGGGGTTCATATTCTTCATAGGTGCCTCTACGATGATGCATGAGTAGTCCACCATAGACCTACGGGTCCGTAGGCAGTATCTAGATGGCTTCCTCTCTCTCTCTCTCTCTCTCTCTCTCTCTCTCTCTCTTTTGATTCTCAATACAATGGTCTCTTGGAGATCTATTTGATGTAAACTTTTGCCGTGTGTTTGTTGGGATCCGATGAATTTTGTGCTCATGATCAGTTTCTATCCATGAATATTATTTGAGTCTTCTTTGATCTCTTATATGCATGATTACTTATAGCCTCATATTTCTTCTTCTAATATTTGGTTTAGTTACGCCAACTAGATCGATTTTTCTTGCCATGGGAAGAGGTGCTTTGTGATGGGTTCGATCTTGCGGTGTCCTTTCCCAGTGACAGAAGGGGCAGCAAGGCACACATGTATCGTTGCCATTAAGGATAACAAGATGGGGTCTATTCCTACATGAATAGATCTTGTCTAAATCATGTCATCGTTCTTATTGCATTACTCCATTTTTCCATGAACTTAATACACTAGATGCATGCTGGATAGCGGTCGATGTGTGGAGTAATAGTGGAAGATGCAGGCAGGAGTCGGTCTACTTATCTTGGACGTGATGCCTATATAATGATCATCGCCTTGGATATCGTCATGATTATTTGATCTTCTATCAATTGCCCAACAGTAATTTGTTCACCCACCGTGAGCTATACTCATGAGAGAAGCCAGTAGTGAATCCTACGGCCCCCGGGTCTACTTTTCCAACATATTGCTTTCCGATCTATCTTTTTGCCTCTTTCTTTTCAGATCTACTATACCAAAAACCCAAAAATATATTGCTGCACTTTTTATTTGCCCTTTTTATTTTGTGTTCTTGAGAGATCTATCTCTCCTATGTATCATTACCTAATCTATCTTTTTACCGAAGAGAGATTAATAACCTCTCTTATGCATCGGGTTGCAAGTATTTGTTATTTGTGTGCAGGTGCTGCTTATTGGGTGGTGGTGATCCTCCTACTGGTTCGATACCTTGGTTTCATAACTGAGGGAAATACTTACCGTCGCAGTGCTGCATCACCCCTTCCTCTTTGGGGAAATACCGATGCAGTCTCAAGCCACGTCAAAGGAGTTTCTGGCGCCATTGCTGGGGAGGAAGCGGTCTCTTCTACGTGCCAATCTCAGGCGCCGAGGAGACACCATCATCATCTACCAGGTTCCTAATCACAAATCTCATCTCCTTGCAATTACATTATTTGCCATTTGCCTATCGTTTTCCTCTCCCCCACTTCACCAATTTGCCGTTTTATTTGCCCTCTTTTTCGTTTGCCTTTTTCTCGTCAGATCTCTTGCTTGCTTGCAATCTTGTTTGCGTAGTCACGATGACTCAAGAAAACACCAAGTTGTGTGACTTTTCCAATACTAATAACAATGGTTTTATTAGTACTCCTATTGCTCCTCCCGCCACTAGTGCGGAGTCTTGTGATATTAATGCCGCTTTGTTGAATCTTGTCATGAAAGATCAATTTGCCGGTACTCCTAATGAGGATGCCGCGTCCCATCTAAACACATTCATAGAATTGTGTGATATGCAAAAGAAAAAAGATGTGGACAATGATATAGTGAAGTTGATATTATTTCCTTTTTCCTTGCGGGATCGTGCAAAAAAATTGTTTTCCTCTTTGCCTGGCAATAGTATCGATTCTTGGAATAAGTGCAAGGATGCTTTTATCACTAAGTATTTACCGCCCATGAAAATTATTTCCCTTAGGACACAAATCATGAATTTTAAGCAACTTGAGCATGAACATGTTGCACAATCTTGGGAAAGAATGAAATTGATGCTAAGAAATTGTCCTACTCATGGTTTACATCTTTGGATGATCATACAAATTTTTTAAGCGGGATTGAATTTTGTCTCTAGAAATCTTTTAGAATCTGCCGCAGGTGGTACTTTTATGGAAATAACTTTGGTGAAGCTACTAAATTGCTAGATAATATTATGGCAAATTATTCGCAATGGCATACCGAAAGAGCACCTACTAGTAAAAAAGCTATTTCGGTTGAAGAAATTAGTATGTTGAGTGATAAGGTTGATGCTTTGATGAAATTAGTTGCTATTAAAAATGCTCCTATTGATCTTAATGATGTGCCTTTGTATACCTTGATTGAGAAAAATAGTGATTCCGTAGATGTGAACTTTGTCTCGCGAAACACTTTCAATAACAATGTTTATAGAGGTAATTTTAATCCTAGGCCTTTTCCTGGAAATTCCTCTAATAATTATGGTAATTCCTCTTAAAATAATAATAGGAACACCTCCGATCTTGAGAGTAATATTAAAGAATTTATCAATGCGCAAAAGGCTTTCAATACTATGATAGAAGAAAAGTTGAATAAGATTGATGATATGTCTAGAAGCATTGATAGAATTTCTCATTATGTTGAAAATCTCAAGTTGAAAGCTTTTGTGCCTAAGATTGATGAATCAATTAAATCTTTATATGTCTCTGTGGATCAAAGTAAGAAAAGAACCGCTATGCTTAGAGCTAAAAGAGAAATCTTAGAAAAATCATTTTCTAGTGATTGCCTTCATAAAAGTGATGAAGATCTTAAAGTGATTGGTGCTTCTTATATTTATTCCTTGTTTAGTAATATTAAAATTGATGATAAAGGGACTTAATTAGAGTCAACTTTAGCTAGAAGGCGTCCCAATAATTTGGAGGCTGAAAATCTTGATGAAAATTTTGATGAAAGTGGGTTTGAAGAGGTCAAAACTTTAACTAGTGATGTGCCCCCGATTTTGGATTGCAAAGACTTTAATTATGATAGTTTCTCTTTGATTGAATGTATTTCTTTGCTACAATCCATGTTGAATTCACGCCATGCTTATGAGCAAAATAAAGCTTTTACTAAACATATCGTTGATGCCATGATGAAATCTTTTGAAGAAAAGTTGGAGTTGGAGATTTCTATTCCTAAAAAATTACATGATGAGTGGGAACCTACTATTAAAGTCAAGATAAAAAATTATGAGTGCTTTGCCTTATGTGATTTGGGTGCTAGTGTTTCCACAATTACGAAATCTTTATGTGATGTGCTTGGTCTCACCAATATTGAAGAATGCTCTCTTAATTTGGCGGATTCTACTATTAAAAACCTTTGGGAAGAATTAATGATGTTCTTATTCTTGCAAATAGGAACTATGTGCCCAGAGATTTTATTGTGCTTGATATTGATTGCAATCCGTCTTGTCCCATTATACTTGGTAGACCGTTTTTACGCACTATAGGTGCCGTGATTGATATGAAAGAAGGCAATATTCGTTTTCAATTTCCTCTAAGAAAGGGTATGGAACACTTCCATAGAACAAGAATTAAGCCACCATATGAATCAATCATGATAGCATCCTATGGATCCAAAACCAAAGATGACAATACTTGAAACTATGCGTTATGCCTAGCTAGGGGCGTAAAACGATAGCGCTTGTTGGGAGGTAACCCAATGAATAAAATTATTTTTGCTTTTTCCTTTCTGTTTTTGAGTGTTTACACAATTATGCCTCTGTTATTATTGTGTTTTTATGGTTTATTTAGTGTTTGTGCCAAGTAGAGCCTTTAGGATGATTCATAAGATGAGTAGAAGCGAGGCTGAATCTGAAACAGAAACTTTGCGTCCAGTGTTTGAATTTTCATTTTTTACTGGAACGTGATCTTGAGCTGAAATTTTAACACAGTGTTTCTATGCAAATTCTCCACGTTCTCCTAATGTTTCAGAATTTTTAGAGTTACATAAGTATGGTTAGAGTACAGATTACTACAGAATGTTCTGTTTAAGACAGATTCTTTTTTCGTTGCATTGTGTGCTTGTTTTGATGAATCTATGGGTTATATTGAAGGGTATGAACCATGGTAAAGTTAAAATACAGTAGGTATAATGCAATAACAAAATATGAATTGGTTTGCAACAGCACCTAAAGTAGTGATTTGCTTTATTATACTAACGGATCTCACGAAGATTTTGTTAAGTTTTGTGTGATTGAACTTTTCAAGTTTTGGGTGAGATCAAGATGGATGAAGGAATAAGGAGTGAAAAGAGCCCAAGCTTGGGGATGCTACAGCACCCCCAAGATATATCCAAAGATAAACAAGCAACTAATCTTGGGGATGCCCACGAGTGGCAGCCCCTCTTTCTTCTAACGACCATCGGTATTTTACTTGGAGCTATATTTTTAATCGTCACATATCATGAGTTTTACTTGGAGCGTCTTGCATCTTCTGAGTCTTTGCTTGCTTTGCTTTTTAGTTTTTCACTTGTATCCTTGCTGGACACACCTATTTGGGAGAGCCAAAAATATGCTATGATTTTTTAGAATTGCTCTATATGCTTCACTTAAACTTTTTTGAGCTATAGAATTGCTCTAGTGCTTCACTTATATCTTTTTGAGCACGGTGTGCTTTGAAACTTTTGTATAAATACTCTCATGCTTCACTTAGATTAATTTGAGAGTTAGTAAATATTGAAGAAATCCTCTCATGCTTCACTTATACTATTTTGAGAGATGAAAACTCTATGCTCTTGTGCTTCACTTAAATTTGTTTGAGCTTGTCAAAAAGCAATGACAATATATGAAACTAGTCCCAAAGTGATAGATATCCAAGGAGGATATAATAAAAACTTTCATGAAGATCATTGGACCCATTAAACTTGATTCCTTGTAATAGTTTTGAGACATGATGATAGTAATACGTGAGTCATGTTAGTGAGTAATTATGCTTTAGTAAGAATATTGATGTTAAGGTTTGTGATTCCCTATGCAAGTACGAAAGTCAATAGTTATGCAATGAAATTACATCCTACTTATGGTGTATTATTCGGTGTTAGTTATGCTCAATGCTCACTTATGTGAATTTTCGTTTCTTGGTTTGGTTGCTTCTCAATCTTTTTGCTAGCATCCATTTGTACTAAGTAGAAATACTACTTGTGCATCCAAAATCCTTAAACCAAGTTTTGCCTTATGAGTCCACCATACCTACCTATATCCGGTATTTCCGTGCCGTTCCAAGCAAATTTGTATGTGCCATCTCTAATTTTCAAAATAAACTTCTCTTTTGTGTGCTCGTACCGCTCATGAAATGGTGGGGGGTGTCCAATATTTTTCCATGCTAGATGTGTTATTCTCAAGATGAGTGTTTATTCACTTGTAATTGCACGAGAGTGCGGCAGTAATAGGGATGCCCATTCCCTAAATGAAAAAAAATTACTTTATGTTGTCAAATAATAAATTCCTTGGAAAGTGTTGGTATGGAAGGCAACCGTGGATACGGCCCGCCATGGAATGTGAAAGAATGGTGGAAAAAGGAATAAACTTTATTTTCTCTTTGGGAACCGCCTATGATATATCTAGCATGGAAAGTATTGTGAGCTACTTTGTCATTTTTGTTGACAGGAAAGGCATGCCACCCAAAATATTTTCTCTCTCTCAATTTAAAACTTTGAGCTCTGGCACCTCTGCAAATCCCTACTTCCCTCTGCGAAGGGTCTATCTCTTTACTTTATGCAATTTTTATTTTTACTTTGAGTCTCCATCTTCTCTTATAAATCACCAACTACGGGGCACTATGATCGTACTTGAGCATTGGGTGTAGCTAATATTTGAGTGTGTTTCATGAATGGATCAATGATTGAGCATGATGGGCTAGGGATAACTTTCTTTAGTCACTAGTGCAGCCGCGTGCTATACAAACGGTTTTTAACCCCTTTCCGTGACGTAGTCTTAAACCGTTGCCTTGCATGTGTGGGCGATAGGGGGGCCTATCCCACACGACAGGCAAAACCCGTCGGCGATGCCTGCACCCGGTTGCACACGATGGGCAAAAACATATCGTTTGCGATTGGAAGGACCATCACAAATAGACATATTGGGGAAGACATGTGAGATGAGCTTAGCATCCCACACAGGGAATCCCAAGGGTACGTTTCCGTTCATATTGCAGATCACACACATTTTTCTGCATCACATCGTTTGTGATAGGTGTGGTCATCACACATGATAGTTATAATTCTGTCGTTTGCGTTACGCAAAACATCACTCACGGTGTCTAGAAGAAACTGTTTGGCATTGGGCTGCCCATCACACACACTAGCTATGTGAAAACGTTTGTGATTGGGTGTCCTAAAGCACACAGTTATCGACCAGAATTCGTGTGTGATTGCTCAACGATCCAACACGCCAACTTTCTAGAAACCGCGTGGGTTTGTTCAGGTCATCGCCCACGGTGTTGTCTTAGAAACCGTCTGCAATGGGATCCCCAATAATCAGCCTAATTGATCAATTATTTTTAATCCATTTAGTAATCAAAATTAACATTTCATATCAACCACATAATATATTTCTTATTCGTAGTACGGCAACCAGGATTTCATAATTGAATTACATCAGGGTACAACAACATATAGGCATATACTGCCTAGCTACCCAATTGCACAACAAGACAAAGTTTCAAATGCAACATCTATAACCTTTGGAAATTAAGTATCACCATAGATGGTAAATAGACAGATGAATCTCATCTAGAAAACTGTTAAAGCGGAAGGCGAATACTGAGCCTTCAATGATGTTGAAGGTCCTGGCAACTTTAGGCCAGTGCTTGTGGATGATTGCCCGCCCATCCTTTGTCCTCTTAAGGAAGACTTCAAGATTATACCGTGGGTGCTGTATGAATACCTTCATCGCCTCTTGATCATACAGGTGGTTTGAGACGTAATCATCGATGAACTGCCTTGAGAAGGACTGAAAACAAACATACGCATAAATATCTTTTCTAAAATTTGAAATGGCGCAAATGGAAAAGGACAAGGTGAAAGAGATGGTACCATCCTATAGTTGACTGATGTCTTTTTCATTGTGCAGACAAACATCTTGTTGTTTTTCGTAGCTAATTTCTTTATCTTAACAGTCTTTCTGAGTTTCTAGATTTGACTGATATTCAAGGACACCTCATTTCCCCACATGCAAAAAGGGTCGAACAGTGGGTCTAAACCTCTTACAGCAGGACCTACATGTGCAAGAACAAATTATTAATAAAAACATTCATATTACAATGGTTTCTACAATTGCACAATAATGTGCTATTAGCCAAACGACTATGGATGTGCAAACCTCGATGGTAAACTTCAGTCTCCCCCATTGTTCCCCCCTGCAACATATTTAAGACAAATATTGATCAGGTTACAAGTGATATTTGGCATACTATCACTGAAATATGTTAATGGAAAATAAACACATTGCGGATCCAACAGATTAGATCGAGCCACATTGAAAATCTAGTTATCTAAACCAAGCGTGCTAAGAACTAGGAAATGTAGCAATTCTATATGTTGCACATGTATCTGTACATCTAAATTCGATTTATTCGTCACATGCATAACAATACAAAGTTGTACCAACAACAATCGTACATCACATTTCAGAATTGAATTAAATAGTTAATGATCACCACAAAAAATGAACGAAACAGTTAACTAAGCACCACATTGCACAATAGATCATACTAGAAGTTCAGGTTGCAGTAGCATTACATTGGACATTTTACTAGAATTTCTAAATAAAAGGCAGTAGTGGTACACGCAACAACTAAACGAAACGTGCTTAACCGGCGTAGCTAGGTGAACATAGGTCCTTAGTGATAAAGCTAAGAAAAACAAGCTATTCCTCATCGTGGGAGATATCGATGATGATGGGCTCCGTCAACTTGGAAGAGGGCGAGGCCTCCACATCGTGGGTGCACCCCTCGTAGTGGTGAGTGGCCTGATCCTGCCCCGGCACCAACATGCCGGCTCTGGAGTTCAGGTAAGCATGTGCACGCTGAGAAAACACATCGAAGTCTTTGTCGAACGCACCGGCGGTGCCCTCGAGAAAAGACCACGAGCTGTCGTTTATAGCAGCCAACCGCGTGGCGGCGTCAGCGCGCGAGGCGTCGACGGTGGCCTCGAAGGCGAGGTGCTCCTCCAAGATCTGGGGGTCGGCATGCATGGAAGCCATAGCTGCCTCATCTGCGCGTGCAGTCGTGATTTGCTTCTCCGCAGCCAAATGCTCTTTGAGATCCTGGCTATACTGCGTGCACCATGGCTTTCGACGGCGATTATTTGGAGGATGGGGCGGTGATTTGGGTGGAAGGTGTCGCGCCGGCGGTCGGGCCATGTGGGATGGAGGAGGAGGGGGTGAGGGGGTATTGGGGAGGTGTCGATTACCTGACTAGATGGACGAGGCCGAGCAGCAGGAAGGAGCGTCGCCGGCGAGGAGGCGGCGCTGCAAGCAAGCAATGAAGGTTTGAACTAGTAAAGGTAGATGAAAAGGGGGAAATGTGGCTTTTGATTGGTACCGGGGCGCGAGGGAGGTAGATATTTCCGCAGCAACCCAAAATTTTCATTCGGTGCAGCGAAAAACTAGCGCGGAAAGCACCATCGGAAACAGTCCCTTATTCGGAACCATGTGCGATATCAAAACATCACAAATGAAGCATGTGTTATACACCGTGTGTGATGAACTTGAACATGCAAATTTTTCAGAATAGTTCTCGATATCAGCACATCACAAATGAAGCCTGTGATATACCCCGTGTGTGATGAACTTGAACGTGCAAATGTTTGTCTCCAATCTTCGGACGTAAGATTGGGTACTACATTGCACACGGTTCATTCCAAAAAAGTGTGTGTGATGAACTTCAATTTCATTTTCAATTGGAAGATGGAATGGGGATATGGCGGAAAATTTTTGGTCCGAATTTCCCTAGTTACAGTGGTCATCCACGTCGTCGCATAATTTAACATCAATTGCTAATTTTGGTACTGCACAAAAGAGCCTACACCACAGCCCGCACTTACTTAATCGAGCAATTAAACAGAGCTGGTTGACCTAAACATTACTCTAACAAAAGACCAGCACTCTAAACAACGACTAATGTTCCGCCTGACGCTCGCTGATCTCTGCCGCATCCTCCATGACCAGCTCGCGCTCGACGACCTCCAGGGGAAGGGGCTCCATGGCATCCATCGCCACATACTCTGCAAGCATCTCGCCGTCCGCGTCCGCCATCTCTTTGGAAAAGGCCGCCACGAGTTTGGCATGGGCGGCCGCGGTCCGGGCATTGACGGCCTTCATCTTGGCAAGGGAGTCTGCCGACGAACGGACGACTGCCCGAGCGCTCTCGACGATTGCCAACTCTTCGGACGTAGGTTGCCGACCGTTGTCGGAGAAGGCCGCTGCTATTTGTGCGGTGACCGACACGAGCTGGGCGTGGGCGGCATCGGCATAGGCGTGGGCAGCCGCCATCAGGGCTATAGCGGCCGCCGAAGAACGGACAACTGCTGTGCCGTTCTCACCATTTGCTATCCTGGTCGCGGATGTTGCTGCCGCCATCTCAGATGCAGCAGCTGCCCTTTCGGCGGCCGCAGCCGCCCTGTCGGAGAGTGCGGCCGCGCTCAAGGATGTTGTGAGCGCGTTCATGGCTGATGCAGCCACACTCGGGCCGGAGTGTGTCGCCGAAGTTGCCCTCACGACGCGGATCCACGTCCCCATCTTTCACCGGTGACGCTTGAACAGTATAGTGGTCTTGGAGAACAAGTGTGACTGTGTGGTTGACGCGCCGGCGGTGGACTAAAGCTTCCGGCATAAGCCATATATGAGGATTGGCCCAAGATATTTTGATACCACATCACACACGTTTCATGATCAAGAACTGTTTGCGATGTATTTGATTTTCAAACTGCTTTGAGATGAAAAATGAAGTTACATTGGCAATTGAAGGTGTTTGGATGGCAATAACATTTATCTGCAGTGAACTTGCAACTATAGGACCGTGTGTTAAATATGGAATAATTCACGGTTGTTTAGGCCCTTTAAAACATTTAAAGAGTCTTTTAGACATTTCATGTGCATAGTTCAAATTTGAACTGCAGTTAATTAAGCACATACTAGCTAGAGTGCACCTGAATGGGTTGAAAATCAACTATTTGTTACTGGATACATGTTTTGGTCCCATGGAAGAATTGGAAATTAAACGAATTCCAAACCTCACGGTATTTTGGCTCGGCCGTAGACTTTGAGAAGCCGTGTTTTCAAATTCCAGTAAATCTAAATATCGTGAGAAATTCATGAAACTTGGCATGGTGTGATGTCATGGCGCATGTGTGTTGTGGTAAAAACAATGTTGCCTAGTTCCGGACAAGTTTTGGCACAAACCTCTTACAAACCGAAGATTCTCACAAGAAGTCATGTGGTTCCGGTAGGGACAGTTCACATTTTATATGCTAAACAACATCTGATGTCGCTTCTCGCCTTGAATTTATTTCGAGAGTCTCCATAGAGTAACGTGAATGTGTCGTGCGAAACAATGGAATCTTACAGAGTTCGTTTGGCCTTTTAAGTACATTAATTGAGTTTTCTAGGCATTCAATGTGCATATATAATTCAAATTTGAACTACAGTCACTGCACGGTCCAGCTCATGAAAATATGTCGAAAAACCATATACGTTTCCCTGCCTGCATGTTTAATTAGGTCCCACACAATAAATGGGAATGAATTTCAAACATATCATCATCGTCTTGGCTCGACCGTAAACATCGGGAAACTTAGTTTTTATATTCATGTAAATGCAAACCTCAACAGAAATTCATGAAATTTGGGCATGGTGCCATCAATTGCCCTGTGTGTGTTTGTTGTGGTAAAAAAATTGCCCAATTTTGGACAAGTTTTGGCACAAAGCCTCTTACAAACCGAAGGTTCTCACAAGAAAGTCGTGTGTTCTGATAGGGAAAGTTCACATTTTATGTGCGAAACAACATCCGTTGTCTCTTTTGGCCTTGTATTTATTTCTGGAGTCACCATAGAGCAACTTTCTGACAGTCATGCTAAACCGTGGATTTTTTCCAGGGTTCGTGAGACCTGTTTAACACATTAATTGAGTTTTCTAGCCGTTTAATGTGCATAATTCAAATTTGACCTACAATCACAAGGTCGAACACATGAAAAATAGGTTGGAAAAATATATGCCTTTCCCTGGATGCATGTTTAGGTCCCACGCAAGAAATGGGAATGGATTTCTAACATCTCATTGACTGTTTGCTCGGCCGCAAACATTGAGATGCTTGGTTTTCAAATTCCCGTAAATCCAAAGCACGTCAGAAATTCATGAAACTTGGCATGGTGTCGTGACAAGGGCACACACATGCCGTGGTAAAAAAAATTGTCCAATTTGGACATGTTCTTGCACAATCCCCTTACAAATCGGAGCTCCTCACAAGAAGCTTTGTGGTTTCGATAGGGAACATTATATATGCATGTCACATATGCGGGCGAAAAGACATCTGATGCCTCTTCTCCCCTTGATTTTCTTTATATAAACAACATAGACATGTATGCGCGAAGTGCAAAAATAAGATTAAATTAAGGGATCGTCTGGCTTTTAAATACATTAATTGAGTTTTCGATGCATTATTTAATGTGCATAATTCAAATTTGATCTACAATCACAAGGTCCGGGGCGGCAAAATGGGTTGAAAAATCATATATGCATCCTGGGATGCATGTGTTAGGTCACATGCAAGAAATGAGAACGAATTTCAAACATCTAAGCATGTTGGCTCGGCCACAAATATCGAGCAACTTTGTTTCCAAATTCTCATAAATCCAAAACTCTATCAGAAATTCATGAAACTTGGAATGGTGTCATGTGAAGGCACACATATGCCGTGGTAAAAAAAATACCAAGTTGGCCATGTTTTGTCACAAGCCTCTTACAAACATGAGGTTCTCACACAATAAGCTACGTCCAGTGGTTCCGTTAGGGAACATATATATGCATGCCACATCTGCGGGTGAAAAACGACATCCGATGCCTCTTCTCTCCTTGATTTTTTCCTAGAAACAACATAAAGCAATAGGTATGTACTGCAAACATATTAAATTATTAACGGTTTGTATGGCTTTTTTATACATTAATTGAGTTTTATGTGCATTTAATGTACATAATTCAAACATGAACTACAGTCACAAGGTCTATGTTGGGCAGGGCCTCATCATATAAAGCATAAATATGTTGTGCTATTTTTAGTGTCCACTTTGAGGGAAAGAGTAAGCATTATTAATAGCCAACAAAGGCATTTTGGAACAAAAATCTGTCACGTTACCATTGCAAACGGGCGTATTATTTATAATTCGTGGACGTTCTACAGACCATTTACGTGCGGGCCACGTGTCGGTATGTGTATTGGCAAGGAGGTAGCGTGCGGAAAGGTGTTTGAGTAGACGGGTGGCGTGCGAGCAGTGTCCTGCGCATGCTCATCGGGGTGGCGTGTCCATTGCCAGTTGTCAAAGACGTTTCAGACTGAATACCCTTATACAAACCGAGGGCAATTGTTCCTTCCCTACTAAGCCAAGGGAAAATCTGGCGCGAAGGAATTTTTTCATTGCGTCATCGCAAACGGTTGTGAATGATGACCCGTGTGCCCTTCCCGATGCTATAACTTCTACTGTTGCTAACTGATGAGGTTGCCATGTATGCAAAAAAAATCTGATGTGGGAAGGTAATTAAGGAGAGATATGAGTTTGGTGACCACATGAAGAAACAATGCCCAGCGCGTGAACCTTGGCAAAACACTTAAGTGAAGGAACTCACCAATGCATGCAAGAGTTTAGTTGATAACTCACCAAGATTCAAATCTGTCATATTGGGTAAATTTTCATTTGTCAAATTGGAAACACTGAGATTTGTCCAATTTTGCAGGAACAAAATCACTATTACGGTGCAATTTTGCAACTGAAATTCAGTAAACATGGATTTCATTCATAGATCAAGCATTGGTCTTTGTACAAAATAGTTCAACTCGATAGCTGAATCGAACAAACTTTTCCCCATTTGTTGCCAACCACGTACTGAAATAGCTTGTTCAACTATATATACTAGCTAATTTAAAGTATGTGGTACAGTTCAACCATTTCTATAGTTAGATGAACTGAACAAAATAGCCCCTAAATACTACTCCGGAGGGGCTTTGTGCTACTGCCAGCAGCCTTCTCCTCTGCCGAGCGCGTTCAGTAAGAGGCATAGGAGGAGAAGCCTACCGACGAGCTGGAGGAGTCGACTTCGTCGACTGCCGCCGCTGCCCTCCGCCGCTCCTGACGCGCCTCCTCGAAGCGGCGGGACTCGGCATAGATCTCCTCATTCCGTGACATAGCTGCGGCATCTGCTGCGGCCACGACGGCGGTGAGCCTCTGTGCGTGCTCGACCTGGTGCTCCTCCTCCTCATGTAGGAAGTTGATGTAGCGTGCTAGGCCACTGACGCAAAAGCCGAGCGGCTGTGCTTCAGCGGCGGCCTCCTCCTCCCTCCTTCGGCCCGCGATGGCGGAGCGGGTGATGGCCCCGGCGGCTGACCGTGGGGTGTCTGCCAAGGCAGACGCTGGTATGGTGGCGGCCAAGGAGGCAGCTGGTGGGGTGGCGAAAATAGCGACCGACGATGGGGTGGGGGCGACGGCGGTCGCCGGTAGCAGCTGCCTTCGGGCAAATGTGGAGGAGCGTGTGGTGGGTGCCATGCGCACAACCAACAAGGATGCCACACACACTTCATGCTTACGGGTACTGCGCCGCCGACGTGGTGCAGCCTCCCAGCTGGAGCTACCCTCTGGCGGAGTGGTGGAGCGACGACGACGGACAGGTGCCATTGGCGATTGGGGGAGAAGCAAACTTGGGAAGCTACGGGCAGGGAGGGGATGAATGCGATGTGGAGAGGCCGACCGTGAGGGTTTATAAAGCAGGCGACCAAGGCGAGCCGGGCGGGAAGCTTGCGCGCGTTCCTGCGCGGGAACTGGAAGCTTGCGCACGTTCCTACGCGGGAACTGGAAGCTTGCGCACGTTCCTACGCGGGAACTGGAAGCTTGCGCGCATTCTAGCGCGGTTGCGCGGGAACGGGAAGCCCAAAAGAAACATTGTGCGCTCCTGAAGCGTGCACTGGAATCCTCGTGCGGCAACGCGGTGACAAGACGTGACGGAGGTGGGAGAATGACAAGTACGTAGACGATTAATAATAATAAACTGTTTGCATTTTATTACAAAGCAAACGGTCGTTCTGTACGCGCCGTCGCGAATGAATGTACGCATGAGGCGGTTGATGCGGCCTCGGCGCGCTGTGCTCGCGTCCGTGCACACCTGCTCTGCCGGCGTCCACACGCGAACGACCAGGCACGTTCAGGGAGCCATATGCAAGCGGTTGCGCCGCTCCCGGCGCCACCATGCAGTTAAGCACTGTAAAGAACTGCCATGCTGTTGATGCGGCCATTTACCTTCGTCTCTTCCATGTTCCGATCGCACCACACAACCCAAGGAGCACACCCACGACGGCAAATAATACAGAGAGGATGCACATCTCTTCATTGCTTGAACCTTCCCGTGCGGATCCAATGTCGGCTGCCGGCGCCGAGCGGCAGTTCGCCACTATTGTCAAAGTGGACACACACATCAGGAAGATGGACCTCTCGATGGTGTACACCAACGACCTGATCGTGGTGGTGAACTCCATTAACACGTTGGAGCAGCTGCTTGCTGAGGATGACAACTACAAAGTGGTCGGCTTCGACCTCGAGTACACCGGCGGTCGTGCCGGGCATGATCAGAAGGTTGTCGTCGCCCAGTTGTGCGTGCGCCATCACGTGCTCGTCTACCACTACTGCCTGGCCACAAGGCCTTGCGAGCGTTTCGCCTGGCCACAAGAACGGTGGACACACCAATGATCTAAAGGTGTTCAAGACTTCGGGCTTGTCCTGCCAGAAGCTTGTCAACTTCCAAGGTCAGTACAGGGTCTGGGCGGCGAGAAGAAGAAGCACAAGGACTCCCTGGTTGACCTCGCCGCGGCCATCATCGACCCCTACTACAGAGACATGAAGGCTGAGTGCCACAAGGACAAGACTGTCTGGCACACGGCCTGGGTGAACGAACTGGATGAAGAACACATCAAGTACGCGGCCAAGGGCGCGTACACCAGCTACGAGATGTACAGGAGGATCATTGACATGAGGAAGTGCCTCCTTCCTGCAGACGGCGAGGGATAGCCACAAGCAGAGCAGTGTCGGCAACCGTCGTCAGAAGAACAATATGATTTGGTGATCGTCTACTTCTTGTAAATTTATATTGAGGAATGTACATGTGTTGTGTAGTCACTTATGTAACTGTATGTTCAAGTTAGTTATGCAACAATAATGTTGGTGTTTTATAGACAGAGCATATAGATGTTGTGCAAACAGAGCAAATCACATTGACGTGGCTTGGACTGCGTCGGTATTTCCCCAAAGAGGAAGGGATGATGTAGCACAGCGACGGTAAGTATTTCCCTTAGTGATGAAACCAAGGTTATCGAACCAGTAGTAGGATCACCACCACCCAATAAGCAGCACCTGCACACAAACAACAAATACTTGCAACCCGACCCGAAAGAGAGGTTGTCAATCTCTCTACGGTAAATAGATAGATTAGGTAGTGATAGATAGGAGAGATAGATCTCTCAAGAACATAAAATAAAAAGAGCAAATATGCAGCAATATATTTTTGGTTTTTTGGTTTTGTAGATCTGAAAACAAAGATTGCAAAAAACGTAGATCGGAAAGCAATATGATAGAAAAGTAGACCCGGGGGCCTAGGGTTCACTAGTGCCTTCTCTCATGAGTATAGCGCACGGTGGGTGAACAAATTACTGTTGGGCAATTGATAGAAAATCGAATAGTCATGACGATATCCAAGGCGATGATCATTATATAGGCATCACGACCAAGATAGATAGACCGACTCCTGCCTGCATCTACCTCTATTACTCCACACATCGACCGCTATCCAGCATGCATCTAGTGTATTAAGTTCATGGAAAAACGGAGTAATGCAATAAGAACGATGACATGATGTAGACAAGATCTATTCATGTAGGAATAGACCCCATCTTGTTATCCTTAATAGCAATGATACATGCGTGTCTTGCTGCCCCTTCTGTCATTGGGAAAGAACACCGCAAGATCGAACCCATCACAAAGCACCTCTTCCCATGGCAAGAAAAATCGATCTAGTTGGCCTAACTAAACCAAAGATTCGAAGAACAAATGCGAGGCTATAAGTAATCATGCATATAAGAGATCAAAGAAGACTCAAATAATATTCATGGATAGAAACTGATCATGAACTCAAAATTCATCGGATCCCAACAAACACACCGCAAAAGTTTACATCAAATAGATCTCCAAGAGACCACTGTATTGAGAATCATAAGAGAGAGAAGAAGCCATCTAGCTACTGCCTACGGACCCGTAGGTCTATGGTGGACTACTCACGCATCATCGGAGAGGCACCTATGAGGAAGATGAACCCCTCCGTGATGGTGTTTAGATTGGATCTCGTGGTTCTGGAACTTGCGGCGGCTGGAATTGTGTTTCGTCGACTCCTCTAGGGTTTCTGGATTTTCTGGGAATTTATAGGCACAATAGTTGGTTGAGGGGGTGCCCGAGGCGCCCAGCACCCACCAGGCCGCGCTCGGGGGCCTCTGGCGCGCCCTGGTGGGCGATGGCCACCCTGGGCCCCCTATTCTGGTGTTCTTTGGCCCATCTTCTTTCTTCTGGTCCGGAAAAAATCCACAAAAATCCCCGCAGCGTTTTATCTCCGTTTGGTACTGATTTTCTGCGAAGTAAAAAACAAGCAAAAACAGCAACTGGCACTTTGGCACTATGTCAATAGGTTAGTCCCAAAAAATGATATAAAGTAATAATAAAATGATTGTAAAACATCCAAGAATGATAATATAACAGTATGGAACAAGCAAAAATTATAGATACGTTGGAGACGTATCACACATCTCATACAATTATTAGCAGCAACCGTGTGTCCACAACACACACAGGTTCTCAGGATGAATCGTTTGGCTTATTGCTGGTCTTCCCACACAGGTCTGATGGATGAACTATTTGCCGGGTACCCACAACATACACGTTTGTCAGGATGAATCGTTTGGGTTATTATTGGTCTTCCCACACAATTCTGATGAATGAACTGTTTGCCGGGTATCACACACGCCTTCTTAGGCTAACTCGTTTGTGTTCTGCTGGATCAGCGCAAACAGTTTGTCCGAGTGAACTATATGCCGCACTACGCACACGTATATAGTTTGTTAACCATTTCTGTTATCTTCCATAATCACAAACAGTTCATAAGAACAAACTGTATGCAACGCATCACACACGCAACTATTTTTTGGACCGTATTTGCTCGTTCCTTCATCGCACACGGTTTTCGTCATTGGCGGCGGAGCTTGAACTATACCGTTTGCGATTGATGGATCGCAAACAGTTTCATCGAAGGGTCTCTGATTGATGTGTCGTGTTTGAAGCATTCTGTAGTAGTGAGTGTTGATATTTTGAAAGATATGGTTGCTTGTTGGCATGCTTGAGTATTGAAGTCATTATGTTCAAACTAGACTATTGCTTTGAATCATCTAAAAGTCCAAATGTCAATGCTACAAAAGAAAAGAATATGAGATGAACATGTTAGGCAGCATTCCACATCAAAAATTCTATTTTTATCATTTACCTACTCGAGGACGAGTAGGAATTAAGCTTGGGGATGCTGATACGTATCCAATGTATCTATAATTTTTGCTTGTTCCATGCTATTATATTATCATTATTGGATGTTTTACAATCACTTTATAGCAATTTTATATCATTTTTTGGGACTAACCTATTGACATAGTGCCAAAGTGCCAGTTGCTGTTTTTGCTTGTTTTTTACTTCGCAGAATATCAGTACCAAACGGAGTCCAATCGCAACGAAACTTTTTGGAGATTTGTTTGGACCAGAAGACACCCAGTGGGCCAAAGAAGTGCCAGAGAGGTGAGCTGTGGAGGCCACAACCCACCAGGGCACGCCAGGGGGCCCCCGACGTGCCCTGATGGGTTGTGCCCTCCACGGGACCCCCCTCCACCGCGTCTGACGCCTATAAATACCCAAATATTCAGAAAACACTAGGGGAGTCGACGAAAAAAACATCCAGCCGCCGCAAGTTCCAGAAGCCTCAAGATCCAATCTAACACCATCACGGAGGTTTTCATCTTCTTTATAGGTGCCTCTCCGATGATGCGTGAGTAGTCCACCATAGACCTACGGGTCTATAGGCAGTAGCTAGATGGCTTCCTCTCTCTCTCTCTTTTGATTCTCAATACAATGGTCTCTTGGAGATCTACTTGATGTAAACTTTTGCGGTGTGTTTGTTGGGATCCGATGAATTTTGAGCTCATGATCAGTTTCTATCCATGAATATTATTTGAGTCTTCTTTGATCTCTTATATGCATGATTACTTATAGCCTCGTATTTCTTCTTCGAATCTTTGGTTTAGTTAGGCTGACTAGATCGATTTTTCTTGCCATGGGATGAGGTGCTTTGTGATGGGTTCGATCTTGCGGTGTCCTTTCCCAGTGACAGAAGGGGCAGCAAGGCACGCATGTATCGTTGCCATTAAGGATAACAAGATGGGGTCTATTCCTACATGAATAGATCTTGTCTATATCATGGCATCGTTCTTATTGCATTACTCCGTTTTTCCATGAACTTAATACACTAGATGCATGCTGGATAGCGGTCGATGTGTGGAGTAATAGTGGTAGATGCAGGCAGGAGTCGGTCTACTTATCTTGGACGTGATGCCTATATAATGATCATCGCCTTGGATATCGTCATGATTATTTGATCTTCTATCAATTTCCCAATAGTAATTTGTTCACCCACCGTGCGCTATACTCATGAGAGAAGCCACTAGTGAATCCTACGGCCCCCGGATATACTTTTCCAACATATTGCTTTCCGATCTATCTTTTTGCCTCTTTGTTTTCAGATATACTATACCAAAAACCCAAAAATATATTGTTGCACTTTTTATTTGCCCTTTTTATTTTGTGTTCTTGAGAGATCTATCTCTCCTATCTATCATTACCTAATCTATCTTTTTACCGAACAGAGATTGACAACCTCTCTTACGCGTCGGGTTGTAAGTATTTGTTATTTGTGTGCAGGTGCTGCTTATTAGGTGGTGGTGATCCTCCTACTGGTTCGATGCCTTGGTTTAATAACTGAGGGAAATACTTACCGTCGCCGTGCTGCATCATCCCTTCCTCTTTGGGGAAATACCGACGCGGTCTCAAGCCACGTCAATTGCATTTAGACTCATTCCCTCTAAGTCACCCTTGTGAATGTGGGTGGCTAAGAATAACTAATGTCTTCTATAGGTCAGGTCTCCAAAAGAAATGTATTGTACACTAACGACAATGCTGGAGACCTGAATAATCTTGCCGGGCGCAAGATAAAACTTCAAAATGGCATTACTATGCTACTCGTCCATGACTTTGATGCTCTCTCGGTTTCTAAGTCTAAGAAACCTAGCTCGCTGGAGCGTGCCTTTCGTACCATGCATGCTTTTGCGGCTTGTCTTGGTGAATCATATCCCGGTAATTGTTCTGTAGGATACTCTACCGAAAGCCACTGAATGGATCCTGGACAGTGGCATCACTAACCATATGACTGGTGATCAAATCCTACTCATGGACTCAACTTTACGTCCTCCCACTCAAAATCATATCATATTTGCTGACAAAAGGAAAAGCAAGGTATTGGGTCTAGGTACGATTGCTATCTCACATGCAGGACACATGGATAAAGTGATGCTTGTCGTTTCCCTTGGATACAACCTAAAGTCTGTCTCAATGCTTTGTGATCTTGATATGATTGTCATCTTTGGAAAATTTTGTTGCATTGTGCTAATGGTCTCTAACAAATTCAAAGTCTTCAAAGGTTTTCGAAGAGGTGACTTGTATATGGTAGATTTCTCTACAGAACCACATCTTGCCACATGTCTTCTAGCAAAGGCTTCAGAATGCTGGCTATGGCATTGCTACTTGTGAGTTGCGTTGGTATTTTCCCTGACGGGGAGAGGAGATGCAGCACAGTAGAGATAAATAGTTTCCTCAGTGCGAACCAAGGTTATAGAACCAATAAGAGAACCAAGCAAATTCCTTTCAACAACACACAAAACCAAACACTTGCACCCAACGCGGGCAAGAGGGTTGTCAAGCCCCTTGAACTCGTTACTTGCAAGGATTAAATCTTGATAGAAATAGATATTGTAAAAGCAAAATAAAAGTAAATTAAATAATATACAACAATGTATTTTTGGAGTTTTTGTATTTATGTTTAAGTAGACCCGGGGGCCATAGTGTTCTCTAGAGGCTTCCCTCTTGAAAATAGCATACGGTGGGTAGACAAATTACTGTTGGGCAATTGACAGAATTGCGCATAGTTATGACATGTTATTCACTGCAATGATCATGTATATAGGCATCACGTCCATAAACAAGTAGACTGAAACGATTCTGCATCTACTACTATTACTACACTTCGAGAGTGCTTCTATGCTTGCCTCTCTATGTATTAAGTTCATAACAAACAGAGTAATGCTTGGAGCAAGGTGACATGATGTAGACAAAATAAGACAAGCAATATGTTCAGATCTCGTCGTTTTATCCTTAATGGAAACTATACAAATACTTGTCTTGTCCCCTTCTGTCACGAGGATATAGAGCACCGCAAGATTGAACCCACTACAACGCACCACTCCCGCTAAAGATAAATCAATCTAGTTGGCCAAACCAAATTGATAGGTCGGAGAGAAATACGAAGCTATAATAATCCTGCATAATAGAATTAAGAAAAGCCTCAATTACTTTCAATGAATAATCTGATCATAAACCCACAATTCATCATATCCCAACAAACACACCGCAAAACAAGATTACATCGTATAATTCACCGTGGGAATCGCGGTGAACTTTGTATTGAAGATCAAAGAGAGAGAAGAAACCATCTAGGTACTAGCTATGGACCCGTAGGCCTGTGGTGGACTACTCACGCATCATCATGGAGGCAGCAAGGTTGATGTAGATGGCCTCCATGGTCGATTCCCCCTCCGGCAGAGTACCGAGAAAGGTCTCCAGATGGCCTCCTGTCGGAACAGAGGCTTGCGGCGGCGGAAAAAGTGTTTCGGGTGGCTCTCTGTTGATTTCCTGATTTTAGAGAATTTATGGAGGTGGAATTAGGCCAGACAAAGCCACGAGCGGCCCACAAGGCATCAGCTGCGTTGGGATTTTCCCCGAAGAGGAAGGGAGATGCAGCACAGTAGAAATAAGTATTTCCCTCCGTGATAACCAAGGTTATTGAACAAATAGGAGAACCAAGCAAACTCCTTTCAACAGCACCTACACGCACAAAACCAAACAATTGCACCCAATGCGGGCAAGAGGGTTGTCAAGCCCCTTGAACTTGTTACTTGCAAGGATTGAATCTTGATAGAGATAGATAATGTAAAGTCAAAATAAAATAAAAGTAAATAAAGTGCAGCAAAGTATTTTTATGGTTTTAGTATTTATATTTAAGTAGACCCGGGGGGGCATAGTTTTCGATAGAGGCTTCTCTCTTGAACATAGCATACACTGGGTAGAAAATTTACTGTTGGGCAATTGACAGAATTGTGCATAGTTATGACATGGTATTCACGACAATGATCATTTATATAGGCATCACGTCCATAAACAAGTAGATCGAAACGATTCTACATCTACTACTATTACGCCACCAATCGACCAACTCCTGCCTGCATCTATGGTATTAAGTTCATAACATACAGAGTAATGCTTGAAGCAAGGTGACATGATGTAGACAAAGTAAGACAAGCAAATGTTCAGACCCCATCGTTTTATCCTTAATGGCAACAATACAAATACGTGTCTTGTCCACTTCTGTCACTAGGATATAGAGCACCGCAAGATTGAACCCATTACAACGCACCACTCCCGCTGAAGATAAACCAATCTAGTTGGCCAAACCAAACTGATAGATCGGAGAGAAATACGAAGCTATAACAATCATGCATAATAGAATTCAGAAAAGACTCAATTACTTTCAATGAATAATCTGATCATAAACCCACAATTCATCGGATCCCAACAAACACACCGCAGAAGAAGATTACACCGGATAGATCATCGCGAGGATCATGGTGAACATGGTATTGAAGATCAAAGAGAGAGAAGAAGGCATCTAGGTACTAGCTATGGACCCGTAGGTCTGTCGTGGACTACTCACACATCATCATGGAGGCAACAAGGTTGATGTAGATAGCCTCCGTAATCGATCCCCCCTCCGACAGAGTACCGAAAAAGGTCTCCAGATGGCCTCCCATCAGAACAGAGACTTGCGGCAGCGGAAAAATTGTTTCGGGTGGCTCCCTGTTGGTTCCCGAGTTTAGAGAATTTATGGAGGTGGAATTAGGACAAAAGGAGCCACGAGGGGCCCAAAAGGTAACAGGGCGTGCGTACCCCCTATGCGCGCCCTGTTGCCTTGCTGTCTCCTCGTATCGCTTCCAGATTCCTCTCGAAGCTTCCTGGGTCTCTTTTGTCCAGAAAAAATCGTTAAAAATTTTCGTAGCGTTTAGACTTCGTTTGGTATAGATTTCCTGGAAAACCAAAAACAGGCAAAAAACAACAACGGTCACTTGGCACTAGGTTAATAGGTTAGTTCCTAAAAATGATATAATATAGGATATAATAGCATATAAAGTATCCTAGATTGATAATATAATTGCATGGAACAATAAAAAATTATAGATACATTGGAGACGTATCAACATCCCCAAGCTTCATTCTTGCTCGTCCTCGAGTTGGTAAGTGATAAAAAACAGAATTTTGTATGTGACATGCTACCCAACATGTAATTTCTTTTTAAGTATGATCATTGAGAAACTATGAACATAATAATACTGAGAGCTATAAAACTTCATCAACTATACCAGGCAAGTTCACTTTGACCATGATTATCACAGTACCCCTGTTTTATTGCATTGTAGTATCCAACTTTTCCACCATGCATGATCAAGTAGGTAATTTGGAAATTTTAGTCTTGAATAGTATCATGAGGTAGGAACCCAATGTCCATTGTTACTCTGTCCCTGGAACGGTATTCATTTAATTTTGCTATGCTTAGTAGACGGGGATTGGTATGAGTGTTCATGGAAGTTCTGAGAGTGATGAATTATATTTTGACGACAACAACCTCAAGGCTGATAACGACAACTGCAATGACTTCATGACTCAAGACAACTTTTCAAAGTACCTCTGGGTGGATTGGTTGCATGGCACCTATTAGGACTTGCCCAGGGTACCTGTTTTCAGGATTTGCCCAGGTACCTATTATGATTTACCCAGGGGATCCTGGTTTCTACCTGTGATTACCCGATGGACTGCCACCCAAGTTCAAAGAGACAGATGAATACTTCAAGACCGGAAGCTTACCGTGCAACCACAAGTCAATATGGGCTCTAGCTTGGTTGACCTTAGTTGTGACTCTGGCTAGACAGTTACCAGCAGATGTCGACGAACGGTATGATTGGATAGGTGACTGGTGATGACCCATAAGTATAGGGGATCAATCGTAGTCCTTTCGATAAGTAAGAGTGTCGAACCCAATGAGGAACAGAAGGAAATGATAAGCAATTTTTAGCAAGGTATTCTCTGCAAGTGCTGTGAGTAGCAATGATAGATAGTTTTGCAGCAAGATAATTCGTAACAAGTGACAAGTAACAATAGTAGCAATGGTGCAGCAGGGTAGCCCAATCCTTTTTGTAGCAAAGGACATGCCTGAAAGTACTCTTATAATAAGCAAGCACTCCCAAGGACACATGGGAATTTCTGTCTAGTCATGTTCATCATGTTGAGTTAATTCACGTTCGTTACTTTGATAATTTGATATGTGGGTGGACCGGTGCTAAGGTGCTATTCATAGCTGAACAAACAATCTACTTATTATTACCCCCTCTCGCAAGCATCCGCAACTATGAAAGAAGAATTAAGATAAATCTAACCATAGCATGAACGTGTGGATCCAAATCAGCCCCTTATGAAGTAACGTATAAACTGGGGTTTAAGCTTCTGTCACTCTCGCAACCCATCATATACTTGTTACTCCACAATGCCTTCCCTTAGGCCCATAACATGGTGAAGTGTCGTGTAGTCGACGTTCACACGACACCACTAAGAGAAGTAACAACATACACATAATCAAAATATCAAACGAATACCAACTTCACATGATTACTTATAACAAGACTTCTCCCATGTCCTCAGGAACAAAAGTAACTACTCACACATCATCAACATGTTCAAGATCAGAGGTGTAATAATGGAGATAAAGGATCGGAACATAATATCTTCCACTAAGTAAACCAACAAGCATCAACTGCGAGATCTAATCAACGCTACTAGTAACCCACAGGTACCAATCTGAGGTTTTGAGACAAAGATTGAATACAAAAGATGAACTAGGGTTTGAGATGAGATGGTGCTGGTGAAGATGTTGATGAAGATTGGTCCTCCCACAAAGGAGGAAGCATTGGTGATGATGATGGCTTTGATCTCCCCCTCCTGGAAGGAAGTTTCCCCAGCAGAATCAGCCTGCCGGAGTGCAAAAGGGCATCTGCTCAGGTTTCCGCCTCGAGACGGAGGCGCTTCATCCCGAAAGTATCCTTATGATTTTTTCTAGGATAAAATACACCATATAGGAGAAGAGGGGGGGTCGGGAGACCTGCTGGGGCCCCACAAGGCAATAGGGCGCGCCCAGGGGGTGGGCGCGCCCTGTTAACTTGTGGCCAGCAGGTGACCCCCCTCAGGTATATTTTTGGCCCAATAATTCTTATATATTCCATAAACAATCTCCGTGAAGTTCCAGGTCATTTGGAGTCCAGTGAATTTTCTGCCATTTTCTTGGTTTTCAGGTCCAGAATTCCAGTTTGCAGTGATTTCCCTCTTTGTGATGTACCTTGCATATTCAGAGACAAAAGGCATAAGAATTGTATCATAATGTGGAATAATGGACAATAATAACATAAATATCAATAAGAATTCATGATGCAAAATGGACGTATCTACTCCCCCAAGATTAGACCTCGCTTCTTCTCAAGCGAAAGCCGAGCTCGATAATAATGACCACATAATTAGAGAGAGAGGTGTCGATAAAAACAGAATACGAACATGAGAGCATTATGAATATTAACATAGCAGCAAGTTTTTCATCATATAACTTCTCATGAACAAGTAACAATCTATTCACAATTATTGAAGTATGGAGCATAAACTTTATTGACAAACAACAAACTATGTTCCTAGTCATTGAGACAATCACAATTCATTATATTCCAGAGAAGAGTCCATGTAAGAGCTTTTATTCTAGCAAGTTCACATACTCAACTATCATTTAGTCTTATATGATAGGTGACACTCATTGCATATTTTTCTAGCTAATGTTTCCATCGGACACATAGGAAGATGGGGGCTTCAAAGCATTTGCCACCCAACTCATTTACCTCAAGGATAATGTCAACAATAATGAATCATGATCACTTACATCCAACTGGATATACATATCTGGATCTTTCCTCAACACATAATGCTTGCCAACTATAGAATTATTAGGTAGAAAAAGGAATAAATATTATTGACTCTTATGTAGAAGTAGATACATGAAAGTAAAAGATATACCCTTGACAGAGGGAAGCAGCGGTTTTCATGCGCTTTTTAATGTTGGATGTGCAATCTCTTAATGGAAAGGAACGCCACTTTATATTGCCCCTTGTGATAGCAAACTTTATTATGCAATCTGTCGCTTTTATTTCTTTGCCATCACAAGATCGTACAAAGTTTATTTTCCCTTACAATAAAAGATCAGACATATTTAAGAGCAATTTTTATTGCTTCGTGCACCGATGACAACTTACTTGAAGGATCTTATTCAATCCATGGGTAGATATGGTGGACTCTAATGGAGAGAAACTGGGTTTAAGGGGTTATGGACTCACAAGTAGTATTTGTACTTGGTGCAGAAAATTTTCTTTGGCTAGCAAAAGATCTAAAGCAAGCATCACATGTTAAAGGATCCATGATAATATAACTTCTATGTGGATGTAAACAAACATAATCATTACATTTTCTTCCTTGTCCAACATCAACACTTGATCATTATATAATATTTGATGGGGCCTCACAATCATAAAAGATGTCCAAGATAGTGTATTTGTATGTGAATCTCCTCTTCTAAATTATAATCTTGCATAGATTGTATCAATGAATAATGCTACGTTTGTTTATTCCAAACAACTTTTATCTAACATACTTCTTCTATGTGAAGTCATTACTCCCCATGGGATGAGCATATGATGTTTCTGTTTCTTTTATTTCATTGCTATGATTTATGCATGGGAGTAAAGCAAGCAAACTCAAACTAATCTTTATTATAGAACTCTCATACTCGATTACAAAGATAGATAGAACTCAAAGCAAAATTCTAAGAAAAGCAAATCTGAAATTTTATTTCTCTAAATCACGACATAACTAAGGATCGAACTAAAATAGATGATAATGGCAAAGGTGATGGTGATACGATACCGGGGCACCTCCCCCAAGCTTGGAACAAGCTAAGGGTGGTGCCCATACGCATGTACTCAAGCGTCCTTCTTGGGTGATGATGATGGTGATGATGTTGTAATCCTCTTAGCGATGATGCCCATTAGGATATGAATCTCCCCATTAAGCTTGCCAACTTCTCGCTTAAGGTCTAGATTTTCCTTGCGAAGTTTGTTGGTGACGATCATTGCTGCTTCCATCAGAGGAGGAGCTTGACGACGCCATAGCGATCTAGACATGTCAGAAAAACAGCCCGAAACAGGAACAAAGGAGAAACTTGCGATGCGGTGGTCAAAACATACGGGAGTATATATAATGATTTTTTCTAGGTCAGAATGTGTGTTCGGGAAGAAAACGGAGTCGAGGAGACACACGAGGGCCCCACAAGCTATCAGGGCGCGCCTAGGGGGGTGGGCGCGCCCTGTTGCCTTGTGGCTCCCTCGTGGGTCCCCTGACTCGTTTTTATTTTTGTAATTTTTCTAAAATACCAAAACTGACAGAACATATTTTTTCAGAATTTTTGGAGTCGGTTTACTTACCGTATCACATACCTACCCCTTTTCAGCTTTCTGGAGTGTTCCGGAAGGTCTCTCTTATGTGTTCTTCCGGAGTCATAACTTGAATAATATTAGTTTCAACATTGACAGGCGTACCTGAGATATAGTGTTTAATTCTTTGCCCATTTACCACTCTTGGATTTTTGCCTTTGAAGTTTTTAATCTTAATAGCACCGGAGCGATATACCTCCTCGACAACCCGGGGTGGGTGGGCGCGCCCTGTTGGCTTGTGGCCAGCTGGGTGGCCCCCCTCAGGTATATTTTTGGCCCAATAATTCTTATATGTTCCATAAAAAAATCTCCGTGAAGTTTTAGGTCATTTGGAGTCCAGTGAATTTTCTGCCATTTTCTTGGTTTTCAGGTCCAGAATTCCAGTTTCCAGTGATTTCCCTCTTTGTGATGTACCTTGCATATTCAGACAGAAAAGGCATAAGAATTGTATCATAATGAGCAATAATGGACAATAATAACATAAATATCAATAAGAATTCATGATGCAAAATGGACGTATCAACTGGCAGCGGTGAGAGGAACTCTCTCGAACACCATGTTTCGTTCATCCGGTTCTCAAACACCATGCAGTGTGAGAACATAAACAGAGGGAATCGAATCTTGTGGGTAAAGAGCACAAATCTCTGCAGAGAATAAAACTAATCAATTAGCCGTGCCTCCGGTTACGGACAATTCCGAGCCTCTGGAATTGGATCTATCTCAGAACTCTCGACACCGCATTAAAAGTGAATTATGGATGAAGACTTGATTAATGGGTTTTAAATGATGACTTTGGGATATGAGATTTTGGTTGGCGGAACCATCTCACTAATACCACCAACCTTGTAGTAATTGCATTTGATTCCTTTGTTGTAGGATAAAATCAGCTTTTATGCAAAAACTCAAACTTAGAGCCTCCACAGCCAAATTTGCATGTAGGGATAGAGTTATATTCATTTTTAGTCTTATCTTTGATCTTGCTAGTACATTCAATGTACTGATCTATATGGCTGCAACTTATCACGTTGCATGAATTCTACATCGAGTAAGAGATACGTTGTAGGGTTACGGTCTACACTCAACTTGCCGTTGGCGCTGATGGGACTCCACACCCTTTGTGATTGACTTTCGCTGTGTATTTTGAGGTATATCTGGATCTAGGTTATCTTTTGTTGACATGTGATGTTATGGTATGTCATCAAAGTACTGTGTGTGCTAGCAATTGATCCAGGGATAGCACAGAAAACATAGAGACACTGAACCTTTTGGGTCGGGTTGCTACATTGGTAAAATTGCTAAAACTTGCCAACCGATAAAATTTGGAAAAGGTTAATTTTAATTTGGTCAAGTAGACTAATCACCCCCTCTAGATATACTTTCGATCCTACACCTTTGCATGCTTCTAGTGAACCTACTTTAGAAAAACCTTCTGACAATCCCAATAATGTTTCTATTTTCGATGCCGAGACACAATCTGGTGATGAGCATTCATCTAGTGATTCTGATAATGAAAGTAATAATAATGAACATGATAATGCTCTACCTAATGATAATAATGAACCAAATAATGATGTGGAAATAGAACCAGAGAATAAGCTTGATGACCCACCTCCAAAAAATAAAAGATGTGATAAAAGAGTGTTGCTAGGGAACATGGTAAAGAAAGAGAACCATGGGTTCAAAGACCCATGCCTTTTCCTAGCAAAGCTACTAAAACCAAAGACGATGAAGCTTTTAACCGCTTTGTTGAAATGCTTAGACCTTTGTATTTGTGCACACCTTTGACCGAAATCATGAAAATGCCTCCATATGCTAAATACATGAAAAAATGTTACTAATAAAAGAAAAATACCATCGGTTGAAACCTCCATTATGCTTTGATGTCTACTACACAACTTTATTCTTGTAGACTCGTCTAAGGCCTCCAAGCACAGAGTTTTGTAGGACGTCACTGTGACACCCTGGATTAAGTGCTACAGTGATCATTGTAATTAAGCTAGAGTGATGGCCAAGATTAAGCTAATGCTTTTGCTAATCCATGTGTGGTCACTTTTGAAATCAGATCCATATTCAATTTTTCTTGTAATTCAAATTCATTTTAAAAGCGGAATTAAAAGTTTTGCAAACCAGTAATTAAAAACCATATTGGGGTTGTAAATAATCCCCTGGTATTTATAAAATTATAAGCAACATTTTATCAATTGGTTGGGTGCCTCAAATCTAATTTAATAGAGGCCAAAATAATTATTAAATCCCTTTTGATTTATGAAAAATCCAAATAATTTCAAAAGGCTCTCAAACTTTTTGTGTCTCTGTCTTTTATTGCAATGCAAATATTTGGGCCATGGGGCATATTTTTACAAAGGTATTTTTCTAACTAAAATAATTAATAACAGAAAACTTAAAACAAAGAAAAGGCTAAAAGCTTCCCCCACTTGGCTGTCCCCAACTGGGCCACCAGCCAACCTAACCCCAACCAAACCCCAACCGCCCCCCCGGGGCTACCCCCAACCGGGGACCCTAACCCCACCCCGAGCCCCACTCCCCCACGTCCCCACATTCCTCCCCTGCGCCCCCGATCTGGAGCGGGCGCCCGTCGCCCCGTGCCGCCTCACCGTCACACGCGCCCTCCCGTCGCCACCCCGCTCCCCCGCCGGACCTCCTCGCCTCCTCGCCAAGCCGCCTCCTCGCGCCTCGCCGCCCCCCTTCCTTGCATCGCCGGTGAACCCACGAGGCTCCCCTCCCCTTTCCCCTCGCCGCGTCGCGTGCTTGCCGGCCGCCGCGGCACCGCTAGCCCCCCCCCCCCACGTCAGCGCCCGCAGCCATGCTCACCGCGCTGCGCCCGCGCGCCCTCGCCAGCTCCCACGGCCGCATGCTGCCCCCCTATTGCGCCTGCGCTCACCCTCCCCCGGCCATTTCGCCATGCCACCGCTCCCGCGTTCCCCTGCCCGCGCCCGCCGGACCCCTCCCTCACCACCGCCGGCCACCACCACGGCCACGGTCGCCGACGGGTGACGTGGCTTGTGACTGCGTCGATATTTCCCCAAAGAGGAAGGGATGATGCAGCACAGCGACGGTAAGTATTTCCCTCAGTTATGAAACCAAGGTATCGAACCAGTAGGAGGATCACCACCACTATGTAAACAACACCTGCACATAAAGAACAAATACTTGCAACCCGACGCGAAAGAGAGGTTGTCAATCTCTCTACGGTAAAAAGATAGATTAGGTAGTGATAGATTGGAGAGATAGATCTCTCAAGAACACAAAACAAAAAGGGCAAATAAAAAGTGCAGCAATGTATTTTTGGGTTTTTGGAATAATAGATCTGAAAACAAAAGCAGCAAAAAGATAGATCGGAAAGCAATATGTTGGAAAAGTAGAGCCGGGGGCCGTAGGTTTCACTAGTGGCTTCTCTCATGAGTATAGCACACGGTGGGTGAACAAATTATTGTTGGGCAATTGATAGAAGATCAAATAATCATCACGATATACAAGGTGATGATCATTATATAGGCATCACGTCCAAGATTAGTAGAACAAAATGATTCTGCATCTACTACTATTACTCCACACATCGACCGCTATCCAGCATGCATCTAGTGTATTAAGTTCATGGGAAAACGGAGTAATGCAATAAGAACGGTGACATGATGTAGACAAGATCTATTCATGTAGGAATAGACCCCATCTTGTTATCCTTAATAGCAACGATACATGCGTGCCTCGCTGCCCCTTCTATCACTGGGAGAGGACACCGCAAGATCAAACCCATCACAAAGCACCTCTTCCCATGGCAAGAAAAATCGATCTAGTTGGCCTAACTAAACCAAAGATTCAAAGAACAAATACGAGGCTATAAGTAATCATGCATATAAGAGATCAAAGAAGACTCAAATAATATTCATGGATATAAATTGATCATGAACTCAAAATTCATCGGATCCCAACAAACACACCGCAAAAGTTTACATCAAATAGATCTCCAAGAGACCATTGTATTGAGAATAAAAAGAGAGAGAGAAGAAGCCATCTAGCTACTGCCTATGGAACCGTAGGTCTATGGTGGCTAGTCACGCATCATCGGAGAGGCACCAATGAGGATGATGAACCCCTCTGTGATGGTGTTAGATTGGATCTCTCGATTCTAGAACTTGCGGCGGCTGGATGTGTTTTTCGTCGACTCCTCTAGGGTTTCTGGAATATTTGGGAATTTATAGGCATCAGAGGTAGTGGAGAGGGGTCCCGAGGAGGGCACAACCCATCAGGGTGCGCTCGGGGCCTCTGGCGCACCCTGGTGGGTTGTGGTCTCCTCGACCCTCCCCTCTGGCACTTTTTTGGCCCACTGGATGTCTTTTGACCCAAAAAAAATCTCCAAAAAGTTTCGTCGCGATTGGACTCCGTTTGGTATTGATATTATGCGAAGTAAAAAACAAGCAAAAACAGCAACTGGCACTTTGGCACTATGTCAATAGGTTAGTCCCAAAAAATGATATAAAGTTGCTATAAAATGATTGTAAAACATCCAAGAATGATAATATAACATGATGGAACAAGCAAAAAATATAGATACGTTGGAGACGTATCAACGGGCACCCGTGCGTGCCCGTGCCCCCCTGGCCGGCCTTGTTTGGGATTAGTCGGGGATTAACCACCCCACTAATCCCCCCTGACCCACGGACCACAGGGGCCCACGCCCCTTTTTTAAAACGAAAAAATTGAAAATTTAAATAAATAGATAAATATATAAAAATATATATGTAATTAATTAATCTGTTAATTAACTTAATTAAACTAATTAGCTTAATTAATCTGTTATTAGTCTAGCAAAGAATAACATGTGGGCCCAGTTAATTAGTGTTTGATTAAAACTGTTAGTGTAATTGTGATAAATAATTTAACCTAAATAGTCACTTACAGGTGGGAGCCACCCCCTTTAATTAACATGTTTAAATTTAATTAAACCTGAATTAATATTGTGCCAATGACAACAGGGGCCCACTGGTCAGTTTGACCAGTCAAAGACCCTTTTGACTGCTGATGTTAGCATGGCATCATGCGGATGTCATAAATTGATTATTGAATTAAATTAAATCTGTTTGATTTCTTAATATTAATAAAACTTTAAAAAATAATATAAAATAAACCGTAAGTCAGATGAAAATAATTTATACATGAAAGTTGATCGGAAAAATCCCATGAATCCGAATACGCTATCCGTTCGTTTGTCACGTGCTCCTATCATGACAAACATGGAACTTTTCCATCGTTTTCATCTGTCCAGTAGTAGCCCGAGACCCGGGAAATATCGTCAGATATTCTTCCGCTCCATCTGTGACGTATAGTACTGCGTTAGCTCTTGCCTAGCACTGCATATTGCCATGTCATGTATCGTGTTGCATCTGTCTGCTTTATATTTATTGTTTCTGCCCTCTCTTCTTACCAGTAGACCTCGAGACTGATGCTGCTGCCGGGTACGACTACGCCGCTGACGATCAGGCCTTTGCAGCAGAGCAGCAAGGCAAGCAAACCCCCTTGAGCATTCCGATATCTCACATTCTTTCTCTCTCATGCTTGCATTAGATTTTGCTACTGTTGTAGTTAGCTCCTATCCTGATGCATAGCCTGCTTTTGATAAACTGCTACTGTACCTACTGCTTCATTAAACTGCTTAGCATAGGTTGATAATGCTCCCGTGTGACCCCTTAGTCCCGGTTGCCCCGCTTTAAATATCAGTTATTCGATCATAGTGATCGACGATCCAGGCCCGTCACATCACAGCACAACCCTTTAGTTGTACAACTCTGCAGAACTACTATCGAGTACCGAGGGTGACACCTCGTGAAGTACTCATGATGTTAGCTCTGTAGGGTAGCTAGTCGGTCGTGGTAAACAGAGGGTGATACCTCTCCGCCACTCCCGATATCGTCTCTGTCGTGCAACCCCCCTCAAGTGTGAGATCCCCGAGGGTGATTCCTCTAAGTCCAGCTTGATAGTTACATCAAGCGGGGACCATTAGGGTGATTCCTCAGGCCCCACCTTGATGTTTTATACACACGGTTAATAAGACTTGGTTACAGCAAGATGTTGGTGATGGGTCGGCCCTGAAGGGTACCCACGGTTTATTGACGACGAGGCGTGGCCAGGCAGGTGAGGCCCTTGCCACAAGACCTCGAGACGGGGCGACAGGACCGCACATCATGGGTCGCGCTCGTCACCGCATTAATAAAATGCTAATGGGTTGGGTATTTGATCTGAGTTGGTCGATTGACCTTTTTACGCACTAACCTCCACGTGGGACAAGTTATGGGTACTTGGCGTCGTTGTATTAGCCGAAGCTCTTCGGACGTCAGCAATGGAGCGGCGCGTGCCCGAGTGGTCCGCGACGGCATTGATCTTGTATTAGAGGTGCTAGGACTAACCTTGGCCGCCCACGCATCGTGCAGGAGTGCAAAGGGTGAGTGGTCCCATGACCCCTGAGCGCTTAGGATTTAGACCGGCGGGCTGGCCTCTCTGTTGAGCCTAGGTAGGGCGACGACGTGTTGATTTCCCGAGGCCGGGCATGACCCAGAAAAGTTTGTCCGGCCAAAGGTTATCAAGCGTGTTGGAAAATGTGCTGCACCCCTGGAGGGATGAATTCAACTATTCGAATAGCCGTGTCCACCGTAACAGGACGACTTGGAGTTGTACCTCGATCTACTACAACTATAATTGTGACTTAAAATTGAAATGAATGTTGGATCCGAGATTGCTTTCTCGCAGGGAGTCGAGGAAGAATCTCTGGGCGTGGTTACTTAATAAAATTGCTACAATAATATTGTTACATATGAGTTACCAATCTACACTCTTCTAATGCTGCAAGATGTTGAAGATGCTAGTATTTGATAGGACCAGGCCTTCCCCCTTATTCTTGCTTTTCTGCAGTCAGTCCAGATATAACCCCATTCCTTTGATATTGATGCATAATCTAGTTTAGTTCTGATGTAAGTCTTGCGAGTACTTTGGATGAGTACTCACCGCTGCTTTACTTCATCTTTCCCCTTCAATACGACTGATGCGTTCAGATGATGGAGCCCAGGAGATGGAGTACCCCGCCGACGACTACTACACCACCGCTGGAGCCTACTACTACGTGGAGAGTGCCGACGCTGAGTAGTAGTTAGGTTGGCTCCCAGGCAGGAGGCCTCGCCTCTTCCGATCCGTTGCTTATGTTTGTGCTAGCCTTCTTAAGGCAAAACTTGTTTAACTTATGTATGTACTCAGATAATATTTGCTTCCGCTCACTCGTTTTAATCTGAGCTTATGTATTCGAGCCCTCGAGGCCCCTGGCTTGTAATATGAAGCTTGTACGACTTTAATTTGAGTGTATAGTTGTGTTGTGATATCGATCTGTGAGTCCCTAATCTTGGTCGTACGCATTTGCATGTATGATTAGCGTACGATCAAACTGGGGGTGTCACAAGTTGGTATCAGAGCCGACTGCCTATAGGTAGTCCCCTTTCCAACTCCTTGGCTAGAGTTGAGTCTAGTGCTTCAACAACTTTTACTAACATTGTTGTGTGGCTTACGGGCCCACATCTCAATTTGGTGGTATTAGGATCTTTTATTCCTCGTCTATAATCTAGGTTCTGATCTCTCTTCTCTTTCGGTTAAATATTTTGCTAACTCTAACATTAGGTTCTCGTGATCACATCCACCGGAGAGTTGTTTTACCGACAATTGTTTCCTTTGAAGTTATGATGCACACACTGTCATTTGACATATTTGATCCTCCTTGTTACAGATGTGTCCCGCAAGACAGCTCGTATGCCTGACTATGGCTGTCAATGCGACTGGGTTTCCAGCCATCGTGGTTGAACTCTTGACCAGGCTAGGATATCGCTGGTACCCTGAGTACACTATTTACGAGGACTACCGCGAGTTCAACCAGGAGCAGTACCAAGCTGAGGTTGTTATCTGGGATCAGTAGAACCACTCCATCGGGGAGCTACACACCTACTGCGGTGTTGGTTTGACTGTTGATATAGCAGTCCATGATGCTTCCTTTACTGCTATCACCCGCCTTTGTAGAGAGCACCCCTGCTTGGAGGAGACTGATTCAGATAATTTCCATATGTCCCCGTTGGGGATGAGACTGGATCCGACACCACTGCCTTCACCCGTTTCGTGCGGCAGCGCAATGACCGATCCTACACTGCGGTATGTACTCCCTACGCGAGTCATTGCTACGACCCACATTTTCTGGTTCAGTACACTGAGGCACTGTATCATACTGTCCGAGATCTGACTGTTGAGCTGTACGCAACCCGTACTCGTCTTTACGATGCTATGGAGCAGTTGATGCCGGCAGTCAGAGCGGGGATGTATCCGGAGTACATCCTTTACCCGCGCAGGACAGAGCTACCACCAGGTCTTGAGTGGCCTGGTGTTGGAGGTCGTACTCCTGCACGTGGACCTACGCTCCCCGATGGGCACCAGTTACTACATGAGAGTGTTCATGGGATGCAGAATCCTACCCCCCGGTTTGCCATACGTGATCATCGGCAGTTACCTGGCTTCAATGGTTGTCCCCGACGTTGATGTAGCTTATCGCTATGTCCCGTTGTTGTATCCTTCTACCGCGTGCCTGCGTGCCGCCTAGTTTGTCTAAGTTATTTTCATGCCGATCCTATCGCCTATTTTGTATCAGACTTATATATGGATCATTATGTCGTGTTTGACTATTATGATGTATCTATTGCACTTCTTTATTTGCGCATTTTACCTCATGAATGAATCCTTGTCGTTATTGTTACTCAAAGCTGAACCTCCCCTGTTGCAATTGAACAGGATGGTTAGGCCAGCTGGTTGTGGTCGTGGTGCGCCTGACCCACCACCGCCACCTGAATACATGGCTGGAATGATGCAGCAGTTTGAGTTGAACCGCCAGTTTATGCAAGGGATTATTGACCAGTTCTCGAGGCCGAATATGAATCAGCAGCCAACCCCAATGACTCTGGAGGACGTTATGCGCCTCAACCCTGCTATCTACCGCAGCTCAACTCAGCCGCTTGACGCTGATGACTCGCTCCGTGACATCACTTATGAGCTGGAGTCTACAGGTGCCCCAATGGCTAGCTACATCACCTTTGCATCGTACTTCCTGAAGGGTCCTGCTACTCAATGGTGGGACAGTCACAGGCGCTCACATCCTGTTGGAACAATCATCACCTGGCCGGAGTTCCAAGCTGCATTCCGTGCTCGCCATATTCCTTAGGGAATTATGGACAGGAAGAAGCGTGAGTTCCGCAATCTCGTCCAGGGCAACAAGACAGTGGATGCTTATCAGTGGGAATTTCTGGACTTGTCTCGCTATGCTAAAGAAGGCGTTGCAACTGATGCCCGTAGGCAGGAGAAAATCCGCGAAGGCCTTCACCCTGATATCAAGCTGGCGCTCCTTGTTCAGGACTTCTGATAACTTCGCCATCTTGGTGAACAAGTCCATTCAAGTGGAAACAGGTCTGCAGGACTACAAGGACAGCAACAAGCGCAACCGTGACATGGGCTCATCTTCGGGCTCAACAAGTCAGAAGCGCAAGATCTGGATTCCCCACAACATGTACCATGCACGTGTTCCTGCTCCAAGGCCGTCCTATGCTACACCTCGTCTGCCTCCTCCACCACCAAGGCAACCGAGGCTTCCAGCTCCGCCACCATGAGCTCCTGTTCCCCCTTCTCATCCTGAGGATGGGATGTGCTTCAAGTGTGGTCATCCAGGACACCGTGCCAGAGAATGCAGGCAGAATCAGAATCAACTTGCACTGCCTTCCAACCAGCCCCGCAACAACAATGCGAGGTCTAGTAATGGTCGTGGTCAGGCTAACAACATTGAGATGACTGAAGCTCAAGACCAGCCTGCTACTGTGATGGGTACACTTCTTGTTAACTCAGTACCAGCTTCTGTATTGTTTGATACAGGAGCATCGCATTCTTTCATGTCAAAATTTTTTGCATACATGCATGACATTAAGAGTGATGAGATGGACGTTCCAATAGTGGTAAACACCCCCGTGGGCCAATGATGAACCTCAGTGATTAGCCACAATGTCCCCATTGAAATTGAAGGGTTGGAATTCTTTGCCTCCCCCATAATGCTGAAGTCTTCAAATATCGATCTCATTCTCGGAATGGATTGGTTGAAGGCTCATACCGCGTCAATCATTTGTGCCACCAAAACCGTCCACCTCCCGCACCTTTCAAATGAGATAGTAAGCTATCATGCTCATCTTGTTCAAAATGCTGAAGCCCGGCTATATGCCTTGAATGCATTAAATGAGTCACCTCTTGAGGGGATTGAAAACATTCCAGTTGTCCGGAATTTACAAGATGTCTTTCCGTAAGAACTCCCAGGGATTCCCCCTGCTAGAGCTGTCGAGTTTGTCATCGACTTGGTACCCGATACCACTCCTATAGCCAAGCGTCCATATAAGATGCCGCCACATGAACTCCTTGAACTTAAGCAAGAAATTGACAATTCGCTTGGTCTGGGTTTCATTCGTCCAAGTTCCTCTGCTTGGGGAGAACCTTCTCTCTTTGTTAAGAAGAAAGATGGGACAAACCGTTTGGTCCAAGATTATCTACCCATCAACCAAGCTACAATTCAGAACAAATATCCGCTTCCTTGGATCAATGATTTGTATGATCAACTTGTCGGTTCCTCGATATTCTCTAAACTTGACTTGAGGTTGGGTTACCATCAGATCCGTGTTCGTGAAGAAGATATCCCCAAGACCGCATTTGTTACTCGCTATGGTTCATACGAGTACACTGTCATGTCTTTCAGTTTAACCAATGCTCCAGCAACCTTCTCTTGCCTGATGAACTATATATTCATGGATTACCTCGACAAATTCATCGTGGTTTATCTGGATGATATCCTGGTTTATTCCAAAAATAAAGAAGAACATGCTGAACATCTTCGTCTTATACTGGAAAGGCTTCGGGAGCATCAACTTTATTGAAAGTATTCTAAGTGTGAGTTTTGGATGGACGAGGTGACCTACCTTGGTCATGTGATCTCCAAGGATGGTATTGCAGTCAACCCTGAACGAGTTCAGGCTATTCTTGACTGGACTCCCCCGAAGAATGTCAAGCAAGTCAGAAGTTTTCTCAGACTCGCCAGCTATTGTTGTCGCTTTGTCGAGAACTTCTTCAAGATTGCAAAGCCCTTAACCAATCTGCTTCACAAAGGTGTTAAATATGAGTGGACAGAAAAATGTCAGGAGAGCTTTCAGGCACTTAATGACAAACTAACATCTGCTCCAGTGCTTGCTCCTCCGGATACTCATAAGGACTTTGTCATTTATTGTGACGCTTCGCGTCAGGGAATAGGATATGTCCTAATGCAAGAGCGCAGAGTGGTTGCTTATGCCTCTCGTCAATTGCGTCCTCATGAAGGGAACTACCTAGTTCATGACCTCGAACTTGCTGCAGTAATACATGCAATGAAAGAGTGGCGACATTACCTTATTGGTAATCGTTGCGAGATCTACACCGATCACCAAAGTCTGAAGTACCTGTTTACTCAAACGGATCTGAACCTCCGTCAACAGAGATGATGGAGTGCATAGCAGATTACAACGTGGGTATTTCTTACACACCTGGCAAGGCTAACATAATGGCCGATGCCCTTAGCCGCAAGTCATACTGCAACCACCTCCAGGTTCATAAGGTTCACCCCCTTCTTCAAGAAGAATTCCGCAAGCTGAACCTCCATATTGTTCCTCAGGGTTATCTCGCTCCCCCTATACCAGAGTTCCGCAAGATGAACCTCCGTGTTGTTAACAAGGGTTCCCTTAACAACCTGGTTGCTGTACCAGATCTCGGGGGCAACATCAAAACTATCCAACTCTATGACAATGAAATCGAAAAGATTAAACACTATCTGGCGGAGGGTAAGCCCTCTTGTTTTACTATTGCTCATGCTGGCGCCGTGTACTTCAAGGGTCGCTTATACATTCCAAGTAAGGAGGAAAACCTGAATATGATTGGGAAAGTGATGAAAGAAGCTCACGATACACCTCTGTCTATTCATCCGGGTAGTACCAAGATGTACCAAGACATCCGTCAAAGGTTCTGGTGGTCGAACATGAAACAAGACATTGCACGCTATGTTGCAGAATGTGACATTTGTCATCGAATCAAAGTAGAACATCAAAGGCCTGCTGGAACTCTACAACCTATTACTATTCCTGAATGGAAGTGGGACCATGTTGAAATGGACTTCGTCACTGGGTTTCCCAGATCGCAGAAAGGTAATGATGCTATTCTTGTCGTCATTGATCGGCTGTCCAAAGTCGCACATTTTCTGGCCATCAAGGGAACCATCACTGCTAGTCAGCTAGCAGATCTATATATGGCCACAGTTGTTTCACTCCACGGTATTCCATTGGTGATTAGTTCAGACTATGGCAGCTTATTCACTTCAAGATTCCGGGCAAGTTTCCAGGAGGCTATGGGAACTCATATGTCCTTTACCACCGCTTTTTATCCTCAATCCTAGGGACAAGTTGAAAGAGTCAACCAGATTCTCGAAGACATGCTTCGAGCTTGTGTCATTTCTTTCGGCAAGAAATGGGAGGAATCTATCCCATATGCTGAGTTCTCCTACAACAATAGCTATCAAGCTAGTCTGAAGATGGCCCCCTTTGAAGTGTTGTATGGACGTAAGTGTCAGACTCCTCTGAATTGGTCAGAAACTGGGGAACATGCACTTATCGGTCCAGATATTATCCAACATGCCGAAGATCAAGTCCACATTATTCATGCAAATCTGAAGGCTGCTCAGTCTCGTCAGAAGAGTCAGTATGACCGTCATCACAAAGATATGGTCTATCAACCTGGCGAAAAGGCGTATCTTCGAGTCACACCAATGAGAGGTGCACACCGCTTTGGGATCAAGGGAAAGCTGGCTCCCCGATATATTGGTCCATTCACTATTCTCAAAAGGCATGGAAAAGTGGCATATCAGCTGGAACTACCGTCAAACCTTTCTCGGGTTCATGATGTTTTTCATGTGTCACAGCTCCGTCGTTGCTTCAAGGATCCTATCCGAGCAGTGGATCATGATATGCTTGAGCTGCAACAAGACCTTTCTTATAAAGTGCATCCGGTCCGCATTCTCGATCAAACCGAACGTCGGACTCGTCAGAAGGTTACCAAGTTCTTCAAAGTGCAGTGGTCAAACCATTCTGAAGATGAGGCCACTTGGGAACGGAGGGATCGTCTTTGTAATGAATACCCCGAGCTCTTTCCTTCTACCTCTTAATTCTCGGGACGCGAATTTCTTTTAGTAGGGGAGAGTTGTGACACCCTGAATTAAGTGCTACAGTGATCATTGTAATTAAGCTACACTGATGGCCAAGATTAAGCTAATGCTTTTATAAATTTATAAGCAACATTTGATCAATTGGTTGGGTGCCTCAAATTGGGGTTGTAAATAATCCCCTGGTATTTATAAATTTATAAGCAACATTTGATCAATTGGTTGGGTGCCTCAAATTTAATTTAATAGAGGCCAAAACAATTTTTAAATCCCTTTTTCATTTATGAAAATTCCAAATAATTTCAAAAGGCTCTCAAACTTTTTGTGTCTCTGTCTTTTATTGCAATGTAAATATTTGGGCCATGGGGCATATTTTTACAAAGGTATTTTTCTAATTAAAATAATTAATAACAGCAAAAATAAAACAAAGAAAAGCCTAAAAGCTTCCCCCCCCCACTGGGCCGGCCCCAACTAGGCCACCGGCCCACCTAACCCCAACCGCCCCCGGGGCTATAGCCCCCCCCCATCGGGAACCCTAACCCTACCCCGAGCCCCACTCCCCCAGGTCCCCCCATTCCTCCCCTCCGCCCCCGATCTGGATCGGGCGCCCGTCGCCCCACGCCGCCTCACCGTCATCGGTGCCCTCCCGTCGCCGCCTCGCTCCCTCGCCGAACCTTCTCGCCTCCTCCCCAAACCGCCTCCTCACGCCTCGCCGCCCCACTTCCCTGCATTACCCATGAGCCCACGGGGCTCCCCCTCCCCTTTTCTCTCGTAGCACCACGCGCTTGCCGGCCGCCGCGGCCCCGCTCGTCCCCCCCACGTCCGCGCCAGCAGCCGCGCTCATAGCGCCGCGCGCGCTCGCCAGCTCCCACGACCGCACCCATGGCCGCCTGCTGCCCCATTACTGGGCCTGCGCTCGCCCTCCCCCGGCCGTTTCGCCGCGCCGTCGCTGCTGCGTTCCCCTGCCCGCGCCCGCCAGACCCCTCCGTCACCATCGCTGGCCACGGCCACCGACGGGCACCCGTGGGTGCCCATGCCCCCCCTGGCAGGCCCTGTTTGGGATTAGTGGGGGATTAACCACCCCACTAATCCCCCCCTGACCAACTGACCACAGGGGCCCACGCCCCTGTTAAAACAAAAATAAAAATTGAAAATTTAAATAAATATATATATATATATATAATTAATTAATTAATCTGTTAATTAACTTAATTAAACCAATTAGCTTAATTAATCTGTTATTAGTCTAACAAAGAATGACATGTGGGCCCAGTTAATTAGTGTTTAATTAAAACTGTTAGTGTAATTGTGATAATTAATTTAACCTAAACAGTCACTTACAGGTGGGACCCATCCCCTTTAAATAACCTGTATAAATTTAATTAAACCTGAATTAATATTGTGCCAATGACAACAGGGGCCCACTGGTTAGTTTGACCAGTCAAAGACCCTGTTGACTGTTGATGTCAACATGGCATCATGCTGATGTCATAAATTGATTATTGAATTAAATTAAATCTTAATTGTGAATGTTAATAAAACTTTAAAAATTAATATAAAATAAACTGTAAGTCACATGAAAATAATTTATACATGAAAGTTGATCAGAAATTCCCACGAATCCGAATACGTTGTCCATTCATCTGTCACGTGCTCCTATCATGACAAACCTGGAACTTTTCCATCGTTTTCATCTGTCCGGTAGTAGCCCGAGACCCGGGAAATATCATCAGATATTCTTTCGCTCCATCTATGACGTATAGTACTCCGTTAGCTCATGCCTAGCATTGCATATTGCCATGTCATGCATCGTGTTGCATCTGTCTGCTTTATATTTATTGTTTCTTCCCCCTCTTCTTACCGGTAGACCTCGAGACTGATGCTGCTGCCGGGTATGACTACGCCGCTGAGGATCAGGCCTTTGCAGCAGAGCAGTAAGGCAAGAAAACCCCCTTGAGCATTCCGATATCTCCCATTCTTTCTCTCTCATGCTTGCATTAGATTTTGCTACTGTTGTAGTTAGCTCCTATCCTGATGCATAGCCTGCTTTTGATAAACTGCTACTGTACCTACTGCTTCATTAAACTGCTTAGCATACGTTGATAATGCTCCCTTGTGACCCCTTAGTCCCAGTTGCCCTGCTTTAAATATCAGTTATTCGATCATCGTGATCGACGATTCAGGCCCGTCACATCACCGCACAACCCTTTAGTTGTACGACTCTGCAGAACTACTATCGAGTACCGAGGGTGACACCTCATGAAGTACTCATGATGTTAGCTCTGTAGGGTAGCTAGTCGGTCGTGGTAAACAGAGGGTGATACCTCTCCGCCACTCCCGGTATCGTCTCTGTCGTCCAACTCCCCCTCAAGTGTGGGACCCCCGAGGGTGATTCCTCTAAGTCCACCTTGAAGGTTACATCGAGCAGGGACCACTGAGGGTGATTTCTTAGGCCCCACCTTGATGTTTCATACACACGGTTACTAAGACTTGGTTACAACAAGATGTTGGTGATGGGTCGGCCCTGAAGGGTACCCACGGTTTATTGACGACGAGGCGTGGCCGGGCAGGTGAGGCCCTTGCCACAAGACCTCGAGACTGGGTGACGGGACCACACATCATGGGTCGCGCTCGTCACCGCATTAATAAAATGCTAATGGGTTGGGTATTTGATCCGAGTTGGTCGATTGACCTTTTTACGCACTAACCTCCATGTGGGACAAGTTATGGGTACTCGACGTCGTTGTATCAGCCGAAGCTCTTCGGACGTCAGCAATGGAGTGGTGCGCGCCCAAGTGGTCCGCGGTGGCATTGATCTTGTATTTGAGGTGCTAGGACTGACCTCGGCCGCCCACGCATCATGCAGGAGTGCAAAGGGTGAGTGGGCCCATGACCCCTGCGTGCTTAGGATTTAGACCGGCGGGCTGGCCTCTCTGTTGAGCCTAGGTAGGGCGACGACGTGTTGATTTCCTGAGGCCGGGCATGACCCAGAAAAGTGTGTCCGGCCAAAGGTTGTCAAGCGTGTTGGAAAATGTGGTGCACCCCTGCAGGGATGAATTCAACTATTCGAATAGTCGTGTCCACGGTAACAGGACGACTTGTAGTTGTACCTCGATCTACTACAACTATAATTGTGACTTAAAATTGAAATGAATGTTGGCTCCGAGATTACTTTCACGCAGGGAGTCGAGGAAGAATCTCTGGGCGTGGTTACTTAATAAAATTGCAACAATAATATTGTTACATATGAGTTACCAATCGACACTCTTCTAATGCTGCAAGATGTTGAAGATGCTAGTATTCGATAGGACTAGGCCTTCCCCCTTATTCTTGCTTTTCTGCAGTCAGTCCAGATATAACCCCATACCTTTGATACTGATGCATAATCTAGTTTAGTTCTGATGTAAGTCTTGCGAGTACTTTGGATGAGTACTCACCGCTGCTTTACTTCGTGTTTCCCCTTTGATACGATTGCTGCGTTCAGATGACGGAGCCCAGGAGATGGAGTACCCCGCCGACGACTACTACACCACCGCTGGAGCTTACTACTACGTGGAGAGTGCCGACGCTCAGGAGTAGTTAGGTTGGCTCCTAGGCAGGAGGCCTTGCCTCTTCTGATCCGTTGCTTATGTTTGTGCTAGCCTTGTTAATGCAAAACTTGTTGAACTTATGTCTGTACTCAGATAATATTTGCTTCCGCTGACTCGTTTGAATCTGAGCTTATGTATTCGAGCCCTCGAGGCCCCTGGCTTGTAATATGAAGCTTGTATGACTTTAATTTGTGTCTAGAGTTGTGTTGTGATATCGATCAGTGAGTCTCTAATCTTGGTCGTACGCATTTGCGTGTATGATTAGCGTACGATCAAAATGGGGGCGTCACGATCAGCAAATTTCCCTTAAGTAGATGACCTAAGGTTTATCAATCTGTGGGAGGTATAGGATGAAGACGGACTCTCTCAATCAACCCTGCAATCAAATACAAGCAACCTCTTGTGTCCCCAACACACCTAATACAATGGAAAGTTGTATAGGTGCACTAGTTCGGCGAAAAGATGGTGATACAAGTGTAGTATGGGTAGTAGATAAAGGTTTTTGTAATCTGAAATAATAAAAACAGCAAGGTAGTAATGGGTAAAAGGGAGCACAAACGGCACTGCAATGCTTAGAAACAAGGCCTAGGGTTCATACTTTCACTAGTGCAATCTCTCAACAGTGCTAACATAATTGATTCATATAACCATGCCTCAACGTGCGATAAATAATCACTCCAAAGTTCCTATCTAGCGAAGAACATAAGATGAAATTGTTATAGGTAGCAAAACCACCTCAAGGTTATCCTTTTCGATCAATCTATTGAGCCATCCCTATAAGTGTGACAAACAGCCCTAGAGTTCATACTAGAATAACACCCATGATACGCATCAATCAATTCTAATGTCACCTAGATACTCCAAACCACAAGTATCCATGAGCTAATTATTTGACATGCATCAAACAATTTCAGATTCATCATATTCAATCCAACACAAAGAACTTCAAAAAGTACCCCCAAAGTTTCTATCGGAGAAAGTAGAACGAAAACATGCATCAACCTATGTGCATAGATCACCCCAATGTCACCATGGGAATCCGCAAGTTGATTACCAAAAGATATATCAAGTGACTCAATAGAATACCCCATTGTCGCCACGGGTATCCACATGCAATACATACATCAAGTGTTCTCAAATCCAAAGTATTCAATCCGACATAACGAAACCTCAAAGGGAAAGACTCAATTCATCACATCAAGATAGAGAAGGAAGAACACTATATGATCCAACTATATTAACAAAGCTTGTGGTACATCAAGATCATGCCAACTCAAGAACACGAGAGAGAGAGAGAGAGAGAGAGAGAGAGAGAGAGATCAAACACATAGCTACTGGTACATACCCTCAAACCGAGGGTGAACTACCCCCTCCTCGCCATGGAGACCGCCGGGATGATGAAGATGGCCTCCGGTGATGATTTCCCCCCTCTAGCAGGACACCGCAAAAGGGCTCCGGATGAGATCGCTTCGGAACAGAGGCCTGCGGTGGCGACACGGAAAATCTAGATTTATTTCTAGGGGTTTCTATATTTATAGAGATTTTTTGCATTGGTTTCACGCCAGGGGTTGCTCGAGGGGCCCACGAGCTCGGTCCACAAGACCCCCCAAGGCCTGTGGTGCAGGCTCGTCTGGTCCTTCCATGAAACTTCAGGGGTCTCTTTTTTCCAAAAAAAATCACCAAAAAGTTTCAGCCCAAACTGAGAACTTTTATTTCTGCACAATAATAACACCATGGTAGTTCTGCTGAAAACAACGTCAATCCGGGTTACTTTCATTAAAATCATATAAAAGTGCACCAAAACCATGTAGAACTTGGGTAAATATGGCATGAATACTTCATAGATTATCGATACATTGCAGAACTATCATGCTTGCAAATCATTCCTTCGAAGGAAAAGTACCTCGGAAATTTGGAGATCCAGGAATACCTACTATACCCTGCTCCTTCAAAAAACAATTATGTGAGAACTGCTTTATGTGACTTAGGAGCCAGTGTTAGTGTTATGCCTTTTTCTTTATATAGAAGACTTTACTTGAGTAAGTTGACACCTACTGAAATTTCTCTGCACATGGCTGATATATCAACTGTTATACCTATTGGAATTAGTGAGGACGTTCCGGTTGTAGTTGCCAATGTTACTATCTTAACAGACTTGTTATTCCTTATATGCCCAAGGACAACAATATGTCGGTTATTCTCGGAAGACCCTTTTTGAATACTGCAGGGGTTGTCACTGATTGCAACAAAAGCAAGGTCACTTTTCATGTCAATGGTAAAGAGCATGCGATACATTTTTCGAAGAAACAAAATCAAATGAACAGTATCAATTCCATTGAAAAAAATATGACAATACTATTGGAGATTTTGAGTTCCCTCTTCTGGTTCCCTAAAGTAAATATCAAATTATTTCTACTGGAACTATGCATATTCCGGTCGAGGTAACTTAGTGTTATATGAAAAATCTTTGGTTTTATGTCAATCAAAAGTAGTTCGTTAATAAGACTTGATCAACCTTATTAATGGATTCCTTTTGAGAGGCATATGGTCGATGAATTTAGTAAGCACAACCTTCTGTACTTATAGTTTATTTTTTGTTTTTATTTGTTTAATAAAGTGAAATTCCATATTTAGTTCGTTTTTTGAGTTTTCTATGCAATAAAAATGACCCAGGAATAAAACTGCTCATAATTACGTTCATACGATTTTTTGTTGAATAAATAAGAATTATTGGCACTGAACACACCTCAAGGGCTGCACCCATGGCCCACAAGGTTGTAGGGCGCTCACTCTGCCCTTGTGGAGCCCACAGGGCCCCACTCACTTGCCACCCATGCCCACTAGCTTGTTCCACCTACAGAAAAAATTATGCTCAGTTCCTAGCCCGAGTTCTTGCTCGTACATATGGATTTTTGATCTCTCTGCTCGGAACTCCGTTTCTGAAACTGTTTTGGTGAATTCCTCCTTGGTATGTGACTCCACCATGTGTCCAATTAGTTTTTATTTTAGTGGTTTATATTTTGCATATTTTGCTACTGTTGGTGACCAAGAAAATGAGCTAGCATGTTGAATTCATTTGGTTCTAAGTAGTTTAAATGCTTTATATAGCCTCTAGGCATCCATATGAGTAGTTGTGTCGGTGTTCTGGGATCGGGGGTACCCAGACCTGCTTGCCTGCGGCCCAGCGTGTGACCCACCTCGACGGCCCAGTACGGCCTGGCGACAAACCCCCCAGGACAAGACCCTCGTGAGGGCCCCGGCCTTGTGAGGAGAACAACGCCAAGACCTCTGGAGGAGCGGCCTCCCCAGGTGGACTCACAAGGAGCGGAGATTCCTATGCAGGCACTCGGCCTCAGGAGGCTGCGATGACGTGAGCCATGACGACGAAGGCAGGCGGGCGCCAGTGGGCGTAGCAGAGACAATTTTCTCTTCGGTGCTAAGGAGGCAAGGACGAACGCGGGTTCCCAAGGAACCCCCCAAAGGTTTCCTTTCCGGTGCAACAAGACCAAGACCATGGGCTCGGCAGGACGGATGCCATCGCCGAGCCCACCTCTGCGTCACGCCAGGAGCTTTGCAGGCGAAGACCACCTTTAGTCGGGATAAGCTGCACCTCCTGTCCCCTTTCAAATTTGGCCGTTGTGGGATCCCTTCCCGCCCGTGCGATAAGGGAAGAGGACCCAGGCCACTATAAATAGGGGCTAGCCTCCACCGTAGAGGACCCCCGGATCCATCCTCACCCGAGTGCCCTCGCGAGGTCGCTCGCCCTTGTACTCATTCATCCTCAAGCCCCCTCATGAGGCCAATCCACCAAAAGCAGGAGTAGGGTCTTACACCGCAAGGTGGCCCAAACCTGGGTAAATCTCCGTGTCCATCTTCTTGCGCTCTCGCGCATCCTCGGCAGGGTTTGGCTGTGGGGCGGCAGGCTTGAGACTTGAGCTGGTTGGGATCTTCGCACACGCCCCAGAGTTCGAAACTTCTTGGGTTTGCAGAGCCCTGATTCTGACATTTGGCGTGCGAGGTAGGGGCGTGTCGGAATCCTTCCTCCGGTTCCGCTTCGTTTCCACCCCGTCGCTCCCATGGCCAAGGCTCGCCGGGATCGCGCCGAGCGCCGGGCCGCTCGCATCGATCAGACGGCGCCCGTGGGCCGCGGTTTTCCACACCGCTCCACCCCTCCTACAGCTAACACCGCCGCCAACCCAGTTGCTCGCGGGCAGCAAGACCTGTGGCCGCTGCACACCGTGCGGAGCGACGGCCGCGACGTTACTCCGGCCCTCGCCCTCGCCACGGCATCATCCTCCCGCGTTCGCCGCAGGCCGGTGAATGCGCAGACTGCGCTGCTCGTGGTGTGCGAGCTGCAGCGTTTCTGCCCGGCCAACAATCGCTATGGTGACTGGCTAGTACGCGTCGCCGACCCCGTCAACGCCGCCGGCGAGGCCCTGGCGCTCTCCTCCGGGGCGGGCTCAGGGGCTTCCACCTGGAGAGCTCCAGACTTGATGGGTGCGACGAGAGAGGCGCTCGGGCACCGCTTGGAGGCGCATTTCAATGTGCGCCCTCACGAGCAAGGAGCGCGGCGCGAGGCGCCAGGCTCGAGAGGGTTCATCACCAACACAGTCAAGGAGCTTCACGAGCCACGGGCAATGCGCGGCGGGCGACGCCCTGCACCGCCCAGTGCGGCTGCCGCCCCCGACATGGGCGGTGGGATGCACGTCTACATCGACACCCCGTGGAGCGGCCACGTCCCCGCGGGCAGCCCCCGCCAGGCCTGGCGAGAGCAGCCTTGCGGGGAGAGCTGGCGTGGTCGGCCCTATGAGGTTGCCTGGCGCGAGCGACCTCACGAGGCACGTCATCAGGCCAGGCGCCATCACAAACAGGTGCACATGTCCTCGGGCCGGGCGCTTCCTACCTAGAGACGGAGGGTGGAACACACGCCCATGTCTCCAGGCCGGGCACTGCCTGCCTGGAGACGGAGAGTTGAACACATCCCCATGTCTCTAGGCCGGGCGCTGCCTACCTGGAGACGGAGGGTGGAACACATGCCCATGTCTCCGGGCTGGGCATTGCCTGCCTGGGGACAGAAGCTAGCGCACTCGTCCACGTCTCCAGGCCAGGCCCTGCCTGCTGGGAGACAGAGGGTCGAGTGCCCGAGCGAGACACCCGGACGCCTCGGCAAGGCGCGCTGGGGTGACGCGCCGGGGGCCGACCTCGCACATAGCGAGGGGTCCGGCACCGGGCCCCATCCGCATCGCAAGGGGACGCGGTGCTACCACAGCGGCGGCGTTCGCCTCCGGGCCCTCGAGAGCCGGAGATCTCGTCCCGAAACATGTCCTCCCCGGAAAGGGCGCCCGTGGGCTCCTGCCTCGCGGGAGGATCCGTTCGGGGCCTGACGCGCCCCGGGCCCGCTGTCGCGCGCCTGGGGACAAGGGATGGAGCCCGCGGCCCGGAGGCACGGAACACCCTATGCCCCCCCAGGTTCTACCCGTGACACTCTCACGTAATAATGAGTGGGTTGTATACGCCCGGGGTCCCCCGAGGACGTGGAGGGGCCCCCACCCACGCCCAAGTGGAAGTCCCATGCTCCACGCTGGCGGACGACACGGTCCTCCAATGACTATGCCCACGCCTAGTGGAAGCCCCATGCTCCGCGCTTGTGGGAAGACTAACTTAGGTGCCGGACGCGGCTGTTCTTTGCTCTTTTTTGTATCGAAAATTGCCGTTTTTTGGAATAAAGTTTGAAGTTTTCGCGTCTTTATTCGAAAAGAGGGGTGGGGGGGGGGGTTCTCCTTGCAGTGTTTCTTGTCTTGAGTCTTGTTTCTCCTTGCGAGCTCTCTCGCGCGCGCGCGCCCCGCGAGCGGGGGCTGGGCACGGTGTGCACGTTGAGACAGCCCCAGCGGCGTTGAGGGCCTCCCCCGAGGGCCCAGGTCACAACAACCGCAGGCCTGCCCGCGTGCATGCCTCGCCAAGGCTTTGGCGTCCGTCCTCACGCGACGCTCTCAAGCGAGCCAGCAGGCACGTGTGGCCCGAAGCCCCCGTCGAAACATCCGCCTCCCGACCTTGGCCGGGCACCGTGACTCGGTATAATGGTAATGACCCACCCCTCCTCAGGGGTCGCGACCCACGACAAGCAAAGGAAAGGCGACGCAAGGAAGTACAACGTTACTTGATACATCATAAAGGAGTTTCTTCCAAAATACTCTCACTTCCCCGCGGGGTCGTATCCAAAATCTTGACAGGAAAACCAGGGAAAAGACGACCTAGGGAGATGTGCTGTCAACATCACTGCTGTCGCTGCCGCCGCCGTCAGACTCACGCCCCTCGATCAAAGGCCGGTCCTCGCCCTTAGCCGGGGAAAACTCCGCGATCAGGTCATCCATGTGATCCTCCACCTAGTCCCCAAGGGTGCCTTGAATCACCTCGGGCACGGGGGCTATCACGGAGTTGAAGTCGAAGTTGGGGTCAAAGCGAAGGAGGTGGCTGAAGACGCGCGAGGAGGTCACGGCTCTTCTCTTCCGAGAGTTGGCGGGCCTTCTCTGCCCCCCCCCCTTCAAGGTGCTCCACGATCCTCATGAAGAAGCCAAAGTAGCCGGCGTCACCAGGAACGAGCGGACTGGAGACGCTCTCATTGCAGATACTGCTCAGGGCTTGGTGGGCCCTCCTCTTGAGGGCCTGGAACATCTGGGAGCACGTGTGCTGCAGCCCTTGGGCGCGGTTCGCCTCGTCCGAGGCCTTCTCCGCGAGGGAAGCGAGACAGCTCGGCTTCGATGGCGGCCCGGGCGGCCACCGCAGCTTTTTCACGCTGCTCCGCCGCGGCTAACTTCTTCCTGAGGTCGTCAGCCTCACCTTTCAGGTCGTCGCGCCGCTTGCAGAAATGGGACTCCTGAAGCTTCATCTTCCCGCGGTAGTCCTTGGTGAGGGCCCGACGAACCTCCACCACCTTCTCGTCGACCTCTTCTTGGATCTTCGCCTCCCGAGAGGCAAGGGAGTCCTCGGCGACAGCCACTTGGCGCTCCATCACCTCTAGCCGCTCGCGCTCCAGGCTTTGTTCTAGTGCTTCCAACGTTAGCGTATCCTCGAGTGTGCAGAGCTTCGCTTTGCCCGTGGACGGCCTGCCCGCCGAGGCGGCGAGCACGGCCTTGCGCGCTTGGACTTGCCGCTCGAGGGCGGCATTGGAAGCTTGAAGCTCTTCCCCGCGCTTCTCCGCAGCCTCACGCCGGCAGTCCGCGGCCTGGGCTTCCTCAAGGGCACGATCGCGGGCCTCCCTCGCCGCGACGAGGGATTCTTCGTCTTCCGTGCGAGCATGCTCGCGTTGCAGACGACCGAGGTTGATGGCGATCTCGAGCCGGTGCCATTCGCGTGCCAGGCGCAAGCGTTCCGCCTCAAGGCACGCGTCGACGTCATTAAGCTCGGCCCCAAGACGGCCTAGCGCGCTCGCCGTGCCTTGAAGGAGGCCGTGTCGGGCGGTGCTGCGATCAGAAGCGAGCTCCAGCGCTCTACCGAGGGTTTCCTCCGCTTCCCGGTCGGAAGGGAAGCCACGTGAGGGGCCACCCGTCTCCAGCGGGGATCCGGAGTCCGAGGGCCCACTGTCTGGCCCCCCGGCCCGAGGCCGGACCTCATAGGGACTCGCCCCTCCACTCGAAGAAGGCGCCGACGCCTCGGGCGTCCAGCTACCAGGAAGAATCGTCAGGAGAGGCCTCGGCCCTGCCCCCGCAAGCCCGAGGCCACGCCTGAAGAGGAACACCAGAAGCTTGGGCCCGAGGCCCCCCAGGGATGGCTTGGGCCCCGCGAGCACCTCCCCGCGTGCGGTCACGCGGCTCGCGAGGCACGGAGCCGCCACAGGCCCAGTATCTACGGGAGGTGGTGGCGGAGGTGCGCTCTTTCCTTTGTCAGGAGGGGACCTAAGGAGCAAAGACTCAGAAGTGCACGTCATGCGGAAATCAAGGGAGGTCGGCACTTACTCATCCAGGGCGATCCACTTCCTCTTCCTCAGGGTCCCCGGGGCTGGGACGTTGCGACCCCCGGGCCTCCTCCTCCCCCGGTGCGCGCAGGAACCGGGGGACGGCTCGCTGGCGTCCGGCGCATGGCACCCTACGGCAGGAGCGGCGGTCGTGCCTCCGGGCATGGCATCACCTGTGCCGATTGGAGGGACGGAGGCGGACGCTTGAGGGGCGAGCGGCTCAGAGCGCTCCTCCGCAGTCGCGCGAGGGGCGCTGACCTCAGGCCCCCCAGAGGCTGGGGCCGCCACGAGAAGGGCGTCGCGAGGGTCCGCATGGGCCTCGGGAAGCAGCCCCCACTCGTCGAAGCGTGGCATCTTCTGGACGAAGGCTCCCCTGTTCGGGTAATTGTACAAGGGGAGCCCTTCCGGAGGAAGTGCGGCGGGTTCCTCGCCAGTCAGGAGGCGGAGCACCTCGCGCAACGAGCTGGAAGGAAGGGAAGGCACCTGAAGCCTCATGGTGTTGTCGGGGCCGGCGAAGGCCCACATGGGGCGAGAGAGGCGTTGGAGGGGAGCGATTCGCCGATGGATGAACTCCCTCACCACCATCGTCATCGTCACGCCCGCCTTCTTCAGGGCGGCCAGCCTGGCCGTGACCCTCGCAAGCCGCGGGTCGACGAGCTTCGCGTGCTCCCAACCGGGACTCGGCTCCGCAGGGGCCGCCGGAGTTTGGAGCAGGGGGCTGTACGCGGCGGCGTCGACATACACCCACTGCCTCCGGAAGCCCTCCGCGTTTGGATGAAGATCGGCATCGAGGGCCGCACCCGCCGTCGCGCCCGCTGCTCGAAATGACACACACCCCGAGCATTGCCCGCTGGCGACCATCTGGAGGGAGAAGAAGTGTCAAAGCAGGGCTACGGAAGGGGAGATGCCCACGAAGGCCTCGCACAAGAACGCGAAGGCGGAGAGAAGGATGATGGACCCAGGGTCAAGATGCAGTGCGTGGACCTGGTAGTGCGTGAGCACAACGTAGAAGAAGTTTGAAAACGGTGGCAGCAAGCCGGAGAAGAGGGCGTGGAGATGAAGGGGGATATTGGTGGCCTCCAGATCAACTGAAAGCTGAGAGGCGAGCCAGATCTTCGTCGCCCCCCACTCATTGGTATTGGCGGCGGCTGCCGGCTGGACTTTGCCTAGCCCCTCGAGATTGACCACGGAGGACCGGCCCAGCGCGGGCTCTGGTCCCAACCGGGGCTCCGGCGTCATCAAGGACCTCCCCCTCTTCTTCTTGGGAGCCATGGCGGAGGGGCAGATTGGAGCAAGCGCGAGATCCGGCGAGAAAGGCACGAGCGTATGGAGGAAGAAGGGGCAGAAGACTGGCGCGAGGGAGAAGAGCAATGATGGCCCCGTGATACGTCTCCAATGTATCTACTTTTCCTCACTCTTTTGCCCTTGGTTTGGACTCTAATTTGCATGATTTGAATGGAACTAACCCAGACTGACGCTGTTTTCAACAGAATTGCCATGGTGTTGTTTTTGTGCAGAAATAAAAGTTCTCAGAATGGAACGAAACTTTCTGGAGATTTATTTTGGAAAATATAAAAAATACTGGAGCCAGAAACCACCGGAGAGGGGGCCCAGGGTGCGCAGCACCCACCAGGGCGCGCCAGCCCCCTCCCGACGCGCCCTGGTGGGGGCTGGCACCTCGGGGCCCCACTTGCCCTATCTCCACCACTATAAATTCCTAAATTTGGAGAAAAAAATAGGAGAGAAAGAATTATCGCGTTTCACGAGACGTAGCCGCTGCCACCTCCTGTTCTTCATCGGGAGGCCAGATCTGGAGCCCGTTTGGGGCTCCGGAGAGGGGAATCTTCGGTCTTCGTCATCATCAACCTTTCTCCATCGCCAATTACATGATCCTCCCCACCGGGAGTGAGTAATTCTTTCGTAGGCTTGCTGGTCGGTGAGGAGTTGGATGAGATTCATCATGTAATTGAGTTAGTTTTGTTAGGGCTTGACACCTAGTATCCATTATGTTCTGAGATTGATGTTGCTATGACTTTGCTATGCCTAATGCTTGTCACTAGGGCCCGAGTGCCATGATTTCAGATCTGAACCGTTTATGTTACCATCTCTATATCCATGTTCTTGATCCGATCTTTCCTAGTCACATGCACCTATTACGTGTTATGATCCGTCAACCCCATAGTGACAATATTTGGGATACTTCGCGGTGATGACCGTAGTTTGAGGAGTTCATGTATTCACCATGTGTTAATGCTTTGTTCTGGTTCTCTATTAAAAGGAGGCCTTAATATCCCTTAGTTTCCTTATGGACCCCACTACCACGGGAGGGTAGGACAAAAAATGTCATGCAAGTTTTTTTCCATAAGCACGTATGACTATTTACGGAATACATGCCTACATTACATTGATGAACTGGAGCTAGTTCTGTATTGCCCTAGGTTATGACTGTTACATGATGAATATCATCCAACGAGTTACCAATCCAGTGCCTACGACCCTTTCCACTTATTGTTCTTGCTAAGTTACTACTGCTGCTGCTGCTGCTGCTGTTCCAACTGCTACAAAACTATTGCTACCACTGTTACCGCTATCGTTACTATTGCTACTGCTATCAAAACTATCATATTACTGTGCTACTAATCACTCTGTTGTAGATATTTAATCTCCAGGTGTGGTTGAATTGACAACTCAACTGCTAATACTCTCAAGTATTCTTAGGCTCCCCTTGTGTCAAATCTATAAATTTGGTTTGAATACTCTACCCTCGAAAACAGTTGCGATCCCCTATACTTGTGGGTTATCAAGATCTTTTTCTGGCGCCGTTGCCGGGGAGCATAGCAATATTTGTTGAGTCACTTGGGATTTATATCAATTTATCACTATGAAGAATCTGAAGGATCCAAGGACCAAGATTTTTCCCTCTACTACGAGGGGAGGTAAGGAACTGTCATCTAGCTCTGCACTTGATTCACCTTCTGTTATGAGTAAGTTTGCAACACCACCACATGCTAGTAATCCTGATATGTCGCAAGTTATTCATGATGCTACTTCTGCTATGAATGATGCTTATGATGATGCTAGTACCATGCTTGATGATAATGTGCCGCTAGGAGAATTTCTTGATGAACAAATTCCTAGAGCTAAAGAAAATGAGATTGCTGAAACTGATGAAGCTTATGAAACTGATTATGATTATGAAACTCCTATTAGTCCTAGTTCTCCTAAGTTTGAAATGCCTAAGATACCTGAAGGTTATGTTATGGACGAGGAGATAACTAGAGAAATTCTTTCTTGCAAGGATAGAGACGATCTTAAGAAATTGCTATGCAAGTATAAGGAAAAAACTTTGAATGCTAGAATGAAATGTGATCCTAAGTTTGCTACTTCACCTATCTGTGTTGCCGATAAGGATTATGAGTTCTCTGTTGACCCAGAGTTAATTACTTTGGTTGAATCTGATCCTTTCCATGGCTATGAAACTGAAACTGTAGTGGCACACCTTACTAAGCTGAATGATATAGCCACCCTCTTTACTCATGATGAGAAGATTCACTACTATTATATCCTTAAGTTGTTTCCGTTCTCATTAAAGGGTGATGCTAAGACATGGTACAATACTCTTGCTCCTGGTTGTGTGCGTAGTCCCCAGGATATGATTTACTACTTCTCCGAAAAATATTTTCCTGCTCATAAGAAACAAGCTGCCTTATAGGAAATATTTAACTTTGTGCAAATTGAAGAAGAGAGTCTCCCACAAGCTTGGGGGAGGCTTCTCCAGTTGCTTAATGCTTTGCCTGATCATCCTCTCAAGAAAAATGAAATACTTGATATCTTTTATACTGGACTAACCGATGCTTCTAGGGACTTCCTAGATAGTTGTGCTGGTTGTGTTTTCAGGGAACGAACTATTGAACAAGCTGAGGAGTTATTGAATAATGTATTGAAGAATTATGATGATTGGACTCTTCCTGAACCACCGCCTAAACCCACTCCGGAGAAGAGGGGTATCTTATTTCTCGGTCCTGAAGATATGCAAGAGGCAAAGAAATCTATGAAGGAAAAAGGTATTAAAGCTGAGGATGTTAAGAATTTGCCACCTATTGAAGAAATACATGGCCTTGACACACCACCACCTCCACAGGTGGTAGAGGTAAACTCTTTATTAAAGTTTAATGAAAGTGACATTCCTCACAATAAACCTCCTAGTCAATGCTTATATGAGTTTGATAGCTATATTATGAAGCAAGATCATGTCAATGCTCATGTTCTGAAACAATTGAAATACAATTGTGATATGATTGCTCGCTTGAGTGACTTGCTATTTAGAATCAGTAATAATGTTAGAGGTGTAGGAAAGCATGCCTCTATGGTTCAAACCCAATTAGAACAAGTAGCTAAGTCTCAAAAAGTATTGCTTGATGAAATGAATAGTAATATGCATGACTTTGCTGCTAGAGTAGTAACTAGAGGAGGTAGAATGACCCAAGAACCCCTCTATCCTGAGGGTCATCCTAAAAGAATTGAACAAGACTCTCAGAGAATTAATCCTGATGCACCTAGTCCTTCTAAGAAGAAGAATAAAAAGAAAAATGATAGGACTTTGCATACCTTTAGTGAACCTGAGACACAAAAACCTCCTGATAATAATGATGTCTCTATTTCTGATGCTGAAACTCAATCTGGTAGTGAACATCAACCTAGTGATAATGAAAATGATAATGATGATGTTCACAATGATGCTCAACCTAGTAATGATGTAGAACCAGATAATGATGTTGAAATAGAGCCTGCTCCTGATCTTGATAACCCACAACCTAAAAATAAACGGTATGATAAGAAAGACTTTGTGGCTAGGAAACATGGTAAAGAAAGAGAGCCATGGGTTCAGAAACCCATGCCATTTCCACCTAAGCCATCTAAGAAAAAGGATGATGAAGAATTTGAGCGCTTTGCTGAAATGATTAGGCCAGTCTTTTTGCGTACCCGTTTGACTGATATTTTGAAGATGGCCCCTTATGCAAAGTATATGAAAGACATCATCACTAATAAAAGAAAAATACCTGAAGCTGAAATCTCCACCATGCTTGCTAATTATTCTTTTAAGGATGGATTACCTAAAAAACTTGGAGATCCTGGAATACCAACTATACCTTGCTCCATCAAAAGAAACTATGTTAAAACTGCTTTGTGTGATTTTGGGAGCCGGTGTCAGTGTTATGCCTTTCTCCTTATATAAAAGACTTGATTTGAATAAACTCACACCTACCAAGATATCATTGCAAATGGCTGACAAATCAACAGCCATACCTATCGGTATTTGTGAGGATGTGCCCGTTGTTGTTGCAAATGTTACTATCTTAACGAACTTTGTTATTCTTGAGATGCCCGAGGACGACAACATGTCGATTATCCTTGGTAGACCCTTTTTAATACTGCTGGGGCTGTTATTGATTGCAATAAAAGCAAAGTTAGTTTTCATATTAATGGTAATGAGCACACGGTGCACTTTCCGAAGAAACAATTTCAAGTGAATGGTATAAATGTTATTGAAGAATCTCCAACCATCACTATTGGAAGTTTTTAATTACCTCTACCTACTGCCAAAAAGAAATATGATCTACTTATTGTAGGTGATATGCACATCCCCATTGAGGTAACTTAGTGTTTTACGAGAGTTCTTCGGTTTCATGCTAATTGGAAGTGGTTGTCAATAAGACTTGATCAACCTTATTACTGAATTATTTTTGAGAGGTATGAAGTCGATGAATCTAGTAAGCACAACTTTCTGCTCCCACCTTTTATTTTCTGTTTTAGTTAGTCAAATAAATTAAATGCCATGTTTATGCTGTTTTCTGTTTTCTCCGTGAAATAAAAAATGACCCAAAAATAAAAATTCTCAGAATGCCCTGAAAATTTGACATGAACTTTTTCTGAATATTTCTGAATTTTTGGTGCAAATAACACATGAGGGGAGTGCACAGGGTGCACATCACCCACTAGGGCATGCCAGCACCCCCCAAGCGCGCCCTGGTGGGTGGTGGCCCCCACGTGGCCCCCCTCACTTATCTCTTTAGCCCACATTGTCACCTACCTCCAGCAAAAAATCACCACAGCCACCATTTCTGTGTTCTTGCTCTCAAACCCGCGGATTTCGATCTCTTTGCTCGAAGCTCCGTTTCCAAAACTGTTTGGAGGGATTGCTACTTGGTATGTGACTCCTCCATTGCTCCAATTAGTTTTTATTTTAATGGGTTATTTTTAGAGTAATTAGCTACTCTTGGTGCTGCTGTAGATGAGCTTGCATGTTGAATTCTTAGAGTTCTAAGTAGTTTGAATGCTCAATATGGCCTCTATGCATGCTTAGGAGTAGTTGCTAACAATCTTACAAAGTTTTGATTGACAAAATTTTCGTGGACTAAAATTTTTCAGAATTTTTATAGGAATAAAATGAATATCTTTAGGAAGTTATCCTCCAAGAGAAATGCCAGGGGAGTCATTGGGGAATCATCGGACAATGACCTTCACACTCCAAGAAAGGTGGAGGTGCGGCCGTGCGAATGGCCGCATGATGCCTTCCTGGAGGAGGCTGGGATCCACCAAGAGTTCGCTCAGTTTGTCGCAAATGTTGGGTTAACCGAGTTCCTCGCAGATAAGTGTGACCAATATCACATCCTTACAAATTCCTTTGCGCAAATTTTTACTTATCTAGGGAGGAACAACCCTCCTGAAGTGCAGTTTAATCTTTATGCTGAACCTCACACATTATCGCTAGCTGACTTCTGTAACATATGCTTGATCCCTTCTAATGGGGACTTGAGAGAACCTAGGTCATCTGAGTTTGAGGATTTTCTCCTCGCATTAACCGTGGGTGAGGATAGAGGCGTGTCGAGCGCTACTGCTATTAGCTTACAGTTTCCCTCAGTACATTATTTCGCCTTAGTCATCACTAAGTGTTTAACCGCTAGGGAGAAGGTTAGCTCAATCAGTGCTCCTAACCTCGCTATTTTACGTCGAGCACTTTATGATGATCACACCTTTAGTATGGGGGCTATTATTGCCCGGCGCTTACATCTCAATAAAACTAAGGGAAAGATACATGGTGGTATTTATGCTACTCGCTTAGCGAATCACTTTAGAATCCCCTTTCGCCCACATGATTACCTCTTACCCCGAGTTTACCTCGATCATAAGACACTGCAGGCTCACCATTTTCTTGATGTAACTGACTCTCCACGTGATATTCACTATAACTTAGTATTTAGCAAGGAAACACGTGATATTATCCCGTTGCCTGCACCTGCTTTGTTTGATCCTATCGCCAGGAACGGATACAGGATTATGCCAGATGACATTACAGCTTACCGGAACAACCTAGCACCTGCTGAGGAGGAGCACCAGGGGTGGGATGCCCAGGTGCCGCCTCCGCCTCACTATGACTTGGGACCGGACGGCTACTACGGATGGTGATTACCAAGCTAGGCCAAAAGCCTAAGCTTGGGGGAGTACGTATTTCCACCGACATTACATTCATGCTCGCATATTTTATTCCAGTTGTCGGTGTTCATTCTTTTCATTGTAATATCCATGTTAGATTTGTTGTCTCGCTCTCTTCTTGTGTGTTTGAAACACTTTGAGAAAACCCAAAAACATTTCCTACTTCTTTTTAGTTTTTCTTTCTAGCTTAGTTTAATTGTTGCATTAAAAAGAAAACCCAAAAAGATTTCTTGCTTCTTCTCTTGTTTGTTGGGAGCTATCCCGTGTAAATAGTTTTTCTCGTTTTTGTTTTTCCTCTTTAATTTGCTTCCTTCATGAAAAACCAAAAACTCCAAAAATATTTCAGTGTGTTTCTCTGAAATTCTTTTCTTTTACTCGAGTCATACCTAGGAGAAGACCACGATGAAATTGTTGAGTGGTTCTCATCTGCATTATTGTCTACCTAACAAAGAACCCATATTATCTTGTCTTCTCCTCTTGAATAAAATGTTTGCAGATTCCAGCTTAGTCCACGGCATTCTTGCACTATTATTATTCTATTATCATTCGGTCGTGCAAGTGAAAGGCAATAATAACGACATTTGATGAATTGACTGTGGCAGAGAAAAGCGGGTATGAACTCAACTTGTTTTTGTTTTTGTAAATATGTTTCACCTAGTATCCCTTGATTCAGCTCATTATGATCAAACATGTTTGCAATGACCATTAGAGATTATAGTTGTTTATGCCATGCTTAAGTAGCTAGGAGTGGATAATGATTTATCTTAGGTGTCAACATGCATTAAAATGGTTGTGATGCGGTATGATGATATGGTATCCTCCTCTGAATGTTTCAAGTGGCTTGATCATACGTCCATTTTGCATCATGATTTCCTACTGTTATTTACTTTTTTTTGTGGAATAATAATGCTTTGGGGAGTGATTCTAATGCCTTTTCTCTCATAATATGCAAAGTTTATACAAAGAGGGAGAATACCGGCACCTGGAATTCTGGACCCAAGAAAAGCACGTCAGAGATACCTATTCTGCACAACTCCAATGAAGCTGAAACTTTACGGAGATTATTTTTGGAATTAATAAAAAATACTGGAGCAAAAATATACCGGAGGGGGGCCACCTGGTGAGGAGCACCCACCAGGGCGTGCCACGCACCCCTTGGCGTGACCTGGTGGGTGGTGCTCACGCTGGCCCACCTCCGGAGCCCATCTTCTGGTATAAATTCCCAAAAAACCTAAAAAAATTAGGAGGAGGACTTTCGGGACGAAGCGCCGCCGCCTCGAGGCGGAACTTGGGCAGGAGCACTTTTGCCCTCCGGCGGAGCGATTCCGCCGGGGGAACTTCCCTCGCGGAGGGGGAAATCGAAGCTATCGTCATCACCAACACCCCTCTCATCTTTGGGAGGCCAATCTTCATCAACATCTTCAACAGCACCATCTCCTCTCAAACCCTAGTTCATCTCTTGTTTTCAATCTTTGTACCGGAACCTCAGATTGGTACCTGTGGGTGACTAGTAGTGTTGATTACCTTGTGTAGTTTATTACTATATGGTTTATTTGGTGAAAGATTATATGTTCAGATCCATTATGCTATTCAATACTCCTCTGATCTTGAGCCTGATTATTATTTGTGAGTAGTTACCTTTGTTCTTGAGGTCACGGGAGAAGTCATGTTGCGAGTAATCATGTGAATTTGATATGTGTTCGATATTTTGATGATATGTATGTTGTGATTCCCTTAGTGGTGTCATGTGAACGTCAACTACATGACACTTCACCATTCATGGGACTAAGGGAATGCATTGTGGAGTAGTTATTAGATGATGGGTTGCTAGAGTGACAGAAAGCTTAAAACCTAGTTTATGCGCTACTTCGTAAGGGGCTGATTTGGATCCCCATGTTTAATGCTATGGTTAGACTTTGTCTTAATACTTTTCTCGTAGTTGCGGATGCTTGCGAGGGGGTTAATCATAAGTAGGTTGTTAGTTCAAGTAAGAACAGCACCTTAGCACCGGTCCACCCACATATCAAATTATCAAAGTAGCGAACACGAATCAAACCAACATGATAAAAGTGACTAGACGAAATTCCCGTGTACCCTCAAGAACACTTTGCCTATTACTAGTGATTGTTCTGGCCTGTCCTTTGCCTCAAAAGGATTGGGCTATCTTGCTGCACCTTGTTTACCGTTACCGTTACTTGCTCGTTACAAATTATCTTGCTATCAAACTATCTATTACCTACAATTTCAGTGCGTGCAGAAATTACCTTGCTGAAAACCGCTTGTCATTTCCTTCTGCTCCTCGTTGGGTTCTACACTCTTACTTATCGAAAGGACTATGATTGAAACCCTATACTTGTGGGTCATCAAGACTCTTTTCTGGTGCCGTTGCCGGGGAGTGAAGTGTTCTTGGTAAATGGAAATCGCTAAGGTAAAACTTATACTACGTGCTGAAATTTATTGCTACTTGCTACTATGGAGAACAATCATTTGAGGGGTTTGTTCGGGGTATCTTCACCTCGATCGGAACCACAATTAGTTACCCCTCAACCTATAGCACCTACTGAAAATGTTTCTTATGAAATTCCTTCGGGTATGGTAGAACACTTGCTTGCTAAACCTTATGCAGGAGATGGAACTGAACATCGTGATATGCATCTTTTATATGTGAACGAAATATGTGGATTATTTAAGCTTGCAGGTTTACCCGGAGATGAAGTTAAGAATAAGGTTTTCCCTTTATCTTTGGAGGAAAAAGCATTGACATGGTATAGGCTATTTGATGATCTTGGATCTTGGAACTGGAATCGCCTAATAATTGGAATTCCATCAAAAGTTTTATCCTATGCATCTAGTTCATCGTGATCGGAATTATGTATATAATTTTTGGCCTCGTGAAGGAGAAAGTATCACTCTAGATTGGGGGAGGCTTAAGTCAATGTTATATTCGTGCGCCAATCATGACATTCCGAGGGAAGTTATCATTCAGAATTTTTATGCTCGGCTTTCTCATAATGATCAATCCATGCTCGATACTTCTTGTGCTGGTTCTTATATGAAGAAGACTATTGACTTCAAGTGGGATCTCTTGGAAAGAATTAAACGCAACTCTAAATATTGGGAACTCGATGAAGGTAATGAGTCAGGTATAAAGCTTGAATTTGATTGTGTTAAATCTTTTATGAGTACCGATACTTTTCACAAGTTTAGCACTAAATATGGACTAGACTCTGAGATAGTAGCCTCTTTCTGCGAAGCATTTGCTACTCACGTTGTTCTCCCTAAGGAGAAGCGGTTTAAATATCATACCCCTATTAAAGAAGAAATTAAAGAACCGATCATAGCTAAAGAAGAAACCATCTTTTACAATGTTGATCCAGTTGTGCCTACTGCTTATATTGAAAAACCACCTTTCCCTATTAGGATAAAGGAACATGCTAAGGTATCAACTGTGGTTCGTAAGAGTAATATAAGAGCACCTAAACCCCGTGAGCAAATTAAAGTAGAACCTAATGTTGCTATGGTTTAAGATCTCTTGGAAGAAAATATTGATGGGCATGTCATCTACCTTTGCGATGAAGCTGCTAGAATTGCTAAGCCTGATAAGAAAGATAAACATAGACCTATAGAAGGCTTGCCCGTTGTCTCAGTTAAAATAGGAGATCATTGCTATCACGGTTTATGTGATTTAGGTGCTAGTGTGAGTGCTATCCCTTTCACCTTGTACCAAGAAATTATGAATGAAATAGCACCTGCTGAAATGGAAGATATTGATGTTACTATTAAACTTGCTAATAGAGATACTATCAAACCACTTGGGATTGTTAGAGATGTTGAAGTCTTGTGTGGGAAAGTAAAATACCCTACTGATTTTCTAGTTCTTGGTTCCCCACAAGATGACTTTTGTCCCATTATCTTTGGTAGACCTTTCTTGCGCACCGTCAATGCTATGATAGACTGTGAAAAACAAACTGTCGGTGTCAGTTTTGGTAATGTGTCTCATGAGTTTAATTTTTCCAAGTTTAGTAGACAACCTCATGATAAAGCGTTACCTAGTGAAGATGAAATAATTGGTCTTGCTTCTATTGTTGTGCCTCCTACTGATCCCTTAGAACAATATTTGCTCGACCATGAAAACGATATGCACATGCGTGAAAGAAATGAAATAGATCAAATTTTCTTCGAACAACAACCTCTCTTGAAACACAATTTGCCTATTGAAACCCTTGGAGGACCTCCTCCACCTAAAGGTGATCCCGTGTTTGAATTGAAACAATTGCCTAACACTTTGAAGTATGCTTATCTTGATGAGAAAAAGATATATCTTCTTATTATTAGTGCTAACCTTTCAGAACATGAAGAAGAAAGATTATTGAAAGTTCTAAGGAAGCACCGGGCTGCTATTGGATATACTCTTGATGATCTTAAGGGCATTAGTCCCACTCTATGTTAGCACAAGATCAATATGGAACCAGACGCTGAACCCGTTGTTGATCACCAACGGCGATTGAATCCTAAGATGAAGGAAGTGGTAAGAACTGAAATATTAAAGCTTCTGGAAGCAGGTATAATCTATCCCATAGCTGATAGTAGATGGTTAAGTCCCATTCATTGTGTCCCTAAGAAAGGAGGTATTACCGTTGTTCCTAATGATAAGAATGAACTCATTCCACAAAGAGTTGTCACTGGCTATAGAATGGTAATTGATTTTAGAAAATTAAATAAAGCTACTAGGAAAGATCATTACCCTTTGCCTTTCATTGATCAAATGCTAGAGAGACTATCTAAGCACACACACACTTTTGTTTCCTAGATGGATATTCTGGTTTCTCTCAAATACCTGTGTCACAATCCGATCAAGAGAAAACTACCTTTACTTGCCCTTTTCGAACCTATGCTTATAGACGTATGCCTTTTGGTTTATGCAATGCACCTGCTACCTTTCAAAGATGTATGACTGCTATATTCTCTGATTTTTGTATCTTGGGGGAGTTGATATGTCTCCAACGTATCTACTCTTCCTCACTCTTTTGCCCTTGTCTTGGACTCTAATTTGCATGATTTGAATGGAACTAACCCAGACTGACGCTGTTTTCAGCAGAATTGCCATGGTGTTGTTTTTTGTGCAGAAATAAAAGTTCTCGGAATGGAACGAACTTTCTGGAGATTTATTTTGGAAAATATAAAAAAATACTTTAGCCAGAAACCACCGGAGAGGGGGCCCAGGGTGCGCAGCACCCACCAGGGCGCGCCAGCCCCCTCCCGGCGCACCCTGGTGGGGGCTGGGCACCTCGGGGCCCCACTTGCCCTATCTCCGCCACTATAAATTCCTAAATTTGGAGAAACAAATAGGAGAGAAAGAATTATCGCGTTTCACGAGACGGAGCCGCCGCCACCTCCTGTTCTTCATCGGGAGGCCAGATCTGGAGCCCGTTTGGGGCTCCGGAGAGGGGAATCTTCGGTCTTCGTCATCATTAACCTTTCTCCATCGCCAATTCCATGATGCTCCCCACCGGGAGTGAGTAATTCCTTCGTAGGCTTGCTGGTCGGTGAGGTGTTGGATGAGATTCATCATGTAATCGAGTTAGTTTTGTTAGGGCTTGATCCCTAGTATCCATTATGTTTTGAGATTGATGTTGCTATGACTTCGCTATGCCTAATGCTTGTCACTAGGGCCCGAGTGCCATGATTTCAGATCTGAACCGTTTATGTTATCATCTCTATATCCATGTTCTTGATCCGATCTTGCCTAGTCACATGCACCTATTACGTGTTATGATCCGTCAACCCCATAATAACAATATTTGGGATACTTCGCGGTGATGACCGTAGTTTGAGGAGTTCATGTATTCACCATGTGTTAATGCTTTGTTCCGGTTCTCTATTAAAAGAAGGCCTTAATATCCCTTAGTTTCCTTATGGACCCCGCTGCCACGGGAGGGTAGGACAAAAGATGTCATGCAAGTTCTTTTCCATAAGCACGTATGACTATTTACGGAATACATTCCTACATTACATTAATGAATTGGAGCTAGTTCTATATCGCCCTAGGTTATGACTGTTACATGATGAATATCATCCAACGAGTTACCGATCCAGTGCCTACGACCCTTTCCACTTATTGTTCTTGCTAAGTTACTACTACTGCTGTTGTTGTTCCAACTGCTACAAAACTATTGCTACCACTGTTACCGCTATCATTACTATTGCTACTGCTATCAAAACTGTCATATTACTGTGCTACTGATCACTTTGCTGCAGATATTTAATCTCCAAGTGTGGTTGAATTGACAACTCAACTGCTAATACTCTCAAGTATTCTTTGGCTCCCCTTGTGTCGAATCTATAAATTTGGGTTGAATACTCTACCCTCGAAAACTGTTGCGATCCCCTATACTTGTGGGTTATCACCCCGCCGCGCGCGCCAGGTTTTTGTCAGCACGGGCGGTTGCCAAGGCGACATGGGGAAGTGGAGGCATCCGCGTACCGTCGTGCGCCACGCGTCGAGCCTGGCCCGCAGGCGATTGGGGCCTGCGGCGCTTCGGCCTTCCTTCCTTGGCTTCGCCCCGAAGCCAACCCGAGCGTGCCTTGGGCCCGGGGGCTACTGTCGGTGTTCTGGGATCGGGGGTATCCAGACCTGCCTGCCTGCGGCCCAGCGTGTGGCCCACCTCGACGACCCAGTACGGCTTGGTGACAAACCCCCCAGGACAAGACCCTCGTGAGGGCCCCGGCCTCGCGAGGAGAACGACGCCAAGACCTCCGGAGGAGCGGCCTCCCCAGGTGGACTCCCGAGGAGCGGAGATTCCTATGCAGGCACCCGGCCTCAGGAGGCTACGATGACGTGAGCCATGACGACTGATACGTCTCCAACGTATCTATAATTTTTGCTTGTTCCATGCTGTTATATTATCATTCTTGGATGTTTTACATTCATTTTATAACAACTTTATATCATTTTTTGGGACTAACCTATTGACATAGTGCCAAAGTGCCAGTTGCTGTTTTTGCTTTTTTTTACTTCGTAGAAAATCAATACCAAACGGAGTCCAATCGCGACGAAACTTTTTGGAGATTTTTTCTGGACCAGAAGACACCCAGTGGGCCAAAGAAGTGCTGGGGGAGTGGGCCGAGGAGACCACAACCCACCAGGGCGCGCCAGGGGGGCCCCGACGCGCCCTGATGGGTTGTGCCCTCCTCGGGGCCCCTCTCCACCGCCTCTGATGCCTATAAATTCCCAAATATTCCAAAAACCCTGGGGGAGTCGACAAAACACAATTCCAGCCGCCGCAAGTTCCAAAACCTCAAGATCCAATCTAAACACCATCACAGAGGGGTTCATCTTCCTCATAGGTGCCTCTCCGATGATGCGTGAGTAGTCCACCATAGACCTACGGGTCCGTAGGCAGTAGCTAGATGGCTTCCTCTCTCTCTCTCTTATGATTCTCAATACAATGGTCTCTTGGAGATCTATTTGATGTAAACTTTTGCGGTGTGTTTGTTGGGATCCGATGAATTTTGAGTTCATGATCAGTTTCTATCCATGAATATGATTTGAGTCTTCTTTGATCTCTTATATGCATGATTACCTATAGCATCGTATTTCTTCTTCGAATCTTTGGTTTAGTTAGGCCGACTAGATCGATTTTTCTTGCCATGGGAAGAGGTGCTTTGTGATGGGTTCGATCTTCCGGTGTTCTTTCCCAGTGACAGAAGGGGCAGCAAGACACGCATGTATCGTTGCTATTAAGGATAACAAGATGGGGTCTATTCCTACATGAATAGATATTGTCTACATCATGTCATCGTTCTTATTGCATTACTCCATTTTTCCATGAACTTAATACACTAGATGCATGCTGGATAGTGGTCGATGTGTGGAGTAATAGAGGTAGATGCAGGCAGGAGTCGGTCTACCTATCTTGGACGTGATGCCTATATAATGATCATCGCCTTGGATATCGTCATGACTATTTGATTTTCTATCAATTGCCCAATAGTAATTTGTTCACCCACCGTGCGCTATACTCATGAGAGAAGCCACTAGTGAACCCTACGGCCCTCGGGTCTACTTTTCCAACATATTGCTTTCCGATCTATCTTTTTGCATCTTCGTTTTCGGATCTAGAAAACCAAAAACCCAAAAATATATTGCTGCATATTTTATTTGCTCTTTTTATTTTGTGTTCTTGAGAGATCTATCTCTCCTATCTATCACTACCTAATCTATCTTTTTACCGTAGAGAGATTGACAACCTCTCTTTCGCGTCGGGTTGCAAGTATTTGTTGTTTGTGTGCAGGTTCTGCTTATTGGGTGGTGGTGATCCTCCTACTGGTTCGATAACCTTGGTTTCATAACTGAGGGAAATACTTACCGTCGCTGTGTTGCATCATCCCTTCCTCTTTGGGGGAAATACCGACACAGTCTCAAGTCACGTCAACGACCAAGGCAGGCAGGCGCCAGCAGGCGCAACAGAGACAGTTTCCTCTTTGGTGCTAAGGAGGCAAGGACAAACACGGGTTCCCAAGGAACCCCCCAAAGGTTTCCTTTCCGGTGCAACAAGACCAAGACCACGGGCTCGGCAGGACGGATGCCATCGCCGAGCCCACCTCTGCGTCACGCCAGGAGCTTTGCAGGCAAAGACCACCTTTAGTCAGGATAAGCTGTAACTCCTGTCCCCTTTCAAATTTGGCCATTGTGGGATCCCTTCCCGCCTGTGTGATAAGGGAAGAGAACCCGGGCCACTATAAATAGGGGCTAGCCTCCACCGTAGAGGACCCCCGGATCCATCCTCACCCGAGTGCCCTCGCGAGGTCGCTCGCCCTTGTACTCATTCATCCTCAAGCCCCCTCATGAGGCCAATCCACCAAAAGAAGGAGTAGGGTCTTACACTGCAAGGTGGCCCAAACCTGGGTAAATCTCCATGCCCATCTTCTTGCGCTCTCGCGCATCTTCGGCAGGGTTTGGCTGTGGGGCGACAGGCTTGAGACTTGAGCTGGTTGGGATCTTCGCACACGCCCCAGAGTTTGAACCTTCTTGGGTTTGCGGAGCACCGATTCTGACAAGTTGCTATCAATTTTGTTGAGTTTTATTCACTTCTTATTTGTTGCCAAAATTTCAGAAAGTTTGTAGTGAAAGAAAATGTTGCGGAACATATTCACGAGGGGCTCCTCAAGCCGAGGTTTGGAGAGGACTTCGAGGGGAGCACCGAGGATTACTCTCCCGCGAAGAGCGGAGGTGAAGCCATGTGAGTGGCCATGCAACACGCTCATGAACGAAGCCGGTTTTTGCCATGAGTTCGGACAATTCTTGGCTAACTCCGGCCTGACCAACTTCGTCGCAGATAAGTGTGACCAGTATCAACTCCTCACAAATACCTTTGTGCAACATTTTCACTTCATGCCTAGACTAGATAAGCCTATGGTATTGTTTCATTTATATGAGCATGCTTTTAGTATACCATTTACACAATTTTGAGAAATATGCAAGATTCCTTTTGAGGGTGCGTTGAGTGATCCTAGACCTAATGAATTTGAGGATTTTGTCCCCACTCTAACTGTTGGAGAATTTAGAGGTATTTCTAAAACCAGAGCTACAAATTTGCATTTTCCTTCTGTGAACTACTTTTCTTTATTTGTAGGAAGATGTTTAACTGCTGGACAGGAAGGAGGCATGCTCAGTTCTCGTGATCTTGCTTTGCTACATCGTGCACTTTTTGGTGATATGACTTACAGTGTTGGAGCCATTATCACAGATAGATTACATACAAATAGATCGAAGGGTACTATTTATGGTGGTATTTATGACACTCGTCTTGCTTAGCACTTTAATATTCCTATTCGTAGTGACGATTGCATGCTTCCTTATAGCTACCTTGACCATACCTCTATGATAAAACACCATTTTCTTGAAGAATATGCTCCTCCACTACACTATCGTTACAACCTGGTATTTAGTGAGACTACATGTGATATTATTCCGTTGGTTGTGCCTGCCCTGTTTGATTTTCATGCCAGGGGAAGATACTTCATATTACCAGAGGACATCATTGAGTACAAGGCAAGCTTGGCAGCCACAGAAGTCGAGGAGCAGCCATGGGACGCTTAGGTGCCACAACAAGACTAATTCTACCCCGGGCCTGATGGCTTCTTCCAATGGCCATAGACCAAGTTAGGCCAAAAGCCTAAGCTTGATGGGGTATGTATTCTCATAGACATTTCATTCTCATGTTCACACATTCATGTCACTTGTCGTTGTTCATCATTTTCTTTACTTCGTTTTTATTATGTTTCTTTTTGTGTGTTTGAAAAACTTTGAAAAACCCAAAAATATTTCTCGCTTCTTTTTTGCTTTTTCTTTCTTGTTTAATTAAGTTCGTAGTATTAAAAGAAAACCCAAAAATATTTCTCATTCTTCTTTTTATTTGTTGGGAGTTCTCCCGTATAAATAGTTTTTCTTGTTTTCGTTTCTCTTCTTTCTTTCACTTTCCTTTAGAAAAACAAAACTCCAAAAATATTTCAGTATGTTTCTCTGAATTTCTTTCCTTCTTTGAGTCGTCGTAAGGACAAGACTTCGTAAGAACTTTCAAGGGGCTCATATACCTCTTATTATGGTCTCATGAAGAGCCAATTATTCCTTGTATTCTCCTTTGAATAAAATGTTTGCAGATTCCAGCTTAGTCCACGACATTCTTGCATTGTTATAATTTTCACATCATTCGGTTGTGCAAGTGAAAGGCAATAATGACGATAATTTGATGAAGTGATCATGGTAAAGAAAAGCTGGTATGAACTCTCCTTGTTTTTGCTTTTGTAAATATGTTTAGCTCGTAATTCTTGACTCAACATATCATGAGTAAACATATTTGTTATGACAATTAAATATTATTGTTGTTCATGCCATTCTTAAGCAGCTAGGAGTGGATAATATGTTATCTTGTGTGTCAACATGCATTAAAATGATTATGATGTAGTATGTCAGGATGGTATCCTCCTCTGAAGTATTCAAGTGGCTTGACTTGGCGCATGTTCAATGCATGCAATAGATTCAAATCCAATAAATCCTCTGTGATATTTATGTTTAGAGTGTTTATATCCTACTCATGCTCGTGTTCAATGTTAGTTATTCTCAATGCATGACTATGACCGTTGTCGCCCTCTAGTTGGTCGCTTCCTAGTCTATTTGCCAGCCTTCGCATGTACTAAGTGGGAATACTGCTTGTGCATCCAAACCCCTTAAACCAAAGTTGTTCCGAAGAGTCCATAATATCTACCTATATACGGTATTACCCTGTAGTTCCAAGTAAATTTGCATGTGCCAACTCTAAAACCTTCAAATAAACATATGTTTTGTGTGATCGTACCGCTCATGGAGCAATGGGGGCGGTCAGCATCTTCCATGCTAAGTGTGTTTAACTCACGATGAGAGTTTATTCACTCGTCTTACACGAGAGAGGCTGGTAAAAAGGATGCCCAGTCCTGCTTAATGTAAAATAAATAAACAAGAACTCCCCCTAGAAAGTTGATTGTTTGGAGGGGGAGCACAACTTTCATTCAGCTTGGTAACCACCATTAGTGTGTTTAGCATGGAAGATGCTGGAATCCTTTGTTGTGACCTTGACAGGAAAAGCACACCACCCAAAATATATTCATCGTTGTTTTAAACTTTGAGCCCTGGCACCTTTGCAAATCCATACTTCCCTATGCTAAGGGACATTCCTTTACCTTTATGTTATTTTGTTTTTATCATTTGAGTCATCATCTTCTCATTCAAAGCACCAATCCTGAGAGTGCTATTGTCATTTTTATGCATTGGGTCTAGTCAATGTTGGATGTGAGCGTGACTGGATCTCTTCTACCCTGAATTCATTGTTTAGTCGCCTCTTGAACTTCGGAGGTGCTCTGCATTTATGTTTTGCGGTCTCAGAAAGGGCTAGCGAGATACCATCTTATCATATTGCATCATGATTGTTTTGACAAAGTGTTGGTATTTGAGATATAGTATTATTTCTCTCTAGTTGATTATGCCATTGATATGAGTAAATATGGTTTCTAAATTTTATCATTTGTATGTTTACTTCATGGCTTGTGCTGAAAACTTGATTACTAGCTAAGCTTATATATGGAAACAATAACAAAAGAGTTTGTAAAAATTATTCTTCATCACTTTCAGTTTATCAAATGAATTGCTTGAGGACAAGCACCGAGTTAAGCTTGGGGGAGTTGATACGTCCCAAACGTATCTACTTTTCTAAACACTTTTGTTCTTGTTTTGGACTCTAATTTGCATAATTTGAATGGAACTATCCCGGACTAACGTTGTTTTCAGCATAACTGCCATGGTGTTGTTTTTGTGTAGAAATAAAAGTTCTCGTAACTGGAAGAAACTTCGCGAGGATTTTTTGTTAAATAAATAAAAAATACTCAAGCAAAGACCTACCAAAGGGGGCCCATAGGCCGCCCACAAGGGTGCAGGTCGCACCCCCTGCCCTTGTGGGACCCTCACACCTCCGTTTGCCCTATCTCCATCGCCATAAGTACCGTCTTGCACAGAAAAAAATCAGAGAAGAAGTTTCATTGCATTTTACGATACGGAGCCGTTGCCACCTCATGTTCTTCTCCGGGAGGCCAGATAGCCTGTTTTGGGCTCCGAAGAGGGCAAATCGTCACTGTAATCATCATCAACCCCTCTTCATCGACAAACCTCATGGTGCTCATCACCAGGAGTGAGTAATTTCATTTTAGGCATACTGGAGGTAGATGGAGATGGATGAGATTGATCATGTAATCGAGTCAAATTGTTAGGGCTTGATCCCTAGTATCCACAATATTTTGGGATGATGTTGCTATGACTTTGCTATGCTTAATGCTTGTCACTAGGGCTCGAGTGCCATGATTTCAGATCTGAACCTATTATGTTTCCATGAATATAAGAGTGTTTTGGATCCTATCTTGCAAGTTATACGCACCTATTATGTGTTGTGATCCGCATACCCCAAAGTGACAAGAATTGGGATTCTTTCCGGTTATGACTGTAGTATGAGGGGTCATGTATTCACTATGTATTAATGCTTTGTTCCGGTTCTCTATCAAAAGGAGGCTTAATTACCCTTAGATTTCCATTAGGACCCCGCTACAACGAGAGGGTTGGACAAAAGATGTTATGCAGATTCTTACTATAAGCACGTATAACTATCTATGGAATACATGCCTACATATGATTGATGAATTGGAGCTAGTTCTTTGTCGCTCTAGGTTGTGACTGTTACATGGTTGATATCATCCATATATCCATCGATACTCCACGCCTACGATTTTCTCATAATGTGTTTGCTAAGTTACTACTTCTATTCCCACTATTACAATTGCTACTGCTACTGTTACTGTTACCGCTATTATCAAAACTATCAAACTACTGTGCTACTAATATTTCTTGTAGAGAGATAATATTCTAGGTGTGGTTGAATTGACAACTTAACTACTAAGGCTTATAAATTTTCTTTGGCTCCCCTTGTGAGCAAATCAACAAATTTGGGTAAAATACTTCCCTCGAAGACTGTTATGATCCCCTATACTTATGGGTCATTACATACCAACATATCTCACCTCGGGTTTTATAAAGTATCGCGAAGGAAAGGGAATAGCACATGATAACCAAAGTTTCACTCGAATGGCATTCATGTACTCATAGGGATTGATATGGATGTCCACGGTTTCGCTATCTATCACTGAACGAAAGGAGTTTGGTTCATGTCTATATTTTACCGAACCTATAGGGTCACAAGCTTAAGGTAATCACGACCTGATGAGTATTAGTGGAGCAATAGTTATGATAAAATATTTATGAAATAGTTTCATTAATATTCAAAATAATTTCGAGAGGAACCGGGAGCGTTTTAGGGTCCCCGGGAGGGTTTTGGTGTTTACCGGGTAATACCGATAGTTGATATATAGGTGGAAAATGTTTCCGAAGATGTTAAAATAATAATAGAAGCCTCTAGTAATGATTAGGAGGCTTTTATAATTTATTTAATATCAATGGTCCTAGGAAAAAATATAAATGCCAAGCTATGTCTTCAGCTGAAGAAGAATCTGACTGCAGTTCCGGTGGCCCTAAAGACATCGGCAGAGAACATGCACTACTTATGAGGAAGTTCCAAAGTTTACGAAGAAAAACTGTTGCGTAAAGTTTTCAAAGTATGATTCAAAGAAATATGGAGAAACTTCTTATCGGGACTACAAGAAGAGAACCCGTCACAAGTGCAAGAAGCCTGGTCACTATATTGTTGATTGTCCTCTATGGGAAAAGGAATTAAAGAAGAAGTGATGTCTACTACACAACTTTATTCTTGTAGACTCGTGTTGGGCCTCCAAGCCCAGAGTTTTGTAGGACAGTAGCAATTTTCCCTCAAGTGGATGACCTAAGGTTTATCAATCCGTGGGAGGCGTAGGATGAAGATGGTCTCTCTCAAACAACCCTGCAACCAAATAACAAATAGTCTCTTGTGTCCCCAACACACCCAATACAATGGTAAATTGTATAGGTGCACTAGTTCGGCGAAGAGATGGTGATACAAGTGTAATATGGATAGTAGATATAGATTTTTGTAATCTGAAAATATAAAAACAGCAAGGTAACTAATGATGAAAGTGAGCACAAACGGTATTGCAATGCTTAGAAACAAGGCCTAGGGTTCATACTTTCACTAGTGCAAGTTCTCTCAACAATACTGACATAGTTGAATCTTATGTAAATCCTTCACGTGCGACAAAGAGTTCACTCCAAAGTCACAAATAGCGGAGAACAAACGAAGAAATTATTGTAGGGTACGAAACCTCCTCGTCATGGAGACCGTCGGGATGATGAAGATGGCCTCCGGTGATGGTTTGCCCCTCCGACAGGGTGCCGGAACGGGCTCCCGATTGGTTTTTCGTGGCTACAGAGGCTTGCGGCGGCGGAACTCCCGATCTAGGTTTCTTTCTGGGGGTTTTGGTATTTATAGGAATTTTTGGCGTCGGTCTCACGTCGAGGGGACTCCTGAGGGGCCCACAAGCCAGGGGGCGCGCCCTAGGGGGGGCACCCCCTAGGCTTGTGGCTGCCTCGGGACTCCTCTCCGGTATCTTTTTGCTCCAGTATTTTTTATATTTTCCAAAAATATTCTCCGTAAATTTTCAGCCCATTCCGAGAACTTTTATTTCTGCACAAAAAATGACACCATGGTAGTTCTGCTGAAAACAGCGTCAGTCCGGGTTAGTTCTAATAAAATCATACCAAAATCATATAAAATTATTGTAAACATGGCATGAATACTTCATAAATTATAGATACGTTGGAGACATATCAAGAAGAAGAAGATAAAGGATGATAATTCTAATGACAGGAAGAAGAAGAAGAAGAAGTACACAAAGTCTTCATCGCACAGAAAGAGTTCCTCTGCTAGAGCTCGCGCTTTCATTGGTGAGGAGGAATCTGGTTCTGAGGAGGAATCTGACTCTGGTGTGGCGAGCCTTGCTCTTGCCTCAGCATTCGTCGCCAAGTCCATCTTCAACCATGAAGATAATGGCTACGTGACCGGCAATGAGGCCTGCGACAATGACGACTCTACTCCTGCATATTGCTTCATGGCAAAAAGCGCCAATGTATCCTCACGAGCTTCCTAATTGGATACCGCTAGTGAAGATGACTCTGGATGTGAATCCAAACCTAGCTACAAAACTCTTGCTAAAATTGCTATTGAGCAACAACATGCTATGGAAAAGATTCAAAAACTGTTAAACAAAAGTGATGATCTGTTGGACGAGGAAATGAATCAAAGTCAATCCTTGACCGAGGATCGCAAAAGTCTTCAGTCATAGTATGACGAGCTCCAAAGTCATCATGATACCCTCTCAGCCGATCATGAGAAGATTTCCTATGATTAACTTCAAAGGAAGCAAGATCTAGAAAAATTGAGAGCAGCTCATGATGATCTTTGGAGGGAAAACGATTCATTGCTTGCTCAATAGATCAGTTCCGCTCAGGTTGAATTTCCACCTTCCTTGAAATGCCTTGAATGTGAAAATGCTAATTCTTCTGTTGAATGTTCAAATGCTTCTGAAACTGCAATATCTTCAACTATCTTTGGGGTCACTATCATGTAGTGTCACTTCATACAACAATCACCCAGGAACCTTGCTTGAGACCCACTTACGACAAATTATAAATCGCCAAAGTTGAAGAGTCTTTTTGTATTAGGGACTTGTTAAGAAACTTTGTTTCAGCACACATGATTTTTTTACTTCCATGTTGCTTTTGATCAAAAGTGTGAGACCACCAAAATTTACATGGTTTGAATTCCTAGGCCCTAATTTAATATGAGTCATCTCAAGAGGTTAGGTACATTTTACAACACATGAATTCAAACAAATGGGAACACATTGAATTGTGTGTTGTGTGCTATGGTTTCTTGCAAGGTTAGAAAAGACACCAAAAAATATTCAACTGATGTGTCATTGGGTATGAAGTTGGAGAAACACAAGAATTCAAGACACAACGAGAAAGAAGAGAAAACATGATATAAGGGCATCTCCAACGCCGACCCTCAAACCCCCCGCAAGCGTCTCGATCGCACTGTCCGGACCGCAAAAGCCAACCAATGTGGTCCTGTATCGGTTCAAGGCGCGGTCTAGACGCGATTTCTCCTACAATCCGGAGACAAACGTGGGGGGGTCATTGCGGGAGTCTATGATGACCCACAAGAATGGGGGGTCAATTGTAGTCCTTTCGATAAGTAAGAGTGTCGAACCCAATGAGGAGCAGAAGGAAATGACAAGCGGTTTTCAGCAAGGTAATTTCTGCAAGCACTGAAATTGTAGGTAACAGATAGTTTGATAGCAAGGTAATTTGTAACGAGCAAGTAACGGTAACGGTAAACAAGGTGCAGCAAGGTATCCCAATCCTTTTGAGCCAAAGGACAGGCCAGAACAATCACTAGTAATAGGCAAAGTGTTCTTGAGGGTACACGGGAATTTCGTCTAGTCACTTTTACCATGTTGGTTTGATTCGTGTTCGCTACTTTGATAATTTGATATGTGGGTGGACCGGTGCTAAGGTGCTGTTCTTACTTGAACTAACAACCTACTTATGATTAACCCCCTCGCAAGCATCCGCAACTACGAGAAAAGTATTAAGACAAAGTCTAACCATAGCATTAAACATGTGGATCCAAATCAGCCCCTTACGAAGTAGCGCATAAACTAGGGTTTAAGCTTCTGTCACTCTAGCAACCCATCATCTAATAACTACTCCACAATGCATTCCCTTAGGCCCATGAATGGTGAAGTGTCATGTAGTCGACGTTCACATGACACCACTAAGGGAATCACAACATACATATCATCAAAATATCGAACACATATCAAATTCACATGATTACTCGCAACATGACTTCTCCCGTGACCTCAAGAACAAAGGTAACTACTCACAAATAATAATCATGCTCAACATCAGAGGAGTAATGAATAGCATAATGGATCTGAACATATAATCTTCCACCAAATAAACCATATAGTAATCAACTACACAAGGTAATCAACACTACTAGTCACCCACAGGTACCAATCTGAGGTTCCGGTACAAAGATTGAACACAAGAGATGAACTAGGGTTTGAGAGGAGATGGTGCTGTTGAAGATGTTGATGAAGATTGGCCTCCCAAAGATGAGAGGGGTGTTGGTGATGACGATAGCTTTGATTTCCCCCTCCGGGAGGGAAGTTCCCCCGGCGGAATCGCTCCGCCGGAGGGCAAAAGTGCTCCTGCCCAAGTTCCGCCTCGAGGCGGCGGCGCTTCGTCCCGAAAGTCCTCCTCCTAATATTTTTAGGTTTTTTGGGAATATATACCAGGAGATGGGCTCCGGAAGTGGGCCTGGGTGAGCACCACCCACCAGGCCGCGCCAGGGGGTGCCTGGCGCTCCCTGGTGGGTGCTCCTCACCAGGTGGCCCCCCTCCGGTAGATTCTTGCTCCAGTATTTTTTATTAAGTCCAAAAATAATCTCCGTAAAGTTTCAGCTTCATTGGAGTTGTGCAGAATAGGCATCTCTGACGTGCTTTTCTTGGGTCCAGAATTCCAGCTGCCGGTATTCTCCCTCTTTGTGTAAACCTTGCATATTATGAGAGAAAAGGCATTAGAATCACTCCCCAAAGCATTATTATTCAATAAAACAAAGTAAATAACAGTAGGAAATCATGATGCAAAATGGACGTATCAGTCTAGACCCGAGAAACGTCGCTATCTACCCCCCGGCCCACCCAAAAGGAAGGCGGAGCCCGCGCTTTTGTAGCATCACACACTGTTTTCGTGCCAAAATCCCCACTTCTCTTCTTCCATTCCCCGTCGCTCTCCGCTCAATTCCCACTCTTTTCTCCCACCCTCTCCTTCCTTCCGTCGCCGATGCATGGAGCCATCAGAGAACCTCTCGGAGATGGAGCCATTGGAGGTGTCGAAGGATCCACGCATCACGCTTGCCTGGAAGATCAACTCTGCGACGCGGCAAACTTGCCACGTCAAAGTGAAGGCCGCAAAGGAGGACAAGCTCAAGAAGCAGTTGGCCGACGGTGGGCCTGCTGGTGGCGATGGGCGTGTAGATCGTGGTGGTCCGCATGGCCATGGCGGCCGCCACCAGACGGGCACGCGCATAGTATAGACGACACCGTGGCCGGATCCTTACAAGCCTCCGTACTACTACGCCGCCAAGCAGCTCGACACCCCAGCCGGTACGGTGCCTTACATAATCGACGTTAACGCGACACCGATCTTCTCTGAGTATTCTTCGCCGCAGCTCGTCCGGGCGCGGCCGGTGGCCGGGAAGCAGATGGGTGCCCGCACGTTGTTCGCTGCAATGCCTAGAGCGGGGGAGCTGGCGTATGACGCGGACATGGAGATGCTTGACATCATCCACGATGGAGGCAAGAGAGGGGGAGGGGGCTATGAGGACGGGCAGGTGGAAGACTCGGATCCCACCCAGTCCGGCAACTACCAGCAGCAGTCCTACACCCAAATGGCCGCGTAGAAGACGTACACCCATAATGGCGATGGCACACAACAACAACAACAACAACAACAACAACAACAACAACAACAACAACAACAACAACAACAACAACAACAACAACAACAACAACAACAACAACAACAACAACAACATTGGGCCGCCGGAGAGCAGCAGCCCGATGGGGAGGAGGATAAGGAGGAGGGCGATGGCTACGACGATGATCCGGATGATACAACTGGCGATCCGAAGAAAAAGGGAAGAGGAGAAAGCTTCAACATGCGGGAGAACGAGTTGCTGTGTGAGGCATGGTTGGCCACTAGCCTCGATCCTCTCCATGGCACGGAGCAAAAGGGCACAACCTTTTGAAGGAACATTCACATATGGTTCCATGAACACAAGCATTTCGCGCCCTACTCCGACGCGGTCATCCGCAACCGTGAATGAAAGTCCCTCAACCATCGATGGTACACCATCCAAGAGGCCGTGTACAAGTATTGCAGGCACTTGAAGCATCTCATCGCACGGTGGCCTAGCGGTGCACAAACCACCGAGTAAGTAAGTTGATCACTAGCCGGATATGCGTTAGTTTTGTTGATCACTAGCCGGACATGTATTGTTTTGTTGCTCACTAGACGAATATGCATTGTCGACGTTGTTTCACTTTGTAGCCTACTTGTGCTTGTGTGGTGTACAAGAAGTTGGAGAAGAAGTCCTTCACCGTCATGCATTGTTGGTTGAAGTTGAATGGGCAACCTAAGTGGAACCTTTTCATTGCCAAGACCGCCGTCCAAGCCAACGAGGAAGAAACCGGTGACCCTACCGACCCAACCCAACAACCGCCGAAGAAGGTTAGAAGAAATCCACGGGGGAAGAAGTGGGAGGAGGAGAGGGTGAAGCGAGAAGGTGCGGTGGCCAAGCTGACGAAGAGGTTCGAGGACATCTTGGCGAAGAAGGAGGAGGCATGCGTGAGGCGCTCGGAGATCAAGGAGGAGAAGAAGGCGGAGAGGTTCAAACTATTGATGGATGCGACGGACAAGAAGCTCAAGCTCGAAGAGAGGAGGACCATGATCGAAGAGAGGAAGGTCGTGCTCGAGGAAAAGAGGGTGAAGGTCGCCGCCAATGCGAAGGAGACCAAGATGTTGACCTTGAATATCGACTCTTTGGATGCCGACGCAAGAATGATCGTTCAATCCGTCCGCTTCCAGATGTTGCAGCGGCAGAAAGATGCGTTGGCGGCGACTGACTATGAGGACGCGGCGGAAGCGGATGCGGAGGATGCCTACACGGCGACGACGACACCTCCTTGATCGGGGAGCGGCTGGCTGGAATTGTCGATCCGGCAGGGCAGAAATGCACGGACTGTCGGACTAATGTTCTTTTGGATTCGGGCATGTAGAAACTAAGCATGTTTGCCTCTTTTTGTTGTGATCGGGCATGCGATCCGGTGCGCTGTGTGGATCGGATCGGAGTACATTCGAATTTGAATTTACTGACGGACATATACATGCTAGGGTTGAATGTCATCCTCCCGCATATGTGTCCGCGGACTGGTCCCCCTGTCCACGGACGGATGCGGGAGGAAATTTGTGGGTTGCCGTTGGAGATGCCCTAATACCTCATGTTAGTTTATTTCTTAGAGGTCCTATGAAATGTCATGTTCCTTGAAATTTCAAAGGGATTCCTGGCAACCATTCATGTGTTCCAATTTGCATTGTAGTTTTTTTGTTCGATATGAAAATACTTTATTCCACACAAAAAAATGATTCAAGTTTATGCTTAGGAACTTCTGAAAACCATCAAATTATTTGCATGGATAAATACAAAGGTTCTCATTAGTCATCACATATCGCCGTTTCACCACTGTGGCATATAGCAGGGCTGCAAAGTTGCCACAGCGCAGAAAGGCACATAATAATGATATTATTGTGAGTATTGAGTGAGGCGTTTTGGCTCTCGGCCTCCATGGAGGCCTTTTTTCGAAAAAATTCAAATTTCAATTTTTTTAGTTTCAAAAAAATCTGAAAAAAATTGTACAAGTAAACAAAGATGTTATGAGTATGTGTGTAAAATTTCAGGATGAAATACCTTGAAATGTGATCTGTACAAAAAAGACAAATTCATAGCCTAAGACGATGAATAGTATCATTTGTTAAAAAGCTCCAGATTTGTCTTTTTTGCACAGTCCACGTTTCAACGTATTTCGTCCTGAAAATTTACACACTTGTGCATTATGCCTCCAAGTATATCTATTATTTTTTTCAGAATTTTTTTAAATGTAAAAATACGAATTCTGATGAATTTTGACTTTTTCAAAAAACGGCCTCATTGGAGCTCGGCCTCCAAAAGGGATTTTCGCTATATGAGCCTATGATTGGTCTAGGTAGTATACTAGTGGTTGGGGGTACATGATTTCCCAGCCCTACGAGGTGACGCCATATATATGCGCTGCATGTGATTGGACTTGGCCTTTGATACACGGGCAATTGCAGAGACCCAAATGCAGCAGGCTAGCACATCAACCAGAGAAGGGCATGATGGGGCTAATCATATGTGCCCTTCTCGTGGCACTTGATAAGCTACTTGGCTCTTTGATTAATCAAGATGATCAATTTAGCGTAATAAACAAATAAACAAACTGTTGTAGGCTATTTACTAAAACCACTACGAGGTAGCATGTCACATAGATATAATGCAATTTGAGGTAGTATATTTCCTCGCCGGAAATGCAGTTTGAGATACTCGTATAGTAGTTAGGATTCATATGATATCCATGCACCATGCGTAGTAGTACGTAGTATATACATTATTCTATCTATTTAGAAAATAAATACCTATATATATCGTTAGATGTTGGTGAAGCAGAGGGAGCTACATGGGTATCAGGTTTTGTCAAACACTTGCTAAATTTCGTGGAAACAAAACCATTAGTAGCCTAGTAGTAGCTCACTCCAAGATTAGACCGGGAGTAAATCCATTCCGATTGAATCGCATAAGCTAGAGAATCCAATTTATTTATTGCCATCATCACCTATACTAATCTTACCTCAGCAAGCTCGTATGAGAATGAACTGCAAAAAAGGTGCATGAATTGACAAATGTAAACGATTAACTTTTCTCGACGAAATGCATATCTCGCCAATGAATGTCCAGATCCGGTTAATTCAAGAAATCAATATGTGTTGCTTGGATATATTTAGTAGAGCCGGTATGCCCCCTTCATCCTTCACATGCGAGACTATAGATTTGGTCTTGGCGCGTTCTCTAATAAACATCGAATTTGTGAGCACAAAATAATACTCCCTCCGTCCCAAAATAAAATAAGTGACTCGACTTTATACTAACTTTGTACTAAAGTTAGTACAAAGTTGAGTCACTTATTTTGAGACGGAAGGAGTACTAAATAGGAGTATTTGGTATTTTAGTAAATTGTGAATAGAGCAAGTAAATGACGAAAGTAATTCAGAATTGAAACCGAACTTTGAATTTTGAAGCAAAATTTGTTGCCGTCGACAGAAATGAGCTCCGCTATCATAGCGATCTCATATTTTAGAAACTAACCGACTAGTTTTGGATTTTGGTTGTACTTGCCGAGCACAAAACAGTATATACTTGGTCTTTTAGTGAGCTTTTGCATAGTTATATTACACTACTACAAGATTTTCTCCTTTGTAAACTCCGTCACACCTGAAAATTATTCCTGGCTTCGCCATCCGCCCCTTGAATCCCCGCCTTGTCCTTTTGTAAAACACGGCATGCGTTCCCATGACAGAAACGGCACGCAGGCATATACTGACGTGAAACCGCATCCCGGCCGGCTCCAATCAGAGCTGGACAAGTCATTCGCCACTTGGGCCGCCAAGCGCAATCTATCTATGTCTACGGACCAATGACACAGGCGCACAGCGACACAACAAACGGGGGGCCGCCAACGCAAAAGAAGCCACCAAACAGCGCTTACGAAACGCCGAGGGGCCCCCCTATCATCATCAGGGATCTAGTAGCCGCTCCGTATTTTAGTGCATCACAATTGCTACCACCACCAGTGCCTTCCTGCCGCCGCTCATCTCATTTTGTCCGTCCGCTGCTTCAGCTCAAGCGATCAACTGACGGGGTAGATCGACCGCGGTAAAAATGGAAGAGCGTCACATGACGGGGTAGATCGATCTGGCAGTGCGCGTGTCTGACGAGATGCTGCGCGGAATCTTTCCGTGGAGTTCTTTTCCTCGTCTGCCTGTCTATCGATCTATCTATTTTCCTTTGATTCCCCCGAGAGAGGATATGTGGCCAGGCCTGTTTCCGTTAGCCGGTAGTAGGAGCAGATGATTAAGTAAACCCACCTGACGGCGAATCTTTTGTGCATGGCAGGCACGGCCGCATGCTAATAGTCTATACTAGTGTTGATTGAAAATGCTACTGGTCAAGTGGATTTCCTTTGTGAACCATATACATGTAGTCAAGTGGGTTATTTAGTCAGGTGGACGTACGAACAGGTGTGCCGCCCTTTTCGTTTGTGCAAGTAGCTCCTCCAGTGGTAGAAAACAATTGGCAACTGTTGTTATCTCCATCGCCGGCCGTTTGCAGCGTGAAATTTCGCTAGATCCTGCTACGTGCATGATTGGCTTTAGACGTAGTAGTATAATTGCGTCCTAGCGGCGGTGCCATGCCTATGAACTATGAAGGTTTGGTTGTTAACCACTTGCACCACGTGGTGCAAGTCAGTGGGGGGGTCGTTTCATATAAACTATAGTATTGAAGTTTTGAAATCCTATACAGAATTATGTTCAAACATCAGAAGAAAAGCCAGGGGTGTTATTTATATATATATATACTAGGAGTATATAAGATCGCAAGGATGGAAAAAAGCCTAGGAACGCAACCATTGGCCATTTCTGGCATGCCCTCCAACTCTGGCCAAACCAGACCACCTGGCAACAGAAAGCTAGCTTTCATCAGCAAAAGCAACATTTCATCAGCTCCACACGTTTTGCTCCAATCTTGCGTGGATCCGGGGCGCCAGCCGGCCTCGTCGAGGAAGACAAGTGCGACTCGTGCTCTTGCGCAGGCTGACGAGACGACGCCACATCGCCTGGAGCCGCCGCCACCTCCCGGGAGGGGGGAGCACGCGCCTTCGGTCGGGTAGATCTCCATCACTCCATCAGCCGACTCTACCACCACCACCACGACCGCCGCGGGACAGCGAGTCGGCTGCTACCTCCGTAAAGACACGACCCCATCGCCGTCGCTTTCGCGGCTTCGCATCCACACATCCTCCCGCCACGGTGGGCGCCTTCGTAGTTATCCAGGCCAAGCGAACCCAAGGAACCTCCGGCGTGGACAGCACGGGCTGGAGGACCACACGAGCGAGGCAGCTTTCTTTCTGCGTCCAGTATTCCATACTGGATACAAGATTCACTGAAACGAGCCATGTTCAGGTACAATATGGAGTACAGGCATAATTCTTCGGATCAATCTTCCGAAAGCATGTGATAAATACCATGGTTCGTGAAACTATAGAAATCACTTGCCAAAGATGGAGATATACTATGCTTAGCGGTCTTTAATCTAACTGTAAGCTGACACCGGTCCGACCGTCAGGATGGATGAGGGCCATCAGATGATTATTAGTACCGGTGTGCTGAAATCTGCCGTCTTCTTATCGAGCATCACTATCACCAATATATGAACAGTACCCACCACCATGCGCTTCAAAACCGCTAAGCAAGCGTTCCTTGGTCCACAGCGGTCTTTCCCGATAAATGATGTAGAAAACTGGTGTGCAGGGCATGGCCAGCCTATGTCACATCAAAGGAGGAATATGAAGTTCAGATGTCACAAACTAATTCACTTACAGAACTCTACGGGTAGCATAATTAACTGGATAACATAGGAGTACCAAGCGAGGACAATACTCTACAAACCATTCTATCAGATAGATTATTCTTGTGCAGAAAGAAAAAAAAAACTAGCAGGGAATATGCCATGTCCTAAGATAAACCCTATCGTCTCAGGACGACATGTTCGGCACAACACGTGAAAGCAAGAGGTCTTGATGTGCCAAGAGAAACAAAAAGGTGGTCTGCAGTTTAAGGTCACAATCAGGACAATGAGTGTTATTGCAACTTGCAAAACCTTTAGCCGAGCCTGTCGCAATAACGGAATAATCATACTTTCTACTCGGTAACTGATGCTTCCTTTCGGATCAGTTGTAACTTTTTGCCTAACTTTGACTAGATCCCTGACCTACCACTGGCCAGGGGTCGGTATTCGTAGTTTTCATTGTCATGAACTACATAGTTCTTATCGCCTACAACTACAAATGGTATTGGATATTTTTTAATTTGTAAAAGGACTACTTCTTGACACAAAGCTAGAAAAGCCAAGCCAATGCATGCTTGAGGAGCAACAGGCTTGTACAGTTGTGGTGGTGCTGCTGTTTTTCACTTTTTCTCTTATTACTTTTGTTTGCTTTTATTTTCTTGCTTTTCTTTTGGCTGCAGTTTGGTGATGTTTTGCACCATCCGACACTTTTTTCTAATACAAAATGACACATATGGGTGCGTATTCAAGAAAAATAGGCAAGTGAACGTGATGATCACAAAATCAAGCCCTAAAAAAAATGACACGTGAACTTACAAATTCAAGCCCTCCAAAAACAGGCTGAACAGAACCACATGAAATTTTTATTTTAAATCCAGCTAACACAAAAGAATCTCAAGTATATTCTTGAAGTAGCCAGGATATTTGATAAATGTTCAAGATCTTCTTAATTACAAGATAAACTGGAAAGGTGACTAAAGTAAATCAAGGCAATAGATGGACTGGATGGAAATCTAACCAGTGCTAAACAAGCGGCAAAAGTGATGCGTTATGAACTTATAAGATGCAGTTGCTACATTGTACAATACAATGCTGTAGCCAATTGAAGCTAAAGAACGTACCTTGTAGGCAACTACATGAGCAATTGGAAAACCCTGGCTGCCATTCCGTGCAAAAAGTGAGAAATCACCTATAAGATCTAAAATCTTGTGGCGGCAAGGTTCGTCGTCAAAACGAAGTGGCGGATTAAGCCAACCACCAGTCATACTGTCAATTGCCAAACAAGTACACCATTATCTGACTAAATTGACATGAGGATGGACAATTACTACAATACCAATATAATGCATACACAGTACTTCGATGTTGTTTGACTGGATTGAAAAAAAAAATGATTGGACACTTCTGATGTTATTGTAAAGCTATTATGTGAAGTATGAACTACATAATCAGTTAAGCACCAACTAAATTAAGCTTATACTTAACTATACAACAACAACAACAACAACAACAACAACAACAAAGCCTTTAGTCCCAAACAAGTTGGGGTAGGCTAGAGGTGAAACCCATAAGATCTCGTGACCAACTCATGGTTCTGGCACATGGATAGCAAGCTTCCACGCACCCCTGTCCATGGCTAGTTCTTTGGTGATGCTCCAATCCTTCAGATCTCTCTTTACGGACTCTTCCCATGTCAAGTTCGGTCTACCCCGGCCTCTTTTGACATTATCAGCATGTTTTAGCCGTCCGCTATGCATTGGGGCTTCTGGAGGCCTGCGCTGAATATGCCCAAACCATCTCAGATGATGTTGGACAAGCTTCTCTTCAATTGGCGCTACCCCAACTCTATCTCGTATATCATCATTCCGGATTCGGTCCTTCCTTGTGTGGCCACACATCCATCTCAACATGCGCATCTCCGCCACACCTAACTGTTGCACATGTCGCCTTTTAGTCGGCCAACACTCAGCGCCATACAACATTGCGGGTCGAACCGCCGTCCTATAGAACTTGCCTTTTAGCTTTTGTGGCACCCTCTTGTCACAAACAATGCCAGAAGCTTGGCGCCACTTCATCCATCCGGCTTTAATTCGATGGTTCACATCTTCAAAGCTTATACTTAACTATATTTCTACAAAATCATTCAGCATGCATATATATCTTAGAAAGCTCTGGCAACTACAACCGTGCTGATTACTTAATCATTCAGTTATTCCTCAATGAGATTTAACAAAAGAGTTGTTAGTACTGCAACTGAGTTATGGATGAAAATTTTAATCATTTTTTTAATTAAAGCCAGATCATTTATTCATTCATGCAAGCATCATCAGATGTATTTATTAAAAGTTTAAAACTATGTCAACAATGAAACCACCAATCCACAGTTCTACAGAAAATGGACTGTAATTAGAAGACACATATTTCAGCATATTATTATTCACCTGCAAACAATAGCATTTTCCAGTGATCCTCCTTTTATAAGCCCAGCACCACGCATTTTTTCAACCTGAAGAAGTGAGAATTGCAGAAAGAAGAAGTGAGCGTCTGCATTCACATGTAATTCATAAGAACGAGGCCAGAAAATTGCTGGGGGATGTAAGACGCAGCCAGTAATTCTGCAAAATCCCCAAAAGAAAGGATAAAACGCAGATTGTACTACAGAGCTATATGGGAAATGAAAGAAATACTTGAAGTCCTTAGTTATGCAAGATTCATGTCATTACTCATTAGTCAGAAAGGTGAAACAAATATAAAATTTTAAAGTTATGCACCACGAAATCATGATAAAATACAAGAGAACCAAACCATGTGCTAGGCAAGTTGCACTGCCATTATCATTGGAGATTTTTTAATGTCCCTCTATCCGGGTTTTTAAGGCAAGCATGAGTTTTTATGTCTTCAATTTGACTAGCGAAACATGTGTTATATGCCACTAAAAATATATCATTGAATTCACCGTTTAATGAAGTTTCTAAACATATACTCCCTCTCTAAAGTTAGTACAAAGTTGAGTCACTTATTTTGGGACGGAGGGAGTACTTCTGTGGCATATTACACACATTTCGTTGGTCAAATTGGAGACCTGAAAGCCGTGCCGACCTTACAAACCCGGATGGAGGGAGTACCATGTATTCCGTATGAGAAAGACATTTGATTTTCCCCCTGTTTGTACCAGAGAATGAATGATATTGACAGTACAGTAAAAAGAGAGGAGAAAGCAACAGTAATAATAGATTATAGATCAACATCAGTTAATGTGCGAGCAAACCTCTTCAAAAATACAGAAAGTTCTTGCAGGAGCTATCTTGCTTGAGTATATAGCAGCATCCAGGAGAGTATTGAACCATTGACAACTAATCGCTGGCGCCTACAATAGGATGCATAGTTTGCTCAAGTCCCTTGAAACATTTTTTGCACACCATCAAAGCGTTTACTTAAGAAGTAGTTATAAAAACTAGGTAACATTCCTTTTGTTCATGTCCTTGCCAACTGGAGGCATTTGGGCAAGCATTTTATTAATGCATATACAAAAATGAAGGTGCTTACACTTTATCATAAATGTCTACTCCTATGATGATTATCTGATCAATAATTATAAAAACACAAAGACAATTTCAGCCTTACGCATAAAAACATTAAACCTTGCATTCGATGCACTGGTACACATTTTCTGTAGTAACAACTACTGTTCTATGCATCAGGAATGTGACAAGCTTTGAGCTCTCCCAACTTTGCTTCCACCATACTCAAAATATGTGCAAACTGCAAAGTCAGCAAAGCTAGAGACTAAACAAAAAGCAATCCAATGGCCTCTACCAAATCGCTGAATACGTGTCAAAGGCCAGCTTCAGGCAGTGCTGGCCTGACATCAATTTCATAGCAACAAAACACCAGTCTATTCCTGGTCATGCTCCAGTGTTACTTAGAATTTTCAATTCGAAAAGCGATACATCATTCGATCAAAATACAAACCAAATTGCAGATCAACCACATGGTTAGCAGTGGAATTGCGAAGCCCTGGTAGGAAGAGATAGAAGAGCCTACAATAATCACATTCATTGAACTTCAAAAAAAAGGGAAGGCATGAGACATACAGACCTTTGGAAAATCAATTCCGTAGGTGATGTGGATTTGCGAGGAAGGGAATGCAGCTACGAAGCAATCGTCCTTCCGCAGGTAAACAGGCTCGTCGATTTTGGGTGCCAGTTTCTCCAGCTTTTGTCCACCCATATCCTTAGCCGCACACAGACCTGCAGCCTGTATAGCCTCCACCCACTCTTGCGCTGATCCATCAAGCAAAGGGATCTGTCATCGCTTATACAGTATTTAGGAACGGAGGTAGTACAACGTAGATAGGAATCAGACATGAACGTCTACTCCACTACTACTGTCAGCAGCATCCAGCAGCAAGACGGCACGCACCTCGTCGCCGCCGCTGACCTCGACGCGGCAGTTGTCGACGCCGAGCGCCTCCATGGCCGAGAGCAGGTGCTCCACCGTGCGCACCCGCGCGACGCCGCCCCCGCTCCGCAGCGTGGTGCAGAGCGGAGACTGTGGCTCGGCATTCCCCACCTCCGCCGCCACCCTCGCCTCTTCCTCCCCCTCCACGACGAAGTACCTCCCCTCGCCGGCGCGCGCAGGGAGCAGCGTGGCGGTGGCGCGCGCGCCCGAGTGGAGCCCCACGCCCGACCTGCTCACCGCCGCCGCGAGCGTCTGCTGCGTCCGGCCCGTCTGGTGGGAGGGGGAAAGGGGTTAGTCAAACAGCCAGTCAGCGCTCCAGGGTTTAGAGACAGAGTTCTTCGCTGTTTCTCACTAACCGGCTTCCAGGAGAAGGCGGCGCGGGAGACGGATTTGAGACCCCGGGCGGCGGCGGCGGCGGCGGCGAAGGCAGTGGACATGGCAGCGGCAACGGCGGCGGAGGAGCGAGGGATCACACTTTGACTAGCAAGCAGTGTGGCCCGCGTGTGGTGTGGGGCCCAAAAGGTTTCTCTCTCCCGGAGCCCCTCACCGCATAACCCCCAGCCCAGGGACCAGGAGGCCCGGTGCTGTGGTTCGGGGGCTCGCGAATAAACCATGTCCTCGCGGCTGCGGCTGCTCTCGCTCCTGCGGAGCGGCCTCCTCGCCCCGGCAGATCGTCTCGCCGGCGGGCCGCCTTCAAGGAGCCTCCACCTACCCGCCGCGGCCGCCGCTGCGTCCTCCTCCTCCTCAGGTGAGCGCGTCCTCCCTGTGACCTCGTCTGTAGCCTCCGCCCCGTGGTCCCGCGTTAACCCCGCAGGAGGATCCCTGGGCTATGTTTTAGCAAGGAAATGGCTGTGGCGAGGTGGAGCAATGCAATTTTAGAGGGTTTGAGCGGTTGGATCGTGCGATGCGCTCCGGGGTTGTAAAATTGAGTTGATTTATTAGTGGCAAAACATTGGGGGATGATGTTGCGTGCCTTCGATTGTTTTCATGAGGAGAAAGGTGAGGAGCACGACGAACTAAGAGTAGATTAGGTAGAATTGATGTCGGCCCCCGAGGCCGGAGAGCGTTTGCTCCTTTTCCCCATGCCCTTTGATGTCATGGGATCAGACTGGAATTGGAATGTGCAAGCTACAACCTGTGTGTAAATCTGAGCCTCCGGGGAGTTGTTCAGCTGTCACGGAATATGCAACGCTAAAGCTTGGTTGATCCATGCTAGTAGCTACGTCCTTTGTTGGTGAACTGGTCTGAATTGATTTTGTTAATTAAATCGAGTCTTAAATTATAATTTGTCATGCTTCTATTGTTTCTAGTGCAGCCAAGAGTAACATTGCTCGTGTTTGCTTTCATGGTCATTTTGACAAAATCCATGATTTCTCCCCCAGGTTCTGAATCTAATGATGGTAACTTCGGTTACTTTTTCAATCGACGGCTGGGTTTCAAGTTTGGCGCTATACTGATTGGACAAGCAGGTCTGGTCTCATGCATATGCGCCATCCCCTTTTCATGCATTGCACACTGCTTAGCTGTTGCTGAATTCATAAATTTTAGTACGTACAAGACAATAGTTGGGCTAAAAGTATTATTATATCACTTGCTACCAAGTGGGCTGCATGCAATTTCAGCATTTGGGTGAGGTGGAAGAGAAAAGTTGAGGGAGGGTTATCTTGTCACCAGATTGAGAAACAAGCCAACTGTGCATGCCAATTGCCAACAAACAAACAAATGGTATAGCGATAATCTTCTGGACATGCACAACAAACATGCTAAGGGCATCTCTAGCCGATCCCCTAAATTTTAGAGGAGTAAACGGCCGAGTAAACCTTAGTGGAGTATTTTAACTCTTAAGTTGTGGTCGTTTCTAGCCGATCCCCTAACTTAGCGGAGTAAAAAAATTGTCAAATTCAAGAGAACCGATCTGACGAAAACTACAAGAACAATTAGACACTTTAATAGAAACCCAAGTGCCCTAACTGCTCCCACTAGTTCGATTAATACTTTCTCTATATCTTCATTGCCAACATTGTTGCTTTTCTCTATCGGCTTCTTGAGCTTGACACTTGGTTCTTCTCCGCCTCCACACAATTGGACTTTGTGTCGTCTCTAGTCTCTACTCTAGCAAGTAGTGCACGAACATCTAGCAAATTTCTCGCTATCAATAGACCGATGTACTCTTCTTCCCAATACCAAAACTTACATACATCCTACACTCAATTTTGAGCAAACAATAAGTTACAAATTGCGACGAATCCGAAGAACAACCGTACAAACAAGCACCCACCCCATTCTTTTCGCACTTGAAGAACGCCCAACCGGGATGTTTTGGCATGCTCAAAACTCCGCGCAGCACTAGCCGCGGGCAGTGGTCACACTTGATGACCGGCAGCAAGGAGCCGACGAGCTGTTTGGCTAGTGCCGAGCCTGGCCAACGGCCGCCAGACGTGGCTGTGCCGGTGGTCAGTCGACGAGAGAGATCTGAGCGCCGAGAGGGGGAGGGCATACCTAGATGCGGTGCTGAGGTGTTGCAGAGGCAAGGCGATTCGGTCTCCGGCAAATCCATCCAAAACGCGACGGTGCCAGCAGCGAGGGTTGTAGATCTGCCAATTTAGACGACGTCGCCGGTGAGAGAGGACTAGATCCGTGTGGGGGAGGGATGTGGCGGGTCCTACGGTGGTCGGCGGTAGCGCATGGTGGCTGACGGAGGCTAGAGAGGAGGCGTCGGAGTAGATGCGGCAGGAGGTGGGGTGCGTGAGGCCGAGGGGAGAGGGAGCTTTTTTTGCTTGGGCAGGTGGGCGGCCGAGTAAATATAGGAGCCCGTGGTGCCGAGGAGTAAATTTTTTTACTCCTCTAACCGGTATACGAGTTTAGGCTAGGTGCCGGTTAGAGGAGTAAACTGAAAATTTTACTCCTCTAACTGGTTTTAGGGGATCGGCTAGAGATGCCCTAACGTTTCTAAAAAATATACATTTCCGGAGCCCATCCTCTTCCATACACATGCAACAACCGCTAGACACGAGTTTAGGAAATAATGGACTGTACAGCTTGTTTCTTTTGATGATTTCTTTCATTCTCTCACCCATGTTTACAAGCTAAGTTACAAACGCAATGGCCTGCACATTTCGCACATGACGAAACACTTACTACAGTTTATTTCTGATAAATACAAACATCACAGTCTTGTGAGCGAAAACGTAGAGGATATGGCACCAAGTAGCTATAGAACCTTCACTTTTATCAGAATAAGTGGATGCCAACATTGGTTGTTGGATCAAAAAGAGCCTTCTCATTCCCAAAAGCAATTATGAGGTAAGGGGCTCCGACACTTATTAGATCCCTTGCCCTTCCACTAATATTTTTGGGTTTTTAAACTAAGAAAAAAAGAACTAAACAAGCTAACTACTAAGCTACCAAAAGCAAGAAACTAGAGAGCTCCAGCGGTTGCTTCCCCAGGAACGGTGCCAAAAAAAAAAACATGTGCACATGTGTTGTTGGTATTGGTTGATTTTGTTGTTCCACAGCTGATATCTCACAAAGCCAAGCAAACAGTGAAAGTGGAAATTCACAACTATTCTTCCTCAACTAGTTGCAAGCCTCCAGATCAAAAGAACTAACAAAAGTTAAAGCAAACACTAGAAAGCTAAAACTGAAAGTACTATAATTAATTCTGCGTTTGGCATTTCGGTGGATCTCATAATCCCGTTTGCCCCACCCACTTTTCCCTATTCTAGTGTTACTTTTATGGCTAATTTTCACAGCAGATTATAAAATATAAGCACAGCACTGCACAGTTCAGCAACCGCAGACTGCCTAAAACAGGATCCGGGACAAGCAAGAAAAACTTTTTTAAACTAATACAACTAAGTTCATTGCTCTTTCACTATTCCAGCAATCTCTCTTCTACATATTGGTGTTGAAAACCCCGTGGGGGAGATCAATAGTTAGCGTGTTTAGTTCCTGTTTTGCTTTGCTGAAAACCCTAAAAACTTGTAATTAAGGTCCATTGGCCTCCACTGTTCCAGCAAGTCCCCTCTTCAGATATTGGTGTTGAAAAGCCCAGAAAAATATATCAGTAGTTACTGTGTTCAGTTCATGTTTTACTTAGTTGGAAAATCCTCCCCTTTACAGTCGGTGTCTGTCGGCACTTCACCATACGCTAACGACCCCTCAAACTCACTGGCTCCTTCGGTATACAACCGACAGTCCCGTAGGAACCTTCGTCCATCGGTCAGTCACAAACTAGTGTCCAATTAAGCCAGAGATGTTAGAACCAGGCAGTACCAACTGTAGGAATATAGGATTGTAAAGGCATTCACATTCCCAAAAGCTACCTTACTAACATAGGGGACTGCCCCACTTCTAATTTAATTATATTTATAGCAAATGTGTTCAATTAGGTTTGTTGCCCTTCAGCAACCAACGTGGCTACGTTCAAAACAACCAACGTGGGGAACTTCCAAAAGCCTTACAACTCCTCCCATTATTTTCCCAACTTCAGTCTTCAATACTCCAGATCCACAGCAACTTAATAGAATTCCCAACTTCAGTCTTCAATACTTTTCAAAATTTAATGAAGGAGAACTCATATTTGATATCTTGTGATCCTAACCTCGCTCTTGTTACAGCTTTTTTTCTTAGCCTGAGCGACGGCTCTGTATTGGCTCAGAATGACTCAGTTGCTCCAGCAGCTACAATGCGTAAGCAAGCTGATGTTACTGGTCTACGTCGGATTGAAGATGGTTCAGTGATCTCAAATGAGCACACGATCAAATGGTTAACGGATAAAGCACGAGCTTTTTTCGTAAAAGCAAGTACCTCTTGTCCTTACCTTCATCTAGCCCACCTTCTGGCATTATCTTTCTTATAATCTTTTTACTATTTATAGTTCCACACTTTGTTCCAACATGATCCCTTTTTAATATGTGTTATGCAAATTTGATGCAAAACTCGATCACAATCATCTTGATATATCATAACCTAGAGAGGATAACTTTGGTGTGTTGCCACATGATGCTAACCATTTGGTCCACACAGTTTTGGCCACCTGCGACAACTCTGTCTATATGCAAAAGCCCTTTAGTTTCCTAATTAAACCTTGTGAAACTGGAAGGTCTAGCTTGTCATTAAACTACACTCTGTTTTTATGTTCATATGCTGAAACTTAATAGTAATTTGTCATGATATTTTGGGTTGCTATTGCTTGAACGCTTGGGTGTAACAACTTGCATAAGTACATATTCCAAAACTTGCTTCAGTTAAGAAACCATGGGACTGCTGAACATTTGCATTAATTATGATCATTTGGACCATATGCCATATTCATCACAAGTTTTTAATACCATAATGTTCCTTGGAGTATGACTTTATGTAAGGAGGAAATGAGCGGTGCATCTTTAGTTACTCCTACTCTGCATTCGACCTTTGAAGTATGTAAGGAGGAACGGAGGGGTGCATCTTTAGTTACTCCTACTCTGCATTCAACCTTTGAAGTACAGTTATTGTTAGCCTATTATATGCATTTATTTCCTTTTTCTAGGGAAAACTAGATGAAGCTGAAAGGTTTTTCAAGGCAGCCCTACATCAAGCTAAAGAAGGATTTGGACTGAGAGATCCACATGCTGCATCGGCACTGAACAACTTGGTAACTGTTACCTCTGACTATGAAACTGGAGACTGAAGTAACATTCTCTTTTGCTCTCTAATGAACGGAACTGTTGCACTCCATAAGCTTTTCGAGTTTTATGACCTGTTTGGGTTCATAGCCAAAGTGCCAAACATAACCACACTTTGTCACACTCCAAGGTGGGCAAGTTTGACCGATTTAGGTATGGGATTTAGTTTGTAGTCACGCGTTAGGAAAGATTAATTTTCTGACAGCTGGGTCTTGTGTGTCATGGACTAAAAAGGTGTGGCAAGATTCTCTTAGTGATGCTAAAGTGCACTCAGATTTTGTTGACCTAACTTAACGTGAGTTTGGCAAGAAGTATGTGGCAAAGTTTGGCAAGGTTAGACGTTGAACCAAACAATCTCTTACATATCCTTGTTCACTTACCTGGTAAATTCGCTCGCATTTGACACATCTTTAAATTCACTATGATCCCTAATTTTGGAGCTCTCTCATTCGGTTGAGGTGTTCAATTTTGGATTTGGTTCACGATTCTGACTAGGTAAACGATTTCTTAAGGAGCTCTCTCATTCGATTGAGGTGTTCAATTGTGGATTTGGTTTTCGATTTTGACTAGGCCAACGATTTCTCAAATCAATTGGTAGCAAGCAGCCTATAAAAACACATCAGTCCCGCGCACCTCTCACCACCTGGCAAAAAATAAGCGCCAACATGTGATACTGTAGCACATATACAGTACATGCGGCCGCCAAAGCAAGAAACTTCCTCACATATTGATTAGCACATAACAGAGTCACGCCATCATGAAGGGCTCACCAAAACACCGCATTATTATAAAAAAAGAAAACACACTCCATCATCTCCCCTATGCGCCAAACCAAATAAAAAAATGAAATCCCACCAACACCAACAGCGCAGGAAAGCACGCCAACCCTTCTAGTCCTTATCTATTTTTAATTATAAACTGCACAAGAGAAGGCGCCAATGGGCTTACTAGCTAGCACCATGGATGGTGGGCTAGCCAGCCTGGGTTCGAACCTTTGCTTCTAACTTAATTGAAATTGAAATTGATGCCTAGTTCATCGTAGATATCACTTTTTTTTAACTGCATATAAGGCTGTATACCACATAAGCCCTCCGGAGGTGGGGTACTGAAAACTTAACACTATGTAGGAAATGGACACAATTGAATCAATTAGTTTTTATGATTTAGAATTAAAATACTTGGGTGTATCAATATTAGATTTCATGGACTGTATTTTTAGGGTCCAATCTTTCTACCAAGTGAATATCCATTGCACCAGTAACCACCCAAGATCCCTCAACCAAACAACTTTAAATGACCCGAGCTCTTGGCATCAGTGCATCATGTACTGAATTCATTATGTAGCACTATGTTCTCCCAGTATGTTAAGTTGTACGGGTTGCATTTAACGCACCAGCACTCGATGGTTTCCATGTATGAATTTAAAAGGCCAGGGCACATCCTGTCTTGTGATGGCTTTCATAAACCTGTCAATACTGCTCTTGCCTGAACAGATATTCCTTTTATTCTCTGTTTTCAATATTGCAGGCGGAGTTTTATAGATCAAGAAAAGAGTATGAGAAAGCTGAACCATTATATCTGGAAGAAATTGAAATCCTAGAGCAATCATTTGGACGTGATGATATACGGTACTGTAAGTTTTAGATTAAGATTTTTTGTTCAGTAACTTCTGATTCAGTTCATTTTGTAAAAGGAGTGAACATAAGGTTATATCTCTAGGGCAAAAGGCTAGTTTTTAGGGTTAAATTGGAGCGGATAGAAAGGGATGCATAGGTGACATGACATTCGTTTCCATTACATGGTGCCTGTTATGCATCCCTGCCTGCTTGGTGTGTACTGTTGTTGATGAGCGGCAGAATGGTGCACACTTCCGTCTTTGTAATAGCAGAGAACTTAATATTATATCCTGATCACTCTGTGTTTGCATGATTGATCACACTTGTCGATGATTATGATGTTCCATCTGAATTCCCTACGTTGGTGAATTACCTTATTCTGCATAAAACATGTTATACATACCTCTTGTAGGGTTGGAAGAGCTTTGCGTAATCTTGGACAACACTATCATATTCAGAACAGGTTTGATCAAGCTCAGACATGTTATGAGGTACCTGTTGTTACCTCATGAATCTTTTTGAGTTCAATTTTCAAAAACAAAAATGTAATTGTGTTATGCTATACAGTTTGAAAAGTGTTGAAGTGATTAATAAAGTCAGATGGTTGGCCTGAAAGAAGTGTTTGAGTGAAATGTCATATAATAGCTCAATAGAACTCTCCCCTGCTGTTCTGGGGGAAAAATGTAACAGCTAGCAGGCAATAGTTTGTACGGATTGAATATATCGGGAACAGAACCACTTTCTGTTGCTTACCCTTAATATTTATTTTATTTATCTTGTTCAGATCAATCATGGAACCATTTACTCAATTATCTTTGCAAACCTGAATAATTTGCACAATCTGATTGCAACGTGCATATTTTATGAACGTTTCCTAGAGCCTGCAAAATCGAACATAGGAATCAAATGTCCCCTTGAAGAAACGTAGCATCATTATATACCATAGAGTTCTTGCATAGCATCCACAACACTGCAAAAGTTCTCATGTGGATGCTCATTTGTGTTGTATGAAAGCACTAGCACGGCGGCCATTTTCTGTCTTCCTGTTAATGTGATTCATTAATTTAAGCATCTCTACTTATTTGAGTTGCTCTTCATCTGCTCATGTGCAACAAAAGTACTCCTTCTGTCCCATAATAAGAGTGTCAAAAACGCTCTTATATTATGGGACGGAGGGAGTACTAAAGAGACTGCTTGTGGAATAGAAACTTGAAAGGAAAAATAGGAAAATTTTGCCGTTGTGATTTTCATACAATTATTGAATCATTTTTCTATGATTTATGCATGTTTTCTTCAGTTCAAACTTGCTTCTTATATCATTTTCTAATTCTTTTTTTTCTTTTTTTCAGCGTGCTTTGAAGGTAATACTAAATACTTGAACATCCTTTCTCTTTGCATGTTTGAAATTATTATTTTCAGCATATTTGAAGGTAATACTAAATTCTTGAACCTCCTTTCTCATTGCATGTTTGAAGGTAATTCTTGCACCTCCTTTCTCTATGCCACTGAGATAATTCATATTAACAACATCTGAGTTAAGCAGTACACACTAGTTTATCTGGCGTGCACATCATTCTGCTGTTGGCACGTAAGCAGACTAATGATAGGCCATCAGAAAAATATATCATTATTTGTGTGATGACCCGTTGGACAAAGAACTAAAGAAATGTATGCATGTTAATCGATGATAACATGAACTCTTGCACTCACTTTTTAAGCCAGCATGAGCAAGTATTAGTAGATCTTGTTTATGAGTAAATGCTTTAGTCATAGTATTCTGCAGACTATTGTTTTATTTGTTTTCTTTTAATCATCAAATACTTGTGAGTGGTGCATATCAGTTAGATATCACTATATCTGTGCTAGCTTTTGTACAGAAATAATACTATTGACTAATTTTTCGGATATTTTTCTGTAGCTCTAACGCTCATCGGTTTAACTCTGGTGTAGATACAAGGAAGTGTTGTGGGGCCTGGTCACCCAGATTATGCAAATACAATGTACCTTCTAGCCAAGGTACAAGTACAACTGCTCTGTTGCTGTATAAGTTACTGTTATGTACTGTATTCTCTTATTGTTTTCTAGAGACATCTCTCTCAAAGAGCAGGATCTCTACCTTTCATTAATAAGAATAGAATTGCACAATTGATTAAGGGAAAATCAGATACAATGAGTACACATCTAAGCTAGCCTAGGTCCTGAACCCCACAAGCCAACAAAGCAACGTATATTGTTGCTAGAAGATATTTATTTCCTTTCGAGGCACTGGGTCAGATACAACGCACACGCACCTAGCTAAACTAGCCCCTGAGCCTCACAAGTTTTTTTTTTACCTGGAACCTTGCCGATTCAGTTAACCATGTGGTCCAATCAAATCGTTGGCCACCTCATGGGATACAAAGTCTGGAGCCTGACCTGGCCACATCATAGGGTTCTAGGATCAGCTTAACACCAAATGTTGTTGTAGAATGTGCAGCTTTATTACAGTCTCAGGAAAAATAACTAAATGAAATCAATATAAAATCAAGGGAAGAATGGATTTGATCTCACAGAACATGGCTCCAATGACATTGGCCTTTCTCACTGAGGGAAGAGGAACGGAAATATGTACCACCTCCTTTTCGGTTTATAAGGCTTGCGTGTATCTCTAGGTTAACAAATAGTCCAACATAATACAAGTTATATATTACTTCATCTGTTCATGAATATAAGACGTTTTACACTGACCATACAAGTATCTAAAACGTCTTATCTTTATGTATAGAGGGAGTATATCACTAAAAACTTCAAATCGTCTACTTTCTAATGGTATAATTTTTAGACTATACAACTCATCTTATGTTGGTCAAATTATAGATCTAGGGATACGCAAGTCTTATAAACCAGAAAGGAGGTAGTCTCAATTAAGCATATCTGACACTGTTTGGTGTAAACTATGTAAAGTTCATGGATGTTAATTGTTGAACTGGTATGGGCCCAGCCCATCCTCTTCTCACTTAGGGCCCAAGCCCATGTAGAGGGACTGACCTAGAAAGGAGGCACCCAGCCATCCCGTTCCCTGCAGTGCCGCCACACACACAAACCACTCACGCACGAGGCAAGACGTGCAGGCCACGGTCTGGAGCTACTCCCCTCTCCCGATTCAACATGGTATCAGAGGCCAGGGATGGCGGGGCCTGAGGCGACGACGGCAACGGCAGCCGGCGAGGTGGCGGGGTCCGGCATGGCGGTGGCGCGGATCTGAGCGAGCCTCTCGCGCGGAAGGTTGCGTGGGCGACGGGGCGACGGCTCGGGCTGGTTCTTGCTGCCCCGGACCTCATCTACAACTCATCCCCCCTCTTTCTGCTGCGTTTTTGGGAGGAGGAAGACAGGCAGCTGCATCTGGAGCGGCTGCTGCTTCTAGAGGAGAGAGGAGGACGAGCAAGGAAGGTAGCTGCGAGAGGAGGAAGAAGGGCAACTGCATTTGGGCCTGTTGTTGCTGCTGTCTGCCCATGAAGTAGGTCACAACTGCAGTTGCTGCTGTTTGAGGAGAAGGACTGAAGGAGGCTGCTGTCCTATTTTAATCGGAAAGTCATCAGTGTTGCCATCACTTTTTCGAACACTTGTCACAATATTATCATACATGTCCTTGATGAGGGTAATGTACTTTGTTGGGACTTTGTGTTTCTTCAAGGCCCACTGTATGACATTCCAAAGTATCTTATTGTAGGCCTTCTCCAAGTCAATGAACACCATATGCAAAACCTTCTTTTCCTCCCTATATCTCTTCATAAGTTGTTGTATCAAGAAAATGGCTTCCATGGTCGACCTCCCAGGAAAGAAACCAAACTGATTTTTGGTGACACTTGTCATTCTTAAGCGGTGCTCAATGACTCTCTCCCATAGCTTCATTGTAGGGCTCATCAGCTTAATTCCATGGTAATTAGTACAACTTTGAACACCCCCCTTGTTCTTGAAGATTGATACTAATATACTCCGTCTCCATTTTTCTGGCATCTTGTTTGCCCGAAAAATGAGGTTGAAAAGCTTAGTGAACCATACTATCGTTATCTCCAAGGCCTCTCCACACCTCGATGGGGATACAGTTAGGGCCCATTGCCTTCCCTCCTTTTATCCTTTTAAAATCTCCTTGACCTCAGACTCCTGAATTCGTCGCACAAAACGCATGTTGGTATCATCAAAGGAGTCGGCCCGTTCAACGGTAGTGCTCTCATTCTTCCCCTTAAATTTTTTGTCGAAGTACTCCCGTCATCTAAGCTTAATCTCATCATCCTTCACCAAGGGCTCGTCTGCCTTGTCCTTGATGCATTTGACTTGGTCGACATTCCTCTCCTCTCTCGGATCTTGGCCATCTTATAGATGTCCCTTTCACCCTTCTTCGTATCTAGGCGTTGGTGGAGGTCCTCATACGCCTGACCCTTGCTTCACTCACAGCTCGCTTTGCGGCTTTCTTTGCCACCTTATACTTCTTTATGTTGTCTGCACTCCTATCCAGGTAAAGCCGTCTGAAACAATCTTTCTTCTCTTTACTAGCCTTCTGGACATCATCGTTCCACCATCAGGTATCTTTAGCTTCGCTTCTACTTCCCCTGGACACTAAAAACACCCCTGAGGCCACCTTACGAATGCAAGTCGCCATCTCCGTCCACATTATGTTTGCATCACCTCCTTCCTTCCAAGGGCCCTCCTTAATGACCCTCCTTGAACGCCTGAGCTACCTCTCCTTTCAGCTTTCACCACTTCGTTCTAGTGACTTTGGCACGCTTATCCCGCTGGACACGAATCCGAAAGCGGAAATCAGCCACCACAAGCTTATGTTGAGGGACAACACCCTCCAGGTATCACCTTACAATCTAGGCAAGCACGCCTGTCTTCTCTTCTCGAGAGGATGAATCAATCTGGCTAGAGTGTTGACCCTCAAGCGTTCAAGGAGGGTTTAAAGAGGTTGTTAGCTACGTTCATGTCGTAGGCTAGCGCAAAGCTTAAGACATCTTCTCCTTGATTCCTGATGCCATAGCCTTAGCCCATGCACCCCTTCAGAACCTATGTTAGATAGTACTCACGTGGCCATCGAGGTCTCCTCCTATGAAGAGCTTCTAGCCAATAGGTACACTCCTAACCATGTCCTCCAAGCCCTCCTAGAACTCCCTCTTGGTGTTCTAATAATGGCCTGCTTGCGGGGCATACACGCTGATAACATTGAGAACTAAGTTCCCAACTACCAGCTTGACCAGGATAATTCGGTCCCCACGCCTCTTGACGTCTGCTACTCCATACTTGAGGCTCTTGTTGATCAAGGTGCCTACTCCATTTCTGTTTGCAGTCGTCCCCGTGTACCACAGCTTAAAGTTCGGCTCCTCCACCTCCTTCACCTTTTGTCCCCTCCATTTGGTTTCTTTGACGCAAAGGATATCAACACCTTTCCTCACCTCTGTATCAACTAGCTTCCGAAGATTATTTGTTAGGGACCTTATGTTCCAACTACCTAAGCGGATCCTCCTAGGCTCGGCTAGCTTCCTTACCCTTCACTTGTCGTCGTTTTCTCACAGGGGGTGCCCCGAGACGGCAGATGCCATGGGATGGCTTGAGAGGTGAGAGCAAGGCTCCAGTGGAGATCCGGGACGGGTATGCGGATAGCATGCGGTGGTTTACCCAGGTTCGGGGCTCTCCGGAGAGATAACACCCCTACTCCTGCATGTCTGTATATATGTGGTATCTCTGGTACAGAGTCGCTCCTGGAGCTGTATTGGGGAGGAGAGCCATGAGGCTTCTTGCCTCCTTTGGGCATGCGTGTGAGCATGAGTGAGAGGGAGAGGATGAGAGGAGGCCTCCCGTGAGTGTGTGTGTGCCTCCCTTTTGGAGGCTCCCCTGGTGCCTCTTATATAGGGAGGCCCAGGGGACAAGGGGTGGCCCGCATGGCCAACTAAGCACTATTGGAGATGACAAGTGATGCAGGCTACAGTGCGCCTCTATTGGAGCGCAGTGAAGTGACGCGCGACGGGTGCACAGCGGGGCACTATTCGCCAATAGTGCCCGACTGTAGCGGGGTGGCAGGCTCTGCAGTCCATCAGCTACAGTGTCGTCAGCTCGTGTCCGATGGGACGCCTGGAGTTGACTTCGTTGGGTCGCAGCCGGCCAGGAGGAGCCGGCCGGAGGAGCCAGCAGGAGGAGCCAGCCGGAGGAGCCAGCAGGAGGAGCCAGTCGGAGGAGCCAGCCGGAGGAGCCAGCAGGAGGAGCTAGCAGGAGGAGCCAGCCGGAGGAGCCAGCAGGAGGAGCCAGCCGGAGGAGCCAGCCGGAGGAGCCAGCCGGGGGAGCCAGCCGGAGGAGCCAGCCGGGGGAGCCAGCAGGAGGAGCCAGCCGGAGGAGCCAGCCGGGGGAGCCAGCCGGGGGAGCCAGCCAGAGGAGCCAGCCGGGGGAGCCAGCCGGAGGAGCCAGCCGGGGGAGCCAGCCGGGGGAGCCAGCCGGAGTTTTGTCTTCTGTCTTCACTTCGTTTGTCTCGTTGATTCGTGGGGCTTGGCATACCGGGGGTGGCTCCCCCGATGTTTTAAAATATTGAGTCGTCTCCTTGAGCCTACCCGGGGGTAATCCCCCCGACATCACTCTTGTCGAGTCTAATGCGAAGATCCTTGCTCATTTTCCACTACACCTGGGCGTCGACGTAGCGCGCCACTAAGGATGTGACGACCCGATCCTTTCTCACTTGTCACTGTATCCAGATCAAGATACGGCGCGTCGCCAGGGGGACGGCCTGACCCTTGCCCATTTGACACCACACCCGAGTTCCGATATGGCGCGTCGTTGCCAGGGTTACACCCCAACGTTTTTCTTTTAGGTTTCATCTCCATAAAGAGTGGCTGAGTTTTGACAACTCTCCTTTACCCGGCCCGACCCTTGCCCATTTGACACCACACCCGGGTTTCGATATGGCGCGTCGCTGCCAGGGTTACACCCCAACGTTTTTCTTTTAGGTTTCATCTCCATAAAGAGTGGCTGAGTTTTGACAACTCTCCTCCTTTACCCGGGCTTGGGACCGGCTATGTTGAGACCGTGCATTTGATAGTTCAAATGGCATAACTAGCCATTCAAACAACCCTTCCTTTGTCTTGAAGGCTGTTTTTCATTCATTCTCAGGCCTGATACGAATTTGATGATACCCGCTTCTTAAATCTAGCTTTGTGAACACTCTTGCTCTACTAAGTTGATCCAACATATCATCCAGACAGGGAATAGGGAATCTATACCTTATGGTGATCTTGTTAATGGTTCTACTATCCATACATATGCGCCAAGATCCATCTTTCTTTGGCGTGAGCAGAGTTGGTACAGCACATGGGTTAATACTTTCTCGAATGTGCCCCTTTTGTAGCAATTCTTCCACTTACTCCTTCAATATATCATGCTCTTTTGGGCTCATTCGATAGTGTGGAAGATTAGGACGACTTGCTCCCGGAATCAAGTCGATTCTATGTTCAATTCCTCTCATCGGTGGCAGGCCTTGTGGCTTATGAAATTCTGCTAATAAGCCACGTAGCTTTGTTGGAATTTCAATAGTCGGGTGTTCTCCTTTTACAATAATTGCAGCACACAAATCTGCCTCCTTCAAGTCTTCCATAAACTCATGAGAGGTGCAGAAGATAGTTAACATACTTTTCCCCTCCTCCTTCGAGGTATTACCTTCAATTTTGTTTGGTAGAATAATGATCTTCCTCTTGTCCCAAATGAAAGAGTGAGAATTTTCCTTTCCTTTATGTGTAGTATCCACGTCAAATTGCCAAGGTCTCCCAAGAAGAACATGGTTGGCATCCATGTCAACCACACCACACAACACATTTGAACGATAATGATTGCCCAAAGAAAGTGGGAGTTTGCATTGTTTGGTGATCCTCGTATTCACTCCTTTTTTGATCCACCCAAGTGTAGGGATCTGGATGATCATGAGTTTCAAGTTTTAAATAGTTCACCAAATTCTGGTAGATAAGATTCTCACAGCTGCAACTATCAATCACTAATTTGCATGCCTTGCCATTCGCAATGCATTTGCTCTCCAATATTTTCTTCCGTTGTGTGTTGTCGGGTTATGGTGTGGAACATAGGAGACACTGGTTCACACATACCACCTCTTCACCTTCTTGACAAACCTCTTGTCCATCTACATCTTCAGATTTGTATTCTTCCTCATTGTCTTCACCATCATGGATAGTTGTGTTAACAAATTTCCTTAGTGGGTAACCGCTGGATATATGTCCCTCTTTACCACATTTATAGCAGAAGGGGAGAAATTTCCTTAGTGGGTAACCGCTGGATATATGTCCCTCTTTACCACATTTATAGCAGAAGGGGAGTCTTGGCGCAGTGGTAAAGCTGCTGCCTTGTGACCATGAGGTCACGGGTTCAAGTCCTGGAAACAGCCTCTTGCAGAAATGTAGGGAAAGGCTGCGTACAATAGACCCAAAGTGGTCGGACCCTTCCCCGGACCCTGCGCAAGCGGGAGCTACATGCACCGGGCTGCCCTTTTTACCACATTTATAGCACTTTGGGCCTTCATTTGCCTTACCCTTGCCTCAAATTTGCTTCGGGATGGGTCGCTTTGCCTTTGGTGGAGCGGTTTTTCTTCCACTCTATTAGTGTGTCTCCTAGACGAGCCTTCGGTATGAGGATATGGAGCCTTAGTTGTCTTTCTCGTCCTCACAAACCTCTCGGCCTTCAAGGCTAGAGCTTGTGCTTGATCAATGGACCAGATTTGTTGCATCATTAATCGATCTTGAATAGCATCATTGAGACCATTGATGTATCTTGCAACTTGTTGATCTTCAATTTCGGCAAGGTTGCACCTCGCTTTTAGCCTTAGAAACTCCTCCGTGTAATCTGAAATAGTCTTATTTTCTTGAGCACAATCTTAAAATTGGATAAATAGGATCTGGTCATAATCAGCAGGCAAAAATCTCCCTTTCAAAAGACTTTTCATTTGCCGCCAAGTTCTCACACGAGGTTCTCCTCTCAGCCTGCGCTCTTCTTGAACGTGGTGCCACCATGCACCGGCTCCTCCTTTCAGCTTGTATGCGACTAAAGGAACTCTACGATCTTCCGGAACCTCCATGACCTCAAAGAAAGGCTCAACTTCATATAACCAATCAAGGCACCCTTCAATATCAACATTTCCATTAAAAGTTGGGATCTCAGCTTTCACCTTGTATGTATCCCTTGCATATGTAGGGTTGGGTACTCTCCGGTATGCATAGAGATCAGGTTCTTCAAGGGCATCATCATATTCTTCACCTTCAGAAGCTTCAACATAAATTGGCCTTCTTGAAGTACGCTCAACTGCATTTTGTTATGGTGGTCTTGCTCCAAGATTACCTCCCCTGCGTCGTTGAACATCTTCTTTAGATGAATCTTCTTCATTGGCAGCAGGGGGACACCCTTTCTTGTCATCTCAACCAGCTGATCGAATCTCCGATTAAGATCTTTATGCAGCTCTTTGATCACGTTGTTCTGCAGCATCCATCCTCTTCTCCAATTGCTCCATTGCTTGCTGCAGCTTGCTCTCCAAGAGAACAACAAGAACTAGTATAGATCAACGGGGCTCTCGTACCACCTGAAGCAGCACAAGGTTGTGGAGGAGCAACTCCACCTTGCTGCTACAATGTGTACAACACAAGTGTTGAAGGAACAACTTCAACGTGTTGTGCTAGATATTGCTCTAGAGGCGGGGATAGGGCCGACAGGGCAGCAGGAGTTCAATCCAAAACTCCTAGAGCACAAGATCTTAGATAAGAACAAGAAGTTCTATTATAGGTAGTTGGTATATAGTTTGCCTTTCAAACTAGTGGTAAGGACCTCTATTTATAGGGTTTTGGGAAGCATAGCTGGAACACTCTAGAAAACATTATTTAGGATTCACCATTCTACTCACAGCTACTAATAACTAGAGATCTCTAGAAACAGTAGGTAGGGTAAAGAAAAGAAAAGAAATACTACATTAGAGTGGAAGTATTTAGAAGTAGCCAAACAGATCTGAGATGTGATTTTTTTTCCTCATCTATTGTTCCTCATCAACCCTCCAGTTCTTTCTGTCCAAAAAATATTTTTTTATTTGAACTTGTGAATGTATGATGTCTTGAGAAAGATTGGATTAGAGTGCCTTCTAAGAGCACGTGAGAAAAACCCCTGCCTAATGGGCTTGTATGAGTTCTTTTAGACTCTTTCCTCTTCTCAAAATAATGACGTGCAGCTCTCCTGTGCACTCGAGAGAAAAAATGATGCGCAGCTCTCCTGCGCGTTCGAGGAAAAAAATAAGTACGTGAGAAAATATGGCTTCGATGATGTTGATCAGTTTGAAATAAAACCCAGTGTCTTCACATGTGTGGCTGTATGGATCGTATATAATTCGTGATTTGTTGATTTCCTGCAAGGCAGTAGTGATGTGTTTCTCTCTCTGAGAATCTAAGTGTTATGTCACCATGAAGCTCGTATGGTTGTGCGCACTCTGCTGCATAGTACTGTATTTTGTTCTTGCATGAAGTGTTTTCATATATACCCTTCTTGAGCTCACTCTAAACTGTGTTTTCTTGAGATTTCCCTCCTTTTCGTCGGCTCCTTTAACCTAAATAGATGGAATTGTTTACCAGGGAAATGCCGTCTAAAACATATTTTATTGTGTATGTGAGAAAAGCTAAACCTATTGTTTTTTCTATTCTTAGGTGCTAAGTCAACAAAGAAAAAGAAAAGATGCAGAAGCTCTTGTTCGAGAATCTATTAGGATACTTGAGGTATGTTTACCATTTCAGAGTAGATTTAATCTTTTTTTTTGGCATGAAAGGGGGCTTAATGAGGATTAAAATAGGAAGCTGGACTTGGCGAATCTCCTGCTTGCTTACAAAGAATGATGTTTCACTCTACAGTAAGCACTTCTCATATTTCCTGGCTCTCAATAACCATTACAGTTTCTGAACTTCTGCATAGGGGTTTCAACTGTGTTCATGTTCACAAATGGAATATGCAGCGATGCTTTTGAGTGTTCAAACACATGGCATGTATGCCACGAAGTTGCATATTAAATAAAATACATGTGACAACCATGCAACAACATGGTGATTAAACCCTTATACTCCCAAGGCATTAGACCAGTGTCTAAAATTTAGGCCACTCATTTATCAGGGCATCCTTTCGAGGTTCATGGATTCCTTTAATACAATATCCAGCATGGTTCTGTACAATCAGTTAGATGGATGTTGTAGCCTTGTAGGGTTGAGGTCTTGAGGACAGAGAATGGAAATACTAGATGACGCGTAAAAGTATCCCCAAAATTTTATATGCTAACTTTTGTTCAGATACCCAATTCTTTGTTTAAAATAGCCTACCGTAGGCAGGGGGCTGCAGGCTGCACCGACAGTGGACAGAAGCAGAGGCGGTTGCCCTTTTTAGGGCTTCTCCCAGCGATTCCTAGCACTTAGAAGTGTGGCCTTGTAATTTAGGGTGTTGCCCCTTTTAGGGCTTGTACAGAGCTTGTTCTCCTATCGTACAAGACTTCTGCATTTTTATCGAAAAAGAAAAATATAATAGGGCAAACAACGGACTGCAGCAACTGTATTCAACAGTTTGTTCCATTTCTGCATACTGCTTACAGGAAATTGGTTGAGACACAAACCGTATAGTGTATGTAGAAATTGTGGTATGTATAATCCGTTCTGAGTTGAATACTACTACAACAACAAAAACAACAAAGCCTTTAGTCCCAGACAAGTTGGGTAGGCTAGAGGTGAAACCCATAAGATCTTGCAACCAACTTGCAAGCTTCCACGCACCCCTGTCCATGGCTAGTTCTTTGGTGATACTCCACTCCTTCAGATCTCTCTTTACGAACTCCTCCCATGTCAACTTCGGTTTACCCCGACCTCTCTTGACATCATCATCACACTTTAGCCGTCCGCTATGCACTGGAGCTTCCGGAGTCATGCGCTGAATATGCCTAAACCATCTCAGACGTTGTTGCGCAAGCTTCTCTTCAATCGGTGCTACCCCAACTCTATCTCATATATCATCATTCTGGACCCGGTTCTTCCTTGTGTGGCCACACATCCATCTCAACATGTGCATATCTGAAACACCTAATTGTTGAACATGTCGCCTTTTAATCGGCCAACACTCAGCGCCATACAACATTGCGGGTCGAATCGCCGTCCTATAGAACCTGCCTTTTAGCTTTTGTGGCACTCTCTTGTCACAGAGAACGCCAGAAGCTTTGTGCCACTTCATCCATCCGGCTTTGATTCGATGGTTCACGTCTTCATCGATATCCCCATCCTTCTGCAGCATTGACCCCAAATATCTAATGGTGTCCTTCTGAGGCACCACCTGCCTATCGAGGCTAACCTCCTCCTCTTCGTGCCTAGTAGTACTGAAACCGCGCCTCATCTACTCGGTTTTAGTTCTGCTAAGTCTAAAACCTTTTGATTCCAAGGTTTGTCTCCATAGCTCTAACTTCCTATTGACACCCGTGTGACTATCATTGACTAGCACCACATCATCCACAAAGAGCATACACCATGGCCCATGGGATATCTCCTTGTATATCCCTTGTGACCTCATCCATCACCACAGAAAAACGATAAAGGCTCAAAGCTTACCCCTGGTGCAGTCCTATTTTAATCAGAAAGTCATCAGTGTCACCATCACTTGTTCGAACACTTGTCACAACATTATTGTACATGTTCTTGATGAGGGTAATGTACTTTGCTGGGACTTTTTGTTTCTCCAAGGCCCACCACATGACATTCCGCGGTATCTTATCGTAGGCTTTCTCCAAGTCAGTGAACACCATATGCAGGTCCTTCTTTTGCTCCGTATCTCTTCATAAGTTGTCGTACCAAGAAAAAAATGGCTTCCATGGTCGACCTCCCAGGCATGAAACCGAATTGATTTTTGGTCACGCTTGTCATTCTTCTTAAGCAGTGCTCAATAACTCTCCCATAGCTTCATTGTATGGCTCGTCAGCTTAATTCCACAGTAATTAGTACAACTCTGAACATCCCCCTTGTTATTGAAGATTGGTACTAATATACTCCGTTTCCATTCTTCTGGCATCTTGTTTGCCCAAAAAATGAGGTTGAAAAGCTTAGCTAGCCATACTATCCCTATGTCTGCGAGGCCTCTCCACACCTCAATGGGGATACAATCAGGGCCCATCGCCTTGCCTCCTTTCATCCTTTTTAAACCTCCTTGACCTCATATTCCTGGATTCGCCGCACGAAACGCCTGCGGGTATCATCAAAGGAGTCGTCCAATTCAATGGTAGAGCTCTCGTTCTCCCCATTGAACAGCTTGTCGGAGTACTCCTGCCATCTATGCTTAATCTCCTCGTCCTTCACCAGGAGTTGGTCTGCTCCGTCCTTGATGCATTTGACTTGGTCGACATCCCTCGTCTTCCTCTCTCTAATTTTGCCATCTTATAGATGTCCCTTTCGTCTTCATTCGTGTCTAACCGCTGGTAGATGTCCTCACTCTGTTAGGTACTAATGCGTCTACCTATCACCCTCTGGGTGAGTTTGAGATTAGTGTTTTTTTTTTCAATAGCATTCTGCGAGAAAAACCATCTACTGATGTTGTCAGCAAAGTCCCTCGTCTAATCTCAACATGAGAGGAACGTGTCCTCTCGGCCTTGATATATACTAACAAATATGGTTTTTCATGCAGACGGCTTCAAGATGGAGATTGACCATTGCACCTGCTCATTCAATTATCTATTCCGAGAAATCCTGACTACAATCTTCAAATAGAGGGTCCCTTCGATAAACTACTTGCCTCATTGGGAATCTCAACGATAGAATCCACATCTAGATAGGCAAAGCGGGATACAGCTCTATCCAATCAAGAATATGAGCGAGTCGCTTCCAGCGTTGGCTTGTAGCTTCGTTTTCTTGTTTAGATTCGTTACTTCAATGATTGAACATGGGCAGATACCTATAAGGACCCCATTTTATTGACCCTCCCCTTTTATATAATTATATCATCCGAACAAGAAGATTTTAGCACTAACCCTCCTATGCATGACCCCTTGCTTCACTCACAGCTTGCTTTGCGGCCTTCTTTGCAATCTTGTACTTCTCTATGTTGTGTGCACTCCGATCCAGGTAAAGGCATCTGAAACAATCTTTCTTCTCGTTAATAGCCTTCTGGACATCATTGTTCCACCACCAGGTATCTTTAGCTTTGCTTCAACTAACCCTGGACCCCCCAAACTCCTCTAAGGCCACCTTACGAATGCAAGTCGCCATCTTCATCCACATATTATCTACATCACCTCCTTCCTCCCAAGGGCCCTCCTTAATGACCCTCTCCTTGAAAGTCTCAGCTACCTCCCCATTGAGCTTCCACCACTTCGTTCTAACGTTGGCATGCTTATCCCGCTGGACATGAATCCGAAAGCGGAAGTCAGCCACCACAAGCTTACGTTGAGGGACAACACTCTCCAGGTATCACCTTACAATCTAGGCACGCCCGCATGTCTTCTCTTCTCGAGAGGATGAAATCAATCTGGCTAGAGTATTGACCACTACTAAAAGTCACTAGATGTGATTCTCTCTTTTTAAAGAGGGTGTTAGCTACGATCATGTCATAGGCTAGAGCAAAGCTTAAGACATCTTCTCCCTCTTGATTCCTGATGCCATAGCCAAAGCCCCCATGCACCCCTTCAAAACCAGTGTTAGATGTACCCACGTAGCCACTGAGGTATCCTCCTATGAAGAGCTTCTTGCCAATTGGTACACTCCTAACCATGTCCTCTAGGCCTTCACTGAACTCCCTCTTGGTGTTCTCATTGTGGCCTACTTGCGGGGCATACGCGCTGATAACATTGAGAACTAAGTCCCCAACTACCAGCTTTACCAGGATAATCCAGTCCCCACGTTTCTTACGTCTACCACTCCATACTTGAGGCTCTTGTTGATCAAGATGCCTATTCCATTTCTGTTTGCAGCCGTCCCAGTGTACCACAGCTTGAAGTCGGTATCCTCCACCTCCTTCGCCTTCTGTCCCCTCCATTTGGTTTCTTGGACGCAAGGATATCAACACCTCTCCTCACCACTGTATCAACTAGCTCCTGAAGCTTACCTGTCAGGGACCCTACGTTCCAGCTACCTAAGCGGATCCGCTTAGGCTCGGCTAGCTTCCTTACCCTTCGCACTCATCGAGTCAAATGCGAAGACCCTTGCTCATTTTCCACTACACCCGGGCGTCGATGTAGCGCGCCACTAAGGATGTGACGACCCGATCCTTGCTCACTTGCCGCCGTATCCAGATCAAGATACAGCGTGCCACCAGTTGAATACTAATTAGACAAAAAACGCAGGAGTCTGTTCCTGACATGAAAATTAATGTGTCGGGTCTTGCACACTATGTCTGTTTTTTTTATTGTTAAGGAGACAGTGAAATAAAGTTACGGATCTAACATAAATCATTACATGTCATGAAAATCAATTCCATCATTTTCAGTGCTGATTAACAATTGGCATCAAATTTACACTTCCATTATTAAATTGTTACATCAAAACCATTTGCTAAGTAGAAGGCTAAGAATCGTTATAACTTGAAGCTGTGGCATAGATCATTCATACTCCATCATGGTCTAGGTTGCTGATCAGTCTTTTTAAGTTCCTAACAATGATTGCATCTCTTTTTTCTCTTATTATATGCCCTACACTATTTTTTTAGTAGAACTGTAGGGGAGACCCCTACAGTATAAATAGGAACATAAAATTGCATCGTGAGGACTTGAACCCAGGTGGTAGGATTGTACATCCACTCCCCCAACCAAGTGTTACAAGTTTGTGATTTTATGATCGTAATTTGTGATTTTATGATCGTAATTTGTGATTTTACTTTGTTCTTGAGTGCATTTTTTGTGGCTTCATACTCATGTTACCAGTTTTTCCAGGAGCTGATGAATCTAAAACAACTGGTTGAAGCTGAAAATTTGCGAAGGAAGATATTACATATTATGGAGCTTTCGAAGGTATGCACATGTAGCGGCTGTAATCCTACAATGTTTCTTCAGTAGTCCATCATATGAAATCGGTCGTGAACATAATGTGGGCCTTAAATTGGTGCTTAGAGTTAGTCGCACTGATTTTTTGTGAAGTTCTGCATTAACTTTGCCCAAAACACAAGTCGTGTTTAGTTGTTTGTTTATTCAAGGTTCGGTGGGGTGGCAAGGAAGGACAATGTATCACTACGTCCGCATTCAAGCGCATTGAACCACAGATCACAATGTTACGTGATAAATGCACTGTTGCAGCAATGTCTTGCCTCATTCTTACTCCCTCCATTCCAAAATAATTGAAGTTCTAGGTTTGTCCTAAGTCAAACTAGCTTAAGTTTGACCAACTATATAGAAAAATGTGCCAGGATCTACATAACCAAATACACATATACGAAAATATAGTTCATAAAGAATCTCGTGGGACTAATTTGGTGCTCTAGATGTCAATATATTTTTCTATAGACATGGTCAAACTTAAACAAGTTTGACTTAGGACAAACCCAGAACTTCAATTATTTTGGAATGGAGGTAGTATGTAGACCAACAACAACAACAAACCCTTCAATCCCAAACAAGTTGGGGTAGGCTAGAGGTGAAACCCATAAGATCTCGCGACCAACTCATGGTTCTGGCACATGGATAGCAAGCTTCCATGCACCCCTGTTCATGGCTAGTTCTTTGGTGATGCTCTAATCCTTCAGATCTCTCTTTACGGACTCTTCCCATGTCAAGTTCGGTCTACCCCGGCCTTTTTTGACATCATGTAGACCAGATGTGCAAATTTAGCGAAATAGCATCATGGTGATCCTAAATGTGCAATTTATGAAATATCAAGAGCTTCAACTTTGTCCTACTCGTTATGTATACCAGTGCATTTAACGTGCCAACATAACTAAGGAGGGAATACCAATGCATTCACAGTGATCCTTGACATTTCAATGGGTTGAAATTCTACCAGAAAATAGCATACAATGATCCTTGACCGTTCGACAACATCTCAAGTAGTAGAAAGTCTGTGAAATAGTTTCGATGTGAGATATTTTGTGAAACTCTAGTCCAATTGGCAGTCCATACTATTTTCTGATAAAGCATATAGGAAACACAATAAAAGCTGATTGAAAACAGAAAAGGAGAAAAGTGACAGGGACAGGCACTCTTGACCAAAGCCTGTCACATCATTCCTGCGGAAACTACTGAAATATATCTTTGGAACTGTTTGCTAGGGATGGGATTCATTGGGTACTACAGTCGCAGCCGTACAATTAAGTGTCACTCTTGCAACCCTAGGGAAGCTGAGGGAATCAGAAGAATTATTGCAAAGGTAAAAGGTTACTTTTAGATTCTTTGGCCATTTGTAAAGTTTTCTTACTTACAGGTTCAATGATTTATGATGTTTAGATGTGTTGCAGTCAGAAAAAAGATTCTACCTGAAGACCATATTCAGGTTTGCCATTGCCTTATAATATTTGGCTTTTGAGCTGATTTTTGATTTATGGTAGAAAGTCATCTTGTGTTACCAGATGAAAGCTTTGGGGCCAGTTGTCTTAAATAGTCACAGTTGGTAGTATATCACAACCTCCGTTGCTTGGAAACTCCGCCTTCTTAAAAATACATTTGTAAAGTTTTTTAGAGAACATGTAAACAAGTGTTTGAATCCTTTGTTACATGTGATATATGTATATGACATGACTGATTCGGCCCATATGGTCCTTCTAGGATGACTTGGCTCATGTGGCCTAATACTATCTGCTCTGGGTTAGAAGCATAGAACCTGATAGTGATACCAGCCACCTTGCTGAAGCCAGTCTGGAACTGGCTTCTGAAACATTAACACAAATTTGTTAAAACAATCACATACTATCAGTGGTTAATAACCTGTTGTATGCTGGTCTCGTTATTACAGGTAGCAAGTATATTGGTACACTTGGCAAGGCTAAGTTTGCTTAGAATTATTAGTGATATCAAACTGAACAATGACCTATGTAGATCTCACCTTGTGAGGGGAAAACGACTTGTCAATGATTCGATAAGGTATTCCTTTTAGCTCCATATTTTTACACGTTTTGAGTTCCTAATCTCCATAGTCCCATTCAGCACATCAAAACTCAAAAGATGCCTAGAATACTAAGTGAAATAGTGTAAATTGTTTAAATCTTTGTGAATCTATGTTTCGTCATGGTAGGATAGCGGAAAAAAAACTGAATCCTTTGAGGGAAGAGCAGAAAAAACCGAGGAACGCCTTCGCTATCGAATTGGAGCGAATTGCGGCAACAGGAATACTTGTATGTTTCTCACTCACCCACGAAGGGATTTACTCCCTCCGTCCCATAATACAAGAGCGTTTTTGACACTAGTAATTATGGGACGGAGGGAGTATCTTCTAATTATATGTTCATGATATCCAACCCTTGTCCATTCTTATACTTTTCTTCTCCTGCTTTTGTGGTTATTTAGTTTTCTCTCCACTGATTAAGAATCCAATAGATTTGCAACTCTCAGGATTGCATGGATTGTGTTTTACTTAAACAATTGGTGCATTAAATTTCATGTTTATCATGGTTACCATAAGCTTCCTTTTAACATCACCATGCCTTCACATTTCTCCTTCTGTTTTTTGCATGCCGCAATGCGACTCGTATCATATTCCTTTTCTATTTAGGTCCTTCTCTTGAGTCATGTCAGCAAAGACCAGCATGCACTCAAATACTATTTCAACCCCATTTTCCAATGAAGTCATAACACTAACACTAGCATTATATCCAATATTGTTTACATAAGAATTACCTCCCGGCATCCTTGAATCCATTTGTAACCTCATACGGCAGAGTTGTAGCTAGGATTGTGAAACGTTGGAATTTATTTACTTAAAGTGTTGTTAGTGTCTTCTCAACCAGGTAGATGTGTGAATGCCATGTTTTTTCTATTGATGATACTGTTATTGTAGTTGGAAGCACTTGAAATTGTTGGACTTCTTGACTGTGGAAGAATGGCAATACAAGCATGGGCACCAGCGGTACTTTTCTTGTGCTTCATTTATGCATTTGGCAATTATTGGATACATCATCTTTTTGTTTGCTTCTAACAAAACAATGTTCACTCTAGAACTCGGTACTCTTGCTAAGGCTTCCTCGGGAACATATGAAGCATGGATACTTCAAAATTGATGTTGTGCGCATACCAGACAAATGCTGGCTATTCATATAGCCAGAGAAATATCGCATAAGTCTTCGATACACCACGTTACGAATCCATTTTAATAAATTTGAAAAGGTCCGATACACCACTGTTGCATGTTGGATTTACTTAATCATGTAGTTCTGTTTTATCAACTTGACTACTTATATGCAGTTTCTTCATTTAGCTTTGTTGTAGTAATGTATGTTGCTTTATTCATAAAAAAAATTACTTCGTTCTCAGTGGGTCAACAGAAATGACAATTCTTCTAGGTTTTGTTTGCTAAGGATGGGATGAGACTTACTGCTCTAGAATTTATAAAGTGATTGTCTTTTATTTTAAAAATTAGGTCACTAATTGTAATGATCTCGTTGAGCTTACTATTTTATGGTATATGTATGGCAAATTTTTGTTTTACAGTTGGAAATTCCACACCTAAAACTGTGTCGAATAACAAGGATACAGCTGCTTTTGACATACCTGACGAACTTTCGTCTGTGTTGCGGTATTCCTGCCTAATTTACCTTTGGTGTCTTAGCTGACTTGGATCTTTCTATTTCAGTTTGATTATGAACATTTTGAACAAGCTTTGCGCAAGTGGGTTTCACTTTACAATGAGGTATGTGTTGGGTCCTTGGACTGTAAATTTCATTTATTTATTTTTCAAACCATGCAGGAGACCCTCGGTTTAGTAATTCTAACACGGACGAGGCATCAGCCTTTCTGCTTAATTGGATCTGCATTCGGCACGGACTACAGAACTAAATAACCATTTTAACACGATATTTATTGTTGCAGCCTCATACACGAAACATAGTGTCCAACGCCCTCAGGCAGCACTACGTGAAATGCTTGAGGACCCTCATCGGTGCTAGTCGGAGCGCTCCTTTCATGAATGCACCACATATGCAAGATTTGCTGGCCGAGACACAGCAAATATTGAAGGAGTTGGGAGAAGAGAACAATATGATGAAGGGCAGTGTGGATTTTGGTGATGCAGAGGATTAACAATGTCAGACTCAGCCATTGTCGGCAAGTGGACAAAACGTTGAAAGATGCATATAGCTATACAAAGTCGATCAAGATCGCTTCATGAATATTTGGATTAAATGTGCAAAATGAGTGCTTGCACTCCCTTTGCCTTATTTTTCACACCAACTCTTTTAGGAGAATATCAAAAGGTTAACGAGTGTACTGCATTAACGACTGTTGTTGTGTGTGTCGACAGTACAACAACCTGTGTGTTTCAGTTTCAAACAAGTATCTAGCGATTGGAACCCCAAACATAGGCATGCAAACTTGGAACTTAGGGTACCCCCCCGACCCTACTTAGGGTACCCCAAACATAGGCATGCAAACTTAGAACTTAGGGTGCCCCCCGACCCAACAATAGTTCAAATGAATGAACTAAATTTTCAGAATTCAGCTCACTTGGAAAAATTAGTTCATTTTTGTCGGAGGGTGCCCTTTAGGTTCCAAATTAGCATCCCTACCAAAACAGGTGCGTGGATATGCAAAAAGAAATAGGGGTTCCATGTGTAGCCTCTGCAACACTAACCTGGATGTTATTAAAAAAATACTAACCTGAATTCACCAACGAGTTTTCAACTATAGAAGAGAGGTAACACTGAAATAGGAACTAACAACACTATGGGAACAACTATCTTGAAGAATCATTTAACTACGGAACTGTACAACCTCACGTCACACATATCACAACACAATCAAACAACATAACAAACCAATCTTCGTGATTGCTGCATGTACAAACAATTTGATCCTCTTGGGTTCTTGCACAAAATTCCACTACATGAATAAACAACGTATGAGAGACCAATGTCCAGTTGAATCAAGATGTCTTGGCTTTATTCCCATACTTGGTACAACAACAAATGTGCATCCCATACTTTACAGTGTTGAGAGGACAAATAAAGAATGGCTAATAAGGAGATAACAATTTCTCCTCTAGGTCACGGAAACCTCGGTAGACATTATCTGTTTGATTCTGTGGGAGATTCAATCGCCTCACCTCAGTCATATACCTGAAGATGCAGACACAATGTGAGCCATACAATTGTGTGCTTATGTGATTTACAAGAAGAGAGGTAACACTGAAATAGCAAGTATGAATAATCAGGGTTAGCAATTTGACTCCACGGGGATTACATTGCTTACCTGTTTGCCAAACTAATTATTTTATCTCGAACACCTTTCTGCAAAGACCCTGTTTGATTCAGCGAAAATGTTCCATCCAAAAAGAACGAAGCCCCGGCAGTTGTGGTGCCTAGCTTATGTGCAATGACCGACATTCCCCATTCACGAAGGATTGCAAGAACTGATCTCAGAAGCCGCAGCTTCAGAGTAAGTGAGGGCACGATTGCGCCATTCGATAACAGTTGATCATACACAGCAAGCACAGGCTCAGCTAGACCTTTACAAGCTCCGAGAAGGGCCCTTGCAACATCCTCATCACCAACTAATTCTTGTCCTGAACTTAATCTATCCTGTAGATACAAGCACTGACGATATAAGTCCCCCTGTGAGGTGCACCGGTGCTAAGTATGAAAAATACATTTATAGATGCCATGTACACATACCAGTGCAGCCTTCTCAAGATGAAGGCATATTATATCCAAAGGTAAACAAGCTCCATCTGCAGGATCTAGTTTTGAGCCAACTCTTTTCACCACAGAACATGCTTCTGCTAAACCACCTCTTGTCAGTGTTTGATCAAGGAGTCTGGCCCAAACTTCCCGGACAATTTTGCTATCAGCATCTCCAGAGTAATTTGCAAAGTTGAGCATTTCCAGGCAAACCTAACAACAAGAAGCTTCAAGCCATCAACTTTTGAGTAACTACCCAAACCAGATGTAAGCCTTAGGAAGTAAAAGGCGCTAATAAGTACAAATGCATGACCCAGCCACAGAAAGGCAAGAACACCAAAGCCAGAATGTCAGTTTGCCTTGAGGTTCTTTTGTTTTGGAAGTAGGCAAACTTATTGAGCAGCATCATTTATTTTTGAGAAAAGAAACATAATGATGCTAGCAGCAAGATTTCCCAGTAGTGCACAATTCATAGCAAACATAAGCCAGCACAGTGCACATCAACCAACATCACATTCAACTTCAAAGCAGAACTTCAATCCTAGTTAGGGTTCCACATTTTAGGTGAATTAAGTGAAATGCACATGAACATGCTAACGAATACTCCCTCCGTTCCTAAATATAAGTCTTTTTAGAGATTTCGCTATTGTACTACATACGGATGTATATGGACATATTTTAGAGTGTAGATTCACTCATTTTGCTCCGTATGTAGTCCCCTATTGGAATGTCTAAAAAGACTTATATTTAGGAACGGGAGGGAGTAGGAAACAAAAGGTTGATTTGATTCGATGGAAGTACGAATTTTTTTGAGAAGTCCATTTGCTAAGACCTCAGCTCCACAAAGGCAAGAGTTGAAATCATTTAACAATGTAGTGATCCAACTAGAATTCCATGAAACACAGAAAATCGTACCTCCCAAAGATTAAATGGAACAGCATAGTCGTTGTATAGTTGAGTAATACTCTTAAGATTCAGTGAAAGCTCTTTCGCCTTGTCCTTGGCCTCCTTGGCAGATTCTGCATCAGCTAGAATATTATCACGGGGAAAGGGATCACTGGGTGACTCAGAACTGCCTGGGATAGTTTCAAGCCGTGAAGCCATAGACTCCAATTCTTGTTTGATTTGCATTTGAAACCGAAGCACTGTAAGTTTGCCTTCAAGTAGATCCACTGTACTGCTATCAATAGGATTTCTCGACGAATCGGCAGCAATGCCTGCACTTTTTGCCTGTAGCACAGCATTGCTCAGATATTGATACCTGGATTCAAAGTTTGGTGTTAGATACAAAGGCATGGACATGCGGAGGTAAAGAAAAGAAACAGAACAAAATCTGGAGACCTCTGGTCAAGAGCAGGAGCTTCTTCAGCATTGGAGCACTGCCTTTCCACCAATATCAATAACATCCTGGCAGCAGCAACATGCTCCCCCTTGAGAACATAGTACCTTGCTAGGAGCTCAAGATACTTTGTTTGGCTAGTAGAAATAGGTGCACCTAAATCATCCAACCTAGGAGCCCCTCGAACCTTAAAAGTGGAGAAAGAGCCGATCAGGACAGCACAAGATGCATATTCTTTTTAACACAGTAAAGTCTTGAACTCAGTATAAGTTAAGACGATGATGACTTGGAAAGATCTAGCAAACATACAGGCATTTCCAATGCAAGGAATCATATAGCCAGAAGTTGAAGAAGACACTATTAGATTATCAGAGCAAAAAGAAAACTAGGTAGCAGGAACAAGTGTATGATAAGTATGATTGAATCTGGCTGGTATTAGAAAAGATATGGGCAGGCTCCATGTAAACTTTAGCAGATAGTGTACCTTTTAGCTAACACTAAACAGGATATAAACTAAATGAAACCATGTTAATAGTTTCAGTTTGCATATTATTAAGATGAGAACAATATGGACATGAAGGAGGAAGGTAGAGGCAGTGGTGGAGCCTGTAGGGTCAATAAGGCAACCAGCTCAAGCAAAAATGCAACGAAGTACCAAATGCATTTCTAACAATACCAGGTTGTTATTAGGATTCACCTCTTCTTGATGCTTACGACCAGCACTCTGAAGAAAAGCAACCAAATCAGAGCCTCCGTACTCCAAAAGTTCATTATCCAGACCGAGCTCAATAAGTGTCCTGTATAGATGCTCGTGGAAAGCTGTGTCCGGCCACTGGACACTTAGCTGAATAATCTGTTTGATACATTTGCTTCGAGAAGCTGGATCAAGGGCGGTCACTGGACCAGGTGCCCCACTTCGTCCTGCGCCTTTAAGTGTACGCAGAGCATTCATAACTATTTCATAGCACTGTACACGCTGTGCAGTTATAGTATCATGATGCCTTGCATCAATTTGCCCATTAATAACATCAGCATTGGAATCAAGTGCTTGAGCCTTCTGTAGTGGCAACCGCACTACTGCCTCGTAGAATCTGAACTCACATCCAACAAAACAGAAAAAATGTCAGCTTGCAGACCGAATAAAATTAAAGTGTTCGGGATTTATAGATCTGTATTTTATCATATACAAGATGATTCAGTAAGGAACTAACCGTAGGTTCTCAAATCTCTTGCATATAGCACTCAAATCAGCAGAGTCTGGAATTTTCGTCAAGAGATTGAAGGCTTCCCTAGCAAGAATATCTCTCTCGTCCTGGTTGTTCGTCATAGATGCTTTCTCGAGACTCTCAACTGCTGAGTAATACTTGTAGTCTGACTCGTTGAAGTAGCTAGGACAGCCCTCCCTCAATTTAGTGCTGATATCCTCAACAGTTCCTTTGCCCTCTGGGCCAATGTAGTACTACAAAAATCAAATAAAAGTACAGATTAAACTGCAATGAGTGATGAATCACCAAGGCTGTTCCCTTTTTGTTGGAAGTTTGTGCAGAGCAGAGAGAGAGGGAGAAGAGTGCTACCTCCATGAGTGAAGAAATAAGCCGCATCGCAAGCTGGTCACCATCCTCAGAACATACCAACTGATGAAACGTTAACTGAACTAACTTTTTGCGCAAATCATTGCCTAGTGTCTGAACCAAGCGAGCAACATTATGCTGACAAATAAGTTGAAGTAGAACAAGTGCTTCACCAGATCTTCGAAGCAACCGCCTAAGGCACTCGATTGCCCTTACCTGTTATACAAGTAAAGTATTAAGCAACCAAATTTAGATTTTCTCTTCCTTGACAAATTACAGAAATGTTACCTCCATAGCAGCTAGTTCTGCTGATGTATAAAGCGACCGTGGCTTCTTATTCGATGCAGATTGATCTGCAGAGTCCATATCTCTAATGCGGTAGGGACTCTTTCCATTGTTATGGATACCAGCACCAATGGTAGGCCCTGTTTTGTACAGTATGGAACCAGAATCTCCCAGGCCAGCAACATACCCATAAAGTCCTCTTCTCTTGTTCCTTCTGGACCTCAAAAATGTTTCCAACGAACGAATCTTACTCTCAAGAACTTTCATGGCACCGGTAGAAAGCCTACAAACGACCACACCATCGCCGTGGTCATTGGAACCTATCAGTCCCCGAACCACCATAACTGGAAGCTCCCACACAGGGTACAGAAGTCTGGATGAGCATAAGCAAAGCCCTTCATATGCACCGGAAAACAAAGGTTCAGCTTCCTGAACAACTTGTCCCATGCTAAAGCCTCCAGCCTGAGTTCGAGTGTTAGACAAAGCAGTAGTGCCATTAAGTTGAGGCATTCCAACCAGCCCAGGGTCCTCAAATGCTTCAGCAGCCTTCTCAGAAACCGCGTTGCTTATCAGACTATCTTCAGTGTAAAGTAACTTCGCAGCTAGCATTAAGCACATTGCTGCAGCCTCTCCAGCACCAAAGCGGTTAAAGAACTCTTCTATTTGTGATCTCAAGGTGCTCCCATCAAACAACTTCCTTAGAATGTCAACAGGCCTGTTAAAAACTAATTCCATCAAACCCATTGTATTGAATACTACAATCCTCCTCCGCGGTAAGATATGTTGGGTAGGAAGATCGCCTTTGGCCCACAGCTTTATCGATGCCTTTTCAGAAGGTTTTTGGAATGCTGAAAAGCATTCCACATCAGCGTATAAAGACTGCATGATGAAAGCAGCATCTGGAAGTGGGAAGACATCGGAAGCACAAAGCATCCGGCCCTCAACAGGCAAAGCAGAGACTGTTTCTCGGAGAGCCTTAGAGCTTCTAGAAGCTGTTGCGAAGGTACTGGGCAGTGATAACTGGGCAGCAGAATCTTTCTGCACAGCAAGAAGGGAGGACATAGCTGTAGCAGATGAATCTGACATTATAAGAGCACCGGCAGAATAGAAAGCAGACTCCACTTTCAACGCCAGATCCTCCGGCTGAGCTCTGCCAGCAGCAGAAACAGCACCAAATGTGAGTCCCCCACCAACCCCTAGAGGTGGGGAAGGCCTAGTAGCAACAATTTTTAAACAGCTCGGCCTCTGCAAACCAGAGTTCAGTCCAACTGAAGAACTGCTTCCACCTGATGTAGAAATGAATAATCTCTTGCCATCTGATAAAACAGCAACAGCATGGAGCCATTTTGATTCCATGGCAGACAAAGGTGAGATGCATACTATTGACGGTTTCGGGGATCGTGCAGCTCTTGATGCATTAGGCCTTCGGCCACCATAAGGTGCATCTCGTGGATCAACAAGGTTCTTTTCTTCAGTGACTTTTTTCAAGGGACCATCACCACTAGCTCCTAAATCAAATAGTTGCAATTTCATGCCTTCTGTGCGTGCATAGATAGTGTTCCTCTCCTCATCAATAACCATGTCCACTATAGGATCAACAGCTGAGAAATTAAACGCACTTGGCAGGACCCACCTGAAAATCAAGATAACTGAATAAGCAGGTGACCAGAAACACATAAGAGGCAAAGAAAAGGGTCAGATTATTTCACAGCTGATACCTGGAAAGAAGACTGCCTAAACCCGTGGTAAGGCAAACTTTACGGCAGCGTTTACGCCAGCCTGAACCAGTTGTGTATTGCAATTCATATATATGCCCATCACGTCCTGACAGGAAAATCTGGCCCTTATCTGTACATGTGATGCATGTCATTGTGACACCATCAGTAGAAATCATGTACTCGGGTAAAGGTTGCAATGAAAGTTCAGCATATGGATCAGTTCCATCAGCACTAGCAGAACAGCAAACTCCAACAAGCATCAGCTGACACAACAGATGTAGGTGAGTGTATATTCACTAGAAAATAAGTATCCTAGATAGAAACTTTTGTAAAAGCTTGCAAGATTGGCAAGATCACAATCAATCAATGAATGGAAAATCAGCAAAAGGGGAACAGCTGTGTAACCGGATGATTGACATTTATATCAACCTCAGTTCAGAAGAAGACTTTTCTGTGATGTGCACCCTCCTCCAATAAATGATACTCCCTCCGCTACTATTCTAATATGGAATGGAGGGAATAATTCACTAGAATTGATTGATTGCTTTAGATCACTTCTGATCTTCTACTATTCTACCTATAGCATTCTCTAGAAAGTAGCAGCCATGAAGCTGTTGGGAATATGCAACTTGTATTTCCAAAAATCTTAATTAAACTGGGATCTCGGTAACATGTCTGTGCGAGGCTTAAATTTAAAAATGAACATTATCATTTGAGCGAATTATTTGTATCAAGCAAAAATGATCCATCCAATTGGATTCAGAGCATATCAGTAATTCAGCAATTCTGGATGGCCCGGCTGGTAACAGTTTGTATCCCCATTGTTGTTTACAGATTATTTCTGTCTAACAAGGAAGCCACACAAGTGCAGCGTTAAATTCCTATACAGATGCTCACAGGAAGGAGAGAAACTGAGAAACTAATGATTCGTCTGGTATTTTTTTAGTAAAGCTCCATGCTGATGTTTCTTATTTCTTAGTTCACTGCACATACATCCCTATATATGCGCAGTGGTGATCTCAACACCTTGGAAGCATGAGCTGAACTATTGGGTATGAGCTATATGCAACACAGCAATCGGTACAAAGTTCACACTTGCAAACGTAAATAGCCAGATAGGGCAGGCATCCAGTGCTCCACTAGTCAAGCATTATGGAACACCAAAATAGTCACTTGCAAAACAAAACAAAAACTAAAGATAGATGGAAGAGTTGTGTACATCATTTTGTAAAATATAAATTTTAGCTCCAGCTCGATATTTACAAGAAAATAGGTTAGTGGGAAGGGTAAATTTGGCCCCCTTTTTCCAAACTTTATTTTTCACAGGTTACCAATTTATTTCAAGTTCTCAATTGTTGAATCTCAAATTTTGCACAGGAGAACGCGCAGGCATCCTTACCTCCACAGGAGTTGCTAGAACTAAAATGTACTGAATTGCTTCAACAAAAATCCCAGGCTTTGCTCTAGCAAGTCCAACAGCACAAATTGCTTGCTCATCAGCATGATACTCTTGACACTGGCCATCCCTGGTAAATAGAGAAAATACAAATGCCATGTATTAGACGGTTAACCGCAAAAATGGCCTATCACCAGGGGGGAGGGGGGCTACTTTAGAATTTTATTGAGAATGAGATCTCATTTATGCTAACCAATATATTTAATTTAACTATATAAAGGTGAAGATACTTTTGCTAACCACCTGATCTTTGCCATCTATGCGGTTACACAGACATACACAACACCTACTATACAGTCGTGTTGCCTAAATGAGATGTACAATAAAAGAAGGTACAACTTCATAGACAATAATAGATGCTTGGCTTAATAGAGGTCGCTGGTTACAAAGCCCCCACCGAATAACACATTAAGATCAATGGTCAAAAAAGTATGGTTGCATAGTTAGACAAGCAACTCCAACAGTGTACAGAAAATAACACATCGTAGACTTACCACCCAGTTAACTCAGTTTACTATGCATACAGAAAAGAACTGTTCAAGATTAAGGCATTCTCTAGGACTTTTTTTTTTACAGAGGAACTGTGCTGCACCTGGCAAACTATTCATAACAATGGCAAGAGCTTTGAGATTCAAAGTAACAAGAGTCACATCATAAGGTACAGTTAGCATTTTTTAGCTTAAGTTGTGTGTCAGCAAAAGGGGGATGGGCAAGTAAAGATAATGAATTACCACTTATCAAAGCGCCAAACGTAAAATGAATTGTCAACAGTTGCCCAGGCCCGGTGTATTTCAGAAAATATTCCACAAAGTGCTGTTCCTTCACCAGCAGCTGCATTATATCTCTCAATCAGCATAGGAGGAAGCTGCCGAGTTTCTGCAACTTCCACCAGAGGAGGCCACTGCAGTATAACATAAAAGTATCTTACATAGTTATCAAATTCAAAAGAATACAAGCGAAAAATTATGTTCAAAATGTGACATTTTCATAATAACTTCGGAATAACTTGGAACACACACAGATGGTAGAAAAGACTAGGCCTTACTAAACCAATGTATTTACGTGATTGCAAATGTGCACTTTTCACACTCAAGGAGTAAGGAAATATCTCCATCGCTAATACTAACAATTATTATCCAGTATGATGAAAATTCTGGATTAACAAGACTTAAGGATCTACTGCATTTGAGGCAAAAACTTCCTGGGTCTCCCAAGCTTTCAGGTGAAACTCCTCATATGTTAGAACTGAACAGGAACATATCCACCACACCTTGTAATTCCCAAAGGAACAAGAAAGAAAGAAAATAGCCCCTAAATCCTTAATTTGTTCCAACTATAACTTGAATCTGTCACGAGAAATGAAGGATGCTCATCGCCTAAAAGAGTTTAAGTGGGTGGGCAAAGAAACATTTGAATAACCTCCACATTGCAAGAATATGGATGCCACTGGGACTCGAATGTGAATAGAGGTGGTTTTACCCCAGTGGAGGTTGAAAGATTCGAAGTTAAACTGTGTCTTACTGGCATATAACCTTATCGATCTGTTCTGCAAAGGAAGGACATTGGAGAATTCATGGCCAACAAGGAGAAATTGCAGGTAAAGTTGCAAATAAGTTCAGGCAAAACAAGATGCATGAGTTCAGCTCAGCATCAAATCAACCCAAACTCGACTCAAAAGATTATTGAGTTTAAGCTGAAGCTCAGTGCAATTAGAAATTAGAACTGAATATATGCATGCATTCTACTCCCTCCTTAAACAAATATAAGAAGTACATTTGTTTACAGAGGGAGTAGTAAATACTTATGCACGCCTGGAAACACGAGCGTGTTTTACCATATGGACGTCTAGTGTTAGAAGGTCTACTGTTAAATAGCATTGTACAATGGCAATGAGCTTGCAAAGAGACATGATTGAGCCCTCCTTGAGCTCAGATGCATCCTTTGCGGTTTCCCTGATCAGTTGCCAAGCTTAAACACTCATATACCTAGGCCTGCTCATGAATGTATCTTAGTAAAGAAGGAAGCTCACTGCCTCACACAGTGGTCGGCAATGTTGCAAACATTGCAATATTTTCCTGTTGTGTTCAACCCCAGATCACCAAGTCAAAAAAACACTAGAATCCCCCTGGTTTAGTCTCCCATGTAAATTGCCAAACGTGCACAGCTATAATTTAAGCTTGTTTCCCGGAATTTACAGTAAATTTTCACAGGATTCGCCGCAAAGTTTCCCATAGACAGCCAATTTTGTTAAAATGATACATAACTGCATCTATGGAAAAAATTCACCTCAATTTCCTACCAAGTTCCAAATAAGCAGGCCCAATTTCAACTACATGACCTCAGCCTTCAACGGCCTCCCACCAAAACTCCACCCAGCAGGGAGAACGGAAAGACTAAAAAAACGTCCGCGAATCCCCCAGAATTACTGCTACTTAACCCACGCGCAGCTCCGCTGCAAGCCTCAGGTACACCAGAAAAAGAACACATACGCTGCTGCGGATCAACGACTCGAGCGCGCACATCCCCTGGAAAACATGCGGCCGGTGGCGCGGGGTTTACCTCCTTGGGGTGCGAGGAGTAGGGGTGGGAGGCGTAGCGCGAGGCCTCGAGCGCCTCCTCCAGGTCGGGCTGCGCGGCGGCGTCGCGGCCGATCCGCTCCGAGACGTGCAGCCCCGCCGAGGCGACGTCGGGGCCGATGGCCTCGTCCTCCGCCCACGCCATCATCGGAGCGCCGCGCCTCTGCGGGGAGGAGGGGGACGGGGGACGGCGGAAAACCCTAGAGCGCGAGTATGGAGGGGGACGGGCAGTGGGGAAGGGTGCGCGGCGGGGTTTGGTTTGGTTGGGGTTTTGAGGTTTTCGTGGGCGGGGTCCGGATTTTGCAGTGGCGCGTTGGGCTTGGGGGGAATTTTCTGGACGCGGCTTGCCTGCTCCCTCCGCGTACTCCCATCCGTGCTCCCTCGTCGCTATTTTATATCCAACGGCAGCCTTAGTTTTTCCTCCCGCGTTGTCCTTTTTTAGAAGAGAAAAACAAGAATTACCGTATTTCCCTGACCTACCGTACGTACATCGTTTGCCGACCTTCTTCCACTGGCTCATCCCCGCGGGCCGCAGCACGCCGCCCAACTCGATGGTACACATCATAGCCACAAGCTCGCTCACGAGCCCAGCCACCATCGCCGGCAGCATCGCGCTCGGCGGCAGGGGCGTGCACGCGGCGTCCGTCAGCATGCTCCCGCTGCTCGAGAGCGAGGATACACATTGACGTCTTTGCCTCGCAGCGTCCACTTCGCCGCCGGCAACGGTTACACAATTTACGCCACGATGGCCACGGCGCCGAGAACAGACACCACGAGAATGGCGAGGACGACGAAGAACAAGGGCACGATGGCGTAGTCCAATGATTTGCTCATATCATCACCAGTCAATGTTGGGTTGTCGACGGCGGCGGCTGAGACCGACGGAGGCTCAAGCTCAATGATGGCATGTCTCAGCTGGCTTCCTCAGCTTGAATTACTTCGCCGAGATCCACTGCCGAGATGAACGCAGATAGCCGATCAGTCGTGCCCGTACGTGATCCCATCATCCCACATCTGTTTTCTCGAGTAAGAGCTGGCTCTAGTAGCAGGAATGCAGGATCGATTGATCTGGTATGGGCAGCTACTAGCACAAGCCATGGAAAGCTGGTGATTGAAAGGCGGCCGGTGCCATGCAACAATGTCTCGACGGTGCACATGCTTGACGCCGTAGACCGACGCGGCCGAGACGGACGTGAAGAACAGGCCGATGCCATCGAACGGCCTCCTTTCTTCATGGCCGGGTGCTAAAAGCAATGCATGCAAAGTCTGCGTACGGTTTGTACGTATGGTATGATAGGAAATTACGTAAATTGTTATTTTTTTCTGGAGAAAGGGCATCGGAGGAGGAAAAAGTGAGGCAGCCGTTGGATGGAAAATAGCGCCGAGGGAGCACGGATGGGAGTAGGCGGAGGGAGCAGGCAAGCCTCGTCCGAATTTTCTCCTTCCCTTCCCGTGAAACTCACCGGTGGCCCCGGGTGGAGTGGACGAGTGGTTGTTCGAACTCAGCCCGCTTTTTGAGCATCAGTTTGACGAACGGAGCTGAATCCTTATCCTTACTAATTGTTGTTGGGAAAAAAAGTGTCGAACTTTTCGTTTTTCATTTTTGGTAAGTCCCTGCAATATTTGTGTGAACGTGTAGAAAATGTGTACAGAATTTTTGAGATTTAGAATTTCCGAGAAAAAAATCCTATATTTTTAACTTTCAAAAATCAAACTTGAACTTTTCAATTTTGGATTTTTTAAATTAAATGTTTGGAGTTATAAAATTTCAAATTTTAACACATTAAGAGAACCTAAATGATAAGTGCCACACGTTAGGAATTTCGAGTTTCAGCCCGAACAATGTAATCATCGTTGGATGCTGCACGAATATTGAAGCAGGGAGGAGTGCCATGTCATGTTTTTAGATCGTTCAATCTAAGAGCATCACTAGCAGAGCCCGCAAACCGTCATCCTACATAATTCATTTACGGTATTCCGTAAAAGCAAATATGTAGTACCGCGGACGGCGAGCAAGAACAGATCCCGTAAACAAACTCAAACACATACGGCATAGTTTAAACTAGCAGTTCGTGGCACATATTACAACGTTGGAGTTCATACAAAAACAGAGTTCATACTAGCATAAACGAAATTAAACCTAGATCTACTCATCATCATCATCATCATCATCACCGGTCTTCTTGGCGTGGAGGTGGTACTCCATCAGCGAGTTGGAGAGCACAAATGCCATGTCGTACTCCTCCTTCAATGTCGTCACCCGCGCCGCGACAGCTTCATCTCCAACAGGAGACGTCTCCTTTGCCTTTAACCACGCAAGCTCTGTCAATCGGATTCGCTGGAGCGCGGGTGAGAAGATCCGATCGAGGCGGTCGAAGTTGCTCCCCTCGGTCGCCCCTCCCGCGACGCGCTCGACATCGGAGCGAGGTTTGGGTGGCTAAGCGTGCCACAAAGAGTTGCCGGAGGAAAGGGGATTTTTCGCCGGAGAACTAGATTTGCGGTGGAGGTGGATCCGGGAAATGAAGGACGCAAACCCTAAAACGGCGTCCCTCCGTATATATCCGGTAATCAAGGGTGATTGACGGGCCTCCCGTAAGAAAATCATGGTCGAGCCGTTTTTACAGGACCTGTTCGGCCCCGTTTTTTCACGCGTACTGTTGTAAGGGCATATTTATACCCTAATGGTTTTAGTGATTGATGACAATGCATTTGCGGACTAACCGGACGCACTAAGCTTTCAGAGATTATCAGGTGGCACGAGACGGTTAATTTCCCATCCGGTGGGTAAAAGAGAAGACGGTTATTTTCCAACGATTTAGTGTTGGTGTACTTGAGTCGTAGGGAAAACCGTACTATCAAGAGGGGGTCCGCATTTGGAAAGGTTTGGTGGAATCAACACGTACACATTTGCACTCCGTCCTTTCCCGGCAAGTGGAGCTCTGCCTTGTGCCCTTGGTTGCCTCAGAGTTGCCTGGGCCGTAGTACCGCTGTGATGAGCGGTAGTACGGGGGTTACCTCCTTGGGGTGCAGATCAACGACTCGAGCGCGCGCATGCCCTAGAAAACATGCGGCCGGTGGCGCGGGGGTTACCTCCTTGGGGTGCGAGGAGTAGAGGTGGGAGGCGTAGCGCGAGGCCTCGAGCGCCTCCTCCAGGTCGGGCTACGCGACGGCGTCGCGGCCGATCCGCTCCGAGACGTGCAGCCCCGCCGAGGCGACGTCGGGGCCGATGGCCTCGTCCTCCGCCCACGCCATCATCGGAGCGACGCGCCTCTGCGGGGAGGAGGGGGCGGGGGACGGCGGAAAACCCTAGAGCGCGAGTAGGGGGCGGGCAGTGGGGAGCGGTGCACGGCGGGGTTTGGTTTGGTTGGGGTTTTGAGGTTTTCGTGGGCGGGGTCCTGATTTTGCAGTGGCGCGTTGGGCTTGGGGGGATTTTCCCCTTCCCTTCCCGTGAAACTCACCGGTGGCCCCTGGCGCAGCTTTTTTACGGTAGGAGTGGTTGTGTCTGAGCTCGGTCGAGGTCCGTTTTCTCATTCCAACTCAGCCCGGTTTTTGAGCATCAGTTTGACGAACGAAGTAGAAAATGCGCCACCGGAGATCTTAGGTGCACGAGGCCCGGGGGAGCTAGGGGCTGCCTAGAATGAACATTACCTGCATTTCGTTTAAAAAAACCAACATCTGCATGTTGTTTGATTGTCCGTATTGCATCAAAGGTCACTTTAGGGCCGGTTGTTTGGTTGCCCGCATTTGTGCTTAAGGGGTGAGCAGATGCAAACCACAGTTGTTTGGCTGCATACACGTTTGTGTTCTGCTCCCCCCATTTAAATGTGATGGTCTTACCACCACATTATGCACGCCAACATGCACAGCACTAACAACACCTAAACAAGCAAATTAACAGCAACAAACAAAATAAAACAAGCAGATAAACTCATATTGCTAACAAAAGTAAGTTTTAAGACAGCGGGGGCATCCCATGCCCCCTGCTTCACCAGAGGGTGCTGAACCCTGGAAAAAATATTAATACTTTCACAGCAACACCACCGCAAACTAACTACAAGTTCATCATAACAACAAGTTCAGAGGGCGAAAGCTACGTCACCGATGCGGTGCCTGCTGCAGTGCACCCTGCATCCGATGAAGCTGTCGTGGTTGTAGATTTGCACCTTGAGCCCTAGGCTAGAGATGCGCAGCACGACGAGGTCATCGGGGACGATCCTGTGGCGGCGGCAGAAGTACTCTCAGCCCCTGCCAAGAACCATCTGGCCCTCGAAGTTCTGGACCTGAACCCAGAACTTGCACCACTTGTTGGCCGAGAGCCTCACCACGCGCGGGAGCTTCACCGTCAGCCACTCCTTCATCACCTCCACGAACTTGGGAGGGATGATGAGCATGGCGAAGTCCTCCTCGTCCCTGATTTGCACGTAGAAGTGAAGAGGCTCTCGGGCCCCCTCCTCGTGGCCGGTCCGAGGAGCTTGTCCCCTTGAACGCGGTTGCCTCATGAAGGCGACCCTGCCAGGCAGGTTCACCCTCTTGAGCCAGCGGTTCGTGGGGATGAAGTCCACGGCGGCCTCGGCGGCGGCGAAGACAGGGGCTCCTCCTCCGGCCTTGTCCCACTCCGTCTTCATCACCTTGTCACGTAAGAAGACATCTATTAGTAACATGGGCATTGGAATGATACATTTGTACTAGTACTACCTAATGTAGCAAACACATTGGTCCTACCTACCATGAATACCATGCACGTTGCGAAATCATGCACCAATCTAGCTAGCATGCACATGAACCCTAAGCAAGAACATCAAACACGGCACCTAACTTGCATCATCAACCCTAAGCATGAACATCAAACACAACACCTAACTTGCATCATGAACCAGGGAGCACGAACATCAAACACAGCACCTAACTAACATGATGAACACATTGTTGCGCATGAGCACTAAACATGAACATGAAACACAACACATATCTACCATGCCCATGAACATAGTGTACATCATTAGTACTAAGCAGTACGCACTAAGCAGTAAGCAACACACAACAATCTTGCATGCCTATGAACACTTCTAAGTATGCACATCAAACACCTAACAAGCAAGAACACCACTATCCTGCCTATGAACAGTACCACGCAAGAAGGGATCGAATCCAATTGATTCGATTCGACTGGAATCGAATCAAATCGAATCCAATGCATGCTAGTGATGAAAACCCTAATCTACACATCTACGAGCAGAGATGGGATTTCATTCTTACCGGAGTGGCTGGAGCGTACGCCGGCCGGGGAGAAAATCCCGACGGGAAGAGGATGGCCGGTGAAGAGGAGGAGGAGCCGCCAATGCCGACGGCCGTCGGCATTGGCTCGGTGCTCGTGGCCATGCGCGTGGTCGAGGAAGAAGGCGCTGGCGTCCATGGAACAAACCCTCAGATGGGGGGGGGAACTACCCCACCAACAGGGGTTCCAACCAACGGCGCGGTTGCCGCCCGCTCCGACGGCGCCACCGAACCCATGACCACGAGGTCCGGATACGACGGCGGAGCTAGGGCGGCCGTCACCGCATTGGCCGGACGTGGCGGCCTGGTGCACAGCGGAGACGACGCCCGCAAAGCCCGCATCAGGTCCACCCCGGAGTTCGCCAAGCCGACAACTAATACTCGTGATCTGCATTGGGTTTTTCCTCGAAGAGGAGGGGATGATGCAACACGGTATAGATAAGTATTTCCCTCAGTGAGAACCAAGGTTATCGAACCAATAGGAGGACCACACAACTCCTGTCTTCAGCGCCTACACACAAAAAAGCAAACACTTGCACCCAACGCGGGCAGGAGGGTTGTCAATCCCCTTGAACTCGTTACTTGCAAGCAAATGAGTAGTGTAGATGATAGTTGATAATTATAAATTGCAAAATAAAAAAGGTAAATACATGGCAGCAAGAAAATAATAGCGTTTGTAAATATATATGTGAATAGACCCGGGGGCCATAGTGTTCGCTAGAGACTTCTCTCTTAAATAAAGCATACGGTGGGTAAACAAATTACTGTTGGGCAATTGATAGAAAAGCGCATAGTTATGCAATATTTATTCACGGCAATCATCATGTGTATATAGGCATTACGTTCATAAACAAGTAGACGGACTCCTGCCTGCATCTACTACTATTACTCCACTTCGAGAGCGCTTCTATGCTTGCATCTATAGGTATTAAGTTCATGCAAACAAAGTAATGCTTGGAGAACGATGACATGATGTAGACAAAGTAAACTCAATTAATATGAATGAACCCCATCGTTTTATCCTTGGTGGGAGAAATACAAATATGTATCTTGTCCCCTACTTTGTCACTGGGATATAGAACACCGCAAGATTGAACCCACTACAACGCACCCATCTCACTGAAGATAAACCAATCTAGTTGGCCAAACTAAACTGATAGATCAGAGAGATTTACGAAGCTATGATGATCATGCAAATAAGAATCAAATAAGTATTCAGAGATGACTCAAATATTTTATCATAAATAATCTGAACATAAACTCACAATTCATCGGATCCCAACAAACACACCGCAAAAGAAGATTACATCGAATAGATCACCGCGAAGATCGCGGTGAACTTTGTATTGAAGATTTGGGAGGTTCATAGTTTTTTTAAATATACCATGGTAAATTTATAAAACAGAGCATATACCATGCTATTTTTCTAAGTCATTAATTTGCCATCTTTTGATATAACAAACTTTTTTCTAAAAAATTCCACATATAAATTTTCATTATAGGTAGCATGGCTATTTTGTTATTTTTATATCATGGTATTTTTATTAGCAAGTTGATGGCAGGTTTATTGTAGTGGTACGACATATTCTTTTATTAGTTACACAATGAAAATTTGATTAGATATACCATGATAGTTTTATCTCACATAACATGGCACTTGTTTTTATTAACGTCATGCGTTTTTTATTGTTTTAGACCCTGATAGTTATTTTTTGTCATGGCAATTGAAAACACGGTTTTGACATGAAACTACATGTTGAATTTTTGTTTTTTCAAATGGTTTAAATTCACCAACATTTGCCATGTTTTTCTCTAACGAAAATAGTTTCATGCCACCGGGGATAGATGCCACCCACGTAGTCACCATACGATCGAGGAGCTTCGAGATTCGTGCCGACGGGTGAAGCTAGTGGTTTGATGAAAGACATACAGGAAACGGGCACTAATCACAAGCAGGTGTGAGTAATTTTTGGACTAGCATTATAGATAAATAGTGCCAAATAGTCTAGCACGATACAACCACTGGACAAATGGTACAGTACTAGTTAGATGCCGAATAATCCAAAAAGAAACTTAATATGATACCACTACTCATGAATGCTAGTTGCATACTGACAAAGTAGCTTTCTGTAGGCATGTACAATCAGTTCATATCCAAGTTTGTCAACTTTTTTGGCGTATGCTCTCCTCTGAAAAAATAAATCTGACTACTTTTTATAAGGCTTCTTTGCTATATATATGTCACTGTATCGTTTTGACAAATTACATTCCAAAAAACTATATAAATTGCATCGATCACAAGCTTGAATATGGCACAATGTCGCATGTGGTGCAATGCCAAGCGACCACTTGCCCGTGAATGGGAAGCTGCTGCACAAATCTACCCATGGAATAGTACCAATACTGAGAGAAAATCTTGCAGCTACTGAATGAGAAAGTCACATGTGTCTAGACAAAAACGCTATTGGTAGCATAAGTAACGTGGATAGGCTTGTGTTAGTGGGATAGCTCCATGGGGTAAATGACAAAAATGTAGGCATGTGTTAGTGGGATGACTTCATGTGGTAAATGACAAAAATGTAGGCTGCGTAGTCTTGTTAATCTAAACATTATGTACATGTCTAGAAAAGCTAAATTGTCCATATGTGATTAGCGTATACAAGCACCGTTGTCTACCAATGCTTCTTTTTTGGATTATTCGGCTACTAAGAACTTTTGTCGAGTGATCAGTACAAGCAAACACATATGGTCAAAACACTCTGACAATTGACAGGAAATGTGTCTATTAATGTCTGCTCCTTGACATGTCTATGAAAAACAATATGCTTGGCTTTCCTCGGCCCTGATTCCTTTGATCTGACAACACCATCCGATGCCAGGAAAGGACAGGTGTACTAATCATGTTTCACTATTCATGCATTGTTGATAAAGAAGGTAACTATTCACATGTTGCACATATCTCTAGGAGCAACGAACGGTAGATAATCAAGGGGCAGCTATCCCCCGTGACATCAAACCCACACTCTTTTCTCTAAAGGCTGACACTTTTTTTGCAATTTCTTTTTTGATTTTTTATTCTTTTTAGCTGCACAATCTCAACCTTAAGGCCTTTTGTACTACTCAACACGGGCTTGTTTTTCCGGCCCACTCTTGATGGACACGTAAGAAGTGGGGTTAGTGAAAGTGCATCCTATCCCTTGGTGGTTTTGGTAATTAATCACAACATATAGCTCATTGAACTAATGATCGCTCAAGTATATTTCAGGAAATGCTCAATGATTGACATGGCTAGAATATATGATGTGCAACCCTCATGATGCAAAGGAAACAAATTGGCAAAAGCTTCAAGACTCTACATTTCACTTTTAGTGATCTTTGATCACATTGAGTCCATAGGAAAGCCAATACTATTAAGGGGGGATGAGGTCTTGATGATGATTTGATTGCTCAAGTGCTTAGAGATTTGCCACCAACACGCTCAACCATACTCTCATATCAAATATGTCCTAAACCCTAAAACCCAACTCGGCCCCACCGATATGATCCACTACTGAAAGAAGGTCCAAAGATGACACATCAATCTGAGGCCCTTTGACCAAACTGTGTGCGAAGCATTAATCACAAACAATCTAGTTCTAGCTCCGTCGCCAATAACGCAAATTGTGCGCGATGGCGGATCCATCAAATATGATTCAGAAAAGAGGTGCGTGTGCGATACGTGGCAAACAGTTGATCCAGACGAACTGTTTGCGATGAGCAACCATAAAGAAAACGGTTAACCAGCTACAGATGTGTGCGATATGTGGCATACAGTTAGTCCTCATGAACTATTTTGCGATTAGCTAAAATAACACAAACGGTTAACCAAATATAGATGTGTGCGATGTACGACATACAGTTCAGTCGGATAAATTATTTGCGTTGATCCAACAAAACACAAATAATCTAGCACTGTGTGATACCCGACAAAGAGGTCACTAATAAGAATTGTGTGGGAAGACAGATAATAACAGAGACGATTCCTCCTGATAAGTTGTGTGTGCCATGGGCAAACGGTTCTTGCTAAACAATTGTCAGTGATTGCTGAAATCATCACCGATGTGTTCCTTAGTTTAAGCGTGTGAGATGTGATTTGCTCTGTTTGCACAACATTTGTATATGCTCCGTCTACAGAACAACAACATAGTTGCATAACCAAATTGAACATCCAACTACGTAAGTGACTACACAACACATGTATATTCCTCAATAAAAAATTACAAGAAGTAGACAATCATCAAATGATGTACTTCTTGTGACGACGGTTGCCGCCACTTCACTGCTTGTGGCTATCCCTCGCCGTCTGCAGGAAGGAGTCACTTCCTCATGTCAACGATCCTCCTGTACATCTCATAGCTTGTGTACGCGTCCTTGGTTGCGTAGTTGACGTGTTTTTTCATCCAGTTTGTTCACCCATGCCTTGTGCCAGACAGGCTTGTCCTTGTCGGACTCGGCCTTCATGTCTTCGTAGTAGGGGTTGATGATGGCCGCGGCGAGGTCAACCAGGGATTCCCTCTCCTTCTTCTTGCCCCAGACCCTGTACTGCCCTTGGATGTCGACAAGCTTCTGGCAGGCCAAGGCCAAAGTCCTGAGCACCTTTCGATGGTTGGTAGTGTCCACTGTTGCGAACCTGTAGTCGGGATTGTTGACAAACCTGTCGAAACACTCACAAGGCCTTGTGGCCAGGCAGTAGTGATAGACAAGGACGTGATGGCGCACACACAACTAGGCGATGATAACCTTTTGATCATACCCGGCACGACCGTCGGTGTACTCGAGGTCGAAGCCGACCACTTTGTACTTGACATCACCAGCAAGAAGTTGCTCAATAGTGTCGATGGAGTTCTCCACCGCGACCGTGTCGTTGGTGTACACCACAAAGAGGTCTGTGTTCCTGATGTGGGTGTCCACTTTGACAACAATGGTGAACTGTCGCTCGGCGCCGGCAGCCGCTGGGATCGCCGCCATTGGATCCGCGCAGGGAGGTTGAAGAGATGAAGAGCGCATCCTCTCTGTATTTGTCGTCGTGGGTGTGCTTCTTGTGTTGTGTGGTGCAAACGGAAGGTAGAAGAGATGAAGGTAAATGGCCGCGGGAATAAGTGGGTGGGTGCCGGAACGTCCTGGAATTTCGGCACGTCCGCATGGCAGTTTTTGCAATGCTTAACTGCATCATGGCGCACGTAACTGCATGGTGGCGCTGAGCGCTACGCAAATACATGCATATGGCACCCCAAATGTACGTGACCATTCGCGCGTGGATGGACGCCGGCAGAGCACGCGAGCAGAGCGTGCCGCAGTCGCCTAAATCAAGAGCAACCTCATGCATAGAGCAGTTCGCGATGGTGCGTAGAGATCAGCAGTTTGCTATGTAATAAAACGCAAACATTTTTTTATTATTAATCGTTTGTGTACTTATCATTTCTTCCTCCTCTGTCACGTCTTGTCACCGCGGAGGATTCCAGTGCACGCTTCGGCACCGAACATGCATTTCGTTTGGTCAAGCGTCGTCTCGAAAAGGCGTCGATGAGTTAGTTCCCGCGCAACGGCACAGGTTCCCACCCAGCTCGGCGAAATCCCCCAAACCCTCAATGCTTGTCGGCCTGCTTTATAAACCCTCATGGCCGGCGAATCCACATCGCATCCATCCCCTCTCTCCATGTAGCTTCTCTAATTTGCTTCTCCCCCAATTGCAAATGGCACCGGTCCGTCGTCGTCGGCCAGCCACTCCTCCAGAGGGCAGCTCCAGCTGGGAGGCTGCACCGCTTCGGCGACGCATTTCCCAAAAGCGCGTAGTGCGCGTGGCGACCCTGTTGGTTGTGCGCATGGCACCCACCACATGCTCCACCACAGCCGCCTGAAGGCAACTGCTACTGGCGGCCATTGTGGCGGTCACCCCACCGCCGGCCGCCATGGCCGCCACCACACCATCGTCCGCCTTGGCCGCTGATACGTCTCCAACGTATCTATAATTTTTGATTGTTACATGCTATTATATTATCAATGTAGGATACTTTATATGCAATTATATGCTATTTTATATCATTTTTCGGAACTAACCTATTAACCCAGTGCCAAGTGCCAGTTGCTATTTTTTGCGTGTTTTTGGTTTTCCAGGAAATCTGTACCAAACAAAGTCCAAACGCTACAAAACTTTTTGACATTTTTTCTGGACAAAAGAGACCCAAGAAGCTTCGGGAGGAGTCAGGAAGCGAGACGAGGAGACGTCAAGGCAACATGGCACACCTAGGGGGGTAGGCGCGCCCTGTTACCTTGTGGGCCCCTCGTGGCTCTGTTTGACCTAATTCCACCTCCATAAATTCTCTAAAATAGGGAAACCAATAGAGAGCCACCCGAAACACTTTTTCCGCCGCCGCAAGCCTCTGTTCGGATGGGAGGCCATCTGGAGATCTTTTCCGGTACTCTGTCGGAGGGGGAATCGACCATGGAGGCCATCTACATCATCCTTGTTGCCTCCATGATGATGCGTGAGTAGTCCACCACATACCTACTGGTCCATAGCTAGTACCCTTCTTCTCTCTCTTTGATCTTTAATACCATGTTCACCGTGATTCTCGCGATGATCTATCTGATGTAATCTTCTTTTGCGGTGTGTTTGTTGGGATCCGATGAATTGTGGGTTTATGATCAGATTATTCATTGAAAGTAGTTGAGTCTTTTCTGAATTCTATTATGCATAATTGTTATAGCTTCATATTTCTCTCTGATCTATCGGTTTGGTTTGGCCAACTACATTGATTTATCTTCAGCGGGAGTGGTGCGCTGTCCACAATATCACTACGGGGATTGATACGTCCATTTTGCATCATGCTTTTATATCGATATTTATTGCATTATGGGCTGTTATTACACTTTATGGTACAATACTTATGCCTTTTCTCTCTTATTTTACAAGGTTTACATGAAGAGGGAGAATGCCGGCAGCTGGAATTCTGGACTAGAAAAGGAGCAAATCTGAGATACCTATTCTGCACAACTCCAAAAGTTCTGAAAATCTACGGAGAATTATTTTGGAATATATAAAAAATATTGGGCAAAAGAAATACATCAGGGGACCCACCAGGAGGTCACAAGCCAGGGGGGCGCGCCCTACCCCCCTGGGCGCGCCCTGCAGGCTTGTGGGCCCCCTGGCAGGCCTCCGGTGCCCATCTTCTGCTATATGGAGGGTTCTGACCTGGAAAAAATCATAAGGGAGCTTTCGGGATGAAGCGCCGCCGTCTCGAGGCGGAACTTGGACAGAACCAATCTAGGGCTCCGGCGGAGCTGTTCTGCCGGGGAAACTTCCCTCCCGGAGGGGGAAATCGAAGCCATCGTCATCACCAATGATCCTCTCATCGAGAGGGGGGTCAATCTCCATCAACATCTTCACCAGCACCATCTCCTCTCCAAACCCTAGTTCATCTCTTGTATCCGATCTTTGTCTCAAACCTCAGATTGGTACCTGTGGGTTGCTAGTAGTGTTCATTACTCCCTGTAGTTGATGCTAGTTGGTTTACTTGGTGGAAGATCATATGTTCAGATCCTTAATGATAATTAATACTCCTCTGATTATGAACATGAATATGCTTTGTGAGTAGTTACGTTTGTTCCTGAGGACATGGGATAAGTCTTGTTATAAGTAATCATGTGAATTTGGTATTCGTTCGATATTTTGATGAGATGTATGTTGTCTCTCCTCTAGTGGTGTCATGTGAACGTCGACTACATGACACTTCACCATTATTTGGGCCTAGAGGAAGGCATTGAGAAGTAATAAGTAGATGATGGGTTGCTAGAGTGACAGAAGCTTAAACCCTAGTTTATGCGTTGCTTCGTAAGGGGCTGATTTGGATCCACATGTTTCATGCTATGGTTAGATTTATCTTAATTCTTCTTTCGTAGTTGCGGATGCTTGCGAGAGGGGTTAATCATAAGTGTGAGGCTTGTCCAAGAAAGGGCAGCACCCAAGCACCGGTCCACCCACATATCAAATTATCAAAGTAACGAACGCGAATCATATGAGCATGATGAAAACTAGCTTGACAGAAATTCCCATGTGTCCTCAGGAGCGCTTTGCTTTATATAAGAGTTTGTCCAGGCTTGTCCCTTGCTACAAAAGGGATTGGGCCACCTTGCTGCACCTTTGTTACATTTGTTACTTGCTATCCGTTACGAATTAGCTTATCACAAAACTATCTGTTACCGATAATTTCAGTGCTTGCAGAGAATACCTTACTGAGAACCGCTTGTCATTTCCTTCTGCTCCTCATTGGGTTCGACACTCTTACTTATCGAAAGGACTACGATAGATCCCCTATACTTGTGGGTTATCAAGACTCTTTTCTGGCGCCGTTGCCGGGGAGTGAAGCGCCTTTGGTGAGTGGAACTTGGTAAGGAAAAATTTATATACTGTGCTGAAATTTACTGTCACTTGTTACTATGGAAAATAATCCTTTGAGGGGTTTGTTCGGGGTATCTTCACCTCGACCGGAAGCACAAAGAGATGCTCCTCAACCCACTGCACCTACTGAAAATATTTATTATGAAATTCCTTCGGGTATGATAGAGAAACTGCTAGCTAATCCTTATGCAGGAGATGGAACACTACATCCTGATTTGCATCTAATCTATGTGGATGAAGTTTGTGGATTATTTAAGCTTGCAGGTTTGCCCGAGGATGATGTCAAGAAGAAGGTCTTTCCTTTATCTTTGAAGGAGAAGGCATTGATATGGTATAGGCTATGTGATGATATTGGATCATGGAACTACAACCGATTGAAATTGGAATTTCATCAGAAGTTTTATCCTATGCATCTAGTTCATCGTGATCGGAATTATATTTATAATTTTTGGCCTCGTGAAGGAGAAAGTATCGCTCAAGCTTGGGGGAGGCTTAAGTCAATGTTATATTCATGCCCTAATCATGAGCTCCCGAGAGAGATTATTATCCAGAATTTTTATGCTCGGCTTTCTAATAATGACCGGTCCATGCTCGATACTTCTTGCGCTGGTTCCTTTATGAAGAAAGATATTGAATTCAAATGGGACTTATTGGAAAGAATTAAACGCAACTCTGAAGATTGGGAACTCGACGAAGGTAAGGAGTCAGGTATAAATCTTAAGTTCGATTGTGTTAAATCCTTTATAGACACCGATGCTTTTCGTGATTTTAGCACTAAATATGGACTTGACTCTGAGATAGTAGCTTCTTTCTGTGAATCTTTTGCTACTCATGTTGATCTCCCCAAGGAGAAGTGGTTTAAATATCATCCTCCCATTGAAGTTAAAGTAGTTGAACCTATTAAAGTTGAAGAAGAAACTATTATTTATAATGCCGATCCTGTTATTCCTACTGCTTATATTGAGAAACCGCCCTTCCCTGTTAGAATAAAGGAACATGCTAAAGCTTCAACTGTGGTTCGTAAGAGCTGTACTAGAACACCTACGCCTCCTGAGCAAATTAAAGTTGAACCTAGTATTACTATGGTTAAAGATCTCCTGGTTGATAATATTGATGGGCATGTTATTCATTTCTGTGATGAAGCTGCTAGAATTGCTAGACCGGATGCTAAAGATAAACATAGACCTGTTGTTGGCATGCCTGTTGTTTCTGTTAAAATAGGAGATCACCGTTATCATGGCTTATGTGATGTGGGTGCTAGTGTGAGTGCAATTCCCTTTACCTTATATCAAGAAATTATGAATGATATTGCACCAGCCGAGTTAGAAGAAATTGATGTTACTATTAAGCTTGCTAATAGAGACACTATTGCACCAATTGGGATTGTTAGAGATGTTGAAGTCTTGTGTGGGAAAATAAAGTATCCTACTGATTTTCTTGTTCTTGGTTCCCCACAAGATGATTTTTGTCCCATTATATTTGGTAGACCCTTCTTGAATACTGTTAATGCTAGGATAGATTGTGAGAAAGAAACTGTTACTGTAAGTTTTGGGGACGTGTCTCATGAGTTCAATTTCTCTAAATTTCGTAGACAACCTCATGACAAAGAATTGCCTAGTAAAGATGAAATTATTGGTCTTGCTTCTATTGCTGTGCCTCCTACTGATCCCTTAGAACAATATTTGCTAGACCATGAAAATGATATGCATATGAATGAAAGGAATGAAATAGATAAGATTTTCTTTGATCAGCAGCCTATCTTGAAACACAACCTGCCTGTTGAAATACTTGGGGATCCTCCTCCACCCAAGGGTGATCCCGTGTTTGAGCTTAAACAATTACCGGATACTCTGAAATATGCTTATCTTGATGAAAAGGAGATATATCCTGTTATTATTAGTGCTAACCTTTCAGAGCATGAAGAAAAGAGATTATTGAAAACTCTGAGGAAGCACCGTGCTGCTATTGGATATACTCTTGATGATCTTAAGGGCATTAGTCCCACTCTATGTCAGCATAAAATTAATATGGAGCCTGATGCTAAACCAGTTGTTGATCACCAACGACGGTTAAATCCTAAAATGAAAGAAGTGGTAAGAAATGAAATACTAAAGCTTCTGGAGACAGGTATAATTTATCCTATTGCTGATAGTAGATGGGTTAGTCCCGTTCATTGTGTCCCTAAAAAGGGAGGTATTACCGTTGTTCCTAATGATAAAAATGAATTGATCCCGCAAAGAATTGTTACAGGATATAGAATGGTAATTGATTTCAGGAAATTAAATAAAGCTACTAGGAAAGATCATTACCTTCTACCTTTTATTGATAAAATGCTAGAAAGACTATCCAAACACACACATTTTTTGCTTTCTAGATGGTTATTCTGGTTTCTCTCAAATACCTGTGTCAAAAGAGGATCAAGAAAAGGACTTTTACTTGCCCTTTCGGTACCTTTGCTTATAGACGTATGCCTTTTGGTTTATGCAATGCACCTGCTACCTTTCAAAGATGTATGATGGGTATATTCTCTGACTTTTGTGAAAAGATTGTTGAGGTTTTCATGGATGATTTTTCCGTTTACGAAACTTCTTTTGATGATTGCTTGAGCAACCTTGATCGAGTTTTGCAGAGATGCGAAGAAACTAATCTTGTCTTGAATTGGGAAAAGTGCCACTTTATGGTTAATTAAGGTATTGTCTTGGGGCACAAAATCTCCGAAAGAGGTATTGAAGTTGATAAAGCTAAAGTTGATGCTATTGAAAAAATGTCGTGTCCTACGGATATCAGAGGTATAAGAAGTTTCCTTGGTCATGCTGGTTTCTATAGGAGGTTTATTAAAGACTTCTCTAAGATTTCTAGGCCTCTCACCAATCTTTTGCAAAAAGATGTTCCATTCGTTTTTGATGATGATTGTGTAGAAGCATTTGAAATTCTTAAGAATGCCTTGATTTCCGCACCTGTTGTTCAACCACCTGACTGGAACCTACCCTTTGAAATTATGTGTGATGCTAGTGATTATGCCGTTGGTGCTGTTCTAGGACAAAGAGTTGATAAGAAATTAAATGTTATCCATTATGCTAGTAAAACTCTAGACAGTGCTCAAAGAAATTATGCTACCACTGAAAAGGAATTTTTAGCCGTTGTGTTTGCTTGTGATAAGTTTAGACCTTATATTCTTGATTCTAAAGTAACTGTTCACACCGATCATGCTGCTATCAAATATCTTATGGAAAAGAAAGATGCTAAACCTAGACTGATTAGATGGGTTCTTCTGCTACAAGAATTTGATTTGCATATTATTGATAGAAAGGGTGCTGATAACTCCGTAGCAGATAACTTGTCTAGGTTAGAAAATGTTCTTGATGACCCACTACCTATTGATGATAGCTTTCCTGATGAACAATTAGCTGTCATAAATGCTTCGCGTAATCCTCCATGGTATGCTGATTATGCTAATTACATTGTTACTAAATTTATACCGCCTAGCTTCACATACCAACAAAAGAAAAAGTTCTTCTATGATTTAAGACATTACTTTTGGGATGACCCACACCTTTATAAAGAAGGAGTAGATGTGTTATTAGACGTTGTGTGCCTGAGCATGAACAGGAACAGATCCTTCACAAGTGTCATTCCGAGGCCTACGGAGGACACCACGCTGGAGATAGAACTGCACACAAGGTATTACAATCTGGTTTTTATTGGCCTACTCTCTTCAAGGATGCTCGTAAGTTTGTCTTGTCTTGTGATGAATGTCAAAGAATTGGTAATATTAGTAGACGTCGGGAAATGCCTATGAATTACTCTCTTGTTATTGAACCATTTGATGTTTGGGGTTTTGATTATATGGGACCTTTTCCACAATCTAACGGGTATACTCATATCCTAGTTGCTGTTGATTATGTTACTAAGTGGGTAGAAGCTATTCCAACTAGTAGCGTTGATCATAACACTTCTATTAAAATGCTTAAAGAAGTTATTTTCCCTTGATTTGGAGTCCCTAGATATTTAATGACTGATGGTGATTCACACTTTATTCATGGTGCTTTTCGTAAATTGCTTGCTAAGTATGATGTTAATCGTAGAATTGCATCTCCTTATCATCCTCAGTCTAGCAGTCAAGTAGAATTGAGCAATAGAGAAATTAAATTGATCTTGCAGAAGACTGTTAATAGATCCAAAAAGAATTGGTCTAAGAAACTTGATGATGCATTATGGGCTTATAGAACTGCTTATAAAAACCCTATGGGTATGTCTCCATATAAGATGGTTTATGGTAAAGCTTGTCACTTACCTCTAGAGCTAGAACATAAAGCTTATGGGGCAATTAAAGAGCTCAACTATGATTTCAAACTTGCTGGTGAGAAGAGGTTATTTGACATTAGCTCACTTGATGAATGGAGAACCCAGGCCTATGAGAATGCCAAGTTGTTTAAAGAAAAGGTTAAGAGATGGCATGATAGAAGGATACAAAAGCGTGAATTCAATGTAGGTGATCATGTCTTGCTATACAATTCTCGTTTAAGATTTTTTGCAGGAAAACTTCTATCTAAATGGGAAGGGCCTTACATTATCGAGGAAGTATATCGTTTCGGTGCCATCAAGATCAACAACGCCGAAGGTACAAATCCGAAGGTGGTAAACGGGCAAAGAATCAAACATTATATCTCAGGTACTCCCAATATTATCAATACCGTGACTCCGGAGGAGTACATTAGAGAGACCTACCATAATGTTTCAGACTCCGAAAAGGAATAGGTATGTGGTACGGTAAGCAAACTGACTCCAAAACTTTTCCGATGGCAATTTTTATCCGTTTTGGAATATTTAAAAATTTAGGAAAATTTAAAGCAGTCCGAATAGTGCACGAGGAGGCGACAAGCCAGGGGGGCGCGCCCCTGTGGCTTGTGGCCACCCCGTGTACCCTCCGGACTCTGTTTTCTTGTGGTATACTCCTTCGGGTCGGTAAAAATTCATTATATAATCTCCCGAAGGTTTTGACCTTCGTAACACGACAATACCTCCTGTTTTTGTTTTGAGTTATTTTTGCAGCAGATTTAGAGCAAGATGTCGTCTCAGGATTCCGATGGGGAGAGCTATGTATCGCATTATCTTGCCAATCCCAAGCTCTATGGGGACTTAGATCCTTATGGATTGTTCTCGGAGGAGGAGCTAGAAGACAAGTACGAGGAAGAAAGCTCGGATGAAGAGGAGACCCCCCTGCCTCGACCAGGAGATATGCACGTGGAGTTCACGAAATCGAGCCTCCCAAACACAAGGAGAAAACCCAAGGTTCTATTTGTCCCTTCTCATTTTCTGCAGGAGAGCAAGGAAGAATTATGTCAAAGGGTATTGAAGCTCGAGCAGGAGGTAGATGATCTGAGGGAACAGAATTTTATGCTTAAGAGGAAACTAGACAAGCTTCCAACCTCATCAACAACTCCAACACCACCACCTCCGAAGAAAGACAACTAAACACATGGGTATGCACTACTAGGAAAACGGCTATAGCTAATATGGACATTAATGGCGCACCATATATGTGGTGCGCCACTGCTATATAGCAGTGGCGCACCAGAATCCGGTGCGCCATTAATGTCCATATTACTAATGGCGCACCTGTTGTCTGGTGCGCCACTGCTAAGTTTGTCCTGTGCACACCCCCGTCCCCAGACATATTAGTGGCGCACCGTGGTGTGGTGCGCCATTACTAGTTTTAACTAGTAATGGCGCACCACACAACGGTGCGCCACTACTAAATTTTTTTTTTCAATTTTTTTTCCAAAACTAGTAATGGCGCACCTGGGTGTGGTGCGCCATTACTAGTTCTAACTAGTAATGGCGCACCACTCCATGGTGCGCCACTACTAAATTTTTTTTTTCAATTTTTTTTTCAAAACTACTAATGGCGCACCCACACAAGGTGCGCCATTAGTAACCCTGGTTACTAATGGCACATTCTTAGGAGCTGCGCCATTAATAGCCTGAGATCATCTAGATATTTTTGACAGCCACCTACCACACTCACTTTCCCCACTTCATTCTCTCCACCTCTACCAAGCTTGGTCTCGGCTGCCTCCTCCTCCTCACCTCATTTGCACCATAGATTCACCCAAATTAAGTGGTTAAATTTCCTTTTTTTGATAGGTAAGTAAGGGGAAAGCTTTCTTTATGTTGTAGATCTACTTTTTTCTCCCTCCAACGTACACACTTTTTATGGCCTAGATCTACACTTTTCTCATTGAGCTAGATCTACGTATGTTTGTGGTGTTGCATATGTTTGTGTTTGCAGGTACCGGTATTTGAAATGCGATAGTTGCCAATTTTTTGCCGGAATGTTGATTCATTTCCGTTTCGGCGAGAATCGGGCACTATGCATTCTTTTTGGTCCTATTTTTAGGCAAAGTCATGCCAATTTTTTTTTTGGTTCTAAAATATCGTTTTGCTCTACCCCGCAGGCGACCATGGTCCGCACGATGACCGAAGGCATCGTGAATAGGTTTTTGAGCTCCGCGAAGGCCGAGATGCTTAAAAAGAACGAGACGGAGATAAGATGTCCGTGTCGAAGATGCAAGCTGAAGAGCCTTATGGACCCGGATTCCAGACAGGTGCGGGACCACCTGCTCGTGCGTGGTTTCATGGATGGCTATCGGTGGCAAGGTGATGAAGATGATTATGAAGTCGTCCATGGGGGCCGGGCAAGAAATAAGGAAGGGCAGCAAGACAACAACGGCGAGGGCGAGCGAGAAGACGAAGAATCTCCAGGACATGATCACGAAGTAGATGCAGGACACAGTCATCATGTAGAAGATGCCGGACATGATGATGAGGAAGATCAAGACGAAGGGCATGATCATGAAGATGAAGATGCCGGAGCAGACGACGATGGACCATCGATGGGCTGGGTGCAGGACCCTCATATTCAAGAGCTGCTTCTCAAGCAGACGGGTAACGCAAGAGCTGCCGCCCGAGAGAAAGCCAAGCTGGATCAACTGGAGATAGACGCGGTTACTCCATTGTATGAAGGATGCAGGCCCGAGGATACCCGCCTGAAAGTAACGCTCATGGCTCTGGAGATGAAGGTAAAACACAAAATGACCGACGCATGCTTCGACGAGAACATGTCATTCTGGCACGAACGTCTTCCCAAGGGGAACAAGTGCCCGACCAGTTTCGAGGAGGCGAAGAAAATCGTGTGTCCTCTGGATTTACCACACGTGAAATACCATGTGTGCATGAACGATTGCATCATTTATCGGGACGAGCACACGGAGTCTACCATATGTCCGGTGTGCGGCGTCACTCGATACAAGAAGAGGAAGAAAGCTCCTCGAAAAGTGGTGTGGTACTTTCCGATCACTCCTCGTCTGCAGCGGTATTTCGCTGACCCTAAGCTAGCAGTGCTCCTGCGTTGGCACGCGGATAGGAAGGAGAAGAAGCGAGAAGATGACAGAAATGATCCGGAGATAAATAAAAAAGACAAGATGCTGAGTCACCCTAAGGATGCGAGCCAGTGGCAAGCGTTGAACTTCGAACACCCAGAATTTGGGGACGATCCAAGGAACATCATGCTGGGCGCGAGCACCGATGGAGTCAATCCGTTTGGCAGCCAGAGAAGCACACATAGCACCTGGCCTGTGTTTGTGTGGATGTACAACCTTCCCCCCTGGATGTGCATGAAGAGGAAGTACATTCACATGAGTATGCTAATTGAAGGGCCGAAACAACCAGGGAACGACATCAATCTGTATCTGGGGCTGCTGAAAGAGGAGCTAGACACGCTGTGGAAAACGCCAACCAATACATGGGACGCCGCAGCGAAAGAATATTTCCCTATGAGAGCCGCACTGCTCACGACGGTGCACGACTATCTCGGTTACGGATATGTCGCGGGGCAGGTGGTCCACGGATTTTGTGCATGCGTCAGGTGCATGGATGACACAACGTATCGCCAGCTAGATAGAGATCCCGGGTCTTCGAAAACCGTGTTCATGGGACATCGAAGGTGGCTTCGCGACGATGACGCATGGAGAAAACGCAAGGATCTGTTCGATGGTGAAACCGAACCCCGAAGACCCCCACGTACGAGGAGCGGCGAGGAAATAGACGAGCTGTTGAAAAATTGGAAAGAGTGCCCACCACCGGGAAAGAAGCGAAAGGCGCCAGAGCCGCTGCTGAAGGTATGGAAAACGAGGTCTGTTTTCTGGGACTTGCCGTACTGGAAGATCCTCCGTGTGCCTCACAGCCTTGATGTCATGCATATCACGAAGAATGTGTGCGAGAGTCTACTTGGTACCCTGCTCAACATGCCAGAGAGGACCAAAGATGGGCCAAAAGCAAGGGCAGACTTGCAATCAATGGGCATCAGGGAGGAGCTTCACGCAAAACGCCCTAATGATGATGATGATGATGATGAGGCGAAGGACACGAAAAGTCGTCGCAAAGGCAAAAAGGCCAAGAAGATCGAATATGACTGCCCTCCCGCGTGCTTCACTCTAAGTCCGAAGGAGATCGAGCAGTTTTTCACCTGCCTCGTAGGAGTAAAACTTCCTTACGGTTACACGGGGAAGATAAGCAGATACCTAGACTCAGCGAAGCAGAAGTTCAGCGGGATGAAGTCTCACGACTGTCACGTGCTGATGACGCAGATACTTCCAGTTGCAATCCGTGGGATCATGGACGCGCACGTCCGTGAAACGCTATTTGGCCTATGCAACTTTTTCGACGTCATCTCTCGGAAGTCGGTTGGCATGAGGCAACTCAGAAGGCTACAGGAAGAGATCGTGGTGATACTATGCGAGCTTGAGATGTACTTCCCGCCCGCATTCTTCGACGTTATGGTGCATCTGCTGGTCCATATCGTGGAGGATATCATCCAACTCGGGCCGACGTTCCTGCACAGCATGATGCCGTTCGAAAGGATGAATGGTGTCATCAAAGGATACGTTCGCAACAGGGCACGTCCAGATGGAAGCATAGCCAAGGGCTTTCTGACCGAAGAGTGCATCTCCTTCTGCACGAATTATCTAGGCATCGAGAACCCCGTTGGTCTGCCCGTCAACAGGCACCTCGGCAGGCTCGCTGGATGGGGTCACCGCGAGGGTCGCCGCGAAATGCATGTCAACTTTGAGGGTCGACTCGCCGACTTTGAAAGAGCAAACCTAGTCGCGCTACAACACATAGACGTGGTCGATCCTTGGGTGGTAGAGCACAAAACCTCTATTGAGAAGACGTACAATGACCGAGGCCAACAGAGGACGGACGGAGATATAATCAAAGAGCACAACTCATGTTTCACGCGTTGGTTCAAGGACAAGCTTCTGTCGTACCCTTTACATGAGGATTCTTCCGCGGAAGAAAAACTCATATTCGCCTTGTCACAGGGCGCCGAGCACAACCTGATGACCTATCAGGCGTACGATAACAACGGCTACACATTCTACACCGAGGAAAAGGACATGAAGAGCGATTATCAGAACTCCGGGGTAACGATGGAATCCTACACCGGTAACGACAAGGACAGATACTACGGAAGGATCGAGGAGATCTGGGAACTGAGCTACGCTGGAGAGAAGGTCCCGATGTTCCGTGTCAGATGGGCCAAGAGCGTCCTAAAAGAAGACCGGTATTTCACCACCATGGTTATACCCGAAGCCAAATCCAAGACCGCGGGCGCAAACATCACCGCGAAAAATGAGCCATGGGTACTGGCGTGCCAAGTGGACCAATGCTTCTTCATTACCGACCCGTCAAAGCCCAGTCGTGTTGTCGTGAGGAGAGGCAAAAGGAACATCATCGGAATGGATGGAGTCGCCAATGAGCAAGACTTCGACAAGTACGGCGACCCGAAGATGGAAGATGATGACGACGATGAAGTACCACACACCACAAGAAGAAGCAGGACCACCCTACCTAAAGGACGTCCGTTCAAGAGAAGAATTCAAGGGGTTCCGGGGCTAAATTATTCAACCGCGAGAAAGAAGGGCAAGAAGATTGTGAAAAGATAGCTAAGATCGAATCACGACGTGTCGGCCGCGCGTGTGTGTGTCAGTGGCAAGCTCAATCTTTGATGACTGTTATTTCATGTCATTTGATTTCAACCATGTCATCTAATTCTAAATCTTAGACATTTAATTCAAATGCCTGTCTCAAATCTTAAATTATTACATGCAACTAAAAATCTTATTTTTATAAAATCAGAAATAAATCAATAATATCAAATCTTATTTTTATAAGATTTTATCACTCCATTTGCATTTTCCTTTTCTTTTATCTCAAATCTTAAATTATTACATGCAACTAAAAATTCAAAAAAATAAAAAAATGTTATTAATGGCGCACCCCTAAGAGGTGCGCCATTGCTATGAAGATGTTTATGGCGCACCCCTAGGAGGTACGCCATTGCTATCATTCCACCTAGATTACTGGCATGCAGGAGGTAAAAATTCAAAAAAAAAGGTTAGTAATGGCGCACCCCTAAGTGGTGCGCCATTGCTATGAAGATGTTTATGGCGCACCCCTAAGAGGTGCGCCATTGATATAACGATGTTTATGGCGCACCCCTAAGAGGTGCGCCATTGCTATCATTCCACCTAGATTAGGGTATCCTCCCCTCCCCTCCCCGCCTCCCCACACAGTACGCACCACCGGCCCCCTCGACCCCCCCGCGCCCCCGCCTCCCCGTCTCCCCCGTCTCCTCCGGCGACCCCGCGCCCCCGCGCCCCCGCGCCCGTCTCCTCCGGCGACCCCGCGCCCCCGCGCCCGTCTCCTCCGGCGACCCCGACCCCGCGACCCCGCGCCCCCGCGCCCGTCTCCTCCGGCGACCCCGACCCCGCGACCCCGCGCCCCCGCGCCCGTCTCCTCCGGCGACCCCGACCCCGCGACCCCGCGCCCCCGCGCCCGTCTCCTCCGGCGACCCCGACCCCGCGACCCCGCGCCCCCGCGCCCGTCTCCTCCGGCGACCCCGACCCCGCGCCCCCGACAAAGAGAACTACTAGGTAAGCAGTTCCTTTCTCCTTAATCCAGTGTTTTGAGGTACCTAGGCATCAAAGCAGCTTCCAGTGTCCTCCTTTTCAGATCATCCAGCATATTTTCTTGAATTTTTTTGGGTTGAGTCTTGACTGTCAATGAAATTAGTGAAGACTGAAGAACAAGTGAAGCTACTGTTTGTGTCTGGACTATATTAGCTCGGGATCTTAATGCATCCAGGTTTTCCATGGCTGCCTGCACCTGAAACTTTGATCACACAAGAGTTGAGATGATATTTGATTGCATGGTGTGCTTCTATTCTAGCCTTCTAGGTGCTTGAACTGCAGATCATAGTTAGGGATGCAGGTCCAGTGATTTCACTTGGTTTAAATTCCATCCCAGTTTAATTGTATATCGAATTTTGAATTTTTGTCAAGCAATTTTACTAGAACGGGTCAATGACTGTTACGATTGAAATGACTGTTACGGTGGTCTCGCTTTATGGACTGAAACTTGCTGTCAATGTATCTACATTATATTACTCATAAATAAATATTCAAGTAATGACTCTGTTTTCAGTGTGTGAAAGAGATGGTTGGCTGAAAGGAGGTGGTAGAACCTGATTGTCTGTTTTACTCACAGCAGGGGGTGCCAAGCGTGACACTCCCACATTTGAGCACTTCTATGCAATACACGCATCTCCTACTGTTGGGTGAACCAATAGTGGTTCCTTTTGGTTTGGGGTTTATGTGCAGGTAGATTGAGTTGCCAATGTTTTGCCGGAACGTTGATTAATTTCCGTCCGGCAAATTTCTGGCACTCCGGCATGACCTTTTTTTAGCAAAGGTCATGCCGAATTTTTCCTAGAATTTATGTTGCCAGCTAAATTACCCCTGTCAGTGAAGTTACCCACCCATTACCACTAAAATGACCCATTACCACTAAAATGACCGAATTTATGTTTGTTTAGCTAAGTTATCCATTTTTTTCCTATTTAGAGCGAACATGGCCGACAACGATGAGGCCGACGGTTCGGGCAAGCCATTCTGGGAGCTGTCCCAGGAGATGGAGGAAGAACCTCACCGCTATGAGGACGCCGCGGAAGACACCGATCCCGACTACACAACCCCTAGTGGCGTCGGGGATGACACCACTGATGGTGCCGCCGGGGATGCCACCACTGATGATGGCAGCGAACGCACAGATGGCAGCCAACCGAAGAGGCAACGGAAGGACCGGTGCCCGAACGTGCTCGGCACCGTCAAGGAGGAATTTACTGAAGTGTCCTCCACTGGGCATCCAACGGCGCCCAAAGAATTAGTCGGTGGGTACGCGGGACAACTCGGGTGCATTCTCCGGAGCACCGTCTCGATCAACACCGAGAACCTAAGGCATCGTGACCGAGGGAATTTGCGCAACCTCCTCTTCACGAAGCTGCACGAACGATACAAGTTCCCCGGTGAGTACGCAAACACACGCCTCTCAGGGAATAAAGTGAACAGTGCCGCCCTCACGAAGATGAGCACGGCCCTGGCTACTTGGAGAGCCGCGGTGAAGAGAATGATTCTAAGAGGTGATAGTTATGAGAAGATCAAGGAGAAAAATCCTTCGATCAGCGAAGCTGACTACCTGGAGTTCAAGATCAAGTGCGAGAGCACCGCATCCGCGGAATCAAGTCAGTGGGGGAAAGATATGCGGGACTTGAACTTAGGGGTCCACAAACTCGGTCCCGGCGGTTACAGAGTGGCGGAACCTAAATGGGACAAGGAGGACGCAGAGCGTGCCGCGCAAGGCCCACCGCCCCTCTTCGATAAATACCATGAAAAGCAGACCAGGAACTATGTCAGGGCCCGGTACAAGGTGGACCCGGTAACAAAGGAGCTTACCACGTATCCGAAGATGAAGGATCTTGAGCGTGTTCTGGTAAGGAATACACCCCCGCGTAATTAGCTCCATATGGTTGCATTCTAATTAATGAAGCCAAATTTCTAAATGGTTCGCGTTCCTTCTTCCGCAGGAAACTGAAAGCAGTAGCGCGGGGTCTCAGAGCTCCCCGTCTACCCCTTGGGACACCACTTTAAATAGGGCGTTAAACGTAATGAAACACAAGGATAAGTTCAGTAAGCCGTCGTCAGCTAGTCGTGTGGCCGGCGAAGGCTTGTCCATGAAATGGTCGGAATACTATAAGGCTGGGCGAAAGGAGAAAAAGACTAGCTCGGAAAGCCAGGAGCGCGAGGTTAAAGAACTCAAGGCACAAGTGGCGCGGATTCCGGAGATAGTCCAAGAGCAAGTGCGAGACCAACTGGGAGCGACGATCACCGCCATTATGCCTACCTTGCTTGAGGGGCTGCGGGGGTGGATTGCGGGCGGCCAACAGGGGCCGCCCCCGATTCCCAGCTTCACGGGCAGCAACTCGCACAACGCGCCGGCATTGGTGTCTCCGGCGGAGGCGGCGTTGGTGACTCCGGGGCCGGCGCCAGTATTGGAGCTTAATGCACCCGGGAGTGGGAAGAATACGCCGGCCGGCACCTCGGCAGCAAGCGGCCCCTCCGTCACTTGCACGCCCGCCGTTGGCGGTGCCTCGACATTAGCCGAGCTCGACGCCATCACGGTAACTAAGCCTCGGCCGATGACTTCATCTCCTTGCCTTTGACTGGGCATCCCTGACGCCCTACATGTTTTCGCAGGGCGCCGCCAACGTTCCATGCACTCTCCTGCACTTCATGAACGGCGAGTTGATCGATGTCGCCAAGGCCAAAATCGTTGAACCGGACAACCGCGTGTTCCACGGTAATCCGATGCCACCCACCGTGTATAGGGTTCAACTGGTTCGGGTGCTGCGGGGCTGCGACGACTTGTTACCTCCGCATCGACCCCATGGGGCCGACGAAGATGATGTGATGACCCTCAGCGCCTGCTTAAACTGGTCCATGCTTTGGCCGAAGAGCCAGATTCGTTTGGGGGCGGGGGACACCACCCCACAGACAACACCGCCAGTCGTGCCGGCGCCAAGCCATGGCAAGACCGCCGCAACGCTACCGCCGTCAGCTGATCCGGACATGCATATGGCACAGGATCCGGACGACGACGTCGATAAGTACTTCAACGAACATGGGTACGGTGACGACTTCTTGGCGGGGCCTCCTTCTCAAGAACCCAACCCTGCAAAAGACAATCGCGATCTAGCTGGTACCGCGGAGAAACCCAATTGCAACAGGCGTCGTCTGTTTAGTTCTCAGGAGACGCCTCCAGCTGACGCCTTCACCGAGACTCAAACAGCCGAGGTGCGAAATATTATCAGCCCCAACACACTCAAGAAGGTGGTCTCTGAGCAGAACTCGATCCCATTACAACAGAAGAAGAAGGAGAAGGGACGGAAAAGAAAAAATGGCAAGGGTGCGAGCCAGCCGGCACCGAGTACGATCCGTGCTCAGGACGGGCCACCAATACCTAAGGATATCTCGAGGAGGGTGCATGTGGCGGGTAGGCCGATGCTACCGACTAATCTGCTCAATGCTGCAACCGCTGCTATGCGGAGTCTGCATGACGGTGTTCTTACTATGGAGAAGCGGCATCTCTCCGAGAATGATGTGGCATACCCGGTTTTCGTGGCCAAGGTGCCAGAGGGCAAGGGCTTTGTCGATAGCACCGCCGGGCGTATGATCGTCCTGCGGTTTGATGACATCTTCGCTATGTTTAACCTTTATCCGCTGCACTACACCTTCATTCGGCTATTTTTGCTCAGTATGGAGATGCGGATCATTAGAGACAAGACCCCGGACATCGTGATAGTCGACCCCTTCTACATGCGTGCCAAGATCTTGGGCAGCGCTGGGGACCGGCAAGTCGTGAGTTCATACCTCGAAGGCGTCATCCTGGCGAACCAGGATAAGGATAACTTCCTCGTGCCTTACTTTTCCGAGTAAGTCATCCCCTCACCGCCCCGTAACATATGATTTCTTAGATTTCAATCGTTCTTTTTTTTTCTAACATTCCGTGTTTTGTGCAGTGACACACATTGCACACTCATCCTCTTAAGCCCGAAATATTCCACGGCCACGTATTTCGACTCGGACCGTCAGTCGAAGAAAGACTACACAAATATTAAGAAAGTTCTTGATGATGTTCTCCCCGGCTACGCCAAATCTGGAGGCACCTTCAGGAGGCCAATTTGTAGGTACGGCAAGCACGTGTTCACCCACACAACGACGTTTCCCTGCGTCAAGCAGCCGCCTGGCAGTCAGAAGGATGCCTACTATGCCCTCCATCACATGCGGGCGATCGTACGGAACCATCATCAGCGTATGCTACCAAATGAGCTCAAAGAATGGGCCGCACGCTTGTCGGCAATCCAGGACGAGGACATCAGACAAGAATTCTTTCGCATCCAGTCGGAGTTAGCGGAAATCATCTATGAAGATGTCCTTCGTACCTCGGGGCAGTTCTACCTCAACTATCAACCGTCCAACAGTGACATAGAAACAACGCTACAAATGCAGGCTGACAACGACCGCACATTCATGACCATCACGAAAGACGGCGGCTTCATCCACGCTCCGGTCCCTGAGTCGAGTCGAAAGTATTGATGCTATGTAGTTCTGAAATATCGATTAGCTCATGTTGTAATTAAACTTTAATGAACTTGTATGTCTCTTCAGTTTGGACAGTCGTTCAACTTATATGTAATCGATGCTATTTATTAGTAGGACCATGAACCGTGCTATTAATGTGTTGCTTTTCTCTTCCGATCCTTTTGTTGCATACTCATATATTGCTTATATATTATCTGTGAATTGTTACTAACGTTTTGTTTGTCTATTGCATAGAGATGCCGTGGTATGTCGTGTACAAGGGTAAGGTTCCCGGAGTCTACGACGTCTGGGAGGAGTGTCGGAAACAGGTTTACCGTTTTAGCGGGAACAGTTACAAAGGGTACGCCACTAGGGTAGAGGCGGAAGCTAGATACGCGCGCTATCTAGCGGGAGAGAGGAGGGAGCGGAGGAGGAACCGGATGAAGACCAGTTTCATCGCGATGATGCTCATCGTGACCGCAGCTCTCTTTTATGTGATGGTAGTTTAGATGATATCGACTTTGTAATGTGACGACAAACTCGCTACTCGCGGTCTCGAGACTTGTAATGTTCTAACTTTGTTCGGTATTTTGAATTCGGAGACTAATATGATGAATTGTATTCGGAGACTAATCTTCTATTGTATTCGATAAATCTGCTGTTTATATGTTGTGCTGTTTATATTCTGTGCTGTAATGTATTTTGTAACCTGTGCAAATATCAGAAAAGCAAAAAAAAAATTCCTAATATTCATAACAGTGGCGCACCATATAGCACTTTAGTGGCGCACATGGATTAACACAGTAGTGGCGCACCATATAGCATTTTAGTGGCGCACATGGATTAACACATTAGTGGCGCACCATATAGCATTTTAGTGGCGCACATGGATTAACACATTAGTGGCGCATCATATGACAGTGCGCCATTAGTAACCCAGTACACATGGCCCCTTCGAGGTATATCAGTGGCGCACTTCTGGGCATAGTAATGGCGCATCAGATGGTGCGCCACTATTATATAGATTAACAGTGGCGCACCAGGGGTGCGCCATTATTATTTATTATTAGTGGCGTGATAATAGTGGCGCACCCATAGTGCGCCACTAATAAGGAAAACAGGTGCGCCACTAATAGCCTTTTTTCTAGTAGTGATGGGCACTCCCCTTGGCTTGTGCCAAGCTTGGGGGAGGTGCCCCGGTATCGTATCACCATCACATCTTTTACTCTTATCGTTTTTCTTAGTTTGATCCTTTTGGTTATATCTTGATCTAGTAGAATAAAGTTCTTAGTGTGATCTAGTTTTGAGTTTTGCTTTATGTTCCCCCTATGTAAGCAAGTCCGAGAGTTATATAATAAAGAGTAGTTTTGAGTTGAGGGCTTTGCTTGCTTGCTATGATCTTGAGAAAAAGAAATAGAAAGAATTATAGAATAAAAGCAAAGAGTATATATGATGATCTTATGGGGGGTGATGACTTCACATATAAGAGGTATGTCGGTTGAAATTTGTTGTGAGTTGACAAACAAAGCTATTGGTCATTGTTGCAATTAAAAGGTAGTAATAAAGAAAGAGAGGTTCACATATAAATATATTATCTTGGACATCTTTTATGATTGTGAGCACTCATTAAAATATTATATGCTAAGAAGTTGATGTTGGACAAGGAAGACAACATGATGAGTTATGTTTGCTTATTTCCGAATAGAAGTTATATGATCTTAGATCCTTCAACATGTGTCGCTTGCTTCCACCCCATATCAGCCAAAACTTCCGCACCAAGTAGAGATACTACTTGTGCATCCAAATACCTTTAACCCAGTTTTGCCATGAGAGTCCACCATACCTACCTATGGATTGAGTAAGATCCTTCAAGTAAGTTGTCATCGGTGCAAGCAATAAAAATTGCTCTCTAAATATGTGTGATCTATTAGTATGAGGAAAATAAACTTTATACGAACTTGTGATATGGAAGAAATAAAAGCGACAGACTGCATAATAAAGTTCTTTATCACAAGGGGCAATATAAAGTGACGTTCTTTTGCACTAAGGGATTGCGCATCCAACTATAAAAGCGCATGACAACCTCTGCTTCCCTCTGCGAAGGGCCTATCTGTTACCTTTACTTTCTAGTACTTAACTTTATGCAAGAGTCGTGGTGATCTTCACCACTTCCTTTATTTCGCCTTTATCTCTTGGCAAGCGTCATGTGTTGGGGAATGATCTAGACACATATATCCACTCGGATGTGGGTGAGCATGAGTTATTTCTGTTGACATTACCCTTGAGGTAAATAGTTGGGAGGCAATACTATAAGCCCCTATCTTTCTCTGTGTCCGATTGAAGCTTTGACCTCATAGGTACCGCGTGAGTGTTAGCAATTATGAAAGACTAAAAGATGATTGAGTATGTGGATTTGCTTTACAAGCTCTTATATTGACTCTTTCCTACGTTATGATAAATTGGAATTGCTTCAATGACTGAAATCATAGTTTGTTGGTTCTCAATAGAGTTCTTGATTCATACTTTACCTTGTGAATGAATTGTTACTCTAGCATAAGAAATTATATGTCAATTTATGTTGCTGTTCTAAAGACGATCAGCTGCCGTATTTTATTTTATCGACACCTCTATCTCTAAACATGTGGACATATTTATCGATTTCGGCTTTCGCTTGAGGGCAAGCGAGGTCTAAGCTTGGGGGAGTTGATACGTACATTTTGCATCATGCTTTTATATCGATATTTATTGCATTATGGGCTGTTATTACACTTTATTGTACAATACTTATGCCTTTTCTCTCTTATTTTACAAGGTTTACATGAAGAGGGAGAATGCCGGCAGCTGGAATTCTGGACTGGAATAGGAGCAAATCTGAGATACCTATTCTGCACAACTCCAAAAGTCCTGAAAATCTACGGAGAATTATTTTGGAATATATAAAAAATATTGGGCGAAAGAAATACATCAGGGGACCCACCAGGAGGTCACAAGCCAGGGGGCGCGCCCTACCCCCTAGGCGCGCCCTGCAGGCTTGTGGGCCCCCTAGCAGGCCTCCGGTGCCCATCTTCTACTATATGGAGGGTTCTGACCTGGAAAAAATCATAAGGGAACTTTCGGGACGAAGCGCCGCCGTCTCGAGGCGGAACTTGGACAGAACCAATCTAGGGCTCCGGCGGAGCTGTTCTACCGGGGAAACTTCCCTCCCGGAGGGGGAAATCGAAGCCATCGTCATCACCAACGATCCTCTCATCGAGAGGGGGTTAATCTCCATCAACATCTTCACCAACACCATCTCCTCTCCAAACCCTAGTTCATCTCTTGTATCCGATCTTTGTCTCAAACCTCAGATTGGTACCTGTGGGTTGCTAGTAGTGTTGATTACTCCATGTAGTTGATGCTAGTTGGTTTACTTGGTGGAAGATCATATGTTCAGATCCTTAATGATAATTAATACTCCTCTGATTATGAACATGAATATGCTTTGTGAGTAGTTACGTTTGTTCCTGAGGACATGGGATAAGTCTTGTTATAAGTAATCATGTGAATTTGGTATTCGTTCGATATTTTGATGAGATGTATGTTGTCTCTCCTCTAGTGGTGTTATGTGAACGTCGACTACATGACACTTCACCATTATTTGGGCCTATAGGAAGGCATTGGGAAGTAATAAGTAGATGATGGGTTGCTAGAGTGACAGAAGCTTAAACCCTAGTTTATGCGTTGCTTCGTAAGGGGCTGATTTGGATCCACATGTTTCATGCTATGGTTAGATTTATCTTAATTCTTCTTTCGTAGTTGCGGATGCTTGCGAGAGGGGTTAATCATAAGTGGGAGGCTTGTCCAAGAAAGGGCGGCACCCAAGCACCGGTCCACCCACATATCAAATTATCAAAGTAACGAACGCGAATCATATGAGCATGATGAGAACTAGCTTGACAGAAATTCCCATGTGTCCTCGGGAGCGCTTTGCTTTATATAAGAGTTTGTCCAGGCTTGTCCCTTGCTACAAAAGGGATTGGGCCACCTTGCTGCACCTTTGTTACATTTGTTACTTGCTATCCGTTACGAATTATCTTATCACAAAACTATCTGGTACCAATAATTTCAGTGCTTGCAGAGAATACCTTACTGAGAACCGCTTGTCATTTCCTTCTGCTCCTTGTTGGGTTCGACACTCTTACTTATCGAAAGGACTACGATAGATCCCCTATACTTGTGGGTCATCAGGGATCCGCAAGTTGATTACCAAAACGTACATCAAGTGACTCAATAGAAAACCCCATTGTCACCACGGGTATCCACATGCAAGACATATATCAAGTGATCTCAAATCCTCATATACTTGATACGTGTCTAACGTATCTATAATTTTTGATTGTTCCATGTTGATATATTATCATTCTAGGATACTTTTTGGGTCTTTATTTACCAATTTATAACATTTTGGAGCACTAACCTATTGACCCAGTGCCCAGTGCCAGTTGCTGTTTTCTGCATGTTTTTCACTTCTCAGGTTTACAGTACCAAACGAAGTCCAATTGCCACAAAACTTTTTGATAATTTTTTCTGGACTAAAAGAAGACCTGAGAGATTCGGAAGAAGGCTGGGGGCCACACCAGGGCCCCACGAGCCACCAGAGCGCGCCCTGTGGGGGCACCCCTATGGCTTGTGGTCCCCTGGCGGCTCCCCCGACCTCGTTCTCTCGCCTATAAATTCTCATATATCGTAAAAACCCTGGAGGCAGTCCCAAAACCCTTTTTACGCCGCCGCAAGTCTCGGTTCCGTTGCGAGGCCATCTGGAGCTCCGTTCCGGCACCCTGTCGGAGGGGGATCGATCACGGAGGGCCTCTTCATCAACCTTGCTGCCCTCATGATGATGTGTGAGTAGTTCACCACAAACCTATGGGTCCATAGCTAGTACCTAGATGGCAATCTCTATATCTCTTGATCTCCAATACAATGATCATTGCATCTTCGCTTTGATCTATCCGATGTAATCCTATTGTGCGGTTGATACGTCTCCAACGTATCTATAATTTTTGATTGTTCCATGATGATATATTATCATTCTAGGATACTTTTTGGGTATTTATTTACAAATTTCTAATATTTTTGAGCACTAACCTATTGACCCAGTGCCCAGTGCCAGTTCTTGTTTTCTGCGTGTTTTTGCCTTTTCAGGGTTAATATACCAAACGGAGTCCAATTGTCACGAAACTTTTTGGTGATTTTTTCTGGACCAATACAAGACCTAGAAGCTTCGAAGGAGGGCGAGGAGATGCACCAGGGGGCGCGGCCAGATATGTTGTGGCCCCCCTGGAGCCCCTCCCGACGTCGTTCTCTGGCCTATAAATTCACGTCTACCCTAAAAACACCAGAAGCGCTCCCGAAACACTTTTTCCGCCGTTGCAAGTCTCTGTTCCGACGGGAGGCCATCTACACCTCCGTTCCAGCACCCTGCCGGAGGGGAGATCGATCACGGAGGGCCTCTTCATCAACCTTGCTGCCCTCACCATGATGTGTGAGTAGTTCACCACATACCTACGGGTCCGTAGGTAGTACCTAGATGGCAATCTCTCTCTCTCTCTTGATCTTCAATACAATGTTCATCGCATCTTTGCCTTGATCTATCCGATGTAATCCCTTTGTATGGTGTGTTTGTTGGGATCCGATGAATTGTGAGTTTATGTTTAGATTATTCATGAAAAGTATTTGAGTCAAACCTGATTACTATGATTCTTATTTGCATGATCATCATAGCTTCGTAATGCTCTCCGATCTATTGAGATAGTTTGGCCAACTAGATTGATATTTCTTCAGTGGGAGTGGTGCGTTGTAGTAGGTTCAACCTGACGAGTTTCTATATCCCAGTGACAGAAGGGGACAAGTTGCGTCTTTGTGTTGTTGCTACTAAGGATAAAATGATGGGGTTTATTCATATTAGTTGAGTTTACTTTGTCTACATCATGTCATCGTTCTCCAAGCATTACTCCGTTTGTCATGAACTTAATACGTAGAGAGGCAAGCATAGAAGCGCTCTTGAAGTGGAGTAATAGTAGTAGGTGCAGGCAGGAGTCGGCCTATTTTCTTATGGACGTGATGCCTATATACACATGATCATTGCCGTGAACATCGCATAATTATTCGCTTTTCTATCAATTGCCCAACAGTAATTTGTCTACCCACCGTATGCTTTGCTTATGAGAGATGCCACTAGAGAACTCTACGACCCCCGGGTCTATTCACTTATAAATTCACAAACGCTATCATTACCTTGCTGTTATTTATTACCTTTTATTTTATTTTGCACTTTACTATTATCTACACAACTCACTTGCTTGCAAATAACAAGATCAAGGGGATTGACAACCCTCTTGCCGGCGTTGGGTGCAAGTTGTTTGTTCTTTTGTGTGCAGATGCTGAAGACGGTTGAGGATTGGTATTCCTATTGGTTCGATAAACCTTGGTTTCATAAATGAGGGAAATACTTACCCACTTTGTGCTTCGATTACCCGTTCCTCTTCACGGAAAATCCAACACAGATCACGAGTATCTAGAAGGATTTCTGGCGCCGTTGCCGGGGAATACCATCACCAACTATCAAGTAACTTCACACAAAATTTCATTCACTCGTTCTTCTATTTATTTCCTTTTATATTTATTTTGTCTCATAAAAATCAAAAATACAAAAATATTTATCTTTGCTACTTACTAGTTTGCTTCTAGTTTGCTTTATGTGCTAGTTTACTTGTCTTGCTTGTTTTGCTAGTCCGGTCATCATGGCACAAGATACTACTAAGTTGTGTGATTTCTCAAATATTAATAATAATGATTTTATTAGTACTCCTATACCACCCACCACTAGTGCGGAGGCATTTGATATTAATGCTGCATTGCTCAATTTTGTCATGAAAGATTAATTTTCGGGAAGTCCTAATGAGGATCCCGCATCACATCTTAATACCTTTGTTGAATTATGTGATATGCAAAAGAAAAAGGATATGGATAATGATATTCTGAAATTAAAATTATTTCCTTTTTCACTAAGAGACAAAGCTAAAGCTTGGTTTTCATCTTTACCTCGTAATAGTATTGGAACGTGGGATAAGTGTAAAGATGCCTTTATTGCCAAGTATTTTCCTCCCGCTAAGATTATCTCCCTTAGAAATCAAATAATGAATTTTAAACAACAAGATCAATAACATGTTGCTCAAGCTTGGGAGAGAATGAAATTGATGATAAGAAATTGTCCAACTCATGGCTTAAACTTGTGGATGATTATCCAAAATTTCTATGATGGACTAAACTTTGTGTCTAGAAATCTTCTAGATTCTGCCGCACGTGGTACCTTCATGGATGTGACCTTAGGGGAGGCCACAAAACTTTTGGAAAACATTATGACAAATTATTCTCAATGGCATACCAAAAGAGCTCCAACTGGTAAGAAGGTAAATTATGTTGAAGAAATCGCTACTTTGAGTGAAAAAGTGGATGCTCTTATGAATATGGTTGCTAATAAAAATGCTAATGTTGATCCCAATGATATGCCTTTGTCTACTTTGATTGAGCAAAATAATGATGCTATTGATGTGAACTTTATCTCGCGAAATAATTTCAACAACAATGCTTATAGAGGAAATTTCAATGCTAGACCGTATCCCGGTAATTCCTCTAACAACTATGGAAATTATTATGGTAATTCATATGGCAATGCTTATACAAATTCTAATAGGATACCTTCTGATCTTGAGAACACAATTAAATAATGTATTAATTCTCAAAAGGTTTTCAACACTATGGTAGAAGAAAAGTTGCATATGATTGATACTTTGGCTAAAAACATGGATAGAATTGCTCTTGATGTTGAAACTCTTAAAAATAAGTCTTTACCACCCAAGCATGATTTTAATGAGACTATTAAATCTATCCAATTATCTATTAATGAAAGTAAGGAGAGGACTGCTAATTTATTAATTCTCAAAAGGTTTTCAACACTACGGTAGAAGAAAAGTTGCATATGATTGATACTTTGGCTAAAAACATGGATAGAATTGCTCTTGATGTTGAAACTCTTAAAAATAAGTCTTTGCCACCCAAGAATGATTTTAATGAGACTATTAAATCTATCCAATTATCTATTAATCAAAGCAAGGAGAGGACCGCTAAGTTGAGAGCTAAGCGAGAATTCTTAGAAAAGGCTCTTCCACCCGGTTTTTACCGGAATCATGATGAAGATCTTAAAATGATTGGTGTTTCTCCTATTGAATCTTTGTTACATCTCTGAATATAAAATGATAAAGGGACTCGAGATGAGTCAACTTTAGTTAAGGAGCATCCCGTTTGCTTGGAGGGTGATGATTCTAATGCTAAAACTGAAAAAGTGGGTTTGGAGAGGTCAAAACTTTAACTAATGATGTGTCCACTATCTTGGATTACAAAGACTTTAATTATGAAAAATGATCTTTAGTAGAATGTATTTCCTTGCTGCAATCCATTATTAGCTCACCCAATGCTTATGAACAAAACAAAGCTTTTACCAAACATATAGTAGAAGCTATGATACAAGCTTATGATGAGAAACTTGAGCTTGAAATTTCAATTCCTAGAAAATTGCATGATGCGTGGGAACCTACTATCAAAATAAAGATAAATAAATATTGTCGGAATCGGGGCTCCGCAGACCCAAGAAGGTTCGAACTCTGGGGCGTGTGTGAAGATCTCAACCAGCTCTAGCCCCAAGCTCGCTGCTACTTCTTGAGCTTGCGTTGGTTTTCCCTTGAAGAGGAAAGGGTGATGCAGTGAAGTAGATAAGTATTTCCCTCAGTTGTTGAGAACCAAGGTATCAATCCAGTAGGAGGTACAAGCAAGGCCCCAATCTATGCACCTGCACAAACAATCAAACACTTGCACCCAACGCTATAAAGGGGTTGTCAATCCCTTCATGGTTACTTGCAAGGATGAGATCTAATAGAGATAGATATAAAAGATTACTAAAACGATAAATAAAATAAAAGTAAATAAATTGCTGCAAAGTATTTTTGGTATTTTTGGTTTATAGATCTGAAAATATAATATGGAAAATAGACCCGGGGGCCATAGGTTTCACTAGAGGCTTCTCTCTTGAAGGAAAATAATACGGTGGGTGAACAAATTACTGTCGAGCAATTGATAGAAAAGCGCATAGTTATGACGATATCCAAGGCAATGATTATGCATATAGGCATCACGTCCGTATCAAGTAGACCAAAACGATTTTGCATCTACGACTATTACTCCACACATCGACCGACTCCTGCCTGCATCTAGAGTATTAAGTTCATGAAGAACAGAGTAACGCATTAAGTAAGATGACACGATGTAGAGGGATAAACTCAAGCAATATGATGAAAACCCCATCTTTTTATCCTTGATGGCAACAATACAAATACGTGCCTCACTATCCCTACTTTGTCACTGGGTGAGGACACCACAAGATTGAACCCAAAACTAAGCACTTCTCCCATTGCAAGAATTACCAATCTAGTTGGCCAAACCAAACCAATAACTCGAAGAGACTTGCAAAGATATGAAATCATGCATATACGAATTCAGAGAAGATTCAAATAATATTCATAGATAATCTGATCATAAATCCACAATTCATCGGATCTCGACAAACACACCGCAAAAGAGTATTACATCGGATAGATCTCCATGAAGATCATGGAGAACATGGTATTGAAGATCATAGAGAGAGAAGAAGCCATCTAGCTACTAGCTATGGACCCGAAGGTCTGAGGTGAACTACTCACGCATCATCGGAAGGGCAATGGTGTTGATGTAGAGGCCGTCCGTGATCGAATCCCCCTCCGGCAGATTACCGGAAAAGGCCCCAAGATGGGATCTCACGGGAACAGAGGCTTGCGGCGGTGGAAAAGTATTATCGTCGCTCTCTTTGGTATTGGGGGAATATTCCTGAATTTATAGGCGAGGAATTAGGGTTGGAGGAGCTACGGGGGGCCCACAAGCCAGGGGGCGCCCCCCCAGGGGCACGCCCTGGTGGCTTGTGGCCTACCCGTAGGTCTTCTGGCCTCTTCTCGAAGCCTCCTGGGTTCCTTCTGGTCCAAGAAAAATCAGCGTATAATTTTATTCCGTTTGGACTCCGTTGGATATTCCTTTTCTGCAATACTCAAAAACAAGGAAAAAACAGAAACTGGCACTAGGCACTAGGTTAATAGGTTAGTCCCAAAAATAATATAAAATAGCATATTAATGCATATAAAACATCCAAAACAGATAATATTATAGCATGGAACAATCAAAAATTATAGATACGTTGGAGACGTATCAGCATCCCCAAGCTTAATTCCTGCTCGTCCTCGAGTAGGTAAATGATAAAAACAGAATTTTTGATGTGGAATGCTACGTAACATATTTATCCATGTAATATTATTTATTGTGGCATGAATGTTCAGATCCATAAGATTCAAAACAAAAGTTTAATGTTGACATAAAAACAATAATACTTCAAGCATACCAACAAAGCAATCGTGTCTTTTCAAAATAACATGGCCAAAGAAAGTTATCCCTACAAAATCATATGGTCTGGCTATGCTCCATCTTCCCCACACAAAGTATTTAAATCATGCACAACCCCGATGACAAGTCAAGCAATTGTTTCACACCTTTTATGTTCTCAAACCTTTTCAACTTTCACGCAATACATGAGCGTGACCCATGGATATAGCACTATAGGTGGAATAGAATATGGTGGAGGTTGTGAGGAAAAGGAGAAGATAGTCTCACATCAACTAGGCGTATCAACGGGCTATGGAGATGCCCATCAATAGATATCAATGTGAGTGAGTAGGGATTGCCATGCAACGGATGCACTAGAGCTATAAGTGAATGAAAGCTCAAAAAGAAACTAAGTGGGTGTGCATCCAACTCGCTTGCTCACGAAGACCTAGGGCAATTTGAGGAAGCCCATCATTGGAATATACAAGCCAAGTTATATAATGAAAAATTCCCACTAGTATATGAAAGTGACAAAATAGGAGACTCTCTATCATGAAGATCATGGTGCTACTTTGAAGCACAAGTGTGGAAAAAAATAGTAGCATTGTCCCTTCTCTCTTTTCTCTCATATTTTTTTTGTGGGCATCTTTGGCCTATTTTTTTATTTGGGCTTCATTGGCCTCTTTTATTATTTGTAAAGTCCGGAGACTCATCCCAACTTGTGAGGGAATCATAGCTTCCATCATCCTTACCTCTCATGGGACAATGCTCTAATAATGATGATCATCACACTTTTATTTACTTACAACTCGATACTTAGAACAAAATATGACTCTATATGAATGCCTCCGGTGGTGTACCAGGATGTGCAACGATCTAGCATAGCAAATGACATAAAAAACGGACAAGCCATGAAAACATCATGCTAGCTATCTTACGATCATGCGAAGCAATATGACAATGATGGTGCGTGTCATAATAAACGGAACGGTGGAAGTTGCATGGCAATATATCTTGGAATGGCTATGGAAATTCCATAATAGGTAGGTATGGTGGCTGTTTTGAGGAAGGGAATATGGTGGGTTTAATGCACCGGCGAAAGTTGCGTGGTACTAGAGAGGCTAGCAATGGTGGAAGGGTGAGAGTGCGTATAATCCATGAACTCACATTAGTCATAAAGAACTCACATACTTATTGCAAAAGTCTATTAGTTATCGAAGCAAAGTATTATACGCATTCTCCTAGGGGATAGGTTGGTATGAGTTAACCATCGCGCGCTCCCGACCCTCACACAAAGGATGACAATCAATAAACAAATCATGCTCCGACTTCGTTACATAACGGTTGACCATACGTGCATGCTACGGGAATCACAAACTTTTAACACAAGTATTTCTACCAATCCACAATTACTCACTAGCATGACTCTAATATCACCATCTTTATATCTCAAAACTATATGCGAGGAATCAAACTTCTCATAGTATTCAATGCACTTTATATGAAAGTTTTTATTATATCCCTCTTGGATGCCCATTATAGTAGGACTAAATTCATAACCTAAACCAATTACCATGCTGTTTAAAGACTCTCAAAATAATATAAGTGAGGTACGAGAGTTCAATTATTTCTATAAAATAAAACACCACCGTGCTCTAAAAAGATATAAGTGAAGCACTAGAGCAAAATTGCCTAGCTCAAAAGATATAAGTGAGGCACATAGAGTATTCTAATAAATTCACGATTTATGCATGTCCCTCTCAAAAGATGTGTGCAGCAAGGATGATTGTGGCAAACTAAAAAGCAAAGACTCATATCATACAAGACGCTCCAAGCAAAACACATATCATGTGGTGAATAAAAATATAGCCTCAAGTAAATTTACCGATGGATTGAAGACGAAAGAGGGGATGCCTTCCGGGGCATCCCCAAGCTTAGGCTCTTTGGTATCCTTGAATATTCCTTGGGGTGCCTTGGGTATCCCCAAGCTTAGGCTCTTGCCACTCCTTATTCCATAGTCCATCAAATCTTTACCCAAAACTTGAAAACTTCACAACACAAAACTCAACAGAAAACTCGTGAGATCCGTTAGTATAAGAAAAATAAATCACCACTTTAGGTACTGTTGTGAACTAATTATTTATTTATATTGGTGTAATATCTACTGTATTCCAACTTCTCCATGGTTCATACCCCCCGATACAACCCATAGATACATCAAAATAAGCAAACAACACAAAGAAAACAGAATCTGTCAAAAACAGAAAAGTCTGTAGCAATCTGTAAACTTAGAATACTTCTGTAACTCAAAAAATTCTTAAAAATTAGGAAAATCTGGGAAATTTGTATATCAATCTTGTGTAAAACTTTCAGACTCATTCGACGCTCTGGTGAATTTATAAAATTCCTGGACTGAGCGCAAAAGTTTATGTTTTTCAGCAAGATCAAATCAACAATCACCGTAGACCATCCCAAAGGTATTACTTGGCTCAAACACTAATTAAAACACTAAAACACAATTAATACAGAGGTAATAATGTGTAAATCACTCAATAACAGAAACTAAAACAAAAAACATAAAATAAAATTGGGTTGCCTCCCAACAAGCGCTATTGTTTAACGCCCCTAGCTAGGCATAACGCAATAGATCTAGGTATTGTCATCTTTGGTATGCAACTCCTCAATTGCACACTTATAAACCCTTATCAATAATAATGCTCCTAGGCAAGAAGTCAAGAAATTCACTTGTAGCAATTGGTTCCCGGACAATATTAATAAAGCTAGGGTGAGCACTTATCATCTTAAGATCTTCATCCCCTTTACTAGAGGATTCACCCTTATTTTTAGGAACATAAATAAACTTGGCATTCTTAGTAGGAGGAAAATTTGGAGTGGTTTTAACAGAGGCAAAAGAGAAACCCAAGTTGGTAATAATGTCCTCTAGCTTGCCAATTCTAGAGGAATCTTGATCCAATTTTCCATTAACTATGGGTTCTTTCTCCCTTAGATTTTTTAAAGCAACTCCTACCTTAGACCCATATTGAGTAATTTGATTATGAATATTTTTATCCAAGTTTTCAATGAGCTCTACAGTAGCAACTTTATTTTCAATAATATCAAGCCTTCGCATCACATGTTCCAAAGTTAAGATTGTTTCATTAACCATGAGTGGGGGTGAACCTACCAAATTTATCATAGCACTATAAGAATCAACGGTATGGCTTCCCAAGAAATTTCCTCCCGTAATGGTATCCAGAACATATCTATTCCAAGGAGAAACACCCACATAAAAATTGCGAAGGAGAACGGTAGTAGATTGCTTACGAGTAGATCTATTTTGAGCATTGCAAATTCTATACCAAGCATCTTTTAAGTTTTCTCCCTCCCTTTGCTTAAAATTAAGAACTTCACTCTCGGGAGTACTAGCGATAGTAGTAAGGCTAGCCATGAGTTTAAGCATTCTAAGACACAAGCAAACGAAAAGCAAACGAAAAGACAAACGGAAGAAGGGCGAATAAAAAGGCAAATCTTTTTGGTTTTTTCTGAAAATCGTTTTAGAAGTGCGGGAGAGGAAAACGAGAGGCAAATGGCAAATAATGTAAATGCAGGAGATGAATTTGTGATGGGTACTTGGTAGGCTTGATGTAGATCTCTCCGACAACCACGCCAAAAATTGGCAAGTTGACGGGAGAGTTCTTGTCTTGACTTGCTATGTATCCTCCCCGGCAACGGCGCCAGAAATCCTTCTTGCTACTTCTTGAGCTTGCGTTGGTTTTCCCTTGAAGAGGAAAGGGTGATGCAGCAAAGTAGATAAGTATTTCCCTCAGTTGTTGAGAACCAAGGTATCAATCCAGTAGGAGGTACAAGCAAGGCCCCAATCTATGCACCTTCACAAACAATCAAACACTTGCACCCAACGCTATAAAGGGGTTGTCAATCCCTCCACGGTTACTTGCAAGGGTGAGATCTGATAGAGATAGATATAAAAGATTACTAAAACGATAACTAAAATAAAAGTAAATAAATTGTAGCAAAGTATTTTTTGGTATTTTTGGTTTATAGATCTGAAAATATAACATGGAAAATAGACCCGGGGGCCATAGGTTTCACTAGAGGCTTCTCTCTTGAAGGAAAATAATACGGTGGGTGAACAAATTACTGTCGAGCAATTGATAAAAAAGCGCATAGTTATGACGATATCCAAGGCAATGATTATGCATATAGGCATCACGTCCGTATCAAGTAGATCGAAACGATTCTGCATCTACTACTATTACTCCACACATCGACCGACTCCTGCCTGCATCTAGAGTATTAAGTTCATGAAGAACAGAGTAACGCATTAAGTAAGATGACATGATGTAGAGGGATAAACTCAAGCAATATGATGAAAACCCCATCTTTTTATCCTTAATGGCAACAATACAAATACGTGCCTTGCTACCCCTACTTTGTCACTGGGTGAGGACACCGCAAGATTGAACCCAAAACTAAGCACTTCTCCCATTGTAAGAATTACCAATCTAGTTGGCCAAACCAAACCAATAACTCGAAGAGACTTGCAAAGATATGAAATCATGCATATAAGAATTCGGAGAAGATTCAAATAATATTCATAGATAATCTGATCATAAATCCACAATTCATCGGATCTCGACAAACACACCGCAAAAGAGTATTACATCGGATAGATCTCCATGAAGATCATGGAGAACATGGTATTGAAGATCATAGAGAGAGAAGAAGCCATCTAGCTACTAGCTATGGACCCGAAGGTCTGAGGTGAACTACTCACGCATCATCGAAAGGGCAATGGTGTTGATGTAGAGGCCGTCCGTGATCGAACCCCCCTCCGGCAGATTACCAGAAAAGGCCCCAAGATGGGATCTCACGGGAACAGAGGCTTGCAGCGGCGGAAAAGTATTATCGTCTCTCTCTTTGGTATTGGGGGAATATTCCTGAATTTATAGGCGAAGAATTAGGGTTGGAGGAGCTACGGGGGGCCCACAAGCCAGGGGGGCGCGCCCTGGTGGCTTGTGGCCTACCCGTAGGTCTTCTGGCCTCTTCTCGAAGCCTCCTGGGTTCCTTCTGGTCCAAGAAAAATCAGCGTAGAATTTTATTCCGTTTGGACTCCGTTGGATATTCCTTTTCTGCAATACTCAAAAACAAGGAAAAAACAGAAACTGGCACTGGGCACTAGGTTAATAGGTTAGTCCCAAAATAATATAAAATAGCATACTAATGCATATAAAACATCCAAAATAGATAATATAATAGCATGGAACAATCAAAAATTATAGATACGTTGGAGACGTATCACTCGCCACCCCGCGACCAAGCCTCGTCGAATGCGTGCGAGCGGGCAAGGAGATGGACACATAGATTTACCCAGGTTCGGGCCACCTTGCGGTGTAAGACCCTACTCCTGCTTTTGGTGGATTGGCCTCGCGAGGAGGTTTTGCGGATGAACTAGTACAGTGGTTGAGCGACCTCGCGAGGGCTCAGAGGTGGGGATGGATCGATCCGCCTCTTCTACGGTGGATGCTAGTCCCTATTTATAGTGGCCTTGGTCCTCTTCCCTCATCGCACAGGTGGGAAGGGATCCCACAACGGCCAATTTTGAAAGGGGGCAAGAGGTACATCTTATCCTGACTAAAGGTGGTCTTCGCCTGCAAAGCTTCTGGGTGTGACGCAGAGGTGGGCTCGCCGATGACATCCACCCTGCGGAGCTCGTGGTCTTGGTCTTGTTGCACCGGAACGGAAACCTTTGGGGGATTCCTTGGGAACCCGCGTACATCCTTGCCTCCTTAGCACAAAAGAGGAAATTGTCCCCTCTGCGGCCGCTGGCGCCCGCCTGGCCTTGGTCGTCATGGCTCGCGTCATCGCAGCCTCCTGAGGCCGGGTACCTGCATAGGAATCTTCGCTCCTCAGGAGGCAGCCTGGGAAGGCCGCTCCCCTGGAGGTCTTGGCATTGTTCCCCTCGCGAGGCTGGGGCTCTCGCGAGGGTCTTGACTTGGAGGGTTTGCTGCCAGGCCGTACCGGGCCATCGAGGTGGGCCACGCGCTGGGCCATAGGCAGGCAGGCCTGGGTACCCCTGATCCCAGAACGCCGACAGTAGCCCCCGGGCCCAAGGCGTGCCTGTCCTAGCTTTGAGGCGAAGGTGAGGAGCGAAGGGCGAAAGCGCCGCGGGCCCCCAATCGCCAGCAGGCCAGGCTCGACGCGTGGCACGTGGCAGGGCGCGGACACCTCCGCTCCCACGTCGCCACGCCGAAGAAGGGCGGGAGCGTCCTGACCACCGCCGAGGTGGAGAGGAAGAGGAAGTGGATTGCACCCGAGGAGTAAGTAACCTGCCTCGCCTTTGGTCAATTATAGGTTGCGCGCGTAGTCACGGCTCCTTCTTCTCTTGATGGCCAGGGGCGACGAGGTGCCGAAGAAGAGGAAGGCGAGCACCAAGCCGAAGGAGCCCCCTGTCCAGAGGGCGCCGTCAGCCTCTGGCCGCGGACGCGGCGGGGGCGGGAGCACACCACGCCAACCCAGCACAACCCTTGGGCGCCCCGGCAACACCACGCCCGGGCACACGGGTGTGACGCCTACTCCTGGCGCCTTGCCGGCGCCGCTTGGGAGGCGTGGCGCCGGGAGTGTGGAGGCTCACGAGGCAGCACTCCTTGCCGCGGCCGGGGTGACCCCAGCGCCGGTGGAGGGGGGGATTTCCCGCCCCCTTCTGGCGGAACCTGCCCCTGAGGACGCAGCGGCGCAGCTTCGGGAGGAGCCAGCCCCCGTGGGCCAGCAGGCTGTGAAGTCGTCCGCCCTTGTCGTTCCCGAGGAGAAACTGGAGCCTCCAGCGTCCCAAGTCTGCCACGCCACTGCCCCCTTGGACACAACACCCGCCGACATGCCGGTGCCGCCTCCCGGTCAGGCCCTTGCGCTTGCGAACCGCGACCCTCTGATCAGGCCCGGCGCCTTGGATGAGAGCTTGATGTCTACTACGCAACTTTCTTCTTGTAGACTCGTGTTGGGCCTCCAAGCGCAGAGTTTTGTAGGACAGTAGCAAATTTCCCTCAAGTGGATGACCTAAGGTTTATCAATCCGTGGGAGGCGTAGGATGAAGATGGTCTCTCTCAAACAACCCTGCAACCAAATAACAAAGAGTCTCTTGTGTCCCCAACACACCCAATACAATGGCAAACTGTATAGGCGCACTAGTTCGGCGAAGAGATGGTGATACAAGTGTAATATGGATGGTAGATATAGGTTTTTGTAATCTGAAAATATAAAAACAGCAAGGTAGCAAGTAACAAAAGTGAGCAAAAACGGTATTGCAATGCTTGAAAACAAGGCCTAGGGTTCATACTTTCACTAGTGCAAGTTCTCTCAACAATACTAACATAGTTGAATCATATGTAAATCCCTCACGTGCGACAAAGAATTCACTCCAAAGTCACAAATAGCGGAGAACAAACAAAGAAATTATTGTAGGGTACGAAACCACCTCAAAGTTATCTTTTCCGATCAATCGTATGAGCTATCCCTATAAGTGTCACGAACAACCCTAGAGTTCATACTAAAATAACACCTTAAGATACACATCAACCAAAACCCTAATGTCACCTAGATACTCCAATGTCACCACGAGTACCCATGGGCTTGATTATACGATATGCATCACACAATTTCAGATTCATCATGTTCAATCCAACACAAAGAACTTCAAAGAGTGCCCCAAAGTTTCTACCGGAGAGTCAAGACGAAAACATGTGCCAACCCCTATGCATAGATTCCCAAGGTCACGGAACCCGCAAGTTGATCACCAAAACATACATCAAGTGGATCAATAGAACACCCCATTGTCACCACGGATATCCCATCGCAAGACATACATCAAGTGTTCTCAAATCCTTTAAAGACTCAATCCGATAAGAAAAGTTCAAAGGGAAAACTCAATTCATCACAAGAAGATAGAGAGGGGAAAACTCCATATGATTCATCTATATTAATAAAGCTCGCGGTACATCAAGATCGTGTCATCTCAAGAACACGAGAGAGAGAGAGATCAAACACATAGCTACTGGTACATACCCTCAGCCCCGAGGGTGAACTACTCCCTCCTCGTCATGGAGACCGCCGGGATGATGAAGATGGCCTCCGGTGATGGTTTCCCCTCCGGCAGGGTGCCGGAACGGGCTCCCGATTGGTTTTTCATGGCTACAGAGGCTTGTGGCGGCGGAACTCCCGATCTAGGTTTGTTTCTGGGGGTTTCTGTATTTATAAGAATTTTTGGCGTCGGAAACAAGTCAGGGTGGGCCACGAGGTGACGACAAGCCAGGGGGCGCGCCCTAGGGGGGCGCCCCCCAGGCTTGTGGTGGCCTCGTGGCTCTTCTAGCCCAACTCCAACGCTCCCTGGGCTTCTTCTGGTCCATAAAAAATCACCGTAGATTTTTATTCCGTTTGGACTCCGTTTGATATTCCTTTTTTGTAAAACTCAAAAACACGGAAAAAACAGAAACTGGCACTGGGCTCTAGGTTAATAGGTTAGTCCCAAAAATAATATAAAGTTGTAGTAAAATGATTGTAAAACATCCAAGAATGATAATATAACAGCATGGAACAAGCAAAAATTATAGATACGTTGGAGACGTATCAGCATCCCCAAGCTTAATTCCTACTCGTCCTCGAGTAGGTAAATGATAAAAATAGAATTTTTGATGTGGAATGCTGACTAACATGTTTATCATATTATTTTCTTCTTTGTATAGCATGGACATTTGGACTTGTAAATGATTCAAAGCAATAGTCTAATTTTAACATAATGACTTCAATACTCAAGCATGTCAACAAGCAACCATGTCTTTTCAAAATATCAACACTAAAGAAAGTTACCCCTACCCATCATGCTCAATCATTGATCCATTCATGAAACACACTCAAATATTAGCTATGCCCAATGCTCAAGTACGATCATAGTGCCCCCTAGTTGGTGCTTATAAGAGAAGATGGAGACTCAAAGCTAAAATAAAAATTGTATAAAGTAAACGGATAGGCCCTTCGCAGAGGGAAGTAGGGATTTGTAGGGGTGCCAGAGCTCAAAGTTTTAAATTGAGAGAGAAAAAATATTTTGGGTGGCATGCTTTTCCTGTCAACGAAAACGACAAAGTAGATCACAATACTTTCCATGCTAGATGTATCATAGGCGGTTCCCAAACAGAAAATAAAGTTTTTACTCCCCCTCCACCAATCAATCACACTCCACGGCGAGCCGAATCCACGGGTACCGTCCATACAAACAACAATTCTGGGGGAGTTTTGTTTCATTATATTTTGATTTGATTTTTGAGCATGGAACTGGGCATCCCGAATACCAGCCACTTTCTCGTGAATGATAGTGAATCAACACATATCATGAGAATAACCCACCTAGCATGGAAAAATATTGGACACTCCCCACCGTTTCATGAGCGGTACGGGCACACAAAAGAGAAAATTTATTTTGAAAATTTAGAGATGGCGCATACAAATTTGCTTGGAATGGCATGGAAATACCGCATATAGGTAGGTATGGTGGACTCATAAGGCAAAACTTGGTTTAAGGATTTGGATGCACAAGTAGTGTTTCTACTTAGTACAAATGGAGGCTAGCAAATAGATTGGGAAGCAACCAAACCAAGAAACAAAAATTCACATAAGTGAGCATTGAACATAACTAACACCGAATAATGCACCACAAGTAGGATATAACTTCATTGCATGACTATTGACTTTCGTACTTGCATAGGGAATCACAAACCTTAACGCCAATATTCCTACTAAAGCATAATTACTCACTAACATGACTCACATATTACTATCATCATGTTTCAAAACTATTACAAAGAATCAAGTTTAATTTGTCCCATGATCTTCATGAAAGTTTTTATTATATCCTCCTTGGATATCTATCACTTTGGGACTAGTTTCATATATTGCCATTGCTTTTTCGACAAGCTCAAACAAATTTAAATGAAGCACATGAGCATAAAGATTTCATCCCTCAAAAAGGTATAAGTGAAGCATGAGAGGAAATGACAAACTACTCATAAAAGATATAAGTGAAGATCAATGAGTAGTCAAACAATTAAGGAGCTATGTGAGGACTCTCTCTCCCTCAATAAATATTTTCAGATCTGAGCAAGCAAAAGAAAAATAGCACTCCAAGAATAGCACGCATCATATGAACGAATAAAAATTTAGGCTCAACATAGGCTAACCGATAATTGTTGATGAAGAGAGGTGGGATGCGTAGCATCCCCAAGCTTAGATGCTTGAGACTTCTTGAAATATTTACTTGGGGTGCCTTGGGCATCCCCAAGCTTGAGCTTTTGTATCTCGTTCAATCCTCTCATATCATGGTTTCACCTATTCTCAAAAACTTCATCCACACAAAACTCGAAAAGAACTCGTGAGATAGGTTAGTACATATAAGAATAAATCAACACTTCATCTACTGCCAAGACAAGTTGCACAATAATTTTCAAACATCATCTACTGTTTACTATCGTTTCCACAATTTATATCTACCAATATAGGCTATGGAAACTATAGGATAAGTGGATAACAAAACTATGACAGCAATCTGTCTAAACAGAACAGCCTGTAGCAATCTATTAAACCAGTGTACTTCTGTAACTCAAAAAATTATGAAAATTTAGGACATGCTAAATAATTTATATGACAACACTGTGTAAAAATTTCAGAAACTTTCCACGTTCCAGTAAAATATGAAAATTCAAACACTACAGCAAAAGTTTCTGTTCTTACACAGCACACATCAAAACATGCAATGCAAGCATCCTAAGACAATTCTTGGAACTTTTTATTGAAGAACAAGATTATAAATAACTCCTAACAGAGAACAACAAAATAATATGACGCTCCAAGCAAAACTCATATTATGTGACGAATAAAAATATAGCTCCAAGTAAGATATACCGATAGTGTTGAAGACGAAAGAGGGGATGCCTTCCGGGGCTTCCCCAAGCTTAGGCGCTTGAGTCTTCCGTGGATATTACCTTGGGGGTGCCTTGGGCATCCCCAAGCTTAGGTTCTTGTCACTCCTTGTTCTTCTCATATCGGTGTCTCACCCAAAACTTGAAAGCTTCAATCACACAAAACTTAACGGAACTTCGTGAGAAGGGTTAGTGTAATAAAGATAGATCATTCACTTGGGTACTGTCAAGACAAGATTAATAATTGTTCCCACATGATACCTACTGTATTCTATCATTCCCATAATTTATACCGCTAAATATAAGCTATGGAAACACTAAAACAAGCAAACTATGCATGCAAAACAGAATCTGTCAAAAACAGAATAGTCTGTGAAGATCTGTAGTGTAACCATACTTCCCTGTCTCTAAAAATTCTTAAAAATTAGTACAACCTGAATAATTTGTATATGAAAACTGTGTAAAAATTTCAGATCATTATCACGCTCCAGTAAAAAAAAATCCTGTACTGGAGTCAAAAGTTTCTGTTTTGGTTCAGCATCAATTCTACTCATCTTGTGAGTCATCCCAAAGGCTTTACTTGGCACTTTATTGAAATAAAAGACACAAACATGATTAATACAGTAGCTTAATCATGTGAACACACAAAAACAGAAAGTAAAAGTGTTGGGTTGCCTCCCAACAAGCGCTTTTCTTTAATGCCTTTTAGCTAGGAATGATGATTTCAATGATGCTCACATAGGAATAATAATTGAAACATGCAAAAAAGCATCATGAATCTCATGAAAAGCACATTTAAGTATAACCCACTTCCTATGCATAGGGATTTTGTGAGAAAACAATTTACGGGAGCAAGAATCAACTAGCATAGGAAGGCAAAACAAGCAAAACTTCAAAACTTTGAACACATAGAGAGGAAACTTGATATTATTGCAATTCCTACAAGCATATACTCCTCCCTCATAATAATTTTCAGTAGCATCTTGAAGGAATTTCACAATATAACTATCACATAAAACATTCTCTTCATGATCCACAAGCATAGAAAATTTGTCACTCTTCACATAAGCAATTTTCTTCTCATTCATAATAGTGGGAGTATCATATGAAGCTCGAATACGAAAAATTGTTTCCACATTAAAAGAGTAATGATCAGTAAAAGGATATTCAAAATTATGACAATAATTATCACTACTCTTTATAACATAAGTATCATCACAATAATCATCATAAGTAGCAACTTTGTTCTCATCATAGTCAATTGAAACCTCTTCCAAAATAGTGGAATCATTAATAAATAAAGTCGTGACCTCTCCAAATCCACTTTTATCATTATAATAAGATTCAACACCCTCCAAAATAGTGGGATAATTATTATCTAAAGTTGACACTCTTCCAAACCCACTTTCATAAATATTGCAATCATCATATGTGATGCCCCCAATTTCGACCGTACGCTAATCAAACACGCAAATGCGTACGACCAAGATTAGGGACTCACTAATCAATATCACAACACAACACTAGACACAAATTAAAGTCATACAGCTTCATATTACAAGCCAAGGGCCTTGAGGGCTCGAATACAAAGCTCGACCAGCACGAGTCAGCAGAAGCAAAATAATATCTGAGTACAGACATAAGTTAAACAAGTTTTGCCTTAAGAAGCCTAGCACAAACATAAGCAGCGGACCGAAAGAGGCGAGGCCTCCTGCCTGGGAGCCAACCTAACTATTCCTGAGCGTCAGCACTCTCCACGTAGTAGTAGGCTCCAGCGGTGGTGTAGTAGTCGTCTCCGGCGTACTCCATCTCCTGGGCTCCATCGTCTGAACGCAGAATCGTATCGAGGGGGAAAGAGAAAACAAAGCAGCGGTGAGTACTCATCCAAAGTCCTCGCAAGACTGACATCAAAACTATGCTAAGTATGCATCAGTATCAAGGAGTGGGGGGTTATATCTGGACTGACTGCAGAAAGCAAGATTAGGAGGAAGGCCTAGTCCTATCGAAGACTAGCAACTTCAGCATCTTGCAGCATTAGAAGAGAGTAGACTGGTATCTCATATACAGTCATATTATTGTAGCAATTTTATTAAGTAACCACGCCTAGAGATTCTTCCTCGACTCCCTGCGAGGAAGCAATCTCGGAGCCAACATTCATTCAAATTAAAGTCACAATTTTGGTTGTAGTAGATCAAGGTACAACTCCAAGTCGTCCTGTTACCGTGGACACGACTATTCGAATAGATGAATTCATCCCTACAGGGGTGCACCGCATTTCCAACACGCTTGATCACCTCCGGCCGGACACACTTTCCTGGGTCATGCCCGGCCTCGGGATATCAACACGTCGTCGCCCCACCTAGGCTCAACAGAGAGGCCAGCCCGCCGGTCTAAATCCTAAGCGCCCAGGGGTCGTGGGCCCACTTGCCGAACGCGGCCGAGGTCAGCCCTAGCACACTCTAGTCCAAGAGATGTACCGTCTAGGCCACTCGGGCGCGCACCGCTCCATTGCTGACGTCCGAAGAGCTTCGGCTGATATAACGACACTGAGTACCCATAACTTCTCTCACGTGAAGGTTTGGTGCGTAAAAGGTCAATCGACCAACTCAGATCAAATACCCAACCCATTAGCATTTTATTAATGCGAGGCAAGCGCGACCCATGAAGTGCGGTCCCGTCGCCCCGTCTCGAGGATGTGTGGCAAGGGCCTCTCCTGCCCGTCCACGCCTCATCATCATCAAACCGTGGGTACCCCTCAGGGCCGACCCATCACCAACATATTTCTGTAACCAGGTCATAGTAACTGTGTGTATAAAACATCAAGACGGAACCTGAGGAATCGCCCTCAAAGGGTCCCGCTCAATGAAACCGTCAAGGTGGACTTAGAGGAATCACCCTCGAGGGTCCCACACTTGAGGGGTTGCACGACAGAGTCATCGTCGGGAGTGGTGAAGGAGGAATCACCCTCGATAACCACGACCGACTAGCTACACTATCGAGTTAGCATCATGAGTACTTCACGAGGTGTCACCTTCGGTACTCGATAGTAACTCTACAGAGTCGTACAACTAAGGGGTGTGCGGTGATGTGAGGGGCCTGGCTCGTCGGTCGGTTGACCGAGTCTTCGAATCTTCGGGTTGTCGAGTCGTCGATGAAGAAGCAGGGGCAACTGGGAGTAAGGGGGTCACAGGGGATTCACTGATCAACCTATACTAAATAGTTGATATGATTGCAGGTATAGTATCAGTTTATCAAAAGCAGGCTATGCATCAGAATAGGAGCTAACTAATACGGTAGCAAAATCTAATGCAAGAATAAGAGGGAAAGGAATAGGCGATATCGGAATGCTCAAGGGGGGTTGCTTGCCTTGCTGCTCTGCGGCAAAGGCCTGATCGTCAGTGTCGTAGTCGTACCCGGCAGCACCGTCAGTCTCGGGGTCTACCGGTAAGAAGAGGGGGGAAGAAACAATAAATATAAAGCACAGATGCAATCACGATGCATGACATGGCAATATGCAGAGCTAGGCATGCACTAACGCAGTACCACACGTCGCAGACGGGTCGGAAGAATATCTGACGATATTTTCCGGGTCTCGGGCTACTACCGGACAGACGGAAACGATGGAAAAGTTCCACGTTCGTTATGATAGGAGCACGTGACAGACTAACGGACAGAGTATTCGGATTCGTGGGATTTTTCTGAACAACTTTCATGTATAAAACTTTTCCATCCGAGTTATAAATTATTTTATATGATTTTCTAAAGTTTTAATAATTTTCTGAAATTTCTGGAATTATTTTAATCCGAGTTGACCAAGTCAACTTGACTAGTCAAATGGGGAGGGTGTGGCCCACATGTCATAGGCAGCAACTAAATTATGCTAGTTAATTAGATTAATTAGCTTGGGTCCACTTGACATAGACTAGTAGTTAAACTAACTAGTAATTAGTATTACTAACTAACCCACTAACCTACAGGGCCGGCCACACGCTGCCACGCACACACACACAGCACACACTCACCCACACAACACACTCTCACGCTCACACCACTACGCACACACTCAGCACACACACATCCGGCCATGGCTTGCCATGGCCAGCCGCAAGCTGTTGCTATGGCAGCGGCAACAAGCTTGAGCGATTGCCGCTAGGCACAGCAGTAGCTGTAGTGAGCAGCGTAGTAGGAGCAGCAAGCAGGCAGTAGCAAGCAGCGCAGCTAGCAGCAGCGGCGGCGGAGCAGCAACTGTGAGCAGCGGCAGCAAGGAACAGCAGAGCAGCGGCAGCGATGCAGCGCAGGCTCGGCCAAGCAGCGGGGAGCAGCAACGGCAGCGAGCAGCAGTAGTGCAGCGGCAGCACTAGGAGAAGCAGCAGCAAACCAGCGGCAGCAAAGCAGTAGCAGGCAGCACGCACGCACATACGTGCACGTACGCGTACACTCGGGGACGGCGGCTAACGGCGACGAATCGAGCAGGGAAACGAGGGGAATCGGAGGGGCTCACCACGGAGCTCGTGGACGTGGTTAGGGAGCGCGGGGCGGCCGGAATGCGACGGGCTCAACGGCGAGATGTGGCGGCCGTGGGCGAAGATGGCGGCGATGGCGAGCTTCTAGTGCGCCCCTACTCGAACCGATGCACGTAGGCGAAGGAGTCGACGGCGAGGGAGCGGTTGGGTGTCTTGGCGTGACGAGGGGAGGCTCCGGAGCGCGTGGACGACGGTGGTGGGGCGACCTCGAGCTCGGGAACAAAGAAAACGGAAGGGGACGAGCGAGGGAGGAGGAAAGAAGGGCCTAGGGTTTGTCTCACGCGTCGGGGAGGGACTTATACGCCGCAGGGGCTCGCTAGATGGTCGACACGGCGACATCGGGCGCATGGACGGGCGCGGCCGTGGCCACGCCATGGCTCTGCTTCTCCTCTGTACAGAGAGATAGGAGAAGGCCGTGGGTGGGCTGGGCCATTTACTGTAGCAGCAGGCCTGAAGTGCACAGTGTTATTGTTTTCTTTTACAATTTCTTTTTCTGTTCTACTCTTTTGTTCCTTGTTTGTATTTATTAAAGCTAGTAAACGATTTTTGTTGCACATGAAACTCCACACGTAAATACTGTACAATATTTTGGAAAGTCACACAAAGTTTGAGGCCATTTTGTAATATTTTAAATTGGGTTTGAATTTAAATGGTTCACTTAAGTGATGTTGGTACAGTTCAAAAAAAGATAAGGGCATCTCTGAAGTTTCAAATGATATTGGTTCCTATTCGATAATTACTATGTGAATATTTGCAACTGAGCCAACATTTTTATTTTAGAATTTGAAGAATTAATTTACTTGACTTTATTTTAATTTGAATTTGTCTTTGATTTTTATTAAGTGGGAAAATGGCTTAATAAAGCATGATGACATGGCACATTAGGGTGAGGTTACTGTAGCATGACCCTGGGGGTGTTACAAATCTCCTCCACTACAAGAAATCTCGTCCCGAGATTTAAGAGGTAGAGTAAGCGAGGGAAAGTTCTGGTTATGAAATTCTAACGGATCTTCTTGTTCTTGTTGCTCTCATCGAAGAAGTTGATCCCTTTCGTTGATGTCTTCATTTCTCTGCTTCAGGTCATCCTAATGAAATTGTCATCGTTTCTTCGGTATCTTCATCGTCCTACGAATGTGATAAGAGGGGAAACACTGGAAGAACGTATCCCAACAAGGTTGGACATCTGACGGTGAACTCAGGGAAGAAGACATGAATTATTTCTCGAGTTGTAACTCAGGGAATTTGTTGAGTGCAAAATGCGATGGTACAAAAGTTTCAAACGGGTAGGCAATCATTCGATGCCTGTTCAGGAGATGAAAGGGGGGTTCGGAGCAATGAAAAAAAATATTGCGTCTGATACTAGAATAGGTCATCCCTTGGACGGTGGCTCGGGAATTACATACGAAGCCAAGTGCAAAGGATACTTTAGAATCAAGGCTGTACAGGAGAGTCAGGTTTCGGTCCTGTGGAACTGTGGGTTATGGGACCACCATGTGGGATAGGAGCAGGAAGAGCGGTGACATCTTGCACGGTCGTGATAGAAGACGTGTCAGAGGATAGCTTGTCAGATATGTTGGCAACAACGTCGATACCAAGGGCGGGGGACGAATAGAACCATTTTCCTGCTCGTTGAAACGAGGCGGACCAATAGGCAAAGTTCTCGTCCACCGACGGTTACCGGAATGTTATCAACAATAGTAATAGGGCCTTACTGACAGAATTGATCACCGAGGTGTTTACCTAAGCAGGGAATTACCACTGTTCAGATAATTTAGACTAAGAAAGGTTAAACGGACCAATGGAAAGGGAAATGTGTTTATACCCAAGTATTTGAGTATACCTTTCCCAAAGACAAACAGAGCATGATATACGTGACAGGACATCAAGTACATAACCATTTAGGCAAGGGGGGATAGAATTCATGATATTACCCATACAATGGCGTTTGGATAATTGATCAAGAAACATTTAGCATTGCGCTTCCAATGTTCTTGTTGATGATTGGAGTATCACATCCATGCTTCGGGGAAGCATCGACATGGTCACCAGGTAAAGGTCAGACTTTGGATACACAAAGGATCCACCAGGAACAACTTATAAACTAAGTCTTACAATTCCATCATAGGAGAATGGCTAACCTTACTAAAGAAGATAATATAACAATAGGTTCCCCGGCCAGGTGTGCTAGACATGACAACACCTTACCGGGTTTCATAGGGACCAATGTTATAATTCTTGGAAAAAGTTCCAACCATCATATCTGCCCGAGATTCAGATCTGGTTGGGGTTAGGATACCTCAGACTCAGCAGGCCTGAGAAGAAAAAGGATGCAACATAGATCTAAGAGATGATGTTGCAAAAATCTCTGAATGAACGACATAAGCAAGCCTTGAATCATGAGTCGGATTGCAAGACATATGAACACAATGTCAATACATCGTGCCCACGTGGATCCTTTTAGAATGGAATGCAATCAAGTTCTGGTTGGGAACCATCATAGAGGATATCAAAGTTCCATGTGAAAGTCTGGACTAGATCTTATGTAGTACTTCTTTTCCCAGATCAAATCAATTAGTGGCTTGGCGTGCTAGGAAATACATATGGAGTGAAGGTAGCAAATCTATCAAATCATGGAATACTTTACACATGCATGAATGAATTGGAACGATTCCAGAGGAAACGAAACAAAATTTTCTCATAATCACGGCGACAAAAATGCACGTGAACTTAGATAAAAACACTTCTTTTATCAAACATATTCTTCATGAGCTAGGCACAAAGATAATGTTTTCAAGGTTTCCAACACTGGCTTAAATGTTCATCATGAACCACGAAGAAGATGAGGATGTGGCTGATGGGCTCAGCAACAATTCGTTGAGATCTCCACAGAGATGGATTTCCACGATTGAGTGAACAAGGTGATAGCATTGGTCAAACCAGATGATAAATTGAGGTATGCCCGAGGGAAACATCCACAATCAAACATTAATTGAAAGGTGCGCCCAAAATTCGGACCAAGTAGCACGACCAATGTTAGAATGATGATTCAACGGCAACACACTAAGAATGGACTTATTGTTCATTAACTCCAAGGTAATAGAGTTGTTATGCCATAAGTGTTGAATTCACACATCACAGTCCTTATGTCGGTATTCCGATTAGAAGCAACACGAGGACCAAGCAATGAAAGGTGATGGCAAGAAGTATCACTATATCAGGAATTCTTAAGACGTGTGCAATACTCACGACATTCTCCACAAAAGATGCTATTACTCCAGATAGAACATAACACCAGATGGCTAGCAAGGAACTTAAGGTTCAACCAAAACAAGACCAAGTCTATGTTTAGAAGGAAGGCAAGGATGTCGTCAACGACGATACCAATTACCAAGGGTCAAGGATGTTACTTCCCATCATGAACTTAATTGATATCCTGGAAGAGTTCAGAATGCTGATGAGGATCACGACACATTTGTCGAGAAGTCTTATGAAGATGTAATCGATCAGCGACGACATCAAGCAAAGAAATGGTGACGCGAAAAGTTGTCGGAACCACAGATGAGGGTGCTAGCTCAAAATTGAAATAGCCTTTCAAGACAACCAACATGACGTTGAAAGCTCGATGTAAGCTTAATGCACTGTTGGAATGGTGCTTCAGGGATGAAGGACATAGATAGCATGGTCAAGCTTTAGCATGACGATGATGATGTAGCCTAACAGCTTGGAATGGCATGATCGAGTACAAACTCATAAGCAAAGAAGATTACTAAGAGTTGTTGAATCGCAATGCGGACTTGATTCAATTATCGCTGTCCTTGAGTGTCCAACAATTTAGAACACGAGGAAACAGGAATCAGTGAAGGAAAACATAGCTGATGAGGAGCTTATAAAAAGTTATGTAGCTCCATGATTTTCTCGAGATACCAGGGGTAATACTCGGATGTAGATCAGAATTAAAGCTTGGACCGATGTATTGATCTGCAGAAGACAAGTTCTTAAACTGGTCTAGAAATGGGATCAAAGAAGAACAATCATGGTCGGAACCACGGTTGTAAAGTATCAAATCACATATACAAGGTCAAATCAAACAAAGAGAAAGATTATTGTTACGAGAAGCTCCTATGACAAGATCAACATCGTTTCCATGGGCATGAACACAAGGTACAAGGTTGACTCCCACTTTTTCAATGCATCACCTTCCATTTACTCCTCGCTTTCGATGAGGTTGTAGCTTTGAAAGATTATCCGGCAAAACACCAGAAGAGTAGGACTCGTGAAAACCCTCGGTTTCACACGGAGTAAAGAAGGCATAGGTTCAACCCATCAGGGCATCTTAGGAACATATACCGCAAGCTCCAAGGGTAATTAACACATGCTTGACAACAAAGCATGGCTGACAAAAGCATAGGACACAACTTATCAGAGGGAGAAGACACAATTTACCAAAGGCATTATGTATCAGGGGAAGAACTCATGAAAATTGAATGGGAAGGACACTGTCGGATAATAACCCAACAATGGTTTCGCGTCCCACAAAGGGATGTGATGTGAGCATCAGAACTAAATCGTAGGAACATAGCATGCAAGACATCCGACTATAGAACATCTGAATAATTTTGATGCGTAAATACCAAAGGAATTATGATTTCCAGATTGGTGTATCATAATCAGATGCTCCGATCAAATACAAGTAAGTTGAATGGATTTAGATGGATAGTCAATCAAAGTTGATTTGTCGAGAACCAACTCATCCTTGGAAAGACGTCTGATCCGGAAGGATAATTCATGAGAAACAACTGATGACTGCACGCACTCACACACAGGTTGAAACAATAAGATCAAATGATAATCACAAAGGATTGCAATGAAAATTGTTAGACATATGGAATTAACCATAATGCAAGCAGGTGAGGATGGTCAAGAGCAAAAGGCTAATGAGGATTTTCGAAAGATCGAATAGCAATTGGAAGGATTTTGTGAGACCCATGACAACTGAGGACGAATGAATCCCCAGTAAGTGAGAGGAATTATTCGGAGGGGGGGGGGTTGACTGAGGAGGGAATCGCAAAAGTGATGGACACAAGTTCTCGGGAGAACATCGGGGAGTATCTTTGAAGTCTTCTGATAAATCAAGCCATCGTCTCAAATGAGGGGCTCTCCGGGAGGAAGTAGTTACGAGAACCTAGAGTTATAGTTAGCAAAACCTTTAACCCGAAAGAGAAGAAAGATCAGAACCCAGAGTATAGACGAGGAATAAAAGATCCTAATACCACCTGATTGAGATGTGGGCCCGTAAGCCACACAACAATGTTAGTAAAAGTTTTTCAAGTACTAGACTCAACTTCGGCCAAGGAGTTGGAAAGGGGGCTACCTACAGGCAGTCGGCTCTGATACCAACTTGTGACGCCCCCAATTTCGACCGTACGCTAATCAAACACGCAAATGCGTACGACCAAGATTAGGGACTCACTAATCAATATCACAACACAACACTAGACACAAATTAAAGTCATACAGCTTCATATTACAAGCCAGGGGCCTCGAGGGCTCGAATACAAAGCTCGACCAGCACGAGTCAGCAGAAGCAAAATAATATCTGAGTACAAACATAAGTTAAACAAGTTTTGCCTTAAGAAGGCTAGCACAAACATAAGCAGCGAACCGAAAGAGGCGAGGCCTCCTGCCTGGGAGCCAACCTAACTATTCCTGAGCGTGGGCACTCTCCACGTAGTAGTAGGCTCCAGCGGTGGTGTAGTAGTCATCTCCGGCGTACTCCATCTCCTGGGCTCCATCGTCTGAACGCAGAATCGTATCGAGGGGGAAAGAGAAAACAAAGCAGCGGTGAGTACTCATCCAAAGTACTCGCAAGACTGACATCAAAACTATGCTAAGTATGCATCAGTATCAAGGAATGGGGGGTTATATCTGGACTGACTGCAGAAAGCAAGATTAGGGGGAAGGCCTAGTCCTATCGAAGACTAGCAGCTTCAGCATCTTGCAGCATTAGAAGAGAGTAGACTGGTATCTCATATACAGTCATATTATTGTAGCAATTTTATTAAGTAAACACGCCTAGAGATTCTTCCTCGACTCCCTGCGAGGAAGCAATATCGGAGCCAACATTCATTCAAATTAAAGTCACAATTTTAGTTGTAGTAGATCAAGGTACAACTCCAAGTCGTCCTGTTACCGTGGACACGGCTATTCGAATAGATGAATTCATCCCTGCAGGGGTGCACCGCATTTCCAACACGCTTGATCACCTCCGGCCGGACACACTTTCCTGGGTCATGCCCGGCCTCGAGATATCAACACGTCGTCGCCCCACCTAGGCTCAACAGAGAGGCCAGCCCGTCGGTCTAAATCCTAAGCGCCCAGGGGTCGTGGGCCCACTTGCCCTTTGCGCTCCTGCACGATGCGAACGCGGCCGAGGTCAGCCCTAGCACACTCTAGTGCAAGAGCTGTACCGTCCAGGCCACTCGGGCGCGCGCCGCTCCATTGCTGACGTCCGAGGAGCTTCGGCTGATACAACGACGCTGAGTACCCATAACTTCTCCCACGTGAAGGTTTGGTGCGTAAAAGGTCAATCGACCAACTCAGATCAAATACCCAACCCATTAGCATTTTGTTTAATGCGGGGCAAGCGTGACCCATGAGGTGCGGTCCCGTCGCCCCGTCTCGAGGATGTCTGGCAAGGGCCTCTCCTACCCGTCCATGCCTCATCATCATCAAACCGTGGGTACCCCTCAGGGCCGACCCATCACCAACATGTTTCTGTAACCAGGTCATAGTAACTGTGTGTATAAAACATCAAGACGGAACCTGAGGAATCACCCTCAAAGGGTCCCGCTCGATGAAACCGTCAAGGTGGACTTAGAGGAATCACCCTTGAGGGTCCCACACTTGAGGGGTTGCACGACAGAGTCATCGTCGGGAGTGGTGAAGGAGGAATCACCCTCGATAACCACGACCGACTAGCTACACTACCGAGTTAGCATCATGAGTACTTCACGAGGTGTCACCATCGGTACTCGATAGTAGCTCTACAGAGTCGTACAACTAAGGGGTGTGCGGTGATGTGAGGGGCCTGGCTCGTCGGTCGGTTGACCGAGTCTTTGAATCTTCGGGTTGTCGAGTCGTCGATGAAGAAGCAGGGGTAACTGGGACTAAGGGGGTCACAGGGGATTCACTGATCAACCTATACTAAACAGTTGATATGATTGCAGGTATAGTATCAGTTTATCAAAAGCAGGCTATGCATCAGAATAGGAGCTAACTAATACGGTAGCAAAATCTAATGCAAGAATAAGAGGGAAAGGAATAGGCGATATCGGAATGCTCAAGGGGGGGTTGCTTGCCTTGCTGCTCTGCGGCAAAGGCCTGATCGTCAGTGTCGTAGTTGTACCCGGCAGCACCGTCAGTCTCGGGGTCTACCGGTAAGAAGAGGGGGGAATAAACAATAAATATAAAGCACAGATGCAATCACGATGCTTGACATGGCAATATGCAGAGCTAGGCATGCACTAACGCAGTACCACACGTCGCAGACGGGTTGGAAGAATATCTGACGATATTTTCCGGGTCTCGGGCTATTACCGGACAGACGGAAACGATGGAAAAGTTCCATGTTCATTATGATAGGAGCACGTGACAGACTAATGTACAGCATATTCGGATTCGTGGGATTTTTCTGAACAATTTTCATGTATAAAACTTTTTCATCCGAGTTATAAATTATTTTATATGATTTTCTAAAGTTTTAATAATTTTCTGAAATTTCTGGAATTATTTTAATCTGAGTTGACCAAGTCAACTTGACTAGTCAAATGGGGAGGGTGTGGCCTGATGGGGATATGTACCTAGGGTAGGGTCATAGGCCCCACCTACATACCCTACCTAAGGACACTGCCCCAGAAAGCTTAAGGACTACAAGGAAGTCTCCGACTGAAATTAACAAGACATACAAGTCACTCGACAATATCCACTCGGAGATTACCTTTCACTCGACGGTTATCTTTCACTCGGAAGAACCAGAAGACAGTCGACCGCAGAATACAAGAAGCCACCCCAGGGAGGCTAACGGACAGGCGTTCGTCTAGACCATAAGTAGCATTTATTATGTACGTTACCAGTAACGTACATCTTTATAACCACGATCGGACCCTTAGATGCCGGACATTCATGAGGGGCAGCGCACTCTATATAAGCCGCCCCTCCCCTCTGGCACAAGGGCTCGCACCCCCTTTAACACCATATTCCACATGACAAGAAGCTCCTGAGCACCGAGACGTAGGGCTGTTACCTCCACGAGAGGGGCCTGAACTCGTACATCCGTGTGTACATCCTCGCCGTAGCTAGGACTCTGCCCTCTCCCTTCGTACCCCTATCTTCTACTGTCAGGCTCGTTCCCACGACATGGCCCACATGTCATAGGCAGCAACTAAATTATGCTAGTTAATTAGATTAATTAGCTTGGGTCCACTTGACATAGACTAGTAGTTAAACTAACTAGTAATTAGTATTACTAACTAACCCACTAACCTACAGGGCCGGCCACACGCTGCCACGCACACACACACAACACACACTCACCCAACAACACACTCTCACGCTCACACCACTACGCACACACTCAGCACACACACATCCGGCCATGGCTTGCCATGGCCAGCCGCAAGCCGTTGCTATGGCAGCGGCAACAAGCTTGAGCGATTGCCGCTAGGCACAGCAGTAGCAGTAGTGAGCAACGTAGTAGGAGCAGCAAGCAGGCAGTAGCAAGCAGCGCAGCTAGCAGTAGCGGCGGCGGAGCAGCAACTGTGAGCAGCGGCAGCAAGGAACAACAGAGCAGCGGCAGCGATGCAGCGCAGGCTCGGCCAAGCAGCGGGGAGCAGCAACGGCAGCGAGCAGCAGTAGTGCAACGGCAGCACTAGGATAAGCAGCAGCAAACCAGCGGCAGCAAAGCAGTAGCAGGCAGCACGCACGCACATACGTGCACGTACGCGTACACTCGGGGACGGCGGCTAACGGCGACGAATCGAGCAGGGAAACGAGGGGAATCGGAGGAGGGGCTCACCACGGAGCTCGTGGACGTGGTTAGGGAGCGCGGGGCGGCCGGAATGCGACGGGCTCAACGGCGAGATGTGGCGGCCATGGGTGAAGATGGCGGCGATGGCGAGCTTCTAGTGCGCCCCTACTCGAACCGATGCACGTAGGCGAAGGAATCGACGGCGAGGGAGCGGCTGGGTGTCTTGGCGTGACGAGGGGAGGCTCCGGAGCGCGTGGACGACGGTGGTGGGGCGACCTCGAGCTCGGGAACAAAGAAAATGGAAGGGGACGAGCGAGGGAGGAGGAAAGAAGGGCCTAGGGTTTGTCTCACGCGTCGGGGAGGGCCTTATACGCCGCAGGGGCTCGCTAGATGGTCGACACGGCGACATCGGGCGCGTGGACGGGCGCGGCCGTGGCCACGCCATGGCTCTGCTTCTCCTCTGTTCAGAGAGATAGGAGAAGGCCGTGGGTGGGCTGGGCCATTTACTGTAGCAGCAGGCCTGAAGTGCACAGTGTTATTGTTTTCTTTTACCATTTCTTTTTCTGTTCTACTCTTTTGTTCCTAGTTTGTATTTATTAAAGCTAGTAAACGATTTTTGTTGCTCATGAAACTCCACACGTAAATACTGTACAATATTTTGGAAAGTCACACAAAGTTTGAGGCCATTTTGTAATATTTTAAATTGGGTTTGAATTTAAATGGTTCACTTAAGTGATGTTGGTACAGTTCAAAAAAAGATAAGGGCATCTCTGAAGTTTCAAATGATATTGGTTCCTATTCGATAATTACTATGTGAATATTTGCAACTGAGCCAACATTTTTATTTTAGAATTTGAAGAATTAATTTACTTGACTTTATTTTAATTTGAATTTGGCTTTGATTTTCATTAAGTGGGAAAATGGCTTAATAAAGCATGATGACATGGCACATTAGGGCGAGGTTACTGTAGCATGACCCTGGGGGTGTTACATCATAAATAGGGGGTATGCTATCATCATAATAAATTTGCACATCAAAACTTGGGGGACTAAAAACATCATCTTCATTAAACATAGCATCCCCAAGCTTGGGACAAACATTAATTGCAGCAAATAAATTCTCAAACATGTCATTCTCATCAAACATAGCATCCCCAAGCTTGTGGCTTTGCAAAACATAAGCATAATCACTCTCATCATTAATAGTATGAATAGCACCAATCGTATAACAATTGTTATCATCACAATTTTCTAAGTTGGTGCCAAAAAGATTTTCAATATTATAAGGGGTGTCATTATTTGGGAGAGATACCTCTTTACCTTTACTTTTCCTTCTTTTCTTCTTCTTCACCACATTATGTGTGGGTTTATTTAATTCCTCCAGGCTTCTTTTTGAAGAGATTGGTTGAATAAAAAGCTCCTCCTCATTACCTGATTCATCATAAGAAAAAATAGGAGGATATTGGGAAACCTCTTCCCCTTCATTAGTATTCTCTTCATCTTCTATTTGTTTTCTTCTCTTTAAGTAATTGGCAATATAAGGATTCTCAATGCAATTTACCACGCAATACATATAGATTTCATTTAGATCAAAATCAATCATTTTCATGAGAACCCAAGCTGGAACATCCTTAGTTTTATGTTTTATTTCTTCATACCCCAAAAATAGACTAAGTTCATTATGATGCTCAAGGGTAATGAGGTTATCACAATTTTTGGACACAATTCGATCATGAAATAATTCACATTGGAAATTAAAATGACCACTTTCATTGCAAAGTTCACAAGGACGACGAGAAATATTAAGTCTTTTAGCACAAACATATAGCCTCTCTTGCAACCATTTAGTTTCTAAATACTTATGCCTCTTACAAAATCTATCTTCCCTTTTAGGCATGTCTTCATAAACTCTATGCACTCCACAAAAATTGACATGCTTATAAGAAATCTTTTTATCATGACTAGTGCAATCATCATTAGTACTATGGATATTCAAAGAATTCATACTAACAACAATGCAATCATGCTCATCACTCAAAGATTTAGTACCAAACATTTTAATAACTTCTTCGTCTAACACATGAGCACATATTTCCTTTCCATCATTTTCACGAAAGACATTAAAAAGATGAAGCATATGAGGCAACCTCAATTCCATTTTTTTGTAGTTTTCTTTTATAGACCAAACTAGTGAAAAACAAGAAACTAAAAGATTTAATTGCAAGATCTAAAGATATACCTTCAAGCATTCACCTCCCCGGCAACGGCGCCAGAGAAGAGCTTGATGTCTACTACGCAACTTTCTTCTTGTAGACTCGTGTTGGGCCTCCAAGCGCAGAGTTTTGTAGGACAGTAACAAATTTCCCTCAAGTGGATGACCTAAGGTTTATCAATCCGTGGGAGGCGTAGGATGAAGATGGTATCTCTCAAACAACCCTGCAACCAAATAACAAAGAGTCTCTTGTGTCCCCAACACACCCAATACAATGGCAAATTGTATAGGTGCACTAGTTCGACGAAGAGATGGTGATACAAGTGTAATATGGATGGTAGATATAAGTTTTTGTAATCTGAAAATATAAAAACAGCAAGGTAGCAAGTAACAAAAGTGAGCAAAAACGGTATTGCAATGCTTGAAAACAAGGCCTAGGGTTCATACTTTCACTAGTGCAAGTTCTCTCAACAATACTAACATAGTTGAATCATATGTAAATCCCTCACGTGCGACAAAGAGTTCACTCCAAAGTCACAAATAGCGGAGAACAAACGAAGAAATTATTGTAGGGTACGAAACCACCTCAAAGTTATCTTTTCTGATCAATCGTATGAGCTATCCCTATAAGTGTCACGAATAGCCCTAGAGTTCGTACTAAAATAACACCTTAAGATACACATCAACCAAAACCCTAATGTCACCTAGATACTCCAATGTCACCACGAGTACCCATGGGCTTGATTATACGATATGCATCACACAATTTCAGATTCATCATGTTCAATCCAACACAAAGAACTTCAAAGAGTGCCCCAAAGTTTCTACCGGAGAGTCAAGACGAAAACATGTGCCAACCCCTATGCATAGATTCCCAAGGTCACGGAACCCGCAAGTTGATCACCAAAACATACATCAAGTGGATCAATAGAACATCCCATTGTCACCACGGATATCCCATCGCAAGACATACATCAAGTGTTCTCAAATCCTTTAAAGACTCAATCCGATAAGAAAAGTTCAAAGGGAAAACTCAATTCATCACAAGAAGATAGAGAGGGGAAAACTCCATATGATTCATCTATATTAATAAAGCTCGCGGTACATCAAGATCGTGTCATCTCAAGAACACGAGAGAGAGAGAGATCAAACACATAGCTACTGGTACATACCCTCAGCCCGAGGGTGAACTACTCCCTCCTCGTCATGGAGACCGCCGGGATGATGAAGATGGCCCCGGTGATGGTTTCCCCCTCCGGCAGGGTGCCGAAACGGGCTCCCGATTGGTTTTTCGTGGCTACAGAGGCTTGCGGCGGCGGAACTCCCGATCTAGGTTTGTTTCTGGGGGTTTCTGTATTTATAAGAATTTTTGGTGTTGGAAACAAGTCAAGGTGGGCCACGAGGTGACGACAAGCCAGGGGGGCGCGCCCTAATGGGGGGCGCCCCCCAGGCTTGTGGTGGCCTCGTGGCTCTTCTAGCCCAACTCCAACGCTCCCTGGGCTTCTTCTGGTCCATAAAAAATCACCGTAGATTTTTATTCCGTTTGGACTCCGTTTGATATTCCTTTTCTGTAAAACTCAAAAATACGGAAAAAACAGAAACTGGCACTGGGCTCTAGGTTAATAGGTTAGTACCAAAAATAATATAAAGTTGTAGTAAAATGATTGTAAAACATCCAAGAATGATAATATAACAGCATGGAACAAGCAAAAATTATAGATACGTTGGAGACGTATCAGGCCTACACCGCGCTTGACCGGATCCGGGCCGACCTCCAAGACGCCGACTGGTGCTCCCTCGCAAGGGAACGCCTGGGGCTTATTTCAGGGTGGCTCCAGGCTGACGCAGCCACCAAGACGGCTTGTGGCCTGGCCGAGGTTGCCACCGTAGAGAGCAGGAAGGAAGCCGCCGAAGCCAAGGCGGCTCGCGACGCGGCGCTGGCTGAAGCAGCGTCTACCGCAGAGCGCTGCGGCGAGGCAGAGGCCAAGCTGAAGGCCCTTCAGGGGGAGCAGGCCGTGCATGCACAACGGCTCCACCAGCGGGAGGAGGACCTCAAGGCCCGCGAGGCGAAGCTCACCGATCACGACTCCGTGCTGTCCCAGGCGGCTACTGACCAAGCCGCGGAGCGCGAGCGTCTGGCCAAGCTGAAGGAGGAGGCAGTAGAAGCCCAGACGTCCCATGCCCGGCATGTCTCCGATGCGACGGACCAGTTGGATGCCAGGGAGAAGGCCCTTGCCGCTGCTGAGGAGAAGGTGGCCGCGGAGCGCGATGTCTTCCCCTCCATCGAGCTCAGGCTTCGCCAGGCGCTGGACTCCATTTGCATGGGAGGATTCAAGGAGCCACTGGCGACTCCTGAGGGCGGCTACGCAGGGCTCTCCTCCAAGCTTGCTGAGGTGCTCGAAGGTGCTGTCGCCAGGGTGGACGCCATCCTGGAGGGCGAGTGCCGCGACCTTTTCTCCATGGCTGCGACGCGTGTCTTCAGCCACCTCTACCTCCGTGAGCCCGGCTTCGATTTCGACGTGGTCATCGTCCCGGTTGCCCCCGAGGCTCGCGCCGCTGCGGCGGCGGCCGTGAAGGATTCCGTGGACGCGCTGGTGAAGAAGTTCACCTGCGTCCCCGACGCTGAGCCCCCTGCAGTGGAGGCGAGCGGTGGCGAGGACGACGGCGGTAGCGATGTTGACGACGAGTTCGCCGTGCCTGGGACGAGCGGCGGCGATGGCTATGGCGATGACGACCCCTCCTCCTAGATTTCAACCTGCGACATTTATCATGCCTCGTGAAGGCGTAAGACTTGTTTGAATTCGCAAAACATTCAGTGCCTGTAATAACAGTTTGAACTCTGTGATTTCCTTTCGTGGTTTGTTTCCTTCCTGCTTGTCTTAGTGCTCTGCGTCGGCAGGGCCAAGTCCCGCGCATACCCCGACCGCCGTTGGGGCATCCGGATCGCCAGGACGAGACCAAGGGGCGAGGGGCTACGTGACTAGTGAGGCCCCTGAGTAAAGCGATGCTCAGGGGCCCCCCTTGACGTGCGAGCAGCCCTCATGAACGAAACATGGCGACGAAGAGGTTGATTTGGAGCGCCTTAGTACTCTGCGTCTGCAGGGCCCAATCCCGCGCATACCTACGCTGCCGTTGGGGCGTCCGGATCGCCAGGACGAGACCAAGGGGCGAGGGGCTACATGACTAGTGAGGCCCCTGAGTCGCGATGCTTAGGGGTCCCCCTTGACGTGCGAGCGGCTCCCATACCTTTCCTTGCCAGCTTTTGCCTGAGAGGGACGCGAGAAGACCAGGTGCCAGGGACCTGGTGAGGTGGCACGCGTCAGGCATGGCCTGAGCGTAGCCCCCGTCCAGCCCCCTCACGCGTGCATCCTAGGGGAACTCTGCGTGAAGGGGCCATGTGAAGAGTCAAGAGGCCATCCTAAGGTTGGTGCAGCCGCTAGGGCGCCCTCAGTTGTTTATCCACCAGCGCGGAGCATGGGGCTTCCACTCGGCGTAGGCATAGCCGCTGAGCGACCGTGTTGTCCGCCAGCGCGGAGCATGGGGTTTCCACTTGGGCGTGGGCATAACCGCTGAGCGACCGTGTCGTCCGCCAGCGCGGAGCATGGGGCTTCCCACTTGGGCGTGGGCATAGCCGCTGAGCGACCGTGTCGTCCACCAGCGCGTAGCATGGGGCTTCCACTTGGGCGTGGGTGGGAGCCCCTCCGCGGCCTCGTACGGCACTCCTCGGGGGGCTCCGGGCATGTACAACCCACTCATTATTACGTGAGAGTGTCACGGGTAGAGCCTGGGGAGGCCTAGGGTGCTCCATGCCTTCGGAGCGCGGACCCCATCCCCTGTCCCCAAGCGCGCGGCGGCAGGCCTGGGGTGCACTCGGCTCCGAACGGGTCCTCCCGCATGGTGGGAGCCCACGGGCACCCTTTCCGGGGAGGACCCGCTTCGGGACGAGGTCTCTGGCTCCCGAGAGCCTCGAGGCGGATGCTGCCGCCGTGGTAGCGCCGCGACTCCTTGCGGCGCCGGATCCTCTCTCCAAGCGCGAGGTGGGTCCCCAGCGCGGTACCCCGGCGCGCCTTGCCGGGGCATCCGGGCGCCCTGTACGGGCACTCCACCCTCCGTCTCCAAGCGGACAGCGCTGCGCGTGGAGACATGGGTGAGTGCTCCACCCTCCGTCTCCAAGCGGACAGCGCTACGCGTGGAGACATGGGTGAGTGCTCCACCCTCCGTCTCCACGCGGGCAACGCCCGGCCCGGAGACATGGGCGCCTGCTCCACCCTCCATCTCCAGGCGGGCAACGCCCGGCCCAGAGACATGGGCGCCTGCTCCACCCTCCATCTCCAGGCGGGCAACGCCCGGCCCAGAGACATGGGCGCCTACTCCACCCTCCATCTCCAGACGGGCAACGCCCGGCCCGGAGACATGGGCGCCTACTCCACCCTCCGTCTGCAGGCAGGCAACGCTTGGCCCGGAGACATGGGCGCCTGCTCCACCCTTCGTCTACAGGCGGGCAACGCCCGGCCCGGAGACATGGGCGCCTGCTCCAACCTCCGTCTCCAGGCGGGCAATGCCCGGCCAGGAGACATGGGCGCCTGCTCCACCCTCCGTCTCCAGACGGGCAATGCCCGGCCCGGAGACATGGGTGCCTGCTCCACCCAACGTCTCCAGGAGGGCAACGCACGGCCCGGAGACATGGGCGCCTGCTCCACCATCCGTCTCCAGGCGGGCGACACACGGCCCGGAGACATGGGCGCCTGCTTGTGATAGCCCCCGGCCTGAGGGCGTGCCTCGCGAGGTTGCTCATGCCAGGCATCCTCACAAGGTCGACCACGCCAGTTGTCCTAGCGAGGCCGCTCGCGCCAGCCCTAGCGGAGGCCGCTCGCGAGGCCGCGGCTGTTCTACCCGTCGTTGCTGCGTCCGGCGCCATGGCCGTTGCGGTCTGGATGCTGGCCTACATGCTCGTCACGAAGGGGCTTGAGCTCCTGGCAGTCTTCGGTGTTGTGGGTACATGTGTCGCGGCTGTAGGGGTAGCCCCTATTGCGGTCGATACGCGATGGCCGAGAGAGGCCCTGTGATGCGGCCCCGTTGAGGCCCGGGATGTCGACGCAGGCGTGCAACCCGCCGTCCACGTCGGGGGCGGCAGCCGCACTGGGTGGTGCGGGGCGACGCTCGCCACGCATGGCCCGCACCTCCTGAAGCTCCTCGATCACGTTGGTGATGAAGCCCCGCGAGCCTGGCGCTTCGCGTCGTGCTCCTTGCTTGTGGGGGCGCGCATCGAAGCACGCCCCCAAGCGGTGCCCGAGCGCCCCTCTCCGCGCCGGTCCGGTCGGGATCTCTCCAGGTGGAAGCCCCCGAGCCCGCCCCGGGGAAGAGCATCGGGGCCTCGCTGGCGGCGTTGACGAGCTCAACGACGCGACCAAGCCAGTCGTCGTAGCGATCGTTGGCGGGGTGGTAACGCGACAGCTCGCCCGCCACGAGCCACGCAGCCCGCGCGTTCACCGGCCCGCGGCGAACGCAGGAGGACGACGCCGCTGCGGGAGCAAGGGACGGAGTAGCGGCGTGGCCACCGCGCCGCACGGTGGGCAGCAGCAACGAGTTCTGCTGCCCGGGAGCAGCTGGGTCGGTGGCAGCGTTAGCTGCGGGAGGGGCGCTGGACGCTGCGGCCCACGGGTGCCGTCTGGGCGACACGAGCAGCCCGACGTTCCGCGCGAGCCCGACGAGCTTTGGCCATAGGAGCGACAAAGCGGAGACGAAGAAACTGGAGGGAGGATTACGACACGCCCCCTACCTAGGGCGCCAAATGTCGGAATCGGGGCTCCGCGGACCCAAGAAGGTTTGAACTCTGGGGCGTGTGTGAAGATCTCAACCAGCTCTAGCCCCAAGCTCGCCACCCCGCGGACAAGCCTCGTCGAATGCGTGCGAGCGGGCAAGGAGATGGACACAGAGATTTACCCAGGTTCGGGCCACCTTGCGGTGTAAGACCCTACTCCTGCTTTTGGTGGATTGGCCTCGCGAGGAGGTTTTGGGGATGAACTAGTACAGTGGTTGAGCGACCTCGCGAGGGCTCAGAGGTGGGGATGGATCGATCCGCCTCTTCTACGGTGGATGCTAGTCCCTATTTATAGTGGCCTTGGTCCTCTTCCCTCATCGCACAGGCGGGAAGGGATCCCACAACGGCCAATTTTGAAAGGGGACAAGAGGTACATCTTATCCTGACTAAAGGTGGTCTTCGCCTGTAAAGCTTCTGGGCATGATGCAGAGGTGGGCTCGCTGATGACATCCGCCCTGCCGAGCTCGTGGTCTTGGTCTTGTTGCACCGGAACGGAAACCTTTGGGGGATTCCTTGGGAACCCGCGTACGTCCTTGCCTCCTTAGCACAAAAGAGGAAACTGTCCCCTCTGCGCCCGCTAGTGCCCGCCTGGCCTTGGTCGTCATGGCTCGCGTCATCGCAACCTCCTGAGGCCGAGTACCTGCATAGGAATCTCCGCTCCTCGGGAGGCAGCCTGGGGTGGCCGCTCCCCTGGAGGTCTTGGCGTTGTTCCCCTCGCGAGGCTGGGGCTCTCGCGAGGGTCTTGACTTGGAGGGTTTGCTGCCAGGCCGTACCGGGCCGTCGAGGTGGGCCATGCGCTGGGCCGCAGGCAGGCAGGTCTGGGTACCCCCGATCCCAGAACGCTGACAAATATGAATGCAATGCTTTGTGTGACCTTGGCGCTAGTATTTCAACCATACCAAAAACTTTATGTGATGTGCTTGGTCTCACTAATATTGAAGAGTGTTCCCTAAACTTGCATCTTGCGGATTCTACCATCAAGAAACCTTTAGGTAGAATTAATGATGTGCTTCTTTTTTGTAAACAAAAATTATGTGCCTGTAGATTTCATTGTGCTCGATATTGATTGCAATCCTTCTTGTCCCATAATACTTGGAAGGCCATTTTTACGAACTATAGGTGCAATTATTGATATGAAAGAGGGAAACATAAGATTCCAATTCCCATTAAAGAAGGGGACGGAACACTTCCCTAGGAATATAATTAAACCACCTTATGAATAAATCATGAGGGCTACCTACGGGTTGAGCGTCAAAGATGACAACACTTGAAACTATGCATTATGCCTAGCTAGGGGCATAAAACAATAGAGCTTGTTGGGAGGCAACCCAATATGTATCTTTATTTTTGTTTTTACTTTCTGTTTTTGTGTGATAACATGATTGTTTCCTCTGTAATGATTCTGTTTTTATGTTTTAATTAGTGTTTGTTCCAAGTAAAGCCTTTGGGATGACTCACAAGATGAGTAGAAACGATGCTGAATCTGAACCAGAAACTTTGACTCCAGTGCAGGAATTTTCATTTTTTACTGGAGGGTGATAATGATCTGAAATTTTAACACAGTATTTCTATACAAATTCTTTACATTGTCCTAATTTTTCATAATTTTTAGTGTTACAGAAGTATGGTCTCTTTAAAGATTGCTACAGACTGTTCTGTTTTAAACAGATTCTGTTTTGCTTGCATAGTTTGCTTGTTTTGATTATGCCATGGACTATATCGGGGGGTGTAAGTCATGGGGAAGTTAGAATACAGTACTTATTATGCAAAAATTAATTTTAATCAATTTATCACAGTACCTCAAGTATGCAATATGTTTCTTATACTAACAGATCTCACGAAGTTTTGTTGAGTTTTGTGTGATTGAAGTTTTCAAGTTTTGGGTGTGATCACGATGGACTACGGAATAAGGAGTAGTAAGAGCCCAAGCTTGGGGATGACCAAGGCACCCCAAGTATAATTCTAAGGAGACTCAAGCGTCTAAGCTTGGGGATGCCCCGGAAGGCATCCCCTCTTTTGTCTCAATCCATCGGTATGTCACTTGGAGCTATATTTTTATTCATCACATGATATGTGTTTTGCTTGGAGCGTCGTTTGCTTTTATTGGCTTTTACTTTCAGTTTTTCATAATCATCATTTGCTGGACACACCTATTTTAGAGAGACACACCTTCATGATAATTTGCTAGAATACTCTATGTGCTTCACTTATCTCTTTTGAGCTAGGCAGTTGTTCTAGTACTTCACTTATATCTTTTTGAGCACGGTGGCGTGTAGATTTTATAGAAATAATATGCTCTCGTTCTTCACTTATATTTGTTTGAGAGCTGAGCAATAGTGACGGTAATTTGCATGGGTCATAAGACTAGTCCAAGAATATTAGGTATTCAATGAATGATAATCAAAATCATCGTGTAGCACATATAGAGAAGTTGTGGGTTAATGACATTGATGTAGTAATATGAAAAAGGTGTGAGTCCAAAATTGTTGATTCATAGAAGTGTCGAGATTAAGAGGTGTTAACTTGTTATTCATCTAAAAATTAAAGAGGCATGGTGATGATGTGTGAGCATTTATATTCCTCGTTGAAATCCTAGTGTTGTTTTGAGTCAGGGGCGCGCGATGGTTAACTCCTACCAACCTCCTCCCTCGGGGCATGCGAGGAGTACTTTGATTTGTGATAAAACTAATAAAACTTTGCAATAAGTATGTGAGTTCTTTATGACTAATGTGACACCTTGGACATACGCATTCACCTTCTCATATTTGCTAGCCTCTTCGGTACCGTGCATAGCCCATTCTCACCTCGAGGATCGGTGCCAATATTCGCTGGTGCATCCAAACCCCGTGACATGATATGCTCTGTTGCACATAAGCCTCATCATATCTTCCTCAAAATAGCCACCATACCTACCTATTATGGCATTTCCATAGCCATTCCGAGATATATTGCCATGCAAATTCCATCGTCACTTCACATGACTAGTTCGTTCATCATCATAAATTCATAATGCTTTGCATGATCATATAGAGCTGACATAGTATTTGTGGCAAAGCCACCGTTCTTCATATTTTTGATACATGTCACGCTAGAACATTGCACATCCTGGTACACTGCCAGAGGCATTCATTCAGAGTCATATCTTCCTATCAGTTCTTCATGTTGAGTTGTAAGTAAATAAAAGTGTGATGATCATCATTATTAGAGCATTGTCCCAGTGAGGAAAGGATGATGAAGACTATGATTCCCCCACAAGTCGGGATGAGATTCCAGACGAAAAATGAAATAGAAATGGGGGAGGCCAAATGAGCCCACCATATAAAAAAAAAGAAAATGGGGGAGGCAAAAAAAAAGAGAAAAACCCACCATAAAAATAAAAATAAATAAAATGAGAGAAAAGAGAGAAGGGACTTTGCTACTATCCTTTACCACACTTGTGCCTCAAAGTGGCACCATGTTCTTCATATAGAGAGTCTCCTATGTTGACACTTCCATATGCTAGTGGGAATTACCTTTTCATATAATAAACTTGGCTTGTATATTCCTATAACGGGCTTCCTCAAATGCCCGAGGTCTTCATGAGCAAGCAAGTTTGATGCACCCCCCCCTTAGCTTCAGTTGAGCTTTCATACACTTATAGCTCTAGTGCATCATTTGCATGGGAATCCCTACTCCTCGCATTGATATCTATCGACGAGCATCTCCATAGCTTGTTGGTACGCCTAGTTGATGCGAGACTATCTTCTCCACTTTTTACCCCTTTGATACCAGCACTATATTCTATTCCACCTATATGCTATGTCCAGTGGCTCACGCTCATGTATTGCGTGAAGAATAAAAAGTTGATGCATATTGAAAAAGAACGATCCAGTTGCCTGACTTGGACACCGTGGTGCTTAACATTTGTATCTATGTGGTGAAGATGGAGTCATGCCTTGCTAATATAATAAGATGAATAGGGGTAAAACATTCTTTTAGGATCGTATACTTTGCAAAATTAATGATTTTGTTTCTTATACTTATAAATATTACTATGTTGCTGTTTGTTAATTCATCATTTCTCAATGAGCATACATACCAAAGATTACATAATGGGTAGCATGTCACATCAAAAATTCTGTTTTTATCATTTACCTACTCGAGGACGAGCAGGAATTAAGCTTGGGGATGCTGATACGTCTCCAACGTATCTATAATTTTTTATTGTTCCATGATGATATATTATCATTCTAGGATACTTTTTGGGTATTTATTTACCAATTTATAATATTTTTGAGCACTAACCTATTGACCTAGTGCCCAGTGCCAGTTCCTGTTTTCTGCGTGTTTTTGCCTTTTTAGAGTTACAGTACCAAACGGAGTCCAATTGTCATGAAACTTTTTGGTGATTTTTTCTGGACCAATACAAGACCTAGAAGCTTCGGAGGAGGGCGAGGAGATGGGGACGCGGCCAGATATGTTGTGCCCCCCTGGATCCCCTCCCGACATCGTTCTCTGACCTATAACTTCATGTCTACCCTAAAAACACCAAAAGCGCTCCCGAAACACTTTTTCCGCCGCCGCAAGTCTCTGTTCCGACGGGAGGCCATCTACACCTCCGTTCCGGCAACCTGCCGGAGGGGAGATCGATCACGGAGGGCCTATTCATCAACGTTGCCGCCCTCACCATGATGTGTGAGTAGTTCACCACAGACCTACGGGTCTGTAGGTAGTACCTAGATGGCAATCTCTCTCTCTCTCTCTTGATCTTCAATACAATGTTCATCGCATCTTTGCCTTGATCTCTCCGATGTAATCCCTTTGTATGGTATGTTTATTGGGATCCGATGAATTGTGAGTTTATGTTCAGTTTATTCATGAAAAGTATTTGAGTCAAACCTGATTACTATGATTCTTATTTGCATGGTCATCATAGCTTCGTAATGCTCTCTGATCTATTGAGATAGTTTGGCCAACTAGATTGGTATTTCTTCAGTCGGAGTGGTGCGTTGTAGTAGGTTCAACCTGACAAGTTTCTATATCCCAGTGATAGAAGGGGACAAGTTGCGTCTTTGTGTTATTGCTACTAAGGATAAAACGATGGGGTTTATTCATATTACTTGAGTTTACTTCGTCTACATCATGTCATCGTTCTCCAAGCATTACTCCGTTTGTCATGAACTTAATACGTAGAGAGGCAAGCATAGAAGCGCTCTTGAAGTGGAGTAATAGTAGTAGGTGCAGGCAGGAGTCGGCCTATTTTCTTATGGACGTGATGCCTATATACACATGATCATTGCCATGAACATCACATAATTATTCGCTTTTCTATCAATTGCCCAACAGTAATTTGTCTACCCACCGTATGCTTTGCTTATGAGAGATGCCACTAGAGAACTCTACGACCCCTGGGTCTATTCACTTATAAATTCACAAACGCTATCATTACCTTGCTGTTATTTATTACCTTTTATTTTATTTTGCACTTTACTATTATCTACAATTATCTACACAACTCACTTGCTTGCAAATAACGAGATCAAGGGGATTGACAACCCTCTTGGCGACGTTGGGTGCAAGTTGTTTGTTCTTTTGTGTGTAGCCGATGAAGACGGTTGAGGATTGGTATTCCTATTGGTTCGATAAACCTTGGTTTCATAACTGAGGGAAATACTTACCCACTTTGTGCTACGATTACCCGTTCCTCTTCACGGAAAACCCAACGCAGATCACGAGTATCAGCGGTGTGTTTGTTGGGATCCGATGAATTGTGGGTTTATGTTCAGATTATTCATGAAAAGTATTTGGGTTGCCTATGAATATTAAGATTCTTATTTGCATGATCATTATAGCTTCGTAATTCTCTCCGATCTATCGATGTGCTTTGGCCAAGTAGATTGATCTATATTCAGTGAGAGAGGTGCGTTGTAGTAGGTTCAATCTGGCGGTGCTCTGTATCCCACTGACAGAAAGGGACAAGAAACGTCTTTGTGTTGTTGCTACTAAGGATAACACGATGGGGTTTATTTATATTACTTGAGTTTACTTTGTCTATGTCATGTCATCATTCTCCATGCATTACTCTGTTTTACTTAATACTCTAGATGCATGCTGGATAACGGTCGATGAGTGGAGTAATAGTAATAGGTGCAGGCAGGAGTCGGCCTATTTGTTTATGGACGTGATGCCTATATACACATGACCATTGTCGTGAAAATCGCATAACTATCCACTTTTCTATCAATTGCCCAACAGTAATTTGTTACCCACCGTATGTTGCCTACATGAGAGATGCCGCTAGGGAAAACTATGGCCCCCGTGTCTATTCACTTATAAATTTACAAACGCTACTATTACCTCACTGCCTTTATTTACCTTTTATTTTATTTTGCAATTTACAATTATCTACAATTATCTACACAACTCATTTGCTTGCAAATAACGAGATCAAGGGGATTGACAACCCTCTTGCCTGCGTTGGGTGCAAGTTGTTTGCTCTTTCGTGTGTAGCCTTCAAAGACGGTTGAGGATTGATATTCCTATTGGTTCGATAAACCTTGGTTTCATAACTGAGGGAAATACTTACCCACTTTGTGCTGCAATTATCCGTTCCTCTTCACGGAAAACCCAACGCAGATCATAAGTATCAATACTCAACCCGACAATAATGAAACCTCAAAGGGCGAGACTCAATTTATCACAACAAAGGGAAGAACACCATACGATTCCACTACATTAACAAGGCTCATAGTACATCAAGATCGTGCCCTATCAAGATCACGAGAGAGAGAGAGAGAGAGATCAAACACATAGCTACTGGTACATACCCTCAGCCCCAGGGGTGAACTACTCCCTCCTCACCATGGAGGAAGCGGAGATGATGAAGATGGCCTCCGGTGATGACTCCACCCTCCGACAGGTTGCCGAAACAGAGCTTCAGATGAGATTACTCCGGAGCAGAGGCTTGCGGCGGTGGAAAAACTCATCTAGGTTTCTTTCTGGAGGTTTTGCAATATATATGATTTTTCAGCATTAGAATCACGCCAACGGGATGCCCGAGGGTCCCACAAGCTCAAGTGGCGCGCCCTAGGGGGCGCCACCCAGGCGTGTGCCCCGTAGACACCTTTTGGTCCTTCTCCAAGGCTTCGTGGGTCACTTCTTGTCCATAAAAAATCACTGTAAATTTTCGTGGCAGTTGGACTTCGTTTGGTATGGATTTTCTGTGAAACAAAGAATAGCCAAAAAACAAAAAACTGGCAATGGGCATTAGGTTAATAGGTCAGTTCCCAAAAATCATATAAAAGTGCACCAAAACCATATAAAATCATTGTAAACATGGCATGAATACTTCATAAATTATCCATACGTTGGAGTCGTATCATGCGCCACTACAACAACACTGGCGCGACCACCCGACCTCTTCTCCGACCCAACGGCCTCATGCGATGAGGCGGCCCGTCAAGGCCGTCGTCCGCGTGTTTGCCCGCCTGTCGCTCTGTGCCGACCATCGCTCCCCTGTCCCCGAGTACATCGCATCCTCCACCAATCGAGCAATGGACTGTCGTTGTGTCGCCCCATTGGGTCGCAGCGCCACTACCCTGTGGTTCTCTCCGCAGCTGCACTGACCCACGTGTTGCCTCTGCATCGCCCCTTCGGGTCGTAGTGCTGCGGCTCGCTGTCCATAGCCACCCCGAGGCTGTCCGCTCCAGGTCGTCCCCGCGGCTGCACTGACCCTCTCAATGCCGTTGCGTTGCCCCATCGGGCCATAGCGAGCGTGGCATGAAGTCCCCGCCGCCCTGTTGTAGGATCCAAAGTATGTCTAGAGGGGGGTGATTGGACTACTTGACCGAATAAAAAAATCTAGCCTTTTCCCAATTTTAAAGGCTGGCAAGTTTTAGCAATTATATCGAGTCAAGCACACCCTACACATGCAAGTCTAAGAGTATAGCAGCGGAAAGTAAAGACATGCACATATAAGTAGAGGATAGGGATAGGAAGATCAAATGCAATGGGGACTCGAAGATTTTTCCCGTGGTTCCGATAGGTGGTGCTATCATACGTCCACGTTGATGGAGACTTCAATCCACGAAGGGTAGCGGTCGCGCGAGTCCACGGAGGGCTCCACCCACGGAGGGTCCACAATGTAGCAACCTTGTATATTCCATCACGGCTTACGTCCACGAAGGACTAGCCTCACTCGGGGTAGATCTTCACGAAATAGGCGATCTCCTTGCCCTTACAAACTTCTTGGTTCAACTCCGCATGAAGTCGGAGGCTCCCAAGCGACACCTAACCAATCTAGGAGACACCACTCTCCAAAAGTTAATAGATGTGGTATGGATGATGAACTTCTTGCTCTTGTGCTTCAAAAGATGGTCTCCTCAACACTCAATCACTCTCTCATAGATTTGGCCTGGTAGAAGAGATTGATTGGATGGAAAGCAACTTGGGGAGGCTAGAAATCAAGATTCATATGGTTGGAGTGGAAGATCTTGATCTCAACACATGAGTAGGTGGTTCTCTCTCAGAAAATGGATGGGGCAAGTGTTGGCTTGTTCTGAGTGCTCTCTCTACGAATGAGAGGGAGATGGAGGGGTATATATAGGATTCTCCAAAAATCCAACCCTTACAATATTATTGCCCAACTCAGTGGAACCGAAGATAAATCTCGGTTACACCGACTAGTGCAAAAGGTTGCAACTTTCGGCCTTTCGGTGAGGCCGATATATAAAACTCGGTGAGTCCGATTTTGGATGGCCTATGCAGTTCCTCGCTTCGGTGGCACCGATTCACAAAACTCAGAAATTCCGATTTTTAGTAAATGGATACTCAAAGGTTGGTCACTGTTTTCGGTTACATCGAAATGGAACTTGGTTTCACCGTGTCGGATTTCGGGCTCCGCAAAACCCTAAGGAGTTCGAACCCAGGGGCGTGTGCGAAGATCTCCAACAGCTTCGCCCCCACAAAGCCCATAGCATGATACCCCCGCTCGATGGCGAGGAAGAAGATAACACACGAGAGTTTACCCAGGTTCGGGCCGCTGCGAAGCGTAAAACCCTACTCCTTCCTTTGGTGGATTGCCTCGCGAGGAGGTTTGTGGACGAACTAGTACAGTGGCGTCTTGCCTCGCGGTGTGTTTGCGGGTGGTTTTTCTCTACAGAACAGCCTAGCCTCTATTTATAGCGGTTGGGTCCTCTTCCCTTGTCGCAATGGCGGGAAGGAATCCCACAACGGCCAAATTTGAAAGGGGACAGGAGGTACATCTTATCCTGACGAAAGGTGGTCTTCGCCTGCAAAGTAGTCGACGATGATGCAGAGGTGGGCTCGGTGATGACGTCCGTCCTGCGGGGCTTGGGGTCTTGGTCTTGTTGCACCAAAGTGGAAACCTTTGGGGGGCGCTTTGGGAACTCGCGTGCGCCCCTGCCTCCTTTGCACCAAAGGGGAAACTATCCTCTCTGGCGCGCTGGCGCCCGCCTGGCCCGGCTGGCGTCACCCTTGGCCTCCTAAGGCCGTGCGTTGCATAGGAATCTCCGCCGCTCGAGAGGAGGCCTGCCTCCCCGCGGGTCTTGGCGCTGTTTCCCCAGCGAGCTCGGGGCCTCGCGAGGGCCTTGTGTTGAGTGAGGCCACGCCGGGCCGTACTTGGTCGTCGAGGTGGGCCATGCCCTGGGCCGCAGGCAGGCAAGTCTGGGTACCCTGGTATCCAGAACGCCGACAGTAGCCCCCGGGCCCGAGGCACGCTCGGGTTGGCTTCTGGGTGAAGCCACGGAGGATGGCCCGAAGCGCTGTGGGCCCTAACGCCTGCGGGGCCATCTTGATGCGTGGCGCACGATGAGACGTAGGCGTCTCGGCTCCCCGAAGACGTCGGGAACCGCCTTGAGTCAAGCTGGCGTGAGGCCTGCGCGCCTCTCCGGCCATCATTGCTCTCCTTGAATGCGGCTGTCTCTTCGCGTCCTCCCCCCTCGGTCCACGCGGATGTGACCCGTCGGGGGCAGAGGAAACGACGTGAGGCAGGGTAGCACGCCGATCGAGCCTAGCACGCGTCACCCGAGGGGTGCACGGCGACTCCACTCCCCATGACGCCTCGACAACCGCTCCGTCTGACCTTCAACTGGCGCGCACTACGGGGCCATTATCACCCGGGGTAGGGAAAAACGCCGATTGGCCTCCATCCATCTATAAATGGGCGGGGGAAACTGAGCCCCCAGCCCATTCCTTCTCCTTGCTCTCCCGCCTCCACTCTTCGTCTCTCTCTCCATGACGCCTGTGAAGAGGTTCTCCGCCGCCGAGAAGGGAAAGGCCTGCCAGGGGGTGCCGGACCCACTCCCTCCCAAGAGGAGCAGGGGTCGCCCTCGCAAGTATGCTGCAACGCCTCCGGTGGCTCCCCGTGGGCGCGGGCGCCCCTCCGCGGGGCTCGGCGCTTCCGCTGGCGCTGCCGGAGGCGGCGGGTGCGGTGGCCGTGGCAGGGGGGTAAGACCTGCAGTCGGTGCCCGGCCGCCCCGTCCACAAGCTCGCACGGCCGACGCGGGCCTGGAGTTCCTGGTGCTGGTGGAGAGGGTGGCGAGCTCCTGGTTGCAGCTCCCGCGCTCCTTCGCAGAGACATTACCGGCTGACGCGCCCGCAGGCCTGTGGCTGCAGGCCGACGGGTGTTGCAGCGGTGCGTTGTGGGTGGAGGTTGAGGTCACCCCCGCAGTCCTGTGGCTGCAGGCCGACGGGTGTTGCAGCGGTGCGTTGTGGGTGGAGGTTGAGGTCACCCCCGCAGGCAACGCCTTCTTGGGCCGCGGGTGGCAGACCTTCGCCCGCGCCCACGGCCTGGAGGGGAGGCCTACGCTCCACTTCAAGCACGGCGGTGCCGTGACGCTTTTCATCAAGATCTTCGGTGAGGACGGCAGGCGTTTGGAGTGCTGCCCAGAGGGCGGCGGCGGCGGCGATCTTGGAGGTGAGCTTGCCCTTGGTGACGGCCGCCATGCTTCTAGCAGCATCGATACATCCTCCGAGGGGAGCCCGAGCGATGACAGCTATGATGCCCCGCCACGCAGGCGCACTCGGACTTCGGGGGGAAGCCAGCCGCGGCGGCGCCGCTCCCCCGCCCGGGAAGCGGCCACGCCGACGCGCAACCATGGCGCCATCAAGGAGGAGGAGGACTCCGACTGAGCACCGACGCGCCAAGGACGGGGCCTCAGGAGCGGTGGCCCCCGGGGAGGGGCTCCTTCGTCTTTTTTCTTTTCCTCTGCCTGTAATCAAAATCATGGGGGGCCCTTCCGGGTGTGTGATGAACTTTGGCGCTTGCGCCCTTTTGTTAGCGTTTTCATTACGTATTGCAGTCACTGTGTTACTGTTAACTGAGGCTTCCCTTTGACCGTGATTAGAGAACTTAGCTCGATGCGTCCGCGGCGGGTTTCCACGTCATGAGGTTTGGCGGTGGCGCCTAGTGAGCTAGTGGCGCTTGGAGAGCTTGGGGAGGTTCCTTCTTCCTGTGAATGAGGCGGCTTAGGGGCCCCCTGTCGGCACTCTACGTCTGCAGGGCCCGATCTCGTGCATACCTCGACACCGTTGGGGCGTCCGGATCACCAGGACGAGACCAAAAGTGGCGAGGCCTCGACCGCCATTGGGGCGTCCGGATCACCAGGACGAGACCAAAAAGCGAGCGAGTAGCCATGCGATCGGTGAGGCTCCTGAGGCGCGAACCTCAGGAGCCCCCTTTGACGCTCAAGCGACGCTCTACGTTGGCGGGGCCCGACCCCGTGCATGCCTTGACCACCGTTGGGGCGTCCGGATCACCAGGACGAGACCAAAAGTGGCGAGGCCTCGACCGCCATTGGGGCGTCCGGATCACCAGGACGAGACCAAAGAGCGGGCGAGTCGCCACGCGATCGGTGAGGCTCCTGAGGCGTGAACCTCAGGAGTCTCCCTTGACGTTCAAGCGGCGACCAATCCCTTCTACCGGTTCTTGTCCCCAGGGGGTGTGAGCCTTCAGGGGTTTTTAAGACAGCGCACCGAGCCGAGGCGGAGCCCCCGAGCGAGGGTGAGGCGGCGCGCGCCTGCTAGCTTGCTCGAGAGTGCCACGCGAGGACCAGGACGCCAAGGCCACGTGGGGACCAGGACGTCGAGGCCTTGGCAAGGTGTGCGCACCGTGCCAGTAGCCCCCGCTCGCGGGGCGCGGGAGGGAGAGGCTGGCAGGCGGTATCTCGAAGAGAGAAATTCCAAGAAAGAGGACTGCAAGAAGAAAAAATTCCTGCCCCTTTTCCTTTAAATAGAGTCAACAAAAAGCCTCGGACTTCGTTCCAGGAAAAAGGCAAATTCGAACACAAGAAAGGCAGAGAACAGCCGCGTCCGACACCTAGGCTAGTCTTCGTCTTCCCCCAGCGCGGAACATAGGGCATCCATGTTGCGTGGGCATAGCCATTGGAGGGCAGTGTTGTCCGCCAGCGCGGAGCATGAGGCTTCCACTTGGGCGTGGGAAGGAACCCCTCCGCATCCTCGGGGGGCTCCGGGCGTATACAACCCACTCATTATTATGTGAGAGTGTCTCGGGTAGAACTTGCGGAGGTGCTGGATGTTCCAGGCATTCTGGATGGGGGCTCCGTCTTGAGTCTCCAGACGCACGGCGCCAGGCCTGGAGATGCGGGCGACCTTGAACAGGCCCTCCCACATGGGCGAGAGCTTGTGCAAGCCTTCCCTGGAGAGGACCCGCCTCAGGATGAGGTCTCCAACTTTGAGGGTCCTGGAGCGGATGTTACGGCAATGGCAGCGCCGCATCGCCTACTGGTACCTCGCAGCTCGGAGCGAGGCTCGACGTCGGGCCTCCTCCCCGAGCACGAGATCCGTCCCCCGCGAGGCATCCTGACGCTCCTCGTCAAATGCCAAAACCCGCGGGGAGCGGTGCTTGGCTTCATGCGGGAGGACGGCCTCGGCTCCGTAGACGAGGAAGAACGGGGTCTCGCCGGTGGGCTTAGTCGCAGTGGTGCGGATAGACCACAATACGGACTGAAGCTCATCGACCCAACCCTTGTCGCAGGCCTCAAGCTTCTTCTTGAAGCTCCTTGCCTTCAGGCCCCGTAGGACCTCCGTGTTGGCGCGCTCTGCCTGACTGTTGCTCCGCGGGTGTGCCACTGAGGCGTAGCATATCTGCGTTCCAAGGTTAGCGCAATAAGTCCTGAAGAGGTTACTTGTGAACTGTGAACCGTTATCAGTGATGATGCGGTTGGGGATGCCGAAGCGGCTCACGATGCCCTTGATGAACTTGACGGCCGACCCGGCGGGAATGGTGCGGACGGGCTCCACCTCCACCCACTTGGTGAACTTGTCGATGGCGACGTAGAGGTAGCGGTACCCGCCTGCCGCTCGTGGAAAGGGCCCCAGTATATCTAGCCCCCAGACCGCGAAGGGCCAGGAGAGTGGAATGGTCTGGAGGCCCTGCGCGGGCTGATGAATCTGCTTGGCATGGAACTGGCAGGCCTCGCAAGACCAGACCAACTCGGTGGCGTCGTTGAGCGCCGTGGGCCAGTAGAAGCCGGTGCGGAACGCCTTCCCTACAAGAGTGCGTGACGAGGAGTGGTGCCCGCAGTCCCCTCCATGGATGTCGGCCAGCAGTTCGCACCCTTGTTCCCTGGAGACGCACCGCAGCACGACGTCGTTCGGGCGCCTGCGGTACAGCTCGCCGTCCCGCAGACAGTAGGCTGTAGCTTGCCGTACCACGCGCTCCGCGTCTTCCTCCTTTTTTGATAGCGTGCCGTGAAGCAGGTACGCCTTGAACTCTTGTGTCCAGTCGTTGACTTGGGGCTCCAGCGCCAGGAGCAGTCGAGCTCCTGAGGCCGGACCGCATGGTGGAGCCCCCGAGGGTGGTGCTGGGGGTAGCCCTTCACTCCGCGGCGTCTGGTCCCTGGCCGATGGCACCGCGGATGGCTTGAAGAGCCGCTCCTCGAAGACGCCCAGCTCCTAAGGCTCGCGACGCGATGCCCTCTTGGCGATGTCATCGGCCTCCTTGTTCGCGCCACGCGGGATGTGCTATAATTCCAAGCCCTGGAAACATTTTTCAATCTTACGTACCTCTTCCAAGTATGCCACCATGTGCTCGTCCTTGGGCGTATACTCCTTGTTGGAGAAGTTGACGAGGAGCTGGGAGTTGCCCTTGATGGTGAGGCGCTGTATCCCCAAGGTGGCTGCAGCCTTGAGGCCGGCGATTAAACCCTCGTATTCCGCGATGTTGTTGGAGACCTTCTCGCCATGCTGGAAGCAGAGTTGTACGGCGTAGTAGAGTTTGTCCCCGGTCGGGGAGACGAGTACAACTCCGGCCCCCGCTCCCCTGCGAGCAAAGGCCCCATCAAAGTGCATGGTCCAACCCTCGGGCACCTCATCGCGGGGGCAAGGGACTGGCCCTCGTCCAGCCCCCGGTCGGGAGTGTCCGTCCATTCTGCTGCAAAGTCCGCCAGTGCCGCCCCCTTGATGACCCTGGTCATGCTGAACTCGATATTGAAGGCCTGCAACTCGATGTTCTATTCTGCCACCCTCCCTGCTGCGTTGGGTTGCGCAGCACTTTCTCCAAGGGGTACGCGGAGATGACCTTGATGGGATGCCCCTGGAAGTAATGGCGCAGTTTCCTTGAGGCGACGAGAAGCGCGAGCAAGAGCTTTTGCTGCATAGGGTAGCGCGAGCGTGTGTCCCGCAACACGGTACTAACGTAGTATACCGGATGCTTGACGAGGGAGAGGCCTTCCGTGTGGCCCCTCTCCGTTGCGGGCTCATGAGGCCCGGTCTCCTCGGGAGCCGCCGGGGCGGCCAGGGCCTCAGGAGCGTTGCCTTGAGTAGGCGAAGGCTCCTTGGCGTCTTGTGGGTCACCTTGCTCCTCGCCCGCGGGCCCGCCTGTGCCCGAAAGCGTAGCGCGCGTTCTGGCACGCTCTTCCCTGACCGCCACAAGCGCAGCGCTGGCGGAGTGCGGTGTGGCAGCCAGATACAGCAGCAGGGGCTCCCGGGGGCGTGGTGCCACCATTACTGGTGGGCTCGTGAGGTACCGCTTGAGGTCCTCGAATGCCGCGTCTGCCTTTGGAGTCCATTCGAAAGGGCCCTTCCTCTTCACGAGCTTGAAGAACGGAAGGGCGCGCTCGCCAAGTCTCGAGATGAAGCGTCCCAGGGAGGTCACGCAGCGCGCCAGCTTCTGCATTTCCTGGAGGGTCTGAGGCGGACTCATCTTGCTTATAGCCTTGACCTTCTCCGGGTTCGCCTCGATTCCCCGGTGCGACACCAAGAAACCGAGCAGCTTGCTCGACGGGACCCCGAAGACACACTTCTCGGGGTTGAGCCTCAGGTTCACCCGCCTCAGGCTGGCGAACGTCTCCTCTAGATCTTCGATCAAGGTCTTGGCTTCCCGCGACTTGACCACGATGTCATCGACGTAGGCTTCCGCGTTCCTGCCAAGCTGCTGCCCCAGGGCGATGTGCATTAGCCGCTGGAAGGTTGCGCCGGCATTCCATAGCCCGAAGGGCATGCACGTGTAGCAGAACACACTGCACGTGGTGAGGAAGGTTGTCTTCTCAACGTCTTCCACTGCCATCTTGATCTGATGGTAGCCCGAGAAAGCGTCCAGGAAGCATGGAAGGTCGCATTCGGCGGTGGAGTCCACGATCTGGTCGATGCGCGGCAACGGGAACGGGTCCTAGGGGCAGGCCTTGTTGAGGTTTGTGAAGTCGACGCACATGCGCTCCTTACCACACTTCTTCGGGACGACTACCGGGTTGGCGAGCCACTCCGGGTATTGCACCTCCCGGATGACTCCGGCCTCCTTCAACTTGCCAACCTCTTGGGCGATGAACGCCTGCTTCTCATGAGCTTGCCTCCTCACCTTTTGCTTCACTGGGCGTGCATTGGGGCACACCATGAGGTGGTGCTCGATCACATCCCTCGGGACTCCCACCAGGTCAGAAGCGTTCCACGCGAACGCATCCTTGTTCGCGCGGAGGAAGGCCACCAACGCCTCTTCCTGCTCCTGAGGCAGGTCGGCGCCGATGGTGAAGGTGAGACCAGGATTCTCGTCGTCTACGGGCACCCGCTTCGTCTTGGCCCGGCTTTGAGAGAACAACTACTTCTTCTTTGCCGGCGGGACGTCGATGACGTCCCCAATGTCCTCCGTGGCCTGCGTGGCGTTCCTAGCCTTGGGGCGTGCCGCGGCCGCCGATTTGTAGGTGAGCTTGAGCGCGTGGGCTGCGTCCTTGGCTGTTGGGGAACGCAGCAGAAAACAAAAATTTCTGACCTACGCACCAGCCAGGGACCACTATGGAGACTACATACAAGGTTTGATCTTTTTCGTTACCGACTCGTAGTGCAGCGGAAGAAGAGTCGATGACGATCGGCGGTGCAGATCCCCGCAGCTAGGATTTACAACCTCCCAACCACGAGGATGTATACCCTCATCTGCCCCTCGGACAGCCCTCCGGGAGGCGGTCGGACAGTCCCCCGGACGGTGTCGCGGACAGCCCTTCGGGAGGACCTCCGAAACTTGGACGGTCACACGGACAGCCCTTCGGGAGGCACTCTCGAACTAAGACCGAAACTACGATCTCTCTACAGAGTTGCACACATACGGTGTCATCTATCCGGCAGGGCTTCGCCGTCCAGAACTAGTTCCCACCGGAACCGAGACAGCCTTTCGGCTCTACAAAACTATTTCGCTGGGAGGGAGAGAGAAAGCCAGATCATGCATGGCACTTGTATGTGAGAAAGAGTGAGTTTTGGGCAGCCCCCTCCACCTCTATTTATAGGATAAGGAGGGGTGGAGGGGCTGAAATTTCAGCCACATCCATCCATGTCATCTCCAAGATATTTTGGAGCAAAAGCCCAAAAAGGTGGCTTTCCAAAAAGTAACCATAAAGCTGATTTCACTATTCACGACGACATTTTTCAGCGTCCGTTCGAACCGAAAATATTTATGTGGGCTTAGAATATTTCGAGTACCCACTAAAATAATTTTCGACGCATTCCGAAACAATTCCGGATTAGTGATTTTCATCTGCGAAAAGCAAACAAAGCGGTTCCGGCAGCTCCGGAACATTTCCGGTTTTTCTTCCGGAAAATTCCCAGAAGTTTCCAAAATGATTCTGGCACCCTCCAAGAATTATCAGGCGTGTGCCGAAACCAATTTGACTTAATGGTGTACTCCGAAACAACTTTTCGGTTTAGTGATTTTCATCTGTGAAAAGCAACTAAAGCGGTTCCGGCAGTCCGGAACATTTCCGGTTTTTGTCTCTGAAAAATCTCAGAAGTTACCGGAACAATTCTGGTACCCTCCAATAATTTCCAGGCATGTGCCGAAACCAATTTGACTTAATGGTACACTCCGAAACAACTTTTCGGTTTTACCGAAACTCTTCCGGTGTTCTCTCTCCGGAACTCTTCTGTTGTCTCCGAAACTTTTTTGGTGAATTTCTCTCAGACTCCCTGTCTAGTATTCAACAGATAGATGACCCTTAAGCGTGTGACCCTATAGGTTCGGTGAAGTATAGACATGACCCGGAATCCCTTCCGATCAATGATCAACATCGGAGCCGTGGACACCCATATTGACCCCTATACCCACACGAATGAATATTCGAGTGAACCTCCAGTTGCCGAGTGCTATTCCTGTTGCTTCGCGATATGTTACAAATACCCGAGGTGAGACATGTTGGCATCCCTGTGGATCAACAACTTGTCCACTATGCCAGTTACCTCGTTACCGATATTGTTCTCTTTTCTCATTACCGTGTTCCGGCATCCCTGTGATCAAATCACCCTGTGTCTGGCCAGACGATGATGGATACCGTAATACCGAGAGGGCCCAGAGATATCTATCCATCGTCGGAGGAGCAAATCCCAATCTTGAGCTATCTTGTTACTTGCCATACTTTTCCGTGAACCCGTAAGCCGCCGTAATAGCCACCCAGTAACGGATGACGTTTAACAAACCCCAAAGTTCACGAAGCAAGCACAAAGGAACTCGATACTCTCATGGTCTAAGGAATTATGCAAACATTAACTATCTCTATGTTATTAAGCATTAACTTGTGACGAACGAATCTCATAGCATAACATCAATTCGGGTCGATTCAACACAAATGTTCTGCTAACATTGTGCCCTCAATGTTGCTGGCACAGACATGCCCATGATCAGGAAAATAGAACCATCATGCAACACTTGAGCTAGTCTTAGAGGCCGGACTAGGAATACATTTTACCGTTTATTATTCCACACATGCATATGAGTTTTCCTCCGAGCCTCGTGGTTATTGTAGACTCGAGAACCATAGCAGTTATAGCATGGAATATAAACTTAATTAGGAACATGGGGATAAATAATAACATTTATTATTGCCTCTGGGGCATATCTCCTACAGACTCCCACTTGCACTAGAGTCAATAATCTAGTCAATGCTAATGCACTTTACACCTATGGCATACTGGTGTAAAATATGCTTCGCTTGTGGTATAGCCTGATGTCCGACGGATCTGACAACTTCAGCTCCGTGTGTAACTTTGCATATCCTCGCGTTTTAACGCTTTCACAAAATTCATATTTTGTGTGGACTTGGCTTTGTATATATGTGAATCACAGGTCAAACCTTGATTCCTCAGACTGAGCTATGGAGCAACTATCTGCAATAGTGTCGCATTGACCAAAGCCATCTTGGAACCATACTAAGTTCATGAATGAACTATATGATTCAACATCTTCTTTGTTGCTTCCAAAACGTCAACATACTTAGCCTTTTGTTATAGAATTCGCCACAGTAACCTGTTTAGAACAATTCCAACTTACCGTGCCACCGTATTGTGTATTACACAAAACCTTAACTTAAATCAAAAATCGCATGGAGCATTGATGAAGACTGTATCGATGTAATTACTTACAACGAGCACTTCATAATCTCTGCTTGCGAGAAAACATGTCATCAGTGGTACTTTAGTACTCAATGACATTTTTCACTGGTGTCCTATGATCAGTACTTTGATCACTTTGGTATCTATACTCGCAACAGTTTGGGAGTATCGGACATATCTGGTAGTTTTACATACCATGGAATACATGATTAATCCAAATACAAGAGTGTGTGGAATCTCCATCATGTATTTTGCTCATCAGTGTTTTGGGACACCGAGTCTTACAAAACTCTTTCCATGTGACTTCGGCAAGAATCACTCCTTGGCGGTTTTAGTGCTAAATGGTTTTAGCATCTTGTCAATATGTATTTTTGCTTAGCCCCATTAGGTAAATCTATCTCCATAGATCATTATGCCTAATAGCAAGGCTATTTAGCTCAAGCACTTCATCGAAAACTATTTTCAAATGAAGTCCTAATTTGTGTCAAGAAATTTATTTCCAATTAACAATGTGTCAAGCACACAAGGTTTTTAGAAATATTATTATGCTCCCACTTACTTTCTTGAACCACAAGCATCTTCGATACCCATTTGATGAAGTCAAACTCTTTTGACCATTTCATCAAAAACGAAGATTCCAACTCCATTTTGCTCTCTTCTGTCCATTGCTGGAACTTTGAAGTTTGCATACTTACTAGCATCCTCTGGATCGAAAAATTACTTCGGACTGTATTACATACAAGTCCTAGGTTGCATTTCCTTCTCATGGACATCCTTTTTGGCATCCATGTTTCATATCTCATGTTTGAAATATGTATTAATTGCTAGTTCAACCCGAACCGACTTTAAGCATCGCTACGGTGAGACAACCTCATCGTAGTCAACTCTTTGAACTTGTCATTGCAACAAGTCGAGATTTATGGATAAAACATTTTATCCACATCAGTTTATAGTTTCATAGATATTCGTTAGACTCTAAGTCTTCCGAAAGGTGTATCAAGGTTTTAATCTTGAATCACTTATATGGAAACTATCTCGGATTGTATTGGCATTTAGCCAATTCTGGAGTCAGGGCCCATCAACGCTTCCTTGTGTATCATAGGTATACTGTTGTCTAACAACAATATCTCGTATGCGCACCTAAGAGGTTTGCACGAGTTTTTCCTATGTGGTTCAGCTGCAAGTTCGACCGAAGTCCATACATCTCATGTAGAGGCTTCCGTATCAGTCGCAGTAGGAAACTCTGGAATTACTTCCAAGGTCTCTTTCCTTTGATCTGATGATGAAGATACTGTTTATCTCGTCGAGTTGCACTGTTCTCCCACTCACCTTTTTGAAAGAACAATTTTCTTCAAAAACCATACCGTTCTTTGTGGCAAAACTATTTGCCTCGGTATAGTGAGGGAGGAATACCCAATAACTTGGAATAAGCTACAAAGTATCACTTGTCTGATTTGGAATAGGTTTGTAATCTTTTACACAAGCCCCATATTCCAAATGTTAAGAAAAGATATAACATGGTTGGGCGTACCATACCATGGCGTCATTTCAACAGAACCGATGGAGCTCTTTTCAGTGTAAAAGCCGCAGTCTCTAAAGCATTACTCTTAAAAGGGATAAAGGCAAATTGATTTATGTCATCTTTGATCTCACCATGTCATAAATGGTTTGATTACATCTTCACGGACATTCCACTTACTGTGGTGTTCCGGGAGGTGTAAGTTATGAAACTCTTTTCACAACTCATCAGACATTCGCTAAACTTGTAACTCAAATATTCCTTTGCGCAATCAAATTGCAGAAACATAATTTTCTTGTTACAATAATTTCTACTTCATTTTTTAAAAACCTTTTGAATGATTTCAAAAGATCCAGACTTGCGTCTCATCAAGTAAATATCCATATATCTACTTGAGTCATTTCTGAAGAGAGATAAATGCACTACTTGCAACAGCATATATTGAACTACACACATCAAAATGTATGATCACCAATAAGTTTGTTGCTCGTTCCTTATGGCCCGTGAACGGTATTTCAGTCACTTCACTTTTCGGAGGGAAGTTGCAAGTGTCAGATGATTCAAAATCAAACGACTTCAAAATCCATCATAATGGAATTTTTCCATGCGGGTTCCTCCAATGTGACCAAATGCAGTGCCACACATGTGTGGTATTCTCTTAGTCTTGTGACATTTAGTGTCAGTGTTATGGATGTATCATATTACCATCAATATTCATAACATACATCCCATCTTGGATGGAAGCATGGCCCTTCATGTTATTCATAATACTGAACAACAATTGTTCTTTTATGAACAACCATTTTGCAACAAACATTGTGCACTGGGTTAGAGTGTATGAAACTCTAAAATGAATTATGAAAGTAAACACAGAGGTAATATATTAATATCATTATTCATAACATACATCTCATTCATAATGAAAGTATGGCCCTTATGTTTATTCATAACACCGAACATCAAAAGTTCTCTTATGAACAACCTTCTTGCAAGATATCTTATGCAAAGGGCTAGAGTGTGTAAAGCTCTAAAATGAATTATGAAATAAAATACATTGGTAATACACCGATGGAAGGTATAGTAACTTTTACTATGTTCCCAGCGTGTATCAAGACCTCATTCCTGGCTAGTCTTTCAGGCCATAGTAGTTCTTGCATCGAGTCACAACTGAATGCAATCGAGCGGGTATCTTTGTGATCAACTCACAATACCCAAGAATTAGTGATTAACATGTTTAACCATAATTCCCAAGAACTATATCTTTGACCAGCCTTCTATACATCAAAAACTTGTATGACATTCATACATGAGCTGGATATTCCAGTCTTCTTTCTTTCTGCCTTTATACTTCTAATAGTTTAACTTTTTAGTATTTCTCCTACTCTCAGAAGAAGCACCCAACTTAAGAGTGGCATTTAGCCCCGAACTTCCTAGGCGTGAAAGTTTCACTAACTCCCTTTGGACACTTCCTTTCTCTTTAAGTTGTTGTTTTATTCACCTTCATTTACATGACAGGCGTTCTCCTGGATCCCTCTCTTATCAGTCAAATGCATAGTAAACACCTTTACTAATAGTTTGCAAACAAATATTGCTTTGGATATTTCATATCTTTCAGCCTTTGTTTGTATCTGAAAATTAATTTTCAGTTCCATGAATATCACATAACTATCCCAAAACTTTCGAAGTTCGGGTCTCATGGAAGCAAACGTATTGCACTTGACTGAAAACGGAATTCTAGCTTTTGGATCGAAGGATGAGAGTCACATGATCCATAACATTAGCGGGAGAATACCGAAAGCATGCGATAGGACAAAGTCCTTCTCGGCACTCTTGAGGACAATCCTCACATTACGTTATCAATCGTAAAGTTTTAACCAGATAAATAATAGCTTATTCAATTTTAATAGGGAAGGTGGAAACGCGAGCCATTATTCTACAACTATTATGCAAATCACACTTAGACAGTGTTCAAAATTAATTGCACTAAGAATTAAAAGAATTAATTCTAAAGTGCGCTCCCACTCAAATCAATATCTCTCATAATTGATTGTGAGTGATTCAAGATCCATATTTCAATTCGACGCCATTGACGGGTTCATCACTGATGACGTGAATTTCAATCGGTAGGCCAACTTGCCAATCACATCTCTATGTGACTCTTGTCCATCTTTCGATGCACGTGTTCTGAGCTCAGGACTGTCCTGCCTGAACGTCAAGACAACCAAGTGATCACGCAGTGAGGTCTGACCTTCACCCGCCTTGCACCTCTCTAATCGTTCGTGCTCATGTGTATATGGCGCACCCCGAAAAGATACGTGTTGTAGACGGTGCTACACTTGGGAGAACACTAACTACTTGATATTTTTAAGTGAGAGATAACCCTAATAAAAGCGACTACCGCGCAATCAAGAAGGGTGCATCAAGAGGGATAAACATCTCAGGCAATTCATAATAGCATGATATGGTATATCCCCTTCTGACGGAGAAGTCAAGTATTTCTTCGTCTTCGGCATTCGCGTCGTTGTTCACATTCGCGAAGTTTGCCACCACCTTGTCGATGCACCAGATAATATTGCTATCTCTATAGCTAATAAAATAAGTGCATTACATAAGGTTGACACGTAGGTCATTAAAGTGACAATCATATGGCTCCAGCCATCATGCCGAATCATGACACGCAGGTCATGTTAATTTACATCATATAGTCATCTCATACATAATCAAATTAATATGAGCATTGCTATACCACATCACATGCTCATGCAAACCCTCCTGCAAAACCAAGTTAGACGCCTCTAATCGGTTTATGCAAGAACTTGTTTTTCGTGGCTTCTAAGGTTTCGAAACAAACCGAAGCTACCAACGTCCATCATCAAGTATGATAATTCAAGTTGCTAGATTAATTTTGCGGGGTGTATGAAACACGAGATAATAAAATCTCGAGCCCCATACTGAACTTCGCCATACGCATGACCCCCGTGCAGATCATATCTGCATTGCCCTTTCGTCTGCAAAATTTCATCTTTCTTTTTAACTACAGTGGAATTCAATGAACTGTTAGCACTTCGTTGATCAATCAGGATCGCGGATTGCCAGAACATTGAAACTCCACCATGCTGTTATCAAGATCTGAAATATGCAAATCCCAGGGAAGCAACAAGAACATCGGGTAACAGATTTCATCTGCTACCCGCACAAATAATTTTCAGTAATAGAACTCATCTACTACCTAATTATATTGTGCAACACCCATACATCTCTATGTATTCTAGATCGCAACCTGCATCTACGCATAGCACGACTCATGATGCCACTGTTGGGGAACGCAGCAGAAAACAAAAATTTCCGACCTACGCACCAGCCCAGGACCACTATGGAGACTACATACAAGGTTTGATCTTTTTCGTTACCGACTCGTAGCGCAACAGAAGAAGAGTCGATGACGATCGGCGGTGCAGATCCCCGCAGCTAGGATTTACAACCTCCCAACCGCGAGGATGTATACCCTCATCTGCCCCTCGGACAGCCCTCCGGGAGGCGGTCGGACAGTCCCCCGGACGGTGTCGCGGACAGCCCTTCGGGAGGACCTCCGAAACTCGGACGGTCACACGGACAGCCCTTCGGGAGGCACTCTCGAACTAAGACCGAAACTACAATCTCTCTACAGAGTTGCACACATACGGTGTCATCTATCCGGCAGGGCTTCGCCGTCCAGAACTAGTTCCCACCGGAACCCAGACAGCCTTTCGGCTCTAGAAACTATTTCGCTGGGAGGGAGAGAGAAAGCCAGATCATGAATGGCACTTGTATGTGAGAAAGAGTGAGTTTTGGGCAGCCCCCTCCACCTCTATTTATAGGAGAAGGAGGTTTGGAGGGGCTGGAATTTCAGCCACATCCATCCATGTCATCTCCAAGATATTTTGGAGCAAAAGCCCAAAAAGGTGGCTTTCCAAAAAGTAACCATAAAGCTGATTTCACTATTCACGACGACATTTTTCAGCGTCCGTTCGAACCGAAAATATTTATGTGGGCTTAGAATATTTCCAGTACCCACTAAAATAATTTTCGACGCATTCCGAAACAATTCCGGATTAGTGATTTTCATCTGCGAAAAGCAAACAAAGCGGTTCCGGCAGCTCCGGAACATTTCCGGTTTTTCTTCCGGAAAATTCCCAGAAGTTTCCAGAATGATTCTGGCACCCTCCAAGAATTATCAGGCGTGTGCCGAAACCAATTTGACTTAATGGTGTACTCCGAAACAACTTTTCGGTTTAGTGATTTTCATCTGTGAAAAGCAACTAAAGCGGTTCCGGCAGTCCGGAACATTTCCGGTTTTTGTCTCTGAAAAATCTCAGAAGTTACCGGAACAATTCTGGTACCCTCCAATAATTTCCAGGCATGTGCCGAAACCAATTTGACTTAATGGTACACTCCGAAACAACTTTTCGGTTTTACCGAAACTCTTCCGGTGTTCTCTCTCCGGAACTCTTCCGTTGTCTCCAAAAAATTTTCGGTGAATTTCTCTCAGACTCCCTGTCTAGTATTCAACAGATAGATGACCCTTAAGCGTGTGACCCTATAGGTTCGGTGAAGTATAGACATGACCCGGAATCCCTTCCGATCAATGATCAACATCGGAGCCGTGGACACCCATATTGACCCCTATACCCACACGAATGAATATTCGAGTGAACCTCCTGTTGCCGAGTGCTATTCCTGTTGCTTCGCGATATGTTACAAATACCCGAGGTGAGACATGTTGGCATCCCTGTGGATCAACAACTTGTCCACTATGCCAGTTACCTCGTTACCGATATTGTTCTCTTTTCTCGTTACCGTGTTTCGGCATCTTGATGACGTTGTAGCCCGGGTGCGTTGCCGCCATGAACTGGGCGAGGGCGGGGTAGCCGAGTATCGCGTTGTAAGGGAGGCGGATGTGAGCGACGTAGAAGTCAATCTGCTCGGGGCGGTAGTTGGAGCGGGTGCCGAAGGTGACGGGGAGGCGCACCCGCCCCAAGGGGGCGACGGAGCCCCCAGTCACCCCAGAGAAAGGCCTTGAAGGAGCGAGCTGGCCTTGGGGCACCTACAGCGCGTTGAAGGTCTCCACGGAGAGGACGTTGAGGCCGGCCCCGCCATCTATGAGGGTCCTGGTGATGGCCACGCGGTTTATGGTTGGTGTGCACAGCATGGGGAGCGTACCGGCGGCAGCCGTTGTCCTAGGGTGGTCGTCGGGGCCGAAGGTGATGTCGATCTCCGGCCACGTTCGATGCTGCGGGGTCTCGGACCACGGCCGAATCGCGCTTGCCTGTCGGAGGAACTGCTTGACTTGACGGTCGGAGGTGGGTGCCTGCGATCCGCCAAGGATGCAGGCGACCGCAGGGTCGACCCCGCGAGCCGTGGCGCCTTCGCGCACCGAGGGTTGCCCGGCCTCGGGGGTCGCGTCGGCCATAAGGCCCGCGACTCAGGACTGGACTGAAGCCGTGGATGGGGAAGCTTCGACACGCCCCCTACCTGGCGCGCCAAATGTCGGATTTTGGGCTCCACAAAACCCTAAGGACTTCGAACCCAGGAGCGTGTGCGAAGATCTCCAACAGCTTCGCCCCCACAAAGCCCACATCACGATACCCCCGCTCGATGGCGAGGAAGAAGATAAAACACGAGAGTTTACCCAGGTTCGGGCCGCTGCGAAGCGTAAAACCCTACTCCTGCCTTTGGTGAATTGCCTCGCGAGGAGGTTTGTGGATGAACTAGTACAGTGGCGTCTTGCCTCGCGGTGTGTTTGCGGGTGGTTTTTCTCTACAGAGCAGCCTAGCCTCTATTTATAGCGGCCCGGGTCCTCTTCCCTTGTCGCAATGGCGGGAAGGAATCCCACAACGGCCAAATTTGAAAGGGGACATGAGGTACATCTTATCTTGACGAAAGGTGGTCTTTGCCTGCAAAGTAGTTGACGGTGATGCAGAGGTGGGCTCGGTGATGACGTCCGTCCTGCGGGGCTTGGAGTCTTGGTCTTGTTGCACCGAAGTGGAAACCTTTGGGGGGCGCTTTGGGAACTCGCGTGCGCCCCTGCCTCCTTTGCACCAAAGGGGAAACTATCCTCTTTGGCGCGCTGGCGCCCGCCTGGCCCGGCCGACGTCACCCTTGGCCTCCTGAGGTTGTGTGTTGCATAGGAATCTCCACCGCTCGGGAGGAGGCCTGGGGAGGCCTGCCTCCCCGCGGGTCTTGGCGCTGTTTCCCCCGCGAGCTTGGGGCCTCGCGAGGGCTTTGTGTTGAGTGAGGCCACGCCGGGCCGTACTTGTTCATCGAGGTGGGCCACGCCCTGGGCCGCAGGCAGGCAAGTCTGGGTACCCTGGTATCCAGAACGCCGACACACCGAGTGGCTAGGGTTTGGCTCTGGATTCTGTCTAAGGAAAACTCGGTAGGGCCGAATGTGCAAACTTAGCGGCACTGAATTTAGGCTTTAGGGTTTGGACAGAATATATTCGTGGAATAATTCATGAGGGTTTTTGGTGGCTAACTCTAAGCACTTGAGCAACCAGATGATCATAGATACCTCATCCCCTTTTAATATTATTGGCTTTCCTATGGACTCAAATGTGATTTCTCACAAAATGTAAAATGTAGAGTCTTGAAGCTTGCTGCCAGTTGATGTTCCATGCATCTAGGGAATCTCCTCACGATCCTTTGCCAATCCATTCATTGAACTCTTCCTAAAATATGCTTGATAGGATCATTAGTCCAATGAAATATTTGTTGTTATTAATTACCAAAACCACCTAGGGAGAAGTTGTGCTTTCAATCTCCCCTTTTTTGTAATTGATGACAACATATATATCAAAGCTTCGATAAGGATATAAACAATGTGTAGCATTGTCGCTTTGAGAAGTATGTGATAAGCAAGAGCTCCCCCTAAATTTGTGCACTATTTTGAATTTGCGTTTGAATGCAAACGCACAATCGATTAGGATCATGGGCAACTCTTTCATGTCACATACATCTTGGTGGTGCGCATAAATAATATGAATGGATTACAATGCACATAACACCAATCATGAGTGAATGATCATCATATAGATACCTCAAAGATAGGAAATAATAGTATCAATCATAAAAGCGTATGATCAAACACAACGAAGTTTTAAGACAAACACACGATAGACCAAATGTTTTAAAAAAACGAGAAGAGCAACCAAAATGCAACATTCTCTCTCTCGAAGCCCTAAGATCTATACAACTTCTCCGCCTTTGGCAACAAGTTACCAAAAAGCCCAAAGGTATAGCGCTAAGCGTCACTCTAGGCATGATCTCCTCCATGAGATGATGAAGCAGCTCCGGTGGTCATGGAAGGAGTCGATATGAGACCATCGGCGAATGCTTCTGCTGAAGTCCTCTGAGGTGGTGGAGTAGACACTGGAGGTGCTGGAGGTTCTGAGGGTGCTCATGCTGGTGCAGTGGGTCTCATCTCTGGAACTGACACTGCAGATGATCTGACCTGAGTCCTGAACTGAGTGTGAGTCGGGAGTGTAGGACTGTCATCATCATCACCATCACTGGAGCTGAAGCTGGGGCTAGGCACTGCATCTACCTCCTTCTTCAAAGTATCAATGTTAGTTGTCAGCTCAGTCACCTTGATATCCAAGTCATGAAACTTGGTTTCCACAATCCTCTCAAGGCTCTTTTGGTTCTTCAGAATCTCGCTCACGTTCTTCTCTATCCCTTGGATAGCACCAACAAGATATGCCATTTGGTCACTCTTTGTCCTTGGCATTTGAGCACTAGTGGCTCTAGCTGCTTCTGCTCTGGCCTCTGCCTCAATCTGCGCCTGCATCAATGTCTGCACTGGGCTCTCTGAAATCATTCTGACCGTCCTCTGATCCTGACATGACTAAGCTTTGACCCTGTGAAATAGATATAAAGGAGTGGGAAAAGATGAGCATCACAAAATTCAGACATTTTTACAAGTTTGAACTCAAAATTTTAGTTATAGGTTTTCACTATAAGCAAGTTCGGTTCCACCGAGTTTCAAAATTTGGAGCTTCCGAAGCAACAAACATTCTTAACAAAAACTTGGTCAATCAAATCGGTTTCACCGAAGAGAGACTCGGTCTCACCGAAGTTGTGCTCAGAAACCCTAAACATTCATCTCGGTGACACCGATAGGAACTTTTCGGTTTCACCGAGAAGCCCTTTGTGTTGGGGGTAACTCACATCGGTGACGCCAAAACGTTTAGACTCGGTGACTCCGAAATCACTTACGGCGGAAACCTAACCCTATAAAATTTCGTTCGATCTATTCTACGGAGTTTTCTCAAGGATGGATACATTACAAACTATGGCAAGAGATCAAATATATCCTAATGCGCATGAATCGGACGTTGGAGCACAAGAGGGGTTGGATATTTACCCTAACTTGGCGAAATCTCCTATACAGTGGCAATGACGAAGATGAATCTGTTGACGGCGGCGGATTCCTACGACGAGGGCGCAGGGGAAGCAACGGCGAAGTCCTGAAGACGTGGGCGGAGGTAGCAGTGGGGTGCGGTTGACCGAAGGTTGAAGAATTTTTCAAGTTCGCGGGCCGCAAATATATATATATACCCATCTGCTGTCGGTGACACCAAAAAATCAAAATCGGTTCAACCGAGATGCTTTACTGCTTGTTGGCAGGGCAACTTGGTGATGCCAAGATTTTTCAATTGGTGGTACCGAGGTTCAGAAACTAGATCAACCCTAGTGCCTTGGTGGAACTAAGTTTTATGAGTTGGTCACACCGAAATGCACTTGGGAGGTTTTGGAAGTCAACCCTTTGTCTAAACGTGGCTTCGAGTGCTCCTCACCCAGAGGGTCCGAAAAGTGCTTGCTCAAATTTTGTGATGAAGCATGAATAGAATTTGAGACAAGAAAGCATAGATAGCTAGAGGGGGGTACTTAGGCATTCTTGTACATCCAATTGGCCAGAAAAATGAAAGCCAAAGAACAACAATTGTATGCCCTCAAATGGAGAAAAAATATGCATACCAACATGCTCACACAATAAGGTGTCAAATAAAACATGGCAAACATGCAAAACCACTCTAGTATCTACCAGGCACTTTGGCGATGGCGGAGTCATCTATATATGAGTATATTGACTTAGGAGCCAAGCAAGAATACTTGATTATAGGTCATACTCATCGTTTAAGCACAAGTGGGGTTGCCACTTTTACATAAAGCTTTTAATCTGTTCACATCTTATGAGATGCTTTGACTCAAGTCTAAGAGTAAAGCTCCCCCTTGATGTGACATACCCCCTAAGAGGGACAAACTAACCTTGGGTTTTGTCATCGAAGACTTCACGTAGGTGTTGTAGTAGTGGATGCTCATTGTTGACGAAGATCATCTTGAGTTGGGAGCAATTCTTGTTGTTTTGTACTCTTCTCACCTACATGGGTTAGTCCCACACAAGGAACAAATACAAGGATATCTATGGACATGGAGTGAAGCACATGTATGATGATGTCCATTGATTCATTAATTACCTTGTCCCTTGCTTACCAATGAGGGATTTGTGACTCCTTGAACTATTGCATGAGGTTGGAGTTGATTGCATTAGTTCTTGCCAATAATGAATGTGAGTGAATTTTGTTGGCGGAGTCATCCCTCAAGAACCTCTCTAGTTCTTCTTCTTGGGGACCCACATCAACTTGATGGGGATCCTTGGAGTTGAAGTAGCACTTGATGAAGTAGAGCTAGTGGTGGCCTTGGGAACCCACTTGACCATGGATTGAGATTCTTCAAATGAGGAAATCTCTTCTTGAAGATTGTCCTTGCCCTTGAGCTTGTGGTCTTGTGGTGGAAGATCATCTTGATATTTTATTCCCTTAGAGAGAGTAGGATCATACTTCTCCTTTTGGGGAACAAACTTCGCCTTGGGGTATTGACCTTATTCCCATTCAACTCCATTGGCATTGAACTTTCATTCATAACCAATACCTTGGTTCTTCCAGTGCCATCCTTGCTTGCGCGCAATCTCCTCAAATTGCCTACTTCCGGCAAGACTCTTGTAGACACCTTTTTCTACAATTCATTTCAATAAATAGTTTTCTTGCTCAAGTGTAACTTGGCTAAGAGAATCATTAGTGGAATCAATAGAACTACTAGATGCAACATCATTTGATTTAGCATTTTGATTGTTGCTACTAGATGAAGAACCTTTCTTGCCTTTGTTACTAGTTTGCTTAGATTTAACTTGTGGCACAAATGTAAACAAGAGTAGTCGTTTGGTAAGATAGGAAGAACTCTTCTTTCGAAGATCGTCATTGATAGCTTTAAGAAACTCATGCTCTTGCTCTAAATTTAGCTTCTCGAAGCGTAGCTTCTCATGAGTTCTTAAAAGCTCTCTATGATCTTCTTGAGTGGATTCATGAGCTAACTTAAGAGTGTTTAGTTCCTTAGTTAGACTCTCAATCTCCTTCTTATCATCATCACATGACTTACCTTGACTAGCATGATTATTATCAAGTTCATTTTGACTAACATCACTAGTTTTATCAAAGAGCAAGTAATCATCTCCTAGTAAGTCATCCTCATCACTATTAAAGTCAATGTATTCGGGGTGTGATACCTTGGGGCCTTTAGCCATGAAGCAACTTCCAATTCCTTCATTTGGTGAATCAAATAAATCATAGGAGTTGGAGGAAACAAGTGCTAGTCCGGCAACACCTTCATCTTGACTATAGTCAGAGTTGGAGTGGTAGCTTCTCTCGGATTGGTTGTCGAAATCGGAGCCGGAAACCCATTCAGCAACATGAGCTTGATGTCTTCTTCTTGTGTAGCTCTTGGTGTATTTGTCCTTCTTCTCCGAGTCCTTGCTTCTTTGGGAGGGTCTTCGTTCATAGCGATCTTCTCTACTCCTTCTCTCTCTACGAGGTAACTCGTCTCTTGAGCTTCTTATTCTAGGTGACTTTTCTCTTCTCTTGTGGGGGTCCGTGCACTCATTGGAAAAGTGTTCGGGTCTTCCACAATTGTAGCAATTTCGTTCACGACTAGAAGAACGCTTCTCTTCATATCTTGAGTTGGATCTTCTTTCTTTGCCTCTATTCTTGTAAAGTTTGTTGAACTTATTGACCATGAGGCTTATCTCTTCATTGGTAACAAGGTTGTCACTTGACGTAGCAGGACACTTGTGGCTTTGTATGCACCGCTTGACTTGGTATGGAGCTCTTCTTTGTCCTTGAGTGACATTTCATGAGCAACAATCCTTCCAATGACTTCCGTGGGCTTGAGATCTTTGTAGTTTGACATCATTTTGATCAATGTGCACATGGTGTCTTATTTTGCATCCAAGGCTCTAAGGATTTTCTTGATGATGAATTTGTCGGTCATCTCTTCACTTCCTAAGCCTACAATATCATTTGTGATGAGAGCAAGCCTAGAGTACATTTCAGCGACTCCTTCACCATCCTTCATCTTGAACTTGCCAAGTTTACTTTGTAACACATCCAACTTAGATTCCCTGACGGATTCTGTCAGGGATATTACCCCGTGGTATAACCCGATCGGGACTTGGCGATTCACTGCTGACCCGGCTGAGCTTGGCGGCTCATTGGTGACCCGGCAGGCGGGTCAAACGAACGACAAGACCCAACGGCCCAGACGGCGGCTCATGGGAGGGCCGACTCATGTTATGGTGGGCCGGCTCACAGAGAAGGCCCAAGATGAGGAAGGATTCCCTCATAAAGGAAACAAGACCCGGATTAGGACTCAAGAGAGGCTAGTCCTAATCCTACTCCCAGTAGGACTCTACATGTAAAACCTACCCCTTCAACCTATATAAGGAGGGGTAAGGCGCCCCAAGAGGGACAACTTCAAGTGATTAGAGATAGACAGACTGGAGGCTCTCGAGATTAGAGGTAGCAATCCCACACCCTTGTAATCAAGACCATCCTCAACATCAATATACACAAAGTAGGACGTAGGCTTTTACCTCCATCGGAGGGGCCGAACCTTGGTAAACTCGCGTCTCTCGATTCCGACCAACCCCTCTCAAGCCGCCACCTAGTTGCGATGGCCTCACACCTAAGTTTCTCTCACGAGGACATCTTGCCGTGACAAAACCACGAGAGTTGGCGCCCACCGTGGGGCCAGCGCACGGTGGTGTTTTGTTCTTGAAGGGATCTTTCCTAAGGATCGAGAAGCTTATGACCCGCCGGATCCACAAGAGCCGGCACAAAAGGATCTACACGCGCGTGGTTTGAATTTCGGTAGATCCAATCTATAGCAACAACGGCGGAAACTCGCCGTACCAACGCCCAGGGGCTCGACGTCAATACTGCCCTCGCAAAGTTCCAACAAACCGCGTCTGCACCGGTTTTCCGTGGGTTCCAGCCGACGATCGAGGAAACGCATAATTTTTGTTGCAAATTGATATGCGCTTTGATCCACTACGCGGCTGTCCAGTCAACGGGCCTGGAGCAAAAACCCAAAGACCATAGCACTATGCGATCTGTGTTGGAAATATGCCCTAGAGGCAATAATAAATTAGTTATTATCATATTTCCTTGTTCATGATAATCGTTTATTATCCATGCTATAATTGTATTGATTGGAAACTCAAATACATGTGTGGGTACATAGACAACACTGTGTCCCTAGTATATGCCTCTAATAAGACTAGCTGGTTGATCAAAGATGGTTAAGGTTTCCTAGCCATAGACATGAGATGTCATTTGATAACGTGATCACATCATTAGGAGAATGATGTGATGGACAAGACCCAAACTGTGAACGTAGCATATGATCGTGTCAGTTTATTGCTATTGTTTTCTGCATGTCAAGTATCTGTTCCTATGACCATCAGATCATGCAACTCACTGACACCGGAGGAATACCTTGTGTGTATCAAACGTCACAACGTAACTGGGTGACTATAAAGATGCTCTACACGTATCTCCGAAGGTGTTTGTTGAGTTGGCATGGATCAAGACTGGGATTTGTTACTCCGTGTGACGGAGAGGTATCTCAGGGCCCACTCGGTAATACAATATCATAATGAGCCTTGCAAGCAAAGTGACTAAAGTGTTAGCCACGGGATCTTGTATTACGGAACGAGTAAAGAGACTTGCCGGTAACGAGATTGAACTAGGTATGGAGATACCGACGATCGAATCTCGGGCAAGTAACATACCGATGAACAAAGGGAACATCGTACGGGATTAACTGAATCCTTGACATAGAGGTTCAACCGATAAAGATCTTCGTAGAATATGTAGGAACCAATATGGGCATCCAGGTCCCGCTATTGGTTATTGACCGTAGAGGTGTCTCGGTCATGTCTACATAGTTCTCAAACCCGCAGGGTCTGCACACTTAACGTTCGGTGACGTTTCGGTAGTATTGAGTTATGTACGTTGGTGACCGAAAGTTGTTCTGAGTCCCGGATGAGATCCCGGACGTCACGAGGAGCTCCGGAATGGTCCGGAGGTAAAGATTTATATATGTGAAGTCATATTTTGGCGACCGGAAAAGTTTCGGGTTTTTCCGGTATTGTACCGGGAAGCTTCTAGAAGGTTCCGGAAACTTCTGGAGGAGTCCGGAAGTCCACCAAGGGTTCCATAACGTCCCAAGGGTTTGCATGGGCTGAGAGGAGGCGCCCTGGCCTTATTGGGCCAGGCGCACAAGTCCCTCAAGGCCATGTGGCTTGGGAGAGGTGGAAAGTCCACGTGTTTATGGAAAGGGAGGGAATTGGACTAGGAGTCCAAGTCCTCCCCCTTGGCTGCGCCCTAGGGCTTGGAAGGGCTGATGTCCACGCCCCTCCACCTATATATAGAGGGGAGGGGGCGCCCCAAGAGCACACATGAAGCCCTTGGCGCCCCTCTCTCTCCCTAGATCGTTTTCTCCTCCGTTCACGGTTTCGGTAGCGCTAGCCGTAGCCCTGCCGAGATAGCACCACCACCACCGTCACCACGCCGTCGTGTTGCCGGAGAACTCATCCACCTCTCCGCCCCCTCTTGCTAGATCAAGAAGGCGGAGATCGTCATCGAGCTGTACGTGTGCTGAACGCGGAGGTGCCGGCCGTTCGGCGCTAGATCGGGACGGATCGTGATTGGATCGCGGGACGGCATGCGATTTCGATCGCGAAGATGTTCGACTACATCAACCGCGTTTCTTAACGCTTCCCGCTTAGCGATCTACAAGGGTACGTAGATCCACTCTCCCTCTCGTAGATGCTCATCACCATGGATAGATCTTGCGTGTGCGTAGGAATTTTTTTGTTTCCCATGCAACGTTCCCCAACAATCTGGGCAGAAATCCATGACGGGCAATCAGCGATGAGGCCAACTGTTTTCAAATAATGGTGGACTCGGACTGGTGTAGCAGCAAAGTTTTATTTTGACTCGGAGAAGAGACCAGATAAAAAAAAAGCATCAGCGAACGCAAACGTCAAAGTCCTACCACAGAGCTAAGAAGTGTAGTGCTAGCTACTACTAATTGTATTTGTTCATCCGGATTGATACAACGACACGGGAAATCAAAAGGAGAAGAAAACATTAAAAGGCAGATACGAATTTTGTTTGAGTTCAAGAGGATTAGGGCTCTATCAAGTACGCCGTCACAAGCCGCCGAGACCGACGTATTTTTCTACTGCTGATTCAACCTGTACGTGGAGATCGACTCCAACCCAAACAGAACACCGAGGCGGACAGAGACTTTAGCTGCACCGCAGTTGTCAAATCATCGGTCACTTTCGCGGAGGCGGATTAGAAAAAAAGAAGTTGATCAATCTCTGCTCCGGCCGTGTGCTATTTCTTTGGCATCGAGTCTCGAGGCAAAAATTGTGTGCTACGTTGCTGCTGCTTCGTATCAAGCCATCATGTATGCACTGGACCAATCTAATACTACTCCTCACGTGCACTAAACCAAGGCCAAAGAAAATTAGTAATATACTACCAGTAGTACTAATGGCTGCACGTGGATCGAGATCTAATGGAATTTTTCTTCATTGGGAGATTAATCTCAATAGTAATACAAAGCAAGGCAAGGGGACTGCATATCAATTGCTACATCCACACCCAAGGCTACCAGCGTCCAGAGCGCCGCCGCAAACGATCCATCGAGATGTCAGAAAATGCGACTCGCCGTGACCGATTTAACGACAGAAGCAATTTTCTGCATGATGTCGCGATATTACTGGTGACACGTTTGGGGGAGAACAGCACACTCAGAAATTCATTGACAATTTTAATGCAGTCATGCAACAGCATCAATGCATGATCGTTGAAGAGCGCCTGCTATTACAGTTGCCGCGTTCGTCATAAAAAATAGTGGATCGATTTGACCTAGTTTGCCGTCCGTGTTCATCCGACAAAAATACCATGTGCTATCCACCCTATTTATTTTATCAGTACCTATTAAATTCCTTCGAGAACAATTACTTTGGCCTGCAATATTTTTATGCAGGACAATTCTTCAGTACAAAAGTGGCATTATATCGCGGAGATGAAGCGCGCACCAGCATCATTCTGCACTGGTGTTCGTCTGTGTCGCGTTGCTCAACAAACTAGCGCACCGGCTTATAACATCGCGGCTGACTCGCCCGTCCGCACCAGCTTACAACGTCGTGGCCGACTCGTGCGTCGACACCAGGTTACAACGCCATGGTCGACTCCCGCGTCCGCGCCAAGTTACCGGCCAGCTCTCGCGTCTACATCAAGACGCCGATGCCGCACCTGCTCACTCAAGCCGCCCAACGGACGCATGTGAGTCGCCGCCCTGCGGTCCGGTCTACATCGACATGCTGGTGACGCGCCTGCTCACTTAAGCTGCCCAACGAACGCTTGTGAGTCGCCATCTCTACGATCAAGTCTACATTGACACGCCGGTGTCGTGCCTGCTCGCTCAAGCCGCCCAACGAATACGCGCGAGCCGCCGCCCCCGCGATCCGGTCTACTCCAAACAATGCTAGAGCAAAGGAGAAAAAAAAAATATTATCAGCCTCCAGCTGCGCAGGGTTGCCCAATGGGTAGGCACTTTGGCCTGTTATCCCCACAGTCCGGTCTGCTTCAGCACATTAGAGAAATAAGAATCAGACATGGAGGAAACATCCCTGGAGAAGCTACAATTTGAGCCGGCCATTATCGAGCCGGCAATTCAAAAGTCAGCGGCAAAGAAAAATGGCCCTGGAGGAGCCAGGAGAGCCGGACTACCCGAGAATAACAAAGCATGGGTCAAGAAGCATATAAACTCAATTTGGCCACGACATTTGCCAACGACATATGATGAGCATCACGAAGATCATCAGCTCACTACATCGTCTCCAGTTTGGATAAAATTCATCGTTCAGTCACCAACCTTATGCCTGCTTATGCCACAGCCAAGGATGAAGACTCTTAAGCCGCCTCCTCGAGTCAACTTGAGACTCGGGGGATACACATACATGACTTGGCAAGGTCAACCGGGCTCAAATATTCTGGAACCCCGGGTCTGTACAGAGAAGATAACCCGGTCCCGGGGGCTGCTGCCTTATTAGCAGAAAAATTTAAAGTCGCCCAAGAGGACGAGCCACCATGATGCGACAGTTCAAACATGGGTGCCCTGATTTATTGGATCACCATATTATGATCGATGGAATAAAGCCGGCTCACCTGGACCCCAGATGTTTTGCACTAGTAGCATTGTCTCCTGTATATCCTATGGCCAAGCTTTTCCATGATCATAGGTCACTTGGGGGCTTCCAACTCAATGAGTTTAGCTTTCATACCCTTTTGACCGGCTTGCATGTCATATATGGGTTAAACCTGCATGTTTGCAACTTGCTACTCCGCCAGGTGACCCGCCGTACTCTTGACAGTCAATCTTTCAATAAGACCCTGAACTTGTCAAGGTTAAAACGGCGGCTTATGTCACGAGAGAGCCGGCTTATAGAGAGCTAGGATAAACTCACATGTCCGCTGTAGTCTGTCCGCTATGTGGCCCGTTCGTACTCTTAATAGTCAATCTTTTTTAAGACCCTGAACTAGTTAAGGTTAAAACGACGGATTTATGTCACGTGAGAGCCGGCTTACGGGATTAAAGGCATTCATGCCAAGCTTCTTGGAAGCAAAAACCTTGAGTTTTTTCAAAATAAGAACAAGAGTTGATCTCTTTTGGTTGTGCCTTCAAGGCCGATTTACAAATATTTGAGATATACATGTATATATTCTCTATTAGTTGTTTTTATCATATACATACATCATCCTGCATTGCATCATGCATCATACATGCATATCAAGCCGGTCATCAAACCGGGTTACATCGTAACCTCTGCAGGAACAAATAGATCTTTGATAGCCAAAATGGCTGGATCTTCATCATGGTTTATCATAACCAGTATTAAATGATTGGGGTTTTTCAAGCCAGCTCGGAAGAAATTACTATTTTTGAAGAGCCGCCCAATCACATATAATGCCGTGTCATCTAATTGACCGGCTCTTGGATTTTCCAACTTGTGCTCTGTAGTAAACTACAACACTTATGGATTTCTCAAACATATATTTGCCGGGTTGCACCGCAACCACGAGCAGGGATTTCATTTCAAGAACAAAGGCGTTATTCCAGGATATTCGTACCGGGTTACATTACAACCACGGTTAAGGATTCATTCAAATAAGATCAATATTGGTTCAAGAGAACTTCTGAAGTGCATTATGATGGGTTATATTATTCTCATACAGTCCCAAGTCACTGCGGGCATGCGACCCGGCACTTGGGGGCTACATCATATGATGTTTTTCTTTTCAAAGGAGAAGTGCATATAAGTCCCGAGTCGCTGCAGGCAAAACGACCTGACACTTGGGGGCTACACTACTCACATCAAAATTGCTAAAGTCCCAAGTCGCTGCAGGCATGCGACCCGGCGCTTGGGGGCTACAGTATTCAGCTGTTCAAACAGATTACAAGGTACAAACTGAAGACCCGGCCCATCACATACCGATGAGCCGACACTTGGGGGCTACACTGGCTGAAGTTTTATAAAGTATAAAGACAATTGCAAGTCCCAGGCTGCTGCAGGCAAGACAACCCGGCACTTGGGGGCTACACAATCAAAGATATTATTGAAAAGCACCAAGTCATCATGGATAAACTTGGAGCTTGGGGGCTACAGGTAATATGGAGATAAAAAAATAGCAGAACATTTTCAAGCTATCAAATTTTGAGTGAGCTAGGTCTCATATCTTGGTGGAGCTGAAGCATTGAAAATCGGCTCAACATTACACAGATTTCTTTATTCCCAATAATTTTATCAAGTCAACTGGAGTCCAGTTGTTTGACCTGGCGTCACCAACGATCATGACCCGGTATTATCAAAGATCATGACCCAGCAGAGTCTATATAAGCAACCCGGCTTCACAAGTTGGCAAGTTCTACATCCATAAATCAGTAATATCTTTATCATAAGTGGACGTCCACTACATCTGATGACCCGGCAAGATCCCCGCGTCCCATGAAGTGGTTCAACAACAGATGAATTTCTTATTCCCAAGGTTTTCATCCAGCCAAAGTATTGGAGGCCGACTCAACGGCATATGGATGTTTTATTCCCAATATTTTATTGCAAAGGACACATACCTGCAAGATGATTGTTAAGACGGCTCGTTAATATGAAGAAGAAATCCGGATTTTCAAGGAGCTACTTCATTAAGCCGGCCAGTGGAGCAAGCCGGCCCCTTAATATATTTGTTATTCTTATTTCAGGAGCTTACCATGAATAAATTCAAGCTAACCTGGAGGCTAATGTCAGGGATATTACCCCGCGGTATAACCCGGCCTGAAGTATGACCCGTCCGGGACTTGGCGACTCACTGGTGACCCGGCCGAGCCTGGCGGCTCATTGGTGACCCGGCAGGCAGGCCAGACGAACGACAAGACCCAACGGCCCAGAAGGCAGCTCATGGGAGGGCCGACTCATGTTATGGTGGGCCGGCTCACAGAGAAGGCCCAAGGAAGGGAAAGACTCCCTCACAAAGGAAACAAGACCCGGATTAGGATTCAAGAGAGACTAGTCCTAATCCTACTCCTAGTAGGACTCTAGATGTAAACCTACCCCTTCAACCTATATAAGGAGGGGTAAGGCGCCCCAAGAGGGACAAGTTCAACTCATTTAGAGATAGACAGATTAGAAACCCTCGAGATTAGAGGTAGCGATTCCGCACCCTTGTAATCGAGGTCTATCCATCAAATACACACAAAGCAGGACGTAGGTTATTACCTCCATCAGAGGGGCTGAACCTGGGTAAACTCGTGTCTCTCGATTCCGACCAACCCCTCTCAAGCCGCCACATAGTTGCGATGGCCTCACACCTAAGTTTCTCTCACGAGGACATCTTGCCGTGACAAAACCATGACAGATTCGGTTCCTTCATGCATATCAACCAAATTATCCCAAATTTATTTTGCATTCTCAAGACGGCTTATCTTGTTGAACTCTTCGGGGCATAGGCAGTTGAATAGAATGTCGCATGCTTGAGCATTGTATTGCAACATCTTCAATTCTTCCATGGTGGCTTCACGATCCGGTTCCTTTCCATCACCAAAGAATTCACCTTGCAATCCAACACGAACGACAGCCCAGACGGTGGGGTTATGACCAAGAATATGCATTTTTATTTTATGCTTTCAACTAGCAAAGTTTGTACCATCAAAATATGGACCTCTACAATGATAATTTCCCTCACTAGACACCATACTCTCATAGGTTGTGAAACCAATGCAATGGAGACCAAAGTTCTGATACCACTTGTAGGATCCAAAGTATGTCTAGAGGGGGGGTGATTAGACTACTTGACCAAATGAAAAATCTAGCCTTTTCCCAATTTTAAAGGTTGGCAAGTTTTAGCAATTATATCAAGTCAAGCACACCCTACACATGCAAGTCTACGAGTATAGCAGCGGAAAGTAAATACATGCACATATAAGTAGAGGGTAGGTATAGGAAGATCAAACGCAATGGGGACTCGAAGATTTTTCCCATGGTTCCGATAGGTGGTGCTATCGTACATCCACGTTGATGGAGACTTCAACCCACGGAGGGTAGCGGTCGCGCGAGTCCATGGAGGGCTCCACCCACGGGGGGGTCCACAAAGTAGCAACCTCGTCTATTCCATCACGGCTTACGTCCACGAAGGGCTAACCTCACCAGAGGTAGATCTTCACAAAGTAGGCCGTCTCCTTGCCCTTACAAACTTCTTGGTTCAACTCCACACGAAGTCGGAGGCTCCCAAGCGATACGTAACCAATCTAGGAGACACCACTCTCCAAAAGGTAATAGATGTGGTATGGATGATGAACTTCTTGCTCTTGTGCTTCAAAAGATAGTCTCGTCAACACTCAATCACTCTCTCACAGATTTGGCTTAGTAGAAGAGATTGATTGGATGGAAAGCAACTTGGGAGGCTAGAAATCAAGATTCATATGGTTAGAGTGGAAGATCTTGATCTCAACACATGAGTAGGTGGTTTCTCTCTCAGAAAATGGATGGGGCAAGTGTTGGATTGTTCTGAGTGCTCTCTCTACGAATGAGAGGGAGGTGGAGGGGTATATATAGGCTTCTCCAAAAATCCAACCGATACAACATTATTGCCCAACTCGGTGGGACCGAAGATAAATCTCGGTTACACCGACTAGTGCAAAAGGTTGCAACTTTCGGCATTTCCGTGAGACCGATATATAAAACTCAGTGAGTCCGATTTTGGCTAGCCTAGGCAGTTCCTCGCTTCGGTGGCACCGATTCACAAAACTCTGAAATTCTGATTTTTAGTAAATGGATACCCGAAGGTTGGTCACTGTTTTCGGTTACACCGAAATGGAACTTGGTGTCACCGAGTGGCTAGGGTTTGGCTCTGGATTCTGTCTAAGGAAAACTCAGTAGGGCCGAATGTGTAAACTTAGTGGCACCGAATTTAGGCTTTAGGGTTTGGACAAAATATATTTGTGGAAGAATTCATGAGTGTTTTTGGTGGCTAACTCTAAGCACTTGAGCAACCAGATCATCATAGATCTCACCCCCTTTTAATAGTATCGACTTTCCTATGGAATCATATGTGATTTCTCACAAAATGCAAAATGTAGAGTCTTGAAGCTTGTTGCCATTTGATGTTCCATGCATCTAGGTAATCTCCTCACAATACTTTGCCAATCCATTCATTGAACTCTTCCTGAAATATGCTTGATAGGATCATTAGTCCAATGAAATATATGTTGTTATGAATTACCAAAACCACATACGGAGAAGTTGTGCTTTCACCCATGGTTCTGCCCGTGGCTGCACTGACCTGCGCGCTGTCGATGCGCCACCCCTTCGGGCCATAGTGCCGCGGCCCGCAGTCCATCACCGTCTCGAGGCTGTCCGTTCCAGGTTGTCCTCATGGCTGCACCGACCCTCGCATTGTCGCTGCGTCGCCCCATCAGGCCGTAGCGAGCGTGGCACGCGGTCCCTGCCTCCGCCCTGAGGTCTTCCCTGCCGTCGCCCGACATTCGCGTTGCCCCTTCAGGCCATAGTGTCACAGCACACAGTCCACTTCACCGTCCACGCGCGTCGACTTCTGTGTGGTACGCGTCGCGCTGCCTTCCTTGGCGCGGGAATGCCATCGTCCACGCTGATCTTCATCACGTTGTCAGATTTTTCCTCGCCTACTTCGAGCACTGCCGTCGCGCTCCCAACCTACTCGCCGCCTCCTCCTTAGGCCGCCGCCACCGCTCTTCTTCCCGGTCCACGGCGACTATCTCGACACCAGCCACCCCGACTCGACATCGACCATGGTGTCCCTCGCACGGCTACCTCGACCATGGCTACACCACCCTACGCTCTCGACTACATTGACATTGGCATAAAGGGCTATCAACTTGCTTGAGCAACTTGTCGGCTTCCTCTATAGTCAATGCATCCGCAATGCGACACCGTCCGCGATGCTACCGCTACGACTAGGGGGGTCAGCCCGTCGGCTGCTATTCTCTCCAGTCTGACCATCCGCGATGCTCCTGTTGTTCGCAACACTACCGCTACGACTGCGGGGAGATGTTAGAGATATATTTGGTAGTTAGAGACAGGCCAGGATTAGATAGAATTATTTCCATCTTATCTCTACGAGGTTTCTTCCCTTCAAGTCTTGTAGTCAATATAAACTCGCCCTCAAGGCTCAATAATACAACCACCGCATTACGCCAATCCCTCTCTATTCCTTCTACACCAGCGATGAATTGCTTTGCCATTACTTGTAAGACCTTTCCTCTATTTTTATTTTTTTACTGGTAGGGCATGTACCTTGTATAATTATGCAACCAGAACTAGAATAGCCTTTCGCAAAGAGAGAAAAACCAGGATGAAGCATACACCTCCCGTATCCATTTTTTGAGAGAGAACCACCTAAAATTGTGTTGAGATCAAGGCATTCCACTCCAACCATATGATACTTGATATCTAGCCTCCCCAAGTTGCTTTCCACCTAATCCTTCTCTTCTAACAAGCCAAAATATGTGAGAGAGTGATTGAGTGTTGAGGAGACTATCTTTTGAAGCCCAAGAGAAAGGAGTTGATCATCAACACAACATCTATTACCCTTTGAAGAGTGGTGTCTCCTAGATTGGTTAGGTGTTGCTTGGTAGCCTCCAAATTGTGTAGAGTTGAACCAAGAAGTTTGTAAGGGCAAGGATATCGCCTACTTCGTGAAGATCTACCACGGGTGAGGCTAGTCCTTCATGGACGTAAGCCATGATGGAATAGACAAGGTTGCTTCTTCGTGGACCCTTCATGGGTGGAGCGCTCCGTGGACTCGCACAGCCGTTACCCTCCATGGGCTGAAGTCTCTATCAACGTGGACATACGATAGCACCACCTATCGGAACCACGTCAAAAATCACCGTCTCTTCATTGTGTTAGATTTCTCCGATCCCTCCTTTACTTTCATGTGCAATGTCTCTACTTTCCGCTGCTCACTACTTAGACTTGCAATGTGTAGGATGTTGCTTGACTCGTGTGAATTGTTAAAACTTGCCTACAATTAAAATTGGGAAAATGTTAAGTTTTATTTGGTCAACTAGTCTAATCGCCCTGCTCTAGACCTACTTGCGATCCTAAAATTTCATATTTGGTTTGCCTAGGACTAGAAATGGCGAAGACTCAATTTTTGCTGTTGTGGATTGCTTCTTTAAAATAGCACATTTCATTCGATGCAATAAAGTAGACGATGCTTCATATGTTGCAAATATCTTTTGTAGGGTAATCTTGCGTCTTCATGGAGTGTCAAATACATTTGTCTCGGACCGCGACGTCAAGTTTTTTAGTTATTTTTGGAAGAACCTATGTGCCAAGCTCGGAATCAAGCTCATGTTCTCTTCGACATATCACCCTTAAACCCATGGCCAAACCAAGGTGGTCAACCGTATGCTCTCTACACTTCTTCGTGTGCTAATCAAGAAGAACATCAAGGAGTGTGAGGTGTGCTTTACCCATCATCGAATTCACCTACAACCGCACAGGACACACAACTATGAACAAGTCTCCATTTGAAGTGGTGTACAACTTGAACCCGTTGTCCCCATTGGACATTCTCCTGCTTCATCTACAAGAGTGCACGAACATGGATGCGAGTGCCAGTGCCATATATATGAAGAAGATGCACGAAAACACAAGGCTCAACATAGAACGCCGAGTCAACCGACACGCCTCCAAGATCAACACAACGAAGAAGCCAATGGTGTTCGACACCGGCGACCTAGTGTGGATTCACCTTCACAAGGATCACTTCCCCAATGAACGCAAGTCCAAGCTCTTACGGTGTGCGGATGGTCCATTCAAGGTGTTACAACGCATCAACGCCAACGCCTACAAGGTCGACACACCTTTCAACAAGTACAACGTGAGCGACACATTCAACGTCATTGACTTAGCACCCTATAATGGTGACGAAGATCACGATCCGAGAGCGGGTATTTCCCAAGGGGGAAAGGGGGGGGGGGGGGGTGCGGAGCACCCTACGGTCATCCCCATGCACACTACACCAACTCCCTAAGCACCAAGTGGATCAGAGCTCATGCACATGCCATTGAACGTGAGGTGAACTCGCTCCTTAGTGAATCCCCTTTTCCCACACGTGAGACATGGCTACTACCTCAAATGGATGTGTTCCTATGTGTACTTAGGTACCAAGGGCACAATGATGGAGAAGCTACGAGCAATGGACAAGATGCCACTGAGGCGGAGCAAATGAAACAAGAAAGAAAGCTAGAGTTGAGCGACAGGCACCGGACATCCGATGCACCGCGTGAAGAACCTACCAGGGAAATATGCCGAAGACGACGCCTACAACGGCCGGATATCCGATGCCGGCCGGACATCCGATAGTCCCTCAAGGACCGTACATCCGGCCAGCAGCGGAAATCCGGCACCACCTATCCAGAAGCAAAACGGCCGTAAATTACCGGACTTCTGGTGGCCATCGGACGTCCAGTAATTCTTAGAAGAAGCGGTTTTCCTTCAGTAACTGTTTGAGTTCGGTTTTCAAGAAGGGAAAACCGCCCACGGTCGGTTATTAGACGGGGCTGTATTTTTGTGGTGGAAACATCTTTCCTAGGATTCGACCGAAAGGAGTTGTGTTCTATGGTTTGACGTTGTGGAGGTCCAGCCACCTTTCAATACTCATTTCTGTACGAGCGATGAATCACTTTGCCATTTGTGACTTTACTTGTAAGATCTTTCCTCTATTTATTTATTTTTGCTGGCAGGGCTCGTATAATTATGCAACCAGAACAAGAACAGCCTTTCGCAAAGAAATGATGTACTCCATTTGTTCGATGTGCCGTACGTGCATGTTGCTTCAAAGCATGTGCTACGTACGAGAATGACCATTTACCTACACTACCAACAACTACCGCCGGTTCCCCCTTGTGATGTGATACACTTGTTGGGAACAAGAATGTCGAACCCGCTCAGCGTCCACTCCGCCTCCGCCTTCTTGCTGACATATATCTCGGTGCCGACGTCAAGCGACGACCACCTCCTCCTCGCCGCCGGCGTGCCCGGATCCTGCAAACATACACGATACACGGACAGCCATCATTTATCTCCATAGCCTCACCCCAGATCGTGGACGAGAAACAGTCACATGATGCACAGGATAGACAACGGTACCTGGTAGAAGTAGAGCGCGTGCGACAATGCCCCGACGTCGAGCTCCCATGCCCTGGGGTCACCGATCCAGCCCTGCCCTTTGGCCGTGGGGTACCCGAACTCGCCCCACACCGGGTGCGGCACGATCTGCAGGATCTCCTGCGGCTGCGGGTTGCTGTAGGGGTCGCAGTACGTCGTGGACTGCTCGGCGTGCCGCGCGTTCCCCGGCGAGCAGTAGACATGGTAGGCGGCGTAGGGGAACCGCGCGGCGTCGTCGCGGTGCACGCGCGTGCCGTTGCGGAACGTGTGCCACGGCGGGCACTGGTCCCTCCGCCCCGGCTGGCACCACGCCGGCGTCTCCGGGTTGATGATCATCTCGCTGTACCGCGTCACGTCCGTGGCCGTGTCGCCGTCGCACGGCGAGCCGTCGTTCTTCCAGCAGCTGCCCATGTCCATCAGGTAGAACTGGCTGTTGGGCCCCCCGCCCTGCTTCACCTCCAGCGTCAGCCTCACCTTGAAATCCGGTGACTCCGGCACCTGACAAGGCGAGAGACAAAATAGGTTACGCAAGCCAGATATAGTAGCAACGTCATCGGGCAAAATCTGGTGACAGTAAAAACGAATAACGACTTGACAGAACGGCTTACTATCTTTGTCATGCCTCTGGTGTCGTAGTGGTAGCCGCCGGAGAAGCCCCTGGTGGCGTCGGACCGCAGGTACAGCATCAGCCAGGGGTACTTGGCCGACGTCCGCAGCTTGTGGTGGAAAACCCAGCCGGCGCCGCCCGACGGATCGATCTGCTTCTCCCACACCACCGAGTAGTAGGACACGTCGTTGCTCCCGAGATCCGTGGCGTCCAGCTCATACGTGCCGAACAGCCCGCCGCGGAGCCACCGGCCGGCATCGTCCAGCGCGGTGCGGTTGTGGAACACCAGCGGCTGGTTCATGCACCCCGTGCCGCCGGGGCAGGGGAACCGGGAAGTCTGCGGGAACGGGCGCGTTGGGCGGCCGTTGTCGGGGCAGATGGCCGCGGTCGTGTCCAGGTTGCCGTTCTTGAGCATCACCATCCAGAACTGCCACGGCACCGGGCTGTCGGGCACCTGGCACCTGTCTCCGAGGTAGAGCTCCTTCGCCGCCGCGTAGCGGTCGGTGTCGGTGACGGTGGCGTTCGCCGACGTGCCGGGGAAAGGGTCGCCGGCGCGGAGAGCGTTGTCGGCGTCGGTCACGCGGTGCACCACCTTGTACACGGGCTGGCCCTGCTCGCCGTCGGTGGCCGCTGAATAACAATCGACGTTTTTAACAGCGAACAGAGATCGGCATCGCTTCCGTCCAGATCCGCGTAATAGTGTGCGTGCAACGGATGTTTCGACGGAATTGCATTATCAGGAAACAATTCTGATTCAGAGCAAGGCAAGGGAATGCGAGCTCCTACCGATGTCGAAGCAGTCGGCGCCGCGTGGGCTGCCCATGCCGGGGGCCTCCTGGCCGACCTCGTTGCAGAAGTTCCAGGCCTCCCAGGCCACGCGGAGGCCGTCGCGCCGCATGCCAGGGTCACCGACCGCCGACACGTAGCCACGGCCGTGCGTCCGGATGGCCACGGCGGCAGAGCAGGACGAGAGGAAGAGGACGAGGAGCAGGGACTTGGCAGTGGGGGAACCGGCCAGCCGCGCAGCCATTGGGGAAAGGGGTCGATGGACAGCTCTGCACTGCAGATGCAGAGGGTAAAGAGCAATCAAGGCGATGACGGCCACGGTTGGTGGGGCGGTGGGCTGACGAGCACTAGACCAGTGTACGTAAGACAAAAAGGCTGTGTGTGTGTGTGTGTGTCAAAAAGGCAGAGCGCAGTGGAGAAGATGCTTTGTCGACGAGAAATGCTGCCGGTGTGCTATGCTACGGGCGATCCATTTTGCTACTAGTGTTTCTTTTTCCTTCCGCCGCCTGCAGTTGAGAGATGCGCCGCCTTGGGAATGTCACGGGTACTTCGGTTTACATATACATGCTTGTCCGTTTCTTTAGGCTTGACTTGCTGTGGATGAGTTGCTGGTATGATTTGTGCATTCGCCGGATAACTGTTCAACAACGACATGCGATCGAGATATCGCTTTGAGATGAAATGGTCTTCGTCACTCGTTGTGAGGAACTCTATTGGCGGCAGAGGGGTCGTAAAAATAGCGGGCAAAATATAATTATCTTTTTTCCGACAAAACTTTCGATTTATTCATCTTCGATCATGACAATACAATGAACACTAGGAATAATAAAAATTACATCCAAATTCATAGACTGTCTAGCGACGAGTACAAACACCGAAGCGAGCCAAAGGTACGCCGCCGTTATCACCCTCATTCGTCGGAGCCGGCCAAAACTTGTTGTAAGTAGACAGCCCAAAAGTCGTCGTGCTAAGGCCCACATGACCAGCGCACGAGAACAGCAATCGTCGCCGATGGATAGTAGTGTAGAACGATAGGATCCAAACAGAAGACACACAAACTATAAAATTATCATCAGTAAAATAACACAGCAACCCACGCAATACACGGGCAACATCTTAGTCATCAAATAATAAATTATGATACCATGGTTTTTGGTATTTATTATAATTGTCTGTATTATTTTTCTTTCAAAGAAACTCAAATATATTAAATATATTAACCAAACCAGCAATACACACACCTTTGAAAAATAAAAATGTTACATCTAATTGTGGTCGACCGTCTTCATCATTCTCAACGAGTAGATGATGGGTGATGAGAAGACTTTATACTCATATTTCCCTGAGTGCAAACTTGATCTCATATATTCCCTATGACTAGCTAATTGCTTATAGGTTGCAACGAACACATACATATTCTACTGGTTCAACACTAATGATATCTGCATATGCCTTAGATTCACCATATTCTAGATTTTGATAAGATTTAATTTGATTTGAGTATGGGTAGGGACTGCAAGGAACGTTTTGATGTAATTGAGGTTTTGGTAAGATCTGATTTGATTTGTGCATTAGTAGGGGGAGAAATAAAAGTTTCGATTTACTTGTGACTTCGTAAAGATTTGATTTTATTGAGTTAATGAAGGATGTGATTTTTGGAAAAGTATCTATTTGGTTTAGATTAATTGCAGTTACTCTATTTATGTCGATTTTAATTTTGTGCCGCATTAGTTGAGAGTACCAAAAAATCAACAGAAAGTCAAGAAGGGAGGGGTCGTGGGGAGGTAAAACCGAGGGAGGAGGGGAGGCGATGAAACCAACCCCCATTTAATAGTAGAGATTATCATCACTTCAAATTGCCTATTGATTGTTGATAATTGCAAATATATGCAAACATCCATATATTAAAGTTTCATTGCAAAAGTGTATAAATATTCTAGTACATTGGTATATGATTTACCCACCCACATTAATGTGATTGTCTAAACAAATATTTATCAAATCATGCCCAGGATTACCTACCTAAATAAACTTTAGGATTTTATTTGATCATCATTTACTTGATAAGAAGTTATTGGCTTACCAAGGGAAATACAACTTTATTTGATAATTCAATAAAAGACGAGACAATTAAGACGGTTTTCAAGAAAAAATAGTACAAAAATCCAGAGATGGAAGAATTCTTTTAAAATCTCTACTCCTAAAGGGAGAGTTGGTAGCTTCTTGTCTTGGTTTTTTTCCGTCTCCCCTCCCACCTTCGTCTGGTTTTTTTCGTCCGGTTTTCTTTTAGCCCACGATCTTTTTAAACCGATTTTATCTGTCAATAAAATCATTTTTCGGTATATTTAGTAACTTTTGTATGGAAAGAAATAAATGTCGATCAATCTTTAATTAATTTATTGTATATTTGGTAACTTTCATATTCAATGTTTAATCAATTTTAAATTTTTGGTATAGTTGGTAACTTTTGTATGGAAAGAAATAAATCATGATCAATCTTTAATTAATTTTCGGTATATTTGGTAACTTTCATATTTCATCTTTAATCAATTTTCGGAATATTTGGTAACTTTTGTATGGAAAGGAATAAATCACGATCAATCTTTAATTAATTTTCGGTATCTCTACTCTAAAGACTTAGTTCGTAGGTGGTCGTTCGTTTTTGTTCCTCTCCACCCCTCTTCGATCGATTGTCCCACCCTGCCACCGATTTTTCTTTCACCGTACCTTCCACTTTCACCTCCGGTTTTACAGAGAAAAAAAACCGAGACAGCCCTGCCCACACCTCACGATCCCAACTGTCGCTGGACCAGCACGCTTTCTTGGTTTCTCTCCTCATGTGACCTTCCAGTCCACCACACCCGTGATCTAGGGCAAAGAAAATTTCTTCCCCCTCGCCGCCAGCGACCAAGCTTCCGCCGCCACCCGCACCGGCCCTCCCAATCCGCGTTACTCCTTCATGAGATAGCCTCGTTCATCATCATGCTCGCCATCGTTTGCGTCGAGGAGCGACTTATTGGCTCCACCGCGAGGATCGACTTATTGGCGCTGAAGCGGCCGAGGACTAGGACATGCTCGGGGGTTCGCGGCTACACTCGCGGTGGCCATCGCGCTCTACCTCCCGGTCTCTGAACTCACCGGCATCGGCGGCGGCGGCGGGGATAGACGCTGCACCGATCTGGGCCAAGGCCGGCGAAGCCTGCCCAATCTGAAAGTTTGCCCTCTTACATTGCAGTTTTGGAATTGATTACGTATGTTACCATATACATTTTCTTGAATTTTTTATTCATGAGGGGATTAACTCTACCCCATCATTGAAACTTCTATCTTGAGTTAGAAGGACGATTTGTCTACTTAAACATGTTCCTGATCCCCACTTTCATGATACAAATGTGTAATGTAAACTTTAATACTGCTAATGGCCAGTTTTATTGGTGTACATAAACTGATCCCTGATTTCTTAGCACCTACTACCTAATGCGGAATTTCCTTTTGCTGCCAGAGTTAGAGCTTTCCAGTATCCACTAAACTTCTGTCAAAATTTGAATGAAATATTCGTGTTTGCTTCGTTTCGGCATGACAAAATTAGCTTACCATTGAGCTTGAGTAGGCAGAAAGTCTCAGGTGTGCTAGCTAGAGTGTTTGTGTTATTAGTTCATAACAAAAGTGGCACTTTGTTTGTTATCAAATCGAGTTATTTGTCTCTCAAAATATCCGGATCGGAAAGGTGCTATACGAAGATATATGTATTATGTGTGCTGGTATGGTGTACTGGCATTCCAATATAAAAGTAAAGTGATCCTGGCAGGGGTAGAATGCAAGATCATGAAATCTAATTAGCTATGAGCAGTGGTAACAAATAATCCATACTGTTGGTGCGGAAAAGGAGCAAAAGACCTCTAGCGGTTACGTTAAAATGTGGTTGTGGACTGTAATGTATTCTAAAAGTACCTACAATCAAAGGTCAGTTCTTTGTTTTGTTGGAGGCAAACCGCAAAAGGCTTCTTTAGTATTGCTACACGTGAAACTACTTCTTGTTCTAGCATGTTTTGACTTTTTTTTGTCTCCATATGATTTTCATCTTTGTAAAACAGGGAACATCAAGATGTCACTAGCGGATGCTTAGTTGATGCACACCATGATACCATAGTTGTTGTTTGAGGTGGAGCGCCACATTGGCATCGGTGATTCATATATTCTAGGGCATGGCCGGTATTGACATCTCTGCTACTCTAATGGTGTTCTTCATGGTAAATATACAGGTTCATTAGTCAACATGAGTACTTCGTAGTTAAGGTTCGAGAACTTGTGGGTGATGATGTCTGGGCAAGGGCACAAGATGCAAATTCATCTGAATCATTTGACTCAACAAAGGGAAGCAATTAATGTTTGCAAGAAAAAAAGTAATTAACCAACCTCCAAATGTTCATATCTCCCTTTCCTTTCTTAGCATGTTTGTTACTTTTTGATTAATATATTGTAGAAGCTCATAAGAGGAATGATCTACATAGTGGATGCTCAATGATTTTGTAGTTGAATCAAGCAAATTCAGTTGAAGATATTGGTGTTTGTAATAATTTTATGCAGGTGACTAATTCCCTTTCTCGTGTTACATTACTATGATTTTCATCTGGCATCTTATCTTTAAACTATTTCAATGTTTTAGATCATGACTCGTGAGGAGATAGAATATAATGGAACATGAGACCTTTTTTGAATGAAGAGTAGTTTTTTCATTCAATAGATTAATGAAATGAAAGCCCAAAGGAAGCAAGTGTGTTCCAATATGGGCTCAATGGCTGAAACCAATGACGCATTCCATCAACACATTGACGATCACAGTGTTATTTTAAAAGCAACATCTTGTTATTTCCTGTTTGAATTTCATAGAGTTTCATACCGACCCATGTTCTCTTTTCTAGACTTTGAAGAAGGAAGCCAGATTAATTTTCAAAAATCTGGAATCCCTTGATGAGAATAGATGAATGGTTTAAAAATCTTGTGAGGATGAGAAAGCATTTATGGGAAACCTTGATTAACCATAAAGTGGCACTTCTCCCAATTCAAGACGAGATTAGTTTGTTCACATCTCTGCAAAACTTGATCAAGGTTGCTTAAAGCAATAATCAAAAGAAGTTCCGTAAACGGAAAAATCATCCATGAAAACCTCCACAATCTTTTCACAAAAATCAGAGAATATAGCAGCCATACATCTTTGAAAGGTAGCAGGTGCATTGCATAAACCAAAAGGCATACGTCTATAAGCATAGGTTCCAAAAGGACAAGTAAAGGTGGTTTTCTCTTGATCAGATTGTGATACAGGTATTTGAGAGAAACCAGAATATCCATCCAAAAAACAAAAATGTGTGTGCTTAGATAATCTTTCTAGCATTTGATCAATGAAAGGCAGAGGGTAATGATCTTTTCTAGTAGCCTTATTTAATTTTCTAAAATCAATTACCATTCTATAGCCAGTAACAATTCTCTGCGGGATTAGTTCATTTTTATCATTAGGAACAACAGTAATACCTCCCTTCTTAGGGACACAATGAACGATCTTTCTTCTTCATGTTCTGAAAGGTTAGCACTAATAATAATAGGATATATCTTTTTCTCATCAAGATAAGCATACTTCAAAGTGTCAGACAATTGTTTCAATTCAAACACAGGATCACCTTTAGGTGGAGGAGGACCTCCTAGAGTTTCAATAGGCAAATTGTGTTTTAGGAGAGGCTGTTGTTCAAAGAAATTTTTATCTATTTCATTTCTTTCATGCAAGTGCATATCATTTTCATGGTCTAGCAAATATTGTTCTAGTGGATCAGTAGGAGGTACGGCAATAGAAGCAAGACAATTATTTCATCCTTACTAGATAATTCTTTATCATGAGGTTGTCTACTAAACTTGGAAAAATTAAACTCATGAGACACATCACCAAAACTAACACCGACGGTTTGTTTCTGTCAATCTATCTTAGCATTAACGGTGTTCAAGAAAGGTCCACCAAAGATAATGGGACAAAAGTCATCTTGCGGGGAACCAAGAACTAGAAAATCAGTAGGATATTTTATTTTCCCGCACAAGACTTCAACATCTCTAACAATCCCAAGTGGTGTGATGGTGTCTCTATTAGCAAGTTTAATAGTAACATCAATGTCTTCTATTTCAGCAGGTGCTATATCATTCATAATTTCTTGGTATAAGGTAAAAGGAATAACACTCACACTAGCACCCATATCACGTAAACCATGATAGCAATGAAATCCTATTTTAACTGAGACAACAGGCATGCCAACTACGGGCCTATGTTTATCTTTTTCATCGGGTTTAGCAATTCTAGCAGCTTCATCACAGAAGTAAATAACATGCCCATCAATATTTTCTACTAAGAGATCTTTAACCATAGAACACTAGGTTCTACTTTAATTTGTTCAGAAGGCTTAGGTGCTCTAATATTACTTTTGCGAACCACAATTGATACCTTAGCATGTTCCTTTATCCTAACAGGGAAAGGTGGTTTTTCAATATAAGCACTAGGCACAATTGGACCAACATTGTAAATGATGGTTTCATCTTTAGCTATGACCGGTTCTTTAATTTCTTCTTTAATAGGGGGATGATATTTAAACCACTTCTCCTTAGGGAGATCAACATGAGTAGCAAATGATTCACAAAAGGAGGCTACTATCTCAGAGTCAAGTCCATATTTAGTGCTAAACTTGTTAAAAGCATCGGTATTCATAAAAGATTTAACACAATCAAACTTAAGCTTAATACCTGACTCATTACCTTCGTCGAGTTCCCAATCTTCAGAGTTGCGTTTAATTATTTCTAAGATATCCCACTTGAATTCAATAGTCTTCTTCATAAAAAACCAGTACAAGAAGTATCGAGCATGTATTGATCATTATGAGAAAGCCGACCATAAAAGTTTCGAATAATAATTTCTCTCGAGATATCATGATTGGGGCATGAATATAACATTGACTTAAGCCTCCCCCAAGCTAGAGCGATGCTTTCTCCTTCACGAGGCCAAAAACTATATATATAATTCCGATCACGATGAACTAGATGCATAGGATAAAACTTTTGGTGGAATTCTAATTGCAATCGATTCCAGTTCCATGATCCAATATCATCACATAGCCTATACCATGTCAATGCTTTTCCCTTCAAAGATAAAGGGAAAACCTTCTTCTTAACTTCATCTCCGGGTAAACCTGCAAGCTTAAATAATCCACAAACTTCATTCACATGTATTAGGTGCATATCAGGATGTTCAGTTCCGTCTCCTGCATAAGGATTAGCTAGCAGTTGTTCTACCATACCCGAAGGAATTTCATAACCAATATTTTCAGTAGGTGCGGTAGGTTGAGGGGCAACTAATTGTGGTTCCGGTCGAGGTGAAGATACCCCGAACAAAGCCCTCAAAGGATTGTTTTCCATAGTAGCAAGTGACAATAAATTTCAGCACGTAGTATAAGTTTTTCCTTACCGATTTCCACTTACCAAGAGCGCTTCACTCCCCGGCAACGGCGCCAGAAAAGAGTCTTGATGACCCACAAGTATAGGGGGTAAATCGTAGTCCTTTCGATAAGTAAGAGTGTCGAACCCAACGAGGAGCAGAAGGAAATGACAAGCGGTTTTCAGCAAGGTAATTTTTGCAAGCACTGAAATAGTAGGTAACAGATAGTTTGATAGCAAGATAATTGGTAACGAGCAAGTAACGGTACGTGTAAATAAAGTGCAGCAAGGTAGCCCAATCCTTTTGTGGCAAAGGACATGCCAGAATAGTCTCTAATAATAAGCAAAGTGTTCTTGAGGGTACACGGGAATTTCATCTAGTCACTTTTATCATGTTGGTTTGATCTGCGTTCGCTACTTTGATAATTTGATATGTGGGTGGACCGGTGCTTGGGTGCTGTTCTTACTTGAACAAACCTCCCACTTATGATTAACCCCCTCGCAAGCATCCGCAACTACGAGAAAAGTATTAAGATAAAATCTAACCATAGCATTAAACATTTGGATCCAAATCAGCCCCTTACGAAGTAGCGCATAAAGTAGGGTTTAAGCTTCTGTCACTCTAGCAACCCATCATCTAATAACTACTCCACAATGCATTCCCTTAGGCCCAAGGATGGTGAAGTGTCATGTAGTCGACGTTCACATGACACCACTAAGGGAATCACAACATACATATCATCAAAATATCGAAGACATATCAGGTCAAAAGTCCTTAAATACCAGAAGATGGGCACCGGAGGTGGGCTGCACTGAGCACAACCCACCAGGGCGCCTGGGGGGCCTGGTGCGCCCTGGTGTCTTGTGCTCACCAGGTGGCCCCCCTCCTGTAGTTATTTGCTCCAGTATTTTTCATATATTCCAAAATAATTCTCCGTGAAGTTTCAGCTTATTTGGAGATGTGCAGAATAGGTATCTCTGAAATGGTTTTTCAGGTCCAGAATTCCAGCTGCCGGCATTCTCCCTCTTTGTGTAAACCTTGCATATTATGATATAAAAGGCATTAGAATTACTCCATAAAGCATTATTATGCATAAAAACACTATAAATAACCGTAGGAAATCATGATGCAAAATGGACGTATCAGGCGGGAGACCGTGTGGAGAGGAAGTCCACTTCCGGAGGGTGCCAATTTCTTGGTCGCTCTTTGGTGAGTTGGTCTTCCAAGAAACAAAATTGTGTTTCTCTCTTGTCCACCGAAGCCAAGTATGTAGCCGCCGCAAGTTGTTGTGCTCAATTGCTATGGATAAGGCAAACTATAAAGGATTACGGTGTCACTGGTGGCAAAGTGCCTCTTTTATGTGACAATAGAAGTGCTATCAAGATCTCCTACAATGCGGTGCAACAGCAAGACAAAGCATATTGATATTCGTCATCATTTCATCCGGGATCACATCAAGCATGGAGAGACTTATCTTATCTATGTCAACACTCATGAGCAACTAGCGGATATTTTCACGAAGCCATTGGATGTAGCAAGATTTCGCGAGTTAAGGCACGAGCTAAATATCATTGATTTGAGCAATGTGACTTGAGAGAATGCATATCCCACCGCACTCATCATTCTATCTTTTTTTACATGTAGGCATGGACATATGGGGAGTATTGTTCCCATCATGAACTCTCACTCCTTTTATTATGCATAAATAAAAAGGATCTTTCAAATTAGCCATTTTTATGGTACTTGTGCTTCAAAGATGAGTTTTGGTCATGGGGCCAATGTTAAAATCTTCAGTGTGCCATACCAATTGGCTCGAACATAGGTGGCTCCGGCCACCACCCCTCTTGTCTTTAAAGAGGTTTGGTTCCCCATTCGGTTTTGTGATTTGGTTTGCTCCAAATTTGCTCTTTATTTTCTTGTCATTTGAACTTGGAGCTTTCCTTCCCTTGGTTGTGTTTTCGAGTCTCCTACCCAGGCCTATTCATCCCAAACCCTTAGAGTTTGCATAAGCCACCACTCCTCCTTTTGTGATCTTGGCTGTTTTTGACTCCTGCAGGCGGTACTAGCGCTGGCAGGAGCAGTACTACAACTCCAACGGTACTACCGCTCCTACCACCGGTACTACCGCTAGAGCGGTACTACGGGGTCTCCTGCCCAACAGTAGTACCGGGGCGGTACTACTGCTCACCCGAGCGGTACTACCGCCTAGAGGAGCGCTGGGGAGTTAATGGTCGGGCAGGGGGAGTTCCAACTCCCCCATACCCATTCGCTCTCTTCCTCCCCCACTCTCCTCTTTCTTAGGCGACAAGAACAGCCCTGGCCGCCGCTCCGGGTGGCTGATTCTGTGCCGTCTTCTGCGATTTCGTCCGGTGGGATGGATCCCCACAATCTCCTCTTGCCACGGAACCCGGTATTGGCCCGGTTCATCTTTCCTATGATTCTATTTCTTTAATATAGGTTTTAGGGCAATGCATGTTTGGTTTCGCGATTTTTAGCCAAATCGGGGCAAGAGTAGAACATGGAATGACTGCTAGATAGGAGGATTAAAGTTTCAGTGGACTATTTTTGAATCTGGGGTCTCTGGTACTACCGGATCTGACCAAGTTCCTGCTTCACAGTTCCGAGCGGTACTACCGTTCTGTTCAGCGCGGCACTATCGCTTAGGCGGTACTACCACTCCTCCGGAGCGATACTACCACCCACATCCTAAATTCCAGAATTGCCCTCTAACACTTTGTTTCTCACTTTTGATTCTTTTTGGCTTATGCAATGTGTTTATGTTTACCTTTCCGTGTTGCTTTGTGTCCGATTCAGGTGGTAGTGGTTCCAAGGCTCGTCGCAAGAATGCGAATCCTCCTTCCAAGCGTGGCCGCTGTCGGTGTCAAAACCGGCGGATTTCAGGTAGGGGGTCCCGAACTGTGAGACTAGAATCGATAGAAATAGGAGAAGTGGGAGACGATGTTTACCCAGGTTCGGGCCCTCTTATGGAGGTAATACTCTACGTCCTGCTTGATTATATTGATGGTATAAGGGTTACAGAGTTGATCTACCTCGAGATCATATGACTAAAACCCTAGATGAGTTCTGTTGGCCTACAACCTAAAACCCTCTGGCTTATATCGACGCCGAGGGTACCTAGGGTTTACAAATGGTCGGTTACACGTCGAAGGGATAAACATGCCTATTCACTACTCCAAACGTGGAGAATACGCCACGATTCTCGAAGCTTCCTTCCTGGAGACAGGGCCTTCGATCAATCCAGTGGTCGGTATGCGGCCCATATAGTCCGGCCCATAAGAAATAGGTCGGCCTCTTGAGGACCCCTTAAACCAGGACTCCCTCAGTAGCCCCCGAACTAGCCTCCAATGCCAAGGGTCCAAGCTCCAGTTGCTTCAAATGATCAGAGTCTTCGGCTTGCGAGGCGAGTTCCTTTCTCCAAATAGTGATCGGCCGAGTTTAGTTCGGCCTCCGACGACGTGTAGTTTTCCCGATCATTGACCGTCCGAACACCGAGAGTAACTCAGTCCTGAAGGCCAAACGTCAAGGAGTAAATAGTGCTCCCTGACAACCTTTCAGATGAAAGGTCACGGCCCACCACGACCACTGAACCAGTCGTAAAGATTCGATTCGCGGTTCGAGGCCGTTTTCATCAGCACGATCCATCAATGCACAGATCGTGCTCCGCTTCACACGGGATATGTTTAATCATGCGCGTATAACGGCACACACGTCTTGGGAAGCGGAGGGATTCACGGCGCAGTGAAGGGAGGCTAACCGGCGACAAGCCCAATAAAAAGGGAAAGAAAACCCCAAGGCTTAACCGCACTTCCCATTCGCATCCCTGCTTCCCCAATCTCCTGAGCTTCCAGAGCCCAGATCTAGGTTTTCCACCCTTTCTCCTCCGAGCTCAGCCATGGCCAGCGGCAAGTGGGAGGCTTCCACGGTCACAGACCAGGACATCCGAGACCTCAAGGACACCGGCTATCTCCCCGCTAATATCTTCCACCGCGCTGCGGAGGAGGGCCAGGTGATCCCCACCCCCAAACCAGGCGAGAGGGTGGTCTTCATTCCTCATTTCATCCGAGGATTGAGCTTCCCGCTCCACCCCTTTGTTAGGGGCCTCATGTTCTTCTACGGACTCGACTTCCACGACCTCCCGCCGAACTCCTTCATGCATATATCGGCCTTCATCATCGTCTGTGAGGCCTTCCTGCGGGTCGAACCACACTTTGGACTATGGCTTAAGATATTCAACATCAAGCCAAAGTGTGTCGCAGGCGCACACACAGACTGCGTTGGGGCGGTCATCAGCAAGCTTCCCCGCGTAGTATGGCCATCCGGTACCTTCATCGACACCATCAAGAATTGGCAAAAAGAGTGGTTTTACATCACCGAGCCAAAGGAGGAGGGCGGAACTGTTCCTGCCGAATACAGATCCGGCCCCCCGACCAGATTGACCTCATGGGTCCGAAAAGGTCTTGACTGGGGGTCGGATACGGAGGTGGACGACATGCAAAGGGGCATCGCCTCCATGATCAAGGACAAAATCGAGCTGGCCAACATGGTCCAGATTATGCTCCGGCGGCGCATCCTCCCCTGCCAGCGCCGGGCCTCTCCCATGTGGACTTATCGGACTGACGACGATCCTATGATCCGTCAGCTCTTACGCACCACTCGGGAGAAGCTGTGGAAGGCGCTGTTCAAGGCGCAGGAGAACTGGCCAGCCAAGAAGGAGGACCAGGGCTTGTGCGCCGATAAGCTCCCTTTCGAGGTATAACACAATCTTATTTGATCGGCTTCGTTTTCCCGAAGAAAATCTAAGTACTTTCCGATCACTTCCGCAGGAATGGTTGAGCAAGGCCACGGGCATCAAATGCCCGGCTCCACACCCCGAAGACCCTAGGTCCCCGCTGTTGTCGGAGATGCTCGTCGTGGTGCCTTACAAGGCGCCAGAGAAGAAGGAGCAGAAGAAGAAACCAGGCCGAGCAGGCCTGCGCATCAGGGACCAGCCAGGGGCCGTGTCCGAGGAAACCCATGCCTCCTCGAATCAAGAGGAGGAGCATGAGGGTGAGGGGGGAGGCGATTCCCCTCTCGCAGGAAAGAGGGCGGCGTCATCGGACGCCTCAGAGGATGTTCCTCCTCCCGCCCTAAAGAAAGCGCGTCGGACACAGGTAGTTCTGTCCGACGACAGTTCGGACTCGAATACCGAGTCCGAGGACTTCGAGAGGGTTCCACGAAGGAAGCTCAGGGTCAAGCCCCCAGCTCGAAGGTACAGACCCGAAGACCTCCTGAGCTATTAGTGCTAAGTTTTGAGTGTTATTAACATGTGAGAGCCTATTGACTTGCAGCCCGCCACGTGTTCTCCCCGCCGATCAAGTCTTGGACGGGGAGACCCCGCCCGCCGAGCTAGCGGAGAGCGGGACCGCGTCGCACCCCTCTCCTCCAGGCGCTGCGAAGGGTGCCGCGGAGGTGTCATCCCAACAGGCTCCTTTGGAGCCGGACACCGGAGGTGGGGCGACGACGTCATGGTCGAGGCTAACACCTCGGCCGCCGAAGACCGGGGGGACAAGCCCCTCCCGGATACTGAGGATACCGGACGAGAGGATGCCCGGTCCCCTCCGAGGTCATCTCCGGAGCGCACCACGCCTCCGAAGGCACCGGTTCAATCCCCGGTTGGAGATCGGGTCAACCGATCCCCACCGGCGCCACCGACCCATGGGTGGCCGGCTATGTGGGAAGCTCTGTCAAGCGCCTCCATCTTCGGGGAGCACCGCACCCTTATGGGTGCGGTATTGCAGAGCATTCAGTCCGTAGACAGCGGACTGAAGGAGGCCTTCAACGGTCTCCTGACGGGCTTTCAGGTGAGCCACATGATGCTCTGTTTGTGAAATATTAATTTCTTTGAGTTATCATTATATACATGGCAGCCCCCGAGCCCTTGGTGAGTTTGGAAAAACTTACCTGGGGGTCAATCATAGATCATTATCCGAACTATGTACAGGACAATATCTGTTCGGAACGTTCTAACAGCCCTTAAGAGGACCGGACATAGGATCATATTTATGACAATTCGGAAGTTTTGAACCCATGTAACTTGATATGGTGTTGTTTTTTGCAGGCTTCGTCGACGGCAGCGGCTGCCAATGCTGTCGAGCTGGACGAGCTAAATCGGAAGCTCAAAAGCTCCGAAGACGAGCTTGACGCTCTGAACAAGAGGTTCGATGAGGCGCAAGGTAAGCCGCGTTAGAGTATCCATATTCTTCATTACCGTACTGTCAACGCGGTATTTTTGATATGTTTAATGCTTACACAACCTCGGCGAAGGAAATTGAGAAGCTCAAGGCCGAGCTTGAGAAGGCGAAGCAGGAGGCTGCGGTTGAGAGGGCGGCGGCCAAAGAAGCGGCTACCGCGCTATCCGCACTGAGAGCCATCAGCGACAAGCATGAGGCTCGGGTGGAGGAAGTCCAACAGGAGCTCAAGGACGCTGGCCAAAAGTGTGAGGACCTTGAGCGGAAAGGCAAGGAGCAGGCCGCCGAATTATCCACCCTGAAAACCAACTTCCAAAAGGAGCGGGTGGATAGGCGGTCTTTTGAAGAGCAAGTTAGCCAGGCCAAGGCTATCATGGATGGTAAGCCGTATTTATTGCAGTGTGTCTTCGGGGATAGCAAGTTCAAATTTCTTACCCAAGTATGGCGTTCCTCAGGCGCCTGCTCGGACCTCCAGAAGAGCACAGCGGACGCGAACCTGTTCTATGCTTCGCGGGGAGAAGGAGATGAAGCTCGGCTGTTTTGGGCGCAGTTTGAAGCCCCCGAGCATTCTCCTCTCCTTGTTGAGCAGCTGAAGCAGCTGATGGAGCTACACCGGGTGGCGGAGCCGGCCATGAAGGATCTATGCATCCGGCTATGGCCCAACGAGCCACTTCCGGGCAGCTACTTCGGCCTGGTGCAGAAGCTGAGCGACGCCTTGCCCCGGATCGACGTGCTAAGGCGATCCTCCTGTATCGAGGGAGCTCGGATGGCTTTTGCGAAGGCCAAGGTGCACTGACCGGGGCTGGATACAATGAAGATAGCCACCGCCCCTCCGCCTCCTGGAAAGGAGCATAGGTGCCTCGAGCTGTACTTCTCCGGGGTAATGGAGGGTGCTCGGGCGATAGAGTCGTAGTGTTCGAGAGAGAACATGTATGAGTAAAGCGTTGTAATATGTCCGAAGACCTTTTAACGCGTTTATATTTAAGATGCATGGTTTATCATGTCTTTCATGTTTTGCATCCTTTATAACTCCTGTGTGGCCGTTAAAACTGAAAGCTGCGAGTCGTCGGCTTCAGCCCCCATGTAGATACTACGCGGGGTGTCTCTGCCAACGCACTGTGACCCTTAGCCGAGATATCGGTACCCGAAGGCGGTAGTTTGGGGCGGACAAGGAAATCGGACCATAATGCTTTATTGCTTTCACTTAGCCGTAGGGGCTCGAGAAAGGAGTGCGGGGGGCTGATGACTAGCCCCCATGGGTTTGTGATGTTCGGATGAACCACGACCAAAGCCGATATCACATGGTTTGTACTAATACCAAACCCATAGTATGACACGGAATAACCTCTGACGAGATTTAGTTAAGCTCGGATTCGCAGACCAGTTCTCACATACCATGACAGTCAGTTTTCGGCTTTCTCCGCTGAGGTGCTTGACCAGGCTAGCCGGAAGCACAATCGCAGCGGTTCTCCCTTTACCCTTTTAGCCGAACGAGCGGAACATAAAGGGGCAAGCACAGGAGCCAGGCAATCCAACTATTGACCCAAGACATAGTTCGGAACCAATGCATATAAAGCGGAATTCCAAGACGCCGAACGCGAAATCAGCTGTGGGTAGGGCGATTTTTTTTAGCTCGAGCCCCCGGTCTATTAGCCGGTTGCATCGTAAAGTATACCAAACAGGTTCGCAAGAAGAGAGGGAAAATAGAGAGTGCGCCAAAAACAGCGAAGTGATCATGCATGATACATCTGTATTTTACTCAACAACTCCTATTATTCAAATTGCCGCACCTACTATGCACGGACTGTCTATTCTGAGGATGAAGCAGAGGTTGCTCCCAATCCACCACCTGCTCGTCGTCAGTCTAAGAGAACTAAGGCCAAAGGGAAGGTCAAGGCCAATGTCAAGTCTGTGGCTCACAAGCCTAAAACTCCTGTCAAGACTGCTTTTGAGTTCACTCTAAACGAATATTGGGAGTACCATGAGAAGAACCCCTACCTTGAGCCTCAAGATGCTTCTCTTGTTAGTCGTCCCTTCTGGACCAAAGATCAAGCCACGGTGTACTTCGACAGGATCAAGAAAAAGAAGAATATGTTTGTCAAGACCAAGTCCATCAACATTCAGCATATGAAGAGGGATCAAGCATACTTTGCAGAGGCTCTTGACCTTTGTGCTCAGTTCAATCTGTTACCTATCATGCAGTTCAACCATGATTTTGATGCCGAGTTGGTTGTCCAGTTCTTTGCTACTATCTGGTATGGGACCAACGACGAGAGGACTCTTATTTGGATGACTCATGGTCATCAGTTGCGTGCTCCTTGGGACAACTTCATGGGTCTTCTGGGCTATCGCGATGAGGGGCTGAACAAGTCTCTTGGTCTTCGTCCTCATCATGCGGGCGGACCCACCAATAAGGATCACTTGCTTTCCCACATGATCATCACCAAAACTGCGAAGGGTACCAAGAAAGAGCTCAAGCCATTCTTTGACATCATGCATCGCATCTTTAGGCACACTCTCTTCCCCAGAGTTGGAAATTTGGATATGGTACATGGGTACTTGGTTGATATGTTGTTGATGTGCCACTCAGAGAAGGGCAAGGGGGCTGTTCTAGATGTCTCTCATGTTATGTGGAGGGAGATTGTCAATGCTACCTATGGCGACCATGTGCCTATCTATGCTCCATTCATCTTCAAGTTTATTGAGAGCACTTGGCAGTCTACATTCCCAGGAGAGCCTCTGGAGACCAGTGAGTTGGTTTCCCATGAGGTGGTTAACTTGCATCATAAGGACCTGTGGGCTCCTACCCGTAGGCCGGAGGTTGTGATTCTGTCTGCTTTTGAGGAGGAAGATGCATTTGATTATGTACCTGATCCTGAGCACACCTCTGGTCAGTTGGGATAGGCTGCCAAACTGAAGAAGAAGGTGAAGAAGCTCGTTTGTCTGCACGTAGATACTCAACATAAGTTGTACTTGGCTCATGTGGATGCCAAGAAGGCTCGTCAGCAGAGGAAGGCTATTATGAGGAAGCTGGATATTTCTGTACAGAGCGGCTCTGAGGACCGCATCACTTCCGAGGACAGATGGGTTTCTCATCACTCTTAGTGGACTAACTCTGATGACTCCAACACCATCATGTCTACATCCGCACCAGAGGTGAAGATCCAGGAGGAGTCTGAGGATCATGAGGACTCTAAGGAGACAGGCTCCGGTGGCGATGATGAGGACTCTGACGAGTCCATGGGCGGAGATTATAGCTATCACTTGTTGACGGGTAGTGTCACTCTTTTCCCTTTTGGTGTCTCGATGACAAAGGGGGAGAGAGTCTAGGATCAGGATTTGTTATCGTAGGGTGTTCCTGAGTTACAAGCTCGTTTTCAGTTACCTTGATTAAATTGCTTGTGAACTCTTTTATCTTATTTGCTTTGGTCTGTGTGAGACTTGGAGACTATGCTAGTATGGTGTGAGACATACTCTATCTTATCCTTATCCTAGTATGTCATATTTAATGAGTATGTGATGCTTTGCTTATATTGTGCCCTAACTATTTACTCACATGCTCATTCTTGCAATCATGCTTAACTATGTATTGTGTTCATTGCAAGTATTGCCTCGTCTATAAAATATAGGGGGAGTGTTGATCCTACTTTGTGTGCTTTGCATTCCAAAAGCATATTCAAATAGTGCACACATCTAGGGGGAGCCCCGTCTATATTTTGTATGACTTCGGGTTTGCATACTAATCCTTGTTATCTTTGTGCAAATTTGGCGTTGTTATCAATCCACCAAAAAGGCGGACATTGTTAGGGCATATTTCTCCCTTAGTGGTTTCGGTGATTGATGCTAATGCAATTTGTGGACTAACCGTGTGCTTGAGTATTTCAGTTATCATTATTTGGCACGAGACAGTTTGTACCCCTCTGTGGTGAAGAGTGAAGACGGTGGTTCCTGACGATTTAGTTATCGGTGGATTTTGAGTCGTAGGAAAACCGTACTATTAAGAGGGGGTCCGTATCGGAAAGGTATGGGTTGAATCAACACGTACACAACCACATATGCACCCACTTTCCATTCCCGAATCATGGTGCTGGTCCTCTGTTATTCTAATGAACAGTTTTTGTTGCACACAAGCGGTAGTACCGCTAGTACCCACGGTAGTACCGTTGGGCACTACCGTTGTAGTACCGCTTAGGGGTTCCCAGCCGTGCAACTCTCTGTTGCCATTTTCTCTTATCCGGTATAGCACGGTAGTGATACGTCTCAAATGTTTCTACTTTTCCAAACACTTTTGCTCTTGTTTTGGACTCTAATTTGCATTATTTCAATGAAACTAACCCGGACTGGCGCTGTTTTCAGCAAAACTTCTATGGTGTTGTTTTTGTGCAGAAATAAAAGTTCTCGGAATCGGACAAAACTTTTTGTGGATTTTTTCTGGAATATATAAAAAATGGAGCGAAGACCCACCAGAGGGGGGCCACCTGTTGGTGCCGAGCCAACAGGGCGTGCCCACCCCCTGGACGCGCCCTGATGGCTTGGGGCCACCTCGTGGCTGCTCCATCCCTAATTCTAGTCCTATAAATTCTTATTTCCGGAGAAAAAAATAGGAGAGAAGTTTTCGTCACGTTTTACGAGACGGAGCCACCGCCACCTCCCGTTCTTCCTCGGGAGGGCTGATCTGGAGTCCGTTTGGGGCTCCGGAGAGGGGGATTCGTCGTCGTTGTCATCACCAACCCTTGTTCATAAACACCACCATGATGCTCACCACCGGGAGTGAGTAATTCCTTTATAGGCTTACTGGACGGTGATGGGTTTGGATGAGATTAATCATGTAATCGAGTTATTTTGATAGGGCTTGATCCCTAGTATCCACTATGTTCTAAGATTGATGTTGCTATGACTTTGCTATGCTTAATGCTTGTCACTAGGGCCCGAGTGCCATGATTTCAGATTTGAACCTATTATGTTTTCATAAATATGGGAGTGTTTTGGATCCTATCTTGCAAGTTGGATGCACCTATTACGTGTCATGATCTGCATACCCCCTGGTGACAATAATTGGGATTCTTTCCGGTGATTGCCGTAGTTTGAGGAGTTCATGTATTCAACATGTGTTAATGCTTTGTTCTGGTTCTCTATTAAAAGGAGGCCTTAATATCCCGTAGATTCCCTTATGGACCCTGCTGCCAGGGGAGGGTAGGACAAAAGATGTCATGCAAGTTCTTATTATAAGCATGTCTGACTATATACAGAATTCATGCCTACATTACATTGATGAATTGGAGCTAGTTCTGTGTCGCTCTCGTGTGTAAATGTTACATGATAACTGTCATCTAAATCATTATCCATCACCGGTCCACGTGCCTACGCTTTTCATATACTGAATCTTGCTAAGTTACTATTGCTGCTACTACTGTTACAATCACTACAAATTTGCTGCTATCACTGCTACTGTTACTACTGCTATTTTTCCCTGCCACTAAAACTTTTTCTACAGAGAGATATCCTAGGTGTGATAGAATTGACAACTCATATGCCAAGACCAATAAATATTCATTGGCTCCCCTTGTGTCGAATCAACAGATTTGGTTAAAATACTTCTCTCGAAGACCGTTACGATCCCCTATGCTTGTGGGTTATCAATACTGTTTTCTAGCGCCGTTGTCGGGGAGTATGGCTCTGTTTATTGTATTCACTTGAGGATATCCAATTGTCACTATGAACAATCTGAAAGATACTAGAACCAAGATCATACCCGCTAAGATGAGGGGATGTAAGGAACTACCATCTAGCTCTGCTTTTGATTCACCTACTGTTTTGAATCAGTTTAAGACACCATCAATTGCTACTCATTTTGATATGTCGCAAGTACTTTACGATGCTACTTCTGAAATTAATCATGATGCAACTGCTATGCTTGATAAAACTAAAACTGGGCCACTTGGTGAATTACTTGATGCTCGTATTGCTAGATCTATAGAAACTAAAAATGCTAAAATTTATGAAGATTATGATTCACCCATTATGCCTAGCTCTCCTAATAGATATGAAATGCCTGATGTAGCCGAGGGTTATGTTATGGATGGGGAGATAGCTAGAGACTTCCTTGCTTGTAATGATAGAGATGATTTGAAGAAACTACTATGCAAACTAAAAGAAAAATCTATGATGGAAAAAATGAAACGTGATCCTAAATTTGCTACTTCTCCTATATGTGTTACTGATAAGGATTATGAATTCTCTGTTGATCTTGAATTAATCACTATAGTGGAATCGGTTCCTTTCCATGGTTATGAAACTGAAACTGTTGTGGCACACCTCACTAAATTGAATGATATTGCCACTTTGTTTGTTCATGAGGAAAAGATGTGTTATTATTACATCCTTAAGCTTTTTTTTTTCCTTTTTCGCTAAAAGGCGATGCTAAGAAATGGTTCCTCACTCTTGCTCCTGGTTGTGTGCGTATCCCCCAGGATATAATCTATTACTTTACTAAAAATATTTTCATGCTCATAAGAAACAAGCTGCTTTACAGGAAATATTTAACTTTGTGCAAATTGAAGAAGAGAATCTCCCTCAAGCTTGGGGGAGGCTTCTCCAGCTACTAAGCGCTTTGCCCGATCATCCTCTTAAGAAAAATGAAATACTTGATATCTTTTATAATGGACTAACCGATGCTTCTAGGGACTACCTAGATAGTTGTGTTGGTTGTGTTTTAAGGGAAAGAACAGTTGGGTAGGCTGAAGAACTATTGGATAATATTTTGAATAATGCTAATGATTGGACACTTCCTGAACCACCGTTGGAACTTATTCAAAAGAAGAGAGGTATTCTATTCCTCAGTCTAGAAGATATGCAAGAAGCCAAGAGAGCTATGAAAGAAAAAGGTATTAAATCTGAGGATGTCAAGAATTTACCACCTATTGAAGAAATGCATGGACTTAACATCCCTACACAGGTAGTAGAGGTAAATTCTCTCTGTAGATTTGATGAAAGGGATATACCTTATAGGCTTATACTAAGACTCCTAGTCAATGCATGGATGAATTTGATAATTATATTGTTAAGCAAGAACATTTTTATAATTATGTGAAGTATCAATTACAACGTAATGCTATGATGATAGATCGCTTGAGTGACTTGTTGTTTAGAATTGCTAATGATGTTAAAGGTCTAGGTAAACATACTTCCATGGTTCATACTCAATTAGACCAAGTTGCTAAGTCACAAAACGATTTGCTTGCTGAAATGAATGAGAACATGAATGATCATGCTGTTAGACTAATGACTAGAGGAGGTAGGATGACTCAGGAACCTCTTTTTCCTGAAGGTCATCCTAAAAGAATTGAACATGATTCTCAAAGAATTAATGTTGATGCACCTAGTCCATCTAAAGGGAAAAATAAAAAGAAAAATGATAGGACTATGCACGCTTCTAGTGAACCTGATATAGCAAAACCTACTGAGAGTCATAATGATGTTTCTATTTCTGATGCTGAAACACAATCTGGTGATGAACATCCACCTAGTGATAATGATAATGTTCATAAAGATGCTCCAATAGATAATGACAAGGCAAATGATAATGAGATAGAAATAGAACCTGCTGAAGATCTTGATAACCCACCTCCTAAGAATAAACGTTATGATAAGAAAGACTTTGTTGCTAGAAAACATGGTAAAGAAAGAGAACCATGGGTCCAGAAACCCATGCATTTTCCTCATAAGCCTTCTAAGAGTAAGGATGTAGAAGATTTTGAGCACGTTCCAGTAAAATATGAAAAATTCAAACACTACAACAAAAGTTTCTGTTTTTACACAGCACTCATCAAACATGCAATTCAAGCATCCTAAAAGGCAATTGTTGGAAATTTTTGTTGAAAACAAGATAAAAGCAAGCAAATACCAACAAAATAAGACGACACTCCAAGCAAAACACATATTATGTGACGAATTAAAATATAGCTCCAAGTAAGATATACCGATAGTGTTGGAGACGAAAGTGGGGATGCCTTCCGGGGCATCCCCAAGCTTAGGCGCTTGAGTCTTCCTTGGATATTACCTTGGGGCTGCCTTGGGCACCCCCAAGCTTAGGTTCTTGTCACTCCTTATTCTCCTCATATCGGTGTCTCACCCAAAACTTGAAAACTTCAATCACACAAAACTCAACAAAACCTTCGTGAGATCCGTTAGTATAGTAAACATATAAAATACTTTAGGTACTGTTATAAATTGATTATTATTTTATTATTGCATAAGGTACTGTATTATAACTTCTCCATGGCTTATACCCCCCGATATAATTCATAGTATCATCAAAACAAGCAAACTATGCAAGCAAAAACAGAATCTATCTAAAACAGAATAGTCTGTAATGATCTGTAGAGAAACTACACTTATGTAACTCCAATTTTTTTTAGAAATTAGGAACAACTGAGGAATTTGTATACTAATACTGTGTGAAAAATTCAGATAAAAAAGAAGTTCCTATAAAATCAGAGAAATTCTGCACTGGACGTAAAAGTTTCTCTTTTTGCACCGTATCAATTCTACTTATCATCCAAATCATCCCAAAGGCTTTAATTGGCACATTATTGAAATAAAAGACACAAAACATGATTAATACAGTAGATTAATCATGTGAACACTCAAAAACAGAAAGGATAAGTGTTGGGTTGTCTCCCAACAAGCGCTTTTCTTTAAAGCCTTTTAGCTAGGCATGAAGATTTTAATGATGCTCACATAAGAATAGTAGACGAAACATGCAAAGGAACATCATGATCATTATTTTTATGGTACAGTGGTATTTACAAGGAGATAATTAGTTTTATGAGAAACTTCCATGAAAAATTCTACATTGTTTCCATGAGCATGAACACAAGTGTTCAAGGTCGACCCTCACTTCTTCAATGCATAACTTTCCAATCGCTTCTCCAAGTAATTTTTTTTGTGTTTTTAATTTTTCAATTTTTTTATTTGTTTCACCCACAACTAAAATAAATAAAACAAAATAATAGAAACAAAACGAAAACAAAATCTACTTAGTGATAGAAGCAAACAAGTATACACGAAAATATTAACCCCACGCTATTGCTCCTCGGCAACGGCGCCAGAAAAGAGCTTGATAATCCCCAAGTGCAAAGAATCATCGTAGTACTCTCCAAAGATGGAAGTGATAAGTATGGAGTGTCTAACCAACAAGGAGCTAAAGGTAAGATCAATATTCTCTCAAGTCCTATCTTCCACCGATACGACTCTACATCCACCGTACGTTTCCTTCTATCTAGTAACGAGAAATAAAACGACGTTGTGGGTATAAAGAGGATAGCTTTGAATGATATTGGAGAACAACAATATGAAAATAGTTGATGCCTAAATAAAGTTAGAATATATTACAATATATTACAAATAGCGAGTGTGGAATAATGATGGTACAGTGTGCGGGATCATCCTAGGCAATTGATAACAAGATCGGTAATCATTCTTGAAATTTTATATGAGGGAGAGGCATGAGCTAACATACTTTCCGTACTTGGATCATAGGAACTTATGATTGGCTCTCTAGAAAGCATCCGCAACTACTTGAAGTCATTAAGGTAAACCCAACCATAGCATTAAACATCAAGTCCCCTTTACTCCCATACCCAACAATCCCCTTACTCGGTTGTAAGCTTCTGTCACTCTAGCCCCCCCCCACTGTAAGCGAATCATGAACGTATTGGAACACCCTATAGCGAGAATTCCCTCACGTTTGCGTGGCACGAAGGGCACCATAGGACAGCACCAAAATAAAACATACACTCAAACCAATCAAGATCATCAATCAACCCAAAGGACAACATAGATCTACTCAAACATCATAGGATGGCAACACATCATTGATTAATAATATGTGGCATGAAACACCATATTCAAGTAGGGGATTACAGCGGGGTGCGGGAGAGTGGACCACTGAAAAGAGATGAGGAAGGTGATGAAGACGATGATGTTGATGAAGATGATCACCGCGTCGATGCCTCCCCCGACGGCACTACGGCGCAGCCGGAAGAGAGGGGGAGAGAGTCTCCCCCCCTTAGGTTTCCTCCTCCATGGCCTCTCCCCATCTAGGAAGAGGTTCTCCCTTTGGTCCTTGGCCTCCATGGCTCCGGGAGGGGCGAGAGCCCCTCCGAGATTGGATCGCTCTCTCTGTTTGTCTCCTGTTTTCGCTGCTGGTTTCTGGCCCTTCACCGTTTCTTAAATATCCGGATATACGTAACTCCGATCAGGCTGATATTTTGAGGGGATTTTTATCACAAAAATATCTTTCTTGCGGCGGAAGGAGGACCCCAACCGACTTAAGGGGGAGGCACAAGCCATCAGCCCCCCCCGGGCCGCGCCCTGTTGGCTTGTGCCTCCCTCGGGCACCGTCTTGCGTTGATTTTGACTCCCAAAATTCACATATATTCCAAAAAAACTCCATAAATTTTTATCGCATTTGAACTTCGTTTGATATGGAATTTCTACGAAACAAAAAATAGGAACTAGCACTGGGCACTGGATAAGTAAGTTAGTCCCAAAAATAATATAAAATGTTGCCAAAAATATATAAAAGTTGTAGAATATTGGCATGAATACTTCATAAATTATCGATACGTTGGAGACGTATCAGCATCCCTTAGCTTAATTCCTGCTCGTCCTCGAGTAGGTAAATGATAAAAGAAATAATTTATGAAGTGTGAATGCTAGCATAGTATATAAGTTTGATCAATGTTACTTCCAATCACTTTTTCTAGCATCATAAAACAACAACTCTTTTCTCATAGAACTTCTCATGATCAAGTAACAAGCTATTCACATGTTAAAGTATAGACCATAAACTTTCTTGAAAACTAGCAAACTATGTTTTCAGTCATCAAAAATTCAATTCATCTTATTTTCAGGAAGGGTCTATGTAAGAGCTTTGATTTAGCAAATTTGACATACTCAACTATCATTTAGTCTACCATGATTGCTGACACTCAAGGCATATATTTAGAACAAGCAGTTTCAATCAAACACATAGGAAGATAGGGGGCTTAATGTTCCGCCTCCCAACTTATTTATCTCAGGGATAATGTCAACTATAATGAATCATTATCACCTATATCCAACTGGATATATATGCCTGGATCTTTCCCCACCACATGATGCTTGCCAACTAGAGAATTAATAGATTGGAATAGGGATTAAAATTATTGACTCTTGCATGAAAGTAAATATAGAAAAGTAAAAGATAGGCCCTTCGCAGAGGGAAGCAGAGGTTGTCATGCGCTTTTTATTTTTGGATGTGCAATCTCTTAATGAAAAGGAACGTCACTTTATATTGCCCCTTGTGATAGCAAACTTTATTATGAAGTCCGTGGCTTTTATTTCTTTGCCATAACAAGATCGTACAAAGCTTATTTTCCCTTACAATAAAAGATCATACATGTTTAGGAGCAATTTTTATTGCTTTGTGCACCGATGACAACTTACTTCAAGGATTTTATTCAATCCATAGGTGGGTATGGTGGACTCTCATGGCAAGAAACTGGGTTTAAGAGTTATGGATGCACAAGTAGTATCTCTACTTAGTGCGAATTTTTGGGCTAGCAAAAGATCCTAAGCAAGAACCACAAGATAGATGATCCATGGCAATAAAACTACTATGTGAATATAGGCAAACATAACCATTACGTTGTCTTCCTTGTCCAACGTCAACTACTTGATCAAGTTTTAAAATAATCAATGGGGGCTCACATTCATAGAAGATGTCCAAGATAGTATATTTATATGTGAAATCTCTCTTCCTTCAATATTCTTTCATGAATTGTTCAAGTGACCAATGCTATGTTTGCTAACCTCCAATAAATTTTATTTCTTATACTCTTAGTGTGTGAAGTCACTACTCCCCATGGGACAAGCATATGAAGCATATATAATTTCACGATTCATGACATTCAATTCATTCAACATTTTTTCTTAGGATATAAGTGAAGCACAAGAGTGATCATCAAACTACTCTAAAAAAGATATAAGTGAAGTTCATAGAGCATTCTTTAATGAATATAGAGAGACCAATATCCAATCTCAAAATATACAAGTGAAGCACACAAAGCATTCTATAAAGCCATACTCAAAAGATTTAAGTGAAGCACATGAAGCATTCTATAAATAAGCCAAGGATTATCTCATACCAGCATGGTGCATAAAATAAAAAGGAAAAATAAACACAAAAAATGCTCCAAGAATAGCACAAGTGAACGAATAAAAACTTATGATCATCATAGGCTAACCGATAATTGTTGACGAGGAGAGGTGGGATGCGTAGCATCCCCAAGCTTATATGCTTGAGAATTCTTGAAATATTTACTTGGGGAGCCTTGGGCATCCCCAAGCTTGAGATTTTTTATCTCGTTCAATCCTCCCATATCCCAGTGTCACCTGGGTCTCAAAAACTTCATCCACACAAAACTTGAAAAGAACTTGTGAGATAGGTTAGTGCATATAAAAAAAATCAACACTTTATGTACTGCCAAGACAAGTTTCCCAAAAAGTTTTAAACATTATTTACTGTATACTATCATTTCAACAATTTATATCTACCAATATAAGTCATGAAAACCATCGGAGAAGCAGATAAAGAAACTATGACAGCAATCTGTCTAAACAGGACAGTCTGTAGCAATTAATTTACAAAGTGCACTTATGTATCTCTAAAAATTATGAAAATTTAGGACATGATAAAGAATTTATATGAAAATAATTTTTAAGAATTTCAGAAACTTTCCACATTCCAGTAAAATATGAAAATTCAAACACTACAGCAAAAATTTCTGTTTTTACACAGCACTCATCAAACAAGCAATTCAAGCATCCTAAAAGGCAATTCTTGGAACTTTTTATTGAAAAACAAGATAACTGCAATCAAATACCAAAAAAATAAGATGAGGCTCCAAGCAAAACACATATTATGTGATGAATAAAAATATAGCTCCAAGTAAGATATACCGATAGTGTTGGAAATGAAAGAAGGGATGCCTTCCGGAGCATCCCCAAGCTTAGGTGCTCGAGTCTTACTTCGATATTAAATTGGGGGTGCCTTGGGAATCCCCAAGCTTAAGTTCTTGTCACTCCTTCTTCTCCTCATATCGGTGCCTCACCCAAAACTTGAAAACTTCAATCACACAAAACTCAACAAAACCTACGTGAGATCCGTTAGTATAGTAAACATATCAAATACTTTAGGTACTGTTATAAATTGATTCTTATTTTATTATTGCATAAGGTACTGTATTATAACTTCACCATGGATTATACCCCCCCTATATAATCCATAGTATCATAAAAACAAGCAAACTATGCAAGCAAAAAACAGAATCTGTCTAAAACAGAACAGTCTGTAATGATCTGTAGAAAAACTATACTTCTGTAACTCCAAAAATTCTGAAAAATTAGGAAAAATTAGGAATTTGTATAATAATACTGTTTAAAAAATTCAGATAAAAAACACGTCCCAGTAAAGTCAGAAATATACTGCACTGGACGTAAAAGTTTCTGTTTTTGCACCGTATCAATTCTACTTATCATCCAAATTATCCCAAAGGCTTTACTTGGCACATTATTGAAATAAAAGACACATAACATGATTACTACAGTATCTTAATCATGTGAACACTCAAAAACAGAAAGGATAAGTGTTGGGTTGTCTCCCAACAAGCGCTTTTCTTTAAAGCCTTTTAGCTAGGCATGAAGATTTTAATGATGCTCACATAAGAATAGTAGACGAAACATGCAAAAGAGCATCATGATAATTATTTTTATGGTACAGTGGTATTTACAAGGAGATAATTATTTTTATGAGAAACTTCCATGAAAAATTCTACATTGTTTCCATGAGCATGAACACAAGTGTTCAAGGTCGACCCTCACTTCTTCAATGCATAACTTTCCAATCGCTTTCTCTAAGTAAAAAATTTGTGTTTTTAATTTTTCAATTTTTAATTTGTTTCACCCACAACAAAAAGAAAGAAAACAAAATAACAGAAACAAAAGGAAAACAAAATCTTCTTAGTGATAGAAGCAAACAAGTATACACGAAAATATTAACCCCACGCTATTGCTCCCCGGCAACGGCGCCAGAAAAGAGCTTGATAATGCCCATGTGCAAGGAATCATCGTAGCACTCTCCAAAGATGGAACTGATAAGTATGGTGTGTCGAACCCACAAGGAGCTAAAGGTAAGATCAATATTCTTTCAAGTCCTATCTGCCACCGATACGACTCTACATACGCCGAACGTTTGCTTTTATCCAGTAACGAGAAATAAAACGGCGTTGTGGGTATAAAGAGGATAGCTTTGCATGATATTGGAGAACAAAAATATGAAATTAGTTGCTGCCTAAATAAAGTTAGAATATATTACAATATATTACAAATAGCGAGTGTGGAATAATGATGGTATAGTGTGCGGGATCATCCTAGGCAATTGATAACAAGATCGGTAATCATTCTTGCAATTTTATATGAGGGAGAGGCATGAGCTAACATACTTTCCGTACTTGGATCATATGAACTTATGATTGGATCTCTAGCAAGCATCCACAACTACTAGAAATGATGGAGGTAAACCCAACCATAGCATTAAACATCAAGTCCCCTTTACTCCCATACGCAACAATCCCCTTACTCGGTTGTAAGCTTCTATCACTCTAGCCCCCCCCCCCCCCACTGTAAGAGAATAATGAACGTATTGCAACACCCTACAGCGAGAATTCCCTCATGTGTGCACGGCACGAAGGGCACCATAGGACAGCACCAAAATAAAACATACATTCAAACCAATCAAGATCATCAAACAACCCAAAGGACAATATAGATCTACTCAAACATCATAGGATGGCAACACATCATTGATTAATAATATGTTGCATGAAACACCATGTTCAAGTAGGGGATTACAGCGGGGTGCGGGAGAGTGGACCGCTGAAAAGAGACGAGGAAGGTGATGAAGAGAGTGATGTTGATGAAGAAGATCACCATGGCGATGGCTCCCCCGGCGGCACTACGACGCCGCCGAAAGAGAGGGGGAGAGAGTCGACCCCCTTAGGCTTCCTCCTCTATGGCCTCTCCCTATCTAGGAAGAGGTTCTCCCTCTGGTCCTTGGCCTCCATGGCCCCGGGACGGGCGAGAGCCCCTCCGAGATTGGATATTTCTCTGTTTCTCTCCTGTTTTCGCTGCTGGTTTCTGGCCCTTCACCGTTTCTTAAATATATGGATATCTGTAACTCCGATCGGGCTAATACTTGGAGGGGATTTTTATCGCGAAAATATCTTTCTTGCGGCGGAAGGAGAGCCCCAACCAACTTAAGGGGGAGGCACAAGCCATCAGGGCGCAGCCCAGGGGCCGTGCCCTGTTGGCTTGTGCCTCCCTCATGCACCGTCTTGCCTTGATTATGACTCCCAAAATTCACATATATTCCAAAAAAAATCTCCGTAAATTTTTATCGCATTTGTACTTCGTTTGATATGGAATTTCTGCGAAACAAAAAACAGGAACTAGCACTGGGCACTGGATAAGTTAGTTAGTCCCAAAAATAATATAAAATGTTGCCAAAAGTATATAAAAGTTGTAGAATATTGGCATGAATACTTCATAAATTATCGATACGTTGGAGACGTATCAGCATCCCTAAGCTTAATTCTTGCTCGTCCTCGAGTAGGTAAATGATAAAAGAAATAATTTATGAAGTGTGAATGCTAGCATAGTATATAAGTTTGATCAATGTTACTTCCAATCACTTTTTCTAGCATCATAAAACAACAACTCTTTTCTCATAGAACTTCTCATGATCAAGTAACAAGCTATTCACATGTTAAAGTATAGACCATAAACTTTCTTGAAAACTAGAAACTATGTTTTCAGTCATCAAACAATTACAAGTCATCTTACTTTCAGGAAGGGTCTATGTAAGAGATTTGATTTAGCAAATTTGACATACTCAACTATCATTTAGTCTACCATGATTGCTGACACTCAAGGCATATATTTAGAACAAGCAGTTTCAATCAAACACATAGGAAGATAGGGGCTTAATGTTCTGCCTCCCAACTTATTTATCTCATGGATAATGTCAACAATAATGAATCATGATCACCTATATCCAACTGGATATATATGCCTGGATCTTTCCCCACCACATGATGCTTGCCAACTAAAGAATTAATAGATTGGAATAGGGATGAAAATTGTTGACTCTTGCATGAAAGTAAATATAGAAAAGTAAAAGATAGGCCCTTCGCAGAGGGAAGCAGAGGTTGTCATGCGCTTTTTATTTTTAGTTGTGCAATCTCTTAATGAAAAGGAACGTCACTTTATATTGCCCCTTGTGATAGCAAACTTTATTATGCAGTCCGTTGCTTTTATTTCTTTGCCATCACAAGATCGTACAAAGCTTATTTTCCATTACAATAAAAGATCATACATATTTAGGAGCAATTTTTTATTGCTTTGTGCACCGATGACAACTTACTTGAAGAATCTTATTCAATCCATAGGTGGGTACGGTGGACTCTCATGGCAAGAAACTGGGTTTAAGAGTTATGGATGCACAAGTAGTATCTCTACTTAGTGCGAATTTTTGGGCTAGAAAAAGATCCTAAGCAAGCACCACACGTTAGAGGATCCATGACAATATAACTACTATGTGAATATATGCAAACATAACCATTACGCCGTCTTCCTTGTCCAACGTCAACTACTTGATCAAGTTTGAAAATAATCAACGGGGGCTCACAATCATAAAAGATGTCCAAGATAGTATATTTATATGTGAAATCTCTCTTCCTTCAATATTCTTTCATGAATTGTTCAAGTGACCAATGCTATATTTGCTAACCTTCAATCAATTTTATTGCGCATACCCTTAGTGTGTGAAGTCACTACTCCCCATGGGACAAGCATATGAAGCATATATAATTTCACGATTCATGACATTCAATTCATTCAACATTTTCTCTTAGGATATAAGTGAAGCACAACAGTGATCATCAAACTACTCTAAAAAAGATATAAGTGAAGTTCATAGAGCATTATTTAATGAATATAGAGAGACCAATATCCGAGCTCAAAATATACAAGTGAAGCACACGAAGCATTCTATAAAGCCATACTCAAAAGATTTAAGTGAAGCACATGAAGCATTCTATAAATAAGCCAAGGATTATATCATACCAGCATGGTGCATAAAATAAAAAGGAAAAATAAACACAAAAGATGCTCCAAGAATAGCACAAGTGAACGAATACAAACTTATGATCATCATAGGCTAACCGATAATTGTTGACGAAGAGAGGTGGGATGCGTAGCATCCCCAATCTTAGATGCTAGAGAATTCTTGAAATATTACTTGGGGAGCCTTGGGCATCCCCAAGCTTGAGAATTTTTATCTCGTTCAATCCTCTCATATCCCGGTTTCACCTAGGTCTCAAAAACTTCATCCACACAAAACTAGAAAATAACTTGTGAGATAGGTTAGTGCATATAAAAATAAATCAACACTTTATATACTGCCAAGATAATTTGCACAATAATTTTCAAACATTATCTACTGTATACTATCATTTCCACAATTTATATCTACCAATATAAGTCATGAAAACCATCGGAGAAGTAGATAACAAAACTATGACAGCAATCTGTCTAAACAGGAGAGTTTGTAGCAATTAATTTACAAGGTGCACTTATGTATCTCAAAAAATTATGCACATTAAGGACATGATAAATAATTTATATGAAAATACTGTGTAAAAATTTTAGAACTTGACACGTTCCAGTAAAATATGAAAATTCAAACACTACAACAAAAGTTTCTGTTTTTACACAGCACTTATCAAACATGCAATTCAAGCATCCTAAAAGGCAATTCTTGGAACTTTTTATTGAAAAACAAGATAACAGCAATAAAATACCAACAAAATAAGACAAGGCTCCAAGCAAAACACATATTATGTGACGAATAAAAATATTGCTCCAAGTAAGATATACCGATAGTGTTGGAGATGAAAGAGGGGATGCCTTCCAGGGCATCCCCAAGCTTAGGCGCTTGAGTCTTACTTGGATATTACCTTGGGGGTGCCTTGTGAATCCCCAAGCTTAGGTTCTTGTCACTCCTTATTCTCCTCATATCGGTGTCTCATCCAAAACTTGAAAACTTCAATCACACAAAACTCAACAAAACCTTCGTGAGATTCGATATAGTAAACATATCAAATACTTTAGCTACTGTTATAAATTGATTCTTATTTTATTATTGCATAAGGTACTGTATTATAACTTCACCATGGCTTATACCCCCCCTATATAATCCATAGTATCATCAAAACAAGCAAACTATGCAAGCAAAAAACAGAATCTGTCTAAAACAGAACAGTCTGTAATGATCTGTAGAAAAACTATACTTCTGTAACTCCAAAAATTCTGAAAAATTAGGAAAAATTAGGAATTTGTATAATAATACTGTTTAAAAAATTCAGATAAAAAACACGTCCCAGTAAAGTCAGAAATATACTGCACTGGACGTAAAAGTTTCTGTTTTTGCACCGTATCAATTCTACTTATCATCCAAATTATCCCAAAGGCTTTACTTGGCACATTATTGAAATAAAAGACACATAACATGATTACTACAGTATCTTAATCATGTGAACACTCAAAAACAGAAAGGATAAGTGTTGGGTTGTCTCCCAACAAGCGCTTTTCTTTAAAGCCTTTTAGCTAGGCATGAAGATTTTAATGATGCTCACATAAGAATAGTAGACGAAACATGCAAAAGAGCATCATGATAATTATTTTTATGGTACAGTGGTATTTACAAGGAGATAATTATTTTTATGAGAAACTTCCATGAAAAATTCTACATTGTTTCCATGAGCATGAACACAAGTGTTCAAGGTCGACCCTCACTTCTTCAATGCATAACTTTCCAATCGCATTCTCTAAGTAAAAAAATTGTGTTTTTAATTTTTCAATTTTTTATTTGTTTAACCCACAACTAAAAGAAAGAAAACAAAATAAAAGAAACAAAAGGAAAAAAAATCTACTTAGTGAAAGAAGCAAACAAGTATGCACGAAAATATTAACCCCACGCTATTGCTCCTCGGCAACGGCGCCATAAAAGAGCTTGATAATCCCCAAGTGCAAGGAATCATCGTAGCACTCTCCAAAGATGGAAGTGATAAGTATGGAGTGTCGAACCCACAAGGAGCTAAAGGTAAGATCAATATTCTTTCAAGTCCTATCTGCCACCGATACAACTCTACATACACCGAACGTTTGCTTCAATCTAGTAACGAGAAATAAAACGGCGTTGTGGGTATAAAGAGGATAGCTTTGCCTGATATTGGAGAACAAAAATGTGAAAATAGTTTCTGCCTAAATAAGCATTAAGCATCAAGGAACAGAAATGATGGAGGTAAACCCAACCATAGCATTAAGCATCAAGTCCCCTTTATTCCCATACGCAACAATCCCCTTATTCGGTTGTAAGCTTCTGTCACTCTAGCCCCCCACTGTAAGCGAATCATGAACGTATTGCAACACCCTACAGAGAGAATTCCCTCACGTGTGTGCGGCACGAAGGGCACCATAGGACAGCACCAAAATAAAACATACACTCAAACCAATCAAGATCATCAATCAACCCAAAGGTCAACATATATCTACTCAAACATCATAGGATGGCAACACATCATGGACTAATAATATGTGGCATGAAACACCATGTTCAAGTAGGGGATTACAGCGGGGTGCGGGAGAGTGGACCGCTGAAAATAGATGAGGAAGGTGATGAAGACGGTGATGTTGATGAAGACGATCACCGCGGGGATGGCTCCCCCGGCGGCAGTACGGCACGTCGGAAGAGAGGGGGAGAGAGTCTTCCCCTTAGGCTTACTCCTCCATGGCCTCTCCCCATCTAGGGAGAGGTTCTCCCTCTGGTCCTTGGCCTTGATGGCTCCAGGAGGGGCGAGAGCCCCTCCGAGATTGGATCTCTCTCCTGTTTTCGCTGCTGGTTTCTGGCCCTTCACCGTTTCTTAAATATCCGGAGATCCTTAACTCCGATCGGGCTGTAATTTTGAGGGGATTTTTATCGCTAAAATATCTTTCTTGCGGTGGAAGGAGAGCCCCAACCGACTTAAGGGGGAGGCACAAGTCATCAGAGCGCGGCCCCCTGGGACGCACCCTGTTGGCTTGTGCCTCCCTCGGGCACCGTCTTGCGTTGATTCCGACTCCCAAAATTCACATATATTCCAAAAAAAATCTCCGTAATTTTTTATCGCATTTGAACTTCGTTTGATATGGAATTTCCGCGAAACAAAAAACACACAAAAAACAGGAACTGGCACTGGGCACTAGATAAGTAAGTTAGTCCCAAAAATAATATAAAATATTTCCAAAAGTATATAAAAGTTGTAGAATATTGGCATGAATACTTCATAAATTATTTATACGTTGGAGACGTATCACCTAAGAACTTGGGAGATCCGGGTATACCCACAATAACTTGCTCCATTAAACGAAGTTATGTTAAAACTGCTTTATGTGATCTAGGAGTCGGTGGTAGTGTTATGCCCTTCTCCTTATATAAAAGACTTGATTTGAATAAGCTCACACCTACTGAAATATCTTTGCAAATGGCTGATAAATCCACTGTACCCATTGGAGTTTGTGAGGATGTTCCTGTTTTGGTTGCCAATGTTACTATCTTAACGGACTTTGTTATTCTTGAGATGCCCGAGGACGACAACATGTCGATTATCCTTGGTAGACCTTTTTTAAATACTGCAGGGGCTGTTACTGATTGCAACAAAAGCAAGGTTACTTTTCATGTCAATGGCAAACAACATACATTGCACTTCCCGAAGAAACAAGCTTCGGTAAATAATATCAATGCTATTGAGCAAGTGGCCACAATCACTATTGGACGGTTTAAATTTCCTCTTCCTACTACCAAGAAGAAATATGTTATGCTTATTGTTGGGGATATGCAGATCCCCATTGAGGTAACTTAGCGCTATATGAAAATTCTTCAGTTTCATGTCAATTGGAAAAAGTTATTAATAATACTTGATTAACCTTATTAATGGATCCATTTTGAAAGGCATGTGAACGATGAATCTAGTAAGCACAAACTTCTGTACCCTTAGTTTGTTCTCTGTTATTTTTAGGTTTATAAAATAAAATGCCATGATTTTCCTGTTTTCTAAATTATCCGTGCAATGAAAAATGACTAAAAAATAAAAAGTCGCAGAATGCCACAAATTTTTTACACGAATTTTTCAATAATATTTTTAAAAAATTGGAGCAGAAAACACCTCACGGGGTGCACCTATTGGTGTCAAGCCAACAGCGCACGCCCACCCCCCTGGGCGCGCCCTGATGGCTTGGGGGGCCCATAGGCACCCCTCACCTATCCCTTCGGCCCACTCCTTCTTCTTCCTCTAGAAAAACTTCATGGTTGCTCTCTCTCTCTCTCTCTCTCTCTTGTGTTCTAGCTCCCAAACCTGAGATTTTCGATCTCTTTGCTCGGAACTCTGTTTTCGAAACTGTTTTGAGGGATTGCTCCTCGGTATGTGACTCTCCCATTGCTCCAATTAGTCTTTGCTTTAGTTGTTTATATTTTGCATATTTTGCTACACTTGGTGCTACTGAAAATGAGCTTGCATGTTGAATTCTTTGAGTTCCAAGTAGTTTGAATGCTTGATATGACCTGTAGGCATCTATGTGAGTAGTTGCTGCCAATATTACAAAGTTTTATTGACATAATTTTGTGGTCCAAAAATTTCAGAAATTTGTTCTCGGTAAAAATGAATATCTTTAGAAGGAGTTCTTCTAGGATACGGTCTTTTGGTGAGTCATCGAGCGAGAGCTCAGTACGACAAGCTTAGGCTGAACCAAGGACAAGCTTTGTGGGAATGGGTGACGCTAAATCCTGTCACTGGCCATGTGATGAGTTCATGATAGGTGCTGGTATTAAAGAAGAATTTGATCGATACGTTTATAAGACTGACCACCGACTTCCTCGCATATAAGTGCAGCCAACATTATAATCTTACCAGTTCATTCACACAGAGGTTTCAATATCACCCTCGTACCTTTAGAGTGTTGTTTCATATTTATGATATCTCTTATATTTGACTCTAGAAGAATTTTGTGATGGATGCAAACTTCCATATTGGGGCTCACTCGACAAACCACAAAAATCTGATTATAATATGTTCCTTGAAAGTCTTTGCATTGGAGAGGATAGAGGATTTACACAGGCTAGAATAAAAATTATTCAATTTCCCTCTATCCATTACTTTGCATTATTTAATGGGAAATGTATTGTGGGCAAGCAAGATTGTAGTGCGCTGTGCACTCCTGACTGGAACATCATTCACACCGCAGTGACTGGTGATAAACAGTATAACCTTGGGGCAACTGTTGCTCGTAGGCTGCACCTTAACGCGGGTAATGGTGATTTGTATGGAGGAATTTATGCCTCCCGCGTAGCTGCAAAACTGAGAATCTCACCTCAACCTAACGATCGTATGTTGCATGAGAGATACTTAGACTTTGAAGCCATGCACCATCATGACTTTATTAAAGATAGGGCTCAGGGTTATGATTACAACTTAATATTTAATAAATACCATATCATCTCTATTATATTGCATGTTCCTTCTCTCTTTGATTTTCAGAACAAACGAAGATATTACATTCTCGAGAACGAAGCGCATGAGCACAACGCAGTAGTGGAGGCCGCTCGCTTGGCTGAGGAAGCGGCATGGAACGTCTCAACGAGCTATCACTTCGATTATTATCCAAACCAGCAGTCGTGATCACCAAGCCAGGCCTAAATCCTAAGCTTGGGGGAGTACGTATTTCTCACCAACATTACATTCAAGTTCACACACTTTATTTCAATTGTCGGTGTTCATCCTCTTTCATTGTATATCCATGTTAGTTTTATTTTTCCTGCTTTCTTCTTGTGTTTGAAAAACTTTGAAAACCCAAAAAATTTCTCGCTTCTTTTCGGTTTTTCTTTCTTGTTTAATTAGTTTGTAGTATTAAAAGAAAACAAAAAAATCCTTTGCATGTTGGGAGCTCTCCCGTGTAAATAGTTTTTCTCGCTTTTTGTTTTCCTTTGTTCATTTGCTTTCTTCGAGAAAACCAAAAACTCCAAAAACATTTAAGTGTGTTTTTCTGAATTTGTTTCTTTTTTCATTGAGTCGTTAAAAGGAGAAGACCACGATGAAAATGTTGAGTTGCTCTCATATGCATTATTGTTAATCTAACAAAGAGCCAATATTGCCTTGTCTTCTCCTTTGCATAAACCGTTTTGCAGATTCCAACTTAGTCCACGGCATACTTGCACTATTATTATTATCACATCGCTCAGTCGTGCAAGTTAAAGGCAATAATGACGATATTTCATGAAGTGCTCGTGGTAAAGGAAGTTGGTATGAACTCTTCTTGTTTTCCGTTTCTATAAATATGTTTAGCTCGTTCAATCTTGATTCAGCATATTATGAGTAAACATGTTTATGATGACAATTAGAGATTATAGTTTCTCATGCCATGCTTAAATAGCTAGGAGTGAATAATGATTTATCTTATGTGTCAACATGCATTAAAATGGTTGTGATGTGGTATGGTAGTATGGTATCCTTCTCTGAGTAATTCGAGCGGCTGGACTTGGCACATGTGCAAACATGTAGTTGATTCAAATCCAATGTAGCCTTCATGATATTTATGTTCAGAGTGTTTATATCCTACTCATCCTAATTTTCAATGTTAACTATTCGCAATGCATGATTATGACCGTTTTCGCTCTCTAGTTGATCGCTTCTCAATCTATTGCTAGCCTTCGCCTGTACTAAGAGGGAATGTTGCTTGTGCATCCGAAATCCTTAAACCCAAGTTGTTCCACATGAGTCCACCATATCTACCTATATACGGTATTACCCTACCGTTCCAAGTAAATTTGCATGTGCCACCTCTAAACATTCAAATAAACTTCTGTTTTGTGTGCTCGTACCGCTCATGGAGCGACAGGGGCGGTCGGTATCTTCCTTGCTAAGCGGGTTATTCTCAATATGGGCGTCTATTTGCCTGTCATTGCACGAGTGAGGCTGGTAAAAAGGATGCTCGGTCCTGTATAATCAAAAATAAATTAAACAAAACTCCTGGGATAGTTGATATGTTGGAGGGCACCTGTGGATTCGATCAGCCATGGCTTGTGTATGTATGGTGGATGGGAGTAAACTTTACAACTCCACTTGGGAACTGCCAATAATGTGTTTAGCATGGAAGATATTGAAAACTCAGTCGTGACGCTGACATGAAAAGCACACCACTCAAAATTACAATTTCATCTCTATTTTAAACTTTAAGCTCGGGCACCTCTGCAAATCAATGCTTCACTCTGCGAAGGGCCTTTCTATTTACTTTTATGTTATTTACTTTCATGTTATTTTATTTTTGTTCCTGAGTCATCACCTTCTCGCTAAAGTATCAGACCTGAGAGCACTATTGTCGTCTTTATGCATTGAGTCTAGTTAATGTTGAATGTGAGCATGAGTGGAGCTTTTCTACTCTGAATTACAATGTTTAGTCGTTGCTTGAACCTCAGAGGTGCTCTTTATCACTTTCCATTTATCAACTGAATTGCTTGAGGACAAGCAATGAGTTAAGCTTGGGGGAGTTGATACGTCTCAAACGTATCTACTTTTCCAAACACGTTTGCTCTTGTTTTTCACTCTAATTTGCATGATTGAATGAAACTAACCCGGGCTGACGTTGTTTTCAGCAGAACTTCTATGGTGTTGTTTTTGTGCAGAAATAGAAGTTCTCAGAATCGGACAAAACTTTTTGTGGATTTTTTCTAGAATAAAAAATAATAATGGAGCGAAGAGCCACCAGAGGGGGGCCACCTGTTGGTGCCAAGCTAATAGGGCGCGCCCACCACCCTGGGGCGCCCTGATGGCTTGGGGCCACCTTGTGTCTCCTCCAACCCTAATTCCAGTCCTATAATTTCTTATTTCCGGAGAAAAAAAATAGGAGAGAAGTTTTCATCGCGTTTTACAAGATGGAGCCGCCGCCACCTCCCGTTCTTCCTCGGGAGGGCTGATCTGGAGTCCGTTTGGGGCTCCGGAGAGGGGGATTCCTCGTCGTCGTCATCACCAACCCTTCTTCATCAACACCACCATGATGCTCACCACCGTGAGTGAGTAATTCCTCTGCAGGCTTGCTGGACGGTGATGGGATTGGATGAGATTGATCATGTCATCGAGTTATTTTGATAGGGCTTGATCCCTAGTATACACTATGTTCCGAGATTGATGTTGCTATGACTTTGCTATGCTTAATGCTTGTCACTAGGGCCCGAGTGCCATGATTTCAGATCTAAACCTATTTTGTTTTCATAAATATGAGAGTGTTTTGGATCCTATCTTGCAAGTTGTATGCACCTATTACGTGTCATGATCCGCATACCCCAAGGTGACAATATTTGGGATTCTTTCTCGTGATTGCCATAGTTTGAGGAGTTCATGTATTCACCATGTGTTAATGCTTTGTTCCGGTTTTCTATTAAAAGGAGGCCTTAATACCCCTTAGATTTCCTTATGGACCCCGTTGCCATGGGAGGGTAGGATAAAAGATGGCATGCAAGTTCTTATTATAAGCACATATGATTATATACGGAATACATGCCTATATTACATTGATGAATTGGAGCTAGTTATGTATCGCTCTAGTGTGTAACTGTTACATGATAAATGTCATCTAAATCATTATCCATCACCGGTCGACGTGCCTACACTTTTAATATACCGAATCTTGCTAAGTTATTATTGCCGCTACTATTGTTACAATCACTACAAAATTGCTGCTATCATTGCTACTGTTACTAATGCTATTTTTGCCCTGCTACTAAAACTTTTGCAACAGAGAGATATCCTAGGTGTGGTTGAATTGACAACTGAACTTCCAAGACCAATAAATATTCTTTGGCTCCCCTTGTGTCGAATCAACAAATTTGGGTAAACACTTCCCTCGAAGACTGTTACGATCCTCTATACTTGTGGGTTATCAGGTAGTAGCACAGTAGTACCGCTTAGGCGGTACTTCCGCGTCCACTACCGCTGCGAGTACCGCTTAGGGAAATCCTTGTGTGCAACTTTCTGTTACCTTTTTTCCTTATGCGTAGAGCGGCACTAGCGCGGTAGTACCGCTTAGTGCGGTACTCCGTCCTGGCCCCCTCCACTACTACAGCTGCTCCTGCCCCTTCAGCCGTAAGCGGTAGTACCGCTGGGGTGGGCGGTAGTATTGACCCGGCGGCACTACCGCCCCTACACTCTGTGTAGTCCGAGTGCGATAGGAGTAGTACCGCCTATGACGTAGTAGCGCCCCTAGGAGCGGTTGTACCACTTAGCTGCGGACAGAGGGAGAATAACAGTTGGATCCCCCCCCACACTATATAAGTGAGTCTTCTTCCCCAAGATGACTCACCTATTTCCCCCCAAGCTCCATTGTTGCTCCTGAAGCTCATTTTCGCCCGATCTCCCTCCCTAGCCATCAAATCTTGTTGATTTTCTAGGGCTTGCTTGAGAGGGCCTCGATCTACATTTTCACCAAGAGAAATTTTATTCCCCCCGCTAATCCCTTGCGGATCTTGTAACTCTTGGGTGTTTGAGCACCCTAGACGGAAGAGGTCACCTCGGAACCGCATTTCACTGTGGTGAAGCTCCGTGGTGGTGTTGGGAGCCTTCAATTAAGTTGTGGAGATTGCCCCAACCTTGTTTGTAAAGGTTCGGTCGCCGCCTTCAAGGGCACCACTAGTGGAATCACGACACCTTGCATTGTGTGAGGGCATGAGGAGAATACAATGCCCCTAGTGTTTGAAATATGCCCTAGAGGCACAATAAAGTGGTTATTATCATATTTCCTTGTTCATGATAATCGTTTGTTAACCATGCTAGAATTGTATTGACCGGAAACTCATATACATGTGTGGATACATAAACAACACCATGTCCCTAGTGAGCCTCTACTAGACTAGCTCGTTGATCAAAGATGGTTAAGGTTTCCTAACCATAGACATGAGTTTTCATTTGATAACAGGATCACATCATTAGAAGAATGATGTGATGGACAAGACCCAACCGTAAGCATAGCATTTGATCTTATCACTTAGTTTGTTGCTACTTCTTTCTTTATGTCAAGTATTTGTTCCTAAGACCATGAAATCATGCAACTCCCTCACATCGGAGGAATGCCTTGTGTGTAACAAACGTCAATTCGTAACTGGGTGATCATAAAGGTGCTCTATAGGTATCTCTGAGGGTGTCTGTTGGGTTGGCGTGAATCGAGATTGGGATTTGTCACTCCGTATGACGGTGAGCTATCTCTGAGCCCTCTCGGTAATACAACATCACAAGAAGCTTGCAAGCAATCTGGCTAAGGAGTTAGTCACGGGATCTCGTATTACAGAACGAGTAAAGAGACTTGCCGGTAAAGAGATGGAACTAGGTATGAGATATCGACGATCGAATCTCGGGCAAGTAACATACTGGTAGACAAAGGGAACTGCATACGGGATTGACTGAATCCTTGACATCGTGGTTCAACCGATAATGATCTTCGTGGAATATGTAGGAACCAATATGGGCATCCAGGTCCCGCTATTGGTTATTTAATGGAGAGGTGTCTCGGTCATGTCTACATGATTCTCGAACCCGTAGGGTCCGCACGCTTAACATTCGGTGACGATAGAGTAGTATTGGGATATATACGTTGGTGACCGAATGTTGTTCGGAGTCCCGGATGAGATCCCAGATGTGACGAGGAGCTCCGGATTGGTCTGGAGGTAAATAATTATATATGGGAAAGTGATATTCGGGTTCCAGAAATGTTCCGGGATTTTCTAGTATAGTACCGGGAGTGCCAAGGGGTCACCGGGGGTCCACCGGGAGAATCCCACCAGCCCCAAGGGTCCATGTGCTTAGGGTTGGGGGAAACCCTATGGGGGGCTCCTCCTTGCCTTGGGGGCCAAGGCACCCCCTTGGCCGTCGCCCCCTCCCTTGGAGGAGGGAATAGGCCCGGCGCCCCTCCCCCTTGCCCCTATATATATGTGGGGAGAGGGAGGGCAGTCGCACCACAAGCCTTGGCGCAACCCTCCCTCTCTCCCTAGTCCGTTTTCTCCTCGGTCCACGGTTCCGATAGCGCTCAGCGAAGCCCTGCTGGGATGGCACCACCACCATCACGGCCACGCCGTCGTGCTACCAGAGATCCCATCTACTACTCCGCCCTCGCTCGCTGGATCGAGGAGGCAGAGACGTCATCGATCTGCACGTGTGCTGAAGCGGAGGTGTCATCCTTTCGGTGCTAGATCGGGACGGATCGCGATTGGATCGTGAAGAAGTACAACTACATCAACCACGTTGTAAACGCTTCCGCTTAATGGTCTACAAGGGTACGTAGACACACTCTCCCTCTCGTAGCTATGCATCTCCATAGATAGATCTTGGGTGATTGTAGGAATTTTTTTGTTTCCCATGCAACGTTCCGAATACCTAGTGGCTTCTTGGGGAGCTTTGTGCCTCCATACCACTCCAACGGAGATGTACCTCCCCTTAAAACGAGGGAACTTCGGTAACACATCCTCGTCTTCATCGTCTTCACTTGTGGTTACTTCTTACCTTTACTTTGTGCAAGCTTTATTGTGTGTGTATCTTGTTCTTGCTATTGTTGTTGTTATTGTGCTCATCATATAGATTGTCCACTTAGTTGCATATCTAGACAACCTATTTTATTGTTTAGCCTAATTTGTTAAAAGAAGATAAAAATTATTAGCCGCCTATTCACCTCCCTCTAGTCGACCATATCGATCCTTTCAGAGGTGTTGGTATGGCCTTGTTCATCCCCTAGTCAGGCACTGGGGGAAACCCTAGGCTTGGTTCGCTAGGCCAAGGAGTGGCGGCACCATGGTATCATCCTCTCCTTGGAGGCGTTGCCTTGATACTTGGGATGTTTTTTGAAGGACAAATATTGTGCATTGCCTCGTTTGCCTTGTCGGTGAGGCTTGGGGCACTGTGTTATCATGTGTTTGTTGTTGTTGTGGGCATGGACATCTGAAGCGCTATGTACTCCACCACCGATGCCTCACTTGCGATGCCTTCCTCGAGTCAGGCTAGATCATCATCTTCACTTGCCAATCTCCTAGGCACTAAGAGTGGAGGGTGTGTTGATCTTGTTTAGTTTGGAGTTTTTGTCATGCTTTGAGGTGTTCGGAATACGTTTTCGATGTTTCTTGTGCCCTCTGTGTTCTACCTCTTCACCATTCATGGCTTGAATTTGGGCAAGGGGTTTGAGACCCTCATTCCCCCTCCCTCGTTCCCCGCGTTGCCCTTCCTGACAACGATGGGGAACTCTAGATCTTGTAGCCGGCACACCCCTCTCCTTTCATTTCGTCGCCTCTGCCGGAGCTGTGGGAGAAGCCTATGTGAGCTCTAGTGACGGTGGCGGTGGGGCAGTTCGACTAGCTCCGCCCCTCCCATGGTGCACCATGCCGCGTCTTGTGGTGTTGCAACCTGGACAGTGGCTTGGATCCTGATGCGACTCTCCGGCGACGGCCAGGTAGTGACCCTTTCCCGCGCTGCTGGTCTGTCCTGGATCCCAATGACGGCCTGATTGTGTCCCTCTTTTGCGTTGGTGGCCTGACCTAGATCCCAACGACAGTTCGACTACGCTCCTGTATTGCACTAGCCGCATGGTCTAGATCCCATCGGTGACTCTCCTACTGTGCGGCTTCCTCTCACTTGTCTTGGACTGTGCCGGGCTTCGCGTCTCCCGCACGGCGAGGTTGACCAGGGGTGGCTCCAATGTAGCGGCCCCTGATGGCGCGTGTCGTTGTGGGCGTGAGGCCTCGACAACCTAGACATATGGTCTCTAGGACCCTCATATTGTCAGCATCCTCTGTCGACATGGCTCCGGCATGATGCTCTGTAGGCTGCGCTCCTCTCCAACCTCTGCGGCTCGTCGTCCCTTTCGTTGCGGCATCAGCCCCGACAGCCTCAGACCCATGCTGTCTCCAGTGCCCTAAGTTCGTCGGTACCCCGTGCTGACTCGGCTTCGACCCCGTCTCCCCGATGGCCACGCCCATCTATCCTTGTCGGCCCGCCGGCGTCCTGGTGGCTTCGTCCCGGTGGCTCAGATCTGCGTTCCTTCCAGGTCCCAGTCTGCTGGCGACACCTCCCGTTGTCATTGCCCCCCCCTCTTTGTCAGGTCTCTCCGTCGTGTCGCCTCCTCCACCCTGTCCACCATCATGCCTTGTCTCTTCGCCAGATCCAAGGCGCATGTGTCCAGTAGCTCCCGGTGTCGCCCTTGGCGATGGGTGGAAGTCCCCTCCTTGTGGTGGCGGCTCTGACCTATGTTTTGATTTCATCGTCTCTAGGCCTCCGCTCGGTGGATTTGGGATTGCGCAGACTCGGGCCAGGCCGAGATCCCTTCTCGGCTTGCTGGCACTGGCCGCGGTGACGCTCGTGGGTGCCATCCCCTTCTTGAAGGCGCTGCCACGGCCTCTATATGTGCCTCTTTGAGCATTGGGAGAAACCCCAAGCCTGGTTCATCGAATGGGACAATGACGACGCCACAACGTGATTCCCCTTCTTGAAGGTGTTGTCTTTGTTCACTCGGAGTCCCCGATGTTGGATCTCGATGGAATGTCGCTTCGGTTCAGGCCACCTCTCAAGGCATGGGCATCCGAGGTGCTATGTACGTCCTCGCCGGTACTTCTCCCATGGTATCCGCCTCTGGTTCGTACGGGTCCTGTAACCCACTCTCTTATTTCTAGGTGATGTAGGTGCAAGTACTTTGATCCGTCCGGGTTCGGAGTTGTGGCCGCTCGAAGGCGCATCATGTTGGTCGTGACGCGGCCTAGGTGTCCTGAGCCCCGTCTCCTTGCCTTATGTGGCCGAATGTCGGGCTAGACGGGTTTTGTTGTGTTGTGTCCTCTTTTGGGCTGAGCATCCACTAGCTCTGTGCTTCGGGCACCATGCTCGCGCCTTCTTGCGCTCTCATAGCGTGCTGTATCATTTCTTGTACTTTCTTTATTCTTTTCTATCAATGAAAAAATAGGTAAGCTTTATGTATTCGTGCAAAAACAATTGAATACTCATAAGTGTCATATGTGTGGCACAAACACATGGCAACTTCGAATACTTTTTATGGCAAATTTAGTGATGCGAGGATGACAACTTTTTTTCTGATGACAAGTTTCAGTTTTTTGTTTTTCGAATGGCAACTTTAGTTGTAAAAATATCAGTGCCGAAGTGCTTCGTGTCATACGTGTGACATTTATCATTTGAGAAAAAGTTTGGACAAGGCGAGTAGGCAGTGGTGTACCGGTGTTGTCTGATGGGTGTGGTAACTCTTGGTGTAGCATTGTGCCCAAAGACGTCTCTGAATATACGGTCATTCGTCGTATTACTCGCAATAAAAGAATATAGTATGAATCATAGTATGATACACTTGTGCGTTTTTAAAGGAAAATAATGTCATTTAAACACGGGACAATCGACAGTAAAACATGGAATAATTGCCCCTTCTCATCATGCGTGTGGACTTCGATCACCGGCTCGATGCAGGCTTGCTTGTCTCTCTAATTGCTTCTCGTTACCTCGCGCAAAAAAACAAGCCAAGGCCTAAACGCATACTCACTTTCCTCGTCCTTGTGCAGTCGTGCTGTCCCTGGCACTGTCCGGAGTCTTCCAGGACCGGACCAGTGGAGTACCGGAGTTCACTTGTGCCACCTTCTCTGCCACGTTTTGGCGAGCTCCGGAGGCCCTCTGCATGGTGCCCTGGACATCCACGTCGTGACCCGGCTCTCGCTGCACGCACAACTTCTACACGTTCACGGCTGGGGAGTGCCCACCGACGTGGCCACCGCCGCGGCCACCTCCTCACGGCCGGGCTAGCTCGTCCTTCCCGTGTCCTATATAAACGCGCATTCGTCATCGGCAACAGCACACAGAATCAACAGTCCACAACGAACCAAGTGTGATCGTCAGTAGTGTGCCAGTCCTTGCTTCCTGCTTTGAGTAATGACGACCATGGTGGCCTTGAGCTCCTTCGCCGGTGCCGCTGTCGTCGGCCGCTCCGCCTCCTGGTCCCCGGCGGTGCCGCGCCGGCGCGCCCTCATCGTCAGAGCCCAGACCGAGGTAAGCCTCTTTTGGTTACTTGACTCTGCCATCATACTTGCTTACTCCGTACGGTGCTGACTCACGATGCCCTCTACAGCCGGATGTCGAGCCGACCAAGGAGGAGACGACGAGCGCATCGACATCCTCCTCAAACCCAACCCCAAGCCCGAGCACGACTCCGGCGGCGCCCAAGCCCAAGCCGAAGGCTAACCCCTCGGTCTGGGACGCGCTCGCGTTCAGCGGCCCGGCGCCGGAGCGCATCAACGGCCGGCTCGCTATGGTCGGCTTCGTGGCGGCGCTCTCCGTCGAGGCCGCGCGCGGCGGCGGGCTACTCGAGCAGGCCGGCAGCGGCGCCGGGCTGGGATGGTTCCTGACAACCGCGGCGGTGTTTTCCGTGGCGTCGCTGGTACCGCTGCTTCAGGGACAGAGTGTGGAGAGCAAGTCCAGTGGCGTATGGACCGCCGACGCCGAGCTATGGAACGGCCGCTTCGCCATGCTCGGCCTCGTCGCACTCGCCGTCACCGAGTTCATCACCGGCACGCCCTTCGTCAACGTCTGAAACTAGCTAGTGTGTAGTGTAGTACTCCTGTACGTGCATGTACATATTCTTGCTCAGGCTCAGGAACTAGCGTTACGGACTCTGGTAGAGTATTCTGTAACTCTGTAAGCCTTATAGGTTGTGTTTCTTGATGAGGATGTCTTGGAGCTTAGAAACAATGCACGAATGAATTAAAGTCATACCACTGTATATGTTTCCTAGCATATATGCTTGGTCGCAGAGATGTAGAGCAAGAATATGAACATCTCGATATTATTTTTTCGGTATATGCATGCTCCGAAGCTTCAAAACCAACTAAAAGACTAAAAAAATGGTTAAAATCACAATTTGAAATTTTGTGTACATTTTTGAATTTGTTAAGGTCTTTTCAAAAATTTATGAAATTGTCTTAAAATCAATTTGCCTATTATTTTGTAAATCATGATTTATGGATTAATTTGAAAACATATATTCTTGTAATCACGGGTTTAAACGTTGAGAGAATAGACAAGATATGTGTTTACAACACCACAAAAATTCAAACCCAAATTCGATCCATGTATAGAGAATCAAACCTAACAAGTTCAGCCATAAATAGTCTTTTTTGACAACATTTGTCTTTGATTCGTCCTTTTTTCTATGAATAAATCAAGAAATTTGGGTTTGAAATTGTATCTAATTATAGATACATATATTGTCCATTCCCAATTTCGTTCAAGAAATTCCATAACATTTTGTATGTGCTATCGCTTAAAAAAAAGATAACCTCCGGCCTATGCATCGAGCGATGCATACAGGATCTCTACTACTAAAGTGAGAGTCGATAGTCTCGTCTCACTCCTAACAACACTATATTACGCCTGCGAGCATCTTACAGCCAGTCCATTTAACGTGTGCGTTAACTCAATCAAATCGACGTATTTTAAGCAACGTCATGCATTAACTCATTCAAACCAAATCTTAAGAAAATGTCAACTAAATCCAAATTCCCTTGCCTTCCACTACTCTTACCCAAATCAAATCAAATCTTACAAAAAACATTAATTATAATCAAAGTTGACCGGCCCATTTGACGCGTGCGCGCGTTTTTATATTTCGTTTTTTGGTTTCCTTTTTTATCCTTTTTTCTATAATCGACCTGCTATTTTGTGCTCGAGATACTATTAGAAATGGCATAGACATGTAAGCCATCGTTAGCTGGTAGTGTCGCCTCCATTCCAGTTAAACCTTCCCCGCCGATTTTTCTATCCCACCAATTTATTTAAACTGGTTTTTATCCCACTGATCTACTTAATCCGGTCTTTAACTGCCAAATTTAATAATGTTGTTATGAAAATGAATCAATCACGGTGATCTTTAAAGATCAAATATATGGAAAGGAATCAATGCTTGATAATACAAGGCAATATTTATGGAAATGAAACAGTGTTTGAGAACACAACCCAATTGGTTTTCAGTATTGGTTTGAACTCATCCACTCTGGTTAACTACCCACAAACAAAGTACCCAACAGGCTGGTTAAATTTTGTCACACCGGTTTAATTTCACCTCACCTTCCACCACCCCTTCATGCTGGTTTTTTCTCCCTCACACTTAATCCTCCTCCCTCCGTCGACCCACCTTATCCCTCTCTCAAGAAAATCATCCCACTGTCGATCTCTCCAATCCTCCTGTCGCTCGACCATATTTTTTCTAGGTTTCCTCAACATCGCAACCCCTCCACCACACCAGCCACCACCGGTTATGGCCGTCATCAACCTCATCAAGCGTAACCTGGTCGAGGCCCCGACTCATGGGACGAAGAAGCCACCGCCATCGCCTCACCCCGGGGCAGGGTGTGTCTCTGACCGCGATGCGGGCAGTGAGGAGCTCCACAAGGGCTCTCCATCTGCCCACCCCTCCTCGGCCATGGTTATGCACATTGTAGCCGCGACATTGGTCCAACTCTCTGTCATAGTCGCCCCGTCCTCGTCCACCTCCTTGGCGCCCCCAAACCCCCCACCATCTCGAGTCGAGGGCCAGCTAGGGTGATCATTACATCCACCCCTCCTCGGCCATGGCCATGCCGCACTACCTCATCCCGAAATGCCCCATCCGTTCAGCTTTGTAGTTAACTTCCTTATAGATGCAGTCAAACCCAATATGTATTTATTGGAACCAGTAGATTTATTACTAGTTTTAGTCATTGCATTTCTACATGGCCTGAGTGAGGCAAAGAAGCCCCTATCTCTTTTAATTCATGTAATGGTAAGGAGGTGACACGCGGTGAGAAATTATTGAAGTTTGGTAATGAAAATTGTATTCTATGAAGAATAATATTGAAATATAATTAAATGAACAAAAGTTTAATTATTGTTGTCATATAAACAATTGGCCATACCATAGCAAATGTGAGGTGGGCATCATTCAGTTTTAAAGGAGAGGGCTCCATAGAGAAATGTCCCACTATCGCGGGAAATCGAGCAGGAAGTGGAGGGTCCGACAGAAAAAAAATGGTGCATCGCCAGTGGGGTTTTTGAGTTGGGGTGCACGTTAGAGTTAAAATGTTGGATAGTTAAAACAACCACGTTTCTCCCCCAAATATATGTTGGATTTGAGGAAGCACGGATTGTCCGGGCGATTGAGTTTTGGGATCCCATTGGGTGCCTATTTGATGTGCATACACGCCCAAACATACGAGGAAGAAATGAGCTTCGTTCTTAGAGAAGAACTTAATCATTTGTTTGATTCATTTATATACATTGTAGCCCATAGCAATGCGTGAGGCGTTCTACTAGGATGCATATGGTTACCTGCATTGTTTTTTGCCCCTTTGCATACTTTTTCCAGTTGGGCCTGGTTGAGCAAATGCAGGCAAAAAAACCGAAATTTGCATGGTGATTGGTTGTCTGCATCCCCTCTAGCCTGCATGTGCCAAAACGGAAGGCAGCCTGTTTGGTTGCGAACTTGTTTCAGGGGAAACACAAGTCCATTTGTTTGGTTACATCCAGGACAATTGTGTGGTAACCTCCTCCTCGATGTGGTGAGGTTACCAGAGGCACAAAACAAGAGCAACCAGAACAAACTTAGACACACATCAAAGTATTAACCACACATAGAAGTTTAACATAGTACGATGAGTTTTAAATAAAATCGCATCACATAATATAATCTTAAACCAACAACCAACACAGAACGAGCAACATGAGGTCATTTAGGCAGTCACAACAAAGGTCTTGTCATGCTTCTTGCACTTGGTGACCACTTCCACGCCGTCTTCGTTGAAGACGATCACCTTCATGGTACCGGGGGTCAGCAACTTGAACGTCACCATGTACCCGATCCTGATCTAGTGAACGGCGATGAAGGTAGTCCAACCCTGATCAAGGGTGGCTCTGCCGTCAATCACCCTCACCGTGACCCTCCATGCGCATCTGGTGTTCGTCTTGAGCCTAAACTCCGTAGGGACGGCGGGGAAGTGCTTCGTGAAGTCTAGAGGCAAAGGCGGACTCTCCAGCTTCAGAGCAAAGATCATCTTGTAGAAGTTGGTTGGTCCTGCCTCCTCATGGTGGTGCATGTAGTTCCTCCGCTTGGCACTTGAGTGATCCTGCACCGTCACGTCGACCAATGGCGGCATGACTCCTTTCCCTTCTACACCGGTGGAACAACCTCCTTGCCATTGTCGATCTGCATTATGAACAACACGGAGTTCAAAGGTCGGCATTCATTCCTACCAGCCTAACGCTTCTATATTTATCCACACTACTTACCCACCATCGCACTCAAACCCTCTTTGTTTCACCACCTCTCCTCTTCCACCTCTCTGTTTCACCTCCTCTCCTCTTCCACCTCTTTGTTTCACCATGAACTCCAACCCCAACCCCAACCCTTTCCCCTAGGGGCATTGGATGGAGGGTCTTCTTCCTCGGGTGCTCACTCGGTGACGGTGCGACGTTCAAGAACATCATGGAAGTGTGCTTGAACTTCAGCAGTATCGAAGGCATGCACAAGGAGGTCGGTGTTGTGGTTAAGAAGGCTTCGGTGGAGGAGCTGAAGACACTGATTCCCGACCCAGATAAGGGCGCAATGTCAGTGGACATCCTATGTTGGGCCATGAATCAGGCAGACTCCGACGACGCTGGACAGAGGGCAAGATGGGCCAAGTACATAGAGTGCGGGGCTCCTCGAGACCTGCGTACCAGAGCATACTGGACTAGGACGTTAGTGGCGTCGGAGGAAAACAACAACGCGGTGCAGATGGTGGCCAGAGCGTCGACGGCAGGTGACCGTGCAAGACCCATTGTTCTTGACGAAGACAGTGAGGACGAGACTGTCGGTGTTGCGGTGGAAGCGGTGAAGGAAGAAAAGAAGATGGCAACGCCGCCCCCCCCCCCCCCCCCCCCACACACCACCACCACCACTTGACGCGGCTCCAAGGTAGCCACGGTTAGGATGAGGTGATTCTAAAGTAGTTTGTAGTTTGTACCCCAATCCCCACCCTGGATGTAATAAAAAAATGTTCGTAAGAACCCTAGAATCCATCGGTGCAGAACCGATGGATTCGAGGGTTCATCAGTAGTGTTTCCCCTAAACCAATCCCCCACCCCCGATGTGTTCAATGCCCTCCCTAACCCTCCAATCATGTCCGCAAATCAAATCCACCGCTTCTCTAAAGTAGTAACTCGAGAGACAGAGTAAGGGCTTACCGCCATGGCCGATCCGCTGGTCAATCCGGTGCTTGCTGCCATCTTGGATCGTCTTGCAGAAGCTCCGGTGGTCGCCGTCGTCGGTCTGAGTTGGGAAGAGAGGAGGAAGGGCGATGAAGGAAGGGGTGAGGGTAATTTATGACGTGACTTTGAGAAACAACGCAACGTCTCGAGACCGCATCCATGCGCGCAACCGCCCACGCCCACGTGCCTAGGGTAGCACTGCTCGGGCCTGGCCCTGAAAAACAGTCGATTTGAGCATTCCTCTAGATGCAGGTGATACGTCCATTTTGCATCATGATTACTTATTGATATTTATGTTATTCTTGTCCATTATTCCTTATTATCATACAATTCTTATGCCTTTTCTGTCTGAATAAGCAAGGTACATCACAAAGAGGGAAAACTCTGGAAACTGGAATTCTGGACCGGGAAACCAAGAAAAAGGCAGAAAAAACACCAGACTCCAAATGACCTGAAACTTCACGGAGAATTTTTATGGAATATTTAATAATTATTGGGCCAAAAATATACCAGAGGGGGGGCCACCTGCTATCCACAAGCCAACAGGGCGCGCCCACCCCCTAGGCGCGCCCTGATGGCTTGTGGGGCTTCAGCAGGCCTCCTGACCCCCCCCCCCCTCTTCCCCTATATGGTGTGTTTTACCCTAGAAAAAATCATAAGCAATCTTTCGAGACAAAGCGCCGCCGTCTCGAGGCGAAACCTGGGCAGAGGTCCTTTTGCACTTCGGCAGGTGATGACCCACAAGTATAGGGGATCAATGGTAGTCCTTTCGATAAGTAAGAGTGTCGAACCCAACGAGGAGCAGAAGGAAATGACAAGCGGTTTTCAGCAAGGTAATTTTTGCAAGCACTGAAATTGTAGGTAACAGATAGTTTGATATCAAGATAATTGGTAGCAAGCAAGTAATGGTAACGGTAAACAAGGTGCCGCAAGGTAGCCCAATCCTTTTGAGGCAAAGGACAGGCCAGAAAAATCACTAGTAATAGGCAAGGTGTTCTTGAGGGTACACGGGAATTTCGTCTAGTCACTTTTATCATGTTGCTTTGATTCGTGTTCGCTACTTTGATAATTTGATATTTGGGTGGACCGGTGCTAAGGTGTTGTTCTTACTTGAACTAACAACCTACTTATGATTAACCCCCTCGCAAGCATCCGCAACTACGAGAAAAGTATTAAGACATAGTCTAACCATAGCATTAAACATGTGGATCCAAATCAGCCCCTTACAAAGTAGCGCATAAACTAGGGTTTAAGCTTCTGTCACTCTAGCAACCCATCATCTAATAACTACTCCACAATGCATTCCCTTAGGCCCATGAATGGTGAGGTGTCATGTAGTCGACGTTCACATGACACCACTAAGGGAATCACAACATACATATCATCAAAATATCGAACACATGTCAAATTCACAGGATTACTCGCAACATGACTTCTCCCGTGACCTCAAGAACAAAGGTAACTACTCACAAATGATAAACATGCTCAAGATCAGAGAGGTAATGAATAGCATATTGGATCTGAACATATAATCTTCCACCAAATAAACCATATAGTAATCAACTACACAAGGTAATCAACACTACTAGTCACCCACAGGTACCAATCTGAGGTTCCGGTACAAAGATTGAACACAAGATGTGAACTAGGGTTTGGGAGGAGATGGTGCTGTTGAAGATGTTGATGAAGATTGGCCTCCCAAAGATGAGAGGGGTGTTGGTGATGACGATGGCTTCGATTTCCCCCTCCGGGACGGAAGTTCCCCCGGCGGAATCGCTCCGTCGGAGGGCAAAAGTGCTCCTGCCCAAGTTCCACCTCGAGGCGGCGGCGCTTCATCCCGAAAGTCCTCCTTTGATTTTTTTCTAGGTCAAGAGAGACCTTATACCAGAAGATGGGCACCGGAGGTGGGCCATGCTGGGCACAACCCATCAGGGCGCACCCTCGTGGGTTGTGCCCACCTAGGGGGCCTCCTCCGATAGTTTCCAGCTCCAGTATTTTTTATTAAATGTAAAAATAATCTCCGTAAAATTTCAGCTTCATTGGAGTTGTGCAGAATAGGTATCTCTGACGTGCTTTTCTTGGGTCCAGAATTCCAGCTGTCGGTATTCTCCCTCCATGTGTAAACCTTGCATATTATGAGAGAAAAGGCATTAGAATCACTCCCCAAAGCATTATTATTCAATAAAACAAAGTAAATAACAGTAGGAAATCATGATGCAAAATGGACGTATCAACTCCCCCAAGCTTAGACCTCGCTTGTCCTCAAGCGAAAGCCGATATTGAAAAGCATGTCCACATGGTTTGAGAGAGAGGTGTCGATAAAAACCAAATGCGGACATAGAAGCATCATGCTTATTATCATAACAGCAATAAACTCTAACAAAGGAACTTATTTCAATACAATTTTATCATATAGCTTCTCATGAACAAGTAACAATTCATCACAACATAGAAGTATGAAGCATAAACCTTATTGGGAACCAACAAACTATGTTCTCAGTCAACTTTGCGACTACAATTCATCATCTTTTCAGGAAGGGTCTCATGTAGGAGCCTTTTGGCAAGTCCACATACTCAACCATCATTTAGTCTTCTATGATTGCTAACGCTCACGGCATACCCATGAACAAAAAGTTTCAACCGGACACGTAGGAAGATAGGGGCTTATAGTTTTGCCTCCCAACTTACTCACCTCAAGGGTGATGTCAACAATAATAACTCATGCTCACCCATATCCAACTGGATATATGTGCCTAGATCTTTCCTCACCACATGATGCTTGCAAAAGAAAAAAGTAAAAGGAATAGGGAAGAATACTTTGACTCTTTGCATAAAAGTAAAAGATAGGCCCTTCGCAGAGGGAAGCAGAGGTTGTCATGCGCTTATTGGTTTGTATGCCCAATCCCTTAATGTAAAAGAACGTCACGCTATATTGCCCCCTATGATAGCAACCTTTATTATGCAGTCCGTCGCTTTGGTGGTGGTGGTGAAGAAGGTGGATGTGTTGATGTAGGTTTATTCTTCAACTTATATTTAAGCATAAAGTTTTCCTCCCTTAGGTCATCATTCTTCAACTCAAGCTTTAATATCCTTTGGCATAGGGCATTCTTGCTCTCCTGCAGAAAACGAGATGGGATAAATTGGACCTTGGGTTTGTATCTTCTAGGGAGGCTTGATTTCTTGAATTCCACATGCATATCTCCAGGCTGAGGCAATGGATCATCCTCTTCCTCGGAGCTGTCATCTTTTGTTTCCCGCATGGTAGCATCTTCTTCCTCCTCCGAGGTCCATAGATAGGGGTAAATTTCCCTAAAGATCTTCGGGTCTGGAACATAGGGATCAACATGGCTCTCCCCCTCTGAATCCTAAGACGACATATTTCTAGATCTGCTAGGGAACAACACGAAACAAGAACAGAGGATTTTTTTTGCGATGCGGTCGTCAAAACAGTCGGGGCTATATATAGAGAATTTTTATTCTTGGGAAACAAGTATTTGGCAGGAAAACGGAGTCGGGAAGGCATCCGAGGTGGGCACAACCCACCAGGGCGCGCCCAGGGGTGCCTGGCGCGCCCTGGTGTATCGTGCTCACCTCGATCACCTTCCGGTTTATTTTTTTATTTCCAAAATTCTAAAATATTCCAAAACTGACAAAAAATATTTTTGCGGATTTTTCGGAGTCCGTTTACTTACCGTATTACGTACCTCCTATTTTTAAATAATCTAGAGTATTCCGGAAGGTTTCTTTTATGTGTTCCTCCGGTGTCATGGTTTGGATAACATTGCTTTCAACGTTAATAGGCATACCTGAGATATAATGCTTAATTCTCTACCCATTGACTACCTTCGGGTTAGTACCTTCGGCGTTATTAATCTTGATAGCTCCAGAACGATAAACCTCTTCGATAATATATGGTCCTTCCCATTTTGAGAGAAGCTTTCCTGCAAAAAATCTTAAACGAGAGTTGAACAAAAGAACATAATCTCCTAGTGAGCTAATATCAAAAAGCCTCTTCTCACCGGCAAGTTTGAAATCATAGTTGAGTTCTTTAATTGCCCAAAATGCTTTGTGTTCTAGTTCTAGAGGCAAATGACAAGCTTTCCCATATACCATTTTGTATGGAGACATACCCATAGGATTTTTATAAGCTGTTCTATAGGCCCAAAGTGCATCATCTAATTTCTTAGACCAATTCTTACGAGACCTATTGACAGTTTTTTGTAATATTAATTTTATTTCTCTATTGCTAAGTTCAACTTGACCACTAGATTGAGGATGATTAGGTGATGCAATTCTATGGTTAACATCATATTTAGCAAGCATCTTACGGAAGGCACCATGGATAAAATGTGAACCACCATCGGTCATTAAATATCTAGGGACTCCAAACCTCGGGAAAATAACTTCTTTAAGCATTTTAATGGAGGTGTGATGATCAGCACTACTAGTTGGAATAGCTTCTACCCACTTAGTGACATAATCAACTGCAACCAAAATATGAGTGTACCCATTAGAGGAAGGAAAAGGCCCCATATAATCAAAACCCCAAACATCAAATTGTTCAACAACAAGTGAATAATTCATAGGCATTTCCTGATGCTTACCGATATTACCAATTCTTTGACATTCATCACAAGACAAGACAAACTTACGGGCATCTTTGAAGAGAGTAGGCCAATAAAAACCAGATTGCAATACCTTATGAGCAGTTCTATCTCCCGCATGATGTCCTCCATAAGCTTCGGAATGACATTTCCATAGGATTTGTTCCTGTTCATGCTCAGGTACACAACGTCTAATAATACCATCTACTCCTTCTTTATAAAGATGCGGGTCATCCCAAAAGTAATGTCTCAAGTCATAGAAATTTTGTCTCTTTTGTTGATAAGTAAAGCTAGGTGGTATATATTTAGCGACAATGTAGTTAGCATAATCAGCATACCAAGGTGTGCGTTGTGAGACACTTATTGCAGCTAGCTGTTCATCAGGGAAACTATCATCAATAGGTAGCGGGTCATCAAGAATATTTTCTAACCTAGACAAGTTGTCGGCTATGGGGTTCTCGGCTCCTTTCCTATCAACGATGTGCAAGTCAAATTCTTGGAGCAAGAGAACCCATCTAATGAGTCTAGGTTTAGCATCTTTCTTTTCCATAAGGTATTTTATAGTAGCATGATCGGAGTGAACAATGACCTTGGAATCAACAATATAGGATCTAAATTTATCACAAGCAAACACAACTGCTAAAAATTCTTTTTCAGTAGTAGCATAGTTTCGTTGGGTATTGTCTAGAGTTTTACTAGCATAATGGATAACATTCAATTTCTTATCAACTCTTTGTCCTAGAACTGCACCAACAGCATAATCACTAGCATCACACATAATTTCAAAAGGCAAGTTCCAATCAGGTGGTTGAACGATAGGTGCAGAGGTTAAGGCTTTCTTGAGTGTTTCAAAGGCTTCCACACAATCATCATCAAAAACAAAAGGAATATCCTGTTGCAAAAGATTAGTAAGAGGCCTAGAAATTTCAGAGAAGTCCTTAATAAACCTTCTATAAATACCAGCATGACCAAGGAAACTTTGAATACCTTTAATATCTTTAGGACATGGCATTTTCTCAATTGCATCAACTTTAGCTTTATCCACCTCAATACCTCGTTCAGATATTTTATGCCCCAAGAAAATGCCTTCATTAACCATAAAGTGGCACTTCTCCCAATTCAAGACAAGATTAGTTTGTTCACATCTCTGCAAAACTCAATCAAGGTTGCTTAAGCAATCATCAAAAGAAGTTCCGTAAACGGAAAAATCATCCATGAAAACCTCCACAATCTTTTCACAAAAATCAGAGAATATAGCAGTCATACATCTTTGAAAGGTAGCAGGTGCATTGCATAAACCAAAAGGCATACGTCTATAAGCATAGGTTCCAAAAGGGCAAGTAAAGGTAGTTTTCTCTTGATCAGATTGTGACACGGGTATTTGAGAGAAACCAGAATATCCATCTAACAAGCAAAAGTGTGTGTGCTTAGATAGTCTATCTAACATTTGATCAATGAACGGTAAAGGGTAATGATCTTTTCTAGTAGCTTTATTTAATTTTCTAAGATCAATTACCATTCTATAGCCAGTAACAATTCTTTGTGGAATGAGTTCATTCTTATCATTAGGAACAACGGTAATACCTCCTTTCCTAGGGACACAATGAACGGGACTTACCCATCTACTATCAGCAATAGGATAGATTATACCTGCTTCCAGAAGTTTTAGTATTTCGGTTCTTACTACTTCCTTCATCTTAGGATTCAATCGCCATTGGTGATCAACAACGGGTTTAGCATCAGGTTCCATATTGATCTTGTGCTGACATAGAGTGGGACTAATGCCCTTAAGATCATCAAGAGTATATCCAATAGAAGCCCGGTGCTTCCTTAGAACTTTCAATAGTCTTTGTTCTTCAAGTTTTGAAAGGTTAGCACTAATAATAACATGATATATCTTTTTCTCGTCAAGATAAGCATACTTTAAAGTGTCAGGCAATTGTTTCAATTCAAACACAGGATCACCTTTAGGTGGAGGAGGACCTCCAAGAGTTTCAATAGGCAAATTGTGTTTCAAGAGAGGTTGTTGTTCGAAGAAAATTTGATCTATTTCATTTCTTTCACGCAAATGCATATCATTTTCATGGTCGAGCAAACATTATTCTAATGGATCGGTAGGAGGCACGGCAATAGAAGCAAGACCAATTATTTCATCCTTACTAGATAACTCTTTATCACGAGGTTGTCTACTAAACTTGGAAAAATTAAACTCATGAGACACATTACCAAAACCGACACCGACAGTTTGTTTTTCACAATCTATCTTAGCATTGATGGTGCTCAAAAAAGGTCTACCAAAGATAATGGGACAAAAGTCATCTTGTGGGGAACCAAGGACTAGAAAATCAGTAGGATATTTTACTTTCCCACACAAAACTTCAACATCTCTAACAATCCCAAGTGGTGTGATAGTGTCTATATTAGCAAGTTTAATAGTAACATCAATATCTTCCATTTCAGCAGGTGATATTTCATCCATAATTTCTTGGTATAAGGTAAAAGGGATAGCACTCACACTAGCACCTATATCACATAAACCGTGATAGCAATGATCTCCTATTTTGACTGAGACAACAGGCAAACCTTCTATGGGTCTATGTTTATCCTTTTCATCAGGTTTAGCAATTCTAAAAGCTTCATCACAGAAGTAGATAACATGCCCATCAATATTTTCTACCAACAGATCTTTAACCATAGCGACACTAGGTTCTACTTTAATTTGCTCAGGGGGTTTAGGTGCTCTTATATTACTCTTACGAACCACAGTTGATACCTTAGCATGTTCCTTTATCCTAACAGGTAGAGGTGTTTTTTCAATATAAGCGGTAGGCACAACTGGATCAACATTGTAAAAGATGGTTTCTTCTTTAGCTATGACCGGTTCTTTAATTTCTTCTTCAATAGGGGGTGATATTTAAACCACTTCTCCTTAGGGAGATCAACGTGAGTAGCAAATTCTTCACAGAAAGAGGCTACTATCTCAGAGTCAAGTCCATATTTAGTGCTAAACTTGTGAAAAGTATCGGTATTCATAAAAGATTTAACACAATCAAATTCAAGCTTTATACCTGACTCATTACCTTCGTTGAGTTCCCAATCTTCAGAGTTGCGTTTAATTCTTTCTAAGAGATCCCACTTGAATTCAATAGTCTTCTTCATATAAGAACCAACACAAGAAGTATCGAGCATGGATTGATCATTATGAGAAAGCCGAGCATAAATTTTTTGAATGATAACTTCCCTCGGAATGTCATGATTGGGGCATGAATATAACATTGACTTAATCCTCCCCCAAGCTTGAGCGATACTTTATCCTTCACGAGTCCAAAAATTATATATATAATTCCGATCACGATGAACTAGATGCATGGGATAAAACTTTTGGTGAAATACAATTGCAAACGATTCCAGTTCCACCATCCAAGATCATCACATAGCCTATACCATGTCAATGCTTTTCCCTCCAAAGATAAAGGGAAAACCTTCTTCTTAACTTCATCTCCGGGTAAACCTGCAAGCTTAAATAATCCACAAATCTCGTTCACATATAAAAGATGCATATCAGGATGTTCAGTTCCATCTCCTGCATAAGGTTTAGCAAGCAGTTGTTCTAGCATACCCGAAGGAATTTCATAAGGAACATTTTCAGTAGGTGCTGTAGGTTGAGGGGTAACTAATTGTGGTTCCGGTCGAGGAGAAGATACCCCGAAACAAACCACTCAAAGGATTGTTCTCCATAGTAGCAAGTAGCAATAAATTTCAGCACGTAGTATAAGTTTTTCCTTACCGATTTCCACTTACCAAGAGCGCTTCACTCCCCGGCAATGGCGCCAGAAAAGAGTCTTGATGACCCACAAGTATAGGGGACCAATCGTAGTCCATTCGATAAGTAAGAGTGTCGAACCCAACGAGGAGCAGAAGGAAATGACAAGCGGTTTTCAGCAAGGTAATTTCTGCAAGCACTGAAATTGTAGGTAACAGATAATTTTATAGCAAGATAATTGGTAGCAAGCAAGTAACGGTAACGGTAAATAGGGTGCAGCAAGGTAGCCCAATCCTTTTGAGGCAAAGGACAGGCCAGAACAATCACTAGTAATAGGCAAAGTGTTCTTGAGGGTACAAGGGAATTTCGTCTAGTCACTTTTATCATGTTTGTTTGATTCGTGTTCGCTACTTTGATAATTTGATATGTGGGTGGACCGGTGCTAAGTTACTGTTGTTACTTGAACTAACAACCTACTTATGATTAACCCCCTTGCAAGCATCCGCAACTACGAGAAAAGTATTAAGACAAAGTCTAACCATAGCATTAAACATGTGGATCCAAATCAGCCCCTTACGAAGTAGTGCATAAACTAGGGTTTAAGCTTCTGTCACTCTAGCAACCCATCATCTAATAACTACTCCACAATGCATTCCCTTAGGCCCATGAATGGTGAAGTGTCATGTAGTCGACGTTCACATGACACCACTAAGGGAATCACAACATACATATCATCAAAATATCGAACACATATCAAATTCACAGGATTACTCGCAACATGACTTCTCCCGTGACCTGAAGAACAAAGGTAACTACTCACAAATAATAAACATGCTCAAGATCAGAGAGGTAATGAATAGCATATTGGATCTGAACATATAATCTTCCACCAAATAAACCATATAGTAATCAACTACACAAGGTAATCAAGACTACTAGTCACCCACAGGTACTAATCCGAGGTTCTGGTACAAAGATTGAACACAATAGATGAACTAGGGTTTGGGAGGAGATGGTGCTGTTGAAGATGTTGATGAAGATTGGCCTCCCAAAGATGAGAAGGGTGTTGGTGATGACGATGGCTTCGATTTCCCCCTCCAGGAGGTAAGTTCCCCCGACGGAATCGCTCCTCCGGAGGGCAAAAGTGCTCCCGAAAGTCCTCCTCTGATTTTTTCTAGGTCAAGAGAGACCTTATACCAGAAGATGGGCACCGGAGGTGGGCCAGGCTGGGCACAACCCATCAGGGCGCGCCCAAGGGGCTTGGCACGCCCTGGTGGGTTGTGCCCACCTGGGGGGCCTCCTCCGGTAGTTTCCAGCTCCAGTATTTTTTATTAAATGTAAAAATAATCTCTGTAAAATTTCAGCTTCATTGGAGTTGTGCAGAATAGGTATCTTTGACGTGCTTTTCTTGGGTCCAGAATTCCAGCTGCCGGTATTCTCCCTCCATGTGTAAACCTTGCATATTATGAGAGAAAAGGCATTAGAATCACTCCCCAAAGCATTATTATTCAATAAAACAAACTAAATAACAATAGGAACTCATGATGCAAAATGGACGTATCAGTAGGCTGATTCTGCGGGGGAAACTTCTCCCCGGGAGGGGGAGATCGAAGCCATCGTCATCACCAACGCTTCCTCCTTCGTGGGAGGACCAATCTTCATCAACATCTTCACCAGCATGCACCATCTCATCTCAAACCCTAGTTCATCTCTTGTATTTGATCTTTGTCTCAAAACCTCAGATTGGTACCTGTGGGTTACTAGTAGTGTTGATTACATCTTGTAGTTGATGCTTGTTGGTTTAATTGGTGAAAGATATTATGTTCAGATCCTTGATCTCCATTATTACACCTCTGATCTTGAACATGTTGATGAGGTGTGAGTAGTTACTATTGTTCCTGAGGACATGGGAGAAGTCTTGTTATAAGTAATCATGTGAAGTTGGTATTCGTTCGATATTTTGATGATATGTATGTTGTTACTTCTCTTAGTGGTGTCATGTGAACGTCGACTACATGACACTTCACCACGTTATGGGCCTATGGGAAGTCATTGTGGAGTAACAAGTAGATGGTGGGTTGCTAGAGTGACAGAAGCTTAAACCCCAGTTTATGTGTTGCTTCATAAGGGGCTGATTTGGATCCACACGTTTCATGTTATGGTTAGATTTATCTTAATTCTTCTTTTGTAGTTGTAGATACTTGCGAGAGGGGGTAATCATAAATGGGTTGCTTGTTCAAGTAAGAACAGCACCTTAGCACCGGTCCACCCACACATCAAATTATCAAAGTAGCGAAAGCGAATCAACTCAACATGATGAACATGACTAGAAAGAAATTCCCATGTGTCCTCGGGGGCGCTTGCTTAATATAAGAATACCTTCTGGCCTTTCCTTTACTATAAAAGGGATTGGGCTACCTTGCTTCACCTTGGTTACTATTGTTACTTGTCACTTGTTACAAATTATCTTGCTGCAAAACTATCTACTACTGTTACTAATAGCACTTGCAGATAATACCTTGCTGAAAACTGCTTATCATTTCCTTCTGCTCCTCGTTGGGTTCGACACTCTTACTTATCAAAAGGACTACGATTGATCCCCTATACTTGTGGGTCATCAAGACTCTTTTCTGGCGCCATTTCCGGTGAGTGAAGCGCCTTTGGTAAGTGGAAATTGGTAAGGAAACATTTTTGATACGTGCTAAAATTTACTGTTGCTTGTCACTATGAACGATCACCCTTTAAGTGGCTTGTTCGGGGCATCTTTGCCTCGAACGGAAGTTGAAAAGTTTGCTCCTCAACCTACTAAACCTACTGAAAATATTTATTATGAGATTCCTTCGGGTATGTTAGAAAAACTGCTAGCTAATCCTTATGATGGTACGACTCATCCTGATTACCATTTGATATTTTTCGATGAGGTTTGTGGATTATTTCAGCTTGCAGGTTTGTCTGGAGACAAAGTTAAGAAGAAGGTTTTCCCTTTATTTTTGGAGGGAAAGTCATTAATGTGGTATAGGCTATTGGATGATATTGGATCATTGGACTGGAATCGCTTGAAGCTGGAATTTCATTAGAAGTTTTATCCTATGCATCTAGTCCATCGTGATCAGAACTTTATTTATAATTGTTGGCTCGTGAAGGAGAAAGTATCACTCAAGCTTGGGGGGCTTAAATCTATGATGCACACTTGCCCCAACCATGAGCTCTCAAGAGAAATGGTTATACAAAAAAAATTATGCTCGGATTTCTCATGATGATCAAGTATTACTCGATTCTTGTTCTACTGGTTCCTATATGAAGAGGGCTATTGAATGAAATGGGATCTTCTGGAAAGAATTAAACGCAGCTCTGAAGATTGGGAACTCGACAAAGGTAAAGAGTCAGGTATAAAGCTTAAGTTTGATTGTGTTAAATCTTTTATGGAAACTAATGCTTTTCATGAGTTTAGCAATAAATATGGTCTTGACTCTGAGATACTAGCTACTTTCTATGAATCATTTGCTGCTCATGTTGATCTCCCCAAGGAGAAGTGGTTTAAATATCATCCACTCATTGAAAAACCACTAGAGGAACCTGTTAAAATTAAGAAGGAAGAAATAATTGTTAGCCGCGTTGATCCAGTTGTACCTACTGCTTACATTGAGAAACCTCCTTTTCCTGTTAGAATTGGGGAACATGCTAAAGCTACAACTGTGGTTAATAAAAGTCACGTTAGGACACCTAAACCTTCTGAACAAATAAATGTTGAGCCTAATGTTGTTATGGTTAAAGATCTCCTAGTGGATAATATTGATGGTCAGGTTATTTACTTCTATGATAAAGCTGCTAGAATTATAAAACCTGTTAGAAACGAGCGGGATGGGCTAGATAAAAATAAACCAGTTGTTGGCATGCGTGTTATTTCAGTTAAAATTGGAGATAATTGTTATCATGGCTTGTGTGACATTGGTGCTAGTGTTAGTGCTATACCTTTTACCTTATATCAAGAAAATATGCATGACATAGCACCCTCTAAGATTGAAGATATTGATGTCACTATTAAACTTGCAAACAGAAATACTATTACACCACTTGGGATTGTTAGAGATGTTGAATTCTTGTGTGGAAAAGTCAAGTACCCGACAGATTTCTTAGTACTTGGTTCAGAACAAGATAACTTTTGTCCCATTGTATTTGGTAGACCTTTCTGAATACTGTTAATGCTGAAATTAATTGTGTTACTGAGAAAGTCAAAGTAAGCTTTGGTGATGTGTCTCATGAATTTAATTTCTCTAAGTTTGGTAGACAACCACACGAGAAAGAATTACCTAATAAGGATGAAATAATTGGTCTTGCTTCTATTGTCGTACCTCCTACTGATCCATTAGAACAATATTTGCTAGACCATGAAAATGATATGCATACGAATGAAAGAAATCAAATAGATGATATATTTCTTAGACAAACACCTATTCTTAAACACAGCTTACCAGATGATATATTAGGGGATCCTCCTCCACCCAAGGGAGATCCCGTGTTTGAGCTAAAGACATTACCTGATACTTTGAAATATGCTTATCTCGATGAAAAGAAGATATATCATGTTATTATCAATGCTAGCCTTTCAGAGCATGAAGAAAAGAGATTACTTAAAACTCTGAAGAAGCAGAGGGCGGTTATTGGATATACTCTTGATGATCTTAAGGGCATAAGCCCCACTCTATGTCAGCACAAGATTAATATGGAACCTGATGCTAAACATGTCGTTGATCATCAACGCCATTTAAATCCAAAGATGAAGGAGTTGGTAAGAACTGAAATACTAAAGCTTCTGGAGGTAGGTATAATTTATCCCATAGCTGATAGTAGATGGGTAAGTCATGTTCACTGTGTTCCTAAGAAGGGAGGTATAGCTATTGTCCCTAATGATAAAAATGAGCTTATTCCACAAAGAATCGTAACTGATTATAGGATGGTAATTGGTTTCAGGAAATTAAATAAAGCTACTAGGAAAAATTATTACCCCTTGCCTTTTATTGATCAAATGTTAGAAAGACTATCTAAGCACACACACTTTTGCTTTCTTGATGGATATTCTGTTTCTCTCAAATACCTGTGTCAAAAGTGGACCAAGAGAAAACTACCTTTACATGCCCTTTTGAAACTTATGCTTATAGGCGTATGCCTTTTAGTTTATGCAATGCACCTGCTACCTTTCAAAGATGTATGACTGCTATATTCTCTAACTTTTGTGAAAAGATTGTTGAGGTTTTCATGGATGATTTTTCTGTTTACGGGACTTCTTTTGATGATTTCTTGAGAAACCTTGATCGAGTTTTGTAGAGATGTGAAGAAACTAATCTTGTCTTGAATTGGGAGAAGTGCCACTTTATGGTGAATGAAGGCATAGTACTTGGGCATAAAATTTCTGAACGAGGCATTGAGGTCGACAAAGCTAAAGTTGATGCAATGGAGAAAATGCCATGCCCAAAAGATATCAAAGGTATAAGAAGTTTCCTTGGTCATGCTAGTTTCTATAGGCGTTTCATTAAAGATTTCTCAAAGATTTCTAGGCCACTAACTAATCTTCTTCAAAAATATATTCCCTTTGTTTTTTATGATGATTGTGTAGAAGCCTTTGAAATACTTAAGAAAGCCTTGATTTCTGCACCTATTGTCCAACCACCTGATTGGAATTTACCATTTGAAATTATGTGTGATGCTAGTGATTATGTTGTTGGTGCTATTCTAGGGCAAAGAGTAGACAAGAAATTGAATGTTGTTTATTACGCTAGTAAGACCCTAGACACTGCTCAAAGAAACTATGCTACTACTGAAAAGGAATTTTTAGCAGTTGTGTTTGCATGTGATAAGTTCAGACCTTATATCGTTGATTCCAAAGTAACTATTCACACTTATCATGCTGTTATTAAACACCTTATGGAAAAGAAAGATGCTAAGCCTAGACTTATTAGGTGGGTGCTTTTACTTCAAGAATCTGACTTGCATATCGTTGATAGGAAGGGAGCAAAAAACCCTGTAGCAGATAACTTGTCTACGATGGAAAATGTTCTTGATGACCCACAACCTATTGATGATAATTTTCCTGATGAGCAACTTGCTGCTATAAATACTTCACGTAGTACTCCTTGGTATGCGGATTATGCTAATTACATTGTTGCTAAATATATTCCGCCTAGCTTCACCTATCAACAAAAGAAAAAATTCTTTTATGATTTAGGACATTACTTTTGGGATGACCGACATCTGTATAAAGAAGGACTAGATAGTGTTATTAGACGTTGTGTACGTGAGCATGAACAGGAACAGATCCTACGGAAGTGTCACTCCGAGGCTTACGGAGGACACCATGCTGGTGACAGAACTGCACACAAGGTATTACAATCCGATTTTATTGGCCCGCTCTTTTTAAAGATGCTCGTAAGTATGTCCTTTCTTGTGATGAATGTCAAAGAATTGGTAACATTGGTAGACGTCAGGAAATGCCTATGAATTATTCACTTGCTATTGAACCATTTGATGTTTGGGGATTTGATTATATGGGGCCTTTTCCTTCCTCTAATGGGTATACTCATATTATAGTTGCTGTTGATTACGTTACTAAGTGGGTAGAAGCTATTCCAACTAGTAGTGCAGATCATACCACTTCTATTAAAATGCTTAAAGACGTCATTTTCTTGAGGTTTGGAGTCCCTAGATATTTAATGACTGGTGGTGGTTCACATTTTATTCATGGTGCTTTCCGTAAACTTCTAGCTAAATATAACGTTAACCATAGAATTGCTTCACCTTATCATCCTCAGTATACTGGCCAAGTTGAATTGAGCAATTGAGAAATAAAATTGATCTTGCAAAAGACTGTTAATAGATCTAGAAAGAATTGGTCTAAGAAACTTGATGATGCTTTATGGGCTTATAGAGTTGCTTATAAAAATCCCATGGGAATGTCTCCCTATAAAATGGTCTATGGAAAAGCTTGTCAATTACCTCTTGAGTTAGAACATAAAACTTATTGGGCAATTAAAGAACTTAATTATGACTTTAAACTTGCGGGTGAAAAAGAGGTTATTTTATACTATCTCATTGGATGAATGGAGGACGCAAGCTTATGAAAATGACAAGTTATTTAAAGAAAGGTTAAAATACGGCATGATAAGAGAATCCAAAAATGGGAATTTAATGTAGGAGACCTAGTCCTTTTATACAATTCTCATTTCAGATTTTTTGCAGGTAAGCTCCTCTCCAAATGGGAAGGCCCTTACGTTGTTGAGGAGGTCTATCGCTCCAGAGCTATAAAGATTAATAACTTTGAAGGCAAAAATCTGAGAGTGGTAAATGGGAAAAGAATGAAGCATTATATCTCAGGTACGCCCATCAGTGTTGAAACTAATGTTATTCAAGTGATAACACCGGAGGAGCACATAAGAGAGATTTTCCGGAACACTCCAGAAACCTGAAAAAGAAGTAGGTATGTGATACAGTAAGTAAACCGACGCCAAAAATTCCTAAAAATATGTTATATTGGTTTTGGTATATTTTAGAAAAATTACAAAAATAAAAAGGAGTCAGGGGGACCCACGAGGGAGGCACAAGCCAACAGGGCGCGCCCACCCCCTCGGCTCGCCCTGATGGCTTGTGGGGCCCTCGTGTGCCTCCTGTAGGAGATATGCCCAAGAGGCAATAATAAATGTTATTATTTATCCCCATGTTCCTAATTAAGTTTATATTCCATGCTATAACTACAATGATTCTCGAGTCTGCAATATCCACGAGGCCCGGAGGGAAACTCATATGCACGTGTGGTATAATAAACGGTAAAATGTATTCCTAGTCTTGCCTCTAAGACTGGCTCAAGTATTGCATGATGATCATGTTTTCCTGATCATGGGCATGCCTATGCCGACAATTTTGAGGGCGCAATGTTGGTAGAACACTTGTGTTGAATCGACCCGAATTGATGTTATGCTATGAGATACATTCGTCACAAGTTAATGGTTAATAACACAGAGATAGTTAATGTTTGCATAATTCCTTAGACCATGAGAGTATCGAGTTCCTTCGTGCTTGCTTCGTGAACTTTGGGGTTTGTTAAACGTCATCCGTAAATGGGTGGCTATTACGGCGGCTTACGGGTTCATGGAAAAGTGTGTCAAGTAACTTGATAGCTCAAGATTGGGATTTGCTCCTCCGACGATGGAGAGATATCTCTGGGCCCTCTCGGTATTACGGTATCCATCATCGTCTGGCCAGACACAGGGTGATTTGATCACAGGGATGCCGGAACACGGTAACGAGAAAAGAGAACAATACCGGTAACGAGGTAACTAGCATAGTGGACAAGTTGTTGATCCACGGGGATGCCAACATGTCTCACCTTGGGTATTTGTAACATATCGCGAAGCAACAGGAATAGCACACGGCAACTGGAGGTTCACTCGAATATTCATTCGTGTGGGTATAGGGGTCAATATGGGTGTCCACGGCTCCGATGTTGATCATTGATCGAAAGGGGTTCCGGGTCATGTATATACTTCACCGAACCTATAGGGTCACACGCTTAAGGGTCATCTATCTGCTGAATACTAGACAGGGAGTCTGAGAGAAAGTCTCCGGAAAAAGTTTCGGAGACAGCGGAAAAGTTCCGAAGAGAGAGGTCACCGGATGAGTTCCGGTAAAACTGAAAAGTTGTTTCAGGGGATACCATTAAGTCAAATTAGTTTCGGCACATGCTTGATAATTCTTGAAGGGTGCCAGAATCATTCTGGAAACTTCTGGGAATTTTCCGGAAGAAAAACCGGAAATGTTCCGGAGCTGCCGGAACCGCTTTGTTTGCTTTTCACAGATGAAAATCACTAATCCGGAATTGTTTTGGAACGCGTCAAAAATTATTTTAGTGGGTACTGGAAATGTTCTAAGCCCACATAAATATTTTTGGTTCGAACAGGCGCTGAAAAATGTCGTCATGAATAGTGAAATCAGCTTTATGGTTACTTTATTTGAAAGCCACCTTTTAGGGCTTTTGCAAAAAGGCTTCTAGAAGGACTTAGGGACCAAGGAACCCCCTTTGGGGGGCCCCATGAAGGTGGCCGGACAAGGGTGGAGCTCCTCCTTGGAGCTCCACATGGCACTCGTTTTTCCCCTTATGCCCTTTATGTGAGACATAAAGTGGGGGTACTTTGGTATTTTTGAATGCCCATCTTACCCCTTGGTTTTCCCATAAATAGGAGGTGAGGGGACTGCCCAAACTTGATCCTTACTCTCATACACATGCCATAGACTTGTCTGGCTTCTCTCTCCCTCCCCGCGAAATAGTTTCGTAGAGCCGAAAGGCTGTTTGGGTTCCGGCAGGAACTAGTTCTGGATGGCGAAGCCCTGCCGGATAGATGACACCGTATGTGTGCAACTTTGTAGAGAGATCGTAGTTTCGGTCTTAGTTCGAGAGTGCCTCCTGAAGGGCTGTCCGTGTGACCGTCCGAGTTTCGAAGGTCCTCCCGAAGGGCTATCCGAGTTACCGTCCGAGTTTTGAAGGTCCTCCCGAAGGGCTGTCCGAGTGACCGTCCGAGTTTCGAAGGTCCTCCCGAAGGGCTGTCCGCGACACCGTCCGGGGGACTATCCGACCGTCTCCCGGAGGGCTGTCCGAGGGGCAGATGAGGGTATACATCCTCGCAGTTGGGAGGTTGTAAATCCTAGCCACGGGGATCTGCATCGCCGATCATCATCGACTCTACTTCCGCTGCGCTACGAGTCGGTAACGAAAAAGATCAAACCTTGTATGCAGTCTTCATAGTGGTCCTGGCTGGTGCGTAGGTCGGAAATTTTTGTTTTCTGCTGCGGTCCCCTACAGTGGCATCATGAGCCGTGCTATGCGTAGATGCAGGTTGCGATCTAGAATACATAGAGATGTATGGGTGTTGCACAATATAATTAGGTAGTAGATGAGTTCTATTACTGAAAATTATTTGTGCGGGTAGCAGATGAAATCTATTACCCGATGTTCTTGTTGCTTCCCTGGGATTTGCATATTTCTGATCTTGATAACAGCATAGTGGAGTTTCAATGTTCTGGCAATCCGCGATCCTGATTGATCAACGAAGTGCTAACATTTCATTGAATTCCACTGTAGTTAAAAAGAAAGATGAAATTTCGCAGACGAAAGGGCAATGCAGATATGATCTGCACGGGGGTCATGCGTATGACGAAGTTCAGTACGGGGCTCGAGATTTTATTATCTCATGTTTCATACACCCCGCAAAGTTAATCTAGCAACTTGAATTATCATACTTGATGATGGACGTTGGTAGCTTCGGTTTGTTTCGAAACCTTAGAAGCCACGAAAAACAAAGTTCTTGCATAAACCGATTAGAGGCATCTAACTTGGTTTTGCAGGAGGGTTTGCATGAGCATGTGATGTGATATAGCAATGCTCATATTAATTTGATTATGTATGAGATGACTATATGATGTAAATTAACATGACCTACGTGTCATGATTCGGCATGATGGCCGGAGCCATATGATTGTCACTTTAATGACCTACGTGTCAACCTTGAGTAATGCACTTATTTTATTAGCTATAGAGATAGCAATATTATCTGATGCATCAACAAGGTGGTGGCAATCTTCGCGAAGGTGAACACCGACGCAAATGCCGAAGACGAAGAAATGTTTGACTTCTCCTTCAGAAGGGGCTATACCATGTCATGCTAATTATGAATTGCCTGAGATGTTTATCCCTTATGATGCACCCTTCTTGATTGCGTGGTAGTCGCTTTTTATTAGGGTGATCTCTCACTTTAAAATATCAAAGTAGTTAGTGTTCACCCAAGTGTAGCACCGTCTGAAATTCGTATCTTTTCGGGGTGCGCCATGTCCACATGGGTACGAACGAATCGAGAGGAAGGAGGCGGGTGAGGTCAGACCTCGCAGCAAGATCACTTGGTTGTCTTTGACGTCCAGGCAGGATAGTCCTGAGCTCGGAACACACCCATCAAAAGATGAACAAGAGTCACATAAAGACGTGATTGGCAAGTTTGCCTACCGATTAAAATTCCCATCATCAGTGATGTCCACATCAATGGCGTTGAATTGAAATGCGGATCTTGAATCACTCTCAATCAATTATGAGAGATATTGATTTGAGTGGGAGCGCACTTTAGAATTAATTCTTTTAATTCTTAGTGCAATTAATTTTGAACACTGTCTAAGTGTGATTTGCATAAATAGTGGTAGTATAATGGCTTGCGTTTCCACCTTCCCTATTAAAATTGAATAAGCTGTTATTTATCTGGTTAAAACTTTATGATTGATAACGTAATGTGAGGATTGTCCTCAAGAGTGCCGAGAAGGACTTTGTCCTATCGCATGCTTTCGGTATTCTCCCGCTAATAGTATGGATCATGTGACTCTCATCCTTCGATCCAAAAGCTAGAATTCTGTTTCAGTCAAGTGCAATACGTTTGCTTTCATGAGACCCGAACTTCGAAAGTTTTGGGATAGTTATGTGATATTCATGGAACTGAAAATTAATTTTCAGATACAAACAAAGGCTGAAAGATATGAAATATCCAAAGCAATATTTGTTTGCAAACTATTAGTAAAGGTGTTTACTATGCATTTGACTGATAAGAGAGGGATCCAGAAGAACGCCTGTCATATGATGAAAGGTGAATAAAACAACAACTTAAAGAGAAAGGAAGTGTGCAAAGGGTGTTAGTAAAACTTTCACGCCTAGGAAGTCTGGGGCTAACGCCACTCTTAAGTTGAGTGCTTCTTCTGAGAGTAGGAGAAATACTGAAAGTTAAACTGTTAGAAGTATAAAGGCAAAAAGAGAGAAGACTGGAATATCCAGCTCATGTATGAATGTCATACAAGTTTTTGATGTATGGAAGGCTGGTCAAAGATATAGTTCTTGGGAATTCTGGTTAAACATGTTAATCACTAATTCTTGGGGATTGTGAGTTGATCGCAAAGATACCCGCTCGATTGCATTCTGTTGCAAATCGATGTAAGAACTACCATGGCCTGAAAGACTAGCCAGGAATGAGGTCTTGATACACGCTGGGAACATAGTAAAAGTTTCTATACCTTCCATCGGTGTATTACCTATGTATTTTCTTTCATAATTCATTTTAGAGCTTTACACACTCTAGCCCTGTGCATAAGGTATCTTGCAAGAAGGTTGTTCATAAGAGAACTTTTGATGTTCGGTGTTATGAATAAACATAAGGGCCATACTTTCATTATGAATGAGATGTATGTTAAATAATGATATTAATATATTACCTCTGTGTTTACTTTCATAATTCATTTTAGAGTTTCATACACTCTAACCCAGTGCACAATGTTTGTTGCAAAATGGTTGTTCATAAAAGAACAATTGTTGTTCAGTATTATGAATAACATGAAGGGCCATGCTTCCATCCAAGATGGGATGTATGTTATGAATATTGATGGAAATATGATACATCCATAACACTGACGCTATATGTCGCAAGACTAAAAGAATACCACACAAGTGTGGCACTGCATTTGGTCACATTGGAGAAACTCGCATGGAAAATTCCATTATGATGGATTTTGAAGTCGTTTGATTTTAAATCATCTGACACTTGCAACTTTCTTCCGAAAAGTGAAGTGACTGAAATACCGTTCACAGGCCATAAGGAACGAGCAACAAACTTATTAGTGATCATACATTTTGATGTGTGTAGTTCAATAAATGTTGTTGCAAGTAGTGGATTTATCTCTCTTCAGAAATGACTCAAGTAGATATATGGATATTTACTTGATGAGACGTAAGTCTGGATCTTTTGAAATCATTCGAAAGGTTTTCAAAAATGAAGTAGAAGTTGTTGTAACAAGAAAATTATGTTTCTAAAATTCGATTGCAGAAAGGAATATTTGAGTTACAAGTTTAGCGAATGTCTGATGAGTTGTGAAAGGGGTTTCATAACTTGCACCTCCCAGAACACCACTGCAAGTGGAGAGTCTGTGAAGATGTAATGGAACCATTCATGACTTGGTAAGATCAAAGATGACATAAATAAATTTTCCATTATCCATTTTAAAGTGATGCTTTAGAGACTGCGGCTTTTACACTGAAAAGAGCTCCATCGGGTCTGTTGAAATGACGCCATGGTATGGTACGCCCAACCATGTTATATCTTTTCTTAACATTTGGAATATGGGGCTTGTGTAAAAGGTTACAAACCTATTCCAAATCAGACAAGTGCTACTTTGTAGGTTATCCCAAGTTATTGGGTATTCCCCCACCACTATACCGAGGCTAAGGTTTTTGCCACAAAGAACGGTATGGTTTTTGAAGAAAATTGTTCTTTCAAAAGGGTGAGTGGGAGAATAGTGCAACTCGATGAGATAAACATTATCTTCGTCATCAGATCAAAGGAAAGAGACCTTGGAAGTAATTCCAGAGTTTCCTAGTGCGACTGATACGGAAGCCTCTACTTGAGATGTATGGACTTCGGTCAAACTTGCAGCTGAACCACGTAGGAAAAACTCGTGCAAACCTCTCAGGTGCGCATACGAGATATTGTTGTTAGACAACAGTATACCTACGATACACAAGGCAGCATTGATGGGCCCTGACTCCGGAATTGGCTAAATGCCAATACAATCCAAGATAGTTTCCATATAAGTGATTCAACATTAAAACCTTGATACACCTTTTGGAAGACTTAGAGTCTAACGAATATTTATGAAACTATAAACTGATGTGGATAAAATGTTTTATCCATAAAGCTCGACTTGTTGCAATAACAAGTTCAAGGAGTTGACTACGATGAGGTTGTTTCACCGTAGCGATGCTTAAAGTCGGTTTTGGTTGAACTAGCAATGAATACATATTTCAATCATGAGATATGAAACATGGATGATGAAAGAATTTCCATGAAATGGGAAAACAAACTAGGATTTGTATGTGATACAGTCCAAAGTATTTTGTCGATCCAAAGGATGCTAGTGAGTATGCAAACTTTAGAGTTCCAGCAATGGACAGAAGAGAGCAAAATGGAGTTGGAATCTTCGTTTTGATGAAATGATCAAAAGAGTTCGATTTCATAAATGGATAATGAAGATGCTTGTGGTTTCAAGAAAGTAAGTGGGGGCATAATAAAATTTCTAAAACCTTGTGTGCTTGACACATTGTTAATTGGAAATAAATTTCTTGACACGAATTAGGACTTCATTTGAAAATAGTTTTCGATGAAGTGCTTGGGCTAAATAGCCTTGCTATTAGGCATAATGATCTATGGAGATAGATTTGCCTAATGGGGCTAAGCAAAAATACATATTGACAAGATGCTAAAACAATTTAGCACTAAAACCACCAAGGAGTGATTCTTGCCGAAGTCACATTGAAAGAGTTTTGTAAGACTCGGTGTCCCAAAACACTGATGAGCAAAATACATGATGGAGATTCCACACATTCTTGTGTTTGGTTTAATCATGTATTCCCTAGTATGTAAAACAACCAGATATGTCTGATACTCCCAAACTGTTGCGAGTATACATACCAAAGTGATCAAAGTACTGATCAAAGGACAACCATGAAATATGACATTGAGTACTAAAGTAGCACTGATGACATGTTTTCTCGCAAGCAGAGATTATGAAGTGCTCGTTGTAAGTAATTACATCGATACAGTCTTCATCAATGCTCCATGCGATTTTTCGATTGACGTTAAGGTTTTGTGTAATACACAATACAGTGGCACGGTAAGTTGGAATTGTTCTAAACAGGTTACTGTGGCGAATTCTATAACAAAGGCTAAGTATGTTGACGTTTTGGAAGCGAAAAAGAAGATGTTGAATCATATAGTTCGTTCATGAACTTAGTATGGTTCCAAGATGGCTTTGGTCAATGGGACACTATTGTAGATAGTTGCTCCATAACTCAGTCTGAGGAATCAAGTTTCGACCAGTGATTCACATATATACTAAGCCAAGTCCACACAAAATATGAATTTTGTGAAAGCGTGAAAACGCGAGGATATGCAAAGATACACACGGAGCTGAAGTTGTCAGATCCGTTGGACATCAGGCTATACCACAAGCGAAGCATATTTTACACCAGTATGCCATAGATGTAAAGTGCATTAGCATTGACTAGATTATTGACTCTAGTGCAAGTGGGAGTCTATAGGAGATATGCCCAAGAGGCAATAATAAATGTTATTATTTATCCCCATGTTCCTAATTAAGTTTATATTCCATGCTATAACTGCAATGATTCAAGAGTCTGCAATATCCACGAGGCCCAGAGGGAAACTCATATGCACGTGTGGTATAATAAACGGTAAAATGTATTCCAAGTCTTGCCTCTAAGACTGGCTCAAGTATTGCATGATGATCCTGTTTTCCTAATCATGGGCATGGCTATGCCGGCAATTTTGAGGGCGCAATGTTGGTAGAACACTTGCGTTGAATCGACCCGAATTGATGTTATGCTATGAGATACATTCTTCACAAGTTAATGGTTAATAACACAGAGATAGTTAATGTTTGCATAATTCCTTAGACCATGAGAGTATCGAGTTCCTTCGTGCTTGCTTCGTGAACTTTGGGGTTTGTTAAACGTCATCCGTAAATGGGTGGCTATTACGGCGGCTTACGGGTTCATGGAAAAGTGTGTCAAGTAACTTGATAGCTCAAGATTGGGATTTGCTCCTTCAACGATGGAGAGATATCTCTGGACCCTCTCGGTATTACGGTATCCATCATCGTCTGGCCAGACACAGGGTGATTGATCACAGGGATGCCGGAACACGGTAACGAGAAAAGAGAACAATACCGGTAACGAGGTAACTAGCATAGTGGACAAGTTGTTGATCCACGGGGATGCCAACATGTCTCACCTTGGGTATTTGTAACATATCGCGAAGCAACAGGAATAGCACACGACAACTGGAGGTTCACTCGAATATTCATTCGTGTGGGTATAGGGGTCAATATGGGTGTCCACGGCTCCGATGTTGATCATTGATCGAAAGGGGTTCCGGGTCATGTATATACTTCACCGAACCTATAGGGTCACACGCTTAAGGGTCATCTATCTGCTGAATACTAGACAAGGAGTCTGAGAGAAAGTCTCCGGAAAAAGTTTCGGAGACAGCGGAAAAGTTCCGAAGAGAGAGGTCACCGGATGAGTTCCGGTAAAACTGAAAAGTTGTTTCAGGGGATACCATTAAGTCAAATTAGTTACGGCACACGCTTGATAATTCTTGAAGGGTGCCAAAATCATTCTGGAAACTTCTGGGAATTTTCCGGAAGAAAAACCGGAAATGTTCCGGAGCTGCTGGAACCGCTTTGTTTGCTTTTCGCAGATGAAAATCACTAATCCGGAATTGTTTTGGAACACGTCAAAAATTATTTTAGTGGGTACTGGAAATGTTCTAAGCCCACATAAATATTTTTGGTTCGAACAGACGCTGAAAAATGTCGTCATGAATAGTGAAATCAGCTTTATGGTTACTTTATTTGAAAGCCACCTTTTAGGGCTTTTGCAAAAAGGCTTCTAGAAGGACTTAGGGACCAAGGAACCCCCTTTGGGGGGACCCCATGAAGGTGGCCGGACAAGGGTGGAGCTCCTCCTTGGAGCTCCACTTGGCACTCCTTTTTCCCCTTATGCCTTTTATGTGAGACATAAATTGGGGGTACTTTGGTATTTTTGAATGCCCATCTTACCCCTTGGTTTTCCTATAAATAGGAGGTGAGGGGGCTGGTCAAACTTGATCCTTACTCTCATACACATGCCATAGACTTGTCTGGCTTCTCTCTCCCTCCCCGCGAAATAGTTTCGTAGAGCCGAAAGGCTGTTTGGGTTCCGGCAGGAACTAGTTCTGGACGGCGAAGCCCTGCCGAATAGATGACACCGTATGTGTGCAACTCTTTAGAGAGATCGGAGTTTCGGTCTTAGTTCGAGAGTGCCTCCCGAAGGGCTTTCCGTGTGACCGTCCGAGTTTCGAAGGTCCTCCCGAAGGGCTGTCCGAGTGACCGTTCGAGTTTCGAAGGTCCTCCCGAAGGGCTGTCCGAGTGACCGTCTGAGTTTCGAAGGTCATCCCGAAGGGCTATCCGCGACACCGTCCGGGGGACTATCCGACCGCCTCCCGGAGGGTTGTCCGAGGGGCAGATGAGGGTATACATCCTCGCGGTTGGGAGGTTGTAAATCCTAGCTGCGGGGATCTGCACCGCCGATCTTCATCGACTCTACTTCCGCTGCGCTACGAGTTGGTAACGAAAAAGATCAAACCTTGTATGCAGTCTCCATAGTGGTCCTGGGCTGGTGCATAGGTCAGAAATTTTTGTTTTCTGTTGCGTTCCCATACACCTCCCGGACTCCGTTTTCTTCCTAATCACGTATTCTGACCTAGAAAAAATCATTATATATACTCCCATATGTTTTGACCATCGCATCGTAAGTTTCTCCACTGTTCTTGTTTTGGGCTGTTTTTCTGATAGATTTCTCAGGGTGCGGAAACTATGTCCTCGTCCTCCTCCAACAACATTGATGGCCAAGCCTGGCTATTACAGATGGAACTTGAGTGAGAAGGATCTAAGGAGGTTATCTCGGGAGAGGAGCCTATGGACTCTTTTGAAGTGCATCCCCCTGCTTCCGAATGCGGGACGCTAGCAGGGATCTGCACTTCTCTGAACCCTTGTCCACCAATGGGGAGGAGAGCTCAGCTAGCTCAAGAAGTGCAAGGTGAATCTACCCCGAGGAGACCCCTCAGCAGGTTACATGCAAACAACTTTCACAATTTGATTCACAATTATGGAGTTGAGAACATTTCTCGCTCGCATATACCGTCCAATTGGGACATCTCTCATCCAAGTGAAAGTGATGCAGGAAACAACTCATGGTGGCCGAAGAATAAGCATATCATGGTGGAAGTACAAAAGAACATGATACGTCTCCAACGTATCTATAATTTTTGCTTGTTCCATGCTGTTATATTATCATTCTTGGATGTTTTACAATCATTTTATAGCAACTTTATATCATTTTTTGGGACTAACCTATTGACATAGTGCCAAAGTGTCGGCTGCTGTTTTTGCTTGTTTTTTACTTCGCAGAAAATCAATACCAAACGGAGTCCAATCGCGACGAAAAAGTTTGGAGACTTTTTCTGGACCAGAAGACACCCAGTGGGCCAAAGAAGTGCCGGAGAGGTGGGCCGTGGAGATTACAACCCACCAGGGGGGCCCGGCGCACCTTGATGGGTTGTGCCCTCCACGGGGCCCCTCTCCACCGCCTCCGATGCCTATAAATTCCAAAATATTCGGAACCCCAAAAAAATAACCCGAGACTCTTTGCTCCGCCGCCGCAACTCTCTGTATCGACGAAAAACCAATCTGGAGACGTTCCAGTACCCTGCCGGAGAGGGGAATCCATCTCCGGTGGCCATCTTCATCATCCCGGCAGAGGCCATGACGAGGAGGGAATAGTCCACCCTTGGGGCTGAGGGTATGTACCAGTAGCTATGTGTTCAATCTCTCTCTCTCTCTCATGTTCTTGAGATGTCATGATCTTGATGTATCACGGGCTTTGTTAATATAGTTGGATCATATGGTGTGTTTCCCTTACTATCTTGTTGTGATGAATTGAATCTTTCCCTTTGAGATATCGTTATGTAGGATTGAATATTGGATTTGTGAACACTTGGTATATGTCTTGCATGTGGACACCCGTGGTGACAATGGGGTGTTCTATTGATTCACTTCATATATGTTTTGGTACTCAACTTGCGGATTCCCGAGGTGACATTAGGGTAATCTATGCATAGGGGTTGATACACGTTCTTGTTCTACTTTCTCCGATAGAAATCTTGGGGCACTCTTTGAGGTTCTTTGTGTGGATTGAGTATTATGAATCTGAAATTGTTTGATGCGTATCGTATAATTAAATCATGGATACTTGGGGTGACATTAGAGTTGGTTGATGCGTATCATATGGTGTTATTCTACTACGAACTCTTAGATAGACCGAACGGAAATGATAACTTGATGTTATCTTAGTACGAACTCTTGAATAGATCGATCGGAAAGAATAACTTTAAGGTGATTTCGTACCCTACAAACAATTTCTTCTTATGTTCTCCGCTAGATAAGAACTTTGGAGTGATTCTTCGTTGCACGTTGAGGGATGGTTATGTGATCAAATTATATTAGCATTGTTGAGAGATTGCACTAGCGAAAGTACAGACCCTAGGCCTTGTTTTCAAGCATTGCAATACTATTTGTGCTCACTTTTGTCACTTGTTACCTTGCTGTTTTTATATTTTCAGATTACAAAAAACTATATCTACCATCCATATTGCCCTTGTATCACCATCTCTTCGCCGAACTAGTGCACCTATACAATTTGCCATTGTATTGGGTGTGTTGGGGACACAAGAGATTTCTTGTATTTGATTGCAGGGTTGTTTGAGAGATACCATCTTCATCCTACACCTCCCACGGATTGATAAACCTTAGGTCATCCACTTGAGGGAAAATTGCTACTTTCCTACAAAACTCTACGCTTGGAGGCCCAACAAAGTCTACAAGAATAAAGTTGCGTAGTAGACATCAGAACACTGCAATGATTCAACAATTACTCCATGAGATGAGGGAATTAAGGGCTATCCTGTTTTCCATTGCAAAGGACAAGCCTGCTACATCATCACCACCATCACCCAAGAAGGACGCTTGAGTACATGGGTATGGGCACCACCCTTAGCTTGTCCCAAGCTTGGGGGAGGTGCCCCGGTATCGTATCATCATCACCTTTTTACCATTACCATCTATCTTAGTTCGATCCTTAGCTATTTCGTGATTTTAGAGAAATAAATTTCAGATTTGCTTTGCTTAGAATTTTTGCTTTGAGATCTATCTATCCTTGTAATCGAGTGTGAGAGTTATATAATAAAGATTAGTTGAGTTTGTGCGCTTTACTTTCATGCACCTATCATCATAGCATGGTAATAAAAGAAATAGAAAATATCATATGCTTATCTCATGAGGAGTAATGACTTCACATAGAAAAAGGTATAAGTGATAAAAGATGTTGAGAACTAACAAACATAGGATTAGTAATTGATATAATCTATGCAAGATTATGATAGAGAAGAGGAGATTCACATATAAATACACTATCTTGGACACCTTTTATGATTGTGAGCCCCCATCAAATATTTTATAACGATCGAGTGTTGATGTTGGACATGGAAGACAACATAATGATCATGATTGTTTATATATGCATAGAAGTTATATTATCTTGGATCCTTTAACATGTGGTGCTTGCTTTAGATCTTTTGCTAGCCAAAAAATTTCTGCAACAAGTAGAGATACTACTTGTGCATCAAATAATCCCTTGAACCCAGTTTCCTTCCATGAGAGTCCGCCATACCTACCTATGGATTGAATAAGATCCTTCAAGTAAGTTGTCATCGGTGCACAAAGCAATAAAAATTGATTCTAAATATGTATGATCTTTTATTGTAAGGGAAAATAAGCTTTGTACGATCTTGTGATAGCGAAGAAATAAAAGCGACAAAGGGCATAATAAAGTTCACTATCACAAGGGGCAATATAAAGAGACATTCCTTTGCATTAAGAGTTTGCACATCCAAACAAACAAAAGTGCATGACAACCGCTGCTTCCCTCTGCGAAGGGCCTATCTTTTACCTTCTTATAGCATTTATTTTCGTGCAAGAGTCAACAATATTTACCCTTGTTCCTACCTATTAACTCTTTAGCCGGCATGCATCATGTGTTGAGGAAAGATCCAGATATGTATATCCATTGGATGTAGGTAATCATGACTCAGTATTGTTGACATTACCCTTGAGGTAAATGAGTTGGGTGTCAAAGATAATAAAGCCCCCATCTTCCTATTTGTCCGACGAAAACATTAGCTCCAAAAATATGCAATGAGCTTCAACAATCATAGAAGGCTAAATGATAGTTGAATATGTGAACTTGCTAGAATAAAAGCTCTTACATAGACTCTTCTATTGAATATGATGAATTATGATTATCCCAATGACTAATGGCACCGTTTGTTGGTTGTCAATAAAGTTTATGCTTCATACTACCTCAGTTGTGAATAGATCGTTACTTGTCTATGAGAAGCTATATGATGGAAAACTTGCTGCCATGATAATATTCATGATGCTCTTATGTCCGTATTTTGTTTTTATCGACTCCTCTCTCTAAAATCATGTGGTCATTATTTTCGAGTTCGGCTTTCGCTTGAGGACAAGCGATGTCTAAGCTTGGGGGAGTTGATACGTCCATTTTGCATCATGATTTCTTATTGATATTTATGTTATTCTTGCCCATTATTCCTTATTATCATACAATTCTTAATGCCTTTTCTCTATGAATATGCAAGGTACATCACAAAGAGGGAAAACTCTGGAAACTGGAATTCTGGATCGGAAAACCAAGAAAAAGGCAGAAAATCACCAAACTCCAAATGACCTGAAACTTCACGGAGAATTTTTATGGAATATTTAAGAATTATTGGGCCAAAAATATACTAGATGGGGGCTACCTGCTGGCCACAAGCCAACAGGGTGCATGCACCCCCTGGGCGCGCCCTGATGGCTTGTGGGGCCCCAGCAGGCCTCCCGACCCCCCCCCCCCTCTTCTCCTATATGGTGTGTTTTACCCTAGAAAAAATCATAAGCAATCTTTCAGGACGAAGCGCCGCCATCTCGAGGCGGAAATCGGGTAGAGGCCCTTTTGCACTCTGGCATGCTGATTCTTTCGGGGAAACTTCTCCCCGGGAGGGGGGAGATCGAAGCCATCATCATCACCAACGCTTCCTTCTTGATGGGAGGACCAATCTTCATCAACATCTTCACTAGCACCATCTCATCTCAAACCCTAGTTCATCTCTTGTATTCAATCTTTGTCTCAAAACCTCAGATTGGTACGTGTGGGTTACTAGTAGTGTTGATTACATGTTGTAGTTGATGCTTATTGGTTTAATTGGTGAAAGATATTATGTTCAGATCCTTGATCTCCATTATTACACCTATGATCTTGAACATGTTGATGAGGTGTGAGTAGTTACTATTCTTCATGAGGACATGGGAGAAGTCTTGTTATAAATAATCATGTGATGTTGGTATTCATTCGATATTTTGATGATATGTATGTTGTTACTTCTCTTAGTGGTGTCATGTGAACGTCGACTACATGACACTTTACCATGTTATGGGCCTAAGGGAAGTCATTGTGTAGTAACATGTAACACCCTGGATTTTGCCCATTTTCTTTTTCTTTTGATTTTGGTCTGGTTTTGCTTTTCTGTGGCTTGGTAGTCTTGGAACCTGGAGGGATCACCTTTGATTCCTCTTCCCAAGTGGCTTGCCAACCTCAAAACCATCCCAAGACCTTGCATCTCCATCTTGGACCAATCCCAATATTCTTATCCTTGGGAATATTCCTTTTTCTAATAAAGGAATAACCCTGTCTGCCCTGGGTTGTGAAGCAACCCACATTTACATCATTCCAAAAATCCCCAAATAATTCTCATAAATTTTTTGGGTCATATCTTCCTCAGATATGTCAAAATCCTTCCTTGTCATGTTCAAAAATATTTCACAAATATTCCTTTTCTGATTCTGCCCTAGCTGCCAAGTTGTGAAGCAAGTACCCTCTATATCTGCTTGCTTGCTCTCAAACTTTTTAGGCACTCTTTCCTATCGATATCATTGCCACATGCCAAATTTCAACTCAATTTGGCTAGTAAATCTTCCTTGGCTAATTTCCAAAGTTTCTGGTCAACTGGAAGCTTAATAAAGGAAGTACTATCTAGGTTGATCCAAATGAGTTGAAATTTTGCAAGCACCTTCATATGCTCAAATTAACATTCTACAAAAAATTTGAGCATCATCCTTTCAACTATGTGACCCCAGCATCAAATCTTTGTTTCTGGTCATTATTTTGGATTGTGAAGCAACTATACTTTATGTTGCTCCATGATTTCTGAAATTTTACCAGGACATTCTCCTACCTATATAACAGCTCTCCACCAAATTTGGGTTTCTTCTATCTAGCCATTTTCCCTCAAGAATTTTCCTAAGATTCTGTCCAGTAGGGTGTTGTGTGAAGGAAGTACCATTTTGGTTTATCAAAATAGTATGAAACTTATACAGTATCCTCATATGCCTAAATAACTAGCCTCCACCAAAATTCAGCTCAGTCCAAGCAAGTATGTGAGTGCCACTTCATACTTTGCATTTCTGGCCAGTAGGGTCCATTCTACAGCAAGTGCCACTTATACTCATTTAAATGAGCTGAAAATTTGCAGAAGTGATCATCTTAGTGTGTGATAGCTCTCAGCCAAAAACTAGATTCTATCCCCTGCTCAATCTCTCTCATTTCATTTCAAACACCTGCTGTCAGAAAACTTCCAGTGAAGCTTCACATCCATTCCAGGTTTCTTTTGGCAATCTGTCATCTCAGAGGGGCCCTTCCTTGGATGTATTTTGCACTAGACAACATGCTGCATGCCAGGGTGCACCGCGTGCGCCAGTTCATGCGGTGACCACGCGTTTGGCATGCCAATGCACGTGCTCTGTGCATTGGGGCCCTCGGTCTCGTCCGTTTCCCCGCTCCCTCGACACCTAGCCATGTCTAGTAGCTTCACCGCGTCGTCTTCCTTCTCCTGGACCCCTCTCCCCTCTAGTTTCTTCCTCGCCGCGCCGCGACGAGCTCCGCCTCTGTTCTGCCCATGACCGCCATCGTCGTCTTCCCCCTCGAGCTCTCCCGAAGGCTCCACGAGCTCCTCCGCCCTCCTGGAGCCCCTGCCGACGTCGCCGTCTCCTGTCGCGTGCCCCGGAGCGCCAGTGCGGCGATAAGGCCGCCACGGCGGCCGTGCTAATCCGGTTGCTCCGGCCGGCTATAAATAGCCATGGCCTCGAGCCTCCCCGGGCATCGGCAGCATCTCCATCCTCCTCTCCCTCCCCAACACCCCCAATCTCCAGCCCTCGAGCTCCGGCGCTCGAATTGCTCCACTCCGACCGCCATGGCCGCCGCCACTCTTCTCTCAAATTCTCGCGCCTCAGCTGTCCCCGGCTCCATTCGAGCTCACCTCTGGGATCCCCAGTCGCCGTAGATCATCCCTGCCCCCTTTCCCCGCCTCCCCGGCCACTGGAGCCCCGCCACTGCCCAGAGCCACCGCGGCTCTGCCGCCATTGCCACACCTCATTCCGGTCAACCCCGGCGCCCTCTTCACCGCCCACGGGCGCGGGGTGAAATGGCACATCCATCCCCGGCGGCGCCCAGGCTCGCCGTGGCCTCCAGTCGCCAAGGCCGGCGAGGCCGAAGCCCTCTGTGGCTGCATCGGGGAGAAGGGAGGAGTAGGAAGGAGAAGGCTGGAGGAGAGAGAGAAGGGAGTGCGGGCCCTGCTTGTCGGTGAGAGCAGCGGCTGCCACGCTGGACAAGTGGAAGCGCCTTTGGCGCGTTTGCGTTTTCCTTGTAGGAAAGTGTATTCCGCTGAAGTGCGCGACCCGCTGGACTGTTAGGGACCCAGTGGTAAATAATTTATTTGCAGAAAGGTCCCTGGCAGAAAAGTTCCTATATCTTTTTACCTGTAACTCCAATCGAGGTGATTCCAAAGCCCACATCTTCATCTCGTCGAGCCCGTCATGTTGGTATCATTTTCATTATGTGTTCACACTGTGAAAATGACCATTCTGCCTTGCCCGTAAACAGCCCCCTCCGAGAGAGAACTGTTTCTGGCAATCCTTTCCGCGGACTCTCCGCACTTCTTCCCGATGGTTCATTCATCCCCAGGCAAGCCACAACTCTCATTTGCATAATTGCATTGCAATATCATAGTTTAACTAATTACTTTAATAGCAAGTATGGTTATTTGTAAAATGAATTAGATTATGCAATGCTTGAGTAAATTCTTGAGTAGGTGACTACCATGTTAAGAACTGGATTGCTAGTGGCTGGTTGTTTACCCGCTTGATGATGCCATGATGTGGTTCGATTAAGAGATTACTGTCTATGATTTTTTTGGGTTTCATCCGACAGTTTGTGGGTATGAATCAGTAGCAGTGGCCTGAGCATATTGGTTGTTGGATTACGGTGATATCGGAGTGTCAGCTATGACAGAATGATTACTCGGGAATAGGATACTTAGTCGGTTGATCTGGAGTCACCTGTCCGGGCTTATCCGTGTGGCCACATTTGCCGGTATGGGACGGCCTTGACTTGGTCTGGCTTCGTGCTCTTTTATCGGTACCACCCCTGAGGGAAGGTTATGCGTGTGCGCTACCCTGGCCCGGTAGGCGGCGATAACCTTGTGAGCCCAGTTGAGTTATATGGTACCAGGTCCCCGTTTGGGACAGTTTGTTTGGCCACGACGGTGGCAGGTGTCACGAGGTGACACAGGGGCCACCCAGGGCAGGACTCCGGGGGAGGATGAATGCCGGTGGTACGGTAGGAGAGTCATGGGTCAGGCAGGTTTCGTTGGAGCAACGCTGGTCCCCCCGAATGGGATCACGAGGCTAGGTGCTCCATGGTGTGGGTAAAGTGCGCAACCTCTGCAGAGTATAAAATCTATTCGAATAGCCGCGTCCACGGAATTGGACAGCCCGTCTAGACCTCAGTAGGTGGTCAACCGTAACAGTGATCATAATGATGGAAGAACTTGTCTGAGTATGGTAGCAGTTGGGCATCATGACACTTCAAGTCTTGGTAACAAACTTGAGGATACTCATTGGATGTTCGTGGAGTGATCACGAGTTGGTCACCAGAGTACAGGGAGAATAACTTGTTATTGTTATTTTCAACTATACCTTCGGTAATGATAAATCTTTACATAATCTTGATTGCTATGATGTTGTCTTGCCTTAATGCTGATGTTTGTTGTGAGCTTGCGAGTACATTCAAAGTACTCACCTGGCGTGTCATGCCAGTTTGCAGGTCATGCCATGATTGCTTGCTTGTCGAGGATCCCGAGTTACGAGCTAGGATACGCGTTCCAGCCAGAGTCCCTGCGGAGTGGAGTCCATCACCACCGTCGTTGTTCCGCTGCTAGTGTAGAACTACCCTAGGCAGGCGTAGTATCGCCGTGACGATGTAATCCATGTACCCTTGTAACCTTATCCATGGTAATAAAGAGCTGATTTGTTCTATGCCAACAGTGCCGTATTCCAGAAGACTTGTCCTTGGGCTGGAATACGGGGCGTTCCGGTCTCCTCTAAGCCGGGGTTCCACAAGCGTTGGTATAAGAGAAAGTCTGGCTGTAGGACGCCCTAGACCGCGCGAGCATTAGTAACCGGTAGTATAGGGTCTAGTTGGTTTGCTGCACTTGTTTGTTGCATTTGCATAGCATGCATATAGACTAGATATCTTATCACTAACGATGGATCTGGTAAGTGTAGGTGGCATCGGTTTCACTTCACCACCTGCGCTCTCCAGTTTGCATACTTGTTCCTTGGTGTGGTGTTATCTCCATCCCAGCGGAGTGATGCCAAGGTGCTTGGTGTTGTCGATCACTTGCAGGATTGGTACACCGGTACCACACCCATATATTCTCTTCAGTCATCCTATTATTTCGGTGATAGACATGTTTCTATCCCGGATCTTGCCCATCCCTCTAGCCGCGTTGGCAACCCTTACTGATCTTGCTTATCAGAAAAGGGCAATGCCTGCAAGCCTTCTTTTTCATCGCTATCCCACCCTGCCATCCATCCTCTGGACGAGTACGGATTTCTTCCGTCCGCTTGATGATGATGTGGTCGTGACCCCCGTGTTCCGACCCACGATCACCAAGTTCATCCTCGCCACCGTGTCCGTCCAGAGGGAACCGGTGTTAAGTCCGTGTTTGGTGTTGCCTTGTTTACACCCACTTTCTTCCACACATTGATTCACTTTCGTGCACACCGCCACAACATGTTAGACCATAATACCGGAGTTCTGGCGAGATTTGTGTGCTTAAGTAGGAATGCATATTATTGCTATGAATAGCTGTAGAATATGATATTGCTTGTGTGTGATATTGTTGCTTTGCGTGTTAGTCTTTTCTCTTGCTTCTTTCTTTGGGCCCGTGGTGTTACCTTATTTTTTCCCCTATGGAAGTTGCTCATCGACACTGGACTCAAAGAAATCAGTGAAGAGACAGTCATTTGGAAGCTTAGTTCAGCAATATAGAATTTTCAGCAGACTGCAATATATTGGGAATATCGGGCATGAAAATAAATGATATCCTGGCTGGATTGGTTATCAGCATCAAGTATACATCAGTGCAACCTTCACAGCAGTAATGATTGCATCAGCAATACGACAGATTGTGTGCCCGATCCACAGTACGTTTTGTATCAAAGGTATGATTCATATACACGGTTTGAGTCTGCTATGAGTACCATTTGAACCTTGCTATATCCTGGAATCAAGCCAGAATGTGTTATGAATGCGGTGTTCAGCAAGAAGGATAGCCGAACACCCTGTTGCATACAACAAGTAACCGACAGCAGAAACATTAAGGGATATATATATGCACTCTGTCAGCATATAGCCAAAAGAAAGCTTCAGATGTAAGCAACCCAATCCTTCTTCACAAGCTACCTGAGAAGCATACGACGCAAGGATTCCTGTGTCTTCCTCGACATGACACATGGGCATCTTGCGATGCAAGGTACTCAGGTTTCCTCAGCGAGGTATTGCAGCAGTTCCTGGCATAAGGTACTGAGTCTTCCCCAGTAAGCCTTTAAGGGGGAAAGCATCAGAGGTACGGTACCCAGTCTTCTTCAGCACGCTATCCCGGCAGAAGCTTCGGGCGCAAGCTATTCAGTCTTCCTCAGCAAGATACTCTCGATGGCTTCCAATACAAGCTAAGCGATCTTCGCCAGTAAAGCATCATATCCTCACCAGTACAAGCTATTCCACCGACAGTGGCAGCATATGACCATGCATCCCCAGAGTCAGATCCGCAATAGTTGGTGAGAAGGCAAAAATCAGTCAGGACACAAGCCTGCCTCAGGAACCAAGCGCTCAGCTGCATATACTCAATATATATGGTGGACATGCTGCCAAGGTCATAGGAGTTACTCATACAATGATGCCAGCCCGATGAGAATCCGACTATTGCATGAGCTATGTAAGAAGGAGAAGAACGCCAGTTATACACTTCAGTGAGATGACCAACAACCTATGGATAAGCTGTATGGGACACGAATGAACCCTTGCCCGTCTTTCTATGGTGACGGCACCACGCCTGTGTTCTGAGCTGTTTTCGGCCGTCCGGGGTGGATGCCGACTTTTATTTCTCTTGTCAGCAACTGGCCCGTGTTCTGAGCTGTTTTCTGGCCGTCTCGGGCAGCTGTTGAATTTCTTTCCGTAGCAGTGACCCTATGCTCTGAGCTGTTTCTCGGCCGTCTTAGGGAACTGCTACTTTCTTCTTATCGACATCGTCTCATGCTCTGAGCTGCTTTTCAGCCGTCTTGAGTCGGGGTTGAGTTACTCCAGTAATGTCCCAGATCTGAGTTGTAAAGACCATTCTGGTGGCTACTGGTTTATTTGCCGGTTTCATCCAAGGGTTCAGACGGTCGTTACCCTACAGCTAGAACTTGTTAAGTAATATGCCTGCCGGAATATTGTACCCGGCAGCACCCATGGTCATCCGAAGAATCAAGAACACATACGGCCAAGCTCTTTCAGCTAGGGATCCAGGCAAAGAGGACCATAATGAAGGAGCAAGATTGGCCATACAGGTATGATAATGGTTGCAAGATCAACATGGTACAGATACTCAAAACAGTCTGGTTCTATACCAATCACCGTGGATACACACCCACGGGGTCTATTCCATTTGCAAGGACCCCATGTCGAAGCCAACCCGCTCAGCCCAACCAGTTATGCTCAGAATCGTCAGAAGGGGATATTCAAGCATGCCAGATGGACGATCAGAAGGATGATAAATGCCTCAAAGCATGTGTCCTCATCTAGGGAAATCAGTCAAAAGATAACCTGCTGGGGACACGATCTTCCATTTAGGACCACCGTCAGTCAAGTCTGCAGATGATGCCGTTATAAAGTCGTACCCTTTACGCTGGACACGACAGGCTACAGCCAAGTCGCTGGTACAGATGTGATGCTAAGAGTCGTGAACCTAGCCAAGATGTTTTCGTAACCCTTGCAAGGAGTCCGTTTCCGCCAGGAGAACGGTATGATTCACAGCACCGTTTGAGTCTGGAGGGCACACAGCCATTTGAAGCCACCCAATGCAAAGAATAAAAGATTTCGTGTCCACCGAAAGAATATGTTCACAACTCAAAGGACGGTCGTTCGTATTGGACTTCGTCACAACCCGTCCATGAGGAACAACTCCCGGACTTGCGAGAAGGACAGGTACTTCAGTCAGGGTAAGCCATTGCACCCAGATAAGTCAACAGACATAAAAGGAGTAAAGTCGGAGTAACATATGAGTTAAGATTTGCACGAAAAAGGATCCAGTAAGCCAAACCACACCGAAGCCAGGCAGTGCGTCAGATAAAATCCAGCGGGAGCATTAAGGAAACCCGAGTTGGAAACGGTTTCCTCAAGTGGGGATATTTATGTTTAACCCCTGAGCAACCAAATCTCGAGGGCGAGATTTCTTTAACGTGGGTAGGTTTGTAACACCCTGGATTTTGCCCATTTTCTTTTTCTTTTGATTTTGGTCTGGTTTTGCTTTTCTGTGGCTTGGTAGTCTTGGAACCTGGAGGGATCACCCTTGATTCCTCTTCCCTAGTGGCTTGACAACCTCAAAACCATCCCAAGACCTTGCCATCTCCATCTTGGACCAATCCCAATATTCTTATCCTTGGGAATATTTCTTTTTCTAATAAAGGAATAACCATGTCTGCCCTGGGTTGTTAAGCAACCCACATTTCCATCATTCCAAAAATCCCCAAATAATTCTCATAAATTGTTTGGGTCATATCTTCCTCGGATATGTCAAAATCCTTCCTTGTCATGTTAGAAATATTTCACAAATATTCCTTTTCTGATTCTGTCCTAGCTATCAAGTTGTGAAGCAAGTACCCTCTATATCTGCTTGCTTGCTCTCAAACTTTTTAGGCACTCTTTCCTATCCATATAATTGCCACATGCCAAAGTTCAACTCAATTTGGCTAGTAAATTTTCCTTGGCTAATTTCCAAAGTTTCTGGTCAACTGGAAGCTTAATAAAGGAAGTACTAGCTAGGTTGATCCAAATGAGTTGAAATTTTGCAAGCACCTTCATATGCTAAAATTAACACTCTACACAAAATTTGAGCATCATCCTTTCAACTATGTGACCCCAGCATCAAATCTTTGTTTCTGGTCATTATTTTGGATTGTGAAGCAACTATACTTTATGTTACTCCATAATTTCTGAAATTTTACCAGGATATTCTCCTACCTATATAACATCTCTCCACCAAATTTGGCTTTATTCTATCTAGCCATTTTCCCTCAAGAATTTTCCTAAGATTCTATCCAGTAGGATGCTGTGTGAAGGAAGTACCATTTTGGTTTATCAAACTGGTATGAAACTTTTACAGTATCCTCATATGCCTAAATAACTAGGCTCCACCAAAATTCAGCTCATTCCAAGCAAGTATGTGAGTGCCACTTCATACTTTGCATTTCTGGCCAGTAGGGTCCATTCTACAGCAAGTGCCACTTATACTCATTTAAATGAGCTGAAAATTTGCAGAAGTGATCATCTTAGTGTGTGATAGCTCTCAGCCAAAAACTAGAGTCTATCCCCTGCTCAATCTCTCTCATTTCATTTCAAACACCTGCTGTCAGAAAACTTCCAGTGAAGCTTCACATCCATTCCTGGATTCTTTTGGCAATCTGTCACCTCAGAGGGACCCTTCCTTGGATGTATTTTGCACTAGACAACATGCTGCATGCCAGGGTGCACCGCGTGCGCCAGTTCATGCGGTGACCACGCGTTTGGCATGCCAATGCACGCGCTCTGTGCATTGGGGCCCTCGGTCTCGTCCATTTCACCGCTCCCTCGACACCTAGCCATGTCTAGTAGCTTCACCGCGTCGTCTTCCTTCTCCTGGACCCCTCTCCCCCTCCAGTTTCTTCCTCGCCGCGCCACGACGAGCTCCGCCTCCGTTCTGCCCGTGACCGCCGTCGTCGTCTTCCCTCTCGAGCTCTCTCGAAGGCTCCACGAGCTCCTCCGCCCTCCTGGAGCCCCTGCCGACGTCGCCGTCTCCTGTCGCGTGCCCCGGAGCGCCAGTGCGGCGATAAGGCCGCCACGGCGGCCGTGCTAATCCGGTTGCTCCGGCCGGCTATAAATAGCCATGGCCTCGAGCCTCCCCGGGCATCGGCAGCATCTCCATCCTCCTCTCCCTCCCCAGCATCCCCAATCTTCAGCCCTCGAGCTCCGGCGCTCGAATTGCTCCACTCCGACCGCCATGGCCGCCGCGACTCTTCTCTCAAATTCTCGCGCCTCAGCCGTCCCCGGCTCCATTCGAGCTCACCTCTGGGCTCCCCAGTCGCCATAGATCATCCCCGCCCCCTTTCCCCGCCTCCCCGGCCACCAGAGCCCCGCCACTGCCCAGAGCCACCGCGGCTCTGCCGCCATCGCCACACCTCATTCTGGTCAACCCCGGTGCCCTCTTCACCGCCCACGAGCGCGGGGTGAAACAGCACATCCATCCCCGGCGGCGCCCAGGCTCGCCGTGGCCTCCAGTCGCCAGCGCCGGCGAGGCCGAAGCCCTCTGTGGCTGCGTCGGGGAGAAGGGAGGAGGAGGAAGGAGAAGGCTGGAGGAGAGAGAGAAGGGAGTGCGGGCCCCGCTTGTCGGTGAGAGCAGCGGCTGCCACGCTGGACAAGTGGAAGCGCCTTTGGCGCGTTTGCATTTTCCTTGTAGGAAAGCGTATTCCGCTGAAGTGCGCGACCCGCTGGACTGTTAGGGACCCAGTGGTAAATAATTTATTTGTAGAAAGGTCCCTCGCAGAAAAGTTCCTATATCTTTTTACCTGTAACTCCAATCGAGGTGATTCCAAAGCCCACGTCTTCGTCTCGTCGAGCCCGTCATGTTGGTATCATTTTCATTATGTGTTCACACTGTGAAAATGACCATTCTGCCTTGCCCGTAAACAACCCCCTCCGAGAGAGAACTGTTTCCGGCAATCCTTTCCGCGGACTCTCCGCACTTCTTCCCGATGGTTCATTCATCCCCAGGCAAGCCACAACTCTCATTTGCATAATTGCATTGCAATATCATAGTTTAACTAATTACTTTAATAGCATGTATGGTTATTTGTAAAATGAATTAGATTATGCAATGCTTGAGTAAATTCTTGAGTAGGTGACTACCATGTTAAGAACTGGATTGCTAGTGGCTGGTTGTTTACCCTCTTGATGATGCCATGATGTGGTTGGATTAAGAGATTATTGTCTATGATTATTTTGGGTTTCATCTGACAGTTTGTGGGTATGAATCAGTAGCAGTGGCCTGAACATATTGGTTGTTGGATTACGGTGATATCGGAGTGTTAGCTATGACGGAACGATTACTCGGGAATAGGATACTTAGTTGGTTGATCTGGAGTCACATGTCCGGGCTTATCCGTGCAGCCACATTTGCCGGTATGGGACGGCCTTGACTTGGTCTGGCTTCGTGCTCTTTTAACGGTACCACCCCTGAGGGAAGGTTATGCGTGCGCGCTACCCTGGCCCGGTAGGCGGCGATAACCTTGTGAGCCCAGTTGAGTTATATGGTACCAGGTCCCCATTTGGGACAGTTTGTTTGGCCACGACGGTGGCAGGTGTCACGAGGTGACACAGGGGCCACCCAGGGCAGGACTCCGGGGGAGGATGAATGCCGGTGGTACGGTAGGAGAGTCATGGGTCAGGCAGGTTTCGTTGGAGCAACATTGTGACGCCCCCATTCTCGGCCGTACGCTAATCATACATACAATACGTACGACCAAGATTAGAGACTCACTGATTGATATCACAACACAACACTAGACACAAATTAAAGTCATACAGCTTCATATTACAAGCCAGGGGCCTCGAGGGCTCGAATACAAAGCTCGACAAAACACAAGTCAGCGGAAGCAAATATATCTGAGTACAGACATAAGTTAGACAAGTTTTGCCTTAAGAAGGCTAGCACAAACATAAGCAGCGGATCGAAAGAGGCGAGGCCTCCTACCTGGGAACCTCCTAACTACTCCTGAGCGTCGGCGTTCTCCACGTAGTAGTAGGCTCCAGCGGTGGTGTAGTAGTCGTCTTCGGCGTACTCCATCTCCTGGGCTCCATCTACTGAATGCAGCAATCGCATCGAGGGGAAAAGAGGAAGCAAAGCAGCGGTGAGTACTCATCCAAAGTACTCGCAAGACTGACATCAGAACTATGCTAAATATGCATCATTATCAAGGGGAGGGGTTATATCTGGGCTGACTGCAGAAAGCAAGAATAGGGAGAAGGCCTAGTCCTATCGAAGACTAGCATCTTCAACATCTTGCAGCATTAGAAGAGAGTAGACTGGTATCTCATATATATAGTCATATTGTTGTAGCAATTTTATTAAGTAACCACGCCCAGAGATCCTTCCCCGACTCCCTGCGAGGAAGCAATCTCGGAGCCACAATTCATTTCAAATTTAAATCACAATTATAGTTGTATAAGGTCAAGGCACAACTCTAAGTCGTCCTGTTACCGTGGACACGGCTATTCGAATAGTTTGTTCTTCCCTGCAGGGGTGCACCGCATTTCCAACACGTCTGATCACCTCTGGCCGGACACACTTTCCTGGGTCATGCCCGGCCTCGGGATAGCAGCACGTCGTCGCCCCACCTAGGCTCAACGAAGAGGCCAGCCCGCCGGTCTAAATCCTAAGCGCGCAGGTTCGTGGGCCCACTTGCCCTTGCACTCCTGCACGATGCGTACGCGGCCGGAAACAGACCTAGTACACTCCAGTCCAAGAGCTGCACCGTCCAGTCCAATCCGTCGCGCGCCGCTCCATTGCTGACGTCCGAAGAGCTTCGGCTGATACAACAACGCTGAGTGCCCATAACTTTCCCACGTGATGGTTTGGTGCGTAAAAAGGCCAACGACCCAACTCAGATCAAATACCCAACCCATTAGCATTTTATTAATGCGGGGCAATCGCGACCCATAAAGTGCGGTCCGTCGCCCCGTCTCGAGGATGTGTGGCAAGGGCCTCTCCTGCCCATCCACGCCTCAACATAACCCGGATGCCTTACCGGCGCATCCCACCACATCTCACACACGGGTACCCTTGGGGCCGACCCGTCTCAAGACTGTCGGGAACTCAGGTCCACCTCAACCAGAGTGGTACCGCCTGTCCCTCCAGTCCTGTCTTTCACATGTAACAAGGTCAAGTTAAAGTAACTGTGTGGTTATACACCAAGTGGATATTCGAGGAATCACCCTCGATGGATCCCACTCGAGGTATGTGTATGACAAGAGTCGCTATCGATAAATGGGAAGGAGGAATCACCCTCGATACCCACTAGCTATTAGCTACGCTACAGAATTAACATCGGGAGTGCTAAGTGAGGTATCACCCTCGGCACTCGATAGTAGCTTTGCAGTGCCTTACTTAAGGGGTGTGCGGTGATGTGAGGGGTCTGGCTCGTCGGTCGGTGGACCGAGTCTTTGAGTCTTCGGGTCGTCGAGTCGTCGATGAAGAAGCAGGGGCAATTGGGACTAAGGGGTCACTGGGGTTTCATTGATCAACCTATACTAAGCAGTTGACATGGTTGCAAGTATAGTAGCAGTTCATCAAAAATAGGCTATGCATCAGAATAGAAGCTAACTAATACAGTAGCAAAAATCTAATGCAAGATTAAGACGGAAAGGAATAGGCGATATCGGAATGCTCAAGGGGGGTTGCTTGCCTTGCTGCTTTGCGGCAAAGGGCTGAACGTCAACGGCGTAGTCGTACCCGGCAGCAGCGTCGGTCTCGGGGTCTACCGGAGAGAAGAGGGAGAAGAAACAACAAATACAAGCAAACAGATGCAACACGATGCATGAAATGGCATTATGCAGGGCTAGGCATGCACTAACGCAGTATTACGCGTTGCAGACGAAGCGGGAGAATATCTGACGATATTTCCCGGGTCTTTGGATTTATCGGACAGACGATCCGGAGGGGAAAGTTCCATGTTCATCATGCTAGGAGCATGTGACAGATGAATGGATGACATATTTGGATTCGTGGGATTTTTCTGATCAACTTTCATGTATAAAGTTTTTCCATCTGAGCTACGGATTATTTTCTATGATTTTTCAAAGTTTTAAACTATATTATGAAATTAACAGAATTAATTTAATTCGAAAAATAGAATTATGACGTCAGCATGACGTCATGCTGACATCAGCAGCCAACAGTGGGGCTGACTGGTCAAACCTGACCAGTGGGCCCCACCTGTCATACTCTGCTCTAATTAAACAGGTTTTAGTTTAACTAATTAGCCTAATTAGCAGGTGGGCCCCAGTAGTCAGTGACTGTTTAGACTAAACTAATTATCAGTATCAATTAAACTAATCTAATTAACTAAATAGGGGCTGGGCCCACATGTCATAGGCACAGAGGCGAGGGGCCCCACCAGTCAGTGACTGAGCTGTGCCCAGTCAGCCAGTTGACCAGGTCAACTGGTCAACTGGGCCCGCGGGACCCACTGGCAGGGGCACTGGGGCCCTCGGCTTTGGCTCGTTGTCGCAGGCGACGTAGCGGATGGCGGCGAAGCTGGGGGACTCGACGGCGAGGCAAATGGGGCCCGGTGGCCGCGAGCTTTACGGCGGCGGCGCCATGGCTGCGTCGAGCGAGATGGGGAACGAGGGAGAGGGCGAATGTGGCGGCTAGGGTTTGTCCCCGCGGGCTGGGCGGGTCTTATCCGACGTGGAGCGGGCGCGGGCGGCTCGCTGTCGAGCAGAGGAGAGGGGGGGCCTGGTCGGCGAGCGCGCGCGCGGCGACAGCGGCGCGGGCGGGAGGAGCAGTAGGAAGGAGGAGACAGGAGGCGGGTCGGGCCGGCACTGTGGACTCAGTCCAGTGCCCCCCCAGGCCTTTTTCTTTTTCTGTTTTTTTGTTTCTATTTTGCTTTTTTTTAAGTTTCTGTTTTATTTGTTTTAGTAACCGAAAACACTTTTGTAAAAATATGGACAAGGTCCATTCTTTCTATTGCATTTCTATACACTGTCTCAATAAGTTTGGGGTACTTTTGAAAATAGCCGAAATTTACATAAATCAAAAAGGGCATTTAATAATTTCTTTGGCCTCTGTTTTTACTTATCTTAGTGCATTTAAATATTTTATAAAAGTGTGGTTTCTCCACCATTAATTCTTATGATTTATCTGTCACCTTTAGAACATTTTAGTTTTTTTAAATTTGAACAACCTTTATTTCCACTTTAAGTTTGAAATTCCATTTGAATTGGAATTTGAAATGAGATATGATCCAAATAGTGATTAAGCACTGTTTAGCAAAATAGATTAGCTTAAACGTGGCCATTACTGTAGCTTAATTACCATCATCACTGTAGCCAAAAGCGAGGGTGTCACAATTCTCCCCTGCTAACAAGAATTCTCATACCGAGAATTAAGAAGTAGAAGGAAAGAGCCCGGGGTATTCTGCACGAAGATGATCTTCGCGTTCCCAGGTGGCTTCATCTTCAGAATGATTTGCCCACTGCACTTTGAAGAACTTGGTAACCTTTTGATGAGTCCGACGTTCAGTTTCATCAAGAATGCGGACTGGTTGCTCTTTGTAAGAAAGGTCTTGTTGCAGCTCAAGCATATCATGATCCACTGCTCGGATAGGATCCTTGAAGCAGCGACGAAGCTGTGACACATGGAACACATCGTGAACCTGAGAAAGGTTTGGCGGTAGTTCCAATTGATATGCCACTTACCACGCCTTTCGAGAATAGTGAAAGGACCAATATAGCGAGGAGCTAGCTTGCCCTTGATTCCAAAACGGTGTGTACCTCTCATTGGCGTGACTCGAAGATAAGCCTTTTCGCCAGGTTGATAGACCATATCTTTGTGATGACGGTCATACTGACTCTTCTGACGAGACTGAGCAGCCTTCAGATTTGCATGAATAATGCGGACTTGATCTTCGGCGTGTTGGATAATATCCGGACCGATAAGTGTACGTTCCCCAGTTTCTGACCAATTCAGAGGAGTCCGACACTTACGTCCATATAACACCTCAAAGGGAGCCATCTTCAGTTTAGCTTGATAGCTATTGTTGTAGGAGAACTCAGCATACGGGAGAGATTCCTCCCATTTCTTGCCGAAAGAAATGACACAAGCTCGAAGCATGTCTTCAAGAATCTGGTTGACTCTTTCAACTTGACCCTGGGATTGAGGGTGAAAAGCGGTGCTGAAGGACAAACGGGTCCCCATAGCTTCCTGGAAACTTGTCCAGAATCTTGAAGTGAATAAACTGCCACGGTCTGAACTAATCACCAATGGAATACCGTGGAGTGAAACAACTCTGGACATGTAAAGATCTGCCAGCTGACTAGCAGTAATAGTTTCCTTGACAGCCAGAAAATGTGCAACTTTGGACAACCGGTCAATGACGACAAGAATAGCATCATTACCTTTCTGCGATCTGGGAAAACCAGTAATGAAGTCCATTTCAACATGATCCCATTTCCATTCAGGAATAGAAATAGGTTGTAGATTTCCAGCAGGTCTTTGATGTTCTGCTTTGATACGACGGCAAATGTCACATTCTGAAACATAGCGTGCAATGTCTTGCTTCATGTTAGACCACCAGAATCTTCGACGAATGTCTTGTTATATCTTGGTACTACCAGGATGAATAGATAGCGGAGTGTCATGTGCTTCCTTCATGACCTCTTGAGTCATATCCTGGTTTTTCTCCTTACTCGGTACCACTAGGCGGTCTTTGAAGTACAAAGCGCCATCCTCAGCAATAGTGAATGGTGAGTGCTTTCCTTCTGCGAGATCGTGTTTAATCCTCTCGACTTCACTGTCACACTTCTGGATCCACTTGATGACGTCCACAAGATCTGGTTTAGCAACCAGGGTATTGAGAGAACCCTGGGAAACAACGTGGAGGTTCATCTTGTAGGATCCTCTAGGAGGTGGAGTGAGATAACCCTGAGGAACAATATGGAGGTTCAGCTTGCGAAATTCTTCTTGAAGACGGGGATGAACCTTATGAACCTGAAGGTGATTGCAGTACGACTTGTGGCTCAAGGCATCATCCATTACATTAGCCTTGCCTGGGGTATAAGAAATACCCACATTGTAATCTGCTATGCGCTCCATCCATCTCTGTTGACGGAGGTTCAGATCTGGCTGAGTAAACAGATACTTCAGACTTTGGTGGTCGGTGTAGATCTCGTAACGGTTCCCAACAAGGTATTGCCGCCACTCTTTCAGTGCATGAATTACTGCGGCAAGTTCAAGGTCATGAACTGGGTAGTTCTCTTCATGAGGATGCAATTGACGAGATGCATAAGCAACCACTCTGCGTTCTTGCATTAGGACACAACCTATTCCCTGACGCGAAGCGTCACAATAAATGACGAAGTCCTTACAAGTATCCGGAGGAGCTAGCACTGGAGCAGACGTCAGCTTGTCCTTAAGTGCCTGAAAGCTCTCCTGACATTTTTCTATCCACTCATACTTAACACCTTTGTGAAGCAAATTGGTTAAGGGCTTTGCCATCTTGGAGAAGTTCTCGACGAATCGACGGCAATAGCTGGCGAGCCCAAGAAAACTTCTGACTTGCTTGACATTCTTCGGGGGAGTCCAGTCAAGAATAGCCTGAACTCATTCAGGGTTGACCGCAATACCATCCTTGGAGATCACATGACCAAGGTAGGTTACTTCGTTCATCCAGAACTCACACTTTGAGTACTTAGCATAGAGTTGATGTTCTCGAAGCCTCTCCAGTATAAGAAGAAGATGCTCAGCATGCTCTTCTTTATTCTTGGAGAATACCAGAATATCATCCAGATAAACCACGACGAACTTATCGAGGTAATCCATAAAAATATAATTCATCAAGCGAGAGAAGGTTGCTGGAGCATTGGTTAAGCCGAAGGACATGACGGTGTACTCGTATGAACCATAGCGAGTAACAAATGCAGTCTTGGGAATATCCTCTTCACGAACCCGGATCTGATGGTAACCCAACCTCAAGTCGAGTTTTGAAAATACTGATGATCCAGCAAGTTGATCATACAGATCGTTGATCCGAGGAAGCGGATATTTGTTTTGAATCGTTGCTTGGTTGATGGGACGGTAATCTTGGACCAATCGATTCGTACCATCTTTCTTCTTGACAAAGAGAGAAGGCGCTCCCCAAGCAGAGGAACTTGGATGAATGAAACCCAGACGAAGCGAATTGTCAATTTCTTGCTTAAGTTCTAGGAGTTCATGTGGTGGCATCTTATACGGACGCTTGGCTATAGGAGTGGTACCAGGTACCAAGTCGATGACAAACTCGACGGCTCTAGCAGGGGGGATCCCTGGGAGTTCTTCCGGAAAAACATCTTGGAAATCCCGGACAACTGGAATGTTTTCAATCTCCTCAAGAGGTGACTCGTTTAATGCATTCATGGCATATAGCCGGGCTTCAGCATTCCGAACAAGATGAGCATGGTAGCTTACAATCTCATTCGAAGGATGCAGGAGGTGGACGGTTTTGGTGTCAAAAACAATTGAAGCGGTATGTGCCTTCAACCAATCCATTCCGAGAATGAGATCGATTTTGGAAGACTTCAACATTATTGGGGAGGCATGGAATTCCAACCCTTCAATTTCAATGGGGACATTGTGACTAATAATGGAAGTCTGACATTGGCCTGCGGGGGTGTTTACCACTATTGGGACGTTCATCTCTTCACACTTAATGTCATGCATGTATGCAAAATCTTCAGACATAAAAGAATGCGATGCTCCTGTATCAAACAATACAGAAGCCGGTACTGAGTTGAGGAGAAGAGTACCCATCACAGTGGCAGGCTGGTCTTGAACTTGATTCATATCAATATTGTTAGCTTGAACACGACCAGTGTTAGGCCTGGTGTTGCTGTTGCGGGGCTGGTTGGAAGGCAGTGTAAGTTGATTCTGATTCTGCCTGCATTCCCTAGCACGGTGTCCTGGACGACCACACTTGAAGCACAACCCATCCTCAGGACGTGAAGGGGGAACAGGAGCTCGTGGTGGCAGAGCTGGGAGCCTCGGCTGCCTGGGTGGGGGTGGAGGCAGACGAGGTGCAGCATAGGACGGCCGCGGAGCAGGAGGCGGTGCATGATACATGTTGTGGGGGATCCAGATCTTGCACTTCTGAGCAGATGGACCCGAAGATGAGCCCATGTCACGGTTGCGCTTGCTGCTGTCCTTGTAGTCCTGCAGACCTGTCTCCACTATAATAGACTTGTTCACCAAGGTGGCAAAGTTACCGAAGTCTTGAGCAAGGAGTGCCAGCTTGATATCCGGGTGGAGGCCTTCACAGAACTTCTCCTACCTACGAGCATCAGTTGCAACGTCTTCTTCAGCATAGCGAGACAATTCCAGAAATTCCCGCTGATAAGCATCCACAGTCTTGTTGCCCTGGACTAAGTTGCGGAATTCACGCTTCTTCTTGTCCATCATTCCCTGAGGAATGTGACGAGCACGGAAAGCAGCTTGGAACTCCGGCCAGGTGATGATTGTTCCAACAGGCTGAGAGCGCCTGTGGCTGTCCCACCATTGAGCAGCGGGACCCTTCAGAAAGTACGAGGCAAAGGTGACATAGCTAGCCACTGGGGCCCCTGAAGACTCCAGCTCATAAGTGATGTCACGGAGCCAGTCATCTGCGTCAAGCGGCTGAGTTGAGTTGCGGTAGGTCGTAGGGTTGAGACGCATGAAGTCCTGCAGAGTCATTGGGGCTGGCTACTGATTCATATTCGGCCTTGGGAACTGGTCCATAAGCCCTTGCATAAACTAGCGATTCAGTTCAAACTGTTGCATCATACCAGCCATGTAGTTCGGTGGTGGTGGTGGTTCAGGTGCACCACGACCACGACCAGCTGGCCTAACCATTCTGTCAAATTATAACAGTGGTAGTTTAGCATTTGGTAATTGCAAAATCAATGAATCATTCATGAAGTAAATTGCACAAAGAAGGAAGTGCAATAATTACGACATAGTAGTTCAAATTTCAACATACGGATCCATACATAGGTCTATTACAAACCATAAGTTCGTTACAAAACAGACGATAGGTCCGGCATGAAAATAACCTAGACAACTAGGCGGCACGCAGGCACGCGGTGGAGGGATACAACAACGGGATATAGCGATAAGCTACATCAACGTCGGGGACAACGAAAGTAGCCACTGAACTGCAGATGACCCTGGTTGTGAAACCCGGTGGCAGGGTCCTGCATCCCGTGCACACTCCGATGCAGAACCTGCATACCAATCGGGAGCGCAGGTCCACGTGCCGGAGTATGACCTCCAACCTCAGGCCATCCCAGACCTGGCGGAAACTCAGTCCGAGGCGGGTAAAGGATGTGCTCCGGATGTATCCTCGCACGGACTGCTGGCAACAAGTGCTCCATAGCCTGATACAGACAAGCACGGGTGGCGTATAGCTCGACGTTAAGAGCCCTGACAGTGCGATCCAGAGCCTCAGTGTACTGAACCAGAACCTGTGGGTCGTAACGACGACTCACGTAGGGGGCGCAGATAGCAGTGTAGGATCGGTCGGTACGCTGCCGTGTGAAAGGGGTCAAGACCTCAGCGTCGGCTGCCGTATCAACTCCAGCAGGGACATACGGGATGTATCTGTATGCCGTCTCCTCCAAACAAGGGTTCGTTGCACTGAGACGAACAATAGCAGCATAGGCAGCATCCTGTACTGCCATCTCAACAGTCACTCCAACGCCACGGAAGGTGTGCAGCTCAGTGATGGAGCAGTCCTGTCGATCCCAGATAACCATCACAGCCTCATACTGTTCCTGGTTGAACTCGCGGTAGTCCTCGTAAACAGTGTACTCGGGGTACCAGCAATATCCCAGTTTCTTCAAGAGGTCGACCAGAATGGCCGGAACCCAGTCATATCGTGCGCGTAGGTCAGACGAACGATCTGCCTACCGGGACGCATCTGTAACAAGGAGATTCAAGATGTCAAATGACAGTGCATGCATCATAACTTCAAAGAAGACAATTTTCGACGAAACAATTCTCCGGTGAATGTGATCACGAGAACCTAATGTTAGATTTAGCAAAATCTTTCACCCGAAAGAGAAGAGAGATCAGAACCCAGAGTATAGACGAGGAGTAAAAGATCCTAATACCACCCGATTGAGATGTGGGCCCGTAAGCCACACAACTATGTTAGTAAAAGCTTTTCAAGTACTAGACTCAACTTTGGCCAAGGAGTTGGAAAGGGGGCTACCTACAGGCAGTCGGCTCTGATACCAACTTGTGACGCCCCCATTCTCGACCGTACGCTAATCATACATGCAATACGTACGACCAAGATTAGAGACTCACTGATTGATATCACAACACAACACTAGACACAAATTAAAGTCATACAGCTTCATATTACAAGCCAGGGGCCTCGAGGGCTCGAATACAAAGCTCGACAAAACACGAGTCAGCGGAAGCAAATATATCTGAGTACAGACATTAGTTAGACAAGTTTTTCCTTAAGAAGGCTAGCACAAACATAAGCAGCGGATCGAAAGAGGCGAGGCCTCCTGCCTGGGAACCTCCTAACTACTCCTGAGCGTCGGCGTTCTCCACGTAGTAGTAGGCTCCAGCGGTGGTGTAGTAGTCGTCTTCGACGTACTCCATCTCCTGGGCTCCATCGTCTGAATGCAGCAATCGCATCGAGGGGAAAAGAGGAAGCAAAGCAGCGGTGAGTACTCATCCAAAGTACTCGCAAGACTGACATCAGAACTATGCTAAATATGCATCATTATCAAGGGGAGGGGTTATATCTGGGCTGACTGCAGAAAGCAAGAATAGGGAGAAGGCCTAGTCCTATCGAAGACTAGCATCTTCAACATCTTGCAGCATTAGAAGAGAGTAGACTGGTATCTCATATATATAGTCATATTGTTGTAGCAATTTTATTAAGTAACCACGCCCAGAGATCCTTCCCTGACTCCCTGCGAGGAAGCAATCTCGGAGCCACAATTCATTTCAAATTTAAATCACAATTATAGTTGTATAAGGTCAAGGCACAACTCCAAGTCGTCCTGTTACCGTGGACACGGCTATTCGAATAGTTTGTTCTTCCTTGCAGGGGTGCACCGCATTTCCAACATGCCTGATCACCTCCGGCCGGACACACTTTCCTGGGTCATGCCCGGCCTCGGGATAGCAGCACCTCATCGCCCCACCTAGGCTCAACGAAGAGGCCAGCCCGCCGGTCTAAATCCTAAGCGCGCAGGTTTGTGGGCCCACTTGCCCTTGCGCTCCTGCACGATGCGTACGCGGCCGGAAACAGACCTAGTACACTCTAGTCCAAGAGCTGCACCGTCCAGTCCAATCCGTCGCGCGCCGCTCCATTGCTGACGTCCGAAGAGCTTCGGCTGATACAACGACACTGAGTGCCCATAACTTTCCCACGTGATGGTTTGGTGCGTAAAAAGGACAACGACCCAACTTAGATCAAATACCCAACCCATTAGCATTTTATTAATGCGGGGCAATCGCGACCCATAAAGTGCGGTCCGTCGCCCCGTCTCGAGGATGTGTGGCAAGGGACTCTCATGCCCGTCCACGCCTCAACATAACCCGGATGCCTTACCGGCGCATCCCACCACATCTCACACACGGGTACCCTTGGGGTCGACCCGTCTCAAGACTGTCAGGAACTCAGGTCCACCTCAACCAGAGTGGTACCGCCTGTCCCTCCAGTCCCGTCTTTCACATGTAACAAGGTCAAGTTAAAGTAACTGTGTGGTTATACACCAAGTGGATATCCGAGGAATCACCCTCGATGGATCCCACTCGAGGTATGTGTATGACAAGAGTCGCTATCGATAAATGGGAAGGAGGAATCACCCTCGATACCCACTAGCGATTAGCTACACTACAGAATTAACATCGGGAGTGCTAAGTGAGGTATCACCCTCGGCACTCGATAGTAGCTCTGCAGTGCCATACTTAAGGGGTGTGCGGTGATATGAGGGGTCTGGCTCGTCGGTCGGTGGACCGAGTCTTCGAGTCTTCAGGTCATCGAGTCGTCGATGAAGAAGCAGGGGCAACTGGGACTAAGGGGTCACTGGGGTTTCACTGATCAACCTATACTAAGCAGTTGATATGGTTGCAAGTATAGTAGCAGTTCATCAAAAACAGGCTATGCATCAGAATAGGAGCTAACTAATAGTGTAGCAAAAATCTAATGCAAGATTAAGAGGGAAAGGAATAGGCGATATCGGAATGCTCAAGGGGGGTTGCTTGCCTTGCTGCTCTGCGACAAAAGGCTGAACGTCAACGGCGTAGTCGTACCCGGCAGCAGCGTCGCTCTCGGGGTCTACCGGAGAGAAGAGGGGGAAGAAACAATAAATACAAGCAAACAGATGCAACACGATGCATGACATGGCATTATGCAGGGCTAGGCATGCACTAACGCAGTACTACGCGTTGCAGACGAAGCGGGAGAACATCTGACGATATTTCCCAGGTCTTTGGATTTATCGGACAGACGATCCGGAGGGAAAATTTCCATGTTCATCATGCTAGGAGCATGTGACAGATGAATGGATGACATATTTGGATTCGTGGGATTTTTCTGATCAACTTTCATGTATAAAGTTTTTCCATCTGAGCTACGGATTATTTTCTATGATTTTTCAAAGTTTTAAACAATATTCTGAAATTAACAGAATTAATTTAATTCGAAAAATAGAATTATGACGTCAGCATGATGTCATGCTGACATCAGCAGCCAACAGTGGGGCTGACTGGTCAAACCTGACCAGTGGGCCCCACCTGTCATACTCTGCTCTAATTAAACAGGTTTTAGTTTAACTAATTAGCCTAATTAGCAGGTGGGCCCCAGTAGTCAGTGACTGTTTAGACTAAACTAATTATCAGTATCAATTAAACTAATCTAATTAACTAAATAGGGGTTGGGCCCACATGTCATAGGCACAGAGGCGAGGGGCCCCACCAGTCAGTGACTGAGCTGTGCCTAGTCAGCCAGTTGACCAGGTCAACTGGTCAACTGGGCCCGCGGGACCCACTGGCAGGGGCACTGGGGGTGGCCCCCGCCCAGCCACGTCGGCGGCGGCCGTCGGAGACGCGCCGGCGAGCGTCGGACGCGGCCGAGAACTCCGGCGAGCTCGGAAATGCGCCACGGGGCAGGGTTTTGAGCGCGGCTAGGTCCTCTGGAACGGCCTCACCGCGCCGCGTCTGATGGTGGTGGTTGCGACGGCTGGGGAGGCCGGAATCGGCGTCGGCGACGACGGCAGGCGGCGGCGGCTACGGGAGCACGACGGAAATGGCGCTACGGTGGCCAAAACGGACGGGGCAAGCGCGGGATGGACGCTACGCAACGCGGCGAAGCAGATGGGCACACGCCCGTGACCATTTGGTCACCGGAGGCTCGTCGGCGACTAGCTCCGCGGCGATGCGTTCGGGCGCGCGACGAACGGCTGCCATGGCGCAGAGGCGAGCGCAGGGAGAGAGGGAGGAGGACGGGGTGCTCACGGGGAGCCTGCAGGTGTGCAACGGTGGGCTCGGGGAAGGGCGACGGCGGCGAATCGACGGCGGCGATGCAGGTGGCCCAAGGTGGAAGAAGACGGAGCGGGGACGATGCAGGGGGGGCCCTCGGCTTCGGCTCGTTGGCGCAGGCGACGTAGCGGACGGCGGCGAAGCTGGGGGACTCGATGGCGAGGCAAATGGGGCCCGGTGGCCGCGAGCTTTACGGCGGCAGCGCCATGGCTGCGTCGGGAGAGATGGGGAACGAGGGAGAGGGCGAATGTGGCGGCTAGGGTTTGTCCCCGCGGGCTGGGCGGGTCTTATCCGACGTGGAGCGGGCGCGGGCGGCTCGCTGTCGAGCACAGGAGAGGGGGGGCCTGGTCGGCGAGCGTGTGCGCGGCGACAGCGGCGCGGGCGGGAGGAGCAGTAGGAAGGAGGAGACAGGAGGCGGGTCGGGCCGGCACTGTGGACTCAGTCCAGTGCCCCCCCCCCCCCCAGGCCTTTTTCTTTTTTTGTTTTTTTGTTTTTGTTTTGCTTTTTTTAAAAAAAAAGTTTCTGTTTTATTTGTTTTAGTAACTGAAAACACTTTTGTAAAAATATGGACAAGGTCCATTCTTTCTATTGCATTTCTATACACTGTCTCAATAAGTTTGGGGTACTTTTGAAAATAGCCGAAATTTACATAAATCAAAAAGGGCATTTAATAATTTCTTTGGCCTCTATTTTTACTTATCTTAGTGCATTTAAATATTTTATAAAAGTGTGGTTTCTCCACCATTAATTCTTATGATTTATCTGTCACCTTTAGAACATTTTAGTTTTTTTAAATTTGAACAACCTTTATTTCCACTTTAAGTTTGAAATTCCATTTGAATTGGAATTTGAAATGAGATATGATCCAAATAGTGATTAAGCACTGTTTAGCAAAATAGATTAGCTTAAACTTGGCCATTACTGTAGCTTAATTACCATCATCACTGTAGCCAAAAGCCAGGGTGTCACAAACGCTGGTCCCCCCGAATGGGATCACGAGGCTAGGTGCTCCATGGTGTGGGTAAAGTGCGCAACCTCTGCAGAGTGTAAAATCTATTCGAATAGCCGCGTCCACGGAATTGGACAGCCCGTCTAGACCTCAGTAGGTGGTCAACCGTAACAGTGATCATAATGATGGAAGAACTTGTCTGAGTATGGTAGCAGTTGGGCATCATGACACTGACAAGTCTTGGTAACAAACTTGAGGATACTCGTTGGATGTTCTTGGAGTGATCACGAGTTGGTCACCAGAGTACAGGGAGAATAACTTGTTATTGTTATTTTCAACTATACCTTCGGTAATGATAAATCTTTACCTAATCTTGTTTGCTATGATGTTGTCTTGCCTTAATGCTGATGTTTGTTGTGAGCTTGCGAGTACATTCAAAGTACTCACCTGGCGTGTCATGCCAGTTTGCAGGTCATGCCATGATTTCTTGCTTGTCGAGGATCCCGAGTTGCGAGCTAGGATACGCGTTCCAGCCAGAGTCCCTGTGGACTCCACTCCGCAGGGACTCTGGCTGGGACCTGGATCCAAATAACTCAACTGGGCTCACAAGGTTATCGCCGCCTACCGGGCCAGGGTAGCACGCGTGCATAACCTTCCCTATTTGGTGGTACCGATAAAAGAGCACAAAGCCAGACCAAGTCAAGGCCGTCCCATACCGGCAAATGTGGCTGCACGGATAAGTCCGGACAGGTGACTCTCGATCAACCATGAAGTATCCTATTCCCGAGTAATCGTTCCGTCATAGCTGACACTCCGATATCACCGTAATCCAATAACCAATATGCTCAAGCCACTGCTACTGATTCATACCCACAAACTGCTAGATGAAACCCAAAATAATCATAGACAGTAATCTCTTAATCCAACCACATCATGGCATCATCAAGCGGGTAAACAACTAGCCACTAGCAATCCAGTCCTTAACATGGTAGTTACCTATTCAAGAATTTACCCAAGCATTGCATAATCTAATCCACTTCACAAATAATCATACTTGCTATTAAAGTAATTAATTTAACTATGATATTGCAATGCAATTATGCAGATGAGGGTTGTGGATTGCCTGGGGTGAAGGAACCATCGAGAAGAAGTGCGGAGAGTCCACGGAAATGATTGCCGGAAACAGTTCTCTCTCGGAGGGGGCTGTTTACGGGCAAGGTCAAAATGGTCATTTTCACTGTGTAAAAACAGTATGAAAATGGTACCAACATGATGGGCTCGAAGAGACGAAGAAGTGGGCTTTGGAATCACCTCAATCGGAGTTACGGGGGAAAAGATATAGTGGTTTTTCTGCCAGGGACCTTTTTGTAAATATTTTATTCACATCTGGGTACCAGACAGTTATTCCACTAATAAAAAAGAAAGTGCACTGTGCACTTGGGCCGTTCTGGGCCGAAACTGCCGCTGTGCACATGGGCCAGGCCCAACTGCTCCATGCGGGTGACGCTGAAGGCGCCTTTCCGGGAGTATGCCTTTGCTTCGGGAACACGGCTCCGGTGGAAACCGTTTCCACTTAAAACGCGGGCCGGCGGCTGGCTCACTTACGAGCGGGACCCAGCGGCAGGCGATGGAGGCGCCGTCATCTTCCTCTGTCGCCCGCGTCTGGCCGAGGGAGGCGCGGCTCCGGCCGGCGATAGCCGGCGGCGCAGGCCACCGTTGGCGGCGCCCGGCCTACCAGCGTCATCAGCGGGCTGAGGCGGTCCCGTCCAAGCACGGTGCGGATGTCGAGGAGCTCGGAAACGAGTTGGGCAATGGCCGCGGCGGACGGCGGCTCGGCCGGAGTTGGGCACGGCGCTCCGGCCAACTAAAGAAGGGGGCGAGCTACTAGGAAGGGTCAGAGGTGCTTGTGGAGGCTCAAGGTGGTGAAATGAGGAGGAGGGAAGGGCTGGCTCGCCGGAATTTAGCCGAGGTTCACCGGCGGCCGTGGCGGCAATTGAGGGCAAGGAGGGCCTCCAGAGACGAGAGGAGGGGTCGGGGAGGACCAGTGGAGGGAGGTGGTGAGGTTGGTGAGGACGAGAGGGGTTCGGGGGCCCTTTTATAGGCGCGGCGAGCTCGCCGGATAAGCTCGGCCGCGGTGGCAAGCTTAGCCGCGCACTGGAGCTCTGGGGTGACGTGGATGGCCGCATGCGGTGTCTAGAGGCTTCGTGGAGGGGTGGACAGGGCTCAGGCGAGGTCGGGAAGGATCGGGAGCTCGCAGGCGACTGGACACGGCGGCGACAGCTTCTGCCGGTCACGGGCGCGGCTGCCGTACCACGTAGGAGGGGACGCGAGAGGGGGAGAGGGGTCCAAGAGAAGGATGACGACAAGGTGAAGCTCCTAGACACGGCTAGGTGTCAAGGGAGAGGGGGAAACCGACGAGGCCGAGGGCCCCAACTGCCAGAGCGCGCGCACGGCACGCCTGCCGCGTGGTCACCGCGTTAAATGGCGCACGCGGTGCACCCTGGCATGCAGCATGTTGTCTAGTAGAGAGTCCTTCCAAGTAATAGCCCCTCTGAGGTGATAGATCGCCAAAAGAAAGCAAGAGTGGATGTGAGGCTTCACTGGAAGTTTTCTGTAGCAAACTTGGCCACACCACTGTGATGAACAGAAAAATGATAAGGGCCAAAGCTGATGTCTGGGAGGTTTAGAGTAGGAAGGACTACAAGCCTCTGAAGTTTGATAAGAAAAGGACCAAGACTTAATAGGGTTGCTTTGCAACTGGTCAATCTGGTCCAAAAAACAGATCTTGATGTGGCACTCACATAACAAATGAGATGGATCTGAAATTTGGAGGAGGCTGGTTATATAAGCATATTAAGATACTGTATAAATTTCATACCATTTGGATAAACCAAAATGGTACTTCCTTCACAGAGCATCCCACTTGACAGAATCTTAGAAAAATTCTAAGGAGTTATTGGGTGGATGAAATGAGCCCACATTTTGGTGGAGAGGTGTTATACGGGTAGGAGAATGTCCTGGTAAAATTTCAGAAATTATGGAGCAACATAAAATATAGTTGCTTCACAATCCAAAATAATGACCAGAAACAAAGATTTGATGCTGTGCTCACATAGTTGAAGCTATGATGCTCAAATTTTGTTTAGAGTGTTAATTTGAGCATATTGAGATCATGGCAAAATTTTAACTCATTTTGATCAACCTGGCTAGTACTTGCTTCACAAAGCTTTCAGTTGATTAGAAACTTTGGAAATTTGCCAGGGAAGATTTACTAGCCAAATTGAGTTGAATTTTGGCATGTGGTAATTATATGAATAGGAAAGGGTGCCCAAAAAGGTTGAGAGCAAGCAAGAAGATATAAAGGGTACTTGCTTCACAACTTGACAGCTAGGGCAGAATCAGAAAAGAAATATTTGTGAAATATGTTTGAACATGACAAGGAAGGATTTTGACATATCTGAGGAAGATATGACCCAAAAAATTTATGAGAATTATTTGGGAATTTTTGGAATAATAGAAATGTGGGTTGCTTCACAACCCAAGGCAACAGGTTTATTCCTTTAATAGGAAAAAGGAATATTCCCAAGAAAAAGATTATTGGGATTGGTTCAAGATGGACATGACAAGGTCTTGGTATGGTTTAGAGGTTGGCAAGCCGCTAGGGAAGAGGAATCAAGGGTGATCCCTCCAGGTTCCAAGATTACCAAGCCACAGAAAAGCAAAACCAGACCAAAATCAAAAGAAAAAGAAATGGGCAAAATCCAGGGTGTTACAACTGTTGTGTCCTTCGCATAGATAGAAAGTAGTTCCCAATTGGTAGATTTTGATAAACTTTTTCTGACATAAATTGTACTCTTCATTGTAGTGCACTTATTCTCCTAGTGTGCAGTGCACTTTTACTCCAGGTATGTAGTGTACTTGTACTCCACACATATTTTGCATGGAGTGCACTTGTACTTCTGGTGTAGTCTACCTGAACTTCATGTGGTAGTGCATTTGTACTTCCCTCGACTATATACCCGTTCTTCCTGTAGTAGTAGTTGATACGTCTCCAACATATCAATAATGTATGAAGTATTCATGCTATATTCACCTATGTTTACAATACTTTTATATGGTTTTGATGCACTTTATATGATTTATTTAGAACTACCCCGGACTGACGCTGTTTTCAACAGAATTACCGTGGTATTATTTTTTTGTAGAAAATGAAAGTTCTCAGAATCGCCCGAAACTTTTTGGTGATTTTTTCTGGACCAAATAAGAAATATTGGAGCGAAGAACTGCCGGAAGGGGTGGACCAGAAGGCCACCACGCAACCGTCCGCCCCCCTAGGGGCGCGGCCAAATGGCTTGTGGGGCCCTCGTGGCTCCGGTTGGCGTGATTCCAACGCCAAAAATCCCATAAATACCAGAAACCCCAGAAATAAAGAGAGACTCCTCGTTCCTCCGCCGCAACTCTCTGTATCGACGAAAAACCAATCTGGAGACGTTCTAGTACCCTGCCGAAGAGGGAAAACCATCACCGGTGGCCATCTTCATCATCCCTGCGGGGGCCATGACGAGAAGGGAGTACTTCATCCTCGGGGCCGAGGGTATGTACCAGTAGCTATGTGTTCAATCTCTCTCTCTCCTATCCTTGAGATGGCACGATCTTGATGTATCACGGGCTTTGTTAATATAGTCGGATCATATGATGTTATTCCCTTGCTACCTTGTTGTGATGAATTGAATCTTTACCTATGAGATCTCGTTATGTCGGATTGAATATTATGGTTTGAGAACACTTGATGTACGTCTTGCGTGGGATAACCGTAGTGACATTGGGGTATTCTATTGATTCACTTGATATATGTTGAGGCATCAACTTGCGGATTCCGGTGACCTAGGGTATCTATGCATAGGGGTTGATTGCACGTTTTCATACCACGTTCTCCGATAGAAACCTCGGGGTGCTCCTTGAAGTTCTTTGTGTTGGATTGAATATGATAGATCTGAAATTGTTTGATGCATGTCGCATAATTTACCCACGGATACTTGAGGTAACATTGGAGTATCTAGGTGACATTAGGGTTGATTGATATGTATCATTGGTGTTATTCTAGTATGAACTCTTGGGCTGTTTGTGACACTTATAGGAATAGCCCAATAGATTGATCGGAAAGAATAACTTTGAGGTGGTTCTACTACCTACACCAATTTCATCTTATTGTTCTCCGCTAGATAGGAACTTTGGAGTGATTCTTTGTTGCACGTTGAGGGATGATCATATGATTCAACTATGTTAGCATTGTTGGGAGATTGCACTAGCGAAAGTATGAACCCTAGGCCTTATTTCCATACATTTATACACCGTTTTGCTTGTTGTTTTACACTTACTACCTTGCTTTTTTATATTTTCATCTTACAAAAACCTAAAGCTATCATCCATATTGCATTTGTATCACCATCTCTTCGCCGAAATAGTGCACCTATACAATTTGCCATTGTATTGGGTGTGTTGGGGACACAAGAGATTTCTTGTACTTGATTACAGGGTTGTTTGAGAGAGACCTTCTTCATCCTACACCTCCCACGGATTGATAAACCTTAGGTCATCCACTTGAGGGAAAATTGCTATTGTCCTACAAAACTCTGCTCTTGGAGGCCCAACATGAGTCTACGAGAGTAAAGTTGCATAGTAGACATCAAGCTCTTTTCTGGCGCCGTTGCCGGGGAGGTGAATGCTTGAAGGTATATCTTTAGATCTTGCAATTAAATCTTTTTGTTTCTTGTTTTTCACTAGTTTTGTTTTAAAAAATAAAACTACAAAATAAATATAAATGGATCCTCACCCACTTGCTAATCTTTTCAAAAGACCCGATTATGTTGGAACAATTGCTAGTGAGAGTTCACTGGATTATCTTTATGAGGTCTTGCTTGAAAATCATGAATCTAAAAATTGTGAAATTTATAAAGTGATTCATGATAGTTCCTTGAATGAAAAGCATGATAGCAACATTGCTAGTATGAATTCTCTGAATATCCATGATGCTAATGATATGCAAAGCCACAAGCTTGGGGATGCTATGTTTGATGAAGATGATATTTTTAGTCCCCCAAGTTTTGATGAGCAAATTTATTATGATGATGGCATGCCTCCTATCTATGACTATGATGATGACATGTATGCTATAAGGAATAATTATAACTATGAAACTTGTCATCATGATTTTAATATTCAATATGGTTATGCCAATCAAGTGTCTCATGATAGCTATTTTGTTGAGTTTGCTCCCACCACAATGAATGAGAAGGAAATTGCATATGTGGAGAGTAATAAATTTTCTATGCTTGTAGATCATGAAAAGGATGCTTTATGTGATAGTTATATTGTTGAATTCCTTCATGATGCTACTGAAAATTATTATGAGGGAGGAACATATGCTTGTAGGAATTGCAATAATATCAAGTTTCCTCCCTATGTGTTGAAAATCTTGAAGTTATGCTTGTTTTGCATTCCTATGCTAGTTGATTCTTGTTACCATAAATTGTTTGCTCACAAAATCCCAATGCATAGGAAGTGGTTTAGACTTAAATGTGCTTGTCATGAGATTCATGATGCTCTCTTGCATGTTTCAATTACTATTTTTTACGTGAGCATCATTGAAATCATCATGCCTAGCTAAAGGGCTTTAAAGAAAAGCTCTTGTTGGGAGACAACCCAACACTTTTACTTTCTGTTTTTGAGTGTTCACATGATTAAGCTACTGTAGTAATCATGTTTTGTGTCTTTTATTTCAATAATTTGCCAAGTAAAGCCTTTGGGATAGTATGGATACTTGTTGATTTGATTCTGTGCAAAAACAGAAACTTTTGCCTCCAGTAAAGAATTTCTATGATTTTACTGGAGCGTCAAAAAATTCTGAAATTTTTACACATCATTTATATACAAATTCTATAAGTTGTCCTAATTTTTCAGAATTTTTAGAGACAGGGAAATATGGTTACTACAGATCTTCACAGACTGTTCTGTTTTTTATAGATTCTGTTTTGCATGCATAGTTTGCTTGTTTTAGTGTTTCCATAGCTTATATTTATTGATATAAATTATGGGAATGGTATAATACAGTAGGTATTATGTGAGAACAATTACGAATCTTGTCTTGATAGTACCTAAGTGAATGATCTTTATTTACTATACTAGCCCATCTCACGAAGTTCCGTTAAGTTTTGTGTGATTGAAGTTTTAAAGTTTTGGGTGAGACACCGATATGAGGAGAATAAGGAGTGACAATAACCTAAGATTGGGGATTACCAAGGCACCCCAAGGTAATATCCAAGGAAGACTCAAGCGCCTAAGCTTGGGGATGCCCCGGAAGGCATCCCCTCTTTCGTCTTCAACATTATCGGTATATCTTACTTAGAGCTATATTTTTATTCGTCACATAATATGTGCTTTGCTTGGATCATCGTTATATTTTGTTATTTTATGTTAGGTGTTATTTATAATCTTGTTTTTCAATAAAAAGTTCCATGAATTTCCTTAGGATGCTTGCATTGCATGTTTGATGTGTGCTGTGTAAAAACAGAAACTTTTGCTGTAGTGTTTGAATTTTCATATTTTACTGGAACGTGGAAAGTTTCTGAAATTTCTACGCGGTATTTTAATATAAATTCTTTATCATGTCCTAAATTTTGGGAATTTTTTGAATTACATAAGTACACTAGTTTAATAGATTTCTATAGACTGTTCTGTTTGGACAGATTGCTGTCATAGTTTTGTTATCTACTTATCCTATAGTTTTCATAGCCTATATTGGTAGACATAAATTGTGGAGGCGATAGTAAATAGTAGATGATGTTTGAAAATTATTGTGCAACTTGTCTTGGCAGTACATGAAGTGTTGATTTGTTCTTATGTGTACTAACGTATCTCACGAGTTCTTTTTGAGTTTTGTGTGGATGAAGTTTTTGAGACTTAGGTGAAACCGGGATATGAGAGGATTGAACGAGATACAAAAGCTCAAACTTGGGGATGCCCAAGGCACCCCAAGTAAATATTTCAAGAAGTCTCAAGCATCTAAGCTTGGGGATGCTACGCATCCCACCTCTCTTCATCAACAATTATCGGTTAGCCTATGTTGAACCTAAATTTTTATTTGTCCACATGATATGTGTTATTCTTGGAGTGCTATTTTTCTTTTGCTTGCTGTTTAAATAAAATACTCAGATCTGAAAATATTTATTGAGAGAGAGAGAGAGAGCCCTCACATAGCTACTTGATTGTTTACCTACTCATTGATCTTCACTTATATCTTTTGAGAGTAGTTTGAGGTTTACTCATGTGCTTCACTTATATGCGGAGAGCAAATTATGAATGAATTGAATATCATAAATAAGAAATTATCAATGTGCTTTATGCTTAGTATTAGCTTCACATCTGATTTATAAAGTAAAATCTATTGAAGTTTGACAATCATCAAATTGGTCATACAAGCAATTCATGAATGATTAGTATAAGAAAGAGAACTTTCACATATAAATATATTATTTTGGACACCTTTTATGATTGTGAATACCCATCCATTATTTTCAACCTTGATCAAATAGTTGAAGTTGGACAAGGAAGACAACATAATGGTTATGTTTGGGTATATTTGCATAGAAGTTATATTGTTATGGATCCTCCAACATGTGGTGCTTGTTTAGAACCTTTTGCTAGCGAAAACTTCGTACTAAGTAGAGATACTACTTGTGCATCCAAATCCTTGAGCCAAGTTTCTTCCATGAGAGTCCACCATACCTACCTATATATGGTATTTCACTGCCATTCCAAGTAAATTTGCATGTGCCACCTCTAAACATTCAAATAAACATCCATTTTGTGTGCTCGTACCGCTCATGGAGCGACGGGGCGGTCATTATCTTCCATGATAAGCGAGTTATTCTCAAGATGAGTGTTTATTCACTTGTCATTGCACGAGAGAGGCTAGTAAAAAGGATTCCCAGTCCTGCATAGTAAAAAATAAATAAAACAAAACTCCGCCTAGAATGTTGATTGTTTGGAGGGCAACCGTGGATTCGGCCAGCCATGCAATGTGTTTGAGTGGTGGAGGGGGAGTACAAATTTAAATTCTGTTTGGGAACCGCCAATAATGTGATTAGCATGGAAGATATTGAATACCTCTGTTGTGACGTTGATAGAAAAGGCACACCACTCAAAATTACATATTCATCTCTGTTTTAAACAATGAGCTCTGGCACATATGCAAATCCCTGCTTTCCTCTGCGAAGGGACAATCTATTTACTTTCATGTTACTTACTATCATGTTGAGTCAACTTCTTATTCCAACCTCAATATATTAGTTGGCAAGCACCATGTGGTGGGGAAAGACCCAAACATATATATCCACTCATATTTGATCATGATTCATTATTGTTGACAATTATCTTTATGATAAGTGTGTTGGGAGGCAAAACATCAAGCCCCTATTTTTCTCTGTGTTCGATGGATGTTGTTTGTTCTAAAAATATGCCTTGAGTATTAGCAATCATAAAAGACTATATGATAATTGAGTATGTGGAGCTCTTACTTAGACTTGATGATGTATTGAAATTGTTTGGTGACCAAGAACATAGATTGTTAAGTTTCAATAGAATGCATTGTTTGAACCATGACATGTGAATTGATTGCTACTCTATCATGATGATTTTTATGAGAAAAAGTTGATGGTTATGATGCTAGAAAAGTGACTGAAATTATTAATGATCAAAACTATTCACTAAGCTAGCATTCACACTTCATAAACTATTTCATTTATCATTTACCTACTCGAGGACGAGCATGAATTAAGCTTGGGGATGCTGATACGTCTCCAACGTGTCGATAATTTAGGAAGTATTCATGCCATATTCACCTATGTTTACAATACTTTTATATTGTTTGGATGCACTTTACATGATTTATTTAGAACTAACCCAGACTGACGCTATTTTTAGCAGAATTATCGTGGTGTTGTTTTTGTGCAGAAAATGAAAGTTCTCGGAATCGCCCGAAACTTTTTGGTGATTTTTCTGGACCAAATAAGCAATATTGGAGCAAAGAAATGCCGGAGGGGGTGGACCAGAAGGCCACCACGCAACCGGCCACGCCCCCTAGGGGCGCGGCCAGATGTTTTGTGGGGCCCTCGTGGCTCCGCTTGGCGTGATTCCAATGCTGAAAAATCCCATAAATACCAGAAACCCCAGAAATAAAGAGAGACTACTCGTTCCGCCACCGCAACTCTCTGTATCAACGAAAAACCAATCGGGAGACGTTCCAGTACCCTGCCGGAGAGGGAAAACCATCACCGGTGGCCATCTTCATCATCCCGGCGGAGGCCATGACGAGGAGGGAGTAGTTCACCCTCGGGGCTGAGGGTATGTACCAGTAGCTATGTGTTCAATCTCTCTCTCTCTCTCGTGTTCTTGAGATGGCACGATCTTGATGTATCACGGGCTTTGTTAATATAGTCAGATCATATGATGTTATTCCCTTGCTACCTTGTTGTGATTAATTGAATCTTTACCTATGAGATCTCGTTATGTCGGATTGAATATTATGGTTTGACAACACTTTATGTACGTCTTGCGTGGGATAACCGTAGTGACATTGGGGTATTCTATTGATTCACTTGATATATGTTGAGGCATCAACTTGCGGATTCCGATGACCTAGGGGATCTATGCATAGGGGTTGATTGCACGTTTCCATACCACGTTCTCCGATAGAAATCTTGGGGTGCTCCTTGAAGTTCTTTGTGTTGGATTGAATATGATAGATCTGAAATTGTTTGATGCATGTCGCATAGTTTACCCACGGATACTTGAGGTGGCATTGGGGTATCTAGGTGACATTAGGGTTAATTGATATGTATCATTGGTGTTATTCTAGTAGGAACTCTAGGGCTGTTTGTGACACTTATAGGAATAGCCCAATAGATTGATCGGAAAGAATAACTTTGAGGTGGTTCTACTACCTACAACAATTTCATCTTATTGTTCTCCGCTAGATAGGAACTTTGGAGTGATTCTTTGTTGCACGTTGAGGGATGATCATATGATTCAACTATGTTAGCATTGTTGGGAGATTGCACTAGCGAAAGTATGAACCGTAGGCCTTATTTCCAAGCATTTATACACCGTTTTGCTCGCTGTTTTACACTTGCTACCTTGCTGTTTTTATATTTTCAGACTGCAAAAACCTATATCTATCATCCATATTGCATTTGTATCACCATCTCTTCACCGAACTAGTGTTGTCGTCGTTTTCTCATGACATATGCCATGGGGTGGCTTATCGAGAGTGGTTGGGGCCGAAGGACGCCGACGGGCTCTGGTGACGGGATTGGGAACAAGCGGTGCGGGAAACACGATGTACCCAGGTTCGGGGCCCTCCGTGGGAGGTAATACCCCTAGTCCTGCTAGTCTGGTTGAAGAACCGAGCGGGCTACAATGGTGCTCCTTGAGCTGTAGGCTAGAGGAGGAAGAAGAGGCATGCTGGCTCTCTCTACCTCTCTACATGGGTGGATGTGTGTGTGTAGATGGTGGGAATGCCTGCCCCCGTGCATGGGGGGCGTCGGGGGGTTTTATAGGCCAACCCCCCGACTTACAATATACATATGCGGCACTGGGGGGACCCGGCTGGCGGCCTCTCTAGCCGGCCAGGGGGCCCCCGGTCGAAGGGTCTTGTCGTTGGTGGGGCCCGCCGACTGCAGGGTCCCATCGGGAGCCGGTGGGAGGGCCCACCGACGGTCCATCGCCATTGGCGCGTGCTTGTCACTCCGCAGTACAGGTCGCCCGGCTCGGCGTCGTCTTGTGGTAGCCGGTCGCGGTCAGCGGTACGGCCGGCCACACTGTAGCCATGCCGGGGCAGGTAATGGAGTGGTTGACTGCGTGCGGGCACTGTGCCGTCCGCCCGGTCGCAGTCGGCCGGAGTCAGAGGCACTGTTGCCTCCACTGTGGCCATGCGGGCGCTGACCTCCGACGCGACGGAGGCCACTGTAGCCATGCATGCCCTGGCCGCGGTACCGGAGGCACTGCTGACACGCTGCCCATCCGATCACTGTCCTGTGAGGCGTGGTGACATGACGGGAGCTGACCTGCCGGCCTGATGGCCTGGTGACTCCGCCTCCGGCCGGCCGGCTAGTCGCAGCCGGCCGTGCGGAGCCGGACTACAGGGGGAGGCGGCTCGCCCTGTAGTCGTTTTTCGAAAAGCTGGAGCAAAGACCCAGCTGAGGCTACCCCGGGGTTATCCCCCCGTCAGTAGTCCCCGAAGCAGGGGAGGCCCGCCGGCTAGCCGCGGCAGACCTCGCCGGCTTGAGTCTTGCGCTCGAGGACCGTCGGTAGGCCCGGAGCCGGGGAGCGTGGGACCGCGGTGGCCAGCCTCGCAGCCGGCCAAGGCTCCGCGGGGCGCCTCGACCACCCCGAGGGGCAGAGAGGACGCGCCACGTGTGGAGTGCAGCGGGTCGCGGCCTGACAGGCCACGCGGAGGACAAGACTGGGCCGTGGGGCGGGGCCCACTTTGGCCTCGGCCTCGGCCCGCGCGCGTGGATCTTTTGCGGCCAGGGTCGTCGGTTGGCGTTCCCGAAGCGCCTTAATGCCCCTCCCGCGCGTGGCGGAAGTAGTGGGGTTCGTGCGCAACGGAGCCGCTCCCCACTACTCCGCACGGGGTTTAAATGGGAGGCGAGAGGAGCGAAACAGGGCATTCGCTCCCCTGCCCCCGCACATCGCCTTCGTCGCCCGTCCCCCTCCCCGCATCGAGAGAGAGAGAGAGCAGAGGTCACACGTCCGCCGCGCCACCGTCCGCCGCCGTCGAGAATCGCAACGCGACCGAGCCCACGCGCCCCGCCGCCGCGACCAAGACACCTCCGAGGCGAATGGCGGGCAAGGGCGCCTACGACGGCAGCGATGTCGACGAGGCCTACATCGAGCACCTCCGCCATCGCCGCAAGCTGCCGCCGGCGGAGAATGTGGAGGCGCGCATCGCCGAGGCGGAGAATGCGTCGGCCCCACGAGAAGGCGAGGTGGTGGTCTTCGCCGAGCATTTCGCCCGCGGGCTATGCCTGCCGGCGAGCACGTTCTTCCGGCGTTTACTTTTGCGCTTGGGGCTGCAACCACACCATCTCAGCGCCAATGCCATCCTGCAGCTGGCGGCATTCGTCGCCCTCTGCGAGGGTTTTTTGGGAGTGGAGCCGCGCCTCGACCTCTGGTGCCGGCTCTTCTACCTGAAGCGGCAGACGTTGAAGAACAAGGCCACCGGCGCGACGGTCATGACCGCCTGCGGAGCCGCCCTTGCTCACTATCGCCCCGGAGCCGGCTTCCCTCAGTTCCCCCTGCAGGACTCGATGAAGAGTTGGCAAAAGGGGTTCTTCTACGTGAAGAACGTGAAGCTGTCCGAGGACTACATCAACCTTCCCGACTTCGTCAACCAGCCGCCGGTCACGATGCTGAACTGGAGGACGCCTCCGCCCCAAGCGCCCGAGACGGCGGACTAGCTCTGCGAGCGGCTTCTCGTAATGACCAAGACGGAGGGGCTTACGGTCGTGGATCTCCTTGCCACGATGGTGGCGCGCCGGGTGTAGCCGCTGCAGCGCCGACCGCACCTCATCTGCCAGATGGGAGGGCGGCGCGACCCGTGCAGGCTCTCCACCAAGGAGATGAAGGCGGTGCGGGTGGCAAGGAGGGTGAACTCCATCTCGGCCGCCAAGATGAACGAAGGCAGGTGGCAATGGGGGAAGGCCCTGTACAGCCGGGACCATCCGACTCCACGGGTACGCGACGAGCCGCCCCCTACCTTTTTTCTTCTGAAGCCGGTGCTCCCCCCCAGCCTGATGACGGAGGGGCTTCCTTTGCGTGCAGGTCTTTCCTGTGCTGCAGGAGTACGGGGAGCCGGCTGCCGATGTGGCGGAGTCGGACCCCGAGGAGGTCGAAGACGTCGATGACGTGGAGCCGGCCGAGTCGGAGCGAGCCGGCGCGTCGAGGATCGGCGGGACGGAAGCGGAGAGAACCGAGTCGGCGGGTGATTTCCTCCCCTAGTCTCTTTTGCGGGACTGGTCCGATGACGATGCTGAGCCGGGGGAGATGCGCAATGCAGCGGCCCCGGAGGACCCCAAAGTATCGGGAGACAACGCCACTGCGCCGAGGAGGCGCGTTCGCCGGGTCGACCGCGAGCCGGGTCGAGGCGACACGGCCGTGGACGAACGGGGGAAGCAGCCGGCCAGCTCCAGGCCGGCTCCCAAATGGGCAGCCGGCGGGCAGCCGGGCGGCAGCTGATAACCCACAAGTATAGGGGATCGCAACAGTTTTCGAGGGTAGAGTATTCAACCCAAATTTATTGATTCGACACAGGGGGAGCCAAAGAATATTCTCGAGTATTAGCAGCTGAGTTGTCAATTCAGCCACACCTGAAAGACTTAATATCTGCAGCAAAGTATTTAGTAGCAAAGTAGTATGGAAGTAACGGTAACGGTGGCAAAAGTAACAGTAGCGGTTTTGTAGCAATCGTAACAGTGGCAACGGAAAAGTAACTTAGCAAAGATCAATATGTGAAAAGCTCGTAGGCAATGGATCAGTGATGGATAATTATGTCGTATGGCATTCATCATGCAACAGTTATAACCTAGGGTGACACAGAACTAGCTCCAATTCATCAATATAATGTAGGCATGTATTCCATATATAGTCATACGTGCTTATGGAAAAGAACTTGCATGACATCTTTTGTCATACCCTCCCGTGGCAGCGGGGTCCTAATGGAAACTAAGGGATATTAAGGCCTCCTTTTAATAGAGAACCGGACCAAAGCATTAGCACTTAGTGAATACATGAACTCCTCACACTACGGTAATCACTGGAAAGAATCCCAATTATTGTCACCTTGGGGTATGCGGATCATAACACATAATAGGTGTCTACAACTTGCAAGATAGGATCAAGAACACATATATATTCGTGAAAACATAATAGGTTCAGATCTGAAATCATGGCACTCGGGCCCTAGTGAAGAGCATTAAGCGTAGCAAAGTCATAGCAACATCAATCTCAGAACATAGTGGATACTAGGGATCAAACCCTAACAAAACTAACTTAATTACATGGTAAATCTCATCCAACCCATCACCGTCCAGCAAGCCTACGATGGAATTACTCACGAACGGCGGAGAGCATCATGAAATTGGTGATGAAGGATGGTTGGTGATGACGACGGCGTCGATTTCCCCTCTCCAGAGCCCAAAACAGACTCCAGATCTGCCCTCCCGAGGAAGAACAGGAGGTGACGGCGGCTCCGTATCGTGAAACGCGATGAACTCTTCTCCTTGATTTTTTTTCTCCCCGAATAGGGTTATATGGAGTTGGAGTAGAGGTCGGAGGAGTTGCAGGGGGCCCACAAGCCACCAGGGCGCGCCCTAGGGGGGGTGCCCCCCTGGCTTGTGGCCAATGGGTGGACCCTCTCTGGATGATTCTTTTGCCAGTATTTTTTATTAAATCCAAAAATATTCTCCGTAAATTTTCAGGTCAATCCGAGAACTTTTATTTCTGCACAAAAATAACACCAAGGCAATTCTGCTGAAAACAGCATCAGTCCGGGTTAGTTCATTCGAATCATGCAAATTAGAGTCCAAAACAAGGGCAAAAGAGTTTGGAAAAGTAGATACGATGGAGATGTATCAACTCCCCCAAGCTTAACCCATTGCTTGTCCTCAAGCAATTCAGTTGACAAACTAAAAGTGACAAAGAAAAACTTTTACAAACTCTGTTTGATCTTGTGGTTGTAAATATGTCTAACTGATGTTCAGGTTTTCAGCAAAGATTATGGGCTAACCACATTCACAATAACATTTAGGTCTCACATTTACTCATATCGATGGCATAATCAACTAGCGAGCAATAATAATAAATCTCGGATGACAACAATTTTATCAAAACAATCATGATACAATATGATATAATGGTATCTCGCTAGCCCTTTCTCAGACCGCAAAACATAAATGCAGAGCACCTCTGAAGAACAAGGGCTGACTGGAAATTGTAATTCATGGTAAAAGAGATCCAGTCACAGTCATACTCAATATCAATTAATAACCAAACATACAAATGACTGTGGTGCTCTCTAACTGGTGCTTTTTATAAGAGGAGGATGACTCAACAGTAAAGTAAAATAGATAGGCCCTTCGCAGAGGGAAGCATTGATTTGCAGAGGTGCCAGAGCTCGAGCTTTTAAAACAGAGATGAGTAGAATTTTGAGCGGTATGCTTTCATTGTCAACATAACAACCAAGAGTTCTCGGTATCTTCCATGCTAGATACATTATTGGCGGTTCCCAAACAGAATGATAAAGTTTTTACTCCCCCTCCACCAATCAAACACACTCCACGGCTGGCCGAATCCACGGGTACCGTCCATACAAACAACAATCCTGGGGGAGTTTTGTTTCATTATGTTTTGATTTGATTTTTTGAGCATGGAATTGGGCATCCCGATTACCAGCCACTTTCTCGTGAATGACAAGTGAATAAACACTCATCGTGAGAATAACCCACCTAGCATGGAGGATACTAACAGCCCCTAATCACTACATGAGCGATTCGGGCATACAAAACAGAATATTATTTGAAAGTCCAGAGTTTGGCACATGCAAATTTAGTTGGAACAGCAGGTAAATACCGCATATAGGTAGGTATGGTGGACTCATATGGAACAACTTTGGGTTTAAGGAAGTGGATGCACAAGCAGTATTCCCGCTTAGTACAAGTGAAGGCTAGCAAGAGACCGGGAAGCGACCAACTAGAGAGCGACAACAGTCATAAACATGCATTGAGATTAACCAACATTGAATGCAAACATGAGTAGGATATAAATCACCATGAACATAAATATCGTGCAGGCTGTGTTGATTTTGTTTCAACTACATGCGTGAACATGTGCCAAGTCAAGCCCCTTGAATCATTCAAAGGAGGATACCATCCTATCATACTACATCATAACCATTTTAAAATTCACGTTGGCACTCAAGACAAACTATTATACACTCCTAGCTAATTAGGCATGGCATGAGCAACTACAATCTCTAATTGTCATTTGATGACCCACAAGTATAGGGGATCTATCGTAGTCCTTTCGATAAGTAAGAGTGTCGAACCCAATGAGGAGCAGAAGGAAATGACAAGCGGTTTTCAGTAAGGTATTCTCTGCAAGCACTGAAATTATCGGTAACAGATAGTTTTGTGATAGGATAATTCGTAACGGATAGCAAGTAACAAATGTAACAAAGGGGCAGCAAGGTGGCCCAATCCTTTTTGTAGCAAAGGACAAGCTTGTACAAACTCTTATATAAAGCAAAGCGCTCACGAGGACACATGGGAATTTCTGTCAAGCTAGTTTTCATCATGCTCATATGATTCGCGTTCGTTACTTTGATAATTTGATATGTGGGTGGACCGGTGCTTGGGTGCTGTCCTTACTTGGACAAGCCTCCCACTTATGATTAACCTCTCTCGCAAGCATCCGCAACTACAAAAGAAGAATTAAGATAAATCTAACCATAGCATGAAATATATGGATCCAAATCAGCCCCTTACGAAGCAACGCATAAACTAGGGTTTAAGCTTCTGTCACTCTAGCAACCCATCATCTACTTATTACTTCCCAATGCCTTCCTATAGGCCCAAATAGTGGTGAAGTGGCATGTAGTCGACGTTCACATAACACCACTAGAGGAGAGACAACATACATCTCATCAAAATATCGAACGAATACCAAATTCACATGATTACTTATAACAAGACTTATCCCATGTCCTCAGGAACAAACGTAATTACTCACAAAGCATATTCATGTTCATAATCAGAGGAGTATTAATTATCATTAAGGATATGAACATATGATCTTCCACCAAGTAAACCAACTAGCATCAACTACAAGGAGTAATCAACACTACTAGCAACCCACAGGTACCAATCTGAGGTTTTGAGACAAAGATCGAATACAAGAGATGAACTAGGGTTTGAGGGGAGATGGTGCTGGTGAAGATGTTGATGGAGATTGACCCCTTCTTGATGAGAGGATCGTTGGTGATGACGATGGCTTCGATTTCCCCCTCCGGGAGGGAAGTTTCCCCGGCAGAACAGCTCCGCCGGAGCCCTAGATTGGTTCTGTCCAAGTTCCGCCTCGAGACGGCGGCGCTTCGTCCCGAAAGCTCCCTTATGATTTTTTCCAGGTCAAAACCCTCCATATAGCAGAAGATGGGCACCGGAGGCCTTCCAGGGGGCCCACAAGCCACAGGGGCGCGCCCCCCTGGCTTGTGACTCCCTGGTGGGTCCCCTCTGGTATTTCTTTCGCCCAATATTTTTTATATATTCCAAAATAATTCTCCGTAGATTTTCAGGACTTTTGGAGTTGTGCAGAATAGGTATCTCAGATTTGCTCCTTTTCCAGTCCAGAATTCCAGTTGCCGGCATTCTCCCTCCTCATGTAAACCTTGTAAAATAAGAGAGAAAAGGCATAAGTATTGTACCATAATGTGTATTAACAGCCCATAATGCAATAAATATCTATATAAAAGCATGATGCAAAATGGACGTATCAACTCCCCCAAGCTTAGACCTCGCTTGTCCTCAAGCGAAAGCCGAAATCGATAAATATGCCCACATGTTTAGAGATAGAGGTGTCGATAAAATAAAATACGAACATGAAGGCATCATGGTTATCTTTAGAACAGCAACATATATTGACATATAATTTCTTATGCTAGAGTAACAACTCATTCACAAGGTAAAGTATGAATCAAGAACTCTGTTGAGAACCAACAAACTATGATCTCAGTCATTGAAGCAATTCCAATTTATCATAACGTAGGAAAGAGTCAATATAAGAGCTTGTAAAGCAAATCCACATACTCAATCATCTTTTAGTCTTTCATAATTGCTAACACTCACGCGGTACTGATGAGGTCAAAGCTTCAATCGGACACAGAGAAAGATAGGGGCTTATAGTATTGCCTCCCAACTATTTACCTTAAGGGTAATGTCAACAGAAATAACTCATGCTCACCCACATCCGAGTGGATATATGTGTCTAGATCATTCCCCAACACATGACGCTTGCCAAGGGATAAAGGCGAAATAAAGGAAGTGGTGAAGATCACCACGACTCTTGCATAAAGGTAAGTACTAGAAAGTAAAGGTAACAGATAGGCCCTTCGCAGAGGGAAGCAGAGGTTGTCATGCGCTTTTATAGTTGGATGCGCAATCCCTTAATGCAAAAGAACGTCACTTTATATTGCCCCTTGTGATAAAGAACTTTATTATGCAGTCTGTCGCTTTTATTTCTCCCATATCACAAGTTCGTATAAAGTTTATTTTCCTCACACTAATAGATCACACATATTTAGAGAGCAATTTTTATTGCTTGCACCGATGACAACTTACTTGAAGGATCTTACTCAATCCATAGGTAGGTATGGTGGACTCTCATGGCAAAACTGGGTTAAAGGTGTTTGGATGCACAAGTAGTATCTCTACTTGGTGCGGAAGTTTTGGCTGATATGGGGTGGAAGCAAGCGACACATGTTAAAGGATCTAAAACCATATAACTTCTATCCGGAAATAAGCAAACATAACCCATTATGTTGTCTTCCTTGTCCAACATCAACTTCTTAACATACAATATTTTAATGAGTGCTCACAATCATAAAGGATGTCCAAGATGATATATTCATATGTGAACCTCTCTTTCTTTATTACTTCCTTTTAATTGCAACAATGACCAATAGCTTTGTTTGTCAACTCACAACAAATTTCAATCGACATACCTCTTATATGTGAAGTCATCACCCCCCATAAGATCATCATATATACTCTTTGCTTTTATTCTATACTTCTTTCTATTTCTTTTTCTCAAGATCATAGCAAGCAAGCAAAGCCCTCAACTCAAAACTACTTTTTATTATATAACTCTCGGACTTGCTTACATAGGGGGAACATAAAGCAAAACTCAAAACTAGCTCACACTAAAGACTTTATTGTACTAGATCAAGATATAACCAAAAGGATCAAACTAAGAAAAACGATGAAAGTAAAAGATGTGGTGGTGATACGATACCGGGGCACCTCCCCCAAGCTTGGCACAAGCCAAGGGGAGTGCCCATACCCATGTGTTTAGTTGTCTTTCTTCGGAGGTGGCGATGTTATATTCTTGGCGATGATGCCCCTCAGAATGCGATTCTCCTCCTCAAGCTTATTAATTTGCCATCTGAGATCCATTATTTCCTTGCGAAGTTTTCCAGTTACGGTTAGAGCTCCCATAACCCATGGATGTTTCATTGCTGCGGGGGAAGAAGCGACACTCTTTTTCATATTTTCATAAGTAAGAAATTTAGCATTGGGAGGGATAACCGAGTTCGGAATTGCTGAGCTCTGAAGTTCTTCCAACATGGCTCCAGGTAGTAGACGAGAGGTAACTTCTTGGTCTTCCTCCATGGCATCTATCCTTTTCAAATCGGCCTCCATCTCTTCCTCCGTGGTCTGCCCGAAGTGGTTGGCTTCGCTGTATACTCTAGGCCCCGGTGTCAGGTGAGAGGCACGGCTCTCCCCGACCGACTCTTGCGAAGACATCTTGCTCTAAATCTGCTACAAACAGCTCAAAACAAAAACAGGAGGTATTGTCGTGTTACGAAGGTCAAAGCCTTCGGGAGATTATATAATGAATTTTTACCGACCTGAAGGAGTATACCATAAGAAAACGGAGTCCGGAGGGTACACGGGGTGGCCACAAGCCACAGGGGCGCACCCAAGGGGGTAGGGCGCGCCCCCTGGCTTGTCGCCTCCTCGTGCACTCTTCGGACTACTTTAAATTTTCCTAATTTATTAAATATTCCAAAACGGGTAAAAATTGCCATTGGAAAAGTTTTGGAGTCGATTTGCTTACCGTAACACATACCTATTCCTTTTCGGAGTCTGAAACGTTCTGGTTGGTCTCCCTAATGTACTCCTCCGGAGCTATGGTATTGATAATATTGGTTTCAACATTTATGGGAGTACCTGAGATATAATGTTTGATTCTTTGCCCGTTTACCACCTTCGGATTTGTGCCTTCGGCGTTGTTGATATTGATGGCACCGGAACGATATACTTCCTCGATAATGTAAGGCCCTTCCCATTTAGAGAGAAGTTTTCCTGCAAAAAATCTTAAACGAGAATTGTATAGCAAGACATGATCACCTACATTGAATTCACGCTTTTGTATCCTTTTATCATGCCATCTCTTAACCTTTTCTTTAAACAACTTGGCATTCTCATAGGCCTGGGTTCTCCATTCATCAAGTGAGCTAATGTCAAATAACCTCTTCTCACCAGCAAGTTTGAAATCATAGTTGAGCTCTTTAATTGCCCAATAAGCTTTATGTTCTAGCTCTAGAGGTAAGTGACATGCTTTACCATAAACCATCTTATACGGAGACATGCCCATAGGGTTTTTATAAGCAGTTCTATAAGCCCATAATGCATCATCAAGTTCTTAGACCAATTCTTTCTGGATCTATTAACAGTCTTTTGCAAGATCAATTTAATTTCTCTATTGCTCAATTCTACTTGACCACTAGACTGAGGGTGATAAGGGGGTGCAATTCTATGATTAACATCATACTTAGCAAGCAATTTACGGAAAGAACCATGAATAAAGTGTGAACCACCATCAGTCATTAAATATCTAGGGACTCCAAATCTAGGGAAAATAACCTCTTTAAGCATTTTAATAGAAGTGTTATGATCAGCGCTACTAGTTGGAATAGCTTCTACCCACTTAGTAACATAATCAACAGCAACTAGAATATGAGTATACCCGTTAGATTGTGGAAAAGGTCCCATATAATCAAAACCCCAAACATCAAATGGTTCAATAACAAGAGAATAATTCATAGGCATTTCCTGACGTCTACTAATATTACCAATTCTTTGACATTCATCACAAGACAAGACAAACTTACGAGCATCCTTGAAGGGAGTAGGCCAATAAAAACCAGATTGTAGTACCTTATGTGCAGTTCTATCTCCAGCGTGGTGTCCTCCGTAGGCCTCAGAATGACACTTGTGAAGGATCTGTTCCTGTTCATGCTCAGGTACACAACGTCTAATAACACCATCTACTCCTTCTTTATAAAGGTGTGGATCATCCCAAAAGTAATGTCTTAAATCATAGAAGAACTTTTTCTTTTGTTGGTATGTGAAACTAGGTGGTATAAATTTAGCAACAATGTAATTAGCATAATCAGCATACCATGGAGCATTACGCGAAGCCTTTTTGACAGCTAATTGTTCATCAGGAAAGCTATCATCAATAGGTAGTGGGTCATCAAGAACATTTTCTAACCTAGACAAGTTGTCTGCTACAGGGTTATCAGCACCCTTTCTATCAATAATATGCAAATCAAATTCTTGTAGCAGAAGAACCCATCTAATAAGTGTAGGTTTAGCATCTTTCTTTTCCATAAGGTATTTAATAGCAGCATGATCAGTGTGAACAGTTACTTTGGAATCAACAATATAAGGTCTGAACTTATCACAAGCAAATACAACGGCTAAAAATTCCTTTTCAGTGGTAGCATAGTTTCTTTGAGCACTGTCTAGAGTTTTACTAGCATAATGGATAACATTTAATTTCTTATCAACTCTTTGTCCTAGAACAGCACCAACGGCATAATCACTAGCATCACACATAATTTCAAAGGATAGGTTCCAATCAGGTGGTTGAACAATAGGTGCGGAAATCAAGGCATTCTTAAGAATTTCAAATGCTTCTACACAATCATCATCAAAAACGAATGGAACATCTTTTTGCAAAAGATTAGTGAGAGGCCTAGAAATCTTAGAGAAGTCTTTAATAAACCTCCTATAGAAACCAGCATGACCAAGGAAACTTCTTATACCTCTGATATCTGTAGGACACGGCATTTTTTCAATAGCATCAACTTTAGCTTTATCCACCTCAATACCTCTTTCGGAGATTTTGTGCCCCAAGACAATACCTTCATTAACCATAAAGTGGCACTTTTCCCAATTCAAGACAAGATTAGTTTCTTCGCATCTCTGCAAAAATCGATCAAGGTTGCTCAAGCAATCATCAAAAGAAGTTCCGTAAACGGAAAAATCATCCATGAAAACTTCAACAATCTTTTCACAAAAGTCGAAGAATATAGCCATCATACATCTTTGAAAGGTAGCAGGTGCATTGCATAAACCAAAAGGCATACGTCTATAAGCAAAGGTACCGAAAGGACAAGTAAAGGTGGTCTTTTCTTGATCCTCTTTTGACACAGGTATTTGAGAGAAACCAGAATAACCATCTAGAAAGCAAAAATGTGTATGTTTGGATAGTCTTTCTAGCATTTGATCAATAAAAGGTAGAGGGTAATGATCTTTCCTAGTAGCTTTATTTAATTTCCTAAAATCAATTACCATTCTATATCCTGTAAGAATTCTTTGTGGGATCAATTCATTTTTATCATTAGGAACAACGGTAATACCTCCCTTTTTAGGGACACAATGAACGGGACTAACCCATCTACTATCAGCAATAGGATAAATTATACCTGCCTCCAGAAGCTTTAGTATTTCATTTCTTACCACTTCTTTCATTTTAGGATTTAACCGTCATTGGTGATCAACAACTGGTTTAGCATCAGGCTCCATATTAATTTTATGCTGACATAGAGTGGGACTAATGCCCTTAAGATCATCAAGAGTATATCCAATAGCAGCACGGTGCTTCCTCAAAGTTTTCAATAATCTCTTTTCTTCATGCTCTGAAAGGTTAGCACTAATAATAACAAGATATATCTCCTTTTCATCAAGATAAGCATATTTCAGAGTATTAGGTAATTGTTTAAGCTCAAACACGGGATCACCCTTGGGTGGAGGAGGATCCCCAAGTATTTCAACAGGCAGGTTGTGTTTCAAAATAGGTTGCTGATCGAAGAAAATCTTATCTATTTCATTCCTTTCATTCATATGCATATCATTTTCATGGTCTAGCAAATATTGTTCTAAAGGATCAGTAGGAGGCACAGCAATAGAAGCGAGACCAATAATTTCATCTTTACTAGGCAATTCTTTGTCATGGGGTTGTCTACGAAATTTAGAGAAATTGAACTCATGAGACACATCCCCAAAACTTACAGTAACAGTTTCTTTCTCACAATCTATCTTGGCATTAACAGTATTCAAGAAAGGTCTACCAAATATAATGGGACAAAAATCATCTTGTGGGGAACCAAGAACAAGAAAATCAGTAGGATACTTTATTTTCCCACACAAGACTTCAACATCTCTAACAATCCCAACTGGTGCTATAGTATCTCTATTAGCAAGCTTAATAGTAACATCAATTTCTTCTAATTCAGCTGGTGCAATATCATTCATAATTTCTTGGTATAAGGTAAAGGGAATTGCACTCACACTAGCACACACATCACATAAGCCATGATAACAATGATCTCCTATTTTAACAGAAACAACAGGCACGCCAACAATAGGTCTATGTTTACCTTTAGTATCAGGTCTAGCAATTCGAGCAGTTTCATCACAGAAATGAATAACATGCCCATCAATATTATCAACCAAGAGATCTTTAACCATAGCAATACTAGGTTCAACTTTAATTTGTTCAGGGGGCATAGGTGTTCTAGTACAACTCTTACGAACCACAGTTGAACCTTTAGCATGTTCCTTTATTCTAACAGGGAAGGGTGGTTTCTCAATATAAGCAGCAGGAATAACAGGATCAGCATTATAAATAATAGTCTCTTCTTCAACTTTAATAGGTTCAACTACTTTAACTTCAATGGGAGGATGATATTTAAACCACTTCTCCTTAGGGAGATCAACATGAGTAGCAAAAGATTCACAGAAAGAAGCTACTATCTCAGAGTCAAGTCCATATTTAGTGCTAAAATCACGAAAAGCATCGGTGTCTATAAAGGATTTAACACAATCGAACTTAAGGTTTATACCTAACTCCTTACCTTCGTCGAGTTCCCAATCTTCAGAGTTGAGTTTAATTCTTTCCAATAAGTCCCATTCGAATTCAATATCTTTCTTCATAAAGGAACCAGCACAAGAAGTATCGAGCATGGATTGATCATTACAAGAAAGCCGAGCATAAAAATTCTGAATAATAATTTCTCTCGGGAGCTCATGATTGGGGCATGAATATAACATTAACTTAAGCCTCCCCCAAGCTTGAGCGATTCTTTCTCCTTCACGAGGCCAAAAATTATAAATATAATTCCGATCACGATGAACCAGATGCATAGGATAAAACTTCTGACGAAATTCCAATTTCAATCGGTTGTAGTTCCATGATCCAATATCATCACATAGCCTATACCATGTCAATGCCTTCTCCTTCAAAGATAAAGGAAAGACCTTCTTCTTGACATCATCCTCAGGCAAACCTGCAAGCTTAAATAATCCACAAACTTCATCCACATAGATTAGATGCAAATCAGGATGTAGTGTTCCATCTCCTGCATAAGGATTAGCTAGCAGTTTCTCTATCATACCCGACGGAATTTCATAATAAATATTTTCAGTAGGTGCAGTAGGTTGAGGAGCATCTATTTGTGATTTCGGTCGGGGTGAAGATACCCCGAACAAGCCCCTCAAAGGATTATTTTCCATAGTAACAGGTGACAGTAAATTTCAGCACACTATATAAATTTTTCCTTACCAAGTTCCACTCACCAAAGGCGCTTCACTCCCCGGCAACGGCGCCAGAAAAGAGTCTTGATGACCCACAAGTATAGGGGATCTATCGTAGTCCTTTCGATAAGTAAGAGTGTCGAACCCAACGAGGAGCAAAAGGAAATGACAAGCGGTTTTCAGTAAGGTATTCTCTGCAAGCACTGAAATTATCAGTAACAGATAGTTTTGTGATAGGATAATTCATAACGGATAGCAAGTAACAAATGTAACAAAGGGGCAGCAAGGTGGCCCAATCCTTTTTGTAGCAAAGGACAAACCTGGACAAACTCTTATATAAAGCAAAGCGCTCCCGAGGACACATGGGAATTTCTGTCAAGCTAGTTTTCATCATGCTCATATGATTCGCATTCGTTACTTTGATAATTTGATATGTGGGTGGACCGGTGCTTGGGTGTTGTCCTTACTTGGACAAGCCTCCCACTTATGATTAACCTCTCTCGCAAGCATCCGCAACTACAAAAGAATAATTAAGATAAATCTAACCATAGCATGAAACATATGGATCCAAATCAGCCCCTTACGAAGCAACGCATAAACTAGGGTTTAAGCTTCTGTCACTCTAGCAACCCATCATCTACTTATTACTTCCCAATGCCTTCCTCTAGGCCCAAATAGTGGTGAAGTGTCATGTAGTCGACATTCACATAACACCACTAGAGGACAGACAACATACATCTCATCAAAATATCGAACGAATACCAAATTCACATGATTACTTATAACAAGACTTATCCCATGTCCTCGGGAACAAACGTAATTACTCACAAAGCATATTCATGTTCATAATCAGAGGAGTATTAATTATCATTAAGGATCAGAACATATGATCTTCCACCAAGTAAACCAACTAGCATCAACTACAAGGAGTAATCAACACTACTAGCAACCCACAGGTACCAATCTGAGGTTTTGAGACAAAGATCGAATACAAGAGATGAACTAGGGTTTGAGGGGAGATGGTGCTGGTGAAGATGTTGATGGAGATTGACCCCTTCTTGATGAGAGGATCGTTGGTGATGACGATGGCTTCGATTTCCCCCTCCGGGAGGGAAGTTTCCCCGGCATAACAGCTCCGCCGGAGCCCTAGATTAGTTCTGTCCAAGTTCCGCCTCGAGACGGCGGCGCTTCGTCCTAAAAGCTCCCTTATGATTTTTTCCAGGTCAAAACCCTCCATATAGCAGAAGATGGGCACCGAAGGCCTGCCAGGGGGCCCACAAGCCACAGGGGCGCGCCCAGGGGGGTAGGGCGCGCCCCCTGGCTTGTGACTCCCTGGTGGGTCCCCTCTGGTATTTCTTTCGCCCAATATTTTTTATATATTCCAAAATAATTCTCCGTAGATTTTCAGGACTTTTGGAGTTGTGCAGAATAGGTATCTCAGATTTGCTCCTTTTCCAGTCCAGAATTCCAGCTGCCGGCATTCTCCCTCCTCATGTAAACCTTGTAAAATAAGAGAGAAAAGGCATAAGTATTGTACCATAATGTGTATTAACAGCCCATAATGCAATAAATATTGATATAAAAGCATGATGCAAAATGGACGTATCATCATTGCAAACATGTTTCATCCATAACGAGCTGAATTCAGAACGATGAGCTAATCATATTTACAAAAACAAAATAGGTCGAGTTCATACCAGCTTTTCTCCATCTCAATCATTTCATCATATATCATCATTATTGCCTTTCACTTGCACGACCGAACGGTGTAAATAATAATAAGAGTGCACGTGCATGGGACTAAGCTGGAATCTGCAAACAATAACTCAAAGGAGAAGACAAGGCAATATGGGCTCTCTGATAGATAAACAATAATGCATATGAGGGCCACTCAACATTTTCATTGTGGTCTTCTCCTTACGACCCAAAGCAGAAAAGAAAACTATTTACACGGGAAAGCTCCCAACAAGCAAAAGAAGAACGAGAAATCTTTTTGGGTTTTCTTTTAATGCTACAACTAAACAAACTAGAAAGTAAAACTAAAGCTAATTTTTTTTCAGGTTTTTCTGACACACAAGAAGAAAGCGAGAAAAGGAATAAACTAACATGGATAATACAATGAAAAAGTATGAACACCGACAACTGGAATGAGTGTGTGAACATGAATGTAATGTCGGTGAGAAATACGTACTCCCCCAAGCTTAGGATTTTGGCCTAAGTTGGTCTATGCCCATGGATCAAAGTAGCCCTCTCCTGGGTACTGAGGAGGATCCTGAGGGTTCCACTGGTTAGCGAGCTCTTGTGGATCCCACTGATAAACAGACTCCTCGTACGGGTCAAGTGATGGTTCTGGCTCAGGAACTGGGGATCGAGTCCGCTCCTAGTATGCATAAATATCGTCGGCCATAATAATGTACCTGCCTGAATAAATAATGAACAAAGAAGGTGCAGGCAAAGTAATAATCTAACAGGTACCCTGGCTGAATACTAGGTTATAGATGAGCCGCTTGTCATTGTCTTTGGAAATGAAATCATGTGCTACCATACTATCATAGTCTAAATACTTAGTGGGTAACAACCTTTCTTCCTTTTCATCTAGTCTAAGGGGTATCTCAAAGTGTCTAGCAAGGCGATAAGAATAAATACCTCCAAAGATAGGACCCTTCGAACGATTTAAACTCAACCGTCGAGCAACAATAGCGCCCAAACTAAAAGTTCTATCACAGTGTAAAGCATGGCGCAAAACGGCTAGGTCAGGAGCGCTTAGGCCTCCACTCTCCCCACGACCAATCAAACATCTCCCCGCAAATAATGAGTAATAGCGCAAAACAGGAAAATGTAAACTAGCCACTTTGGCTCCCGACACCCCTCTCTCTTCCCCTACAGTGGTTTCAGCAATAAAATCTTCCACATCTCTAGGACGGGGTTCACTGACGCTGCCCTCATAAGGTAATTTGCAAACATTGCAAAAATCGTAAAGAGTCATCTTCTTAGGCACATCATATAAGTGAAATTCTACCATAGGAGGATTTTCCCTATAATGAAAGTGAAAGTTTTGCACGAAGGTATTAGTGAGTAAGAGGTATTGGTCACACTTATCGTGGAGGAAGTCGGTGATGCCTGCATTCTCCGCCAAATAGTAAAAATCATTATAAATTTCGACCGCCTTCAAGAATGCATCACTTGCCATTCACATGGCCGAACCTCCGCGGTGCGGGGAAGATTGTATTTGGGCTTCTCTTTCTTCTCATTTTCATTTTCTTTAGAACCCCAGCTTGAAGAGACTCTTAACAATCTCCTCATCATTTTCTTCCTCTGAAAAATTTCTGAAATTTTAGTAACTCAAAATAAAGGTGAACAAAACTCAACAAAATTCAAAGCAACCACTCCCATAAGTGCCTAGAGGCTAAATCATGCATCTAAACTACTTGGGACCATACAAATTTAACATGCAAGCTCAAGAACAAGGTCACCACAGCAGCAAAAATTTGCAATATATAAAGCACTAGAACAAAAACTAATTGGACCATTGGAGGAGTCACATACCGAAGAACAATCCCCCAAAACAGTTTTGCAAATGGAGCTTTGCACAAGGAGATTGAAAATGGCAGCAAAATGAGCTAGGACACGGGTTTGAGCAATGGTGGGATTTTTTATGGAGGAAGACGAAGTGGATGGGTGCTGGAATAAGTGAGGGGGGCCTACGTGGGACCCACAAGCCACCAGGGCGCGCCCTGGGGGGTGGGCGCGCCCCCTGGGCTTGTGGCTCACTGGTGCAGCCCCCTGGTGTGTCCTCAGTGCCAAATATTCTTAAATATTCTATAAAAAATCATACTAAATTTTCAGGGCATTTGGAGAACTTTTATTTCCAGGTCATTTTTTGTTGTACGGATAATTCAGAAAACAGAAGTATAATAGTATTTTTGCTTTATTTATTCTAAACAATAGAAAGTAAAAGTTGGGTACAGAAGGTTGTGCTTTCTAAATTCATCCATCTCATGCCCGTCAAAAGGAATTCGTTAACAAGGTTGATCAAGTCTTATTAACAAACTTCTTTCGAGTAACATGAAACCGGAGAATTCTCGAATAGCACTAAGTTACCTCAACGGGGACAGACATGTCCCCTACCATGATTATTTCATATTTCTTCTTGACAGTAGGGAGAGGGAATTTAAAACCTCCAATAGCAATTGTTGGAATTTCTCCAATAGAGTTGATACTATGAACTTGAGGTTGTTTCTTCGGAAAGTGCACCGTATGCTCATTACCATTAACATGAAAAGTGACATTGCCTTTGTTGCAATCAATAACAGCCCCTACAGTGTTCAAAAAGGGTCTACCAAGGATGATCGACATGCTTTTGTCCTCGGGAATATCAAGAATAACAAAGTCTGTTAAGATAGTAACGTTTGCAACCACAACAGGCACATCCTCAAATACCGATGGGTAGAGCGGTTGATTTATTAGCCATTTGCAAAGAGATTTTAGTAGGTGTCAACTTATTCAAATCAAGTCTACGATATAAAGAGAAAGGCATAACACTAACACCGGCTCCTAAATCACATAAAGCAGTTTTAACATAGTTTCTTTTAATGGAGCATGATATAGTTGGTATTCCTGGATCTCCTACTTTCTTTGGTACTCCACCCTTAAAAGTATAATTAGCAAGCATGGTGGAAACTTCAGCTTCCGGTATCTTTCTTTTATTAGTCACAATATCTTTCATATACTTAGCATAAGGAGACATTTTCAGAATATCAGTCAAACACATACGCAAAAAGACAGGTCTAAGCATTTCAACAAAGCGCTCAAAATCCTCATCATCCTTTTTCTTGGATGGCTTAGGAGGAAAGGGCATGGGTTTCTGAACCCAAGGTTCTCTTTCTTTACCATGCTTCCTAGCAACGAAGTCTCTTTTATCATATCTTTTATTCTTAGATTGTGGGTTATCAAGATCAACAGCAGGTTCAATCTCCACATCATTATCATTACTAGGTTGAGCATCAACATGAACATCACCATTAACATTATCACCCAGTTCATGTTCATCACCAGGTTGTGTTTCAGCATCAGAAATAGAAATATCATTTGGGTTTTCATGTGTATCAATAACAGGTTCACCAGCAGCATGCAAAGTCCTATCATCATTCTTTTTCTTTCTTTTGCTAGAATGACTAGGTGCATCAGTATTAATTCTTTGAGAATCTTGCTCAATTCTCTTGGGGTGGCCCTCGGGATATAAAGGTTCCTGAGTCATTTTGCCACCTCTAGTCACTACTCTAACAGCATTATCATTCATCTCATTAAGCAAATCATTTTGTGCCTTAAGTACTTGTTCTACTTGAGTAGTTACCATGAAAGCATGTTTACTGATAAGCTTGAGATCATTAACAGTTCTACTCATATATTCACCTAAGCGATCAAGCATGTAAGCATTATGTTTCAATTGTCTACTAACATAAGCATTGAAATTTTCTTGTTTAACAATAAAGTTATCAAATTCATCCAAGCATTGGCTAGCAGACTTATTATAAGGAATATCACCTTCATCAAATCTACGGAGAGAATTTACCTCTACTACCTGTGTCGGGTTATCAAGACCATGTATTTCTTCAATAGGTGGTAGATTCTTAACATTTTCAGCTTTAATACCTTTTTCTTTCATAGATTTCTTTGCCTCTTGCATATCTTTAGGACTGAGAAATAGAATACCTATTTTCTTCGAAGTGGACTTTGGAGGTGGTTCGGGAATAGTCCAATCATTATCATTGCTCAATATATTATTCAATAATAGTTCAGCTTGTTCAACAGTTCGTTCCCTGAAAACACAACCAACACAACTATCTAGGTGGTCCCTAGAAGCATCGGTTAGTCCATTATAAAAGATATCAAGTATTTCGTTTTTCTTGAGAGGATGATCAGGCAAAGCATTAAGTAATTGGAGAAGCCTCCCCCAAGCTTGTGGGAGACTCTTTTCTTCAATTTGCACAAAGTTAAATATTTCCTGCAAGGCAGCTTGTTTCTTATGGGTAGGAAAATATTTTTCTGAGAAGTAATATATCATATCCTGGGGATTACGCACACAACCAGGAGCAAGAGAATTATACCATATCTTAGCATCACCCTTTAATGAGAAAGGAAACAACTTAAGAATATAGTAATAATGATTTTTTTAATGAGAAAGGAAACAACCAGGAGCAAGAGAATTAGACCATATCTTAGCATCCCAGTTATTGTCACCCTGGGGGATGCGGATCATAACTCGTAATAGGTGTTTACAACTTGCAAGATAGGATCAAGAACACATATATATTCGTGAAAACATAATAGGTTCAGATCTGAAATCATGGCACTCGGGCCCTAGTGACAAGCATTAAGCATAGCAAAGTCATAGCAACATCAATCTCAGAACATAGTGGATACTAGGGATCAAACCCTAACAAAAATAACTCGATTACATGGTAAATCTCATCCAACCCATCACCGTCCAGCAAGCCTACGATGGAATTACTCACGAACGGCGGAGAGCAACATGAAATTGGTGATGAAGGATGGTTGGTGATGACGACGGCGTCGATGTCCCCTCTCCGGAGCCCAAAACGGACTCCAGATCTGCCCTCCCGAGGAAGAACAGGAGGTGGCGGCGGCTCCATATCGTGAAACGCGATGAACTCTTCTCCTTGATTTTTTTCTCCCCGAATAGGGTTATATGGAGTTGGAGTTGAGGTCGGAGGAGTTGCAGGGGGCCCACAAGCCACTAGGGCACGCCCTAGGGGGGGCGCGCCCCCTGGCTTGTGGCCAATGGGTGGACCCCCTCTGGTTGATTCTTTCGCCGGTATTTTTTATTAATTCCAAAAATATTCTCCGTACATTTTCAGGTCAATCCGAGAACTTTTATTTCTGCACAAAAATAACACCAAGGCAATTCTGCTGAAAACAGCGTCAGTCCGGGTTAGTTCATTCGAATCATGCAAATTAGAGTCCAAAACAAGGGCAAAAGAGTTTGGAAAATTAGATACGATGGAGACGTATCAGCAGCCGTGGAGGCGGCGGGAAGAAACCGCGGGTTGCCCCGGCGGGCCCTGTTAGGCGGACGGTCCCCGTTAGCATCGGGTAAGTCTCTTTTGGGTTTCTGATTGGTTTCTAGTCGGCCCTTTTCCCTCATTCCATTGTCCAGGGAGCCGCGTGCCCTGGGGAGGACCACGGCCGACGAGACAGCGGGGACGGCGCAGAAGACCGCCGTCGACGAAAGGGAGCGCAAGGTGTGGCGGGACCGGGAGGCAGCCGAGCAGGAGCGGCTCGAGGAGGAGCGCCGCCCGTGGGAGGAGGCGGCACGGAAGCAGCTGCCAGGGAGGGCCCGCACGGAAGCGGCGGGCTAGTCTTGGGAGCCATTTCCCCCTGGCCGGGAGAGGAGGTCCAAGAGCACGCACGACCCTGCACGGTGGGCGGAGGCGGACGCACAGGCCGAGGAGGAGGCGCGCGCGGCTGCGCGCACGGTGGACGCCGCCAAGGGGGCGGAGCCGGGCCGCAGCGGCGCTCCGTCGGGGGCTGACGACGTGCCGCCGGGGACCGACGACGAGCCACCGGAGGTCGTCGTTCTGGAGCCGGAGGTGCCGGCTCCCGAGGTGAGCCGGGGAGGTGCCGCTGGGGGCGGCGTGCCGGAGATCGAGGCTGCGGTGCCTGGAGGAGCGGCCGCCTCCGGCTCGTCAGCCAGGGCACCTGGAGCCGCGGTGCCAGGGGAGCGGGTCCCATAGTCGCCGCGGCGCGGGGTCCGCCCGGCCCCGCTGACGGGGGTCAGCCATAAGAGACCTGGGCCGCGGCCGGTGGCATGCCTATGGACGACGCATCGAGCGTCCTTGGAGCTGCGGTGGCAGGGGTCGTCGCCGAGTTTGCCGACTGCCGCGCCCAGACGGCGCAGGAGGCCGAGGCCGCCAGGAACCGACTAGCGCACCTCGAGTAGTCCGTCGCGGTAAGGGCTCGAGGCCCTTGTCTTTTTTTTTGCTTTGGCTTTTTTCTAGTGGGGGCGCGCCAGCGCACCCACTGGGTGTAGTCCCCGAGACTCGGGCCGCTGGGACGCAGGCGGGTCGAGTCTAACTGCGTTGCCTCTTCGCTTTTTGTTCTTTGCAGGCTGTCCACGACCGCCGGGTGGCCGCGTACAACGCACTGCTAGGCCTGTATCGGGGGGCCGAGAACCGGCTGGCCGTCATGTCCGCGGACCTGCGAGGTACGTGGATTTTGTAAGTTTCCAGTGGGGCGCGCGAGCGCACCCACTGGGTGTAGTCCCGGGGATCCGGGTTGGCTGCTTTGCAGGCGGGTCGGATTCTTATGTTTGCTTTCTTTCTGACGGGAGCGTCTCCGTGTTACGCAGCCTCAGCAGCTGAGGCGGTATGCCTCCGCCGCCAGGTGATACAACTTGGCGAGCAGCGGGACCTCCAGACTGCGGCGTGTGATCGGCTGCGCCAGGCGGCCGATCGCGCGCAGACGGAGAAGAACGAGCTCGAGGTGGCCCATCGACGCGAGCTGGAGGAGCGGGAGGCGGCCCATCGTGAGGCACTGGGGGCCAAGGACGCCTTGCTGGCGAAGGCGGCCACGGAAGCGGAGGCGACGCGAACCGAGCACGACGGCCAGATCCAGGAGTGGTCGGCCAGGGAGGCTGCACTGCAGGAGGAGGCGCACGCGGTGGACCGGCTTCTGGCTGGTAAGTTTTGTTATCTTGCTTGTCTTCGTGTCTCGGATTAGGGGCAACGTTTCCTTTGTCTTACACTGTGCACCACTTTCTTCCCCAGGGCTCTTTTTGGGTACGCAGGAGGCCGCGGAGGTGGCCGTGGAGGCCCACCGTGAGGATCAGCGGGCGCAGGGAATCCACGTCGGGCAGCTTGCCGCCTGGACCATGGACGAGGTGGGGATCGCCGCCAAGGTACGCCTGACTGAGGTGGTCCGGGCCATGAAGCGGCTTCAGGGGGCCGGCTCGGCGCTGGTTCGCACCCTTTGGCCGGGCGCGGTGGAGCCGGTCTCCATGAGCCGGCTGTCGAGGTGGCTGGAAGCCGGGTCCGTGCGGGTGAACGCCTGGAGGGCTTCCGCGGCGCGTGCCGGAGCGGCCATGGCGCTTCGCGTCGCGAAGTCGTGGTACCCCGGGCTGGACTTGGGGTTGCTTGTGGCCTAGCGTGCCGGCACAGATGCGGAGCTGGAGGCGGCTGCCGACGCACTGGCCGTGCGGGCCAGTGACCTCGCGTCCTTTGCTCCGTGGGACGAGTACGTCCCGGAGCGGACGGCAGACGGCGAGGTGATCCCGGAGGATCGGTACGCGCTTGCCCTTGACGACCCGGAGGGTAGCGCCGGCGGGACGGACGACGAAGACGCCGAGTCCAGCACCGATGACTGCGTCGACTCCGGGCCGCCTCAGGACTTGGACGCGGGGTGTCGGTGTCAAAACCGGCGGATCTCGGGTAGGGGGTCCCGAGCTATGAGACTAGGATCGATGGTAACGAGAGACGAAGGGGACAAGGTTTTACCCAGGTTCGGGCCCTCCTATGGAGGTAATACCCTACGTCCTGCTTGATTATATTGATTGTATGGGGATTACAGAGTTGATCTACCATGAGATCGTATGACTAAAACCCTAGATGAGTTCTCTTGTCCTACAACCTAAAACCCTCCGGCTTATAAAGACGCCAGGGGTCCCTAGGGTTTACACATGGTCGGTTACACGTCGAAGGGATAAATATGCCTATTCACTACTCCAAACGTGGAGGACAAGCCACGATTCTCGAATCTTCCTTCTCGGAGATGAGGTCTTCAATTCTTCCAATATTCGGCAAGTGGCCCATACAGTCCGGCCCTTAAGACATAGGCCGGCCTCCCAAGGACCCCTTAAACTAGGACTCCCTCAGTAGCCCCCGAACTAGCCTCCAACGCCAAGGGTCCAGGCTCCAGCTGCTTTGAGTGATCAGAGTCTTCGGCTTGCGAGGCGAGTTCCTTTCTCCAAACAGTGATCGGCCCGGGATATAGTTCGGCCTCCGTCGACGTGTAATGTTTCCGATCATAGATCATCCGTATACCATGAGTTATTCGGCCTTAAAGGCCAAACGTCAGAGAACCAATAGTGTTTTCTGACAACTTTTCAGATGAAAGGCCACGGCCCACCACGACCTCTAAACCAGTCATGAAGACTCGATTCGCGGTTCGAGGCCGTTTCCACCAGCACGATCCATTAATGCACAGATCGTGCCCCGTTTTACACGGGATATGTTTAATCATACGCATATAACGGCACGCATGCCTTGGGAAGCGGGGAGATTCACGGCTTCGTGAAGGGAGGCTAACCAGCAGCAAGCCTCAATAAAAGGGGAAGAAAACCCCAAGGCTTATCCGCACCTTCCCATTCGCATCCCAGCTTCCCCAATCTTCCGAGCCTACCGAGCCCAGATCTAGGTCTTCCATTCTTCCCCCTCCGAGCTTAGCCATGGCTAGCTCCGGCTCCAACGGCAAGTGGGAGGCGTCCACGGTCATAGACCAGGACATCCGGGATCTCAAGGATGCCGGCTACCTCCCCGCCAATGTCTTCCACCGTGCCGCAGAGGAGGGCCAGGTGATCCCCACCCCCAAACCAGGCGAGAGGGTGGTCTTTGTCCCTCACTTTATCCGGGGACTGAGCTTCCCGCTCCACCCCTTCGTGAGGGGCCTCATGTTCTTCTACGGCCTCGACTTCCACGACCTCCCACCGAACTCCTTCATGCATATATCGGCCTTCATCATAGTCTGTGAAGCTTTCCTGCGAGTCGAGCCACACTTCGGACTGTGGCTCAAGATCTTCAACATCAAGCCGAAGTGTGTTGCTGGTGCACACGCGGATTGCGGTGGGGCAGTCATCGGCAAGCTTCCGCGTGCAGTGTGGCCATCCGGCACCTTCATCGACACTATCAAGACTTGGCAAAAAGAGTGGTTTTACATCACCGAGCCAAAGGAGGAGGGCGGAACTGTTCCTGCCGAATTCAGATCTGGCCCCCCGAATTGACGTCATGGGTCCGAAAGGGCCTCGACTGGGGGTCGGACACAGAGGTGGAGGACCTGCAGAAGGGCATCGCCTCCTTGATCAGGGAAGGAGTCGGCCTGACCAACGTGGTCCAGGTTATGCTTCGGCGGCGCATCCTCCCCTGCCAGCGCCGGAGCTCTCCTATGTGGAATTATCGGACTGACGACGATCCTATAGTTCGTCAACTCTTCCGTACCATGCAGGATAAGCTATGGAAGGCGCCGTTCAAGGCGCAGGAGAACTGGCCGGGCAAGAAGGAGGACAAGGGCTTGAGCGCCATCAAGCCCGCACCCGAGGTATAGCATAGTTTCATTTCACCGGTTCTATCTTCCCAAAGATAGTCTAAGCACTTTCCGATCACCTTTCATAGGAATGGTTGAGCAAAGCCACGGGCATCAAGTGTCCGGCTCCATAGCCCGAAGACCCCAAGTCTCTGCTGCTGTTGGAGATGCTCGTCGTGGCGCCTTACAAGGCGCTAGAGAAGAAGGAGAAGAAGAAGCCAGGCCGAACAGGCCTGCGCAACAGGGACAAGCCAGGGGCTGTGTCCGAAGAGACTCATGCCTCCTCGAATCAAGATGAGGAGCACGAAGCTGAGGGGGGAGGCGATTCCCCCCTCACAGGAAAGAGGGCGGCGTCATCGGACGCCTCGGAGGAGGTAGCTCCTCCCGCCCAGAAGAAACCGCGCCAGACACAGGTAGTCCCGTCCGACGATAGTTCGGACTCGAACACCGAGTCCGAGGACTTCAAGAGGGTTCCGCGGAGGAACCTCAGGGTCAAGCCCCTACCTCGAAGGTACAGATCCGAAGACCCTTCCGTGCTATTGATGCAAAGCTTCGAATGTTACTAACACGTGAGCGCTTACTGTCTTGCCGCCCACCGCAAGTCCTCCCCACCGATCAAGTTTCGGACGGGGAGACCCCACCCGCCGAGCTAGCGGAGAGCGGGACCACGTTGCACCCCTCTCCTCCAGGCGCCACGAAGGACACCGCGGAGGCGTCCTCCCAACAGGCTCCTTTGGAGCCGGACTCTGGAGGCAGGGGCGACGAAGTCATGGCCGAGGCAAACACCTCGGCCGTCGAAGACCCGGGGGAGAGGCCCCTCCCGGATACTGAGGAGACCGGACCAGAAGACGTCCAGTCACCTCCAAGGCGGTCTCCGGAGCGTACCATGCCTCCGGAGGTACCGATTCAATCTCCGGTTGGAGATCGGGTCAACCGATCCCCACCGGCGCCACCGCCAAATGGGTGGAAGGCCATGGGGGAGGCTCTATCGAGCGCCTCCATCTCTGGGGAGCACCGCACCCTTATGGGTGCGGTACTGCAGAGCATTCAGTCCGTGGATTCCGGACTGAAGGAGGCCTTCAACGGTCTCCTGACGGGCTTTCAGGTAAGCCAAGTAATGCTCTACTTTGTGAAATATTAATTTCTGTAAGTTATGATTATATGCATGGCAGCCCCCGAGCCCTAGGTGAGTTTGGAAAAACTTACCTGGGGTCAAATCATAGATCCTTATCCGAACTATGCATAGGACAATATATGTTCGGATCGTTCTGTTAGCCCTTAAGAGGACCGTTCACAGGATTATTTTAGTGACAGTTCGGAGGTTGTAAGCCCCTGTAACGTTATATGATGTTGTTTGTTACAGGCTTCGTCGACGGCAGCGGCCAATAACGCTGCCGAGCTAGAAGAGCTAAATCGGAAGCTCAAGAGCTCAGAAGACGAGCTTGACGCTCTAAACCAGAGATTCGACGAGGCGCAAGGTAAGTCGAATTAGAGTAAAAAACTCTTTGTTATCGTACTGTCAATGCAGTGTTGTTTGATATGCTTAATGCTTGTGCAGCCTCGGCGAAAGAGATTGAGAAGCTCAAGATCGAACTTGAGAAGGCCAAGCAGGAGGCTGCGGTGGAGAAGGCGGCTGCCAACGAAGCAGCTACCGCGCTATCCGCCCTAAGAGCCACCAGCGACAAGCACGAGGCTCGGGTGGAAGAAATCCAGCAGGAGCTCAAAGATGCTGGGCGGAAGTGCGAGGATCTGGAGGAGAAGGGCAAGGAGTAGGCCGCCGAACTATCCACCCTGAAGACCAATCTCCAAAAGGAGCGGGTGGATAGGTGGTCATTTGAAGAGGAGCTCCGCCAAGCCAAAGCTATCCTGGATGGTAAGCCGTATTCATTGCAGTGTATCTTCGGGGACAGCAAGTTCGAGTTGCTTACCCAAGTATGGTGTTCCTCAGGCGCCTGCTCGGACCTCCAGAAGGACTTAGCGGACGCGAAGCAGTTCTATGCTTCGCGGGGAGAAGGAGATGAAGCTCGGCTATTCTGGGCGCAATTCGAAGCCCCCGAGCGCTCTCCTCTCCTTGTGGAGCGGCTGAAGCAGCTGATGGAGCTACACCGGATGGCGGAACCGGCCATGAAGGATCTCTGTATCCGTCTATGGCTCAATGAGCCACTGCCGGGCAGCTACTTCGGCCTGGTGCAGAAGCTAAGCGACGCCACTCCTCGGATCGACGCCTTGAGGCGGTCTTCCTGCATCGAGGGGGCTAGGATGACCTTTGCGAAGGCCAAGGTGCACTGGCCGGGGCTGGATCCGATGAAGGTAGCCACAGCTCCTCCGCCTCCCGGAAAGGGTCATAGGCGCCCCGAGCTGTACTTCTCCAGAGTTATGGAGGGTGCTCGGGCCATAGAATCACAGTGTACGAGAGAGAATGAGTATGAATAGATTGTTGTACTATGTCCGAAGACTTGTCAGCGTGTATGTTTTTAAAATGCATGGTTTATCATGTCTTATATGTTTTGCATCCTTTATAACTCCTTTATGGCCGTTAACCCTGAAAGCTGCGAGTCGTCGGCTTCAGCCCCCGTGTAGATACTACACAAGGTGTCTCTTCCAACCGCACTGTAACCCTTAGCCGAACTATCGGCACCCGAAGGCGGTAGTGTGGAGCGGACAAGGCAATCGGACCATAATGCTTTATTGCTTTCACTTAGCCATAGGGGCGCGAGAAAGGAGTGCGGGAGCTGATAACTAGCCCCCAGGTGTTTGTGATGTTCGGATGAACCGCGGCCAAAGCCTATATCACCTGGTTTGTGCTAACACCAAACCCATCGTATGACACGGAATAACCTCTGACGAGATTTAGTTAAGCTCGGATTCGCAGACTGGTTCTCGCATACCATGACAGTCAGTTTTCGGCTTTCTCCGCTGAGGCGCTTAACCAGACTAGCCGGAAGCACAATCACAGCGGTGCTCCCTTTGCCCTTTTAGCCGAACGAGCGGAACATAAAGGGGCAAGAACAGGAGCCGGGCAACCCAACTATTGACCCAAGACACGGTTTGGAACCAATGCATATAAAGCGGAATTCCAAGATGCCGAACACTTAAAGAAATTGTGATTAGGGCGATTTTTAAGGTCGAGCCCCCGGTCTATTAGCCGGTTGCATCATACAGTATACCAAACAGGTTCGCAAGAAGAGGGAGAAAACAGAAAGTGTTCCGAAAAGGGACATCAAAGAGAAAATAATATATCTGTATTTTACTCAACAACTCTTATTGTTCAATTTGCCGATGCAACTGTTTACAGGTATTTGATAAATGAAATATAAATTTTATAGGAGAGTTTGTACCAAGGGCCTTCGATAGGTGACCTGACGTCCTTGATGTGCTCTGTCGCTTATCTGCTCCTGCAGCTCCTAAGGAGGTCTATGCCTTTATGGGCTTTGTTAGTTCGGCGAACGGACCTTGAAGAAAGGGTCTTGAGAAGTCGCCGAGGTATGGATGAGCTTGACGCTTTTAGCAGGCACTTTATGGTACCTGTAGTGTGTCCGAAGACGTGTTGACGGTAATAGTTCGGTCCAGCCGAACACCTACCCTCTAATAGTAAGTCCCCACCGCTGCCCATGGAATTTTGAGCGCGAAGTTGTGCCTCCGTGGCACGTACCTTGCCGGTTCTAGGGCCGTGCAATGGGGGGCGAGTCCCTATTTACCGGGAGTGGAAGGTTCTGGTACCTCGGATTGAGACCGAGCTCTTTTCCCAGCCTTGGGTGCCTTGATGGCAGATATCGGCGATTGCCAATCATTGGTGTAATGGAATTCGGCCGCCAGGTCCAACGCATGTTCCTCAGTTCGGAGGGAGCGCTCTGTATTGCCATTAACTGTAATGACCCCCCAAGGGCCGGGCATCTTGAGCTTGAGGTATGCGTAGTGAGGGACGGCGTTAAAGTGAGCGAACGTTGTACGGCCGAGCAGGGCGTGATAGCCGCTGCGGAAAGGTACGATGTCGAAGATCAAGTCCTCGCTTCGAAAGTTGTCGGGCGAGCCTAACACAACCTCCAGGCTTACGGAGCCTATGCACCGGGCTTCAACGCCTGGGATCACTCCTTTGAAGGTAGTGTTGCTGGGCTTGATCCTTGACGGATCTATGCCCATCTTTTACACCGTATCTGAGTAAATCAGATTGAGGCTACTTCCACCGTCCATTAGGACTTTAGTGAGGTGGTACCCATCTATTATCGGGTCTAGGACGAGTGCGGCCGAACCCCCGTGACGGATACTGGTCGGGTGGTCGCGTCGATCGAAAGTGATCGGATATGCCGACCATGGGTTATACTTCGGGGCTACAGGCTCTATGGCGTAGACATCTCGAAGGGCGCGCTTCCTCTCCTTTTTGGGTATATGAGTGGCGTAGATCATGTTTACTGTCTTTACCTCTGGAGGGAATTTCTTTTGACCGCCACCGATCGGACCACGGGGCTCATCCTCTTCCTCGCTGCGTGGGCTCTTGCCTTGGTCCTCGGATGCGAGCTTGCCGGCCTGTTTGAAGACCCAACAGTTACGGCTGGTGTGATTGGCGGGCTTCTTTTGAGTGCCGTGGATCTGGCAAGGCCTCTCTAGGATCTTGTCCAGCGGGGTGGGTCCGTCATGTTTGCCTTTAAGAGGCTTCTTCCACTGCCCAGGACGGGAATTGCAAAAGCCTGCATTGACAGCCGTGTCATCGGCATCACTATTATTGTGCCGGCGCTTGTTCTTGTTGCGCTTCGGTTTCCCGTTTCCATCCCGAACTTCAGAGGTTCCGGGGTCTTCGGGGTTATGGCTACGTCTAGCTAGCCAATTATCCACGCCCGCGCAAAAGCGGGTCATGAGTGATGTGAGGGCGGACATTGTCCTGGGTTTGTCCTGTCCGAGCTGTCGAGCCAGCCATTCATCCCGAATATTATGCCTGAAGGAGGCTATAGCTTCGGCGTCCGGGCAGTCTACGATCTGGTTCTTTTTGGTCAGGAAACGATTCCAGAATAGCCGCGCGGACTCTCCGGGCTTCTGAACGATGTTACTTAGATCGGAGGAGTCCGGCGGCCGAACATAAGTGCCCTGGAAGTTAGATCGGAATGATTCTTCTAGGTCCTCCCAACACCCAATGGAGTTTTCGGGGAGGCTTTTTAACCAGTGCCGAGCTGGCCCCTTGAGCTTCAGGGGTAGGTACTTGATGGCGTGGAGGTCATCTCCTCGTGCCATGTGGATGTGGAGGAGAAAATCCTCGATCCATACGGTTGGGTCAGTTGTTCCATCGTATTGTTCTATGTTTACGGGTTTAAACCCTTCCGGGAACTGATGCCGCATTACCTCGTCTGTGAAGCACAGTGGGTTGACGGCGCCTCTGACCCGAGCTATGACGCGCCGGTGATCGGTGTCTGTCCTAGCTCGGGCTCATTCCCGATCTTCATTGCGGTCGAACCAAGGCATGTACCCTTCCCGTCTATCGGGTGAGTATCCTCTGGATCCGTAGATGGATCGCGTACGGCCTGCTCTATAGTCCAGGTTGTGTCGCAGGTCGAACCTGTCATCGGGCTCTAGTGGCTCCTTTCCCCGTCTACGGGGTATCGTCGGCCTATAGCCGGTATCATCAGCCGTCCTGTCGCGTCCTCGAGGGGGGCGGTCTGGCCTGTCATATGGGGTATGCTTGGGAGACGGCATATCAGTGAGCTCGTCGTCGAATTGTGGCAGCAGCCTTCTGCGTGGGTAGCTCTTAGGTTGGTCCGATAGACCAGTGTCGTATTCTTCCTCAGGAGAGAGGACTCTCGTCCATCGGTCGTTGAGGTCGTCTTATTCGGCTTTGAGCTGCCGTTCTTTTGCTTGCAGGCTGCGAGCCGTAGATAACAGTTGTTGCCTGAATAGTTCCTGATCTGCAGGATTATTGGGAATAGCGAAATCATCGGCTTCCGCATTGTCCTCCTCCTCAATAGAGCGGAGGTAGTCGTCGTCATCAGGATCATCTGGATCATCGGGGTTGCGACGGTCTTCGGGCCTCTCCTGACCCTCTAACGGGTGTTCGGGGATTTCGGGGCCACCGATGTCTTCCGGGGTATCTCCGTCCCCGGTGCCATCGGTAGACTTTCGCCCCTTTTTCCCTTTTGACCGTTTATGCGGCTTTCGGCGTCTTGATGGCGCTTCGTCCGATTTATCACCGTTGTTTTTCGGAGTGTCCACCATGTAGACGTCGTATGTAGAGGTGGCAGTCCACTGCCCGGTCTTAGCGGGGGTGAGGGAGTGATCTTCCTCATCCATGTACTCTGCTTCCTCGGAAGCATAGTCTAGCATGTCGGTTAAATCCTCGACAGTGGCTATCAAGTGGGTGGTGGGTGGGGCGAAAATTCTGTCCTGACCCGTCTGAGGCCCGATCTGAGAATAGATCGGGGTTGGGTCATCGTTGATCTTCATCGACGAGATCCGATCTAGAGCCTCGTTGAGTATCGAGAGCTCGATCGGACCGGTCTGCCCAGAGCTTCCGGAGTGAACCTCCGACGCGTCCGTGCAAGAAGAGTGTTCGGCGAGAACCGATGTCCGGACGTCGGGTACTATGACCTGATCTGGGTAGTCCCATGGGCGGAGCCGAAAGATGGGTCTGGGGTTAAGGCCTCAGAGTCTTTGGGCATGGCAGGTGAGACCGCGAGCCCGGTTAGTGATAGATCGCCTCGAGAGTCTACGGAGAACTCTAAGTTTCCGAATCTGACCTCTTGATCAGGGGCGAAACTTCCGATGCGGCCTAGATGGCCAGTTGGGTCGGCGTGCAGCACAATGCTGCCGAAAGCAAAGATCTGTCCGGGGACAAAATTGCCCGGATTACGGACCTCTTCGTTGATGACTAGGCGAGCCATCGATTCCTTCTGGCGATCACAACGGAACTCTCAATGAAAGCACCAATCTCGGTGTCAAAACCGGCAGATCTCGGGTAGGGGGTCCCGAGCTGTGAGACTAGGATCGATGGTAACGAGAGACGAAGGGGACAAGGTTTTACCCAGGTTCGGGCCCTCCTATGGAGGTAATACCCTACGTCCTGCTTGATTATATTGATTGTATGGGGATTACAGAGTTGATCTACCATGAGATCGTATGACTAAAACCCTAGATGAGTTCTCTTGTCCTACAACCTAAAACCCTCCGGCTTATAAAGACGCCAGGGGTCCCTAGGGTTTACACATGGTCGGTTACACGTCGAAGGGATAAACATGCCTATTCACTACTCCAAACGTGGAGGACAAGCCACGATTCTCGAAGCTTCCTTCTCGGAGATGAGGTCTTCAATTTTTCCAGTATTCGGCAAGTGGCCCATACAGTCCGGCCCTTAAGACATAGGTCGGCCTCCCGAGGACCCATTAAACCAGGACTCCCTCACGGGGGCCGACACGGAGCGTGCCGTGGCCAAGGACGGGGTTTCTACCTCAGCCGCGGCGGATAGCGCATGGGGAGGAGACGGTGCCGCCACTAGTTAGGGTCCTTTTGTTTTCCTGCTCTTTGTTAGACTGCAGTTCCACCCACTGGGGGGTGTAATGTAACGAACATGTGGCCTTGGGCCTTTATGCTTTTGTGTATGAACTTATGCTTTTCATGTTTTTGTGTATGAAATTTAATGCGTGCCGACTCGCCCCTGGCTTATCGTTCCTTTGACTCTTTTTTGCCCAAAACTTAGTTCCCTTTAGCTTCGGCTTTGACCCCGCCAGCCGGACAGCCGGGAGCCGGTATGTAGCTGGGACGGGGCGTTAACCTCGGGGGAGTCGGTCGTGGAGTTTTTGGAGTCGCGAGAATGTTCGGCCAGGGTGAGCGCGTCGGAGGCCGGTAGGAAAAGGTAAAGACTCGGCTAGCCATAGACGACGACCCGTCCGCCAACGTTGTTCGTGTGTGCTAAGTTTTTGCCCCAACAACCCGCCGGCCGGACAGCCGGGAGCTGGTCTGTAGCCGGGCGAGGCGGGAGGGGTTTTGCTTAGCTCACACTACGTTGACCGTTTTCGGGGAATGGTGCCATGGCTAGCCGGCGAGTCCCCGGGTCTGGGGAGCCGGGTTTTGGGAGGTCGGCTCTTTGCAACGAACCGAACTTGATGGAAACGAGAAGGGTATGAACAAGAGCTCGCTTGGGGCACCCGTTGTATTCATGAGCCCAAAAGGGAGGATACATACATACACTGGTTTAGCAGTAAAACGGACGAAGGAACGCCGCGTTCCACGGGCGCTCCGTCTCCTCGCCGGAGGCGTCTCTTTTGCGCTTCTCCGGCTTCTGGGCGTCTATTAGATAGTACGCGTTGTTGTGCAGCGCCTTGCTGACGATGAACGGGCCCTCCCATGGGGAGGAGAGCTTGTGCTGGCCGGCGGTCCGCTGGATCCGCCTGAGCACCAAGTCCCCCTCGCAAAAGGAGAGGGGCCGGATCCGCTTGCTGTGGTAGTGCCGGAGCTTCTGTTTGTAGTTGGTTGTTCAGCTCAGGGCCAGCTCGCGTGCTTCTTCGAGTAGGTCGATGCCGTCTTCTCTTGCTTCCTTTGCATCCTTCTCCGTGTACAGGGTGACCCGAGGCGAATCGAACTCAATGTCCGTAGGGATGACTGCCTCGGACCCGTACACGAGAAAGAAGGGGGTGAAGCCGGTTGACCGGTTGGGCGTGGTCCTGAGGCTCCACAAGATAGCCGGCAGCTCCTTGATCCAGCAGTCGGCTGATCACACGAGTGGCACCACGAGCCGGGGCTTGAGGCCGTCCAGGATCAAGCCGTTCACCCTCTCAACCTGGCCATTTGATTGTGGGTGGGCCACCGATGCGAGGTCGAGCCGGATGCCCTCCTGGGAGCATAAACTCTTCTCCTTGATTTTTTTTCTCCCCGAATAGGGTTATATGGAGTTGGAGTTGAGGTCGGAGGAGTTGCAGGGGGCCCACAAGCCACCTGGGCGCACCCTGGGGGGCGCGCCCCCCTGGCTTGTGGCCAATGGGTGGACCCCCTTTCGTTGATTCTTTCGCCAGTATTTTTTATTAATTCCAAAAATATTCTCCATAAATTTTCAGGTCAATTCGAGAACTTTTATTTCTGCACAAAAATAGCACCAAGGCAATTCTGCTGAAAACAGTGTGAGTCCGGGTTAGTTCCATTCAAATCATGCAAATTAGAGTCCAAAACAAGGGCAAAAGAGTTTGGAAAAGTAGATACGATGGAGACGTATCAACTCCCCCAAGCTTAACCCATTGCTTTTCCTCAAGCAATTCAGTTGACAAACTGAAAGTGACAAAGAAAAACTTTTACAAACTCTGTTTGATCTTGTTGTTGTAAATATGTCTAACTGATGTTCAGGTTTTCAGCAAAGATTATAGACTAACCTGTTGGAAATATGCCCTAGAGGCAATAATAAAATGGTTATTATTATATTTCCTTATTCATGATAATTGTCTATTGTTCATGCTATAATTGTATTAACCGGAAACCGTAATACATGTGTGAATACATAGACCACACCATGTCCCTAGTGAGCCTCTAGTTGACTAGCTCGTTGATCAATAGATGGTCATGGTTTCCTGACCATGGACATTGGATGTCGTTGATAACGGGATCACATCATTAGGAGAATGATGTGATGGACAAGACCCAATCCTAAGCATAGCACAAGATCGTGTAGTTCGTCTGCTAGAGCTTTTCTAATGTCAAGTATCATTTCCTTAGACCATGAGATTGTGCAACTCCCGGATACCGTAGGAATGCTTTGGGTGTATCAAACATCACAACATAACTAGGTGACTATAAAGGTGCACTACAGGTATCTCCGAAAGTGTCTGTTGGGTTGGCACGAATCGAGACTGGGATTTGTCACTCCGTCTGACGGAGAGGTATCTCTGGGCCCACTCGGTAATACATCATCAGAATGAGCTCAATGTGACTAAGGAGTTAGTCACGGGATCATGTGTTACGGAACGAGTAAAGAGACTTGCCGGTAATGAGATTGAACAAGGTATAGGGATACCGACGATCGAATCTCGGGCAAGTAACATACCGATGGACAAAGGGAATTGTATACGGGATTAATTGAATCCCCGACATTGTGGTTCATCCGATGAGATCATCGTGGAACATGTGGGAGCCAATATGGGTATCCAGATCCCGCTATTAGTTATTGGCCGGAGAGGTGTCTCGGTCATGTCTGCATGGTTCCCAAACCCGTAGGGTCTACACACTTAAGGTTCGGTGACGCTAGAGTTGTAATAGGAATTGTATGTGGTTACCGAAAGTTGTTCGGAGTCCCGGATGAGATCCCGGACGTCACGAGGAGTTCCGGAATGGTCCGGAGGTAAAGATCTATATATGGGAAGTCCTATTTTGGCCACCGGAAAATGTTTGGGATTTTTTGGTATTGTACCGGGAAGGTTCTAGAAGGTTCCGAAGTGGGGCCCACCTGCATGGGGGGACCCACATGAACGTGCGTAGTGGGGGCAAGTCCCCACACCCCTGGTCAAGGCGCACCAAGATCCCCCCTTAGAAGGAATAAGATCATATCCCGAAGGGATAAGATCAAGATCCCTAAAAAGGGGGGATAACAATCGGTGGGGAAGGGAAAGGATGGGATTTCTTTCCTCCCACCTTTGCCAACGCCCCAATGGACTTGGAGGGCAAGAAACCAGCCCCCTCCACCCCTATATATAGTGGGGAGGCGCATGGGAGCTGCACCCCTTGCCCCTGGCGCAGCCCTCCCTCCTCCTACACCTCCTCCTCCGTAGTGCTTAGCGAAGCTCTGCCGGAGAACCACGAGCTCCACCGCCACCACGCCGTCGTGCTGCCGAAGCTCTCCCTCAACTTCTCCTCCCCCATTGCTGGATCAAGAAGGAGGAGACGTCCCCGGGCTGTACGTGTGTTGAACACGGAGGCGCCGTCCGTTCGGCGCTTGGATCGGATCTTCCGCGATTTGAATTACCGCGAGTACGACTCCATCGACCGCGTTCTTTGCAACGCTTCCGCTTAGCGATCTTCAAGGGTATGAAGATGCACTCCCTCTCTCTCGTTGCTAGCATCTCCTAGATTGATCTTGGTGACACGTAGGAAAATTTTGAATTATTACTACGTTCCCCAACAGTGGCATCATGAGCTAGGTCTATGCGTAGATTCTATGCACGAGTAGAACACAAGTAGTTGTGGGTGATGATTTGGTCAATTTGCTTGCCGTTACTAGTCCTATCTTGATTCGGCAGCATTGTGGGATGAAGCGGCCCGGACCGACTTTACACGTACGCTTACGTGAGACTGGTTCCACCGCCTGACATGCACTTGTTGCATAAGGTGGCTAGCGGGTGTCTGTCTCTCCCACTTTAGTCGGGTCGGATTCGATGAAGAGGGTCCTTATGATGGGTAAATAGCAATTGGCATATCACCGTTGTGGCTTTTGCGTAGGTAAGAAACGTTCTTGCTAGAAACCCATAGCAGCCACGTAAAACTTGCAACAACAATTAGAGGACGTCTAACTTGTTTTTGCAGGGTATGCTATGTGATGTGATATGGCCAAAAGGATGTGATGAAATATATGTGATGTATGAGATTGATCATGTTCTTGTAATAGGAATCACGACTTGCATGTCGATGAGTATGACAACCGGCAGGAGCCATAGGAGTTGTCTTAATTTATTGTATGACATGCGTGTCAATCAAAAACGCCATGTAATTACTTTACTTTATTGCTAACCGTTAGCCATAGTAGTAGAAGTAATAGTTGGCGAGACAACTTCATGAAGACATGATGATGGAGATCATGATGATGGAGATCATGGTGTCGTACCGGTGACGATGGTGATCATGCTACGCCCCGAAGATGGAGATCAAAGGCGCAAGATGATATTGGCCATATCATGTCACTTTATGATTTGCATGTGATGTTTATCATGTTTTAAATCTTATTTGCTTAGAACGATGGTAGCATAAATAAGATGATCCCTCACTAAAATTTCAAGAAATGTGTTCCCCCTAAGTGTGCACCGTTGCGAAGGATCGTTGTTTCGAAGCACCACGTGATGATCGGGTGTGATAGATTCTAACGTTCGCATACAACGGGTGTAAGCCAGATTTACACACGCGAAACACTTAGGTTGACTTGACGAGCCTAGCATGTACAGACATGGCCTCGGAACACGAGAGACCGAAAGGTCGAACATGAGTCGTATAGTAGATGCGATCAACATGGAGATGTTCACCATTGATGACTAGTCCGTCTCATGTGATGATCGGACACGGCCTAGTCGATATGGATCATGTATCACTTAGATGACTAGAGGGATGTCTATCTGAGTGGGAGTTCATTAAATAATTTGATTAGATGAACTTAATTATCATGAACTTAGTCTAAAATTGACTTTGCAATCTATCTTGTAGATCCAATGGCCCACGCTAATGTTGCCCTCAACTTCAACGCGTTCCTAGAGAAAACCAAGCTGAAAGACGATGGAAGCAACTATACGGACTGGGTCCGTAACTTGAGGATCATCCTCATAGCTTCCAAGAAAGCATATGTCCTTGATACACCGCTAGGTGATGCACCCATTTTCCCAGCAACTCAAGACGTTATCAACGCCTGGCAGTCGCGTAGTGATGATTACTCCCTGGTTCAGTGCGGCATGCTTTACAGCTTAGAACCGGGGCTCCAAAAGCGTTTTGAGCAACACAGAGCATATGAGATGTTCCAAGAGCTGAGAATGGTTTTCCAAGCTCATGCCCGGGTCGAGAGATATGAAGTCTCCGACAAGTTCTTCAGTTGTAAGATGGAGGAAAATAGTTCTGTCAGCGAGCACATACTCAAAATGTCTGGGTTGCACAACCGCTTGTCTCAGCTGGGAGTTAATCTTCCGGATGACTCGGTTATTGACAGAATCCTCCAGTCGCTTCCACGTAGCTACAAGAGCTTTGTGATGAACTTCAATATGCAAGGGATGGAGAAGTCCATTCCTGAGTTATATTCGATGCTGAAATCAGCGGAGGTGGAGATCAAAAAGGAACATCAAGTGTTGATGGTGAATAAGACCACCAGTTTCAAGAAAGGCAAGGGTAAGAAGAACTTCAAGAAGGACGGCAAAGCAGTTGCCGCGCCCGGTAAATCAGTTGCTGGGAAGAAGCCCAAGAATGGACCCAAGCCTGAGACTGAGTGCTTTTATTGCAAGGGAACCGGTCACTGGAAGCGGAACTGCCCCAAGTACTTAGCGGATAAGAAGGCCGGCAACGTCAAAGGTATATATGATATACATGTTATTGATGTGTACCTTACCAGCGCTCGTAGTAGCTCCTGGGTATTTGATACCGGTGCGGTTGCTCACATTTGTAACTCAAAACAGGAGCTGCGGAATAAGCGGAGACTGGCGAAGGACGAGGTGACGATGCGCGTCGGGAATGGTTCCAAGGTCGATGTGATCGCCGTCGGCACGCTACCTCTGCATCTACCTTCGGGATTAGTTTTAAACCTCAATAATTGTTATTTAGTACCAGCTTTGAGCATGAACGTTGTATCTGGATCTCGTTTGATGCGAGATGGCTACTAATTTAAATCCGAGAATAATGGTTGTTCTATTTATATGAGAGATATGTTTTAGGCTCATGCCCCGCTGGTCAATGGTTTATTTTTATTGAATCTCGAACGTGATGTTACACATATTCATAGTGTGAATACCAAACGATGTAAGGTTGATAATGATAGTCCCACATACTTGTGGCACTGCCGCCTTGGTCATATTGGTGTCAAACGCATGAAGAAACTCCATGCAGATGGACTTTTGGAGTCTCTTGATTATGAATCATTTGACACGTGCGAACCATGCCTCATGGGCAAGATGACTAAGACTCCGTTCTCCGGAACAATGGAGCGAGCAACCAACTTGTTGGAAATAATACATACCGATGTATGCGGTCCAATGAGCATTGAGGCTCGCGGTGGCTATCGTTATGTTCTCACCCTCACTGATGACTTAAGCAGATATGGGTATGTCTACTTAATGAAACACAAGTCTGAGACCTTTGAAAAGTTCAAGGAATTTCAGAGTGAGGTAGAGAATCAACGTGACAAGAAAATAAAGTTCTTACGATCTGATCGTGGAGGAGAATATTTGAGTCACGAGTTTGGCACGCACTTAAGGAAATGTGGAATTGTTTCACAACTCACGCCGCCTGGCACACCTCAGCGTAATGGTGTGTCCGAACGTCGTAATCGCACTGTATTGGATATGGTGCGATCTATGATGTCTCTTACTGATTTACCGCTATCATTTTGGGGATATGCATTAGAGACTGCCGCATTCACTTTAAATAGGGCACCGTCTAAATCCGTTGAGACGACACCGTATGAATTATGGTTTGGGAAGAAACCTAAGCTGTCATTTCTGAAAGTTTGGGGATGCGATGCTTATGTCAAGAAACTTCAACCTGAAAAGCTCGAACCCAAATCGGAAAAGTGCGTCTTCATAGGATACCCTAAGGAAACTATTGGGTATACCTTCTACCTCAGATCCAAAGGCAAGATCTTTGTTGCCAAGAATGGATCCTTTCTAGAGAAAGAGTTTCTCTCGAAAGAAGTAAGTGGGAGGAAAGTAGAACGTGATGAGGTAATTGTACCCCCTCTCGAACCGGAGAGTAGCGCAGCGCAGGAAAATGTTTCTGTGGTGCCTGCACCGACTAGAGAGGAAGTTAATGATGATGATCATGAAACTTCGGAACAAGTTACTACTGAACTTCGTAGGTCCACGAGGACACGTTCCGCACCAGAGTGGTACGGCAACCCCGTCCTGGAAATCATGTTGTTAGGCAACGGTGAACCTTCGAACTATGAAGAAGCCATGGCGGGCCCGGATTCCAACAAATGGCTTGAAGCCATGAAATCCGAGATAGGATCCATGTATGAGAACAAAGTATGGACTTTGGTGGACTTGCCCGATGATCGGCAAGCCATAGAAAATAAATGGATCTTTAAGAAGAAGACTGACGCGGATGGTAATGTGACCGTCTATAAGGCTCGGCTTGTCGCTAAGGGTTATCGACAAGTTCAAGGAGTTGACTACGATGAGACTTTCTCACCCGTAGCGATGCTGAAGTCCGTCCGAATCATGTTAGCAGTTGCCGCATTTTATGATTATGAGATCTGGCAAATGGACGTCAAAACGGCATTCCTTAACGGTTTCCTTAAGGAAGAATTGTATATGATGCAGCCGGAAGGTTTTGTCGATCCTAAGAATGCTGACAAGGTATGCAAGCTCCAGCGCTCAATCTATGGGCTGGTGCAAGCATCTCGGAGTTGGAACATTCGCTTTGATGAGGTGATCAAAGCATTTGGGTTTATACAGACTTATGGAGAAGCCTGTATTTACAAGAAAGTGAGTGGGAACTCTGTAGCATTTCTCATTTTATATGTGGATGACATATTGTTGATGGGAAATGATATAGAACTTTTGGAAAGCACAAAGGCCTACTTGAATAAGTGTTTTTCAATGAAGGACCTTGGAGAAGCTGCTTACATATTAGGCATCAAGATCTATAGAGATAGATCGAGACGCCTCATTGGTCTTTCACAAAGCACATACCTTGACAAGATATTGAAGAAGTTCAATATGGATCAGTCCAAGAAGGGGTTCTTGCCTGTATTGCAAGGTGTGAGATTGAGCACAGCTCAATGCCCGACCTCGGCAGAAGATAGAGAAAAGATGAGTGTCATCCCCTATGCCTCAGCCATAGGCTCTATTATGTATGCCATGCTATGTACCAGACCTGATGTGAACCTTGCCATAAGTTTGGTAGGGAGGTACCAAAGTGATCCCGGAATGGAACACTGGACAGCGGTCAAGAATATCCTTAAGTACCTGAAAAGGACTAAGGATATGTTTCTCGTTTATGGAGGTGCCAAAGAGCTCGTCGTAAAGGGTTACGTCGATGCTAGCTTCAACACAGATCCGGATGACTCCAAGTCACAAACCGGATACGTGTATATTTTGAATGGTGGGGCAGTCAGCTGGTGCAGTTGCAAGCAAAGCATCGTGGCGGCATCTACATGTGAAGCGGAGTAAATAGCTCCTCCGGAAGCAGCGCAGGAAGGAGTCTGGATGAAGGAGTTCATCACCGACCTAGGAGTGATTCCCAATGCGTCGGGCCCGATGACTCTCTTCTGTGACAACACTGGAGCTATTGCCATTGCCAAGGAGCCCAGGTTTCACAAGAAGACCAAGCACATCAAGAGCCGCTTCAACTCCATTCGTGGTTACATTCAGGATGGAGATATAGATATTTGTAAAGTACATACGGATCTGAATGTCGCAGATCCATTGACTAAACCTCTTCCACGAGCGAAACATGATCAGCACCAGAACTCTATGGGTGTTCGATTCATCACAATGTAACTAGATTATTGACTCTAGTGCAAGTGGGAGACTGTTGGAAATATGCCCTAGAGGCAATAATAAAATGGTTATTATTATATTTCCTTGTTCATGATAATTGTCTATTGTTCATGCTATAATTGTATTAACCGGAAACCGTAATACATGTGTGAATACATAGACCACACCATGTCCCTAGTGAGCCTCTAGTTGACTAGCTCGTTGATCAATAGATGGTCATGGTTTCCTGACCATGGACATTGGATGTCGTTGATAACGGGATCACATCATTAGGAGAATGATGTGATGGACAAGACCCAATCCTAAGCATAGCACAAGATCGTGTAGTTCGTCTGCTAGAGCTTTTCTAATGTCAAGTATCATTTCCTTAGACCATGAGATTGTGCAACTCCCGGATACCGTAGGAATGCTTTGGGTGTATCAAACGTCACAACGTAACTGGGTGACTATAAAGGTGCACTACAGGTATCTCCGAAAGTGTCTGTTGGGTTGGCACGAATCGAGACTGGGATTTGTCACTCCGTGTGACGGAGAGGTATCTCTGGGCCCACTCGGTAATACATCATCATAATGAGCTCAATGTGACTAAGGAGTTAGTCACGGGATCATGTGTTACGGAACAAGTAAAGAGACTTGCCGGTAACGAGATTGAACAAGGTATGGGGATACCGACGATCGAATCTCGGGCAAGTAACATACCGATGGACAAAGGGAATTGTATACAGGATTAATTGAATCCCCGACATCGTGGTTCATCCGATGAGATCATCGTGGAACATGTGGGAGCCAATATGGGTATCCAGATCCCGCTATTGGTTCTTGGCTGGAGAGGTGTCTCGGTCATGTCTGCATGGTTCCCGAACCCGTAGGGTCTACACACTTAAGGTTCGGTGACGCTAGAGTTGTAATGGGAATTGTATGTGGTTACCGAAAGTTGTTCTTAGTCCCGGATGAGATCCCAGAAGTCACGAGGAGTTCCGGAATGGTCCGGAGGTAAAGATCTATATATGGGAAGTCCTATTTTGGCCACCGGAAAATGTTTGGGATTTTTCGGTATTGTACCGGGAAGGTTCTAGAAGGTTCCGAAGTGGGGCCCACCTGCATGGGGGGACCCACATGAACGTGCGTAGTGGGGGCAAGGCCCCACACCCCTGGTCAAGGCGCACCAAGATCCCCCCTTAGAAGGAATAAGATCATATCCCGAAGGGATAAGATCAAGATCCCTAAAAAGGGGGATAACAATCGGTGGGGAAGGGAAAGGATGGGATTTCTTCCTCCCACCTTTGCCAACGCCCCAATGGACTTGGAGGGCAAGAAACCAGCCCCCTCCACCCCTATATATAGTGGGGAGGCGCATGGGAGCTGCACCCCTTGCCCCTGGCGCAGCCCTCCCTCCTCCTACACCTCCTCCTCCGTAGTGCTTAGCGAAGCTCTGCCGGAGAACCACGAGCTCCACCGCCACCACGCCGTCGTGCTGCCGGAGCTCTCCCTCAACTTCTCCTGCCCCCTTGCTGGATCAAGAAGGAGGAGACGTCCCCGGGCTGTACGTGTGTTGAACGCGGAGGCGCCGTCCGTTCGGCGCTTGGATCGGATCTTCCGCGATTTGAATCGCCGCGACTACGACTCCATCAACCGCGTTCTTTGCAACGCTTCCGCTTAGCGATCTTCAAGGGTATGAAGATGCACTCCCTCTCTCTCATTGCTAGCATCTCCTAGATTGATCTTGGTGACATGTAGGAAAATTTTGAATTATTACTACGTTCCCCAACATAACCATATTCACAATAACATTTAGGTCCCACATTTACTCATATCAATGGCATAATCAACTAGCGAGCAATAATAATAAATCTCGGATGACAACAATTTTATCAAAACAATCATGATACAATATGATATAATGGTATCTCGCTAGCCCTTTCTGAGACCGCAAAACATAAATGCAGAGCACCTCTGAAGAACAAGGGCTGACTGGAAATTGTAATTCATGGTAAAAGAGATCCAGTCATAGTCATACTCAATATCAATTAATAACAAAGCATACAAATGACGGTGGTGCTCTCTAACTGGTGCTTTTTATAAGAGGAGGATGACTCAACAGTAAAATAAAATAGATAGGCCCTTCGCAGAGGGAAGCATTGATTTGCAGAGGTGCCAGAGCTCGAGCTTTTAAAACAGGGATGAATAATAATTTTGAGCGGTATGCTTTCATTGTCAACATAATGACCGAGAGATCTCGCCATCTTCCATGCTAGATACATTATAGGCGGTTCCCAAACAGAATGATAAAGTTTTTACTCCCCCTCCACCAATCAAACACACTCCACGGCGAGCCGAATCCACGGGTACCGTCCATACAAACAACAATCCTGGGGGAGTTTTGTTTCATTATATTTTGATTTGATTTTTGAGCATGGAACTGGGCATCCCGATCACCAGCCACTTTCTCGTGAATGACAAGTGAATAAACACTCATCGTGAGAATAACCCACCTAGCATGGAAGATACCGACAGCCCCTAGTCACTACATGAGCGATTCGGGCATACAAAACAGAATATTATTTGAAGGTTTAGAGTTTTGGCACATTCAAATTTACTTGGAACGACAGGTAAATACCGCATATAGGTAGGTATGGTGGACTCATATGGAACAACCTTGAGTTTATGGAAGTGGATGCACAAGCAGTATTCCCGCTTAGTACAGGTGAAGGCTAGCAAGAGACTGGGAAGCGACCAACTAGAGAGCGACAACGGTAATAAACATGCATTGAGATTAACCAACATTGAATGCAAGCATGAGTAGGATATAAATCACCATGAATATAAACATCGTGGAGGCTATGTTGATTTTGTTTCAACTACATGCGTGAACATGTGCCAAGTCAAGCCACTTGAATCATTCAGAGGAGGATACCATCCTATCATACTACATCACAACCATTTTAAAAATGCATGTTGGCACTCAAGACAAACCATTATACACTCTTAGCTAATTAAGCATGGCATGAGTAACTATATTCTCTAATTGTCATTGCAAACATGTTTCGTCCAGAATGAGCTGAATCCAGAACGATGAGCTAATCATATTTATAAAAACAAAGTAGGTCGAGTTCATACCAGCTTTTCTCCATCTCAATCACTTCATCATATATCGTCATTATTGCCTTTCACTTGCACGACCGAACGGTGTGAATAGTAATAAGAGTGCACGTGCATGGGACTAAGCTGGAATCTGCAAACAATAACTCAAAGGAGAAGGCAAGGTAATATGGGCTCTCTGATAGATAAACAATAATGCATATGAGAGCCACTCAACATTTCATTGTGGTCTTCTCCTTACGACCCAAAGAAGAAAGGCAAACTATTTACACGGGAAAGCTCCCAACAAGCAAAAGAAGAACGAGAAATCTTTTTGGGTTTTCTTTTAATGCTACAACTAAACAAACTAAAAGGTAAAGCTAGAACTAATTTTTTTGGATTTTCTCAAGGTTAATTAAGCACACAAGAAGAAAGCAGAAAGAAGAAATAAAATACCATGGATGATTCAATGAAAAAGTAAAAGCACCGACTACTAAGATTAGTGTGTGAACATGAATGTAATGTTGGTGAGAAATACGTACTCCCCCAAGCTTAGGCTTTTGGCCTAAGTTGGTCTAGGGCCATGGCTGGCCCAGATAATATCCAAAGTCATAGTTGGGGTTGTACTGGGCTGCGGCGGCTGCTGCCTGAACGGCTGCAGCGCGGAGGCGAGCGGCTTCCGCTTCTCTCTCGTACTCGTTTGCCTCCTCTCTGGTTATAAAGTGTCTCCGTTTTTCCTCCGCACGAAGGAATCAGTGAGTTGATAATATTGCTTGCATTGGTCTGAAACGAAATCTTCAAGGCCATCATTTTGTGTGTACGCGTAAAATTCTTCCTTGAAACCGGCATGAACCATGAATTGATCCGACGGCCATTCACAAGGCCGCACTTGAGCTTCCCTCGGTGGTTCAAAGTCGGGCTCACGTATCGCGAGTCTAGGGGCCTTCTTGCTCGAGGAACCACCTTGGTATGTTCTCCTCAACATCTTTCTTTCTCTGAAAAATCTCTGAAATTTTTAGTGACTCAAAATAAAGGTGAACAAAACTCAACAAAACTTATAGCAACTACTCCCACAATTGCCTAGAGGCTATATCATGCATCAAAACTACTTGGGACCATACAAATTTGACATGCAAGCTCAAGAACAAGGTCACCACAACAGCAAAAATTTGCAATATATAAAGCACTAGAACAAAAACTAATTGGACCATTGGAGGAGTCACATACCGAAGAACAATCCCCCAAAACAGTTTTGCAAATGGAGCTTTGCACAAGGAGATCGAAAATGGCAGCAAAATGAGCTAGAACACGGGCTTGAGCAATGGTGAGATTTTTTCTGTAGGAAGACGAAGTGGATGGGTGCTGGAATAAGTGAGGGGGCCCTACGTGGGACCCACAAGCCAGGGGGGCGCGCCCAAGGGGGGTGGGCGCGCCCTGTAGGCTTGTGGCCCACTGGTGCAGCCCCCTGATGTGTTCTCAGTGCCAGAAATTCTTAAATATTCCAGAAAAAATCATACTACATTTTCAGGGCATTTGGAGAACTTTTATTTTCAGGTCGTTTTTTTATTGCACGGATAATTCAGAAAACAGAAGTCTAATAGTATTTTTGCTTTATTTAATCTAAATAACAGAAAGTAAAAGTTGGGTACAAAAGGTTGTGCTTTCTAAATTCATCCATCTCATGCCCGTCAAAAGGAATTCATTAACAAGGTTGATCAAGCCTTATTAACAAACTTTTTTCGAGTAACATGAAACCGGAGAATTTTCGAATAACACTAAGTTACCTCAACGGGGACAGGCATGTCCCCTACCATGATTATTTCATATTTCTTGTTGACAGTAGGGAGAGGGAATTTAAAACCTCCAATAGCAATAGTTGGAGTTTCTCCAATAGAGTTGATACTATGAACTTGAGGTTGTTTCTTCGGAAAGTGCACCGTATGCTCATTACCATTAACATGAAAAGTGACATTGCCTTTGTTGCAATCAATAACGGCCCCTGCGGTATTCAAAAAAGGTCTACCAAGGATGATCGACATACTGTCGTCCTCGGGAATATCAAGAATAACAAAGTCTGTTAGGATAGTAACATTTGCAACTACGACAGGCACATCCTCACAAATACCGATGGGTAAAGCAGTTGATTTATCAGCCATTTGCAAAGAGATTTCAGTCGGTGTCAACTTATTCAAATCAAGTCTACGATACAAAGAGAAAGGCATAACACTAACACCAGCTCCAAGGTCACATAAAGCAGTTTTAACATAATTTCTTTTAATATGGTATAGTAGGTACTCCGGGATCTCCTAGTTTCTTTGGTAGTCCACCCTTAAAGGTATAATTAGCAAGCATGGTGGAAATCTCACCTTCCGGTATCTTTCTTTTATTTGTCACAATATGTTTCATATACTTAGCATAAGGAGACATTTTCAGAATATCAATCAAGCGCATACGCAAAAAGACAGGTCTAAGCAATTCAACAAAACGCTCAAAGTCCTCATCATCCTTTTTCTTGGATGGTTTAGGAGGAAAGGGCATGGGTTTCTGAACCCATGGTTCTCTTTCTTTACCATGCTTCCTAGCAACAAAGTCTCTTTTATCATATCTTTTATTCTTAGGTTGTGGGTTATCAAGATCAACAGCAGGTTCAATCTCCACATCATTATCATTGCTAGGTTGAGCATCAACATGAACATCATCATTAATATTATCACCCAGTTCATGTTCATCACCAGGTTGTGTTTCAGCATCAGAAATAGAAATATCATTTGGATTCTCAGGTGTGTCTATATCAGGTTCACTAGCAGCATGCAAAGTCCTATCATCATTCTTTTTCCTTTTATTACTAGGACGACTAGGTGCATCAGTATTAATTCTCTGAGAATCCTGCTAAATTCTCTTAGGATGGCCCTCAGGATACAAAGGTTCCTGAGTCATTTTACCACCTCTAGTCACAACTCTAACAGAATGATCATTGTTCTTACCATTCATCTCATTAAGCAGATCATTTTGTGCCTTAAGTACTTGTTCTACTTGAGTAGTTACCATGGAAGCATGTTTACTAATAAGCTTAAGATCATTGATAGTTCTACTCATATAATCACCTAAGCGATCAAGCATGTAAGCATTATGTCTCAATTGTCTACTAACATAAGCATTGAAATTTTCTTGCTTAACAATAAAGTTATCAAACTCATCCAAGCATTGGCTAGCAGACTTATTATAAGGAATATCACCTTCATCAAATCTACAGAGAGAATTTACCTCTACTACCTGTGTCGGGGTATCATGACCATGTATTTCTTCAATAGGTGGTAAATTCTTAACATCTTCAGCTTTAATACCTTTTTCTTTCATAGATTTCTTTGCCTCTTGCATATCTTCAGGACTGAGAAATAGAATACCTCTTTTCTTCGGAGTTGGCTTTGGAGGTGGTTCGGGAATAGTCCAATCATTATCATTGCTCAATATATTATTCAATAGTAGTTCAACTTGTTCAACAGATCGTTCCCTGAAAACACAACTAGCACAACTATCTAGGTGGTCCCTAGAAGCATCGGTTAGTCCATTATAAAAGATATCAAATATTTCGTTTTTCTTGAGAGGATGATCAGGCAAAGCGTTAAGTAATTGGAAAAGCCTCCCCCAAGATTGTGGGAGACTCTCTTTTTCAATTTGCACAAAGTTAAATATTTCCTGCAAGGTGATACGTCTCCATCGTATCTACTTTTCCAAACTCTTTTGCCCTTGTTTTGGACTCTAATTTGCATGATTTGAATGGAACTAACCCGGACTGACGCTGTTTTCAGCAGAATTGCCTTGGTGTTATTTTTGTGCAGAAATAAAAGTTCTCGGATTGACCTGAAAATTTACGGAGAATATTTTTGGAATTAATAAAAAATACTGGCGAAAGAATCAACCGGAGGGGGTCCACCACCTGGCCACAAGCCAGGGGGCGCCCCCCCTAGGGCGCACCCCCCTGTCTTGTGGGCCCCCTGGAGCTCCTCCGACCTCAACTCCAACTCTATATATTCCTATTCGGGGAGAGAGAAAATCAAGGAGAAGAGTTCATCGCGTTTTACGATACGGAGCCGCCGCCACCTCTTGTTCTTCCTCTGGAGGGCAGATCTGGAGTCTGATTTGGGCTCCGGAGAGGGGAAATCGACGCCGTCGTCATCACCAACCATCCTTCATCACCAATTTCATGATGCTCTCCGCCGTTCGTGAGTAATCCCATCGTAGGCTTGTTGGACGGTGATGGGTTGGATGAGATTTACCATGTAATCGAGTTAGTTTTGTTAGGGTTTGATCCCTAGTATCCACTATGTTCTGAGATTGATGTTGCTATGACTTTGCTATGCTTAATGCTTATCACTAGGGCCCGAGTGCCATGATTTCAGATCTGAACCTATTATGTTTTCATGAATATATATGTGTTCTTGATCCTATCTTGCAAGTTGTAGACACCTATTACGAGTTATGATCCGCATCCCCCAGGGTGACAATAACTGGGATTCTTTCCGGTGATTACCGTAGTTTGAGGAGTTCATGTATTCACTAAGTGCTAATGCTTTGGTCCGGTTCTCTATTAAAAGGAGGCCTTAATATCCCTTAGTTTCCATTAGGACCCCGCTGCCACGGGAGGGTAGGACAAAAGATGTCATGCAAGTTCTATTCCATAAGCACGTATGCCTATATATGGAATACATGCCTACATTATATTGATGAATTGGAGCTAGTTCTGTGTCACCCTATGTTATAACCATTCCATGATGAATGCCATCCGACATAATTATCCATCACTGATCCATTGCCTACGAGCTTTTCACATATTGATCTTTGCTAAGTTACTTCTCCGTTGCTACTGTTACAATCACTACAACACTACTACTGTCACTTTGCCATTGTTACCGTTACTTCCATACTGCTTTGCTACTGAATACTTTGCTGCAGATACTAAGTCTTTCAGGTGTGGTTGAATTGACAACTCAGCTGCTAATACTCGAGAATATTCTTTGGCTCCCCTTGTGTCGAATCAACAAATTTGGGTTGAATACTCTACCCTCGAAAACTGTTGCGATCCCCTATACTTGTGGGTTATCACAAGGCAGCTTGTTTCTTATGGGCAGGAAAATATTTTTCAGAGAAGTAATATATCATATCCTGGGGACTACGCATACAACCAGGAGCAAGAGAATTAAACCATATCTTAGCATCACCCTTTAATGAGAAAGGAAACAACTTAAGAATATAGTAATAACGAATTTTTCCTCATGAGTAAATAGGGTGGCTATATCATTCACTTTAGTAAGATGTGCCACAACAGTTTCAGATTCATAACCATGGAAAGGATCAGATTCAACCAAAGTAATTAATTCAGGATCGACAGAGAATTCATAATCCTTATCAATAACAAAGATAGGTGAAGTAGCAAACTTAGGATCATATTGCATTCTAGCATTCAAAGATTTTTCCTTCCACTTGCATAGTAATTTCTTAAGATCATCTCTATACTTTCAAGCAAGAAAGTCCCTAGCTACCTCTCCCTCCATAACATAACCCTTAGGTATATTAGGCAATTCATATCTAGGAGAGCTAGGTCTAACAGGTGTCTCATAGGGTTCAGTTTCAATAATTTCATCAGTTTCAGAAATATCATCAGTTTCAGTATTAACTCTAGCAATTTGTTCATCAAGAAATTCACCCAGTGGCACAGTATTATCAAGCAAAGTATCATCATAAGCATCATGCATAGCAGAAGTGGCATCATCAATTGCTTGCGACATATCAGAATCAATAGCAGGTGGTGGTGTCGCAAATTTACTCATAACAGAAGGTGAATCAAGTGCAGAGCTAGATCTCAGTTCCTTACCTCCCCTCGTAGTAGAGGGATAGATCTTGGTTTTTGGGTCTTTCAGATTCTTCATAGTGATCAACAGATATAAATCCCAAGTGACTCAGAGAATAGAGCTATGCTCCCTGGCAACGGCGCCAGAAAAGGGTCTTGATAACCCACAAGTATAGGGGATCGCAACAGTTTTCGAGGGTAGAGTATTCAACCCAAATTTATTAATTCGACACAAGGGGAGCCAAAGAATATTCTTGAGTATTAGCAGTTGAGTTGTCAATTCAACCACACCTGAAAGACTTAATATCTGCAGCAAAGTATTTAGTAGCAAAGTAGTATGGAAGTAACGGTGACGGTAGCAAAAGTAACACTAGCGGTTTTGTAGCAATCGTAACAGTGGCAACGGAAAAGTAACTTTAGCAAGATCAATATATGAAAACCTCGTAGGCAACAGATCAGTGATGGATAATTATGTCGGATGGCATTCATCATGCAACGGTTATAACATAGGGTGACACAGAACTAGCTCCAATTCATCAATATAATGTAGGCATGTATTCCATATATAGTCATACGTGCTTATGGAAAAGAACTTGCATGACATCTTTTGTCCTACCCTCCCGTGGCAGCGGGGTCCTAATGGAAACTAAGGGATATTAAGACCTCCTTTTAATAGAGAACCGGACCAAAGCATTAGCACTTAGTGAATACATGAACTCCTCAAACTACGGTAATCACCGGAAAGAATCCCAGTTATTGTCACCCTGGGGGATGCGGATCATAACTCGTAATAGGTTTCTACAACTTGCAAGATAGGATCAGGAACACATATATATTCATGAAAACATGATAGGTTCAGATCTGAAATCATGGCACTCGGGCCCTAGTGACAAGCATTAAGCATAGCAAAGTCATAGCAACATCAATCTCAGAACATAGTGGATACTAGGGATCAAACCCTAACAAAACTAACTCGATTACATGGTAAATCTCATCCAACCCATCACCGTCCAACAAGCCTATGATGGAATTACTCACGAATGGCGGAGAGCATCATGAAATTGGTGATGAAGGATGGTTGGTGATGACGACGGCGTCGATTTCCCCTCTCCGGAGCCCAAAACGGACCCCGGATCTGCCCTCCCGAGGAAGAACAGGAGGTGGCGGCGGCTCCGTATCGTGAAACGTGATGAACTCTTCTCCTTGATGTTTTTTCTCCCCGAATAGGGTTATATGGAGTTGGAGTTGAGGTCGAAGGAGTTGCAGGGGGCCCACAAGCCACCTGGGCGCGCCCTGGGGGGGCGCCCCCCTGGCTTGTGGCCAATGGGTGGACCCCCTCTGGTTGATTCTTTCTCCAGTATTTTTTATTAATTCCAAAAATATTATTCGTAAATTTTCAGGTCAATCCGAGAACTTTTATTTCTGCACAAAAATAGCACCAAGGCAATTCTGCTGAAAACAACGTCAGTCCGGGTTAGTTCCATTCAAATCATGCAAATTAGAGTCCAAAACAAGGGCAAAAGAGTTTGGAAAAGTAGATACGATGGAGACGTATCAATGATGTTGTGGGGGACGCTGTAGCGGACCGTGATGTCTTTGATGAACCGGACGACCGTGGGGCCGTCCAGCTTCTTGATTGGCCTGGCCTCGATCCACTTGGTGAACTTGTCGACGACCACCAGTAAATGTGTCATGCCGCCTCGAGCGGTCTTGAATGGTCCCACCATGTCGAGGCCCCAGACCGCGAAGGGCCAGGAGAGGGGGATGGTCTGGAGCGCCGTAGCGGGCAGGTGGCTCTGCGTGCTGAAACGTTGGCACCCTTCGCACTTGTCGACCAGCTGCTTTGCTTCTTCTAGGGCCATCAACCAGTAGAAACTGTGGCGGAACGCCTTGGCCACCAGGGTTCTGGAGGCGGCGTGATGCCCGCACTCGCCCTGGTGGATGTCTCGAAGGATTTTCTGCCCCTTTTCCGGCTCGATGCAGCGTTGGAACACGCCGGTTGCGCTGTGATGGACCAACTCGTGGTTGATGATGCTGTAGGTGGGGGCCCGGTGATGGATTTGCCGGGCCGCAGCCTCGTCGGGAGGAAGCTCGCCGCGCAGGAGGAAGGCTAGGATAGGCTGGGCCCAGGTGGGGGCCGTGATAGGAGTCGGCACCGGCTCGGGGTGGATTTTGGGGCCAGCCGTAGCCCCCGGGCTTGTAGCCCGAGCCGTCAGTCCCCGAGACTGAGCCGTCAGTCCCCGGGGCCGGCAAATCGATCGCCATTAGGACGACAGCGGGGGCGTCAGTTGTCGGAGCCTGCTGAGCTGATGCGGCGGTCGGAGCCGGCGGGGTCGACGGAGCCGCCGGGCCTGACGAGGAGCCGGCGGGGTCAGCCGGCACGAAGATGGACTCTGATTCAGCGGAGGGTTTGATCGACGGCTTGAGTAGCCGCTCGAGGGAGACGCCGGCTGGGATTGCCTGCCGGGTGGAGCCGATCTTGGCCAGCGTGTCCGCCGTCTCATTGTCCGCTCGGGGAACGTGGTGGAACTCACACCCCTCGAAGGAGCCGGTGAGTTGTTGGACGAGGAAGCGGTAGCTGGCCATGTTGGCGTCCCTGGCGTCTCATTCGCTAGAGACCTGCTGCACCACGAGATCCGAGTCGCCGAAACAGAGAATGCGTCGGATGCCGATCTCCTTGGCGAGCCGGAGGCCGTGGACGAGCGCCTCATATTCGGCTACGTTGTTGGAGGCGGCGAAGAGGATCTGGAGCGCGTACTTGAGCTGGTCCCCTTTTGGGGATGACAAGACGATGCCGGCTCCCAGGCTAGTCCGCATCTTCGAGCCGTCGAAGTGCATGCGCCAGTGCGTGGAGTCCAGAGGCGGCGGCACGAACTGGGTCTCCGCCCAGTCGACGACGAAGTCGGCCATCGTCTGCGACTTGATGGCGGTGCGCGGCTCATACCGGATTTCGTAGTCGGCGAGGGCGATGACCCACTTGGCGATCCGGTCGGTGGCGTCCTGACCACTCATGATTTCTCCGAGCAACGCCGTGCTCACCACGGTGATGGTGTGCTCCTGGAAGTACTGCTTGACCTTCTTGGCGGCGAAGTATATGCCGTAGCACATCTTCTGGTAGTGGGGGTAGTTTTTCTTGGAGGCAGAGAGGACCTCGCTGAGGTAGTAGACGGGGCGCTGGACCGGCAGCGCTTTGCCTTCCTCCGGCCGCTCCACTACGAGGACGACGCTGATTATGCGTGTGGTCACCGTGATGTATGCGAGTAGAGGTTCCTTCTCAGCCGAAGCCGCCAGGACGGGTGCGCTGGAGAGAGCGCGCTTGAGGTCGCGGAACGCTTCGTCCGCCTGGTCGGTCCACTCGAACTTGGTCATCTTCTTTATGAGCTGATAGAGGGACAACGCCTTTTCGCCCAGCCGGTTGACGAACCGGCTGAGCGAGGCAAGGCAGCCGGCAAACTTCTGGACGTCGCGAAGCTTGGCTGGCTTGTGCATGCGCTCGATGGCTCTGATCTTCTCCGGGTTGGCTTCGATGTCGCGGGCGGACACGAAGAAACCCAAGAGCTGGCCGGCTGGCACGCCGAAAACACACTTCTCCGGGTTGAGCCGGACCTTGTACTCGCGCAGGTTGGAGAAGGTTTCCCGGAGGTCGTCAAGGAGGCTGAAATGCTTCTTGGTCTTGACGACGATGTCGTCCACGTAGACGTGGACGTTCCTGCCGATCTAGGGCAGGAGGCACTTCTGCATGCAGCGCTGGAAGGTGGCGCCTGCATTCTTCAGGCCGAAGGACATGGTGATGTAGCAGTAGGCCCCAAAGGGGGTGATGAAGGAGGTCTTCAGCCGGTCGGCTGGATCCAGCTTGATCTGGTGGTAGCCGGAATAGGCGTCCAGAAAGGACAGCAGGTCGCAGCCGGCCGTGGAGTCGATGACTTGATCGATCCGGGGCAGGGCGAAAGGGTCCTTGGGACAGACCTTGTTCATGCTGGTGTAGTCGATACACATACGCCAGGTCTTGTTCTTCTTCAGCACCAGGACTGGGTTGGCCAGCCAGTCCGGGTGGAACACTTCCATGATGAAGCCGGCTACGAGCAGCCAGGCGATCTCTTCTCCTATAGTACGTCGCTTCTCCTCGGAGAAACGGCGCAGGGGTTGCTTGACCGGCTTAGCATCCGGCCGCACATGAAGTTTGTGCTCGGCGTACTTCCTCGGAACACCCGGCATGTCTTTTGGAGACCACGCAAAGATGTCCCGATTCTCACGGAGGAAGTCGACGAGCTCGCCTTCCTTTTTCCTGCTGAGGTTGGCGCCAATTGTGACGCACTGCTTGAGGTTGGCAGGGTCAAGTGGCACCTGCTTTGTGTCTTTGGACAGCTGGAACATCGCCTCACTAGCCGACTGGGATGGGGAAGTCGGCACGACCGGATGCTCCGTAGCCTGGGCTACGAGCCGGTCGAGCTGTCGTCTCTCCTCCGCGATCACCAGGGCCTCGGCCAGCCGGCTGCTGTCGCGCGCGCACTCGATCGACTTCTTGTAGTCGCCGTCAATGGTGATGATGCCTTTGGGACCCGGCATCTTGAGCTTGAGGTAGGCGTAGTGGGGCACTGTCATGAATGTGACGAGCGCCGGGCGGCCCAGCAGCGCGTGGTAGGGACTGTTGAGGTCCACCACCTCAAACCATATCGGCTCGCGGCGGAAGTGGCTTTTGTTGCCGAAGAGGACATCGAGCCGGATCTTGCCGATGGGAGAACAAGATTGCCCTGGCACGATGCCATGGAAAATCGTTCGGCTCGGCTGCAGGTCTTTCTCCTTGAGCCCCAGCTTGAGCAGCGTGTCGCGGTAGAGGATGTTGATGTTGCTGCCCCCGTCGATCAGCACCCGCGAGAAGCGGCAGGTGAGCCTCTCGGAGGCGATGGTGGGATCGAGGACGAGAGCGTAGCTGCCAGGGTTTGGCATCACCGCCGGGTGGTCCGCCCGGCTCCAGGTAACCGGCTTCTCGGACCAGTGCATGAACTGGGGGACCGAGGGGTTGGTGGCGTTCACCTCGTGCCGGCGCTGACGCAGGCTATGCTTGTCGGTTCCCTCGCTGGTGAAGATGACGTAGGCCCCGTCCTGGTCGGGGAAATGGTCGTGGAGACGGCCATCGCTAGGAGCCTGAGCCGGCGGTGGAGCCGGAGCCAGCGCGGCCGCTGGAGCGTGGGGAGCCGGCGGGGGAGGAGCCGGAAGGCCCTCGCCCCGGGCTAGCCGCTGGGAGAAGCTGCACTGCCGCAGCGTGTGCGTGGCCGGCTTCGCCCCAGAGTGCATCTTGCACGGAGCGTCGAGCATCTGCTCGAAGGTGAGCTTGGGCTGCCAGGTGTTCTTGCCTGTTCGCTGGCGCTGGCTGGGCGCCTGGGCAGCCGGCTGCTCCTCCTCGATGGAGGCGACCTGTTTGCTCCCGTAGCGGGGCTCGAGCTGGTCTGTCTTCCGCTTGTTGTTCTGCTGCTGCCGGTTGTCGGCAGCCGGCCATGGCGCGGCAGGCGGCGGGATGGCCTTGCCGGTTGCGCTGACCTTGATCCGCATAACGGAGTCGGCCGTGGCGTACTTGTCCGCCTTGGCCATGAGCTCAGCCAAGGGGGCCGGCTCCGAGCACATGAGCTTGTGCTTGAGGAGGGTGCCATCCCGGCAGCCCTCGGAGAAGTACTGGATGGCTTGCACCTCATGCACCCCCTCGCAGGAGTTGCGGAGCTCGGTCCATCGCGTGAGGTAGTCGCGGAGGGATTCCTCCTGCCCCTGGACGCACATGGCCATCTCGCGGGGGTGGCCGGGCCGCTTGTAGGTGCCGGTGAAGTTGCGGACGAACGCCTCCTCGAAGTACATCCAAGCGTTGATGCTGCCGACCGGCAGGCTGTTAAGCCAAGTCCGGGCCGACCCGATCAGCATGAGGGGAACGTAGCGCACCGCGACGCGCTTGTTCCCCATGGCGATGCCGATTGCGGTGGTGTAGTCGATCAGCCAGTCTTCCGGCTTTGCGGTGCCGTTGTATTTTGGAGTGTCGCGGGGGAGCGTGAAGCCGGTGGGGAACGGCTCGTCACGGATCCGGGGGCCGAAGCACGCCGGCCTGATCGGACCCTCCTCCTCCAGGAGGGCAGATTGCGCCAGCCGGTCGATGCGGGTCCGGGCGTCGTTCTCGCTCCGCGGGACGCGCGGGCCGAGCCGAGCGTCGAGCTCGGGGCGGATAGCCAGGGCGGGCGAGCGCGCTCCCGCCACGGGGGCGGGGTGTGGACGCGGCTGCGCCGGCCGCCTCCTGCCGCGGCGTCGTTGTGCCGGCTCGTGACAGCCGGCGGCTCGTCTCCCTGACGAGTGCGCCCGTTATGAGATCCAGCACCCCACCGGCCGGAGCCACGGGGGGAAGAGGCTTGCTGGGCCGGCTGGCGCTGGCCAGCAGTCGGCGGAGCGTCCCCCTCGGGGACGGGTATTTCGGAGCCGGCGTTGGCGCCGTCGAGCCGGGCCTGCTGAGCGTTGGCGACGGCGATGAGGTCTTGGATGTGTCGCTCCTGCTGCTCACGCTCTTCGCCCTCCAGGTCGGCCAGGTCGGCGTAGGCCACCTAGGCGGCCCTCATGTTGGCCGCCGATGTGTCGTAGGTGGGGAGCCTGCCACCAAGGATTTCCGCGACCACGCAGCCGCGGTTGCAGACGTCGCCACGCCGGCTGGGCTCGTTGCCGGCGGGGGTGAGACCGTAGGCGGAGTTGTACTCGCGTTGCGCGGACTCCATCCGACGCTTGGTGGTTGCGAGCGTGGTCGCCTCCGCGAGCAGCAGCTGGCGAGCTGCCTCCAGCTCAGCCATAGCTGTGGCCGGGTTTGTCGTAGGCGCGACGGGGGTGCCGAGGCCCCGGAGCACGGAGCTGAGGGGGTCGGAGGTGCCAATGCCGGCGGCCGCGGCGGCCGCCAGCGCCTCCGCCCTGGCGCGACCTATGCTCGTAGAGGAGCCGGTGACCATCACCTCCGCGCGGACGCATGAGTCGTTAGCGTTGCCTGGGGCGAGTGCGCCCACAAGCGAGGGTGGGTCGAGGCAGTCGAGCACCTCGCTAGGGTACTCATCTGCAACTGGCTCGTCAGCGAGGCTCAGCCTACCGAAGCGTTCGGTGAGGGTGGCGACGTCGGGCGGAGGGTCGCCGCTGCGCCACTCGTCGGAGAGATCGGTAGCGACGCCCGCAGGGCGGACGGGAACGAGGTCCCGCCCCGCGGGAGCAAGCCCCACGAGCGTGCAGGTCTGCTCGGACGCGGAGCGGTCGGGGGAGGTGGCGAAGGGTCCCGCCCGGAGCGTGACTCCGGCCGGCGCCGCGGACGGCCCCACGGTGGGCACCAATTGTCGTCGTTTTCTCACGACAGATGCCATGGGGTGGCTTATCGAGAGTGGATGGGGCCGAAGGACGCCGACAGGCTCCTATGACGGGGTTGGGAACAAGCGGTGCGGTACCGGAGGCACTGATGACACGCTGCCCATCAGATCACCGTCCTGTGAGGCGTGGTGACATGACGGGAGCTGACCTGCCGGCCCGATGGCCTGGCGACTCCGCCTCCAGCCGACCGGCTAGTCGCAGCCGGCCGTGCGGAGTCGGACTACAGGGGGAGGCGGCTCGCCCTGTAGTCATTTTTTGAAAAGCTGGAGCAAAGACCCAGCTGAGGCTACCCCGGGGTTATCCCCCCGTCAAGTGCACCTATACAATTTGCCATTGTATTGGGTGTGCTGGGGACACAAGAGATTTCTTGTATTTGATTGCAGGGTTGTTTGAGAGAGACCATCTTCATCCTACACCTCCCACAGATTGATAAACCTTAGGTAATCTACTTGAGGGAAAATTGCTACTGTCCTACAAAACTCTGCGCTTGGAGGTCCAACACGAGTCTCCGAGAATAAAGTTGCGTAGTAGACATCAGTAGTATAGTTGCACTCCTGAATAGCCGAAAAAGGACTACATGAAGCTAGTACATGACAAAAAAACCCAAAAGAAACGGTAAAACCGCAGTAGACCAGCAGCTTGCAGCCAGCCATGCTCCAGCCGACAGCCTACAGCCGGACAAGAGCAGCCAACAGCTTGCAGTCGGCCAAGAGCAGCCCGCAGCCGGCCAGGAGCAGCCAGCAGCCTGCAGTCGTCCAGGCTCCAGCCGGCATCCTGCAGCCGGCCAAGAGCAGCGAGCAGCCTACAGCCAGCCAAGAGCAGCAAGCAGTCTGCAGCCAGCCAGGCTCCAGCCGACCGGGTCATAGGCGATCTTCTGGCTTAACTTCTTCGGTTGTCTTACTGATTCTTGGGATTTGGCATACCGGGGGTTTACTCCCCGACATTGTTTTGAAATACCGTCCTGTCTCCTAGAGCCTACCCGGGGGTCATCCCCCCGACTGTAGCCTCCGAGACTCCGGGTGACTCGAAGAGTCGGGCGGAGGGTCTATGTTGTTTCATCTTTGAGGTTGTTGATGGCAGTCGGCTGCGAGCCTTAGCCGGCGCAGCTTTCGTGTTGTTGTGGACGGTGATGTCATTTCTCGGCGTATCTTCATGCTTGTCCTGCGGTCACCGACGCTGAGTCCTATTGGGCGAGGACACGGAGTCCATCGGCTGCTGGGCGTAGAGCGCTGTCGTGCGCGGATGCGGAGTCCACCGGCTATCAGGCGCAGGGAGCTGTCATGCGCGGACACGGAGCCCGCCGGTTGATAGGCGCGGAGCGCTGCCAAGCACAGACGCGGAGTCCGTCGGCTGTTGGGCGCGGAGCGCTGCCGTGCGCGGATGCTGAGTCCACCGGCTGGCAGGCGCAGATGGCTGCCATGAGTGGACGCGAAGTCCGCCGGCTCGCGGACGTGGAGCGCTGCCGTGCGCGGACGCGGAGTCCGCAGGCTGATGGGTGTGGAGCCCTGTCGTGCGGAGTCCGACGGCTGATGGGCGCGTAAAGCTGTCGGGCGCGGACGCGGAGTCCGCAGGCTGATGGGGGCGGAGCCCTGCCATGCGAGGACGTGGAGTCCGCCGGTTGGTAGGCGCGGAGCCCTACCGTGCGCGGATGCGGAATCCGTCGGCTGATGGGCATGGAGCCCTGCCTATGGAGGACGCGGAGTCCGCCGGTGGGTGGGCGCGGAGCGCTACCGTTCGCGGATGTGGAGTCCGCTGTCTGATGGGCCTTGAGCGCTGTCGGGCGAGGACGCGGAGTCCCCCGGCTGGTCGGCACGGAGCGCTGCCGTGCGCGGAAGCAGAGTCCGTCGGCGGATGTGCGTGGAGCCCTGCTAGGCAAGGACGTCGAGTCTGTCGGCTGGTGGGCACGGAGGCCTGTCGGGCGAGGACGCGGAGTCCGCCGGATGATGTGCACGGAGCGGTGCCGTGCGCGGACGCGAAGTCTGTCGGATGATGGGCGTGGAGCCCTATGGGGTGAGGATGCGGAGTTCGTAGGCTGGTGGGCGCGGAGCCCTGCCGTGCGAGACGCGGAGTCTGCCAGCTGATGGGGCGGAGCCCTGCCGGGCGAGGACGCGGAGTCTGCCTGCCATGCGTGGACGAAGACGTCAGCCGGTGGGCGCGGAGCGCTTCCGTGCGCGGACGCGAAATCTGCCCGCTGATGGGCGCGGAGCGCTGCCGGGCGAGGACGCGGAGTCCACCGGCTCATTGGAGCGGAGTTCTGTCAGGTGAGGATGCGGAGTCCACCGGCTGGTGGGCGCGGAGCGCTGCCGTGTGCGGACACGGAGTCCCCCGGCTGATGGGCACGGAGCGCTGTCGGGCAAGGACGCGGAGTCTGCCGGCTCATGGGAGCGAAGCGCTACTGGGCGAGGACATGGAGTTCGTCGGCTAATGGGCGCGGAGTGCCGCCGTGCGTGGACGCGGAGTTCGTCGGCTCGTGGGTGCGGAGCGCTGCCGTGCGCGGACGTGAAGTCCGCCGGCTGTCGGACGCAGGAGCCGAACGGGGTTGTCGACTTGAAGAGGAGGTGCATAGCGCTCCCGAGCACGCGACCTGGTCGTCGAACAGGCCCAACAGCCGCCAGCCAGCAGCCAGGAGCCGCCCAGGCCTGTAGCCAGTCAGACCCTGCAGTCGGCGAGGGCATGGCATCCCGTAGCCAGGAGCCAGCCAGGCCCTGCAGCCGGCCAGGGCAGGGGCAGCCCGCAACCGACAGCCAGCAACCAGCCAAGCACTGCAACCAGCAGCCATCCAGAACCTGCAGCAGGCCAGGACAGGGGCAGCCCAAAGCCGATAGCCAGCAGCCAGCCAGGCCCTACAGCCGGCCAGGGCAGGGGGAGGCCGCAACCGGTAGCCAGTAGCTAGCCAGGCCTGGCAACTAGCAGTCAGTCAGGCCCTGCAGCCAGCAACCAGTCAGGCCTTGCAGCTGGCCAGGGCAGGGGCAGCCCGCAGCCGGCACGCAGGCCCTGCAGCCAGCTTCCAGCCAGGCTCCAGGCGGCCAGGTCGCCACCGGCCAAGAGCAGCCCGCGGTCGGTCATGCCATGCACTGTCGGTATCACCTGTAACATCAAGGAAACAGACTGAATCTACAACTGCGCTAAGTAGTACACTAGGGATGCTAGGTGAACATTTATATGCATGGCTGATGTCGGCTTGTATTCGCCCGAGCCCCTTGGTCACTTTTCTATCCATCACACCCTTTGGCTTTTGTTCTTGCAAGCCGGACAGCTGGGTTGCGTTCTGTAGCTGAAACCGAAGAGTGGGACGCAAAGTGGAGCGTATAATACTTGGACTTTAGGGAGTAGGCTAGAGCGAACAAACAATTAGCCGGCTGGGCGGCGAGAATGCAGCCACATCGTCCAGGCCGCTTTCCCTTGTCGTTTTTCCTGTGCAAGCGACCTCCAGCTTTTGCTCTTGCCAGCCAGCCAGTCGGGTTGCGGTCTGTAGCTCGAGACGAAGACTGGGTCTTTGGTGCCGTACACAATACTAAGCCGACTTGGAAAGGGAGCTACATGGGCGAGCTAGAAAAATATTTAGTCGGCTGGCAACTGAGCCCGCGGGGGCAAGGACCAGCCTCCGGGTGTCTCCCGAGGAGGTCTGAACTAGTGTGCCGGGCGTAGGTCACCCAATAAGCGTGGGCCTGCGCAACTCGTTAGGAAAGAAAACGGAAAGCGTAAGCGTGACTTAGCTGTTTTTATGCCCTAGACGGTGGCACAATCCGGGTCATTGAGGCCCCGCAGCCAGCCAAGCCCCGTAGCCGGCCAGGATCCAACTCGCAGCCTGCAGCCGGCGAGGAGCAGCTCGCATCTTGCAGCCTGCTAGGAGCAGCCAGCCAGGACATGTGCAGCGGGTGCACAGTCGATGGTGCGCGCGGGTTCGCAGCCACCGGGGCATGCAGTGACGATGACGTGGGGGGACGGACGACCGATGATGAGGTGCGTGGAGGCCGGGACGCGTGGCCACGGAGGCACTCACGGACGGACGAGGCGACCGACGAGGAGGCACACAGAAATTGGGATGCGCGGCCGCTGGCCGGAGCGGCAAGGGGCCGAGGTCAGAGTGAAGCGACGCAGGGGATGACACGCAGGCACACGGGCGCGCCTGCGAGGGGCGCAACCAGCATGACGGGCCACAGTGGCGCGGTCGGAGCAGCAGGCGAGGCGCACGCGTGAGGACAGGCGGCATGCGGGATGACCATGGCCATGTCGGGCCTCCCGACCTTTTTGGGAGGCGGCCGTCGCGACGCCCGATGATGTCGGCGATGCCGTCGATGAAGAGGGGTCCTGCCCGGACCGCGACTCCAACCACAGCTTGCCCCAAGGTGGGCGCCAACTGTCATGGTATTTTCACGGTAGATGCTAGGGGTGGCTAAGAGAGGTAAGAGCAAGGCTACGGTGGAGATGCGGGACAAGATTGGGCAATAGCACACGCTGATATACCCAGGTTCGGGGCCCTCGTAGTGGAGGTAACACCCTACTCCTGCAAGGATTTCTATGATGAACCCATGGTGTACAAGGTTGCTCGTGGAGCTGTGTTGGAGGAGGAAGAAGAGGGCACTGAGCTAGATCTTCTCCTTGCCTCTCATATGTGTGGGTGTGGGTGTGGAATGAGATGCCCCTCCCCAGGGGGCTCCAGGGGGGTTATAGGGCAACCCCCCAGGTTACAATATGCACAGGAAATGGGGGCGGGTCTCGGCTGACAGTGTCTCTGGCTGCCAGCGGGCCCGCTAGCTGCCAAGTCACGTCAACCGTGGGGCCCGCCGGCTGTCACATCTTGTCTCGTGAGGTCACGTAGTGGGTGACACTATTTATCAATAGTGCCTGACTACGACGGTATGGCTGACTCTGCAGTCTGTCAGCCACAATGCCTTCTGCTCGTGTCCGACGGGACGTCTGATGTTGACTTCGTCGGGCTGCAGTCGGCCAGGCTGCAACCTGACAGGAGCAACCAGCAACCTGTAGGCGGCCCGACTCTAGCCGGCAGCCTGCAACCTGCAGCCAGCCAGGAGCAGCCAACAGCCTGCAGCCGGCCCGTCTCCAGCCGGCAGCCTGCGGCCGACCAAGAGGAGCTAGCATCCTGCAGCCAACGAAGAGCAGCAAGCAGCTTGCAGCTAGCCAGGCTCCAGTCGGCAGGGCCGCAGGCGATCTTCTGGCTTAACTTCTTTGGTTGTCTTACTGATTTTTGGTATTTGGCAAACCGGGGGTTTACTCCCCCGGCATTGTTTTGAAATATTGTCTTGTCTCCTTGAGCCTAACGGGGGTCATCCCCCTGACACCAAGACTATATCCCAATTAAGCCAACGATCCTCAAATAATGCATTGAAGCCACTCAACTCCCATGTTTTCTAAAGCCCCGACACCATTGTGTTTTCTACTCAGTATTGTCGAGCCTTATTGCATGAGTTAGCCACATAGAGCAAAACTAGTTTCTTACTCCGACAAAATCATCGTTCAGTTTGTTCCTTGTCAGATCCGGTACGTTCAAGTATAAATATTTATCTAGCACTTGTCAATTTTGTTTCTTTGTTGAGTCGCATTAAGGTCTACCGTGATAATACCAAGATACTGGTTTTAGCCGGTAGTTCCGAGCCAGTTATTTTCTCGCATAAACGATCCACCTTTTGTTATCTAGAACTGCCGCTATTCTTTCACCCTGTACTTTTGACTATTGTGTTTTCACTAAGGCTTCCTATATATGATTTGACCATTCAAACTTTGGATGTGTTGGGTGGTTCCGAGATTACTCCTTCGATACTTCCGGACTAGTTTCGAGAGTATTTCTCTGCCTTGATTGGCCCTTCATTGCGGCAGGCAATTTAAACTACTCCACTCGAAGTCCCATTGTTACATTACCACTTCCTTCAAGTCTAGGGAGCCTCGACACAAGGAGAGAAGAAATCGAGTTTGTTCGGCGATTATAAGAACACTTCCACGATTTGTTGAAGGACAAGCTCCTCTATTTCTGAAACCCTTACTCCTAAGTGTTCTCCTCTTCTTACACCAATCATATCTTTGTGAGAGAGTGGTCATATGAGTTTGTGAGAGTGATTTGATTGAATATCTTCAAGGAGTTCTATCAAGTGATGTTGCTTTGCTTGTTACTATTGAAGGGTGTGCACCTCCTAAATGCAAGGTGTCAATTGATACCCTTCATCGCTACATTGTGGAGGAATCAAGAGTTTCTGAAGCCCATGGGATTGCCTAATTCATGAAGATCTACCCCTGAGCAAGGCTTGATATTGAAGGTTGATAAGCCATGGTGGAATAGGTTGGTTGCGCTTGGTGGGCGACCCATCAATAGCCATGGGTGATCCTAGAACCATTTGGCTAGAAGACTCCATTAATGGAAAGTGGGATAGTGAAAACTATCTGAACCTCGGTAAAACATTGTTAAGCCCCTCTTTTTTAACTTCTTGGGGTGTCGCAGATGCTCGGCAGCCAACACATGTGGTACTAAGACCCGTTTTTACACTTAACACACACATTAACCCCTAATGGTTTATTACTCAATACCAAAAATCATGTCGGGGCCTCTTTTCCAAAAAAAATGTTAGAACAAATTAGAAATTATTAACCTATCTTCGAATTTGAGACAATACCAAGTAAACATCTTAGATATCATAATAGTGAGCAGTATCATGAAGTGCCAAAAAAGATGGTAACTGTTTGATACCGGGGTGGAAAGAGTGACGAGGAAGGACACCGAGATATCTACTATGTCTGCAATTGGTGACGGTACATCTCGACTGTGGCATAAGGCAAACCCCTACCAAACCACCAACAACTAGAACATAAAAAACATGAAAGCCACGAGATCCAAGCAGTGACATACTTGACGATGCCAAATGTTGATATGGTACTTTTGGCATCAAATTACACGTGCACCGTGGCAAGCGGCTAACCTTGGCGTCTTTGCACCATCATGTTGATTGCAAGATAACATGTGAAAGCTGAAAGCAAGAGATAGATGTTACAATGTTGCGTGATGGCTAAAAAGCCATCTCTTTATTAATCGGGAGTGCCAAGAAAGCACGACGAAATACTAAGATTGAGTTGAAAAGGGAAGAAGAGTGACGAGGAAAGGCATCGCGAATAGTTATCATGCACGAGATTGGCAACGACACGTGTAGACCTGCGGCTTAGGACAAAGCCCTCAGCCCCTCATAACCGTCAACAAACAAAACCTTAAGCAAGACGAAGAAAACACAATTCCATAAATAATATACTATGATTCACGTTACCAAACTGACAATATAATTTTGATATAGTTTCATACAATATGTGCAATCGAGGTTTTCGATAGGATGACTCGGCACGTCGCAACCTCATCTTGCTGGCACTGTGTGAGTCTGTGGCACAAATATGCTGATTTGCAAGATAACACATGTGTGAAAACTAAAAGCTGATCTTCAAGATAACACATGTGAACACAAAAAGCAAGAGATAGACGTTACAAAATGGCATGATTTTGATGGCTAAAAAAGCTGCCCTTCCCCTTTATTAACCGGAAGGATTGCGTTTTTCTCAGCCGCGATCTCCTCGGGCAACCGAAGATGTTCATAACCGGGAAAGAAATCAATTCGCACGCCGCATGATCTCCCCACAAACTGACCGCTATCACGAACGGACCTTTTTTTTTTTTTTTTTTGAAATACTATCACGAACGGACCTGATGGACCAGAAAGACGGGCGATAACATGAGCAGCGTCCCCTTTTCCGTGGAAAGAGAAAGGCTGACACGACCGGGGACCCTCCCTCGCGTCCCATACACCCAGTCCACGCGCCATGTCCCTGCCATGTCACCCGCCACCACACACGGCGTTCCTGGACCGAGACCACCCATCCCCCAGCACCCAATCCAATTGCCGCACGAAGACAGCCAGTCCACGGCCTCGCGTGTGCCCTGGACCGAGCCCCCTGCACCACCCCAACACCCGTCCCCACCTGGCAGGGTCGCCTCCACGCTGGACCCGCACCCACGGGAAACAGGCGCCGTTAATGGCCGCCACAACGGTAAACGTTACCCCTGGGAAGGAAGGAGAAGAAGAGCGCCCCGATCCCCTCCCCCTCCCCTCCCCCTCCAGATCACACCACCACCGTCTCCGCCCCCAAATCCATTCCCAGGCCCGCGTTTCTGCTGCCGCGCGCGAGCTCGGGAGCTCGGGCTGGGCTTTAGGGCTCTAGGTCCTCGCGCCCCCACGCCCTCCGCCTCCCGGGGTTAGGGTTACGCCGCGGTCGTCGGGGCCGTGTGGCTGCGAGGCGCCGCGGGCCGATGCGGCGATCGCCGGCGATCGAGACGCTCTAGCGGAGGGGATCTGCTGCCAGGGTTTCTCCCGCGATGGCCGCCGACGCGCTCTCAATCATCCCGGGCGCCGTGCTGCGCAACCTCGCCGACAAGCTCTACGAGAAGCGGAAGAACGCCGCGCTCGAGGTGAGGGATTTCGATTGCTTTGGGAGCCGGGGCGGGGCCTCGTTCGAGCAATCGCCCGGGATTTGAGGCTGAATTTTTTGTTGTGGCCGGGGTGTTGGTGTAGATTGAGGGGATCGTGAAGCAGCTGTCCACAGCGGGGGAGCACGACAAGATTGCGGCTGTGATCGGCCTGCTCACAAACGATTTCACATACTCCCCGCAGGCGAACCACCGAAAGGTTTGCTAGGATCGCCATGACTCTTGTTTCTGCTGCTGCTGCACGATCAGATTTGTTAAGTTCTATGGTGTTTTGTTGTTAGCAGGGCGGATTGATTGGTCTCGCGGCAGTTACTGTAGGGCTCACCAGTGAGGCTGCTCAGCACCTCGAGGTTTGGCAATTGACCTTGTCACGAAATATATGTTGAAATTCCATCTTGTTTGGTTCAATTAATTTCGTGTAGAATTATTCTGTATCTCTATGTCTTGAGACATCTCTGCCTTGATTTTATGAAATGTCATATAAACCATGAGAGCAATCATGGTCGTGGCCTCGTGGGACTGGGTTGCTATCGGTGGTACTGCAGTAGCCAGTTGGCTTATCGAGGTTCGCTAATGGTCATTGAATAAATACCTGGCTTCACAGTCGTAGCTGCATTCATGTCATTAATGGTTAATTTTAGTAAAAATACTAGATGCTATGATAGCTTTTGACTCTTGTAGTTTTCATTAGCTATTTCTTTTTGTTTGCATGCTAATATCATAGTTCAAGTGTTGGGGCCCACCCATTTATAGGAATAAAAATTATGGAAAGATTTTGTGTGTTCCCAAAAGAATATGGAAAGCTTTTGGGGCCCATCCACTTAGGACTGTCTGGATGTGATTTTATAAAGTTCTTATTAGTGCTAATGTTGTAAAATCGTTCAGCGTGTGGATTCACCATGGTTGCTGGGAGGGTTTGCCCATTTTCCCTCTGGTATTCTTTTGTGGGGGTAATATCATTTGATGTACTGGATATATTAGTTATGTATCTTTCTTTTGTTCATATTGCGATCCACAGGATCCGAAGATCTTATAGAGACACATTAGCGCCGTCTCCTGGAGTTGATAGGTTGGATTTGGAAGAAAGATTATCGTTGTTTTTTGACATGGTTCTTCCATATTTAGGTGCATCAATGGGGTTTAATATTGGATAAAGGAACAAAATTGTCACATGCCACTGGCCGATCCGTGACAAAATTGTCTTATTAGTTATTGCATTATGCATTCCATCAATGCTTTACACAGCATAAACTATTTGCGTTGCTTACGCTTCCCCCATCCCACCCCACCCCTCCCTTCTGTTCGTGCTGGTCTGCTTGATGGGTTAGCATTGTGATGTTCGTCAATTGTCCACAAACTCAAATGTGAAACTTGGAATAAGTTTGCATAATATGGTTGCTGTCCCGTGATATTGCATGCATGACAGTACAGCTCCTAAGTAACTTTGCTATTATTCCTTTAAGCACCATGTAATTTTTCTCTACAAAAAACAGTGTTCTTGTCTTTTGAATTATGTACGATCTTAGTGCATCTATCATGTTATACTATGGTTCTGGAAAGCAGGGCAGCTCGGGTTTATGTTTTAGCTGTGGGCATGAGCCCTGAGCCCGCATACCAGACATACGCCATATTTAACATACCAATTTGATCGAAACATAATCTAATATGAGTATATGACTTCTCTAAGTAACAACATAGGCACTAGTTAACGTTTAATACATCGTTCTCTGGCTTGATGTCTCAATTTTATATACCAGATATATGCCTATAATCTTATGTGTGCTGTAATACATAATATTCATTGGTAAAATTACTGGGACAATATTGGTAGTTTTTATCTTGGATTGTAAACCTACCAAACTTCATCATGTATTTGACAATTCCATGGTTTAACCTGAAGTGTAAAGCATATAGCGTGTTTAAGCTTCTTGCTAATCCAGCTATGCTAGGATTGTGTAACCATGCACGTGCAACACACGTCTTATTAGAATTCAAAACTCGAATACATAAAGCACATCTCACTGGTAGTAAAACTCCATGAGTGTGAGTTGTTGCAACATACCCATTAAAGATAACAAATAGTGCACAGTTCAAGTTAGAAACAACATATCTTATGCTTTCATATGTGACTTTCCAGTCACATTTACTCATATACATAATTATCAAAGGCAGCATAAATTTATCAATAATTATTATGCACTTGCAATGCATGTCTCGCGTAATATTAGTTGATCAAAATATAGTTTCCTGCAACATTGCAAAGTAAATGAACGTTTAGAAATTAAAAATGCAAACGCCAAATTCTCCAAACTTAGAAATGCCTGCAAAGAATATTGTTCTTGAAGTTGGCAGGAAAACATCATGCATACATTAGTTCAAGTGGCCAAACAAGAAGTAAATACAAGAATAGAAGCATACATCGGTTCAAGTGGCCGAACAAGAAGTCAAATATACATTGAGCCAGAGAAGCCAAGAAAACATTCGCAACAAAGGATCCATTGCTACATGGAGATAAACCAGACATCTCAGTCATACAAGATTTGATAAATTCATAATTCCACGGAAGATAAAGTGATACATATTGATCAATTCAGTTATTTGTTACCTATCTGGGAATAGTCTGTGTGCCTAAAAGATCATTTAGCACTCATGTACGTTACCTACAGAAACAACAAACAAAACAAGTTATCCTTGCCAATGCTATTCTTAATATTAACTTATGATAGTCTGCAAGTCTGTGTACCTAAATGATATTCCTGTCAAAAAGCAGCCCAAGTATGTTCCAGATGTGGAGACCTGTACAACAAAAGATTTCAAAACAAAATTTTACCCAACATTTTGTGTCTGTATGCATCAGCTCAGCAGCATATTATCCTACCATTAGAAGAACCCTTCTTCCACTCCTGTCCATGAGGATGACTCCAAACAATGTAATGAGAATCTGAAATGATTTGGTCACAAACAGATTGTCAATCTATGACCATTAACAAAATTTAGGAAACAGATAATGCTCAACAGAATTTATGGAAAATAGCATATCACAAATCTGCATAATGTCAATCTATGATTCCAGTATTTCCACAAAATCCTGAATTTGAGATACTTCAACACATTTCATGCAGAGCTGTTAGAAAAGGATAACACAATGATCACAATATTTACATACCTGCAAAAGTAAGGATACATCTTGCATTTTCGCCTTAACCATTTATCTTCCCAACTGCTGAGAGATCAACAAGCCAACACCACATGTGCATACAAGAGCAGGATTTCCTCGCTCACTTGTCATGTTAACACCTCCTATATATCCATGGTTGTCCATAGCTTGCTCATAGATTTAATTTTGTATTTCATTTCTCTGAAATCTTGGTCTGGGCCTGCCTGCCTGGCAAGAGATAGGTGATAGGTAGCATATCGTGTTTATTTCTCAGGATAGTGCCAAAATACGAATTCACATGTCCCATTAGTTCCATAGCAATTTTGTTTTTTTACATGTCCATTGACAAAAATGTCTATCAAACTGGGGCAAACCTTGCATGAGTGTGACGTGGCGAGGCTGCTGTGTCCAGGGATGCGCGTGGAGAGGAGAGAGTCAGTGTCGTTGGGCACGCGGGGCGTCGAATTAATTGGGGAGTGGGGCTCATGGGGTGGCAGCGGCACCGGAGATTGGATTTGCGGGGGTGCTTGGATAGTAGGCAGCGGCGCCGGTAGGGCTCAAGGAGCGGAGTCAAGGAGCGCGTGGAGAGAAGGGGATGACGGTCTGTAGGTGGCCATCGGCCATGGTGTGTGTGGATGCGGCATGGCAGTGGAGGCCGCCGGCATAAAGCTGTGGTTGTGGCGATCGTGGGCATTAGGAGCGGTTTGGTGAGCAGGCAAGTATTTGCGTGCAGAGGAGCAGCAAGCGATTTGCAGAAGTAATAACTATGTGTCAGTAATTACGGGGCATTGGCTCTAAACATGTCGAGCACATCATACGTCATTAGAGCGATCTTAGATGTTAGATGTAGGCCTGTGGACTGCAGAGATTGCTTAGATTCACTAAACTCATGCTTTTATATGTAGTGGAGATAATTCCATGCTTTAACCTGAAGTGTAAAGCATATAGTGTGTTTAAGCTTCTTGCTAATCCAGCTATGCTTGGACTGTGATCGATCATGTTTCAGCTCTATATTTTTGGGCTGTGCTATTATTCTCTTGGTATCAATTTGCTTGCATAATGAGCCTCATGTATGTCCTTCCAGCTAATTGTACCTCCCGTGCTTAATTCTTTCCTGGACCAAGATAGCAGAGTGCGCTACTATGCCTGTGAAGCGCTATATAACATAGCAAAGGTGAACATTTCATTGACTAACGTAAAGTAAATGATGTGTATGCTTTATGCTAATGTGTTATTTTTCTGTAGGTTGTAAGAGGGGATTTTATCATCTACTTCAACAAGATTTTTGATGCTCTATGCAAACTGTCTGCAGACTCCGATGCAAATGTGCAGAGTGCAGCTCATCTTCTTGACAGGCTTGTCAAGGTATGACTTGATTTATATACACCCCATATCATGTGTCCTATTTTCTTAATTGTCCCTGATAAAATTATTTGTTTATTAACCAGGATATTGTAACTGAGAGTGATCAGTTCAGGTATGCTGTATATCTTCATTTTCTTTTTCCAGTATCGGATATTTTGCTCATCTTAATCTTAATGCCCATTTCTGATTGGTACATCTTAATTTTACATTTTAGCATAGAAGAATTTATACCACTCTTGAGAGAACGTATGAATGTGCTGAATCCTTACGTGCGACAATTTCTGGTGGGGTGGATCACAGTTTTAGACAGTGTGCCTGATATTGACATGCTTGGTTTCCTTCCTGATTTTCTTGATGGTAATGGCTCTCTTTTCCCTCAGTACATTACTTGTGTTGCAGTTAAGCAAACCTTGTGCTTTGATGCCCCCCTGTAGGTTTATTTAATATGCTGAGTGATTCCAGTCATGAGATAAGGCAGCAAGCAGATGCAGCACTTTCAGAGTTTCTGCAGGAAATAAAAAATTCACCAGTAAGTCTCTACTTAGTAAAACTGTTTGTGCTTTTCATATTCTGTACCACTCTGTAAACAGTGTAAATGCAATAGATGACCTGCCTTATAATTACTCTTTTTATGTGATATTGTGATTTCACCTTTACATAAACAAGCAACGTATTGTTTTCATTTTTTACTCTTCCAATGCTGATCGGACGTCCTTAAATGAGAAGAATGTAGATTATGGTCGTATGGCTGAAATTCTTGTTAGGAGGGCAGGCTCTCCTGATGAATTCACTCGTTTGACATCTATCACATGGGTAATTCCTGTCTCACATGTCATCAGGAATTTAATCTTTAGAATCTTATTGCAGTACTGTTACATTCTGTATGTTTGAAAGTGCAGATCAACGAGTTCGTGAAGCTTGGTGGGGAACAACTAGTCCCTTATTATGCAGACATCTTGGGAGCTATCTTACCATGCATCTCTGACGAAGAGGAGAAAATTCGAGTGGTACTTCCCTTTTCTGCTTATATTCAGATTATTCTTGATGACAAGACTGTGTGCCTATTAATTACTTCTTTTCTTTGTTTGCTAGGTTGCACGTGAAACTAATGAGGAGCTTCGAGCTATAAAAGCTGATCAAACCGAGGGATTTGACATTGGAGCAATTCTCGTGATTGCAAAGAGGTTCTCTATTCAAACCATTGAATAGAAAATATGAATTTATCTGTTTAGTACGTATTAAATGTTGTTACATAGTATCCTACAGATTGCATGTCCTAACAGGTACTGTGCTGTTCAGTATGTAAAAAACCCTGACATGGCTGCCGATTAAATGGATACTGTAGACAAGCTGTCATGCATATGTCAAGGTCGATGAACGTCTTTGTTTAATTAACCGCATAAATCCATTTAATTACCTAAATTCATTCCAACCTCTCAATGTCTTTGAACAGCACAGTAAAAGCCCAACTGTACGTTAGAGTGAGAATTATGCTCCTGGAAACTGGCAAACGCAAATTATGGTCATTTTTTGTTTGGGAAATAGGAACGGTCTTTTTAAATAGTGTTTAGATATGAGAGTAGCACATCAGTTACATACTTATGTTAGCTTGAATCATTAGTCACAGCATAATTCTGATTACCCATCCTTGTTCCAGTTAACTGCTTTGCACTACCCTGTCCAATAACAGCATTTTGTTTCTTCGCAACACTCTTATAAATGTGCAAAATCACTTGTAACTTGAGATGTCTGTTTGCTTGGGGTTGGTGATGTGGCTGGCCTTTTTCTGTTTCAGAGAGTTGAATAGTGAACATGAAGCCACTCGGATTGAGGCGTTGCACTGGTTTTCCACTTTGCTAGTTCGAGGTCGTGCTGAGGTACCCAAACTATGCAAATGCTTGGATTACATGACACTATACTTAATACGTTGATGCTTGCATAATACTCTCTGTTCACAAATATAAGATGTTCTAACTTGTTTGTGAATTGGATGTATATAGACATGTTTTAGTGTGTTTGTTCACTCATTTCAGCCTGTATGTAGTCCATATTGGAATATCCAAAACATCTTATATTTGTTAATGGAGGGTGTAATCCTAACTGTTGAAGTGCTACTTTGATCTACTCGAGTCCAAAATGAGCATAATTGCAATTCAATTTTATTATAGAAAAGTGTTGATAATAATCTTATAATTGATGTACTGCATTTGTGTGGAACAGTTCTCGGCGTATCTGGATGGCATTTTTGAACCACTTCTAAATGCACTCTCCGATCCTTCAGATGCGGTGAGCTGTTTCAGAAAGCCTACCAAACTGTACTACCTGTTCACTTGTAACTTGAGATTTTGGTATAACTGTGTCACATTGTATCTACTTAATATTAATTTGCTCTAGGAGGTGGAGGGTACCGGCTTCAAGCTGTGGTACACGGGGACGGTGGCAAACAGAAATGGAGTAGGCATCTTGATCAGCAAGAGCCTCAAGGATGGAGTGGTAGACGTCAAGAGATGTGGGGACCGGATTATCCTGGTCAAGCTAGTAGTTGGGGACTTAGTTCTCAACGTTATCAGCGCGTATGCCCCGCAAGTAGGCCTCAATGAGAACACCAAGAGGGAGTTCTGGGAAGGCCTAGAGGACATGGTTAGGAGTGTACCGATTGGCGAAAGGCTCTTCATAGGAGGAGACCTCAATGGCCACGTGGGCACATCTAACACAGGTTTTGAAGGGGTGCATGGGGGATTTGGCTATGGCATCAGGAACCAAGAAGGAGAAGATGTCTTAAGCTTTGCGCTAGCCTACGACATGATCGTAGCTAACACCCTCTTTAAGAAGAGAGAATCACATCTAGTGACTTACAGTAGTGGGCAACGCTCTAGCCAGATTGATTTCATCCTCTCGAGAAGAGAAGACAGGCGTGCATGCCTAGACTGTAAGGTGATACCTGGAGAGAGTGTTGTCCCTCAGCATAAGCTTATGGTTGCTGACCTCCGCTTTCGGATTCGTGTCCAGCGGGACAAGCGTGCCAAAGTCGCTAGAACGAAGTGGTGGAAGCTCAAGGGGGAGGTAGCTCAGGCGTTCAAGGAGAGGGTCATTAAGGAGGGTCCTTGGGAGGAAGGAGGTGATGTAGACAACATGTGGATGAAGATGGCGACTTGCATTCGTAAGGTGGCCTCAGAGGAGTTTGGAGTGTCCAAGGGAAGTAGAAGAGAAGCTAAAGGTACCTGGTGGTGGAACGATGATGTCCAGAAGGCAATTAAGGAGAAGAAAGATTGTTTCAGACGCCTATATCTGGATAGGAGTGCAGACAACATAGAGAAGTACAAGATGGCAAAGAAGGCCGCAAAGCAAGCTGTGAGTGAAGCAAGGGGTCGGGCGTATGAGGACCTCTACCAACGGTTAGACACGAAGGAAGGCAAAAGGGACATCTATAAGATGGCCAAGATCCGAGAGAGGAAGACGAGGGATGTTGACCAAATCAAGTGCATCAAGGACGGAGCAGATCAACTCCTGGTGAAGAACGAGGAGATTAAGCATAGATGGCGGGAGTACTTCGACAAGCTGTTCAATGGGGAGAGTGAGAGCTCTACCATTGATTTGGACGACTCCTTTGATGATACTAGCAGGCGTTTTGTGCGGCGAATCCAGGAGTCGGAGGTCAAGGAGGCTTTAAAGAGGATGAAAGGAGGCAAGGCGATGGGCCCTGATTGTATCCCCATTGAGGTGTGGAGAGGCCTTGGGGACATAGCGATAGTATGGCTAACCAAACTTTTCAACCTCATTTTTCGGGCAAAAAAGATGCCAGAAGAATGGAGACGGAGTATATTAGTACCAATCTTCAAGAACAAGGGGGATGTTCAGAGTTGTACTAATTACCGTGGAATTAAACTGATGAGCCATACAATGAAGCTATGGGAGAGAGTCATTGAGCACCGCTTAAGAAGAATGACAAGCGTGACCAAAAATCAGTTTGGCTTCATGCCTGGGAGGTCAACCATGGAAGCCATCTTCTTGGTACGACAACTTATGGAGAGATATAGGGAGCAAAAGAAGGACCTGCATATGGTGTTCATTGACTTGGAAAAGGCCTATGATAAGATACCGCGGAATGTTATGTGGTGGACCTTGGAGAAACACAAAGTCCCAGCAAAGTACATTACCCTCATCAAGGACATGTACGATAATGTTGTGACAAGTGTTCGAACAAGTGATGGCGACACTGATGACTTCCCGATTAAGATAGGACTGCATCAAGGGTCAGCTTTGAGCCCTTATCTTTTTGCCTTGGTGATGGATGAGGTCACAAGGGATATACAAGGAGATATCCCATGGTGTATGCTCTTTGCGGACGATGTGGTGCTAGTCGATGAGAGTCGGACGGGGGTCAACAGGAAGTTGGAGTTATGGAGGCAAACCTTGGAATCGAAAGGTTTTAGACTTAGTAGGACTAAAACCGAGTACATGAGGTGCGCTTTCAGTACTACTAGGCACGAGGAGGAGGAGGATGTTAGCCTTGATGGGCAGGTGGTGCCGCAGAAGGACACCTTTCGATATTTGGGGTCAATGTTGCAGAAGGATGGGGATACCGATGAAGATGTGAACCATGGAATTAAAGCCGGATGGATGAACTGGCGCCAAGCTTCTGGCATTCTCTGTGACAAGAGGGTGCCACAAAAGCTAAAAGGCAAGTACTATAGGACGGCGGTTCGACCCGCAATGTTGTATGGCGCTGAGTGTTGGCCGACTAAAAGGCGACATGTGCAACAGTTAGGTGTGGCGGAGATGCGCATGTTGAGATGGATGGGTGGCCACACAAGGAAGGACCGAATCCGGAATGATGATATACGAGATAGAGTTGGGGTAGCGCCAATTGAAGAGAAGCTTGTCCAACATCGTCTGAGATGGTTTGGACATATTCAGCGCAGGCCCCCAGAAGCCCCAGTGCATAGCGGACGGCTAAAGCATGCTGAAAATATCAAAAGAGGCCGGGGTAGACCGAACTTGACATGGGAAGAGTTCGTAAAGAGAGACCTGAAGGATTGGAGCATCACCAAAGAACTAGCCATGGACAGGGGGTGCGTGGAAGCTTGCTATCCATGTGCCAGAACCATGAGTTGGTCGCGAGATCTTATGGGTTTCACCTCTAGCCTACCCCAACTTGTTTGGGACTAAAGGTTTGTTGTTGTTGTTGTATGTATGGTGATCTGTAGTCAAATCTTTGAAACCAATTATTGCACAGTTTGAAACCATGTTTAGTGTACAGATTAATTTAGTTTCTCAAGTGGAGTTAAATGATAAATTGTGGTTCTATGCTTTTCTTCACTGAAATTATACCTGGGGAGAAAATCACATCTTGATCCCTGGACATGTTTCTTGGACTTGTAGACCCCATATCACTCTCTCAGCCATTTTATTCTCCAAAGCATTTGTACATGCGAGTGCGGTTGTATGCTTGCACTATGGTCACTGTACTGGGATCACCATCCACTATTATTGTAGTTATCATTGCCATTGATGATAAGAGTCTCGTTGTTGTGATTGCCCTTGGCAAGTCTGTTATGGTGATGTCCTGCTCAATGGATCTGAAACTGGATGTCTTGATCCAGTTATCCATTGTTACCTTGAAATGACATAAGTAAATATAGCTATATACTCCCTCCGTCCCAAAATCAGTGTCGTGGGTTTAGCTCAAAAACTAAACCCACGACACTGATTTTGGGACGGAGGGAGTATATGATTGGAACAAATTTTGTGCCAAGTCATTGTATTGTAAAATAGTCGTTGCATAGCGCTTCCACTAGTCTTTTGCTTCTTCAATAACAAGAATGCGCTATTGCAGCAGCAATCTTGGCAGTTTGGTCACAGCATTTTTACTTGTGCAGGTTGTCCTTTTAGTGTTGGAAGTTCATGCACGCATAGCTGAAGAGTATCATCACTTCCAACATCTTATGTCTTACTTAATCCACACTTTCCACAACAATCATGTTCTTCTGGAGAAGTATGTACATTTTGCTACTCTAGAGCTGATTCTGAACTTCCTTTATGAATTGTTGTGGTTTAGGGTAGACACTTCAGTATTTCGTTAATCACATGTCAAATAAATGTTTTATTTGCATACTTTGTACAGGCGTGGTGCTTTGATAGTTCGTCGACTTTGTGTTCTTTTGGGCGCTGAAAAAGTTTATCGAGAGTTTTCTACTATTCTTGAGACTGAAGGTGACCTTGATTTTGCCTCCACCATGGTTCAGGTACGTTCAATTGGTACATCTATCAACTAATTGGATGTTTTAATGCAACTTCTGTGTAAGTAAGCAAATTATACATATTTTGTAGGCATTGAATTTGATTTTGCTCACATCTACTGAACTTGCGGGGTTGCGGTCTCTTCTTAAAAAGTCATTGGTGGATACTTGGGGGAAGGACTTATTTCTATCTTTATACGCTTCTTGGTGCCACTCTCCAATGGCTACGATCAGCTTATGCCTACTTGCTCAGGTGGTAATGTGGATTTACTATTTGTGTTGCTTACTTGGACTCTACTGATCTTTGATGTTCTCATCCAAATGTGTATAGGCATACAATCATGCTAGCTCTGTTATTCAGTCTCTGGGAGAAGAAGACATAAATGTGAAGTTTCTGGTGCAGTTGGATAAATTGATCCGTCTATTAGAGACTCCAGTGTTTGCTTACCTGCGTTTACAGGTGAAGTCGCCATTTCTGACTAGTCCGTTCCCACATTTGGATGTCTCTGTTTCTCTTCGTGTTCTCCTCTTCTGACAGTTCTGTTATTTAACCATCCTACTTTGGCTTCTAGCTTTTGTTTATCTACTTCTGTAACACAACATGATAGGTCCAGATGCATCGTTGTAATTTACCGTATGCCCTTGTCTTCTTTTGTTCATATTTTCCCCCAAAGTTTGTTGCTCTCTTCTAGGGTATATAGGCTCTGTTGATTTAATGCTGGTTACAATTTTATGTGGTATGCCACTCTGCTAATGTATTACTCCCTCCGATCCATATTACTTGTTGTTGCTTTAGTACAACTTTGTACTAAAGCATGGATCAGAGGGAGTATGAAAAATACATGCAGCTTCTTGAGCTTCAAGAACACATTAGGCTTCTGAAAACACTTCACGGTCTTTAATGCTGGTTACTATTTTATGTGGTATGCCACTCCGCTAATGTATTATGGGAAATACATGCAGCTTCTTGAGCCTGGAAAACACACCTGGCTTCTGAAAACACTTTACGGTCTCCTGATGCTTTTGCCTCAGGTATGTTCAAATGCGATCCCTACAGTTTTTTTTATTAGTTCAGAAAATATGCTGTTTGCAAATTGTGAACTTGGGAGACTTCATATGTGTATAGAAAGAGAAGATATAGAGAGAAACATGCAGTGGACCCTATTTTATCGTTATCACCTGAAGGTTATATTTCTCCGTAATTGGAACACGCATGTGCATATTGCTCACACCAGATATTACCTCCGTCCCAATTTACTTGACTTAGATTTTTTTAGATACGGATGTATCTAACACTAAAACGTGTCTAGATACATCCGTATCTAGACAAATCTAAGACAAGTAATTCGGGACGGAGGGAGTATATACCATTGTAATCTACCTCTTCGCACAGTTTATTCTAGAACTTTTCTTATCAAAATCAAATTAGGAAATCCCAGGATAATTGCAGCCATTTTGAACTATGTGGCCTTCACCTTTCCGCTAGAATAGGATTTCTGCTCCTTGCAAAGATGCTCTTCCAACTTTTTGTGCTGAAATTGGTGTGTTGCTTTTGCACCATCCCTTCGAAGTCTTATGTCAATGTCAATGCCCTGAAAGTAGTGGCGTTAGCTTATGATGTACAATGTTGCTCTGATGGTTCCTTTGTTAGTTCTGCATTTTGGTCTCCATCTCTTTGAATCTTGTACTGTTAGGTTCCATTGTGGTTTGGAATATGGTTTTTGATTTCTTATAGAATGTGACCAAGGGTTGTTGACCTTTTCACTAGTTCCCCCTTCTGAATGTTTACTTATGGGAAAATATCACTATTCAAATGGTTTATAATTTATTATATATGTTTATGCAGCAAAGTGCGGCCTTCAAGATCTTGAGGACTCGACTGAAGACAGTGCCTTTCAGTGAAAATCTCAAGCGCACGTCTTCTGCAAATCCATATTCTCAGATTCTACAAGTGACAGAAGATGGCAATCGAAATCAAGATGCACCAAACTATAGTGCAATTGATTTTTCATCTCGTCTCCAGCAATTTGGGAGCATGCAGCAGCAGCACCGAAACCATTTGAAGAATCAACTGCAATCTCGAAAATCTGCTCCGGGAGTAGTATTATCGCAGGTACTGTTTTGCTTACATTCACTATCTTACGACTACCTTCATTCATAGGTGTCTTGGAGGGTGTGCAATGAAACTAATCTATGAACATTATTTAGATTGACAAGTTCAAAATGATACCATTAAATTCATCTGAATATATTTCATAGTATAACAACTGTGTAATATGTTAGTAACATGTTCATATGGAAGCATGCTGAGGACACTGTACACATGTCCAAAACGTCACCTGTTCTCCAAACTGCAGGAGTGTGTTATTATATCTAATCGACTAACTAGAATCTGGTTACATATTTGAAGGTTCTTTTGGTCTTCAGAATGATTTTTTTAACTAGAATGACATATTTGAAGTACTTGTCTAACTAGGAACTGTGTTTTCGTGATGTTTGACTACCTTCCATTATTGTTCCTGAGATACTATAGCTATAACATTTGGTTTATTTTTCTTAACTCCTTCATTCTCTGTTGGGCATGAGACTTCCCTATCCGAGTCTTTGAGAAGTGCAAATTAACTATCTCATTTTCAGAACATTCGATATTTGTGTTGTGTTGTAGCCCCGCCTGAACCAGCACTATTTATGTTAGACAAAACCAGTACACCTATCTTGAAATGGACATATTGTTAGTCTAAAAATGTAGAGTATTTGTTATTCAAATTCCTAGTATTGGATGTTTTGGCCTTGTCGCTCCTCTTTTCCTATACATCAGAGGCTGAGCTGCTCTTGGAAAGTATAGCTCTTTGAATGGAGAAACGCTGACCTATGATCACTGACTGGTTTTGCACTGGTATTCTTAATCACCTTCCTAACGGAACATGACTGCATTTTTATTTAACTACTTATTTGTGTAAACTTGCCTTTCCCCCAAAGAATGATTGATAGGGTAAGCATTTGTGAATTCCATGCAGGAGATTCAAAGATATGAAGAATCACATTCCTCCTCAATACCAGAGATAAGCAGGCCCCCATCTAGAGCACCCAAAGCCATTTCATGATGCACATATGGTTGCTTGTGATGTATGGTACGTTTGCAGGACGCATCGTCACAAATTTGTTGGGGCTTGGTTGGTCTCCTTTAGTTTTTTCCAAAGGAGGTTGCATAGGGGGGTACATAGAGTGTAATCTTTTTGTTTGGTTCCTAGATTTTGTCATGGGACGGCAATTATTTGTTGGAGAAAGCTCGTTTCCATTCTCCCTTTAGTGATTCTTATTTTTTCTTAGCTGTTCTACTGCTCATCTGGTTTCTGTAATTTTTCAATTGAAGGCCATATGAGCATAGTAGTATCTGGAGATATGTTACAACTGTTCTGCCTACCAATCTCCAATAAATTTAGCGATGCGGTGTAAATTTCTGTCTCTACCTTTGTGGCCTGGTATGTAACCTTTTGCTATTAAACATGTGTTTTTTGGACCTTGTCCATCCAAATTTCCTTCTCCACTCCAGGATGGCAAAGTTTCACCATTGCCCCCATCCCCCTACCCCTCATAATTGCTAAATTCTTGGAATACATCGGTTTACATGTTTCTTTTCTTGAGGGAACATATACGTTCCAAACTGCTCTCGGAGGTTAGTGTCTCATGTGGTGACGTGGGCGATCTGAGTGGTTTTGCTTCATCACTGTTGATTTACTATTTTTGCTTGTTTCCCTTCCTTTGGTGTGTGCCATGTGACAGTGAGAAAGACTGAAGCTGGGGAAACCTTAGATCTGGTTGAGTAGGCAATCTTTCTCATCCCACATCCACCTCAAGCCGTTTTCTTTTTGAAACGGAGGCAAAATATTTGCCTCGTCTCAAGCTGTTTGTGAAAGCTAGGAATCATAGTACATAACCCAGTGAAGAGTTTTTCACTATTGCTACAATGCCGGAGGAAGGAGTGAGGAAGGTGGTGAGGAACTTGTAGCTAGTGAAAATAATAGTCTATATACTACAGAGATCTGAAGGGTTTTGGTGAAGGGTAGAGGAGAAGGAAGAAATTTTGAAAGTGGGCAAAACAACCCTCCCTTAAGTTCACCTTTACAACTGGATTTGGAAGAGGCCGATGGGGGGGGGGGGGGGGGGGGGGGGGGGGGGGGGGGTTGGGGTGGAGAAAACAACTTTTCTTCAGAGAAAGGGTAACATCAAACATAAAACGATGCAAACATCATAGGGGACATTTTTCGGTGAGTACGAGTACCTAGTCGGAAGAAGGAATGTTGTGGGGGTCTTTGCCTTATTGCCCTAACGAGTGTTGAGGGACCTCCGAGTCTTTCGGCCCATTACGTCCAGGCGGTGACTCCTCGCGCCGGGGGAGGGGTGGTGGTGGTAAGGTTGAAAAGTGCTATGCCGGATATCTTATGATTATGGGAGATACGCTCCCCTAAATCACAGGATTACTTGATCACACCGTATCCTCGGAAGGTAGTTACCAACTCACTGACTCCAACCCACATATATAAAGGAGGAGACCTGTAACCTAGTTTAACCTAGTTTAAGGACCAGAGACTCACGATTGTAATCTTACCATTTTATTGAATAAGAGCAATCACAAGGTAGGGCTATTGCCCATCTCGCGGTCTAAACTTAGGTCAAACCACCGTGCCACATTCATGGCTAACGACGTTCCCTTTGGGCACTACCCTCCCTCTACTCACTTCCAAGATGACCTACATATTGTAAGATAGGTGGTGCATCAATGGTCGACATTTGGCTCCCACCATGGGCTCGAACGAAATGAGACCCTAAGGATGAAGATAACTTCCCTGACATAGGCCACCCTTGTCTTGATGGAGATGGTTTCTACTTCGACTTTAATCCCACAATAGAAACGATGGCGGGGCAACTCGTCGGAAAGTTGGCCACCTTGGATGTGGGGAAAAATGTTAGCCATGAATCCCATACTTAGCTCTTCTATGGCTTAGATGACCCATTCTCCAGGGTGGTGTTCGTGGCAAAGAAAACTAGAGCCATGAAGCAGAGTAACAAGAAGAAGCATTCAAAGCGGTCTCCATAGGTTGAGGTGGAAACATGTGGAAGTAAGTCACTACCCTGGGAATAGGAACCAGAACCACATGCAAGGATACCCAATATGAGAAAGAGCGCCCGGAAGTTGTCGACTCGAACTCTGTTTGGGTTTGATGAGGTGTCAGAAGAGCAAACACCCTTCCCCGGAGAGGGATCAAGAAGCCTGGCCCTTCTATACAATTGTTGAAGTCAAATGTGAAAGAGACACACGAACGTCTTAACAACGCGGCCACTTCAGCACCTGCACCGGATCATGAGGAGATCAAGGAGTAGGAGTCTGAGGATCACGAGGAGGAGGAGGAGGAGTCTGATGATTCCATGGATGGCGAGAGCTACCACCTCGGGCCGTTTAGTCACTCTTTGCCTTTTTGGCTTCTCGATGCCAAAGGGGGAGAGAGTTTAGGACCGGGATTTGCAGGGTTGCCGAGTCACAAGCTTGCCTTATTTGCTTCACTTTTATGCTTGTGAACTCTTTTTTCTCCATAGAGTCTGCTAGCGGAAATGATCGGGTCATGGATAAATATCTCGTAGCCTCCCTTAAAGGGATCGCCCAACAATGGTTGTCTCATCTTCCTCGGTTATCCATCCACTCATGTAATGAACAGTGCTGCAAGTCCTCCCAGGGCAAACATTTCATCCCTTGTGTTGCCCATTCAAGCACCACACGACCAACACCTCCATGGTATGCACATGTTCTAGGAGGAACACCATTCCCTCGAATTGCTAGATCTGAGCGAACGACTTTGGGTGTGGGAGAAGTGATGTCTGGGTTCCAGGAATTTCTGATTGGCTCACCCTAAGATGTCCACCCTTCTCCTCATGTACATGTCCCCATGATGGGCTTCTAGCATAGAAGACCATTAGGACTCAATGCCCAATCTAACCTGAACCCTAATCCAACTTAGGCTCTGATGACTGCATTTTATTACAGTCAGTCCACCATTGTTTAAACCGGATATTCATGGATATTCCAACATAATCACACTGATTTCATCTCTAGTTACTAATAAATGCAAAAGATTATAAATCCCTTCATATAATTTTTTTCCACGAGTTTTGGCCCATAAAAGGTAAGGAAATGGATTAATACATGGAAATATGAAGATAGGAGATCAAGCCATGTTAAAGGGATGCCACACAGGCTATCCGGAGCCAAATATAGCGTCTGGTATAAGCAGGCACGCTCGTACAAATTTTGGCACATTTGTTTCACAAACAAGTCACTTACTTGTCGATCAATATAAATGATATTATTCGAGAAACATTCATTAAGTCATGGATATAGTGAAATATAATAATCTACATTAGTTCCTCTAGGGCAAATTTCTAACAAAATATCCCCATGAGTGAGTTCCCAATATGGTCTTGCCTTGCCATCCATCTCGCTTGCGTCATGAACTTGGGCCTTGTCTCTTGCCCCCTCCCATTCCTTTCATTCTCCGCCGTGAACCTCAGCCTATAGTACTCAAGATAGGTCCAGTCTATGCTCCTCAATCTTCACCTTTCCCTCCCCAGTCTCTACCATGCACGCCTCACAGCTCACCTTGTGCCTCAATCTCTCCTCCTACATCTCCTTGATCTCATTCGACCTTGTTGCCTTGTCATTCTTCTGGTCAGCCACCATATCATTTATTATGAATATCATCTTCTTAAGGTCTTCCTTGTGCATGCCACTCTCTACTCCTATGTGTACTCTTCCTCTCCTTGTCGACCTTCCTCTAAAGATGCATCTTTGTTGGTGCTATCGAGCTTGGAGTGGGACTTCTACCCATCTGAAAGAGCATTTCTCTCTTTGATAGTTTTGACGATTGATAACAATGCTATTTGCGGATTAACTGTGTGCATTGAGCGTTTCAGAGATTTCTACATTTGCACAAGACAATTTTATTCCCCTCGGTGTTAGAGAATGAAGACGGTTTTTCTGGCGTTTCTTTTTCGGTGGCATTGAGTCATAGGAAAACCAAACTATTAAGAGGGGTTGCACTTTGGAAAGGTATGAGTGGAATTATCACGCACACAACCACATATGCACCCACATACCCCTTTCGCAACATGGAGATCCCATAGTTTTCTTTGGGCAATCTGATAGCACCCAAGTGGTAGTACCGCTGTATACTACCGCGGCTAGTACCGCTTGGAGCGAGTTCTCTGTGCAACATTCTGTTGCGTGTTTTTATTTAACGACAGTACCACTTACACGATACTTCTGCGATCTACTACCACTACAACTACCGCTTGATGAATTCTCTGTGCTTGATTTGGTTGTTCATTACTCATTCACGGTAATAGGGCGGTACTAGGACAGTAGTATCGCTTATGCGGTACTTCCGCTCCTGTACCACCCCACTACCGTTAGTTCTCCTACTACCGCGACTTCAGCGGTAGTACCGTTGGGGAGGACGGTAGTACCGCTCCGGCGGCACTACCGCTCCTGTTGCTTCTGTACTTGCAACTATCAGTGTGGAACTACCGCATAAGCGGTAGTACCGATTGAGTGCGGGATGAGGGCAGAAAACGGTTGGATTTGCCCCACCTATATAAAGGGGGTCTTCTTCCCCAAGAAGACTCACCTCTTATCCCCCCAAGCTCCATTGTAGCCCCAAAGCTCATTTTCGACCGATCTCTCTCCCTAGCCATCGAAACTTGTTGATCTTCTAGGGTGTAGAGGAGAGGGCTTCGATTTACACTTCCACCAAGAGATATTTTATTCCCCTACTAATCCCTTGCGGATCTTGTTACTCTTGGGGTGTTTGGGCATCCTGGACAGAAGAGGTCACCTCGAAGCCACATTCCATTGTGGTGAAGCTTCGTGGTGGTGTTGGGAGCCTCCAATTAAGTTATGGAGATTCCCCAAACCTTGTTTGTAAAGGTTTGGTTGCCGCCTTTAAGGGCACCACTAGTGGATTCACGACATCTTGCATTGTGTGAGGGAGTGAGGAGAATACGGTGGCGCTAGTGGCTTCTTGAGGAGCATTGTGCCTGCACACCGCTCTAATGAAGACGTACCTACCCCTAAAGGGAGGGAACTTCGGTAACACATCCTCGTCTCCATCGACTCCACTTGTGATTATTTCTATCCTTTAGTTTGTGCAAGCTATTGTGTTCGTATCTTGTGATTGCTATTATTGTTGTTGTTGAGCTCATCATATAGGTTGTCCACGTAGTTGCATATCTAGACAACATATTTTATTGTTTAGCCTAATTTACAAAAAGAAGCTACAAATTGTTAGTCGCCTATTCACCCCCCTCTAGTCTACCATATCGATCCTTTCAATTGGTATCAGAGCTTCGTCTCTTTTAAGGGCTTAACCGCCTAAAGAGTATGCTTGACAACGAGGTTAGGGATGAAGAGAACTCTACGGCCGAGTCCGAGACCGTGGTCACCCATGGTGATTTGAATGAGGCCTTTACCTCACTCCAATCATCCATGATGGACGAGGTCAAGCACATTCTAAGTCAATCCCTTGAGGACATTAAACCTTCCACCTACCCCAAGGTAGTAGTTGACCCTACTTCCTCGGAAACGGATGCCAACTCCACCAAGGAGTTGGTAATACTTTAAATCCTAATCCTTCTCAAGGAAAGATTGGGTTGGGCACCCATGCCGTGGTTGCCCCTCCCCTGGTCTATGGAGGACCGGTCCCTTCACCTCATATTGACTCTCATGGGCCTCCATCCAAACTTGATTTGAATAATTTTTCTAATTGATTTTTTCGTATCAAGTCTCATTTGAATCACAACTCAACATAACTTTGGAGGGTTACTGAGCAAGGCTTCTACCCTCATGACCCAAGCAACATGACACCGAGAGAAGAAGTGGACAACCAACTTAATACATCCGCTTTGTTCATTCTTCTGGCTGCCATACCTCCCGAAGAGCTTGCACACTTGCGACCTTTCACTATTGCAAAAGATGCTTGGGAGCACATCAACTCCTTGTACAAGGTAAGTTCGAGCATTCAACACTCCAACTTTGATGTTGTGCTTTATGAGGCCGATGAGTTTGTGATGAATGATGATGAAAATCCTCGTGAGCTTTATCGAAGATTGACCAGTCTTGCGGTCTCACTCCAAGATCATGGAAGTAAGGACACATATGACAATTGGGTCAAGCGCAAGTTCCTAAAGGCAATCATGCCTTTCAACAAGAGCATGTCCTCCATGATCCGCCAAAGACCGGACTTTCACACCTTATCCTCAAGCGATGTGTTGGATGAGTTCATTGCAATGAACATCTTGAACAAGACCATCGACAATGCACTAGCACGTGTTTAGTGGTCAAAGAAGCCCAACCTTGCTTTGAAGACAAAGGTGATTCTGGAAGAAAAATAAGAAGAGGAAGAAGGGGGTTGCCCCTAAGACACCAAGTATGCTTTTCACGAGCACATGGCTCTTGCGTCAAGGAATTTTTGGGGCAACAAAAGAAACTCCAAGCCCAACTTCACCAAGAACAACTCAAGTGGCTCCAAGGGAAAGAGTCAATGGGTGAGGACTTGCTTCAATTGTGGCAATGCGAGTCACTTTGTTGTGCGTTGTCCTTATGAGAAGAGGGAAGACAATGGAGGCAAGCTCATCCGCAAAGACAAGACCAAGTCCTTCCCCAACAAGAACAACTTCACTATGAGGGCACCCAAAAGGGTTTGGGTGCTCGAAGAGTACGACTCCGATGATGATGATGATGATGATGATGCTAGTGGTGAGGGGATTGCAACGACATCCGTTGCCATTGCCATCTCCACCCCAACCATGGTGTCCCTCTTCGACTCCCCAAATGAAAACATCATCACCCCCGCCAAGTGCCCCATGGCCAAGTCCACCAACAAGGTAACCTCCGACATTAAAACTACTATCACCACTAATCCTTCTTTGATGGATTATGTGGATGAATAAGAGGAGGTAAAGGTGGATGAAAATGAGTTTAAAAAGTTCTTGGGTAAGCTCCAAGGTGAGACCAAGAAGCACTTTGTTGCTCTCTTGGAACAACTAGATGAGGCCAATGATAGCATTGAGTCTCATGAGGAGACCATCACTAAGATGGAAGGGCATAACCGTGATTATGCCGATGAGATTGCGAAGCTTTATCAAGCTCTTGAGGAAGAGCAAGGTCTTCGAGTGGCTCTTGAGGAGTCACAAAATGTTGATCTTGCTAAATTAAAGAAAGATCATGTTCATGCTCAAGTTCTTGCTCGTGTGCTTAAATCTGAGAATGTTGAACTCGGTGTTGGCCATGCTAGACCCAAAGAGGAGTTTGAGTTACTTGACAAGGCTCACAAGGCCTTGAAAAGTTCTCATGCTACACTCAAGGAATCTCATGATCTACACCAAGTGAAGCTAACAAAGGAGATTGCTACTTGTCCTCCTTTTGTTTTAACTGATAATGCACATGCTACTAACCCTTATTGTGATCATGCTCATCTTGTTGAGGATAATGTCAAGATGAAAGATAAACGTGAGAAAGGCCTTGTCACTTGCATACAAGGTGAAAAGAACCTCAATGATCTTTTGAGCAATCAAAAGTAAGTTGTGGCAAAGGAGGGACTTGGGTTCGCACCCAAGTCAAATAAGAAGAATACCAAGAAGAAAAGCAAGACAAAGCAAGATCTCCCTCTCAAAGCAATATTCGTTAAAGAGGGAGAGAGTTCTCCTAAGGATAAGAAGAACAAAGTGGTTGGTGTTGGTGTCAAAAGGGGAAAGACCACTCCACCCAACAATGTCGGTGATTTTAACCCCTCTTATGTTTTAGGTCGTGCTAGTGATGGGCATGTATATCCAAAATTTGTTGGTTATCCTTATGAGTACATTGAATGGTCTATTTGGGCTCCTAGGCCTTTATTACTAACATCAAAGGACCCATTCAATAATGGGTAACTAAAACCAAGCATTGATCTTACGTAGGAGTTTGCTTCCGGTGGAGGTTCGTGGTTGCTCGATAATGGAGTGACAAATCGTATGACCGGAAGCAAGGACTTGGTGGTGGATATTCAAGCAATTTCATCTATGCCCACTCATGTCCAATTTGGTTATGTGTCAATGTCAAAGGTATTGGGTCTTGGCAAGGTGGTGATCTCACCGGACTTGTCCATTGAGAAAGTCATGCTTGTTGAGACCCTTGCATACAATTTACTTTTCGTTCGTCAACTTGCACTCATGGGCTTTTCTATGTTCTTTGATCTTAATACTGTGGCCCTTTTGTGGGGCAAGACTCTTAAAGTGGCCTATGTTGGATATCTTGAGAACGGTCTCTATGTGGTCAACTTCTCAGAGAAGTCCACTAAGACCGCAACATGTCTAATGGCTAAAGTTGACGTGGGGTGGATTTGGCACTGCCGTTTAGCCAACGTCAATATGAGATCTTTGGAACTCCTTCACATGGATTTATTTGGAACTAAAAAATGTTCGTTTTGCTAAAGACCGTGCTTGCAGTGCTTGTATCAAAGGAAAGTTACATAAGAAGACTCATCGACCCAAGACACTTATTTCTTCAAAGAGGCCCTTGGAACTCCTTCACATGGTTTTATTTGGGACTTCCTATTTTGATAGTCTTGGGGGAAGAAATTATTTGTGATTTCTGATGACTATTCAAGATACACATGGGTATATTTCTTCAAGAGGAAGAGTGAGACCTAACAAACCATGATCAACTTTGCAAATGAAGTTCAACATCAACATAATGCAAAGATTTGATCATTAGAAGTGAAAATGGCACCGAGTTCAAGAACTACACCTTGGACGAGTTTCTTAGTGATGAGGGGATCAAGCATCAATATTACGCACCATATACCCCTCAACAAAATGGTGCAGTGAAGAGGAAGAACCGGAAGTTGATGGACGCGACAAGGACCATGATGGCGGAATTCAAATCTCCATACAACTTTTGGGCCGAAGCCATAAACACCGCCTGGCATGCATCCAATTGGCTCTACCTCCGCAAATGCTTGAACAAGACTCCATATGAGATACTTACCGGTAACAAGCTCAACCTCAAGTACTTCCAGGTGTTTGGTTGTAAGTGTTTCATTCTCAAGAAAGGTGCTCGTTTGTCTAAATTTGAAACTAGAGCTCAAGAGGGCCTATTTGTTGGTTATGCTGTAAAATCTCATGCTTACTGTGTCCTCAACAAGTCCAATGGACTCATTAAGGAGACGTGTAACGTGGAGTTTGATGAAAATAATGGCTCCCAAGTGGAGCAAAGTGGTCTTTGTGATGTAGGTGATAAAATTCCTCCTAAAGCCATAAGAAGAATGGGTGTGGGACATTTCCTATCCGCTGAGGAACCCCTTGTGGTGGAAGGAGAAGGAAAATGTTCTACGCAAGTAGAACCATCACCAACACTAGACCCACACGCTTTTGAAGAACAAAGTGAAGGCCCTCAACCTAATGAACAAGATCAAGGGCAAGATCAACCTCATGATGATGGTGTTGCACCTAATGATGCCCAAGATCATGTCCACGATCTCGAGAAGCTCATGATGACGCTCAAGATGATAATGATGATGCTCCTCAAGGATCTCTTGAAGAGCGACTAGAGCGTAGTGCCGCCAAGAAGCTTCCGACCTTTCTCATAAAGGACACGTCATTGAGAACGTCCTTGGACGTTTGAGAAAAGGGGTAACTACTCGTAGAAAATTAGCAAACTTTTGTGAGCATCACGCGTTTTTTTTGGTGTTGAGCCCCAAAAGGTCTATGAGGCGCTCGAGGAACCGGATTGGCTAGAAGCCATGCATGAAGAACTCAACAACTTTGGTCGTAACAAGGTGTGGCAATTGGTACCAAGGCCAAAGGAGAACCATAATGTCATTGGAACCAAATGGATCTTCAAGAAAGAAAGATGCACATGGCATAGTTATTCTCAACAAGGCGAGACTGGTTGCCCAAGGCTACTCCCAAGCTGAGGGGATCAACCACGGTGAAACCTTCACTCCCGTTGCTCGTCTTGAATCCATTCGCATGTTGCTTGCATATGCTTCTCATCATGATTTTAAATTGCAACAAATGGATGTGAAGAGTGCATTTCTTAATGGCCCGCTTAATGAGTTGGTATATTTCAAACAACCCCCGGGGTTCGAGGATCCCAAGTTCCCCAATCATGTATATAAGCTCGATAAGGCACTCTATGGCCTTAAACAAGCCCCACGTGTGTGGTATGAGCACCTTACCGAGTTGTTGCAAAATCGTGGGTTTGAAATTGGGAAATTGACCCCACTCTTTTTACTAAGAGGGTTCAAAGCGATTTGTTCATATGCCAACTATATGTTGATGATATTATCTTTGGTTCTCCTAACAAAGCTTTCAATGATGAGTTTGCCACACTAATGATTGAGAAATTTGAGATGTCTATGATGGGAGAGTTGAAGTTCTTCATCAACCAAGCCAAATATACCCAGGACATGCTCAAGAGATTCAAGTTAGATGACGTCAAGCCAATGCCAACCAAGTGCCAGCTTGACATTGATCCCAATGGTAAAGCGGTGGATCAAAAGGTATATCGTTCCATGATTGGATCCTTGCTTTACCTTTGTGCATCTAGACCAGATATCATGTTGAGTGTGGGAATATGTGCACGGTTTCAAGCCGCACCAAATGAAAACGACTATGTGGCGGTCAAGCGAATCTTCCGATATTTGGCTCATACCCCATACTTTGGCTTATGTTACCCCAAAGGAGCAAGCTTTGATCTCATGGGATATTCAGATTCAGATTGGGCGGGAGACCATGTGGAGAGGAAGTTCACTTCCGGAGAGTGCCAATTCCTTGGTGGCTCTTTGATGAGTTGATCTTCCAAGAAACAAAATGGTGTTTCTCGTCCACCGAGGCCGAATATGTTGCCGCCGCAAGTGATGTGCACAATTGCTATGGATGAGGCAAACTTCAAAGGATTACCGTGTGACTTGTGACAAAGTGCCTCTTCTATGTGACAATGAAAGTGCGATCAAGATCTCCTACAACCCCGTGCAAAATAGCAAGACGAAGCATATTGAGATTCGTCATCACTTTATCCGGGATCACATCAAGTGTGGGGGGATTGACCTCATTTTTATAGGGACTAATGAGAAACTAGTGGATGTTTTCACGAAGCCATTGGATGAAGCAAGATTTTGCGAGTTAAGGCACAAGTTAAATATCATTGATTTGAGCAATTGATGAGTGATATTTTTACGCTCATTTCACCTTTGTTTAAACCGAGATATTTCTTTAAAATGAGATATTCGCTCCGATATTGGTACTAATGACTAATGAATGCAAATGATTCTAAAAATCCTCTCTTTATTGTGAATCTACAGGAAATGAGCTATAAATGGACTAAATCAAGCCAATACATGGAAAGAAGTACAGGAGGAGATGGAGGAAATCAATAGGAGGCGCAACGGAGCAACTAGAGCAAAAGACGACGTTCCATATGACCGCGAACGCTCACATGAGTGGTCGTATGGCATGAAAACCGAGGCAGCTCGTCCACCTGCACAACTTTTATAAAGGGGACCCAGTCGAAATGTCAACAAAACATCGAGCAACGCGCAACTCTTCATCACCAGAGCCATCTTCATCCCCTTCATCAACCCTAGCCACCACCATGTCATCTCCATAGCCACCATCACCACCACCATAGTCCAACTCCTTCTAGTTCATACTTGTAGTCGTGCATAGCACAAGGCAACCATTGCAAGACACATTTGCAATCAATCTATCTTCAAGATTTGTTCTCCAATGATTTCTTCTCGCGATCTGATCTCCATGTGTGAGTACTTCATCAAGGTATGGGTTGAGGCATAGGCCTTACAACCCTCTATATTTCTTGTGAGATCAATGGAAGGGCTTTGAATTAACGTCCCGTATGTGTGACATAAAATTGTTTCGTAGATGTCTCTTGTGTGTCCGCGTTCTTCATGCCCGCAGGTACCCAGGATCATGGAGAGCGAGTCACGATGAGGCTAGGAGCAAGGAGAACGTGAAGTGTTATTCTGAACACCAATGACAGAAAGGTTTAGTACGGTAACATGGATACAATCCTTGGGGATTCAAGAGGTGTAGTCATTAAAAACCCAAAGCTCTTGTATGACTATTATAATCTTAATTATCGAGGCAACCCTGCGCGACGGATAGGGCATGCAGTAGGACAATTGATTCTTGACGCAGGACTCGTGCTCATCAAGATGTTATTTGGGCACATCCCCCACTTCGGTTCGTAACAAGCACATCTTGATTGGTGACTTCCAGAGCAAAAATTAATATCATGTCTGGTCCCAACACAAATACATGGTTGTAAGCATTAAGACCTCAATACCGTACCTTATTTTTATTATAAGTGTTACATCACCATTAGCTTGATTGATCCAGTCAAAAGCTAGAATTAATCTCTTAACAATTGCTTGCTAGAGACCATAGCTTCAAGGGAAGCTTCTTCTCGCGGGTTCGATAACCCATGTCACTTCTTGGGGGAATATGTGTGGGGCACTTTCTGATTCGTTACTGGATTATACAAAAATGAAGTATTAGCAATCCGGGTTGAGGCAATGCACATCCCACCGCACTCATCATTTTATCTTCTTCTAGATGTAGGCATGGACATAGGGGTAGTATTGTTCCTTCCATGAACTCACACTCCTCTTATTATGCATAAATAGAAACAATCTTTCACATTAGCCATTTTTATGGTACTTGTGCTTCAAAGATGAGTTTTGGTCTTGGACCCAAGGTTAAAATCTTCGCGGTGCCAAACCATTCGACTCAAACATAGGTGGCTTCGGCCACCGCCCCTCTTCTCATGAATGAGGGTTGGTTCCTCTTGGATTTGATTGTTCTATCTAGTCTTTAGGTCTTTTGTGTTTTGGTTCACTCCAAGGATACTCTTGTCTTTTGCTTCCTTTTGCCTTGGAGTGTTCCTTCCCATTTGCGTTGTTTCGAGTCTCCAACCCAAGCCATTATCTTCTACAAACATATCATATTGCATAAGCCTCAAATTCCAAATTTGATCTTTGCATGTTCTTATGCTACAAGCGGTACTACCATAGGTTCTGGACGGTACTGCTGTTTTAAACGGTACTACCGCTGAGGGCAGTACTACCGGCCTCCTGCTAGTTGTAGTACTAAGGTGGTAGTACCGCAGGTGTGTGTGGACAGTACTACCGCTTTAAGAGGTACTACCGTCCCGACCTATTCACTTCTCGCTGGGGGGTTAAGTCACGAGCACGGGGAGTTCTAACTCCCCATACCCATTCACTTCTCCCCACGATCTCTCTCTCTCACGCCGCAAGAATTGGCGCGACCGCCGCCCCTGGCTCGCCGATTCTGTGGCGTCTTTCACGATTCCGTCCGGTGGGATTGATACCCACCATCTCCTCTCTCCATGGAACCCGGTATAGCCCCCGTTCGTCTCTCCTAAGGTTCTATCTTTTGAATCTAGTACTAAGGGCAATGCATAGTGTGTTCGTTGATTTTTGGCTAAATCGTGGCGTGGTTTGGATGTGGAATGACTGCTAGATAGGAGTTAGGGGGTATTTTGCAGTTTTTGTGGTGATTTGTGGTTCCGGTACTACCGGATCTTGCCGCCAGAGTACAACCGCGCTTCGGTTGGTACTACCGCTCTGTCCAGAGCGGTACTACCGCCTAAGCGGTAGTAGCGCCTAAGCGGTACTACTGCTGCAAGGTCGCGGTACTACCTCTTGAACCACCCATGCCCACTTCTGCTGCAACTTGGCTCCTCTCTTAGTTTTAATTCATTCTTAGCTTATGCATTCATTTACACCTGCTTTCCCTGCTGTCTTGTGTTGTGTTCATGTGGTAGTGGCTCCGGTACTCATGCTCGTCGCAAGAACCCCGAGACTCCTCACAAGCGAGGACACATCCAATATGCAAGAACCATCTACTCCGATGACAAAGGTGATGTGACTCTAGAGGCACCTCCACCACACAGGCGGTCAGAGAGGACCAGGTAGTCAGAGAGGAACAAGGCCAAGGCCAGTACCAAGTCTGTTGCAAACAGGGGGAAAGCACCGACGAAGTCTGTATCAAAGATGAACTCCAAGGAGTATTGGGCTTACCATGAGAGGAACCCCTACTGTCGCCCATAAGATCCAAATTTGGTGAATCTCCCCTTCTAGAATAGGGACCAGTCAGCCGTGTTCCATGATGTGATCAAGATGAAGAACCTCTATGTGAATACCAAGTCTATTGACATAGCCCACATGGAGAAGGACAAGAAGTACTTTGGAGAGGCTCTAGCATTGTGTGAACAATTCGACATTGTGAAGATCATCACGTTCAACTACGACTTTGACCCCAAGTTGGTGGCACAGTTCTTTGCCATAGTATATTTTGCATCTGATGATGACATGACGATGATATGGATGACTCATGGCAGGCAGATACACGCTACATGGAAGGTGTTCATGATCAGTCTGGGCTACAACGATTAGGGTTTGTACTACCCTCTTGGTCTTCGCCCTCATAAGGAGAGTGCTCTAGCTCACAAGACCAAGTTGCTTCGCCGCACCATCCTCACTCCAAGGCCGAATAGGAAATCGAAGAAGGAGCTGAAAACGTTTCTTGACATCATGCATCGCATCTTCAGGCACTCTCTTTTCCCTCATGTTGGGAATTTTGACATGGTGCATGGGTATTTGGTTGACATGCTGTTTATGTGCCACAAGGAGAAGGGCACAAACTCAGTTTTGGACGTTTCCCATGTGACGTGGAAAGAGACCGTCAATGCTGCCTACGATGGTCACGTGCCTATATATACTCCATACATCTTCAAGCTCATTGTGGACACTTGGAGCTCTTCATTCCCTGAAGAGATGCTACAGACCGGCCCATTGGTGAGCCATGAGGTGCTCAAACTGAGGCAGAAGGAGCGTTGGGCTCCAGTCCGCCAGCCTAAGCTAGAGATTCCACTTGCTAACTCCTATGAGGCCGATGAGCCAGACTATGTACCTGACTTTGAGCATGCTCTAGAGCAGTCAGGATGGGATGCCAAGCTTAAGAGGAAGGTGAAGAAGCTCTTCTGCCTCCAGACAGATGTTCAGTACAAATTGTACTTGGCTCATGTGGATGCCAAGATAGCTTGCCACCAGAGGAACACGATTATGAGGAAGATGGAGATTGAGGTCAAGAGTAGCTCAGAGGACAAATGGATCTTCGGTCACAAACATTGGACAGACTCAGATGAATCCAACGCGGCCACTTCAACATCTGCACCGGATTATGATGAGGAGATCTAGGAGTAGGAGTCTGAGGATACGAGCAGGATGAGCCTGATGATTCCATGGATGGTGAGTAGAGCAACCACCTCGGGCCATTTAGTCACTCTTTTCCTTTTTGGCATCTCGATGCCAAAGGGGAAGAGATTTTAGGACCGGGATTTATAGGGTTGCCGAGTCACAAGCTTGTCTTATTTGCTTTGCCTTTATGCTTGCGAACTCTTTTTCTCCATAGAGTCAGCTAGAGGAAATGACAGGGTCATGGATAAATATCTCGTAGCCTCCTTTAAAGGGATCGCCCAACAATGGCTAACTCATCTTCCTCGGTTACCCATCCATTCATGGGACTGTGCTGCAAGTCCTCCCAGGGCAAACATTTCATCCCTTGTATTGTCCATTCAAGCTTCACAAGACCAACACCTCCATGGTGTGCACACGTTCTAGGAGGAACACCATTCCCTCGAATTGCTAGATCTGAGCAAACAACTTTGGGAGTGGGAGAAGTGATGTCTGGGTTCCAGGAATTTCTGATCAACTTACCCTAAGATGTCCACCCTTCTCCTCTTATACATGTCCCCATGGTGAGCTCCTATCATAGAAGACCATTAGGACTCAATGCCCAATCTAACTCGACCCCTAATCCAACTTAGGCTCTGATGAGTGTATTTTTCTAGAGTCATTCCACCATTGTTTAAACTGAATATTCATGGTTATTCCAACATAATCACTCTGATTTTATCTCTAGTTACTAAGAAATGCAAAAGATTGTAAATCCCTTCATATAATTTGTTTCCATGGGTTTTGGCCCATAAAAGGTAAGGAAGTGGATTAATACATGGAAATATGAAGATAGGAGATCAAGCCATGTCAAAGGGATGCTACCGAGGCTATCCACAACCAAAGATAGTGTCTGGTATAAGGAGGCGCGCTCATACAAATTTTGGCACATTGATTTTCACAAACAAGTCACTAACTTGCCAAGCAATATAAATGATATTATTCAAGAAACATTTGTTAAGTCATGGATATAGTGAAATATAATAATGCACATTAGTTCATCTAGGGCAAATTTCAAACAAAATATCCCCATGAGTGAGTTCCCAATATGGTCTTCCCTTGTTATCCATCTTGCTTGCGTCCATGAGCTTGGGCCTTGTCTCTTGCCCCTTCCCATTCCTTTCATTCTCTGCCGTGAACCTCAACCTATACTACTCAGGACAGATACAGTCTATGCTCCTCAATCTTCGCCTTTCCATCCTCAGTCTCTACCTTTCATGCCTCACATATCACCTTATAGATCAACCTATCGTACTAATCTCCTTGATCTCATTCCACCTCGTTGGCTTGTCTTTCTTCTGGTCGGCCACCATATCATTTGATTCAAATATCATCTTCTTAAGGTCTTCCTTGTACACGTTGCTCTCTACTCCTATGTGTACTCTCTTCTCCTTCTTGGCCTTTCTCGAAAGATGCACCTTGTTGGTGTTATCGAGCTTGGAGTGGGACTTCTACCCATCTAAAAGAGCTTTTCTCTCTCTAATAGTTTTGTCGATGGATGAAAATGCTATTTGTGGACTAACCGTGTGCATTGAGCGTTTTAGAGATTTCTACATTTGCACAAGACGGTTTTATTCCCCTCGGTGTTAGAGATTGAAGACGGTTTTTTTGACGTTCCTTTTTCGGCTGTATTGAGTCATAGGAAAACTTCACTATTAAGAAAGGTATGGGTGGAATCAACACACACACAACCACATATGCACCCATATACCCCTTCCGCAACATGGAGATCCCATAGTTTTCTTTGGGCAATCTGATAGCACCCAAGCGGTAGTACCGTAGTGTTCAACGGTAGTACCGCTTATGCGGTAGTACCGCAGTATACTACCGCGGCTAGTACCACTTGGAGAAAGTTCTCCGTGCAAAATTTTGTTGCCTGTTTTTATTTAAGGTAGTAGAGTGGTAGTACTTCTTATGCGGCACGCCCGCAATCTACTTCCGCTGCAACTACCACTTGGTGAATTCTCTCCATGCTTGATTTGGTTGTCCATTTCTCATTCACGATAGCAAGGCGGTACTAGGACCATAGTGCCACTTATTGTGGATCCAAAGTATGTCTAGAGGAGGGGTGATAGACTACTTGAGTAAATAAAAATCTAGACTTTTTCCTAATTTTAAAGGTTGGCAAGTTTTAGCAATTCTATCAAGTCTAGCACACCCTACACATGCAAATCTAAGAGTATAGCAGCAGAAAGTAAAGACATGCAAGTGTAAGTAGAGAGTAGAGATAGGAAGATCAAACGCAATGAGGACTCAAAGATTTTTCCCGTGGTTCCGATAGGTGGTGCTATCGTACGTCCATGTTGATGGAGACTTCAACCCACGGAGGGTAGCGGTTGCGCGAGTCCACGGAGGGCTCCACCCACGAAGGGTCCACGAAGTAGCAACCTCGCCTATTCCATCACGGCTTACGTCCACGAAGGACTAGCCTCACTCGGGGTAAGTAGGCGGTCTCCTTGCCCTTACAAACTTCTTGGTTCAACTCCCCATGAATTGGAGGCTCCCAAGCGACACCTAACCAGTCTAGGAGACACAGCTCTCCAAAAGGTAATAAATGTGGTATGGATGATGAACCCCTTACTCTTGTGTTTCAAAAGATAGTCTCCTCAACACTCAATCACTCTCTCACAGATTTGGCTTAGTAGAAGAGATTGATTGGATGGAAAGCAAGTTGGGGAGGCTAGAAATCAAGATTCATATGGTTGAAGTGGAAGATTTTGATCTCAACACATGAGTAGGTGGTTCTCTCTTAGAAAATGAATGGTGGAAGTGTTTGCTTGTTCTCAGTGCTCTCTCTACGAATGAGAGGGAGGTGAAGGGGTATATATAGCCATCTCCAAAAATCCAACCATTACAACATTATTGCCCCACTCGATGGAACCGAAGTAAAAACTCGGTTGCACTAACTAGTGCAAAATGCTCTAACTTTAGGCTTTTCGGTGAGACCAATATACAGCTTCTCGGTGAGTCCGATTCTGTTGACCTGGATAATTCCACACTTCGATGACACCGATTTGCAAAACTCAGAAATTCTGATTTTTAGCAAATAGATACCAGAAGGTTGGTCACTCCATTTCGGTTGTACCGAGTCAGAACTTGGTTACACCAAGTTGCTAGGGTTTGGCTTTGGAATCTGTCTAAGGAAAAATCGGTATGGCCGATTGTGGAAAGTTGGTGGCACCTAATTTGACTTTTAGGATTTTGACGTAATTTATTGTGGCAGAATTCTTGAGGGTTTTGGTGGCTAATCTCTAAGCTCTTGAGCAACCAAATCATCATAGATATCTCATACCCTTTTAATAGTATTGGCTTTCCTATGGACTCAAGTGTGATTTCTCACATAAATGCAAAATGTAGAGTCTTGAAGCTTTTGCCAATTGATGTTCCAAGCATCTAGGGAATCTCCTCACAATCCTAGCAAATCCATTCATCAAACTTTTCCTGAAATATACTTGATAAAATCATTAGTCCAATGAAATATATGTTGTTATTAATTACCAAAACCACCTAGGGATAAGTTGTGCTTTCAATCTCCCCCTTTTTGGTAATTGATAACAACACATAGATCAAAGCTTCGACATAAAATATAATCAATGTATAGCATAGTCGCTTTGAGAAGTATGTGATAAGCAAGAGCTCCCCCTAAATTTGTGCATTATTTTAAATTTGTGTTTGAATGCAAATGCACAATCGATTAGCATTATGGGTCACTCTTCCATGTCACATACATCTTGGTGGTGCGCATAAATGATATGAATGGATTACAATGCACATAACACCAAACATGAGTGAATGATCATCATATGAATATCACAAAGATAGGAAATAGTAACATCAATCACAAAGCGTATGATCAAACACCACAAAGTTTAAGACAAACAAAAGATAGGCCAAATGTTTTCAAACTCAAGGAGAAGCATCAAAAGCAACTCTCTCTCTCTCTCTCAGCCATATGATCTATACAATTTCTTCCCCTTTGGCAACAAGTTACCAAAAAGCTCGAAAGTATAGAGCTAAACGTCACTATGGGCATGATCTGCTCCATGGGGCGATGAAGCTGCTTCGGTAGTCGTGGAAGGAGTCAATAAGACAACGTCCGCGAATGCTTCTGCAGAAGTCCTTTGGGCCAGTGGAGTTGACACTGGAGGTGCTGAAGGAGGCACAGTAGAAGTTGCAGCTGGTGCAGACACTGAAGGTCTCACATCCCGAGTAGGCACAACAACAGATTGAACCTGAGTCCTGAACTGAGTCTGGACTGGCAATGTAGGGCTCTCATCATTATCATCTAAGCTGGGCAAAGGAACTGCATCTACCTCTTGCTTCAGTTGGTTGACCGTGGTGGTCAGCTCAGTCACCTTGTTGTCAAGGTCATGGAACTTCGTCTCCACAATCCTCTCAAGACTCTTATGGTTCAGCAGCAGCGCGTTGATGTTCTTCTCCATTCCCTGAATGGTACTGACTAGATAGTCCATTTGATCACTCTTCGTCTTCAGAACTGGAGCACTAGCGGCTCTCGCAGCCTCTGCCTCAATTTCTACCTGTGCAGTCGATGAAGTGGGATGAGATGGATCCATCACCACAATATTATCCTCAAAGTCTGGTTGGAGGGGCAGATGTGGTCGATCAAGTACATAGAGGCTCTTTCCAACTTTGGAGTTGATGAGCATCTAAATATATGGAGCATATCCACATGATCTCTTATGATCAACAACTGTCCTCTTGATGGTCTCAACAATAAGATCCATCACTCTGATCCTGGTGTGGTTGTCCACATGATGCAACAAGTTGATGGAGTATCCACGAATCATCTTGTCATCTCCAGATTTGGGCATCAAAGTGTGCCTCAATATGGTGTTGGAGGTAGTGAGTCCTGCTTGCAGAAAGTAGACTGAGCCAAGTTTGTGGGTCTTCAGGTATTCCTTTGGAATGGGTATGTACTTATTTGCCATAGAGTTGTGATTCATCTTGGATTCAGAGTACACATCCAAATCACCTTCTTGCACATTTGGGGCTCCTAAGATGGTAGCCCACTCATCAACAGTTGACTAGTACCTAGTGCCTTCAGTCATCCACAATATCCTGCCATCTGGATAGAAGTGTGCAGTGGAGTAAAATTGCATAATCATCTCATCATTCCAGGCAGTCATCTCTCTGCCAATAAACTCATCAATGTCTATGGCCTTGAAGTTCTCTTGGACATGAGGAAAATAGTCTAGGTTGTTCTTGATGTATTCCCAATCAACAAATCTCATATCACTGACAGCGAGGTTCTGGTCAAGCAGAACAGTCTCATAAAAGTCTTGCTGCTCCTTGGTGTGAAAGTGAGCATCAAAAGCAGTCCTTCTCCTCACAGCATAGGGATCACTGGCTCTCCACTTCCTGCAACCTTGATCCTTCCTCCCCTTCATATTCTCTGCTATAGTATGATCATCATTGTGATCTGGCAGGTGAGGTCTAAGCTTCCTCAAAACAACAACATATGCTTCTTCTTCTGCAGCATCTCTTGAAGTAGAACCCTTGTTCTTGTCTGGAGCAGAAATGTCTCCTGTGGTCCTCTTGGGCTTGGGGGCAGCTGGCTTGGCCTTGGGAGCTGAGGGTTTGGCCTTAGGAGTAGGCTTGCTAGGCATAGCACCAGCCATCAGTTTCCTCTGCTTGGAAGGAGGAGGGTTAGCAGCTGGGACCTCCTCTTCCTCTTCTTCATCCTCTCCAGGGCCTTCAAACATGGAGGTTGGCCTCCCAACCACATGGATGGTTCTCTTCCTTTCCCTTTTCTGCCCTGGCTTCTTAGCCATGGACTTTGTTTGCTTGGAAGTGTTTGGGGACTCAAGAGTAAGTGTCATCCCTCCCTTAGCAGCTAACTCAGGAACCTTTCTGGCTTTAGTACTTGCATACTCCTTTCTGACAGGTTTTCTCTTTGATGTAACCTCATCTAGAATGAAATCAGCATCCTCCTCATCTGAATTTTTCTTCTTCCTAGCCCTGGTGGCTGCCTTGGGCAAGCCATGAGAACTGGGAGTTCCAGGGTCTAAAAAACTGGCCTCAGGACTAGTGCCTACATCAAGATCCACACTATGTTCTCTGAGATCATTCTGGCTGTCATCAGATCTTGACATGATTGATCACTGACCCTGTGAATTAGATATAGAGGAGCAAAATGGATGAGCATCACAAAATTCATAAGTTTTTGCAATTTAAACTCAAAAAGTTAGTATTAGGTATTCACAGTATGAAATTCGGTTCCACCGAGTTTTGAATTTTGGAAATTCCGAGACAACAAACAACGGAAACAGAAACTTGGTCACATAGTTTCAGTATCACCGAAGTGTGACTCGGTCTCACCGAAGTTGTGCTCAGAAACCCTAAAACTCCATTTTGGTTTTACCGAGAAGTCCTTTGTGTTGTGGGTAAACCCACATCGGTGGCGCCGAGATGTTTTGACTCGGGGACTCCAAAACTGCATACAACGGAGACCTAACCCTAAATTTTCTCCTTCGACATATTCTAAGGAATTTTCTCGTGGATGGAATCATTGCAAAACGTGGCAAGAAGAGTAACAAATCCTATCGTGCATGAATTAGAGTTTGGAGCACACGAGGGGTCGAAGATTTACCCTAACTTGGCGGATCTTCACTAAGGCGGCAATGACGGAGTAGATTCCGTTGACGTTGAGGGATTCCAGCGGCGAGGGCGCACGGGAGACAATGGATATCGTCCGGAGACGGGGCGGTGGTAGTAGTGGGGTGCGGGAGTCGTAGGTTTGAAGTAATTTTCAAAGTACGGACCCGCGGATTTATATACCCACCCGCTGTCGGTGACACCGAGCCAGAAATATCGATTCCACCGAGATGTGTAATGCTTGTTGACAGAACAACTCGGTGATGTCGATATTTATAGACCGGTGGTATCGAGGTAGAAAACCAGATCAACCCTAGTGCTTCGGTGGAACTGAGTTTGGAGTATTGGTCACACCGAAAAACACTTGGGAAGTTTTGGAAGTCATCCCTTGTCAAATCGGTGGCTCCGAGTGCTGCTCACCCGGAGGGTCCGAAAAGTGCTTGCTCAAATTTTGTGATGTAGCATGAATAGAATTTGAGACGAGAAAGCATAGATAGCTAGAGGGGGTACCTAGGCATTCTTGTAAATCCAATTGGCCAGAAAAATAAAACCCAAATAGAACAACAATTGGATGTCCTCGAATGGAAAAAATATACGCATACCAACATGCTCACACAATAAGATGTCAAATAAAATATGTCAAACATTCATAACCACTCTAGTATCTACCAAGCACTTTGGCGATGACAGAATCATCTATATATGAGTATATTGACTTAGGAGCCAAGCAAGAATGCTTGATCATAGGCCATACTCATCGTTTAAGCACAAGTGGGGTTGCCACTTTTACATAAATCTTTTAATGTGTTCACATCTTGTGAGATGCTTTGACTCAAGTCTTAGAGTAAAGCTCCCCCTTGATGTGACATCCCCTTTAGAGGGACAAACTAACCTTGGGTTTTGTCGTAGAAGACTTCATGGAGGTGAGGTAGTAGTGGATGCTCATTGTTGATGAAGATCATCTTGAGTTGGGAGCTATCCTCGTTGTTTTGTACTCTTCTCACCTACATGGGTTAGTCCCACACAAGGAACAAATACAAGGATATCTATGGACATAGATTGAAGCACATGTGAGATGATGTCCATTGATACATTAATTACCTTGTACCTTGCTTACCAACGAGGGAATTTGTGACTCCTTGAACCATTGCATATGGTTGGCGTTGATTGCACTAGTTCTTGCCAAAAATGAGTGAGTGAATTTTGTTGGCGGAGTCACCCCTCAAGAACTTCTCTAGTTCTTCTTCTTGGGGACCCACATCAACTTGATGGGGATCCTTGAAGTTGAAGTATCACTTGATGAAGTAGAGCTTGTAGTGGCCTTGGGAACTCACTTGACCATGGCTTGTGATTCTTCTTCAAATGAGTCAATCTCCTCTTGAAGCTTGTCTTTGCCCTTGAGCTTGTGGTCTTGTGGTGGAAGATCATCTTGAGCTTTTGTTCCCTTAGAGAGAGTAGGATCATACTTCTCCTTTTGGGGAACAAACTTCGTCTTGGGGTATTGATCTTCTTCCCATTCAACTCCATTGGCATTGAACTTTCGTTCAAAACCAACACCTTGGTTCTTCCGGTGCCATCCTTGCTTGCGCACAATCTCCTCAAATTGCTTACTTCCGACAAGACTCTTGTAGACACCTTTCTCTATAATTCCTTTCAATAAATCATTTTTTGCTCAAGTGTAACTTGGCTAAGAGAATCATTAGTGGAATCAATAGAACTACTAGAAACAACATCATTTGATTTAGCATTTTTATTATTGCTACTAGATGAAGAACCTTTCTTGCCTTTGTTACTAGTTTGCTTAGATTTAACTTGTGGCATAAATGTAGATAAGAGTAATCGTTTGGCAAGATAAGAAGAACTCTTCTTTCGAAGATCGTCATTGATAGCTTTAAGAAACTCATGCTCTTGCTCTAAATTTAGCTTCTCAAAGCGTAACTTCTCATGAGTTCTTAAAAGCTCTATGATCTTCTTAAGTAGATTCATGAGCTAACTTAAGAGTGTTTAGTTCTTTAGTTAGACATTCAATCTCCTTCTTATCATCATCACACGACTTATCTTGAATAGCATGATTATTATCAAGTTCATTTTGACTAACATCACTAGTTTATCAAAGAGCAAGTCATCATCTCCTAGCAAGTCATCCTCATCACTATTAAAGTCAATGTATTCGGGGTGTGATACCTTGGGGCCTTTAGCCTTGAAGCAACTTCCAATTTCTTCATTTGGTGAATCAAATAAATCATAGGAGTTGGGGGAAACATGTGCTAGTCCGGCAACACCATCATCTTGATTATAGTCGGAGTTGGAGTGGTAGCTTCTCTCGGATTGATTGTCGGATTCGGAGCCGGATACCCATTCACCAACATGAGCTTGATGTCTTCTTCTTGTGTAGCTCTTGGTGTCCTTGTCCTTCTTCTCCGAGTCCTTGCTTCTCCGGGATGGTCTTCGTTCATAGCGATCTTCTCTACTCCTTCTCTCTCTTCGAGGTGACTCATCTCTTGAGCTTCTTCTTCTAGGTGACTCTTCTCTTCTCTTGGAGGGTGCCGTGCACTCATTGGAAAAGTTTCTGGGTATTCCACAATTGTAACAATTTTGGTCACGACTAGATGAACACTTCTCTTCATATCTTGAGTTGGAGATTCTCTCTTTGCCTCTATTCTTGTAGAACTTGTTGAATTTATTGACCATGAGGCTTATCTCTTCATTGGTAACAAGGTTGTCACTTGAGGTAGCGGGAGAGTCACTTGTGGCTTTGTATGCACCACTTGACTTGTTGTGGAGCTCTTCTTTGTCTTTGAGTGACATCTCATGAGCAACAATCCTTCCAATGACTTCCGTAGGCTTGAGATCTTAGTAGTTTGGCACCATTCTGATCAATGTGCACACGATGCCATATTTTCCATCCAAGGCTCTAAGGATCTTCTTGATGGTGAATTTGTCGGTCAACTCTTCACTTCCTAAGCCGACAATCTCATTTGTGATGAGAGCAAGCCTAGAGTACATTTCTGCAACTCCTTCACCATCCTTCATCTTGAACTTGTCAAGTTGACTTTGTAGCACATCCATCTTAGATTCCCTGACGGTTTCGGTTCCTTCGTGCATATCAACCAAAGTGTCCCAAATTTGCTTTGCATTCTCAAGATGGCTTATCTTGTTGAACTTTTCGGGGCATAGGCAGTTGAATAGAATGTCGCATGCTTGAGCGTTGTATTTCAACATCTTCAATTCTTCCGCAGTCGCTTCACGATCCGGTTCCTTTCCATCACCAAAGAAATCATCTTGCAATCCAACACGAACAATAGCTCAAACGACGGGATTATGACCAAGAATATGCAATTTCATTTTATGCTTCCAACTAGCAAAGTTTGTACCATCAAAATATGGACCTCTACGGTGGTAATTTCCCTCATTACACACCATACTCTTCAAGGTTGTGAAACTAATGCACTCGAGATCAAAGCTCTGATACCACTTGTATGATCCAAAGTATGTCTAGAGGGGGTGGGGTGATTAGACTACTCGAGCAAATAAAAATCTAGCTTTTTCCCAATTTTAAAGGTTAGCAAGTTTTAGCAATTCTATCAAGTCTAGCACACCCTACACATGCAAATCTAAGAGTATAGCAGCGGAAAGTAAAGACATGCAAGTGTAAGCAGAGAGTAGAGATAGGAAGATCAAACACAATGGGGGCTCGAAGATTTTTCCCGTGGTTCCGATAGGTGGTGCTATCGTACATAGACGTTGATGGAGACTTCAACCCATGGAGGGTAGTGGTTGCGCGAGTCCATGGAGGGCTCCACCCACGAAGGGTCCACGAAGTAGCAACCTCGTCTATTCCATCACGACTTACGTCCACGAAGTACAAGCCTCGCTCGGGGTAGATCTTCATGAAGTAGGCGATCTCCTTGCCCTTACAAACTTCTTGGTTCTACTCCACACGAATTGGAGGCTCCCAAGCGACACCTAACCAATCTAGGAGACACCACTCTCCAAAAGGTAATAGATGCAGTATGGATGAACTCCTTACTCTTGTGCTTTAAAAGATAGTCTCGTCAACACTCAATCACTCTCTCACAGAATTGGTTTGGTAGAAGAGATTGATTGGATGGAAAGCAACTCGGGCAGGCTAGAAATCAAGATTCATATGGTTGGAGTGGAAGATCTTGATCTCGACACATGAGTAGGTGGTTCTCTCTCGGGAAATGAATGGTGGAAGTGTTTGCTTGTTCTAAGTGCTCTCTCTACGAATGAGAGGGAGGTGGAGGGGTATATATAGCCATCTCCAAAAATCCAACCGTTACAACATTATTGCCCCACTCGGTGGAACCGAAGCAAAAACTCGGTTGCACCGACTAGTGTAAAATGCTCTAACTTTAGGCTTTTCGGTGAGACCGATATACAGCTTCTCGGTGAGTCCGATTCGGTTGACCTGGGCAGTTCCACACTTCGATGATACTTCCTCCATTCCACAATATAGTGCGTCCTCGTTTTCCGTGATCTAAGTTTGACTATAAATTTAACCAACGAGACCGATTCTGGTGGGAGCAAAAATTATACCACTGAATTCGTATCGAAAATACGAATTCAGTGGTATAATTTTTGGTTCCGCCAAAATCGTCTCGTTGGTTAAATATATGGTCAAACTTAGATCTCGGGAAGCGCGGGCGCACTACATTGTGGAATGGAGGGAGTACCGATTTGCTAAACTCGAAAATTTCAATTTTTAGCAAATAGATACCAGAAGGTTTGTCACTGCTTTTCGGTTGTACCGAGTCAGAACTTGGTTACACCGAGTTGCTAGGGTTTGGCTTTGGAATCTGTCTAAGGAAAACACGGTATGGCCGATTGTGGAAAGTTGGTGGCACCGAATTTGACTTTTAGGATTTGACAGAATTTATTGTGGGAGAATTCTTGAGGGTTTTTGGTGGCTAATCTCTAAGCACTTGATCAACTAGATCATCATAGATACTTCATCCCCTTTTAATAGTATTGACTTTTCTATGGACTCAAGTGTGATTTCTCACATAAATGCAAAATGTAGAGTCTTGAAGCTTTTGGCAATTGATGTTCCAAGCATCTAGGGAATCTCCTCACAATTCTAACCAATCCATTCATTGAACTTTTTCTGAAATATACTTGATAAAATCATTAGTCCAATGAAATATATGTTGTTATTAATTACCAAAACCACCTAGGGAGAAGTTGTGCTTTCACTTATGCGGTACTTCTGCTCCTGTACCACCCCACTAACGTTAGTTCTCCTAGTACTGCGACCTTCAACGGTAGTACTGGTAGGGAGGTACCTTTAGGGAGGAAGTTAGTACTTCAACCCTAAGCTCCATTGTTGCCTCAAAGATCAGTTTCGTCCGATCTCTCTTCCTAGCTGTCAAAACTTGTTGATCTTCTAGGGTTTGGAGAAGAGGGCCTCGATCTACACTTCCACCAAGAGAGATTTGATTCACCCCACTAATCTCTTGTCGATATTGTTACTCTTGGGTGTTTGGACACGCTAGATGAAATAGGTCACGTAGAAGCCACATTCCATTGTGGTGAAGTTTCGTGGTGGTGTTGGGAGCCTCCAATTAAGTTTTGGAGATTGCTACAACCTTGTTTGTAAAGGTTCGGTTGCCGCCTTCAAGGGCACCACTAGTGGATTCATTACATCTTGCATTGTGCGTGGGCGTGAGGAGAATACGGTGGCCCTAGTGACTTCTTGGGGAGCTTTGTGCCTCCACACCGCTCTAACGAAGACGTAACTCCCCCTAAAGGGAGGGAACTTTCGTAACACATCCTTGTCTCCATCGACTCCACCTGTGGTTATTTCTATCCTTTACTTTGTGCAAGCTATGATGTTTGTATCTTGTGCTTGCTATTATTGCTGTTGTTGAGCTCATCATATAGGTTGTCCACTTAGTTGCATATCTAGACAACCTATTTTATTGTTTAGCCTAATTTGCAAAAAGAAGCTAAAAATTGTTAGCCGCCTATTCGTCCCCCCTCTAGTCGACCATATTGATTCTTTCACCATCTCCACATCATCAACCTCAACTATTTACTCAACATCAAGAGGAATGGAAGAAAACATGCTCAATCTTGCCCTCTTTGATGCAGTTTTCCAATTCACACTCACCCACTTTTTGATTCCTTAGAGCCAAGCCCAACAATTCAACCGATTAAAAGACTAACTATTGTCCTTCTTATTTCATTTGCATAGTGCTTGGGAATAGTTGCCATCCTTATTGATGCTCCACTTGGAGGATGTGTTTGATCCGATGAACAAAACCTAATTAATCACCATTTGTAACAGTATAGAATTGTACTCCAAAAGTGTGAGAGTTAACGTTGTTGTATAACTGATGTTATATGGTCTAGAGGGGGTGAATAGACTTGCTAAAAATTCTAGCCCTATTTTAGTTATCAAAAGTTCTACGCTTTCCTACCATGGTCGCTCAGGGAACCTACACATTGAAGTCTAGAACTACGAATGAGGAAGCAAAACTTGCAAAAAAGTAGGAATAATGTAAAATAGATTGCAAACACTGTCAACGTGGTGTGTTTTCTTGAAGTTCAGATTGTTGGGCACTATCCTAATCCCCATTGGTGAAGGTTCGGGCACAAAATTCTAAGAACACAAAGGTCTCGACAAGGTCATTCACAAAGAGCTCACTAAGCATTTCCCCACCTATATCAACATGGCTTGCTACCACAAATATCAAAGCCTACTCGGGGTTGATCTTGCACAAATAAGTCAACCATTTGGCCTTGCACAAACTCTTGATTCCTTCACGTCAAGAAGGCTCTCATGTTCCTAACCGTGTAAGAGGATCAAAGCAAATTCACTTGGATCAAAAGATCTTCAATCAGTTCACTCAAGAACCCATCTCTCTCTCTCTTTCTCTCTCTCTATGTGTGTGTGTGTGTGTGTGTGTGTGTGTGTCTATCTCTCTCTCTGACATATGTTTTAAGTAAAAGAGTGATGAAGCATAAAGAAGTATATGTCTAAGTCGGAGGGGGGACAACTCATGTCTTGTCTCCATGCCTCATAGTAGATTTCACAACAAGTTTGAAGACTACCTTAATGACTTCCTAGTTATAAAAAAGCAAGTGATGATTCCTATGAAGGTCGATTCACACATCGAGAACATGCAAGGACCTCAATTATAGGACCTGACTTTCAGCTATGTCTCAAAATGACTATGTTCGACGCCGTGTTGTACCAATGTGAGTCGTGTTTATCTTATTGATAGAATATATTCATGACATGTGAAACACGGGCATCGACCAATAGAAACCTTAACATTTTCAATATGTGTCCCCATGTCATCAATGTCTATGGACATTAGCTTGTCTCTACCATTCTCACCAAACACCACAAAAGAGAATTACTGGTTGACGACATTTGCGAACACACCATCGAGACGAAGACGATCTTCAGAGGGAGAGGACAAATAGTTGGGAGAGAGAACGAGAGCCGTTTAGGGAGGTGTAGGGTATCGAAGGGGAGAGAGGAAGAGATCTATAGGAAGGAGTAAGGTGAAGGAGATCTAGTTATGGGAGGGAAATGATGTCTATGGGGGAGTGACAGATACTCACTGCTGGCTAGTAGGTGGGCGAGCACTATTCTTTATAGATTCACCGGTGGCTAGTAGGTGCGCGAGCACTGTTCTGTATAGATGATGCAGGGACCACTGTCGGGCACATAAATATACCCATCAATGGTACTCTTCCCAATCCAATCAATTAACTGAAAGTAGTACATTGGTGTGTTACAAAACCGTACACGTCAATATAGACATCCACTCACATAAACAACCCAACCCATCTAGGTGGGAGGGGGGCACTTACATATAGTAGGACGCCGACCATAGGCTTAGTACCATCGGGGCCTCTCGTCGACACTACTGGGTGCCCCCATCGATCAGTAGGATTCGCCTTGTCTGACCTTAGCTGCATCACTATCATCGGGCGATCGTACACCCATCGGTTGTGCTATACACCACTGGTGGGTGCCCGTTTGCCTTCCAATGGTGATTTTCTTTAAACCATGCAGGAAAGCTATATGTGTTATATAAATAAATAACAAAAGTACAACCCAGAGAGGAGCACACTATTCAAAGAAAAAGGAGCAGTCAAACCTGAAATCCAATTTGCTTCCTGGGAGTGCTCCTGTGCGCGAACATGACTTTTGAAATGTCAAAAAAGTTCCAACAATTTTTTTATGTATTCATAGTTACATGCAAATGCTACCTACAAAGTTTTAGGCAAAAAGGTTAAACATTTTGTTTTGTGCAAAAAAAACAAAAAACAAATTAAACACCAAATGTTGCCTCAAAATGTCACCTCAAATTTGTTTTTTGCACCGACGAAACAATACTGCTCCGTTTAACATGAAAATAGTCAAGCATGCTTGCGACACTAACACGAACATCCACAAAAAAATTCAGAATTTTTAAAAAACATTTTACCACCTTTTTTAAAGTACTGAGCAAATGCTCCTCGGAGCCAAAAACACCTTCCCCATAGAAACAATTGACTAAAGAAAAAATAACCAACGACCTTGAAGCAAACAAACTGACTAAACACAAAGTGGTTATTTGGCGTAGTGATATTTCGGACGCATCAACATTGTGACATCAAAATTATGTTTTTTTGCTTCCTATCTGATTCACTCGACTTTGCACACTTGTTTTGCCAATTGCCTTATGAAACACGCTTATTTGTCGTCTCCAAGAGCATGTCTAGTCAAACTTTTAAAATTTAATTCCTCAAATGCCTCCTCAAACCTAAGGTCCTCAAATTTGAGGAATTAAGAAAAGTGAATCTAACTAAAATCCTAAAACTTAACTCCCTAAAACATTTTCTTTCCCAATTCTTCTATCCTTTGGTTTACATACTCCATTTTAACAAGATATTTGTACACATATTAAATGGAAACTTGACAATTTAGGTTCACACAGTTCAACAACATTAAAAAAATGAAAGTTTACAAATTTAATTATTCAAATTCAAACACACAAAGAGTCCAAATGGAGTAATAATTCAAATACAAAGTCTATAAGAATCAGGTGTCAAGTGCTCAGTAAGATCATCTTAAAGCCTGGTATGAACTTCTCGGTTCTCGATCCTTCGATGGAATGTGAGGAACCTTTGGATGTTGTTAGCATTGTGTTCCGGCTTGACAGGATCCCCATTGGATATGTACCGAAAGTTCTCCGGCATTCCTCTCTCTTCCTTGATGATCATGTTGTGCAAGATGACATGTCATGATTTGCCGAAGACTTGTGGCTTCCAATACTCCATGGGGCCACGAACAATCGCAACCCACTTTTGAAGCACACTGAAAGTTCTCTCAAGGTGAAGCATCTCTCACAACAAGCCTTACAAACTGTGGTGGTCTCGAAAGCACATTAATGTTATTATGAGAGTCATGAAAGCCAAAGAACGAGTGCCAAATCCACATATCCTCCAATCCAACTACCTTAAGGATTATGGTGTATTTTTATGTTGCATTCTGTACTGACATTTTCATCCAACATGACAATTCTTCCATGTCCAATGCATATGCAATCAATTATTCAAACATCCCTGGCCATCTTCGGTCTTCACTCAGACCCATGAGCATCTCGATCGGTGTCTTCATCATTGGGTACCTTCAAGTACTCTGGTTCGAAGATCTCGATCATGGCTTGTGTGAATCTTCTAACCGCCTCGAGGATTGTATCTTCCCCAATATGGACGTAGTCATCAAAGGTGTCAACCGAGCACCATAGGTAAGCACTCGAAGAGCCGCGACACACTTCATCAATGAACTTGCACTAATTTCTTTCAATGCACTTTGTCTCACTTTACACCAAGGATCATATGACCCTCAACAGCTTTTGCAATGGTGTTGAAGAGACTCAGATGCATGTAAAATAGCAGATGATTATGGATGTAAGGCGGCCCACGAGCGAACCAAATGAGGGGCGGGAGGTCGGCGGGGCTTCGAGGCTGCGGGCGGTCAGCGGGCGTGCGCGGTGGCCGGCGGAGACAAGGATGCGGCGTAGGCTGGCCAGCATGGAGGCGGCCGGGATCAGCAGCTCAAAAGGATTCTTTTTTTGCCGAGACTTCGTTTGGCCTGCTCAAATTAGCCGGCCGACGGTTCTCCTTAAACTAAATGAGTTGGCTAGATGCAGTTAGACTACCCACAATGGGAAGTAACATAGAGTAGTAACATGCATATGTTACTAGTCTAAGTTACTACCTCCACATTGGGTAGTAACATAGGGGTAGTAACATTGATCCTTTCATTTATTAGCTTTTCTCATATTAGTAGTAACATAGTATGTTACTCAATTTCTCTCTCTTCTCATTAGTTAGCTGCCACATCGTATTTTTTGCTTAGGTGACATCTATGTTATTACCTATGTTACTCCCACTGTTGATAGTCTTAAGCCTTTTTAGCTAGTGATGCTCTGAGACCCGGCGGCCTTATGCAGCGACCGGTGGTCTCTCATGATAATCAGGGAATATATAGCCAGGGCATAGATCGTGTGATCAATTTGCGGATGCTCTACTAGGCCAAGTAAGATTATGTACGACTGGTCCTAGTTCATCCGGCCATGGGGCACATTTCTATCCAGTCTTGTCAGCAAAATCATGCATTGGCGATCTGGTGGTTCTGAGCCAGCTTCCTTTTTGCGCCCCATCTTTGCCGATCCTCCTACTCGCTTTACTGTTACGGTGCCGCTGCCCCTCCTTTCCGCACAGTGAAACACATGCGAAGGAATTTGTGCCCGATGCCAATTCGACGCCAGTTGCTGTGTGATTGCCAATGTGTTTGCACGTGACCTGCTGGTGGTTTCTTGCAGCGGTTTTCTCTGCACCCAACGAATTCGATGCCAGATGCGTTATAAAGAAGAGACAGAGCATTATAAAGTATTAGAGTATATTCGGCCGGTTTAGTTTTTGGTAGTTTGAATTGTAATCTATCTCTTCTATACTTGGACTTTAAGACTTTGTACTTATATAAGCAGCCCATTGAGGCATCAATCAATACACAATTATTATCAAATAGCATGGTATCAGACGCCTAGGTTTCCGTCCTCGGCATGGCCTCGCCGCCAACTCCTCCGTCGCTGCCGCCACGGCGGCTCTACACCACCACCGAGTTCCGCGCCGCCGACGCGGCTCCTCTACCTTCCTCAACCCCTACCCAAAACCCTACTCCACCCCAACCACCTCAGCTCTCCCTCGCCGATACAATCGCCGATGTTTCACCGTTCATCCCGATAACCCTAGACCTTGCCGCCCACAACTTCTACCATTGGCGCCATCTCTTCCATGTCCACCTCGGCCGCTGCGGTCTCCGTCATCACATCAATCCAGCCGCTTCCCCGCGGCTGACCGACCCTCGCTAGATCAAGGATGATCTCACCGTCATCCAATGGATATATACTCGAATCTCCACCGAGCTCTTCAACCTCGTCTCCAACGACGACGCCACCGCCGCTGAACTATGGGCCTCTCTTCAGCAGCTCTTCCAGGACAACTCTGATGCACGTGTTAACGCGTTACATATCGAGCTCCGCACCAGCATCCAAGGCGATTCTCCGGTCACCGTCTATTGCCAACGCATCAAGGCGATCGGCGACGAACTTCGTGAGCTCGGTGATCACGTTGACGATCGGACTCTCATCAACGCTCTCCTCGTCGGCCTCGGGGAGCAGTTCGAGAAGCAGGTCGCCTTCATCCCTATGCTGCGCCCCTACCCCTCCTTCGCGGAGGTCCGCTCCATCTTGCAGCTCGAGGCACAGAACCGGGCGCGCAAGGCGACGCGTCCTCCCCAGCTGTTTCACGTCGCCCGGCCCGCCGCACCATCTGCGCCGCCTCCACCGACGCCTTCCTCGGCTCCTCCAGGCTGGCGCCCGAGCCCTAACTATCGGGGCAAAAACCCCGTCTACCGGCCGCCGCAGCCTCGCCCTGCTGCAACACCACCACCGGCGCCTCCTCCACCACCACCGGCTGCACCACCGGCGCCTCCTCCATTGGCCTCTGCCTCCGTTTCTTGGCAGCCTCAGCAAGACCCCTGGACTGGTCTTGTTCAGGCGTGGCCCATGCCATGGACTGCGCCGTCTCCCTACGGCGCTCCTCCCGCGTACACCGGCAACTGGAGCCCGGGTCTTCGTCCTGCCACCGGTGCTCCCGGCCTCCTTGGTCCGCGGCCACCGCCTCATGTCTACACTGCCACGACCTCTCCATCGCCAGCCGTCCACGGATCACACCACGGCTACCCGCCGGTACCCTATGCGCCCTACGCCTATGGCCCTGCTTCACCCATGCCGTATGCGCACACGCCTGCGCCCGCACCGCCAGCTACTCATCAACAACCAGCCTGGGATCAAGCCGCCTTCATCGCCGCCATGAACAACTTTACACTCAATAACCAAGGTATGGATTGGATCTTCGATTCCGGTGCATCTTCGCATATGTCTTCAAATATGGATATTCTGTCAGCTTGTTTTCCTTCCGCTTATTCTTCCATCACCATAGGCGACGGCTCTCTTGTTCCTGTTTCTTGCACCGGTCACTCTTCCATACAAACAGATCATGCCAACTTTCAACTACGCAATATTCTTGTTGTTCCCTCTTTAATCAAAAACCTTATTTCGGTTCGCCAATTTACCATAGATAACCTTGTCATTCTAGCTTTTGATCCTTTTGGTTTATCTGTGAAGGATCTGAGAACGGGGACACTTCTCGCTCGCTACAATAGCACGGACGATCTCTATCCACTTCATGGCGCGCCTACGTCCTCTCCTCGCGCCATGCTTGCTTCAGTAGATCTGTGGCATCGTCGGCTCGGTCACCCCAATAAATCAACACTGTCCTCTCTACTACAAGAATTTTCTATTCCTAGCACTAGTGTGTCACATGATTCTTCTCTTTGTAATGCATGCCAATGCGGCAAACATGTTCGGTTACCTTTTGGAACATCATCTACTGTTAGCACTTTTCCTTTTGAGCTTTTACATTGTGATCTCTGGACCTCCCCTATTCCTAGTGTCTCTGGCTATAAGTATTATCTTCTGATTTTAGATGATTATTCTCACTACATATGGACGTTCCCTCTACGTGCTAAATCTGATGTCCATCAACTTTTTCTCACCTTTCGCACCTACGTCCAAACACACTTTGGCCTACCGATTCGCTTTATTCAATGTGACAACGGGCGCGAGTTCGACAACGTCACCAATCGCACCTTTTTCCTCTCCCATGGCATTCTTCTCCGGTTTTCTTGCCCCTATACCTCCTCTCAAAACGGGAAGGCCGAGCGCTCTCTTCGTTCCATCAACGATATCCTACGCACTTTACTCATCCAAGCATCTCTTCCTCCCCATTTTTGGGTCGAAGCTCTGCGCACTGCCACCCTTCTCCTTAACATCCGCCCCACCAAAACATGTCCTCGCTATACACCCTTTCAATCTCTTCTTCTATCTGATCCCGACTATCTTTCTCTTCGGGTTTTCGGTTGCTTCTGCTTTCCTAACATCACATCCACCACCGCTCACAAACTAGCCCCACGATCTCTACCCTGCATTTATCTTGGCCTCTCCGATGACCACAAAGGACATCGCTGTTTCGATCCATCTTCTGGTCGCGTGCTTGTCTCTCGCCATGTCACATTCGATGAAAACACTTTTCCTTATTCTGTCACTAACACCACATCACCCAATTACCAGCAAACCACCCCCACCTCTGCCGCGACCTCTCCCTCTCCCGCGGCGAGGCCGGCAAGCCTGAGGCAGTCGGCAAGCCCGGCAATCCCGGCAAGCCCGGCACCAGCACCGGCAAGTCCGGCAAGCCCGGCAAGCCCGGCACCGGCAAGCCCGGCAATCCCGGCAAGCCCGGCAATCCCGGCAAGCCCGGCACCGGCACCGGCAAGCTCGGCAAGCCCGGCACCGGCAAGTCCGGCAATCCCGGCAAGCCCGACACCGACAAGCCCGGCAAGCCCGGCCAGCTCGGCAAGCCCGGCACCGGTCCAATCACCACTCCCACCCAACGCCGTACCCATTCCACCACCCACTAATGATCATGTCATGTGTACTCGTGGCAAACACGGTTTTCATCTCCCTTCTCGCCGTCTTAATCTCACGGCCACACCGACTATCTCCCCTCTACCCACCTCATACAAACGGGCTCTTCTTGATCCCGTTTGGTTTTCTGCTATGCGGGACGAATTTGATGCTCTACAGCAAAATAACACCTGGACTTTGGTTCCCAAGCCTCCTGGTGTTAATATTGTCTCTGGCAAATGGGTTTTTCGCCACAAGTTTCATGCCGATGGTTCTCTTGCCCGCTACAAAGCTCGCTGGGTTTGTCGTGGTTTTTCACAGCAGCACGGCGTTGATTTTGATGAGACCTTTTCTCCTGTGGTAAAACCTAGCACCATCCGTGTTGTTCTTAGTCTTGCGGTCTCCTCTTCATGGCCCATTCATCAACTGGATGTCAAAAATGCTTTTCTCCATGGAACACTAAATGAAACTGTGTATTGCCAGCAACCCTCTGGTTTTGAAAATCCCTACTCACCGAATCTCGTTTGTCTTCTTAACAAATCGTTGTATGGTCTCAAACAGGCTCCTCGAGCCTGGTTCCAGCGTTTTGCTAACTTTGTTCAAACCATTGGCTTTGTCCCTTCTAAATCCGACTCCTCTCTCTTCGTTTTTCATTCCTCTAATCACACCGCCTATCTCTTATTATATGTAGATGATATTATTCTAACCGCTTCTTCCGATACTTTCCTACACCAAATAATCTCTTCTCTCAATCATGAATTTTCTATGACTGATCTTGGTCCTCTACATCATTTTCTTGGTATCAATGTTTCTCGTACTCCCTCTACTCCTTTTCTCTCCCAACGCCAATATGTTATAGATTTGCTCTCACGTGTCGGCATGTCTGATTGTCAACCCTGTCGAACACCTGCTGACACCGGTGCCAAATTGTCGGCTGATGGTGAACCCGTTCCTGATCCCACTTTGTATCGCAGCATTACCGGTGCCCTTCAATATGCTACTCTCACTCGTCCTGATATTTCCTACTCTGTTCAACAAGCCTGTCTTTTTATGCATGACCCTCGTGCTCCTCATCTTGCTCATATTAGACGCATACTTCGCTATCTCAAAGGCACTCTAGACCACGGCCTCCTTATTAATTCTTCCTCTCCAACAAGCTTGACAGTATATTCTGATGCAGACTGGGCAGGTTGTCCCGACACTCGACGATCCACATCCGGCTATTGTGTTTATTTGGGTGATAATGTTGTTTCTTGGTCTTCGAAAAGGCAGGATACAGTTTCCAGGTCCTCCGCTGAATCTGAGTATCGGGCTGTTGCACATGCTGTAGCCGAGGCCGTCTGGCTTCGGCAACTCCTCGTGGAGCTTCATCGACCAATCGAGCGTGCTACCATTGTTTACTGCGACAACATTTCAACAGTCTATATGGCATCTAATCCAGTTCAGCATCGTCGCAGGAAGCACATTGAGATCGACATCCACTTTGTTCGTGAGAAGGTGGCTCTTGGCGAGGTTCGGGTTCTACATGTTCCAACGAGTGCGCAATTTGCCGATATCTTCACCAAAGGGCTTCCCAATGCATCCTTCACCGACATACGCTCCAGTCTCAACATCGTCACGCCCAACGTTGACACTGCGGGGGGATATTAGAGTATATTCGGCCGGTTTAGTTTTTGGTAGTTTGAATTGTAATCTATCTCTTCTATACTTGGACTCCAAGACTTTGTACTTATATAAGCAGCCCATTGAGACATCAATCAATACACAATTATTATCAAATAGCATAAAGTAGACTGTTTCTTGCAGGCCATCCCAAACCTGGATAATAGGGAGAATTTTGCACAACATAACTATAGGAAACCTATGTCAATTTCCCACAATTTCTGGATTTTTGCCAGTAAAACATAACTGTTGTACTAAGCTGATGTGCCGATTATCCTTTTTTTTAAGAAACACAATACAACGCAGACGCTAACATAGATGCACACACGCTACGCTATGAGCTCCTTCGAGAGAATGAGCCAGCGGTTCTTAAGATTAATTGATGAAGTCATCACAGACGCCTCACTGTCGAACGAGAATATCGCCTCCCACAGAAAGAATATAATCCGCCCAGATTCACACGCCACCAAAACCCTCATTTGATGTCAAAACTAACCAGACCCACTTGTTTGGTCATGTGACGATTTTGGTGACTGTTTGGGAAGGTTTGAGTTCATCTGGATCAACAGTTTGGTAGAATCGTCCTTTTGAAGATTAGTTTTTGCCTAAATTCAAAATGACCATTTTGGGAAAGTTTCAGCTCATTTGCAATTTTCTTGCATTTTTCTTAAGGGGCCCGATCAGTTTTTTTTTTGAGGAACCGGCACGAGCACTGTCTTTTCATTTCAGACGAAAAAGACGGTTTATGTACAAAGACGGCAGGTTTTTTCGAGGAAACCTTACAAAAACCCCTCACAAAACAGAAGTGCCTTACAAATCAACCAATATCAGCCGCCACTTGAACCTTGCCGAAAGCCATGGCCCTCTGTCTTATGTCGTCGAGTGGCCATCCTCGAATGGCCAGCATGTCCCTCGTGAGGATCTTCCCGTGGAGCACCAGCCAGGAGAAGAGCTTGCATTTTGGCTCCGCGTGTGCCTTTTGACATCATATGATGAGTTCGGCTGTTGTGCAAATCATTAGCACTCAAGTCATGATTTCACGACAAATGATCCAAAGTTGTGCTGAATCGAAATAATATCTCCTGAAGCTTTCTCGGTGAAATTCAGTCATATAGATACATACACAAATTACTCTCATGAAGGTGGGTGCTCATATTTCTCAAGGTAATCACCTTCAATGTGAGTCTCTCAAACACTATGAGATATGCTCTCTCCTTCAAAACACCGAGAAATGGGTTCGCAAGGACTTTGTGGTGTTTCCTTGCCGACAAGGTTTCGCGCATTCTAAATTATGGTATGTCATGTTTGTTCTGTACTTCAATCAATTAAAATGTCCTTGGCTCCCCTCCTGATGGACCAGTTTTTTCTTTCTCTTAGCAAATGTATATACTTACTACTTCATTCTTTTTTTTAACCAATGGACCACGGGAATGTAGTTGAGGTAACATCTTATGTGCGAATCCAGATGCGTGGTAATCTAACAAGTAGGGGCATATGTGACGCATCATGACAATATCACTGGTTGAACGGAAGAGTACAAACATGTTCTTTTATCATATTTTTCAAAACATGATAGCGGAAGTTGTTGAAAGGCTCATAGTTTTCTTATTACATTAATTAGGATGGAAGCGTTGAGAAACAATGGACACGTTGAATGATGGTTAAGTTTACAGGGTCTTGATGCGAGAGATAGTACATAATAATGAGTATCTTGGTTGACCTTTCTTCCATAAAACATAATTTTTCCATCCAGTAGATGCGAGAGATACTACAGAAGAGTTTTTATACTTCCATTGTGCTGAGAATAGATTCCGTGACCAATTAGTACAAGCCGGTGATGCAACGGAGATGCAAGATTCGTGACAGAAAATTGGGTACCAAACTACAAATTGAGTTCCTTGGAAACAAGTTAAGAAACATAAACCGGCCAGTCGGTTCTTGGGGGAACAAATGAGACACATTGGTATGACTTTTATGAGCCTAAAGGGACATCATGGTGAGATCGTCTGTCGCACCTCAACCCTCAAGGGTTTCACTTGGACTACCCCCATATGAACACATGGAAGGTCGTCGATTTGTTGCATACTATAGTGAAGATAAAATAAGTGTGGCCAACGGAAATATGCAGCAGGACATACAGAAGAGTTACCGATCGAGAGAGCATGATACGGAAAATTCAGAATAAAATCAAGATATTGAATCGCCTGGCCGGCAAAATATTTAATCCTGTAAAGAAAAGGAAGAACTAAAGTAAAAAAATTATAAGTATCCCTGCACAAGAATCCTTCAAGTACACTCATACCTTGAGATCGGCGAAAATGTCACCTGCCTTAACCTCCAATGATTGGAGACATGCAGAAAACATCAAAACAGGGGGACAATGTGGTTAAAAATAAAATACAACGAGTTTGTCAAAAATGTGTCCATCAAATGACGATCTTGCATGCCATACAAAAGTCAATATCTTACAGCATGAAAAGGACAAGAGAGAAAAGAAGGGCAAACAATGTGTAGATGCAAAGTCAACCAACAATGCGGTGAATGGAAGACGTTTAAGATACCACAGGGCATGTTCCAATACTGCCTTTAATTGGCCCTTGGTTTTCTGTCGTTGAGAACCAAGTAGCTGTAGACAACATTATAGAATCAACGAGTCCAGGTTAGCTGAATAATTTGGACAAACTAAGGAACAAAACTAAGATTGGCGGAGGCGAAAACTATAATGTGAGAATCTTGAAGCAAAGAGAGAGCTCACTTGTTTATTCCTACTAACTTCAATCATGTCATCAAATAACAAATCCGTCTTGTATACTCGTTATATGGTCTAAAAAACTTGCAAATTGGCGAATCGTCGTCGAAAACTTAGGAACGCGGCGTAACAGCGGAATACAGCGAATGCATTGTTCTTGTGAGAGCCGGCCGGTTTCTTGTCGGTTTTGCAAATGTCATCGTCTATGCTGATGGATGAGCCAATCGATGGCTTTTGTACCGAAGTAGATGAGCATTTTAAAAAGGCTCCGAGTGGATCAATTGGGCAATCTTATCCTTGGCTGATGTTTCCTATAGAAAGCCTTTTGATGGCCTGCATGACGCCTACTGCATCTCCATGAACAGAAAAAAGTGTTGCTATTTGTATGTAGTCCACCCGTTTTGGGTAGATTGATGGCATCCAATGCCTAGTGAAAGTTCTCACCATGTACAAGAAAAGGCCAATGCCTTCTTATTTTGTTATGTACAATAGTACAGGTAATTAACCAGAAGCATGGTTCTTGATTGGTTGTGGAGGTCAGAACTTGCACTTCTGTTATAGGAGGTCTCACACATTGATGGCGGCGGATATCGGCGGCATGGCGTTGTGGAGACTCGGCGTCCGATGCGTGGAGATGGACTCGCGCAGGAGGAAGTAGCTGTCTGGCGTCATGGTGACGTCGATGGCAGAGTGGCTAGACAAGGTAGAAGCCTCAATATCTGCTCTGAAGACGGACCGGTGGAAGATGGCGGCGACAGCACACGAGTGCGTCTGACCGGTTTGTGCCCCAGACCCGGTATGTGGCTCGGCTGGGGCTTCCGGCTTTTGATGTTAGGCTTAGGTGAGTGGTTTGGGTAGTGGCCCAGCTAGCACCCCTTCATCATATGGATAGGAGTAGCGACACTTTTTGTCAAGATGGTGGATTCAGGCATATTGTTGTAATACTTTGTAAGGTCCTCGAGAATAATCAATAAAGTGGCCGTATGCATCTCCCAGATGCAGAGGCCGGGGGTCATCCTCCTTTTCTAAAAAAAGGAGGAACTTGTTGTTTACTGGAGGTGAACGGACCGCAGAAGCAAGGTCACGTCGGTCGCTACCAATTCCGGCTCCGGACAAGTTAACATCCAATGGAAGTGAATTCCCACACGAAATACCCAACTGGGATCAAATTAGCAGCTCTACCGCCACAGACGTGTCCCGCTACCACAAATCATTGACAAATTGCAGCTTGCATTGCATCCAAGACGGGGTTTCGGTATTATTTTTCATTTGTTTCTCTACAAAATACACCCCAAATATTTTTAGGTTAATACAAACATCTGGATGCGTTGAATATATGGAATAGATAATTTAGTAACAACATGAGTAAATTCCACTTGTCAGCAGAAAGTATTGTCAAAAGTACGTGACACAATTTACCGGATTTTTGTGACACAAGATGCAAGGTTTTACAATCCTATAATTATGTTTCACCAGATTTAAAAATGTGTAGAGGTAATGACAAATTTGGTGCAATCATTGGATTGATATGGCTTGGAATGGGACACTACATGATCTACCCCTTTGTTTCTTAGGTGGTGGTCACATGTGTTCCCCTCTTCTCCTTCAACGTGTAGTCACAAAACTCCATGCCATGGGCTATTTCAGGGAAATGTATTCTACCTCAACCATGTAAAAACACTCAACGTCAGGGAGGATGCTGCTTAGAGCATGCGAGGGACCGAGGAGGTTGCGTCGCTGCCTTGCCAGCACGTCTCTTTTACTTGGATCCTTGCATGGATGATACATTTTGTCGCACATGCCAAACTTGACAAAAAAAAATACACAACTCATAAGCTAAGCCTTCAAAAAGGAATCGTCGCACATGCGTCGACGATAACGAGTCCACCATGGGTTGATCTCGGGATTTTCATCCGCAAAGCCAAACTTTGACCCACCACAGTCGACAAGGGCACGACGCAAGCGCGCGTCGACATAGCCTGGTCGGAGGTCTAGTGTTTTCATCGGAGTGCGCACCCTCGTCGTTGAAATCGCCCATACCATCAACACTTGTCCGGCTACCGACAACTCGCTAGCCGGATACCGCAGCAGGAGAAACCGGAACACAGAGATGTCCCATACCGCCTCGCCTCCAATCATTATCGCACCATATTAGATCCAGCAGCAACAGACAAAACATGACATCTCCGCCAGAATCACCATGCAGCACCTGTCGACAACAGACATGACTTGAAGTCTCCGAATGAGATGTCGTGCGCAACACACGCCGGCGACAGGCACAACATGACGCCTCCAGACGAGACGCATGTGTCACCCGCCGAGTCGCTTCACATTGTCCATTGTCCCCCGCGTCGCATGTAGAAAATTGACGGCCTTGTGGAATTACGAAAATAAGTTTTTCTGTTCAAGACATAAATTGCATAAGCCAATGTTCGATTAAAAAAAACAGAATAAAAGTGTAGCGGCAAAATCATATCCATCTCAAGTTACCACGGCTGATCCTAACGGTTAGAACTTGTAACCAGATATTTTTCACCATGTTTCCAACAGTCTCGAAACTTGAGCTATTTGCCATCTAAAAAAAAAGCTATGTGCTCGGTCAACTTGCAGCTACGGTCTGGTTACGTGTGAGCCCCCCCTCAAGAAGCAGAGATGGTTACTTCAGGCTCTTGCAAGTTGCAACACACACACATACACACAAACCCTACGAAAAATAAAAATAAAGAGATAGACAGAGTATCTGTTCAAACGTCGCAAAACAAGAGAGGGTATCTTTTTAAACTGTCACAGCTGAAACCAAAAAAAAAAAAAAAAAAAACGAATCAATGCGAGCGGTTGCGAAGGGAAACTTGGCACCGTAGCCCAGCCAGCTTCGCGCTATAAATATGGGTCGCGCCTCCCGGCTCTCTCCTCATCCCCTGCTTCTCGAGCTGCACACCTCATCCCATCTCGGCATCGTCTTCCCCCCATTGCCATTCCCTCCTTGCGAGTAGCAGCAGCAATGGCCAGCCTCGCCGACCTCGTTAACCTCGACCTCAGCGACTGCACCGACAAGATCATCGTCGAGTACCTCTGGTCAGTTAGCTGCCAGCCTCCCCTGCTCTGCTTCCCATATCCTCCTGATCTTAACAAGAAGAAGAAGAAGAAGATAAAAAAACTGCAAGATCACGTTCTTATGCTGCTTACATTCTGCACCCATGGTCTTTGGTCTCCTCCCGATCCATCGTATTTTAAAATTCTGCTGCAGCTCGAATTTTTCTGCCGAAGTTTTTTTAAAACTTCTCTGTCGAATTTTATCTGCGCGATCTCTCTATTTTCCATCTCTAAGTACTTTGCTTGTTTTGTTCAGGGTTGGAGGAACTGGTATCGACATCAGGAGCAAAGCAAGGGTGCGTACACATACCTCTCAACTCGTTCAACTCTCTCGTTCTTGCCTCATGAAACTAGCTGAATCTCATTGGAATTTTTCTTTTGCCCTTTGTTCGATCGAGCAGACGGTGAACGGCCCCATCACCGACGCGAGCCAGCTGCCCAAGTGGAACTACGACGGCTCCAGCACCGGCCAGGCTCCCGGAGAGGACAGCGAAGTCATCCTCTAGTACGACCTCGATTCTCTCGCCATCATCTAATGGTTTTATTTTACTTGTTACAACTTTCCTTGTTTGCTAACAAGCTGTTTTTTTCTTTTTGACCCTGGTGAAGCCCCCAGGCCATTTTCAAGGACCCGTTCAGGAGGGGTGACAACATCCTTGTAAGTCCTTTTGCTACTTTTTATCTTCCTTGTTCCTTTCAAACTTTGTATGCACCATAGATGCTGGATGCCATAAAGTAGAAAAAGTAATAGGAAGGAAGAGGCAAGTGGGTCTTGGAGGAAAAAAACATAAGAAAATTATTGTTTTTTATGTCTCTTTTAAGTTTTAACCTTGTCAAATAGTTTTTTACCATTGCAAATTTTTACGGTTGCTAAATATTAGGTGCTTATTTTTTAAAATAAAAACTGAATTTTGTGGCTGCTTGATGTGCTTGGACATATGTGTGATTTGGTGGATAGAATAACCAGGTGTTTGTGCCCTCTTGTATAAACACCCCAAAATTCCACTAGTTGACCTACTTGGCACATAATTAATTGCTTATGAGACTGTCTCTTCAGAAAAACAACTTGGCCTTTCAGAAACAGCAGGTCAACTGATTGACTAACACAAATCTTAAATACTTGAACTGAAAAATAAATAAGCTCCAGCTAAATGAGAGACCAAGTTTCTACCGTATTCGGCTCAAAGTCGTTTGGTTTGTTGATCTTTTTATATGTACTACTCCTTGTAGGTTATGTGTGACTGCTACACACCCCAAGGTGTGCCAATCCCCACTAACAAGAGGCACAATGCTGCCAAGATCTTCAACAGCCCCAAGGTTGCAGCTGAGGAGACATGGTACGAATACTTCTGGCTATATTTCAAGTTTTTTGTTGTTGCAGTGTTTCATCTGAAGTTGTAGTGTTCTTGTGTTGAACATACATAAAGACGTGAGAACATGGTATGGTCTAAAATAATTACTACACTTTGCATCACATGAAAATGAGTTAGAAAAATAAGAGCAAAGTTCATGTTCTTGGAGGTTGGAATTACAGAAAAGCTACTACCAAAAAGTGTTGAAGGACCACATAATTTGGAGGTTTTCCACCTTTGTGTCCCTGTCCTACCTTATCTGCTTAAGGTTGCAGTACTGATTAGGCTTATCTCTGAATCCAAACAGGTATGGTATTGAGCAGGAGTACACCCTCCTCCAGAAGGATGTGAACTGGCCTCTTGGCTGGCCCATTGGTGGCTACCCTGGTCCTCAGGCAAGAAAATTCTGAGCATGCTCTCCAGCTTTTCATGTGTTGAAGCTTACATGAAAACATACAAACTGAACATTAAGAAAAAATCAGAGTCCACTGAAGATAGTAGGTTTCAGACTGAACATTAAGAGAAAAAAATCAGACTGATCATGTTGATTGTGTGCATTTGTGCAGGGACCATACTACTGCGCCGCCGGCGCGGACAAGGCGTTCGGGCGTGACATCGTGGACGCCCACTACAAGGCGTGCCTCTACGCCGGGATCAACATCAGCGGCATCAACGGGGAGGTCATGCCCGGCCAGGTAACTTGGTTTTTCTCTGGTCAAAAAGCTCTGCTAGGCGTATGCGAATTTCTGAACCTGATTCTCTATCTCTCTCCTTGGTGACAGTGGGAGTTCCAAGTTGGGCCGTCCGTCGGGATCGCCGCCTCCGACCAGCTGTGGGTGGCGCGCTACATCCTCGAGGTCCGTGCCCTCCCCTGATACGTACTGTACTGTATTATTCGCACCTCGTATCGCAACTGAGTGAATCTGGTTCGATGCTGATTTGATTGGATTGGTTTGGTTTGGTTAATCCTCAGAGGATCACTGAGGTCGCCGGGGTGGTTTTGTCCCTGGACCCGAAGCCGATCCCGGGCGACTGGAACGGCGCCGGCGCGCACACCAACTACAGCACCAAGTCCATGAGGCAGGCCGGCGGGTACGAGGTGATCAAGAAGGCCATCGAGAAGCTGGGCAAGCGTCACATGCAGCACATCGCCGCCTACGGCGAGGGCAACGAGCGCCGCCTCACCGGCCACCACGAGACCGCCGACATCAACACCTTCAAATGGGTACGTGCCATCTGCCATGCCGCTGCCCACATCTGCTCTACCTGTACTGTCTGTCGTGCCTGACCTGACGACGATGAATTGATGATGATGATGGTAAATTCAGGGCGTGGCGGACCGCGGCGCGTCCGTCCGCGTGGGGCGCGACACCGAGAAGGACGGCAAGGGCTACTTCGAGGACCGCAGGCCGGCCTCCAACATGGACCCCTACGTCGTCACCTCCATGATCGCCGAGACCACGCTCCTCCTCTGAGCAGAGCAGCAGATGACGCACGCACACACGCTCGACGCCTCTCTCTCTCTCTTCCTCTCCCTCGGACCGAGAGAGGGCGATGATTAATTTCTTTCTGCAAAATGTTTCCTGTTTCGATTTCTTTTGCAAGGTCTAGTCTGTTTTTGGGGCGTGCCTTTGGTGTCTTCAGTACGTCTACTCTTCAGGATAAGAAGAGTCTTCAGCCAGTGTACTCTGAAAATAATGTTGTTTCTGCATTCTGATAAATGAAATCATGGAGCCGGTTGTGATTCTGTTCGATCACATGTCATACATACATACATACATACATACAGTACACGGTTCCATGTTCTCCAGTACCCTTTCCACGTCACCCCGAGCCGAGCAAAATTGACGTGCGGATGCGCTAGTGGCAACCAAACCGGCCATGCTCTGTCCTTCTCCGTCTCTCTCTGCATTTTGAGCAAGTGTCACCAGCTGCGGCCATCAAGGCTTGAACGTTGAAGCATGGTACTGTCTTATGCGCTGATCCGTGGGGCTAACGCATCTTATCTTATCTTTGCTCACTCGCTCGCTCGCTCACGCGACAACTCGACGAATATGATGCTATCTGGCCCTCTTTGATGTTCGGCCATTCTTTTTCCGCGCACCTTTCTGGACGCAGCGTACCGCCAGAAGAAAAGATGGAATTTCAGTTTCATGGACGTAATAAGAATCATTCAGTCTGCTTCTAGCTGATCCGCGAGTAGTGACATTATCATGCTTCTCCATCCGAGAATGGGAGAAAAGGGGGAAGAAAGCTAAATGTTCACGGCACATCAACTAGAGTGGTGGTCCAGCACCATTGGATGATGAAATTTATTCTTGTCCGAGCATCTCGTAAAGTTTTTGTTTGCTACTTACTTACTGTTGGTATAATCCAAACATGGCTACGTGTGAGTAGTACTAAGTTGCTTGAGTTTGATTTGATTAGGAAGTGATTAGCGTTGCCGTGTAACTAGGTAGGTTTGAGTTAGTTTCCTAGTTCTATAGGTGTGTTAGTAACAAATAGGAAAGCTATCTAGTCGGTCTGTAGTTTCCTAGTACTAGTGCATGTACGTGTGTCAGGTCTCGAATAGAATTAGGAACCTGTAGCAGTCGTGTCCGTGTTGGTTTAGGAGTAGGTCCTGTGTTGGGATTGTGGCTGCACTTATATAAACAGAGGCAGCCGTGAGATTGTAACACCGGGAGGAAAAGCGAAAAGCAATAAAGAGATGAATTAGAGGGTGCGAGACGCACCCCTGGCTATCAATATTTGTGCGTGTGTGTTCGTGTGACTTTGATGTGATCGATCCTGTGAGCGAAAAGCCAACAATTGGTATCTAGAGCAAGGTCGATCTAAAGCTGCGCTTGCCCCGGGGTGGCGATCTACTAGCGCCTCGGGGCGGGCCATGAAGTCGCTTAATGGTGAGGCGACGAGAACGAGCGGGCGATACAGTCGCTGGTGTAGCGACGAGGAGTGCAGGCAATAGTCGTTGGGGTTGCAACGACGTGGAGGATAAGAGAGTCGTTCGGCGGAGCGACGACGCGAAGGTGGTGAGGTTCTGTCGCAAGAGAGGTGACGGGCGACAGGTTGTCGTTGACAAGGCACTGGTGATTGTTGATGGTTATGAAGGTGTCGATTTGGCACCGAGTAGTTGATCAAGATAATCTGTCGGCGTCCTGGGAACGGGGGTACCCAGACTTGCCTGCCTGCGGCCCAGGGCGTGGCCCACCTCGACGACCAAGTATGGCCCAGCGCGGCCTCACTCAGCACAAGGCCCTCGCAAGGCCCCGAGCTCGCGAGGGAAACAGCGCCAAGACCCGCGGGGGAATAGGCCTCCCCAGGCCACCTCCCGAGCGGCGGAGATCTCTATGCAACGCCCGGCCTCAGGAGGCCAAGGATGACGCAAGGCGGGCCAGGCGGGCACCAGCGCGCCAGAGAAGACAGCTTCCTCTTTCGTGCAAAGGAGGCAGGGGCGCACGCAGGTTCCCAAAGCGTCCCCCAAAGGTTTCCCTTCTGGTGCAACGAGACCAAGACCCCGAGCCCCGCAGGACGGACGTCATCGCCGAGCCCACCTCTGCATCACCACCGACTACTTTGCAGGCGAAGACCACCTTTCGTCAGGATAAGATGTACCTCCTGTCCCCTTTCAAATTCGGCCGTTGTGGGATTCCTTCCCGCCATTTGCGATAAGGGAAGAGGACCCGGGCCGCTATAAATAGAGACTAGGTTGCTCTTTGGAAGGGGGATCCAAGAGCGCCACAAACGCACTCGCGAAGCAACTCACCACTGTACTAGTTCATCCACAAACCTCCTCGTGAGGCAATCCACCAAAAGCAGGAGTAGGGTTTTACGCTTCGCAGCGGCCCGAACCTGGGTAAACTCTCGTGCGCTATCTTCTTCCTCGCCATCGAGTGGGGTCATCGCGTTGTGAGCTTGGAGGGGGTGAAGCTGTTGGGGATCTTCGCACATGCCCCTGGGTTCGAACTTCTTATGGTTTTGCGGAGCCCGAAATCCGACATAATCGTTGGAGGATGCAAGGTGGTGATGACGAAGTTGCGAGCTGTCGTCAAGGTTTGCACATGTGTTCTTGTAAGATGTGTCCAAGAGCTCGGGGGTGTGAGTCTTCTGCTGCAGTTGAGACGCGTCATTGGCAGAGGAGAATTGAGAGATTGAGCGGATGGAAATAAGGAAATTGTGTCTTGCGTTTCCGTTCGTGATCAAGGAGTTCCGACGAGTTCATATACGGTGAAGTTGAGTTGCACGTATATGACGAGTTGTGTTGCTGCTGGACAGGAGGTGTCGTTCGGTACGATGTGGCATCGACGACAATGAAAAGATGTGGCGGGTGAATAGATGCGTCTCCCCGTATGCAAGAAGCCGATGTAAAGATGAAGATCAACGTGAAGATGGACGCGGACCAGTTAAGTTGAGTTCCTGCATGAGGCTATGTGTTTAGTCTGCATGTAGCACGCTAAGATGTGGCAGCGTGGCTGGTAGTCCGGGTAATCGTTGGTTCTAGTATCCAAATAGGCATGAAAAAGAAAAGATGATGATGAAGTGGTGGCCATCCTTGCGAGAAAAGGAAAAGTTATGGTCCGATAAGTTACGTCATCGGAGGTAACCGGCGTGACAAGATGAAAAGGCGATCGTCTGCGTGTCTCGTCGAGAAAAAGGTTGGATGTTTGCATTAGGGTGTGAATGTTGGTAGGATAGGAAAGCTATCTAGTCGGTCTGTAGTTTCCTAGTACTAGTGCATGCACGATGTGTCAGGTCTCGAATAGAATTAGGAACCTGTAGCAGTCGTGTCCGTGTTGGTTTAGGAGTAGGTCCTGTATTGGGATTGTGGCTGCACTTATATAAACAGAGGCAGCCGTGAGATTGTAACACCGGGAGGAAAAGCGAAAAGCAATAAAGAGATGAATTAGAGGGTGCGAGACGCACCCCTGGCTATCAGTATTTGTGCGTGTGTGTTCGTGTGACTTTGATGTGATCGATCCTGTGAGCGAAAAGCCAACACTTACTACTGTAAACTATAAGTACTACTCAGCCGAAAATCCCTTTTGGAGGCCGAGCTCCAATGAGGCCGTTTTTTGAAAAAGTCAAAATTCATCAGAATTCGTATTTTTACATTTTAAAAAATTCTGAAAATAATAATAGATATACTTGGAGGCATAATGCACAAGTGTGTAAATTTTCAGGACGAAATACGTTGAAACGTGGGCTGTGCAAAAAAAACAAATCTGGGGCTTTTTAACACATGATACTATTCATCGTCTTAGGCTATGAATTTGTCTTTTTTGTACAGATCACATTTCAAGGTATTTCATCCTGAAATTTTACATACATACGCATAACATCTTTGTTTACTTGTACAAATTTTTTCAGATTTTTTTGAAACTAAAAAATTTGAATTTTGATTTTTTTTGAAAAAAGGCCTCCATGGAGGCCGAGAGCCAAAACGCCTCACTCCTACTCAGCCTGCTTCAACATACGAAACGTCGACACCAAAATTGTGTCTGAATCAGACTGAAAGCAGTGGCATAGGCAGCAGATCAAATTAACAGCGAAACCATTCGACAGAAGTTGGTTGCTCAATGTACTCCGTCGGGTCAGCCAGAAAGACCGATCAAGATGAAAGTGTTCATTTACTGCGTTACTAAAGTTGTAGAGAAAAGGCATCAACCGAGCCTAAGATGGGGCTCAAGCCTAGCCTGACTTTGAATTAACAAAGCCATCAATCGGCCAAGCACACCCCAGGGGCAAAGAGAAAGACATACAATGCTATTATCACCCTAATCCCAAAAGTTTCACAAGCTAGGGGCATGAAGAACTTCAGACCCATTAGCCTTAGCAATTGTGCTGTTAAGATTCTCTCCAAGGCCATGAGCACCAGGGCCTCACGTCTTTGTGATAGACTCATTTCTCTCAATCAAACTGCTTTTATTAAAGGGAGGTTTATCTTAGAGAGTGTGGTAATGGCTCATGAAGGCATTCATGAAGTTCATAGAACTGGATATAGTGGGCTCATCTTGAAGCTGGACTATGAGAAAGCCTATGACAGAGTTAATTGGGACTTCCCTAAAGAGATGCTCCATTCTAGGGGTTTTGGTGAGAAGTGGGTCGGATGGATCTATAGTACATTATTTCAAGGGACATTCCAGGTTAGGCTGAATGATACTAATGGTCCTCATTTCTTGGGAGGTAAAGGGATTAAACAAGGAGATCCTCACTCCCCCTTGCTGTTTAACCTGGTAGCTGATGTTTTTACTAAAATGCTTGCCAAAGCTACTAACCATGGGCTCATCCCACATGTTATTCCTGGGGGGGGGGGGGGTGGTCATTAGTTTGCAATATGCTAATGATACTATCCTGTTTTTTCAAAAATCCTTAGAATATGCTAGGAACCTAAAATGGATTCTTACCTGTTTTGAGAAGCTTTCTGGCTTAAAAATCATTTTTCACAAGAGTGACCTTCATACTTTAAATGTGGATGATGAGTTTTCCAAGGAATTTGCCCAAATTTTCTGCTGTCAATTTGGGGAGTTCCCTTTTAAATATTTGGGAGTTCCCCTTCATTTCAAAAAACTTAGAAGGGAAGACCTTCAACCTATCATTGATAGGATTATTAAGAATATTGTCGGATGGCTGGGTAGAAATTTATCCTATAGGGGCAAGTTGATTTTGCTTACTACTTGTATTGCAAGCATCCCCACCTATTTGATGTCTATCATGAAATTTCCCAAGTGGGCTATTGATGTCATTACTTCTCAAATGTCACACTTCTTTTGGGGGAATGTTGGGGATACCCACAAATATCACCTAGCCAACTGGGGCATGATATCTAGGAGGAAAGAATATGGTGGTTTGGGGGTACCTAATCTCAAGGAATTTAACATGGCACTGTTAGCCTCATGGGGTAAAAGGTACTATGATGGGTCTGATAAAGACTGGAAAAAATGATTTGCCACAAATATGGGGTGGATAAACCTAACATTTTCTGGGCTAAGAACACCTCGGGGTCTCCATTCTGGAAAAGTGTCACTTGGGCTCTGGGGGCTACTAATCACTTTTATAGATGGTCCCCTGGGGATGGATCTCACATTGCCTTCTGGCATGATATTTGGATTGGGGAATGTTCCCTGAAAATTAGGTTTTGGGAGTTGTTTGAGATCTACCATCAACAAGATGCTTCTCTTGCCCAAGTTTGGGATGGAGAGCAGCTAAAACCTACATTTAGGAGATGTGTGGATACTTTCTTGATGAATAGCTGGTACAATTTATTAGAGTTGTTGAAAACCTTCCACCATTTAAATGTCTTTGATACTCCTGTGTGGACTTTAGAACCTTCTGGTAAATATACTATGAAATCCTTTTGTAAAATAATTAACTTTGGAGGGGTGGCCTCTTTGACATTAAAGATTGTATTTGGAAGATCAAGGTCCCGCCTAATATTCATGTCTTTCTGTGGCTTGCTTATTATAATAAGTGTTTAACTAGAGATAATTTGGCAAAAAGGAGACATGTTGATGACCTGACTTGTGTATTCTGCTGCGAACAAGAATCTATACAACACCTGTTTTTTGAATGCATTGTTGCTAGGGAAATTTGGCCAGTCTGGTCTGAGACATGGGATATGCCTGCTCCATCTTCTTTTGCTGATTTGATTATTCATTGGAAAAAGAAAAAAACATAGAGAGGCTGTTAATATTGTTTCTTCTGCCACCTTGTGGGGCTTATGGCTTTTGCGCAATGAATTTGCCTTTTAGGGGAGGAGATGGAGGAATATGCGCTGCATCTTGGATCTGGTGGGGGGCTTAATCAGACAATGGAAGATTCTATGTTCAGACGCCCAGGGTGCTCTACTTCTCTAATGCTTAAGACTTTTGGATCATCGAAGAGGGGAGTTGCTTAGAATAGCGTGGTAGATGGTAGGATTTGGCAATTGAGGTGGATATTTTGTTGCTCTTCATGCCCTATATTTTATTCCCCTCCCTTGCCTGTAATGGAAGTATGTTTTGTAATAGGGTAGACTATTTGGACCCTTTGTGTTGCTGTGGCTGCTACTCTGGCTGCCACCGAGAGCTGCCACTGACTATCTCAGCCGGTCTTGCCTTGGCTTTTAATAAAGTTGGGGTTGGGGGGAGACCCCTTTCTTTTCAAAAAAAATAACAATGCGGTAAGATACAAAGACATCGGACATCATCAAACTAAGGCTCAAACGCTACGAACAACGGAGATACTCAATGGGGAGAGGAGCCGAAGACATCGAGGTCCTCCTCCGTGAATGTTGCACCAGGAAAAAGAACACACCGGCTCGAAGGAGAGAGGCCCGACACCAGCGAGGCATGCCGTTGCCGACAACTACGGACCCGGCACGACACATCCAACACACCACCCTTGAAGAAGGCCACTACCTTCTCGCCTGGATCGAAGGCGCCGCACCGTCGCAGGATGGGGTGGATGCTGCCGGAAGATGGTCACATACAGGGGGTCAACGCATCCCCGCCGAGCCGCCAGAGACTCTCCTCGAGCAGAACATCGTTGCTGCACGCATCCAGCACCAGAGGAGGGGAAGCTTCACGCCAGGACGAAGACGAAGAGGGCCACACCAACGCCACCACCCACCACCCAAAAGCGCCCACCACCCACCGGCTCCCAAAGTGGCGCCTTCAAGAAGGGAACGACGCGGAGAGCGCCACGGACGCCCAACAATGATTGGGCTTTCGCCCAAGAGACCAATGAGAGGGGGAAGTGGGGGAGCCAAACCAAACCGACGCCTCCACGGAGGGGAACGGCGCCCTCAGGCGTCACCGTTGTGCCCGGCCATGGCCGGCCAAGGATTTCTTCGGCCTGAGCTCCCCTTCACCACCAGCACCACCTGCCCGTGACCGGCGACCCAAGGAAGCACGGCCAGGTCAGGAGAGCATGCACGCCCAATGATGGAGGGAGGGAGAGTGCCAGATCTGCCGCCGCCGGACGCCAGAGCAACCACCAAGCGTCACCCACATCCACCGAGCTCCTGTTGCCCACGCGGCCAGGGGCATCGGGTCCAACGCCCGCACAGTCGCCCGCCGCATAGCCTGTTGTGCCTCACCAGGGGAGCCACCGCTCCAGATCCATAGCTCCCTGTGGGAGAGCAGGGCAACAGGAGGCCCTGCCGCCACCATCCTGGGCGGCACCCCAGGCTTGCCCGGTGGCGAGGGAGGCTGGGGGAGGAGGGGGGACCGGCGCGGCTAGGGTTTTTGCCCCCCAAGTCGCCCGAGCGGGGCGGCGCGGGGGGGGGGGCAGCGTTAGCTAAAATGAACCCAGATTTTGGCCGGTCCTCAAATTTGACAAAGAGAAACCATTGTTATGGAGAATTCAACCAAAACCGAATGTTTTAAAGCACACGCTGTGGTTGGCAGTTGCAAGATGGCCATATTTCACCCTTTATTTAACATGCCAATCATCACAGGGTCACAAAAGAACCAAACATAGAAAATTATTCATGTTGGCACTTCAAAAGCGCAAGGGGGGTCCTGTAACATCAGACAATTTGCATTAGCCAAACCAAATTTCACTACTCGTAGGTACAAAGGCTATCAAAAAATTAGGTAGTTCAAACAGTTGAGGATCAGCTTCACAGTTATGGAAATTGGTTTTGCAATCTTCGCAAAGCACACCACATGAAAAAAAATCAATCTGCTATAGTTTAGGCGAAATTGGACTTAATGAACTAGCACGCATGGAGGGATGTAGACCATGAAAAGGAATTAGGAATATGAGATAGCTGGGAAAGCCAAATATAGATTTCTTTGAGAATACTATAAAGAGAGTGAACGTTTTTCTTCTTCGAGAAAACGGAAAGGACTTTTGCGTTTCATTTCATTGAAAAGAGAGAGTTTAAGGTTACAGCCCTCCTACGAGGCGAGTTACAGGCCTTGAACAGGTACTAGTGCACGTCCCAATGTTGGGGGCAAGATTACTCTAAGTCCAGCAGTGCATGCCACATCGCAAAGTCTGGCCTCCTCCTTGATGGTGCCAACTAGCACTCGAACGGAAGGGTGCGCGACGACGCAGATGCAGTCGTTTCGGTGTTTCCAAGTCATCAAGGATGTGAGGAGCATCACGGATGCCAGCCCTTTACGCATCAGCTTGGGCGTGGCCTACCTGGCGCCGTGCCACCACTCCTGAAGGGCGATTTCATTGTCTGGAGGTCTGCAGGTCATGCGCACCCAGGAGAGGATCTCAAACCAGACATGTCGTGGAAAGGGGCAACCGAGGAGAAGATGGCGCATCACCTCCTAATCGCAAAAAGGGCAGTTGGTGTGGTGTTGCAGCCCATGTCGAGCGAGGCGGTCTGCCGTTCAACATCGATCCAAGCTAACAAGCCAGTGAAAGAATTCCACTTTGGGGACGCCCAACTCTTCCATGTAAGTTTCCAGTTGCTGCAGGTCGTCGAACCGTGGAAGGAAGCAATGTAGGCAGATTTGGTAGTGTAAGTGCCAGACGCGTTCCACTTCCACACGAGCTGGTCCTGCGCGTCGGAGAGCATCGTGGCATCGATTAGACGCCATAGCAGGAGGTGATGTCCGATTTCGTGAATGCCCACAATGCTTAAATTGAAGTACTGCATCCCACCAAAACTATTCCAAATTCAAAAAATGCATCAACAACTAAATAACAGGTTCACAAGCAAATTACCTCTAAATCCAGTGAATCATGAACAAACCTCACAACCTCAAGACTATTATATCCAAGTGAAACCCCAATCCTATCAGCATTATTCACTAATTCTTCCCCAGAAAAATTTAATATGGAAAATTTAGTATTGACCGACATGCCCGTAGTGGCTTCAATATCACGGAGCTTGGCTGCTTGCATGGCACGCCCCATCTGCAAGTCATCTGCTGGCTCACCCGCATGTCAATTGACCTCTGGTCCAAAATCCCACTGAAAGCCACCACGTCCACCTCGGGAACCTGCGCGGCTGAGGGCCTTCCACCTTCTGTGATAGGCGGAAAGCGTCTTACCCCAATGCGAGGGGCCACCCTTCATGTTTTTTATAGGCAGGGCACACCTCCTTGATAGCGCATTTAGTTGAGATTTTACAGGAGAGGTTATATCTTGGGAAGGAAGGCTAGTAGTGGTAAGATGCTATGGTTACAAGGGATAAAACATATGTGCCTAGCTCTAACTACCTAGCCTATGCGCCTCAAGTAATCTCGTGTCACGTTACACGAGTTTGACACCCTCCCTTAATCACAACTTCACCAAGTTGAAATTATGCTTGAAGTCTTCAAAACTTCTTGTGGGTAAAGCTTTTGTAAACCCATCTGCAATCTAATCTCTGGAGTGTACAAAACGAATGTCTAGTAGCTTGTTAGAACCTCTTTCTCTGATAAAGTGAAAGTCTATCTCGATATATTTTGTTCTGCCATGAAATACTAGATTAGATGACAAATATGTAGCACCAAGGTTATCACACCATAAGCATGGACCTTGAGTGCTTTTCACACCCAATTCCCTTCAGGATGGATTGAACCCATATAATTTTTGTTGTTGCATTCGCCGGTGCTTTGTATTCTGCCTCTGTACTGGACCTAAAGACATTGTCTTGTTTTCTTGCACACCATGATATTAAGTTAGGTACAAAAAACCGCAATGCCACTAGTTGAGCGTCTGTCATCCAGGCACCCTGCCCAATCTGTGTGGGGACCCCGACTCATAAGTCGTGATCACCGAATGTATGTGCATAGTGATCCCAGAGATCAATGCTCAATGAACACACATAAACTGAATAACAAGAGTCTTACATCCATTACATACCGTTTTACTCAAATATGGCCTCTATGGCCAAGTCTTCATAAACTCGCAGCGGAAATCTTCAACGATAGCGTGAACCCATGCCATCTGCCTTAACCCTACAGGCATTCTGACTAGGAAGCGTCCTAGTTCACATGTTCGTCACCAACGTAATCTTCACCATATTCCTGCTCTTCCATGCCTGGCCAATTAAATAACCAGTGGCAAGCCAATGAGTACTTCGAATGTACTCGCAAGCAACCCATGTTTTGGAACAAGGTTTAACAATGCATGATATAGCACTAAGTAGGTAAGTTGCAGAAAGCTAATTTTGAGTGCAATGACATGTTCAATCAACTTGTCAAAGCATGCATCAACAGGTTGCAGATATCCATATGAACAGGTTACAGATATCAATATCAACAGAGTATGAACATCTCATGTTCGTCCATCTCATTAAGTCATCCGACGTAGCTCAAGTATCTCCTTTGTTTCACACACACACACCAAGTTTTTGTAAACAATGGATGTAGCCCAAGAGCGGTCATCCAACTGTCCTTGACCGTGGACATGGCTATTCGAATAGTTTTAACTCTGCAGAGGTTGCACACTTTACCCACAAGACTCGGGGAACTTCCGTGTCAAGCCACGACTCACGGTATATCACATACCCGAGGTAAGCACCTGAACATTGCCTTTCCCTTGACGACACTAAACAAAGAGTCCACTCATTGGCACACGGCCCGCATGATGTACATCACAAGTATCATCCATGAAGGGACCATCGGTGTGCCCGGTGTTTGTAAAAACAGCCCATGGTCGTCCTTCCAGGCATGACCCCGTATCGAGAGTGACCGCGTCACTCCCGCCACTAGTAATGCGGGATCTCTGCTAGCGTCGACCAAAGTAATCAACAAAGCCTCGTCCCATAAGGGGTATCGTGGTTGTACATGTAAGGTTGGAATAACAGTCGCAACTTACACCAATCCGTTTTTGAAAACATCACACTCGCTTGCCTCGGTACACCACTTCTTTGTCAAGTGGTTACCTAGCTCACCATCATCTCCCTCGGGCATTAGTGGCACCCGACGGGGTTTTTGAAAAGTCTTTGAAAACACTTTTGTCTCCAACACAATGCATAATTCCGCCCCACTTTGCGTAGCACTACTGAGCATCCTACCTACTTTAGCAACCTATCTACTCCCACCCGCATAACCCTCATAAGGAGGTAGGGCCATGCATGATGCAATTATCAACGAGAAAGTAACGAGGCATCCACCAAAGTGGCCACCACATCATCATGATCAATTCATCAAAACATAGGGTGCTATATGACATGCATGAAAAAGTTTCTTAGGCATGGTCAAGGGGCTGCTTGCCTGGCTCAGCAAAGTCTGTGAGGTCTTCACAAGCTTCTCGTCCAACTCCGAGCACCCCGTCTACTTCGTCAACTACCGTCGGAACCAACCATAATAAGCAACACAACAAGGGGGGAATAAAAATGCTTTCTAAATAGGAATTTTATTTTTCTTGGACATCTCTGGTCATAAGAAAAATACCAGAAATTGCTCTAATGGATTTGGATCAATGAGGCTCTTTGAATGGTGGAAATAGGGGAATTGGTGACCCTATAAGAAGTCTACAGAAAACATTTTTATAAAAATGAGTGAATGAATCTATTAAATACGGCATGATTTTTGAAACATTTTGGAAGTGGTTTCACTGGATTTGGAGTTGGGATGATTTTCCTATGAATTTCTTAAGATGAAATAATTGGAAAGGGAGCTATTAATTAGGTACAACAGAGACCGGACATGGCAAAAAATGTTAACCATGGCTAGATAAATAGGTCATGATATTATGGACAACTAGGAACTTGAATCACTCTATTTGGAGTTGATTTGGATTCCCTAGGAATTTTACAATGTGGGCTTCTCATAGTTCAAATTTGGATTTAAATTTGAAATCAGCACAAAAGTTTGCTGGGAAAATGTGCATTGCACATATCTGGATGGGACATGATTTTGGAGACATCTAGGATTTTGAATCATAAATTTTGGAGTTGAAATGAATTTTGTAGGATTATATTTGTCTCTCTGGAAAATAGAAAAAGAGAAAGAAGATACCTAAACAGCTATAATGCGCACGGGGCGCAAAACAGGAACTGGGCTGGCCCAGTGGTTCACCCGCGCGGGAGGCTAAGGTGACGTCGATGGCACACTCGGGGAGTACGCTTTCCCCGAGCGAAGGCGTCACCCGACTAAGGCGTTTCCACTTAAACAGCGGGCCCCAGCCGCTGGGTCACTGACTAGCGGGGCCCGCCTGTCGGGTCCTCCCTCTCCCTCCCGCTCGAGCCGGGGCGGCAGTGGAGGCAAGGCAGAGCACCCGCCGACGCCGTTCCGGCGGCTCGGGCCATCTCCGGCCAAGCTCCGGCCGCCGGCGTGCTCAGGGAAGAGACCTGCACCCACCTGGGGGGTCTATTCCCGTCAGGGAGCACCGGGGTGAGCGCGGCTTCGGTCGTGGCGGAGACCGACGATGGCGGCCCCGGGGAGAGGTTTTTAGGCCACCGGAAGACGGAAGAAGGGCACGGGGAAGCTGGCGGTGACGAGGGGAGTGCCCCGATGCTGCTCAACGAAGGGGAGGGGCCCGGGGAGGCCTGAATTTGAGCGAGGCCGAGGCAGGCATCACCGGCCATAGGAGGAGGAGGAGGGTGCGGGAGGATGAATGGGTAGGCATGGGAGGTTCATAGGAGCGAGAAAGAGCGAGAGAGGGTCAAGTGGGAGCACGGGGACGACCAGAGGGAGCTCCGGTGCGCCTCGGATGCCCTCGGACGCGGCAAGCACGCGCGTCAGAGCTGCCTTGGAGGTTTGCTAGCGTCGGGGAGGGGCGTGGGAAGATGAGAGGGGATCCCTGGCATGCTGGGGTGCTCTGCCGAAGCCAGACGCAAGCTACTGGACAAGCTCAAGTGGCAGAGCACCGTTTCTGCAGGCCAGCGGCATGGTCACCACACCAACTTGTGTCCAGGGTGACTTTTTGGTCGACCAGAGATGTCTACCGTGCAAGGCACGCATGGTAAATGGCAACTTTGGGAGCTTTGCAGATGGGGCACTGAGGGTAAGTTTCCAGCAGCAACTTTGGGAGCCAGGTCAGGGTTTCTTACTGGAGTGCATTAGGGGTAAGAAGTTGTCTGGGTGGCTTAGGTATGGAAGGACTATATGTCCACCAATTTTCAGCTCAGGGAGGCAAGTAAATAGGGTACTTGTAGTTCAAGGCTACACTGGCTGCCAAAATTTAGTTTTTGATGTACTGCTCATATTTTCCATATGAGCCTGCCATTTTTGGGTGTGGCAAGATGCATTAGCATACTAGATATGCTGTGGAAAAACTTGGATACATTTGCATGAACGGAATGATGGGAAAGAGGAAGGAGAGGTGCTGCCATGGTAAAAAAAGAGGGAAAATGAGGGAGTTACCCCCCAAATAATTGAGAAGAGGCCATGGAAAAGTTACTGGAGGTAGAAGGGGGCTAGCACATGCTCTGGTAGAAAGTTATAGGCAAGGAGAATCTTTTTGGGTCAACTTAGCTTGTCCACTAGTTTATGGCAGAAGGTGTTTGTGATGTGTTGGGCTAGGTAGAGGAATACTATGGCCTTGATATTTACCAGGAGTAAATTGCAAGTCCAGCTGGTCCTAATCACAAGTTTTCAGCTCATTTGAAGAAAGTTGATAATGCAAACTTGGTAAACCCTAGAAATCAACAGAATCAGGTTTCTATAGATTTAGTCATGCAAAACTATTCTCCTTGATGCACCACTTGGCGTAGTGTCATCATTTGGTGATTAGAGCATGCCCACAAAATTTGAGATCAAGAGAAGAAACTTGGTAATGTAAAGTTGCTCAAACTTGGTGCTGGACAGAAAGGGTTTTGGGATATTTTGGTGAACCAAAACTATTTGGATTGGAATGAAACTTGGCAAGATCATCACATATGGCATGTGTGACTTGCTAGAATTTTCCTGGATCTATTTGAGAATATTTCTTATAGAAATATTTCAAATGCTTGAAATGAAAAGAAATGGTTTTGGAGGGTTTTGTCCAATATTTTGAACATGACCATGTGTTGAAACTCACATATATGGAAAATATATGTCCGTTGAGTTTCCCTAAATTTTCTCAAAAAATTTGAAAGCATACAAATAATTTTTCCCTATAAAAGACCATTTCTGGCCTTAAGAAAGAGCCTTTAAATAAAATGGAAAAATAATCTTTAAAAATAATATTTAGTGGTTTTTTGAAGTCTTATATATAATAGGTTTTAAATAGAATCTTTGGGGCAAAACAATCCATGCAATTTGATGACTTGTAGTACAAACCTCAATTCAGGGGTTTTGGAAAAACCTAAATTGCATAAATGCTTTTTGGCCAAAATAATATTTTATATAAATAGTTTTTAGTCCTATACACATGGCATGATCATTGGGTAGAGGGTTTGGATCAAGTATATGAGTTTTGAGAGTAGGATCAAGTTTATGACTCAAAGCACAAGCAAGCAATCTTCACTCAAGTCAGGCATCACAAGCACATAAAAAGTTTTTTTTGCCCTAATTTTTGAGTCATGTTAACTTAGTCATGAGGCAAAACACGGGGTGTGACAATATGAATCAGAGAAGGCACTAACGAGAGTAGATGATGACTTGCTAAAGCTAATACCTACGCTCAAAGTATTTTTCACGTATCTAACTATACGTTTGGCAGCAATCCAATGAATTGTAGTGGTGCATGAAGGAACTGACACACTTTGTTAACAGCAAAAGAAATGCCAGGTCTTGTAAGGGTCAAATACTGAAGTGCACCTACTAGACTTCTGTATCTTGTGATCTCCTCTTGGTACAAGAGTTCTCCTTCTTCAAGATATTTTTTATGTATTAGATAATGGGGTGGGTGAAGGTTTACAACCTTACAAGCCAGCCTTTTTTACCAGGTCAGTTGCATATATTTCCTGAGAGAGGTGAAGTCCGTACTCATGTTTCATCACTTCAATCCCTAGGAAGTAGTGCAAGTCTCCTAAATCCTTGAGAGCAAACTCTGTGCTTAAGTCCTTCAAGAGTCATGTTATTGCCTCGTCAGATGAGCTTGTAACAATGATATCATCAACAATATGAGAACAAATATGGATGTGTTGGACTTGTTGTAAATAAACAATGAAGTGTCAGATTTGGAAGGAAGAAAGCCAAGTGTTTGCATCTTTTTAGTGAGACATGAGTACCATGCCCTTGGAGCTTGCTTCAGCCCATATAGTGCTTTATCAAGGTTGCACACATGAGAGGGTGCATTTTTGTTTTCAAACCCAGGAGGTTGTTTCATGTACACTTCCTCTTCCAGAACACCATGGATAAACACGTTTTGCACATCTAGTTATCTAAGACTCCATCCCCTAGAAATAACAATAGACAAAACAAGGCGGATGGTGGCAACTTTTATAACTGGACTAAAAGTGTCCTCATAGACTATGCCATACCGCTGTTTAAAACCTTTTGCAACAAGTATAGCCTTGTAACGATCAATGGTTCCATCATATTTTCTTTTGATTCTGAATACCCACTTGTAGTCACTAAGATATTTTCCTTGTTGTGAGGAACCAAATGTCATGTTTTGTTTTTCTCTAGTGCCATGTACTCTTCTTCCATTGCTTTCTTCCATTGTGTGTCACCAAGTTCCTATTTAAAGGTGGTTGGTTCACCTGTAGAACAAACTAGGATTTGGTTATATGTTTGTAATTAACAGGTTGTATTTGTAGGAGGTATGCCCCAGAGGTAATAATAATTGTTGTTATTTATCTCCAAGTTTGTAATTAATATTATGTTCAATGTTATAACTGCAATGGTCCTTGAGCCCGTGTATCCATAAAGGATCACAAGAAAACCCATGTGCATGTGTGGAATAATAAATGGTCAAATATATTCCTAGTCGTACCTCTAATACTATCTTAAGCGTTGCATAATGGTCATGTTTTCCTGATCATGGGCATGACTATGCCGACAACTTTGAGGACAGAATGTTAGAAGAACACTTTTGTTCAATTGACCCATATTGATATTATGTTGTGAGATACATTCATCACGAGTTAATGGTTTTGTAACACAAAGAAAGTTAACGTTTGCATAATTCCTTAGACCATGAGAGTATCGAGTTCCTTCATGCTTTCATGAACTTTGGGGTTAGTTAAACGTCATCCGTAATAGGATGGCTATTGCGGCGGATTGCAGGTTCATGGAAAAGTATGACAAGGGACTAGATAGTTCAATATTGGAATTTTCTCCTCGGACGATGGAGAGATATTCTTTGGGCCCTCTTGGTGTTACGGTATCCATCATCGTCTACCCATACACAGAGTGATTTGATCATGGGGATGCCGGAACGTGAAAACAAGAAAAGTGAACAAAAACGGTAGTGAGGAAACTGGCATAGTGAACAACTTGTTGTTCATGGGGATGCCACTAAATCTCACCTCGGGGATTTGTAACATATTGCGAAGCAACAAGAACAACATTCGATAATTACATGTTCGCTCAAATATTCATTCATGTGGGTATAGGGATCAATATGGATGCCCACGGTTCCGCTATTGGTAATTGTTCAGAAAGAGTTCCGATCATGTCTATACTTCACCGAACCTACAAGGTCACACACTCAAGGGTCATCTATCTACTAAGTAATTGACAGGGAGTCCGAGAGATTGTTGCCGGAAAAGTTTCGAAGATGACAGAAAAGTTTCAGAGAGAAAACCAGAAATGTTTCAGAGACAAAACTTCATACGGGAATATTCCGAAACATGTCCAGAATTATTTTAGGGGGTGCCGGAAATGTTCTGGACCTTTCGAATTTTTTTGGATTAAATGGACGTTGAATAATATTTTATACAAAGTTGGCATAAATAGTGGACTAAACAGTGGAAACACTATTAGGGTACAACCCCTTTTTGGTGGCTTTTTGGAAAGCCAGCTGTTGGGGCTTTCACCTAAAGTCAATGAGGATGACATGGGGTGGTGGGACCCCTACACATGTGTGGCCAGCCCAAGGTGGAGCTCCTCCATGGTGCTCCACTTTCCCCTCTCATGTGGCTTTATGGTGGGAAATATCTAAAGGCTTTTTGGTATTTTCATGTGGACTCTACCCCTAGTCTCCCACTATAAATAGAGGTGGAGAGAGCTCTCCATTTCACACAAGTTCTCACTCAACACATGCCATGCATTGATTTGGCCTTCTATCTATCTCTCTCCACGAAATAGTTTCATACACCAAAAGTGTGTCAAGTCTTCGGTAGGGCCTAAATCTGGACGGTGAAGCCCTGCTGGATAGTTGACACCAGATGTGTGCAACCCAGTAGAGAGGTTGTAGTTTCGATCTTAGTTCGAGAGAAACGTTGAGGTTCTATCCGAGGATCTTCCCGAGAGCCTCCCGAAGGGCTATCTAAGGGATTGTCCGAATTTCTGTGTAAGAGCCTCCCAAAGGGCTGTCGAAGGACTGTCCGAGGGAGAACATCCTCGTTGATGGGAGGTTGCAAAGTCCTAGTTGCAGGTTGGTGAGTCCAAATTATGTGATATTTTTAATAAGTATTTTGTGCCTACTCGTTAGGCTTTGTGGAATTTTATCGCGTTTCCCGCGCCTCTTTTTATCGTTTTCCTAGGAAATGACTTTTGGAAGCAATAAACACTTATGGAAATAATTGCAGGAAATCATGTTATTTAACGTGATAATATCCTGCCATAAAAGCATAAAATCAAGGAGCCAAAGAAGCAGTGCCAGCCGCAGCTCCAGAATGAATGACGGCGTATCATGCGATAGCGACCGCTCGTATGAGCAGTCGTATGGAGTGCCAACACCGTCCCTCATCCATTATTTTGACCCCGTGGAAGCGGATCAGAGATCAAACGCACACAGCCACCAGAAACTCATCCAGAAGGAGGAACCCTGGTCTCCGGAGCGATCCAGATGGAGGAATTGGCAAGGAGGAGGCCACCGCCTCCACCATCATCACTGGGAAGGCTTCAACATCATCACCACTGTGATCATCATCATTACCCCCATCCAACTCATTGTAATCTCAAGAATCCTTGTAGGGATAACTCTTGTGATACATGTGTGATTCATTCATGATCTCCATCACCGGTGTTATGATGTTCGTTGCCTCCATGAGTGAGTAGTTCCCCTAGTTCTCGGGAAATGGATGAACCCTAGTGTGTAATAGATCGTTTGATATTAGGATTTAATATCCTCTTTGCATGTTTATGTTAATGATCTTCTTGATGCTAGGTGAAGTCTTCCACCCAATATATGCCAATTTTGGATGGATGGTCATTACTGCTGGCGAACTGTGTGGTTGCGGAGGTGGGTGACGTGACAGGCATCATTTCTCTTTGTAGCGGATCATTACATCATGAACTTGGAGGCCGCCAATAACCTTCTTATAGACGCACTCATCGGTGTCACCAGCGTCCCAACAGAGGAAAATACCGGTACCAACAAAAAGGATACTAAATGAATCCAACCGGCTTAGCATGTTAAGCTTGAGAGATTTTGAGGCCCTTTGTATGCCCTAATACTCCTTTAGTTTTATGCAAAATTTATTTTCATGTACATTTGGATAAATAAGGGCAAGCATACCTTCTTGATAGGGGGAAGAATCTTATCCAATGGGTCATGGATGTTTAAATGAATGTTCTATTATGGTATTGTTGTCTGAACTTACTTTGCATGTTAGGCCTTGTTCTGTACTAAATATTTTCTGCTCACAGATGATGATAATAAGTCTTCCACATCTTTAGTATTGATCGAAAAGTACAGGTCAACAACTTGACGTGATAAGTTACCTTTATTTCAGTTCCTCTAATGATTGCTTGGTGAAGCGTAGAAACTAATGATCTAGGTATGAAATAGAGCAATTTTCCTCACAGTAGAAATAAACATAGGAACAAAGAACTGGAAGAATTCTACAAAACCGTTAATATAAAGCATCAAGCATATATTTTCATTTCACACCTCAAAAAGGGGAGAAGAAAATTTTCAGTGACATGGGATAGGCTTGATTCTTCTAGAAAAAAGGCGAAATAAGAAAATGTTTTCTTTAAATATAATACCACGAGAACTTGTTTAGTTGAAAGAATGGAGTAATTATTGCTCAAAGTTGAGGAACGTCTTCTTAACGATGGATAATAAGGTGTGGAAGCCTTCTTGCTCATTTTATTGAGACATGGATATGGTAGTTCACATTAAGTTTGATCATATAATGCAAATTCTGAAATTCCACGATGGACTCATTTATTTTCAACCATCTGCATCCCAGAATAAAGATTACCTCTTCCTTACAAGCTAGGGTATTTGCTCGGGGACGAGCAAACCTTTAAGCTCGGGGGAGTTGATGAGTCCAATATGTTATATTTTTTATAAGTATTTTGCGCTTACATGTTAGGCTTTCTGGAATTTTATCGCGTTCGCGCACCTCTTTTTATCGTTTTCCCCAGGAAATGCCTTTTGGAAGCAATAAAAACTTGTGGAAAGAATTGCAGGAAATAATGAAGAAATCACTTTATTTAATGTGTTAATATCCTGCCATAAAATAATAAAATCAGAGAGCCAAAGAAGCAGCACCATCCGCAACTCTAGAACGAACGACCGCGTATCATGCGACCGCGACCACTCGTATGAGCGGTCGTATGGAGTGCCAACGTCGCCTCCTCGTCCATTATTTTCACCCCATGGAAGAGGATCGGAGATTAGATGCACGCAACCACCAGAAACTCATCCAGAAGGAGGAACCCTAGCCTCTGGAGCGATCCGGAGGGAGGAATTGGCAAGGAGGAGGCTGTCGCCTCCACCATCATCACTGGGAAGGCTTCAACATCATCACCACTGTGATCATCTTCATCACCCCATCCAACTCATTGTAATCTCGGGAATCCTAGTAGGGATAACTCTTATGTTACGTTTGTGATTCATTCATGATCTCCATCATCGATGTTATGATGTTCGTTGCCTCCATGAGTGAGTAGTTCCCCTAGTTCTTGGCGATATGGTTGAACCCTAGTGTGTAATAGATCACTTGATATTAGGATTTAATATCCTCTTTGCATGTTTATGTTAATGATCTTCCTAACGTTGGGTGAAGTTAACCATCCAATATATGCCAATTTTAGACGGAAGGTTATTACTGTTGGCGAACTGTGTGGTTGCGGAAGTGGGTGACATGACATGCCTCATCTCCCTTCATAGTGGATCGTTGCAGCAAGGGGTAAAACAGAGACCACTTATATGCTACGTCCACGGGGACCTTTTTCCCCTTAACCACCGCTTAATAATCGGAGTGGGGAAGAACAATGGTGGCGCATGTGATACGGGGTTGCCTAGTCTATGTGCGTATCTGTACCGACTCTGCCCACAAATAGAAATATACAAAGATGCTTTGGAATCCGACGTAGCTTGTGTCTAGGCACTGCTATAGAAGCATACTAGAGGGATTCCAGACTTCCAGGGAACACCTTAGCCTTATTGATTTCAAGACTTTCGTTTGCTACTTTCACTTCTTGCTTTTGTTTAAATATTTATTTTTATGCTTGCTAATTACTATTGTATTACTATTGCTTTGGGTTACTGACAACTTGCAGACATAGTATTTGAACTATCCAAGCGACAGAAGATTGATTCTTGTGCTCCCTGTGGGATTGATACTCTTACTTAGAAAAATCTAGAACTAAACCATGTGCACTTGCACGCCATCAAGATTTTTCTAGCACTATTGTCAAGGAGCTGAGCACTTTTGATATTTATCTTAAGTTTGGTTTGAATTTTGTGTACTAAGTTATTTGCAAATCTAGAGCAACCATGGCTGAGTTTGGACATAACCATCAGTTATCAACCATGCGCCTTACTGGACCACCCATGCAGGAGATGTTCACACCGATGGTTCCCAATCCCACCGGTGTAGCTTATGAGGTGAATCCAAGTGTTCTCGAATTATTGCAAAGCAAGCAATTTAAAGGTAAGGCAGATGACGATCCTTATCAACATTTGCAATTTTATGATGATATATGTGGGACATTCAAATTAAATACTTTTAGCGAGGATGATATTAAACTAAAATTATTCCTCACACGATGGCTGATGCAGCAAAATAATGGTTAGTGTTCCACACTATAGGTACCTTTGATACATGTGATAATCTCACGAAGACCTTTTATCAGAGTACTATCCTGAAATGAAATCTTATGAGGCCAGGCAAAGGATCTTAAACTTTCGACAGAGACCAGGGGAAAGTCTGGTAAATGCATATCAAAGGTACATGATTTTGTTAAATGACTTCCCTCATCATAAACTCCCTGATTGTCTTGTATTATATCTCTTATATGGAGGACTTCGGGATGATTCCAATGAAGAACTAGATTTAGCTTCTGCAGGTTCCTTTATTACCATCCTAGTGCCCGAGGCCCAGGAACTATTAAATAGTAAGCTAGCTAATCAGGAAGCTTGGGGGTGATGATGAAGAAGAGGGTAAAGTTGAGATATATTTTGACTGCATAAAATCTTATCTTAATTCAGGGAGAGTTAATCAAGTAAGTGATGAACTTTATCTTGACCCTGATGTTGTTTTAAGATTTGTTAAGAGCTATGAAGAGCATATGGAGCTTCCGAAGAAAAAATGGGAGTGCTACACCCCAAGGAAAAGTTCATTATGGAGACCTTAGAGGTAGAAGCATCAGTGACTCCCATGGAGGATGAATATGAGCCAGTACAAGAATTACCCTTTCCAGTTAGAAAGGACAACTTGAGTACCTGAGCAAAGAACATAACCAGTAGGAAGAAAAAGGTAAATGCAATATTCAGGTGGAGCCCCCGAAAAAGAGGAAAGGAAAATCCTATTGAAACAATGGAGAAAGAGGTAACATATTTTGTGAAAGGTTGCATCAAGGCAGCCGACACCGGTAAACCGATAGCACCTTGCTCATTTGGTAGTACTTCTTATTTTGGGCTTTGTGATATGGGATCCTCTATTAATGTAATACCTTATACTCTTTATGCTAAACTTCATGATGAAATTTATGCTTGTGATTTACAACCTACATATTTGGAGATAAAACTAGCAGATGGCACCTTGAGTAAACCTTATAGGATGGTGCTTGACATTTATTTTATTCTAGGCACTTTCACCTACCAAGTAGACTTTGTTGTCGTAGAAATTCTTGAGGATGATTTTTGTCCCTTAATTTTTGGAAGACCTTTTCTTAACACTGCAGGTGCAAGTATTGATTGTAAAAGGGAGGTTGTCTCTCTTAAGTATGGGGAAGAGGTCAGAGAATTTCATTTCTCAAGATTTAAGAATCGCCCCCAACCAAGAGAACACGACAACTATGAGGAAAAGACTATTGCAAAATTGGCTGCTATCTACTTTGGGACTCTGGAAGATGGTCTAGGACGAAGTTTAACAGACTATGAAAAGAGTCAAGAAGACCAAGTTAAAGTGGATATTTATCAATACTTAAATGAAGCACCAGCGCAAGACGCAGTTGCTAGTGAACATTATGAAGTACCGGAGAAGAAAGGAGATGAACTTCCACCGCCTGAACTAAGCCTCTACAAAAAGAGCTAATGTATGAGTTTTTAGATGAAACAAATAAATATCTTGTTGTTATTAGTGCTAACCTTTCAGGTAAAGAAAAAAAGGGTAATGAAAAGATTAAGGAAACATAGAAAAGCCTTCAGATATTCAATGGATGACTTGAAGGGAATAAGCCCTTCCATTTGTACTCATTGCATATATACGGAAGAAGGAGCAGAACCAGTTCATGAATTCCAAACAAAGTTGAACCCTGAAATGAAGGAAGTGGTAAGAAAAGAAATAGTTTGCCTCCTTGATGAAGGTATTATATATCCCGTATTCGAGAGTAAGTGGGTAAGTCTTGTTCATTGTGTACCCAAAAAGGGAGGATTTACTGTAGTACCTAATAAGCATAATGAACTAATCCCTACTAGAACAATAGTATGGTAGAGAATGTGCATTGATTACAGGAGGTTGAATAAGGAGATGCGTAAAGATCACTATCCTCTGCCATTTATTGATCAAATGCTGGAAAGGCTAGCCAAGCATACTCATTTTTGCTACCTGGATGGATACTCGGGATTCTCGTAGATAGCAGTGCATCCTGACGATCAAGAGAAAACTACTTTCACTTGCCCATTCGGTATGTACTCTTACCGTTGAATGCCGTTTGTCTTATGCAATGCACCAGCTACTTTTCAAAGATGTATGAATTCTATCTTTGCTTATTTTGTCGAAGAAATCATGGAAGTTTTCATGGACGATTTTTTCTGTCTATGGGACTTCTTTTGATGATTGCCTTTACAATCTTGATAAACTTTTGCAGAGATGTGAGGATACCAACCTTGTTTTAAACTGGGAGAAATGCCATTTCATGGTCAATGAAGGTATTGTGTTAGGGCATAAAATATCTGGGAAAGGTATTGAGATGAATAAAGCAAAAATAGATGCAATAGAGAAACTCCCTTATCCAAGAAATATAAAAGGGATAAGGAGCTTTCTTGGGCATGTTGGCTTCCATAGACGCTTCATTAAAAACTTTTCTAGTATTTTGAAACCCCCGACCAAGCTTTTCTAGAAAGATGTTCCCTCTATTTAGCGACGAGTGCAAGACTCCCTTTGAGGAGCTTAAACGTGCATTACTTAATGCACCCATCATTACACCGCCAAATTGGGACAAACCTTTTGAAGCGGTGTGTGAAACTGATGACAATGCGGTAAGTGTGGTGTTAGGCCAGCAAGAAGGTAACAAATTTAATATCATTTACTATTCTAGTCATACTCTTACAGAATCTCAAAGGAATTATGCTAAAAATTACAAAGAGTTATATGCAGTATTTTTTGCTTGTGAAAATTTTAGGCCTTACATCACTGACACCATGGTCATATTTTATACGGATCGTCAAGCAATAAAGGAGGTTCTCGATATTAAGGATACAAAACCTCATTGGATGATGTGGTCTCTTCTTTTGCAGGAAATTGATAATGAGATACTTGATCGCAAAGAGATAGATGAAACTTTGACAAATGTCTCCCTGCTATAAGAAGAGCATAAACGCCAAGGAACGGGAATATGTATCCCATATGGGACGGTGGTAGCCTTAGAAAGGGCGACCACATGTACCTTTGGGGATAATGAGCCTCCTCTCATTCGATTAGAAGAACCATTCGTGAAAAATGAGGGTAAGAGAAGAAAGTAATTTATTTGATTATACTAATCCTTTGCACCCAGTAAACTCCAGAACATGTCGTCATCACTTCGTCCCCGAAGGGAGAAGAAACCGGGTACGAAGACATTCGTTAAAAAGAAGGGATGGAGAAGGCATGGGGACTCGCGCAGGTTCTTCCAAATACCTTTTATGCTTCATTTCATTTTTGTGTACAAATTTTTCTATTCTTTCCAAGTCATATGAGCGCCCATACAACCGCTTGCAACCGTATGGTACGCCGTCTTTGAATCTGTTTTCTCAGGTGATTCGGGCCATGAACCAAGCAACCACCCGTGCGACCGCTGATACGTCTCCAACGTATCTATAATTTTTGATTGTTCCATGTTGTTATATTACCATTCTTGTATGTTTTATAATCATTTTATAGCAACTTTATATCATTTTTTGGGACTAACCTATTGACATAGTGCCCAGTGCCAGTTGCTGTTTTTTTGCTTGTTTTTTACTTCGCAGAATATCAGTACCAAACGGAGTCCAAATGCCACAAAGCTTTTTGGAGATTTTTTTGAACCAGAAGACAACTTGGGAACCAAGGAAGCGCCTGGGGGGAGGCCAGTGGGGCCCACAATACACCAGGGCGTACTAGAGGCCCCTGGTGCGCCCTGATGTATCTTGGGGCCCACGAAGGTCTTTTCCACCGCCTCTCAGCTCTATAAATCCTCGGAAATTCCAGAAACCCTAGAGGAGGAGACGAAACACAATTCCAGCCGCCGCAAGTTCCAGAACCACGAGATCATCTAACAGCATCATGGAGGGGTTCATCATCCTCATGGGTGCCTCTCCGATGATGCGTGAGTACTCCACCATAGACCTACGGGTCCGTAGGCAGTAGCTAGATGGATTTCTCTCTCTCTTTTGATTCTCAATACAATGGTCTTTTGGAGATCTATTTGATGTAATGACTTTTTGTGGTGTGTTTGTTGGGATCCGATGAAGTTTGAGTTCATGATTAGTTTCTATCCATGAATATTATTTGAGTCTTCTTTGATCTCTTATATGCATGATTATTTATAGCCTCGTATTTCTTCTTCGAATATTTGGTTTATTTAGGCCAACTAGATCGATTTTTCTTGCCATGGGAAGAGGTTCTTTGTGATGGGTTCGATCTTGCGATGTCCTGTCCCAGTGACAGAAGGGGCAGCGAGGCACGCATGTATCGTTGCTATTAAGGATAACAAGATGGGGTCTATTCCTACATGAATAGATCTTGTCTACATCATGTCATTGTTATTATTGCATTACTCCGTTTCTCCATGAACTTAATACACTAGATGCATGCTGGATAACGGTCGATGTGTGGAGTAATAGTAGTAGATGCAGAATCATTTCGGTCGATGTGTGGTAAGTATTTGTTCTTTGTGTGCAGGTGCCGTTTACATAGTGTTGCTTGGTTCTCCTACTGGTTCGATAACCTTGGTTTCATAACTGAGCGAAATACTTGCCGTAGTTGTGCTGCATCATCCCTTCCTCTTTGGGGAAATACCGACGCAGTCTCAAGTCACGTCAAAGTAATTTCTGGCGCCGTTGTCGGGGAGGAGGTACGAAAGTAGTCTCCCGTCAACTTGCCAATTTCTGGCGCCGTTGCCGGGGAGACATCATCAACACCTATCAGGTTCCTAATCACAAATATCATCTCCTTGCAATTTACATTATTTGCCATTTGCCTCTCGTTTTCATCTCCCCCACTTCACAAAAATTTGCCGTTTTATTCGCCCTCTTTTTCGTTTGCCTTTTTCTCGTCAGATTCTCTTGTTTGTTTGCAATCTTGTTTGCGTAGTCATGATGACTCAAGAAAATACCAAATTGTGTGATTTTTCCAATACCAATAATAATGATTTTATTAGCACTCTGATTGCTCCTCCCGTCAGTAGTGTGGAGTCTTGTGATATTAATGCCGCTTTGTTGAATCTTGTCATGAAAGATCAATTTTCCGGTACTCCTAATGAGGATGTCGCGTCCCATCTAAACACATTCGTAGAATTGTGTGATATGCAAAATAAAAAATATGTGGATAATGATATAGTGAAGTTGAAATTATTTCCTTTCTCCTTGCGGGATCGTGCAAAATTTGGTTTTCTTCTTTGCCTTGCAATAGTATCGATTCTTGGGATAAGTTCAAGGATGCTTTTATTACTAAGTATTTTCCGCCCGCGAAAATTATTTCCCTTAGAACTCAAATCATGAATTTTAAGCAACTTGAGCATGCACATGTTGCACAATCTTGGGAAAGAATGAAATCGATGCTAAGAAATTGTCCTACTCATGGTTTAAATCTTTGGATGATCATACAAAAATTTATGCGGGGTTGAATTTTGTCTCTAGAAATCTTTTAGATTCTGCCGCGGGTGGTACTTTTATGGAAATTACTTTGGGTGAAGCAACTAAATTGCTAGATAATATTATGGCAAATTATTCACAATGGCATACTGAAAGATCACCTACTAGTAAAAAGGTTAATTCGGTTGAAGAAATTAGTACTTTGAGTGAGAAAGTTGATGCTCTTATGAAGTTGGTTGCTGGTAAAAATGCTCGTATTGATCTTAATGATGCGCCTTTGTCTACTTTGATTGAGCAAAATAGTGATTCCGTAGATTTGAATTTCATCTCGCGAAACAATTTTAATAACAATGCTTATAGAGGTAATTTTAATCCTAGGCCTTTTACTGGAAATTCCTCTAATAATTATGGTAATTCTTCTTACAATAATAATAGGAACCCCTCTGATCTTGAGAGTAATATTAAAGAATTTATCAATGCTCAAAATGTTTTCAATACTACGATAGAAGAAAAGTTGAATAAGATTGATGATATGTCTAGAAGCATTGATAGAATTTCACATGATGTAGAAAATCTCAAGTTGAAAGCTTTTCCACCTAAGATTGATGAATCAATTAAAGCTTTGTATGTTTCTATGGATGAAAGTAAGAAAAGAACCTCTATGCTTAGAGCTAAAAGAGAATTTTTAGAAAAAGCGTTTTCTAGTGATTGCTTTCATAAAAATGATGAAGATCTTAAAGTGATTGGTCTTTCTTCTATTGATTCCTTGTTTATTAATATTAAAATTGATGATAAAGGGCCTGAATAAGAGTCAACTTTAGCTAGAAGGCGTCCCAATGATTTGGAGGGTGAAAATCTTGATGAAAAAATTGATGAAAGTGGGTTTGGAGAGGTCAAAACTTTAACTAGTGATGTGCCCACTATTTTGGATTACAAAGACTTTAATTATGATAGTTGCTCTTTGATTGAATGTATTTCTTTGTTACAATCCATGATAAATTCACCCCATGCTTATGAACAAAATAAAGCTTTTACTAAACATATTGTTGATGCCATGATGAAATCTTTTGAAGAGAAGTTGGAGTTAGAGGTTTCAATTCCTAGAAAATTACATGATGAGTGGGAACCTACCATGAAAGTCAAGATTAAAAATTATGAGTGATTTGCTTTATGTGATTTGGGTGCTAGTGTCTCCACAATTCTGAAATCTCTATGTGATGTGCTTGGTCTTACCAATATTGAAGAATGTTCTCTTAATTTGCACTTGGTGGATTCTACTATTAAAAAGCCTTTGGGAAGAATTAATGATGTTCTTCTTCTTGCAAATAGGAACTATGTGCCCATAGATTTTATTGTTCTTGATATTGATTGCAATCCGTCTTGTCACATTATACTTGGTAGACCGTTTTTACGCATTATAGGTGCCGTGATTGATATGAAAGAAGGCAATATTAAATTTCAATTTCCACTAATAAAGGGTATGGAAAACTTCCCTAGAATAAGAATTAAGCCACCATATGAATCAATCATGAGAGCATCCTATGGAGCAAAAACTAAAAATGACAACACTTGAATCTATGCATTATGCCTAGCTAGGGGCATAAAACGATAGCGCTTGTTGGGAGGCAACCCAATGAATAATTTTTTTTTGCCTTTTTATTTACGTTATTGAGTGTTGGCACAATTATTCTACTGTTATTATTGTGTTTTTATGTTTTAATTAGTGTTTGTGCTAAGTAAAGCCTTTGGGATCATGTTGGGTGATAGTTGATTTGATTTTGTTGAAAAACAGAAACTTTTGCGTCCAGTAGCAGAATTTTCAAAACTCATAGATGTGATGAAAAATTATGAATTTTTTACACAAGATTTACATACAAATTGCTTACATGTTCCTAATTATTCAGAATTTTTGGAGTTACAGAAGTATGGTTAGAGTACAAATTACTACAGATTGTTCTGTTTTTGACAGATTCTGTTTTCGTTGCATTGTGTGCTTATTTTGATGAATCTATGGTTTGTATTGGAGGGTATAAGCCATGGTAAAGTTATAATACAATAGATATAATGCAATAATAAAATATGAATGGGTTTTCAACAGTGCTTAGAGTGGTGATTTGCTTTATTATACTAACGGATCTCACGAAGGTTTTGTTAAGTTTTGTGTGATTGAAGTTTTCAAATTTTGGGTGAGATCATGATGGATGAAGGAATAAGGAGTGAAAAGACCCTAAGCTTGGGGATGCACATGGCACCCCAAGATAATATCCAAGGAGAAACAATCAACTAAGCTTGGGGATGCCCCGATTGGCATCCCCTCTTTCTTCTAACGACCATCGGTATTTTACTTGGAGCTATATTTCTATTCGTCACATATCATGAGTTTTGCTTGGAGCATCTTGTATTATATGAGTCTTTTCTTGATTTGCTTTTTATTTTGTCACAAGTATCCTTGCTGGACACACCTATTTGAGAGAGCCAAAATCATGCTATGATTTGTTAGAATTGCCCTATATGCTTCACTTAAATTTTTTGAGCTATGGAATTGCTCTAGTGCTTCACTTATATCTTTTTGAGCACGGTGTGCTTTAATTTTTGAAGAAATACTCTCATGATTCACTTAGATTAATTTGAGAGTTAGTAAATTTTGAAGAAATTCTCTCATGCTTCACTTATATTATTTTGAGAGATGAAATTTTTATGCTCATGTTCTTCACTTAAATTTATTTGAGCTTGTCAAAAGCAATGGCAATATATGAAACTAGTCCCAAAGTGATAGATATTCAAGAGGGATATAATAAAAACTTTCATCAAGATCATTGGACAAATTAAACTTGATTCCTTGTAATAGTTTTGAGACATGATGATAGTAATATCTGAGTCATGTTAGTGAGTAATTATGCTTTAGTAAGAATATTGGTGTTAAGGTTTGGGATTCCCTATGCAAGCATGAAAGTCAATAGTTATGCAATGAAATTACATCCTACTAGTGGTGCATTATTCGGTGTTAGTTATGCTTAATGCCCGTTTATGTGAATTTTCGCTTCTTGGTTGGTTGCTTCTCAATCTATTTGCTAGCCTCCACTTGTACTAAGTAGAAATACTACTTGTGCATCGAAAATCCTTAAACCCAGTTTTGCCATATGAGTCCACCATACCTACCTATATGCGGTATTTCCGTGCCGTTCCAAGCAAATTTATATGTGCCATCTCTAATTTTCAAAATGAATTTCCTTTTTGTGTGCTCGTATCGCTCATGAAGCGACAGGGGGTGGCCAATATTTTCCAATGCTAGATGTGTTATTCTCAAGATGAGTGTTTATTCACTTGTGATTGCACGAGAGTACGGCGGTAATAGGGATGCCCAGTTCCGAAATGAAAAGGAAATTTACTTTATGTTGTGAAATAATAAATTCCTTGGAAAGTGTTGGTATGGAAGGCAACCGTGGATACGGCTAGCCATGGATTGTGAAAGAATGGTGGAAAAAGGAATAAACTTTATTTTCTGTTTGGGAACTGCCCATGATATATCTAGCATGGAAAGTATTGAGAACTACTCGGTCGTTTTCGTTGACAGGAAAAGCATGCCTCTCAAAAAAACTTATCTCTCAATTTAAGCTTTGAGCTCTGGCACCTCTACAAATCCCTACTTCCCTCTGCGAAGGGCCTATCTATTTACTTTATGCAATTTTTACTTTTATTTGAGTCTCCATCTTTTCTTATAAAGCACCAACTAGGGGGCACTATGATCATACTTGTGCATTGCGTGTAGCTAATATTCGAGTGTGTTTCATGAATGGATCAATGATTGAACATGATGGGCTAGGGATAACTTTCTTTAGTGTTGATATTTTGAAAGACATGGTTGCTTATTGGTATGCTTGAGTATTAAAGTCTTCATGTCAAAACTAGACTATTGCTTTGAACCATCTAAAAGTCCAAATGTCCATGCTACAAAAGAAAAGAATATGTGATGAACATGTTAGGCAGCATTCCACATCAAAAATTCTGTTTTTATCATTTACCTACTCGAAGACAAGCAGGAATTAAGCTTGGGGATGCTAATACGTCTCCAACGTATCTATAATTTTTGATTGTTCCATGTTGTTATATTATCATTCTTGGATGTTTTATAATCATTTTATAGCAACTTTATATCATTTTTTGGGACTAACCTATTGACATAGTGCATAGTGCCAGTTCCTATTTTTTACTTCGCACAATATCAGTACCAAACGGAGTCCAAATGCCACGAAACTTTTTGGAGATTTTTTTGGACCAGAAGACAACTTGGGAGCCAAGGAAGCACCTGGGGGGAGGCCCGTGGGGCCCACGATACACCAGGGCGTGCCAGAGTCCCCTTGCGCGCCCTGATGTATCGTGGGGCCCACATAGGTCTTTTCCACCGCCTCTCAGCTCTATAAATCCTCAGAAATTCCAGAAACCCTAGAGGAGGAGACAAAACACAATTCCAGCCGCCGCAAGTTCCAGAACGACGAGATCCAATCTAACACCATCACGGAGGGGTTCATCATCCTCATGGGTGCCTCTCCGATGATGCGTGAGTAGTCCACCATAGACCTACGGGTCCGTAGGCAGTAGCTAGATGGCTTTCTCTCTCTCTTTCGATTCTCAATACAATGGTCTCTTGGAGATCTATTTGATGTAATGACTTTTTGCGGTGTGTTTGTTGGGATCCAATGAAGTTTGAGTTCATGATCAGTTTCTATCCATGAATATTATTTGTGTCTTCTTTGATCTCTTATATGCATGATTATTTATAGCCTCATATTTCTTCTTCGAGTCTTTGGTTTAGTTAGGCCAACTAGATCGATTTTTCTTGCGATGGGAAGAGGTGCTTTGTGATGGGTTCGATCTTGCGATGTCCTCTCCCAATGACAGAAGGGGCAGTGTGTAATATATCATTTGATATTAGGATTTAATATCCTCTCAGTATGTTTATGTTAGTGATCTTCTTGATGTTGGGTTAAGTTGACCATCCAATATATGTTAATTTTAGATGAAAGGTTATTACTGCTGGCGAATTGTGCGGTTGCGGAGGTGGGTGATGTGACAGACCCCATATCCCTTCGTAGCGGATCGTTGCAATATGGGGTAAAACAGAGACCACTTATAGGTTGCATCCATGGGGACCTTTTCCCCCTTAATCACCGTTTGATAACCAGAGTGGGGAAGAATGATGGTGGTGTATGTGATATAGGGCTGCCTTGTGTATGCTCGTATCTATACCGGCTCTGCCCACAAATAGAAACATACAGAGTGGCTTAGGAATCCGATGTAGCATTGTGTCTTGTCACCTCTATAGAACCACACTAGAGGGGATTCCGCACTCCCTGGGAACACCTTAGGCCTATTGATTTCAAGACTCTCATTTGCAACTTTCACTTCTTGTTTTATTTAAATATTTATTTTTATGTTGGCTACATCATTACTATTATGTTTCTACTACTTTGGGTTATTGAAAACTTGCAGACATGGTATTTAAACTATCCAAGAGACAAAAGATTGATTCATGTGCTCCCTATGGGTTCGATACCGATACTCTTACTTCGAAAAAGCTACAACTAAACCCTTTGCACTTGCATGCCATCACGGGGATCTGCACCAATGATCTCCATTGACTCTCCTTCTACTTTGCTTCGAGTTGGTAATGGTCAGATCAAACCTTGTATGCATCTTCATAGTGGTCCTGGGCGTGTTCGTAGTACATAATTTTTTTGTTTTCTGTTGCATTACCCTAGAATGGCATCAAGAGCCATGTTATGTGTAGATGCAGGTTTCGATCTATAATACATGATATGTATGGGTATTGCATGATGTAATTTTGTAGTAGATGACATCTATTGATAAAGGTTATTTGTGCATGTAGTAGATGAGATCTATTACCTGATGTTCTTGTTGCTTCCCTTGAATTTGCATATTTTTGGTCTTGACGACATGGTGGAATTTTACCTACAAAGTTATGGCAATCCGCGATCATTGATAGATCAACAAAGTGCTTTAGTTCTTTGGGTTCCACCATAGTTAAACAAAGATGGAATTTAGCAGACTACAGGGCAATGCAGATATGATTGGCATGGGGTTCTTGTGTATGACAAAGTTCAGTATGGGGATCAAGGTTTTTTATCTCGTGTTTTATATGCCCCGCAAAGTTAATCTAGCGACTTGAATAATCATACTTAATAATTAACATAGTTGTGGTTTGTTTCGAAACCTTAGAAGCCACGTAAAATGAAAGAGACGTCTAACTTGGTTTTCCAGGAAGGCATGTGATGTGGTATAGTATTCGTCATGTTTAATGAGATTATGTATGAGATGGCTATATAATGTGAAATAATTAACATGACATGTATGTCATGATTCAGCATGACGGTTGGAGCCAGATGACTGTCACTTTAATGACCTGTGTGTCAACCTTTTTGTAATGCATTAATTTTATTGGCTGTAGTGATAGCAATATTATTCTATACATCATCAAGATGGTGACAAGTTTTGCGAAGGTGGACATCGATGCAAATACCGAAGACGAAGAAAATAGAGAATTCTCCGTCAGAAAGGGCTATACCATATCATGCTATTATGAATTGTCTAAGATGTTTATCCCTCTTGGTGCACCCTTTTGATTGTGCGGTAGTGGATTTTATTAGGCCGATCCCTCACTTAGATATATCAAGTAGTTAGTGTTCTCCCAGGTGTAGCACCATCACAAAATCTATATTTTCGGGGTGCCACATTGTTGCGCGGGCACGAACGATTAGAAAAGTTAAGGCGGGTGAGGTCAGACCTCACATCAAGATCACTTGGTTGTCTTGACGTTCAGGCAGGATAGTCCTGAGCTGGAAACATCCCCATTGAAAGGTGAACAAGAGTCACATAGAGATGCGATCAGCAAGTTTGCCTACCGATTGAAATTCTCGTCATGAGATGATGACTCCATGACGTTGAACATATATACATTTCTTGTATCACTCACAATCAATTATGAGAGATATTGATTTGAGTGGGAGCACACTTTAGAAAAAAATGTTTAATCGCTAGTGCATTTAATTATGAACAAAGTCTAAGTGAAACTTGTGTTTACCATTGTAGATCAAATGGCTCGCAACTCCTTGTTCAGCTTAGGCCTGATGTTAGAGAAAGAGAAGTTAGCTGCAACTAGAAGCAACTATGCAGACTGGGTTCATACCCTGAAGCTAGTCCTCGGGAGTCCTAAGAAAGAGTATGTGCTTAACACACCACTTCCAACAGAACTGATAGAAACTGCCACGACATATGAGAAAAGTGTTTGGGCCACTAAGAGTGAAGATAACACCATGGTGCGGTACCTTATGCTAACTTGCATGAGTTCAGAGCTTCAGATACAGTTTGAACTCAAATCCCCCCATGATATGATACGAGCAATGGATGCTCTCTATAAACTCAATTTCGCGTCTGAATGTTATGAGACTATGGAGGCGATGCTTGAGTGCAAGATGGCTGAAGGACGTTCAGTTAGCGAACACACTTTGATTGGCTACACTGGGATGCTTAAAGCCATGGAATTTCCAATTCCACCAAAACATGCTTCAAACATGTTACTTGCTTCACTCCCCCCGGTCTTATGATGGTTTTGTCATGAACTACAACATGAATGGGATGAATAAGTCATCGAACGAGTTGCTCGCTATGCTGAAAACTATAAAAACGGAACTGCAGAAGAATTACAAGCATGTGATGCTTGTGAATAAGGCCGCCAGTTTCAAAAAGAAGGGCAAGTCAAAGAAAGGCAAGGGCACTGATATGACCGGTTTCCAAACCAAGTATAAGGGCGGAGCCAAGACTGGAACTAGGTGCTTCTACTGCAAGGGCACTGGACACTTGAGGGGGAACTACAAGAAGTACCTGGAAAATAAGAAGTATGACGGAAAAGGTATAACTGTTACACATGTTAATGTCATTGACGTTTTGCTTGCTAGCAAAAATTCTAAGTCTTGGGTATTTGATACCGGATCGGTTGCTCATTTGCAACTCGATACAGGGACTTCTGAGAGTGCGCAAGCTGGCAAATGATGAGGTCGTGATGCGCATAGGGAATGGTGCTGGAGTCGCCGCTCAAGCCGTCGGCATCATGCCTCTACGTCTCTCTTCAGGATTTTTCTTAGAACTAAGTAACCTTCATTTAATTCGGACATTGTGTAAGAACGTTATCTCTGGATCATGTCTGATACATGATGGGCATTCCTACAAGTTTGAGAACAATGGTTGGTCACTTTATTTTAAGGATATGTTTTATGGATTTGCACCCATTGTTGGGGGCCTTTTCATTCTGAATCTTGAATGTGAAAATTATGTCTTCAACATTAAAGCTAAACGCCTTAAGAAGGTTGATACCACCACCACTTTCATGTGGCACTGTCATCTTGGCCACATTAGAATGAAACGCATGCGAAGACTCCATAAAGATGGAATTTTACAGTCATTTGATTTTTTATACATTTGACACATGTGAAGCTTGTATGATGGGGAAGATGACCAAGACGCCGTTCATAGGTCATACGAGACCGGTGGGTGAATTATTGGAAATAATACATAGTGACGTATGTAGTCCAATATGCATAGTCGCGCGCGGTGGGTATTTCAACTTTGTGGCTTTTACCAATGATTTAAGTAGGTATGGATATATCTACTTGATGAAGTATAAGTCAGAAACCTTCGAAAAGTTCAGCGAATTTCAGAATGAGGTAGAAAATCATTGTAACAAAAATATTAAGTTGTTGTGATCATATCATGGAAGCGAATATCTTAGTCATGAGTTTAGGCAACATCTAAGTGACCATGGAATCGTTTCACATCTTACGCCTCCCGGAACTCCATAGCGAAATAGAGTGTCCGAGCAACGTAACCGAACCTTGTTAGACATGGTAAGGTCAATGTTGTCTCTTACGGAACTACTGATATCTTTTTGGGGTCACACACTAGAAACTTCCACTCATACAGTAAACAAGGCACCATCTAAATCTGTTAAGACAACACCACATGAGGTGTGGAATGGGAAGAAACCCAGTTTGCCGCATCTTAAAATGTGGGGTTGTGAGGCATACGTAAAATGTTTACAACCTACCAAAATCGATCCAAGATCAGATGAATGTTACTTTGTACGTTATCCCCAATAAATTGTTGGGTATTCTTTCTACCACCCGTCTGATAACAAAGTGTTTGTTGCAATGAATGGACAATTTCTCGAGAAAGAGTTTCTCGCTAAAGAAGTGAGTGGGAGGAGAATACAACTTGATGAGATTAAACAATCTTCGGTGACCGTTGATAGGGGTGAGGAACCAGAAGTAATTACACAAATTATCGCCGCAACCGAGCCAGAAGTTGTCGCATCTAATGCGGAAACTTCAGACAAGTTTGTGGCTGAACCGTGCAGATCAGGTAGGGTTATCCAACCACCTGAATGGTATCATAACAAAATCTTCATTCTTGAAGATGATAAACATCTGCATTTCAATGAAGTGATGGCGGGGCCCGGCTCAAGGGAATGGCACAAGGTCATGAAATCTGAAATGGAATCAATGTACTAAAACCAAGTTTGGAACTTGGTAGAACCTCCAGAAGACGTAAAGCCCATTGGTTGTAAATGGGGTTTCAAAAGAAAGATAGATGCAGATGGTAACATTACTGTCCATAAAGCTAGACTTGTCGCGAAGGGCTCACACAAGTTAAAGGGGTTGACTATCATACATCCCAAACGTATCTACTTTTCCACTTTTGCTCTTGTTTTGGACTCTAATTTGCATGATTTGAATGGAACTAACCCGGATTGACGCTGTTTTCGCCAGAACTACCATGGAGTTGTTTTCGTGCAGAAATAAAAGTTCTCGGAATTGGACAAAAATTTCTCGAGACTTTTTATGAAATATATAAAAAATACTGGAGCGAAGATCCACCAGAGGGGGGCCACCAGTTGCCCACAAGGCAACATGGCACCCCCCCCGGATGCGCCCAAATGCCTTGTGGGGCCCACGTGGCTCCGCTGATCCTTATCTCAAGCCTATAAATTCCTTGTCGGTGTACTAAAGTTTGGGTCCTTTAGTACCCCATACTTGTGCATGGGCGGTAGTAGCCACACCAGTGGCAAGGCCTGCCGGGGGACAGCTGAATGCACCACAAAGCTATCAAGAGAGCATTCAAGCCAATAATCAGAAGACAGAAGATCAAAGGCTGGGGCCCCGGCAAGATCTTGCCGGGATAGCTTGCGAAGCCACGACAAGACTCGCACCCGGCAAGACCTCGCCACCCTGTCACCGCTCCAGCACAGCGACCAGCTTGTCTTTTAGCTGTTGTCCTCCTGGGTGCGTGTCAGGCGCTAATGGCGGATGGGCTTAAGCGGTGCTGATGGGACAACCCCTTTTTCCATCCCCAAGAAGCTAAGGGACACCTCAACGGAGCATTAAATGCGTTTGTCCTAAGCCGTCAGTATTAGGTATGATAACACTGTAGCAACTTTACACCTCTTGTACTTCGCCACTGTTGGTGACCCCTTGGACGTATAAAAGGAGGCCCAAGGCGTAGCTACCGAGGAGGACCTTCTGGCCCATTCTGCATGCGTAGCTACTGCTCGAACGTACCGTTCATCGCAAGCGCTCCTGGGTTAGAGTTCTAACATATCTATTGCACTAAAGCAAGAGTAGGGTTTTACGCTTCTCAGCAGCCCGAACCTGGGTAAAAATCCCTCGCGTTGATCGTTGGATCTGCTCTTTGTGCAAGCCTTTTTCTCTGCCGAACCGTAAAGGGATCCACGCGATCCCATAGGTGTCGTACGCCGACATCTTTGGCGCGCCAGGTAGGGGAAAGAGGTTGCGCGAACCTGATCTAGCGATCAGCGCTCCAGTTTTATTCATCATCTTCATCGCCATGGCTCCCAAGAAGAAGGGTTTTACGGCGGTCGGTCCATCTGCGTCCGGTGCGCCTGTAGCTACACAGACGGGCGACGGTGTGGACGTAGGCGGAGGAGGCGGAGATCCTGAGCTTCCATGACGTTCTGGTGATCAAAGCCAGGCGAGCGGCGTCGTTCGCGCCGCTAGATCTAAGGACGGAGCTGTGCTGCCTACGGGCGGCATAGCGAACTCCAGAGACGGAAGGGCGCCTTCTAAGACACCCACGCCGGCGCATGCGCCACGGCCTTCTCAGGTCGCGCGTGATGAACAGTGCCGCGACGTTGGTGGTTCCAAGCGTCCCCATGGAAAGACTCCTGAGCATCACCCTCGAGATGCACGGGACCAGCATGCACGCCAAAACGCTGGTGGAAGCGGCGTGCGGTCGCGGGACTGTGATGGAGCTCCTTCTAACATGGTTAGGAGTCAGAGCACCTCACGTTCCTCGCACCTTTCGCCGCCGCCTACACCAGCAGAAGCGTTGGCGCGAGCATAGCTGCTCCTGAATTTTCCTCCTGCTGCGGAGAAGCTCGACGAATGGAGAGCTGCCATTCAGAGCCTCGTCGGCCTCGCTAATGAAGATAGGCCGCAGCAGGTGGAGCCTTCGCGGCGGCAGTCCATCGAGCCGGTGCGCGCCGATGGCGAAAAGACTAGAGGCGGTACGACAACGGTGCACTCTCCTCCACGGCGGCAACAGCAGTCGCTGGCTCGACGGACCGACGCCTGTGATGACGATTCAACGGCGTCGTCTGATCCACGAACCCGCCGTGATCAACGTCAAGTTCTTCGGGAACGAAGCAAAGAAGACGCTCGGACTACCATCGAGCGGCGTCGGGAAGCGCGCCATCAATCTGATAAGCGCGCAGGACCCACTATAGACAAGCCTGCGCCAAGGTATCCTGGCGAACTACCTTATGAGGTGGGTTGTCCAGCTTTTACCCGTGAGCTGCGGCGAGTCCAGTGGCCCAATTCCTGCACGTTCAAACCAGAGGTCCCGGAGAAGTACGATGGCAAGACTCACCCGTCGGAGTTCTTGAGCATCTACACCATTGCGGTGCAGGCTGCCGGGGCTCGCGACGACAAGATACTCGCCAACTACTTCCCATTGGTGCTTAAGCCCAACGTTAGGTCGTGGTTGATGCATCTGCCGAAAGGTTCCATTTCTCCCTGGGCAGATCTGTGTCATGAGTTTGTTGGCGCCTTTACCGGAGGCCATCAAGCTCCTGGCCAGGAAAGTGATTTGCATCTCATCCCCCAGAAAGAGGGCGAAACTTTGCGCAAGTACATACAGAGATTCAGCCGTGTACATCACAACATTCCAGACGTTCATCCTGCCACTGTTGTCAGCGCGTTCCATCAGAACGTGCGCAACCACAGGATGCGCGAGGAGCTGGCGATGAACAAAGTCAGGGATGTTGCCGAGCTCTATGCTCTGGCTGATAAATGTGCTCGAGCTGAAGAAGGGAGGAGGTTCCCAGGCGAGGATGCTGGCGCAGGGATCGACTCTGAAGACGAAGACGTCGCTGCCCCGGCAAAGAAAGGCCGACGGCGTAACAGGAAGCGCAAGGGCAAGGCCGTGCTTGCCGTCGAGGGATCCGGCAATCCCGACACCGCCAAGAAGGCCAAAGTTGATGGCCCCGGCAAGGAGGTTGCCGGGTGCGCCTCCTGTCAGGCCTTGGCGGCTGCCGACAAGCCGGAGGGCTCCGACAAGCAATACTGCAAGATCCATCGCACCAAGGGCCACGATCTCCAAAACTGACGCAAGTCGAGCAGCTTGTCGAGAAGCAGAAAGCTGAGTATGAAAGGCGAGATAAGGAGAAGGCCCAGGATGGTGTGGAGGGGTCCGGCAAGAAACGCGGTGGCCGAGGAGGTCGCCGCGGCAAGGCCAAGCAACAGAAGGAGAGGCCCGCTCGAGGCCGCGACAAGCAAGAGGGGGGTGATGATGACAACGAGGAGGACGACGAGTCCAGTGAGCAAGAATTTCAGAAAGCTACAGACGCCATGTGCATTGATGGAGGCGCCTCGTTGCATTCTTCCCACCGCCGACTTAAACAGTGGGTGCGCGAGGTTAATGCAACAGAGCCATCTGTCGGTGCCCGGAAACCATTGAAGTGGTCCAACACGCCTATCATTTTTGACGCTGAGGATCACCCTGATCGCACAACTGCGGTTGGGTGTCTGCCATTGTTGGTTTCACCAACGATTCACAACCTCAAGGTGACAAAAATGTTAGTTGACGGTGGGGCCGGTTTGAACCTGATCTCACCTGATGTGATCAAGAGGTTGCAAATTCCTGATGAAGATCTCGAGGAAACGGGCACGTTTCAGGGGGTCAATCCAGGAAGGAGCCAGCCCAAGGGTAAGATCACACTACCGGTAACATTTGGTAGTGACCTGAACTTCAGGACAGAGAAGATTGTCTTCGACGTCGCCAAGATTCCATTGCCATATAATGGGATCCTTGGCCATCCGGCGCTGGCCAAGTTCATGGCGGCATCGCACTACGCCTATAATACATTGAAGATGCCCGGGCCGATGAGCGTCATCACTATCAACTCTGACAAGAAGGATGCACTTGTCTGCACCGATCAACTCTACCGGGAGGCCGTTGCAGCATCTGCCGCCAAAGCACTTGCTCCTGCCGCTGAAGCTCCCGGGGGTGGAAGAAGACCGGCAAGACCTCTCGCACACACTCCGGCAAACGCACCTCCTCGGAGTGCTGCGCTCCCGTTGAGGATGTGCCAGAGATCTCCACCGGCAAGAGCAAGAAGTCCAAGGCAGCTCCACCAGAAACCAAGAAGGTGCCCGCCAAGGAGGATGGTACGGGAGGAACTTTCATCATAAGTTCCACCCTCGATGAAAAATAGGAAAGCGCGCTCATTGCTTTCCAGCGGGCGAATATCGATGTGTTTGCATGGCAATCATCTGATATCCCCGGTGTTCCCAGGGAAGTAATTGAGCATCACCTTGCTGTCTGTCCTCATGCGCGGCCCGTCAAGCAGAAGGTCAGGAAGCAGGCTTTGGAACGGCAACAATTTATTGCCGAGGAAATCAAAAAATTGGAAGCGGCAGGTTTGGTAAGAGGAGTGCTCCATCCAACATGGTTGGCCAATCCAGTTGTAGTGCGCAAGGCGAATGGAAAATGGAGGCTGTGTATTGATTATACAGATATCATTAAAGCCTGTCCAAAGGATCCTTTTCCCTTGTCGCGCATCGACCAGATTGTGGACTCCACTGCCGGCTGCGATTTGCTTTCATTTCTTGACGCCTACTCAGGATATCATCAGATCTTCATGGCAAAGGAAGACGAAGAGAAAACCGCATTTATCACCCCATGTGGTACGTATTGCTTCTTGCGTATGCCTTTCGGGTTGAAAAGTGCTGGTTCAACATTTGCAAGAGTGGTCTAGATCGGTTTTGAGCCCCAGCTACATAGAAATATGGAAGCTTATATGGATGACATAGTGGTCAAAACCAAGGACAAGGCGACGCTTATACAAGATTTAGAAGAGACATTTGCAAATCTGCGCAAGATCAATTTGAAGCTCAATCCTGAGAAGTGTGTGTTTGGTGTTCCGTCCGGCAAGCTTCTCGGGTTCTTTGTATCTCAACGTGGAATCGAAGCAAATCCCGACAAGATCAAGGCAATTGAGCAGATTGAGGCGCCAAGACGTGTTAAAGATGTACGTCGTCTTGCCGGCTGCGTTGCTGCTCTGAGTAGGTTCATCTCCAAGTCTGCTGAGCGCGCCCTGCCCTTTTTCAAAATCTTGAAAAAGGCAGGTCCCATGAAGTGGACTCCGGAAGCGGAGGCAGCGCTGCAGGATTTGAAGAGGTACCTATCCTCTCCGCCAGTACTAGTCGTGCCAAAACCACAAGAGCCGTTGCTGCTATATCTAGCGGCAACGAATCAAGTGGTGAGTGCTGCGTTAGTGGCAGAGAGAGAAGTCGACGAAGAAACAGCAGCAGTGGCAAGATCGCCAAGCGACAAGTTGGGATCTTCCCCGGCAGAGTCTGGTGCTGATAAAGTGGGACCTGCGCAGTCAAATGAAGCGACACAGAAGAAGAAGATGGTGCAGCGCCCAGTTTATTTTGTCAGCTCCCTTTTGCAGGGGGCTAGGTCAAGATATTCTGGTGTGCAGAAGTTGCTCTTCGGCCTCCTTATGGCCTCGAGGAAGCTGCGCCATTATTTTCAGGCACATGAGATCACCGTCGTCACTCGCTTTCCGTTGCAGCGGATTTTGCGAAACCCAGATGCAACCGGCAGGATTGTGGAGTGGGCTTTGGAACTGTCAAGTTTTGGTCTCAAGTTTGAAAGTACTTCAACTATTCAGAGCAGAGCTTTGGCGGAGTTCATTGCGGAATGGACCCCAACGCCAGACGAGGAGATTCCGGAGACGACTCTCCCCGGCAAGGACACAAGTCGAGGATGGATTATGTATTTTGATGGGGCTTTCTCGCTGCAAGTCGCCGGTGCTGGCGTGCTGCTTGTCGCACCCACCGAAGAGCACCTCAAATATGTAATTCAGATGCACTTTCCCGGTAGAGGTCGACAAACAACACTGCAGAGTATGAAGGGCTGCTTGCCGGTCTCAGGATCGCGGCAGACCTTGGAATTAAGAAGCTCATCGTCAGAGGTGATTCGCAGCTTGTCGTCAAGCAGGTGAATAAAGATTATCAGAGTCCATTAATGGAAGCTTATGTCGATGAGGTGAGGAAATTGGAAGAGCGTTTTGACGGTCTGCAAATGGAGCACGTTCCTCGTGCGGAAAACAGCATTGCTGATGACTTGTCAAAGCGCGCTGCCCTTAAGTTACCTGTGGAACCAGGAACTTTTGTGCTCCGATTGACTCAACCATCCGTGACACCATCGATGGGACAAGAAAAAAGGAGGAAGTTGAGTTCCGGCAAGTATTTTCCGGCAGAGCTCCCAGAGGCCGCCGGCAAAGAAGTTGCCGGGAACGACACCAAGCTTGCCGGTGAGCGACAGGCTCCGGCAAGGCCTCAAGCTCTTGCCTTAGAGACAAACACTCTCGCCGAGCTTGCCGGGGAGCAACAGGCTCCCGCAGGGCCTCGAGCCTTTGCTGTAGAGACAAACGCTCCCACGGCAGAGGACATGCCTTTAGTCCTTGTTGTCGAGCCCCAGGCTCCAGCATGGGCATAGCACATCGTCCATTTCCTTCAAACAGGAGAACTCCCCGAAGAACAGGAAGAAGCGGAGAAAGTAGCCCGTCGGTCTAACATGTACCAGTTTGTGGACAACGTTCTGTACAGAAAGAGACCGAACGGTGTGAAATTGAAGTGCATTCCTCGGGAGGATGGACTGGAGCTGTTGGCAGAGATACATGGAGGCATATGTGGTTCCCACATAGGATCAAGAGCTCTTGTTGGTAAGGCATTCCGGCAAGGTTTCTTTTGGCCCACTGCTCTCCAGGATGCAACTACACTAGTAACCAAGTGTGAAGCGTGCCAGTTCCATTCAAAGAAATTACATCAACCAGCTCAAGCTCTTCAGACAATCCCTCTTTCCTGGCCATTTTCGGTCTGGGGGCTCGACATATTGGGCCCTTTTCCCCGTGCTACCGGAGGCTTTGAGTACTTGTACGTCGCAATCGACAAGTTCACGAAGTGGCCGGAAGTGGAAGCAGTGAGAAAGGTGACAGCACAATCAGCCGTCAAGTTCTTCAAAGGACTGGTTTGCCGTTTTGGTGTGCCTAATAGGATCATCACCGACAACGGTACACAGTTCACGAGCCACGCCTTCATGCAGTATGTCCAAGACCTTGGCGGCAAGATCTGTTTTGCTTCTGTTGCTCATCCAAGGAGCAACGGCCAGGCGGAAAGGGCAAATGCTGAAGTGTTGCGAGGCCTCAAGACAAGGACTTTCGACAAGCTGCGCAAGTGCGGAAGACGCTGGATTGATGAGTTGTCGGTGGTTGTTTGGTCAATCAGAACGACACCAAATCGAGCCACCGGCCAGACACCCTTCTCCCTAGTATACGGGGTGGAAGCAGTTCTCCCCACGGAACTCACATACGGGTCACCTCGAGTGCTCGCCTATGATGAGCTTGAGCAAGAGCAGTTGCGGCAAGATGACGTTACGCTCCTTGAGGAAGATCGTCTTCAGGCTGCTGTGCGAGCTGCACGCTACCAGCAAGCTTTGCACCGCTACCATAGCCGCAAGGTTCATGCCCGAAGTCTTGAGGAAGGCGACCTTGTTCTTCGGCGCGTTCAGTCGGCCAAGAATTCCAACAAGTTGACGCCGAAGTGGGAAGGCCCTTATCGGGTAGTACGAGTCACCAGGCCTGGCGCAGTCCGCCTGGAGACCGAAGATGGCGTTCCAGTGAGCAACTCCTGGAATATCGAACATCTTCGTAAGTTTTATCCATAAGGCGTGGTTGCCGGGTCTCCCGGCAACCACCTTTTGTACGAGTCTTGCCTCCAAGGCATGTAATCCTTTGTACAAAGCCAGGCACAGACCCTGTGCATAGTTCAATAAGATTAAGTGTTTTACAATTCTTGTCGATTTTCATGTTAATCTATATGCATGCTTATCTGAGACATTGTATTACACCTGCTTCCGGTAAGCACTAACTAACCGCCAAGGTTCCATATCTCTATTTTCTCTTCTTTCTTTTTCTCAAAGGACAGAAGGTTCCCTCGCGTACAAGTTTGCCGGGGGGGAAAGGATGGTATGGATACCGACAAGCGACGTTCAAGGTTGACATGTTGCCAGAAGGAGTACAGCAACGAAAAGCTAAGTTGCGGAAACTTTAAACAAATTTTTTGTTTGTAAGGTTATTCTCCTTGAACGATTTCGACTTTTGTATGGAAAACCTGCACGCGAAGGAACCTTGTCATGATCGGTTGCGCCCTTACTCTGTTTCGAGTCCGCTCAACAGTTTAAGTGGCTGCACTGAGAACGTCAAGGTTTCTTGCCGGTAGTGGCACCTCCAGCAGGCTGCTAAAGTCCCGCACCTAGCGCTCGCGGCAAGGGTGCGCGCGCCGGCAAGTTCCCAATAAAGCGTAGGGTGTATACCATACATAAAGAAATCAGACAAGGGAAATAGCATACATTCATCCAGAACATAGCAAGTTATATTGCATTAATAGTTGCCGCGATTCTAACTTAAGATAAAATTGTCTTTGGCATGGAATGGCGGCGGCAAAAAGAAGTGAAGCAGCTAGTCTCTGCGCTGGCCTTCGACCCTCTTGACTTGGTTCACCTTGTCGACGATGGGCGCGACAAGCTCTTAAAGCGCCTTGAGGTCCACATCCTTCGGCAAGCGGTCAAGGACGTTGGTGAGGTTGATGCCGGGGTTCTTGTACACCACCTTGGTGAGCACCTTGAGGAGGACGGCCCGGCAGAGTTTGCGGGATTCGTTGGCCAGACTGGTTGCTTGGTCAGACTGGAGCTGCTTCAGGGCGTCAATCATACCCTCGAAGAACATGGTCAACTTGGCGCTTGTAGACACCCTATCATTGGAAGAATAGTTGAAGCCTTGCAGGACCATGGTGGACAGTTGTGCTGCAAGCCTTTCAGCGACGTCGATGAGGCGCTCAGTCCAGATCTGCACACCTGCCACATAGTCATTATGGGTGACAGCGGCGCTCTTAAGCAGGTCCTTCTCATTCTGGAGATCCTTGATCAAGACCTTCTCACGAGCCGTGCTGCCCTCAAGAGTCTCATTCAGCGTGGCCAGCTTCAGCTTCAGATCGGCAATGGATTCATTGGCGGAGGTGAGTTGCTTGGTCTTGTCGGATATGGCAATTTGCATCTCCATCAAGCTGTGGAGAGTCTTCTCTCTTTCGGTTTTGAGTGTTGAGAGCTCCTTGCCGTGATCCTCAAGATCCGCCTCCAGCCTCTTCACCCTATCGGCAAGCTCGTTCTTGGCGGCCTCTGCAGCTTCGGCAGCATTGACGGTCTCCTTCAGTTTGCCGGCGTGGTCTGTGGCCAGAGCTTCGAGGGTTTCCTTGTGCTTCTGCTCCAGCTCCAGGGTTCGCTGCGCGACAAGCTTCTCAATCTCTTCATCCTTGCTGCGAAGCTTGTCGGCAAGCACTTTCTCACGAGCGACGAGGCCATCCTCATGAGCATCGAGACCAATGCGGCGCTCTGTCAGGCGGGCTTCCTCTGCAGCGGCCTGTTGTTTGGCCTCTTCTTGTGCCTTCTCAACATCGGACTGCTTCATGAGGAGCTCGTTCCAGCTTTGACTCAGTTGTTCTTGACTCGCCTTCAGCTCTTGAAAAGCTTCGGCGTACCAGACTTGCGTTTCCTCGACGCGCTTCTGGAAATCCGCCTCCGCTGCTTCGACAACTGCTGCCCTGGAATCCAGCTTCTCTTTCCGGGCGCTGTGAAGTGCTTGGAGCTTCTGGAAGTTGCTGCTCATGGCCTGGAGGAGCTCTTCTTCTTCGGATCTGCTGCTGCTGGTGTGTGGCTCGTCGACAATCTCGAGCCCAGCAGTGGCGATGACGTCTTCGTCAAAGATTCCCCCTTCAGTTGGCACCCCAGTGCTTGCCGTTCCTGGTATGCTGACGAACAGGTTGTCGCCAACTTTGAGGTATCTGCTTGAGGAGGGGGCTTCGGATGTTGACGGCTGATCTTCAACAGCCGCTTCACCAGCAACTGGGGGCTCCGTGGTCGGCGTAGCGCCTGGCGCTCCTGCGGCAGGAATGCCGTCAGTATGGTCACCGGTCTCCTTGCCGGCCCTCTCAGCAGACTTCTTGGTGGCCTCTTCCTGTGCGGCCTTGGCGGCCTCGGCGGCAGCATTCTTGGCGGCCTCTTCAGTGGCAACTCTGTCGGCCTCAGCGGCAACATCCCTGGCGGTCTCCTCGATAACAGCATCAACATCCATGTGTTCTGTCGAGGGAAGATCTAAAAGCCAAGAAAACAAACAAGATACGGCTGAGGAGGAAGTTCAAGAAGACAAAAAGAAAGACAAAATAACAAGTGCTCTGAGGCAAACGGTTTACCTGTGTCGAGCTGTTGAGAGGTGGCTTCTCCTTTCCCGGCAACACCAGTTGCCAAAGTAGGACCACCAGAGCCCGCGCTTGTCGGCTCCTCTTCATCGCGATAGAGCTCGCTAGCCGAAGATTCGTCTCTGGGAAGCGTGGTTGACGGAGGCGGCACGTCAGGGGTGGCTCCTGATGGTGCTCCTTGTTGCCGCTCTTCTCCTACAAGCCTGGTGATGTTAGCACTGAAGATACACACCCCAACACTTGCCAGTGGAAAGTGAGTAGTGAACTCACGCTGGGGGCTGTGTCGGGGGCTACGTCGTGGGCTGGGCTCCGGGCTGATGTTAATTAGCTCTGGCGCACCCGAGGTGCTTGCCGGCAGCTCATCGCCCGTTGAAGTTTTCGCCCTCTTCGCCATCCTCTGCGCCAACGTTTTCGTGTCTCTGTGGAGACGGGCCAAAGCGAGACAAACTAGTAAGCAAAACCGGAAATTCAGAAGATAAAAGATGTGACAGGACCCTTACTCTTCTTCTTCCGAGCTGAAGGCAGAGAGGTCAAAGTCGACTTCCGCCATGGTGCTCGTGCGAGGAGGTGAGGGAGTGGTCCTGGGTCGCTTGGCTGCGGCAGAAGAAGAAGGTTGCTGGGTTGAGGCACCAGAGGTGTCTTTCCGAAGAACTCGCTTCGTCTTCTTCTCGGGAGCTGGGGGCTCCTCGTGCATCTCCTCTTCAGCTGTACCTCTGGCAGAAGGGCCCCCGGCAGATGTGCCACTCTGCTCTCCGGGAACCTCGCCCTGCCCGGCAAGTTTTCCCTCGGACATCACTTCTTCTTCATTGGCTTCTTCTTCTGCGAAGCCAGCACTGCCGGCCTCCGCGACAAGATCCGCTTCTTCCGCCCTGCTGGCGATATACGCCACTTCCTCCTCAGTGGTGGGGCGAATGAGGATCGGTTCTTCCCGGATGGCCCTTTCTGATAAATTATCAAAGAATTCCTGTGCCTGCTCTGTGGATGGCTCTTCCCAAGTTCCGTCAAGGCCGTGAGCATTACACGCCGGCATCATGGCGATGATTGAGGCCAAAGCAGAGTTGTTGCACAAAGGGATTACGCCCGCCGGCAACTTGAACCTGGCGTCAGTCCTGAACAGCTTGTGGCAGAGGGTTGTGTGCTGCATGACCGTCAAGTTGTTGTTCAGTCCAGGGCGCATCCTCATGATATCTGCCGCGTTCCGGAACTCCCAGGCTGGTCTCCCTTTGTTCATCAGAGGGGCGATGCGCCGGCAAAGGAAATCAGCACCAATCATCTCTATTGTGAGCCCGGCAGCTTTGAGGCAATGGATCCTGGTAATTGCGATTGTGAGCTTCTCATATTGAGGATCGAGGTCGCTCCAATCCTTACCACGCGCCATCTTTGTTTGTCAAGGCAAACAGAAGGGCTGGGGGTCTTTCTCCTGAATCCAGCACCACTTGGCCCGCCATTCTTCCGACTTCTCGCGGTAGACCCCGTCTGGATATACCTCATTGTTCCATGTCCTTGGAATCCAGGTGATGGAACCAGAAAGGGCCTCTCCCGCTTGGATACGAGGAACAAAGAAGTGGCGGAAGAGGGCTGTGTTGGGGACTACTCCGGCAAAGTTTTCGCAAAGATGGGCAAAGACTGACATACATGTCACGGCATTCGGCATAAAATCCAAGAATTGGAAGCCGTATGTGTACATGATGTCGTTGAAGAAATCAGAGAAAGGGGGACAGAGCCCGCAGTAAAAGTAGTCGACAAAGAAGGGGAATTTATCTGGGCCACCCTTGGAGGAACCTGGGCTCACGCGAGTGGCAGGATGAGCTTTCGTCTCCCTCGCCCACATACAGAGGTACCGGTCCCTCAGAGCGCCCGCATCGAGCGCCGAGGTGAAGACAGCGTGCTTCTTCCGCATCTTCGCCAGTTCGCTCTCCGAGACGGCGGCTTTCACCGCCTTGCCCTTGCTCGCTTTAGGCGGCATGGCGGCTGTGAGAACTAAGGCCGAGGACGGTGAGGGCGTGGCGGCGACGGATGAGTGGGAGAGACTCTGTTTCGGGCTCGAGGAAGGAGACGATGGCGGTTCCCAGATTGGAAAGGACAGGAGGTAAATGAGCAGCGCCTCTGTGGATTCCTTTTTATGGGGAAGGCGCGAGGCTGCCTCTTTACTAGTCAATATGAAAATGCCTTTGCGAGCGCGCGACTGTAACGGCCGCTCTGCGCACGTATCCCACGTCGCGCATTCATCGCACGTCGTGGGGGGCGTAGTAAGCGGAATGATTACATCGGTTAACTCCTGCCACGCGTGCCCGTGCACTGTTTGGGCCTAGCCCAACAACGCCTCGCACCCGTGTATGGCCTAGGCCCGGGGGCTCCTGTCGGTGTACTAAAGTTTGGGTCCTTTAGTACCCCATACTTGTGCACGGGCGGTAGTACCCACACCAGTGGCAAGGCCTGCCGGGGGACAGCTGAATGCAGCACAAAGCTATCAAGAGAGCATTCAAGCCAATAATCAGAAGACAGAAGATCAAAGGCTGGGGCCCCGGCAAGATCTTGCCGGGATAGCTTGCGAAGCCCCGGCAAGACTCGCACCCAGCAAGACCTCGCCACCCTGTCACCGCTCCAGCGCAGCGACCAGCTTGTCTTTTAGCTGTTGTCCTCCTGGGTGCGTGTCAGGCGCTAACGGCGGATGGGCTTAAGCGGTGCTGATGGGACAGCCCCTTTTTCCATCCCCAAGAAGCTAAGGGACACCTCAACGGAGCATTAAATGCGTTTGTCCTAAGCCGTCAGTATTAGGTATGATAACACTGTAGCAACTTTACACCTCTTGTACTTCGCCACTGTTGGTGACCCCTTAGACGTATAAAAAGAGGCCCAAGGCGTAGCTACCGAGGAGGAGGACCTTCTGGCCCATTCTGCATGCGTAGCTGCTGCTCGAACGTACTGTTCATCGCAAGCGCTCCTGGGTTAGAGTTCTAACATATCTATTACACTAAAGCAGGAGTAGGGTTTTACGCTTCTCAGCGGCCCGAACCTGGGTAAAAATCCCTCGCGTTGATCGTTGGATCTGCTCTTTGTGCAAGCCTTTTTCCCTGCCGAACCGTAAAGGGATCCACGCGATCCCATAGGTGTCGTACGCCGACATTCCTATTCTCCGAGAAAAAAATAAGATAGAAGTTTTCATCGCATTCTACGAGACGGAGCCGCCGCCACTCATAACCCACAAGTATAGGGGATCGCGACAGTCTTCACGGGTAGTATTTCACCCTAATTTATTGATTTGACACAAGGGGAGCCAAAGAATATTTATTGGCCTTAACAGTTGAGTTGTCAATTCAACCGCACCTGTGATATCTCTCTGGAACAAAGGTTTAGTAGCACAGCAGATAGTAGTAGCAAAAGTAACAGCAGTAGTGACAACAACAATTTTGTAGCAGTTGTGACAGTAGCAGTAGCAATAGTAACTTAGCAAGATTCAGTATATGTAAAGCGTAGGCACATGGATCGGTGATGGATAATGATTTAGATGACATTGATCATGTAACATTTACACACTAGGGCGACACAGAACTAGCTCCAATTCATCAATATAATGTAGGCATGTATTTCGTGTATAGTCATAGGTGCTTATAGTAAGAACTTGCATGACATATGTTGTCCTACCCTCCCGTGGCAGCGGGGTCCAAAGGGAAACTAAGGGATATTAATGCCTCCTTTTAATAGAGAATCAGAACAAAGCATTAACACATGTTGAATACATGAACTCCTCAAACTACGGCAATCACCGAAAAGAATCCCAATTATTGTCACCTTGGAGTATGTGGATCAAGACACGTAATAGGTGCATACAACTTGCAAGATAGGATCCAAATCAATCTTATATTCAGAGAAAATATTATATGTTCAGATCTGAAATCATGGCACTCGGCCCCTAGTGACAAGCATTAAGCATAGCAAAGTCATAGCAACATCAATCTGAGAACATAGTGGATACTAGGGATCAAGCCCTATCAAACTTAACTCAATTACATGATCAATCTCATCCAATCCCACCACCGTCCAGCAAGCCTACAAAGGAATTACTCACTCCCGATGGTGAGCATCATGGCGGTGTTGATGGAGAAGGGTTGGTGATGACGACGGCGACGATTTTCCCTCTCCGGAGCCCCAAACGGACTCCAGATCAGCCCTCCCGAGGAAGAACAGGAGGTGGCGGAGGCTCCGTCTCATGAAACACGATGAAAACTTCACTCTGATTTTTTCTCCGAAGATGTGATTTTATAGGACTGGAATTATGGTCGGAGGGGCCATGTGGGCCACACAAGCCTAGGGGGGTCGCGCCCTGTTGGCTTGTGCCCCACAGGTGGCCTCCCTCCGGCAAATCTTTGTTCCATAATTCTTTATAATTCCCAGAAAAAATCCACAAAAGTTTCGTCCAATTCCGAGAAGTTTTATTTCTGCACAAAAAATAACACGAAGGTAGTTCTGCTGAAAACAGCGTCAGTCCGGGTTAGTTCCATTCAAATCATGCAAATTAGAGGTCAAAACCAGAGCAAAAGTGTTTGGAAAAGTAGATACGTTGGAGACGTATCAACCACCTCCTGTTCTTCCTCGGGAGGGCTGATCGCGAGTCCGTTTGGGGCTCCGAAGAGGGGAATTCGTTGCCATCGTCATCACCAACCCTTCTCCATCAACAATTTCATGATGCTCACCACCAGGAGTGAGTAATTCCTTTGTAGGCTTGCTGGACGGTGATGGGATTGGATGAGATTTATCATGTAATCGAGTTATTTTGATAGGGCTTGATCCCTAGTATCCACTATGTTCTGAGATTGATGTTGCTATGACTTTGCTATGCTTAATGCTTGTCACTAGGGCCCGAGTGCCATGATTTCAGATCTGAACCTATTATGTTTTCACGAATATGAGAGTGTTTTGGATCCTATATTGCAAGTTGTATGCACCTATTATGTGTTATGATCCATAGCCCCCCAAGGTAACAATAACTGGGATCATCTCCGGTGATGACCGTAGTTTGAGGAGTTCATGTATTCACCATGTGTTAATGCTTTATTCCGGTTCCCTATTAAAAGGAGGTCTTGATATCCCTTAGTTTCCCTTTGGACCCCGTTGCCACGGGAGGGTAGGACAACATATGTCATGAAAGTTCTTACTATAAGCACCCATGACTATACACGGAATACATGCCTACATTATATTGATGAATTGGAGCTAGTTCTATGTCGCTCTAGTGTGTAACTGTTACATGATGAATGTCATCCAAATCAATTATTCATCACTGATCCAAGGCCTACGCTTTTCGCATATTGATCTCTGTTAAGCTACTCTGTTACCGTTGTTGCTACAATCATTACAATTTGCTGCTATTACTGTTCCTGTTGCTTTTGTTGATGTGCTACTAAAACTTCATTGCAGAGAGAAATTCCAGGTGTGGTTGAATTGACAACTCAACTATTAAGACCAATAAATATTCTTTGGCTCCCCTTGTGTCAAATCAATAAATTTGAGTGAAATACTACCCTCGAAGACTGTTGCGATCCCCTATACTTGTGGGTTACCAAGACATTTTTCTGGCGCCGTTATGGGGGAGCATAGCTCTATTTATTGAGTTCACTTGGGATTTTCAATTGTCACTATGAAGAATCTGAAGGACGCTAAAACCAAGATCGTACCCTCTAGGACAACGACGGGTAAGGAATTGCCATCTAGATTTGCACTTGATTCATCTTCTATTTTAAGTAAGCCTGCGACACCACCACCTGCTATTCAATCTGATATGTCACGAGTAATTGATGATTCTACTTCGATTTTAAATGAAACTCATGATGATGCTACTACTATGCTAGATGAAACTGAAACTGTGCCACCGGGTGAATTTCTTAACGAACAAATTGTTAAGTCTAGAGAACTTGAGAATGCTGAAACTAATGAAAACTATGATTCACCTATTATGTCTAGATCTCCCGCTAGAATTGAAATGCCTAATGTACATGATGATTATGTTATGGATGGAGAGATAGCTAGAGACTTTCTTGCTTGTAATGATAGATATGACCTTAAGAAACTGTTGAGTAAACTGAAAGAAAAATCTATGAAGGAGAAAATGAAACATGATCGTAAGTTTGCTACTTCTCCCATATGTGTTAGTGATAAGTACTATGAATTCTCTATTTATCATGAATTAATTACTTTGGTAGAATCTAATCCTTTTCATGGTTATGAATCTGAAAATGTTGTGGCACACCTTACCAAATTAAATGATATTTCCACCTTATTTGCTAAAGAGGAATTTTTTTGCTACTACTATATTCTTAAGCTTTCCCTTCTCACTAAAGAGTGATGCTAAGAAGTGGTTTCTTACTCCTGCTCCTGGTTGTGTGCGTAGTCCCCAGGATATGATATATTACTTCTCTGAAAAATATTTCCCGGCTCATAAGAAACAAGTTGCTTTACAGGAAATATTTAACTTTGTGCAAATTGAAGAAGAGAATCCCCCTCAAGCTTGGGGGAGGCTTCTCGAGCTACTTAAAGCTTTGCCTGATCATCCACTTAAGAAAAATGAAATACTTGATATCTTTTATAATGGACTAATCGATGCTTCTAGGGACTACCTAGATAGTTTTCCTAGTTGTGTTTTTAGGGAACAAACTGTTGGGCAAGCTGAAGAACTATTGAATAATATTTTGAAGAATGTTGATGATTGGACACTTCTTGAACCAATTACGAAGAAGAGAGGTATACTATTCCTCAGTCAAGAATATATTCAAGAAGCCAAGAAATCTATGAAATAAAAGGATATTAAGATTGAAGATGTTAAGAATACCGCTTATTGAAGAAATACATAGACTTGATATCCCTACATAGGTAGTAGAGGTAATTCTCTTCATAGATTCAATGAAGGTGATATACCTTACAATAAAACCGCTAGTCAATGCATGGATGAATTTTATAATTACATTGTTAAGCAAGAACATTTTAATATGTATGTTAAGGATCAATTAAAACGAAATGCCATTGTGATTGATCGCCTGAGTGACTTGATGTTTAGAATTGCTAATGATGTTATAGGTTTAGGTAAACATTCATCCATGGTTCATACTCAATTAGAACAAGTTGCTAAGTCACAAAATGATTTGCTTACTGAAATGAATAATAAATTGAATGGTCATGCTGTTAGAGTTATGACTAGAGGGGGTAAAATGACACAAGAACCCCTATATCATGACGGACATCCTAAACGGATTGACTAGGATTCTCAGAACATTAATAATGATAGACCTAGTCCATCTAAGAAGAAAAAGGAAAAGAAAAATGATAGCACTTTGAATGATTCTAGTGAACCTGTGGTAGAAAAACCTTCTGAAAATCACAATGATGTTTCTATTTCTGATGCTGAGACACAATCTGGTAGTGAATATACACCTAGTGATAATGACAATGATGATGTGCATGTTGATGCCCAACCAGGCAATGATAAAGAATTTGATAATGATGTGGAAATAGAACTTGCAACTGATCTTGATAACCCACCTCCTAAGAATAAACGTTGTGATAAGAGAGATTTCATTTCTAGAAAACATAGTAAAGAAAGAGAGCCATGGGTTCAAAAACCCATGCCATTTCCGTGTAAGCCTTCTAAAAATAAGGGCGAGGAAGAGTTTGAGGGCTTTGTTGGAATGCTTAGGCCAGTCTTTTGCGAACACGTTTGACTGATATTTTAAAGATGGCTCCTTATGAAATATATATGAAAGATATTATCACTAATAAAAGAAAGATACATGAAGCTGAGGTTTCCACCATGCTTGCTAATTACTCTTTTGAGGGTAGAGTGCCGAAGAAATTGGGAGACTCCGGGATACCTACTATACCTTGCTCCATTAAACGAAGTTATGTTAAAACTGCTTTATGCGATTTAAGAGCCGGTGTTAGTGTTATGCCTTTCTTCTTATATAAAAGACTTGATTTGAATAAGCTCACACCTACTGAAATATCTTTGCAAATGGATGATAAATCCACCACTATACCTATTGGGATTTGTGAGGATGTCCCTGTTGTTGTTGCAAATGTTACTATCTTAACGTACTTTGTTATTCTTGATATGCCTGATCATGACACCATGTCGATTATCCTTGGTAGACCCTTTTTCAATACTGCAGGGGCTGTTATTGATTGCAACAAAATCAAAGTTACTTTTCATGTCAATGGAAATAAGCACACAGTATATTTTCCGAAGAAACGAATTGTGGTGAATAATATCAATTCTATTGAGCAAATAGGAGCAATCACTATTGAAGAGTTCAAATTTCCTCTCCCTACTATCAAGAAGAGATATGATATTCTTATAATTGGGGAAATGCATATCCCCATAGATGTAACCTAGTGTCATACGAAAAAAATCGGTTTCATAGGTTGCCCTTCGATGCACTCACAAGGGCAGTACATATGTTGTTGACGCGAGAGAGCGACTGGGACGAGGACATGCTCGCCAGGGCCATCCAGAGCTCGTGCACATGGGTGATTGCGGTAACCTAGAGCACCTCTTTGGATAGGTTGTTTAGCCGGTAACCAAGCACTTACTAGTTCTCCCGAACCCAGATGGGGTAGAGAGGGTTGGGCTCACATTTGTCCTTCCCGTCCTTGTCCTTGGTGGTGAGGAATCTTGTCGGTTCCGGTGTGGTTCCGTCGTCGTAGCCGAGGACTCCTGTCCCCCCTCAGCTGCGGTGTGATCTGCATGCGAAAGGATGTAATTTATGTGGGAAAGCATCTCCATGACTTTACCATTGATGCATGTTTGGGAGGATCCGGAGGAATACATGGCTATCACTCGTGGAGATTGGAAACTAGATGATAGGGAAAAGGAAAGCTCTGATACCATGTGTGATAGGCGGAAAGCGTCTTACCCCAATGCCAGGGAACGCCCTTCATGTTTATATGCATGGGCACACCTCCGTGATGGCGCATACAATTGAGTTTTACAGGAGATATTGCATTTTGGGAAGGAAGGCTAGTAGAGATAAGATGTTATGGTTACAAGCGATAAAAGATATGTCTAGCTTTAAATACCTAGCCTATGCGCCTCAAGTAATCTCCTGTCACGTTACATGTGTTTGACACACCTGGCGGAAACCAAGCCGGTGCCTCACGAGGAATCTCCCGAGCGGGCCTCATCGGGAAAACTTCACGCGCTGACATCCCCCCAGACGTTGCGTCGCCGCTGTCGTCGTTGCTACATCCCGAGAAGGAGACCCAAGCTGCCTCGTATGGAGCGGAGGAGAGGCCACCTGCCTCGAACTCCATCTCAAGGCAGCCGGAGAAGAGCCAAAGTTCCGCCTCGTAGACAATGACGAAAAGTCCCGAGGATTTTCTGTGTTTTTTTCTAGGGTAAATGGGATTTTATGGCCAAAGGGCACCGGGACGCAAGCCACGAGGGCCCACGCGACCACATGGCACGCCCAGGGGGGTGACCCTTGCCACCAGGGGCGTGTGAAGCCCTCATGGGTCCCCTCTAGCCCATCTTCTGGTGTATGGCTTCATATTTTTTGAAAATAATTTTGTAAAATCCCGGCTGCATTTGGAGCTCCAGAAATTTGTTTTTTCTTGTGTTGTATTTTTGGTCAATATTCCACCTATCCGGTAATTCCCGCATCTTTGTTTACCTCGCAAATTAAGAGATAAAAGACATTAGAATTGCATCATATTATGAAATATATTATTGAAATACTATAAATTATAGTAGAAACTAATAATGTAAATTGAACGTATCAGCGCTTATGTAGCCAATTCATGCACTATTTGTAGGAAGCGCTCACGCAGATTTTGTATGGGTCGGCCCATATAATTTCGCCCCATGTGTGCCAGTTTCTGAATCCGCGAGAATCTTATGGTTTGATTTTTCTAATCCAGTCCGGTTTGGGAAGCTTTTGGATTATCTTTCGGCGGTTTTTCTTCTTGCTTTTATTAGGATTTTTGTTTTCATTTTCTTTTTTGGTTTTTTGTTTTTGAATTTTTCAATTCATGATATTTTCCAAATTTGCAAACATTTCCAAAACTAGTGTACCTTTTCAAATTCGTGAATTTTTAAACTTCTAGAAAATTTTCAAATATGCAAACCTTTTTCTAGTTCATGAACTTTTTAAACTTTGTGAACTTCTCCACATTCCTAATTTTTTAAAATTCTCTGATTTTTTTCTCCAAATTTTTGAACCATTTTCAATTACATGAATTGTTTTTTCAAATTTTTGATTTTTTTCTAAATTCGTGAACTTTTTTCAAATTCTTGAACTTTTTCAAATTCATGATTTTTTTCAAATGACATTATTTTATTTCGTATTTTTTCAAATTTATAATTTTTTAAAAACTTATTGTACATTTTTTGAGTTTTACAAATTTAAAATTTTAGCTGGCTAAAATTGGCGGTTTTTCCTAAGACAACAAACCAGCGAGGAAAAGACAGGCATAAAACATAGTGGATATTTAATTTTTTTGAGGGGCAAAGGACATGTTATTGATTTATTGGGAAGTACAAAGGAATACAAAAAGTGCATGTGGAACAGTGGACATTTGATAAAAAACAACGAGTATGAGCAAGCGACGAAAAGCCCAGCGTGGTTGAGCAAGTATGCAAAAAACAAAGAAAGAGGCTAGTGAACGAGCGACATGTAGTTTATTGTGCAAAGGCCCACTCGGACGACCCTATGTGCTGCTTGCGGCAAGACCTTGCCATGCGAAGCCAATTATTGTACTATTTGTAGGAAGCGCTCACGCACATTTTGTATGGGTCGGCCCATATAATTTTGCCCCATGTGTGTCGGTTTCTGAATCCGCGAGAATCTTATGGTTCGATTTTTCTAATCCTGTCCGGTTTGGGAAGCTTTCAGACTATTTTTCGGCGGTTTTTCTTCTCGCTTCTATTAGGATATTTGTTTTCATTTTCTTTTTTGGTTTTTTGTTTTTGAATTTTTCAATTCATGATTTTTTCCAAATTTGCAAACATTTCTAAAATTCGTGTACTTTTTCAAATTCGTGAACTTTTAAACTTCTAGCAAATTTTCAAATATGCGAACCTTTTTCTAGTTCATAAACTTTTTAAACTTTGTGAACTTCTCCACATTCCTTATTTTTTCTCCAAATTTGTGAACAATTATCAAGTTGGTGAACTGCTTTTAAAATTTTGAACTTTTTCTAAATTCACGTACTTTTTTAAAATTTTGAACCATTTCAAAATCATGAATTCTTTTAGAAATTATATTTTTTATTTTTTATTTTTTTCCAAATTTTTTATTTTTAAAAAACTTATTGTACATTTTTTAGTTTTACCAATTTAAAAATTTAGCCGAAGAAAACTGGCGGTTTTTCATAAAACAACAAACGAGTGAGGAAAAGACAGGCATAAAAATAGTGGATATTTGATTTTTTTTAGGGGTAAAGGATATTTTATTGATTTATTGGGAAGTTCAAAGGAATACAAAAAGGTCATGTGGAACAGTGGACTTTTATTAAAAAAACAACGAGTCAGAGCAAGCGAGGAAAAGCCGAGCAAGGTTGAGCAAGTAAGCAAAAAAACAAACAAAGAGGCTAGTGAACGAGCGACATGCAGTTTATTGGGCCAAGACCTTGCCATGCGAAGCCAACACAGGGATGATTTCCTATTTGGAGACTTCAACTCTGATTAAAGGCATGGCTTAGAAAACCGAACCGGCGAGGCCACCGGTTCAGGTTTTACTGGTCGAACCGCCGGTTCACCGGTTCGATGTCTGGTTTTCCATACCATAAAAAATTCATTTTGTGTACTAGTGTGATACTAAATAGATGTAAAATACAATCATTTACTTAAATTTGACAAGAAAGTTGGCGAGCCAAGATCAAGATGGTTATTGGGCCAAAGGTGCAACTTACACATCTATATCTAGCATCCTAGGTTTGAATTCCCTTCGACGTAGGTTATTTTTCTATTTTTGTGTGTGGCATTGGTTGAACCGCCGGTTTTATATCTCCGGTTCATGCAAAAACCGGCTGGTTTACATAGTTTTTTCGGTCCAAATGCAGGTCGGTCTTTTTAGCTTAAAAACCGAAAGGGGCGCCGGTTCTGGGTTTTTTCGATCCAACCGCTAGTCCGGTGCGGTTTTTTAAACTATGGTTAAAGGAACTTTTACAACCCCCCCCCCCCCCCCCCCCCATCAATCTTTGGAAAACAGGCATGTGTGGGATTCGACCTCTGAACCTCAAGCTTCCAGTACTAACTGCAATAACCAGTTGGGACACTTGACGATCAATTCTTTTCAGTTTTTTGCAATTTTCTAGTCAACATTTTCCAAATTTCATTAAAAAAAATCAAATCTGTGACCTTTTTTCTTCTTCAGTTTTTTGCAATTTTAAGTGAACTTTCTTTTTAAAATACGTGATTTTTCTATATGCATGATTTGTTTTTCAAAATTGATGATCCTTTTTAAATTTTTGTGAACATTTTTTAATCAAAATCGTTGAACTTTTTCCAATCCGTGAACTCTTTTCAAATTCATGATTTTGTTCTCGAAAATCCGTGAACATTTTTTCAATTTCACGAACTTCTTAACAAAATTGATGAACCTTTTCAAATTTGTGAACTTTTTTTCAAAATCCGATGAAACTTTTTGTATTTTTTGTGACCTTTTTCAGAAAAAAATTATAAACTTCCCATTTTTCTAAATTTCTGTGAACATTTTTAAAAAATTATGTTTTTTAAGAAAGTGAACGGTCAAACAATTCAAGGGGTCCACTGGTTAACCGGTCCAACCTTTTTAAGGGAAGTCAACTGAATCGAAGGAGGGAGGCATGGGGTTTAGGGCGACCGACCTCCCGCTGTTGGGCTTGGCCCGCTTTGGGTGCGCATGAGCGACATTTGTCTTTCCTGATACAGAACGTGCCATATAGGAGTTCCCGCTCATAGGGGCTCAGCAGCAGCATTTGGTAGCGAGCACCGCTATGTGCCCGAAATCACTAATGAAGGGGCATTGTTTCTAAAGATCACTCTCACCTTCCCAAGTTGCGACAAAGTGGCGCACTGTGTTTCCTTTTTTTTCATAGATTCGTTTAGTAAGAACGTTTTATCTCTTAAACCGTGCATCTAAATCCCGAACCGTTTTCATCGTTGGATTCTTCGTGTCGAGATCTTCGAAACTACAGCCCATGTTGATATGTTTCCACTACTTTTTTCATAAAAAAAATGCAAACCGGAAGCGCAGTTTTCACCCTTTTTCCTTTTCCAAACCGAATGAAGCAAAAGTGTGCCTCTCGCGGAAGAAAAAAAACATATTTTTTCATCCGTGGGGCATGGTTGTGCCTCTCGTGGAAGAAAATATGTGCCTCCACGAGAAGTAAATATGTACCTCTTGCGGAACAAAACAACCGTATTTTTTCCTTTTCCGAAAGGCATAGTTGTGTCTCTCGCGAGAGCAAATCTGTGCCTCCAAGAGAAGTAAATCCGTGCCTCTTGCGAAAAAGTTTGGTTTTTTTTATCATTTTCCGAGAGGCATAGTTGTGCCTCTCGCCGGAGCATAGTTGTGCCTGCACGAGAAGTAAATCCGTGTCTCTCGCAAAAACCATGTTTTTCGCAGTTTTTTTATTTTTTCTTCAAACCTAGGGAAAATCAGACAGAAACCAAAATGCCAAAACAACCCAAAATAAACATCTAAAACCCAAAAACATATATAGAAAATAAAAAAATGAAAGCCCGAGGAAACGCCTAACACGGCACACACGGAGCTGGTAGAGCTCTCAACCCACCAAAATTGACCTCTACGGGAGCTCTGTAACGACTACTCCTCAGTTAATTGCTCCCCTATGTGCTGCTCGGTGCGAGTCCTACTAGGCTCGCCTCCAGGGAGGGCGAGCCCAGTCGGCATGGCGCGTCTGCTGACTTCAGTTTTTTTTGTATGCGTGTTTCTCTTACTTTTTTATTAACTATTTAGATTTTATTTTAAAACTTTTTTGTTTCATAAATTAAAAATATATTTATAAAAACACTTTATACAAAAATTTAGAAATGTTAGTCTTGCATTTTAAAAATGTTAAATGTCTACGGAAGTTAGAACAATATTTTTAATGTATATAAAAATGTACAATGCAATTTTTTTAGAAAATAATCATGTCTACAAAAATGGCTTATACATTGTAAAACGATATGTTTGTGTATTTAAAAATTGATTCGGCACATTACAAAATGAACATTTCATTTATAAAATCTTAACAAGTTTTAAAAATGTGTTCATTCATTTTTTCAGGAAACATTTTGTACAATGTTAATCTGAAAAAATGTTAATCTTGCATTGAAAAATGTTAAACATGTATAAAACATTTTTTTATGTACATTGAACCTGTACAATGTGAGTATAAAATTAGGAAATGTTAATAATGAATGGAAAATGTTAATTATATGTACGAAAAATGTGTATTCGTTGTAGATAAATGTTCGTGTAGTTAAACAAAAGATTCCCTATGTTAAACAAATATACATCACATTATGAAAATGTTCACCAGGTTCAAAAATGTGTTCGAGACAGTATTCAAAATAGTATTTGTACAATGTTGTTCTTGAAAATTATTAATCTTCCATTTGAAAAATGTTAAACAGGTTCAGAAAAATGCCACTTATCGTATGCAAAAAATGTATAAAATTAGTTGTATAAATAAGAAAAAATTACTCATGTATATGAAAAAATTCACTCATATGTACGAAAAATGTTATAATACGTACAAAAAATGTGACAAATATTAAATGTTGCACATTTCAATAAAAATGTACGTCACATTAGAAAATGTTTTTATACAAATGTAAACAACATGATCATGTAATTCAATATAAATGTTTCTTGCATTCCAAACATGTAATAGTCACATCTAAAAAAAGCTTTACAAGTTTCCCAAATGTGTTCCTGAAATTTAAAAAATATCTTTTTACAATATGCTAAAAATGTTTACATAATGTAAAAAAATGTATTTTCTCATTAAAAAATGGTCAACGTGTATTTTAAAAACATATATGAAACGTATTTGATTTTTTTTATCAAAACATGTTTCTGTAAAAAATGATTAATACGAATTTGAAAAACATTAAACAGCTATAATGTTTTTAAATATATTCGAAAAATGTACAACCCGTATGAGGAAAAGTACACATGTATTGGAAAAACAAACCGATGAAAGTGAAAACAGAAAAAAAGAAGAAGTGAAGAAACAAAAAAAAATGAAGATACTCCAAAAGAAACAAAGATAACCATAGTATAAAGAAGAAGAATAAAAGGATAAAAATCCCTTGAAAAAACAAAGAAAACTAAAGCATAAAAGAAAAAAAAGAAATCAAAAAACAGTTGAAAAAAACACAAAACCGAAGAGAAAACAAATGAAAACGAAGAAAAAAATGAAAAGGAAAAAAACAGAGCGAGCTAACTCTACTACAATCGATACGAGCCGAAACTAAACGAACTTACGCGCGGAGCAACATGCTACAAAGTGGGTCGGCCCGCTACTGTTGTGCATAGGCGATTTCTATTAGGAATCAGTACGGCCAACATATACCCTAAACCCGATCATCGTTTGGGCCGGGCTTGACAAAGTGCGGTGTCAAAATTGCAAGCCCAAGCCCGGCCTGCCCCGGCCCGAAGCACATGAATAGTGCCTCTTTTATTGAAATTAATTATATTCAGACTATTAAAAAATATGATGGACCTATATTTCAAATAAAGTATACATTTAATGTCATTTCGGGTTTTCGGACCGTGCTTCGGGCGAGAAATTGGAGCCCGAGCCCGGCCCAGATGTTGGGCTTCGGGCTTGGGCCTCCCGGACGGGTAGTCCATGAACAGGGTTAATATACCCTTGGCGCTCGCGCAACGACTGTTTATCGTATTAAGCGATCGCTGTGGGATGTCTCGCCGTGAGCCCTACTTGAGGCCATTTGAACCGGGGTTTTTTCTTCGTTTTCTTTTATTTTTCTTCTCCATTTTCTCGTTCTTTTTCATTCCATTTTTCATTTAGTTTTCGGGTTTATTTTCCCTTTTTTTTCTTTATTTTTTTTCTATTTTGTTTTCTTTGTTCTTTCGTTTTTTTATTCTCCACTTCTTGTTTGGTTTTCTTTTTTCCTTCTCCATTTTTCTCAAATACTTGTTCAACATTTTTTAAATACTTCTTCAACATTTTTTATACATGATCACATTTTTAAAAAATACTTGTTCAACATTTTTATATACATGATCATTATTTTTTTCAAATACTTGCTCAACATATTTCAAATACTTGGTCAACATTTTTTAAATAATTGTTCAACATTTTTCAAATACTTGTTTGACTTTTTTATATACATATTCAACATTTTTAAAAAACTTGTTCAACATTTTTATGTACATGATCATTATTTTTTTCAAATACTTGTTCAATATTTTTCAAATACTTGGTCAGCATTTTTCAAATACTTGTTCAACTTGTTTATATACATATTCAACATTTAAAAAAAACTTTTCAACATTTTTATATACATGATCATCATTTTTTCAAATACTTGTTCACATTTTTTAAATATTTCTTCAACGTTTTTTAATTTTTTTGAAGAGAGTTTTGTTCAATATATATATTTAGAATATTTGAAGTATAAAAAAGGTAAAAAAAGAAAGAAAAAGGAAAAACAAAAAAGTGAAAAAAAAAACAGAAAACAGGTTGGAGTTTCCCGCGCGCGTGGGCCGGCCCAACTGGCGGTTCCCTTCAGCGACTCGGTGGCTCCTCTCCCGTGACGCGAGAAATAGTCGCGCCGTGGCGTTCGGCAGCACCCCTTGTGCTGAGAATAACAGATGCGGATAATATTCCCTCCAGATTCCAGAAGTCTGCTGAGAATATTGCACCCCTGGTCTCCTAGCTGTGGTTCAGGACGTTTCCGAGGCTGTGGTTCATGTGCATGCGATTAGTAGTACAGTAGTAGTTAAAGGAGCTGTTCTCGATGTTTCCAAAGGAAAGAAGACGCGGTCAGTGCTCCGGGGAACACACAAATGCCTGTGCTTGGAAGTACCTACGTCAACTAAAACATATGCAAACGGTCACGAGGAGCATAAACTCGGAATATTGGAGTGGAATATCTCCCGATCCTTTTCAACTAAAAAAAAAAGCTCCCGATCCGCCGAATGTGACGCAATTCGCAGCGAACGGCTGACGGTTTCGTTATTGAACGCAACGAGAAGTTCACATTAGGTCTCCCGTTACGCGGCACCCACTGCCTACCAGTCCAACGTATATAGCGGCGGCAGACCGGAGGCGCTTCCGGCACAAGAAATCACCTGCGGCGGAGGCGCTTCCAGCCCAACAGGTTCGCCGTTCGCTCACCGCCACACTCTTTTTCTCCTCTCCCTTATCATCTTCCCGTCCACCACCTACACTCCACAAACCGATGGAGATAAACCACACGAATTTCCTCGCACGGTAGGTAGAGTCCAGCTAGCGACAATGGCAATCACATTGGCAGCCTTCCTGCTGCTGCTGCTGCCGCTCTTCTCCCTCGGCGCTGTCTTCGTCCTCCGTGCGTGGAGGGTCGTCGACAAGAAGGCGGTGTCGCAGCGGCAGAACGCGCCGAGGACGCGGCCGTACCCGCTGCTCGGCCACCTGCCGCAGTTCCTGGCGAACCGGCACCGGATACTGGACTGGCTCACCGAGGTGCTCGCGCGCCAGCCCACCTGCACGCTGGTGTTCCGCCGACCGGGCGGCATCCGGGGCGTCATCACCGCCAACCCGGCGAATCTGGAGCACATCATGCGCGCCAGCTTCGATAACTACCCCAAGGGCCCGCGCTTCGCGGCGCTGCTCCACGACTTCCTCGGCCGGGGCATCTTCAACACCGACGGCGAGGCGTGGCGCGCGCAGCGGAAGGCGGCCAGCTACGAGTTCAACACGCGCTCGCTGCGCGTCTTCGTGGCCCAAAGCGTGCACAGGGAGCTCCACGGCAGGCTCCTTCCGCTGTTGCGCCGTGCCGCCGGCTCCGGCCGCCAGCTCGACCTCCAGGACACGCTCGAGCGGTACGCGTTCGACAATATCTGCCGCGTCGCCTTCGACCACGACCCCCGCCAGCTCCCGGACGGGGACGGAGACGACGGCAATTCTTGCCCGGAGGTCGAGAGCAGCAGGTTCGCCGACGCGTTCCGCGATGCTGCCAATCTCAGCGCGGGCAGGTTCCGGTACGCCGTCCCAGGATTCTGGAAGATAAAGAAGGCGCTCAACCTGGGCTCCGAGCGGCGGCTGCTAGAGTCCATCGCCATTGTGCATGGCTACGCCGATCGCATCATCCGGTCACGGCGGGAGGAGATGAGCATGGGATGCGAGAAGCACGATCTCCTGTCTCGGTTCATGGTGAGCCAGGGCGAGAGCTACAGCGAGAGGGCTCTCCGCGACGTGGTGATCAGCTTCCTGCTCGCCGGACGGGAGACGACATCCTCCGCGCTCACCTGGTTCTTCTGGCTGCTGTCCTCGCGCCCGGAAGTGGAGCGCCGCATCCGCGACGAGGTCGCCGCCGTGCGTGCCCGCCAAGCGATCGGCGATCTCGGAAGGGTCGGGTTCGATCTCGACGAGCTGAGGGAGATGCACTACGTGCACGCGGCCATCACGGAGTCAATGCGACTGTACCCGCCGGTGCCGGTGAACTCGCTGCACGCGAAGGCCGCGGACGTTCTTCCGGACGGTACAGCGGTGGGGGCGGGGTGGTTCGTGGCGTACAACTCGTACGCGATGGGGCGGATGGAGTCCGTGTGGGGCGAGGACGGGCAGGCGTACCGGCCGGAGCGGTGGCTGGACCCGGCGGAGGGGACGTTCCGGCCGGAGAGCCCGTTCCGGTACATGGCGTTCCACGCGGGGCCGAGAATTTGCCTCGGAAAGGAGATGGCGTATATCCAGATGAAGTCTATCGTAGCATGCGTGCTAGAGGAGTTTGAATTGGCGGTGGACGGCGCGTACCGGCCGCGGCAGGTGGCCTCGCTGACGTTGCGGATGGCGGGCGGGCTCCCGGTGAGGGTGAAGTCTAGAGGGAATTGAGCACGACGACAAGATGCAGGGAAAAATCTGCTACGTAATTGTGTAGAAAGCCGTCACTGAGTGAAAGATGTATTGTTTCACCAGGCGTTTCTACTTGGTCTACTGTTCCATCGTCAAGCTCGATCTTGTGGCGGCTTTCCATGCCTGGACTCGTAAGGACTTCCGTGGATTTGGTGCCATTAACAGGGGCCAATTCAAAAATAAAAACAGTGATGGAACCAGGATTTGCACATAGGGGGCCAAATCAAGTTTATAAAAAACTTCCTGTGCGAAAAGTAACTATATCACCGTCACGTCTCAGGGTCGTATGCCTGGAACAAGAAGGGTCGTAGTACAATTTCGACATATTGCAACAAGGTTTCGCTTTATAAAAGCATCATCACAGTTGAACTAGTTTAAATTTTCTTCTATGATCCCAATGAAATCATATATTTTTAAATTCCATCATCAGGAGGTTCGCCATCCTTTGTCATGACATGCCGAACTCCGGGCCAAGATCATGGCCTCTTGGCTGCCCGAGGAACTCCACTCCCTCATGGGATTGCACCAGAGCGCTTTCATCAACGGTGGTGCTTTCATGACAATGTCATGCTTGTTCAGAGCATGACAAGGAGGTTGCACAATGTTAAATATGTTGTTGTGCTCCTCAAACTCGACATAGTGAAGGATTTCGACATTGGGCCTTGCTCATTGACGTGCTGAGAAAGCTAGAGTTTGGACACCGGTGGTTGGCTTAGATTTGTGACCCTTTCTTCATGGCCTCAACTCGCGTATGCTTAATGGTGCTTCGGGTAGTCACATCTACAATAAGCATGAGCATCGGCAGGGGGGTCCTCTTTCTCCCATACTTTTTATCTTGGTTGTGGATGCACCGAATCTTCTCTTCGACCATACTACTCCCTCCATTCCAAAATAAGTGTCGATGATCTAGTATAAATTTTGTACTAATACAAATTTTGTACTAGTTTAGTACAAAATCTACGACACTTATTTTGGGACGAAGGGAGTACAAAAGATGGCCTCTTCTCCAAGCTTGTCAATCATGGTATCAAGCACCGCAAATCCATTTATGCAGATGCCGTGGCAACATTTGTTAGTCCCTCTCTACTAGAGTAGAGAGCCTGCACGACATTGACCAAAGACGTTGGCGAAGCCTCGGGTGTCGGTAAGTGTTTTGCGCACCTCATTCGATGCAATCTAGAGCACGAGAAATTGGTGCGCTAAGAGATGCTTTGCAAGGTTCTTCATTTACCTTGCACATACTTGGGCTCCCTTTGGGCATTCGTTGCCTCATGACTGCGTAGATGCAAGGGCTCGTGGACAAGGCTGTTAATGAAATGGACATGTGGAGAGTGTTGTTGCTACAATGAGGGGGCATGCCAAGCCTGGTTAAGAATTCTCTCGTGGTGTTGTTGTTTTATTCCATGATGTCGCATGATCTCCCTGTCAAGACAATCCATGGATTCAACAAGGTATGTTGTGTGCTCCCGTGGAAAGGGAGTAAGAATTTCAGTGGGGGTATTTCCTCGTGCCTTGGGATAGGGTTAGCACTCCCAAGTGGGCATGTGGGTTTGGTCTTCCCAACCTTCACCTCCTTAAAGCATCTAGAGTCGGACCCCTTATACCTGTCTCAAACGTCCGGACAGGCCGTCCGGTCAGTGACCGGTCACAAAAGCACGATCCAACCGGACCTCTTAAACCCGTCTCAAACGCCAGGGCTGACCGGCACCCCTCATATTCAGCCCAAATATAGGGCGGATATGGGGCGGCCCGGTCACGCCCGCGCGCGTCCGCCTGACAGGCCCGGCACACCACTGACCCCACCACTGCCCCACAAAATCCCCACTCCGGGCGCCTCCTTCCGAACCCTAGGTCACTCTTTATCGCTCCGTCCCCTCCTCTCCCTCTCCGAGTCCGATCCCGTCGAGTCTGTCGGTCCAGTGGAACAAGGATACCATGGCCCATCTACTGCCGGCCCAGTCGTCTATGCTAAGAAGGCCCATTGTGGCGCCCAGCCCACTGGAGGACTCTGGGGGCCACCCCACGAGGCTCCACCTTTCCTAGGAGGGACCCACCAGACGCTCGTCTACCAGCCGCCAGAGGCCTCACGAGGTCTCTCCCACGAGGCTGCTTCCCGCAAGGCCTTCTGCTTGGAGGGGGTGTTCAATAATGACCACACAACGGTCCGCCCTCCATGTGGATGACGCGTAGCCAGCGGAGGAGGCAAGGACGGCGCCAGCGGGCGCCGCAGAAGAATCTTTCCCCTTTGATGATAAAAGGAGGGCAAGCAGATGTCCCCCCGGAAGGCGATTTCCAACACTTGCCCAATAGGTGCAAGGATACCAACGTGACACCGGTCGCCAGGACGGACGTCACCGACGAGCCCCCGAGCACGTCATGGACGGCGCCTTTGGCAGGGCGAGGACCACCTTTGTCAGGAAAGACTACTTGTTTGTCCCCCTTCGAATTGCCGCCCTATGGTCGCCCTTTTCCCGCCAATATTTTCAGGAAGAGAGGCCCATGGCAAGGATAAGAGGGGCAGACGACCACCATAGGTAGGGGGCGAATGATTGAGCTCCCATCTTCTCTAGAGAGCTCTTCTTCTCCCTCGTAGCTTGTAACACATGTGCAACCCAACAGAGAAGAAAACACAAAGCAGGAGTAGGGTTTTACACCGCAAGGAGGCCCGAACCTGGGTAAACTCTGGCGTTCCCTTGTGCTTCGCATGCATGTCTTTGTCGTAGCGAGGTGTAGTCGTAGGTGCATCCAACTCCCCTGAGTTCGAACCGGGTTCTTGAGAGGTTTCCCATTGGCACAAAACCGATCTCCAAGATTTGGCGCGCCAGGTAGGGGAGCTGCGCTTGCATCCTCGTCTTTGCCTCGGTTCGACATCGGCATAGGCGAGCCGCGCGCCGGGCTCCGATGGTCCGCACCGAGCCCGTCGTCAACGCCAACCGCGCCCGGGGTCACCGTGCCACCACCAAGCCCGCCGGGGAGGCGCAGGCCTCCTCCGCCCTCCCCTCCATGTAGGCAAACCCTCCGTCTGCATGCACCGCCGCGAGTCCTTGCACGACTGCCGTGGCATGCCGGATCCGTAGGCTGCGCTCCTCATGGCACAGGAAGTACTCCGCTACCGCCCGACTCTGGCCGGCTACGACGCTTCGCTTGCGCGCATCACCGAGCTCGTCGACACCGCTGGGGACGTCCTGGCCTTCACCAACTCCCTGCCTCCTTCTCCCCCGTGGCAGGGCACGAGAGAAGGGCAAGACATGCCTCCTCCTCCCCCACCCTGCAAGGACGGAGGGCATCGTCGTGGCGCATGAGCTCTAAAGCTGTCCCACGGAGCTTCTTCCCCACCTCAGGTAGATCCGAGCTACCAAATCATTTGCCGCGTGCACCCCGGACGCACGCTTCATCCTCGAGAGGCAGCGCGAGCGCCAGAACCGCACCCTCCAGGACACCGCCGTGGCCGGGCGCCAGAACCACGCCGCTCTCGTCGGTGGTGCCTCGTCCAGTAGCAGGGGCTGTCGAGCCTTCACATCGAGCTGCGCCGCGTGGTGTGGCCTACGCCCTTCAAACCGGAGTTGCCTCCTCGCTACGAAGGCTCGCCCAACCCCGCGGAGTTCCTGCAGCTCTATGCCATCGGCATCGATGCCGTTGGCGGCGATGACAAGCCTTTGTACCATGCTCGTGGGGCTTGTTTAAGACCATAGAGAGCTTTACGAAGTTTATAAACATGATTAGGTTTGTTAGGGTTCACAAACCCGAGTGGTTGTTTAACATATACTTCTTCGTCAATTTCACCATTTGGAAAAGCACTTTTGATATCCATTTGGTAAAGAGTAATATATAATGGTGATTGGCATAAGCAAGAAGTATGTGAATGGCCTCAAGTCTAGCAACGGGGGCATAAGTCTCACCATAGTCCATACCTTCGACTTGAGTGTAACCATGAGCTACGAGACGTGCCTTGTTGCATACCACTTGACCATCTTCGTCTTGCTTGTTCTGAAACACCCATTTTGTTCCAATGATGTTGTGCTCATCCTTGGGCTTCTCCACTAGTGTCCACACTTCATTCCTCTCGAAGTTGTGTAGCTCCTCGTGCATGGAATTCACCCAGTCTGGGTCTTCAAGTGCTTCTTCTACCTTCATAGGCTCAATACTAGAGATAAATGAGAAATGCTCATAGAAGTTAGCTAAACGAGTTTTAGAGCTACTAATTCTCCCGGTTTGTATGTCACTGAATATTTGCTCTAAAGGATGATTCTTGTCAACTCTTGTTCAAACTCATGGTAGCTTTTTCTTGTTGGACGATGGAGCTTCCTCATCATCATCTTCCTCTTTGTTATTGTTGAAGGTGTCGTTTCCTTGAGGGGGTGGTGAAGGAGGTTGAGGTGGATAATCTTGATGTACTTCTCGTAGCTCATGGGCGCGACCTGGCCCCTTGGCGCGCCCTGTTGGCTCATGGTGCCCTCGTGCAGCCTCTCGTCTCCTCCCAAAGCTTCCAGGTCTTCTTCTAGTCCAGAAAAAATCATATTAAAGTTTCATGGCATTTGGACTTCGTTTGGTATGGTAAACCTGAAAAGCAAAAAAACAGCATCTGGCACCGGGCACTAGGTCAATATGTTAGTACTCAAAAATAATATTAATTGGTAAACAAACACCCAAAAAGTATCCTAGAATGATAATATAATAGCATGGAACAATAAAAAATTATAGATACGTTGGAGACGTATCAGCATCCCCAAGCTTAATTCCTGCTCGTCCTCGAGTAGGTAAATGATAAAAACAAGAATTTTTGATGTGCCATGCTACCCAACATGTAATCTATTGCAGGTTTGTTCATTGAGAAACGATGAATTAATAAACATCAACATAGTAATATTTATAAACATAAGAAACATAATCATAAAGTTTCAAAGTATACGATCCGAAAAGAATGTTCACCCCCTATTCATTTTATCATATTAGAATAGTATGGCTCCGTCTTCACCACATAAATACAAATGTCAAGCACCACGATGTCAAGTTAGGCAATTGGATCATACTTTTTAACGCACTTCAGCTTTTTATTACTTGCGCAATATATGAGTGTGAACCATGGATATAGCATAAAGGTGGAATAGAATATGATGGTAGGTTTAAAAGGGGTGAAAAGTGGAGAAGAAAGTCTCGCATCAACTGGGTGTATCAACGGGCTATGGCCCCATCAATAGATATCAATGCGAGGAGTAGGGATTGCCATGCAACGGATGCACTAGAGCTATATCTGTATGAAAGCTCAACGGAAGCTAAGTGGGTGTGCATCCAACTTGCTTGCTCATGAAGACCTCGGGCATTTGAGGAAGCCCGTCATCGGAATATACAAGCCAAGTTCTATAATGAAAAATTCCCACTAGCATATGGAAGTGATAAACATGAGACTCTGTATATGAAGAACATGGTGCCACTTTGAGGCACAAGTGTGGAATAAGAGGTAGTAGCACTGTCCCTTCTCTCTTTTCTCTTATTTATTTATTTATTTCTTTCTTTTTCTTTCTCTTTTTTTTCTTTTTTCTTTCTCTTTTTATTTTTATTTTTTTTGTTTCTTTTTATTTTTCGTCCGGAGTCTCATCCCGACTTGTGGGGGAATCATTGTCTCCATCATCCTTTCCTCACTGAGACAATGCCCTAATAATGATGATCATCACACTTTTATTTACTTACAACTCAACATGAGAAACTGTATGACTCTATATGAATGCCTCTGGCAGTGTACCGGGATGTGCAATGATCAAGCGTAACATGTATGATATTAATGATGAACGGTGGCTTTGCCACAAATACTATGTCAGCTGATATGTGTTGGAAATATGCCCTAGAGGCAATAATAATTTAGTTATTATCATATTTCCTAGTTCATGATAATCGTTTATTATCCATGCTATAATTGTATTGATTGGAAACTCAATTGCATGTGTGGATACATAGACAACACTGTGTCCCTAGTATGCCTCTAGTAGACTAGCTCGTTGATCAAAGATGGTCAAGGTTTCCTAGCCATAGACATGATATGTCATTTGATAACGGGATCACATCATTAGGAGAATGATGTGATGGACAAGACCCAAAGTATGAACATAGCATATGATCGTGTCAGTTTATTGCTATAGTTTTCTGCATGTCAAGCATCTGTTCCTATGACCATGAGATCATGCAACTCACTGACACCGGAGGAATACCTTGTGTGTATCAAACGTCGCAACGTAACTGGGTGACTATAAAGATGCTCTACAGGTATATCCGAGGGTGTCTGTTGAGCTGGCATGGATCGAGACTGGGATTTGTTACTCCGTGTGACGGAGAGGTATCTCAGGGCCCACTCGGTAATACAACATCACAATAAGCCTTGCAAGCAAAGTGACTAAAGAGTTAGCCACGGGATCTTGTATTACGGAACGAGTAAAGAGACTTGCCAGTAACGAGATTGAACTAGGTATAGAGATACCGACGATTGAATCTCGGGCAAGTAACATACCGATAAACAAAGGGAACATCATACGAGATTAACTGAATCCTTGACATAGAGGTTCAACCGATAAAGATCTTCATAGAATATGTTGGAACCAATATGGGCATCCAGGCCCCGCTATTGGTTATTGACCGTAGAGGTGTCTCGGTCATGTCTACATAGTTCTCGAACCCGCAGGGTCTGCACACTTAACGTTCGGTGACGTTTCGGTAGTATTGAGATATATGTGTTGGTGACCGAAGGTTGTTCGGAGTCCCGGATGAGATCCCGGATGTCACGAGGAGCTCCGGAATGGTCCGGAGGTAAAGATTTATATATAGGAAAGTGGTATTTGGGTTCCGAAAAAATTTCTGGTATTTCCGGTAGTGTACCGGGAGTGACGAATGGGTTCCGGGGGTCCACCGGGTGGGGCCCACCCACCCCGGGGGGCCACATGGGGCCAAGAGGTGGCGTACCAGCCCCTAATGGTCTGGGGAACTGACCCCATAAGGGCCCATATGCCCAAGAGGAAAAAAGGTGGAGATAGAAAGGAATAGGACTCCTTCCTAATATGAATCCACTTCCTAGTAGGAAGTGGATTGGACTCCTCCTTGCCTGGTTCGGCCGATCCCTAGGGGAAACCCTAGGGAGGCTGCCTCCTCCCCCCTCCCTCCTATATATACTAGAGGAATAGAGCCCCCAAAGACACACGGCCACGTGCTAGTTCTCTATTCTCTAGTTCCTCCAACAAATAGATTCCCGTAGTGCTTAGGCGAAGCCCTGCCGGGATAACTCCACCACCACCACCACCACGCCGTCGTGCTGCTGGAGATCTCATCTACCTCTCCGCCCCCTCTTGCTAGATCAAGAAGGCAGAGATCGTCATCGAGCTATACGTGTGCTGGACGCGGAGGTGCCGTCTGTTCGGCGCTAGATCGTGATTGGATCGCGGGACGACTTGCGATTTGGATCGCGAAGACGTTCGACTACATCAACCGCGTTTCTTAAAGCTTCCCGCTTAGCGATCTACAAGGGTACATAGATCCACTCTCCCTCTCGTAGATTCTCATCACCATGGATAGATCTTGCGTGTGCGTAGGAAATTTTTTGTTTCCCATGCAACGCTCACCAACAATGGCATCATGAGCTAGGTCTATGCGTAGATGAGATCACGAGTAGAACACAAAGGAGTTTGTGGGCGTTGATGCTCATATTGCTTCCTCCCTTGGTCTTTTCTTGATTCAGCGGTATTGTGGGATGAAGCGGCCCGGACCAACCTTACTCGTACGCTTACGAGAGACCGGTTCCATCAACTGACATGTGACTTTGTTGCATAAAGATGGCTGGCGGGTGTTTGTCTCTCCCACTTTAGTTGGATCGGATTCGACAAAGGCGGTCCTTGAGAAGGTTGAATAGCAATTTGTGTATCACCGTTGTGGTTTTGCGTAGGTAAGAATCGTTCTTGCTAGATACCCATAGCAGCCACGTAAAACAAGCAACAACAATTAGAGGACGTCTAACTTGTTTTTGCAGGGTATGTTGTGATATGATATGGCCAATGACATGATGAGATATATGTGATGTATGAGATGATCATGTTATGTATAGATAATCACGACTTGCATGTCGATGAGTACGGCAACCGGCAGGAGCCATAGGGTTGTCTTTAATTTATATTCGCCGTTTTGCTTTACTTTATCGCTGTGAGTTAGCAATAGTTGTAGAAGCAATAGTTGGCGCGACAACCTCATGGCGACACGTTGATGGAGATCATGGTGTCATGCCGGTGACGATGGAGATCATGCCGGTGCTTTGGAGATGGAGATCAAAAGCACAAGTTCATGGCCATATCATGTCACTTATGATTTGCATGTGATGTTAATCCTTTTATGCATCTTATTTTGCTTAGGACGACGGTAGCATTATAAGGTGATCTCTCACTAAAATTTCAAGATAAAATTGTGTTCTCCCCGAGTGTGCACCGTTGCGAAAGTTCGTCATTTCGAGACACCACGTGATGATCGGGTGTGATAGACTCTACGTTCACATACAACGGGTGCAAGCCAGTGTTGCACGTGCGGAACACTCGGGTTAAACTTGATGAGCCTAGCATGTACAGACATGGCCTCGGAACACAAGAGACCGAAAGGTCGAACATGAGTCATATAGTAGATATGATCAACATGAAGATGTTCACCATTGAAACCACCTCATCTCACGTGATGATCGAACTTGGGTTGGTGAATTTGGATCATGTAACACTCGGATGACCGGAGGGATGTCAATTTGAGTGGGAGTTTTTAAGTAATATGATTAACTAAACTCATTATCATGAACATAGTCAAAATGTCTTTGCAAATTATGTAGATCAATAGCTCGCGCTGTAGCTACCCTATTTTTATACGTTCCTAGAGAAAATAGAATTGAAAGATGATGGTAGCAATAATGCGGTCTGGGTCCGTGATCTGAGGATTGTCTTCATTGCTGCACAGAAGGCTTATGTCCTTAATGCACCGCTCGGTGCGCCACCCCCTCAAGCATCGTCTGTAGATGTTGTGAACATCTGAGAGGCACGTTCTGATGACTACTTGATAGTTCAGTGCGTCATGCATTACGGCTTAGAATTGAGGCTCCAAAATGTTTTGAACGTTACGAAACATATGAGATGTTCTAAGAGCTAAAATTGGGATCTCAAGCTCGTGCCCGTGTTGAGAGGTATGAGACCTCCAACAAGATTCTTTGCCAGCAAGATGAAGGAGAATAGCTCAATTGGTGAGCATGTGCTCAGATTGTCTAGGTGCTACAATCGCTTGAATCGAGTGAGAGTTGATCTTCCACATAAGATAGTGGTTGATATAGTTCTCCAAGTCACTGCCACAAAGCTACTGGAGCTTCGTGATGAACTATGAAATGCCAGGGATGGAAATAATGATCCCCGAGCTATTCGCGATGTTTGACACCGCGAAGGTAGAAATCAAGGAGGAGCATCAAGTGTTGATGGTTAGTAAAACAACTAGTTTCGAGAAGGGCAAGGGCAAGGAGGGAAACTTCATGGATGGCAAGCCAGTTGCTGCTCCAGTAAAGAAACCCAAGGTTGAACCCAAACCCAAGACTGAGTGCTTCTATTATGAGGAGAACGGTCACTGAAGCGGAACTACCCTAGATATTTGGTAGATAAGAAGGCTGGCAACATCGACAGAAGTATATTTGATATACGTTTTATTCATGTGTACCTTGCTAGTACTCCTAGTAGCACCTGGGTATTAGATATCGGTTCAGTTGCTAAATGTTGGTAACTTGAAATAAAAGCTACGGAATAAACGGAGACTAGCTAAGGGTGAGGTGACGATGTGTGTTGGAAGTGTTTCCAAGGTTGATGTGATCACCATCGCACGCTCTCTCTACCTTCGGGATTAGTGATGAACCTAAATAAATGTTATTTGGTGTTTGTGTTGAGCATGAACATGATTAGATCGTGTTTATTGCAATACATTTATTCATTTAAGTCAGAGAATAATGGTTATTCTGTTTACATGAATAATACCTTCAATGGTCATGCACCCAATGTGAATGGTTTATTGAATCTCGATCGTAGTGATACACATGTTCATAATATATATTGATGCCAAAAGATGCAAAGTTAATAATGATAGTACCACATACTTGTGGCACTGCCGCCAAGGTCATATTGGTATAAAGCGCATGCAGAAACTCCATGCTGATGGATCTTTGGACTCACTCGATTTCGAATCAGTTGAGACATGCGAACCATGCCTCATGGGCAAGATGACTAAAACCACGTTTTCCGGCTTGATGGAGCGGGCAAGTGACTTATTGGAAATGATACATGTTGATGTATGCGGTCCAATGAGTGTTGAAGCGTGCGGTGGATATCGCTATTTTCTTACCTTCACTGATGATTTGAGTAGATATGGGGATATTTACTTAATGAAACACAAGTCTGAAACGTTTGAAAAGTTCAAACAAATTCAGAGTGAAGTTTGAGATCATCGTGACAAAAAGATAAAATGTCTACGATATGATCGTAGAGGTAAATATCTGAGTTACGAGTTTGGTATACAACTCAAGACAATGTGGAAGTTGTTTCACAACTCACGCCACCTGGAACACCATAGTGTGATGGTGTGTCCGAACGTCGTAGTCATGCTCTATTGGATATGGTGTGTACTATGATGTCTCTTATCGATTTGCCACTATCATTTTGGGGTTATGCATTAGAGACAACTACATTCACTTTAATAGGGCACCATCTAAATCCGTTGAGATGACACCGTATGAATTATTGTTTGGCAGAAACCTAAGCTGTCATTTCTTAATGTTTGGGGCTGCGACTCTTATGTGAAAAAGGTTTCAACCTGATGAGCTCGAACCCAAAGCGGACAAATGCATCTTCATAGAATACCCTAAGGTAACAGTTGGGTATACCTTCTATCTCAGATCCAAGCGCAAAGTGTTTGTTGCTAAAAACGGGTCCTTTCTCGAGAAAGAGTTTCTCTCGAAAGAATTGAGTGGGAGGAAAGGTATAAATTGATGAAGGTTATTGAACCGTCACTTCAGTTGGATGGTAGCATGACACAGAAAGATGTTTCTGTGGCGCCTACACCAAATGAAGAGGAAGTTAATGATGATGATCATGACACTTCGGATCAAGTTACTACCAGGCCTCGTAGGTCGACAAGTAATCGTGCCGCCCCTGAGAGGTACGGCAATCCTGTCTTGGAGGTCATGTTGTTAGACAACAGTGAACCTACGAGCTATGAAGAAGCGATGGTGGGCCCGGATTCCAACAAATGGCTAGGAGCCATGAAATCCGAGAAAGGATCCATGTATGAAAACCAAGTATGGACTTTGGTAGACTTGCCAGTTAAACGGCAGGCCGTTAAGTACAAATGGACCTTTAAGAAGAAGACAGACGCTAATGGTAAATGTCACCATTTATAAAGCTCGACTTGTCACAAAGAAGTTTCCGACAAGTTCAAGGAGTTGACTACGATGAGACTTTCTCACCCGTAGCGATGCTAAAAGTCTGTTGGAATTATGTTAGCAGTTGCTGCATTTTTTTGATTATGAAATCTGGCAGATGGATGTCAAAACATCGTTTCCTTAACGGTTTCCTTGAGGAAAGGTTGTATGTGATACAACCGGAAGGTTTTGTCAGTCCTAAGGATGCTAAAATGTATGCAAGCTCCAGCGATCCTTCTATGGACTGGAGCAAGCATCTCGGAGTTGGAATATATCCTTTGATGAGGTGATCAAAGCTTTTTGGGTTTATACAAAGTTTATAACAAACTTGTATTTACAAGAAAGTGAGTGGGAGCACTATAGAATTTCTGATAAGTATATGTGGATGACATATTGTTGATCGGAAATAATGTGGAATTTCTGGAAAGCATAAAGGGTTGTTTGAAAGGAGTTTTTCAAAGGAAGACCTGAATAAAGCTACTTAAATATTGTGCATCAGGATCTATATAGATAGATCAAGACGTCTGATAAGACTTTCAATGAGTACATACCTTGATAAGATTTTGAAAGAGTTCAAAATAGATCAGTCAAAGAAAGAGTTCTTGCCTGATTTGTAAGGTGTGGAGTTGAGTGAGACTCAAAGCTCGACCACGTCAGAAGAAAGAGAAAGGACGAAGGTCGTCCCCTATGCCTTATCCATAGGCTCTATATAGTATGCCATGCGGTGTAACACACCTAGTGTGTGCCTTGCCATGAGTCTGTCAAGGGGTACAAGAGTGGTCCAGGAGTGGATCACTGGACAGCGGTCAAAATTATCCTTAGTAACTAGAGGACTAAGGAAATGTTTCTCGGTTATGGAGGTGATAAAGAGTTCGTCGTAAAGGGTTACGTCGATGCAAGCTTTGACACCTATCTGGATGACTCTGAGTAGCAATCCGGATACGTATAGTGGAGCAACCATTTGGAATAGCTCCAAGTGGAGCGTGGTAGCATCTGCAGTATGACATATAGATTTGCAAAGAACACACGGATCTGAATGTTGCAAACCGTTGACTAAAACCTCTCTCACATGCAAAACATGATCGAACCCCAGAACTCATTGGGTGTTAGATTCATAACAATGTAAATCACATAGCGATGTGAGCTAGATTATTGACTCTAGTGCAAGTGGGAGACTGTTGGAAATATGCCCTAGAGGCAATAATAATTTAGTTATTATCATATTTCCTAGTTCATGATAATCCTTTATTATCCATGCTATAATTGTATTGATTGGAAACTCAATTGCATGTGTGGATACATAGACAACACTGTGTCCCTAGTATGCCTCTAGTAGACTAGCTCGTTGATCAAAGATGGTCAAGGTTTCCTAGCCATAGACATGATATGTCATTTGATAACGGGATCACATCATTAGGAGAATGATGTGATGGACAAGACCCAAACTATGAACATAGCATATGATCGTGTCAGTTTATTGCTATAGTTTTCTGCATGTCAAGCATCTGTTCCTATGACCATGAGATCATGCAACTCACTGACACCGGAGGAATACCTTGTGTGTATCAAACGTCGCAACGTAACTGGGTGACTATAAAGATGATCTACAGGTATCTCCGAGGGTGTCTGTTGAGCTGGCATGGATCGAGACTGGGATTTGTTACTCCGTGTGACGGAGAGGTATCTCAGGGCCCACTCGGTAATACAACATCACAATAAGCCTTGCAAGCAAAGTGACTAAAGAGTTAGCCACGGGATCTTGTATTACGGAACGAGTAAAGAGACTTGCCGGTAACGAGATTGAACTAGGTATAGAGATACCGACGATCGAATCTCGGGCAAGTAACATACCGATAAACAAAGGGAACATCATACGGGATTAACTGAATCCTTGACATAGAGGTTCAACCGATAAAGATCTTCATAGAATATGTTGGAACCAATATGGGCATCCAGGCCCCGCTATTGGTTATTGACCGTAGAGGTGTCTCGGTCATGTCTACATAGTTCTCGAACCCGCAGGGTCTGCACACTTAACGTTCGGTGACGTTTCGGTAGTATTGAGATATATGTGTTGGTGACCGAAGGTTGTTCGGAGTCCCGGATGAGATCCTAGACGTCACGAGGAGCTCCGGAATGGTCTGGAGGTAAAGATTTATATATAGAAAAGTGGTATTTGGATTCCGGAAAAGTTTCGGGTATTTCCGGTAGTGTACCGGGAGTGACGAATGGGTTCCGGGGGTCCACCGGGTGGGGCCCACCCACCCCAGGGGGGCACATGGGCCCAAGAGGTGGCACACCAGCCCCTAATGGGCTGGGGAACCGACCCCATAAGGGCCCATATGCCCAAGAGGAAAATAGGTGGAGATAGGAAGGAATAGGACTCCTTCCTAATATGAATCCACTTCCTAGTAGGAAGTGGATTGGACTCCTCCTTGCCTGGTTCGGCCGACCCCTAGGGGAAACCCTAGGGAGGCTGCCTCCTCCCCCCTCCCTCCTATATATACTAGAGGAATAGAGCCCCAAAGACACACGGCCACGTGCTAGTTCTCTATTCTCTAGTTCCTCCAACAAATAGATTCCAGTAGTTCTTAGGCGAAGCCCTGCCGGGATAACTCCACCACCACCACCACCACACCGTCGTGCTGCTGGAGATCTCATCTACCTCTCCGCCCCCTCTTGCTGGATCAAGAAGGCAGAGATCGTCATCGAGATGTACGTGTGCTGAACGCGGAGGTGCCGTCTGTTCGGCGCTAGATCGTGATTGGATCGCGGGACGACTTGCGATTTGGATCGCGAAGACGTTCGACTGCATCAACCGCGTTTCTTAACGCTTCCAGCTTAGCGATCTACAAGGGTACGTAGATCCACTCTCCCTCTCGTAGATGCTCATCACCATGGATAGATCTTGCGTGTGCATAGGAATTTTTTTGTTTCCCATGCAACGTTCACCAACAATATGATCATGCAAAGTAATATGACAGTGGAAGTACAAGTCATATGATGTGATGGTGGAAGTTGCATGGCAATATATCTCGGAATGGCTATGGAAATGCCATGATAGGTACGTATGGTGGCTGTTTTGAGGAAGATATAACGAGGCTTATGTGCAATAGAGCGTATCATGTCACGGGTTTGGATGCACCTGCGAAAGCTACACCGATCCTCAAGGTGAGAATGGGCAATGCACGGTACCGAAGAGGCTAGCAAATATGTGGAGGTGAGAGTGTGTATATCCATGGATTCACATTAGTCATGAATAACTCATATACTTATTGCAAGATTTTATTAGCTCTCTCGAAGCAAAGCACTACTCGCATGCCCCTAGGGAGGAGGTTGGTAGGAATTAACCATCGGGCCCCCCCGACCTAAACATCACTAGGATTTCAACGAGGAATAAGTATGCTCACACATCATCACCATGCTATAAAAATATTTGGACGAACAACAAGTTAACAACCTCTAATTCACGATACCTTTATTAACCAATGATCATGCACTCATGCTTTTTCACATTACCACATTAATATCATTAACCATGATTTATCTTTTATGTGATACATGTGGTTTTGATTATGCACTCATTGAATACCTATTATTTTTGGACTAGTCTTATGACCCATGTAAATTACCATCGCTATTCATTAACTCTCAAACAAATATAAGTGAAGAACGAGAGTGCAATTATTTCTATAAAATATATACGCCACCGTGCTCTAAAAGATATAAGTGAAGTACTAGAGCAACTGCCAAGCTCAAAAGATATAAGTGAAGCACATAGAGTATTCTAATAAATTATGATGGTATTGTGTCTCTCTCAAGTGGGTGTCTGCAGCAAACAATTATTGTGGGAAACTAAAACAAAAAACAAACTAAAGCAAATTACGCTCCAAGCAAAACTCATATCATGTGATGGATAAAAATATAGCTCCAAGTGACATACCGATGGATTGGGACGAAAGAGGGGATGCCTTCCGGGGCATCCCCAAGCTTAGACGCTTGAGTCTTCCTAGAATATTACCTTGGGGTGCCTTGGACATCCCCAAGCTTAGGCTCTTGCCACTCCTTATTCCTTTGTTCATCGTGATAACACCCAAAACTTGAAAACTTCAGCACACAAAACTCAACAGAAAACTCGTGAGATCCGTTAGTATAATAAGCATGTCAAATACTTTAGGTACTGTTATAAATTAATTCATATTTTATTATTGCATAAGGTATATTATTCTAACTTCTCCATGATTTATATTTCCCAATATAATCCATGGCATCATCAAAACAAGCAAAACATGCAAGCAAAAACAGAATCTGTCTAAAACAGAACAGTCTGTAAAGATCTGTAGATAAACTATACTTCTGTATCTCTAAAAATTCTGAAAAATTAGGAAAGTTTCTATTTTGCACAACATCAATTATATTCATCATGCAAATTATCCCAAAGGCTTTACTTGGCACAAACACTAATTAAAACATAAAAACACAATCATTACAGAGGAAACAATCATGTTATGACACACAAACAGAAAGTATTGGGTTATCTCCCAACAAATTCTTTCTTTATAGCCATTAAGATAGGCTTGAAATTTCAATGATGCTCACATAATAGACAAGAATTGAAGCACAAAGAGAGCATCATAAAGCATGTGAAAAACACATCTAAGTCTAACATACTTCCTATGCATAGGCATTTTACAGGAAAAAAAATTCTCAAGACAAGTGAAATCTAGCATAAGCAAATAGGAAGAGTGAAGCATTAACAATTTGAATATAAAGAGAGGTAAGTGAGTAACATGAAAATTTCTATAACCAAATTTGCCTCTCTCATAATAATTACATGTATGATCATATTCAAATTCAACAATATAGCTATCATATAAAATATTTTCTCCATGATCCACATGCACAAAAGTCTTAGAATCTTCCAAAATAGTGGGATTGACATTAACTAAAGTCATGACCTCTCTAAACCCACTTTTAGTAGTATTGCAAATATCACAATCAATAATAGATTCATCATGAAGCTTAGAATTATGAAGATCACAAGAAACATTGATGACCCACAAGTATAGGGGATCAATCGTAGTCCTTTCGATAAGTAAGAGTGTCGAACCCAACGAGGAGCAGAAGGAAATGACAAGCGGTTTTCAGCAAGGTAATTTCTGCAAGCACTGAAATTGTAGGTAACAGGTAGTTTGATAGCAAGATAATTGGTAACGAGCAAGTAACGGTAACGGTAAATAAGGTGCAGCAAGGTAGACCAATCCTTTTGTGTCAAAGGACAGGCCAGAACAATCTCTAGTAATAGACAAAGTGTTCTTGAGGGTACACGGGAATTTCATCTAGTCACTTTTATCATGTTGGTTTGATTCGTGTTCGCTACTTTGATAATTTGATATGTGGGTGGACCGGTGCTTGGGTGCTATTCTTACTTGAACAACCTCCCACTTATGATTAACCCCCACGCAAGCATCCGCAACTATGAGAAAAGTATTAAGATAAAATCTAACCATAGCATTAAACGTTTGGATCCAAATCAGCCCCTTACGAAGTAGCGCATAAACTAGGGTTTAAGCTTTTGTCACTCTAGCAACCCATCATCTAATAACTACTCCACAATGCATTCCCTTAGGCCCATGAATGGTGAAGTGTCATGTAGTCGATGTTCACATGACACCACTAAGGGAATCACAACATACATATCATCAAAATATCGAACACATATCAAATTCACATGATTACTTACAACATGATTTCTCCCGTGAACTCAATAACAAATAATAAACATGCTCAAGATCAGAGAGGTATTGAATAGCATAATAGATCTGAACATATAATCTTCCACCAAGTAAACCATATAGTAATCAACTACGCAAGGTAATCAACACTACTAGTCACCCACAGGTACCAATCTGAGGTTCCGGTACAAAGATTGAACACAAGATATGAACTAGGGTTTGAGAGGAGATGGTGATGTTGAAGATGTTGATGAAGATTGGCCTCCCAAAGATGAGAGGGGTGTTGGTGATGACGATGGCTTCGATTTCCCCCTCCGGGAGGGAAGTTCCCCCGGCGGAATCGCTCCGCCGAAGGGCAAAAGTGCTCCTACCCAAGTTCCGCCTCGAGGCGGCGACGCTTAGTCCCGAAAGTCCTCCTCAGATTTTTTCTAGGTCAAATGTGATTATATACCAGAAGATGAGCACCAGAGGTGGGCCGAGGAGGCCACGATACACCAGGGCGCGCCCAGGGGGGGTCTGGCGCGTCCTGGTGGGTTGTGCCCACCTGGCTGCCCCCCTCCGGTAGTTTTCTACTCCGGTATATTTTATTAAATACAAAAATAATCTCCGTAAAATTTCAGCTTCATTGGAGTTGTGCAGAATAGGTATCTCTGATGTGCTTTTCTTAGGTCCAGAATTCCAGCTACCGGTATTCTCCCTCTTTGTGTAAACCTTGCATATTATGAGAGAAAAGGCATTAGAATCACTCCCCAAAGCATTATTATTCAACAAAACATAATAAATAACAGTAGGAAATCATGATGCAAAATGGACGTATCAACTCCCCCAAGCTTAGACCTCGCTTGTCCTCAAGTGAAAACCGATATTGAAAAGCATGTCGACATGATTTGAGAGAGAGGTGTCGATAAAAACAAAATACAGACATAGTAGCATCATGCTTATTAATATAATAGCAGCACACTCTATCAGAAAAATTATTCAATACATTTTTATCATGTAGCTTCTCATGAACAAGTAATAATTCATCACAACATAGAAGTATGAAGCATAAACCTTATTGAAAACCAACAAACTATGTTCTCAGTCAACTTTGCAACTACAATTCATCGTATTTTCAGGAAGGGTCACATGTCCGAGCCTTTTGGCAAGTCCACATACTCAACCATCATTTAGTCTTCTATGATTGCTAACACTCACGACATAACCATGAACAAAAAGTTTCAACCGGACACATAGGAAGATAGGGGCTTATAGTTTCGCCTCCCAACGTATTCACCTCAAGGGTGATGTCAACAATAATAACTCATTCCCACCCATATCAAACTAGATATATGTGCCTAGATCTTTCCTCACCACATGATGCTTGCAAAAGGAAAAAGTAAAAAGGGATAGGGAAGGATACTTTGACTCTTTGCATAAAAGTAAATAAATAAAAATAAAAGATAGTCCCTTCGCAGAGGGAAGCAAAGGTTGTCATGCGCTTATTGGTTTGTATGCCCAATACCTTAATGTAAAAGAATGTCACGCTATATTGCCCCCTATGATAGCAACCTTTATTATGCAGTCCGTCGCTTTTATTACTTTGCCATCATAAGTTCGTATAGCGCTCAATTTTCTCTTACACTAATTGATCAAAACACTTTTGGAAGCAATTTTTATTGCCTTATTGCACCGATGACAACTTACTTGAAGGATCTTACTCGATCCATAGGTAGGTATGGTGGACTCTCAAAGAATGAGTTTGGTTTTGGGTTTTTGGATGCACAAGAAGTATCTCTACTTAGTGCGGAATTGTTGGCTAATAAAGATATTGGGCAAGCACCACATGTTGAAGGATCTATGACAATATAACTTCTATGTGGATATAAACAAACATAAATCATTACGTTGCCTTCCTTGTCCAACGTCAACAATTTTGACACATAATATTTAATGGGGGCTCACAATCATAAAAGATGTCCAAGATAGTGTATTTGCATGTGAATCTTCTCTTCCCTTATTAATTCTTTCATGAATTGCATCATTGACCAATGCTATGTTTGTCAATCTCCAATAAATTTTACTACTTATACTTTTCCTTATGTGATGTCATTACTCACCATAAGATTAGCATATGATTCTTTTCATTTATTTTTCTTCCCTTTTATTTTGATTGCAACAAGAAAGTAGAGAGACAAAAACTCAAACTAAACTTTATTATATAACTTTCACTCGATTACATAGATAGATAGGACACGAAACTAACACACAAAAATAGATCAAACTAAACTTTTATTCAACTAAAGCAAAGGGAAACTAAGGATTGAACTAAAATAGGTAAAGGTGAATAAAAGTGATGGTGATACGATACCGGGGCACCTCCCCCAAGCTTGGCTCAAGCCAAGGGGAGTGCCCATACTCGCGTGCTCAAATCTCCTTTGGTGGTGGTGATGAAGAAGGTGGCGGTGTTGAAGTAGGTGGTGGTGATGATGTAGTATGCTTGTCCTCCAGCTTCCAGGGCAAGGGCTCCCCATCATAAGTTGACGCAAGAGTCCCTTGAGTCCTGCAACTGGCAGCTAAACTCATACCTTTAAATCTTGCCTCATATTCAAAGACTTGATTTTGAAGATCATAGACTTGGCTCTGCAGAAAATTAATTTGCTCGTTGAGGGTGGAGATGATGTCCTTCACAGACTGGCCATCCACCACTTGATCACGAGTGAATTCCGTGATCATGGAGTGATTGGCACTAAGTCTGTGCTCCACCATCTTCTGGCACTTGAAGATTTCCTGTTCCACTACCTCGAGCCTAGCCTCCACGCTTCCGGTCTTCTTGGGTCCCTGAACATCACGGATGTGGAGCACCCCCTCACGCATCTCAATGGCTTGAGGGTGCTTCATCACCTCCGGCAAGTACGGGTTGATGACCTTCTCGAAGAACTTGTCCTTGGGGGAGCTTGGTGGAGCCATGGAGATCTAGATCTGATGAGAAAACAACAAGAAACAAAAACAGAGTATTTTTCTGCGATGCGGTCGTCAAAACAGTCGGGGGTATATATAGAGAATTTTTATTCTTGGGAAACAAGCATATGAAAGGAAAACGGAGTCGGGAAGGCATCCGAGGTGGGCACAACCCACCAGGGCGCGCCCAAGGGTGCCTGGCACGCCCTGGTGTATCGTGCTTACCTCGATCACCTTCCGGTTTATTTCTTTATTTCCAAAATTTTAAAATATTCCAAAACTGACGAAAAATATTTTTGCGGATTTTTGGAGCCCGTTTACTTACCGTATCACGTACCTCTATTTTTCAGAATTCTGGAGTGTTCCGGAAGGTTTCTTTTATGTGTTCCTCCGGGGTCATGGTTTGGATAACATTGCTTTCAATGTTATAGGCGTACCTGAGATATAATGCTTAATTCTTTGTCCATTGACCACCTTCGGGTTAGTACCTTCGGCATTATTAATCTTGATAGCTCCAAAACGATAAACCTCTTCGATAATATAAGGTCCTTCCCATTTGAGAGAAGTTTACGTGCAAAAAATCTTAAACGAGAGTTGAACAAAAGAACATAGTCTCCTATTTTGAATTCCCGCTTTTGGATTCTTTTGTCATGCCATCTTTTTACTTTTTCTTTAAGTAATTTGGCATTTTCATAGGCTTGGGTTCTCCATTCATCTAGTGAGCTAATATCAAATAGCCTCTTCTCACCGGCAAGTTTGAAATCATAATTAAATTCTTTAATGGCCCAAAATGCCTTGTGTTCTAATTCTAGAGGCAAATGACAAGCTTTTCCATATACCATTTTATATGGAGACATACCCATAGGATTTTTATAAGCTGTTCTATAGGCCCAAAGTGCATCATCTAATTTCTTAGACCAATTCTTACGAGACCTATTGACAGTTTTTTGTAATATTAATTTTATTTCTCTATTGCTAAGTTCTACTTGACCACTAGCTTGAGGATGATAGGGTGATGCAATTCTATGGTTAACATCATATTTGGCAAGCATCTTACGGAAAGCACCATGAATAAAGTGTGAACCACCATCCGTCATTAAATATCTAGGAACTCCAAACCTCGGAAAGATAACCTCTTTAAGCATTTTAATGGAGGTGTGCTGATCAGCACTACTAGTTGGAATAGCTTCTACCCACTTAGTGACATAATCAACAACAACCAAAATATGAGTGTACCCGTTAGAGGAAGGAAAAGGTCCCATAAAGTCAAAACCCCAAACATCAAATGGTTCAACAACAAGTGAATAATTCATTGGCATTTCCTGATGCTTACCGATATTACCAATTCTTTGACATTCATCACAAGACAAGACAAACTTACGGGCGTCTTTGAAAAGAGTAGGCCAATAAAAACCAGATTGCAATACCTTGTGAGCAGTTCTATCTCCCGCATGATGTCCTCCATAAGCTTCGGAATGACATTTCCGTAGGATTTGTTCCTGTTCATGCTCAGGTACACAACGTCTAATAATACCATCTATTCCTTCTTTATAAAGATGTGGGTCATCCCAAAAGTAATGTCTCAAGTCATAGAAGATTTTTTTCTTTTGTTGGTATGTGAAGCTAGGTGGTATATATTTAGCGACAATGTAATTAGCATAATCAGCACACCAAGGAGTATTTTGAGAAACATTTATTGCAGCTAACTGTTCGTCACGGAAACTATCATCAATAGGTAGTGGGTTATCAAGAATATTTTCTAACCCAGACAAGTTATCAGCTACGGGATTCTCAGCTCCCTTCCTATCAACAATATGCAAGTCAAATTCTTGGAGCAAGAGAACCCACCTAATAAGTCTAGGTTTAGCATCTTTCTTTTCCATAAGATATTTTATAGCAGCATGATCGATGTGAACAATTACTTTTGAGTCAACAATATAGGATCTAAATTTATCACAAGCATACACGACCGCTAAAAATTCTTTTTCAGTAGTAGCATAATTTCGTTGAGCACTGTCTAGAGTTTTGCTAGCATAATGGATAACATTCAATTTCTTATCAACTCTTTGTCCTAGAACAGCACCAACAGCATAATCACTAGCATCACACATAATTTCAAAAGGCAAGTTCCAATCAGGCGGTTGAACAATAGGTGCAGAGGTTAAGGCTTTCTTGAGTGTTTCAAAGGCTTCTACACAATCATCATCAAAAACAAAAGGAATATACTTTTGCAAAAGATTAGTAAGAGGCCTAGAAATTTTAGAGAACTCTTTAATGAACCTCCTATAGAAACCAGCATGACCAAGGAAACTGCGAATACCTTTAATGTCTTTAGGACATGGCATCTTCTCAATTGCATCAACTTTAGCTTTATCCACCTCAATACCTCGCTCAGATATTTTATGCCCCAAGACAATACCTTCATTAACCATAAAGTGGCACTTCTCCCAATTCAAGACAAGATTAGTTTGTTCACATCTCTGCAAAACTCGATCAAGGTTGCTTAAGCAATCATCAAAAGAAGTTCCGTAAACGGAAAAATCATCCATGAAAACCTCCACAATCTTTTCACAAAAATCAGAGAATATAGCAGTCATACATCTTTGAAAGGTAGCAGGTGCATTGCATAAACCAAAAGGCATACGTCTATAAGCATAGGTTACAAAAGGGCAAGTAAAGGTGGTTTTTTCTTGATTGGATTGTGACACAGGTATTTGAGAGAAACCAGAATATCCATCTAGGAAGCAAAAGTGTGTGTGCTTAGATAATCTTTCTAGCATTTGATCAATGAAAGGCAGAGGGTAATGATCCTTTCTAGTAGCTTTATTTAATTTTCTAAAATCAATTACCATTCTATAGCCAGTAACAATTCTTTGTGGAATCAGTTCATTCTTATCATTAGGAACAACGGTAATACCTCCTTTCTTAGGGACACAATGAACGGGACTTACCCATCTACTATCAGCAATAGGATAGATTATACCTGCTTCCAGAAGTTTTAATATTTCAGTTCTTACCACTTCCTTCATCTTAGGATTCAATCGCCGTTGATGATCAAGAACGGGTTTAGCATCAGGTTCCATGTTAATCTTGTGCTGACATAGAGTGGGACTAATGCCCTTAAGATCATCAAGAGTATATCCAATAGTAGCCCTGTGCTTCCTTAGAACTTTTAGTAATATTTCATCTTCATGTTTTGAAAGGTTAGCACTAATAATAACAGGATATATCTTTTTTCTCATCAAGATAAGCATATTTTAAAGTGTCGGCCAATTGTTTCAATTCAAACACAAGATCACCTTTCGGTGGAGGAGGACCTCCAAGAGTTTCAATAGGCAAATTGTGTTTCAGGAGAGGTTGTTGTTCGAAGAAAATTTGATCTATTTCATTTCTTTCACGCAAGTGCATATCATTTTCATGGTCAAGCAAATATTGTTCTAATGGATCAGTAGGAGGCACAAAAATAGAAGCAAGACCAATTATTTCATCCTTACTTGATAACACTTTATCACGGGGTTGTCTACTAAACTCATGAGACACATTACCAAAACTGACACCGACAGTTTGTTTTTCACAATCTATCTTAGCATTGACGGTGCTTAAGAAAGGTCTACCAAAGATAATGGGACAAAAGTCATCTTGTGGGGAACCAAGAACTAGAAAATCAGTAGGGTATTTCACTTTCCCACACAAGACTTCAACATCTCTAACAATCCCAAGTGGTGTGATAGTGTCTCTATTAGCAAGTTTAATAGTAACATCAATGTCTTCTATTTCAGCAGGTGCTATTTCATCCATAATTTCTTGGTATAAGGTAAAAGGGATAGCGCTCACACTAGCACCCAAATCACATAAACCATGATAGCAATGATCTCCTATTTTGACCGAGACAACGGGCATGCCTTCTATGGGTCTATGTTTATCCTTTTCATCGTGTTTAGCAATTCTAGCAGCTTCATCACAGAAGTAGATAACATGCCCATCAATATTTTCTACCAAGAGATCCTTAACCATAGCAACACTTGGTTCGACTTTAATTTGCTCAGGGGGCTTAGATGTTTTTAGATTACTCTTACGGACCACAGTTGATACCTTAGCATGTTCCTTTATCCTAACAGGGAAAGGTGGTTTTTCAATATAAGCGGTAGGCACAACTGGATGAACATTGTAAGTGATAGTTTCTTCTTTAGCTATGACCGGTTCTTTAATTTCTTCTTTAATAGGGGGATGATATTTAAACCACTTCTCCTTAGGGAGATCAACGTGAGTAGCAAATGCTTCGCAAAAAGAGGCTACTATCTCAGAGTCAAGTCCATATTTAATGCTAAACTTGTGAAAAGTATCGGTGTTCATAAAAGATTTAACACAATCAAACTCAAGCTTTATACCTGACTCATTACCTTCATCGAGTTCCCAATCTTCAGAGTTGCGTTTAATTATTTCTAAGAGATCCCACTTGAATTCAATAGTTTTCGTCATATAAAAACCAGCACAAGAAGTATCGAGCATGGATTGATCATTATGAGAAAGCCGAGCATAAAAATTCTGAATGATAACTTCTCTCGGGATGTCATGATTGGGGCATGAATATAGCATTGACTTAAGCCTCCCCCAAGCTAGAGCGATACTTTCTCCTTCACGAGGCCAAAAAATATATATATAATTCCGATCACGACGAAGTAGATGCATGGGATAAAACTTTTGGTGGAATTCCAATTGCAAACGATTCCAGTTCCACGATCCAAGATCATCACATAGCCAATACCATGTCAATGATTTTCCCTCCAAAGATAAAGGGAAAACCTTCTTCTTAACTTCATCTCCGGGTAAACCTGCAAGCTTAAATAATCCACAAATTTCGTTCACATATAAAAGGTGCATATCAGGATGTTCAGTTCCATCTCCAGCATAGGGTTTAGCAATTAGTTGTTCTACCATACCCGAAGGAATTTCATAAGTAATATTTTCAGTAGGTGCAGTAGGTTGAGAGGCAACTAATTGTGGTTCCGGTCGAGGTGAAGATACCCCGAACAAACCCCTCAAAGGATTGTTCTCCATGGTAGCAAGTAGCAATAAATTTCAGCACGTAGTATAAGTTTTTCCTTACCGATTTCCACTTACCAAGAGCGCTTCACTCCCCGGCAATGGCGCCAGAAAAGAGTCTTGATGACCCACAAGTATAGGGGATCAATCGTAGTCCTTTCGATAAGTAAGAGTGTCGAACCCAACGAGGAGCAGAAGGAAATGACAAGCGGTTTTCAGCAAGGTAATTTCTGCAAGCACTGAAATTGTAGGTAACAGGTAGTTTGATAGCAAGATAATTGGTAACGAGCAAGTAACGGTAACGGTAAATAAGGTGCAGCAAGGTAGCCCAATCCTTTTGGCAAAGGATAGGCCAGAACAATCTCTAGTAATAGACAAAGTGTTCTTGAGGGTACATGGGAATTTCATCTAGTCACTTTTATCATGTTGGTTTGATTCGTGTTCGCTACTTTGATAATTTGATATGTGGGTGGACCGGTGCTTGGGTGTTGTTCTTACTTGAACAACCTCCCACTAATGATTAACCCCCTCGCAAGCATCCGCAACTATGAGAAAAGTATTAAGATAAAATCTAACCATAGCATTAAACGTTTGGATCCAAATCAGCCCCTTACGAAGTAGCGCATAAACTAGGGTTTAAGCTTCTGTCACTCTAGCAACCCATCATCTAATAACTACTCCACAATGCATTCCCTTAGGCCCATGAATGGTGAAGTGTCATGTAGTCGACGTTCACATGACACCACTAAGGGAATCACAACATACATATCATCAAAATATCGAACACATATCAAATTCACATGATTACTTGCAACATGATTTCTCCCGTGAACTCAAGAACAAAGATAACTACTCACAAATAATAAACATGCTCAAGATCAGAGAGGTATTGAATAGCATAATAGATCTGAACATATAATCTTCCACCAAGTAAACCATATAGTAATCAACTACGCAAGGTAATCAACACTACTAGTCACCCACAGGTACCAATCTGAGGTTCCGGTACAAAGATTGAACACAAGAGATGAACTAGGGTTTGAGAGGAGATGGTGCTATTGAAGATGTTGATGAAGATTGGCCTCCCAAAGATGAGAAGGGTGTTGGTGATGACGATGGCTTTGATTTCCCCCTCCGGGGGGTGGGGGGGGGGGGTGGGGGGCGGGAAGTTCCCCCGGCGGAATCGCTCCGCCGGAGGGCAAAAGTGCTCCTGCCCAAGTTCCACCTCGAGGCGGCGGCGCTTCATCCCGAAAGTCCTCCTCAGATTTTTTCTAGGTCAAATGTGATTATATACCAGAAGATGGGCACCGGAGGTGGGCCGAGTTGGCCACGATACACCAGGGCGCGCTCAGGGGGGTATGGCGCGCCCTGGTGGGTTGTGCCCACCTGGCTGCCCCCTCCGGTAGTTTTCTGCTCCGGTATTTTTTATTAAATACAAAAATAATCTCCGTAAAATTTCAGCTTCATTGGAGTTGTGCAGAATAGGTATCTCTGATGTGCTTTTCTTAGGTCCAGAATTCCAGCTGCCGGCATTCTCCCTCTTTGTGTAAACCTTGCATATTATGAGAGAAAAGGCATTAGAATCACTCCCCAAAGCATTATTATTCAACAAAACAAAATAAATAGCAGTAGGAAATCATGATGCAAAATGGACGTATCAAACATCATGATTATCACCCCAATAATGATCATTAGCACAATTGATATTCATAGAATTTATACTAACAACATGGCAATTATGCATTTTATTCAAGGAACTATCATGAATCACTTTATAAATTTCTTTTAACACTTCATCACAATTTTTAGATTCATGATTTTCAAGCAAGACCTCATAAAGATAATCTAGTGCACTTAACTCACTAGCAATTGGTTCAACATAATTAGATCTTTTGAAAAGATTAGCAAGTGGATGAGGATCCATTTATCTAATTTTTCTTTTTATACTTTATGTTTGTGTGAGACAAAGATAAAGATAACATAACTAGGAAATCAATCAAATAGAAATATTTTTGTATTTTTGATTTTTATAATGCAAACTAAATATAACAACAAATAAAAAGAAGAACAAGTGAATGATAATTTGTGTGAAGTTACTTGATAGTTGATGATGATACTCCCCGGCAACGGCGCCAGAAATCCTTCCTGATGCTTGTGATCTACATTGTGTTTTCCGTGAAGAGGAACGGGTGATGCAACACATTGCGGGTAAGTATTTCCCTCATTTAAGAACCAAGGTTTATCGAAGCAATAGGAATATCGCTCATCAACCGTCTTCAGCGGCTGCACACAAAAGAGCACACACTTGCACCCCAACGCGGCAAGAGGGTTGTCAATCCCCTTGATCTCGTTATTTGCAAGTAAATGAGATGTGTAGATAATTGTAAATTGCAAAATAAAATAAAATAAAGTAAATGGAAGCAAGGTATTGAAAGCGTTTTGAAAGCATATTTGCTCCCTTGGTGGTTTTCGTAATTAATAACAACATATATGTCATTGAACTAATGTTTCCACTAAGTATATTTCAGGAAAAGTTCAATGATGGGTTAGCAAAAGGATTGTGGAGAGACCCCTAGATGCAAGGAAATGGATTGGCAAGGCTTCAAGCAAGAGGACTCTACATTTTACTTTGTGAGAAATCACCTTGAGTCCATAGGAAAGCCTATACTATTAAAAGGGGATAAGGTTTTGTTGGTGAACAAGATGCTCCACGTGCACAAGTGATAGTCACCAAAAACACCCACAAACTCTTCCACAAAAGTCTGTCCAAGCCTATCATGAAAATCGGTGTAACCAACTTTTTCCACTCGGTCCCATTGATTCCCACCTCAGACAAACTCATGCCAAACCCTAGCTCTTCGGTGCAACCGATTCTGCTTCGGTGCCACCGAGTTCAGCTTGCCAACTTTCTGTTACCTCGATTCTTAAAATCGGAATTTCCGAGATTTTGGATCGGCGTCACCGAGTTTTGGAAACTGACCGTTGGTCACCTAATCGGTACTACCGAGATCTTTGTATCGGTCTCACCGAGATTCAAAAGTTGCTACCTTTGGAGCAACTCGGTGCCACCGAGTTTTATACTTCGGTGTCACCGAGTTGGTCACTTTACGTGTAATGGTTGGATTTTTGGGGATGCCTATATATACCCCTTCACCACCACCCACTCGCAAGAGAAGCACTCAGAACTATTCCATACTTGCCCCATCCAATTTTCTGAGAGAGAGCCACCTACTCGTGTGTTGAGATCAAGCCATTCCACTCCATCGATATGAATCTTGATCTCTAGCCTCCCCAAGTTGCTTTCCACCAAATCAATCTCTTCCACCAAAGCCAAATCTGTGAGAGAGTGATTGTGTGTTGAGGAGTCTATCATCTTGAAGCACAAGAGCAAGGAGTTCATCGACATTATCGAGCCTATTACCTTTTGGAGGGTGGTGCCTCCTAGATTGGTTAGGTGTCGCTTTGGAGCCTCCTACTTCGTGTTGTGGAGTTGAACCAAGAAGTTTGTACGGGCAAGGAGATCGCCTACTTCGTGAAGATCTGCCCATAGTGAGGCTAGTCCTTCATGGATGGAAGCCGTTATGGAATAGTCAAGGTTGCTACTTCGTGGACCCTTATGGGTGGAGCCCTCCGTGGACTCTCGCGACCGTTACCCTCCGTGAGTTGAAGACTCCATAAATGTGGACGTACGATAGCACCACCTATCAGAACCATGGGAAAAATCTTCGTGTCTCCAAATTGCGTTTGATCTTCCTCCCTACCCTCTACTTCATATGCTTGTCTTTACTTTCCGCTGCTATATTCTTAGACATGCGTTTGTAGGGTGTACTTGAATTGCTATCATTGCTAAAATCTGCCAACACTTAAAATTGGGAAAAGGTAGAATTTTTATTTGCTCAAGTAGTCTAATCGCCCCCCTCTAGACATACTTTCGATCCTACAAGTGGTATCAGAGCTTTGGTCTCCATTGCATTGGTCTCACAACCTAGGAGAGTATGGCATCTAGCGAGGGAAATTATCACCGTAGAGGTCCGTACTTGGATGGCACAAATTTTGCTAGTTGGAAGCACAAAATGAAAATGCATATTCTTGGTCATAACCCTGCCATTTGGGTTGTTGTTCGTGTTGGATTGCAAGGTGAATTCTTTGGTGATGGAAAGGAACCGGATCATGAAGCGACCGCGGATGAATTGAAGATGTTGCAATACAACGCTCAAGCATGTGACATTCTCTTCAACTGCCTATGCCCCGAAGAATTCAACAAAATCAGCCGTCTTGAGAATACCAAGGAAATTTGGGATACTTTGGTTGATATGCATGAAGGTACCGAATCCGTGAGAGAATACAAGTTCGACGTTCTTCAAAGTCAGCTTTACAAGTTCAAAATGAAGAATGGTGAAGGAGTCGCAAAAATGTACTCTAGGCTAGCTCTCATCACCAAAGAGATTGTCGGCTTCGGAAGCGAAGAAATGACCGACAAATTCATCATCAAGAAGATACTTAGAGCTTTGGATGAGAGATACGACACCGTGTGCACATTGATCCAAATGATGCCCAACTACAAAGATCTCAAGCCTACGGAAGTCATTGGAAGGATTGTTGCTCATGAGATGACACTCAAAGACAAAGAAGAGCTTCACAACAAGTCTAGCGGTGCTTATAAAGCCACGAGTGATGCTCCCACAACTTCAAGTGACAACCTTGTCACCAATGAAGAGATAAGCCTCATGGTCAAGAAATTCAACAAGTTCTACAAGAATAGAGGCAAAGAACGAAGCTCCAACTCAAGATATGAAGAGAAGCATTCGTCAAGTCGTGACCGAAACTGCTACAATTGTGGGAAGCCCGGGCACTACTCCAATGAGTGCACGGCTCCCTACAAACTAAGAGAAGAGTCACCTAGAAGACGAAGCTCAAGAAATGAATCACCTCAAAGAGAGAGAAGGAGTAGAGATGATTGTTATGAACGAAGACCCTCAAGGAGAAGTAGGGACTCGGAGAAGAAGGACAAGTACACCAAGAGCTACTCAAGAAGAAGACATCAAGCTCATGTTGGTGAATTGGTTTCCGGCTCCGAATCCGACAACAAATCCGAAAGAAGCTACCACTCCAACTCCGACTATAGTCAAGATGAAGGTGTTGCCGGAATTGCACTAGTGACTACCAACTCCTATGATCTATTTGATTCACCAAATGAAGGGAGTGGAAGCTGCTTCACGACTAACTAAAGAATTAAACACTCTTAAGTTAGCCCATGAATCTACTCTAGAAGATCATAGAGAGCTTGTAAGGACTCATGAGAAGCTACGCTTCGAGAATCTCACCTTGGAGCAAGAACATGAGTTTCTTAAAGCTATCAATGACGATCTCCGAAAGAAGACTTCATCTTATCTAGCCAAATGATCACTCTTGTCTACATTCATGCCACAAGTTAAACCTAGACAAACTAGTAACAAAGGCAAGAAAGGTTTTTCATCTAGTAGCAACAATAAAAATGTTAAATCTAATGATGTTGCTTCTAGTAGTTCTATTGATTCCACTAATGATGATTCTCTTAGCCAAGTTACACTTGAGCAAGAAAACGATTTATTGAAAGGAATTATAGAGAAAGGTATCTACAAGAGTCTTGCTGGGTGTAAGCAATTTGAGGAGATTGTACGCAAGCATGGAGGATACCGGAAGAACCATGGCATTGGCTACTTCAACGCAAATGGAGTTGAATGGGAAGAAGGTCAATACCCCAAGCCCAAGTTTGTTCCTCAAAGGGAGAAGTATGAACATACTCTTCCCAAGGGAACGAAAGCTCAGGATGACCTTCCACCACAAGACCACAAGCTCAAGGGCAAGGACAAGCTTCAAGAGGACATTGACTCATATGAATATGAATCCCAAGCTTTGGTGGAGTGGGTTCCCAAGGCTACTTCAAGCTCAACTTCTACAAGTGCCACTTCAACACCAAGGATCCCCATCAAGTTAATGTGGGTCCCCAAGAAGAAGAACTAGAGAAGTTCTTGAGGGGTGACTCCGCCAATGAAATTCACTCACATTCATTATTGGCATGAACTAGTTGCAATCAACGTCAACATTATGCAATAGTTCAAGGAGTCACACATTCCCTCAGAGGTAAGCAAGGGATAAGGTAATCAACAAATCCATGGACATCATCATGTATGTTTTGCACTCCATGTCCATAGATATCCTTGTATTTGTCTCTTGTGTGTTGGGACTAACCCATGTAGGTGAGAAGAGTAAGGAAACAACAAGGATGCTCCCAACTCTTGGTGATCTTCATCAACCTTGAGCATCCACCACTACATCACCCACATGAAGTCTTCTACGAAAAACCCAAGGTTAGTTTATCCCTCCTATGGGGGGATGTCACATCAAGGGGGAGCTTTACTCTAAGACTTGAGTTAAAGCATCTCTTAGAATGTGACAACATTAAATGCTTTATGTAAAAGTGGTAACCCCACTTGTGCTTAAACGATGAGTATGACCTATGATCAAGTATTCTTACTTGGCTCCTAAGTCAATATACTCATATATAGATGACTCCGTCATCGCCAAAATGCTTGATAGATGCTAGTATGTATGTGCATGTTTGCCATGATTTCATTTGACATCTTATTGTATGAGCATGTTGGTCTGCATTTATTTATCCATTCGAGGACATCCAATTGTTGCTATTTGGATTTTGATCTTCTTTTGCCAATTGGATGGACAAGAATGCCTAGGACCCCTCTCTAGCTATCTATGCTTTCTCGTCTCATATTCCATTCATTCTGCATCACAAAATTTGAACAAGGACTTTTCGATCTCTCTGTGTGAGGAGCACTCGGAGTTCCGTATCGACAAGGACTGACCATTAAAACCTCCCAAGTGCATCTCGGTGGAACCAACACAAAATTCTCGGTCTCACCGATGCCTAGGGTTGATCTGGTTTTCAATCTCGGTAACACCAATTCCTTATTCTCGGTTACACCGAGTTTCCCTGTCAACTGACAATTGAGAAACTCGGTGGCACCGATAATTTCAAACCGGTGTCACCGATAGCAAAGGGTATATTACCTGGCGGACCCGACTTTTGAAATTCAATCGCAAAAGTCTGTTTCCCCCAACCCTAAGCTGCCTCTCTGGACCCCTTGGTCGTCGCCCTTGCCTCCCCGTGCGCCTCCGCCATTGGGAATCGTCGCCGCCGACGGAATCTTCACCGCCGTCATCGCCTTAGCGGATCCTTCGCCAAGTTAGGGTATGGATCCGGCCCTCTCTTGCGCTCCCCTCCGATTCATGCACATTAGAGTAACTCTTATCGATAATCCACTGATTGCAATCCTCTCAATCCTCTAAAACCTCATTAGCTTAGCGAATGAAAGATTTTTCGATCTAGCCGTCCGCAAAACCGAATCTCGGTGACACCAAGTCAGAAAAATCGGCTCTACCGATTTTTGTTTTGGACTACTGAGGACAGTCTCGGTGAAACCGAGTGACAATTTTCGGTGCAACCAAAATTGATACCAAGTTTCTGTAAAGAGGTCTGTGCATCTTGGTGGTACCTAAACTTTTGACTCGGTGACACCGAAATCCCTTTTTGCTGAAAGCTATATCTAAGAATTTCTTTGTTCAACCCTTGAAAAATCTCTACATTTTGTGATGACTCAACCCTTCTGCTCTTCTATACTCTTTTCACAGGGTCAGAGATGTCAGGTTCTGATGATAGCCAGAATGACTTCAGAGAGAAGAATGTTGATATGAGCTTAGGGACTAGTCCTGAGGGGAGCTATGATGATGTACCTAGCTCACCAGATCTGCCCAAAGCTACAACCAGGACAATAAGAAAGCTCAACTCAGATGAGGAGGATGAAGATTTTGTACCTGAGGAGCTACCCAAGAAAGATGCAACTGCCAAGAGCACTGTTGCTGCCATGTCATCCAAGAAGAAGGCAATAAGGAAAGAATATGCCAGCTCAGGGTCAGTAAGAGCACCAGAGAGTGCTAGGGCAACTTTGACTGTTGAGCCCTCAAAGAAGTCTATGCCTAAGAAGGCAGGAGAAAAGAAGAAGTCCAGGAAGAGGATCATACATGTTGTGGGCAGACCTACCTCCATGTTTGAGGACCCAGAGGCAGATGCTGCTGAAGAGGAAGAGGAAGAGCCAGCTACCAAGGCTCCTCCTAAGAAGAAGAAGAAGAAGAAGCTAATGGCTGATGCTATGCCCAAGGATACATCATCCAAAGGCACCAAGACTGCCCCCAAGAAGGCTGCTGCTGCTCCAAAAACCAAGAGGTTCTCCAGAGACATCCCAGCTGCTGCCAAGAACAAGACTTCTACTTTCAGAGAAGCTGAAGATGATACACAGTCTATTTTGATGAAGCTAAGACCACACCTTCCAGAGCATAATGCCAGCCAGCCAGTTGCTGAAAACATGAAGAAGAGGAAGGACTCAGGTTTGAGAGAGTGGAGAGCTATTGATCCTTACTCACAAAGGAGAAGGACAGCTGTAGACTACAGGTTCTACACAAAAGAACAACAAGACTTCTATGAAACAGTTCTGCTTGACAAGAGCCCTGCAGTGAGTGATATGAGGTATGTGGACTGGAAGCACATCAAGGACAACGAAGATTACTTTCCGAGTGTGCAAGATAACTTCCACTGCATTGGTCTTGATGAGTTTGTTGGTAAGGAGTTCATGGCTTGGAACGACGAGATGATCATGGAATTCTACTCCATTGCACATTTCTATGGAGATGGTAGGATTGTATGGATGACAGAAGGCACCAGGTATGAATCCACAGTCGAGGAGTGGGCTGCCATCTTAGGAGATCCACAGGTGGAAGACGGTGACCTAGATGTCTACTCTGAGTCTAAGGCAAATAACAATGCCATGAAGAACATGTACAATGAGATCCCTGCTGCAAACTTGCCATCTCACAAGTTTGGATCCATTTACTTCCTCCAGGCTGGTCTACGCACGATCAACACCATCTTGAGGCATACCTTGATGCCTAAGTCTGGAGATGAGAAGCTAATAAGAGGCTATTCTATCAACATGTTGCTCCATCTTGATCATGTTGGAAATATGCCCTAGAGGCAATAATAAAATGGTTATTATTATATTTCCTTGTTCATGATAATCGTTTATTATCCATGCTATAATTGTATTGATTGGAAACTCAAATACATGTGTGGGTATATAGACAACACTATGTCCCTAGTATGCCTCTAGTAGACTAGCTCGTTGATCAAAGATGGTCGAGGTTTCCTGACCATAGACATGAGATGTCATTTGATAACGGGATCACATCATTAGGAGAATGATGTGATGGACAAGACCCAAACTATGAACGTAGCATATGATCGTGTCAGTTTATTGCTATTGTTTTCTGCATGTCAAGTATCTGTTCCTATGACCATGAGATCATGCAATTCACTGACACCGTAGGAGTGCCTTGTGTGTATCAAACGTCGCAACGTAACTGGGTGACTATAAAGATGCTCTACAGGTATCTCCGAGGGTGTCTGTTGAGTTGGCATGGATCGAGACTGGGATTTGTTACTCCGTGTGACGGAGAGGTATCTTAGGGCCCACTCGGTAATACAACATCACAATAAGCCTTGCAAGCAAAGTGACTAAAGAGTTAGACACGGGATCTTGTATTACGGAATGAGTAAAGAGACTTGCCGGCAACGAGATTGAACTAGGTATAGAGATACCGACGATCGAATCTCGGGCAAGTAACATACCGAAGAACAAAGGGAACAACGTATGGGATTAACTGAATCCTTGACATAGTGGTTCAACCGATAAAGATCTTCGTAGAATATGTAGGAACCAATATGGGCATCCAGGTCCCGCTATTGGTTATTGACCGTAGAGGTGTCTCGGTCATGTCTGCATAGTTCTCGAACCCGCAGGGTCTACACACTTAACGTTTGGCGATGATATAAGTATAGTTGAGTTATTATGTTGGTGACCGAAAGTTGTTCGGAGTCCCGGATGAGATCTCAGACATGACGAGGAGCTTCGGAATAGTCCGGAGGTAAAGATTGATATATGGGATAATAGTGTTTGGTCTCCGGAAGGGTTCCGGAATTCACATACTTATAAATAGGTGCAAAAAGGAGTTTTGCAGAGGCCAGGGGCCAGACGCCAGGGACCCTGGCGTCTGGGGCCAGCCGCCGAGGACCCTGGCGTCTGGTCCTGGAGTCCGAGGAGGAATCTTGCCTTGCGGGACAAACCGACTTTGAGGAGGCTCTTTCTCCAAGTTTCGACCCCAGGGCTCAACATATAAATAGAGGGGCAGAGCTAGCACCCAGAACACATCAAGAATTCCCCAAGCCGTGTGCCGGCAACCCCGTCCCCTTTAGTTTATCCTCCGTCATAGTTTCCGTTGTGCTTGGCGAAGCCCTGTGGATATTGTTCTTCACCACCACCGTCACCACGCCGTCATGCTGCCGGAACTCATCTACTACTTCACAATCGCTCGCTGGATCAAGGAGGTGAAGGCATCATCAAGCTGTACGTGTGTTGAATGCGGAGGTGCTGTCCGTTCGGCGCTAAATCGTGATTGGATCGTGGGACGAGTTGCGATTTGGATCGCGAAGACGTTCGACTACATCAACCACGTTTCTTAACGCTCCCGCTTAGCGATCTACAAGGGTATGTAGATCCACTCTCCCTCTCGTAGATGCTCATCACCATGGATAGATCTTGCGTGTGCGTAGGAACTTTTTTGTTTCCCATGCAATGTTCCCCAACAGATCAACACACCAGATTCAGAGTGATGGACTTGATAGTTGAAACAGTGAAGAGGACTGCAGCAGATCAGAAGAGATCATGTGGATACGCTCCATATATTCAGATGCTTATCAACTCCAAGCTAGAGAAGCACATTTATGGACTTGATCGACCACATTTGCCACTCTTGCCAGAGCTAGAAGACAATGTTGTGGTGATGGATGCAGATCATCGCACCTCTGCTACAACACAGGCACAGGCAGAGGCAGCCAGAGACTCTAGTGCTCAGGTGCCAAAGACTAGGAGTGAGTAGATGGATCTTCTCCTTAGCTCGGTGCTCAGTATGCAGAAGGACATCAGGAACATCCTGAAGAACCAGGAGAGCCTCTCGAGGATTGTTGATACCAAGTTTCATATTCTCAACAACAAGGTGGATGAGCTCACAGTGACTGTGAATGAGCTCAAGAAGGAAGTTGATGGCGTGCCCAGTCCCCACACTATAGATGATGATGAGGATAGTCCACCTCTCAGGACAGCCACTCAGTTCAAGACTCAGGCCAGATCTGCCGCAGTGCCAGTTCTAGAGTCTAGACCATCTTCATCAGCACCTCCTTCAGCTCCTCTAGCACCTCTAGTTGCTACTCCGACTCCGTCCATGACGTCTGCTGAAGTCTTCGCTGATGCCGTTCTCTCGACTCCTTCATCAGCCACCGAAGGAGATCAAACCCAGAAGAGCGCTTAGCTCTATACCTTTGAACTTTTTGGTAACTTGTTGCCAAAGGGGGAGAAGATGTATAGATCATTAGGGCTTTGAGAGAGAGAGCATTGTTTTTTTATCGCTTTTCAAAACATTGATATCTATTGGTTGGTTTGCTTGTGTTAAACTTTGTTGGTGTTTGATCATACACTTGATGTGTATTGCTACTATTTCCTATCCTTGTGATGCTTATGAGATGATCATTCACCTTTACTTGATTGTGTTGTGCTATGATATTCATTCATATTATTCTCGCACACCACCAAGTTGTATGTGACATGGAAGAGTGCCCCATGTACCTAATCGATTGTGCATTTGCATTCAAACGCAAATTCAAAATAATGCACAAATTTAGGGGGAGCTCTTGCTTATCACATACTTCTCAAAGCGATGATTATATTCATTGATTATATCATATGTCAAAGCTTTGATCTATATGTCGTCATCAATTACCAAAAAGGGGGAGATTAAAAGCACATTTTCTCCCTTGGTGGTTTTGGTAATTAATAACAACATATATGTCATTGAACTAATGTTTCCACTAAGTATATTTCAGGAAAAGTTCAATGATGGGTTAGCAAAAGGATTGTGGAGAGACCCATAGATGCAAGGAAATGGATTGGCAAGGCTTCAAGCAAGAGGACTCTACATTTTACTTTGTGAGAAATCACCTTGAGTCCATAGGAAAGCCAATACTATTAAAAGGGGCTAAGGTATTGTTGGTGAACAAGATGCTCCACGTGCACAAGTGATAGTCACCAAAAACACCCACAAACCCTTCCACAAAAGTCTGTCCAAGCCTATCATGAAAATCGGTGTAACCAACTTTTTCCACTCGGTCCCATCGATTCCCACCTCAGACAGACTCATGCCAAACCCTAGCTCTTCGGTGCAACCAATTATGCTTCGGTGCCACCGAGTTCAGCTTGCCAACTTTCTGTTACCTCGATTCTTAAAATCGGAATTTCCGAGATTTTGGATCGGCGTCACCGAGTTTTGGAAACTGACCGTTGGTCACCTAATCGGTACTGTCGAGATCTTTGTATTGGTCTCACCGAGATTCAAAAGTTGCTACCTTTGGAGCAACTCGGTACCACCGAGTTTTATACTTCGGTGTCACCGAGTTGGTCACTTTAGGTGTAACGGTTGGATTTTTGTGGATGCCTATATATACCCCTTCACCACCACCTACTCGCAAGAGAAGCACTCAGAACTATTCCATACTTGCCCCATCCAATTTTCTGAGAGAGAGCCACCTACTCATGTGTTGAGATCAAGCCATTCCACTCCATCCATATGAATCTTGATCTCTAGCCTTCCCAAGTTGCTTTCCGCCAAATCGATCTCTTCCACCAAAGCCAAATCTGTGAGAGAGTGATTGTGTGTTGAGGAGTCTACCATCTTTAAGCACAAGAGCAAGGAGTTCATCGACATTACCGAGCTTATTACCTTTTGGAGGGTGGTGCCTCCTAGATTGGTTAGGTGTCCCTTGGGAGCCTCCTACTTCGTGTTGTGGAGTTGAACCAAGAAGTTTGTACGAGCAAGGAGACCGCCTACTTCATGAAGATCTACCCATAGTGAGGCTAGTCCTTCGTGGACGGAAGCCGTTATGGAATAGTCAAGGTTGCTACTTCGTGGACCCTTATGGGTGGAGCCCTTCGTGGACTCTCGCGGCCGTTACCCTCCGTGGGTTGAAGACTCCATAAACGTGGACGTACGATAGCACCACCTATCGGAACCACGGGAAAAATCTTCGTGTCTCCAAATTGCGTTTGATCTTCCTCCCTACCCTCTACTTCATATGCTTGTCTTTACTTTCCGCTGCTATACTCTTAGACATGCATGTGTAGGGTGTACTTGAATTGCTATCATTGCTAAAATCTGCCAACATTTAAAATTGGGAAAAGGTAGAATTTTTATTTGCTCAAGTAGTCTAATCTCCCCCCTCTAGACATACTTTCGATCCTACACGTTTGTAAATTTATAAGTGAATAGACCCGGGGGCCGTAGTTTTCTTTAGTGGCATCTCTCATGTAGTAGGCATACGGTGGGTAAACAAATTATGGTTGGGCAATTGATAGAAGAACGGATAGTTATGCAATCTTTATTCACGGCAATGATCATGTATATATAGGCATCACGTCCATAAACAAATAGGCCGACTCCTGCCTGCACCTATTACTATTACTCCACCCATCGACCGCTATCCAGCATGCATCTAGAGTATTAAGTAAAACAGAGTAATGCTTGGAGAACGACGACATGATGTAGACAAAGAGAATTCAATTAATATGAACTAAACCCATCGTTTTATCCTTAGTGGCAGCAATACAAAGGCGTGTCTTGTCCCTTTCTGTCACTGGGATATAGACCACCACCAGATTGAACCCACTACAACGCACCCCTCTCGATGAAGAAATGCCAATCTAGTTGGCCAAACTATCTCAATAGATCGGAGAGATTTACGAAGCTATACTGATCATGCAAATAAGAATCATAATAATCAGAGGTGACTCAAATACTTTTCATGAATAATCTGAACAAAAACTCACAATTCATCGGATCCCAACAAACACACCTCACAAAAGAATTACATCGAATAGATCAAAGCGAAGATGAGATGATCATTGTATTGAAGATCAAGAGAGAGAAAGAGAGAGAGAGATATCTAGATACTAACTATGGACCCGTAGGTCTGTGGTTAACTACTCACAACTCATCAAGGAGGCAACAAGGGTGATGTACAGCCCCTCCGTGATCGATTCCCCCTCCGGCAGATCGCCAGAAAAGGTCGCCAGATGGGTACGTGATACGTCTCCAACGTATCTATAATTTTTGCTTGTTCCATGCTGTTATATTATCATTCTTGGATGTTTTACAATCATTTTATATCAACTTTATATCATTTTTTGGGACTAACCTATTGACATAGTGCCAAAGTGCCAGTTGCTGTTTTTGCTTGTTATTTACTTCGCAAAAAATCAATACCAAACAGAGTCCAATCGCGACAAAACTTTTTGGAGATTTTTTTCTGGACCAGAAGACACTCAGTGGGCCACAGAAGAGCCAGGAAGGTGGGCTGTGGAGAGCACAACCCACCAGGGCGCGCCAGGGGGCCCCCGACGCGCCCTGATGGGTTGTGCCCTCCACGGGGCCCCTCCGCACCACCTCTAATGCCTATAAATTCCCAAATATTCCAAAAACCCTAGGGGAGTCGACGAAACACAATTCCAGCCGCCGCAAGTTCCAGAACCTCGAGATGCAATCTAAACACCATCACGGATGGGTTCATCTTCCTCATAGGTGCCTCTCCGATGATGCGTGAGTAGTCCACCATAGACCTACGGGTCCATAGGCAGTAGCTAGATGGCTTCTTCTCTCTCTCTCTCTCTTATGATTCTCAATACAATGGTCTCTTGGAGATCTATTTGATGTAAACTTTTGCGGTGTGTTTGTTGGGATCCGATGAATTTTGAGTTCATGATCAGTTTCTATCCATGAATATTATTTGAGTCTTCTTTGATATCTTATATGCATGATTACTTATAGCCTCGTATTTCTTCTTCGAATATTTGGTTTAGTTAGGCCGACTAGATCGATTTTTCTTGCCATGGGAAGAGGTGCTTTGTGATGGGTTCGATCTTGCGGTGTTCTTTCCCACTGACAGAAGGGGCAGCAAGACACGCATGTATCGTTGCTATTAAGGATAACAAGATGGGGTCTATTCCTACATGAATAGATCTTGTCTACATCATGTCATCGTTCTTATTGCATTACTTCGTTTTTTCATGAACTTAATACACTAGATGCATGCTGGATAGCGGTCGATGTGTGGAGTAGTAGAGGTAGATGCAGGCAGGAGTCGGTCTACCTATCTTGGACGTGATGCCTATATAATGATCATCACCTTGGATATCGTCATGACTATTCGATTTTCTATCAATTGCCCAACAGTAATTTGTTCACCCACCGTGCGCTATACTCATGAGAGAAGCCACTAGTGAACCCTACGGCCCCCGGGTCTACTTTTCCATCATATTGCTTTCCGATCTACGTTTTTGCAATCTTTGTTTTCAGATCTTCAAAACCAAAAAACCAAAAATATATTGCTGCATATTTACTCTTTTTATTTGTGTTCTTGAGAGATCTATCTCTCCTATCTATCACTACCTAATCTATCTTATTACCGTAGGGAGATTGACAACCTCTCTTTCGCGTCGGGTTGCAAGTATTTGTTGTTTGTGTGCAGGTGCTGCTTATATGGTGGTGGTGATCCTCCCACTGGTTCGATAACCTTGGTTTCATAACTGAGGGAAATACTTACCGTCGGTGTGCTGCATCATCCCTTCCTCTTTTGAGAAATACCAACGCAGTCTCAAGCCACGTCAGTATGCGTCGGAACAGAGACTTGCGGCAGCGGAAAAAGTGTTTCGGGAGCTCCCTTAGGGTTTTTGCAATATTTGAGGATTTATAGGCCAAAGAGGGGCACGAGAGGGCAGCCGAGGGGGGCACGACCCAACAGGACACGGCCTGGCCCCCTGGCGGGCCCTGTTGACCCGTGGTGCCATCGTGCAGCCTCTCGTCTCCTCCCAAAGCTTCCAGGTCTTCTTTTGGTCCAGAAAAATTCATATTAAAGTTTCGTGGCACCTGGACTTCGTTTGGTATGGTAAACCTGAAAAGCAAAAAGCATGCAGAAAACATCAAGTGGCACTGGGCACTAGGTCAATAGGTTAGTACTCAAAAATAATATTAATTGGTAAATAAACACCCAAAAAGTATCCTAGAATGATAATATAATAGCATGGAACAATCAAAATTATAGATACGTTGGAGACGTATCATCGAGCCCGAGCAGAAGCGTGGGCGCGACCGTGACGAGCTTCCCCCAGGAAGGATGGAGGACCCGCGTGTGCCTTCCACAACGTGAACACTCATCGCACCGAGGACTACTAGGAGCTTAGGATGCTCAAACGCGACCGGCAAGGAAGGCGCTACGGCCGCAACGATCGCGGTGGAGGTCGCGGTGGCGAACGCAACGGCGGCCGCTGGAACGACTGCAACAATGACAAGGACTACAACGGCAACAACAACTTCTGGCAACGCTGGCGGGGTCAGCCCCAGCAGGCCACTCCCCCGCAAGTCAACGCTGCCCCACCTCGCGTCAACAGGGACATTCTGCCTGATGAAGACATTGGGGGCTATCACAAGCCTCGCGAGGTGGAGTGCATCCTTGGTGGAGCCTAGGCTCCCACCTCAAACTGCCACTTCAAGCAGTTCTCCCGGGAGGTGAATGCTGCACTTCCCGGTGTCGACGTTGCCAGGCCCCGCAAGTGGCCGCAGTTCCCGATTTCCTTCGACTCCGTAGACCACCCCAAGTCCACAAGGGACGTGGGGACCATTCCTCTGTTGTGCACGGCCACCATCAACAACGTCGCAGTTACCAAGACTCTCATCGACGATGGTGCATGCCTCAACATGCTCTCAAGGGAGACCTTCGAGGTGCTCCAGGTGCCCTACGAGCGCCTCATGCCAACAAGGCCGTTCTCAGGCATGATCGATGGCTCCACACTGCCCTTGGGGCAAGTGCGTTTCTGGTTACCTTTGGAAGCCACAAGAACTAGCACACTGAGTTCATCGACTTCGACGTGGCACACATCAGCCTGCCCTACAATGCCATCTTGGGCTGCCCCGTGCTCGTCAAGTTCATGGTGGTGACTCACCACGCCTACAACACTCAAGATGACAGGCTGCGGCGGCACCATCACCATCCGCTGCGATGAGAAGGATGCGGTGCGCAGCCTTGAGAGCGCCTATAAGGCTGCCGCCATCACCCATCCGGCTGACGAGGACGACCTCGAGCCAGCGCCATCCAAGAAGAAGCAGATGTTCTCCCAGGATCACACAGAAACCAAGAAAGTGTCGCCGGACGGCAGTGGCTCCAGGCCCACCGTCACCATTGGCACTGGCCTCTCCACCAAATAGGAAGGCGAGCTCGTCACCTTCCTTCGGGTAAATGCTGATATATTCGCCTGGACACCATCAGACATGCCTGGAGCACCAAGGGAGGTGATCGAGCACCACCTGGCCGTGTGCCCAAATGCGCGGCCCGTGAAACAAAAGGCACGACGCCAGGCGATCGACAAACAGAAGTTCATCGTTCACCAAACTAAGAAGCTTCAGGAGGGAGGCTTCATTCGTGAGGTGCTCCACCCTAAGTGGGTTGCCAGTCCTGTCGTGGTCCAGAAGCATAGTGGAGAGGGGCGGATGTGCATCGATTTCACTGATCTCAACAAGGCCTGCCCCAAGGACCATTTCCCGTTGCCGTGCATCGATCAGATCGTGGACTCCACAGTCGAGTGCAAGCTACTATGCTTCTTGGACGCCTTCTCAGGCTACCACCAGATCAAGATGGCCAAGCAAGATGAGGAGAAGACTGCCTTCCTTACTCCTTGTGGAGTGTTCTGCTACATCTGCCTGTCCTTCGGCATAAAGAGTGGAGGAGCCACCTTCCAGAGACTGATGCATAAAGGTCTGGGGCCGCAGATGGGAAGGAACGCAGAGGCTTATGTCGACGACATCATTATCAAGACACGCAAAGAAGATTCCCTCATCGCGGACCTCGAGGAGACCTTCTCCAACTTGCGCAAGATCAACCTCAAGCTCAACCCCGCAAAGTGCATGTTCGGAGTCCCCTCACTCAAGCTTCTTGGCTTCCTGGTCTCCCACCGCGACATTGAGGCTAACTCCAAGAAGATCCAAGCTATCAAGAAGATGCAACCTCCATGCAACCTCAAGGAGATGCAGAAGCTGACCGGATGCGTGGCCTCGCTCGGACGCTTCATCTCCAAGTTCGGCGAAAGGGCTCTACCTTTCTTCAAGCTCCTGAAGAGGGTAGGTCCCTTCAAATGGACCCCTGAAGCTGATGCAGCTCTCGCAGACCTCAACAGGTATCTGACAAGCCCTCCTGTCATGGTTGCCCCATGACCTCACGAGCCCTTGCACATGTATTTGGTAGCCACCCCCTAGACGGCCAGCGTGGCCCTGGTGGTGGAACAAGAAAAGCAAGTCCCTATCAAGAAGAAGCCTGCTGCTCCTGAGCCTTCCGAGCCTCCCGAACCTTCTGAGCCTCTGGAGTCAATGTCTCTCGAGGACCCCTCGGAGCCTCGTGGAGCCACAACAGAGCCTGCCGAGGCACCCTCTCAAGAGACCCCTGAGGAACCACCCGAGCAGCCTCAAGCGGCGATAACCACAACCACACGCCTCATCGAGCATCCAGTCTACTTCGTGAGCACGGTGCTGCGAGATGTACGCGAGAGATACCCCATGCAGCAGAAGCTACTCTTCGTGCTCCTTGTCGCCTCCAGGAAGCTGCGGCACTACACTCAAGGGCATCCCATCAAGGTGATCACGTCATACCCCTTGGAGCAGGTACTCCGCAACCCCAATGCTACAGGCCGCGTCACGGAATGGAATGTGGAATTGCAGCCTTTGGATCTGGAGTTCCTCACTACAAGGACAATCAAGGCTGCTGCTCTGGCGGACTTCATGGCGGAGTCGATAAACCCGCATCAGGATGAACCTCACGAGGCCAAGTCCCTCCTACCTGGGAAAGACGCCCCTGATGGTTGGACCATTCACTTCGATGGAGCATTCTCCCGGCTGGGCGCAGAGGCTGGCGTGATGCTCACCTCGCCTGTAGGTGACAAGTTGTACTACGTAGTGTAGCTCGGCTTCAAGCACGAGGATAAGGTCTCCAACAACATTGCTGAGTACGAGGGCCTCATCGCTGGACTAAAGGCCACCATCGTGCTTGGCTTCAAGTGGGTGCTCATCAAGGGCGACTCGCAGCTTCTCGTCAACTTCTCCAACAAGAGCTACAAACCCAAGGACGAGCACATTGACGCCTACATCGAGGAGGTGCGCAAGCTTGAGAAGCATTTCCTTGGCATGGAGCGTCTGCACATCCCCCGAAGCTGCAACCAGGAAGCCGACGACATCGCCAAGAAGGCATCGCGCCGCGAGCCTCAAGATCCGGGCGTATTCGAAGAGTGGCTCCTGAAGCCGTCTACCACGCCACCAGCCGTCAGCACCATGGCACCTCAGGAGGAGCTTCCTCCCGCGCCTTCCACAGGCGCACCCAACTGCGGCCCGCCCAGCAGCGTCCTACTGCCTCATGGATGGAGATCTCTACAGAAGACGCGCCAACGACAAAGCGCCGTGCTGCATCTCTGAGCAGCAAGGTCGCGAACTGCTTGCTGACATCCATGGTGGCGACTGCGGCCATCATTCTTCATAGCGCACACTTGTGGGCAAGGCTTTCCGCAACGGTTTCTACTGGCCTACAACACTTGAAGATGCCACCGAGCTGGTCCGCTCTTGCGAAGCTTGTCAGTTCCATGCCAAGCTATCGTCGTTTTCTCACGACAGATGCCATGGGGTGGCTTATCGAGAGTGGTTGGGGCCGAAGGACGCCGACGGGCTCCGGGAGCGGGATTAGGCACGATCGGTGGCGGACACACGATGTACCCAGGTTCGGGGCCCTCCGGGGGAGGTAATACCCCTAGTCCTGCTGGTCTAGTTGGATTGGGAGAGGTGTTACAATGGTGCTCCTTGAGCTGTTTGTCTGGAGGTAGAAGAAGGAGCAGCCGGCTCCTCTTCCTTTGCTATATGTGGGTGAGAGAGAGAGGGTCGAATGCTCTCGTGCCTGACTGGCCTTCGCTACATGGGGGCTCCGGGGGGTTTTATAGGCCAACCCCCCGGTGTACAGTGTCCTAAAGGTATTGCAGGGGGGACCCGGCAGGCAGCCTCCCCGGGCGGCCAGGGGGCCCGCCGGCTGGGTCGTCTCGTCGCCCGTAGGGCCCGCCGGCTGTGCGGTCCCATCGCTAGCTAGGGCCCGTCAGCCGGCTCTTCTATTGGCCCGCGCTCACCTGCCGCGGCACGGGCCACCCCGCCCGGTGTCATCTTGCGCCAGCCGGCCGATGTCAGCGGTACGCCCGGCGACGCTGTAGCCACGCCGGGGTAGGTAACGGAGTGGACGGCGGCGCAGAGGTGTTGTGCCTCCGCCGGGTCCCAATCAGTCCTCAGTCAGCGGTATGGCCTGTCGGACTGTAGCCATGCGCGTTCGTGCGTCAGCGCCCGTTGTAGCTACATCGGAGTCCGTCGTGGGGGTCGCGTCTTGCCAGCGTACCCGGGCGTAGTAGGAAGGGACGGGTACCTGCTCGCCCGGGGGTCAGCGGATGAGCTAGTCGCGTAGCGGCCAGGCGTGCCGGGCCGGGGGCCAGGCGGCCGGCTTCTGTTCAGCCGGCCGTGGGTTAGCCGGCTCCTCACTGCCGATCGCGGGCCAGCCAGCAAGGGGCCAGCCGGCCAGAGAGGCAGCTGGCCACAGACCAGCCGGCCGTATAGTTTTTACTTCGGGGAGGGGCCGAAACTACCTCCCCTTGGTATACCCAGGGGTAATAACCCCGTCAGTAGTCCCCGAAGCCGGCGGGGGCCCACGTCCACCTGACGAGGGGCAACCGGCGGTTTCATCCGGCCATGCCCGCCGGTCGCGCCGGGCCGGCCGGGCGGCCGTGCCGGCCGTCGCCTCCAACGCCTCGGGTCCCGTCATGCCTCTTCGAGCCTCGTGCCGGACCGCAGCGCGCCACGCGGGGCGTAATGATGTCGTGGGCCCCGCACCTGTGGCCTGACGGGACGCCACCACGGACCTAGTCCGACAGGCCGCGGGCCTAGCCTGATAGGCCTCGGGCCGCAGGCTGGGATCCTCCGCGCCTGGACGCCAGCGGCCATGGCACACGATGCCCACGTCCCGCGGGTTTCCCGGGGGTGTGGGCGCAGCTAATCCCCACGTCCCCCGGTCGCCGCCCCGTGTTTATAAGGGGAGGGGAGGGGCGGAGGCAGCTCACGTGCCCCCCTCCCTTCGTCTCCCTTCGTCTTCCATCTTTCGCACCGCTCGCTGCTTTAGGTCGCGTCGCGGCGCCGCCCACCTTCTTTCTCGCGCTCGGTCGCCGTGGAGATGGCTAACAGACCTTCCGGCAGCTGGGACGGGTCAGTCATCACCGAGGAGGACATCGCGCGCCTCCGCCATGCCCGGATGCTGCCGTCGGAGGACCGCGTCGCCGCCCGTCCGGCGGGCGGCGAGGTGGTGCCCGAACCCCAGGAAGGGGAGTTCGTGATTTTCGCCTGGCATTTCTCACGCGGCTTCGGATTGCCGGTGAGCCAGTTCTGCCGCTATTTTATGGATACGTTCGATCTTCAGCCGCACCATCTCGGCACCAACTCCGTCCTCCAGCTCTCGAGCTTCGTGACGCTCTGCGAGGGCTACCTCGGCCTCCTCCCCTTTGTGGAGTTGTGGAGGAAGCTCTTCTACCTCAAGGGCCTGAGGAACGAGGACGGGCCGTACGCCTGTGGTGGTGCGGTGATATGCGTCCGGGGCCCCTTGTTCCCCCGCATCACCCTCGTCGAGTCCGTCAAGGGGTGGCATCGGATGTTCTTCTACGTGAAGAACGTCGACCCGGCGCGGGACTACATCCGGCTGCCGGCCTTCGTTAACGCTCCGTCTTCCGGGATGAACTGGATGGGCGACGGGCTGTTTGCGGACGTCACCGCGGAGCTGGCCCGGCTCAAGACCATGAGAGCCGGCGAGGGGCTGGTCGCGGCCGATCTGGTGGCCGCCTTCATCGACCGCCGAGTGCTGCCTCTGCAGAGGTTGCACCGGATCTGCGACATGTCGGGCCGGCGGGACCCCTGCCGGCTGTCCACCTTTGACTAGTCGTTGTCCCAGGTGGTGAAGCGGGTGAATGCCATCACCAATTTCAAGCTGGCACCGGGGACTTGGAGGTTCGGCAAGCTGCCGTACAGCCGGCACGACCCGGCGCCCCTGGTACGCCCTGCTGCGGTAATTTTCTCCCTCCTTTGTTTCTCCAGCCGGTCATTCCCAGCTCACATATCATGCTGACCGCAGCGCTCCATGCGACAGAACACGCCGGACGGCCCGCACCCCCAGGTCTTCCAGGCGGAGCGCGCCGAGTCTGATGCGGAGGACTTCGAGCCGGGAGGCGGTGTCGAGGAGGGGGGCGATTCCACGGGGGAGGTCGAGGCGGACGCCGTGACGGGCGACCCGGGAGCCAGCGGGTCCAGAGCGGCTGGTGAGTTCCCCTCCGGGCCCTCTATCAAAGATTGGACTGACGACGATGATGACGATGATGACGATGATGATGTTCGGATCCTGGACGGGCCACCCCCCGCAGCTCGGTGGGAGGCGCGCGGACGGAGCGAGGAGCGGACGGCCCATGACCCGACGGCCGAGGCCTCCCGCCGGGAGAAGAGGCCGGCCGCGGGGCAGCCGTCGACCCAGCCGCCGGCTCGCAAGAGAGCGCGAGCGGCCGCCGGCCCGGGCCAAGCGGGTCCTGCCCATCGTCGCCGAGTAAGTACTTTTTTTTCGGACTTCTGCTGGTTTCCTGGTTTCGCGAGCCGGCGAGCGCCTGAGGCCCTGTTTCTTTGTCTGCCCCAGCGACGCCATCGAGCTCCATGATACGGAGTCGACTGCCGGCCCGGCGGATGCCGCCACCCTGCAGGCGCGGGAGCACGCGGCCACGGCGCGGGAAGAGAAGAGGCGGCTCGCGGAGGTGCTGGCCGCGAAGGCGGGGGCGAAGGGCGCGCCCACGTGCTCGGGGGCCTCGAGCGGCGCGAGGCGGAGGCGGTCCGCTGACCCGGAGTGTGCGACGGACTCCGCTGCGGAGTCGATGTGGAGGTCAAGGCCCCCGTCGGTCGATCCGCAAGAGCCGGTCGTGGAGACGTCCGGGGCTCCGCCCGTGACGGAGGTGGTCCGGCCAGCAGGAGCGACTTCCGTGCCGGCCGTGGAAACGGCGCAGCGGGGAGAGGCGGTGGTGGGCCCTCCTGCCACCGAGCCGGCCGCGGGCGGCGAGCCCGATGCCCCGGCCGCGCCGGAGGCGCCCGCCGATGGGAGGAGGGAGCCGGCCCAGCCGGTAGTCAAGCCGGTCCGGCAGGTGGCGGAGCCGGTGGTGCTGGTCGTGGAGAGGCCCGAGGCCGGCTCCCGTGCCTTGGTGGTCACCGCCAGCCCTCCACCGGCTGCTGCTTTTGTGGACGCCGGGTCGAGCGGTGGGTCGAGCCGGTCGGCGCGGATCATGCTGGACGTGATCCGAGACTGGGAGGCGCCGGCCCTTGTCACGGCCGCTCCGGCCCCGCCAGCCGGCGCCCCGGCCCTCGTGCCCGGGGAGCCCGACCGCATCATAGCGCACTGCCGTGAGGGGCTGGCCCGGTTCGCGGAGGCTGTCGAGAGCAACTTTCGGCGTGTGGAGGCGGCGGTGGAGGTAAGACTCTTTCTGTCCTGTGTTGAATTATCAGTGGGGGCGCGCGAGCGCACCCACTGGGTGTAGCCCCCGAGATTTGGGCCGGCTGCGCGGCTGCGTGGCAGCTGGGCCGGATCTAAAACTTTTCTTGCTTATCTCACTCTTGTTACGTGGCGCGGGCAGGCTGAGAATGCCCGGCGGCAGTCGCTTTTCAACGAGGCGGTCCGCATCCACAACCGCGACAAGGTTGGCTACTACCGGGTCCAAGATGAGTTGAAGAGAGCGTAAGGTACGCTTTATTCCAGTGGGGGCGCGCGAGCACACCCACTGGGTGTAGCCCCCGAGAGTCGGGCCGGCTGCTCGGCAGCCGGTCCGGGTCTTCTGCCTTCGAGTGGCTTACGCTTGGTTTGTTATGCAAAGGAGCTGGTCCCGATCCGGCAGAAAAGGGATGAGCTGGCCTCCGAGCGGGACCGGCTGGGGCAGGAACTCCAGACGGCCACGTCGGAGTGAGGCCGGCTGGGGCAGGAGCTCCAGATGGCCGCGTCGGAGCGGGAGCTTCTGACCGCAGAGCTGCAACGGGAGGTGACGGCCCGGGAGGCCGCCGCCAAGCGGGCGGCCGACGCCGCCCAGCAGGCCGCCGCTCTTCAGGTTGAGGTGGATCGCCTCAAGGGGGAGCTCGAGACGCGCGGGGTCGCCCTTGCTCATGTGGAGGAGGCGCTGGAGAGGGAGAAGAGCGCGGGCCTCCAGTTCGCCCTTGAGATGGATGAGGCTTTCCAGAGTAAGCTTTGTTTGGATCTTTTCTTCCTTTGTCGACTGCTTTCGACCTGCTTTCGTCTTATTCGTTGATTCTCCTCTCTCCCCAGACCGGTTCCCGGAGACCCAGCGCTGCGCTGAGCGGGCCGTGGCGGATCACCGGGAGTGCCTGCGGCGGCGTGGGCAGGAGATCGGGGAGCACGCCGGCTGGGACGTGCCGGAGCTTGCGCTGGCCATCGAGAATCGGCTGCTTCACGTCCGACACTGTACGGAATGGCTCCTTACGGCCGGCAAGGAGGTGATTGCGGCCCTCTGGCCGGGTCGTGGAGCTTCGGAGGGCCGCGTGGCGCTGTGGCTGGAGAACGCGGTGGCCCGGATCGGCGTCTGGAAGGAGTCGGCGGCTCGGGCTGGAGCGCAGATGGCTCTCCGGTTCGTTACGTCGTGGTACTCCAGCGTCAATCTGGACCGGCTGGCCACGATGTGCGAGGTCCCCGAGGCGGAACGGCTCGCCCGCGAGGATGCCCTCGTCCGCCGGGCCAACGAGTTGGCCTCGTATATCGACCCGGACGTACTTCTACCGGTGCTGGGTGAAGACGGCGAGCCGGTTGCCGAAGACTCCTTTGGCAATCCTCAGGGCCCCGAGGATGACGATGTTGCTGACGAGAGCACCGACTCCAGCACCGGCAGCGACACCGAGGCCACGGAGACCATGGAGGCGGACCCGAAGGCTGCGGCGTCTCCCGGGCGAACTGTTGAGCCGGCCAGCGACGCCCCGGCGGCATGAGCGGTCCTGCGCGCTTCGTTCCTTTTTCTCTTGCCAAAAAACTCATTTATTTGAGAAGACGCATTTCCACCCACTGGGGGTGTATTGTAATGAACTCTTGGCCGGCGGCCTTTTGTTTATGACTTGTGCATTTGTTTGACGTTAAAGCGCTTGCGTGCCGGCTCCTCCCCCGCCCCCTTGCCTTCTGACTTGTATTTCCCGCACGGGTTTCTTCCATCTTCCGCCCCGCCTGTCAGCCAGCCGGGAGCCGGTCTGGGACAGGGGCGGGGCATCGTCCTTAGGAAAAATGCGCGGTTTTTTAGAGTCGTCCGGCTAGGGTTGGGGCGAGCCGGTAGAGGCGGATTTCTGAAGGGAATATGGTCCGTTAGACCTGTCCGGCTGCTACTCTTTAGGAGATGTTCACGTGGTGAGCGCTTTTCTAGCCCGTGGTTCCGCCAGCCAGACAGCCGGGGGCCGGTCTGGGACTGGGTAGGGAGGGTAGGAAAAGGTTGCTTGCCCACGCTACTTGTCTGCTTTAGAGAAGAGCCGGCGAGCCCCCGGGTCAGGGAGCCGGACCCGGGAGTCCTACCTAAGAGGATGACGAGCCTTCGAAGGAAATGAAAAGTGGGCGTGCCCCAAGTGCCGGCTTGGGGCCCCCATTGCATTCATAAGGGAAGATACATACATACATGGGTTTTTTTCCTTAACAGTAGAACGGTCGGAGGAGTGATGCGTTCCATGGGCGTTCCGTTTCTTCGCCGGAGGCATCTCTTTTGCGCTTCTGTGATTTCTGGGCATCTATCAGGTAGTACGCGTTGTTATGCAGCGCCTTGCTGACGATGAACGTGCCCTCCCATGGGGAGGACAGCTTGTGCTGGCCGGCAGTTCGCTGGATCCGCCTGAGCACCAAGTCTCCTTGGCGGAAGGAGAGTGGCCGGATCCGCTTGCTGTGGTAGTGCCGGAGCTTCTGCTGGTAGATGGCCGTCCGGCTCAGGGCCAGCTCACGGGCCTTCTCGAGGAGGTCGACGCCGTCTTCTCTCGCTTCCTTCGCGTCCTTCTCCGTGTATAAGGTAACCCAAGGCGAATCAAACTCGATGTCGGTGGGGATGATTGCCTCGGACCCATACACGAGAAAGAACGGGGTGTAGCAGGTTGACCGGTTGGGCGTGGTCCTGAGACTCCAAAGGACAGCCGGTAGCTCTTCGATCCAGCAACCGGCTGACCTGACCAGTGGCGCCACGAGCCGGGGTTTGATGCCGGATAGGATCAGGCCGTTGGCTCTCTCGACCTGGCCGTTTTACTGTGGGTGGGCGACGGACGCCAAATCAAGCCGGATGCCCTGCTTGGAGCAGAAACGCACTAACGCGCCCTTGGCGAAGTTCGTGCCGTTGTCAGTGATGATGCTGTGGGGAACGCCGTAGCGGACCGTGATGTCTTCGATGAACCGGACGGCCGTGGGGCCGTCCAGCTTCTTGATGGGTCTGGCCTCGATCCACTTGGTGAACTTGTCGACAGCCACCAGCAGATGCGTCATGCCGCCTCGGGCGGTCTTGAAAGGTCCCACCATGTCCAGCCCCCAGACGGCAAAAGGCCATGAGAGTGGGATGGTCTGGAGGGCTGTGGCCGGCAGGTGGCTCTGCATGCTGAAGCGTTGACACCCCTCGCACTTGTCGACCAGTCGCTTGGCCTCTTCCAAGGCCGTCGGCCAGTAGAAACCGTGGCGGAAGGCCTTGGCCACCAGGGTTCTAGAGGCGGCGTGGTGCCCGCACTCGCCCTGGTGGATGTCGAGGAGGATTTCTTGTCCCCTCTCTGACTCGACGCAGCGTTGGAACACGCCGGTGGTGCTGCGATGTACTAGCTCGCGGTTGATGATGCTGTAAGTTGGGGCACGGCGCTGGATCTGCTGGGCCTTGTCCTCGTCAGGGGGGAGCTCGCCGTGCAGAAGGAAAGCCAGGATGGGCTGTGCCCATGAGGGGGCCGAGACGGGGGCCGGCTCGAGCTCGAGTGGGATGCCGAGGGTGCCCGGAGCCGGCCCGTCATTCCCCGGGACCGGCCCGCCAGTCCCCGGGACCGGCCCGCCAGCCCCCGAGACCGGCTCGCCAGCCCCCGAGACCGGGACAACGGGGAGCGCGGCGAACGCCGTCAGGACGGTCGTAGGGACGGAGCCGGCCGCCGCGGGGGTGCCTGGCGCTGGAGCCGGCGGAGTTGGTGCCGCTGCTGGGGCTGTTGGGGCCGGCGAGGCGGCCAGAGCCGGCGGTGCCGGCAGAGCTGCCGGAGCAGTCGGTACGAAGATGGACTCCAATTCGGGGGAAGGCTTGATCGAGGGTTTGAGTAGCCGTTCGAGGGAGACGCCGGCTGGGATGGCCTGCCAGGTGGAGCCGATTTTTGCCAATGCATCGGCCGCCTCGTTGTCCGCTCGGGGGACGTGGTGGAATTCACAGCCCTCGAAGGAGCCGGTGAGCTGCTGGACGAGGAAACGATAGCTGGCCATGTTGGTGTCCCTGGCGTCCCATTCGCCAGAGACCTGCTGCACCACAAGGTCGGAGTCACCAAAGCAGATGATGCGCTGGATTCCGATCTCCTTGGCGAGCCGGAGGCCGTGGATGAGCGCCTCGTACTCGACGACGTTGTTGGAGCCGGTGAAGAGGATCTAGAGCGCATATTTGAGCTGGTCCCCCTTAGGGGACGACAGGACGATGACGGCTCCCAAGCCGGTTCGCATTTTCGAGCCGTCAAAGTGCATGCGCCAATGCGCGGAGTCCGGGGGAGGCGGCACGAACTGGGTCTCGGCCCAGTCGACGAGGAAATCCGCCATGGTCTGTGATTTGATGGCGGTGCGCGGCTCGTACCGGATCTCGTGGTCAGCGAGGGCGAGGGCCCACTTGGCGATCCGGCCGGTGGCGTCCCGGCCGCTCATGATCTCGCCGACCGGGGCCGTGCTCACCACGGTGATGGTATGCTCCTGGAAGTACTGCTTGACCTTCTGGGCGGCGAAGTATATGCCGTAGCACATTTTCTGGTAGTGGGGGTAGTTCTGCTTAGAGGCGGATAGGACCTCGCTGAGGTAGTAGACGGGACGCTGGACCGGCAGCGTCTTGCCCTCTTCCGGCCGCTCCACCACCAGCACGATGCTGACCACGCGGGTGGTGGCCGCGTTGTACGCGAGCATCGGCTCCTTCCCGGCCGGCGCCGCCAGGATGGGGGCGCTGGAGAGCGCGCGCTTGAGATCGCGGAACGCCGCGTCCGCCTGGTCGTTCCACTCGAACTTGGGCGACTTCCTCATGAGCCTGTAAAGAGGCAGCGCCCTCTCGCCCAGCCGGCTGATGAACCGGCTGAGAGAGGCAAGACAGCCGGCGAACTTCTGAATGTCGATGAGCTTGGCCGGCTTGGGCATGCGCTCGATGGCCCTGATCTTCTCCGGGTTAGCTTCGATGCCGCTGGCAGACACGAAGAAACCCAGGAGCTGGCCGGTTGGCACGCCGAACACACACTTCTCTGGGTTTAGCTTGATCTTGTATTCGCGCAGGTTGGCGAAGGTCTCCCGGAGATCGTCGAGGAGGCTGAAATGCTTCTTAGTGTTGACGACGATGTCGTCCACGTAGACGTGGACGTTTCTGCCGATCTGCAGCAGGAGGCACTTCTGCATGCAGTGCTGGAAGGTAGCGCCTGCATTCTTTAGGCCGAAGGACATGGTGATGTAACAGTAGGCCCCGAAGGGGGTAATGAAGGAGGTCTTCAGCCGGTTGGCCGGGTCCAGTTTGATCTGGTGGTAGCCTGAGTAGGCGTCCAGGAAAGACAGCAGGTCGTAGCCGGCCGTGGAGTCGATAACTTGATCGATCCATGGCAGGGCGAACGGGTCTTTGGGACATGCCTTGTTCAGGCTCGTGTAGTCGATACACATGCGCCACGTCTTGTTTTTCTTCAGCACCAGGACTGGGTTGGCCAGCCAGTCCGGGTGGAACACTTCCATGATGAAGCCGGCTGCGAGCAGCCGGGCGATCTCTTCTCCTATGGTACGCCGCTTCTCCTCGGAGAAACGACGCAGGGGTTGCTTGACCGGCTTTGCGTCCGGCCGCACATGAAGTTTGTGCTCGGCGAACTTCCTCGGTACACCCGGCATGTCTTTTGGAGACCATGCAAAGATGTCCCAATTCTCACGGAGGAAGTCGACGAGCTCGCCTTCCTATTTGCTGCTGAGGTTGGCGCCGATGGTGATGCACTGCTTGGGGTTGGCCGGGTCGAGCGGCACCTGCCTGGTGTCTTTGGACGGCTGGAACGACGCTTCGCCGGTTGTCTGGGATGGGGGAGCCGGTACGGCCGGCACGTTGGAGGCGTGCGCCACGAGCCGGTCGAGCTGCCGCTTCTCCTCGGCTATCTCCAGGGCCTCGGCCAGCCGGCTGCCGTCACGAGCGCACTCGATCGACATCTTGTAGTTGCCGGTGACGGTGATGATGCCCTTGAGGCCCGGCATCTTGAGCTTGAGGTAGGCGTAATGGGGGACCGCCATAAACTTGACGAGGGCCGGCTTGCCAAGCAACGCGTGGTAGGGACTGTCGAGGTCCACCACCTCGAACCATATCGGTTCGCGGCGAAAATGGCTCTGGTCGCCGAAGAGGACGTCGAGCTCGATCTTGCCGATGGGGGTGCAGGACTTTCCCGGCACGATGCCGTGAAAAACCGTATGGCTCGTTCGCAGGTCTTTCTCCTTGAGCCCTAGCTTGATCATCGTGTCACGATAGAGGATGTTGATGCTGCTGCCCCCGTCGACCAACACCCGCGAGAAACGGCAGGTGCGCCTCCCGGAGACGATGGTTGGGTCGAGGACGAGGGCGTGGCTGCCCGGGTTTGGCATCACGGCCGGGTGGTCCGCCCGGCTCCAGGTGACCGGCTTCTTGGACTAGTGCATGAACTGGGGGACCGAGGGGGCGACGGCGTTCACCTCGTGCCGGCGCTGGCACACGCTGTGTTTGTCGGTTGCTTCACTGGTGAAGACAACGTAGGACCCCTCCTGGCGAGGGAACTGGTCGTGGAGGCGGCCTTCTTGGGCTGCCGGAGCCGGAGCGGGCGGCGTGGCCTGGGCCGGAGCCGGCTCGCGGGGAGCCGGAGGTGGAGGGGCCGGGAGGCCCTCGCCCCGGGCCAGCCGCTGGGAGAAGCTGCACTGCCGGAGCGTGTGGGTGGCCGACTTGGCCCCGGAGTGGTGTTTGCAGGGTAGGTCGAGCATCTGCTCGAAGGTGAGCTTGGGCTGCCAGGCGGCCTTGCCGGTGCGCTGGCGCTGGCTGGGGGCCTGGGCAGCCGGCTGCTCTTCCTCGATAGTGGCGACCTGCCGGCTCCCGTAGCGGGGATCCGGCTGGTCGGACTTGCGTTTGTTGTTCTGCTGCTGCCGGTTGTCGGCGGCCGCTCGCGGCGCGGCGGGCGGTGGAGTCGGCTTTGCTGGCGTGGCGACCTTCATACGCATGGCGGAGTCGGCCGTGGCGTATTTGTCAGCCTTGGCCATTAGGTCCGCCAGGGTGGCCGGCTTGGAGCACAGGAGCTTGTGCTTGAGGTGAGTGCCGTCGCGGCAACCCTCGATGAAGTACTGGATGGCCTGCACCTCGTGCACCCCCTCGCAGGAGTTGCGAAGCTCGGTCCAGCGCGTGAGGTAATCTCGGAGGGGCTCCTCCGGCCCCTGAACGCACATGGCCAGCTCGCGGGGCCGGCCAGGCCGTTTGTAGGTGCCGGTGAAGTTGCGGACGAATGCTTCCTCGAAGTCCGTCCAGTGTTGATGCTGCCGGCCGACAGGCTGTTAAGCGAGGTCCGGACCGAGCCGGTTAGCATTAGGGGGCGTAGCGCATGGCTACGCGCTTGTTCCCCCTGGCGATGCCGACTGCGGTGGTGTAGTCAACCAGCCAGTCCTCTGGCTTGGCGGAGCCGCTGTACTTCGGGGTGTCGCGTGGGAGAGTAAAACCGGCCGGAAACGGCTCGTTGCGAATCCGGGGGCCGAAGCATGCAGGGCCGATCGAGCCCTCCTCCTCGAGGAGGGCCGACTGCGCCAGCCGCTCGATGCGGGTCCGCGCGTCGTTCTCGCTCCGTGGGACACGTGGGCCGAGCCGAGCGGCGAGCGCGGGACGAACAGTCGGGGCAGGAGAGCGGGCACGCTCCTGCCGCGGAGGCGGGGTATGGTCCTGGCTGCGTCGGCTGCCGCCAGCCGGAGCCTCATTGCGGTGGTTGCTGCCAGCCGGATTGTTGCTGCACCGGCTATTTACGGCCGGCTGCTCGTTCCCGCGTAGCTGTGAACGCCGAACGTGGCTTCCCCCGGCCCGCCAACCGGAGGGGTGAGGGGAACTGGAGTGCTGGGCCGGCTCGTGGTCAGCGGCCCCAGTGCCCATGCCCTCGGGACGGGGAACCTCGGAAATGGCCCCGCCGGGGGTGAGGCCGGCTTGTTGCGCGTTGGCGGTGTCGATAAGATCCTTGATGTGTCTCTCGCGTGCGGCGCGCTCCTCGCCCACCAAAGTAGCTAGGTCTTCGTAGGCTACCTTGGCAGCCCGCAGGTTAGCCGCGGGGGTGTCGTAGACGGGCAGGCGGCCGCTGAGGATTTCCACGACCACGCGGCCGCGGTTGCGGACATCGCCGCGCCGGCTGAGCTCGTTGCCGGCGGGGGTGAGGCCATAGGCGGAGTTATACTCGCGCTGCGCGGACTCCATCTAGCGCTTGGTGGCGGCAAGCATGGTTGCCTCGTCGAACAGCGGCCGGCGAGTGGCCTCCAGCTCGGCCGTAGCCATAGCTGGGTTCATCGTCGGTGCAACGGGGGTGCTGAGGCCCCGAAGCGCGGCGCCGAGGGGGTCGGAGGTGCCGGTGCAAGCGGCCGCGGCGGCCGCGTCCGCCTCCGCCCGGGCACGGCCGGAGGTCGTGGATGAGCCGGTGGCCATCGCCCCCGCGCGGACGCAGGAGTTGCCGGCCTCACCCGAGGCGAGCACGCCTACGGACGAGGGCGGGTCGAGGCAGTCGAGCACCTGGCTAGGGTACTCGTCGGCAGCTGGTGCGTCGGCGAGCGCAGTGGCATCGAGCGCGAGGTCGCGGCCGAGGCGCTCATCGGAGAGGTCGGCCGCGTCGCCCGCAGGACCTGCCGGAGCAAGCCCCACGAGCATGCAGTTCCGCCGGGACGCGGGGCGGCCGAGGGAGGTGGTGAAGGGTCCCGCCCGGAGCGTAACTCCGGCCGACGCCGCGTTCGGCCCCACGGTGGGCGCCAACTGTCGTCGTTTTCTCACGATAGATGCCATGGGGTGGCTTATCGAGAGTGGTTGGGGCCGAAGGACGCCGACGGGCTCCGGGAGCGGGATTAGGCACGATCGGTGGCGGACACATGATGTACCCAGGTTCAGGGCCCTCCGGGGGAAGTAATACCCCTAGTCCTGCTGGTCTAGTTGGATTGGGAGAGGTGTTACAATGGTGCTCCTTGAGCTGTTTGTCTGGAGGTAGAAGAAGGAGCAGCCGGCTCCTCTTCCTTTGCTATATGTGGGTGAGAGAGAGAGGGTCGAATGCTCTCGTGCCTGTCTGGCCTTCGCTACACGGGGGCTCAGGGGGGTTTTATAGGCCAACCCCCCGGTGTACAGTGTCCTAAAGGTATTGCAGGGGGGGGGACCCGGCAGGCAGCCTCCCCGGCCGGCCAAGACTCATCAACCAGTGCAAGGGCTCCAGACCATCCCCCTCACGTGGCCCTTCGCGGTCTGGTGGCTGGACATCCTGGGTCCCTTCCCGCGCGCAGCTGGAGGCTACCGCTATCTCCACGTCACCATTGACAAGTTCACCAAGTGGGCGGAAGTGGAGCTCGTTCGATCCATCCCAGCGTAAACCGCTATCAAGTTCATCAAGAGCATGATGTATCGCTTCGGCGTTCCCAACCGCATCATCACCGACAATGACTCACAATTCACCAGTGGCCTCTTCAGGTCCTACTGTGACAACCTCGGCACGCAAATTTGGTACGCCTCCGTGGCGCACCCACGAAGCAACGGCCAGGCCGAGCGTGCAAACGCTGAGGTCCTGAAAGGCCTCAAGACACGAAGCTTCAGCAAGACGCTCGCCGCCTACGGAAAAGGCTAGCTCAATCAACTCCCATCCGTGCTATGGTCGATACGCACAACAGCGACCAAGCCTACCGGTGAAACTCCCTTCTTCCTCGTCTATGGGGCGGAAGCGGTCCTTCCCACTGAGCTCAAACACGGGTCCCCGCGGGTCCTGGCCTTCAATGAACACAACCAGGCCAGCCTACGGGGAGCAGATATGCTCCTCCTCGAGGAAGCACGTTGCCAAGATGCCCTCCGCGCAGCTCGGTGACCGAGGCAAAGCGCGGCTGAGACGAAGAACCCCTCGCGGGCGGGCCACCATTCTGCATCTTCCATGGCACCAACAGCCACAACACCATCGACTGTCAGGAGCTCAGGGTGGTCGTGACGAGCACTTCGGCCGATGCCCTGGGCGCACTGACCGAGGCTATGGACGTGGCGGAGGCCGTGGCGGAGGCCGCTGGGACAATCGCGACCCGCGTCAGGAGTGGCGAGACCAGCCTCAGGAGGACCGCTGGCGCGATCAAGCTCGTGAGGACCGCTGGCGTGACGAGCCTCCAGAGGGGTCACACCGAGGCAAGCCTCGTGAGGTCCACCCTCGCGAGGCCGGTCTTCCCCCGCTGCCGCCTCCGCCCAGAAGGAAGGAAGAGGACAGGCAGAACGGCGGGGTTGGGGGCTTCCAGGAGGTCAGGGCAATAGCTTGCATCCTGGGCGGCGCCCAAGCCCCGGCCTCGAACCGCGTCTTCAAGCAGTTTTCACGAGAGGTGAACGCGGCTCTTCCAAAGCTTGAGGCCACGCGCCCCCTCAAGTGGTCCCAGTGCACCATCACCTTCGACTCCAAGGATCAACTCAGATGCTCAGCCATGGCGGGCGCACTCCCCATGCTGTGCACGCCCACCATCAGCAACGTCCTCGTCACCAAGACCCTCATCGACGGTGGCGCCGGACTCAATGTCCTCTCCATCGAGACGTTCGAGACGCTCCAAGTGCCTTACGACCAGCTCATGCCAACCAAGCCCTTCTCAGGGGTCACTGACGGCTCCACAGTCTCCATCGGGCAGGTGCGCCTGCCCGTCACATTTGGCGGGCGCAGCAATTACCACACCGAGATCATCACCTTTGACGTCGCCCACATCCACCTCCTGTACAACGCGATCCTTGGGTACCCAGCCCTTGCCAAGTTCATGGCAGTGACCCACCACGGCTACAATGTGCTCAAGATGCCGGGAAGTGGCAGCGTCATCACTATCGCCTGCGATGAGAAGGACGTCGTCTGCTCCCTCGAGCGCGCCTACCGTGCCGCGGCGGCCGAGCACTCGGACGACGAAGGAGGTATCCTGCCCCGCGAGGACGTCCCCAAGACGAAGAAGCAGCTCCTGTCCAAGGGACGCCAGGGGGCTGAAAATCCTTAGGACGGCGCCCCAGGATCCGCGCCAGGGGCTCAGGCCCCTTCCTCCCTCGCATAGGAACACGCGCCCAGTGCCTCCCTTGTGCCGGGCTTGGGGGCTTCCACCTGGAGGACTACCGACCTGACCAGTGAGACAAGGGAGGTGCTCGGGCACAACTTGGGGGCGTGCGCCGGCACGCACCCATCCGAGCAAGGAGCACGGCGCGAGGCGCCAAGTTTGCGGGAGTTCATCACCAGAGCAATCGAGGAGCTTCAGGAAGCACAGGCTGTGCGAGGTGGGCGCGGCCCCGCACCACCCAACGCTGTCGCCGTCATCGACCCGGGCGGCGCGTCGCGCATCTACGTCAACGTACCCAGCATCAACAGGGCTGCATCATCGAACGTCTTTTGGCCGACGCGAGCCAGTCACGGTAGGGCCTACCCGCGCAACTACGTCAGCATGCCCTTCGGGCTGGCGAACGCGGCTGACACGTTCCAGCGTCTTGCCCGGGCCATCTTCGCGCCATACCGGGCCAGGCACCACGAGGAGTTGGAGGAGGCGTCAGGCCCGAGCGGGAGCCCCGAGCCTCCTGAGGCGACGGGCTCGTGAAGGCCGAGCTTGTGGAGGCATAGGCCCAAGCTCCTACGACTACCTCCATGCTTCGGCGGCATCGCCGCCAGGCGATCCTTTGGCCCGTACCAGGTAACTTTTTGGTTTGCTCAGCTTGAGGGCGCCCATCGGGCCGCATTATCCTCAGACGGCTGGAACTCCTCCCGCCCGCGTTTTCCTGCATGATTTGGACCTTTACATGCTTTCAATCTATTTCCCTAAGTATTCCAACCTGCATGCTCGGTGCTTCGCCGCCATGAATGTCGCTGCGCCCTAATGAGCCTGCCCTCGACCGCCTCATGATTAAGGGCTGGCACGGTGTCTGTGCTCGGGTCCGTCCCTGCAGCGTCGAAAAATCCAAGTGGTCGAGCTCTGTCTTGCGGGCTGGCCCCGTGTACGTCACCTCGCATGGCCCTCAGTGCTTTGCCCTCGCGTGAGCTAATCGGGAGTGGGTGAGTCAGGGCGCGCGGCACGGTTCCGGTCGGCCTTTCGCCGCCCTAGGGGCCGCGCGCCGGGTGTTTTCTCCTCGGAGTTGTCGCATGAGAAGACTGGGCACGGCGTCTGTGCTCGGGTCCGTCCCTGCAGCGTCGATAAATCCAATGGCTGAGCTCTGTCTGGCGGGCCGGCCCCGTTCACGTCACCTCCTGGGGTCATTGGTGTTTGGCCTTCTCAAGCGATGGCCCTTGGAAATCCATTCGGTGCAGGTTTCTCCAAAATGTACAGGACTTGAAGCGGCGATTCACACCGGAAGATTCAGGCGCAACTCACCTTTGAGGTAGGGCCACGTGAGACCTGAGCTGTCTCACGTCGCCCATATACACCTCCCAGTTCTACCGTGCAGGCCACGCGTACGAACTTAATGGGCTGTACACGCCCGGAGCCCCCCAAGGACGTGGAGGGGTTCCATTCCCACGCCCAAGTGGAAGCCCCATGCTCCGTGCTTGCGGACGACATGGCCCACCAATGGCTATGCCCACGCAACGTGGAAGCCCTATGCTCCGCGCTGGGGATAAACATCTGAGGGCGCCTTAGCGGGTGCATTCAACCTCAGGATGGCCCCTCGCGTCTCCATCTCGCGACATTCCCCCGGGATGCACGCGTGAGGGGGCTGCAAGGGGGCTACGCCACCTCACCAGGTCCCTGGCACCTGGTCTTCACGCGTCCCCCCGGACAAAAACAAAGGTATGGGAGCCGCTCGTACGTCAAGGGGGACTCCTGAGCATCGCGACTCAGGGAGCCTCACTGGCCTCGTAGCCCCTCGCCTCTTGGGACCGTCCTGGTGATCCGGACGCCCCAACGACAGTCGAGGTATGCGCGAGACCGGGCCCTGCCGACGCAGAGCTCAATGCGCTCCAAATCCCCAAGTCAACCCCGTTTTCACCGCGTTCCCTTCATGAGGGCTGCTCGTACGTCAAGGGGGTCCCCTGAGCATCGCGACTCAGGGACCTCACTGGTCTTGTAGCCCCTCACCCCTTGGCATCGTCCTGGCGATCCGGACGCCCCAACGGCGGTCGAGGTATGCGCGGGACCGGGCCCTGCCGATGTAGAGCACTACAGCAAGCAGGAAGGAAACGAAGCGAGGAAACAAATCACACAACTTAATAGTCATTACAAGCATTAAAGTGTCTTTGAAAATGTAAACAAGTCTAACGCCTCCACGAGGCACGATAAACATTACAGAGGAAGACCCAGGAAAAGAAGCTAAGAGGAGCTGGCACCACCGCTCGCCCCGGTCGTGGGGAGCTCGTCGTCGATGTCGCTGCCGCTGTCATCGTCGTCAACAACCCTCGCAGTTGCAGGAGGAGCCAAGGGAACGGCGACGCAGGCGAACTTCTTCATCAGCGCGCCCACGACGACCTCCACGGCCGTCGCCATAGCGGCGCGAACCCCAGGATCGACCGGGCAAATCACGGAGCCGAAGTCGAAGCTGGGCTCACGAAGGTAGAGGTGGCTGAAGACGCGCGTCGTGGCCTCGGAGAAGAGGTCGTGACACTCACTCTCCAAGATGTTCTCCACCCTGGCGACGGCACCCTCAAGCGCTTCGGCGAGCTTTGAAGAAAGTCCGACGAAGCCACCCTCAGGAGCCGCCAGGGGCTCTGTGAATCCCCCTCGGCAGAGGGACTGCAGCGCCCGGCGGAGCCTAAGCTCGATGGAGGGGAAGGCCTCGAGCTCCGTAGCCTTCTTCTCCTCAGCCGCGGCAAGGGACTCCTCCCTGGAGTCAAGTCGGACCTTCTCCATAGCCACTTCCTCCTTCAACTTGTCCTGCTGCTCACGCTCAGTGGCTAGGTTGGCTGCCGCCTTGGACAGCGCAGAGTCACGATCGGCGAGCTTGACCTCGCAGGCCTTGAGGTCCTCCTCCTGCTGACGGAGCCTCTCCGCAAGCGCGGACCTGTCCTCTTGAATAGGTTAGTGCTCACAAATATTATAAATTGGTAAATAAATACCCAAAATGTATCCTAGAATGATAATATATCAGCATGGAACAATCAAAAATTATAGATACGTTGGAGACGTATTAGTCTCGAGTAGCCGCTGTCGGGCCCGTCCACGGGGTACTTGGTCCTTCGGCTTGAAGAGGGATGTCACATATTGTCCATGTTGGCACGGAAAAAGTGGTGGATCGTCCGCAGGTCCTTGGGCTTGTAGAGCCACATCGGGTTGGCCCGAAGCTGGAGCGGCAGGATGCCACGGTGCAGCATCACGTTGATGATGTCCACCAGCTTTGCGCGGGTTCCAAGATTTTGGATCTTCGACTAGAGGATGGAGATCTCCTCGGGGTTACCCCACTCGAACCTCTTCGGCTGCCAGGAGTTCAGCTTCCTTGGAGGCAACCCCATGAAGGGCAGGAGCGTGGCCAGGTTCTCGGCATGGGGCTCGGTGATATATAACCACTCCTGCTGCCACATCTTCACTGTCTCCACATAAGTACCTTTCAGTCACACCGCCTTCTGGCGTTTGCTAATCATCGCCCCAACACATTCGGCGAGGTCACCGCCTCCACCGCGGCCGCCGCCGCTCTTCGGCTTGCAGCAAAAGGTGTTTAACCACAAGCTGAAGTGTGGTAGGATCTTTAAGAAGGCCTCACATACCATGATGAAGGCAACGAGGTGGATGATGGAATTGGGGGCGAGGTTGTAGAAATCGATGTCGTAGAAGAAAATAACCCCCCGCACGAATGGATGCAGGGGGAAGCCCAGGCCTCTGACGAGGTGGGAAATGAAGATGACCCGCTCCCCGGCTTGGGGAGTGGGGACGCGCTGGTTGGGCTCTGGCACCCTGCAGGCGACACCTACGGGAATGTATCCCGCTGCCCGGAGCTCGTTGATGGTGGCGAGATCCACCTTTGAAGGGCCCCACTGCCCCTTTAAGTCTGCATCTGTCATTGTGGTGGAAAAGCTTGGTTGAGAAAGTTTGTGGTCTCTGGAAGCGGAGGATGCTTTCAATGCAGGAGCAGTAAGGGAGCGTGGGGAGAAGGGATTAACCACCCCCTGGGCCTTTATAGGCTGGTGGAAAGATGAACGGCCCCCTTAACCGCACCGGTGAAATTGCCATGTTTTGGTTGGATCGAGCCGTTGTGGACGCGTGGGGTGTGATACTCGATTGATGATATCCCCCGAAATGCGGGGCACGGTCTCTGTTTTGATATGACATTCCAAGAGTCGCCTCAAACTGCAGTTTGAGTAAGTTATGACAGATAGGCATGATGTCATTAATATGACAATTCGGAAAAAGTTTTCAGTATCTTGGTTCAGGATTGGTCAATGTTTTGGTCTTCGGAACTCAGGTAAACACTTCGGGCAAAAGAAGGTGCCATGCAGATTACTGGAGGATTGTTGAACTCGTCTATCGAGCCGAAGTCCGAAGAAGATTGTATGATGAAGATCCTTATGCTCGGCGTCGAAGACTAGTTCGGGGGCTACTAAGGGAGTCCTGGACTAAGGGGTCCGAGCCGAGGTGGTTTAGTCCATGGGCCAGACTGGGGGCATCAAGGAGAACGACTTCGGAGGCCTTATGACGAAGCGTGAACACTCTAGGCTTGGTGTGCACTCCAGGGAAAGGATGATTCGTTCGACATGTAATCCATAGATGGTAACTGACATTCATGTAACCCTAGATACCCTTGCTGCCTATATAAACCGTGGGGTTTAGCCCATAGAATATACATATACACAACATCATAACCCCTAGGGTTTAGCCTACAATCTCACGATCTCGAGGTAGATCAACTTTGTAATCGCTACAACATCAATACAAGAAGAGCAGGACATGGGGCTTTACCTCCATCGAGAGGGCCCGAACCTAGGTAAAAGCCTTGTGTTCTTTGTCTCTTGTTACCCTCGATCCGATCGCACAGCTCTGGTCCCCCAACCCAAGATCTCCTGGTTTTGACACCGACATTCCCTACACCGGAAGGGCGGATGAAGGCTGAGCATTTTCAGCATATCAATGATAGATTCAGTAAAAGGCTCTCGGAATGGAATGAAAAAGTTATGGTCATGGTAGCGAAAGAGGTTCTCATCAAATCCGTCAGGCGCTGCCCACTTACACAATGAGTGTGTTTAAGATGCCGATGAGCTTCCACAAGGATTATATGAAATTGATTAGGCGGTTCTTCTTGGAGGAGGAGCAAGGACGGAGGAGGGTTCATTGGGCCTCTTGGGAATGTTTGATCAATTCAAAAACCCAGGGAGAATGGGTTGCGGCGACCCTTGTTTCTTCGACCAGACTCTCTTAGCGCGACAGGCTTGGATATTAATCCAGTCGCCAGAGAATTTATGCGCTCGGCTCTTTAAAGCAGGTACTACCCTAACGACAATGTCCTTGATATAGTGTTCTCTACTGAAGTGTCACAAGCTTGGAGGGGGATCGGATTTGGTTTGGAGCTATTGGGGAAAGGGGTAATCTAGAGGGTAGGAAATGGAAATTCCATTCGTATTTGGAGGAACAACTGGATTCCTACAGAACCGTCCCTAAAAATCCTTGGTGGTAGGAAAGGGTCCAGGACTCGCAGAGTGTGTGAACTCTTCTTACCCAAGAGTAAGGAATGGAATGAGGAGTTGGTGAGAGAGGTGTTTCAGCCAAATGATGTGGAGGAGATCTTGAAGATAAAGATTCCTATACATGAGATAGAGGATGTTCCGGCTTGGCACTACGAATCGTCCGGGGATTTTTTTCTGTCCGTAGTGTGTACAAGATGTTGATGACCCATAAGTATAGGGGATCAATCGTAGTCCTTTCGATATGTAAGAGTGTCGAACCCAACGAGGAGCTGAAGGAAATGATAAGTAGTTTTCAACAAGGTATTTTCTGCAAGTGATGTGAGTAGCTGTAGTAGATAGTTTTGCAGCAAGATAATTCGTAACAAGTGACAAGTAACAATAGTAACCAAGGTGCAGCAAGGTATACAAATCCTTTTTATAGCAAAGGACAGGCCGGAAATTATTCTTATATGAAGCAAGCGCTCCCAAGGACACATGGGAATTTCTGTCTAGTCATGTTCATCATGTTGAGTTGATTCGCGTTCGCTACCTTGATAATTTGGTATGTGGGTGGACTGGTGCTAAGGTGATGTTCTTACTTGAACAAGCAACCTACTTATGATTACCCCCTCTCGCAAGCATCCACAACTACGAAAGAAGAATTAAGATAAATCTAACCATAGCATGAAACGTGTGGATCCAAATCAACCCCTTATGAAGCAACGCATAAACTGGGGTTTAAGCTTTGTCACTCTAGCAACCCATCATCTACTTGTTACTCCACAATGCCTGATACGTCTCCAACGTATCTATAATTTTTGCTTGTTCCATGCTGTTATATTATCATTCTTGGATGTTTTACAATCATTTTATAACAACTTTATATCATTTTTTGGGACTAACCTATTGACATAGTGCCAAAGTGCCACTTGCTGTTTTTGCTTGTTTTTTACTTAGCAGAATATCAATACCAAACAGAGTCCAATCGCGATGAAACTTTTTGGAGATTTTTTCTGGACCAGAAGACACCCAGTGGGCCAAAGAAGAGCTAGGAAGGTGGGCTGTCGAGAGCACAACCCACCAGGGCGCGCCAGGGGGCCCCCGGCGCGCCCTGATGGGTTGTGCCCTCCACGGGGCCCCTCCGCACCGCCTCTGATGCCTATAAATTCCTAAATGTTCCAAAAACCCTACGGGAGTCGACGAAACACAATTCCAGCCGCCGCAAGTTCCAGAACCTCGAGATCCAATCTAAACACCATCACAGAGGGGTTCATCTTCTTCATAGGTGCCTCTCCGATGATGCGTGAGTAGTCCACCATAGACCTACGGGTCCGTAGGCAGTAGCTAGATGGCTTCCTCTCTCTCTCTCTCTCTCTTATGATTCTCAATACAATGGTCTCTTGGAGATCTATTTGATGTAAACTTTTGCGGCATGTTTGTTAGGATCCGATGAATTTTGAGTTCATGATCAGTTTCTATCCATGAATATTATTTGAGTCTTCTTTGATCTCTTATATGCATGATTACTTATAGCCTCGTATTTCTTCTTCGAATCTTTGGTTTAGTTTGGCCGACTAGATCGATTTTTCTTACCATGGGAAGAGGTGCTTTGTGATGGGTTTGATCTTGCGGTGTCCTTTCCCAGTGACAGAAGGGGCAGCAAGGCACGCATGTATCGTTGCCATTAAGGATAACAAGATGGGGTCTATTCCTACATGAATAGATCTTGTCTACATCATGTCATCATTCTTATTGCATTACTCCATTTTTTCATGAACTTAATACACTAGATGCATGCTGGATAGCGGTCGATGTGTGGAGTAATAGTGGTAGATGTAGGCAGGAGTCGGTCTACTTATCTTGGACGTGATGCCTATATAATGATCATCGCCTTGGATATCGTCATGACTATTCAATTTTCTATCAATTGCCCAACAGTAATTTGTTCACCCACCGTGTGCTATACTCATGAGAGAAGCCACTAGTGAATCCTACGGCCCCCGGGTCTACTTTTCCAACATATTGCTTTCCGATCTATCTTTTTGCCTTTTTGTTTTCATATCTACAAAACCAAAAACCCTAAAATATATTGCTGCATATTTTATTTGGCTTTTCTATTTTGTGTTCTTGAGAGATCTATCTCTCCTATCTATCACTACCTAATCTATCTTTTTACCGTAGAGAGATTGACAACCTCTCTTTCGCGTCGGGTTGCAAGTATTTGTTGTTTGTGTGCAGGTGCTGCTTATTGGGTGGTGGTGATCCTCCTACTGTTCGATAACCCTGGTTTCATAACTGAGGGAAATACTTACCGTTGTTGTGCTGCATCATCCCTTCCTCTTTGGGGAAATACCGACGCAGTCTCAAGCCACATCAAAGGAATTTCTGGCGCCGTTGCCGGGGAGGAAGCGGTCTCTTCTACGTGCCTATCGTAGGCGTTGAGGAGACTCCATCATCATCTACCAGGTTCCTAATCACAAATCTCATCTCCTTGCAATTACATTATTTGCCATTTGCCTCTCGTTTTCCTCTCCCCCACTTCACCCATTTGTCGTTTTATTCGTCCTCTTTTTCCTTTGCCTTTTTCTCGTCAGATCTCTTCCTTGCTTGCAATCTTGTTTCCGTACTCACGATGACTCAAGAAAACACCAAGTTGTGTGATTTTTCCAATACTAATAACAATGATTTTATTAGTACTCCTATTGCTCCTCCCGCCACTAGTGCGGAGTCTTGTGATATTAATGCTGCTTTGTTGAATCTTGTCATGAAAGATCAATTTGCCGGTACTCCTGATGAGGATGTCGCGTCCCATCTAAACACATTCGTAGAATTGTGTGATATGCAAAAGAAAAAATATGTTGAAATATTGTGAAGTTGAAATTATTTCCTTTTTCCTTGCGGGATCGTGCAAAAATTTGGTTTTCCTCTTTGCCTCGCAATAGTATCGATTCTTGGAATAAGTGCAAGGATGCTTTTATCACTAAGTATTTTCCGCCCGCGAAAATTATTTCCCTTAGGACACAAATCATGAATTTTAAGCAACTTGAGCATGAACATGTTGCACAATCTTGGGAAAGAATGAAGTTGATGCTAAGAAATTGTCCTACTCATGGTTTAAATCTTTGGATGATCATACAAAAATTTTATGCGGGGTTGAATTTTGTCTCTAGAAATCTTTTAGATTCCGCCGCGGGTGGTACTTTTATGGAGATTACTTTGGGTGAAGCTACTAAATTGCTAGATAATATCATGGCAAATTATTCACAATGGCATACCGAAAGAGCACCTACTAGTAAAAAAGTTAATTCGGTTGAAGAAATTAGTACTTTGAGTGATAAGGTTGATGCTTTGATGAAATTGGTTGCTAGTAAAAATGCTCCTATTGATCTTAATGATGTTCCTTTGTCTACCTTGATTGAGCAAAATAGTGACTCCGTAGATGTGAACTTTGTCTCGCGAAACAATTTCAATAACAATGCTTATAGAAGTAATTTTAATCCTAGGCCTTTTCCTGGAAATTCCTCTAATAATTATCGTAATTCCTCTTACAATAATAATAGGAACACCTCTGATCTTGAGAGTAATATTAAAGAATTTATCAATGCACAAAAGGCTTTCAATACTACGATAGAAGAAAAGTTGAATAAGATTGATGATATGTCTAGAAGCATTGATAGAATCTCTCATGATGTTGAAAATCTAAAGTTGAAAGCTTTTGTGCCTAAGATTGATGAATCTATTAAAGCTTTATATGTATCTATGGATGAAAGTAAGAAAAGAACCGCTATGCTTAGAGCTAAAAGAGAAATCTTAGAAAAATCGTTTTCTAGTGATTGCCTTCATAAGAAAGATGAAGATCTTAAAGTGATTGGTGTTTCTTCTATTGATTCCTTGTTTAGTAATGTTAAGATTGATGATAAAGGGACGGAAGTAGAGTCAACTTTAGCTAGAAGGCGTCCCAATAATTTGGAGGGTGAAAATCTTGATGAAAATTTTGATGAAAGTGGGTTTGAAGAGATCAAAACTTTAGCTAGTGATGTGCCCACTATTTTGGATTGCAAAGACTTTAATTATGATAGTTGCTCTTTGATTGAATGTATTTGTTTGTTGCAATCCATGTTGAATTCACCCCATGCTTATGAGCAAAATAAAGCTTTTACTAAACATGTCGTTGATGCCATGATGAAATCTTTTGAAGAAAAGTTAGAGTTGGAGATTTCTATTCCTAGAAAATTACATGATGAGTGGGAACCTACCATTAAGGTCAAGATTAAAAATTATGAGTGCTTTGCTTTATGTGATTTTGGTGCTAGTGTTTCCACGATTCTGAAATCTCTATGTGATGTGCTTGGTCTTACCAATATTGAAGAATGTTCTCTTAATTTGCACTTGGCGGATTCTACTATTAAAAAACCTTTGGGAAGAATTAATGACGTTCTTATTCTTGAAAATAGGAACTATGTGCCTATTTATTTTATTGTGCTTGATATTGATTGCAATCCGTCTTGTCCCATTATACTTGGTAGACCGTTTTTACGCACTATAGGTGCCGCGATTGATATGAAAGAAGGCAATATTCGTTTTCAATTTCCACTAAGAAAGGGTATGGAAAACTTCCCTAGAACAAGAATTAAGCCACCATATGAATCAATCATGAGGGCATCCTATGGATCCAAAACCAAAGATGACAATACTTGAATCTATGCATTATGCCTAGCTAGGGGCGTAAAACGATAGTGCTTGTTGGGAGGCAACCCAATGAATAAATAAATTTTTGCTTTTTCCTTTATGTTTTTGAGTGTTGACACAATTATTCCTCTGTTATGATTGTGTTTTGATGTTTTATTTAGTGTTTGTGCCAAGTCGAGCCTTTAGGATGATTCATAAGACGAGTAGAAGTGATGCTGAATCTGAAACAGAAACTTTGCGTCCAGTATTTGAATTTTCATTTTTTGCTGGAACGTGATCTTGAGCTGAAATTTTAACACCGTGTTTCTATACAAATTCCTTACTTTTTCATAATTATTCAGAATTTTTAGAGTTACAAAAGTATGGTTAGAGTACAGATAACTACAGACTGTTCTGTTTAAGACAGATTCTGTTTTCGTTGCATTGTGTGCTTGTTTTGATGAATCTATGGGTTATATTGAAGGGTATGAGACATGGTAAAATTAAAATACAGTAGGTATAATGAAATAATAAAATATGAATGGGTTTTCAACAGCACCTAAAGTAGTGATTTGCTTTATTATACTAACGGATCTCACGAAGATTTTGTTGAGTTTTGTGTGATTGAAGTTTTCAAGTTTTGGGTGAGATCACGATGGATGACGGAATAAGGAGTGACAAGAGCCTAAGCTTGGGGATGCTACTGCACCCCCAAGATATATCCAAAGAGTAACAAGCAACTAAGCTTGGGGATACCCCCGAGTGGCATCCCCTCTTTCTTCTAACAACCATCGGTATTTTACTTGGAGCTATATTTTTATTCGTCACATATCATGAGTTTTGCTTGGAGCATCTTGTATCTTTGCTTGCTTTGCTTGTTTGTTTTTCCTTTGTATCCTTGCTGTACACACCTATTTGGGAGAGCCAAAATTATGCTATGATTTGTTAGAATTGCTCTCTATGCTTCACTTAAACTTTTTGAGCTATAGAATTGCTCTAGTTCTTCACTTATATCTTTTTGAGCACGGTGTGCTTGGAAATTTTTGTAGAAATACTCTCATGCTTCACTTATATTAATTTGAGAGTTAGTAAATTTTGAAGAAATCCTCTCATGCTTCACTTATACCATTCTGAGAGATGAAATCTTTAGGCTCATGTGCTTCACTTAAATTTGTTTGAGCTTGTAAAAAAAGCAATGGCAATATATGAAACTAGTCCCAAAGTGATAGATATCCAAGGAGGATATTATAAAAACTTTCATGAAGATCATTGGACAAATTAAACTTGATTCCTTGTAATAGTTTTGAAACATGATGATAGTAATATGTGAGTCATGCTAGTGAGTAATTATGCTTAGTAGGAATATTGGTGTTAAGGTTTGTGATTCCCTATGCATGCACGAAAGTTAATAGTTATGCAATGAAGTTACATCCTAGTTATGGTGCATTATTCGGTGTTAGTTATGCTCAATGCTCACTTATGTGAATTTTCGTTTCTTGGTTTGGTTGCTTCTCAATCTATTTGCTAGCCTCCATTTGTACTAAGTAGAAATACTAGTTGTGCATCCAAAATCCTTAAACCAAGTTTTGCCTTATGAGTCCACCATACCTACCTATATGCGATATTTCCATGCCGTTCCAAGCAAATTTGTATGTGCCATCTCTAAATTTTCAAAATAAATTTTCACTTTTGTGTGCTCGTACCGCTCATGAAACGGTGGGGAGTGTCCAATATTTTTCCATGCTAGATGTGTTATTCTCAAGATGAGTGTTTATTCACTTGTCATTGCACGAGAGTGCGGCGGTAATAGGGATGCCCATTCCCAAAATGAAAAAAAATTACTTTATGTTGTCAAATAATAAATTCCTTGGAAAGTGTTGGTATGGAAGGCAACCGTGGATACGGCCCATCATGGAAAGTGAAAGTTTGGTGGAAAAAGGAATAAATTTTATTTTCTGTTTGGGAACTGCCTATGATATCTAGCATCGAAAGTATTGTGAGCTACTTTGTCGTTTTCGTTGACAGGAAAAGCATGCCACCCAAAATTTTCTCTCTCTCAATTTAAAACAATGAGCTCTGGCACCTCTACAAATCCCTACTTTCCTCTGCGAAGGGCCTATCTATTTACTTTATGCAATTTTTATTTTTACTTTGAGTCTCCATCTTCTCTTATAAAGCACCAACTAGGGGGCACTATGATCGTACTTGAGCATTGGGCATAGCTAATATTTGAGTGTGTTTCATCAATGGATCAATGATTGAGCATGATGGGCTAGGGATAACTTTCTTTAGTGTTGATATTTTGAAAGACATGGTTGCTTATTGACATGCTTGAGTATTGAAGTCATTATGATAAAACTAGACTATTGCTTTGAATCATTTACAAGTCCAAATGTCCATGCTATACAAGAGAAAATAATATGATGAACATGTTAGGCAGCATTCCACATCAAAAATTCTGTTTTTATCATTTACCTACTCGAGGACGAGTAGGAATTAAGCTTGGGGATGCTGATATGTCTCCAATGTATATTTAATTTTTGCTTGTTTTAATGCTGTTATATTATCATTCTTGGATGTTTTACAATCATTTTATAACAACTTTATATCATTTTTTGGGACTAACCTATTGACATAGTGCCAGTTGCTGTTTTTGCTTGTTTTTTACTTCGCAGAATATCAATACCAAACGGAGTCCAATCACGACGAAACTTTTTGGAGATTTTTTCTGGACCAGAAGACACCCAGTGGGCCAAAGAAGAGCCAGGAAGGTGGGCTGTGGAGAGCACAACCCACCAGGGCGCGCCAGGGGGCCCCCGGCGCGCCCTGATGGGTTGTGCCCTCCACGGGGCCCCTCCACATCGCCTCTGATGCCTATAAATTCCCAAATATTCCAAAAACCCTAGGGGAGTCAACGAAACACAATTCCAGCCGCCGCAAGTTCCAGAACCTCGAGATCTAATCTAAACACCATCACGGAGGGGTTCATCTTCTTCATAGGTGCCTCTCCGATGATGCGTGAGTAGTCCACCATAGACCTACGGGTCCGTAGGCAGTAGCTAGATGGCTTCCTCTCTCTCTCTTATGATTCTCAATACAATGGTCTCTTGGAGATCTATTTGATGTAAACTTTTGCGGTGTGTTTGTTGGGATCCGATGAATTTTGAGTTCATGATCAGTTTCTATCCATGAATATTATTTGAGTCTTCTTTGATCTCTTATATGCATGATTACTTATAGCCTCGTATTTCTTCTTCAAATCTTTGGTTTAGTTAGGCCGACTAGATCGATTTTTCTTGCCATGGGAAGAGGTGCTTTGTGATGGGTTCGATCTTGCGGTGTCCTTTCCCAGTGACAGAAGGGGCAGCAAGGCACGCATGTATCGTTGCCATTAAGGATAACAAGATGGGGTATATTCCTACATGAATAGATCTTGTCTACATAATGTCATCGTTCTTATTGCATCAATCCGTTTTTCCATGAACTTAATACACTAGATGCATGCTGGATAGCGGTCGATGTGTGGAGTAATAGTGGTAGATGCAGGCAGGAGTCGGTCTACTTATCTTGGACGTGATGCCTATATAATGATCATCGCCTTGGATATCGTCATGACTATTCAATTTTCTATCAATTTCCCAACAGTAATTTGTTCACCCACCGTGTGCTATACTCATGAGAGAAGCCACTAGTGAATCCTACGGCCCCCGGGTCTACTTTTCCAACATATTGCTTTCCGATCTATCTTTTTGCCTTTTTGTTTTCATATCTACAAAACCAAAAACCCAAAAATATATTGCTGCATACTTTATTTGCCTTTTCTATTTTGTGTTCTTGAGAGATCTATCTCTCATATATATCACTACCTAATATATCTTTTTACCGTAGAGAGATTGACAACCTCTGTTTCGCATCGGGTTGCAAGTATTTATTGTTTGTGTGTAGGTGCTGCTTATTGGGTGGTGGTGATCCTCCTACTGGTTCGATAACCTTCATTTCATAACTGAGGGAAATACTTACCGTCGCTGTGCTGCATCATCCCTTCCTCTTTGGGGAAATACCGACGCAGTCTCAAGCCATGTCAATGCCTTCCCTTAGGCCCATAAATGGTGAAGTGTCATGTAGTCGACGTTCACACGACACCACTAAGAGAAGCAACAACATACATATCATCAAAATATCAAACGAATACCAACTTCACATGATTAATTAGAACAAGACTTATCCCATGTGCTCAGGAACAAAAGTAACTACTCACGCCTCATCAACATGTTCAAGATCAGAGGTGTAATGATGATGATCAAGGATCTGAACATATTATGTTTCACCAAATAATCCAACAAGTATCAACTACAAGATGTAATCAACACTACTAGTAACCCACAGGTACCAATCTGAGTATTTGAGACAAAGATTGAATACAAGAGATGAACTAGGGTTGGAGATGAGATGGTGCTGGTGAAGATGTTGATGAAGATTGGTCCTCCCATGAAGGATGAAACATTGGTGATGACGATGGCTTCGATCTTCCCCTACCGGAGAGAAGTATCCTCAGCAGAATCTCTCTGCCAGAGAGAAAAAGGGCATCTACCCTGGTTTCCACCTCGAGACGGCGGCACTTCGTCCCGGAAATAATCTTATGACTTTTTCTAGGTCAAAACACACCATATAGGTGAAGAGGGGGGGCCAGGGGACCTGCTGGGCCACCACGACCCAACAGGGCGTGGCCAGGGGCTGGGCCGCGCCCTGTTGGCTCGTGGCCAGCAGGGCCCCCCTCTGGTATATTTTTGGACCAAAAATTCTTATATATTCCATAAAAATTCTCCGTGAAATTTGAGGTCATTTGGATTCCAGTGAATTTTCTGCCATTTTCTTGGTTTTCAGGTCCAGAATTCCAGTTTCCAGAGATTTCCCTCCTTGTGATGTACCTTGCATATTCAGAGAGAAAAGGCATAAGAATTGTATCATAATAAGGAATAATTAACAAGAATAACATAAATATCAATAGGAATTCATGATGCATAATGGACGTATCAACTCCCCAAGCTTAGACCTCGCTTGTCTTCAAGTGAAAGCCAAACTCGATAATAATGACCACATAATTTGAGAGAGAGGTGTCGATAAAAATAAAATACGGACATGAGTGCATCATGAATGACAACATAGCAGCAATATTTTCATCATATAGCTTCTGATAGGTAAGTAACAATCCATTCACAAAACTGAAGTACGAAGTATAAACACTATTGACAATCAACAAACTATGCTCTTAGTCATTGAGGCAATCACAATTCATCATAATCCAGAGAAGAGTCTATATAAGAGCTTTCATTCTAGCAAGTTCACATACTCAACTATCATTTAGTCTTTTAGGATTGTTGACACTCATTACATATTTTTGGAGCTAGTGTTTCCGGTGGACACATAGGAAGATGGGGGCTTCATTGTTTTTGCCACCCAACTTATTTACCTCAAGGATAATGTCAACAGTAATAGTTCATGATCTCCTACATTCAACTGGATATATTTATCTGGATCTATCCTCAACACATGATGCTTGCCAACTATAGAGTTGATAGGTTGAAGTAAGAATAAACTTTATTGACTCTTGCACATAAGTAATTTCATGATGATAAAAGATAAGCCCTTCGCAGAGGGAAGCAGAGGTTGTCATGCGCTTTTAAGTTGGATGTGCAAGCTCTTAATGCAAAGGAACGTCACTTTATATTGCCCCTTATGATGGCAAACTTTATTATGCACTCTGTCGCTTTTATTTCTTTGCCATCACAAGATCGTGCAAAGCTTATTTTCCCTTACAATAAAAGATCGTACATATTTAAGAGCAATTTTATTGCTTGATGCACCGATGGCAACTAAGCACCACATGTTAAAGGATCCATGACCATATAACTTCCATGTGAATGTAAGCTATCATGATCATTACGTTGTCTTCCATGTCCAACATCAACACTTGATCACTATATAATATTTGATGGGGGCTCACAATCATAAAATATGTCCAAGATAGTGTATTTATATGTGAATCTCCTCTCCTCTATCATAATCTTGCATAGATTTTATCAATGACTAATGCTATGTTTGTTTATTCCCAACAACTTTTATCACTTATACTTCTTATATGTGAAGTTATTACTACCCATGGGATTAGCATATGATCTTTTCTTTTACTTCAATGCTATGATGATAGATGCATGAGAGTAGAGCACACAAACTAATCTTTACTATATAACTCTCACACTCGATTACAAGGATAGATAGATCTCAAAGAAAAAATTCTAAGAAAAGCAAATCTGAAATTTTATTTCCCTAAATCACGAAATAACTAAGGATCGAACTAAAATATATGGTAATGATGGAGGTGATGATGATACGATACCGAGGCACCTCCCCCAAGCTTGGAACAAGCTAAGGGTGGTGCCCATACCCATGTACTCAAGTATCCTTCTTGGGTGATGATGTAGTAGGCTTGTCTCTCGTAATAGTTAGCAGGAGGAACTTCAACTCCCTCATCTCATTGAGTAACTACTGAATCATTGCGGTGTTCTTCTGTACTTCCACCATAATATGCTTATTCTCTGGCCACCAAGAGCCTTTTCTTGCATCAATTTCACTTGGACGAGAGATGTCCCAATTGGATGGTATATGCGAGAGAGCAATATTCTCAACTCCGTAACTGTGAATCAATTTGTGAAAGTTGTTTCTATGTAACCTGCCGAGGGGCCTCCACGGAGTAGATTCACCTTACGCTTCCTGAACTAGCTGGGCTCTCCTCCCCATTGGTGGGCAAGGGTTTGGAGAAGTGGAGAAGCCCGCTAGCGTACCCCGCTCTGAGGCCGGGGGATGCACCTCCATAGAGTCCATAGGTTCTTCACCCGAGATAACTTCCTCAGTTCGTTCTTGCTCAAGCTCCATCTGCATCAACCAAGCCCGGTCCTCAACGTTGTTGGAGGAGGACGAGGACATAGCTTCCACACCTTTGGTAATATGTCAGAAAAATAGCCCGAAACAAGAACAAAGGAGAAACTTGCGATGCGGTGGTCAAAACATACGGGAGTATATATAATGATTTTTTCTAGGTTAAATACGTGTCCAGGAAGAAAACGGAGTCCGGGGGGCACACGAGGGCACCATGAGCTAACAGGGCACAGCCAGGGCCTAGGTCGCCCCTGTTGGGTCGTGGCTCCCTCGTGGGTCCCCCTGACTCCTTTTTATTTTTGGATTTTTTCAAAAATACCAAAACAAACAGAAAATATTTTTTTGGAATTTTTGGAGTCGGTTTACTTACCTATCACATACCTACCCCTTTTCAACTTTCTGGAGTGTTCCGGAAGGTCTCCCTTATGTGTTCTTCCGTAGTCATAACTTGAATAATGTTAGTTTCAACATTAAGGGGCGTACCTGAGATATAGTACTTAATTCTTTGCCCATTTACCACTCTCGGGTTTTTGCCTTCGAAGTTGTTAATCTTTATAGCACCGGAGCGATAGACCTCCTCAATGACGTAAGGGCCTTCCCATTTGGAGAGAAGCTTACCTGCAAAAAATCTGAAACGAGAATTGTACAAAAGAACTAGGTCTCCTACATTGAATTCCTATTTTTGGATTCTCTTGTCATGCCATCTTTTAACTTTTTCCTTAAACAACTTGGCATTCTCATAAGCTTTTGTCCTCCACTCATCTAATGAGCTAATATCAAATAACCTCTTTTCACCGGCAAGTTGAAAATCATAGTTAAGTTCTTTAATTGCCCAATAAGCTTTATGTTCAAACTCAAGAGGTAAATGACAAGCTTTTCCACAGACCATTTTATAAGGGGGCATTCCCATGGGATTTTTGTAAGCAGTTATGTAAGCCCATAAGGCATCATCAAGTTTCTTAGACCAATTATTTCTAGATCTATTAATAGTCTTTTGCAAAATTAACTTTATTTCTCGGTTTCTCAATTCAACTTGGCCACTAGACTGAGGATGAAAAGGTGACGCAATTCTATGGTTAACATCATATTTAGCTAGAAGATTACGGAAAGCACCATGAATAAAATGAGAACCACCATCAGTCATTAAATATCTAGGGACTCCAAACCTCGGGAAAATAACATCTTTAAGCATTTTAATAGAACTGTTATGATCAGCACTACTCGTAGGAATAGCTTCTACCCACTTAGTAACGTAATCAACAGCAACTAGAATATGTGTATACCCATTAGAGAAAGGAAAAGGTCCCATATAATCAAATCCCCAAACATCAAATGGTTCTATAGCAAGTGAATAATTCATAGGCATTTCCTGACGTCTACCAATGTTACCAATTCTTTGACATTCATCACAAGAAAGGACATACTTAAGGGCATCTTTAAAAAGTGTAGGCTAGTAAAAACCAGATTGTAATACCTTGTGTGCAGTTCTGTCGCCAGCATGGTGTCCTCCATAAGCCTCGGAGTGACACTTCCGTAGGATCTGTCCCTGTTCATGCTCAGGTACACAACGTCTAATAACACCATCTGCTCCTTCTTTATAAAGGTGTGGGTCATCCCAAAAGCAATGTCGTAAATCATAAAAGAATTTATTCTTTTGTTGATAGGTGAAGTTAGGTGGTATATATTTAGTGACATTATAGTTAGCATAATCAGCATACCAAGGAGTACTATGTGAAGTATTTATAGCAGCAAGTTGCTCATCAGGAAAATTATCATCAATAGGCAGTGGGTCATCAAGAACATTTTCCATTCAAGACAAGTTATCTGCTACAGGGTTTCCAACTCCCTTCCTATCAACGATATGCAAGTCAAACTCTTGTAGTAAAAGCACCCACCTAATAAGTCTAGGTTTAGCATCTTTCTTTTCCATAAGGTATTTAATAGCAGCATGATTGGTGTGAATAGTAACTTTGAAGTCAACAATGTAAGGTCTAAATTTAACACATGCAAACACAACTGCTAAAAATTCCTTCTTAGTGGTAGCATAATTTCTTTGAGCATTGTCTAGGGTCTTACTAGCATAATGAATAACATTCAATTTCTTGTCTACTCTTTGCCCTAGAACAGCACCAATAGCATAATCACTAGCATCACACATAATTTCAAATGGTAAATTCCAATCAGGTGGTTGGACAATAGGTGTAGAAATCAAGGCTTTCTTAAGTATTTCAAAGGCTTCTACACAATCATCATAAAAAACAAAAGGAATATCTTTTTGAAGATTAGTTAGTGGCCTAAAAATCTTTGAGAAATCTTAAATGAAATGTCTATAAAAACCAGCATGACCAAGGAAACTTCTTATACCTTTGATATCTTTGGGACATGGCATTTTCTCTATTGCATCAACTTTAGCTTTATCTACTTCAATACCTCGTTCAGAAATTTTATCCCCAAGTACTATACCTTCATTCATCATAAAGTGGCACTTCTCCCAATTCAAGACAAGATTAGTTTCTTCGCATCTCTACAAAACTCGATCAAGTTTGCTCGAGCAATCATCAAAAGAAGTTCCGTAGACGGAAAAATCATCCATGAAAACCTCAACAATCTTTTCACAAAAGTCAGAGAATATAGCAGTCATACATCTTTGAAAGGTAGCAGGTGCATTGCATAAACCAAAAGGCATATGTCTATAAGCATAGGTTCCAAAAGGGCATGTGAAAGTAGTTTTCTCTTGGTCCTCTTTTGACACAAGTATTTGAGAGAAACTAGAATATCCATCAAGAAAACAAAAGTGTGTGTGCTTAGATAGTCTTTCTAACATTTGATCAATAAAAGGCATGGGGTAATGATCTTTCCTAGTAGCTTTATTTAATTTTCTGAAATCAATTACCATCCTATAACCAGTTACTATTCTTTGTGGAATAAGTTCATTCTTATCATTAGGGACAACAATTATACCTCCTTTCTGAGGAACACAATGAACATGACTTACCCACCTAGTATCAGCAATATGATAGATTATACCTGCTTCCAAAAGCTTTAGTATTTCAGTTCTTACCACTTCCTTCATCTTGGGATTTAAGCGGCGTTGATGATCAGCAACAGGTTTAGCATCCGGTTCCATATTAATCGTATGCTGACATAGAGTGCGGCTTATGCCCTTAAGATCATCAAGAGTATATCCAATAGCAGCCCTGTGCTTCTTCAGAGTTTTAAGTAATCTCTTTTCTTCATGCTCTGAAAGGTTAGCACTGATAATAATAGGATATATCTTCTTTTCATCAATATAAGCATATTTCAAGGCAACGGGTAAAGTCTTTAGCTCAAACACGGGATCTCCCTTGGGTGGAGGAGGATCCCCTATAATATCAACTAGTAAGTTGTGTTTAAGAATAGGTGTTTGTCTAAGAAATATATCATCTATCTCATTTCTTTCATTCATATGCATATTATTCTCATGGTCTAGCAAATATTGTTCTAGTGGATCTATAGGAGGCACGACAATAGAAGCAAGACCAATTATTTCATCCTTACTAGGTAATTCTTTCTCATGTGGTTGTCTAGCAAACTTGGAAAATTAAATTCATGAGACACATCACCAAAGCTTACTTTGACCTTCTCAGTAACATAATTAATTTCAGCATTAATAGTATTCAAGAAAGGTCTACCAAATATAATGGGACAAAAGTTATCTTGTTTTGAACCAAGTACTAAGAAGTCAGTTGGGTACTTAATATTTCCACACAAGACTTCAACATCTCTAACAATCCCAAGTGGTGTACTAGTATCTCTGTTTGCAAGTTTAATAGTAACATCAATGTCTTCAGGCTCAGAGGGTGCTATGTCATTCATAATTTCTTGATATAAGGTAAAAGGTATAGCACTAACACTAGCACCAATTTCACACAAGGCATGATAACAATGATCTCCAATTTTAACTGAAACCACATGCATGCCAACAACTAGTTTATTTTTATCCAGCTCATCCTGCGCGTTTCTAGCAGGTTTTGCAATTCTAGCAGCTTCACCACAGAAGTAAATAACCTGACCCTCAATATTATCAACTAGAAGATCTTTAACCATAGCAACATTAGGCTCAATGTTTATTTGTTCAGAAGGTTTAGGTGTTCTAACATGACTTTTATTAACCACAGTTGTAGCTTTAGGATGTTCCTTAATTCTAACAGGGAAAGGTGGCTTCTCAGTGTAAGCAGTAGGAACAATGGGATCAACATGGCTAACAATTATTTCGTCCTTCTCAATTTTAACAGGTTCCTCTAATTGTTTTTGAATGGGTGGATGATATTTAAACCACTTCTCCTTAGGGAGATCAACATGAGTAGCAAATGATTCACAGAAAGAAGCTACTATCTCAGAGTCAAGGCCATATTTATTGCTAAACTCATAGAAAGTATTGGTTTCCATAAAATATTTAACACAATCAAACTTAAGCTTTATACCTGGCTCTTTACCTTTGTCAAGTTCCCAATCTTCAGAGATGCATTTAATTCTTTCCAGAAGATCCCATTTGAATTCAATAGTCCTATTCATAAAGGAACCAGTAGTAGAAGAATCGAGTAGCACTTGATCATCATGAGAAAGCCTAGCATAATTTTTTTGTATAATCATTTTTTATCGTGGTTGGGGCAGGTGTGCATCATAGATTTAAGCCTCCCCCAAGCTTGAGCGATACTTTCTCATTCACGAGGCCATCAATTATAAATAAAGTTCTGATCACGATGGACCAGATGCATAGGATAAAACTTCTCATGAAATTCCAGCTTCAAGCGATTCCAGTCCCATGATCCTATATCATCCAATAGCATGTACCACATCAATGAATTTCCCTCCAAAGATAAAGGGAAAACCTTCTTCTTAACTTTGTCTCCAGTCAAACCTGCAAGCTTAAATAATCCACAAACCTCATCGACAAATATTAAATGATAATCAGGATGAGTCGTACCATCATAAGGACTAGCTAGCAGTTTCTCTAACATACCAGCAGGAATCTCATAATAAACATTTTCAGTAGGTATAGTAGGTTGAGGAGCAACCTTTTCCACTTCCGTTCGAGGCGAAGATGCCCCGAACAAGCCACTCAAAGGGTGATCGCCCATAGCAACAAGTAACAGTAAATTTCAGCACGTAGCGAAAAAATTTCCTTACCAAAGGCGCTTCACTCCCCGGCAACGGCGCCAAAAAAGAGTCTTGATGACCCACAAGTATAGGGGATCAATCGTAGTACTTTTGATAAGTAAGAGTGTCGAACCCAACGAGGAGCAGAAGGAAATGATAAGCAGTTTTCAGCTAGGTATTTTTTGCAAGTGTTGTGAGTAGCAGTAGTAGATAGTTTTGCAGCAAGATAATTCGTAACAAGTGACATGTAACAATAGTAACCAAGGTGCAGCAAGGTAGCCCAATCCTTTTTATAGCAAAGGACATGCCGGAAAGTATTCTTATATGAAGCAAGCGCTCCCGAGGACACATGGGAATTTCTGTCTAGTCATGTTCATCATGCTGAGTTGATTCCCGTTCGCTACTTTGATAATTTGGTATGTGGGTGGACCGGTGCTAAGGGTGTTGTTCTTACTTGAACAAGCAACCTACTTATGATTACCCCCTCTCGCAAGCATCCGCAACTATGAAAGAAGAATTAAGAAGATCTAACCATAGCATGAAACGTGTGGATCAAAATCAGCCCCTTATGAAGCAACGCATAAACTGGGGTTTAAGATTCTGTTACTCTAGCAACCCATCATCTACTTTTTACTCCACAATGCCTTCCCTTAGGCCCATAAATGGTTAAGTGTCATGTAGTCGACGTTCACACGACACCACTAAGAGAAGCAACAACATACATATCATCAAAATATCAAACGAATACCAACTTCACATGATTACTTATAACAACACTTATCCCATGTCCTCAAGAACAAAAGTAACTACTCACACCTCATCAACATGTTCAAGATCAGAGGTGTAATGATGATGATCAAGGATCTGAACATAATATCTTTCACCAATTAATCCAACAAGCATCATCTACAAGATGTAATCAACACTACTAGTAACCCACAGGTACTAATCTGAGGTTTTGAGACAAAGATTGAATACAAGAGATGAACTAGGGTTCGAGATGAGATGGTGCTGGTGAAGAAGTTGATGAAGATTGGTCCTCCCACGAAGGAGGAAGCGTTGGTGATGACGATGGATTCGATCTCCCCCTCCCGAAGAGAAGTTTCCCCGGCAGAATCTCTCTACCGGAGAGAAAAAGGGCCTCTGCCCTGGTTTCCGCCTCGAGACGGTGGCGTTTCGTCCCGAAAATAATCTTATGATTTTTTCTAGGTCAAAACACACCATAGAGGAGAAGAGGGGGGCCAGGGGACCTGCTGGGACACCACGACCCAACAGGGCGCAGCCAGGGGCTGGGCCGCGCCCTGTTGGCTCGTGGCCAGCAGAGCCCCCTCCCCCCTTGGTATATTTTTGGACCAAAAATTCTTATATATTCCATAAAAATTCTCTGTGAAATTTCAGGGCATTTGGAGTACAGTGAATTTTCCACCATTTTCTTGGTTTTCAGGTCCAGAATTCCAGTTTCCAGAGATTTCCCTCCTTGTGATGTACCTTGCATATTCAGAGAGAAAAGGCATAAGAATTGTATCATAATAAGGAATAATGAACAAGAATAACATAAATATCAATAGGAATTCATGATGCATAATGGACGTATCAGCTTTCATATAATTTGACGCACTGCGATGACAACCAGATCGGAAGTAGTACTACTCCTAAGGGGGGCGGGAATATGTGGAAGTTGGTGTCGAAGGCTGATATCCCAAACAAGACCCGTTCCTTCGGTTGGAGGTTGGCCTTTGTAATCTCGCTACAAAGCAGAACAAACGCAAAAGGAATCTGGAGATAGATGGTATGTGCAATATTTGTGGTATGGCCGATGAGAACAGTTTTCATGTTGTGGTGGAATGTACCAAAGCTCGTGCCATGCAGTTTAGATGCGAGGGGTGTGGGATCTTCCGGAGGAAAAGGTTTTCAAATACAATGGGCCCGACTGGCTCCTGATCCTCCTTGCAAAAATCAAACCAATGCAGCGTGGTCTGGTACTCCTAGTCTTCTCGCGTGCTTGGTTTCTTCGAAATGATGTGGTCCACGACCTAGTGAAACGCTCCATTATTGATTATGTTAGATTCCTGCAAAACTTCATTGTGGCTTTTCGGGTGAGTGTCTCGCTAATGATGATAAGGGAAAGAAGGCGGTTGATGCTACTACTCCCGTGAAGTGCCATATGTTAGTCTTGAACAAATCTGGACCAAGTCTTCTAGTAAAGTCTAGATGGACTAAACCTCTTGAGGGATGGCTTAAAGTTAACACGGATGTTGCGTTTGTAGCCAATTCAGGAGAAACTAGTGTTTGGTACATTATAAGAGATAACATGGGAAGACTTGTCAGAGCTGAGGGCGTAAAACTCCATGCATGTGTGGGTGTTGAAGAGGTTGAAGCTTCTGCGTGTGTCGCTGGGCTGAAGGTTGTTCTTGACTTGGGAAATGAACAGATCGTCGTTGAATCCGATTGTGTTGCGGTTATTTCAAACATTTGTCTCTTGTGACCCCTTTAGCAGCTTGGAGAGAGCAGTATATAGTGATTAGGGAGTTTTTGAAGGATAGATCCAATATTGTCTTTCGAAAGATAGGAAGACATGACAATAAGATTGCTTATGAATTAGCCAAGCAAGCCCAAATCAGTGGTAGGGGGCAGTCTATATGGGCCAACTCCCACTGGATTTGTGCTATGTGATTGTAATGATCATGATAATATTTTAATATAAAGGCATTTTTTTCCAAAAAAGACAAAAGAACCATAAAAAGAAAAAGAAATAGAGAAGTTAGTATTGCCGTATTACGAGCGTTCATGTTGGTTGACTTGGTTCCTTTTCTTCATTGAGGATCCGTTCATGTTGGTGCCCTGCACGTAGCTACAGATCAAGCAAAGAAGTGTCCGCAACATCCATAAACGTCGAATGTTGAAAGAAATATCTCTCCCGATCCGCCGAATGTGACGCAATTCAGTGGAAAGGGCCGCCGGTTCGTTGCGTACGAAGCTCCCCTTTCGCAGCAGAACATAGCTGCGGTAGGCTGGCGGCACGTGTGCGGTCAGCACAAGGTCTCAGGCCAACTTTAACGTATGACCTCATTTTATTGGGATGTATCCATTTTGATTCAAAAGATAGACGACACGACTCAACGCATGACCGCACCTATAGATAATGTCTTTTTCATGTCCGGACTACCGTATTTTTGGAGTAAACTTGCCACTGATTTGCGTCCAGACGGACAATGAACTGACGCACACGCGCCCATCTCTTGTCCGCGTCGGGCCAACGTGGCAGCCGGCCACCTATCTCACACCGTCCAAATTAGCTCTGCACGCCGGGGGCAGGGGGCTTGTCAGCTGCCCCAGGCGTCGTCCTTAATGTGGAAGTCGTGGACCGGTCAGTCCACAACTTTCACTTTCGAGCACGTCTGACTCCTCGAGCCCTGACACGAGCAAATCCTAGCTAGCCGTTCTTCCACTTCCTCCTCCACCTCCTCGCGGGCGGCCATGGGGGTGGCATGAGGCTGGGTCATCCTCTGGTCGCCGCCGGGGCGTCGCAATGCAGTCGCCCGTACATCTGAGCCATCCTCGCCACAGGCAGAGCTCCCGGTAGGGCGAGGTGTGGCGCTCGCCCTACCTTGATTCGGAGCGAAAAAAAATTATATAGGTATACATATATGTAATGTATACGCACAGAATCGATCAACAAAAAATCACGAGAAGAAAACCATCGTCGTCCCTTGTTATTGGGCCTAACTAGGCCGGACGCAATCCTCTGTTCCCAAACGAGAGAGCATGCCTCTCGGCGAAGTTCCTCGCTTCAGAGTCCAGACGAGAGAGGAGGAACCCTAGTCGCCTGGCCGGAGCGTCCACGGAGCGAGCACAGCGCGTTCCCGGCCATCAACAGCAGCGGCTCGCGTTCCCGGCCGCAAGCAGCAGCGGCTGCCGTTCCCGACGGCAAGCAGTAGCAGCCAGCAGGAGCGCGCGCATGGGGGCGGGGCTGGCGTCCAGCAGGACTGCAGTCTGCGTCTGGGCGGCGCCGCGGCATGCAGGCATGGCGTGAAGCCGGCAGCCAGCAATAGCGACATCCAGCAGTAGTGATAAAAATGACTTCTAGAACCATTAAAAAACAACTTGCTAAGGATTGTGCAATGGCGGACACCAAAGCAACCAAAGAAAAGATGGATGGTGTGTTACATTGAGCTTGGGATATTCAAGAGTCTTGATCTTGGTAAAATTTAAGAAGACTTCAAAAGAAAGGTAGGGCACTGCCATTGCCTGGTTCTTTTAGGCGCCATTCGATATGTTTTAGGTTGTTCTTCTATTTAGAGAAACAATGTTTATATTTTTTTTGTATTTGGTTATTCTGTTTAGGATCATTTAAAAATATTAATGTACACTGTCTGTCAATGTGTATTATCTATGTGGGTTTTGCATTAAAAAAAATCTTTAGAGTTCGCCCCACCTTATTTTATTTTCGTCCTCCGCCACTGATCCTCGCCATGGGAGGAGGTGGTGCAGGCGCCTCCGGCCACCGCAGGGGCCACCCGTCCACCACTGGACGTCATCTCTGCACGTCGACCTTACCATAGACGAGGAGGAGGAGGACGCTGGCGCGTGAAGACGGCAGTGGCATCGACGACGGCCACGACGACGGTGGCATTGAAGTTTTTTACTGTTTGTTTATGCTTTTAATGTTTAAATGAGTGGACGGGATTTTTGTGAACTTTTTTTTAGATTTAAGTCGTTTAATTAAGTTTTATATGTGTTTTCTAAAATATGCAGCCGGCCTTTTCTCAAGCGATGCGCATAAATTATGAAGTGATCGCGCGTCGGATGCACTGACCGGCGGAATGCGAAAACGGCATCTGTTTACCGTTCCAAACCAATAAAATCTGGACAAACGGGACGTCGATTGGGGTCGTGTTGGCCTCACCAGCGGCGGAGACGCTTCCCGACCAACCGCTCGCTCATCACCACGCTCTTTTCCTCCTCTCCCTTATCTTCTTCCCCTTCACCTACACTCCACAAAACCAAACGATAGAAATAATCAGATAAACGCCACGAATTTCCTCACACGGTAGGTAGATTCCAGCTAGCGGTCATGGCAATCGCATTGGCAGCCTTCCTCCTGATACCGCTCTTCTCCCTCGGCGCAGCCTTCGTCCTCCGTGCGTGGATACTTGACAAGAAGGCGGCGGCGCAGCAGCGCACGCCGAGAACGCGGCCGTACCCGCTGCTCGGCCACCTGCCGCAGTTCCTGGCGAACCGGCACCGCGTACTGGACTGGCTAACCGAGGTGCTCGCGCTGCTGCCCACCTGCACGCTCGTGTTCCGCCGGCCCGGCGGCGTCCGAGGCGTCATCACCGCGAACCCGACCAACCTGGAGCACATCATGCGCGCCAGCTTCGATAACTACCCCAAGGGCCCGCGCTTCGCGGCGCTGCTCCACGGCTTCCTCGGCCGGGGCATCTTCAACGCCGACGGCGAGGCGTGGCGCTCGCAGCGGAAGGCCGCCAGCTACGAGTTCAACACGCGCTCGCTCCGCCTCTTCGTGGCTCAAAGCGTGCACAGCGAGCTCCACGGCAGGCTCCTCCCGCTCCTGCGCCGTGCCGACGGGTCCGGCAGCCAGCTCGACCTCCAGGACACGCTCGAGCGGTACGCGTTCGATAATATCTGCCGCGTCGCCTTCGACCACGACCCTCGCCAGCTCGCGGACGGAGACGATGACGGCGCTCGCCCAGAAGTCGAGAGCACAGCGACAGCGAGCAGCAGTTTCGCCGATGAGTTCCGGGACGCGGCCAATCTCAGCGCTGGCAGGTTCCAGTACGCCGTCCCAGGATTCTGGATCATAAAGAAGGCGCTTAACCTGGGCTCCGAGCGGCGGCTGCGCGAGTCAATTGCCATGGTGCACGGCTTCGCCGATCGCATCATACGGTCGCGGCGGGAGGAGATGATCATGGGCTGCGAGAAGCACGACCTGCTGTCGAGGTTCATGGCGAGCCAGGGCGAGAGCTACACCGAGACGGCCCTCCGGGACGTGGTGATCAGCTTCCTCCTCGCGGGGCGGGAAACGACATCCTCCGCGCTCACCTGGTTCTTCTGGCTGCTCTCCTCGCGCCCGGATGTGGAGCGCCGCATCCGCGACGAGGTCGCCGCCGTGCGCGCCCGCAGAGCGATTGGTGATCTCGGCAGAGCCGGGTTCGATCTCGACGAGCTGAGGGAGATGCACTACGTGCACGCGGCCATCACGGAGTCGATGCGGCTCTACCCGCCGGTACCGGTGAACTTTCTGCGGGCGGAGGCCGCCGACGTCCTGCCGGACGGCACGGCGGTGGGAGCAGGTTGGTTCGTGGTGTACAACTCGTACGCAATGGGGCGGATGGAGTCCGTGTGGGGCGAGGACGCGCGGGCGTACCGGCCGGAGCGGTGGCTGGACCCGGCGGAGGGGACGTTCCAGCCGGACAGCCCGTTCCGCTACATAGCGTTCCACGCTGGACCGAGGATTTGCCTCGGAAAAGAGATGGCGTACATCCAGATGAAGTCTATCGTGGCATGCGTGCTGGAAGAGTTCGAGCTCGCGGTGGACGGCGCATACCGGCCGCGGCAGGTGACCTCGCTGACGTTGCGGATGGCGGACGGGCTCCCGGTGAGGGTGAAGACTAGAGGGGATTGAGTACGGGAAGATGGAGGGGAAAATCTGTTTTAAATAAGGTAACCGTATAGAAGAACATCACTCAGTGAAAGATGGATTCCAGGATACACAATGGTCTTTTTCTTAGGACAGTGGTTTTTCTAGACCCACCGGCATTGCACCTCCCCCATGATAAAAAAACATAGCAAAAAGAAAACCAAAAAGAACTGAAACATGGCTTTGATTATGACAAAATGTTTCAGGTGCTTATATCAATGTCAGGAAGTTTCAGTTTTTCTTTTCAAAACTAATAAATCCCAAACCCTCAGAATTTGACCATGTTAAACTGAACGTTTTGGATAGCAAGTTTAGTGATGCGAGGATGGCAAGTTTAATTGACACACACGACAATTTTTTTGACAAAAGATTACAGTAAGCATGAAGTTGTCATGCTGATCAACTAAACGTGCCATCCTCTTGTCACTAAACTTGCCATCGAAAATGTTCGGTTTGCCATGATCAAATCCCGTACGTTCGGCCGTTACCGAGGTCCTTTTTATTACTACTATTGATCGTGGGTGCCGTGAATTTGGATGTAGCGACTACTTTCCTTTTTAAAAGCATCTACACCCGTGGACACCAAATCCGGACGCGTTCGCGGGCAGTGATCGGTCACGCCTCAAATTTACTCCGTTGCATCTGGATACCTCATATTTGAAACCTTAAATCCATACAAAGCATGCAAACGAGGAATTCCTATGTAGATCAACCTATACTACCCTAATCCTCGTCGAAGATTTCCACTATCTCCGTGCCCAGCTTCGGTACATGGGCGACAGCCTCAACTCTCTTGTAGCTCCTCCAGTTGCTTCGTCTCGTCCTCCGCTCCGCCTCCGCGTCAAGTTTGGTGAAAAGCACATCGGTCGTCGCTCGTTCCTGCCGGATGAACTATCGGTCGGCCTCGACATAGGCCTCGTCGGGGATGGACTTCAGGATGGCTTGTTGCTCCGTCATCTCCGCCGCTTGGGCGACAGCGAACTCCGCCATGGCTTCCACTATGCTAAACCCCGCAGCTGGCGCGAGCTCGTTGTCCGGCTGGCTCGCCTCATGCTTCTCCGGATCCCGCCAACTCCATCGTAACCGGCTGTTGCTCCGGCTCCTCCTCATGTTGATGCTGATCCTCCTCCTGCTCCTCCTCCTCCTCCAGCTTCGGCGAGTCCGGAGGCAGGCCGGCTGCAATGCTGGTGACGCGCCTACCGGACCTCCTCCTCAATCTGGAGTCGGCGCTCTGGCATGAGCATAGCATATGTCATCTTCTTTTGGCGCCATGGAAAAATCGGGCGGCGTGGGAAGAGTGGCGAAGCGCGAGAGAAGTGGATGGGCTCGGTCTGGCGACGCGGAGAGGGAGGAGGTGGATGTGGCTACGGTTGGTTGACACCGGCTGGCTTACATAGCCAGACTTTGGCCTCGGGCGGCGAGCCGGAGCGTCGCCACACAGCGTTCACACCCTCGCCGGAGAAGACTTCATCAGATTGTTGAGTTTTTGGGAAATTCCGACGTGGCGAACGTGCCCGGGGCTCATCATATCCGGCCCATATTTGAGTTGTATATGGGGGATGCTGGTCAGCCCGGGCGTTTGAGGCCCGTTTGAGGCGCCCGTCTGGGTCGGATTTTTTTTGTTGGCGGGTGAATGACCGGGCCGTCCGTCCGGGCATATATGAAGGTTTTAGGGTGCCCGGTTGTGGATGCTCTTAGCTAGGTATCCTATGAATTGTTGTTCCGTTAGAAACTTTGTTTCCATTTGGGAGAGGCGTGTGAGGGAGGGGAAGCTAGATATCCAATGACAAGTCTAGCACTTCAGGAACAAAGATGTTGCACCTTCACGTGGACAGTTGGGTAGTCCTGTAAAAATATCACAAATTCAACATGTGGTATCAAAAAAATTAATTCAACAAAAGTGAAATGCAAATTGTTTACTAAAGTCTTATAACATCATATTCAGTGAACACGGGTACAAAATATGCCTAAACTGGAGTAGCAATAGTTCTAATAGTTTGTGAATAGAAGGTGGTTTAAGGAGAGAGAAGGAAAGGATGGCACTCCTCTCTCCCTCTCCCCTCTCCTTCACCCTCGCCCCTGCCCCCCTTCCTCGCCGTGCCTCCATCCTCGTCGGCCTCCCTCGTCGTGGTTGATGTGGTCTCTGCCCCCTTTGCCCCCCGGCTGCTTCCCCCTCCCCGGATCTCTCCTCCCCGGCCCCTCCACCCCACCCCCCGTCCCGGTGGGCGGGCAATCGGTTTTGAGTCCTTGATGAGGAGGATTTCGACCTGGAGTCGTCGGAATCTCCCCTGTTGGCGAGGTCGTCCAGGACCTCTCTGCCGGTGGAGGCGGCAGTGCTCGCTCGGTTGGCTCGCTCTCTGATGTTTGGGTGCTGGTCGAGGATGTCCTGCAGGACATGCGCACCGCCTCTTTCCTCATGGCATTTGCTGCGCTGGTAGGCAAGCCTATCGAGGTGAACCCTGCCTCGCTTGATCATATGGGCCTGTCGCGCTTGAAGATCTGGGTTCTGGACCCGATCCTGGTGCATGGCTCTGTGCTCATCTTCCCTTCCTCGAGTGACTACCGTCTCAGGATCCGGGTGGAGGGGTTCTCGACCCAGCAAGTTCCTCCTCCCCCCTCCTTCGACGAAGCCCACCTCCCCTAGGCCTCGAGACTTTGAGGGGCCTGACGGAAGCAACCAGGGTGGTGGCTCAGATGCTCTGTTCACCAATTCTGAATGGGAGGGATTGGGCTCGGAAGTGCGGGAGCTATCCAAGGAGAATGAGCCCAAGGGCGATGCTGTAGGGTAGGCGGCAGACGGGAAGGTGAGCTCGGGGGCGGTCGATATGGGGGCTGTTGTGCAGGTCCTCGGTCCTAAGGATGTTAGCACTCCTTTCTCGGGGGTGTGCTCCAACATTCATGTCCGTCCTACTTCCCCTCTATCTCGGGGATCATAGATGTCCCGCGGTCCCCTGCCTCGCCTGCCCAGGAGCCGTCCGGCACGAAGAAGAAATTTGTTGTCAGGAAATTTTTGGCTAAAAGCAGGGCCTCCTCCGGTTCTAAGCAGTCGATCGTCGGGGTGTGCCAGAGGCTGGATGCAGATATGGGGGCTGCTAGGGATCGGCTTCAACTGGTACCGCCTCATCTTCGGTGACGTGCATCCTTCCTCTCCGGTCCCCAATATCCACGGCCCATAAGGGTCGCCATCTCTGGAACAGAGGGGAATCGGTGGCGGCTTCCAAGGACCTCCCTCCCCTCAGGTACTCCCCCCATTCCTCGCCCTTCTCCTATTAGGTTGGTGCTTCCGTCCATTACCGATGATCATCTAGTTTTAGTACTTGGGAATATTTTGGTTTCGTTCGATCCGTGTGTGGGGTCTCCTTCCTCTCTCCTTTCTTTGGTCCGGGCTAATGACATGGCTCAGGCGGCGATTGCCAAAGCCAAAGAGCTGGCGGTTGGGAACCAACCTTCTTCTTCGGTCCAGGTGGCTGCTCCGAGAGATTTTGGTAGTGGCCAACCTTCCCCTGCGATCCCTAAACGGGGGACTTCCAAACGACCCAAACCCTACATTGCCCCGTGCAGGTTGAGCCTTCGCATTAAAAATCTTTCCTACAAATGAAAGTGTTCTTCTAGAACATTAGGGGTTTTGGCGCTAGGGGCGTCGGGACCAGATTCGTGATTTGATTAGAGGTGATAATATTGATCTGGTTGGATTCGTTGAGACTTTTAAAACTTCCGTTTCTCACAATGAGCTTTCTTCCATTGCTGGGGCTGGTCGTTTTCGTTGGAAGTTTTTGCCTTCTTCTGGTCACTCTGGTGGCATCCTTATTGGTGCCAGGCAGGACATTTTTGACTTTGTGGCGTTTGATCAGGGGTATTTTTGGGCTAGCATGGTGGTTTGTCACAGACAGTTAAATATCCTCTAGAAGGTTATTGTTGTGTATGGCCCGGCTGATCATGCGAATGCTGGTTTATTCCTGGATGAGTTAGCGGTCAAAATTGAGTCATGTTCCCTCCCTATATTGGTTGCTGGTGATTTTAACCTTCTTAGATCCCTGCGGAGAAGAGCAATACCAACTTTTCATGGCCTTTGGCCGATGCTTTTAATGGCTTGATTAGGGATTGTGCTTTGCGTGATATTCCAAGGGTGGGCTCTCGCTTCACCTGGTCCAATCATCAGGCCTTTCTTATTCAATCGGTTTTGGGTCGTGTTCTTGTCTGTGCTAATTGGGACTCCTTGTTCCCTTGGGCCAAGCTGACTGCTAAATCCCACACTAGGCCTGATCACTCACCGCTCGTGTTGGATGATGGATGTTTTGCTCGCCTCATCTCGTCCCGTTTTTAGTTTGACGCTTCGTGGCTTCTTGTGGAGGGTTTTCAGAGCATGATCTCTAACAAAATCTCTAGTTTGTTATCTGCAAGGAGTCGATCCTTCGGCCCCATGGATGATTGGCACTTCTGTTCTTACAATCTTAGAAATTTCCTCCGAGATTGGGGCCGGAACAGGGCGGTCGAGGCTTGCCGGCTGAAATATGATTTGCTGGATCAGATTTTCGCCTTAGATGCCTTGGCTGATGGACCTGGCTTGTCTGGGGACGAGTGGCAGGAGAGATACAGATTGGAAGAGGGTATGATGCAGTTGCATTGTCAAGCTGAGGCTTATTGGCGTCAGAGGGGCTCGCTAAATAGGATTCTAAAGGGTGATTCCCTAACGGCTTATTTTTTGCCATTGCGAATGGGAGCAGGCAACGTTGTATGATTTATAGTCTGGTAAATAATGGGGTTAGGACTTCTGGCCTGCAGCTAATCTCTGTTCATGTCTTTGATTTCTTCTCTTCCCTCCTGGATGCTAAGCCCGCCTCTGGGTTTATCCTCTCCCCTAATCTTTGGATCCATCGTTGGATGGTGTCTGCTGAGGAGAATGAGGACCTAATGAGACCTCTCTCTGATGAGGAGATTGACTCTGTTCTTAACACGGCTAATGGTAATTCTGCCTTGGGGCCTGATGGCTTCTCGATTCCCTTCTTCCGGAAATTCTGGCATGTCCTTCGACCTCTAGTTTATGCAGTACTCCAAGGTTTTTGTTCGGGGACAGTAGACATTTCTCGCTTAAATTATGCCGTCATTTCCCTAATTTGTAAAGTTAAGGGGGCTGATATCATCTCTCAATTTCGGCCAATCGCCCTCATTAACAATTTTGCTAAGTTCCCCGCTAAGGGATTTGCCAATCGTTTGTCTCCTATTGCTCATCGGATCCTGGGCCCTTTTCAGACTGCTTTCATTAAAGGGAGATTCATTCTTGACGGGATCCTCAGCCTTCATGAAATTGTCCATGACCTCAGGGTTAAGAATTCTAAAGCGGTCGTCCTAAAACTTGATTTTGAGAAAGCTTATGACTCGGTTAGTTGGGACTTCCTTCGCCAGGTTCTTCTGCTTAAAGGTTTTGATGGGGCCCATGTCCACCGAAACATGCAACTTGTGTCGGGAGGACACACTGCGGTGATGGTTAATGGACAAACTAGCAATTTCTTCGCTAATGGCAGGGGCCTACGGCAAGGGGACCCTTCTTCCCCTATCTTGTTCAACTTCGTTGCGGATGCTCTTTCCTGTATTCTTTCTCGGGCTATTGCGGCTGGGCACATTGCACCGGTGGTCTCCCACCTTATTCCGAAAGGGGTATCCCGCCTTCAATATGCGGATGATACTATCATCATGGTGGAGCTGGAGGCCTCGTGTCTTGCTCATCTTAAATTCCTCCTGCTCTGTTTTGAGGCCCTTTCGGGTCTCAAAATTAACTTTTCTAAGAGTGAGGTCATCACCACGGGTGTGTCCCAGGATGAATCTCTCAGGGTTGCTCAGCTACTTAACTACTCCTTAGGATCCTTTCCTTTCAAATATATGGGCCTCCCTATTGCTCCTTTCAGGCTTTATGCCAAGGAGTTTAAGCCCCTGGTGTCTAGAGTGGGAAACAGGGTTATGCCGTGGAGAGGCAGATACAACACGATTGCGGGCAAGGTTTGCCTCATTAATGCGAGCATGTCCTCCCTCCCCATGTTTACCATGGGTTTCTACCTGCTGATGGGAGGAACCCATGAGGGTTTTGACAAGCACAGGGGTGCCTTCTATTGGAACGCGGCGGACAATAAACGAAAGTATAGGATGGTTAAATGGAAGTATATATGCAGGCCTAAGAACCTTGGGGGGCTGCGCATCCTAAATAAGGCCGTGATGAACAAATGTCTCATTATCAAGTGGTGGTGGAAGATTATGACCAGTGGATCTGATTGCCTCTGGCTCTCCCTCCTTAAAGCCAAATATTTTCCTCATCGGAGTCATATGTTTGGTTCGGCAAGGGGTGGTTCCCAGTTTTGGAAAGACCTGGTCAAATTATGGGACGTGTTCAAACAACATGTGAAATTTGTGGTGGGCAATGGTCGTTCTGCTCGTTTTTGGCTTGATTGGTGGCATGGCGATGGCCCGCTAGCGGTATCGTTTCCTATTCTCTTTTCTCACTATTTGAATTCGGAGATTTCCATCTCGGAGCTCTCTGTTAATAATCATGATCTGGTGTTTCGGTGTTCTCTCTCTCCTGAAGAGCTGGGAGACTGGTAGCGGCTTGTTGCCGTCTTCCCTATTCTCTCGGAGGAGGAGGATTCCGTCACCTCGCCCCATTCCCCCTCGGGTGGTTTTTCGGTTAAATATTTGTATGCTAGGTTGATCTCGGGTTCCCCTACCTCTAAATTCAAGCGCATCTGGGAGGCTAGATTTTTATGTGACAGGCTATCAGGAGGCGGTTGTCTGCCACGGACCAGTTTCGTAAACGTAATAGCCATGGTTCTGATCGATGTGCATTATGTTCTCAGCTGGAGTATTCGAATCATATCTTTTTTGGGTGTGTCCCGACCAAGGTTGCTTGGTGTTGTATTCGTTCCTGGTTTGGGGTATCTTGGGACCCTTCCTCCTTAGTTGATCTGCGTGGGCTTTCGGCTGGTCTTGTTGGGGTTACTAAACGTTTGTTCTGGTTGGGCTTCTCAGCTTTATGCTGGTCTTTATGGACTACTAGGAATAAGTTCACGATTGAACATGTGTTCCCTAATAAACCTGTTGATTGCTTGTTTAAAATGTGTTTGTTTATGCAGCAGTGGAGATAATTTACTAGGGCTACTGATCGCGATGCGTTGGATGCGCTGGTTGCGAAAGTTTGGGCTTCGGTTGTCTCTTTATCCCAGCAAAATATGGATGATCAAGCCTACTAGTTGCTAGAGTTTCTTCCTCGGTTGTCGTTTGGTGAGGGCTTGCGTGCCTGTTATCGCTTTGTCCTGTGTGCCTTGTATTGTGCTTGTTTGGATGTGTTGTCTGTTAAACTTTTGGTTGGGGCCTTGCTCCTTCCGTTTATGGTTGTCTTTAAACGCTGCCTTGTGGTTTTATTTATAAAGTCGGGCGCATGCCTTTCCTCTAAAAAAAGATAGTTTAAATAATTAAAATACATCATGTCATCTTCAATACCACTAAAGAAAATCGGAGATAGTGAAGCAACAACCTGCGCCCTAAAGCCGCTTCATCTAACCAAGAAAAGCAAGGCGCCTTTAGCATTGACCGTCTTGTTGATACTACAATAACCCCTCTCACAAAAGGAATGTCGAAGGAGAACAAGCAGAACCATGGAGGTCTGCTCGCTAACCCGGCTTCAGATAGAATGATCTGATCTTCCACCGGCGATCGTAAGCACACCTAGTCCGCCACCACCATAACGCATGATGCACGCCGAACTCCACCATCAATGCACCCGAAACTGAATAGTAATCCATCGGGAATGCAATAAGATGTCCTACTCCCAGCATGACCAACCGACAGTTAGCCTAGTCAACTCATGTCGAACGCGAGAGTTCTTCGTCATCGCTCAACACATTGGCAATGAATATTTTCGGTTCCACAAATAATTATTTCTCTCAAGCGTAATTGTGGATACTACTTATACCGCCTACATGTTTGTCAAGATTCTCATGTTTGCACTAATTTATTCATCCACCATTTACAAAGTTGTCACCCGCCCAACCCCATCCCCCGGCACTTTGTTGTTGGTGTAGCTCACTTTGTGTTAGGTGAAGAGCATCCACAATCAAATCTTGAACGAAGGAGGAGGCGGAAGGGGAAACGAGAGATTTGGCGCCAGCAACCACAACCTTGTCTCGGTTGTCTGAAAATCGATGGTTTGTCTCGATACCTCCTTTCTTTTTAGAATCAGTCTCCATAACTCGCTTGTGGCGCTAGCAACCCCAGCCGGCGCTCACGCACCCGTGCTATTGGCCGGTCGAGCTACCCCTGCTCGCTCGCTCCCTTGTTTTTTTCCTTGGAAAAGAAAAAGACTGATTGACCATTCACCGATCGACTGGTTTATCATTGACCGGTCGATTGGTTGACCATTTACTTTTTGGAAAAATTCAAAAAAGTTAAAACAATGACAAACAAATTTTGTGAGTTTGAAAAAAGTTCTATTTTTTAAAAAATTATTACGACTTCAAAATTTTCATGAATCTGAAAATAAAATCATAAAATTCGAAATAAAAAAGTCACGGGTTTAAACAAAAGTTCAAAATTTTGGAAAAAGTACCAAATTTGAAAAAAAATTAAGAAATTCAAAAAAAATAACAAGAATTTGATAAAAATCAAAAACTTGGAAAAGCTTTTTTTTTGCAAAAAATCGCAAAAATGAAAGAAAAATTACATGAATATGAAAAAAAACATTAACTTGAAAAGTGACTTGGAAAAGTTCATGAAATTTTGAAAAATAAAAGACTGGGAAAAGTTCATAATTTTTAAAAACGACCATGAAAAAAATTCACCAAATTTGGAAAAGGTTCAGACATTTGAGAAAAAGTTCACGTATTTGCAAAAAAATATAAATTTCAATAAAGTTCACACATTTGAAAAAAATAGAAAATAAATAGAAAAGCAGAAAGAAAACAAACGAAAAAGTGAATAAAAAGGAGAAACCCAACAAAACTAGATAGAACAGTAGAAAAGGGGAAAAATGGGTCGAAAGCTAGCAAAACCCAGGCTTGGATTCTTCTGGAAGCTTCCCAAAATCAAGAGGAGTTCCCGACTAGATCGCACGCTACGCCAGATGGGTCGTTCTTTTAACGAAGGAAACGGTCGACACGGGTTTGACTGCCAGTTTGCGAATAGAACTAGAAGTGGCGTATAAGGCGCCAAATCAGAGTTGGACCTTGTCTCTCGGCTCCGTTGCGCTTAATTCTAATGCCAGACACACACGTGGGCTTAAGAGCATCTACAATAGTCTGTACGATAGATTCGGTGGTATAAGGTCCACGTCAGCTACCAACAATGTATCATACAAGTTCTACAATGAAGCGTATGTTACTTTATTGGGAATCACACATATTAAATCAAATATAAATAAACTGATGACCAATGCCCGAGAGAAGAAAATTGGGGAGGTAGCTGCCGCATCTCTCACCAGGTCCAGTCAGGGCCCACAGAAATGAATATAATTACGTCGGAGCTTGTGCCCAGATCGTTGGCTCAGGATCATACGATAGCAATCTCTCTCTTCTATTATTTTAAGCCACCTCATCACAACAGTCTACATGGCAGATTTACCAACGATTATCATACGACCATTGGAGATGCCCTAACAAGTACGGAGTTACAAGGTTGTTTTGCCCATGACGGCACACACCAACCCAACTCTTCACCAGAGAATCCTGAAGTGGGAAAAGGCCAATGGATTCCTGTTTACACTAATTTCTCTTCCACTAGTGTCTCCTTGTTACTTCTACTGCATCAGCTAGTGATGAAGAAGCTGATGCTATCAGTCTATTACTGCATCATCCAGTGATGAAGAAGATGATGATATCTGCCTATTTTCTCCGCCTTGCCTTCTTGATGTCCAAAGTAGGAAAGAACATCTCTAGTCCTCTCATTATCTCTGTAGGGTAACGCAGCAGAAAACAAAAATTTTCCGACCTACGCACCAGCCCAGGATCACTATAGAGACTGCATACAAGGTTTGATCTTTTTCGTTACCGACTCGTAGCGCAGCGGAAGTAGAGTCGATGATGATCGGCGGTGCAGATCCCCGCAGCTAGGATTTTACAACCTCCCAACCGCGAGGATGTATACCCTCATCTGCCCCGCGGACAGCCCTCCGGGAGGCGGTCGCACAGTCCCCCGGACGGTGTCGCGGACAGCCCTTCGGGAGGACCTCCGAAACTCGGACTGTCACTCGGACAGCCCTTCGGGAGGACCTCCAAAACTCGGACGGTCACACGGACAGCCCTTCGGGAGGCACTCTCAAACTAAGACCGAAACTACGATCTCTCTACAGAGTTGCACACATACGGTGTCATCTATCCGGCAGGGCTTCGCCGTCCAGAACTAGTTCCCACCGGAACCCAGACAGCCTTTCGGCTCTACGAAACTATTTCGCTGGGAGGGAGAGAGAAGCCAGAAATGTCATGGCATGTGTATGTGAGAGCAAGGATGAAGCATATGGGGCTGCCTCCTCCCCTCTATTTATAGGAAAAACAAGGGGTAGGATGGGCATATCCAAAATGCCATGTCATCCCAAAATATCTTGGGAAGATATTTGTGGAAAGCCAACTTCCAACCATATCCATAAATCTGATTTCACTATTCACGACGACATTTTTCAGCGTCTGATCGAACTGAAAATATTCATGTGGGCTTAGAACATTTCCAGTACCCACCAAAATAATTTTCAACGCGAGCCGGAACAATTCCGGTTTAGTGATTTTCATCTGCGAAAAGCATCTGAAGCGGTTTCGGCAGCTCCGGAACATTTCCGGTTTTCATTCCGGAAAATTCCAGAAAGTTTCCAGAATGATTCTGGCACCCTCCAAGAATTATCAGGCATGTGCCGAAACCAATTTGACTTTATGGTGTACTCCGAAACAACTTTTCGGTTTAGTGATTTTCATCTGTGAAAAGCAACTAAAGCGGTTCCGGCAGTCCGGAACATTTCCGGTTTTTGTCTCTGAAAAATCTCAGAAGTTACCGGAACAATTCTGGTACCTTCCAATAATTTCCAGGCATGTGCCGAAACCAATTTGACTTTATGGAATACCCTGAAACAACTTTTCAGTTTCACCGGAACTATTCCGATATCCTCTCCGGAACGTTTCCGTTTCGTCCGAAACTTTTTCGGTGAATTTCTCTCAGACTCCCCGTCTAGTATTCAGCAGATAGATGACCCTAAAGCGTGTGACCCTATAGGTTCGGTGAAGTATAGACATGACCCGGAACACTTTCCGATCAATGATCAACATCGGAGCCGTGGACACCCATATTGACCCCTATACCCACACGAATGAATATTCGAGTGAACCTCCAGTTGCCGTGTGCTATTCCTGTTGCTTCGCGATATGTTACAAATACCCGAGGTGAGACATGTAGGCATCCCCGTGGATCAACAACTTGTCCACTATGCCAGTTACCTCGTTACCGGTATTGTTCTCTTTTCTCGTTCCCGTGTTCCGGCATCCCCGTGATCAAATCACAAAGTGTCTGGCCAGACGATGATGGATACCGTAACACCGAGAGGGCCCAGAGATATCTCTCCATCGTCGGAGGAGCAAATCCCAATCTTGAGCTATCAAGTTACTTGACATACTTTTCCATGAACCCGTAAGCCGCCGTAATAGCCACCCATTTACGGATGACGTTTAACAAACCCCAAAGTTCATGAAGCAAGCATGAAGAAACTCGATACTCTCATGGTCTAAGGAATCATGCAAACATTAACCATCTCTGTGTTATTTACCATTAACTAATGACGAATGTATCTCATAGCATAACATCAATTCGGGTCGATTCAACACAAGTGTTCTACCAACAATTGTGCCCTCAAAATTGCCGGCATAGTCATGCCCATGATCAGGAAAACAGGATCATCATGCAATACTTGAGCCAGTCATAGAGGCTTGACTAGGAATACTTTTTACCGTTTATTATCCCACACGTGCATATGAGTCTTCCTCCGAGCCTCGTGGTTATTGTAGACTCGAGAACCATAGCAGTTATAGCATGGAACTTAAACCTAATTATGAACAGGGAGATAATCAACAACATTTATTATTGCCTCTAGGGCATATCTCCTACAGACTCCCACTTGCACTAGAGTCAATAATCTAGTCAACGCTAATGCACTTTACACCTATGGCATACTGGTGTAAAATATGCTTCGCATGTGGTAAAGCCTGATGTCCAACGGATCTGACGACTTCAGCTCCGTGTGTAACTATGCATATCCCCGCGTTTTCACGCTTTCACAAAATTCATATTTTGTCTGGACTTGGCCTTGCATATGTGTGAATCATTGGTCGAAACCTGATTCCTCAGACTGAGCTATGGAGCAACTATCTGCAATAGTGTCCCATAGACCAAAGCCATCTTGGAACCATACTAAGTTCATGAATGAACTATATGATTCAACAACTTCTTTGTCGCTTCTTAAGCGTCAACATACTTAGCCTTTGTTATAGAATTCGCCACAGTATCTTGTTTGGAACAATTTCCAACTACCGTGCCACCATATTGTGTATTACACAAAACCCTTAACTTAAATCGAAAATCGCATGGAGCATTGATGAAGACTGTATCGATGTAACCTTTTACAACGAACTCTTCATGATCTCCGCTTGCGAGAAAACATGTCATCAGTACTGCTCTAGTACTCAATGACATCTTTCACTGTTGTCCCATGATCAGTACTTTGATCACTATGGTATCTATACTCGCAACAACTTTGGAGTATTGGACATATCTGGTTGTTTTTACATACCATGGAATACATGATTAATCCAAACACAAGAGTGTGGAATCACCATCATGTATTTTGCTCATCAGTGTTTTGAGACACCGAGTCTTGCAAAACCCTTTCCATGTGACTTCGGCAAGAATCACTCCTTGGCGTTTTAAATGCTAAAAGGTTTTAGCACCTTGTCAATATGTATTCATAGCTTAGCCCCATTTAGGTAAATCTATCTCCATAGATCATCATGCCTAATATTAAGGCTATTTAGCCTAAGCACTTCATCGAAAAACTATTTTCAAATGAAGTCCTAATTCGTGTCAAGAAATTTATTTCCAATTAACAATGTGTTAAGTACACAAGGTTTTTAGAAATATTATTATGCTCCCACTTACTTTCTTGAATCACAAGCATCTTCGATACCCATTTGATGAAGTCAAAAACCCTTTTGACCATTCCATCAAAAACGAAGATTCCAACTCCACTTTGCTCTCTTCTGTCCATCGCTGGAACTCTGAAGTTTGCATACTTACTAGCATCCTCTGGATCGACAAATTACTTTGGACTGTATCACATACAAGTCCTAGGTTTCATTTCCATCAGATGGAAATCCCTTTGTCATCCATGTTTCATATCTCATGATTGAAATATGTATTAATTGCTAGTTCAACCCGAACCGACATCAAGCATCGCTACGGTGAGACAATCTCATCGTAGTCAACTCCTTGAACTTGTTATTGCAACAAGTCGAGCTTTATGGATAAAACATTTTATCCGTATCAGTTTTTAGTTTCAATAAATATTCGTTAGACTCTAAGTCTTCTGAAAGGTGTATCAAGATCTTAATCTTGAATCACTTATATGGAAACTATCTCGGATTGTATTGGCATTTAGCCAATTCCGGAGTCAGGGCCCATCAACGCTTCCTTGTGTATTGTAGGTATACTGTTGTCTAACAACAATATCTCGTTTGCGCACCTGATAGGTTAGCACGAGCTTTGCCTACGTGGTTCAACTGCAAGTTCGATCGAAGTCCATACATTTTATTGTAGAGACTTCCGTATCAGTCGCAGTAGGAAACTTCGGAATCACTTCCAAGGTTTCTTTCCTTTGATCTGATGACGAAGATACTGGTTATCTCGTCGAGTTGCACTGTCCTCCCACTCGCCTTTTGTAAGAACTATTCTCTTTAAAAGCATACCGTTTTGTGGCAAAGTCCTTTGCCTCGGTATAGTGGTGGGGAATACCCAATGACTTGGGATAACCTTACAAAGTAGCACTTGTCTGATTTGGAATAGGTTTGTAACCTTTTACACAAGCCCCATATTCCAAATGTTAAGAAAAGATATAACATGGTTGGGCATACCATACCATGGCGTCATTTCAACAGACCTGATGGATCTCTTTTCAGTGTAAAAGCCGCAGTCTCTAAAGCATTACTCTTTAAAAGGGGTAATGGCAAATCTATTTATGTCATCTTTGATCTTACCATGTCATAAATGGTTCGATTACATCTTCACGGACTTTCCACTTGCAGTGGTGTTCCGGGAGGTGCAAGTTATGAAACCCCTTTCACAACTCATCAGACATTCGCTAAACTTGTAACTCAAATATTCCTTTCTGCAATCGAATTGTAGAAACATAATTTTCTTGTTTACAATATTTTCTTCTTCATTTTGAAAACCTTTCGAATGATTTCAAAAGATCCAGACTCACATCTCATCAAGTAAATATCCATATATCTACTTGAGTCATTTCTGAAGATAGATAAATCCACTACTTGCAATAACATTTATTGGACTACACACATCATAATGTATGATCACCAACATGTTCTATGCTCGTTCCTTATGGCCTGTGAACGGTATTTCAGTCACTTCACTTTTCAGAGGAAAGTTGCAAGTGTCAGATGATTCAAAATCAAACGACTTCATAATCCATCATAATGGAATTTTCCATGCGGGTTTCTCCAATGTGACCAAATGCAGTGCCACACTTGTGTGGTATTCTTTTAGTCTTGCGACATTTAGCGTCAGTGTTATGGATGTATCATATTTCCATCAATATTCATAACATACATCCCATCTAGGATGGAAGCATGGCCCTTCATGTTATTCATAATACTGAACAACAATTGTTGTTTTATGAACAACTCTTTTGCAACAAACATTGTGCAATGGGCTAGAGTGTATGAAACTCTAAAATGAATTATGAAAGTAAACCCAGAGGTAATGTATTATTATCAATATTCATAACATATGTCTCATTCATAATGAAAGTATGGCCCTTATGTTATTCATAACACCGAACATCAAAAGTTCTCTTATGAACAACCTTCTTGCAAGATACCTTATGCAAAGGGCTAGAGTGTGAAACTCTAAAATGAATTATGAAAGTAAATACATAGGGAATACACCTATGGAAGGCATAGTAACATTTACTATGTTCCCTGCATGTATCTAAACCTCATTCCTGGCTAGTCTTTCAGGCCATAGTAGTTCTTACATCGAGTTGCAACAGAATGCAATCGAGCGGGTATCTTTGTGATCAACTCACAATACCCAAGAATTAGTGATTAACATGTTTAACCATAATTCCCAAGAACTATATCTTTGACCAGCCTTCTATACATCAAAAACTTGTATGACATTCATACATGAGCTGGATATCCCAGTCTTCTTTCCTTTTGCCATTATACTTCTAACAGTTTAACTTTTAGTATTTCTCCTACTCTCAGAAGAAGCATCCAACTTAAGAGTGGCGTTAGCCCCGGACTTCCTAGGCGTGAAAGTTTCACTAACACCCTTCGGACACTTCCTTTCTCTTTAAGTTGTTTGTTTTATTCACATTTCATCATATGACAGGCGTTCTTCTGGATCCCTCTCTTATCAGTCAAACGCATAGTAAACACCTTTACTAATAGTTTGCAAACAAACATTGCTTTGGATATCTCATATCTTTTAGCCTTTGTCTGTCTCTAAAAATGATTTTCAGATTCCATGAATATCACATAACTATCCAAACTTACGAAGTTCGGGTCTCATGGAAGCAAACATTTTGCACTTTGACTGAAAAGGAATTCTAGCTTTTGGATCGAAGGACGAGAGTCACATGATCCATAGCATTAGCAGGAGAATACCGAAAGCATGCGATAGGACAAAGTCCTTCTTGGCACACTTGAGGACAATCCTCACATTACGTTACCAACCGTAAAGATTTAACCAGATATTTAACAGCTATTTAATTTTAACAGGGAAGGTGGAAACGCGAGCCATTATTCTACAACTATTATGCAAATCACACTTAGACAGTGTTCAAAATTAATTGCACTAAGAATTAAAAGAATTAATTCTAAAGTGCGCTCCCACTCAAATCAATATCTCTCATAATTGATTGTGAGTGATTCAAGACCCACATTTCCATTCAACGCCATTGTTCGAGATGAACACCGATGGCGCGAACATCAATTGGTAAGCAAACTTGCCGATCACATCTCTATGTGACTCTTGTTCATCTTTCGATGCGTGTGTTCCGAGCTCAGGACGATCCTGCCATGAACGTCAAGACAACCAAGTGATCTTGCTGCGAGGTCTGACCTCACCCGCCTTACACCCGTACAATCGTTCGTACCCATATAGATCATGGCGCACCTCGAAAGGAAGGATGCTGTGACGGTGCTACACTTGGGAGAACACTAACTACTTGATATTTTTGTGAGAGATCACCCTAATAAAAGCGACTACCGCGCAATCAAGAAGGGTGCATCAAAAGGGATTAACATCTCAGGCAATTCATAATAGCATGATATGGTATAGCCCTTTCTGACGGAGAAGTCTTTATTTCTTCGTCTCCGGCATTCGCGTCGGTGTTCACCTTCGCGAAGATTGCCACCACCTTGTCGATGCACCAGATAATATTGCTATCTCTATAGCTAATAAAATAAGTGCATTACATAAGGTTGACACGCAGGTCATTAAAGTGCAATCATATGGCTCCAGCCATCATGCCGAATCATGACACGCAGGTCATGTTAATTTACATCATATAGTCATCTCATACATAATCAAATTTATATGAGCACTGCTATACCACATCACATGCACATGCAAACCATCCTGCAAAACCAAGTTAGACGCCTCTAATCGGTTTATGCAAAAATTTATTTTACGTGGCTTCTAAGGTTTCGAAACAAACCGAAGCTACCAACGTCCATCATCAAGCATGATAATCCAAGTCGCTAGATTTAACATTGCGGGGTGTATGAAACACGAGATAATAAAATCTCGAGCCCCATACTGAACTTCGTCATACGCGTGACCCCCGTGCAGATCATATCTGCATTGCCCTTTCATCTGCGAATTTCATCTTTCTTTTGACTATGGCGGAACCCAAAGAACTGAAGCACTTCGTTGATCAATCAGGATCGCGGATTGCCAGAACTTTGTGAAATTCCACCATACTGTCTCGAGATTGAGCAAACGCAAATTCTAGGGAAGCAACAAGAACATCAGGTAACAGACTTCATCTGTCACCCGCACAAAAAATTTTCAGCAATAGATCTCATCTACTACCTAATTATATTGTGCAACACCCATACATCTCTATGTATTCTAGATCGCAACCTGCATCTATGCATAGCACGGCTCTTGATGCCACTGTAGGGTAACGCAGCAGAAAACAAAAATTTTCCGACCTACGCACCAGCCCAGGATCACTATAGAGACTGCATACAAGGTTTGATCTTTTTCGTTACCGACTCGTAGCGCAGCGGAAGTAGAGTCGATGATGATCGGCGGTGCAGATCCCCGCAGCTAGGATTTTACAACCTCCCAACCGCGAGGATGTATACCCTCATCTGCCCCGCGGACAGCCCTCCGGGAGGCGGTCGCACAGTCCCCCGGACGGTGTCGCGGACAGCCCTTCGGGAGGACCTCCGAAACTCGGACTGTCACTCGGACAGCCCTTCGGGAGGACCTCCAAAACTCGGACGGTCACACGGACAGCCCTTCGGGAGGCACTCTCAAACTAAGACCGAAACTACGATCTCTCTACAGAGTTGCACACATACGGTGTCATCTATCCGGCAGGGCTTCGCCGTCCAGAACTAGTTCCCACCGGAACCCAGACAGCCTTTCGGCTCTACGAAACTATTTCGCTGGGAGGGAGAGAGAAGCCAGAAATGTCATGGCATGTGTATGTGAGAGCAAGGATGAAGCATATGGGGCTGCCTCCTCCCCTCTATTTATAGGAAAAACAAGGGGTAGGATGGGCATATCCAAAATGCCATGTCATCCCAAAATATCTTGGGAAGATATTTGTGGAAAGCCAACTTCCAACCATATCCATAAATCTGATTTCACTATTCACGACGACATTTTTCAGCGTCTGATCGAACTGAAAATATTCATGTGGGCTTAGAACATTTCCAGTACCCACCAAAATAATTTTCAACGCGAGCCGGAACAATTCCGGTTTAGTGATTTTCATCTGCGAAAAGCATCTGAAGCGGTTTCGGCAGCTCCGGAACATTTCCGGTTTTCATTCCGGAAAATTCCAGAAAGTTTCCAGAATGATTCTGGCACCCTCCAAGAATTATCAGGCATGTGCCGAAACCAATTTGACTTTATGGTGTACTCCGAAACAACTTTTCGGTTTAGTGATTTTCATCTGTGAAAAGCAACTAAAGCGGTTCCGGCAGTCCGGAACATTTCCGGTTTTTGTCTCTGAAAAATCTCAGAAGTTACCGGAACAATTCTGGTACCTTCCAATAATTTCCAGGCATGTGCCGAAACCAATTTGACTTTATGGAATACCCTGAAACAACTTTTCAGTTTCACCGGAACTATTCCGATATCCTCTCCGGAACGTTTCCGTTTCGTCCGAAACTTTTTCGGTGAATTTCTCTCAGACTCCCCGTCTAGTATTCAGCAGATAGATGACCCTAAAGCGTGTGACCCTATAGGTTCGGTGAAGTATAGACATGACCCGGAACACTTTCCGATCAATGATCAACATCGGAGCCGTGGACACCCATATTGACCCCTATACCCACACGAATGAATATTCGAGTGAACCTCCAGTTGCCGTGTGCTATTCCTGTTGCTTCGCGATATGTTACAAATACCCGAGGTGAGACATGTAGGCATCCCCGTGGATCAACAACTTGTCCACTATGCCAGTTACCTCGTTACCGGTATTGTTCTCTTTTCTCGTTCCCGTGTTCCGGCATCCCCGTGATCAAATCACAAAGTGTCTGGCCAGACGATGATGGATACCGTAACACCGAGAGGGCCCAGAGATATCTCTCCATCGTCGGAGGAGCAAATCCCAATCTTGAGCTATCAAGTTACTTGACATACTTTTCCATGAACCCGTAAGCCGCCGTAATAGCCACCCATTTACGGATGACGTTTAACAAACCCCAAAGTTCATGAAGCAAGCATGAAGAAACTCGATACTCTCATGGTCTAAGGAATCATGCAAACATTAACCATCTCTGTGTTATTTACCATTAACTAATGACGAATGTATCTCATAGCATAACATCAATTCGGGTCGATTCAACACAAGTGTTCTACCAACAATTGTGCCCTCAAAATTGCCGGCATAGTCATGCCCATGATCAGGAAAACAGGATCATCATGCAATACTTGAGCCAGTCATAGAGGCTTGACTAGGAATACTTTTTACCGTTTATTATCCCACACGTGCATATGAGTCTTCCTCCGAGCCTCGTGGTTATTGTAGACTCGAGAACCATAGCAGTTATAGCATGGAACTTAAACCTAATTATGAACAGGGAGATAATCAACAACATTTATTATTGCCTCTAGGGCATATCTCCTACAATCTCAATATTCTGTACTGACATAATCACACTAATATTCCAATCATCAAGGGGCAATATGATATGAGGGGTGGTCACAATACATCAATCAATTGAACGAAGCAATGAGCGACATGCAATCAGCCAATCAAGCGGCCTGGAGAGGTGGCGGTGGGATGACTTTACAATTATGTTTAAGCGGTACTACCTTCGTCTGGATTTATTGGTTCCTTTCGTATTTTGTGCCTAACTTTTATCGTAGATTTGACTAACAAATTGTAAGTTATATGTCACAAAATTTATATTGTTGGATTCATATTTAAAAGAGGTTTCCAATAATACTATTTTTAGGATATATAATTTATTTTTTAATAGTTAAATCGAAGGTCAAAGTTTAACCCAAACTATAAGGAGGACTAATAAACCAGGACGGATGTAGTAGCTGAGAAAACTGAAGTTGGAAAAAATGACGCCAGATTGTCTACCGGAGTAGTGAAGGTTGCTCCACTTCAGCACAGTTATGCGCCATTGCCTCGTGCCGCCGGCATGTCTCGTCACTGGATTACACGATAAGGCCGCGAGGGAGACGTATTATTTCAGTCGTCGGGAGCAAGAGTGCATCGACACATCGTGCACTCCTGCTTGTCTAAGATGGGCCCTATAATTGATGAGGCATAGCTGAAGGTTGTGGGAAGTTAGGAAATGGGATGTTGTAATGGGTTCCGGTCTAAAATAATGGTTAATATGCGTCGGGATTGTTGGTTGACAGTTTCTTATATAGTTGACAGGTTGACAGGTGGGCAGTGTATAACGTCATCTCCTATTTGATGCTTATGGCGCCAATTAATGTACTAATGGTAGGAAGCGCTCACGTACATTCTGTACAGGTCGGCCCATATAAGTTTGCCCCTTATTTCTGAATCTACGAGAAGCTTATGTTTTATTTTCTTACTGGGATGTTTATGCACTGCTTTTTAGCCGGTTTTTCCTATGCGTTTTGACTGGTTTACTTATATATTTTTGTTTTATTTTTTCTTCTTCTTAAAAAAACATGAACTTTTTTTAAAAAAGTTGCAAAAATAAATAAATTTGTGCACTTTTTCGACTTCATGATCTTTTAACTTCTAGATTTTTTTTCCAAATGCGTGAACTTCTTTTACCTTCATGAACTTCTTCAAACGTGCAATATTATTTCAAGCTCGTTCACTTTTTTTGAACTTTTTCTAAATTCGTGAAAAAAATCAAATTCATGAACCCTTTCAAATTCAAGACATTTTTCACATGCATGATTTTATATAAAAAGGAACTTTTTCAGAAATATTTCTTTTTATTATTTTACCATTTAAAAAAAATAACTCAAGAAAACTGGTGAATCTTTCCTAAAACAACAAACCAGTGAGAGAAAAAAAGCAGGAAAAAACCAGTCAACATTTGATAAAAACCAAATAGTCTGTCTAAGCAAGCGATAAAAAAAACCAGCGAGGGTGACCGAGTCCTTGACTGGGCGAGCAAATGAAAAAATTAAACACTAGGGCTCCTGAGCGAGCGAAATAAAATTTACTTGCCCAAGTCTCACATGGACACCCCTTTGCGCTATTGTGTCAACTTTTTTTTAAGAAACACCTGTAACTTTGTTTATCCTCATACTAATTACAGGTACATTGATTCGGACCTAGGATCCAAGAAAATACAAGGTAACTCCTATGACTAAGAATTATGATGACATCCCTTGAAAACACATTCTTCGTGGTATCAGTCTCTGCTCGAACAAATACTCCAAAGACTTTAGTAAAGAGGCTGCAATTGGACTGAAGTAACGATGTTGTCACTCTTTTACCTGCCCGACATTACCAATAATGGTTTCAAAGCACCTTGAGTCGCCAATTCAAAAAGATGGAAAGCCTTGATCGATGAACGTACCTGGGTCGGGGATGATCCCCTAAAAGTGCAGGCCGTCGAATCACTATATCTTCATCATGATGTTGACGAAAGATTTCACCTCCACAAAGAATTGGACCCAAAAAAAGCTTGACACATTGACATGAACTCATCAGATCCAAATAATCAGATTTGCTAGGACAGAAAACTCTCTAACCTTATGGCACCGCCAGAAAAACGAGAGGAAATTTATTCTCACAAAAGTATGATGATCAACATAGAGATCTTGAAGATCCCCCCACCTCTTAGCCCCAAGATGGCAGCCGGAGGTGAGGGCACCTAAATTTCTCAGATGACAGCGATGGCAGCAGCACGAGAAACCCTCACAAAATTACGCCTCTAGTTGTACTAGTTTTGTGCCAACTAGCGCACAAGGCGCCGAAGAGGGCCTATGTGACGGGTGCGTGTATAGCTCGCTTATAGCGAGTTGTAGGTCTCGATCACATGCAAAGAGCTATTAATGAGCTGCCCAATAGGAACTTCCTTGTATTCGTTCGTTCGCTATGGTGGTTCATTGTCTGTTTTATTTCCTTTTTCTGTTTTCTAATTTCATTTACATTTTTGAAATAAAATATGATATTTACTTGAAACAAATAAAATTGAGAATTTTTAAATTGATGACAGCTTTCAAAAAAATTGCGACATTTAAAACATGTACATAATATTTTTTAGAAAATATTTATATAATGAAAAAAATGTTCATGTAATTCAAAAATACATTAGTCATGTAAAACAATAAATTTTAGATGTATATCGAAAATATACAAATATGTAAAAAACAGTAGACATCAAAAGTATATTGGGAAAGATATTAATAATATATTTAAAAATATTAAACGTATATAAAAATGTTTCAGATGTATAACAAGAATGTACAATGTGTATAAAAACAACAAAAATTGAAACCTGTATTACAAATTGTTCTTGATGTACATGAAAAATATACAACATGTAAGAAAAATGCAAACATGTGTTGAAAAGAAAAGCAAAAGAGAAGGAAAACGAAGGAAACAATGAAAACAGATAAAGAAATGCAGAGAAAACCAAAGAAAAACAAATATAAAAAAACAAAGTATACCAAAGGAAAAAAACAGATGAAAATCTGCAAAAATATAAAGAAACCTCAATTATAACTAGAAAATAAGAAAAACCACAGAAAACAATGAAAGGAAGAAAATGTCAAAGAAAAAACAACAAAATCAGAACAAAGACAACATCGACGATCGAACGAACGAAAGCACAACCGAGAAAACACACTACTGGGTTGGGTCATACGCATGGGCGCTTCAGGCTAGGGGAGCTACGATCACACTATAAGCGGAATATAAATTCTGCGTATATGACTCCGGTGATGCTGAAGGCATCCCTCCCTACTCCCTAGTTTGAGCCGGCACATGGCGCACCGTCGCTGAAGTTGTTTCTTTTCTTTTTCCCCTTTTTTTGTTTCTATTTCCTTTTTTCTTTTCCTGTGTATTCTACAAAGTTCATTGTGTATTTGAAAAAAAACGAATCATTGTGTGTTACAAAAATAGTAATCGTATATTAATCAAATGTTCATGGTATATTACTGGAAATTAGAAAATGCATTATAAACATGTTTATCGTATATTAGAAAATTGTTCACAAATACCACAAATGTTTCACTATGTATTTGAAATGTGTTCAACATATATTACACGCGAACCAACCTGTGGTTGGATGGTTAGAGGTACCGTGGTATCCTCAGCCCACCAGGGTTCAAGTCCTGGTGCTCGCATTTATTCCTGGATTTATTTCAGGATTTCCGGCGATGCGCATTCAGTGGGAGGAGACGTTCCCGTCGACGACGAGGCGCCTACGGTGACTTCGTAAATCTCAAGATGATATGCCGGCTCAGTCTCTCGGAGGTCTCATAGGGGTAGGGTGTGCGTGTGTGTGTGCGTTCATAGGGGTGGGTGTATGCGCGTGTATGTGAGCGCTTGCGTCTGTACCGTGTTAAAAAAAAAACATATATTACACAAATGTTCAATATGTATTAAAAATTGTTCAAAGTATATTAAAAAGTTCAATGCGTATTTAAAAAATGTTTGGCGTATACATTCATATTTTAAAAATTCAAATAAAAAACGAGCAAAAAAACGGGATGGTACAGTGAACTGGCTGCTACAAGACCATGTTACTGCACGATGCTACAGTGACGGGTCACTACAGTTCTTTTTCTTAACTGAGGCAGGACCACTTCTTCAGTGCTGATTCTGTACATTTAAATATGTTTTCTTTAGTTGAACTACAAATGTAAATGGACCGGTCCAATTGTTACGCTCCCTATGCAGGAGCTCTCGCCGAAGAGCTTTGTTGGAGCTATATAGCGTCCGTAATGATTCGTGATAGGACTCGCCTTTGGCGTCCCTGCAATCGGGCAGGCCAATTTTTACGCACCTATTCAGTCGCTCGCTGTCGTTGGCTCTTTGTTTTTCCATTTTCTTCGCTTATTATAAATTTCTTTCATGATTTTTATCGGATTTCCTTTTTCTCTTTCGTTTTTACTTGTTCATCGGTCTTTTTCTGGGTTTTCATTTTTTTTTTCACTCCTTTTCAACTTTTTTTGTTTTCTTTGTTTCTTTCTCAGCTTTTGTTGGTTTTCTTTTATTTTCATATGCTCCATGGTTTTCTTTCGTTCTCTCCTGTGTTTGTAGTTTTTATCTTTATCTTCTTTTTTCAACGCATGGCTACTTTTTCACAACAATATACACTTTCTAAATATATATATCAGTAACAATTATGAATGTTTTAACATTTCTAAATACATGATTAGCATTTATTTATATTATTTGTTCTGATTTTTTTAATATGCATTTTATATTTTCTGTATACATGTGAAATATTTTCTATACATTTAACATTTTTTAGATACATGATTAAAGTTTTTGGTATTATATGTTCTGATGTCTACTTTTTTCCATACATGTTGTACACTTTTCGTATACATATGTAACATATTTCAAATATATGTTTTGATTTCTAGTTTCTTCATATAAATTGTATGTTTTTCATATATGCTTGAAAAAAAAATGCACGTAAGACATTTTTCGAATACATATTTAACATTTGTTTCAACACATGTTTTTGAACTATTTTTAGAAGACGCTTAATATTTTGTAAATACATGTTAAAACTTTTTTTGAATGATATCAACATTTTTTAAACTATGTTAGCAATTTTTTACACTTTTTAACATGTTTAAATACATTATTTTCAAATATATGTTTTGATCTCTACTTTCTTCATACACGTTGTACATTTGTGTATACATCATAAACATTTTTCTATACACGTTTAACACTTTTTATCAAATGTGTGATTATTGTTTCTTTCAAATATATGTTTTGAATATTTTCTGAATAAGTATTGACCATTTATTCAAATTCACGATTTTAATTTTTGAAGTAATCATATGTTTTGAAAACATAAACAAAACAAAAAGGAAAACTAACTAACCTACATGTTGCCGAACTCACGCCTACGAGGCGATGCGCGGGCAAGGGCTTCTTCCAACTCGCTACGAGCAAGACATAGCATCGTCCAAGGAACTCTTATGTATAAGACACTTCCTTTGCCAGGTCAGGCCAAGCAATCGCATTTCCTAAACGGCGCCCTCAGCGCACGTTACAGGGTTAACGGTACAGGGTGCACACCCCCTTGTCCGCGCTGGGCCGGCCCACATTCCTCCTTTTCTGTTTTAAAGGCTGCACACCCCCTTGTCCGCGCTGGACCGGCCCACACTCCTCCTTTTCTGTTTTAAAGGCTGCACACCCCCTTGTCCGCGCTGGACCGGCCCACATTCCTCCTTTTCTGTTTTAAAGACGCAAAAACAACACGTGTATGTACACGTCATTCGAACAGGGGATTGCCTGGTTCAACGTTCGCTTCCATACCCAACCAGCCACCCGCTCTAAACGTGTTTAGTTAGAGCAACTTCAATAGGCGTGCAAAAAAAAAAATTATGCAGCATCGAAACAACGTTTTTTAGCGTGCTGGAGGGCGCTTGCTCCAGCAGACGCTGCAAAATAAGGCACGACGTTGCAGTTCCAGCAGGCGCTAAATTTACACTTGAGTTCATAAGCCAACATCACATATAGTCCATACGATACAAATAAAAATGATAGTATGATGCAAATATATTACATAAAACTTAAAAACAAGATAAAAAAACTAAAACTAGATAACTTAAAAACTAGATAAACTAGACTACTCTTCATTGCCTTCGCTGCTGTCGGACATCGTAAGAAACACGTCCGCCCACCGCTCATCGTTCGAGTCCCAAAGCGTGTTCGGGTTCTCCGACTGGGAAATCGTCAATGACTTGCGCCTACGCTTCTCGGTGTGTTCCGCACGTCGCTCTCGCCCTCCCCTGCGCCCAGAACGCGTGTTTGTCGGCAACATCCTGCGGGAAGCGCTCACGCCACGCCGCCATGGCCTGCTCATCCGTCTCGACGACGAGGATGCGGCGCTCCAGGCTCTGCTGGATGCGGCAGTCCTCCGCGGTGATTAGCCGCGGGGGAGGTACACGGGCCTGCGCCTCCTCGCGCGTCTGGACTTCCGGGAAGTTCATCTGAGCCCGCGGCCTCCCGAGCCACCACGCAGCCGCGCCGTACGTGCGGGCGGCCGCTTGGGAGATATCGAACGTCCCGAGCCCGACGCGTGTAGGACCGAAGCTTATCTCCGGGTAGAACACGCCGAAGGGGTGGGGGCGAACGCCGCGGTAGCCGGAGCTGCTTAGGGCACGCGGCGGCATGGCGGCGGCGGGGGAGAAGGCGGTGGGGGCGAAGAGAGAGGCGCCGGAGAGGAGGAACAAGGGCGCGGGGGCGGCAGGGCAGAGAAAGTGACGGCGAAGAGATAGCGGTGGGCGGGCTCCAGCGCTCGGCTTTTATCAAGCGCGCGCTACGCCACGTGCTAAAACTGTTGCGCGCGTTGTTTTTTTTAACTGCGCCGAACTTTTCCGCGCCTGCTGGAGCGCGCCCACCGGATGCACGCGCGTGAAAAACACGCTTTCTCCCGCGTGCGCCAAATATAGCGCGCCTGTTGGAGTTGCTCTTATAGTTTTTTCCTTCCTTTCCTCTTTTTTTTCTAGAAAGGTTTTTTTCGATTTTATTTTTTATTTATTTCCATTTTATTTTTTTTGCTAAAACTTTTTTATAAGGTACATGCATTTTCATTTAAATTTGATGATTTTTGTTTTCAAATTTGAGGAACTTTTTTCTAATTCGATGAACTTTTTTCAAATTTGATGAATTTTTTCAAGTTTGATGAAAATAATTTATAAGTTGATGAATTTTTTTCCAAATTAGATGAACTTTTTTCATTTTTTTTCCAAATTTGATGAACTTCTCTCAAATTTGATGAACTTTTTTCAAAATCGATGAACTTTCTTTTCAAATTCGATGAACTTTTTTCAAATTCAGGTGTATTTTTTAATTTACATTTTTTTGATTTTTTTGTGTTTTTTTTTAAAGTCAACGGAACTGGTCACCGCAACCGGTCAACACGATTGACCGAACGAGGGAAACACAATCAATAGAACCATCGAAATCAGTCGTCAGCGATTTTTGTCTACTTCTTTGGGCCAAGCTGCGAGCTGAGGCGCGTGGGCGCCAGGAAGCCGAACCAGCGCTTAAGGCACCCTATAGGAGGTCCCCCGAACAATGTCCAGATTGTCATTGTATGGACGAGACAAAGGCTATGCTATCTTGGGCCTACCTGTACGGTGTTGATATGCCTCTCGATTCTTCCTTATCTGGTTTATAGACAATTTTTTTTCCGTTCTCGAGGTAACTTTCAGAAGTTATACATGCGCCCCTCTGTTTCAACATAAATTTTAAAATTGAACTTGGATCATTAATTTAACTAGTAAAATATGAGCATGCGACTTTCAAGTTATAACACTACAAACATTTTTCGAATACAAGTTCAATGGTATAGTTTTTATCATGTATAACCCACATTGATTGGTCAACTTGATGATCAATAAATTTTTGAAATCACTCATGATTTATTCATTAAAATGAAATGAGTATGCGCTAAAACAATTATAGTTTATATTAGAGAGACAAATTGTGCAACTCATGTGAGAGGCGGTTGCATAGGCGACTAGGAAACCCTAGCAGACACCTGTGTTCCCTCCCTCTCGCCGCCATCTAGAAACATCATCGAGCAAATCCCTCGTAGCGACGGTGTCGGCGTGGAGATCATGTGTTCGGGGACATCCCGTTGTGGAGGATTAAATGGTTGTTGTGAGGCGGCGAAGGAGATGCATGTTCGACTGATCTGCCTCAGGCGATGCTCGACGGCGGCGGTGGTGAAGCTCACGACGGCCGACGGGATCCAGCGCAGTAATCCTCAACAACGACCTGGCTTGGCTAGGTTACTGGAGGACAGCTTCGACACACGGGTTTGGACGGCGTCATGCTCGACATCATACTCAGACTTGTCGTGCAACAACATGGGTGGTTTTTTTAAGATCTTCTTTATAAAGTCGTCATGCTTAGTTTGGGGCAGCGAGTAGGAGGCATTGTCCCACTATAAGAATAATGTTCTCCCCGCCCTTTCCCCATTCTGTTGGTATGCTTATCTCCGACGAAGGGCAGGCGGACATGTGTCTCTCACAGGTTCTCCGGGATTTGGTTGGTTTAGGCTTTCGGTGGATCCGTCTGGATTCTATGGTCTTTCTTGATCTTTGGAGTTTCTACAGGCTCTTATCGGCATTTCATTTTCTTGTCTGGGGCGACGTTTGCGAGCACCAGCGTCTCCTGGTCTGCATCAAGGACTTTCCTACCGCTGCTTCTACAAGCTCCAGGGTTTATGAAAGCTTGCTTCGTCGAGGCAGAGGTTCAGAGACGACATCGAGCTATTGTCACGATGCCAAGAATCTGTTTTCTTATAATAAGAGCTAAAATCACTTCTTCTTTGGCTTTTGACCTCATATTTTAGGGTGGGTCTCAAAATATAGGAAAGATATCCCTCCAAGCTGTATATATGACTTACATCGAATATGACTTCACATAAGGGAGGCCAGAGAGGTGGTGATTTACCCTGTGGTGGATGTGAGCGGTTCGAGTCCGCTTATTTCTAATCCATAAACTTAGTGTATACTATGATAGCAATAGCATCGAGTTTTTCCAATTCGGTAGTTTGATTTATGATTTCACATTCATGGACACTGATAAGATGCTCACGACGCGACACGAGTGGATGCTGGAGTAAGAAGACTTCGACACTTCCAAGAATTTGATTGCAATTTTATCTTTTTGTTTGGATATGATTGTAAGGACTTGTGATACTTACTATATGGCTTTAGGCCTTTCCGCAAAAGAGAAAAAAGAAATGTGCAGCTCATATCCTAACTCATAGTGTCGTGCTCACCCGGATCTCACATATACATATTTTCCTCTCCTTAATGAAACGACAATGCTCCCGTCGATTCCTAAAAAAGACATTGAAGTCTAACAAAATTACTCGAAATGCAAGTGAAAAAAATCGTGAGACACTGACTAGACCATCTCTAGTAGATGATGTAGATGCATAAATAACCAAAATTTACATCACGTAAGCCCAAAACCGATACTCCAACATATAATGTCGATGCAACAAGAAAAATTCTCGACTGTTTCTAGATGTAAAATACATCATTTGATAATGCAAATATACATCACAAGCCACCGCCCGAGTAAAACCAAATCACGCCGCGCGAACGGCCAACCACCAAGCAAAAGTTTCTCGCTGCACGCCAGCCCTCCCGGCTACCGCCGACTGCGATGGACCCCCCTCCCCGCCGACCTCGCGGCAGCCACCGCATCTCTGTCGCACCTCACCGTGGTTGCCCCGGCACCCTCTTGTCTCTCGCCGTCCCCGTCGCCGCCATGCCACCCCCAAATCGCTGCGCCCCTTGACTCATGGCCGCCTTCGGAATGGATGCGTCACGGAAGAAGAGAGTTGTCGCGGCCTAGCCACGTGGTGGTGGCGTGACCCCACCGTCGTCAGAATGGGTGCACCGTCAAAGAAGAAGAAAGGCGGTCGCAGCTATCGATGTAGCTTCGTTGCCGCTATCGCCGACTGAAAGTGATGCTACTGACGGCACGCCTCCTCCCCCATCGCCTCAAGCCCCGCCGCTGGCCATGGAGGATGAGCCATGTTTATCCCTCAAAAACGGAGAATATGAAAACTTAGAGGCTATGTTTATCTTTATGGTTATGTGCATTTTTATTTCTTGGATTATGAATTATGTTTGCTATGATGCACTATGAGGACCATTATTTTGCTATGTTGATGTTGAGTTTGATATGTTATTTAAGTTTATGATAATTTTGATTTAAATATGTGTGGCTATAGTGTTGCTGCTGAACTGTTGTAGCGTTCCTGTCGTGCGGCCGACCTAGTTTTACATTAATTGTTGGAGCCACTGCCGCATGGCTGTCCTATTTTACATCATGTGTTGGGTTGAACGTTTTTATGATGAAAAGGCACTTTTTGATGCTGTATATTTTACTCACGCCATAATTTGGTGATGTAAAATACGTCATCTATTTGAGATGCTCTTAAGTCAAGAACTTGAGGTGCCCACTAGCCAAGTTATTGTGACGCATAATACATGTATCCTTCAACTCTGTCCTCCTAATAGCATCTCTAGTCTATTTGTGACATGGTTAAATGGGGTAGAGACTAAGGCAGCGGCATATATTTGAGTCGGAGTGTGTGTATTACTTTAGGCTATATGAAATTGTTAGAATGACATTATATTTAACAGACATAACATCATTTTTTTTTGCAAGGGATCTTCCAAGCATATGAATGGATCCGTGCGTGGTCATTACTCAGCCATGCGGAAATCAGAGAGCATATGGCGTTACTCAGACCTATTTTTTCACTGGTTGTGACGTTTTATTCTTATTTGTTCGACTTTGCTTGCGAACTTGTATTGAACTATGTATTTGGCTGATATTTTGTCTAATAAATGATTGTGCATCACTTGATGCAGAGGCCGTGGGTAATCCTTCTTTTCAAAAAAAAGTCAAGAACTTGAGGCTTATGTGTCTCTGTGACCGGATCACCCCACTCAGGCCAACTCCAATGCATGACCCCAAATGGTCCGTCCGCGTCCGTTTTGGGGTAAACGGACATAAAACCCGACCCAACGCGCAGGAGCAAACGGACATTTGCCCATTTTCCGTCCGCTTTCGCCCGATCCCCGGCCCAAATTTGGGCCATGTTTGCGTCGAAGCGGACAACGTGCGGACGACCGGGACGCGCGCCTTTGTCCTCCCCTGGCCCGCCCATCGGGGACACAGGATACCTTTTCTCTTCCACTACCGCTCCCTTCTCTGGAAGTGAAAGAAATGTTAATTTGCTTCGCAGGGGCAGTACAAGGGGCATGTGAAAGGTGCCATTGTCATACTAGAAGCGGTGACTTCTCAAGATCTTTGGATCTGGCATTCTTTCTTCGGCATGGTTGATTCTAACAATGATATCACCGTGCTTCATTGTTCACCAGTGTTCGCAAGACCTGCAGATGGTCACTCTCTAGATGTCAACTTTGAGATCAATGGCCATCATTACAACAAAGGGTACTACCTAGCTGATGGCATCTACCCTCAATGGTCAACTCTTGTGAAGACAATACCCAATCCACAAGGAAAGAAGAGACAGAGATTTTCCCAAATGCATGAGGGTGCTAGGAAGGATGTGGAGCGTGCTTTTGGTGTGCTTCAATTACGATGGGGTATCGTTCGAAACCCTACGTTGATATGGAGCACCGAGAAACTTTAGAAGGTGATGACTGTTTGTGTGATCATGCACACCATGATCATGGAGGATGAGCGAGATGACAACATTTACGACCAAGGATTTGATTTTCACGGTGAAAATGTTGAGCCTGAGCATCAAGAACCGACAACCTTTGAACAAGTTACCCAACTTCATCGTGAAATGCGTGATTGACATACTCATATGCAGCTCCAAAATGATTTGGTTTAGCACACATGGACTCATATTGGCAACCTGTAGATGTATCAGTTCATTTGCTTTCCATATATTCAAGACAATTTTGACTGTGTTGTAAAACTATTTGATTGTGCTTTTATATTTGAACATGAAACTAGAATTATTTCGATTTGGTTGTAAAACTATTTGCAATATTTGAAGCCTTTTCCAGTCCTAGGGCATTTTCTCATGTACATGCGTCCGTGCGTTAGACACACTATCGACGTATCCAGAAAAACAGCCGGATCGTCCATTGTCATATTTAAACGGACAAAAACCGGACGAAACGTTTGGCGTCGCGTTGGAGTTGGCCTCACACTCACAAGCACTCTACTGCTGCCACTGCTACTTGTGTACATGTGACTGAACTAAGCTCTCTTATTGTTGTACGATTAGCAAGTCTGAGCTAACCATCTCTTTCTCGGTCATGCTTTGCTTCCAACTTTCCCTTCTCCCGATAAAGAACACACGCACTCCCTGCTTTGTGTGTTTCCTCTTCCTGTTGCCCCCATCGAAGCGGGCTTTGCGTTGCCCGCAAGCCTTCCACTGTTTCGATTCCATTTCGACAAGAAGACAAAGCTCCCCCCCGCCTCTGCTAAGTATGTCCAGCGAGAAAGAACCAGGGCACTGCTAGCCCAGTTAATCAAGCTACCTGCAGTGACACCTGCAAGAAAGAAAAAGGGGCTAGGAATTAGGGAGCAATCAGAACCAATCATCAACCAAAATACTGCCGACACAGAAGCATCTGCGAGTTCCATCACACGGCGCACGTTCACTGTGCCCAACGAACGATTCCTTCGTCCCGAAAGATTTATTGTTATATGGTCTGTACTGGTTGTTAATTAGCTCTGCCCACTGTTTGAAATAACAGTACTTAAACAATAATCTTCTGGTGATGGGCTAATTGGCTGTTTGTCTATTCTGTCAGTGATGAGTATTTATGTCATCTGTCAGGAGGAGCAAATGCGGCGGGTGTCAGGGGTGAGTCATCCTACCATTTGGGCCGTTCCGTGCAGAGAGGGGCAATGCGGATGGTGATCTAGCTAGGTAGTTGCGGTTTGTGGGGGAGTAAACCTCGATTCCAAACTACTGCTGCATGATCATATTCATACGTGGGTTTGGACGTGCTTCGTTTTCGGCATTGGGTAATACATTGCCTTCACCGTTTGATCAAGTAAAGAAAGGAGATGCCTGCATCTAATGGTGCATTTGAGTTTGACAGGCACGATTCAGTTGGCAGTACAATGTTCAGGGTTCAGCTGACGTGCACAGACCAGCATATAGTCGACTATGAGAGTACATTGACGAAAAAGACTATGAGAGTACACTGTACCACGAGCGCAGGACTGGACCGCGTCTGTCGGTGGTAACAGCAGTTCTATTAGGCTTCGTTCGCTTGAGAAGGATTTCAAAGGATTTTGACAGCTATTGAGGAGGATTAGACTTTCTACAAGTCAAAATCCTCGCAAATCCCCTCCAATCCCCTAGGAAAGGGGTGCAAGAGCAACTCTAGCAGACCCCTTATATCGCGGACCCGTATCGCGCATTTAGTAAAACGCGTTTTACGGGCTGGCGCGGGCCGCGGCAGAACAGACCCCGCATCGCGGAATAAGTGGTATTTGCTGAATTTGACTCATATGTCATATGTTACACAAAATTATGAATTAAACACAAGCCCGCGAAGTAGTCTTGCATGAGCATTTCGTTCCCAAGACGGCGGTTGCGAGGGATGCAAAGGCGGCTGACGGTTGATGCTCGCCGTCCCTTTCGGTTCCGGTCCTCGTGCTCCTTCACGGCGAGCAACACCATCACCATTTGCTGTCGATGTCTCTCGAGCAGCGACTCTATGTCCGAGTTGTCCGACGAGGTCAAATCCTCAGTCAAAAACTCCTCGTAAGGGCTCAAATTCATCTACAAAATGGCAGCCGAGTTCGCATGAACAGATTTTCTTCTCCAAATCGATCGCTACATCGAACTAGAAAAGGGCACAAAAGGACTAACCGGCGGCGGGCCGGGGCCGGCAGCGACTCGGCGAATCTGGGGCGGGGGCGGGCCCAGGGCGGCGTCGACGCAGCGAATTCGGGGCGGCGGTCGATCCGGGTCGGCAGGAACCCCGGGGCGGCGCGGCTTGGCAGATCGGGGGGGGGGGGGGGGGGGAGGCAGCGCGGTGGAGCGGGGTCTGGAGCGGCCCGACGACGTGATTCCGGCGGCGGTCATGGCCGAAATCGAAGGCGACGGGCGTGCAGCGGTGGTGATGGGTGGCTGTGGGATGGGGAGGGGAACAAGCGTGGGCTGAAATGTCCCTCCCGCCAACCGCTTTCACGAGATGCAAGGCACCGACGGGGCGGGGGGGGGGGGGGGGGATATTTGCGGGTCGGAGGGGCAAATTTACCGCACCCCTTAAAAAAATTAAGGGTCGGACGTGTTTACGGGGTTTGTTCGGGTCACTTTTTCAGTGTGGAACCGTAAACTGGCGGTTATTTTGTGGGTCGGGGGATATAAGGGGTCTGCTAGAGTTGCTCTAACCGAACAAAGCCTTAAGAACAAGGTCAGCAGTTGATGGTCCCTGTGTTTGAAGAAAATACTCATGAATGGATGTAGTAGGAGTATTCTTCAATGGGAAGGTCAGCTTCTACATGAATTTGCTTGTTGGAAAATGGCACTAGATGATTAAATTTGCCGGTAAAAAACTCAGTCGACACTCAACAAAGTTGAAAACTCGCAGCGGGCAAGTTCGAGGGACCTCCTATTTAACGCTAATTGTGTCGATTTTGTTTAGACAATCTTGCGAACCTTTTATTCATCCGTCATAATGTTTACAGGGATGAAAAAAAGGACCATTGGGCTGAGCTAACCAAACATGGCGGCCAACCTCCAAAGATAACACATGCTTCGCTAAATTATGAGCTTCAAAGTTTAAACTCCTAAACTCATGACCTATATTACATGAAATAAAAATAGCTAAATGTTGTTTGATCTCCTGAATGATTGCACCATAGCTCACATAATTCCTTGCTTGATCTCGTCCACAACCACCTTGTAGACAAAACCAACATGGATGTGCTGTAAATATAGATCCTCAGAAAGCTCCTGTATGATCTTTGCTGATCACACCAACTGACCCATACATACCAGAAATTCCAATTGCTGCGTCCACATTGATCTTTGATGAATTTGTTGGGGGCGCTATTGATACGTCTCCAATGTATCGATAATTTATGAAGTATTCATGTCATATTTGCCTATGTTTTTACTATGGTTTTATGATTTATTGGGACTAACCTATTAATAGTTGCAAAATTGCACAAGTTCTTGTTTCACACTTTGATGTGTAGGAATTAATTGGAAATTGACGAAAATACGCAAAAGGAGCCTTGTTAGAGGAGGACTCTGACTTTCCTGAAATATGTCCACAAACAATTTTTAAGGATCGTCAGTTTGACCCCCCGAATACAGCGTCAAATGGAAAAAGCTAAAACTAGAAAAGTGTGGGGAATTTTATGGCATTGATTCTGGACTCCAAATTCGTCCAAAACGGAGTTCGGATGCGATCTGTAGACCCGTTTTACTGGAGGAAAATATCTGATTACGGGATTACGAGAATTGATGACGTGATTGAGTCCAACTCTTACCATATCTAATGTATTTGGCCAAGCCACGACTTTGAGGACTCATGAGGGCTGTGAGGAGTCCCTAGGAAGGTTCTAGAGGTGTCCAAGAGCCATTGGATCAAGAGTCCATCCATCGGAGGGCCATAAAGCACCACAAAGGCACCTATAAGGAGAGAAAAACCCTAATTTCGGGAGAGCCACCAAAAGCAACGAATTTGCCTCTCCCTTGGAAGCCGCCAAGAAGGGGAGAGGCTCCTCCATTGTGTCGGCATTCTGGGATAGGGGTTACCCAGACCTGCCTACCTGCGGCCCAGGGCGTGGCCCACCTCGACGGCCCGGTACGGCCTGGCGACAAAACCCACAGGACAAGACCCTCGTGAGGGCCCCGGCCTCGCGAGGAGAACAACACCAAGACCTCTAGGGGAGCGGCCCTCCCCAGGTTGCCTCCCGAGGAGCGGAGATTCCTATGCGGGTGCCCAGCCTCAGGAGGCAATGATGACGCGAGCCATGACGACCAAGGCCAGCGGGCGCAGGGGGGACAGTTTCCCCTTTGGTGCTAAGGAGGCAGGGACGTACGCGGGTTCCCAAGGGATCCCCCCAAAGGTTTCCATTCCGGTGCAACAAGATCAAGACCGCGGGCTCGGCAGGACGGATGTCATCGCCGAGCCCACCCCTGCGTCACGCCAAGTTGCTTTGCAGGCGAAGACCACCTTTAGTCAGGATAAGCTGTACCTCCTGTCCCCTTTCAAATTTGGCCGTTGTGGGATCCCTTCCCGCCTGTGCGATAATGGAGGAGGACCCAGGCCACTATAAATAGGAGCTAGCCTCCACCTTAGAGAGAGGGAGATCCACCCTCACCGAAGAGCCCTCGCGAGGTTGCTCAACCACTTACTAGTTCATCCACAAACCTCCTCGTGAGGCCAATCCACCAAAGCAGGAGTAGGGTTTTACACCGCAAGGTGGCCCGAACCTGGGTAAATCTCTCGTGTCCGTCTTCTCGCGCTCTCACACATCTTCGGCAGGGTCTGGCTGTGGAGCGGCAGGTTTGAGACTTGAGCTGGTTGGGATCTTCACACGCGCCCCTGAGTTCGAACCTTCTTGGGTCTGCTGAGCCCCGATTCCGACATTTGGCGCGCCAGGTAGGGGGCATGTCGAGGTCTTCCTTCCGGTTCCGCTTCGTCTCCGCTTTCGTCGCTCCCATGGCTGACGCCTGCCGAGTTCGTGCCGAGCGCCGAGCGGCCCACGTCACCCAGATGGCGCCCGTGGGCCGCGGCGCCCCGCGCCGCTCCGCCTTTCCTGCAGCTAACGCTGCCACTGGTCCGGCTTCTCAAGAGCAGCAAGACTCGTCGCAGCCACCCGCCGCGCAGCACGATGGCCGCACCGCTACTCCGTCCCTCGTCCCTGCCTCGGCGTCGTCCTCCCATGCCCGCTACGGACCGGCGAACGCGCAGGCCGCGCTGTGCATGGCGCGCGAGCTGCTGCGCTACCGCCCTGCTCACGATCTCTACGACGACTGGCTTGGCCGCATCGCCGAGCTTGTCAGCGTCGCCGGCGAGGTCCTGGCACCCAACCACTCGCTTCGTCCCCCTGTTGGGGAACGTAGTAATAATTCAAAATTTTCCTACGTGTCACCAAGATCAATCTAGGAGATGCTAGCAACGAGAGAGAGGGAGTGCATCTTCATACCCTTGAAGATCGCTAAGCGGAAGCGTTGCAAAGAACGCGGTTGATGGAGTCGTACTCGCGGCGATTCAAATCGCGGAAGATCCGATCCAAGCGCCGAACGGACGGCGCCTCCGCGTTCAACACACGTACAACCCGGGGACGTCTATGGCTCCTGCCGGTTGTCATATTCATCGACATGCAAGTCGTGATTCCTATTACAAGAACATGATCAATCTCATACATCACAATATTTCATCGCATCCTTTTGGCCATATCACATCACATAGCATACCCTGCAAAAACAAGTTAGACGTCCTCTAATTGTTGTTGCAAGTTTTACGTGGCTGCTATGGGTTTCTAGCAAGAACGTTTCTTACCTACGCAAAAGCCACAACGGTGATATGCCAATTGCTATTTACCCTTCATAAGGACCCTCTTCATCGAATCCGATCCGACTAAAGTGGGAGAGACAAACACCCGCTAGCCACCTTATGCAACAAGTGCATTTCAGGCGGTGGAACCAGTCTCACGTAAGCGTACGTGTAAAGTCGGTCCGGGCCGCTTCATCCCACAATGCCGCCGAATCAAGATAGGACTAGTAACGGCAAGCAAATTGACCAAATCATCGCCCACAACTACTTGTGTTCTACTCGTGCATAGAATCTACGCATAGACCTAGCTCATGATGCCACTGTTGGGGAACGTAGTAATAATTCAAAATTTTCCTATGTGTCACCAAGATCAATCTAGGAGATGCTAGCAACGAGAGAGAGGGAGTGCATCTTCATACCCTTGAAGATCGCTAAGCGGAAGCGTTGCAAAGAACGCGGTTGATGGAGTCGTACTCGCGACGATTCAAATCGCGGAAGATCCGATCCAAGCGCCGAACGGACGGCGCCTCCGCGTTCAACACACGTACAGCCCGGGGACGTCTCCTCCTTCTTGATCCAGCAAGGGGGGAGGAGAAGTTGAGGGAGAGCTCCGGCAGCACGACGGCGTGGTGGCGGTGGAGCTCGTGGTTCTCCGGCAGAGCTTCGCTAAGCACTACGGAGGAGGAGGAGGTGTAGGAGGAGGGAGGGCTGCGCCAGGGGCAAGGGGTGCAGCTCCCATGCGCCTCCCCACTATATATAGGGGTGGAGGGGGCTGGTTTCTTGCCCTCCAAGTCCATTGGGGCGTTGGCAAAGGTGGGAGGAAAGAAATCCCATCCTTTCCCTTCCCCACGGATTGTTATCCCCCCTTTTTAGGGATCTTGATCTTATCCCTTCGGGATATGATCTTATTCCTTCTAAGGCGGGATCTTGGTGCGCCTTGACCAGGGGTGTGGGGCCTTTCCCCCACTACCCACGTTCATGTGGCCCCCCCATGCAGGTGGGCCCCACTCCGAAACCTTCTAGAACCTTCCCGGTACAATACCAAAAAATCCCAAACATTTTCCGGTGGCCAAAACAGGACTTCCCATATATAGATCTTTACCTCCGGACCATTTCGGAACTCCTCGTGACGTCCGGGATCTCATCCGGGACTCCAAACAAATTTCGGTAACCACATACAATTCCCATTACAACTCTAGCGTCACCGAACCTTAAGTGTGTAGACCCTACGGGTTCGGGAACCATGCAGACATGACCGAGACACCTCTCCGGCCAATAACCAATAGCGGGATCTGGATACCCATATTGGCTCCCACATGTTTCACGATGATCTCATCAGATGAACCACGATGTCGGGGATTCAATTAATCCCGTATACAATTCCCTTTGTCCATCGGTATGTTACTTACCCGAGATTCGATCGTCGGTATCCCTCTACCTTGTTCAATCTCGTTACCGGCAAGTCTCTTTACTCGTTCCGTAACACATGATCCCGTGACTAACTCCTTAGTCACATTGAGCTCATTATGATGATGTATTACCGAGTGGGCCCAGAGATACCTCTTCGTCACACGGAGTGACAAATCCCAGTCTCGATTCGTGCCAACCCAACAGACACTTTCGGAGATACCTGTAGTGCACCTTTATAGTCACCTAGTTACGTTGTGACGTTTGATACACCCAAAGCATTCCTACGGTATCTGGGAGTTGCACAATCTCATGGTCTAAGGAAATGATACTTGGCATTAGAAAAGCTCTAGCAGACGAACTACACGATCTTGTGGTATGCTTAGGATTGGGTCTTGTCCATCACATCATTCTCCTAATGATGTGATCCCGTTATCAACGACATCCAATGTCGATGGTCAGGAAACCATGACCATCTATTGATCAACGAGCTAGTCAACTAGAGGCTCACTAGGGACATGGTGTGGTCTATGTATTCACACATGTATTACGGTTTCCGGTTAATACAATTATAGTATGAACAATAGACAATTATCATGAACAAGGAAATATAATAATAACCATTTTATTATTGCCTCTAGGGCATATTTCCAACAGCACCGCCCTCCCAGGCAGGCGACGTGGCTCACGGCGCACCCCCTCCTCCACCTTCTCTGCGTGGCGCCGACCCCGAGCCCAGGCGCGAAGCGCGCCCGCGCAACCCTCCACACGGGGCGCCGGCACAGGCACGAGATGAAGCAAGCTGCCAGGTGGTGCCGCGGCCACGAGGTGACGCGCGTGTCCTCCCCGCACCTCCGCGCCGTCATCAGGACTGTGCGCCGCCGAAAGCCGCGGCGCACGGACGTCAAGATCCAGCTCCCCTCGTACGCGTCGTGCCTGTGAGTGGAGCAGCATGTCGTGCCTTCACCCCGGAGTTGCGCCGCGTCAACTGGCCCGGCAAGTTCAAGCCGGACCTGCCTCCGCGCTATGATGGCACCCCCAACCCCACGGAGTTCCTTCAGCTCTACGCGTTGAGCATCGAGGCGGCGAGCGGCGACGACAAGGTCATGCCGAACTGGTTCCCCATGGCCCTCAAAGGTGGCGCTCTTTCCTGGCTCCTCAACCTCCCGAAGGGATTGATCTGCTCCTGGGATGAGCTCCGCGAGCGCTTCATCGCCAAGTTCCAGGGCACCCACGACCGCGCCCTGGGAGTGAATGACCTGCGGTGCGTGAAGCAGCAGTCGGGCGAGACCTTGCACAAGTACATACAACGCTTCACGAGCGTGCGCCTCAAGATCCCGAAGGCGTCGGACGAGGCCATCATCTCGGCGTTTACCGATGGCGTCAGGGACGTCAAGATGAAGGAGGAGCTCGCCATCCATGATGAACTGTGCATGGCCCTGGAGATGTTCAACCTGGCGAACAAGTGCGCAAGGGCCGAAGAGGGTCGCCTCTCCCTCCTCGAGCTTCCAGAGGCAGACCCTGAAGACAAGAAAGCCAAGGCTAAGGAGGCTAAGCGCAAGGGTCCCGCCGTGCTAGCGGCAGAGCCTGAGACGAAGCGCGGCCGCCAAGATGAGCCCCCCAAGGGCGGCTGCCCGTTTTGCATCTTCCACTACACCCGCAGCCACAACACCGAAGACTGCCAGGAGATTAGGACGCTCCGCGACGAGCACTTCGGCCGCCACCCTGAGCGCGGCGACCGTGGCTACGGCCGTGGAGGGGGCCGCAGCGGAGGCCGCTGGGACAACCGTGACCCGCGTTAGGATTGGCGCGACCAGCCTCGCGAGGACCGCTGGCGCGACAAGCCCCGTGACGGACCCCGGCGTGACCAGCCTCGCGAGGCACGCCCTCAGGGCAACACTGGCCTCCCTCCGCTGTCGCCGCCACCAAGGAGGAACGACGATGACCGGCGAGATGATGGGGCTGGGGTCTTCCAGGAGCCTCGTGCGATCGCCTGCATCTTGGGCGGTGCTCAGGCCCCTGCCTTGAACCGCATCTTCAAGCAGTTCTCTCGTGAGGTGAATGCAGCCCTCCCGAAGCTCGAGGCTGCGTGCCCCCTCAAGTGGTCACAGGTCGCCATCACCTTCGACTCCAAGGATCACCTCAAGTGCTCGGCCACCGCAGGCGCGCTCCCCATGCTCTGCACGCCCACCATCAGCAACGTCCTAGTCACCAAGACCCTCATCGACGGCGGGGCTGGGCTTAATGTCCTATCCGTCGAGACGTTCGAGACACTCCAGGTGCCCTATGATCAGCTCATGCCGACCAAGCCCTTCTCAGGAGTGACCGACGGCTCCATCACTCCCCTGGGGCAGGTGCGACTCCCGGTCACCTTCGGCAAGCGCGATAACTACCACACCGAGCTCATTGACTTCGACGTCGCCCACATCCACCTCCCGTACAACGCCATCCTCGGGTACCCCGCACTCACCAAGTTCATGGCGGCAACCCATCATGGCTACAACATCCTCAAGATGCTGGGGAGCAGAGGTGTCATCACGGTCGCCTGCGATGAAAAGGATGCAGTCTGCTCTCTCGAACGCACTTACCAGGCTGCGGCGGCTGAAAACTCTGATGACGAAGGTGGCATCCTGCCTCCTGAGGACACACCCAAGAAGAAGAAGCAGCTCCTCCCCAAGAGCCAGAGGTCAGAGACTCCCAAGAACGACACTTCGGGCCCCGTGTCCATTGCGGGGGCGCCTCTTCCTCCTGCATAGGAAGGCGCGCCCGGCGCTTCCCTCAGGGCGGGCTCGGGGGCTCCCAGCTGGAGAGCTTCCGACCTATCCGGTGCAACGAGGGAGGTGCTCGGGCACCACTTGGAGGCGCGTTTCGACGCACGCCCTCACGAGCAAGGAGCACGACGCGAGGCGCCAGGTTCACGCGAGTTCGTCACCAATGCAATCGAGGAGCTTCAGGAGGCGCTGGCCATGTGCAGCGAGCGTCGCCCCACATCGCCCAGTGCAGCTGCTGCTCCCGACGTGGGCGGCAGGCTGCGTGCCTGCGTCAACATCCCGGACCTCAACAAGGTCGCATCTCAGGACCTCTTCTGGCCATCGCTCGTCGACCGTAGTGGGCGCTACCCCTGCAACTACGTCCGCATGCCTTTCGGCCTCATGAACGCGGGCGCCACGTACCAACGCCTCGCGCAGGCTGCGTTTGCATCTCACGAGGCCCGACGCCGTGCGGTTCTTTAGGAGGTCCCGGCCCCCCGCCCTCGACCGCCTCATGATTAAGGGCTGGCACGGCGTCTGTGCTCGGGTCCGTCCCTGCTACGTCGATAAATCCAAGCGACCGAGCTCTGTCTCGCGGGCCAGCCCCATGCATGTCACCTCCCGGGGTCCTTGGTGCTTTGTCCTCGCGTGAGCTAATTGGGAGTGGGTGAGTCAGGGCGCGTGGCCCGGTTCGTATAACCGCAGTTCGGCGCTTCGCCGTCGCGGGAGCCGCGCGTCGAATGTTTTTCCTCGGGTTTATCGCATGAGAAGACTGGGCACGACGTCTGTGCTCGGGTCCGTCCCTGCAGTGTCGATAAACCCAACGACTGAGCTCTGTCTGGCGGCCCGGCCCCGCCACGTCACCTCCTGGGGTCCTTGGTGTTTGGCCTTCTCATGCCATGGCCTCCGGAGATTCGTTCGGCACAGGTTATCCCCATCACACAGGTTCAATAAGCGCGCCCCGCGCCAGAAGACTCGGGCGGGCCTCGTGAGACCCGTGTTGGCTCATGGGTGCCCAACACCTCCTCCAGTTCTGCCGTGCCAGTCACGCGTACGAACGAAGTTGGGCTGTACACGCCCGGAGACTCTAACACAGAGCTCCTTTCCCACACCCCAAGTGGAAGCCCCATGCTCCGCACTAGCAGACGACACGGTCCTCCAATGACTATGCCCACACCCAAGTGGAAGCCCCATGCTCCGCGCTAGCGGACGACACGGTCCTCCAATGACTATGCCCACGCCCAAGTGGAAGCCCCATGCTCCGCGCTGGCAGATGACACGGTCCTCCAATGACTATGCCCACGCCGAGTGGAAGCCCCATGCTCCGCGCTGGTGGATAAACAACTGAGGGCGCCCTAGCGGCTGCACCAACCTCAGGACGGCCTCTCGGCCCCGTCACGCAGCATTTCCCTGGGATGCGCGCGCGAGGGGGCTGGACGGAGGCTACGCTCAGGCTATGCCTGGTGCGTGCCGCCTCACTAGGTCCCTGGTACCTGGTCTTCTTGCGCCCCTCCGAGGCAAAAGCTGGCGAGGAAAGGTATGGGAGCCGCTCGTACGTCAAGGGGGACCCCTGGGCATCGCGACCCAGGGGCCTCACTAGTCACGTAGCCCCTCGCCCCTTGGTCTCGTCCTGGTGATCCGGACGCCCCAACGGCGGTCGAGGTATGCGCGGGATTGGGCCCTGCAGACGCAGAGCACTAAGGCGCTCCGAATCAACTCCGTCGTCACCATGTCTCCTTCGTGAGGGCTGCTCGCACGTCAAGGGGGACCCCTGGGCATCGCGACCCAGGGGCCTCACTAGTCACGTAGCCCCTCGCCCCATGGTCTCATCCTGGTGATCCGGACGTCCCAACGGCGGTTAAGGTATGCGCGGGATTGGGCCCTGCCGACGCAGAGCACAAAAGTAAGCAGGAAGGAAATAAGGCGCAAAAGGAAATCACAGAATTCAAACAAGTTATTTCAAGCACAAGATGTTTTGCGATTCAAACAAGTCTTACGCCTCCACGAGGCACGATAAATGTTGCAGGTTGGAATCTAGGAGGAGGAGCCGTCATCGCCAAGGCCACCGCCGCCGACTGCCCCGGTCATGTCGAGCTCGTCGTCAACATCGTTGTTGATGCCTTCGTCGCCGCTGCTCGCATTCGCCACAGGGGGCTCGGTGTCGGGGACGCAGCCGAACTTCTTCATCAGCGCATCCACGGAGTCCTTCACGGCCGCCGCCGCGGTGGCGCGGGACTCAGGGGCAATCGAGGTCATCACCGCGTTGAAATCGAAGCCGGGCTTGCAGAGGTAGAGGTGGCTGAAGACACGTGTCGTGGCCGTGGAGAAAAGGCCGCGACACTCGGCCTCCAGAATGGCGTCCACCCTAGCGACCGTACCTTCGAGTACCTCAACGAGCTTGGAAGAGAGCCCGATGTAGCCGCCCTCAGGAGTCGCAAGTGGCTCCCCGAATCCTCCCCTGTAGATGAAGCGCAGCGCCCGGCGAAGCCTGAGCTCGATGGAGGGGAAGGCGTCACGCTCCGTGGCTGCCTTTTCCTCAGCAGCAGCAAGGGTCTTCTCCCTAGCATCCGACTGGGCCGTCGTGTCGGAGACATGCCAGGCATGGGACGCCTGGGCCCCCGCTACCTCGTCCCTCAGCTTGGCCAGACGCACATCCTTCGCGGCTTGGTCAGCAGCCGCCTGGGACAGCGCGGAGTCGCGATCGGTGAGCTTCGCCTCGCGAGCCTTGAAGTCCTCCTCCTGCTGGCGAAGCCGTCACGCGTGCGTGGCTTGCTCCTCCTGGAGGGCCTTTAGCTTGGCCTCTGCCTCACCACAGCGCTCCACGGTAGCCGCTGCCTTGGCCAGCGCCGCGTCACGAGTTGCCTCGGCTTCGGCGGCCTCCTTCTTACTCTCCGTTGCGGCAACCTCCGCCCGACCCCAGGCCGTTCTGATGGCTGCGTCAGCCTGGAGCCACCCGGAGATAAGCTCCAGGCGCTCTCCCGCAAAGGAGCGCCTGTCGGCGTCTTGGAAGTTGGCCCAGATCCGGCCGAGCACGGTATAAGCCTCGTCCAAGGCGCCGGGCCCGACCAGAGGGCCGCTGCCCGCGAGCGCGAGAGCCTGACCAGGAGGCGGCGCCGGCACGTCGACAGGCGCTGTGTCCAAGGGAGTGGCGGTGTGGCTGGCTTGGGGCGCTGGAGGCTCCAATCTCTCCTCAAGCATGAAAAGGGCGGACGACTTCTCGGCTTGATGGCCTGCGGGGGCTGGCTCCTCCTGAGGCCGCACCACCGTGTCCTCAAGGGCAGGCTCCGTCGGAAGGGGGCGTCAGATCGCCCCCTCCACCGGCACTGGGGTCGGTATGGCCGTGGCAAGGGGCGCCGCCTCGTGAGCCTCCGCCCTCCCGGTGACCGGCCTCCCGAGCGGCGTTGTCGCGGCGTCAGGAGAAGGGGTTGCGCCCGCGAGCTCGGGCGCGGTGCCACCCGGGCACTCAAGGGTCAGGCTAGGTTGGCGTGACGTGCTTCCTCGCCCGCCACGTCTGCGGCCAGAGGCTGATGGCGCCCTTCGGATAGGGGGGCTCCTTCGGCTCGGTGCTCGCCTTCCTCTTCTTTGGCTCGACGACGACCCTGGCTATCAAGGAGAGAAGGGGCCGTGAGTATGCACGCAATTTATAATCGACCAAAGGCAAGGCAAGTTACTTACTTGTCGTCCGTGACCCACTTCCTCTTCCTCTCCACGTCGTCGAGGGCCGGGACGCCCCCGCTTTTCGGCTGCGGCTCAGGTGGAGACGAGACCGGCATTTCAGTCGCCCTGCTGGAGTGCGAGGAGTCTGATAGAGGGGGCGTGGCCGCGCGTTTCTTCGGGGTCGCCCGACCAGATGCCGGCGTGGTCTGGGAGGCAAGTCTTGGCCTCCTGAGGGCCTTGACGAAGCGATGGGAGTCCGTGGCCGGGGGCTCGTCGGCGTCGTCGTCTTCGAGATCGCGGAGGAGCACGCTCTGCGTCGGGGGAGACACCTCCACCGGGTCGTCGTCTTCAGTCTCCTCCGAGTCCCTCCCGTCGCTGGTGTTGCCCGAAGACACCGGCACCGGAGGATTGGGGCACTCAGGAGGGATGAGCCCTAGCTCATTGAAGACGGGCATGGCGGCGACCAGTCTCTCCCTGTCGTCGCGGCGGTATAGCGGGGCGTAGGCCTCGGGGAGGTCACCGGGATCGTCGTGGAGCAGGGTAACCACGGCCGTGCCCAGATCCTCACCGGTCAGGCTGGTGAACCAAAGCCTGATGGCGTCCCTCGCACCATCGAACTCCCACATGGGCTTCGAGTGCGCCTGGAGCGTCGCCAGGCGCTGCGTCAGGAACTCCTTCACTATCATCGCCCCGGTCAGTTGCTTGGCCTCCATGTCCTGGGAGATCCGCTCCAGGACGGGCTTCGCCCGGGGATTGGTGAGCTTCGTGGAGCCCCACGCGAGGGTCTTCTTGGGCAGCTCCGTCGGGAGATCCAGGCGCGAATTGAGGCCCCGGACGTCCAAGAAGACCCAACGGTGCCTGAAGCCTTCCACCTTCTTCCCGGCCTTCAGGAGCGTGTTCCCGCTCTGGACCGCGATGAAGGAAGTGCACGCCGACCGCTGCGCACCATCGTGGAGCCGCAAGCTGAAGTAATGGCGGAAGAGGGCCACTGAGGGCCTCACACCTACGAAGGCCTCGCAGTAGAAGGCGAAGACGAACAGGAGGAGGATGGAGTTAGGCTGAAGGTGGAGGGTCTGGATGTCGGATTTCGGGCTCCGCAAAACCCTAAGGAGTTCGAACCCAGGGGCGTGTGCGAAGATTCCCCAACAGCTTCGCCCCCTCCAAGCCCTCAACGCGATGACCCCGCTCGATGGCGAGGAAGAAGATAGCACACGAGAGTTAACCCAGGTTCGGGCCGCTGCGAAGCGTAAAACCCTACTCCTGCCTTTGGTGGATTGCCTCACGAGGAGGTTCAAGGATGAACTAGTACAATGGTGAGTGGCCTCGCGGTGTGTTTGCGGGTGGTTGCATCGTCCCCCTACTCCAGAGCAGCCTCGCCCCTTCTTATAGCGGCCCGGTTCCTCTTCCCTTATCGCAGTGGCGGGAAGGGATCCCACAATGGCCAAATTCGAAGGGGGACAGGAGGTACACCCTATCCTGACGAAAGGTGGTCTTCGCCTGCAAAGTAGTCGACGGTGATGCAGAGGTGGGCTCGGCGATGACGTCCGTCCTGCGGGGCTCGGGGTCTTGGTCTTGTTGCACCGAAGTGGAAACCTTTGGGGGCGCTTTAGGAACTCGCGTGCGCCCCTGCCTCCTTTGCACCAAAGGGGAAACTGTCCCCTCTGGCGCGCTGGCGCCCGTCTGGCCTGGCTGGCATCACCCTTGGCCTCCTGAGGTCGTGCGTTGCATAGAAGTCTCCGCCGCTCGGGAGGAGGCCTGGGGAGGCCTACCTCCCTGCGGGTCTTGGCGCTGTTTCCCCCGCGAGCCCGGGGCCTCGCGAGGGCCTTGTGTTGAGTAAGGCCGCGCCGGGCCGTACTTGGTCATCGAGGTGGGCCACGCCTTTGGCCGCAGGCAGGCAAGTCTGGGTACCCCCGTTCCCAGGAAGCCGACAGTAGCCCCCCGAGCCCGAGGCGTGCTCGGGTTAGCTTCTGGGTGAAGCCACGGAGGATGGCCCGAAGCGCCGTGGGCCCCAACGCCTGCGGGCCCATCTTGACACATGGCGCACAATGAGACGTGGGCGTCACGACTCCCCGGAGACGTCGGGAACCGCCCTGAGCCGAGCTGACGCGAGGCCTGCGCGCCTTCCTGGCCATCATTGCCTTCCTTGAATGCGGCTGTCTCTTCGCGTCCTCCCCCCCTCGGGCCACGCGGACGTGACCCGACGGGAGCAGAGGAAGCGACGTGAGGTAGGGTAGCATGCCGATTGAGTCTAGCACGCGTCACCCGAGGAGTGCATGGCGACTCCACTCCCCATGACGCCCCATGGGCGGCGGTTGCGCCTATAAACCCGCCCCGCCCGGGGGGTCTTGCCTTCTTGACGCGTCCTCCCACCTTTCTTCCTTCCAAGTTATCTCCCTTGTCCTCCTCCTTTCCTTTGCTCCTCCATGGCGTCCGACGGAAGTGCGGGGAAACGCTCGGGGTCCCCGGCTCCACCGGCGGTCCCCGGAGGCAGCGATGGGGGACCCTCTAGGCCAGCCCAAGCTCGCCGGCGCTGGGCCATTGTTGATGAGTAAGTGACTTGTCCCCCGCCTCCTTCTCTTACAATCGCATCTGCCGCGCCGGTCTTGATCGTTCCCTCCTCCCAGGGTGCCCGCTCCTAAGAGGAGCAGGCTCGAGGAGCTCCAGGAGGAGACGGATGCGCTGAGGGTCCAGCTGGCGGACGCCGAGGCTGCCCTCCAGGCCGCTCTCAGGGGTGAGGCAGAGGCTCAGGCGGAGCTGGCGTCGCTCCAGACCCAGGTCAAGGGGGCCATCGACACCGTTCAGGCCGCCCAGGACGAGGCGGCCCACGCGAAGATGCTGGAGGCGCAGCGCGCCAAGCAGTATCGGAACATCGCCCACCGCGCGGTCGGCGCGGTGAGCCGGTTCATCGGGGAGGCCCCTACGCTGCAGTGCGCGCACGGCGATGGGGGCTTCCTCAACTTCTTCGACAAGGTGGTGGAGGCGCTGGAAACTGGCGTCTCCTGGGTTGACGAGGACAATGCATCTAGCGCGCGTGACCTCTTGGACCTCGCGCTGACTCGCGCCTTCTCCAACCTTCGCCGCCTCGTCCCGGAGCTCGACCTCCTCCGCGTCATGGAGCCGGTGCCCGAGGAGCTCCAGAGGCCACTCAGGGATGAGGTGCGCCCGCATGTGGAGTCCTTGGTGGAGCGGTTCGTCCAAGAGCCCCTTTCTGACGAGGGTGACGACTCCGGCGCCGCGGCGGGCGACGGCCCGGACGGCGACAGCGACTCCTCCGCCTAGGCCTCTCCTGTTTTCTCTTCCCAGTTCCTGTCATGTCAAGCAACACCTGGCCCCTGGGGGCGTTAACTTTTGTGTTTTTACCTTCATATTCCTCCTCCTTCTCCGAGCCATCGATTGTTTGTTTTGCGTGGCGCGACCCTGCGTCTCCTGTGGGGCCTTGTGTTATTGCCGATGCGCCCCGACGCCCCTCGAGAGGTCCGCGAGGGTATCGCGCTAAGACCGGCAATGGCATCCGGTCGGGCCCTCGCGGGGCCGGCCCTCCTAAGGGGGAACGCGCTGCCCCCAAGGTCAGACTCTTTGCCACGTCGCCCAGAGTGGCCGGACTCTTTCCCTCGCGCTGCCCTTCCTTGCTCCTGGAACCACAAGAATCCTGATGGGGTTATGTAGCGGACCGCAACGCCTGTATTTTTACGTTAGCGCTCATGCCTCTTGCCCGGCATTCGGGCTATCATCTGTTTAGAAGGTTCTACCCTCATTTGGCAGGTGTACTTAGCTCATCGGGTCGTGGAGAGATTGAGCATCGCGAGGCGTGGGCGGAGCGTCCAGGGAGGTCGAGGATCCCGTCGGGGAGGGCTCCTTCCTTGCTTACGGGGTGGTCCGGGAGCCCTTTAGGCACTCTGCGTCGACGGGACCCGATCCCGAGCAGACCTCGACCACCGTTGGGGCGTCTGGATCACCAGGACGAGACCAAGGGGCGAGGCCTCGGCCGCAATTGGGGCATCCGGATCACCAGGACGAGACCAAGGGGCGCGGAGCTACGCGATCGATGAGGTTCCCGAGGCAAGTTACCTGGGAACCCCCCCTTGACGCTCAAGCGGCGCTCTGCATCTGCGGAGCCCAATCCCGCGCATACCTCGACCGTCGTTGGGGCGTCCGGATCACCAGGACGAGACCAAGGGGCGAGGGGCTACGTGACCAGTGTGGCTCCTGAGGCGCGTTGCTCAGGAGTCCCCCTTGACGCTCAAGCGGCTCCCATACCTTTCCATCGGTTGCTACTCCGGGAGGTGTCTGATCCTCCCGAGGTTCCGTGATGCCGCACTGGGCGACGGCCGGAGCCCCCGAGCGGGAGTCGACCGCCAAAAAAGCGTGCTTTCGAGCCAACAGGTCCTTGCCGGCCTGCTCTGAAAGGCCATGAGGTGAGGCCAAGGTGCATGGGCCTCGGTAAGGTGCCAATCCAAAAGAAAAGAGACTTCAAGGTCAGAAAGAGGAATCGCGAAGAGAGAAAAGTTCCCGCCCCTTTTCAAATAGAGTTACGAAATCTTCAACTTCATTTCAAAAAGTGGCAATACGAACACAAAAAGAAGCAAGCAACAGCCGCGTCCGGCACCTAGGCTAGTCTTCGCCTTTGTCTTCCACCAGCGCGGAGCGTAGGGCATCCACGTTGCGTGGGCATAGCCATTGGAGGGCAGTGTTGTCCGCCAGCACGGAGCATGGGGCGTCCACTTGGGCGTGGGATGGAACCCCTCCGCGTCCTCGGGGGGCTCCAGGCGTATACGGCCCACTCATTATTACGTGAGAGTGTCACGGCCGGAGATAGTTGGGCAAGCCCCCGGGCGCACGGCCCAGGTGCTCCCAACTCGGTTAAGAGCCATCCCACGCATTGCTGTGCTGTTGCGCGCCTTTACAGCCCAAACGTGAGTGCACTGCTCCCCGCGTAGCCGCGGGATTGCGCTCCCGCGGCCCAAACATGAGCGCAATGCACCCAGCGCAGCTGCAGAGGTGTTGTGTCGGTGAAGCCGCCTCGTGAGGCGTCGTGGCGCCGGCCGGACCTCAGCACGCGGGCCTCATAAGGCCCTCCCCTCCGGAGGGCCATGCCGGCGCTCCTGTTGCCGTGGGTGGCCCGCGCTGCTCGTATCTTGCCGATCCTCCTAGGTGGTCGCTCCTGAGGCCCTGGGCTCAGCTGTGCGCTGCTTGCTCGTGGGGGCGGCGGCTGCGTCGCGCCCCCGCGCTTCCCAAGACGCCCCCTCTCCCCTGCTTGCATAACCTGGCCTAGTGCTCCCTCCATGGAAGCCCCCATGCCTGGCTTTGGGAGAGCGTCCGGGACATCCTCCTATTCCGGGAGGGTGCTGGCGCCTGCAGGGGGCGTATGATCCTCTGCGCCCTCCGCAGGAATCACGTAGCTCGGAACGTAGGCCTTTGTATAGGGGCCTTGGCTCCCTCCTGAGCCATCTCTGCGCACATCAAGGGCAGCCTCACCGGGTGGCGAGATGACGCCCCCTGGAGCGCGCTGCCCACAGACCCTCCTGCGGCGGGCCTCCGCCCGAAGTTGCTTACCTCTGCCGCCTCCGTGGGGTGGGCCGCACGTGTCTTGACGTGGGTTGCCTCCCTGATTGTCCACTGCGCCTCCATTACGGTTATCTGCCTGACCAGAAGCCTGAGCTGCCTGCTCCCTGCGCCGGTTGGCGCGCTCCCGCCGGGATGACCCGTGCCGTTGATGCTCCATTTGGGCATGGGCGTGCGCGTCGGGGTGCGCGCGGAGCGTCCCGTCACCTTCTTCAAGGGCGCCACCGACGTGGCCGGGCGGCGTCCCGAAGCCTGTCACGGGGATCCGTAGAAGAAGAAGTACGGCGTGCGGCGGGCCCTGCTCGGGCTCGCCTGGGAGCGAAGCGGGCGCGCTGCCCGCAGGCGAGGCGGCGGGCGCGGTGAACGAGCCCCCGGTGCCCCGCGCCGATGGTCGCAAAGAGGGGCGGTGGAGCCAAGCCCTCCTCGCGATGTTAACCAACTCGGCGATGTGGTCGGCCCAAGCGTCGAAGCCCCCGTGCGTCGGGCGATGGCGAAGCATCTCACTCGCCATCAAAAGTGCATCAAGTGCGTTGAGGTCTCCCACGTGGGTGCAGTGCGAGGTTGGTCCCGCGGGCGCTGTTCGCCCGCCCTGCGCCTGGTCGGCACGAGCTGCGACAGTGGCGGAAACGACGCTGGTGGCCTGGTAACGGCCACCATGCATCGCGCTACTGAGGCGCGGGTCTTGGACGGCGGTGGCAGGGTTGGTGTAGGCAGACCCGTCGAGGCCGAAAGGAGCTTGTCCGGCATCGGCCATCACGCGACGCAGCGAAGAGGAAGCGAAGCTTACTGAAGACTCTGACACGCCCCCTACCTGGCGCGCCAAATGTCGGATTTAGGGATCCGCAAAACCCTAAGGAGTTCGAACCCAGGGGCGTGTGCGAAGATTCCCCAACAGCTTCGCCCCCTTCAAGCCCTCAACGCGATGACCCCGTTCGATGGCGAGGAAGAAGATAGCACACGAGAGTTTACCCAGGTTCGGGCCGCTGCGAAGCGTAAAACCCTACTCCTGCCATTGGTGGATTGCCTCACGAGGAGGTTGAAGGATGAACTAGTATAGTGGTGAGTGGCCTCGCGGTGTGTTTGCGGGTGGTTGCGTCGTCCCCCTACTCCAGAGCAGCCTCGCCCCTTCTTATAGCGGCCCGGTTCCTCTTCCCTTATCGCAGTGGCGGGAAGGGATCCCACAATGGCCAAATTCGAAGGGGGATAGGAGGTACACCCTATCCTGACAAAAGGTGGTCTTCGCCTGCAAAGTAGTCGACGGTGATGCAGAGGTGGGCTCGGCGATGACGTCCGTCCTGCGGGGCTCGGGGTCTTGGTCTTGTTGCACCGAAGTGGAAACCTTTGGGGGCGCTTTAGGAACTCGCGTGCGCCCCTCTCTCCTTTGCACCAAAGGGGAAACTGTCCCCTCTGGCGCGCTCGGGAGGAGGCCTAGGGAGGCCTACCTCCCTGCGGGTCTTGGCGCTGTTTCCCCCGCGAGCCCGGGGCCTCGCGAGGGCCTTGTGTTGAGTAAGGCTGCGCCGGGCCGTACTTGGTCGTCGAGGTGGGCCACGCCTTGGGCCGCAGACAGGCAAGTCTGGGTACCCCCGTTCCCAGGACGCCGACACTGGATCCCATAGTTCTTGAGGACGGTGGTGAAGAACCCCGAGAAGGGCGGGACGAGCCCGGAGAAGATGCTGTGGAGAAAGAAGGGATAGACTGTCTTCGTCAAGGTGCGCTGCTCCGTAGAGCCGCACCAGATCAGGGTCTGCCCCCACTCATTGGTGTCGTCCGCTGCAAACGGGAGCACGGGGGTGAGGTCCCCCTCCTTGGCGATGGTGGATTCCGTAAGCGCCGGCGAGGGAGAAGAGGAGGTCGAGGCCTAGGCCTCAGGCTTCGATTTCCCGGCGGGTGCCATCCGAAGGGTTCTAGAGGTTGCAGGAGCAAGAGGAAGTATGACACTGCGCCAAGATCTGGTGGAAGCTCTCGCAAGGGAAAGGGGATCTGAGCAAGGAAGCAAGGGCGCAAGGAAGGAGAGCAATGATGGCTCGGTAGCAGGCGTCAGGCCTTTGTCGGCCTGGGCGGTTGCCGAGGCGACGTGGGAGCGGAGGCGCTCGTGCCCTGCTACGCGCCACGCGTCGAGACTGGCCCGTAGGCGGTTGGGGCCCGCGGTGTTTCGGCGTTCCTTCCTTAGCTTTACCTCGAAGCCAGCCCGAGCGCGCCTAGGGCCCGGGGGCTACTATCGGCGTTCTGGGATCGGGGGTACCCAGACCTGCCTGCCTGCGGCCCAGGGCGTGGCCCACCTCGACGGCCCGGTATGGCCTGGCGACAAAACCAATAGGACAAGACCCTCGTGAGGGCCCCGGCCTCGCGAGGAGAACAACACCAAGACCTCTAGGGGAGCATCCCTCCCCAGGTTGCCTCCCGAGGAGCGGAGATTCCTATGCGGGTGCCCAGCGTGAGGAGGCAACGATGACGCGAGCCATGACGACCAAGGCCAGCGGGCGCCAGCGGGCGCAGGGGGGACAGATTCCCCTTTGGTGCTAAGGAGGTAGGGACGTACGCGGGTTCCCAAGGGATCCCCCAAAGGTGTCCATTCCGGTGCAACAAGATCAAGACCGCGGGCTCGGCAGGACGGATGTCATCGCCGAGCCCACCCCTGCGTCACGCCAAGTTGCTTTGCAGGCGAAGACCACCTTTAGTCAGGATAAGCTGTACCTCCTGTCCCCTTTCAAATTTGGCCATTGTGGGATCCCTTCTCGCCTGTGCGATAAGGGAGGAGGACCCAGGCTACTATAAATAGGAGCTAGCCTCCACCGTAGAGAGAGGGAGATCCACCCTCACCGAAGAGCCCTCGCGAGGTTGCTCAACCACTGTACTAGTTCATCCACAAACCTCCTCGTGAGGCCAATCCACCAAAGCAGGAGTAGGGTTTTACACCGCAAGGTGGCCCGAACCCGGGTAAATCTCTCGTGTCCATCTTCTCGCGCTCTCACGCATCTTCAGCAGGGTCTGGCTATGGAGCGACAGGTTTGAGACTTGAGCTGGTTGGGATCTTCGCACGCGCCCCTGAGTTCGAACCTTCTTGGGTCTGCGGATCCCCGATTCTGACACATTGTAGCACCAAGACCAAGGAAGAAGGGGGGGGGGCAAGAGGCCGCCGCCCGTCGCTGGCGCCGTGGCCGCCATCGCCTCCATCTCTTTGGGGCTGCACCTCTCCATCAACAACTCTCTCTTTCTCACCATGATAATGTGTGAGTAATCCACCTTGGGGATGAGGGTTTGTACCGGTAGCTATGTGTTTAATCTCTCTCTCTCTCTCACGTGTTCTTGAGATGGCACAATCTTGATGTATCACGGGCTTTGTTAATATAGTTGGATCATATGGTGTTTTCCCCTCTCTATCTTGTTGTGATGAATTGAGTTTTTCCTTTGAGATTTTGTTATTATCGGATTGAATACTTTTATGGATTTGAGAGCACTTGATGTATGTCTTGCATGCGGATACCCGTAGTGACATTGAGGTATTCAAGTGATTCACTTGATTTATGTTATGGCGTCAACTTGCGGATTCCGGTGACCTTGGGGATCTACGCATAGGGGTTGATTGCACGTTTTCATGCCTTGTTTCCCGATAGAAATCTTGGGGCACTCTTTGAGGTTCTTTGTGTTGGATTGAGTATTATGAATCTAAAATTGTTTGATGAGTATCGTATAATTAACTCATGGATACTTGTGGTGACATTGGAGTATCTAGGTGAAATTAGAGTTGGTTGATGCGTAACATATGGTGTTATTTTAGTACGAACTCTAGATAGATTGATTGGAAAGGATAACTTGGTGTTATTTTTAGTACGAACTCTTGGATAGATCGATCGGAAAGGATAACTTTAAGGTGGTTTCGTACCCTACAAACAATTTCTTCTTATGTTCTCCGCTAGATAAGAACTTTGGAGTGATTCTTCGTTGCACGTCGAGGGATGGTTATGTGATCCAATTATATTAGCATTGTTGAGAGATTGCACTAGCGAAAGTACGGACCCTAGGCCTTGTTTTCAAGTATTGCAATACTGTTTGTCCTCACTTTTGTTACTTACTACCTTGCTGTTTTTATATTTTCAGATTACAAAAACCTATATCCACCATCCATATTGCACTTGTATCACCATCTCTTCGCCGAACTAGTGCACTTATACAATTTGCCATATTGCACTTGTATCACCATCTCTTCGCCGAACTAGTGCACTTATAAAATCATGTCTCTTTTTAACAACTCTTCATGTATTTAAGAATATGCATGTCAAAAAAAGTGTTCAAGAGTTACCCTAAGTTGGTAATTCTTAAACTGAAAACCACCCTCGATGCACACATGTCTACGTAGTGTGCAATTGTGTCATCATTTGTTTTGTCGTTTTCCTTTACCGGCCCGTAACAACACCCCATTCTGTACATGACATGAATAAATGCATGATCACTTGCCCGTTTCTTTGTACGGATTAAATCTACATGCAAGCCGTGTTGAAATTGAATACCTGTGGAATCTTGAACTGCGTTTTTGTAGGCTAAGATCATCTTTGTTTGGGTCGTAGCTATAAATTCTCATATTATAGACATTTTTTTATAAAATAAGAGCGTGTGGTATTCTTTTCTCCCGTTGCAATGCACGGGCCTTTTTTCTAGTCTAGCTCTACATTTCCACCAATCACTTTCTCCACTAAGTGAGGAGAACCCCTTGGATCTAGATCTTGGAGTTCTTCGTGTTCTCCTGGTTCTTCCTCTCATATTCCTCCATAACTTTTGTTGTTGTGGTGGGATTTGAGAGTGAGGGACTTGGGCATTTTGTGTGCCCTTATCATTGCATTTGGTGCATCGATTTGAGTTCTCCACGGTGATACATGGAAGTGAAAGGTGAGAAGCTTATTACTATTGGGTGTTTGGGCACCTTAGAGCTTGCTCTTGGGTGCATTGGTGCCCTATACGGTTGGTGTTGTCGAAGCTCAATCATTGTGGTGTAAAGCTTCGGACAAGCTTCGGGACACTCCAATTAAGTTGTGGAGAGTTCCCCGAGCAATTCGTACGGCTACTGGTGACCGCCCCCAAGGGTTGCCAATTGTACGAGTTCTGTTGGGGATATAAGCCCATGGTGAGACCCGCCCAGGAGGGGCCGGGTTAGGAAGTTGGCGGCTTAACAGTGAAGCCTTAAGCAGGCCAGAAGACTAAGACAAACCTGGAGGTAACTTACCAGACGGGCCAGGAGGAGGACCAAAGCCGGAAGGTGGTGTGTGACCCGGAGGCATAAGCCGCCGGGAGATAGCTTGCCAGAGAAGGCAAGGTGATTTAGAGATAAGGCCGGTTACTAGATGTAACCCGACCCGGACTCTTGTAAGCCCAGGGCCTCGACCTGTGTATATAAAGGTGAGTTCCCTGGGCGGCTTAGGGTACGAAACCTTTGATCGAGAGCTAGGTCAAGTGAATCCGCTCCCTTGTAATCGATAGCCAATCAATACAAACACAAAGCAGGACATAGGTTTTTACCTCTTTCGGGAGGGGCCGAACCTGGGTAAACCCATCTCTTTCGTCCCGATCAACCCCTTCGAGTTAACCACCGTAGCGATGGCTTCACCCCTAAGTACTTTCACTAGGACATCTGCCGTGACAAAACCACGACAGTTGGCGCCCACCGTGGGGTAGATGCGCGGTGGTTTGGAGTACTCGAAGGGATCTCTCCCAGGGATCGAGGGATACGCCATTGGCAGGATGACTAAGAGTCGCCGCGGCAAGCTATACATCGACGACACTGGCTGGGGCCCCGAGGCCGACTCAATCGAGTACGGGTACCGGGTCCCCTTTGGCGGAATTCATGTTTTCATCGGCAAGATCGGCGGATCTAAGCCCGGGCCGGACATCTGCACCAACATCGTCGAGTCGGCTCGATGCGCGCAACCCGCCCGGATCCAGCCCGACCGGAAGCACGTTTTCGTCGGCTTCATACAAGGCGCGGAACTTACGGAAGGTTCTGTGTCACGAGAAGAAACCCTCGTCTGCACCGAGGATGGGTCCTCGAGCGGAGAGGCGGAGTCAATCTACCAGCTTCATAACGATGGGCTTGGGGGCTATTTCGAGGGCGACAACATTCCGGAGCCCTATGAGCCGCCGAGCCAAGCCGCCGTCTTCATGGCTGGATCGGCGCCGGCCTCTGGCGGCACGGCGGCCGGGACAGCGGCTGCCGGCGCGGCAGGGTCCGGGTCAGCTAGGCCCCCGGCTCAAGTTTTACTGGATCTGATGAATGAGCTAACAACTCTGATGGGAACCGAGGTCACAACGGAAAATCAAGCAAGCCGTAATGCGGAGATCGCGAGGCTGAAGGACCAGATGACCAGGGCCCAGGAGGATATCAATGTGATGCAGGCTCAGATGAGTGCTAAGTCGGAGTGCCTGAGGGCTGAAGCTTTTCGCCTTAATCTGGATCAACAAGCCTCAGAACTAGTTTTTTGGATGAGGCATCAGACCCTCCTGCCTGAGCAGTATGAGCCTAGAAATCTTTTTAACACGCCGGGGGCAGGGCCGAACGCACCGCTAACCGTGCCCTGAACGGCGGAGGTGCCTGGGAATAGGGCAGCGACTCAGCATCGGCAGCCAGACCCGCCCCGCAGGAATCAGACCCCCCGCAGTGCTTTCTGACACCACCTGGTCATTATTCTAACCCGGTGGAGAACATGATAGTAGCAGCGGCCAGGCTCAATGCGCTCCCTCTCACCGACGGAACACCTTTCGCTGCAGAAGCACGGAATGCCATTGAGTTATTGCAGACAACGGTGGCTCAACAGGAGAAGTATACTTATAGCCGGAGTCAGGTTCACTCAACCCCCATCCCAAGCCGCAGTTATGGCTGGCGCTTGGAGTCGCCAGCGGTCTCTAGCAGCGAGCGACGTCGGAACCCGCCCCATGATGGCCCAACCGTTGTCAACACTCATGCGATCGTGGATAATGCCAGAGCTCAGCGTGAGTTGGCGGCCGCGGCGGCTTACCAAAAGACGCCCCCGGCGACCCCTTCAACTTTGGTGGGAGCCGGAGTCACTTCCAGGGCTGTTGGAGTGCCGTGTTTAGCACCGGCTCTACGGAACAAGCGCCTGCCGAAGGATTTTAAGGGTCCGCGCAAAGTGCCTAACTATACAGCCGATCTACCTCCAGAAGCTTGGATTGAGAGTTATGAGCTGGCCATGGAGATGTTGGATGTCCGTGATGCAGTCTGTGCTAAGTACTTCATCATGATGTTGGAAGGACCGGCTCGTACATGGTTAAAGGGTCCGCCCCCCAATACCATTAACTCCTGGGCCGAGTTGAAAGCACGATTTATCAAGAATTTTCAAGGGACGTGCAAGCAGCCTATGCCGATCGTCGATTTGGATCATTGCGTGTAGCGGGAGGATGAGTCGGCCCATCACTAGGCCCGGCGGGTCTCAACCATTATGCACTCGTCTGATAATATCCCGGCGGCTCAGGCAGTTCTGATTCTAGAGAAGAATTGTCACTTTTTGCCCCTTAAGCAGAAGCTTGGACGGCTCAAGCGTTCTTGCCAGGACATGGGTGAGCTCATGGCAGCTCTCACTGAGTATGCAGATTCTGACAGCACGAAAGATCCTGGTTCTGATGATGAGAAGTCGGCTAAGGGTAAGAAGAATGGCAACGGCAAGGGTCAGCAGCAGAATGGGGCAGGAAATAACAACCCAGGCAATGGGGGAAAACAGAAGCATCCAGACGGCGGGTCAGACCTAGTGGCCAACACCAACACTGGAAACAACCGCACCAAGGGTAATGGTAAACCGCCTTTTGGAAAAGGCAAGCCTTTCAACATGGAGGTAATGCTCAACGACCCCTGCCCGAAGCACAGTCTTCCCAACAAGCCGTCCACCCACGCTTGGAAGGATTGTTATATCATGCGGGAGTTCTGGAATTACAGCCTTAACCAGCATCATGGTAATGGTAACGGACCGCCAGGCGGGTCAGGATCCGGCTCTCACGGGTCAGGTTTCGGTGCGGGCGGCTCATGATCGGGTTATCAGGGTCAAGGCAATCATGGTGGCCAGAATCAACAGTCCGGTAATGGTGGTCAGCAGCAAAACAACCGATCAGGGTATCAGAGTAACCCGAAGCAGCTTAATGGAGGCCAGTATCACGTCTTCACCACGAGTCTTGATAAACATGATCAGAAGGTGCGCAAGAGGGCGGTTCATGTAGCAATGCCGGCTCTTCTGCAGTACCTAAAGTGGTCTGAGCACACCATATCATGGAGCAGGGAGGATCACCCGCCATGAGTTGATAACCCGGGGCACTTGGCCCTTGTGGTAGCCCCTCAGGTAGGAGGCCACATGTTCACCAAGGTGCTGATGGACGGTGGCAGCAGCATCAACATTCTGTATTATGACACCTTTCGCCAGATGAATCTGACTGATAAGGATCTCAAGCCGTCGTCCACAGTCTTTCACGGTGTGGTGCCCGGCAAGTCGGCTTACCCAGTCGGAAAAATTGCCCTTGAGGTAGCCTTTGGTGATGAGTTCAACTACAGGGTAGAGACCTTGTGGTTTGAGGTGGTTAAAATCAAGAGTCCATATCATGCTCTGTTTGGACGGCCGGCTTATGCCAAATTCATGGCTCGGCCCTGTTATGTTTATTTGCAGCTCAAAATGTCAGGTCTGAAGGGGACGATTACGGTGCATGGTGATTAGAAGATTGCTCTTGAGTGCGAGGAAGGTGATGCTGCGTATGCAGAGTCAAGTTGTGCTGAGGCGGAGCTCAAATTTTACAAAGATAATGTTGACCCGGCGGATATGACCCCGTTGAAGAAGCCCAGCACAGAGTCTGACCCGCCCCTGAAATTTGTGGCAGAGGATACCAAGTTGGTGGACTTTGTTCCTGGCGACTCATCGCAGCAGTTCACTATAGGAGCTAATATGGACCTCAAATAGGAAAGCGCGCTCATCGAATTCATCTGTGAGAATCGGGACATCTTTGCATGGAAGCCTTCTGACATGCCGGGTGTACTGAGAGAATTCGCTGAGCACCACCTTAATGTGGATCCTAAGTTTAAGCCAGTCAAGCAATTCCTTCGTCGTTTCAATGAAGAGCGTCATAAAGCTATTGGAGAAGAGGTAGCCCAGCTCTTGGCAGCTGGATTTATCGTGGAGGTTTTTCACCCGAAGTGGTTGGCTAACCCCGTGCTCGTACTTAAGAAGAACGGTACGTGGCGCATGTGTGTAGATTACACAGATCTCAACAAGGCGTGTCCGGTTGATCCATTTGCTCTCCCCCGTATCGACCAGATCATTGATGCAACGACGGGTTGTGAGAGTTTATGTTTCCTGGATGCTTATTCGGGTTATCATCAGATCAAGATGGCAGTTAAAGACCAAGAGAAGACATCTTTCATCACACCTTTTGGAGCTTTATGCTACATGTCCATGCCTTTTGGACTCAAAAGTGCGTAGGCGACTTGTCAACGCTGTGTGCAGAACTGTCTTCATAGTCAAATTGGACGCAATGTTCATGCTTATGTGGATGATATTGTGGTCAAGTCAAGGAAGAAGGAGACTCTGCTTGATGATTTGAAGGAAACTTTTGATAACCTGCGGGTTTACAAGATGATGCTTAATCCGGCTAAGTGTGTTTTTGGTGTACCTGCAGGCAAGCTCCTGGGATTTTTGGTTTCAGAGCGGGGCATTGAAGCGAACCCGGATAAAATAAAGGCCATCACCTCATTATCTAAGCCGGCGTGCATTAATGACGTCCAGCGCTTGGTGGGTCGTATTGCCACTTTAAGCCGGTTCATAAGCCTCCTGGGCGAGAAGTCTATCCCTTTGGATCAGATGATGAAGAAGACAGATGATTTTTTCTGGAGTGATGCTGCCAATGATGCGTTTGAGGTGCTCAAAAAATAGTTAGTTGAGCCGCCTGTCTTGACTGCTCCCGTGGAAAAAGAGCCATTGCTCCTGTACGTGGCGGCTACTAACAAGGCCGTCAGCGCTGCAGTCGTTGTGGAGCGCAAGGAGGCAGGCAAAGAGTACCCAGTCCAGCGGCCGATTTATTACGTCAGTGAGGTTTTGACAGAGTCCAAGCAAAGGTACCCGCATTGGCAAAAGTTGGTGTTTGGAGTGTTCATGGCGAATCGCAAGTTGAAGCATTATTTCCTTGGACATCCAATCACGGTGGTCAGCTCTACTCCTTTGGGAGATATTATTCAAAATAGAGAAGCCACCGGCAGGATTGCTAACTGTGCAATTGAGCTTGGGCCCCTTAATTTGAGGTATGTGCCTCGAACAGCTGTCAAGCCTCAAGCCCTGGTGGATTTCATCAATGACTGGACGGAGTGTCAAGCACCTAAGGAGAAGCCAGACAATACATATTGGACAATTCACTTTGATGGATCCAGATAGTTGGAAGGCTCAGGGGCTGGAGTTGTTTTGACTTCCCCTAGAGGTGACAAATTCTGTTATGTATTAAGGCTAATGTTTCCTTGTACTAACAATGCAGCTGAGTACGAATCCTTGCTTCATGGGCTCCGTGTAGCCAAAGAGATGAATTTGAGCCGGGTCAGATGTCTTGGCGACTCAGACCTTGTGGCTTAACAAGTCTCGGGCACGTGGGATTCCAAAGACCCTCATATGGCGGCTTATCGCCAGGCGGTTGACGTCATTGCTGGTCACTTTAAGGGTTATCAGGTGGATCATATTGATCGTCGGAAGAATGAGGCGGCTGATGCATTATCACGATTGGGGTCTCAGCATAAGCCGGTGCCGCCTAATGTGTTTCTGGATGTACTGCATCACCCGTCGGTCAAATTACCTTCTGAGGAGGATCTCGCTATACCTGACCCGAAAGGACAGTTGGTGGCGGCTCTTCATGCTATTCTTGATTGGATGTTGTCCTATTTGGCATATTTGACTCGTGGTGAGTTACCCGAGGACGAGACCTTAGCACGGCAAATCATGAGGCGGTCTAAGTCCATGACTATCATCAACGGCGAGTTGCACAGGTGCAGCGTGACTGGCGTTTTTCAGCGTTGTGTTTCTCCTGAGGAGGGCCGTGAGATCTTGCAAGAGATACATGCCGGCGATTGCGGTCATCACGCCGGGTCAAAATCCTTGGTGGCCAAAGCTTTTCGGCACGGTTTTTACTGGCCAACAGCTCATGCAGATGCGGAGGATTTGGTTAGTAAATGTAATGGGTGTTAGAAATTTGGACGACGTGCCCATGTGCCGGCTCAAGAGTTGCGGATGATCCCAATCACCTGGCCATTTGCGGTCTGGGGGCTTGATATGGTTGGACTGTTTAAGAGGTCTAAAGATAAGAAGACCCACCTCTTGGTGGAGGTTGATAAATTTACAAAGTGGATTGAGGCGGAGCCAGTCAGCAAATGCGACGCAGCAACAACAGTTCAGTTTGTCAAAAGGCTGATCTTTCGTTTTGGTTACCCTCACAGTGTCATTACTGACAATGGTACAAATCTGTCCAAGGGGGCTATGAAAGAATTTTGTGAAAGTAAGCACATCCGCCTTGATGTCTCCTCCATGGCTCATCCACAGTCTAATGGTCAAGCAGAACGTGCTAACCAGGAAATTTTGAGAGGGATAAAACCCCGGCTTATGGTTCCTTTGGAACGAACGCCGGGTTGTTGGGTGGAGGAATTACCTTCAGTACTTTGGAGCATCAGAACCACCCCCAACAGATCAACATGCTACACGCCTTTCTTCATGGTTTATGGAGCAGAAGCTGTTCTCCCCAGTGATATCCGTCATGACTCACCCAGGGTGGCGGCTTACGTTGAAACTAATAATGAGACGGCGCATCAGGATGCACTCAACGCCTTGGATGAAGAGCGGGATCTTGCAGCCGCACGATCGGCAATTTATCAACAAGATCTGCGTCGCTATCATAGCCGCAGAGTGAAGACCCGGACGTTCCAAGAAGGCGACTTAGTGCTACGTCTGATTCAAGATCAGACGGATATGCATAAGTTATCTCCTCCTTGGGAAGGACCTTTTGTGGTCAGCAAGAATCTTAACAACGGGTCATATTACCTCATTGATATACGGGAGAGCGACAAGTCACGCACTTCCGGAGAAGAGACCAGCAGGCCGTGAAATATTGCTCATCTTCGGCCATACTATACTTGAGTCATTGACTCTCATCAATGTACATACCTCTGTCATTGTATATACCTTTTTCAATATAATAAAGCCTGTATCCCCGTAATTCGGGGCTTCTGCCGTTTTCATGCAGCATTTGTTGGTGCAAAGAGTTGATTGTTCGTAAGGTCACTTGGGGGTTTCCAACCCACTGGGTTTAGCTTTCATACCCTCTTGACCGGCTTAAAAGCCATATTTGAGTTAAACCTGCCTGTTTGCAACTTGCTACTCCGCCAGGTGACCCGCCGAACGTTTGACAGTCAATCTTTTTCAAGACCCTGAACTAGTCAAAGATAAAACGGCGGCTTATGTCATGTGAGAGCCGGCTTACAGAGAGCTAGGACAAACTCACCTGTTCGTTGTAGTCTCTCCGCTATGTGGCCCGTTCATACTCTTAACAGTCAATCTTTTTTGAGACCCTGAACTTGTTAAGGTTAAAATGACAGATTTATGTCACGTGAGAGCCGGCCTACGGGATTATAGGCGTTAATGCCTAGCTTCTTTGAAGCAAAAATCTTGAGTTTTCTCAAAAATATATATAAAGGGTTGATCTCTTTTGGGCTGCGCCTTTAAAACCGCCTTCTAGCAACTGAAAATATACACGTCTATGTTTTCTATTTGATGTTTTTGCAGGACTTTTTCATGAGGAGATTATCCATCTTTGGATGATTACTCATTGGTCAAAGCTTATGGCTGTCATGACCCGCCAGCGGGTCTTATTTCTATATTTCCAAGATCACGGGGCACAGAATTGTTAACTCGCCCAGGAGTATGGCCATAAGCCGCCAGCATAGGATATAAGTTGATAAAATTCAAAACGTGCACAAAGGCACGGCACAGGCAAGCAGTTTTTAGCTAAGTCTATTACAAGGATGCGCGGAGCCCAAATTTTTTGGACCAAAGTTTTCCATACGATCACTACCCGGCCGTTAGGTCATCCGGGTTACGCTTCATCCTGGGCCAACTCCTTCGCCTAAGTTGCTGTCGGGTCATCCTACGCCGGGTCTTCTGTCTCCTGGACCTGAAGGTTGTCCACATCCCAGTTGTAGTTGATTAAGGCATGGAATTCAGCTTCATCATGCAAGATGGGAGACGGGTCAACATCAAGGGCAAAGATGTGCTTACAACGCTGAGGAGTTAGATCCACCGGCTCAAAAGTAGGCGCCCGGACTCGTGCATTGTTGTCGTCATAAGCCGCCTGATAAACCTTCAAATCGGCCTCTGTGGCTAATTGGCTGGCCAGTACTCGAGACGCCTTGAAGCAACGGGCATAGTCGTCTTGTGTGAATTCTGACCCATCGTCCTTCAGCTGTGGGAACCCTCCAACCATATCTTCCGGGTTAAGCTCTGGTGCATACGCCAAAGCCCGGCTCAAAGCTGCTATTGCGCCTTTAGGGGCGGCTGATTTCTTCAATTCTTCAAACTGCTTGGGGATTGTGGAGAGGCACTTCAGCACATCTTTGGTAAGTTTTGACGTACCCTTCTCACCCATAACAGCCCTGATGGTGAAAAGACTTCCAGCATATAGCTGCTCAGTGGATGAGTATAATGCTTTCAGCTTCAGTAAGCTGTCGTCTCGAAGATTGCGAGTCCGACGGCCTGCAAGTAGTTCAAGTGCATAAGTCGCCGGGCGAGTCTTTTATAAGACTGTTTGAACAGAATATTCACAAGATAGTCAACAACACTTACCAAAGACAACTTCGGTCATCCGAGCTACATGACGTTTCAGACTGGTCAATTCTTCAGTCACAGGCTTCAGTTGGCCCTCGGCGTCTTCTGCACGTTTGGTCAAGGCGGTTTGTTCAGCTTCAGCAGATTCTTTGTAGGCTTCAAAATCCACCTTGATCTTTTCCAGCTCTGTTGAGGAGAGCCGCCATTTTGCGTCAGCTTCAGCTCGAGCATCTTGTTGAAGCGCCAGGTTTTTCCTCAGGTCAGTCAAGCTTGACTCGGCCTCATTTAAAGTTGCCTGCGCAATAACAGTTGTTAAGTGAAAGTTTGCCAATCCTAAGCCAGTAGCATGATGCAATTGGGGGCAATGAAGAAATTTATTACAAGTTTCAAGCACATTGCAAGCAATATCCTTGACACTTGGGGGCTAATGTATCTCACTTCTATTAAGCCTAGAAATAAGCAGACCCGGCTATCTCAAGAGATAAGCCGGCCCTTGGGGGCTACGCCTGGAATTCTTTCATGTCAGCAAAATAAGTACCGACTCATTATTTGCATAATGACCCGGCCCTTGGGGGCTACACGTTGATGAAGTAAAGTCTATATGTTATGGAAGACCCGGCTTATCTTAAAGAAAATAAGCCGGCTCTTGGGGGCTACGTAAGGATATAAGGGATACATATAAGTTGAGTATACCTCATATTTCTTCTTCATCATACCAACCAAGTTGGCTTCCATGTCCCGGCTTGCGGCGAAGCGGCTCAAATATCCGGAGTGCAACTCATCAATAGTAAGTTTCTCAAGATTGGGGACATCAAGTTTAACCTTCTCCTTCTCAGGAGAAGGTGCCTCATCCTTGCTGACATGCTTGGTCAGCACATTGGAAGGGGCTGGAGTTGAATAACCCATCCCAGTAATGATAACCCTATCTTCATGGGAAGCCGCATCTTCAGTTGTTGGCAGAGGGCTGGGCGGCTTAGGATCAGCTTCCGGATTAGCCTCAGGAATCACAATATCAACATCTGCCGGCTCAGTAGGCTGGGGAGTTTCATCATGGGCACCTTGTTGAGCTTCAGAGGGCTCAACATGAATGTCAGGAGTGTCAAGCTTCGGGTTCTCCGGCTCGGGGGCGTCAGGATTGGCGGATGACCCGCTTATTTTCCTCTTCTTGGCTTGGGCCCTGTGAACAAAAGATTTCAGGATAAGTTGTATGCAAGGATAAAAAGTTAGTAAACAATATTGGATACAAGGAAGGAAGTTACCCTGGATTGATGACAAGAGGTGGCAGCTTTGAAGCGGTTGAGTCGCCAGAAGAAGGAGGTGTTTCCTGAAAAGTCAAAGTTGGGCAGTATGAGCAGTTTATTGCATGAGGCTAGCATGCAGAAGAAATGAAAACATAGTTATGAATTACCTCGTTACGACGTTTCCGAGGAGCCGGAGCGTCGGGTAAGCCGGCCACTAGATCTTCAGAGCCGCCGCTCCGGGTCTGACACCTGGAGTCATGTTGCTGCTTCTTCAAAAGAAAGTTGGGATCCAAGTGAGCAAGGGGGTGTGAAAACTTTACTTTCCGGATGACCCGCCGTATTTTCTCTCTTGGCAAAGGTTCCGAGTTGGAGGTGATGGTAGTTACCTCTGCTGCGCCGGCTTGGCTCGTCTCCGCTTCACCGTGAGAGGAGTCAGCGTCAATAAGTTGCATGAAAAGAAGGCCAAGGGAATCAAGTTCTACCTCCGAGTCATCTAGCTCGAGCAGTTCCTGAGCTGACGGTTTCTTCTTACGATCTGGAGCCCGGGTCTTAGTTGCCTTTGTTTTCTTCTTTGAAGTGGAAGCTGTGGTTATCCTCTTCTTCCAGAAAGGGGAGTCGGCCTACATACGTAAATGCATTTGCAGAAAGATTAAATGAGGTGTGTGAAGTGCAGAATCTAAAGGGAAAGAGTGAAGGTTAAAGTAAAAAGTCTTACTGCGGGAGCCAGGTTAAGAGCATAGAAGGGGCTTAACCCCGTCTTGTTGCAGACCTCCTGAGGTTCTCCCAGCAATGATTTGACAATCAAGTTGAGGTCTTTTTCCATTAGAGGCATCTGATTGAAGCACTGAGGGTCATCCACAGCGCCTGTGTATTGATACGTCTCCAACGTATCTATAATTTTTGATTGTTCCATGCTATTATATTATCTGTTTTGGATGTTTTATATGCATTAATATGCTATTTTATATTATTTTTGGGACTAACCTATTAATCTAGAGCCTAGTGCCAGTTTCTGTTTTTTTCCTTGTTTTTGAGTATTGGAGATAAGGAATATTAAACGGAGTCCAAACGGAATAAAATCTTTGCGATGATTTTTCTTGGACCAGAAGAAACCTACCAGACTTGGAGATGAAGGCAGGGGACCTGCCGGGAGGCGACAAGCCTGCAGGGCGCGCCCTAGGGGGGGGGCGCCCCCCTGGCTTGTGGCCCCCCAGCAGGCCTCCTAACCCTATTCTTCGGCCTATAAATTCCCAAATATTCCCCCAATACCAGAAAGAGCCACAAAAATACTTTTCCGCCACCGGAAGCCTCTGTTCCCGTGAGATCCCATCTTGGAGCCTTTTCCGGTAATCTGCCGGAGGGGGATTCGATCACGGAGGGCATCTACATCAACTCCATTGCCCCTCCGATGATGCGTGAGTAGTTCACCACAGACCTTCGGGTCCATAGCTAGTAGCTAGATGGCTTCTTCTCTCTCTTTGTTCTTCAATACCATGTTCTTCATGATCTTCATGGTGATCTATCCGATGTAATACTCTTTTGCGGTGTGTTTGTTGAGATCCAATGAATTGTGGGTTTATGATCAGATTATCTATGAATATTATTCGAATCTTCTCTGAATTCTTATATGCATGATTTCATATCTTTGCAAGTCTCTTCGAGTTATTGGTTTGGTTTGGCCAACTAGATTGGTAATTCTTGCAATGGGAGAAGTGCTTAGTTTTGGGTTCAATCTTGCGGTGTCCTCACCCAGTGACAAAGTAGGCGTAGCGAGGCACGTATTTGTATTGTTGCCATCGAGGATAAAAAGATGGGGTTTTCATCATATTGCTTGAGTTTATCCCTCTACATCATGTCATCTTACTTAATGCGTTACTGTGTTCTTCATGAACTTAATACTCTAGATGCAGGCAGGAGTCGGTCGATGTGTGGAGTAATAGTAGTAGATGCAGAATCGTTTCGGTCTACTCGACACGGACGTGATGCCTATATGCATAATCATTGCCTTGGATATCGTCATAACTATGCACTTTTCTATCAATTGCTCGACATTAATTTGTTCACCCACCGTATTATTTTCCTTCATGAGAGAAGCCTCTAGTGAAACCTATGGCCCCCGGGTCTATTTTCCATATTATATTTTCAGATCTATAAACCAAAAATACCAAAAATACTTCGTTGCATTCTTTTTTACTTTTGTTTTACTTTTCGTTTTAGCAATCTTTTATCTCTATCTCTATCAGATCTCATCCTTGCAAATAACCGTGAAGGGATTGACAACCCCTTTATAGCGTTGGGTGCCAGAGTTTGATTGTTTGTGTAGGTGCGAAGATTAGGGACTTGCTTGTATCTCCTACTGGATTGATACCTTGGTTCTCAACAACTGATGGAAATACTTATCTACTTTGCTGCATCACCTTTTGCTCTTCAAGGGAAAACCAACGCAAGCTCAAGAAGTAGCATGTATTCACACATTAAGCTGCCGCGCAGGCTCAGCGGCAAGATTCTCCAAGAGACCCAGCAGCAGGTCAAATCAACGCCCATTAATCCATTAGCTAGTAAAGCTCTGATCTTTGAAAAGGTATGAGCATATTGGGTGCGCTCTATGGCGGACAACCGGTCTGGAAGCTCGGTGGTGGTGCAGAGCCGGTAGGGGTGGTAGCCTGGTAATGGATGTTCTCCGGCCGGAGCAGTGTCTCTGCAGTAGAACCAGGTGTGATTCCAGCCCTTGGGATGGCTAGGCAGAGTCGCCGAGGGAAAAGACACATCCCTCCGCCTCTGGATTGAAATGCCACCAAGTTCAAGGCTTGGTCCATCTGCGATTTCAGTCTGGCGGTTGATGTAGAAGAAATCTCTGAAGAGGTCAACGGAGGGCTCTTCTTGCAGATATGCTTCACAGAATATTTGGAATTGGCACAGGTTGGTGACAGAGTTGGGGCCAATGTCTTGAGGATGAAGTTTGTAAAAATGCAGGGCGTCCCGAAAAAACTTTGATCCAGGCGGTGAGAAGCCACGGAGAAGATGATCTGTGAAGATGATAACTTCCCCTTCCTTGGGTTCGGGAGTGATCTCGGCACCAGAAACCCGCCAATGGATGACGTCTTGATCCGGCAAAACTCCCATGACTACGAAATCATTGAGTATCTCCTCGGTAACCCCGGAGCCTACCCAATCGCAAGAAGCGGGGGCTTTAGCCATGACGACAGGTTAAACGTTGTGGAAAGACATGGAGATACGGCGGGTTAAGAACGCTACATGACCAAAATAGCTATGACTCTAAAACGGCAACGCTACTTGGCGGGTCATTATTAAGTTATGAGCCGTCGTCGACTACAGGTATGAAGCGAATTATATTTTGCCAGGGAGAGCCGGCAGCGTGATGGCGGGTTAAATGGACAAGTGAATATTGAAAATGTTGCTAAGTGTGGACAAACAAATTCCACCAACTACAGCTGCAGTTACAAGATCCACGGACGAAGATAAAAGGGAAACATTTTCTAAACCTAAAAACGTCAGTGGAAGAACATGCAGTTGATACATGGATTCCAGTGAAGGAACAATCTACACTGAATATGGAATACACATTAAGTGGAGCACCGCGCGATTTGGCTAGCGTTTCGGACCCTAAAGGCGTTTTCCTTTCAAATCTGCGGTAAATACTCCGACGAGCGGCGGCGGACTCGGAAGAACTCCGATGAACTAATGCGGATCTAAGAGGGAAGGAGAATGGAACCTGGAAGATGCAGAGGGTGCAGGCGTGCGCCGGCGAGCTCTGGTCATGGTCAGGGTGATGCAGCGGCCTTGTTGAGGACGACGACGTGGTTTGGACGGAGCGGCGAAGCTTCGGATTGCGCGGGCGTCTGGAAGAACAAGAAGAGAGAAGTGGCAGCGGGGGAAAGTGAAAAGGATGGGACCCCCCGTGCCTATTTATAAGGGGAGATGGAACAGCAACAGTCCAATGCGGGAATCGAGGAGACATGATGATGATTGACCAAGAAACCGCCTCGATTTTTGTGTTGACCAGTTAATGCAAAGATCCGTTGTGATGTCATTAAGATCTTTGGGATTTACCAGAGATGATGTCATCCATTTTACATGGCGGGTCATGAAGGCTTGTTTCAGGTTAGATGATTATGAACAACACAAGACTTGCCAACCAGAAGACTTGAAGATTGACATGAACGGGTTCAAATCAATCTGGGGCCTAATGTTGGGGATATAACCCCATGTTGAGACCCGCCCAGGAGGGGCCGGGTTAGGAAGTTGGCGGCTTAACAGTGAGGCCTTAATGAGGCCAGAAGACTAAGACAAACCTGGAGGTAACTTACCAGACGGGCCGGGCGGAGGCCCAGAGCCGGAAGGTGGTGTGTGACCCGGAGGCGTAAGCCGCCGGGAGATAGCTTGCCAGAGAAGGCAAGGTGATTTAGAGATAAGGCCGGTTACTAGATGTAACCCGGCCCGGACTCTTGTAAGCCCAGGGCCTCGACCTGTGTATATAAAGGTGAGTTCCCGGGGCGGCTTAGGGTACGAAACCTTTGATCGAGAGCTAGGTCAAGCGAATCCGCTCCCTTGTAATCGATACCCAATCAATACAAACACAAAGCAGGACGTAGGTTTTTACCTCTTTCGGGAGGGGCCGAACCTGGGTAAACCCGTGTCATTCGTCCCGATCAACCCCTTCGAGTTAACCACCGTAGCGATGGCTTCACCCCTAAGTCCTTTCACTAGGACATGTGCCGTGACAAAACCACGACAGGTTCGGTGATCGCCCTCAAGGGTCCCTTAGTGGAATCACGACATCTTGCATTGTGCGTGGGTGTGAGAAGATACGGTGGCCCCAGTTGCTTCTTCGGGAGCATTGTGCCTCCACACGGCTCTAAACAGAGATTAGCATATACAAGGGTGTGAACTTCAGGATACATCGTCGTCTCCGCGTGCCTCGGTTATCTCTTACCTGAACCCTTTACTTATGCACTTTACTTTGTGATAGACATAGTGTTTCATGTTATGTATGTTGCTATCACTTAGTTGTTTATCTTGCTTAGGTGAGCCTAGTTGTTTTAGGTTTTGTGGTTGACAAATTAAACACTAGTTTTATTCCGCATTTGTTCAAGCCTAAACCGTAATTATTTTGCAGCACCTATTCACCCCCCTCTATGCAACATCCATGATCTTTCACCTGTTTAGCTTGGTTTGGACTATCATCCCATACACCGAGTGGAACTGTGAAGTTGCCTCACGACTCCTCACTCTAAGCCTAGAAATCTCCTACTCTCCTGGTGCACAATTGAATCTTGAGAATGAGCATCAAAAGGCGTAAAGACCAATCTCACACGTTCACCCCCCATGAGGCAGTTGTGCCTTCAATGAGCTCCTCCACACGCTATGGAGGATCTTGAACGATGGATGTATTGGACTCTTGAAACTGTCGCTAGGGATCCAATTATGGTCCCATATGCTACTGGACTCCCCGTCTCCAATTTTTCGTATAATGCCTTGATCTAAAATAATTGAGTGTTTATGAAAACATGAACATTTCTTCCAAAATATACGAAAAACTTGATCTAAAATATGAACATTTTTTCGTATAATGCCTTGATCTAAAATATACGAAAAACTTGATCTTCCAAAATATGAACATTTTTTCGTATAATGCCTTGATCTAAAATATACGAAAAACTTGATCTAAAATTTTTTCCGAACATTTCTTCCAAAATTTGAGTGTTTATGAAAACATGAACATTTTTTTGGAAACATGAAGATTTTTTCAAATTTTATTTTTTTTGGAAACACAATATAAAAAAACATGAATATTTTTTAGTTAATCATGAACTTTATTGAAAATTGTGAATTTTGAAAAAGAAAAGAAAAGGAAACTAGAAAACTAATAACCAGAAAAACAACTAAAGAAAACAATAGGAAAAAATAAAAGGGATTTTTATTTTTCGTGCCCCTCGTTCCTTAGTTCTCCTTTGTTTTGCCCCACCCATTTTGCTGTGCTCACATTCCCCCTCCTCCACTCGCCCGCACCTCACAAGAGGCCAAACGGGGCCTTGCCGTTGGGTCAAAGCCTTTGACCGTCACAATCCCAGTGCTGACGCGTGGGACCACCATGTAAGGCCGGCATTCGCATCGCCAGTGCTGAGGCGTGGGGCCGCCATGTAAGGCGCATGCATTCGCATCGTCGTTGCTGACGCGTGGGACCACCATATAAGGCCGACATTCGCATCACCAGTGCTGACACATGCGACCGCCATGTAAGGCGCATGCATTTGCATCAGCGTTGCTGACGCGTGGGACCGACATGTAAGGACACATGCATTTGCAACGCCCAGTGCATACAGTCGCGTGGGACCATCATATAAGGCCGACATTCGCATCGCCAGTGCTGACGCATTGGACCGCCATGTAAGGCGCATGCATTTGCATCAGCGTTGCTGACGCGTGGGACCAACATGTATGGACACATGCATTCGCATCGCCCAATGCATACAATCGTGTGGGACCCACATTTCACCGCATGCATTACCGATTTCGCGTCACCGGTTAATCCTACACAGTGTGCTGCTGACGTGTGGGACCCACAGGCATGCAAAATTGAATCAGCGTCGCCTGCTATTTCTCCTCGTGTTTTCACACACGGGGAGTTACGCCGCCACGCCCATTGATGGTGGCTTAACGCCACAAACCCACCCCTTCTCGTGCCATATATGCAGCCCCCCATTTTCGGTGTCAAAACCGGCGGATCTCGGGTAGGGGGTCCCGAACTGTGAGACTTGGATCGATGGTAACAGGAGACAAAGGGGGCAAGGTTTTACCCAGGTTCGGGCCCTTCTATGGAGGTAATACCCTATGTCCTGCTTGATTATATTGATTGTATGGGGATTACAGAGCTGATCTACCTCGAGATCAAGTAACTAAACCCTAGACGAGTTCTGTTGTTCTACCACCTAAAACCCTCTGGCTTATATAGACGCCAGGGGTCCCTAGGGTTTACACATGGTCGGTTACACGTCAAAGGGATAAACATGCCTATTCACTACTCCAAACGTGGAAGGCAAGCCACGATTCTCGAAGCTTCCTCCTTGGAGACGAGATCTTCAATCCTTCCAATATTTGGCAAGTGGCCCATATAGTCCGGCCCATATGTAATAGGTCGACCTCCCGAGGACCCCTTAAACCAGGACTCCCTCAGTAGCCCCCGAACTAGCCTCCAACGCCAAGGGTCCAAGCTCCAGCTGCTTCAAGTGATCAGAGTCTTTGGCTTGCGAGGTGAGTTCCTTTCTCCAAACAGTAATCGGTCGGGATATAGCTCGGCCTCCATCAACGTGTAATCTTTTCGATCATAGATCGTCCGTATACCATGAGTAGCTCGGCCTTTGAAGGCCAAACGTCAGAGAGACTATAGTGTTCTCTGACAACTTTTCAGACGAAAAGTCACGGCCCACCATGACCATTGAACCAGCCGAAAAGACCTGCTTCGTGGTTCGAGGCCGTTTCCACTAGCACGATCCATCGATGCACAGATCGTGCCCCATTTTACACAGGATATGTTTGATCACGCGCGTATAACGGCACACATGCCTTGGGAAGCGGAGAGATTTACGGCTTCGTGAAGGGAGGCTAACCGGCAACAAGCTTTAATAAAAGGGGAAGAAAACCCCAAGGCTTATCCGCATCTCGCATTCGCATCCCTGCTTCCCCCTTCCCCCGAGCTTCCAGAGCCCAGATCTAGGTTTCCCAATCCACTCCTCCTCCGAGCACAACCATGGTCGGCTCAGGTTCTAGCGGCAAGTGGGAGGCTTCCTCAGTCACCGACCAGGACATCCGAGACCTCAAGGAGGCCGGATACCTCCCCGCCAACGTCTTCCACCGTGCCGCAGAGGAGGGTCAGGTGATCCCCACCCCCAAACCAGGTGAGAGGGTGGTCTTCATCCCTCACTTCACCAGAGGGTTAAGCTTCCCGCTTCACCCCTTCGTGAGGGGCCTCATGTTCTTCTATGGCCTTGACTTCCACGACCTCCCGCCGAACTCTTTTATGCATATATTGGCCTTCATCATCGTCTGCGAGGCGTTCCTGCGAGTCGAGCCACATTTCGGACTGTGGCTCAAGATCTTTAACATCAAGCCAAAGTGTGTGACCAGCGCACATGCGGATTGCGGCGGGGAAGTCATCGGCAAGCTTCCGCGTGCAGTGTGGCCATCCGGCACCTTCATCGACACCATCAAGACCGGGCAAAAAGAGTGGTTTTACATCACCGAGCCAAGGGAGGAGGGCGGAACTGTTCCTGCCGAATTCAGATCAGGCCCTCCGACCAGATTGACCTCATGGGTCCGAAAGGGCCTGGACTGGGGGTCGGACACAGAGGTGGAGGACCTGCAGAGGGGCATCGCCTCCCTAATCAGGGAGGGAGTCGGCCTGACCAATGTGGTCCAGGTTATGCTTCGGCGGCGCATCCTCCCCTGCCAGCGCCGGAGTTCTCCTATGTGGGATTGCCGGACTAACGACGATCCTACAGTTCGTCAACTCTTCCGCACCACGCGGGAGAAGCTATGGAAGGCGCTATTCAAGGCGCAGGAGAACTGGCCGGGCAAGAAGGAGGACAAGGGCTTGAGCGCCATCCAGCCCCCACCCGAGGTATAGCATAGTTTCATTTCACCGGTTCTATCTTCCTAAAGATAGTCTAAGCATTTTCCGATCACCTTTGACAGGAATAGTTGAGCAAAGCCACGGGCAACATCCATGATCTTTCACCTGTTTAGCTTGGTTTGGACTATCATCCCATACACCGAGTGGAACTGTGAAGTTGCCTCACAACTCCTCACTCCACGCCTAGAAATCTCCTACTCTCCCGGTGCACAATTGAATCTTGAGAATGAGCATCAAAAGGCGTAAAGACCAATCTCACAAGTTCACCCCCCATGAGGCAGTTGTGCCTTCAATGAGCTCCTCCACACGCTATGGAGGATCTTGAACGAGGGATGTATTGGACTCTTGAAACTGTCGCTAGGGATCCAATTATGGTCCCATATGCTACTGGACTCCCCGTCTCCAATTTTTCGTATAATGCCTTGATCTAAAATAATTGAGTGTTTATGAAAACATGAACATTTCTTCCAAAATATACGAAAAACTTGATCTAAAATATGAACATTTTTTCGTATAATGCCTTGATCTAAAATATACGAAAAACTTGATCTTCCAAAATATGAACATTTTTTCGTATAATGCCTTGATCTAAAATATACGAAAAACTTGATCTAAAACTTTTTTCTGAACATTTCTTCCAAAATTTGAGTGTTTATGAAAACATGAACATTTTTTGGAAACATGAAGATTTTTTCAATTTTTATTTTTTTGGAAACACAATATAAAAAAACATGAATATTTTTTAGTTAATCATGAACTTTATTGAAAATTGTGAATTTTGAAAAAGAAAAGAAAAGGAAACTAGAAAACTAATAACCAGAAAAACAACTAAAGAAAACAATAGGAAAAAATAAAAGGGATTTTTATTTTTTGTGCCCCTCGTTCCTTAGTTCTCCTTTGTTTTGCCCCACCCATTTTGCTGTGCTCACTTTCCCCGTCCTCCACTCGCCCGCACCTCACAAGAGGCCAAACGGGGCCTTGCCGTTGGGTCAAAGCCTTTGACCGTCACAATCCCGGTGCTGACGCGTGGGACCACCATGTAAGGCCGGCATTCGCATCGCCAGTGCTGACGCGTGGGGCCGCCATGTAAGGCGCATGCATTCGCATCGTCGTTGCTGACGCGTGGGACCACCATATAAGGCCGACATTCGCATCACCAGTGCTGACACATGCGACCGCCATGTAAGGCGCATGCATTTGCATCAGCGTTGCTGGCGCGTGGGACCGACATGTAAGGACACATGCATTTGCAACGCCCAGTGCATACAGTCGCGTGGGACCATCATATAAGGCCGACATTCGCATCGCCAGTGCTGACGCATTGGACCGCCATGTAAGGCGCATGCATTTGCATCAGCGTTGCTGACGCGTGGGACCAACATGTAAGGACACATGCATTCGCATCGCCCAATGCATACAATCGTGTGGGACCCACATTTCACCGCATGCATTACCGATTTCGCGTCACCGGTTGATCCTACACAGTCTGCTGCTGACGTGTGGGACCCACAGGCATGCAAAATTGAATCAGCGTCGCCTGCTATTTCTCCTCGTGTTTTCACACACGGGGATTTACGCCCCCACGCCCATTGATGGTGGCTTAACGCCACAAACCCACCCCTTCTTGTGCCATATATGCAGCCCCCCATTGTCGGTGTCAAAACCGGCGGATCTCGGGTAGGGGGTCCCGAACTGTGAGACTTGGATCGATGGTAACAGGAGACAAAGGGGGCAAGGTTTTACCCAGGTTCGGGCCCTCCTATGGAGGTAATACCCTATGTCCTGCTTGATTATATTGATTGTATGGGGATTACAGAGCTGATCTACCTCGATATCAAGTAAGTAAACCCTAGAGGAGTTCTGTTGTTCTACCACCTAAAACCCTCCGGCTTATATAGACGCCAGGGGTCCCTAGGGTTTACACATGGTCGGTTACACGTCGAAGGGATAAACATGCCTATTCACTACTCCAAACGTGGAAGGCAAGCCACGATTCTCGAAGCTTCCTCCTTGGAGACGAGATCTTCAATCCTTCCAATATTCGGCAAGTGGCCCATATAGTCCGGCCCATATGTAATAGGTCGACCTCCCGAGGACCCCTTAAACCAGGACTCCCTCAGTAGCCCCCGAACTAGCCTCCAACGCCAGGGGTCCAAGCTCCAGCTGCTTCGAGTGATCAGAGTCTTCGGCTTGCGAGGTGAGTTCCTTTCTCCAAACAGTAATCGGTCAGGATATAGCTCGGCTCCGTCGACGTGTAATCTTTCCGATCATAGATCGTCCATATACCATGAGTAGCTCGGCCTTTGAAGGCCAAACGTCAGAGAGCCAATAGTGTTCTCTCACAACTTTTCAGACAAAAAGTCACGGCCCACCACGACCATTGAACCAGCCGAAAAGACCTGCTTCGTGGTTCGAGGCCGTTTCCACTTGCACGATCCATCAATGCACAGATCGTGCCCCATTTTACACAGGATATGTTTGATCACGCGCGTATAACGGCACACATGCCTTGGGAAGCGGAGAGATTTACGGCGCCGTGAAGGGAGGCTAACCGGCAGCAAGCTTTAATAAAAGGGGAAGAAACCCCTAGGCTTATCCGCATCTTGCATTCGCATCCCCGCTTCCCCCTTCCCCCGAGCTTCCAGAGCCCAGATCTAGGTTTCCCAATCCACTCCTCCTCCGAGCACAACCATGGCCGGCTCAGGTTCTAGCGGCAAGTGGGAGGCTTCCTCAGTCACCGACCAGGACATCCGAGACCTCAAGGAGGCCGGATACCTCTCCGCCAACGTCTTCCACCGCGCTGCAGAGGAGGGTCAGGTGATCCCCACCCCCAAACCAGGTGAGAGGGTGGTCTTCATCCCTCATTTCATCAGAGGGTTAAGCTTCCCGCTTCACCCCTTCGTGAGGGGCCTCATGTTCTTCTATGGCCTTGACTTCCACGACCTCCCGCCAAACTCTTTTATGCATATATCGGCCTTCATCATCGTCTGCGAGGCGTTCCTGCGAGTCGAGCCACACTTCGGACTGTGGCTCAAGATCTTTAACATCAAGCCGAAGTGTGTCGCCGGCGCACATGCGGATTGCGGCGGGGAAGTCATCGGCAAGCTTCCGCGCGCAGTGTGGCCATCCGGCACCTTCATCGACACCATCAAGACCTGGCAAAAAGAGTGGTTTTACATCACCGAGCCAAGGGAGGAGGGCGGAACTGTTCCTGCCGAATTCAGATCAGGCCCTCCGACCAGATTGACCTCATGGGTCTGAAAGGGCCTTGACTGGGGGTCGGACACAGAGGTGGAGGACCTGCAGAGGAGCATCGCCTCCCTAATCAGGGAGGGAGTCGGCCTGACCAATGTGGTCCAGGTTATGCTTCGGCGGCGCATCCTCCCCTGCCAGCGCCGGATTTCTCCTATGTGGGATTGCCAGACTAACAACGATCCTACAATTCGTCAACTCTTCCGCACCACGCGGGAGAAGCTATGGAAGGCGCTATTCAAGGCGCAGGAGAACTGGCCGAGCAAGAATGAGGACAAGGGCTTGAGTGCCATCCAGCCCCCACCCGAGGTATATCATAGTTTCATTTCACCGGTTCTATCTTCCTAAAGATAGTCTAAGCATTTTCCGATCACCTTTCACAGGAATGGTTGAGCAAAGCCACGGGCATCAAGTGTCCGGCTCCACAGCCCGAAGACCCCAAGTCTCCGCTACTGTTGGAGATGCTCGTCGTGGCGCCTTACAAGGCGCCAGAGAAGAAGGAGAAGAAGAAGCCAGGCCGAACAGGCCTGCGCAACAGGGACCAGCCAGAAGCTGTGTCCGAAGAGACCCACGCCTCCCCGAATCAAGAGGAGGAGCATGAGGGTGAGGAGGGAGGCAATTCCCCCCTTGCCGGAAAAAGGGCGGCGTCATCGGACGCTTCGGAGGATGTAGATCCTCCTGCCCTGAAGAAGACGCGCCGGACACAGGTAGCCCTGTCCGGTGATAGTACGGACTCGGATTCTGAGTCCGATGATTTCGAGAGGGTTTCGTGAAGGAACCTCAGGGTTAAGCCCCCACCTCGAAGGTAAGGATCCGAAGACCTCGCGAGCTATTAGCGCTAAGTTTTTTAATGTTACTGACGTGTGAGTGCCTTCTGGCTTGCAGCCCACCGCGAGTTCTCCCCGCCGATCAAGTTTCGGACGGGGAGATCCCGCCCGCCGAGCTAGCGGAGAGCGGAACCGCGTCGCACCCCACTCCTCCGGGCGCCACGAAGGACACCGCGGAGGTGTCATCCCAGTAGGCTCCTTTGGAGCCGGACACTGGAGGTGGGGGCGACGACGTCATGGTCGAGGCTAACATCTCGGCCGCCGAAGACCCGGGAGAGAAGCCCCTCCCGGATACTGAGGAGACCGGACAAGGAGATGTCCAGTCACCACCAAGGTTGTCTCCGGAGCGCACCACGCCTCCAGAGGCACAGGTTCAATCCCCGGTCGAAGATCGGGTCAACCGACCACCACCGCCACCGCCGACCACTGGGTGGCCGGCTATGGGGAAAGCTCTGTCAAGCGCCCCCATCTCCGAAGAGCACCGCACCCTTATGGGTACGGTACTGCAGAGCATTCCGTTCGTGGATACCGGACTGAAGGAGGCCTTCAACGGTCTCCTGACGGGCTTTCAGGTGAGTCATGTAATGCTCTACTTTGTGAAATATTGATTTCTGTAAGTTATGATTATATGCATGGCAGCCCCCGAGCCCTAGGTGAGTTTGGAAAAACTTACCTGGGGGTCAAATCATAGATCCTTATCCGAACTATGTATAGGACAATATATGTTCAGATCGTTCTGTCAGCCCTTAAGAGGACCGTACACAGGATCATTTTAGTGACAGTTCGGAGGTCGTAAACTCATGTAACGTTATATGATGTTGTTTGTTACAGGCTTCGTCGACGGCAGCGGCCAATAACGCTGCCGAGCTAGAAGATCTAAATCGGAATCTCAAGAGCTCTGAAGACGAGCTTGACGCTCTAAACAAGAGATTCGACGAGGCGCAAGGTAAGTCAAATTAGAGTAAAAAACTCTTTGTTACCGTACTGTCAATGCAGTGTTGTTTGATATGCTTAATGCTTGCACAACCTCGACGAAGGAGATTGAGAAGCTCAAGGCCGAGCTTGAGAAGGCCAAGCAGGAGGTTGCGGTGGAGAAGGCGGCTGCCAAAGAAGCAGCTACCGCGCTATCTGCCCTAAGAGCCACCAGCGACAAGCACGAGGCTCGGGTATAGGAAATCCAGCAGGAGCTCAAAGACGCTGGGCGGAAGTGCGAGGACCTGGAGCGGAAAGGCAAGGAGCAGGCCGCCGAACTATCCACCCTGAAAACCAATCTCCAAAAGGAGCGGGTGGATAGGCGGTCATTTGAAGAGGAGCTCAGCCAAGCCAAAGCTATCATGGATGGTAAGCCGTATTCATTGCAGTGTTTCTTCGGGGACAGCAAGTTCGAGTTGCTTACCCAAGTATGGCGTTCCTCAGGCGCCTGCTCGGACCTCCAGAAGAGCTTAGCGGACGCGAAGCAGTTCTATGCTTCGCGGGGAGAAGGAGATGAAGCTCGGCTATTCTGGGCGCAATTCGAAGCCCCCGAGCGTTCTCCTCTCCTTGTGGAGCAGCTGAAGCAGCTGATGGAGCTACACCGGATGGCGGAACCGGCCATGAAGGATCTTTGTATCCGGCTATGGCCCAACGAGCCATAGCCGGGCAGTTACTTCGGCCTGGTGCAGAAGCTCGGTGATGCCACTCCTCGGCTCGACGCACTGAGGCGGTCTTCCTGCATCGAAGTAGCCAGGATGACCTTCGCGAAGGCCAAGGTGCACTGGCTGGGGCTGGACCCGATGAAGGTAGCCACTGCCCCTCCACCTCCTAGAAAGGGTCATAGGCGCCCCGAGCTGTACTTCTCCGGAGTTATGGAGGGTGCTCGGGCCATAGAATCACAGTGTACGAGAGAGAACGAATATGAATAGATTGATGTACTATGTCCGAAGACTTGTCAGCGTGTATATATTTAAAATACATGGTTTTATCATGTCTTGTATGTTTTGCATCCTTTATAACTCCTATGTGGCCGTTAAACCTGAAAGCTGCGAGTCGTCGGCTTCAGCCCCCGTGTAGATACTACGCGAGGTGTCTCTTCCAATCGCACTATGACCCTTGGCCGAGCTATCGGTACCCGAAGGCGGAAGTGTGAGGCGGACAAGGCAATCAAACCATAATGCTTTATTGCTTTCACTTAGCCGTAGGGGCGCGAGAAAGGAGCGCGGGGGCTGGTGACTAGCCCCCAGGCGTTTGTGATGTTCGGATAAACCGCGGCCAAAGCCTATATCACCTGGTTTGTACTAACACCAAACCCATCGTATGACACGGAATAACCTCTGACGAGATTTAGCTTAAGCTCGGATTCGCAGACCGGTTCTCGCATACCATGACAGTCAGTTTTCGGCTTTCTCCGCTGAGGCGCTTAACCAGACTAGCCGGAAGCGCAATCGCAGCGGTGCTCCCTTTGCCCTTTTAGCCGAACTAGCGGAACATAAAGGGGCAAGCACAGGAGCCGGGCAACCCAACTATTGACCCAAGACATAGTTCGGAACCAATGCATATAAAGCGGAATTCCAAGACGCCGAACACTAAAGCAGTTGTGATTAGGGCAATTTTTAAGGTCGAGCCCCCGGTCTATTAGCCGGTTGCATCGTAAAATATACCAAACAGGCTTGCGAGAAGAGGGAGAAAACAGAAAGTGTTCCGAAAAGGGACAGCAAAGAGAAAATGATATATCTGTATTTTTCTCAACAACTCTTATTATTCGAATTGCCGATGCGACTGTTTACAGGTATTTGATAAATGAAATATAAACTTTACAGGAGGGGTTGTACCGAGGGCCTTCGATGAATGACCTGACGTCCTTGATGTGCCCTGTCGCTTATTCGCTCCTGCATCTCCTAAGGAGGTGTATGCCTTTATGGGCTTTGCTTGTTCGGTGGACGGACCTTTGGAGAAAGAGTCTTGAGAAGTCGCCGAAGTATGGATGAGCTTGACGCCTTTAATAGGCATTTTATGGTACCTGTAGTATGTCCGAAGACGTGTTGACGGTAATAGTTCGGTCCAGCCGAACACCTACCCTCTAATAGTTGTTCCCCACCGCTGCCCATGGGATTTTGAGCGCGAAGTTGTGCCTCCTTGGCACGTACTTTGCTGGTGCTAGGGCCGTGCGATGGGGGGCGAGTCTCTATTTATGGGGAGAGGAAGGTTCTGGTACTTCGGATCGAGACCGAGCTCGCTTCCCAGCCTTGGATGCCTTTGCGGCAGATGTCGGCGCTTGCCAATCATCAGTGTAATGGAATTCGGCCGCCAGGGCCAACGCATGTTCCTCAGTTCGGAGGGAGCGCTCTGTGTTGCCATTGACGGTAATGACCCCCCTAGGGCCAGGCATCTTGAGCTTGAGGTATGCGTAGTGCGGGACGGCGTTAAAGCGAGCGAATGCTGTACGGCCGAGCAGGGCGTGATAGCCACTGCGGAAGGGTACGATGTCGAAGATCAAGTCTTCGCTTCGAAAGTTATTGGGCGAGCCGAACACAACTTCCAGGTTTACAGAGCCTGTGCACCGGGCTTCAACGCCCGGGATCACTCCTTTGAAGGTAGTGTTACTGGGCTTGATCCTTGACGGATCTATGCCCATCTTTTTCACCGTATCTGAGTAGATCAGATTGAGGCTACTTCCACCATCCATGAGGACCTTAGTGAGGTGGTACCCATCTATAATCGGGTCTAGGACGAGCGCGGCCGAACCCCCGTGACGGATACTGGTCGGATGGTCACGTCGATCGAAGGTGATCGGATATGCCGACCATGGGTTATACTTCGGGGCTACAGGCTCTATGGAATAGACATCTCGAAGGGCATGCTTCCTCTCCTTTTTGGGTATATGAGTGGCGTAGATCAAGTTTACTGTCTTTACCTCTGGAGGGAATTTCTTTTGACCGCCACCGATCGGACCACGAGGCTCATCCTCGTCCTCACTGCGTGGGCTCTTGCCTTGGTCCTCAGTTGCGAGCTTGCCGGCCTGTTTGAAGACCCAACAGTTATGGTTGGTGTGATTGGCGGGCTTCTCCTGAGTGCCATGGATCTGGCAAGGCCTCTCCAGAATCTTGTCCAGCGAGGTGGGTCCGTCGTGTTTGCCTTTAGGAGGCTTCTTCCACTGCCCAGGACGGGAATTGCGGAAGCTGGCATTGACAGCCGTGTCATCGGCATCACTATTATTGTGCCGGCACTTGTTCTTGTTACGCTTCGGTTTCCCGTTTCCATCCCGAACTTCAAAGGTTTCGGGGTCTTCGGGGTTATGGCTACGTCTAGCTAGCCAATTATCCTCGCCTGCGCAAATGCGGGTCATAAGTGATGTGAGGGCGGACATTGTCCTTGGTTTGTCCTGGCCGAGCCGTCGAGCCAGCCATTCATCCCGAATATTATGCCTGAAGGAGGCTATAGCTTCGGCGTCCGGGCAGTCTACGATCTGGTTCTTCTTCGTCAGGAAACGATTCCAGAATAGCCGCGCGGACTCTCCTGGCTTCTGAACGACGTTGCTTAAATCGGAGGAGTCCGGTGGCCGAACATAATGTCCTAGAAGTTGGATCGGAATGCCTCTTCTAGCTCCTCCCAACACCCGATAGAGTTTTCGGGGAGGCTATTTAACCAGTGCCGAGCTGGCCCCTTGAGCTTCAGGGGTAAGTACTTGATGGCGTGGAGGTCATCTACTCGTGCCATGTGGATGTGGAGGAGGAAATCCTCTATCCATACGGTTGGGTCAGTTGTCCCATCGTATTGCTCTATGTTTACGGGCTTAAACCCTTCCGGGAACTGATGCCGCATTACCTCATCTGTGAAGCACAGTGGGTGTGCAGCGCCTCTAACCCGAGCTATGTTGCGCCAGTGATCGGCGTCTGCCCGAGCTCGGTGCTGTTCCCGATCTTCATTGTCGCGGTTTAACCGAGGCCGGTACCCATCCCGTCTATCGGGTGAGTATCCTCTGGATCCGTAAATGGATCGCGTACGGCCTGCTCTATAGTCCAGGTCGTGTCGCAGATCGAATCTGTCATCGGGCTCTAGTGGCTCCTTTCCCCGTCTTCGGGGTATCGTCGGCCTATAGCCGGTATCGTCAGCCATCCTGTCTCGTCCTCGAGGAGGGCGGTCTAACTTAGCGCTAATAGCTCGCGAGGTCTTCGGATCCTTACCTTCGAGGAGTCCAATGGCGCCCCGAGATCCGCCGGTTTTGACACCGACATTACAGGGCGGTTTGACTCCCTCACCCATCCCATTTCCCCGCTCACCTTCACAACGCCATCCGCCATCGGCGCCATTGTAGCACAAACCCTAGCATCTCCTCTCCCTCCTCCCCTTTCACATCCATGGCATGACCGCGTAGTATCACTCTCCGTGAAGCCAAGCTTCTGACCATCTGCAATGTCCCCACGCTGCCGGACACTCGTTTGCCATCGAGATGGGTTTTTAGTGTGTGTGTGTGGGGGGGGGGGGGCTTCCGATGGCGCCTGTCCCCACCGTCGATACGATTCCCTTTGTGCGCGCCGTCCATCGCTTTCATGCAGGTCTGACGCCAGAAGAGAGGGCGCATCCAAGCTTCGATCCTAACAACCCGACATGGCCGCATATCCTCGAGCAGGACCGCACCTTGCGGATGCTGCGCTTCGACAGCCCCGTCGCGATGCCGCACTTTAACATCGTCAGGCGATGTTCCTTCTGGGATGGCCTTAACTTCGACGACGTGCTTGCCGCATGCCGTCGTAGGTTGAACCGGAAGATTTAGTTTAGGATTTGGGAGTAGGGTCGTGCCGAATTTTTCATACTACTTTAATTAAAATACGTATGCAATCGTATGATTGTATTTCGAGTTGTTTGCATGCACTTTAATGTATTTACATTAAGTTTGTATGATTTTACATGAATTTTTTCCCACAGTTCTAGTTTGGTAGCGTTGTTTGATAGCACTGTGTTTACTATCCGGCCCGCCCAACATTTTTTGTAGCTCCGACACTATTTGACAACACAATGAAATATTACAACATCAAGATTAGGAAATAGATTTAATATATTACATAGATAGATAGATATCCATTGATATATAGGGAAAACGCACATTACATAACTAGAAAATAATGTTAGGGCTTATAGTAGCACCCTTACAAATAACTTAGCACGGCCGCCCCCCTCCACCACCAAGTTCACTCCTTGTCCTCGGTGTTGTAGGGGGGAGTGTGCATGCCGTTGGCGGTGGGGAAGACGTTGTCGAAGTTGGTGAAGATGTTGTGGGTGGTGAAGGCGATGAAACCCACACCAAAAGACTTTGCCGAGGAGGAAGTGGGCGTCGAGGCGGTTAGTGAAGCGAGAAGTGAGTCCAATCACAACGCCTCCCATGGCACGAACCTCTTCCACATGGAACATCACTGGAGAGCTGCGTGGTAGGTGCTAGTAGCCGGCAACGAGGAAGAAGTTCGCCAACTCTCTCGAGCCCCTCCACCTTGAGATGGCCCACATGCGAAGGGTGTTCTCCATAACGACCCCGGCAGGGTACCGCATCTTTGGCACGGTGGTCGGGAGACGGTATAGGTTGGGACGTAGAACTGCATCTTGTCTTGGACGGTAGGTTGGACGGTAAGTTGGTGGAGATGGATGAGATTGAGTTGAGATGAAGACGTGGACGGGAGGTGTTTAAATAGCCGTGATGCGACGTGCCCGTTTGAATGTGTTCCGCGGTGTGACACACCCGTTTGAATACGTTCATCGGAGCCTCCACACTGAATCAAGGCATGACGATCGGTAAAGTTGTGTCCCGATGGTGCACTAATTGCCTTGATGCAACGACGTTGCATGGCGGCGCACATGCAAGGGCAGGCTGTGTCGGGTGGCTGCGCGCATGCATGGTAGGTTGAGACGTTGTCCTATCTATGACGACCCATCGGTTCGACAAGCGTCCTGCCCCGATTGAATGTGTTTCAGAAAAGGCGTCAAGCACATGGCCCACGGCCGCTGTCACATGTACCTGTTCCCCCACTCCCAGGTGGGCCACCCATGTTCGTAGCCACTAAACACCCGCCCGCAGCCAATCAGATCGAATCTCGCGGATTGACGGTGCCAAACCCTAGCGCGTGATCTAAACCGTTCCCTAACAACGATCCAATGGCCCTAATAGTGCAGGGTTTCGTGGGGGGTTTGAGGGGTTTTGATAGGATTTTGAGGGCTAGGGTTGAGCATAACTGATTTAAAAAAATCAAAAAATATAAAAATTGCGCACATCTTCGTTTTATGTTACTGAGTTGCTAGGAAAAATAAGAAATCACCATTATGGATATTTTCATAAAATTCCCTTCACATAACTTAGCTATCACGAACAAGGTTGCATGGTTTTCAAGGGGATTGAGCTAGGGTTTATGGTTAACCATTGCATAGTTTGTCCAAACGATCCAATATTGGGCATGGACCCTGATACATCTCCAACGTATCTATAATTTTTGATTGTTCCATGTTATTATATTATCATTCTCGGATACTTTTTAGGCAATTACTTCTTGTTTATATTATTTTTAGCACTAACCTATTAACCCAGTGCCAAGTGCCAGTTGCTGTTTTCTGTGTGTTTTTAGCTTTTCAAGAATACTAAACCAAATGAAGTCCAAATACCCCAAAACTTTTCGATGATTTTTTCTGGAGCAAAATAAGACCTGGAAGCTTCACAGGAAGACCGGAGGGCACACGAGGTGCCCCCAAGCCAACAGGGCGCGCCCAGGGGGGTGGCCACGCCCTGATGGCTTGGGGCCACCTCCCCAGCCCTCTGGCCCCGATTTCTGGCCTATAAATTCTCTAATATTGCAAAAACTCTAGAGAGCCTCCCGAAACACCTTTTTCTCCGTCGCAAGTCTCTGTTCCGCCGTGTTCCCATCTGGAACCCTATTCTGGTGCCCTGCCGGAGGGGGGGGGGCGATCACGGAGGGCCTCTACATCAACCTTGCTGCTCCCTTGGTTATGTGTGAGTAGTTCACCGCAGACCTATGGGTCTGTAGTTAGTACCTAGATGGCTATATATCTCTCTCTCTCTATGTTCTTCATTGCCAAGATCACCGCGATTCCAGCGGTGATCTATCTTATGTAATCAATCATTGCGGTGTGTTTGTTGGGATCCTATGAATTGTGGGTTTATGTTCAGATTATTCTTGAAAAGATATTGAATACTTGCTGGTATTTTATTTGCATGATTGTTATAGCTTCGTAATGCTCTCCGATCTATCGGTTTGTTAGGCCAACTAGATTGATTTATCTTCAAGTGGGAGTGGTGCGTTGTAGTGGGTTCAATCTTGCGGTGCTCAATCCTAGTGGTAGAAAGGGACATGACACGTATTGTATTGCTCCCACTAAGGGTAAAACGATGGGGTTTATTCATCTTGATTGGATTTACTTTGTCTACATCATGTCATCGTCCTCCAAGCATTACTCTGTTTTTACTTAATACTCTAGATGCATGCTGGATAGCGGTCGATGGGTGGAGTAATAGTAGTAGATGCAAGGAGGATTCGGTATACTTGTTTATGGACATGATGCCTATATACATGATCATTGTCATGAATAAATATTGCATAACTATGTGCTTTTCTATCAATTGCCCAACAGTAATTTGTTTACCCACCGTATGCCTTCTTCGAGATAGAAGCCTCTAGCGAACACTATGGCCCCTGGGTCTCCTCACAATAATATTTACAAAAACTCTAAATACCTTGCTGCCATCATTTATTTTATTTACTATTCATATTTATCAAATTATCTATGTATCACTACTTATCGCTTGCAAGTAACGACTTCATGGGGATTGACAATCCTCTTGCCCGCGTTGGGTGCAAGTGTTTGCTCTTTTGTGCGTAGGCGCTGAAGACGGGAATTTGCGTGGTTCTCCTATTGGTTCGATAACCTTGGTTCTCATCGAGGGAAATACTTACCTACGCTTTGCTGCATCATTCCCTCCTCTTTGGGGAAAATCCCAACGCAGTTTACAAGTGTCAGACCCTATATTTGCACACTAGACGACAAGTTTTTTGTAGCTCATTTAGATAAGTTCGAAAAAAGTGCTTAGAAATAGGGTCGTTTACCCACTTTGGAGCTCATTTGGAGCACTGATACGTCTCCAGCGTATATATATTTTTTGATTGTTCCATGCTATAATATTATCATTCTAGGATGCTTTTTGGATGTTTATATATCAATTCATATTATTTTTGAGCACTAACCTATTAACCCAATGCCTAGTGCCAGTTGTTGTTTTCTGCAAGTTTTTGAATTTTCAAGTTTACTGTTCCAGACGAAGTCCAATTGCCCCAAAACCTTTTTAAGATTTTTTATGGACCAAAAGAAGACCTGGAAGCTTCGGGGGGAGACCGGAGGCTGCACGAGGGAGGCAACACACAACAGGGCGTGCCTAGAGGGGTGGCCGCGCCCTGACGTGTGCTGGCCCCCTCGGGTGGCCCCCGACGCCCCTCTCTGGCCCATTAATTCTTATTATTCCCAAACACCCTAGAGAGACTCCCGAAACACTTTTTCCGCTGCCAAAAGTATCTGTTCCACCGTGTGCCCATCTGGAGCCCTATTCTGGTGGCTTGCCGGAGGGGGAATCGATCACGGAGGGCCTCTACATCAACCTTGCTGATGCCATGGTGATGTGTGAGTAGTTCCCAACAGACCTACAGGTCCGTAGTTAGTACCTAGATGGCTCTCTCTCTCTCTCTTGATCTTCAATACAAAGTTCACTGCATCTTCGCAGTGATCTATTCGACGTAATCGTGTTTGTTGGGATTCGATGAATTGTGGGTTTATGTTCAGATTATTCATGAAAAAGATTTGGGTCTTCTCTGATTTCTATTATGATTCTTATTTGCATGATTATTATAGCTTAATAAATCTCTCCGATCTATTGAAATAGTTTGGCCAACTAGATTGATATTTCTTCGGTGAGAGGGGTGCGTTGTAGTGGGTTCAAACTGACGAGTTTCTATATCCTGGTGACAAAGTAGGGGACAAGATATGTCTTTGTCTTGCTGCCACTAAGGATAAAATGGTGGGGTTAATTCATATTAATTGAATTCTCTTTGTCTACATCATGTCATTGTTCTCCAAGCATTACTCTGTTTTACTTAATACTCTAGATGCATGCTGGATAGCGGTCGATGGGTGGAGTAATAGTAATAGGTGCAGGAAGGATTCAGCCTATTTGCTTATGGACGTGATTCCTATATATACATGATCATTGCCGTGAATAAAGATTGCGTAACTATGCGCTTTTCTATCAATTGCCCAACAGTAATTTGTTTACCCACCATATGCCTACTAAACGAGAGAGCCACTAGAGAACACTACGGCCCCCGGGTCTATTCACTTATAAATTTACAAAAACCTTCATTACCTTGTTTCCATTTATTTGTTTTCATTTTATTTTACAATTTAAAATATTCATTCATCATCCATAAACTTCACTAGCTTGCAAATAACGAGTCCAAGGGGATTGACACTATTGCCCGCGTTGGGTGCAAGTGTTTGCTCTTTTGTGTGCAGTCGCTAAAGACGGGGGTTGCGTGTTACTCCTACCGGTTCGATAAACCTTGGTTCTCTACTGAGGGAAATACTTATCTATACTGTGCCACATCACCCGTTACTCTTCACGGAAAACCCAACGCAGATCACAAGTATCAGGAAGGATTTCTAGAGCCGTTGCTAGGGAGTATCACCAACCTTCTATCAAGTAACTTCGCACAAATTATCAATCACTTGTTCTTCTTTATATTTTATGTTATATTTTATTAGTTTCATTAAAATCAAAAATATAAAAATATTTATCTTTGCTAGTTGCTACTTTACTTCTTTGCTTGCTAGTTTACTTGACGTACTTGTTACTTTGCTTGTTCGGTCACCATGTCTCAAGATAGATTCTACAATATTTCCTATTACCCAAGAATGTCTGAAATTGAAAGCTCCATGAAAACTTTCATGACTTCACAATATGAGCATAATAAAAATTTGGCTGTTGAAATTAAGGAACACTCAACTATCCTTGATGCGATTAGTAAACTACTTGATGAAGTGAATCAAGAAGTATCCAATCTTCAATTACAATTTGCTCAAACTAAAGAATTGATAGGGAAGATTTTCGACAAACAAACCACTCTGGTAAATAGGATGGCTGCTAAACCGGAATCTCTCTCCATTAATAATCATGATGAAGATCTTAAAATGATTGGTACTTCTTTTATTGAATCTTTATTTACTAATCTGAAAGTAAATGATAATGGGACTAGAGATGAGTCAACTCTAGCTAGAGAGCGCCCCGTTTGCTTGGAGGGTGATGATTCTAATGATAAAATTGAAAAAGGTGGGTTTGGAGAGGTTAAAACTTTAACTAGTGATGTGCCCACTATCTTGGATTACAAGGACTTTAATTGTGAAAGTTGCTCTTTAGTAGAATGCATTTCCTTGTTGCAATCCATTATTAGCTCTCCCAATGCTTATGAACAAAATAAAGCTTTTACTTAACATATAGTAGAAGCGATGATAAAAGCTTATGATGAGAAACTTGAACTTAAAGTTTCTATTCCTAGTAAATTGCATGATGAATGGGAAACTACTATCAAAATAAAACTGAAAGATTATGAATACAATGCTTTGTGCGACCTTGGTGCTAGTGTTTCAACAATACCGAAGTCTCTTTGTGATGTGCTTGGTCTCACCAATATTCAAGATTGTTCCCGTAACTTGCATATTGCGAATTCTACCATCAAGAAACCTTTGGGTAGAATAAATGATGTGCTTATTATTGAAAATATAAATTATGTGCCTATATATTTCATTGTGCTTGATATTGAATGCAACCCTACTTGTCCACTAATACATGGAAGACCTTTCTTACGAAATATAGGTGCAATTATTGATATGAAAGAGGGGAACATAAGGTTCCAATTTTCATTAAAGAAAGGGATGGAACACTTGCCTAGGAAGAGAATTAAACAACCTTATAAATCTATCATGAGGGCTACTTATGGGTGGAGTGTCAAAGATGACAACACTTGAAACTAGGCATTATGCCTAGCTAGGGGCGCAAAACAATAGCGCTAGTTGGGAGGCAACCCAATAGTTATCTTTAATTTTTGATTTTTACTTTCTGTTTGTTTTTTGATAACATGATTAGTGTTTGTGCCAAGTAAAACCATTGGGATGACTCACAAGATAAGTAGAATTGGTACGGTGCAAAAACAGAAACTTTAGCTTCCAGTGCAGAATTTCTCTGATTTTACTGGAAGGTCTTTTTGATCTGAGTTTTCTACACAGTATTTATATAACAATTCTTCAGTCTGTACTAATTTGTCAGAATTTTTAGAGTTACATAAGTATAGGTTCTCTACAGATCTTTCTAGACTGTTCTGTTTTAGATGGATTCTGTTTTTGCTTGCATGTTTTGATGATGCTATGGATTGTATCAGTGGGTATAAGCCATGGAGAAGTTAGAATACAGTACCTTATGCAATAATAAAATAATAATCAATTTATAACAGTACCTAAAGTATTTGATATGTTTTCTATACTAATGGATCTCACGAAGGTTTTGTTGAGTTTTGTGTGCTGAAGTTTTCAAGTTTTGGGTGCTATCACGATGGATGAAGGAATAAGGAGCGGCAAGAGCCTAAGCTTGGAGATCCCCAAGGCACCCCAAGGTAATATTCAAGGAATACTCAAGCGTCTAATCTTGGGGATGCCCCGGAAGGCATCCCCTCTTTCGTCTCAATCCATCGGTATGTCACTTGGAGCTATATTTTTATTCATCACATGATATGAGTTTTGCTTGGAGCGCCATTTGCTTTAGTTTGTTGTCTATTTTTTATTTTCCACAATCATTGTTTGCTGGACACACCCACTTGATAGAGACACAAGATCACCATAATTTATCAGAATACTCTTTCTGCTTCACTTGTATCTTTTGAGCTTAGCAGTTGCTCTAGTACTTCACTTATATCTTTTAGAGCACGGTGGCGTATAGATTTTATAGAAATAATTTCATTCTTGTTCTTCACTTATATTTTTTTGAGAGATAATAAATAGTGACAGTAATTTGCATGGGTTATAGTGACAGTAATTTGCATGAGAAATAATAGGTATCCAATGAGTGTATAATCAAAACCACATGTAGCACATAAAAGAGAACTTGTGGGTTAATGATATTAATGTGGTAATATGAAAGGGCATGAGTGCATGATCATTTGTTAGTAAAGGTATTGCGAATTAGAGGGTTTTAACTTGTTGTTCTAAATATTTTTTATAGCATGGTGATGATGTGTGAGCATACTTATTCCTCGTTGAAATCCTAGTGTTGTTTAAGTCGGAGGCGCGCAATGGTTGACTCCTCCCAACTTCCTCCCTAGGGGCATGCGAGCAGTACTTTGCTTCGACAGAGCTAATAAAATCTTGCAATAAGTATGTGAGTTCTTTATGACTAATGTGAATCCATGTACGTACGCACTCTCACCACCTCATATTTGCTAGCCTCTTCGGTACCGTGCATTGCCCATTCTCACCTCCAGGATCGGTGCAACCTTCGTCGGTGCATCCAAATCCCGTGACATGATACCATCTGTTGCACATAAACCTTATAATATGTTCCTCAAAACAGCCACCATACCTACCTATCATGGCATTTCCATAGCCATTCCGTGATATATTGCCATGCAACTTCCACCGTTACTTCATATGACTAGTACACTCTTTGTCATATAGCTTTGCATGATCATATAAGCTGACATAGTATTTGTGGCAAAGCCACCGTACATCATTTTTATACATGTTATGCTTGATCATTGCACATCCTCGTACACTGCCAGAGGCAGTCATATAGAGTCATACTATATTTTTCATGTTGAGTTGTTAGTAAATAAAAGTGTGATGATCATCATTATTAGGGCACTGTCTCAGTGAGGAAAGGATGATGGATACAATGATTCCCCCACAAGTCGGGATGAGACTCCGAACGGAAAATAAAAGAAATAAAAAGAAAGAAAAAAAGAAAGAAAAAAGAAAGAAAGAAAGAAAGAGAAAAAGAAAAAGAAAAAAATGAGAGAAAAAGATAGAAGGGACGGTGCTACTACTTCCTTTTCCACACTTGTGCCTCAAAGTGGCACCATGTTCTTCATATAGAGAGTCTCTTGTTTTATCACTTTCATGTGCTAGTGGGAATTTTTCATTATAGAACTTGGCTTGTATATTCCGATGACAGGTTTCCTCAAATGCCCAAGGACTTCATCAGCAAGCAAGTTGGATGCACACCCACGTAGCTTCATTTGAGCTTTCATACACTTATAGCTCTAGTGCATCCATTGCATGACAATCCCTACTCCTTGCATTAATATCTATTGATGGGCATCTCCATAGCTCATTGATACGCCTAGTTGATGCGAGACTTTCTTCTCCACTTTTACCCCATTTGAAACCTACCACCACATTCTATTCCACCTTTATGCTATATCCGTGGTTCACGCTCATATATTGCGTAAGTAATAAAAGGCTGAAGCGCATAAGAAGTACGATCCAATTGCGTGACATGACACCATGGTGCTTGACATTTGTATTTATGTGGTAAAGACGGAGCCATGCTATTCTGATATGATAAAATGAATAGGAGGTGAACATTCTTTAAGGATCGTATACTTTGAAACTTGATGATTATGTTGCTTATGTTTATAAGTATTACTATGTTAATGTTTGTTAATTCATCGTTTATCAATGATCGTACCTGCAATAGATTACATGTTGGGTAGCATGTCACATCAAAAATTCTGTTTTTATCATTTACCTACTCGAGGACGAGCAGGAATTAAGTTTGGGGATGCTTGATATGTCTCCAACGTATCTATAATTTTTGATTGTTCCATTCTATAATATTATCATTCTAGGATGCTTTTTGGGTGTTTATTTATCAATTCATATTATTTTTGAGCACTAACCTATTAACCCAATACCCAGTGCCAGTTGTTGTTTTCTACATGTTTGACTTTTCAGATTTACAGTACCAAACAAAGTCCAATTGCCCTGAAAGTTTTATGATTTTTTTGGACCAAAATAAGAACTGGAAGCTTCGGGAGGAGACCGGAGGCTGCATGAGAGAGGCATCACACAACAGGGTGCGCCCAGGGGGGTGGCTGCACCCTGATGTGTGCTGGCCCCCTCGGGTGGCCCCCGACGCCCCTCTCTGGCCTATAAATTCTTATTATTCCCCAAAACCCTAGAGATCCTCCCGAAACACTTTTTCTGCCGCCGCAAGTCTCTGTTCCGGTGTGTGCCCATTTGGATCCCTATTCCGGTGCCTTGTTGGAGGGGGGATCGATCATGGAGGGCCTCTACATCAACCTTGCTGCTCCCTTGGTAATGTGTGAGTAGTTCCCTACAGACCTGCGGGTCCGTAGTTAGTACCTAGATGTCTCTCTCTCTCTCTCTCACTCTCTCTCTCTGTCTTGATGTTCAATACAAAGTTCACCGCATCTTCATGGTGATCTATTCGATGTAGTCACTTTGTGCGGTGCGTTTGATGGGATCCGATGAATTGTGGGTTTATGTTAAGATTATTCATGAAAAAGATTTGAGTCATCTCTGATTTCTATTATGATTCTTATTTGCATGATTATTATAGCTTCGTAAATCTCTTCGATCTATTGGCATAGTTTGGCCAACTAGATTGATATTTCTTTGGTGAGAGGGTGCGTTGTAGTGGGTTCAACATGGCGATTCTATATCCAAGTGACAAAGTAGAGGACAAGAAACGTCTTTGTGTTGCTGCCACTAAGGATAAAATGGTGGGTTTAATTCATATCAATTGAATTCTCTTTGTCTACATCATGTCATTGTTCTCCAAGCATTACTCTATTTTGCTTAATACTCTAGATGCATGCTGGATAACGGTCGATGGGTGGAGTAATAGTAATAGGTGCAGGCAAGAGTCGGCCTATTTGCTTGTGGACATGATGCCTATATATACATGATCATTGCCCTGAATAAAGATTGCATAACTATGTGCTTTTCTATCAATTGCCCAACAATAATTTGTTTACCCACCATATCGCTACTAAACGAGAGAAGCCACTAGAGAACACTACGACCCCGGGTCTATTCACTTATAAATTTACAAAAACCTTCATTAACTTGTTGCCATTTATTTGTTTTCATTTTATTTTACAATTTACAATATTCATTTATCATCCATATACTTCAATAGCTTGCAAATAATAAGTCCAAGGGGATTGACAACCCTCCTGCCCGCGTTGGGTGCAAGTGTTTGCTCTTTTGTGTGCAGTCGCTAAAGACGGGGGTTGCGTGTTACTCCTATTGGTTCGATAAACCTTGGTTCTCTACTAAGGGAAATACTTATCTATAGTGTGCTGCATCACCGGTTCCTCTTCACGGAAAACCCAACGCCGATCACAAGTTTCAAGCACATTTTTCATGAATATGAGTTTTACTTCACAAAAGTGTTCGGATTGATCACCTAACATGCATAAAACTTAAGAATGCTCTAGAACATCAATACCCATACAAGTGCAAATTTCAAATGTGCCCCAAATTTGAAATTTGGCTCAAATTTGCAATCTAGCTCAAATTTGGATCATGTCACTTAGTTCTCAAAGTACATCACACATCAAAATACAAGTGGCATTACATCACACAAAATAAGACTCATAGACTAATAGTTTTCACTTCTTCTTATGACAACTTGCTTTTGATTTCACAGCACAAAGCTCACTAATGATCTTGGTTTTCTTCACTGGGTTAGCTTCAGTCTGCAATGTTTCAACAACCAGGGGATGGCCTGCATGCTTCCTCTTGACATACAAAGCATTTCATTTGGTTATCTATAAAAAATATCAGCCAAATAAAAAATATCACAAACATGAACATACTTTGGCCTTTCAGGAGTGTAACGACATTTTGGAGATCCTTCTTTGTGCCCAAGTTCCTGGCATAGCTTGCATCTATTTTTGTTACCCTTCTGTGATCTCTTAGGCTTTGCATCTTTCTCCCCCTTCTTACTACTCTTAGCTTTCTCAAACAATCCCTTGAATGTACTCTCCTTAGGACTGCAAGCATTTCTTTTCGTTAAGGCAGGACACATGGAAAACTCGATTTCCACTTTAGGCCACTGAGACTGATCTGTAAGTGATGGAATCGGAGCTGCATACGCAGCCTTGAATCTAAAGATATACCTTCAAGCACTCACCTCCCCGGCAACGGTGCCAGAAAATGGCTTGATGTCTACTATGCAAGTATATTCTTGTAGACTCTGTTGGGCCTCCAAGCGCAGAGTTTTCTAGGACAGTAGCAATTTTCCCTCAAGTGGATGACCTAAGGTTTATCAATCCGTGGGAGGTGTAGGATGAAGATGGTCTCTCTCAAACAACCCTGCAATCAAATACAAGAAATCTCTTGTGTCCCCAACACACCCAATACAATGGCGAATTGTATAGGTGCACTACTTCGGCGAAGAGATGGTGATACAAGTGCAATATGGAAGGTAGATATAGGTTTTTGTAATCTGAAAATATAAAAACAGCAAGGTAAAAAGTAGAAAACAGCGAGCAAAATGGTATATAAATGCTTGGAAACAAGGCCTAGGGTTCATACTTTCACTAGTGCAATCTCCCAACAATGCTAACATAGTTGAATCATATGATCATCCCTCAACGTGCAACAAAGAATCACTCCAAAGTTCCTATCTAGCGGAGAACAATAAGATGAAATTGGTGTAGGTAGTACAACTACCTCAAAGTTATTCTTTCGATCAATCTTTTGAGCTATTCCTATAAGTGTCACAAACAGCCCTAGAGTTCGTACTAAAATAACACCAAATGACACATATCAATCCACCCTAATGTCACCTAGATACTCCAATGTCACCTCAAGTATCCGTGGGTAAATTATGCGACATGCATCAAACAATTTCAGATCTATCATATTCAATCCAACACAAAGAACTTCAAGGAGCACCCCAAGATTTCTATCGGAGAACGTAGGACAAGAACGTGTATCAACCCCTATGCATAAATTACCCCAATGTCAACTCGGGAATCCGCAAGTTGAGTACTGATACGTCTCCAACGTATCTACTTTTCCAAACACTTTTGCTCTGGTTTTGACCTCTAATTTGCATGATTTGAATGAAACTGACCCGGACTGACACTGTTTTCAGCAGAACTACCTTGGTGTTATTTTTGTGCAGAAATAAAAGTTCTCGAAATCGGACGAAACTTTTTGTAAATTATTTTTGAGATTTATAATGAATATTGGGGCAAAGAACTGCCGGAGGGCACGTGCCAGGGGGCCACCACACATCAGGGCGCCCCCCTAGGCCGCGCCCTGATGGCTTGTGGGGCCCTCGAGGCTCATCCGACCCTAATTCCAGTCCTATAAATCCCATCTTCGGAGAAAAAAATCATAGAGAAGTTTTCATCGCGTTTCACGAGACGGAGCTGCCGCCACCTCATGTTCTTCCTTGGGAGGGCTGATCTGGAGTCTGTTTGGGGCTCCGGAGAGGGGAAATCGTCGCCGTCGTCATCACCATCCCTTCTCCATCAACACCGCCATGATGCTCACCACCGGGAGTGAGTAATTACTTTGTAGGCTTGCTGGACAGTGGTGGGATTGGATGAGATTGATCATGTAATTGAGTTAAGTTTGATAGGGCTTGATCCCTAGTATCCACTATGTTCTGAGATTGATGTTGCCATGACTTTGCTATGCTTAATGCTTGTTACTAGGGCCCGAGTGCCATGATTTCAGATCTGAACATATTATATTTTCTCTGAATATAAGAATGATTTGGATCCTATCTTGCAAGCTGTATGCACCTATTACGTGTCTTGATCCGCATACCCCAAGGTGACAATAATTGGGATTCTTTCCGGTGATTGCCGTAGTTTGAGGAGTTCATGTATTCACCATGTGTTAATGCTTTATTCCGGTTCTCTATTAAAAAGAGTCCTTAATATCCCTTAGTTTTCGATAGGACCCCGCTGCCACAGGAGGGTAGGACAAAAGATGTCATGCAAGTTCTTATCGCAAGCACGTATGACTATATACGGAATACATGCCTACATTATATTGATGAATTGGAGCTAGTTCTGTGTCGCCCTAGTGTGTAACTGTTACATGATCAATGTCATCTAAATCACTATCCATCACCGATCCATGTGCCTACGCTTTACTATTACTGAATCTTGCTAAGTTACTATTGCTACTGCTACTGTCACAACTGCTACAAAATTGATGTTGTCACTACTACTGTTACTTTTGCTAGTACTATTTGCCATGCTACTAAACCTTTGCTATAGATTGGTATCCTAGGTGCGGTTGAATTGACAACTCAACTGTCAAGGCCAATAAGTATTCTTTGGCTCCCGTTGTGTCGAATCAATAAATTAGGGTGAAATACTACCCGTGAAGACGGTCGCGATCCCCTATACTTGTTGGTTATCAAAACCTTTTTCTGGCGCCGTTGCCGGGGAGCATAGCTCTATTTATTGTGTTAACTTGAGGATATCCAATTGCCACTATGAAAAATCTGAAAGACAATCGAACTAATATCGTCCCCTCTCGCACGAGAGGAGGTAAGGAACTGCCATCTAGCTCTGCTTTTGATTCACCTACTGTTTTGAATCAGCTTGTTACACCACCACCTGTTAATCGTCCTGATATGTCACATGAACATGGTGATGCTATTTCTGAAATTAATGATGATACTATTGCTACACATGTTGAAACTGAAACTATGCCACTGAATGAATTACTTGATGCTCATATTGCTAAAGCTAGAGAACTTGAAAAAAGTTGAAACTGATGAGGACTTGGAATCACCTGTTACACCTCGCTCTCCTAATAGATATGAATTGTCTCATATACCTGAAGGTTATGTCATAGGTAAGGAAACAACTAGTGATTTCTTTGCCTGTGAAAAAAGAGATGGCTTGAAGAAACTATTAGGCAAACTAAAAGAAAAATCTATGATGGAGAAAATGAAATATGATCCTAAATTTGCTACTTCTCCTATATTTGTTACTGATAAGGATTATGAGTTCTCTGTGGACCCTGAGTTAATTCCTATAGTAGAATCTGATCCTTTCCATGGTTATGAGAATCAAACCATTGTTGAACACCTTATGAAATTAAATGATATTGCTACTTTGTTTACCAATGATGAAAAGATATGCTACTATTATATGCTTAAGCTTTTTTCATTTCTCACTAAAAGGTGAGGCCAAGGAATGGTTCCTTTCTCTTGCACCAGGTTGTATGCATAGTCCCCAGGATATGCGCCATTATTTTTTTGCAAAATATTTTCCTGCTCATAAGAAACAAGCTGCCTTACATGAAATATTTAACTTTGTGCAAATTGAAGAAGAGAAACTCCCTCAAGCTTGGGGTAGGCTTCTCCGATTACTTAGAGCTTTACCTGATTGTCCTCTTAAGAAAAATGAAATTCTTGATATCTTTTATAATGGACTAACCGATGCTTCTAGGGACTTCCTAGATAGTTGTGCTTGTTGTGTTTTGAGGGAAAGAACTGTCAGTCAAGCTGAAGAATTATTGAATAACATATTGCAAAATGCCGATGATTGGACACTTCCTGAACCACCTCCGGAACCTATTCAAACCAAGAGAGGTATTCTATTCCTCAACCCTGAAGATATGCAAGAAGCAAAAAGATCTATGAAGGACAAAGGTATTAAAATTGAGGATGTCAAGAAACTACCACCTATTGAAGAAATACATGTACTTGATACCCCGACACATGTAGTAGAGGTAAACTCTCTCCGTTCCTTTAGTCAAAATGATATACCTTATACTAAGAATCCTGAACAATGCATGGATGAATATGATAATTACGTTGTCAAGCAAGAATACTTCAATAACTATGTTAAAGATCAATTGAGACGTAATGCTATGATGATAGACCGCTTAAGTGACTTGATGTTTAGAATTGCTAATGATGTAAAAGGTCTAGGTAAGCATGCTTCTATGGTTCACACCCAACTAGACCAAGTTGCTAAGTCACAAAATGATTTGCTTGCTGAAATGAATAATAATGTGAATGATCATGCTGTTAGAGTAATGACTAGGGGAGGTCGTATGACCCAAGAACCTCTCTATCCGGAAGGTCATCCTAAAAGAATAGAACAAGATTCCCAGAGAATTAATGTTGATGCACCTAGTTCCTCTAATAAGAAAAAGAAAAGGAAAAATGATAGGAACTTGCATGCTCCTAGTGAACCTGTTACAAAAACACCTACTGAGAACCATAATGATGTTTCTATTTCTGATGCTGAAACCCAGTACGGTAGTGAACATGCACCTAGTGATAATGAAAAGGAGGAAGATGATAATAATGTGCAAGTAGATGCTCCACCAGATAGTAGTAAAGAACATGATAATGATGTAGAAATAGAACCTGCTGAGGATCTTGATAACCCACCTCCTAAAAATAAACATTATGATAAGAGAGACTTCGTTGCTAGAAAACATGGGAAGGAAAGAGAGCCATGGTTTCAAAACCCAATGCCATTCCCTCGTAAGGCTTCTAAGAGTAAGGGCGATGAAGATTTTGAGCATTTTGCTAAAATGATTAGACCTGTCCTTTTGCATACACGTTTGACTGATATATTGAAAATGCCTCCATATGCTAAGTATATGAAAGATATTATTACCAACAAACGGAAAATACGTGAAACTGAAATTGCTACTATGCTTGCTAATTATTCTTTTGATGGAGGAATACCTAATAAGCTAGGAGATCCTGGCATACCCACAATACATTGCTCTATTAAAAGAAATTATGTTAAAACTGCTCTATGTGATTTAGGGGCCGGTGTTAGTGTTATGACTTTCTCCCTTTATAAAAGACTTGATTTGAGTAAGTTTACACCTACTGAGATATCTTTACCTATTGGAATTTGCGAGGACGTTCCTATTGTGGCTGCAAATGCTACTATCTTAATAGACTTTGTTATTCTTCATATGCCAGAGGACGACAATATGTCGATCATCCTTGGTAGACCATTTCTAAATACTGCAAGGGCTGTTATTGATTGCAATAAAAGCAAGGTTACCTTTCATGTCAATGGCAAGCAACATACCATACATTTTTCGAAGAAGCAAACTTTGGTCAATAATATTAATGTCATTGAGCCTACTCCCACGGTTATCATTGGAAGTTTTGTAATTCCTCTACCTACTGTCAAGAAGAAATATTATAATCTTATTGTTGGGGAGATGCAAATCCCCATTGAGTTAACTTAGTGATATACGAAAATTCTTCGGTGGCATGTTAACCGGAAACGGTTGTTAATAAGACTTGATCAACCTTATTAATGGATCCTTTTTGGAAGGCATGTGATTGATGAGTTTAGTATTCACAACTCTCTGTATCAAAAGTTTATCCTCTGTTATTTTCAGTTTATATTAAATAAAATTAGCATGATTTTCCATTTTTCTATTTTCCCCGTGCGTAGAAAAATGCTCGAAAATAAAAAGTCTTAGATTGCCACAAAATTTTAACATGAATTTTTCAAGAATAAATAAGAATTTTTGGCACCAAAATTACAGCAGGGGACTGCACCACACAAGAGGGCGCCCCCTAGGTCGCGCCCTGATGGCTTGGGGGCCCACAGGCGTCCCTCTGCCTTATCCCTTCGTCCCACTCGTTCTCCTACCTCCAGCAAAAATTTCCTATCCATCTCTCTCCCGTGTTCTTCAACCAGAAAGTGAAATTTTCCATCTCTTTGCTCGGAACCCCGTTTCCGAAACTGTTTTGAGGAATTGTTCCTTGGTATGTAACTCCTCCATTCCTCCAATTAGTTTTTGTTTTAGTGGTTTATATTTTGCAAAATGTGCTGCACTTGGTGCTACAGAAAATGAGCTTGCATGTTGAATTATTTGAGTTCCAAGTAGTATGAATGCTCGATATGGCCTCTAGACATCCATTTGAGTAGTTACTATCAATCTTGCGAAGTTTTATTGACATGAATTTGTGGCTTAAAATTTTCAGAAATTTGTACCTACGATAATGAACTTCTTGAGGATTCTTCAAGCCGGAGCCCCAAGGGAGTTGTTAGGAGAACTCAGGACCGAGACATCAACCTTGTTCGCAACATGGAGGTTAGGCCATGTGAATGGACACATACACTAGTAGAAAACAGGGCTTTGGTCCAGGCCGGATCAGAGCTTTAGTCCCGGTCATGTTACGAACCGGGACTAATGTGAGCATTAGTCCCGGTTCGAGCGGCTAGGATGCCGGCCGGGGTTCGTCACGCATCAGTCCCGGTTCGAACGGGACCTTTAGTCCCGGTTGGTGACACCAACCGGGACTAAAGGGGTGGTGGCAACCGTTCGCCTGGCGCGAGCCCTTTTAGTCCCGGTTCGTGGCTCAAACCGGGACTAAAGGTGCCAACCGTTCAAATCCCGTGCCTTGGAAGTTGTTCCGCGCGAGATCATATACATCGGAAACGCTACAGTAACGCGACCGGCCTCCATTTCTGTTCGTCTCCCTCTCCTCTATGCTTCTTCCCCATCCTCCACCATGAATCCACGAACTCGCTATGGGAACGTGCTCACACATGGCACGACCAATCTCCATGTCGTCTACACGAACGACAGCGCCAAAGTCGAGGGTTTTCTTTCCATGTTCGAGGAATGACTTCAAGAGGAGAAACACAAGTTCATGGGCCTCGATCTCGAGTACACGGTCGATGGTCGCAATGTTGCCGTCGTCCAACTTTGTTTGAAGCAACATGTCATGGTCTTCCAGTGGGCAAGGTAATACGAAACTTGTCATAGTTTTAATTGGGGCTTTTCTTTGATTCATAGGATAGGAAAATTACATAGGAATAGGAGGATTGGGAATGTCGATAACATGTCATAGTTTCCTTGATTCATAGGAAAAATGCATAGGAAAATTGGGGCTTTTCTTTGATTCATAGCAAAATTGGGGCTTTTCTTTGATTCATAGGAAAATTAGGGCTTTTCTTTGATTCGATCATAGGAAAATTGCATAGGAATAGAAAATTGAATAGGAATAGGAGGATTAGGAAAATTGCATTGGAATAGGAATAGGAGGATAGGAAAATTGCATAAGAATTTTCCTTGTAGTTGCATATTGGCCATCGTGGGAGAACATGTCATAGTTTAGGGGCTTCTTTTGATTCGTAGGATAGGAAATGCATAGGAATAGGAAACTTGCTATGATTCTTATTATACTTGTTATGATTCTTATTATACTTGTTCCGAATTATAGTTGTTATGATTCTTATTATACTTGTTAATTATATGATTCTTATTATACTTGTTATGATTCCTATATTATACTTGTGCCGAAATATACTTGTTATGATTCTTATTATACTTGTTCTAAAATATACTTGTTATGATTCTTATTATACTTGTTCTAAAATATACTTGTTGCAGCAGTATTTAATACATTTGTTCCATTTTGTTGTTGCAGTAGTGACAAGCACTGTCCAAAACTCATGGAGTTCCTTCGCAGCGGCATATATTTTGCTAGTGTTGATATAACGAATGACAAGATCAAGATGAGGCGCACCTGGGGTATTGAGATACCAGCTGAATGCCACATTGATCTTCAGGGCAGGTTCAGGCTTGAGCATGACAAGACTTCAATGGCTGATATGGCAGCCGCCCTGATCGACCCCAAGTCAGGGCACCAACATTGGGAGAAGATCCCACTTGACCCTATCAACATTGAGTATGCGGCAATAGATGGGTACGTTGCATACGAGTTGTACCGCAGGATTGGAATCTTCAATTATGGGCAGCGTCACCTCGTACCGCTAGTATCTCCTGCTTGGGGGTATTCTGATCCGGACGACGAGTAGTGTTTGCAATGGCGAACACTTTTATCTCTATTATGTAGTGCTTGGGGGTCTCCTGATTCGGACGAGTAGGTTTGCAATCCGGAAGAGTAGGATTGGTATCTTCAATTATGCAGTACTTTCTGTAATGGATATCTAAACTATTATTTCTATTATGTCCCTGTTTAAGTACGGTTTGTGTGTAAGAATATTTAGTATGATTTGAGCAAGCTTTCTGATGCATTGTGATGTATGTGATGAAGATTGTCCATGGTTACGGCGCAATAAGCAAGGGACACACGCGAAGAAAAAGTGAAGACTTTCTCTCCACAACTATTCTGATGATGGCTTTGATCTACAATATCACTGCAGTTAAATATAATATTAACTAAAATTATCAAAGTATTTATTTGTTAAAAAGAATGAACTAAAAAGAATCAACTAAAATATTAACTAAAAAGAATGAACTAAAAAGAATCAACTAAAACATTAACTAAAAAGAATGAACTAAAAAGAATCAAAATAATATTAACTAAAAGTCTTGAGTTCAAATATGTTTAAAAAATTGAAATCCTTTTGTAACAGAAGAGTTTTCGTCCAAAACCCTGACACTTCGAAAGAGATTGTCCAGTTCGTACACGAAGTGCATCCAGTTTTTGCCGTAACCCTCTCAACTTTTTAGCACATGCTACGTGGGTGAAATTATGATACCATGCCAATTTTCAACCATTTCAGAGTTCATTTGCAGTGCTTTTCAATCTCAGGGTCATCTTAGCTCAAAATAAATCATGAAATGCATGAAAAATAGCAAATGGAGTCCGAAAAGGGTTGAAAAGTGATGATGTGGCTTTGAATGGTGCATATTGAATGCAGAAAAAATCTTTAGTTAAAAACTTTAATAGTAAAATGAATTTTCATAAAGTATATTTTGTTACAAGCTTTAATAGAAACTAAAAAGCTTTTATAAAACTCTAATAGCAAAAGGAATCAACTAAAAAGAACCAATAAAACATAAAACTTATGCAACTAAAATTATATAAAATTTATGCAACTAAAATTATATAACTAAAAATAACATATGCAAAAAATAACAATAAAATCATAATATATGCAAAAAAAGGCCCGCCTACTAGGCACAACGGCCTGCATACGACTAGAATCTCTACAAATGGGCCAGGATGCATGCCCGCGGTGCTAGCAGGCCCACATTAGAGAGGAGCTCGAGATATCACCGGCCGCAGCACTTATAAACCACTCCGAGCCCCTCTCGACTAGCGAGGTGGGACTAAACTTTTGGTACAGGAAGCACAGCCCTTTAGTCCCGGTTGGTGCCACCAACCGGGACTAATGCCCCCCTTTAGTCCCGGTTGGTGCCACCAACCGGGACTAAAGGTCCCTGCTTCCCGCCCTTTGGGCTGCTGAAAATTGACCTTTAGTCCCGGTTGGTGGCACCAACCGCGATGAAAGGGGGGCATTAGTCCCGGTTGGAGCCACCAACCGGGACTAAAGGGGGCTATATAAGCGGGACTTAGCAGTTTTTCCAATCCATTGCAGTTTCTTCTCTCCTCGGCGCCGACGACGACATCGACGCCGCCCGGCTGCCAGATTTTGCCGTCGCCCTGCCGTCCCCGAGCCCGCTGACCGTCGCCGGCGCCGGACCTCCTCGCGCGCCCTCCTCCCCGTCACCGTCACCGCGCCCTGCCCCGCCGTCGCCGTCGCCTCGCCCTGCCCCGCCGTCGTCGTCGCCGTCGCCGCGCCCTGCCCCTACGTCGCCGTCGCCTCGCCCTGCCCCGCTGTCGCCGTCGCCTAGCCCGCCGTCGCCGTCGCCTCGCCCTGCCCCGCCGTCGTCGCGCCCCTGCCCCTACGTCGTTGTCGCCGTCACCGCGCCCTGCCCCTACGTCGCCGTCGCCTCGCCCTGCCCCGCCGTCGCCGTCGCCGTTGCCGTCGCCTCGCCCTTCCCCGCCGTCGCCTCCCCCTGCCCCGTCGCCATCGCCGCGCCCCTGCCGGCCTCGACGTCGCCGCGCCGGCCCCTGCCCCCATAGTGAGCCCATTGAACATGGCTTGCATGTTGATGCATGCTGATGGCTTGTTACTTTTTGAGAGTTCTTGTTTATTAATTGCCATATCCCGTATCGCCTTATTGCTTATATATGTGTGACGCCCCCATTCTTGACCGTACGCTAATCATACACACAATACGTACGACCAAGATTAGAGACTCACTGATTGATATCACAACACAACACTAGACACAAATTAAAGTCATACAACTTCATATTACAAGACAGGGGCCTCGAGGGCTCGAATACAAAGCTCGACAAAACACGAGTCAGCGGAAGCAAATATATCTGAGTACAGACATAAGTTAGACAAGTTTTGCCTTAAGAAGGCTAGCACGAACATAAGCAGCGGATCGAAAGAGGCGAGGCCTCCTGCCTGGGAACCTCCTAACTACTCCTGAGCGTCGGCGTACTCCACGTAGTAGTAGGCTCCAGCGGTGGTGTAGTATTCGTCTCTGGCGTACTCCATCTCCTGGGCTCCATCGTCTGAACGCGGTATCGTATCGAAGGGGAAAGAGGAAGCAAGGCAGCTATGAGTACTCATCCAAAGTACTCGCAAGACTGACAGCAGAACTATGCTAAATATGCATCATTATCAAGGGGAGGGGTTATATCTGGACTGACTGTAGAAAGCAAGAATAGAGGGGAAGGCCTAGTCCTATCGAAGACTAGCATCTTCAACATCTTGCAGCATTAGAAGAGAGTAGACCGGTATCTCATATATATAGTCATATTGTTGTAGCAATTTTATTAAGTAACCACGCCCAGAGATCCTTCCCCGACTCCCTGCGAGGAAGCAATCTCGGAGCCACAATTCATTTCAATTTTAAATCACAATTATAGTTGTATAAGGTCAAGGTACAACTCCAAGTCGTCCTGTTACCGTGGACACGGCTATTCGAATACATTATTCATCCCTGCAGGGGTGCACCGCATTTCCAACACGCCTGATCACCTCCGGCCGGACACACTTTCTTGGGTCATGCCCGCCCTCGGGATAGCAGCACGTCATCGCCCCACCTAGGCTCAACGAGGAGGCCAGCCCGCCGGTCTAAATCCTAAGCGCGCAGGTTCGTGGGCCCACTTGCCCTTGCGCTCCTGCACGATGCGTACGCGGCCGGAAACAGACCTAGTACACTCCAGTCCAAGAGCTGCACCGTGCAGTCCAATCCGTCGCGCGCCGCTCCATTGCTGACGTCCGAAGAGCTTCGGCTGATACAACGACGCTGAGTGCCCATAACTTTCCCACGTGATGGTTTGGGGCGTAAAAAGGCCAACAACCCAACTCAGATCAAATACCCAACCCATTAGCATTTTATTAATGCGGGGCAAGCGCGACCCATAAAGTGCGGTCCCGTCACCCCGACTCGAGGATGTGTGGCAATGGCCTCTCCTGCCCGTCCACGCCTCAACATAACCCAGATGCCTTACCGGTGCATCCCTCCACATCTCACACACGGGTACCCTTGGGGCCGACCCGTCTCAAGACTGTCGGGAACTCAGGTCCACCTCAACCAGGGTGGTACCGCCTGTCCCTCTAGTCCCGTCTTCACATGTTAACATGTCAAGTTGAGGTAACTGTGTGTTTATACACCAAGTGGAAATCCGAGGAATCACCCTCGATGGATCCCACTCGTGGTATGTGTATGGCAAGAGTCGCTATCGATAAATGGGAAGGAGGAATCACCCTCGATACCCATGACCGATTAGCTACGCTACAGAATTAACATCGGGAGTGCTAAGTGAGGTATCACCCTCGGCACTTGATAGTAGCTCTGCAGTGCCATACTTAAGGCTTGTCAGTCGGTTGACCGAGTCTTCGAGTCTTCGGGTCGTCGAGTCGTCGATGAAGAAGCAGGGGCAACTGGGACTAAGGGGTCACTGGGGATTCATTGATCCACCTATACTAAGCAGTTGATATGATTGCAGGTATTGTAGCAGTTTATCAAAAGTAGGCTATGCATCAGAATAGGAGCTAGCTAATACAGTAGCAAAATTCTAATGCAAGAATAAGAGGGAAAGGAATAGGCGATATCGGAATGCTCAAGGGGGGGTTGCTTGCCTTGCTGCTCTGCGGCAAGGGGCTGAACGTCAACGGCGTAGTCGTACCCAGCAGCAGCGTCGGTCTCGGGGTCTACCGGAGAGAAGTGGGGGAAGAAACAATAAATACAAGTAAACAGATGCAACACGATGCATGACATGGCATTATGCAGGGCTAGGCATGCACTAACGCAGTACTACGCGTTGCAGACGAAGCGGGAGAATATCTGACGATATTTCCCGGGTCTTTGGATTTATCGGGCAAACGATCCGGAGGGGAAAGTTCCATGTTCATCATGCTAGGAGCATGTGACAGATGAATGGATGACGTATTTGGATTCGTGGGATTTTTCTGATCAACTTTCATGTATAAAGTTTTTCCATCTGAGCTACGGATTATTTTCTATGATTTTTCAAAGTTTTAATCATTTTCTGGAATTAACAGGATTAAATTAATTCGAAAAATGCTATTATGACATCATGCTGACATCAGCATTGCATCAGCAGTCAACAGTGGGGCTGACCAGGTCAAACCTGACCAGTGGGTCCCACATGTCATAGACTCAGGGTTAATTCATTTTAATTTAAACTAAATAGAGACTAATTAGCAAGTGGGGCCCATCTGTCAGTGAGGGATTAGTGCTAATTAATTATTTTCAATTAATCTAATTACTAATTAGTTAGCTGAGAGGGGTGGCCCACCTGTCATAGACATAGGGGCTTGGGGCCCCACATGTCAATGACTGGACCAGGTCCAGTCAGCAATTGACCAGGTCAACGGGTCAACGGCGATCGCGGGACCCAGCTGCCAGTGATCCTGGCAGTGGACCCGACCGGGCCACGTCGGCGGTGGCCGGCGTTCGTCGCCGGAGGAGCTCCGGCGAGCTCCCGAAACGGCGGGGAGGCTCGGGTTTCGTCTACCGGGGGTCAAATCGCGCGCCGTTTGCTGCGTTCGAAAGCTGGGGTCATCACCGTTCCATTCCGGGCATCGGCAGCTGCTGCGGTGGTCTGTGGCGTCGCCGGCGTCGAGGTTGGCAGCGGTGAGCTTCGGGCGCCGATGGTAGCGAGCAAACCGGGGCGCAAACGGGCGAACTACGGGCACTACACGGGCCTACGCGATGCGTGGAGTCGAATGGTGGCGTCGGTTGGACCAAAAGGTCGCCGGAGGCTCGCCGGCGACGAGCTCAGGCGGAACCGAGCTTCGGCTCCGGTGGAAACGGGCGCTACGGCGGCAAAAAGGACCGGGGAGGAGAGGGGAAGGACGCGGGGGCTCACCGGGAGCCTGTAGGTGAGCAAAGTGGGCGCGGGGGAGGCTCGAGGTGGCCGGAATCGTCGACGGGGCGTGGTGGCGATCGGAGGAAGGGGGAGCTCCTGGTCGTCGGTGCAGGGGCTCCGGGGCTCGTTCTAGTGGTCGGGGAGGATGGGGTCGTCGTTGCGGAGCCCGTGGGCGTCTTGGCAGGGCGAGGGAGGGCCGGTGGCCGCGGCTACGAGCCGGCCATGGCGACGGTGCGGTTGGGCGCGGCAGATCTGGAGGAGGGAGAGAGGGAGGAGAGCGAGCGAGGCGAGGGGGGATGGCGAGGGCGTCCAGGGGGAGTGGATGGCCTCGGCCTTATCCTCCCCGGAGCCCTGTGGCGGCAGGTGGCGAGCAGCAGCGGCGAGGCCGAGCTTCGGCCATGGCGAAGGCGACAGCGGGGCGGGAGCAGGTAGAAGGGGGTCTCAGTGGGCTGGGCCGCACTGTAGCCATTTGGGCCCAGCCACTGCGGGCCTTTTTCTTTTTCTTTCTTTTCTTTTCTGTTTTTATTTCTGTTTTGTCTTTTCTTTTTATTCCAAATGACTTTTGCAAATTATGAGACTTGCCAAAATAAATACTATGCAATATTTGCCATTGTTAGAAAATGGTTTGGAGCCAAGGTGATTCCATTTAATTTTTATTTAATGTTAAAATGGATTAAATAATTCTGTTTTAGTTCTGTTTCTTATTGCTTGGGTTATTTAATTAATTTGATTTATGTTTATTACAATTTTATAATTGCCTCTGGATTATTTGCTGTTTAATGAACATTTTAGTTTTTTCAAATTTGAACAACCTTTATTTCCACTTTAAGTTTGAAATTCCATTTGAATTGGAATTTGAAATGAGATATGATCCAAATAGTGATTAAGCACTATTTAGCAAAATAGATTAACTTAAACTTGGCCATTACTGTAGCTTAATTACAATCATCACTGTAGCCAAAAGCCAGGGTGTCACAATTCTCCCCTACTAACAAGAATTCTCGTCCCGAGAATTAAGAAGTAGAAGGAAAGAGCCCGGGGTATTCTGCACGAAGATGATCTTCGCGTTCCCAGGTGGCTTCATCTTCAGAATGATTTCCCCACTGCACTTTGAAGAACTTGGTAACCTTCTGACGAGTCCGACGTTCAGTTTCATCAAGAATGCGGACTGGTTGCTCTTTGTAAGAAAGGTCTTGTTGCAGCTCAAGCATATCATGATCCACTGCTCGGATATGATCCTTGAAGCAGCGACAAATGTGTGACACATGGAACACATCGTGAACCTGAGAAAGGTTTGGCGGTAGTTCCAATTGATATGCCACTTTACCACGCCTTTCAAGAACAGTGAAAGGACCAATATAGCGAGGAGTCAGCTTGCCCTTGATTCCAAAACGGTGTGTACCTCTCATTGGCGTGACTCAAAGATAAGCCTTTTCGCCAGGTTGATAGACCATATCTTTGTGATGACGGTCATACTGACTCTTCTGACGAGACTGAGCAGCCTTCAGATTTGCATGAATAATGCAGACTTGATCTTCGGCATGTTGGATAATATCCGGACCGATAAGTGTACGTTCCCCAGTTTCTGACCAATTCAGAGGAGTCCGACACTTACGTCCATATAACACTTCAAAGGGAGCCATCTTCAGACTAGCTTCATAGCTATTGTTGTAGGAGAACTCAGCATACAGGAGATATTCCTCCCATTTCTTGCCGAAAGAAATGACACAAGTTCAAAGCATGTCTTCGAGAATCAGGTTGACTCTTTCAACTTGACCCTGGGATTGAGGGTGAAAAGCGGTGCTGAAGGACAAACGGGTCCCCATAGCTTCCTGGAAACTTGTCCAGAATCTTGAAGTGAATAAACTGCCACGGTCTGAACTAATCACCAATGGAATACCGTGGAGTGAAACAACTCTGGACATGTAAAGATCTGCCAGCTGACTAGCAGTAATAGTTTCCTTGACAGCCAGAAAATGTGCAACTTTGGACAACCGGTCAATGATGACAAGAATAGCATCATTACCTTTCTGCGATATGGGAAAACCAGTAATGAAGTCCATTTCAACATGATCCCATTTCCATTCAGGAATAGAAATAGGTTGTAGAGTTCCAGTAGGTCTTTGATGTTCTGCTTTGATCCGACGGCAAATGTCACATTCTGAAACATAGCGTGCAATGTCTTGCTTCATGTTAGACCACCAGAATCTTCGACGAATGTCTTGGTACATCTTGGTACTACCAGGATGAATAGACAGCGGAGTGTCATGTGCTTCCTTCATGACCTCTTGAGTCATATCCTGGTTTTTCTCCTTACTCAGTACCACTAGGTGGTCTTTGAAGTACAAAGCGCCATCCTCAGCAATAGTGAAGGGTGAGGGCTTTCCTTCTGCGAGATCGCGTTTAATCCTCTCGACTTCATTGTCGCACTTCTGGATCCACTTGATGACGTCCACCAGATCTGGTTTAGCAACCAGGGTATTAAGAGAACCCTGTGAAACAACGTGGAGGTTCATTTTGTAGGATCCTTCAGGAGAGGGAGTGAGATAACCCTGAGGAACAATATGGAGGTTTAGCTTGCGGAATTCTTCTTGAAGAAGGGGGTGAACCTTGTGAACCTGAAGGTGATTGCAGTACGACTTGCGGCTCAAAGCATCAGCCATTACATTAGCCTTGCCTGGGGTATAAGAAATACCCACATTGTAATCTGCTATGCGCTCCATCCATCTCTGTTGACGGAGGTTCCGATCTGGTTGAGTAAACAAGTACTTCAGACTTTGGTGGTCGGTGTAGATCTCGCAACGATTTCCAACAAGGTATTGCCGCCACTCTTTCAGTGCATGAATTACCACGGCAAGTTCAAGGTCATGAACTGGGTAGTTCTCTTCATGAGGACGCAATTGACGAGATGCATAAGCGACCACTCTGCGCTCTTGCATTAGGACACAGCCCATTCCTTGACGCGAAGCGTCACAATAAATGACAAAGTCCTTACGAGTATCCGGAGGAGCAAGCACTGGAGCAGAGGTCAGCTTGTCCTTAAGTGCCTGAAAGCTCTCCTGACATTTTTCTGTCCACTCATATTTAACACCTTTGTGAAGCAGATTGGTTAAGGCTTTTGCAATCTTGGAGAAGTTCTCGACGAATCGACGGCAATAGCCGGCGAGCCCGAGAAAACTTCTGACTTGCTTGACATTCTTCGGGGGAGTCCGGTCAAGAATAGCCTGAACTCGTTCAGGGTTGACCGCAATACCATCCTTGGAGATCACATGACCAAGGTAGGTTACTTCGTCCATCCAGAACTCACACTGTGAGTACTTAGCATAGAGTTGATGTTCTCGAAGCCTCTCCAGTATAAGACGAAGATGTTCAGCATGCTCTTCTTTATTCTTGGAGAAAACTAAGATATCATCCAGATAAACCACGACGAATTTATCGAGGTAGTCCATAAAAATATAATTCATCAAGCGGGAGAAGGTTGCTGGAGCATTGGTTAAGCCGAAGGACATGACGGTGTACTCGTATGAACCATAGCGAGTAACAAATGCAGTCTTGGGAATATCCTCTTCACGAACCCGGATCTGATGGTAACCCAACCTCAAGTCGAGTTTAGAAAATACTGATGATCCAGCAAGTTGATCATACAGATCGTTGATCCGTGGAAGCGGATATTTGTTTTGAATCGTTGCTTGGTTGATGGGACGGTAATCTTGGACCAATCGATTCGTACCATCCTTCTTCTTGACAAAGAGAGAAGGTGCTCCCCAAGTAGAGGAACTTCGACGAATGAAACCTAGATGAAGCGAATTGTCAATTTCTTGCTTAAGTTCTAGGAGTTCATGTGGTGGCATCTTATACGGACGCTTGGCTATAGGAGTGGTACCAGGTACCAAGTCGATGACAAACTCGACAACTCTAGCAGGGGGGATCCCTGGGAGTTCTTCCGGAAAAACATCTTGGAAATCCCGGACAACTGGAATGTTTTCAATCCCCTCAAGAGGTGACTCTTTTAATGCATTCATGGCATATAGCCGGGCTTCAGCATTCCGAACAAGATGAGCATGGTAGCTTACAATCTCATTCGAAGGATGCAGGAGGTGGACGGTTTTGGTGTCACAAACAATTGAAGCGGTATGTGCCTTCAACCAATCCATTCCGAGAATGAGATCGATTTTGGCAGACTTCAACATTATGGGGGAGGCATGGAATTCCAACCCTTCAATTTCAATGGGGACATTGTGACTAATAATGGAAGTCTGACATTGGCCTGCGGGGGTGTTTACCACTATTGGGACGTTCATCTCTTCACACTTAATGTCATGCATGTATGCAAAATCTTCAGACATAAAAGAATGTGATGCTCCTGTATCAAACAATACATAAGCCGGTACTGAGTTGATGAGAAGAGTACCCATCACAGTGGCAGGCTAGTCTTGAACTTGATTCAGATCAATATTGTTAGCTTGAACATGACCAGTGTTAGTCCTGGTGTTGCTGTTGCGGAGCTGGTTGGAAGGCAGTGTAAGTTGATTCTGATTCTGCCTGCATTCTCTAGCACGGTGTCCTGGACGACCACACTTGAAGCACAACCCATCCTCAGGACGAGAAGAGGGAGCAGGAGCTCGTGGTGGTGGAGCTGGGAGCCTCGGCTGCCTAGGTGGGGGTTGAGGCAGATGAGGTGCAGCATAGGACGGCCTCGGAGCAGAAGGCGGTGCATGGTACATGTTGTGGGGGATCCAGATCTTATGCTTCTGAGCAGATGGACCCGAAGATGAGCCCATGTCACGGTTGCGCTTGCTGCTGTCCTTGTAGTCCTGCAGACCCGTCTCCACTATAATAGACTTGTTCACCAAGGTGGCAAAGTTACCGAAGTCTTAAGCAAGGAGTGCCATCTTGATATCCGGGTGGAGGCCTTCACGGAACTTCTCCAGCCTATGAGCATCAGTTGCAACGTCTTCTTCAGCATAGCGAGACAATTCCAGAAATTCCCGCTGATAAGCATCCACAATCTTGTTGCCCTGGACTAAGTTGCGGAATTAACGCTTCTTCTTGTCCATCATTCCCTGAGGAATGTGACGAGCACGGAAAGCAGCTTGGAACTCCGGCCAGGTGATGATTGTTCCAACAGGCTGAGAGCGCCTGTGGCTGTCCCACCATTGAGCAGCGGGACCCTTCAGAAAGTACAAGGCAAAGGTGACATAGCTAGCCACTGGGGCGCCTGAAGACTCCAGCTCATAAGTGATGTCACGGAGCCAGTCATCTGCGTCAAGCGGCTGAGTTGAGCTGCGGTAGGTCGTAGGGTTGAGACGCATGAAGTCTTGCAGAGTCATTGGGGCTGGCTGCTGATTCATATGCGGCCTTGGGAACTGGTCCATAAGCCCTTGCATAAACTGGCGATTCAGTTCAAACTGTTGCATCATACCAGCCATGTAGTTCGGTGGTGGTGGTGGTTCAGGTGCACCACGACCACGACCAGCTGGCCTAACCATTCTGTCAAATTTTAACAGTGGTAGTTTAGCATTTGGTAATTGCAGAATCAATGAATCATTCATGAAGTAAATTTCACAAAGAAGGAAGTGCAATAATTACGACATAGTAGTTCAAATTTCAACATACAGATCCATACATAGGTCTATTACAAACCATAAGTTCGTTACAAAACAGACGATAGGTCCGGCATGAAAATAACCTAGACAACTAGGCGGCACGCAGGCACGCGGTGGAGGGATACAACAACGGGATATAGCGATAAGCTACATCAACGTCGGGGACAACGAAAGTAGCCACGGAACTGCAGATGACCCTGGTTGTGAAACCCGGTGGCAGGGTCCTGCATCCCGTGTACACTCCGATGCAGAACCTGCATACCAAGCGGGAGCGCAGGTCCACGTGCCGGAGTACGACCTCCAACCTTAGGCCATCCCAGACCTGGGGGAAACTCAGTCCGAGGCGGGTAAAGGATGTGCTCCGGATGTATCCTCGCACGGACTGCTGGCAACAAGTGCTCCATAGCCTGATACAGACGAGCACGGGTGGCGTACAGCTCGATGTTAAGAGCCCTGATAGTGCGATCCAGAGCCTCAGTGTACTGAACCAGAACCTGTGGGTCGTAACGACGACTCACGTAGGGGGCGCAGATAGCAGTGTAGGATCGGTCGGTACGCTGCCGTGCGAAAGGGGTCAAGACCTCAGCGTCGGCTGCCGTATCAACTCCAGCAGGGACATATGGGATGTATCTGTATGCCGTCTCCTCCAAACAAGGGTTCGCTGCACGGAGACGAACAATAGCAGCATAGGCAGCATCATGTACTGCCATCTCAACAATCACTCCAACGCCACGGAAGGTGTGCAGCTTAGTGATGGAGCGGTCCTGTCGATCCCAGATAACCATCTCAGCCTCATACTGTTCCTGGTTGAACTCGCGGTAGTCCTCGTAAACAGTGTACTCGGGGTACCAGCGATATCCCAACTTCTTCAAGAGGCCGACCAGAATGGCCGGGAACCCAGTCGTATCGTGCGCAAAGGTCAGACGAACGATCTGCCTAGCGGGACGCATCTGTAACAAGGAGATTCAAGATATCAAATGACAGTGCGTGCATCATAACTTCAAAGAAGACAATTTTCGACGAAACAATTCTTCGGTGGATGTGATCACGAGAACCTAATGTTAGATTTTAGCAAAATCTTTAACCCGAAGAGAAGAGAGATCAGAACCCAGAGTATAGACGAGGAATAAAAGATCCTAATACCACCCGATTGAGATGTGGGCCCGTAAGCCACAACAACAGTGTTAGTAAAAGTTTTTCAAACATTAGACTCAACTTCGACCAAGGAGTTGGAAAGGGGGCTACCTACAGGCAGTTGGCTCTGATACCAACTTGTGACGCCCCCATTCTTGACCGTACGCTAATCATACACACAATACGTACGACCAAGATTAGAGACTCACTGATTGATATCACAACACAACACTACACACAAATTAAAGTCATACAGCTTCATATTACAAGCCAGGGGCCTCGAGGGCTCGAATACAAAGCTCGACAAAACACGAGTCAGCAGAAGGAAATATATCTGAGTACAGACATAAGTTAGACAAGTTTTATCTTAAGAAGGCTAGCACAAACATAAGCAGCGGATCGAAAGAGGTGAGGCCTCCTGCCTGGGAACCTCCTAACTACTCCTGAGCATCGGCGTTCTCCACGTAGTAGTAGGCTCCAGCGGTGGTGTAGTAGTCGTCTCTGGCGTACTCCATCTCCTGGGCTCCATCGTCTGAACGTGGTATCGTATCGAAGGGGAAAGAGGAAGCAAGGCAGCGGTGAGTACTCATCCAAAGTACTCGCAAGACTGACATCAGAACTATGCTAAATATGCATCATTATCAAGGGGAGGGGTTATATCTGGACTGACTGCAGAAAGCAAGAATAGAGGGGAAGGCCTAGTCCTATCGAAGACTAGCATCTTCAACATCTTGCATCATTAGAAGAGAGTAGACCGGTATCTCATATATATAGTCATATTGTTGTAGCAATTTTATTAAGTAACCACGCCCAGAGATCCTTCCCCGACTCCCTACGAGGAAGCAATCTCGGAGCCACAATTCATTTCAATTTTAAATCACAATTATAGTTGTATAAGGTCAAGGTACAACTCCAAGTCGTCCTGTTACCGTGGACACGGATATTCGAATAGATTATTCATCCCTGCAGGGGTGCACCGCATTTCCAACACGCCTGATCACTTCCGGCCAGACACACTTTCCTGGGTCATGCCCGGCCTCGGGATAGCAGCACGTCGTCGCCCCACCTAGGCTCAACGAAGAGGCCTGCCCGCCGGTCTAAATCCTAAGCGCACAGGTTCGTGGGCCCACTTACCCTTGCGCTCCTGCACGATGCGTACGCGGCCGGAAACAGACCTAGTACACTCCAGTCCAAGAGCTGCACCGTCCAGTCCAATCCGTCGCGCGCCGCTCCATTGCTGACGTCCGAAGAGCTTCGGCTGATACAACGACGCTGAGTGCGCATAACTTTCCCACGTGATGGTTTGGTGCGTAAAAATGCCGACGACCCAACTCAGATCAAATACCCAACCCATTAGCATTTTATTAATGCGGGGCAAGCGCGACCCATAAAGTGCGGTCCCGTCACCCCGACTCGAGGATGTGTGGCAAGGGCCTCTCCTGCCCGTCCACTTCTCAACATAACCCGGATGCCTTACCGGCGCATCCCACCACATCTCACATACGGGTACCCTTGGGGCCGACCCGTCTCAAGACTGTCGGGAACCCAGGTCCACCTCAACCAGGGTGGTACCGGCTGTCCCTCCAGTCCCGTCTTCACATGTTAACAAGTCAAGTTGAGGTAACTGTGTGTTTATACACCAAGTGGAAATCCGAGCAATCACCCTCGATGGATCCCACTCGTGGTATGTGTATGGCAAGAGTCGCTATCGATAAATGGGAAGGAGGAATCACCCTCGATACCCACGACCGATTAGCTACGCTACAGAATTAACATCGGGAGTGCTAAGTGAGGTATCACCCTCGGCACTTGATAGTAGCTCTGCAGTGCCATACTTAAGGGGTGTGCGGTGATGTGAGGGGCCTGGCTTATCGGTCAGTTGACCGAGTCTTCGAGTCTTCGGGTCGTCGAGTCGTCGATGAAGAAGCAGGGGCAACTGGGACTAAGGGGTCACTGGGGTTTCATTGATCCACCTATACTAAGCAGTTGATATGATTGCAGGTATTGTAGCAGTTTATCAAAAGCAGGCTATGCATCAGAATAGGAGCTAGCTAATACAGTAGAAAAATTCTAATGCAAGAATAAGAGGGAAATGAATAGGCGATATCGGAATGCTCAAGGGGGGGTTGCTTGCCTTGCTGCTCTGCGGCAAAGGGCTGAACGTCAACGGCGTAGTCGTACCCGGTAGCAGCGTCGGTCTCGGGGTCTACCGGAAAGAAGACGGGGAAGAAACAATAAACACAAGTAAACAGATGCAACACGATGCATGACATGACATTATGCAGGGCTAGGCATGCACTAACGCAGTACTACGCGTTGCAGACGAAGCGGGAGAATATCTGACGATATTTCCCGGGTCTTTGGATTTATCGGACAGATGATCCGGAGGGGAAAGTTCCATGTTCATCATGCTAGGAGCATGTGACAGATGAATGGATGACGTATTTCGATTCGTGGGATTTTTCTGATCAACTTTCATGTATAAAGTTTTTCCATCTGAGCTACGGATTATTTTCTATGATTTTTCAAAGTTTTAATCATTATCTGGAATTAACCGGATTAAATTAATTCGAAAAATGCTATTATGACATCATGCTGACATCAGCATTGCATCAGCAGTCAACAGTGGGGCTGACCAGGTCAAACCTGACCAGTGGGTCCCACATGTCATAGAGTCAGGGTTAATTCATTTTAATTTAAACTAAATAGAGACTAATTAGCAAGTGGGGCCCATCTGTCAGTGAGGGATTAGTGCTAATTAATTATTTTCAATTAACCTAATTACTAATTAGTTAGCTGACAGGGGTGGCCCACCTGTCATAGACACAGGGGCTTGGGGCCCCACATGTCAGTGACTGGACCAGGTCCAGTCAGCAGTTGACCAGGTCAACGGGTCAACGGCGACCGCGGGACCCAGCTGCCAGTGATCCTGGCAGTGGACCCGACCGGGCCACGTTGGCGGTGGCCGGCGTTCGTCGCCGGAGGAGCTCCGGCGAGCTCCCGAAACGGCGGGGAGGCTCGTGTTTCGTCTACCGGGGGTCAAATCGTGTGCCGTTTGCTGCGTTCGAAAGCTGGGGTCGTCACCGTTCCATTCCGGGCATCGGCAGCTATTGTGGTGGTCTGTGGCGTCGCCGGCGTCGAGGTTGGCGGCGGTGAGCTTCGGGCGCCGATGGTAGCGAGCAAACCGGGGCGCAAACGGGCGAACTACGGGCACTACACGGGCCTACGCGATGCGTGGAGTCGAACGGTGGCGTCGGTTGGACCAAAAGGTCGCCGGAGGCTCGCCGGCGATGAGCTCAGGCGGAACCGAGCTTCGGCTCCGGTGGAAACGGGCGCTACGGCGGCAAAAATGACCGGGGAGGAAAGGGGAAGGACGCGGGGGCTCACCGGGAGCCTGTAGGTGAGCAAAGTGGGCGTGGGGGAGGCTCGAGGTGGCCAGAATCGTCGTCGGGGCGCGGCGGCGATCCGAGGAAGGGGGAGCTCCTGGTCGTCGGTGCAGGGGCTCCGGGGCTCGTTCCAGTGGTCGGGGAGGACGGGGTCGTCATTGCGGAGCCCGTGGGCGTCTTGGCAGGGCGAGGGAGGGCCGGTGGCCGCGGCTACGAGCCGGCCATGGCGACGGTGCGGTTGGGCGCGGCGGATCTGGAGGAGGGAGAGAGGGAGGAGAGCGAGCGAGGCGCGGGGGGGGGGGGGATGGCGAGGGCGTCCAGGGGGAGTGGATGGCCTCGGCCTTATCCTCCCCGGAGCCGTGTGGCGGCAGGTGGCGAGCAGCGGCGGCGAGGCCGAGCTTCGGCCATGGCGAAGGCGACAGCGGGGCGGGAGCAGGTAGAAGGGGGTCTCAGTGGGCTGGGCCGCGCTGTAGCCATTTGGGCCCAGCCGCTGCGGGCCTTTTTCTTTTTCTTTCTTTTCTTTTCTGTTTTTATTTCTGTTTTGTCTTTTCTTTTTATTCCAAATAACTTTTGCAAATTATGAGACTTGCCAAAATAAATACTATGCAATATTTGCCATTGTTAGAAAATGGTTTGGAGCCAAGGTGATTCCATTTAATTTTTATTTAATGTTAAAATGGATTAAATAATTCTGTTTTAGTTATGTTTCTTATTGCTTGGGTTATTTACTTAATTTGATTTATGTTTATTACAATTTTCTAATTGCCTCTGGATTATTTGCTGTTTAATGAACATTTTAGTTTTTTCAAATTTGAACAACCTTTATTTCCACTTTAAGTTTGAAATTCCATTTGAATTGGAATTTGAAATGAGATATGATCCAAATAGTGATTAAGCACTGTTTAGCAAAATAGATTAGCTTAAACTTGGCCATTACTGTAGCTTAATTACAATCATCACTCTAGCCAAAAGCCAGGGTGTCACAATATGTCTACCGTATATGTTTACCGTATCAATGTCCAGTCCATGTCATTTTATTATTACTTACATATGTTTACTATGTCGTATCCCCCACTGTGAGATTTTAAAATGAGACAGTCCATGTCATTTTATTATTACTTATATATGTTTACTGTATCGCCTTATTGTTGTTTTTAGAAATTGCCGTATCCCGTATCGCCGTACCCGTATCAATGTCGCTGTATCGGTGCTTCGTAGGTTGCCAGTCCCACCATATGAACATAATGCACTTCAGAATTTTGATATATGTTCGTAGAATGATAACTTCGACATGAGGGTGGTGGGGGTCCGCAAGTATCCTCGAGGACCATGAGAGAGGCGGTCTCGGGTTCAAACCCGTTTCAGTAATACCCGAACCCGAAACCCACCATCCCCGTCAAAATACTACGCTAAGCATATTGGGCCATTCAGCCTTCACTACAAACGACCATGAGAGAGGCGGTCCTGGTCGTGCTCCGTTGTGGCAATTGCATGCACCGTGTTGTCACCCTTCGCGTGTGCCATCCTGGTCGTGCTCCGCTGTGGCACTTGAAGCTGCCCTGATGCCCGACGGCGGATGGTCGATGCGCCCACCTGGCGAACGCGTAGCTTGGTCAGCAGCTAGAAATGGTCGATTTTGATATAAAAATCATCTAAATCCGAGGTCATATGCAATTTGTGTGGTCAATACAAGATTAAGGACAAAAGGGGGGAGGAGTCCTCGACGATCGTCTGAAACTGACTATTATAAAACTTGTGAACTTTGCATGATGTTTCCCACTAATCCATCTCTCATGGTTGTATATTGCCACATTGTAATATTTGCAGAAACTATGGCGGACAGAGACTTAGAAAAAGAACAATTGTTGGGGGATATAATACGAGAGGGTGATATCGATCTCACCTGCTTCTCGTTTCTCAACGAGAGCGATGGTGAGGAAAGAGAGGATGGCGGCTCCGGTGAGGAGGAAGGAGATCATGACTGCTCCGGTGAACGAACTGGGGACGAAGGAGATCATGACGGATCCGGTGATCGAATGGAGAAGGGAGCCATAACTGCTTCAAAGTCCGGCGAGGTATATATTAATTAATCCTCTGCTGACTAGATGGATTAATTTTTTTGTATGTACATATATTAATGCTTCTTTCTTCTTTTAATTAGCCATCCGGATCGAGCTCCACTTCGGTAAGGAGACGAGGCCCGATGAGAAGGTTGGATGCGCAAGAAAGGTTCACGATTGTAGAAGTCTCACCAGAAGGCCAACCGATTGCTCCCTACCGGAACAAGAACAAATTTATACATCAGTGCGGAGTGGTTGTTAGGGACCTCGTCCCGATCAGCTGCCAAGAATGGAATAAGAAGAAGGACCCTCAAGTTCCTTATGTCAATGATAGACTGAAAGATGATCTTTGGACCAATCTGATTAGAAATTTCAGTCTACCGCTAGAGGAGGATCCGAATAACCCAGTTATACAGCGAAAGGTCAGGGTGTTTGCTCTTAAGAAGATGGCAGAACTATTCAAGAACTGGAAGAAAGTATTGAACAGGAAGTTTGTTGAGAAAGACAAGACTCCGGAATTCAGAGGTCAATATGAGAAAATGAGAGATCACTGGCCCGCATTTGTGGCCTACAAGAAATCGGAGAAGGCTACGAACATGTCACTTACAAATAAGAAAAATGCCGCAAGGAAGGAGTATCACCATGTTACGGGGTCAGGTGGCTACAAAAAAGCCCGGCCTACGTGGGACAAAGCTGAGCAAGACCTGCTTGCTAAAGATATCCAACCAGAGACATTGCACTGGCCAGATCGGGCAAGGACTTGGTTCTTCGGGGTTGGGGGAACATTGGACCCAGAAACAGGGAAGTGTGTCTGGACGAAAGCTCAACTTGCAATACCATTCAAAAAGCTTGAGGAAACAATCAAGAAATCGCTGGAAGGGACGTTCGTTCCCGACAGAGAGAAGGACGAGCAGTCATTTGCCCTCGGGAATCCAGAACACCCTGGACGAACACGAGGCACATCAGGCTCCGTTCCGTGGAAGGTTGGGTTTCCCAACAGCGCTGGTTACAGAAGCCGACAGAGAAAGAAGAAAGAGGAAGCAAGCGAAATGCAGAAGTTGAATGAAAGATTAGCGAAACTAGAGGCACTTGAGAGCCAGCGAGCTACCGGCCAACCATCTCAGCGGCACGAAGATCCTTCATTGGAGACTACCCACGATGCTACCCCACCATCTCAGCGGAGAAGCAGCGTGGATTCCACTGAGCTCGTTCATCCTGATAGCACGGCTCCTCGCTACCCCGTGGATGGTATCACGCATAATGAACATTGTGTGCTAATGGCAAAATGCCATAACCTGACCTTTAAGGCGGCGGTCGGCTCTGTGTTACCTCCTCGACCTGATGCAACTTTCCATTGCACTCTGGTTCCAGCTGGCTTTGCTATTGTCGGGGTGGATGAAATAATGGATGGATTTGATGGGCTGGAGCTTGAGTACCCTACAGGTGAAGGGGAGCTTCTTCTTTGACATGCCTTAAGGACTACCTGTCCATGGAGAAAGGAACACATCGTGCTTCCATACTGGACGCCGCCTCAGCAGACTCAGGCGGAGGAGGCCCAGTGCCTGAGTCGTCTCCGGTGCGTCAGACGTCTCCAGTGCGTCAACCGTCTCCGCTGCCTAAGTCGTCTCCGGCGCGTCAGCCGTCTCCGCCGCCTCAGCGGACTCCGACGGAGGAGGCCCCTTAGCAGAATCCTACTCCGCCTCAGCTGTCTCCGCTGTGTCATCGAACTCCGCCTCCTCCTCCGCCTAAGAAACAGCGGAATAGAGGCGCCGCCGCTCCGGCGGCTAGCAGCTGTACGAAACAGAGGAGATTCAGATACGGCCCAAGCCTCAAGCCTCCTCCCAAGTTACCCTACGAGAGGTCTGAGGAGGAACTCGACGAGATCATGGATGCCGAAGTGAAACATCAGCTTGCACCGAAACGCCCACCTGAAGAGGAGAAAATAGATCCGGTGAAAGCGAAGCGAACTCTGGATGCCCTTAGGCGACCACCACCGCCTCCGCCGCCATCAAACTATGACCGATGTATTCAAAAGAAACATGATGAAGCGAGGCGGTCGGGAAGCTTAAGTACAAGTGGCTCAAGAAGTGGGAAAACAATTCCCCAGCTCGGCGAACAAGAACTACAATCGTGTCCTCCGCTCAAGGTGGTTACCGATATCGCTAATGATCCAGAGAAAGCGGACACTGGTCTTGCTATCACTGCTGATGATTACTTACCCGACTCGGTACAGTTTGAAACGGCTGAGGTAGTACAAACCTTAAAATACGCGAACGGGAAGCCTCTCGTCACACGTGAGGAGCTCGACCGTCTACCAACGATGATGCGACGATTGCATGAATGGTACTTGAAAGCCTGCAAGGACAGGGCCGACAATATCTTTGTGGGAATTAAAGATGAGCACTTCTTCAATGGAGAGCAGGTGTTGTTCGTTGAATTTGAAGAAATATTTCAGTTATACAATCAAAAGGAACTCGACAAAACTATCGTCAGTTCCTATTGTCTGTAAGTATTTTTTTCTGTAATTAAGTCTCTAGCTCAGCTCGTTCATTGCATGTATTAATTATCCTCACACTATATTATGCAGAATGAAGATCCTCGAATGCAAACAACAACAAATCTATGACATTGGGTTCATTGACCCAAATTTCATAAATGAACCTACGTTACGAGATTTTCCCGCCGAAACAGAGAACAACTTGCTAAAGGCGTTACTTGGACAACAAACCAGAAAGGAAATACTATTTCCTTACAACTTCAAGTAAGTGTTACTATCTTGTGCACATTCTGTTTCGCTTACTCGAGGTTAAGTGCAATTAACGAGTTATGCATGCGCAGTTTCCACTTTATTCTGCTAGACATTCAGCTTGAAGAGGGAAAAGTAACTGTCTTGGACTCGAGACGTAAATGCTTCATAAGTAAGTTCAATCATTATCGCACCATATTGGCAACTTTCGTTCATTTTCTGATATCAAGTAATCATTTTCTTTGCCGGGCAGGGTTTGAAAAAAGTTCACCAAAAAGGTTAAGGGTGTCAGCTGGAAACCGGAGCTGCAATTTGTACAGCCGAAAGTAAGTACTACTCTAGTACCGCACATCTCTCATTGATGCTAGTTTCAATACCATTATCATGCTTGGTTATCATTTTGATTGAACTCTATTCTCGTAAAGTGCTTGTTGCAGGCAACCGGGACCAATTTATGTGCCTACTACGTTTGCGAGTTTATTCGCCACTGGACCTCTGAGCGGGGCCGGGGCATATCTTTACAACAATTTGAAGTACGTAAACAATATTCAAATTTTTATTTTATTACCATCAATTGTGTTGAGTTTCATTCATATATTGACCCCCTTCTTTAAATTAGATCTGGCAGAAGCGTGACGAACTCCTACCAACTGATCGCATCCGAGTAATTCAAGAGGAATTGGCGGGATTCTTTGTTGAGCATGTCATACCTAAAGACGGAGAATACCATAAGGATGTCAAATGCGATGTTGGTAATAGACGACGTTAGGATCGTAAGAGATGTTATATTGTATATATGAATGAACGTGTACTATATGTAATAGCGTCGAATAGATTTATGAAAACTTGTTGCATATTGTTCGACTAAGCACGGAGAAAGAGAGGTCACTTCTCTCTATATATTGATCATGACGATGTTGTGTAATGGTTCCTTCATTGCTATATGTAGTAGCTAGCGTCGAGTCGAATGAAAAGCGTAAAATAAAAATGGTAAACACAAAAATAAAAGTGGGAAACACAATAGGAAAACCCCTAAACCCCCCCTTTCAAAAAAACAAAAAACAAAAACCCCAGCTCCTGGCAGGTGCTGACACGTGGCTGCCTTTTAGTCCCGGTCGGTGTTACCAACCGGGACTAAAGGTCCTCCTGTCTGGGCGCCCCGCAGAGGCTACGTGGAGCCCCTTTGGTCCCGGTTCATAAGAAAACCGGGACTAAAGGTTTTGGGCATTAGTCCCGATCGGTTTGTCCCGATTCCAGAACCGGGACTAAAGGCCCTCTGGAACCGGAACTAGTGCCTTGTTTTCTACTAGTGATACACCCTTCATGAACGAAGCGGGTTTCTATGAAGAGTTCATGCAATTCATTGCAAATGCCAGGCTTGCCGACTTCCTCGCAGATGAGTGTGACCAATACTATCTCCTTACTAATTCCTTCGTGCAAAAGTTTTTCTTCACAAATACGCCCGGTGCTCCCACAATACGCTTTGATCTTTATGGCACCAACTATGAATTGCCTCTACATGAATTTTGTGAAATATGTTTGCTTTCTTCTGATGGGAGAATGCGTGAGCCTAGGCCCGAGGAGTTTGAGGATTTCCTCCAAACTTTAACTGTGGGAGAAACCAGGGGCGTGTCACACGCTAGAGCTACTAGTTTGCAATTTCCTTCCGTGCACTACTTTCCTCTATTTATAGGGAAATGCATAATTGCCATGGAACAGGGTGGTGGCCTCAGTGCCCCTACCCTGGCTATTTTATGCCGTGCACTTTATGGTGATAATTCTTACAATATTGGAGCTATTGTTGCGCGTTCATTAAATCTTAACCGAAACAAGGGCAAGATTCATGGTGGTATCTGTGCCATTCGCTTGGCAAGGCGTTTTGAGGTTGCTATATGCCCTACTTATTACTTGTTGCCCAATGTTTATATTGATCACCAGTCTATGAAGGAACACCAATTTATTGAGGAACCACAAACACAACAACAAATCGTTACAGCTTAGTATTTAGCGAGACAATTTGCGATATTATTCCTTTGCCTGCACCCTCTTTGTTTAACTATCATGCCATGCACGGGTACAGAATAATGCCAGGAGATATAATTGCTTACCGGAATGAGCTGGCCGCTGCGGAGGCCGAGGCCCAGGCATTGGACGCCCAGGTACCTGAGCAGGAACACTTTCCCGGACCTGACGGCTATTATCAGTGGTGATCACCAAGCTAGGCGAACGCCTAAGCTTGGGGGAGTACGTATTTCTCACTGACATTACATTCATGTTCACACACTTCATATAAATTCTCGGTTTTCATCCTCTTTCATTGTATATCCGTGTTAGTTTTATTTTTCCACTTTCTTCTTGTGTGTATGAAAAACTTTGGAAAAACCAACAATATTTCTCGCTTCTTTTTAGTTTTCTGTCCCGCTTAATTATCTTAGTACTAAAAAGAAAACCCAAAAAGATTTCCTTTGCATGTTGGGAGCTTTCTCGTGTAAATAATTTTTCTCGTTCTTGTTTTTCCCTTAGTTTATTTGCTTGCTTGAGAAAAACAAAAACTCCAAAAATATTTCAGTGTGTTTCTTTGAATTTCTTTTCTTTTTGTTGAGTCGTTGAAAGGAGAAGACCATGATGAAAATGCTTCATTGTTGATCTAACAGATAGCCAATATTACCTTAGCTCCACCTTTGTCTAAAACTGCCTTGCAGATTCCAGCTTAGTCCACGGTATTCTCGCACTATTATTATTATCACATCATTCGGTCATGCAAGTGAAAGGCAATAATGACGATATTTGACGAAGTGATCGTGGCAAAGGAAGCCGGTATGAACTCTTCTTGTTTTCTGTTTTTTGTAAATATGTTTAGCTCGTTCAATCTCAATTCAGTATATTATGAGTGAACATCTTCATGATGACAATTAGACATTTTAGCTTCTCATGCCATGCTTAAACAGCTAGTAGTGAATAATGATTTATCCTATAGGTCAACATGCATTAAAATGGTTATGATGTGGTATGGTAGTATGGTATTTCCCTCTGAGTAATTCAAGTGGCTTGACTTGGCCCATGTGCAAACATGTAGTTGATTCAAAACCAATGTAGCCTTCATGATGTTTAAATTCAGAGTGTTCATATCCTACTCATGCTATATCCAATGTTAATTATTCGCAATGCATACCTATGAACTTTTTGCTCTCTATCTGGTTGCTTCTCAACCTATTTCTAGCCTTCACCTGTACTAAGCAGGAATGCTGCTTGTGCATCCAAAACCTTTAAACCAAGTTATTCCACATGAGTCCACCATACCTACCTATATATGCGGTATTACCCTACCGTTCCAATTAAATTTGCATGTGCCATCTCTAAAGATTAAAATAAACATCTATTTTGTGCACGCATCTCGCTCATGGAGCGACGAGGCGGTCAGTATTTTCCATGCTAAGTGAGTTATTCTCAAGACGGTCGTGTATTTGCCGTCATTGCACGAGAGAGGCTGGTAAAAGGATGCCCAGTCCTGCATAATCAAAATTAATTAAACAAAACTCCTTGGGACAGTTGACATGTTGGCAGGCATCCGTGCATTCGGTCAGCCATGGTTTGTGTATGGATGGTGGATAGGAGTAAACTTTACTGTTCTGTTTGGGAACCGCCAATAATGAGTTTAGCATGGAAGATATTGAAAACCTTTGTCGTAATGTTGACTAGAAAAGTGCACCACTAAAAAAAATTACATTCCTATCCTGTTTTAAAACTTGAGCTCTGGCACCTCTGCAAATCAATGCTTCCCTCTGCGACGGGCCTATCTATTTATTTTTATGTTGAGTCATCATCCTCTTATTAAAAGCACCAGGCCGGAGAGCACTATTGTCATTCTTATGCATTGATTCTAGTTAATGTTGGGTGTGAGCATGATTGAATCTTTTCTATCCTGAATTATAATGTTTACTCGCTGCTTGAACCTCAAAGGTGCTCTGCATTTATGTTTTGCGGTCTCAGAAAGGGCTAGCGAAATACCATGTCACCATATTATATCATGATTGTTTTGAGGAATTGTTGGCATGTGAGATATCTTATTATTTGCTTGCTAGTTGGTTATGTATTGCCATGAGTTGATATGATGTTTAATTGCAATCATGGGCGTGGTTATTTATGATTTATGCTGACAACTTGGGCACTAGCTAAGCATGTGTATAATGAAGAGAACAAAAGAGTTTGTAAAAGTTTTCTTTATCACTTTCAGTTTTTCAACTAAATTACTTGAGGATAAGAATTGAGTTAAGATTGGGGGAGTTGATACGTCTCCAACGTATCTACTTTTCCAAACACTTTTGCTTTGGTTTTGACCTCTAATTTGCATGATTTGAATGAAATTAACCCGGACTGACGCTGTTTTCAGTAGAACTACCTTTGTGTTGTTTTTGTGCAGAATTAAAAGTTCTCAGAATCGAAGGAAACTTTGTGTGAATTATTTTTGAGATTTATAATGAATATTGCAGCTAAGAACTGCTGGAGGGCATGCGCCAGGGGGCCACCACACATCAGGGCGTGACCCCCCTAGTCCGCGCCCTGATGGCTTGTGGGGCCCTCGAGGCTCCTCCGACCCTAATTCCAGTCCTATAAAATCACATCTTCGGAGAAAAAAATCAGAGAGAAGTTTTCATCGCATTTCACGGGACGGAGCCGCCGCTACCTCCTGTTCTTCCTCGGGAGGGCTGATCTGGAGTCCGCTTGGGGCTCCGGAGAGGGGAAATCGTCGCCGTCGTGATCACCAACCCTTCTCCATAAACACCGCCATGATGCTCACCACCGGGAGTGTGTAATTCCTCTGTAGGCTTGCTGGACGGTGGTGGGATTGGATGAGATTGATAATGTAATCGAGTTAAGTTTGATAGGGCTTGACCCTAGTATCCACTATGTTTTGAGATTGATGTTGTTATGACTTTGCGATGCTTAATGCTTGTCACTAGGGACCGAGTGCCATGATTTCAGATCTGAACATATTATATTTTCTCTGAATATAAGATTGATTTGGATCCTATCTTGCAAGTTGTATTCACCTATTAGGTGTCTTGATCCGCATACCCCAAGGTGACAATAATTGGGATTCTTTCCGGTGATTGTCGTAGTTTGAGGAGTTCATGTATTCACCATGTGTTAATGCTTTGTTCCGGTTCTCTATTAAAAGGAGGCCTTAATATCCCTTAGTTTTCGATAGGACCCCACTGCCACGGGAGGGTAGAACAAAAGATGTCATGCAAGTTCTTATCGCAAGCACGTATGACTATATACGGAATACATGCCTACATTATATTGATGAATTGGAGCTAGTTCTGTGTCGCCCTAGTGTGTAACTGTTACATGATCAATGTCATCTAAATCACTATCCCTCACCGATCCACGTGCCTATGCTTTACTATTACTGAATCTTGCTAAGTTACTATTGCTACTGCTACTGCACAACTGCTACAAAATTGCTGTTGTCACTACTACTGTTACTTTTGCTACTACTATTTGCGTGCTACTAAACCTTTGCTGTAGAGAGGTATCCCAGGTGCGGTTGAATTGACAACTCAACTGTCAAGTCCAATAAGTATTCTTTGGTTCCCCTTATGTCGAATCAATAAATTAGGGTGAAATACTACCCGTGAAGACTGTCGCGATCCCCTATACTTGTGGGTTATCAAGTACCAAAACATACATCAAGTGAATCAATAGAACACCCCATTGTCACCACGGGTATCCACATGCAAGACATATATCAAGTGTTCTCAAATCCAATATTCAATCGAACATAACGAGATCTCAAAGGTAAATATTCAATTCGTCACAACAAGGTAGCAAGGGAATAACATCATATGATCCGACTATATTAACAAAGCCCATGATACATCAAGATCGTGACATCTCAAGAACACGAGAGAGAGAGATTGAACACATAGCTACTGGTACATACTCTCAGCCCCGAGGGTGAACTACTCCCTCCTCGTCATGGCCTCCCCGGGGATGATGATTTCCCTCTCCGGCAGGGTACTGGAAAGGCTCCAGATTGGTTTTTCGTCAATAGAGAGAGTTACCGTGGCAGAATGGAGAGTCTCTCTTTATTTCTGGGGTTTTTGGGATTTATAGGATTTTCAGCGTTGCAATCACGCGCAACGGAACCACGTGGGCCCCGCAAGCTATCAGGGCGCGACCCCCCAGGGCCGCGCCCTGATGGCTTGTCCCCCACGGGTGGATCCCCTCCGGTGGTTCTTTGCTCCATTATTGCTTATTTCCTCTTGAAAAAATCATCAAAAAGTTTCGGGCGATTCTGAGAACTTTCATTTTCTGCACAAAAACAACACCACGGTAATTCTGCCGTAAACAGCGTCAGTCCGGGTTAGTTCTAAATAAATCATATAAAGTGCATCAAAACCATATAAAAGTATTGTAAACATAGGCAAATATGGCATAAATACTTCATAAATTATTGATACGTTGGAGACGTATCAGCATCCCCAAGTTTAATTCCTACTCGTCCTTGAGTAGGTAAATGATAAAAGAAATAATTTATGAAGTGTGAATGCTAGCATAATGTATAATGTTGAGCAAGGATAATTTCAGCCACTTTTCTAGCATCATAACCAGCAAGTATTTTTCATAAAACTTCCCATAATCAAGTAGCAAGTTATTCACATGTTAAAATATAGACCATAAACTTTCTTGAAAACTAGCAAACTATGTTTTCAGTCATCAAACAATTACAATTCATCTTATTTTCAGGAAGGGTCTATGTAAGAGCTTTGTCTTAGCAAATTCCGCATACTCAACTATCATTTAATATTCCATGATTGCTGACACTCAAAGCATATTTTTAGACCAAATAGTTTCAGTCAAACACATAGGAAGATAGGGGCTTAAATTTCGCCTCCCAACTTATTTATCTCGGGGATAATGTCAACAAGTAATGAATCGTGATCACCTATATTCAACTGGATATGTATGTCTAGATCTTTCCCCACCACATGATGCTTGCCAACTAAGGAATTAATAGATTGGAATAGGGATGCACATTATTGACTCTTCCATAAAAGTAAAAGATAGGCCCTTCGCAGAGGAAAGCAAGGATTTGCAGAGGTGCCATAGCTCATTGCTTAAAACAGAGATGAATATATTTTGGGTGGTGTGCCTTTCCTGTCAACGTCATGACAAGAGACTTCAATATCTTCCATGCTAATCACATTATTGGCGATTCCCACTCCACCATTCAAACACATTCCATGGCTGGCCGAATCCACGGTACCATCCAAATAATCAACTTTCTAGGGGGAGTTCTTGTTTATTTATTTTTGTATTATGCAGGACTGGGCATCCTTTTTACCAGCCTCTTTCATGCATTGACAAGTGAATAAACACTTATCCTGAGAATAATCCGCTTAGCATGGAAGATAATGACCGCCCTGTCGCTCCATGAGCGGTACGAGCACACAAAACGGATGTTTATTTGAATGTTTAGAGGTGGCACATGCAAATTTACTTGGAATGGCAGTGAAATACCATATATAGGTAGGTATGGTGGACTCTCATGGAAGAAACTTGGCTCCAGGATTTGGATGCACAAGTAGTATTTCTACTTAGTACGAAGTTTTGGATAGCAAAAGGTTCTAAACAAGCATCACATGTTAGAGGATCCATGACAATATAACTGCTACGTGAATATAAACAAACATAACCATTACGTTGTCTTCCTTGTCCAACGTCAACTACTTGATCAAGTTTGAAAATAACTAATGGGGGTTCACAATCATAGAAGATGTCCAAGATAGTGTATTTATATGTGAAACCTCTCTTCCTTCAATATTCTTTCATGAATTGTTTAAATGACCAATGCTATGTTTGCTAACTTCC